>CM037589.1:75142597-77767597 GCA_021018995.1 Chloranthus sessilifolius
AATGCAGGCAAGTGCCTGATCAAATTGATTATTTTTTTTGCTTTAATAGTCAAAAAATAATTTTTTTTGCTTTTAAATTTTTTAGAAGTAACTTTAAATTTGCAATAACAAAAAGTTATTATTTTGTTAGTAGGAAACTCAATTTCAGCCACTTAAAAGGTTGAAATGATTTCCTCCTAAAATGATTTGGTGTAAGGAAATTCAATTTCCATGCGAGGCGACTTAATTTCATTTCTATCTCCTTAAATAGCTATCAAACAACAACAATTGGAAACTAAATTTCATTTCCACAATGAAATTACATTTCCATTTTATCAAACAAGGCCTTAACCTCAATACCTATCATGATGTTGAAGCATGATCCTTAATTTTGAATAACATCAACAATGGCATATAAAGTAAATTGTCAGTCACAATCTTTAATTACACAAAAGCTAAACATTTTCATGCAATCGAAGGGGCGTGTTGGTCTCAGCATCCTATAAAGGCCATGAATTGATTATTTTACGATTCTGCATACCAAACAATATAACCAATTGAACAATGAAGTATTGTTTCCTGTCTCAGCATAAGATTTTGAACTGATGTCAGATTCACTTAAATGTGGATGTTATCTTAAGGTGAGATGATGTAGTTGTAAGTATGATGTGTGATGTGTGTCGTAATCAGGAGATCTTACCCATACTAATCTATCATGTTTTCATAGACTGTCCTCAGCTGCATGATAGTGGAAATAGAGCAGACCACCATAGGCCGATTTGATGTGCGACTTACCACATAATAGTATTAGCATGATTTTCCTCAACCATGGGCCTTAGCTAGACCTAACCCACTTGGGAGTGTGTCGAGGTGATGGGATGACTTTATCAATGTTGGAAGTACATGTGATGGTTCAGCTTCTGTCCTCAACAATCCTTATTACCTAAGGATTTTGGCAGGGGCATTAGGCACTTTGATTCACCAAAGAACAACTTCTTTAGGCTATATCTCAGTGAGTTACGTGTGGGTGCACAATTTATATTTTTTTTAATAATTAAAAATATAATTTCATTAAATAAAATGAATTACAACATATCAAAAGTGGCTTAGCGAGGTGCTTTGTGGAGTGAAAAAAGTCAAACTGACAAAATACAATAAAAAAAGAAAGGACAAAAATAACTAGCCATAATGGCCAGAAAGAGGAACATCGCTTGCCAAAGGCAGTGATCAGAGTCCGTCTGTTAATTATGTGATAGCTGCAAAAGATCTATATACCAAAATTTGTTCACATGTGGAACTAATATTCATGCTATGCATGACTGTACATAAAAGGCATGGCCAGGCAATGTTATTTCGAAACGTTTTGAAAAGTGTTTCAAACTAAAGTTTTAAATAAAATAAAATGTTTTCCTTTATTTATTTGACTTTTATAAAATGTTTTCCTGATGTGACAACATATTTAGAATGGTACAAACTGATTATCTTTTGTGCTAGTAGTATACATTAACAGTAAGCACCATCTACACTACCGACGAGTTATACTGGACTGGAGAGATTTATCTTTAAAGTCAGGCTGATATTGGGTTAGATCAATATGTTTCATCTTATACCATAGATTCCTAAAGAATTAGAGATTGAAAGATGACTGATTGCGAGACCAGTGTTTTACCTCAGTGAGGAAGGGCATACTTAATTTCTTCTTCATAAGTCCCTTCTATTTAACCCAGATAGATCCTAAGACCCCATAACTCTCATTATCTCTCCTCTCACTAAGGAATTTCGAAATCACATCTCTCGTGACTCATAGATCTTCTGGAAAGCAGAGAAAGAGAGAGAGAGAGAGAGAGAGAGAGAGAGAGAGAGAGAAAGTATGCTTCCGCGCATCGGGGGTGGGTGACTCTTTGTGTCCCTTGGTCTGACTTCATGCCAGCTTTCAAATGAGGAACAATATAAAAGCACAATCAAATCATAAGTGTAAAAAATTCTTTTGAAGTTGAATTCATCATGGTTCGATCTTACCCGATCTCGATTTCAAACACTTGTTGCATTTTTCTAAAAAACTGGGATCAATCTGTTGTTCATGAAAAAAAATTCCTACATGAGGTCTAATTGATGAATGCTTTTCTAAATTAACTGGAGAGAATGTTGCGGAGTATTTGGAGGAACAAAACAACCTAACCCAACTTTAGTCTTGCAAATCGGAATCCAACATATTAATGACTGTCATTTGAGATGGTTTAGGTATGTCCATAAGTCCATTGAAGACCTGAAGCAACCCATGCACGATGGACTGAAACGACACAAGCACAAGGAGTAAAAGAGGAACATTGATAAAGCCTTGGAGAGTAGTAGTGAGACCCAACATGAAGGAATTAGAGTTTACCCCCAAATAGAAATGAGTGGAGAAGTAAGACTCATAAAGCCGACCCCACCCCAAATAGATGGGAAAGATGATGATGATGAATGGAATCCAACATCCATAAATAGAGCACGCAAATCTGTCAAAAATAAAATTCTTCTTCGAGGATGCAATGTGCACATGCCTGCTTCTCTAATGGCAAGGAAAAGAAATATCAACCATGAGTCAAAGCTCATCATTCCCACCAGGAGGATAGCATTCCCCTCCTTAACCCATAACTTGAGATCTTTCATTAAACATGTATCCCAGTCAAAACACCTAACCGAGCATAATTTGAGTAATAAGTTCGTCTATGCATTAAACCTTTTCTCCAACAACAAGGATGGATACACATTTTTTTAGTTCCACCGTATAGGAATCCCTCTAAGAAAGGATTCGATGCAACTAAATATCTCCTCGTCTCACCACTGCTTGGCTCCTTGGTGCATGCCATGCGTCATGTTTCAATGATTTAAAAAAAAAACTGTGTCCTGTTTCGCAGGCCTTCTAATTTTGATGTTGCTAGGGCACTTTCTAGTTAGTTTAGGATTCTTTATTTTTTAAATCTAGGAGTTAGCATTTAGTTGTTTCTAGGATAAATTAATAAGGACTCAATTGACTCAAATAATAAATAATAATAGATTATAAAAAAATTGGAAAAAATAATAAATTTGAGACAGTTGGAAGATTCACATTTTATTTGTGACATTCGCAATTTTTTTTAAAAACTTGTGATTTAATCAGGACTTATCACTGATTGAAAATGTTGGCAGTCAAAGCGCGACTTTCTCAAAAGTCAGCAAATTCGGTCATTTGGGTGATTCCACTGAATCATATATTTGTCCTTCAATACTTAGTATCAAAGCAAGTCGTATCATAGATCATGACTTGTGATTCACAACGGTCGCTAGCCACTAGAGAACAGGTTGTGCCATAGATTGCGAGCTATGATTTGCAAGGAGTGCCTGATTCTATCGTCTTTGTCTAATATCCGAGTCTGCAAAGCCATCCGACGAAGCAAGAGGCTGGAAAACTTACTTGGGAAGGTAATCTAGGGGAATCAACGACAAGACGGCGACGGGTTGAAATAGGCCTAGAAACATGGGCCCATTAAGGAAATTAATGGATCGTGTAAGAAAGCGCATTGGGCCCAAGGAGAGGTCAATTTAATGGACCAAATATGTGGCACAGGGGGCCTATGCGGGGGTGGTGTGCCAAGTGTCCACATATTACTTTATAGGGCATATCCCAAGGGGGTGAGGTTCTTGATTTCCGTGACGCACGAGATGGATGTGGAGATTAGAGGAAATTAGAGAGTGAGAAACAGAAGGAATATAATCGGAAGATAGGCTGTATGAAGTGACATGCAATAATTGGGAAGATGATATGAAAAGGGGAGGGGAGAGAATGGACGGCTAGCACTTGGATTCAAGAAGGGAAATGACACGAGAGGAAGCTTGCGTGAGAAAGTAAACAAGAAGAAGAAAAATTTAAGAAAATGAGGAGAAATAGAAGAGCGGAGAGAGAAATAAAGGGGAAAGCAAAGAAGGAGAAAGGAATCGTAAATGGAGATAACTCAATATATCATGAGATTTGGAGAAGAAGAAATAAACGGGATTGGAGGATAGTTATTGTTGGAGAGGAAGATTCATGAGAAAGAAAATAAAAAAGAAAGTTAAAAAAGAAGATTTACACACGGAAGAGAAAAAAGAAAGGACGATAAGATGTAAGGAGAGAAAAAAGGCAGTCAAAGAAGAAAAAATAGAAGACCATACAAAAACTAGGGATGGCTTGAAAGAGAAATAATGAGTGAACAGGAGGGGTACATGATCATGAGGATCGCATTGCCCTAGAGAAAAAGAGGAGCAATGAGAGGCTAATTCCCCCCTCCCTCCCTCTCTCTCTCTTAAAGTCTGGTTAAATTAAATTAAATTTATTTATTTTCTTACAAAGTGTATGCTAGTATTCAATTATGTAGTTAACTAGGTTGATTTTGTTTTAGACACCATTATTTTAGGAAGTTAAGATTTGTTAGTGATGGGGACATAGCATCCACATGATTGCACAAGGTGTATAGGAGGGGCAACAAGCGATTGAAGACACCTCGAGTTTGTGGATGGACGATTGAAGAACTATGTGCACGTGAAGACCCAAACCCTGGGAAATGTGCACATAGGAGGAAAGAAGAAAGGAAAATATGAAAGAACAAGAGTGAGAAGGCAACTTGACAACTCAGTCCAGACTCACTTGCGCGAAGTCCAATCTTGTGCGAGCGAGTTGGATCAGGGACAAGCTGGAGAAACAGCTTCAGATTTGTTCGTGCGAGTTTGACCCGAGGGTCGCCGCCAAGCCTAAATTTTGAGGCAAAAATTGCCTTTTTGAATTTTATTTAGACTAGGACTTTCTAATTTTGATAATTTTAGTTTGATTAGGGTGTTTAGCCTATATAAAGGCTTGTAAAGACAATTAAACTTACTTTATGATTTTTTTATTATTGATTGCTTTGTGCTATCTTTGAAAATTCGTTGAGAATTTTCTTCTTCCCCAAATTTAGGGTTTGGTGTGAGGCCAACATTTTCACTGGCGAAATTTCAGCGATTGTTATGCTAATCTTCTAGTCCCTGATTATCTATCTTCTTATCTTCTTAATCTTCGGTGCAAAGGTATCTAGTTAATAAAATTTATTTGTTGCTTGGTTGTTGGAAATCTTCGCAAACCCATAAAAATACTCTCTTTGCTTTACACCTTTGTTTCATCCTAATTTCTTTGAAATCCTAGAATGGAATCAAAAGACATCATCATGGTTAGTCGTTTGATGCCCTAGACTAGAGGGAAGTCAAGTTCTAACTTGAGAACCGACGATCGAATTCCGTAGGGACTATCGTGCGAGATTTAACACTTGATTCGGACGTTACGGTTCTCCTTAATTGAATTCCGGATTAATTCTAGGCGAATCAAATCTGAATTACTGTTTATTATTGCTCTTTAATTACACTTTAATTTCAACAAAACTGCGTATTAGGGTTTTAAGAGTGTTGTCCTGCATCAATTAGGATTCTTTCCTTAAATTCATGTAAGTCTATTTAAAGGCCTTGCAATGATGTGATTGAGTTGGGTTGATTAATAAATTTATTTCGAAGTGGTTAAGTGCCCGTGAAGGGTTGCCTAGAAACCCTCAAAGGGTTTAGTGTGTGCCTGTGAAGGGTTCCAAGAGAATTTTTTAACTCTTTTGCAAATTTTGTTGATTTCTATGATAAAAGTCAACTGGTTTCTTGTGGTATCATCCTTCAGTTTTCGACAGTGCCAAAAAAAGGCAGACCATCCCAAGGCGCTAAAAAATGGTAGAAGTGCAGAGCAATGAATATGAACTACATCACCTAACATACATTGATGTGGCAAAAGGAATCGATGGTGAGCAATATCATAGCTTCTAAGTTCAATTTGGAAAAGTATGCAGATAAACCCATTCACAGCAAGAAATTTTGTCCAAAATTCAAATATGGAAAGAGCTAACACTGAGATATATCAAGTACATCAAACACTCTGTTGATGATACCAGCAGTGATAGAATGGAAAGAAGAGGATTGATCTTGGAAATTTTGGGTGTTCCGTTCTTTCCACATGGGCCATGAAACAGCGATCACCAGCAGTCAGTAAAATTATTTGTTTCGGCTGATGGTTGCCGATGAATAGGTCCACCAAAAGGTCTTTACAACAGCCTGGCAGGCAACCAACCAGGTTCAAAGTTTGAATACACTCTATGAGGAGACAAACTAACTGGAGTGAAGTGTAGTTATCTGCATGCATATCAGTTGTTTGAAGGGTTGTGTGTGTTTCTTTTTCTTTTGTTCGTTTTTTTTTAAGTATAGACTAGGGCTTATACCGAACTTATTATTTGTTAGCTCAATCTCTCTCTTAATTCCGCACAGTTATTCGGGTAGATATTATTAGGAAGTTGTTTTTTTCTCCATGAGGATTTGCACCTCCCCCCAGGTTTGCAAAGGATTTGCAACATCAAAGACAAGCTCGCTACCAACATCATATACCTAATGGAAAGAACCACAAGAACTCCAACTCAAACCAAGATTTTTCCGCCTCCCCCAGGTCACGGTTGAATTGGCTTCGGCTTCAAAGATATTTAAGATGTATAATCAATGGAGCCTTTTACCGTGGTTGGGTACACTGGTTCCCTTTAAACCCCTCTACTCCGCTCCATCACCAAAGGGTGTGACCATCCACCTCACTTAAATCTGATAATCTTCAAATAAAGCTCCACATCCTTGGTGGCAATCAACTATTTCATCAGTTTCTAGTTAACCTAATTGTTGTAACAGCTATAGTGAGGTTGTCACTCTGCTCCTTTGTTTCCTCTCTAAACCTTTATAGCAACAAAATAGTCACAGCATAAAATCATTTAACCCAGAAGTGGCTATGTACTTGTACTATGACGAGAATATTAGTATAAAATACTACTAATTATATTACTTATAGCATACAAGTGTGCTAGTATATTAAGCTGAACAGATCATCACCATTTGCGGATACAAGTTAAGAACAATCATGGATCTCTCAGAGGATAGTAACAAGCAATCATTAACGAATCACTTAATAGATACATCATCACAGCCTTATCCTATAGATTTAGAGTCGGCTTTGCGAACCACTTTATATATACATTAATAGTAATCACTCCCATTCTTAAATCTCAAATTCATGAATCTAGAGCAGAAATAAGAGCAAGATACAAAGGATTCAAGACTAGAACCCCCCATTACTTAAGATAACAAACCATCAAGGAGAAAATGGAAACACGGTGTAAAGCTTGGATCTGGACACACTGCCATGAATTAAGACCTTTTTTATAGAAGTTTCAGAATTCAGAGGTATCAGCTGAAGCTTGGAAGAACTAACCAATAGTAGAGCTAGTTCCCTCTCCATCATATATCCGAGTCATTTACAATAGTGATTAATCCTTGAATAAATTTGAATTGCATGAAAAATAAATGCAATTGGAAGCCATTTTACAAACTCCGGAATTGAAATTCATTAGGACAATGCATCTGCAGAAGTGATCATGTTAAACTATTTTTAGATTGCTGTGAAGAACATGCTAATACAACTAATACCTAAATACCACCTAAAAAAAGAAATAGAAATTCTGATCCAACTAATGATGCTACAAATCTGTATACCTTCTTCAGTTGCACGTTCATTTGATGGTGTATCTTCCGATGGGATGGTGTATCTTCCGATGGCCTCAACATTTTGCATAGTATTTAACACTATTCTTCAGCATCCACTTAACTAGAAAAGAACCAGCAATTGGATAAATATAACAATCAGAAAGAATAAAAAATGGGAAGTACTCCATCACAAAGTAAAGCAGACTGCATAAAAGTGACTAAAATACCTGGAACTTTCACACCCCATCGTTGCCCTCCAAAGATGTTGCTTCATTTCTGCTTTGTTTCGTGGCATTAGGAGAAGCTTTAGGTGTTGGTACCAAATATTTCAGGCGGTAACTAACAAGTGCAGGTCCAAAAATGCTGTATTTCCCAGCACTGCTAAAAGCTACTTCTGCATCGGATTTCCGCTTGAAGACCACTCGAGCACGGCTTGTCTTCCTAAGAACTTCTGTCTCGTCTTCCTTCAAAGGTCCATAATGACTAAATATTTCAATTAGTTTTGATTCTGAAGGAACGGAGTCAGCCTCAGTAAAACTCAGAATTAATGCGGTGGGCAAGCACTCTTGTTCACAATTTTCCTCCAAATGGCCTATGTGTTCTTCTGCCGTCGATTCCTGATTTGCATCTGGACTTGCGTCAGTTACATATTTAGGACTCAATTGAAGAGAATCTTCTGGTTCTGTTGCTGGTTTCGGTCTCTGCCTCTGAGCTTCTCCTTCTTGCTTGCAGGAATTTGGTGATGGCTTCTCTTCGGGACTTCTGTCACTTACATGCTTAGGGCTCAATTGCGGAGACTTTTCTGATTCCGTTGCAGGTTTTGGACTCTTTGGTAGTCCCTGCTGCTGAGATTTTCCTAATCTCGTGCGGGTCTGTTGTAATGGTTTCTCTTCGGAACTTGTGTCACTTACATGCTTAGGGCTCCATTGAAGAGACTCTTCTAGTTTTGTTGCAGGTTTTCGCCTCTTTGTTGGTCCCTGCTGCTGTGATTTTCCTTTTCTCTTAGGGGGTTTTTGTGATGGTTTCTCTTCAGAACTTTCCTCAGGGCTCAATTGAGGAGACTCTTCTGATTCTGTTTCACGTTTTGGCCTCTTTGCTGGGCCCTGCCGCTGAGATTTTCGTTTCTTTTTGCGGGTTTTCTGTGATTTTTTCTCTTCAGAGGAGCCATTGACAACAACCCTGTCTGTCCAATAGGTGTCTCTCGTATCATCGAATTTAAATGTTTCGGCGGAGCTAGTCTTAGATCTGGACGATTTTTTACTTCTAGTTTTACTTTGACCACCCTTTTCTTCCGGAGATGTTTCAGGGGAGCCAGTCATAGATATTGCAGATTTTCTACTTCCAGTTTTCCTTTTACCTCCCTTTTCTTCCAGAGACTTCCTATGCTTCTTCTCAGAACCAGAAGGATCCAGACAGATTGAATTTCTGAACTCAGAGAATAAACTAATTATTGTAGAGAGAAAACTGTATCCTTTCATGGGATCCCGTGCAGCCAAGCAGAGCTGAGATAGCAACTCATCTTGTGACTCCTTTGGAATCTCAATCCTCCTCTGGTTCTCCTTAGGAGTACGGGGAGAAACATTGATGCTAAAAGTTTTATCTCTACTTCTATCTACTGCCTTACCCACATTCCTCTGAAACCTTTCATGGCCGGATTTCAGAATTGGAGGGGAGCCAGTAAGTTGACTTGCAACTCGACGGATGCATTCACCAACCTTAAAAGAACTCTTAGGAGTCTCAGACTCGGTATCAACCTCACCTGACGAGACAACCCGTTTTTTCTTACTTCGCTCAGCTTCTTCAGAAAATGAATCACTAGTGTCCTTCCGCTTCTTACTTGAAGACGTGGAAACCTTCTTAATTGAAGATTGTGAAACCGACTTACTAGAAATCTTTTTCTCAGCACTATCGGTGCCAACACTCACAGGGCGAGTGGCCTTCTTCCCGGCCATCAACTCAGCCAAACTTCTCTGTTTTCTGCTATGATCTAAACCCTCTTCTAAAACGGGTTTTTCTTTTTGAGATGAGCTGCTTCTTGTTTTCGGTTTTGCTTTTACAGAAACTGGACTTGGCTGCATCTTTTCTCCATTGGTACCTTCAGAAGGTTTACTTTCCAAAGGTGAAATGTCAGCATCATTCTCTGATAGGCCCCTATATATATAGAACATGGGCGGAGTCAAATAGCCTTTTGAACGGTAAAAAGCAATCAATTGGGAATGAGCTATTGTAAATTCGACTCTATCAAATCCTCCAGGTGGAAACAGAGCTAATTCTTTGATGTACTCAACAAGTTTATCCGGTTTAAAAGAAGTCGCATTCAGGTGCTTGTCAGCACCATCTTCATTACTCGCCCCTTCCCGAATCCCAGCATTATCGATCATCTGGCATTTGATATCGGTAACCGCTTCTTCAGGAATACAAGTGCAAGCCAGACCTAACTCTACACGTCTGGAGATTTCATCCACGGCACTATCAACAGCATTAAGGAACACATCTGAATTACTCTGTTTTTCCAATTGCGAGAAATGGGTTCGGAAAGGCCTTAACTGGGATGGCTCGCACCAAGCAAATGTTTTATCCCCGAAGTACGCTACCAAGAACCCATTCTTTTTCTGAATCTTTGCTGCCATTTCTGATGAATCCGAAGGATCAAAAATCTGTCCCGGCCACCAAGGGTGGTTCCTCACTTTACCCCAGATCAGATCAGATATAGAAAACCCAGAGTCTTGTTCGGGCAGGTGGTAGATAGCACTGTCCTCATTCCTTATTAAAGTCACACGTTTCGCAGTTCGCTTCTCTTCTTTATCCGGCGCTGCTTGTGAATCAGGGTCCTGAGTCGGTTCTACAACCTCCGTTATTTGCTTTTCATTGGTTCCCAACTCTGTAACATCGAGTACTGTTCTATTTTCATCCCTGCCAAAAGAACTACTCAAGTCTATAACTATACTTTGCTGCCTCTCGCTCATGAGAGAAAGATCAACTGCCGAAACAAGAGTAACCGGAATTTTCTTATCTTCATCAAGCTGGCAAGGTATGGAAACACCTCCTTCATCAATTTGATCCCCACTACCATCTAAAGCAGAAGAATTCTCTTCCTTTGGTGACGCAACTGACTCAGAAACACAAGCACTCAAATCTACAACTATACTCTGCTGCTTCTCACTCATGAGAGAAAGGTCAACTTCCGAAACAACAGTAACCGGAATTCCTCCTTCATCAATTTGATCCCCGCTACCATTTAAAACATGAAAATTTTCTTCCTTCGCAGCCAACTTAGAAACACAAGCACTCTGTTCTTCTTCACATGGCGGAGTAGCTTTCAATGTCGTAACTTCATCAACTAAGTTTGAATCTATCGTAACAAAAGCTCCAGTGTTTGGATTTTCATCTACAACTTTGGTATTTGGATCTGTGCTCTGATCCCCATCTACTACACAAGATGGTGATTCTGTAACTTGGGCAATAGAAACACTCTCTTCCTTGATATCTTGATCTTTATCTTGAATCGCTGTGTCAGAATCAATATCTCCTGCACCTCCATTATCAATTTCAGCTACTTGATTCTTCTCCACACAAGACGAATCCTCGTCCATACGCTCAGTTTCTTCAACGATCTCTGTAACCTCAACACAATTTTTTTCACCTCGGGAATCCCCGTTCCCCACAATCTCCTCCTGCGCGCTCGGAACCTCCTCTAAACCCTCAATTTCTTTATTTTCCACATCAACGGATTCAAATTCATTTCCTCTTTTCTCATCCCCTCCATCTACAGATTCATTTGGCCTATTCAAAACCTCTGCTGATGCTGATTCGCTCGTATCGAGCGACGATTCTTTCTGATCTTCTCTTGCGCTACAAACCCCAGAAGAACCGTCAACTAAACCCTCTCTGATTGATGGTTCAGCTAGGGTTAGGGTTTCGGGTGCAGATTCTGAAGAAACCCTAGCCGCAGAGATCTCGTTTTTCTTCTCTTCGAGATGGACGGCGTCGGAGTTGACTTCGAAACTGTCAGAAACCACGACGGGTTCCAAATTCGTAGACATCGAAAAACCCTTGAGATATGTTAGCGAAGTAGAAACCCTAGAGCAGATAATAAACCCTAGTTCGAGTTAGAGAGAGAAGAAGGAGATGGGCTTTCGTACCTTGCGGGTTTGAGGAGACGAATCCTCGTTGGTAAGTGTAGTTTTGGTGTCCCGAGTGCTAATTGAAATCTTGTTGCCTCCGGTGTTAAAATGTTTTACGAGTAAATGTTATAAAAAGGCAGTCACTTAATAGGGCTGTCGAAAGGGCCTCACTCTCAAAGCCCGTAATGCTTCTGGACGCGTACAAAGCTTAGGCTGTGTTAAGTCTTGCAAGAGTAGCTGCACTTAGAGACTAATTTTATCACTTAAAAGAGCTTCCTGCAGTAACAAATGTGCGAGGAGTTGTGTTATTAAACATAAAAACAGTTTTATGCTAGAGCTAAAAAAAATAAAAGAGTTGCTCTTTGCCTTAAAAGAGCTAACCCGAACACAACCTTAACAAATTATAGTCGTAGTATATATATATAGGGAGCCCATTAGCTCCTCTAATAGAGGACGGTGATCATCGTCCAAGATCCACGTGGAGCACAGGTGGACAGTTTAGATCAATATTAAAAAAAAAAATCGAAAAATAAATTTTAAACCCACAAGTTAAAGTTTGACGACTTTCATTGGTCCACATTTCACGGCTCAAAATATACACGGTGGAGATGAGTTTTTAATTTATTTATTTTTCACAAATGATCTAAGCAATGCACCCAAGGTTCACGTGACATTCAAACAGTGTTTTGGGTGTCACGTGGAGCTCCGCGTGGAAGGCTGGAGGACGGTGACGGTCCTCCCATAGAGGACAAAGGCTTTTTCCATATATATATATATATATATATATATATATATAGAGAGCAATGATAAAATTTCATTAGCTAAAATCTTTGTGAAAAAGATACAAAATTTCCGGTGGCATAGAGTCCATCTAGACATTACAATCCTAAGGATAACAGTTAGCTTTTGCCAATGCATCGGCAACAGAATTGTTGTCTTCAAACATGGGAGTATTATATCTCAAGGATAGTGATAGCTTTCAGTTTTATCCTCTGAACAACAATCGATAGCTCTGATGCATCTTACCATTCATCAGTGACTCTTTCAATAAGTTGAGAGGAATCATATTCAATCCAAACTCTATAAAACACATACCCTTTTGTGAACCTTATCCCATATAACATCATCATTGCTTCTGCCTGTAAAGCACACCTAACACCATTTATTTTCCTCGACATTACAGCAATAGTCTTTCCAGTATGGTCACGAATCACTATACCAGCCTTCGCAATACATGTTAGCGTGCACTTTATTTGATAACTACCACATCAGTTATCTAAACCAATTGAAACACATTGTAAAGCAATGTAATCAATTTGTGGCAATTTGTATGTTCTATATTTCTATCTTCTTCTTCTCACTTTTATCTTCTTATTTTTTTATTTATTTTATAATTTTAATTTGGTATCAAAGTCATGATCGGCTTCGTGCGTTTAAACCAATCATGGTCCTGACATTGCTTCCGCAATCATATTTTTATATTTTTTTTCATCTCTTCTATTTGAAAGAATTAATTTATGTAATTTTCTTTTATTTTTTTATCTCTTCTACGTGGAAGAATTGATTCATGTAATTTTCATTTTTTTTCTCTTCATCTCTTTTAGATTTAGTAAGAGATGTCTTTTTAATCATATGGGTGTATTTTTCACATTGATTTGCTTAGTGAATATATTTTTTATTACGGTCTTCATTGGCCTTTTATATTCCACGTGGATGTCTTTTCTCACATTTTCTTTGACCTTTTATTTTCATGTGGACGTCTTTTCCCATAATTTCTATGACCTTTTATAATTTATGTGGTTATCATTTCCCACATTTTCTTTGATTTTTAATAATTCATGTAGTATTCTTCTCCTTCATTTATTTGGTCTTCTAATCATCTTGGTTTCTTTTTCGCATTTCTTTAACCTTTTATCATTCGGATGCAGTTTTTCTTATTTTTTTTACCTTTATGTATGTGGATGTCTTTCCCACATTGTTTCCGATTAATTCATTCGGATGCAGTTTTTCTTATTTTTTTTACCTTTATGTATGTGGATGTCTTTCCCACATTGTTTCCGATTAATTCTATTTCGCAACAATAGCCTTTTCAGTATGGTCACGAATTACTACACCAACCTTGATAGATTTCGCATATTGCAGCAATAGCTTTTCCAGTATGATCACGAATTACTATACCAGCCTTGGCAGTACTTGTTTGCGTGCACCTTATTTGATAACTGCCATATCACATCAGTTATCTAAATCATGTTAGAATGCACCTTATTTTATAACTACCACATAAGTTATCTAAACCAATGATTACCACAGTTATATTTATAATCTTATTTATATATTTTCTTGTAAATATTGAAACAATGTAATCAATTTGTGGCAATTTGTCTGTTCTATATTTTTATCTTATTCTTCTCTTTTTTATCTTCTTATTTTCTTTTTTATTTTATAATTTTAACACTATTTGAGAAAAGACACTATCAATATTTACTTTAACCCCCATTGGAGGTGGTTGTCATGTCTTAGGATTCATTGAGGCACCATCAATATTTATAATTACATGAGCATACTAATTTTTATTTTTATTTTAGATCCGACTGTGGCACAATGGGAGGATAACCTTGGAAATTTATCACTCACATTTATTAATAAATTCCTACACAATAAATCACTAATCTTTATTATCCTTCGCGAAGGGAGGAAGCAAACATGAAGAACTATCAGTCAAATAGGAATATCTATTATACTTGTTACAATCAAACTATAAAATTAACCTTCAATTATTTTATGTAGACATTGATATTATAGTGACATTCCTTAAACAAATACTTATAAGGATATTATAGTAATTTAAACATGAATAAGGATTGGTCTTAGAGTTTTATGTTCTCTCCTTTGAAATATCTCTCTATTTAAAAAAAAATGATTATAACTTTTTTTAATAAAGCCAATTCCCTACTTGAGTCCTCTCCAAACCTCCTAAGATACGGCTAGGATTGGGGATATCAAAGTTTGCTTAAGTTAAAATTGGGCAAGCTTTTATGGGCGCCCGACGCTTAATCCGGCCGATTAACAGGCTTAAGTATGTAATAAGCTATACGCACAATAACCAAGTACATAGATGGGAATCATTTTAATTGAGATATATAAGTGAAAGATTTGTGAAAAACATTTAAAACTTTAGAGACTATTAAAATATATAAAAATATATGTTATAGTTAAAAAATATGTTTTTTAAATAATGAAATAAGTGTATCAAATAGTCCCCATCCATTGACAATTTATAATCATAAAAAAAATTAAAATAATAAATAGAAAATAGAATTAAAGCATGTATATGAAAATCGATGGAATTTTTTTTTGAAAAATTCACTAAATTTGAAAAATATAAAGAATTGGCGAATCAAGCTAATATTCTATTGAAAATTTGGTAAACCACCTATTCAGAGATTTTTTCCAAAACTTTGATAAATTGAAAGAATTTGTGATGGTGGTAGAAGTAAGAGAAAGAAAACTCTCGTATAATTTTGGTTGTAGAAAATTGAAAGCTCTTAAAATTTTATTTATAATAGTAACCAAGTTTTAGGTTAATTCTAATTCAAAATTTTCGTAAAAGATTTAATAAAGTAGGATTTTTGCAAGAAAACATTCATGCTTGAGTAAATACGTTGTCAAACGATTTCGTTTTAGCATTTTGTGTACTGAAGGAAATGATGTTTCTCTTTCAAAATTATAGTTATACCCAAACTTTTTATATTCTTGTCAGAATTCGACAAATTATATATCGTTAGAACCGTAAAGACAAGGACTTTGTAATGAGTCCAAAATTAACTAAGAACAAATGAATATATGAAAAAATATTAATTTATTTTTATTATAAGTCTTAAATTACAAGGCAACGGTTAAAAGTTGACCGGTCCAAGATTTTAACAGTTTAGAAACCTGTGAAAGTTAAAAGTCAAATGTGTAAAAATTTGACATCACTGTAAGATCTAAGCACCAGCACCAAGCTGTGGGCATTTCGGAATAAAAAAAGATGAAGGAAAAATGATTTACAATCATGGGAAAATTTAAGGAGTTGGCCTAGGGTGACCGACCCACTCATGAGATAGCCGATGGGAAGTTGATGGGGGAAGACGGTCTCTGTGGATTGGTAGATAGCGGGGGTTCAGACAAAGCAAGGTAAAGCGTGCTTTGGCAAGGAGCAGATGGGGTGTTGCGAGGGCCCATCCATCATTATGTGGCTCTAATTGACCCACTACGATTGTGTTTGGCAATGTTGTCTACTTGCTCCCATTAACTCTTGAGCGTTGGCGCAATCAATATTTATTCAACAATTCTTAATATTGGTGATTATTTTCGTTTAATATCACGAGACCGATCCAATCGAACGAACACAATGCAGGCGCAAGAATTCGTGGGGGCTTTAAAAGCCAAAAATATGTATGTGCCTTGAGATTTGTTCAGCATTGATGCCCATTTGACTAGTTGGTCACCTAATAATGGCACTAGCCAAGAGGGGAAGTTAGATCAATCTCAAACTGTAATTAGAAGACTAAATCGACCAAAGGTTAAATTTAAACTTTTACTGATTTGCATGCTCATAATAAAAGGGACCCGTCTCTTGAGCATTTGGAGAAGAATTTTTCAAAGATGACTTGAGAGCTCACTTCAACAATAATCTTAGGCTACATTTGGGTTGACTCTTATAGAGCAAATGCAACTCTCTGCCCGATCTTGTAGAGACCAGGCTGAGAGTCGTTTTATCATTTGAAACAATTTCCTGGTAGAGCTAAAGAGTGAAAGAGCCACACTCTAACTCGAAAGAGCTAAAAAACAGTCCTAAGTGAGAATTCAAACATGCACTTATACTAAAATATCTCAATTCATGCATATTCTTATTTAGGACGCTTTTATATTGTTTATATTTATATTTTCATTGATTATAAATAGTTCTTTGGACAAAGGAAGGGCCCTCAAATACAACTCATTACTTTTATTTCCTTTCATAACAATTAGTTAACCAGTGAACCGGTCATATCACAGTCAATCTCTCTTTTTCAATTTGGTCAAACGTAGAGAAAGATATTTATGACTATCAACATCGAAATTGATGAAAAGTAATTTTTTTTTAACATTTTAGTAATTTGGAAATATCTATGAATCTCTCAAATTGTGAAGGAAGATCAACCTGTGCACTACTTTTTTTTTTTTTTTTTTTTATAATACCTATGCACCACTCTTAGTGGGCGGCGGGCAAATAATAATAACTTTGTTTTAGAGATGCATCGTGCATGCACTGCATTTTTATGTACTTTACAAACCGCTAACCGATATTGTAGGGATATGCCTTATGCCCACCCTTGGGCTCCACAAACTTTTAAAACAACCAATAAATCCTTTGTGTTTCAAAGCTGAGTTTGGATTTGCTCCTTTAAGAACTGATACAGCTCTCCGTTCGACTCTCCATTAGAGCATGAAAAAGACCAGGCAGAGTAGTTTTGGCTTTGTTTGGGTTAGCTCTTATAAGAGCAAAAATAGTTCTTTGCCTGCTCTCCGTCAGAACAGATAAAATATGCTCTGACAAAGAGCAATTATCACTTGAAATAGCTCTCCGCCAAAGTAAATGAGCGAGAAATTGTGTTATCAAATGTATAAGTAGTTTTCCACCGAAGCTAACGAATAAAAGATCTGCTCTTTTCCCTAAAAGAGCTAGCCCAAATGCAACCTTTATCACTTAAAACAGCTCATGCCAAAGCAGATGGGGCGAGGAGCAATTTTGCCGAACCTATAACATTTTCTTTCTGGAGCCAAAGAGTGAAAGAGCCGCTCCTTATACAAAAGAGTTAACTGAAACGCAAATTTTGTAAAAGAGCTGGCATCAAGTGCTTATGTTAAATTTAACAAGGATTGTTTACCAAACTGAACTCTAACCAATATCTTATTATCTATCAAGGTCCAATCTTTCACCATTCAACAAAAAAAGAGTTGGAAAAAATTATTGGAAATATGGAAGCAAAAATAAAGGAGATAGAATCAATGATAAATCTTAGAGGCACATTAAGATAAACGCTTTCTCTAAAAGTTATTTGCCCCTTTCGATTAGAATCGCGACAGTAAAAGAGGATAATAGCAAACACGTTCTTGGGATACAATCAAGTCCAACTCTCTGTAATTCTTTTTGTGTTTGCACCCACATAAGAGAATTCTAAACATTACGTAATATGCCCAAAAAATAAAAAAAGAAATTCTTATTTTCTTGTGTCTTTCTTATATCTTTCTAATGGAGATCTTATCTCTTTCTTATAGAGAAAATCTCAAACCATTGTGTCGTTTCAGAAAAAATCTAAAACCATTGTGTATTTTCATATTATGATGAAGTGATTTAAGATATGTGTCTTGTCACATAACTTTATCACTAAAATTGTAATCCTTATTTTTACCACAAAAAAAATGTATTTTGAAATAAATTAAGAAAGAAAGATATTTAAAACTCTTTACCAAAAGAAAAAGTGTATCTTAAAATAAATCAATAAAAAATATTATTTACAACTCTTTAAAATATACAACAGAAAATTCAGACCCTTATATTTTTAAAATACCTATAGGATATTTAAAACATATGACATGTACACCAATTGCTAGTGGGATTGATATTAGAGTACTATAGTATTTGTTGGCACATGCAAGGCACAAAACATGGTCTATAAAACACCTATTACTAGTGGGGTAGAGATAAATATTTTTTTATTTTAGTTTTTGATAGGAAGGTACTATAAATATTTGATTTGTTGTTGTTACGTACTACATATATTCGATGGTGTGCATCCAAAAGAAACAAAAAATTAGAAAATTTTGGTGTGCGTCCAAAAACTATCATCAACATCCATTATGATAAGTGAAACATGTTTGCAATCGTTCTCAGCAACAATTTAAGGATAATTGATTATCCTTATCTTTTTTATTCATTAGTGTGAGGATGGCAAAGGTTTGGGTGCACATAGCAGTCCATTCAATAAAGAAGAAATAGTGTATAGTTGCTGCCACAATTGAAATGCTTCACCTAGGTTGGGCCTCTAGCTCAATAGGAAAGGTTGAGCATTGCAACCTTCAAGTTAGCATGCTCTATTTCAATTTATCTTGTTAGAAAAAATGCTTAAAATGATTGATCAATAGAGTATAATAAAGTATGAAAATATATTAATCATTGAACCAACTTTTTCACATAGTTCTCAATATAGATAAAATTGTGTAAATCAAGAATGTCTGCGTGCACAACATGTTTCATCATATAATATCAAGACTTATTAACACACAAGTACACAACACAAAAAGAATGTCGTTAATTATTTCCACAACAATATTTTTTGTTACACATCAACAAAGGTGAAGTTGCAATTTTTTAGGTTTTTCACACCAAGTTTAATTTACTTGTTTTAAATAATAATACTTACTAATATTTTTGTGGCACACTCATGTCCAAGGTATAAAGAATCGGCTGATATCAATACGTATCGGTTTTTCGGCAAACCGATACGTATCGGTATCCCATATCGGCTATCCGATTCGGTATCAGCCGATACGTCTCGGTTTCCACCAAGATGTTGAGTTTTTTTTTTTTTTTTTAAATTGGCCAATACGTATCGGTATCGGCCGATTTGTATTGGGCTGAGTCGTATCGGTCTCGGGCAAACTGATATTTGAGACCGATACCGATTTTGATATCTTGCTCATGTCTCAAATATGGAGATAAAGTAGAAAATAGTAATTGTCTAATGGAATCTCTATTGTCTCATTAATTTGATGTGCAACCAAAAAAAGAGTTAGTGTGAAAGTAGAAGCTCTCATCACAAAATCATCTATATAGTGTGACTGTATCCTCTAAAAGCAAATCCAAATGTTGTTATAATTTCGTAAATTTTTTAAAATATTTCTCTCGAAACACATGTCTTACTAAATGGTGAGAGATGTGCAGTCAGTATAGCTAGACACCTAGACAACAAATTCTCAAACTATCCAAAAAGTTATGAGTTAGATATGATGTAAGTGTATCACAATGAATAAATCATGTTTTAATCTCACACATTTTAAAAGGAAATTCATTTTTTTCTAAAATAATCACGAATCTAACATTTAAATCGCAATTAATTTGCAATTTTTCAATGCATCTTGGATTATTTATATTTTTTTGTAGCTTTTAATAATCTTTTAATAATTATTTTTTCCAAACATTTTCTCAAACATTTAACCTTTTGTCAATTTTTTCCGAATTTTCTTCTTCTCGACTTATTTATGAACCACCCTAATTCTTGATGGGCTATGAGCAGGGTAAAAAACAACCCAACCATGCCCTGGTTGTCTGCTATCTAGTCTTGGCCCGGCCTTAGCCAAGCTAAGATATGCTCAGCCCAACTTGGCCCTTTTGCAGGGGCGGGCTGGATCTGAGCTGAATCCAAGACAAAATTTCCCCTCTTGGAGCCTTTTTTTTTTCCCTCCAATTTGAAATGCTAAACAATACCTCTACCGTCTTTTATAATAGTCTGGTGGCATTTTACTAAAATGCAGCCATAGATTAAACCATTTGAACAATTTAATCTCAAGGCAGTTTAATAAATACCATGATTAGTATATAAAAAATTATATAACTAATAATATAAAGAAATTTTGTAATTTTTATTATATAGAATATCCGAGCCATATCCAAGCCTGGTTTTCGACATTCAATCCAAACCGGCCTCGAGTTAACCCGGGTTGGAACATATGCTTAACCCGATCTGATCTCGAGCTGGGCTTGTACCTTCAAAATACGTTGCTTTTCGCAGAGCAAGGGGGTTGTCTTAGCTGAAGTAGGGTTCATTCAAAAGAAAAAGTTGACACCCAGATGTATGACTAAATCTGAAAGAGCATTCGTCGACGGCTCCACGATCATCTTTGGTCGTTGGTACTAGTTATTTAAGTGTTCGACTCAACTCTCAAGAATGGCGAGAGCTACTGTAAGGGCACGTTCATGTGGCTGTATTCCCTTAAAATCAAGCGTAATGGGGTAGATTTTCTTTGCAACGGTTGGATTTATTTCGAGTCTGGTCGTTCGGTTCATCACAATCTGTTCAGGTAATAGCATTGTACACTTTGCCTGTAATTTATTTGCATCACGAGCCCAAGGCATCGTAATCTCAAATTATTACCTGCAATATTCGTTTGGCTGGCAACAGCTCTCTTTATTACAAGCAGTTCAACCAACGGGTTTTTTCTGAGAAGGAAAACGGTGTCAGTAGACGCCGCCTCGCTGAAACTATGCGGAAGAGAAGACCAGAGAATCAAAACCAGGTAAGAGAGACGATGCTCTAGATCCAGACCAGAGAGGGAAAATGGTGTCAGTAGACGCCGACTCGCTGAAACCATACGGAGGAGAAGACCAGAGAATCAAAACCAGTTAAGAGAGATGATGCTCTAGATCCAGAGCATTTTTTGAAGTGTTTTCCCCCTCTGGCTCTAATGCGATCTGCATTTGTTCCTGGGTCAACTGCTTATGGGAGAAAATAGGAAGGTTCTTAGCTGCATTTATTTTTTCCTATTTTTAAATTTTAGCCATTAAAAAGGGATGAAAAAAGTTAACAAAAATAACCACTGGTGAACGTAGATAGAGATGAGATGTACGTCTAAGAAGTAGAATACTTGGCAACTATTCACTAATTTTTTTATAAGTTGCGAATATTTCACCAATTCTTTAAAAAATGAAAAAAATAATTAATTTATAAATAATTCATGAATTTTCTAACTTTTTTCTCATTGATTCCTTTTTCACATTTTCTTATAGAATTTTTTTTTTTATTAAGATATTGTTAGAAATTTTCATTTCTCTAAATTTTTAGCATTTGATTTTCTAAATTTAATGAAACTTTACAGATTTTTCAAAATTTTCAAGGTAGAAGAGGGGTTTTGGGTGTCTGAGGATGATCACATGTAGAAGAAGAATTTGTATTCGATGCAGTCGTTCTCACGCGCGTTGTCCCTGACCAAGCTGAAAATCGCATACAACTCTATTTTCTTGGGTAACCAAGAGAGAGAAAGAAGGTAGAAGAGGGGTTTTGGATGTATGAGGATGATCATATATAGAAGAAGAATTTGTATTTGATGCACAACCCCGAGCACCGAGATCTGTGTACGAATCTATCTTTCTCAGACAATAACACGAATATTGAAGGCTGTAAAAGCAAAGACAATCAACTTTTAATAATTTATCTTATGGTGTGAGATTGATGCGTGCAGTGCAAGACCTTGCACACTATGTGAGTTTTTATTAGATGGTATGACTCGAGTACCTAGAATGGTGGTATTAAGATTTCTTAGTAGGGGTGCCAATCGGCTAGCTTGTTTAAGCCCAAGTCAGGCCCACATATTTAAACTTGTTCCAATCTCGGGTAGCAATAAACTTTCTAGGCTCAAGCCTGTCCCAACCCCTTTACTCATAAATTATTTATTAATTTACAAAACTTTGTTTTATCACCATAATTCTATGACACATTGGGCATGTTCATCATCAGTGGTAGAGCCATGTTATCTAATGTCCATCATCAAGGTCCTTTTAAGACTGACTAGTTGGGCCGAATTTATATTCATGAGAGCCACCATTAGGAAAGTCATGGTTGCACCACTGCCAATCATACTCGATGAAGTCGGATACTAGCAACGATGAATGAGAAATGATCATTTTACACATGAATTTAAATATATTATACAGGTTGTTCTTTTGAATGTAATATTAAAAAAATTAAAAAAATAAAATTTACAAGGAAATGTTACACCCAAAAGAATAATCATTTTACACGCAAATATTACATGTAAAGTGAATAATGCATATAATTCAATTATCAAAAAATTACATGCATTATCTATTTTACAGTGTCCATATTACAACGAAACAAACGTGCTCTAAATTTTTCTATTAAAAGATGAGATCACCACGGGTCTATTTAGAGCCATTATTCCCGACTATTGCTCTGACTACCACTATACTAGAGAAATGGTGAGGTCCAACAATTAGAGAATTTTGACTGGACATCAACCTATAAAAAGTGAAAATTATGAAAGTCAAGATTCTCTGATATCCAAGGGCTGCAGTTGTGGTTCAACAAGAAATCTACTTCAACCTAGTTGGACCTGCACTAATTGCAAGAACAAAGCTACAACTGACAATAATATCTCATGTTCAAAAAACAAGTGTTCTCTACCGAAGCGAAAAACGCAAACAAAACAAGTGTACAATGTTGGGTGGATTGCAGCGTCCTCTTCCACTATAAATGGCCTTTTCGTTATTAGATTAAACAAAAGGGGCATTTTCAGTTTCCACGCTCTACCTTAGTCTATATTTCGCCCGTCCGAGCATATTTCACCCCAGAAGCGGGGAAAGGGACGCGAGAAACGGCAGTTGCGAAGAGGAAACCGAAAAAATAAACCCAAAGCTTTTCTCTCTCTAAATCTGAGAACAATTTCGAGTTCATGTTTAATGGGTTTGTTCGACAATTTGCCGCCCATGGATTATCTCCGATCGGAGAAGATGACCTTCGTTCAGCTTATAATTCCCGTCGAGTCCGCTCACAGAGCCATCACTTACCTCGGCGAACTCGGCCTTCTCCAATTCAAAGACGTAAGAAAACAAAAAAAACAGATCTGGTTTGATTAGTCTTTGATCCATATGAAAGTTCCCTTTTCTTTGCCAATGATTTGAAGAATCTGATTTGTTTCATCAGTAGTGCATTAGATCTGTGTGCTCTGAGTAATTTGGTTTTCGGATCTCAGCGATCCAATGCGTGGTTTTATATCATTTGTTGTTCAATTTAATTTCTGTTGCAATCATGGCAGTTGTAAATACTTTGGAATGTTTTGAATGCGGTTTGTGTTGAGATCTGTGTGGTAGAATGCGTTGCTTCTGTTACAACCCAAGTGCTTAACTTCCTGCTCTCCACTAACGCCTAGGCATTTTTGGAGTATTAGTTAGGTGCATAACAAATGGTATTAGATCCAACGCCATGTCTCGAGTTTGAGTCACGGGCGACCTGGGAAAGGGCTACGTGGGGGCCCCAAAGATGGCAACGGAGTGAAAGCCAACACAAAGTGGCCGCCTTGGAGTCCTAGAAAGGGAGAATTGAGAAAAGGGATACCTAAACGGAGGTACCGGAGTGAGAGCCGTCACGGAGGGGACCGCCGTGGATGTCGGCGGAGCGGGGTGGTACTGGTGTGTTACGACCCCAAAGCAATAAGTGCTTAACTTTCCGTTCCACTAATGCCTAGGCAGTTTTGGAGTATCAGTTAGGTGCTTAAGAACTTCTAGCATTGAGAGTATTCGCGAGGATAATAAACAAACGAAACTCACGTTCCTAAACAACAAGAAAGAATATTTGCAACAAGCGTAAGGATTGATATATGTAGGATGCTTATTCTGATTCAGTTTGATTTGAAAAAAATAATATAAGAAAAGGCTCATGGTGCATCCCCAATGATTAATCAAATTTCAAACACTTGAATTACTAATGTGGGCGAGATGTTGGGTGTAGCGTCCAGACCATGTTTTTCAATGTTATCTGATGTAGTATGGAATGCCAATCAACTGCGGAGTCCAAGAAAGAAGACCAGAAAAACAATAAGAATAAATGAAGAAAAGAAAAATCTAAAATTTATTGATGAAAGGTTTTTGATGGATCATAGAGTGTTCCACTTTCAATCATAGCACTTCATGTATGACCTATTTTCAAGTGTTAAATGACGCCGATTAATATGAAATTGGTCTTATTTGAATACTTATCAAAGTAGCTTTCCATTGAGCCAAGAATTGCTCAATTCTGATGAGTATTGAAGAAGTTATGATTAGTTTTTGGAGGCCGTAGTGCAAAATGACGAATTCAAGACTTCTAGTTGAATTAGAATTAGTTTCTTTTATTATTTTATTTTAGGCAATAGGATCTGTTTCTTTTATTAGAAATATGTTTAGTTTCATCGTAAATTAAGACCTTAAATCAACCACCTTGGAAGGCTATTTTCAGCCTTCCTACATGTTTTGGTAGATTATTGCCAAAACTAGTACTCTCTAAGTGACTATTGTGTGGATCGCATCGCAGACTCACAATCCCTCAATGTTAGCTTTCACATATCTTTGCAAACTTAGTAACATGTAATTACATTGTGAAAATAGTTGGAATTTTCTTTTCCATCCTTATCCAAATTATGGTTAAATTCACTAACCATGTGGATCATGGTTAAACTAGATTTTAGTAAGAAGCAAATTTGATCGTGGTTTGCCCCCTTTGCAAGTGGAAATATAGCAACATTTTCATGTTGAAGCACGATTGCAATTTGATTAGTATTATTATTAATATTATTTTTGAATAGGTAAATCAATCTATGTTGGTTAAAAGTAAAATACTATATATATATATATATATAAAGCGTCTAGAGAAAAACACTAAAATATCAAACACCCCAGTTAATTGCATGAAATGAAAGTTGTAGCATAGGCTCTGGCCATATGATTAATTTTTGGCATGACTGGTGTCTGATAGTGGGGTAGAGCTCCATTAGAGGATAGGTTCAAATCTATCTACAAGTTGGCTACACAGAAATGATTTGATTGCGGATTATTCGAATGGAAATGATGAAGAAGGTGTGTCGAAAATCTAGTTGCGAAGAAATTTGAAGGAAGAAATTGTGCAGTTTGCAACGTTGGTGGGAGAGCCGAGTGATTTTGGTGTTATGACACCATTTAAGATAAGAGGGTTTGAGACTTGGAAAAGAAAGGATCTTTTTTAATCAAATCGTTATATAGCTTCCTACATTTGTTATTTGGTGGCGCCTAGCACCATAAAAATTGATAGTACCCCCATTCTCTGTCACCAATTGCTGTATTTGCACTAAGATCTAGACTATCGAGTTGATGGCTGCCTCGGCATACTTAGACTGCCAATGCTAACTGTTTAATCAATTGTTTTCTTTTGTAATGTTAGTAAAAATATTGGCTAGAATCTACAAGAAAGTTCGTTGGTGGATGATTATGATTTATGATCTTCCAATTGGTGCAATTTCTAGGCTATGGTTGGTCTAATAAGAGGTGGCTGACTGATTGGACGATCAAGTTTATTATACATCAATCATTTGGGGATAGAGATGGAGTGACCATCAACTTTGATGGTGCTAAGCACAATGCTATGGAAAAGGTTCTTGTTGACATCTTCTCATCTAAGCTTGCCGCTCTAGTGTTACGTCCATGACTGTAGATCTTGTTTTTCATGTGTAGACTAAGCATATTAAGATATACTATCATTTTATTTGTGAGAAGGTTGCTGTCAGTGACATTGATATTTAGTATGTCAAATCTAGGGATTAGGTTGCCGATATCTTCATGCAAGCTATCCTTGATGTAGAAAAAAAGTACTAAAAAATAGCAAAAACAAGCACTTAACTCCAAGAAATCGCAAGTAAAAAGCAATTCAACTTAACATAGAATGAAAGCTCAAAAGCTCCAAGCAGAAATAAACCTTGGCATTTACTCATAAATTCAATCATTGAAAGCCTATTTCGTCACTATACAAAGTCCTCTACTTATACTTAATGGAAAGAACCTCAAAGGTAAATTTCTCCCTTTAAGCCAACTCTAATTCAACTTCCTATGAGACTAAGGGCTAGTTTGGATGCACAATTCTATGAAATGCAAAAAATTATTGGTAAAAAAGAAAGGAGAAATATAAAATTTGTTGGTAAAAAGTTTGATCTGACGGTCACAGAGTGCTCAACTTCCAATCCTATTACTTTTACGTCTGATGAAAAAGTTCTTAAACAAGAAATGTTAAAATATTTAAATTCTTCTAATAACTCTTTTATAGAGAATCCAAAAATGGTCATTTCATAGCCTCTTCTTTTGTTTATTAGTTTATTAGTACAGCCTCTGCTTATGTTATTAATAAAATTTGATAAAGTATTGCTTATGCATCATAGTAGATTAAATAAATAGAAATGTGGTTAACCTATTTCAAGCATCAAACGACATTAGATTGATGTAAAACTGGTCTTATTTGAAAGCTTATCAAAGTAGATTTTCAACGATCTAAGAAACGTGCAATTCTGACGAGCATTGAAGTTATGGTCAGTTGACGGAGGCTATACTAAAGTGATGAATTTCAAGAAGTCTAGTGGAATTGGGATTAATATCTTTTATTATTTTATTCTAGCCAATAAGAAATGTTTCTTTTAATAAAATATGTTAAGTTTCTGACGGGAAATTTAGATCTGCATGTTTGGACCGTGACCGAGCCAATCGAAGAAAATTAGCAAGGAAGAAATGGACCCATAAATGAGCTTTCAAACGGCCCGTGAAGAAGAGGAATTCAGGCGTAAAGATGACAATTCGGGAAAAGAGATCGAAAATTTCGATCGGTCGAAACCCAATTTCGATCGATTGAAATGTCAACGGCGATATTTTATGTATATAAGAATTTCGATCGAACGATTTCAATTTCGATTGATCGAAATTGCTATCGAAATTTTGATCGAACGAAATTCAATTTCGATTGAAGGATTTTCAATTTCGATCGAACAAAATTCAATTTCGATCGAACGATTTTCAATTTCGATCGATCGAAATCGCGCCGAGTTGTTTTAGTTACTTTAAACTTCTAAACTCGAACTTTAAACTTTAGGGGTTTAATTGTCTTTTAGTTAATATTCGTTTTAGGGTTTTCTTTTATTGTAAGACCCCTATATAAGGTCTTTAAACAATATAATTAGGGAGTTGATTATTGAATGAAAGAGAGTTGCTTTTGTGCAAACCCTAGAGAGCTTGTGAAAAATTTTCAACTGAGGGAGTGAATCCTTCAAACCTTGAGGAGTGAGCGATCGTTTCTCGTGCGACTTGGTGCAAAGCCGACATACAGCTGTGGTGTGAAGTTTCGGAAAATCTGTTGGCGTGAAGCCGACAAGCCTCTTTGGAGCAAATTCGAAGATTTCTACCTTATTCTTCTTTTTATTTTTATTTTAATGAAAGGTTTGAATACCCTAAAACCCCTTCCACGCGGGATTTTGCTATTTTAGGGTTAACAAGCGATATTGTCCTGCGTCAGTTTCCTTATTGTTTAGGGCTTTATTTTGTTGTTTTAAGAAAACTATGATATTTCTTTATTTAAATTAGGAATTAGAGTTAGATCAGGACTTCTAATTTTATGCAATGTAATAGCCTACTTTAAGGGCAATAGGACTGGAATTTAATTTAGAGTTGAATGAAATATTTTGTTTGGAGCCTTTTGAAGCTTTAATTATATGCAATGTAGCAACCTACTTTATGGCCAACGAGACTGGAATTTAATTTAGAGTTGAATGAAATATTTTGTTTGGAGCCTTTTGAAGCTCTACTAGTTGCGGTTACCATTAAGTGTTCTTGCCGGTTCACTGGCAGAGGAATTTTGGTCAAATATCCTTAATTTAACCACCTATGAAGACTAATTTCAGCTTTATGTTTGCTAGTTTTGTGTAAAAACTAGTACCCTCTCAAGTGACTATCATGCATGGATCACATCAAGGAACAAGAGGAGGACGAGGTGGTGGGGAGGTGTTGGAGAGGTGATGATGGTGGTGGAGAGGTGGTTGTGGTAGTGTTTGTGGAGAAGGGAGTGGTTATGGAGGTATTGGTGGTGGAGGTGGTGATTGGGGGAGGTGGGTGGTGGAGGTTGCGGTTGTGAGGAGATGGTGGTGGGGTGGTCGTGGTGGTGGTGATGGGGAGGTGGGTGGTGGTCGGAGGTGATAATTGTTCCATCATTAATCTCAATATTAATGGTTTAAAAATTGAGCCGCTCTGACCACCAGTCCAATCCAGTGGAAATTGTTGAAAATTGGAAATTGTATTTTGTGAAATTCCTACTGGAATTTCAGAAATTGTGGTTTTAGGGCCCTCTACATGATACTTTGAGAAATTACATTTTGGTTTCCAGTAATTTGCCAAATTAATATTCAAAAAAGTATATTTTATTCAAATTGCACTTGAATAACAATTTTAAGGCACACCAAATGCATTGTAAGACTTTCTAATGCCCACTACACTTTAAAATAGACTTCTAGATACGACTAAATTCCTCTTTTTAATCCTCCTACAACTTAAAATAAACTCATTCACTTAAAAAATAATTAATAAAAGAAAGAATATAAAATAGAATTAAACTCCTAACCTAAATAACTCTGGAGAAAGAGAATAAGGAAAAAATCTCTTCTTTACCTATACTGATACAAATGATTGTCAGACGTCTATCTCCTCTCCAATCTTTACTTATTATTAGAACTGCTGTTTGATTCAAATTGCTTCGTGGCCATCAACATGCACTATGTCTTCCTGATTATAAGAAGCAATAATTGAAAGGAAGCATAGTTAATATTGAAACCCTTATTTAGATCTGATAGCAATACGAACTAGCTATTGTAATTTTTGTGCTTTCTACTGATCAAAAAAAAAAAAAAAAAAAAAAATTTTTTGTGCTTTCTGAAATATCATTCCTATACATAGGTTCAAGTTTCTATCAATATTTGTACAGTTGATCATCTCTCTTGAAAACGAAGATTTGAAGTAGTCCATAAGGTACTCAGTGCTCAGTATAACTAAACATTCTAAACTAATAATCATTATTTAAGCATAAAATTTGTCATAGCCTTGTACCATATCCGCGTTTTGGCCAAAACTCGCTCAGTTGACAATTCTCTCTCACTTCATATATATATATATATATATATATATATATATATATATATATATATATATATAAAATATGTACACAGTCGTGGAAAGCATGTGCGATGTACGTGTGTGATCTGTACCCAATGGCTAATCCTTATGAGTTCATTCTGGTTTCATGAATTCTTCGCAACGATGTGATCTAAGTCCTTTGATGATCTGTAACCAACAATTATTACTCTATGGTCTATGTAAGTACCATGTTGATCGATATCAAGGGACCTACAATTGTAAGCCAATTTCCTATTAACCCCCAGAGTTGGTATTAGCTACCTCATTGTGCACCAAGGGAGTACACATGTCAATCTAATTCCATCAAAATGGTCAATCCATGGGAAGTAAACAATTTTTTTGAGCCTTCAAATCAATGAGAATGCGCTTTTGGCCTTTCACTGATTTTGCACTTAAAAACAACTGTGCAACTGTCGAGGTTGGGAGAGTTGACCTTGCACTATCTTTGGTGCATGGTTTGTACTGAATGGCTAATCCCCTTGAGTTCCTTTTAGTGCTACAAATTCTTCACGATGATGTAATCTAAGTCCTTTGATGATCTATATCCAACGGTTGTCACTCTATGATCTATCTGAGTACTTTTTTTGTGACATAAAACCTTTCTATTTTTATTTTGAGGGTACTTTGATTTATGTCATGTCTAATGTTTCTGTTGCATAATTTTTTTAATGTCACTAACATATCCTGCTGGGACTTGGATACCATCAACATGTTGCACAGAGTTGTTGGGATGTGGTCCATGTTAACATATATACCTTGAGTCAGGATCAACTGTTTTGGGATCTTCTTCATAGTTTACTTGTTTGCCAGAATTTTGATCTGGAACACTTTTTATGCAGACTTCTTTGATCATGTATCGTTCCATATTCATGAAATTGTGTGCGAATTTTTGAGTTAATATATCTGAATATCTGATTCCTTATGTTTTTTTTTTTGACTGGTCTTTCTTGCTTTTGTTTTGGCAGCTAAATGCTGATAAAAGCCCTTTCCAACGAACATTTGTTAATCAGGTATGCACTGTCCATATGTTTTGACCTGTTTTAAGGTTCGCTTCATAATGCTCATTGCATATAACGGAACCTATTGTGGCATCTGAGGTAAAACAGTTAATAAATATCTAAGTTTTTAAATTTCTCTGATGCCGTCGTTTCTTAGTCGTCATATTCTGTGATCTTCTGCAATTTCAAGTTCACTAATTCTTGCTGAGTCTTTTACCGAACTATTGGTGAAACCAAGATTTGTTTTACCTTTTGTGTGGCTGATAGAAATGCCAGTGAATCTCATGGATATGATTGTTGGATTTTCTAAATTTGGTGCAGATACAATTGTTGAATGTTCTGGTTGGTGATTTAGTTTGTACAAATTTCTTAACCAATGCCATTATTATTTCATTTTTTTTTAAAGAGTTAATTATGGTCTTACCTCTATATTACTATTAAGAAGTGGGGTCATACATGATATTAAACTTGCACATCTCAGTTATATCCACATTTTTCTGTTTCTTATAGCTAAGTGGAACTGAGCAAGCTTACATTTTAAGTGGAACATGAAATTATAGGCGCACAAGTAATGTTTGCACTTTGAGGTTGCCCTTTTATCTTGGGACCAGTTGATGCTAAACACCCCACTGATCCATTCAGTGTGTCCAACAGACATTTCCCCCTAGATAGAGCTCAGCAGTGCAACATCATTGAAGATGATTTACTCCATTTACTTTTTTGAATTATTTGTAGTCTAAATTTTTTTCATTTGTGCATTGATTGAGAAACATGAGATCCAGATTTTCTATTTTCGATAAAAAACTTTGAAATTCGCCTTAGATAAGTTCGGTAAATTCTGAGTATTTGACGATAATTTTGGCAAATTGAGATATTTTAAATGGCAGTGGTCTTTCTTGGACGAATGGAATCTTCCATATGGCCTCTTGCAAAGGTTTAACACTGTTCTTAACTTATGAGCCTCGTCAAATCTCTAATTTGTTTGTGTACAGAATATTGTTGCAACTGCAGAATCCTATGCTTTCTGTTCTGTTGCCATGGGAAATAATTTTTTAGAAGATAATAGAAATGAAGTTTTTTTTTTTTTTGTTGTTGTGGTGGTGGTGGTGGTGGTGGTGGAGGGGGGGGGGGAGTAGAGATAATAATATTCTCTCTAAAATGTGATTTTACTTGTAATATGTCCGGAAATAACCCAATTACATCCACTATCCTTTAGGAAGCAAGAATTGTCTAATTTAAGCTTTACTACAAACATGATAAAATTATTCTTTCAAATAGAGAAAATGATACTCGCTATTATACATATGTTTTGACATGTTTATTTTTTCTTGAGCTTCCCGTGCCATTAGTTTACAGTTCGCTTTTCCACAGGTAAAACGATGTGGGGAAATGTCACGAAAGCTACGATTTTTCAAAGATCAAATCATTAAGGCTGGTCTGTTATCTTCTGTTCATCCTGCCTTTGAAGCAGATATTGACTTGGAGGAGCTAGAGGTAGATAACTCTGTTATTTAATTTTTTTTCAGTAATAAGTTTGTTTACTCTTTCTTCTATTACGAACAGCTGAATTCAGAATTCTAATAGTGAGTAGTAATTCTAGATCTTCTTTTTTTCAGATACAACTTGCTGAGCATGAAAATGAACTTTTTGAAATGAATGCAAATAGTGACAACCTGCGACAATCTTACAATGAGCTCCTGGAATTCAAGTTAGTTTTGTTAAAGGTACTTCTATGCCTTCACTATTTGCTTGAGAGTGATACGTATGTGCGTATAAATTATATGGTTAATCTGTAATACTTCTCTCTATAAAATCTAGAGCCCTCTTTTGTTTGAAGGAATTATTAAATTTTAGAAAATCAGGTTCACACGTACACACATCCTTTTTTTTTTTGCTATATTCCTCATAATCAGTATTCACCATTAGTGTTATCTGAAAGCAAGTTCAATTTTGATGATGCATATGTCTATTAAATGGTATCGGGATCTTCTTTTATTTTCATAAGTTGATTGTTGTTGGAATAGAAGCATTGATCCTATGCCCGGATGGACTATTCTTTCCTTTTTCTATTTTATGTGTTTCTAAGACGCTTCAAAATGGGTGCAGTTGGAAGCTTTCAAGTTATATTATAATCTCATTGAAGACCATTATAAGACTATTTTCTTTTCATGTTTCTCCTGCCTTTTTTTGATTGGTAAACACCAAATATATTAACAGAAAAAAAAGCACTAGGTATAGTTAATGCTATGGTCAACCATATAGGGTAGGCTGGTTGGCCTTCTTTAACAAATTAATGATGGTTTCTTTTATGAGATTTATTGCTATTATTAGTAACTTTACATGAATATATACCAATTGCTTTTGTATATGGTCTTTGGAAGATTTAGCCAGTTGATATTCAGAGCCGGAGTTTCATTTTCAAATTAAGTTGAGAAGAAAAGTAAATTGTACATTTTTCTTTGGGCTCTGGCATTCAAGGAATATCTAGATTTCAAGATTGTAGATTTGATGAGAGACTGGGTAAAGATTCTTAGTTGTGATGTCTATCCACCTGGATAATAGGGAATGGAAGTGGCTTCCTGAAAGGATTATCAAACTATACTTTTATTGCAATTCCCTTGGCAGTCTGGGGTCTGGTGGGGCCTCTGGTTAAGTCGTTTGATTCCAATTAGCTTGAAAGCTCCATCAAAATGACAGGACACCCATTATTGTAAGCATCCAGATCTTCATAGCTTCTGTTTCTTTCCTTCTTATAGCGGATGGAGATTTTATGTTGGTTTCTTTTGGTGACCATTATCCTTCGAGATTTGTGCATGGATAAGAAAAATTGTATGATACTTGTCCCCCAACATCAATATCCTTTCATCACACTCAGGAAATCAATGAGATAGTTGACTCTACTGAGGAGGGAGTTAACACTCGTGGTGCAATTTTTTTATTTTTCTATATATATTTTTTCCTGATCAGTAAAGATGCAATTTTATTAAGAAAATAAAATTACATCAGTAATCAAAGGGCTTAAGGGTTCAAGAAGAACCCGAGAGAGCAAAGAAAAAGAAAAAAAAACAATAAAGGCAAAAAGCACGGCCTATCCCACCAGCCAACACAATTCACATATAGAAATCTGCGACAACCAAAGCTTCCTAGCTTCGATGTCCGAAGAGTCCTTGGCAGCCAGCCCCGCCTCCCACACGAGATGGAAGATCTGATGTTACCCTCTGAAATAGATAGGCGGCTATTGTGCTCTTTGCAAACCAACCCCCGAAGATGGCGACCAAACGCAACTTCACTGTTTTTTGAAAGATGTGAGGTGCAGTGGGGATAAAGGCATCAGCTAAAACCTCTTTACACGGCCCCTACATACAACCTGTTAGCGACTTAGCCCCAACAATTGTCTAAATACGTTCCAGATCAAATTGGACGCTGGGCAGTGGATTAACACATGATCAACAGTCTCTAAATTGGAGCCACCTGTTGGGCAGCTGCATCCCTCTCCATATAAGACTATCCACCACCGCTTGACCCGAGGCATAGTCCACACAATCTTTAACACACTTATTCTTATAAGTGCTTAGGTTGAAAATGCAGGGATATAAAATTTGGAGGGTTGAATCGGTAAGAGCGCAGTGCAATTTGAAAAAGATGAAAGAGAAGAATGGATTCCTTTCTACCAACTGGAAACCCTCTGGAGGCCTCTCTTGCTAATTACCTATCCGTTCCTATAAACTTTATATTTAGAAAAACCAGACTTGGCCCACATAGAAAACCGATCTGTTTCAAGTCTCCAAAACCATTTGCCTAGGAGGGGACAGAATTCATTTGATGGATTTGTCTGATCCCTAAACCACCATCCTGTTTAGGTAAGCAGACCACGTCGTAGCTGTGCATTTTGCTGCGATCTTCTCCTCCGCTCCAAAGAAAACGTTTCATTGTCTTTTCCATCCTCTTGCACACAACCTTGGGAAATTGAAACACTTGAGGTAATAAATGGGGATATTGGATAGAGCACTTTTGATGAGGTTGTCGCTGCCTGCAATGGATAAGAGTTTACCCTTCCAAGCTGAAAGGCACTTCTTCATTCTCTCAAAACAGGATCCCGTATAGAATTTTTATGATTGACTAAACACAATGGGAGTCGCAAATAAGAGGCTGGAAGAGATCCGAAGTTGCACCCGAAATAGGCCACCAACATTTGGACCAGAGTAGTCTCCGCATGGATACCATTATGATTGTCTTCTTCATATTGATTTTCTGGCTAGAGCATGCTTCAAAACACCGCAGGGTGCACTTCAAACTAAGGAGGTTCTTCTTGTTGGCACTGCAAAATATAATTGTGTCGTCAACAAACTGTAGGTGGGTAATAGGATCCTCTCGAGCCGTTGCCTTGAAGCCCTCAATATCTCCAATTTGGGCTCCCCTCACAATCAACTTGTTTAAGGCTCTTCCGACCAGATTAAATAGAAAAGGGGAAAGGGGTCTCCTTGGCGCAAACCTTTTGACCCACGAAACTAACCACAAGGCGATCCGTTGATCAACACTGAAAACATAGGAGTGGATATGCATACCATCATCCAAGCTTTCATGAATCCCCAACTTACACGGTCATAGGCTTTTTCCGTGTCAACCTTACAGATGATTCCGGGTTTCTTCAAAACTCAAAAGATGTTGTGAGTTATGGGGCCATGCAAGAGGCACTGTGTCTATGATCCCATCCTTGTTCACAGATGTTTCTCATGTGCAAAAAAATAAAGAATTACTATTTTAAAACTTGTAAATCTTTTTCTCTTCGTCTTAGCAGTCATTTCGCACTACCCCCTTTCATGAAATGAAAATAATTTTAATATTTTATTTTATCTATTTCTAAAAGTATCCCAATTTAGGACTTACATCCAAAAGCAATTTTTTTGAATCTTACAGTAATTGGCAGTAAGTAAATATTAACCATATCCTTATGACTTTGAGTACAGACTTCTGCTATGCTCAAAGCTTCTTCTGTTGAAATTTCATATCATTACGCTGTTGTGCTTATTTTTGCTCTCTTTATGGTATGTAATCCTTTGATAGGGCAGGGATCTTCAACCAATATTACCTATTTGAAAAGAAGTGTGGTTCTTGTGCCAGCACATGTTTTTGTCTTATTTTTGTTTTTTAGGCTCTCATCTACTAATATATCAATGTTTATGATGATATCCAAGCTATACTTGTCATTTTAAATAAACTTTTCCCATTTTTTAATAATATAATAGGGCAAAAAGACCACAATCCCCGTTCCACATGTATATCAATCTCTGTTTGTTTGTTTGATATCTGATATATTAATTTTATGACTATTGAATATCTCATAGCCTATCCTCCCATCACATTTTTCTTTTTGATTGAAATGTGTAATTGCTTCATTTACTAATTTGCTCATTATATTGACAAACTGGGTGGTGGATGCTGATTATATTAAACTATTTTTGTATCTTTTCTCACATATGCCTTTCTTCTTAGTTTTTAAATGTCTGTTTTGAGTTGCTCTTTCCTGTGCCTTCTCATATTTTTGATTCCAGGCAGGTGGCTTCCTTGTTTCAGTTCAGAGCAATGTCATTGCACAGGAAAGAGAATTAGATGAAAATATATATCCCAAGGAAGATTATGTGGAAGGTGCATCTTTACTTGAACAGCAGGTCCTATTCTCTTAATTCACTTGAATAATAAGTTTCATGAACATATCATTAATGTTCATCCATGAAACCAATTTTTTTTTGTATGAAATGCAGCCTGTGCCTACGAATAAATCTGGTTTGAGATTTATTAGTGGGATTATTTCTAAATCCAAAGCCTTAAGATTTGAGAGGATGCTCTTTCGTGCTACAAGGGGCAATATGCTTTTTAATCAGGCACCTGCTGAGGAACATGTTCTGGATCCAGTATTGACTGAAATGGTTTGTCACATTTGTGTTTAAATTATCTGAATATATATATTTTTATTATTATCTGAATATATATCTTTTTACTAGTGATAAAAAGATCTTGGTGCAATTCTACTCCACGACAAATCATTATTATTATTTTTTGATGGGTATAACAAATTATTATTATTATTATTATTATATTTACTATCCCGATTTTATGCTTTTGAGTAATTGTGAAGATTCTGGTAAACGGGAATTCACACAATTCAAGAACTATTTAAATTTTTTAAAATCATTGCTTATTCTTTTTGACTGATCAAAACTGTACTAGCATCCAAGATTTTGTCCTTACTATGATACCAATTTGTTTCTTCTCCTTATGCAGGTTGAAAAAACTGTCTTTGTAGTTTTCTTTTCAGGGGAGCAAGCTAAATCGAAAATCTTGAAAATATGTGAGGCATTTGGTGCGAATTGCTACCTTGTTCCTGAGGATATAAGTAAACAGCGACAAATAACAAGAGAGGTATGTGTTCTTTTAAGAGGCCTATTGTATTGGACTTACGTATTGTGAGACCATTTTTTCCGTAAGGGATGTCCTTAGTGTTTCTTGAATGAAGACATTAGGTTATTATGTAGTGATGCTATAATATAAATTCCTTTTGAGTGACAAAAGTCGATAAGGTTTTGGGTTTCAGGAAATATAGGTATATTTCCCTTTTCACAAGTCCCTGCTAAATGATGTTTATCTTAAGAAAATATTCTCTGCAAATTAATCACCAAAAAAATAAAATAAAATTTTTGCATATCCCAGAGGCTTCTAGATTTTCTTGTTCAGATTTGTCTGCGTCTGCATTTCATTTTGGAAATTTCCATTTGATATTTTTGGCTGAGCAACCCTTCCTTTAGATTTTGTTATGCAGATACGAATCTGGGTGATGTCTAGTGTTGGTAAACACGATCTCAAAGAGCTCTAGCCCTAATATAAATTGGGAAACTATTCACAATTAGGAAACCAATCACAACTCACAAATAGGAAGGCATCCGAAAGTAGGAAACTACCAAAAGTAAGGAAACTACTATAAAACAATTATTATGGAATTACTCTAAAATTATCCAAAGTTATTTAAACACTTGTGATACCTAAACTATCCAATAGAAAATAGGAAATTCCTATTCCACCTTTGCATGTTGGAATGCATTAACATGGTGACCTGTCACGTCAATTTGGGCCTTTATTACATGTTTAGCCAATTTCCTTTTGTAGTTAAGGCACTTGTTTCTAAGATTACTAGAACTATGTGTTTTTTTGAGGAATTTTATGGCTCGGAAAGGTGGCTATCTTTGATGACATTCTTTCTAGGTGCTCTTTATGAAAGCATAAGGGAGTGATAGGACACTTTTTGAAATTTTTCTTTAGAGTTCGTATGTATCAAATATCATCACCATCATTATCATCGTTGCCTTATCCCATCTATTTGGGGTCGGCTTTGGAAATTTATTTCTCCTCTCAGTTCAACTCTATGTTACTCCTTAACTCTTTGTCGTTTCCCCCTACATGTCTCCAAGTCTTTGTTGTATTCTGCTCATCCTCTTTGTGCTTCTATCATTTCATTCTTTTGTGCATGGGCTGTTTCAAGTCTTCAATGGACTTGCCCACACCATCTGAAGAGACGTTCTATAATTTTAGTTTTTATTGGGGCTGCCCCTGAACTAACCCTCATGTATTTCTAATTTCACCCTTCGTTGTTACTTCATGCATGCATCTCAACATACGCATGTCAACCACATCAACCATGTCTCCTCGTCACTTCTTTGGAGCCCAACACTCTGCCACATACAATAAAGCAGGTCTTACTGCCTTTTTATAAGAACGCCCGTTCAATTGAAGTGACACTCATTGATCACACAACACACTACTTGCCTGTCACCATGGCCCCCCACCCTACATTAATCTTATTTGAGTCTCTTCTTCAAACCCAACATCAGATTGTATGGTAGAGCTTAAGTACTGAATTTGTTACTTTGTGGCACTAAATGATTTTCTATTTTGATCAAATTGACCTCTAGGTGCTTGTGTTCACTGGTCATTGCTCCATGTCACTCCTATATGCCTTCTTTGTTTTGCTAATTTTTCAAAGGAAGCCATTATTTGCACCTGACTTTTCTGCCCCTTGCATTGATTTTGAAAAGTCTTTTTTTTTTAAAATGACCACAATACCCTTGTGGTTGCACCTTCACTTTTAATGGGTACGCACACGTAATTTCTTTTCTCTGCAACTCAACCCCTTCTCGGTCACCGTCTCCATCATGGCCGCACCCTGTTGTTCCTCCAACAAATCTTTCTTCTTCAAATGATTCATGGAGGATGAAGAAGAAAAAATTGAATCTCTCCACTGGCCCTAACTTCATTGCCCCTCGCAGAACTCAACGGCCGAATGATGGCGTTGACACAACCGTTAATGATGGTAGTGACGACAATTGGACCCTCCGTAGAATCCAAGGTTTGCTGTTTTCTCTCTCTATCCTATGGTTGCAAGACCTGCCACCTGCATGATCTCATTCTCCTTGTGGGTAAACCTGATATTGCAATATCTGCCACGTGAAGAAGGGAGATTGGAGAGGGTTTATTGTGTTCATTGATTCAGATCGATTGCGGAGAGGGTTTTTGCTCCATCTACCATGAAGAAGGTTTATTGTATGAAGATGGAGCAAAAATCCTCTCCAATCTCCCGATTTATGGTTTTTGCCCGATCTCGATTTATTGTGTATGAAGAGGGTTTTGGCTAAATCTGTAGGGTTGTAGAGGGTTTATTGTGTATGACTAGATCTATTTACTGTTGGAGAGGGTTTATTGTCTACTAGGGTTTTTGCTCCATCTTTACTATGATGAAGTATTTTTGCTCGATCACTGATTCAGATCAATTTATTGATGGATTTGGTTCATATGGTGAGGGTTTATTGTATACAAGGGTGATTTGCTCGCTGAGAGCATTGTCAGTGAAGAGGGCCATTACTTACAAATGGCTTCTTTTAGGGGAGATGAAGAAATGAACTGTACTTTGTTTTTTTCATTGTGCAATCACAATTTTTTTTTTTAAAATTGGGTTCAAGGACAGGAATTGGGTGCAAGTAATGGCTCCCTTTTTAAAACATTTGATTCTAAGTCCTTTCTCCATAATGGCAATTTATTATTTGTTTCCTTGTTCGCCAATGAACACTACAGCATCCACAACAAAGTCGTGACATGACCGTGACTCTTTTTGGTCGATCAAACATATGCACGTTCATGCATAAGGGCAAAAAGATCACTTTACACCCTTTGCCTCCCAAAACACCATCGACTAAAAAAGTCGAGAAGAAGGGCGAGACATCTAAATCCATCAATATTATGAGTCCTTCGGAATTTGAAAAAGGTTCTTTGGATGAATGTGGTCTACATTGTTATCACTGTTGAGAGTGCTCCCGAGTCGGTGACCGAGAACCCCAAGGAGGTTGAGCCGATCTTGAACGAATTTGCGGATGTCTTCTCAGAAGACTTACCCAATGAACTTCCTCCCATATGTGACATCCAACACGCAATCGACTTGGTTCTCGGATCCACCATACCGAACCTGCCCCACTACAGGTTGAATTCGGTTGAGCACGCCGAGTTGACTCGGCAAGTCAATGAGCTCCTTCAAAAGGGGTTTATCCAAAAGAGTCTGAGCTCGTGTGCCGTACCTACCCTACTCACTCCTAAGAAAGATAGTACATGGTGCATGTGTGTGGATAGCCGTGTAATCAATAAGATTATGGTTAAGTATCAGTTTCCCATACTGAGGCTTGATGATATGCTCGATATGATGGTTGGTGCCACTATCTTTTCATAAATAGACCTCAAAAGTGGCTACCATCAAGTCCGAATCTGCCCCGGTGATGAGTAGAAAACCACCTTTAAGACCAAAGATGGTCTTTATGAGTGGACGGTCATGCCATTTGGGCATTCTAACGCCCCGAGTACTTTCATGAGACTCATGACTCAAGTGTTGAGGCCGTTTCTAGGCAAATTCCTTTTATATTTTGATGACATCTTAATTTATAGTCACAACAAGGATCAACACTTGAACCACCCTAGGCTAGTTTGTGAGATCCTAAAGGGCGAGAAGTTTTTTGCCAACCTCAAGAAGTGCACCTTCATGCAACGTTCCATTGTCTTTTTGGGATTCATTATCTCAGCCGATGGAATGGTCGCGGACCCTGAAAAGGTTAAAGCCATTGTAGAGTGGCCTGAACCTAAGAACATACACGATGTCCGCAGCTTCCATGGCTTGACTACCTTCTATCGTCGCTTCATCAGAAGTTTTAGCACTATCATGACCCCAATCATTGATTGCATGAAAAAGAGATTTCAAATGGGGCAAAGCCGCGACGAAAGCCTTTGTCGAGATCAAATAACAAATGAGTAGTGCACCCGTCATGCGCTTACCAAAGTCTTCGAAGTCGAAGGGGACGCATCGGGTGTGGGCATAGGAGTGCTTAGCCAAGAGGGTTACCTAGTGACCTACTTTAGTGAAAAGCTTAATGAGTCAAAGCAAAAATACTCCACCTATGACAAAGAGTTCTATGCGGTTGTTCGTTCCTTATGGTATTGGAAACATTACCTTAGGCCACAAGAATTTGTGCTATTCTTCGACCATGAAGCCTTACGCTTCTTAGCCTCTCAGAAGAAGCTAAATCTGAGGCACGCGAAATGGGTTGAATACCTCCAAGGGTTCACTTTCGTGTTGAATACCTCCAAGGGTTCACCTTCATGCAACGTTCCATTGTCTTCTTGGGATTAATTATCTCAGCCGATGGAATGGTCGCGAACCCTGAAAGGTTAAAGCCATTGTAGAGTGGCCTGAACCTAAGAACATACACGATGTCCGCAGCTTCCATGGCTTGGCTACCTTATATTGTCGCTTCATCAGAAGTTTTAGCACTATCATGGCCCCAATCATTGATTGCATGAAAAAAAGAGATTTCAAATGGGGCAAAGCCGCGACGAAAGCCTTTGTCGAGATCAAATAACGAATGAGTAGTGCACCTGTTATGCGCTTACCAAAGTCTTCGAAGTCGAAGGGGACGCATCGGGTGTGGGCATAGGAGTGCTTAGCCAAGAGGGTTACCTAGTGACCTACTTTAGTGAAAAGCTTAATGAGTCAAAACAAAAATACTCCACCTATGACAAAGAGTTTTATGCGGTTGTTCGTTCCTGATGGTATTGGAAACATTACCTTAGGCCGCAAGAATTTGTGCTATTCTCCGACCATGAAGCCTTACGCTTCTTAGCCTCTTAGAAGAAGCTAAATCTGAGGCACGCGAAATGGGTTGAATACCTTCAAGGGTTCACTTTCGTGTTGAAGCATAAGGCCGGTGTTGAAAACAGAGCTGCTGATGCGCTTAGTCGTCGGGTGACGGCTTTGCACTCTATGAGTACCGAGGTCGTCGGGTTCGAACGATTAAAGAATGAGTACCCCAATTGCCTAGATTTTGGGGTAGAGTACACTGCTCTCCTTAGTGACCCGACTAACACACACTCCGCATACACCATCCAGGATGGGTACATGTTCAAGGGCAATCACCTTTGCATCCCTCGCACGTCATTGCATGACTTCCTTATTTGGGAGTTACATGCCGGAGGGTTAGCCAGACATTTCAAGCGTAATAAGACTGTTGCGCTCGTAGAGGATAGGTTCTTTTGGCTTAGCCTAATGAGAGATGTTGTCCGGGTTGTCAAACATTGTTGTACTTGCCAAGTGTCGAAACAGAGTAAGCAAAATACCGGCTTGTACACCTCGTTACCCGTGCCACACACACCGTAGCAAGACCTTTCATTGGATTTCGTGCTCGGACTTCCCCAAACCCCAAGGAAGCACGATTCTATCTTTTGTTGTGGTGGATCGATTTTCCAAAATGACCCACTTCATACCTTGTTCTAAGACCTCCAATGCGTCCTATATTGCTAAGTTGTTTTTCGCGGAGGTTGTGCGACTTCATGGGTTGCCCATAACCATTGTGTCTGATAGGGATGTTAAGTTCACTAGCTATTTTTGGAAGACACTTTGGCACATGATGGGCTCAATGCTCCAATTTTCGACGGCCTATCACCCTTAAACGGATGGCCAAACCGAAAGCACCAATAGGAGTCTTGGGAATCTCCTTCGTAGTCTTGTCGGTGATCATGTTAGGACCTGGGATACCATTTTGTCCATAGCTGAGTTTGCCTATAATAATTTTGTCAATAGGTCTATAGGCATGAGTCCCTTTGAGGTTGTACATGGTCATAGACCTAGGACACCTTTAGATTTGATCCCCATGTCAACGTCGCATAGAGTGTCTAAGTCCGTAGATTCATTTGCACAATACATTCATAGCTTGCATGCCGAAATTAAACAAAAGATTAATTCAAGCAACAATCAATATAAATTATCTGCTGATGTTCACAGGTGATTTAAGGAATATCAGGTGGGTGATCAAGTGATAGTCCGAATTAGGCCTGAGCGGTTCCCATCGGGATCTGCAAAGAAGCTCCAATCCTGATGCACTAGACCTTTTAGAATTTTGGTTAAGAGTGGTCCTAATTCATATGTACTTGAGCTTCCTCTAAGTACGAGGGTTAGTTCGACATTCAATGTGGAGGATCTGGTTCCTTACTTGGGTTCAATCCCACCTCTTGCAAATCCGTTCCTGCCCTCTCCTAGTCCCAACCTCACCCAAACCTTGAACCTGGTGCCTCTCCCTTCTCTAAGCAAGCAGCGACAGGATGTGATTGAGGATATCTTAAATGATCATGCCGTATCCACACGTGACGGTGGCTTTAAAAAATACTTGGTCAAATGGGTCGGAAAATCGAAGTCTGAAAACACATGGATTCATGAGAATGAGGTGCGTCGATTGGACCCCGACTTGCTTGATAGCTACCTCGAACGTGTTTCATTGGTGATGAAACCCATTTGGTCCGGGGGAATTGACGAGGACGCCGAGTCCGTGGACATCAGTTTTGGACCACATCGCTTCTATCGGCGTCAGAAGAAACGAAGAGGGAGCATGAGTACCACAACTTTAGGGGAGAAAAGGAGACACAGACACAAAACTGTCATCCAATGACGAACGTCCGTGAACAGTGCCATGAATGATGACGGATGTCTGTGAAGAGTGCCGTGATTTTGAGCCCTCCTTGTCCCTAGGTGACGGATATCCGTTGGCACTTGACGGACGTCCGTGGATATCTCCTTCCCAGTGACGGAAATTTCTATTTTTGCGAAAAAAACTTGTTTTTAGTCTTTTAATTGTTCTAGGACTCTTTATTTCATGTTATTATTTGGTTGCCTATATAAGGAGGCTTGTAAACACAATTATTTAGTTTTATGAATATTATTGAATGAGCTTTTGCTCAGTGGAGAAAGATTCTTCTTCCCCGTGATGGATTTGGTGTGAGGCCAAGGGAGTGATTCCCAAAGTTATCTTTTTATCTTTTCTATTCCCTATCTTTGTTTTTCCCTATTATCTTACCTAAATTTGATCCCATATTCTGAAGCCCTAATTCAACCCTAAAACCCTAGTTTTCATTTGAGCCATCAAATCAACCCAATCCCATAGCCCTAGTGAAAACTAGTGAACCTACATCAGATCGACGACGTACGCCCAAGCCTGGAAAAGCTAGAGTTCTATCTCTAGGCCCGATCCCGCCATAAATCTAATGGGACTTGCGCATCGGATTGAACCTTAGCCGGATCTCATGTGATCTACCTATTTGAATTCTCAGAACTCGAAGGTATCGTGATAGTTTTGCGATTAAACTTGAATTAATTTTATTTAATTTTGGCAAAATTGCATTAAATCATTATTCACGCATTTAGGGTTCCGTCCCACGTCAGATTCTCTCTTAAACAATGTTCTTAAAGGCGGCTGCCCGAACATCCACCCGACCGCCCGAACCCGCCCAACGACTTTAAGAACATTGGAACCCTAGATGATAATGATAGAAGATCCCTAGAAAATCTTTCAAAAGCCTCTTTTATACCCCCAAAAATTAGGGTTACCCTTGCTGTCCTTGCGATCTCGCGCTCCCCGAGATTAGTGTTCGCGCGCGGGTTGCGTAGCGATCATACTCCTCTCTGCCCGGACTCGTGCGTGTGAACTGGGATCTCATGCGCGCGATTAGGCAGCAAGTCTGTTTCTGCTACTTGATCGATTTTGGTTACCTTCATTATACCAACATAAAATACAAAAGCATTTTAAGGAAAAGGTAATACCATTAAACAAAATCCTAGTAAGTGAAGATTGGGGCTAAATCTTGCAATATCTTAGAACCTATCACGCATGTAGTTCTTACACTAATTTATTTCTCCATCATGCTTCTTGAATGCATTGCCTCCTTAGCATCCACCAGATTATCTGTCTCGGTACCCTATCATAGACCTTCTCCAAATCAATTGAAAACCGTATCGAAACTTTTCCACCTTTCTTTGAAACTTTCCCTAAGTTGCCTCAACAAGAAGATGACTTTAGTTGTTGGTTTTCTTGGCATAAAACCAAAGGAGTTCTCAAGAATATTGATTCTTTCTTTAATATGTTGCTTCACTTCTCTCTCCCATATATATTATATGGCCATTAAGTATTTTTATTATTTTTTTGAAAATCTTCCTTGATTTTTTATTACAGGTTTTATCACGTCTCTCTGAACTGGAAGCCACTCTGGATGCTGGTATCCGTCACAGAAATAAGGCCCTTACATCTACTGGAGCCCACTTACCAAAGTGGACCCTTATGGTAAGTGTATAAGCTTTAGTATCTCTAGTTATCATCAATTTTGTTCATGATGTGATCATAATAATTATGCAGAACACTGCAAATTTGCAAATGAAAATTATTACTTCAATTCAGCAATGAAATGAGGCACCATCTTTGGCTTGCTGTTGACTTCAGTTATTTAAAAATTAACCCTCCCTTTTTCAGGTAAAAAAGGAGAAGGCTGTATATGATACACTGAATATGCTAAATTTTGATGTTACCAAAAAATGTCTAGTTGGAGAGGGCTGGTGCCCTATATTTGCAAAACAACAGGTTACCTTCTTGTTGCTACTGTGGACTTTACCAGGACTTGTTTTTATTGGTTGAATTTCTATATAAAATTCATATGAAGTCTTTGAGGAATGACATTATTAAGTGTAATAGGAGTTGCTATCTTCTGATCCGCAGATTCAAGAAGTATTGCAACGTGCAACCATTGATAGCAATTCACAAGTGGGGATAATATTCCATGTGATGGGTGCCATGGAATCACCACCGACATATTTCAGAACCGACCGATTCACAAATGCATTTCAAGAAATTGTTGATGCATATGGGTATCTCTTCAGATTTTTACAAGTGACTGACTATTTTGTTTTATTTTATTTTTTTGTTGTTCTTGGAGCATTTGATTTTGTAACGTAAGCCATGTGCATCATGAAAAGATGGATAACGTGGAGTATTTTATTATTTTAAGTTTAGGATTTTGGTGATGTAACTTCTGATGCACTTGGTACATAAAACAGTCAATTGGGTCTTGGTTGCAAAAAATCCTAATAAAACCATGCCACATCTGAATTTATTTACTTTGCAATGCTGTTGCTTATTCTTATTATATGCTATCACAAAGAGTATACTGAACTGATGTGATATGAGAGGAAGAGGATATATAAAGATAAAAAAATAAGGGGAGTCGAGGGAATTACCTTTGTTTCAAGCAAACTAGTTACAATATAGAGAGATGCACAAGTAAATTATCAGTAGTAGTTGGGGAGTTCCGAACCCAACCCTATATAACAAATATAAGTTCAGATATTTAAGGAATCTCATCATCCCCAAGATATTTGAATCACAGTTGATGGTTTTTCTAGCCTCATAAATTAAAATATTGTGCAGAATTTTTAGGAGACCGACTTTCTAATTTTTCTCAAAACTCTCAGAGATAAAATCGGAACATAAATCTTGGAATCACTTCTGTTTTCACAGAACTGATGCAGGAAATAGAGAGTACTAGAAAAAATAGGAGAATTGTCTGACTTATTTTTAACAGATGCAGGAAATAGAGAGTACTAGAAAAAATAGGAGAATTGTTACAGTAACCCATTTAAGGTCCAGTCTAGATCTGATTTTTAGTAGCATAGCAGGCCTGTACAACAGTCACTGTTATACCCACTTTCCAGTTTTATTTTAAACATTTTCTAGATTGTTTTGTTCCCTCTAATGGCTCATCATGAACTCTAGAAATAATTGGTTATGATTAGTAGAAATAAGAACTTTGAGCTCAGTAGAATCAGGGGGCCATGTGATGGTGCCTGGATCTCTGAGTCAGGAAGTCCAGACGTACCTCAGTAATTCAGGGCTGGGAAGTTTTTTTCTCGGATCCGTTTTACTGCCTCAGATAGATCATGAAATGAGAGGTTTGAACCAGTCATGGGAAGTGGATGGCACCTCTCATATCGATCATGGAGCTCTAAATGTTATCCAAATGAAGGAAGGGGCTCTAGAGATTGAGGAGGCGTTGGGATGAATCTGTTCCGATTCCTGCCCGTGAGGTCGATGATCTCAGTCTGGGGGACTGTGTGGAGTTTGGGGTTGTCACGAAGGCTAAGGAGGATTTGCTTTGGGAAATTCAGAGACTGGATTTGGTTGAGGAAGGGAGACCTTTGGAGGAGGATGAAACTGAGGAAAGATTGGGGGCGCCGTTCAGTAACAAATGTTTCGAGGACGAAGTTTTTTAGAGGCAAAAGTTCAAGGGGAATTGGCTTCAACTTGACGATAACAATACCAAGTATTTTGATTCTATGGCAGATGCGAGAAGGAAGGTGAATACAGTTAAGTTCTAACTTCTAAGATTAGGAAATTAAGGTTAGGGTTTGGAAGGAGGAGAAGAAAGAGATGGAGGGAAATATGGTTGAGTTGTTGTAACTCATACCCCTTTATCATTACTATTTATAGCAAACTTACAAGTTGATATACACACCCATATTTATCTACACACACCCACTCTTACATATAAAAGATAACATCCATTCACCATCCTAAGTACATAATACTAATTGCACACCAACAATAACACCCGCTATTCTAACACTTCCCCTCAAGTTGGCGCATAGATGTCAATCATGCCCAACTTGGATGATATGTCTCATTCTAACTTTTCCATCCGCTTTGGTGAGAATGTCGACAAGTTGGTCTTCAGAAACCATGTGTGGTATGCAAAACTCTTTGGATTCAACTTTCTCCCTCATGAAGTGACTCCACTTCTATTTGCTTTGTTCTCTCATGAAACACAAGATTCTTGCTATATGTTTCGCTGCTTCATTGTCACCATAAAGGGTCATAGGTACCTATATTTGAACACTCAAGTCATTTAAAATGAACTTTAGTCACATCCCTTCTCTACCACCTTGGGACATAGCTTTGCACTCGACCTCAACACTAGAATTGGCAAGAACATGTTGCGTCTTACTCTTCCAAATAACTAGATTGTGAATCTTCCATCACTCACTGACCCAACATTGTCGGCGTTAGTGTAAACCTCCACATTTAAGTGTCCATGGTTACTATAGAGTAGCCCTCGCTAGGGCTAGACTTCACATATCTCAGTATCTTATATACCACATCTAGATGAGGGGACCAAGGAGTGTCCATATACTGACAAACTACACTAACTGCATATGCAATGCCGGGTTTGGTGATTGTGAGATAAACAAGCTTCCTCACCAACCTTTGATACTTTGTGACATCTTTGAGAAGTAAACCATCTTCAGAGTTAGTTCTATGGTTCAGGTCCATAGGGAGTATCAATAGGCTTGCAACCTAGCGTCCCAGCTTGCTTTAGAACATTAAGAGCATACTTCCTCTGAGACAAAACTATTCCTTCGTGAGATCTTTCTACCTCGATACAAAGAAAATACCGCAAGGGCCATAGTTCTTTGATGTCAAAGACCTTGCCGAGATAACATTTTAACTTCAGAATTTCTTCATTGTCATCTCCGGTAAATATGATATCATCTACATACACAATGATAGCAGTCATATGTGCACCCCCATTGACAAACAATGTGTGATCATAGTGGCTCCTTTGATACCCTAACTTCATCACAACATCACTGAACTTCTTAAACCATGCTCTTGGAGATTGTTTCAAGCCATAGATAGCCTTCCTCAACCTACAGATTTTATCCCCCTAAAGTAGAAGTGGTCGATTCATATATACTTCCTCCTTGAGATCCCCACGGAGAAAGGGATTCTTGACATCAAGTTGATACAATGGCCAATCCTTGTTAGCTACAAGGGATAGGAGGACCCGGATAGAGTTAAGCTTCGTTACATGAGCAAATGTTTCTTGAAAATCAATACCAGGGGTTTGTGTGTACCCCTTGGCAACAAGCTTCGCCTTGTACCTCTCTATTGACCCATCTGGGCAATACTTCACTGTGTACACCCACTTGCATCCTAGTGCCTTCTTACCAGCGGACAACTTTGTAATCTCCCAAGTTTGATTATGTTCTAGAGGCTCTCATTTCCTATTCCATGGCATCTTTCCATTTGTGGTGCAAGAAAACTTCAGAGATAGAGGATGGAATAGATGTAGAATGTAAGGATGAGATAAAACTCGCATAACAAGATGATAGAGCATGGTAAGATACAAATTTACTGATGGGGTGTCTCGTACCCTTAAAATGAGCAATGGGCAGGTCAAGATTAGGAGGGATAGGACCTGATTCAGGAAAAGATCTTTGATCCACGCTGTGAGCAAGAGGGGGTGGTCCTCCTTTTTTCTTCCTTACAAAGAACTTGCCTTTCCCAAACTTATTCCATTATGATACTTGTGGAACCTTGGGATCACTTGCACTAGTTGTCTCTTCAATATCCTCCTCCCCCCATACAAGGTAGAGGGAGAGGATTCTTTGTGCTCTCTTCACTTGGACACTTCTCCCCTTGAAGAGGGCACTGAGAAGGAGCATAAAATGGAGTAGACTCAAAGAATGAAACATCCATAGTGACAACAAATTTCCTTGTGGAAGGGTCATAACCTTTGTACCCTTTATGAGTAGGTGGGTACTCAACAAACATACACTTGACAGCTTTGACAGAGAGTTTATCATGTTGATTTGAAGGAATATGAGCGAAGAAAAGATAACCAAAGGTTCGAGGGGTCACTGTAAATAACCGACTACTAGGACATAGAACCTTGTAGGGAAACTTTCCCTCCAGAATAGGTGTAGGCATATGGTTGAGGAGATAACTAGCAGTGAGGACATCCTCATCCCCTAGATGTTTGGGTACCTCCATAGACAGAAGCAAAGGCCTAGCAGCCTCAAGGAGGTGGCGATTTTTCCTCTCAATCACTCCATTTTATTTTGGAGTGTAAGGACAAGTGGATTGTCACTCAATGCCATGCATTCGAAGGTAAGATTGGATACCTTGGGAAGAGTATTCTTCCTAATTGCCAGATCGTAAAATCTTAACCTTCACATTGAATTGAGTTTCAATCCACTTGTTATAAACATGAAAAATAGCTTGAACCTCATCTTTGGTTCGCATGGTAAACAAGGTGGTGTAACGTGTACAATCATCAATATAGGACACGAGAACGATAACCGTGAACAAAAACTACTGGGGAAAGGCCCCCACACATCAGAGTGAACAGTTTTGAAAGAGGACTATCACACTCACCTTGGGAAATTGGGTACACAGGCCGACAATGTTTGGACAGTTGAAAAGTTTCACACTGAATTTTTTTGTAGTCTATGAATTTGAGCAAGTGAGGAAATAGGAGATACAATCGTGGGCCAAGTCGCCGATGCGATAGGTGAGCACTCTCCATTGATGTAGTGATGATAGTAGAGGTAGCAGCTGTTAAAAATGTAGAGACCTCTCTCACGCCCGTGGTCAAAGGTCCTCCCCATGGTCAAGTCCTGAAATACACAGTGGGAAAGAAAGAAGGTTACTGACAAAAAGGAGACTAAGAGGCATATGTGGAATATGAAGGGTAGAGGAGAGAGATAAACTACCCAGCTGAACAGTTCCTTGCCCCTGTACAGGAACAAGAGACTCATCTGCAACTCTGATATGACAAGGACAAGGCATGGGAGAAACGTAATCAAACATATTAGACATACCCATCATGTGCTCTGTAGCTCCAGAATCTATGATCCAGGATGACTGAGATGAGGACATGGCATGAGCAGACCCAACAATACCTGTCTCAGCGAGACGAGAGGAACAAGGGGAACTCAAGGCATGCTGCACAAGGTCTTGATACTCTCTCTGTGTGAGTGTAACAATGTTGGTGACTTCTTCCATTTGTGAGAGGTCTCACCCAGGCAACAACAGTCTACATGGACAATTTATCAAACGGCTGCCATGCACAATTGTTGCAATATACCCCTTCCAATCAATACAAGCCTTCCTTTGTTGAGATCCCTCAACCCTTCCACATTCCAACAATCAAACCGACACAGCTGCAAACGACAAAATAGCTGATAATACTCGTGAATCCCAGCAATACTTCTGCTCATATTTATACAGAACTTCAGCTTCAACGATACTACTCTCTTATCGCCGCAAACGCACCAATCTGTGACCTTTCAGATTCAACCCACAGCTCGCTAAGACTTCTGATATAGTAATCAACCCATAGTCCCATCAAACAACAGATCGCAGCATACACACTCCACACTGAAACAACACTGTTGCACAAGTTATTTGAGTTGTTAACACAGTCCCAAAAAACTGCAACTCTGCTGATTTATACCACCACATCGCAGATTAGTCAATGATAAAGTGCCACAATATTGAGCACTAGAACACTAAGTCCTGCTGGTTTTCTATATAATCCTTCATTACTGATAAAAAAAAAAAAGAATACTAAGTCCTGCGACCCCTTAACCACAACTAAAGTAACCAATTTCAAGGCAGATCCACAGTTCTGCAGTAACCAAACAGCAACGCTGCAATTCTGCAGATTTCTCATCAGCAAATTGTAAAATACCTGTAAGCCAAACCCCCAAGAGATGAACCGTGGCTTCAGCTCTCCACGAAATACACCACATCTTGCTCCACGCTGCTCCAAATGAGGCAAGATCACCACTGAGAGGGAGGGGATGGAAAACTGATACAAACTCACCAAAACAAACAGATCTAAACACTACACAGTTTTCAGGGATCTTGAAAACAATAAAACTGTGCAATAGTTTGTCAAAACTGAAAAACTATAAAATCACTACTCTAATAACTTCATATCCGAAAATAAACACCATAGAGAGATTTACTAATGAATACCAGTCCAGATCTGAATCAATAGCTTCCACTTTATGGTCTCACAAAGCCCAGATGCACAAAAAACCATGAACCATACATATTTTACAAATCCAATCGAAAATCCTTTATTATGCATACTATCTGTGATTGCGTTAAGTTGGGTTAGCTTGGACAAAGAAGCACTGTCTGATGAGGAGGGGATTCTGGTGGATGTCTGGGATGATCTTTCGAATGGCTAGCTTGTGGGTTACTCTCTTGATTTTCTTGGTGGCTTGGGGTTCCCTCAAGACCTAGGTTTGGGTTCAGTGTTTGTTTTTGGTTTTATTGTTGCCTTTGTTTCTTTATGTTTTCCCTCTTTGCTCGTAGCTTGTCTCTATAGCTCAGGTTCTTGATTTTCATTATTTTACTCCTATATATATTGCAATTCCTGATTAAAAAAAGTAGTAGAAATGATAGATTAACGTTCAGATTAGCATTCAAGGTCGCAGGTTTGAGCCTGACTGACCTATCAAAGCAGGTTAGCAATGTTTGCTGAAATAGTGTGTTGAATCTTTATTCAAACCTAGTTTTTGTGACTCAGAGATTCAAAAAAATAAAATTTCCTTGCAGCCCTCGGATTAAATGTGTAGCCGTGGTGAAGGTTCCAGACCAATGTTACAAAAAAACTCTTCACTTGTTTCATGATTTGTCGTAAAGGAATGGTGTCCAAGCATCTGTTTTGGCTGATCATGTTGTTAAAGACCTAAGAGCTTAACTGGATTCCATCCTTTGATGTGTCACAGGTAAAAAAGTCCGCAGTTATTGACCGGTCATCATATTTGCTCAAAATCATCCCCTTAAGGTTTGTATCAATCGGAGAGTATAATCTGGAGTGGCGAGTAACACATAAAGCATGATTTCCTTTTAAAAAAAATTAAATGAATAATGTACTATATCTATTTATTTTGAGACTTTAGAGCGTAAAATGTTGGACGCTAGTCTTAAAAATTGATAAGATGAGATCAAAAATTGGAAATCTTGCTTTTATGTTCTTCATGGGCTACCTTGCAATTAAAATAAAATTTGTTTGGGTTTAATAAAACTAAAAGTCGATAAAAAGTCAACCTGTTCTTAAGTGTTGAATTAAGGTTGTTTCTTGCTTTCTACAAATATCTAAAAGTTGGGTCAAGTCTCAACTGTGTTTATTCAGTTCAGTTGAGTGTTCCTTTTGAGTGCTTCATGGTTTGGTTAAAGTTTAAACCATAAACTCAGTGATACCTAATCTATTGTTAATGAATGTTGCTATTGACCAGAAATCTACACATCCTTGGTAGTACAACGTCAAAATTTCAGTTTCCACATGTAGAGAATCATCATCGTCATCCTCCTCCTCATCATCATCACCATCCTCCTCTTCATCATCATCATCAATGCTGTGTTCCATCTATTTGGGGTTGGCTTTCTTATTTTTCCACTCCATTTTGTTCAGGGCTAAACTCTCTACTTCTCCACAATCCTTCATTGCATTTCGCAATACGTTCATTATTCCAAGTCTCTATTGGTCTTCCTCTTCTCCTCCTTCCTTGTGCTTATGTTGTTTTGATCCTTCGCACAGGTGCTTTCTTAGGCCTTCATTGGACATGTCTAATCCATCTTCAGCAAAATTCTTTAATTTCTCTTTTATCGGGTCCCCTCCTAAACTTCCTTTTATGTAGTTTTTTTTTTTTAATTTGTATCCTTTTTGATTACTCCATGTATCCACTTCAGCAATCACATCTCAGCCACATGAACGCTCTCTTTTAGTCGCTTCTTCAGAGCCCAACAACATCATCATTTAATAATGTAGGCCTTAAAACCATTTTTCAAGTGTCACTTAAAGTGAAGTGGTGCTCGTCGATCTGAGCCACATGAACTCTGTCTTTTAGTCGCTTCTTCAGAGCCCAACACCATCACCATTTAATAATGTAGGCCTTAAAACCAATTTTCAAGTGTCAATTCAAGTGAAGTAGTTCTCGTCGATCACTTCGCACATTGCTTGCCTTTCTCCATTGCGCACCTTGCATTGATTTTATTTTAGATGTCTTCCTCGAAGCCATCATCAAGTTGTATCATATATCCTAAACATCAAAATTTGTGACACTGTGGCACTAGATGGTTTTGTATTTTGACCAAATCATCTTCCAGGATCTCGTGCTTGTTACATGGATTATGTCTTTGTCTGCTAATTTTTAAACACCTTGATTCTAAGGCGTTCCTCCAAAGTTACAATTTATCGTTTACTTGTGTCCTTGTCCTGCCAGTTTCAACCAGATCATCCACATGTAGAAATAAAACCTAACTTTCCTTGGTAGTGCTGTTTTATAATTTCCATCATGGTATACCTGTAGACAAGAAACTCAACTGCTGATGGTTCGTTTTATTGGAGTATGAGGCTTCTCTATTAACATATTTTTCAGTACAATGCTATTATATTTGTAACTGAATAGTTTACTTGTGACAATAATATAAGTTGATCTGATTGCCATTGAAAGGGAATATCATTTTTGCTACTTTATTGGTTAATTATCTTTTTCTTAGATTTAGCTCTATACAGTCTTTCAAAATATTGTTTTTTAGAGAAATTATATCTCTTTAAGAAAATGAAATAAAATCAGCTTCACCTAGCAAGACAATCTTTCAAAATGTTCATACAACTAATTTGTTATGCAGTGTTGCAAGATACCAAGAAGCAAATCCTGCGGTGTATACTGTTATCACATTTCCTTTTCTGTTTGCTGTGATGTTTGGGGACTGGGGTCATGGAATATGCTTGTTATTGGGAGCATTGATTTTGATAGCTCGTGAAAAGAAACTTGGATCTCAGGTATGTTTCTCATCAATTTCTTATACTAAAATTTAGTATATTATTTGAAGAATTTGCAGTTACTTGGTAGTGTAACTTATGTTTTCTCCTGTATAAGGACATTATTACTGACAATCCTGAATTCAATAACGTCAACATCATTATCACTGACACTCCTTAACTGCAAACACAAATTAGGAAATTTGTAGCAAATCGATCTAGAAATGACTGTACATTTTGCAGTTATTATTACATCGCTATTATTATAATTATTACTACTATTATTATTATTTTCTGAACATCTAAAATTTGTTAATCTGACTGGAATAACAGAAAATTTACCCTGAATAGATTTATGTGGAGAAATAAGATGTGCATAGCCCACCCAATGTAGAATTTATTAAGAGGTCCGGGATTATGGGTCTGGAAGCACCCTTGAGGGCTGCGTTCACGTCAGATAGGCTCCATGTGGCACCCATCACGAGGATCTGGTTCCACGGAAACCTAGACAATATCGATCAGGTACCACCCAAAAAATTTGGGCATTATTCGATCCATAACCACTGTCGAACATGTGGTCAAAGGTGCTCAAAATCAATGCACCAAGTTGGTTCGGCGTCACCTTATCTTTGACGCATCAAATGGAGGCCAAAAAGTCCAAAAAAAGTTTTTTTTTGAATCACATGTCTCATGGCTGATCAACGCAGAATGGGTGTTGTTTTGGGTTGATCATGCCACGTGGCATGTGATCTGGCATCCTGCAGCCCTCCACGGCTGCATCCAGATGAATCTTCCCATTTCTCATCTATTAATATCTAAGAAAGGGTAGGATTACAATGAATTTACAAACCTGTGCATTTAAAGCAAAAATTATAAGCAACATGGCTCATATTAGGAATATCCATTAAGAAAAGCAAAGGGACAAAGGATAGTTAGCTTGTTCTCCAATCTAATTCACCTCTAACGGTACCAATCTTCTCTAGTTATGAGGAATTCAGAACTCATCCATATTGCAAAAATGTGATTCTTTCTTTGAACTATATCACATGCTTTCAGGAGGGATAAAATCCCTTTTTAGCCACTTAAGGGTATAGATTGAGTCTTCCTCAGTCAAAAGCATAGTAACAAATCAAATCCAAATTAAACAGCAGGTGTTCTTTGTTTTTTTTTTCTTCTTTGCTTTTTTTTATAAAGTAAATACAAGAAACAAAAGGATTTTAAATTAAGAAAGTAGGGTCTAACAAATAAAATCTTTTCCGTAGGGGCTTCTAAATAGAAAACTTTTCTACAGGGGATTTAAAACAAAAATCCTTTTCAATACAATGAAAGATCAATAATATTGCAACCTCAAGGTCCCAGGTTCGAACCAGCTTACCTACCAACAAAAAAATAAAAACCAGTCTCAAATGCCTTTACAATCCCAATTCCCAACAAAAAAAAACTAAAAAGAAGTCGATGACGAGAAAAAAGAAAGAGAGAAAATACTCTCCCAATTTCAAGTATGGGTCACTGTCTTCTGTGTGTGAGATTCGACTTTGACGAGTCATAAAGTTGATTATCTCATGATGTCGGTTGAATGGATGACCCATTGATCAAATTCTTTGATAATCTTATACTGTGGGTGAGGTATCTAACTAAGGATTAATGGGACATTACTGACATCGTAAGATGATGAAAGTTTTGAGGACCCTTTTACTCCCGACCGATCATGTCAAAAGCTGACATTCACATATATTAGGGCCCTTGAATTTCATGTAAATTAGCATGCATTATATCACAAATTGACATCAGACGTATGAAGGACCTTAAAATTCATGAAATCAGCTTTCAATAGGATTGAGTGGCCAAAAAGATATTCACAAATTTGATTAAGGGATCGTCCTCCTTATTGATGTCAGCAAATAATCAAGCTTATAAAAAACATTTTGGCAACCTCATTAAACTCTGTATTTGGTATGATGTTTCTTCTTAGAAGTAGATATTCAATATCAGTGCACCCTCTGTGCCTGCCCTTGCAATTTAGGCGCAGGTGCAGTGAGGTGCGCCTTTTGCTCCTAGTTGCAGAAGCGCAAAAGTGCATTTTACTTTAATATAAAAAGGTTAAAAATGTTATATAACCATGGATCAAAATATCGTCCGATACCGATACGTATCGGTATCGGACGTGAACGATACGGTACATTAAATGTACCGTATCGCTCATTTGTATTGCAAATGCCGGATGATACATTCAATGTATCGTCCGGTACACTACTGTTCCGGTACGTATCGTCCGGTACGTACCGGTTTTTTGACCGGACGATACGTACCGGTTTTCCGGCATTTTAACCCATGTATATAACTTTGAAATTATACATGAGTTATAAGTTATACTATCTAATAAGTCTTAACTCTTAAAAATTATATCTCTTAAGTTTATAAGCTACAATGCTACACTCGAGAGTCGAGAATTAGGGCTTGCTTGCTAGTTATTTACACCTACTTGCTAGTTTGTTAAATTGTATTTTTTTAGTGCACATAAATACATAATGTTCAAGTGTTTATTATATTTATTTGTTTCTTGCATTTCGTATTTATTGATTACTTGATTGCTATTATAGATTTATAGTATTATTCTTTGATTTTTACATATGTTTATGATATATGTTTTAAAATTAATTTTTGTTGATTTATTGTTATATTCAATAATTTAAATGTTGTAAGAGAACATAAAAAATAAGTATGTAATAAAAAAAAATATAATAATTTAAAATTAAAATGCGCCTCGAAAAAAGCCCTGCGCCTTTGTGCCTAGGCCTTGCTTAGGCCCCAGGGACCCTTGTTGCCTCGGGTGTGCCTAGAACTTTTGGCAACACTGTTTAATATGATGTTATTCTGACACCTTGACAGGTTTCCCCTTCGTTTCTGCCTTGAGAGATGTTATAATGGTTATTAGTTTTTTTTTTCTACATATATTTTTTTTTCCATGTGTAAAACTAATTTTCATAATTTTCTAATATTTTTGCATTTTCTTGATTTTTTTTCCCGAATTTCTTCATTTTTTTTTTCCCGAGTTATGGATTTTTCCTCATCATGTAATTCCCCAAACTTGACCTTTTTGGTTATTATTTTCAATTTTTCTCAAATTTTGCTTATTTTTTGTCGGTTCAATTTAAATAATAAACTTCTGCAAGTATATATGGTATTTTATTACCATTCAAAATAAAAATAAAAATAAAAATGTAGGGTACTTAAAGTTTTAATTGTAGATCATTCCATCAAAAGTTCAAATAGTCAACAGTTGTATGTTTAGTTCGCAATGTTTTTAAAATCGTCGGGGAGGTTCGGGTGGTCGGGGGTTTGTTTTGGCGAAATTGCTAGGCGGCCGCCCTCTAAGATCCGGACGGTTGCTATGTATGTATATGTATATATATGTATTTTATTTTATTTATTTATTTATTTATTTATTTTTTTATCAAGACACACAATCAAGACACACAATCAAAAGAAGAAAAAGGGAAAAAAGAAAGAGAGGCTACACAAAGAAAGAATAAATAAGGTAAGAAGAACCGCAAGCAGCCAAAGACCATGGAATGGAAAAGGAAACGAGGCCCCTTAGTCCGGGTCCCACAGGAATTGGCAGCAGTTGTCCCCCAAGCGTCCCCCGCCCTACCCAAAACCTGAGCAGGTCTAGAACCGACCTAATGACCATGCCGACAGGTGTAGATATCTCTTCAAAAATTCTGAGATTTCTCTCACGCCATAGGCACTAGAAAACGGCAAACATTGCCGCCCTCCAAGCGAGCCTATCATCCCCCATCAGCTTCACTTCATTCCAGCTGAGCAATAGCAAATACGGCGACTGCGACATAGACCATGACATACCAAAAACTTTTAGGACAGCTCCCCACACCTCATTAGCCATACGACAATGTATGAAGAGGTGAGACGCAGACTCCTCCCCTTCAGAGCACATAACACGCAAACTCTGGACATCCTTTCCTCGCCGAAGCAGTTGGTCCCTGGTAAGAATTCTGTTCTTGCATAGTGCCCAAACAAAGAACCTGATTTTTAGCGGGATGGGCACTTTCCACAACCACCTACCCTCAAACTTGATAAGCGGACGACGCGACAACCAAAGGTATAGCGATTTGGCATTGAACTTCCCATCCCGGTTTATGACCCAAATCCTCTGGTCAGCCCGTGAGCTGTTTTGCTTTGCCTCATACAGCCTACTTAGCAGATCCAGATAAAGCTCCTCCTTGCAATCCCTGAGGCGCCTTCTGATAACAACCTCCCAAACACACCTCCCGCCAATGGTCGACACAAACTCGTCAGCCTGTCCGTCCGGGCTCATCGATAAGGCATAAATATTCGGATATAAATCTTTAAGCAGCCCCATCTCCATCCAGCTATCCTTCCAAAATCGAATCCGAGAACCACAACCCCAGCTATATCTAACTCCTTTTGCCATAAACTCCCATGCACGTGAGTTCTCTCTCTACCATCGTGAGGTGCTCCTGTGGATAGAGAGCTCAATCCCCCAACCTCCCCAGGATATCCCATACTTCTCGCTAAGAACCCGCCACCACAAACTTCCCCTTTCCTCCTCCCTCCCTGCTCTCCAAATCCATTTACCAAGAAGCGCCAGATTGGTTCTTTTAAGGTTCCGGATCCCCAACCCGCCGCAAGCAATCGGCAACTGACAAGTATCCCAATTGACTAAGTGATATCGCCTATTTAAGCCAGCCCCCTCCCAGAGAAAAGACCTTTGGATACTCTCGAGACGACCGGGGATCTTGGTAGGACATCTGAACATAGACATGAAGAAGATCAGTGTTGAAGATAACATCGCTTTAACCAATATCAGCCTCCCCCCAATACTCAGAAGCCTTCCTTTCCAAGAAGACAGTCGCTGCTCAAACCTCTGCACAACTGGCTGCCAATCTCGGCTCGACGGTGTATGTATATATTTTAATATATACATTCAATTTTTAAATCTATGAAAAACACAAAATTACTCGTTAGCGTCCATTCTGATTTTCATGATGTCTTACCTCAGAGCACCGGTGGCTATCATATATAAAATGGAGAAGCTTATGAGGGACTTTCTATGGGAAGGAGCGGGAGACCGGAAGAGGATTCACTTGGTAAGATGGGAACTATGCTGTGAGGCTAAAGCTTTTCGGGGGCTCAGAATCAGAGATCTAAGACTGGTTAACAAAGCGTTACTCGCTAAGTGGGTGTGGAGATTAGGAGAGGAGAGGGAAACAGCAAGCCTGTGGCACCAAATTGTGACAACAAAATATGGTAGAAATAAAGGGGAGGTCCCTAACACTAATAGGGGTTCCAACTGGTGGAAGAACATCAACTCTGAAACTCAAGAAATTATTGATGGAACTAAGTTCAGCTGGGGAGATGGGCGTGAAATTCGGTTTTGGAAGGATATGTGGATCGGGGAGCAGCCTTTCTACCGAAGATTCCCGCTCACTTTCTTGCTATCCGAAGATAAGGATGAGGTAGTGGCACATTTCTTCACTTCTGTTGATGACAGGGTTGAGTGGCAGATTCATTTAAGACGCCCTTTACGGTACTGGGAGAGAGGGGAATTCATGAACCTTTTCGATCTGCTAAGGGAAGCTATCCCCAACGCTGCTAATAGGGACTTGAGGCTTTGGGCCCACTCCAGGAAAGGAAAGTTCTCTGCTAAGTCTTACTATAACCTCCTCAAGTCGAAGGAAAGAGGGCTGACGACTAGAGGGGCATGGATGAGACTGTGGAAGATTAAAGCGCCGCCGAAGATAAAATTCTTTGCTTGGTTGGTTGCCAAAAAGAAAATCCTTACTAGGGATCAACTGATCCGAAGAAATATCCCGGTTACTGACAAGTGTATGTTATGTATGAGGGGGAATGAGTCGGCGGAGCACATTTTTCTGCATTGTTCATTCGTGAGAAGCTTATGGAGCAAAATTTTTGCGCTCTTCAAGGTTGAATAGATAGTTCCCTTTTGGCCAGCGCATATGATGGAGATGTGGAGAGACTTCAATTTCGAGGATTCTAGAAAAGAAATCTGACCTTTAATGATCTATGTGGTTTTCTGGGCCATTTGGCTGGAAAGAAACAACACATTTTTAACCGTAAGGCCAAACCGTTCTCTTTGGTAATGTGGGATGTCAAGGACCTGGTTATCAGTTGGAAGGCCAGCAAAATCAAAATTTTTAACGAGGGTTTGACGATTTTTCTCACCATCTGGGAGGACTGCTGCTACAATGGTTCGTGAGTTTCGGATGTTCAAAGGGATCGCGGGTTGGCCTTTGTGATCTGTTCGCTTGCCCAGGGGAGAGCGTGTTTTCTTCTGGTTTCGGTTTTGCGACTTTGATTGGGTAGCTCCTTACTACCCACCACGGTTTGCCTTTCCGATTTTTTTTGCTCTTGCTTTTTTGTTTGCTTTTCTTTTACATCTTCTGTATCTTTTCTTTCTATTATATGAATCTTTTGTTACCGTCTCAAAAAAAAAAAAAAAACAACACAAAATTAGATTAGTGGCTTTAGAGCATCACAATAAAATATTATTTATCAAAATAAAAAAATTCATGATTCAAGTTCAAACATACAATCACTTAGCAAAAAAAAAGTTCAACCACACATTATACAATCCCGCATAACCCCAAAATGAAATATCACTTATACAATAGTATTCAATCCAAAATTTCATCATCTAAATCATCTATCGTTCATTTTGAAGATCTTTGTTGTCGGAAGGAGTAAACTCGATGTCATCATCCCCTTCGTTTATTGACTCTCCTTCAACATCCCCTCCTCATCTATTTTCCTCCATGTTGTGCTTCTACATTTGCACCTGAAGCCTCGCCAACAAGTCCCCACGTAAATGACTGACTGGGAAATACTTCTTCATTGGGGTCAATTAACCATTCAAGCACTCCCTGTCTTCAGAAGCTAAAGTATCTTTTTCGCCTTTTCTTTAGCGTTGCGATCTAGAAGTTTCGTATTGAATTGCACATACACCAGATCATTCAACTTTGATGTCCTAATTCTATTTCTTTTTTTTTCGTATGAATCTGCGTAACTAAAATAACAATTTTTTTAATGAATATATAATTATATATACATAATTAGAACATAAATACATAATTATAGTCTATTTACCATCTCAAAAGTACTTCAATTTCTCTCGCATTAAGAAGAGCTGTATGTCCAATTTAAAATTTGTATGACCATCTTTTGCAAGTTAGGAGCATCCACACCATACATTCCCACCAAATAGTTGTTAATCAATTTTAAAAGATGAATTAATTAACTAGAACATTAGCTACCCATAGTACTCAAGTCAAGGTTTGAAACTTCTAAACTATATAAAGATTAATTAAATATACTTGGTTAGGCCTCTTATCAATCAATTGAAGCTTCTTCTTCTCCACATTCCTTTACTTAATTGCCATGGGATCTTCAAATGATTTTTTTGAATCCACAAAACAACCCATCTCTTGCATAATTTGGTCACTAACTTTGAGATCAATAAATTGTGATATGCAATCATTCACTCCTTTCATAAACCATTTACCTCATCGAATTTCCTCTCTTTCTCTGTAAGAGTAGAAAAGATTCAAGTGGTGTCCCGTCGCAACCAATGGATGTTCAAGATGCTTTTTATATCTTTCTTCAATATTTTTTATCAACGCTCCAATTTGAGCCTCATTGTTTTGAAAAAAAGTTCTTAATTTCTCTTTTTGCATTTTTTGTGGAGGCATAAATGAACCCCATTGAAGGGACATCCGAATCGACCATTCATAACACTTTTTCGAGCGGTTGGAAGACTTTCAACGAATACATCACGACATTCCAGAAAGTGGTGCTTAATATAATACTCTTTGCTTGTTTTCCTACCCGTTCCGTGTTCCATCTGCATTTTCCATTCATCAGACGAGAACATCTCCCTCAACTTGAGCCTCAAATTTTAAAATCTCTGCAAAGTGATGTATGCAGTGGCAAAGCGCGTGACCCCTGCTCTAACAAGATCTCTTTTTTGCGTCTTCTTTTGCATCATACTCAATACCCTTACGTGAATGTATATAAATGTGGACACAATCTTTGCCTTCTGAACGACCGTCTTTACTTTCGGTAGCTTCCCATTATCCTCAAACATTAGATCAATCAAATGCGCAACACAAGAGGTACAATAAATCTTTCGGTAATTTACCTTCAATACCTTCACTGCAGCTAAGTTATTTGCAGCGCTATTAGTAACCACCTGTAGAACATTTTTCTCTTTTACTTGTTGGATACACTTCTCAACCAATTCATAAATGAATTGTGCATCATGAATTTCCTCTGACACTTCAACCGATCTTAGAAAAGTCGTTCCAGAACGACTATGCGCTAAGAGATTCATTATATTTCTCCCCTTCCTGTATGTCCATGTATCAGTTATTATGGAACAACCAAGCCGTTCCCATAACTCCTTGTGTGAGATCAATTTCTTCTTAATCTCTTCAACTTCATTCGCCAACAAAGTATTCCCCAATTGAAAATCTGAAGGGGGAATATATCCTGGACGATATTGGCCTATTGCTTCACACTTCTTCAAGAAATATTTGCTGCCAATTGTGTGAACAGTAATGCTGTTTACATAAAACCATCTTGCAACATGGGCTTTCTACACGTCCATTAAGCTCTTTCGTAAGCTTCTCTGGAATGACTGTTTGCCATAATTTCCCCTTTCCTTTCACTTCCTCCAATGATTTACGGGTCACAAAACTATCCATTGGCCCCTGGGTGCGTGATTTTTTTTGAGAAGAAACGACTTTCTCTACTTGTCTCATCATCACTAGAACCGGAGTCTCCATCACTGTAAATATTCACGGACTCTTGTAATGGTTGAACTTCTTTCTCCTTTGCATCTTTCTTCTGTTTAATCGAGTTCAAAACATCCAACATCTCTTGCCTAACATCTGGTGGTACGGACATGAAATAGGCTGTCTCTCTTAATACTAGCGAAATGTTTCTTCAATTGGTTGATACTCGCCGTATATTCCTTCTTGCACCAACATGTAATCTTTCCCTTCACTTTTGGATCCTTTAGAAAACAATATTTCCAACCAGGTTCGTCTTTATCTTTTCTGGATGCACCGGTCGATGCTATAGAAGATGACATATATTTTGAAAAAAAATAAAATTCAATAGGTCACTGGTCATATAAAAAAAAAATTCAATATAATTTGCACAATGCCACAACCAATTTGCACATAAACTATAATATAGTCAACGATTATTTTCCGTTTGATCGTACTCATATGTGTGTATATATACATATATTAGTTAGTATATATAATTATGTAGTTTATGTGCACAATGCCCTTTATCCTTTAGAAAACAATGCCCTTTATATATATATATTCAGAAAATCAGAATTATATAGATATAATTATATACATATATATACCACTAACCACTGAATACACACACACACACACACACACACACACACACACATATATATATATATATATATATATATATATATATATATATATATATATATATATATCTAATCTTGCAAAATGGGCTGTGTGTGGGGCACTGGGTCTTTTGCAGAAATCAACAAAAGAAGAAGACGAGCAGAAGAGGACTGAGGAGGAGGAGGAGCCTAGGACTAGGAGGGAAAAAGCAAAAGAAAAAAAAATTAGAAAAGAAGAAGAGGGCTGGATGAGGGGAAAAAAATCAGCTAGAAGTATGAGGATCTGTCGGACGGAAGGAGGGCCAGGGGGACTTAGCTGTCTCCTTTCGATCGGGCGGGCGTTGAAATGTTTCGGTATGAGGATCTTATCTTGGAATGTAAGAGGAATATGTGATCAGCAGAAGCGGGCGGAGGCTAAACAGGTGATTGCAGGGTTCAAGCCTGTTATTGTCACCCTCCAAGAAACCAAGTGGGGTATCTATGACAGGAGGAAGGTTGCTTCGGTGTTGGGGGGGAACAACTGGGATTGGGTTGGAGTCGACTCAGTTGGTGTGTCGGGAGGGATTTTGGTGGCCTGGTCGACGGTTCTGTTTGATAGGGTGGATCAGGAAATCGGTTGCTACTCGGCTTTTGTGGTGCTCCGGGACAAAGTGCAGGGTAAACAATGGAGCTTTGCGGGGATTTACGGTCCATCGATTGATCGGGAGAGGGAAGAATTTTGGTTAGAATTACATGCTCTGGCTGCTCGATGGGATTTCCCTCTCTGTCTGGCTGGGGACTTCAATGCCATCCGTTGGGACTCTGAGAAACAGGGTGGGCCTGCTAATCAAGTGGTTATGCGGGATTTCAACTCCTTCATCGCGGACTGGGGTTTATACGATATTCCAATGGTTGGGGCGCAATTCACGTGGTCGAGTATGCAGGATTCCCCGTCCCTCAGCAGGTTGGATAGCTTCCTGTGCACTACGGACTGGCTCGGCATTTTCCCTCAGGCCTGGCTGGAAGCCTTTGCTCGGGCCATTTCTGACCATCGTCCTATTGGGCTTTCTTGCGACCCCCGTGGAAAGGGCCCTTCCCCTTTTCGGTTTGAGAACATGTGGCTAAGGGATGAGTTGTTTCGGCAGAAGATTCGGGGCTGGTGGGCGGATCATATGCCCAATGGGACGGCTGCCTTCAGGTTCCTCTCCAAGCTTCAATGCCTAAAGGATAGAATCAAGACCTGGAACCGTGACGAGTACAGAAGGGTGCATGTTAGGAAGGAGAACCTTCTCTCCAAGCTGAGGGTGTTTGACAATTTTGAGGAAACCAGAAATTTGTCGGGGGAGGAAAGGGACGTCAGATTGCAGACTAAGATGGAGTTCAGAGAGGTATGTAGGGCTGAGGAACAGTTTTGGATGCAGAGGGCGAAGGTTCGATGGTTCAAAGAGGGCGATGCCAATACTAAGTATTTTCATGCGGTTGCTAATGCCCGTAACAAGTCGAAGTATCTGGGAGCATTACGGTGGATGGGCTTCACGAGCATCAGATTACGATGATGGCCTCCCGAGGCTGGGTCTGGATGCGTTATCCTTTCCTGCTCTCCCGGAGGAGGAAAGTAGGGGGATGGAGAGTGCATTTACTGAGGCGGAAGTTTGGATTGCGATCCGGTTCGGCGGCAGAAACAAAGCGCCTGGGCCAGACGAGTTTACTATGGAGTTTTTCCGCGCTTTCTGGGAGGTCATTAAGACGGATCTGATGGATGTCTTTCGTGAGTTCCACTCGACTGGTTTTGTCGGGAGAGCGTTAAACTCTACCTTTATTACCCTCATTCCTAAGAAGCCGGAGGCTGAGAACATCGCCGACTACCGACCTATCAGCCTGACTAATTACCTTTATAAGATTATCTCTAGGGTGCTGGCCAACAGGATGAAAGGAGTGATGGGCTCTCCGAGCATCAAGGGGCCTTTGTCCGTGGCAGACAGTTGACCGATTTAGTGGCGGTGGCCAACGAGACGGTTCACTCGGCCTTTGCTCAACGAAGACCAGCGATGGTTTGGAAAGTAGATATGGAGAAGGCTTATGACCGGGTCAGCTGGGAGAATTTGGATTACATGCTGAATCGGATGGGTTTTGGGGTCACTTGGAGGAAATGGATGCGTGGGTGCTACTCTACTCCGTGGTTTTCGGTCTTGGTGAATGGCACGGCTGCTGGGTATTTTAAGAGCTCCAGGGGCCTCAGGCAGGAGGATCCTCTTTCCCCTTTCCTGTTCAACCTGGTTGGGGAGGCGCTGTCCGGGCTGATCGGGCGTGCTAAGGACTTGGGCAGGCTTGTTGGGATCCGGGTTGGTGAGCGGGGCAGATCCATCACACACTTGCAGTATGCGGATGACACAATTTTATTTGGAACGGCTAATATGACTGAGTTCTGCACTATGGCTGATGTGCTTTCGGTGTTCGAGGCAGTGACGGGACATCAGATTAATCTTTCTAAATCTATTGTCTCTGGTATTGGAATGGATGAGGCCTCCTTGGTTACTCTCGCGGCGGAGGTGGGTTGTGGTACCGAGAGGATGCCCATCCGATGTTTGGGTTTGTCGCTTGGGATTAGGAAGCCTTCGAGCCGCGAATGGTTACCGGTTGTGCAGAGGTTTGAACAACGGCTGTCTTCCTGGAAAGGGAAGCTTTTGAGCAGTGGAGGGAGATTGATATGTTCAGATGTCCTGCCAAGATTATTGACCAGCTCGATCGTATCCAAAGGGCTTTTCTTTGGGAAGTAGCAGACACAAAAAGGCGCTATTATCTTGTCAATTGGGACACCTGTCAGCTGCCGATTGCTTGTGGTGGGTTGGGGATTCGGAATTTAAAAAGAACCAACTTGGCGCTGCTTGGGAAATGGATTTGGAGAATGGGGAGGGCGGAGGAAAGGGGAAGTCTATGGTGGCGGGTTCTCAGCGACAAGTATGGGCTTTCCTGGGGGAATTGGGGGATTGAGCTCTCTACCCACAGGAGCACTTCGCGATGGTGGAGAGAGATTTCTCATGTTTGGAAGTTTATTGCGAAAGGGGTTCGTTATAGTTAAAAGCGGCCTGTGATTCGTTTCTGGGAGGACCGCTGGTTGGAGGTTGGGCTGCTTAAAGAAATTTATCCCGATATTTTTGCCTTATCGATGAACCCGGGGGGCAGGATTGACGAGTTTGTGTCGACCATTGGTGGAAGGACCGCCTGGGATGTCGCCACCAGAAGGCGCCTTAGGGATTCTGAGATGGGGTCTTATTTGGAATTGCTGAGTACGCTGTACGACACCCACCAAAACAGGTCGCAGGTGGACCAGAGGTCTTGGACTCTGAATCGTGATGGGAAGTTCAACGTCAAAGCGCTATATCTATGGATGTCGCGCCGGCTGCTCATCAGGTTCGAGGGTAGATGGCTGTGGAAAGAGCCCATTCCACTTAAGATCCGCTTTTTTGTTTGGGCGTTGTGCAAGGACAGAATACTAACAAGGGACCAGTTGATCCGGCGGGAAAGGGATGTCCCGAACTCGTGCGTTATGTGTTCTGATGGGGAGGAGTCCGCGTCTCATCTATTCATTCATTGTCGCATGGCCTCTGCGGTGTGGGGAGCCATTCTGAGAGAGTTTGGTATTTCGTGGTCTATGCCGCACTCGCCTTACTTGCTGCTACTCGGCTAGGATGCAGTAAAGCTGGTGGGGGAAGCTTAGCTTGCCTGGAGGGTGTCGATTTTTGCCGCAATGTGGTGCCTTTAGCATGAGAGAAATCTCAGAATTTTTGAAGAGGTTTCCAAACCTGTTGGTATGGTCATCAGGTCAGCTGCGGAGTTGGTTAGTTTTTGGGTTCGGCGGGGAAAGGTCGGGGACAGTTGCGATAATTTCCTATGGGACCCGGGTTAAGGGGGACTCGGTCTGTTTGTGATTCTCCTCTTTGTTTGTTATTTTATTTCCTTTTCTTTTTGGTTGCTTGACAAGATTATATTGGGTTTCAGCACCTTGCTGGTTATTAATACATCTTTCTTTACCGATCAAAAAAAAAAAATCAGCTAGAAGTAGGAGGGGGAAAAAAACCTAGAAGAAGAAGAGGGCTGGAGGGGAAAAAAATGAAGAAGAAAAACAAAAAGGAATGAAAGAAGAAGAAAAACAGAAGCATAAGAAGAAAAGAAGAAGGAAAAAAAGAAGAAAAACAGAAAAAAACTCGCCGGTGGCTGCTGGGGCCGGTGCTTGTTGCTTCTAGAGAGAGGGATTGAGGGAGACGATGGCTGGCCGCTGGCTGCTAGGGCTTTAAAGAAGCCAAAAATGCATAAACTTATATATAATAGGGGCCTGACCCGCCCCAATCCGTCCTACCCGATTAATGGCACGCCCGGGAGGGCGGCCCTGACCTGCCCCTCCTTAGCGAGCGCCCGAGAACCCGATCCGCCTGGGTGCCCGCCCGGGCTGATTTTCAGAACACTGGTAGTTCGATCTCGGTATTAGAGCCCTTGTTTGTGAATCCTGAAATCAAGATGTATCACATTTCATTGGAACGTATCAGTGAAATGTGTGAATTGGTTTGATTTTTATAAGGCCGGTTAAACAAATATTTAAAATAAAAAAAAAACACTAAAAATTAGGAAAATCCAGAAAAAAAGAGAGAAAATATTAAAAGTGTATACCAGCAATTATATATAACTATGCTGTAAATTATCATGCTATCATGTATTTTTCATCATAAGAATTCAATAGATTCATTTTTGAAGATTTATTGTAGAAGAAAATAACCTATGTCGACATGTCGCTTGAGTTGAGATATTGTCGCGGCAATATCTTCAGGTTCTTAGTTAGCACTAAGTCTAAGTGTTACAGTTATGGTCTCACTTCCTGATCAATGTGAAGGTGCGATAAATATGAAGGTGCTGAGACAATCGTATATATCCTGTCAGCACCCACCTTTAGTGAGACATCGGTAGAGATTTTCAACTATGTTGGATGCTGTGGATTTGTGAACTGTCAGTGCAGGGTCCGGGAAGGAACAGTAGAAGGTGATCATTACCAACTGTGCTTACTTAAGGGTGCTTTGAGTGGTTTGAGAAGCCTTTCTGCTACTAGATAAGGGGCTTAGAGCTCATTTGGCAACCTCTCTTCTCATACACATGATGCATATCTTTATGTTTATAAGATTTGACATTAATGTGAAGGGCATAACCTACCACACACTTATGAGGTGGGTATTAAGATTGCTGGGAAACATAGATGGTTGCGCTCCACAGATAGCCTTTTTTTTGTATGAGAAAAGATCACTAATGCAGTTTGTTTCAACTCAAGGTTTGAAAACTCAGATTGAATCGACTCGGTCTTACTTGGTTAAGTTGTCCCTGCTCAGGTGAAACGTGAGGCAAGCTAGGTTCTAGGTTTCTCCATGCTCCACCCTGGAGATGAATTAGTTTTAGTTGAACTAGCTTGATCTATTCATATTGACTGAGTCCTGGTTAATTGAGGCAACTTGGTTTAAAATTTTTTTAACATGTAATTTGAAATGAGATTTATGTAAAGGCAAGTTCTCTCAACCATTTGGGCTAGTTGGCAATAAAATATTTCCATTGTTTTGTATCACCATAATATAATACTAAATACTTATGCCTAGAGAACTAAAACTATTATGCTTACTATTTTTATTATTATCCCCACCAACTAGACTTGAACTCTAGATATGTAAGTGCAAACAATGACTTTTAGTGTAGGACTCGGTGAACAGAGTCCTAGTTGACTCAGTCAAGTCCCAGAAATGAAAGAACTGCAGAAATATTAAAAAAATAAAAAATTCCGAAACGAGATTAAGTTTGATTTTGTTTCTTTTTTAAAATATTTATTTTAATGAGTTAGGTTTGGTTATCCTTGTTTTTGCTAAATATGCATTTATCTATGAAGTAATAAAAAGAACACTTGGGCTTAGTATTGAGGATGCTACTCAGGCGGTCAGGCCATCTCTGGGTGGATTACATCCTAAAGAACATATGAATCCGAAGATACTGACTTTATGATATGGAGCCAGCAAATGGACAACCATGGATTGGCTTGATAGTCAAGGAAATTTATTAAAGAAAAGACTAATATGGCTTGAATTTTAGGCTGTTGCCCATCCACTTTGTACTCTAATATTTGGACAGCTCAGGTCGATGATCAGGTGTTCCACATGTTTTGTAAATATGGCCTGAGTTTGATGCTCCATAGTCCATACCCCCGAGTACTCTATTCATTCTCACTTTGTTTTTCAATATCATATGATATATTCTTATTAACTCTGCACACTATTAGGAACCTACGGAAAAAAATTGCAGTCACTTCAATGAAAATGGAGCAAAGGTTTGTAACTTTGTATGCCCATGACTTGCATCATGAGATTTATGTGCGTTTTTTTCTCTCTCAGAAGCTCGGCAATTTTTTGGAGATGGCATTCGGGGGGCGCTATGTAATCCTTTTAATGGCATTGTTTTCGATCTATTGTGGATTGATTTACAATGAATTCTTCTCTGTTCCTTTTCATATATTTGGTGTGTCCGCTTATAAATGCCGGGATCTTCAATGCAGGTATCTTTTTAGTTAAGCTTGTTTGTTCATATGCAAAATCATGAATATTAACAAGTGTACCATTGGATATCATTGTGTTGGCTTCCTAACAGACGTTATCTAAGTGCTGATGTCTATATTTTAAATAGTGCTTCCATGAACATTTAACTGCATGTGTAATTGATTGGTCTTTAGGTTTAACAATATTTCTTCCATCTGTTTCTTGATTAATTTTGTTGAGAGAGTGGTAATCCCAAAATTGTCTTCATTTTTCTATTATTATAGGTGCTGTGCATATGCTGACTTTTTGTGGGAAGGTGTGCCGGTGTGATAATGAGAATGTGTGTTCCTAGTGTTATACTCTACCTAGTAGTGTATAAGTGCACTAAGATGTTGTAGTTATATAAACATGTGCTTGGGGCTTTTTTATCTTAAGAGGTTATTCTATGGAAACAACTGAACGAATCCAAGGCTATAATTTCCATGTGATCATTTCAATCATAATCACTGTACATGTATTTTAAAGTGGCTCCCAAATATTATCTTATCAGAAAGTGGACCATGGTTCAAAATTCTGGATGAAACCGATACATATTGTCTGATGTGTATCGATTTCGGAGGTCACCGGGCCGATATATTCAATGTATCAATGTATCAGCCCATATTTATTGGTATGTGTCGGCCGATGCGTACCAATGTATCATCCAAAACTGATACGTATTGGTTTCGGATCTGGCCAATACGTACCGGAAAACCAAGAGTTTGACCCTTGGAGTGGACAGCTTCAGATATGGGGTTGTATTTATTCCAACAAAGTTCTTCTCCTAAGTTTGTTAGACTTATCAGTTATTATGCGTAATTCTAGAATTTTAAATAGTTAAACATATCACGTATGAATTCTTTTTCTCCTCTCAACTTGGGTGTTCTTTGAACATGAAATTGGTACTTTAAAGTCTGGAACTTGTTGATTTTGACTACATTTTTTCTTCTGCCCACTACCTTGACCACCCACATAACTATATCTTTGATTCCTTATCCTGTTGGTATGAAATTCTGTGCTACGGAAGAATGTGCAGGAGGTTGCATGGCCACCGTAGCTCAACGTGGCGTTGTGGTATGACGGGTGACAGAATTCACAGGCACAGCCAATGCCTAAACGAAATGCCGCTACTGTCCCTCCGTACTTTCTGAAATACAAAGTCCACCCCCCCAACTCTCTTAGCCTGACAGGTGTCTTTTGAACACTCCCTCTCTCAAATGACACCTGGATGTCACCACATGACATGTCGGCCATCACATGTGCCTTTGCCCCTGCACCCTCATGATAAGTAGGGTTCTCCCATACTTTTCAAAATTTAAATTTAAAATAGAAAGTAGAAACACCCTCTGGGCCTCCAGCCCCACTTTTGTTGACCATTGATTCTAATACACAATCTTCTCTGCGTCAGTCAGAGGATGCTTCGCCTCTCCACCATCCCTGCCGGTATCCCCTAAGTCCACAGTGCACCCCAATCATCACTATATCCACCGTATTACCACTTGATCTGGTAGCATCCCCTCCCTTATCAGCTGCCCCTGCTGACGTCGACCTATACCCCTCATCCTCCTCGGCCAACTTTCCTGTCAGTGGTGAAACTTCACCGGATCCCATGTCCGACACCTCAGTTTGAGAATTTTTTAGGTCATTGTGGTCCTCAATTCCCTCAACATTACTGATAGGCTGAGCAGCTTTCTCAGTGAGGGTGAGAATGGACCGGGCTTTGGCTGTGAAAACTTCTTATAAACTGGCCAGGCTTGGGTGGAGCCTATTGAAAAATGAAAAAAATATAAGTCCAAGCCCGACCTATTGCCACCCCCTACTATCAGCCTTGCCCACCATGTTCCTAAAGTTCACACCATCATCTGAGGTTTGTGATGGAAGAAAGCCCCCTTTCATTTCACCGGTTCCCCATGGCGCCACTGTCCTCATCATCAGTCGTCACCAACCTATACCCCACCATCCTCTCGATTTCCAGGATGAATCTGATGACCTTTTCATTAATCCTCACATCTCTCCACCTAGGGATGCAACCCCTGTGGCCTGTGCTCACTAGAAGCCTAGTGAAATGCTTCTTTGTCAGGCGAAGCTTGCTATTGATGCCCAAGAAGAGCTCACGCCTGCAACCAATCTTTGCTCAGGCCCTCATTCGTCCAGCCATAAATAGGTATCCAGTACCCACCATTATTGGTGCCCGACAGTGCCCGACATCCACCGTTTCTGTGGCTTGATGTTTATGAAAAAAATTCACATCTTAGCTGTGCTTTCTTTTTCGTTATAGAATCTCATGGCATTTTGTTCTGTCCAAAGCTGTAGCGGTCTGCAGTCATCAGAGTTCTGAAATCCTACTGTTTAGGCATGTCCTGGTAATTTTTTTCGTAGTGTCGAAGAATCCTATTGCTTTAGCTTAGCGATCATTGTTCTGTCATAAAAGTTCCAAAACTTGGAAGAACTGAATGGTTAGTCCATTGACTTGCTGGCTGAAAATTGACTGGTTTACTACGGCATATACATACATGTATGTCTGCTTGCCTATCCATGTCTGCAGATGTTCATATATGTGAGCTTGTATCTGGGTTTTGTTAAGTGGCTTGTTTGTTGCTTCAAATATCTTACAATTGCTGTATGATCCTAAGACCGTACTAGAGAGCAGTCTGTGATTATGTCTATGGAATGTAGTAAATTCTAGTATTTGAGTGAAGTTCTGATCTCAATATTGTCTTTTCTTCATTCATCTCTTCTCCATTACAAAAGCTTGGTTTGAACTCTTTGTACAGTCTATTCTTCATTCTGCAATTTAGTTGAGACTGCCTTTGGTAGTGTCAGAGCAAGCTGAGTCCTCATCATCATCATAACCTTATCCCATTTATTTGGGGTCGGCTTTGCGAGTACTACTCCACTTGTTTCTGATCAGTGCTAAGCTCTCCGTGACATCGCAATCCTCCATGTCTCTTCTCACTGCTTCCCTCCAGGTCTTCACTGGTCTTCCTCTTCTCCTACTTCCTTGTGCTTGTAGCAAGCTGAGTAATGTCTATTATTTATTCTTCTCTTTCCATAAAAAAAACTTTCTTCCTTGAGGTCACAGGTTCAATCTCTGCTTACCCATAAAAAAAAAAGCCCTCCTCTTCCAATAATGAAGGTTGGTCTCATAGTTCTTGTTTTGTATTAGTTCATTCATGTCTTATATTATTATGCTTTTACTTTTAATAATTATTATTGCAATTTCAAGAAAGGAGTTTCTTCAGTAAATCATATTTGAGACTCTATAACTAGCCCTTTCTTGTGATTTTTGACAGCGATGCCTATACAACTGGTCTAATTAAATATCGTGAACCATACCCATTTGGTGTGGACCCTAGCTGGCGTGGAAGTCGTTCTGAGCTGCCTTTTTTGAACTCGCTCAAAATGAAGATGTCTATTTTATTAGGTGTAACTCAGATGAACTTGGGAATCATATTAAGTTATTTCAATGCAAGGTTTTATGGAAGCATGCTAGATATCCGGTGTGTACTATTTAACTCCATTATTTTCTTTTTTTAATCATATAGCTGTCCTTCCAAAAGGCATAAAGAACATATGCTTTTCTCTTTGTTTCTAGGCATCAGTTTGCACCACAGATTATCTTTCTTAACAGCCTCTTTGGGTATCTTGCTCTCCTCATTATCATCAAGTGGTGCACAGGGTCTCAAGCTGACCTGTATCATGTGATGATTTACATGTTCTTGAGTCCTACAGAGGATCTTCGTGAAAATCAATTGTTTTGGGGCCAGAAACCACTGCAGGTTTGATGTCTTACACTAATCATCATTGTCAATTAAATGCAAATATTCACTTATATCTTGTTTTTTATTCTTCTTTTCTAGTTAATGCATGCCAGGTTCCTTTTGCAGATTTTGTTGTTGCTTTTGGCTATGGTTGCAGTTCCTTGGATGCTCTTCCCTAAACCTTTCATTTTGAGGAAGCTTCATTCAGAGGTGTGCTTTATTTTCACCATGCAGTTTATGCAATTCTATGTAGTTTTGTTTTTAAATCATGTTTGAAAGCATTCATGAATAGCTTCAGCTTGTCAGTTCTCGTCTATGGTTTGTAGAGATGGGCATGAGAGTGTTGACATGGTTAGTGTGGTGGTCAAAATTGCATGGTCAACTTGATGGGTCGTTGAACCCAGCCCGATATTTAAATGGGCCTGGGTTTGAGTGTGACCCATTGGTTGGGTTCATGTTAAAAACACCATCCTGATCATTGTGTCAGGATTGGTTCCCCTATAAACTTATCCACCCAGTTCCGACCCAACTGACCCAATCCGGTTTTTAAATGAGTCGGTTAGGGACCACTCGGAAATGAACTTGACTTGTACCCTACCTGATTCTGATCCATTAAATAATGATTTAGTCTATTGTGATAATCTTGGCAGTAGATGCACTGTTGAAATTTTCTATGCCCCGATTGAACACGTCAAGATTGGTTATCTTTTCTAACTTGTGAATATTATTTTTATTCAAAAATAAAAACCTTGTTAATTACATGAGAATTCGAGTAGAATTGCTAAGACTAGCCCAAATTTCTTTTCATCTCACTGACAAAATCAATCCATTTGTAGTTCTATGAATGTCTAGCATTTCACTAGCAAAATCAATCCATTTTCAGTTCTATGAATGTCTAGCGCAAACAGGGTTACCTGGTTCGCTATATAGGCTGCCGAACGACAAACTGGTTCAGGGTTCATTTTAACAGGATTTACTGCTAGTCAGTGAACTGGCCTTTTAATTGTTATGCAAAAGGACGTACTGTTCATAAAAAGTAAGGGAGAGGACTTGATCCTCTGGCCTTATTTCAATGAATTCATGCGGCCAACCAACCATGCTGAAGTGGTTGTTTGAAGTCAAAAACTCAATTTATGCACCAAATATTTAAAGTTAAATTTTTTTCGGTAAGTAAAGTCAAAACTCATCCTACTCCTAGCGAACTGGGTTCACTCGACAACAGCGAACTACAAACCTGATTCTGAACTCAACAAACCAGCGAATCAGGTAACATTGACCCCAAGTGCATAGTTGAATAACAACCCCAACCCCCCACCGAAACCACCACCACCACCACCACAAAACCAACCGAAAAGGAGAACTAGGAGAGAAAAAATTAAACCATTTTCCTCCATATTGTATTGTTGCATGTCCTCCTCAAGGTTGTCAAATCATGAATCAGGTTGCAAATCATTAGGGCCACTTTGAATCAAATCCTAAATTATAGGGATTTTTGCATTCAGCCCCTTGTGTTATTACGAAATTGCACTCAACCCCCCGTATTATTCATATTTATTCTCCGCCCCTTTGACTGAAGTTTAATTAACATATGACCCCTTCCTTTGACAGATTGTTAAAAAAGGGATTTTGCCGTTACGCCTTTTCAGTTGATGGGGTTGAAGGGGTAGAAAATACCACTATTATCCTTTGTTGGCTTCGAGTCACAGTTAATTTGATTTTTTTTTTTAACCCTTCACTGTTCACCAACTCACATCATCTTCAACCTAGATTCTAGCAACTTAGGAACTCCATTAAAATAGGAATAAGGCCTCACCCATCACAATCTCTATCTCCTCTACCTCTACCTCCTCCTCCTCCTCCTCCTCCTGCACCTCCCAAGCTGTAATGCCGGAATCCCTGGTGAAGATCTTGACAACGCGATCGCCGCCCTGAGATCCCATGGCTACCATCTCTTCAGCAACGCAATCGCCACATCAGATCTTCTGCCTCATTCAAGCGCTCATCCACCACCACATAAGGTTGGGCAATTTTAACATCTCTTTCCATCAAATCAGTACCGATACGCCCATTTTTCTCACTGTGGAAGTTCCTATCTGTAGATCGTTCATTTCTAGCGAAATTCCTTTTTCTTGATGACGTGATTTCCTTCTTATGATCACTCATCTCTAAGCCTCCCTTCCTACATCCCATTTTGGTATTTCCTGAAACTTTTGGTAAGGTTTTACTCCGTGCATAAGAAACCGATGGATTTGAAGGTACTCTGTCTTTATTCGCTGGACAATTTTGTTTCAGGTTATTTTGCTGGAGCACACTAGAAACAGTGGTAGTAGAAGGTTTCTTCTTCTTATTCTTTTGGATATCCCTTTCATTATTGACCGACTGGCTTAATTTGGAGGGTTTGGAGATTGGGGGAGAAGCTAGAGAGATGCCTTGTAAGCATAGGTGCCATTCAAATTGCATTGAGAAGTGGTTGGGGATTCATGGGTCTTGCCCAGTTTGCAGGTTTAAGATGCTTGTTGATGATTCTGATTAGAGTGGGAAAAGGGATGGTGGTGATGGTGGTAGGGTTTGTAGAGATGGTGGTAATGGTGATGGGGTTGATGAAGAGGGAAGAAGGGGTTTAGGGCTGGTGGACAGAGATCGATCCGATGACCCGATTGTCTTTCCCTTCTACGTCATTAGCTTTTGAGTTCATCTTCATGGAGCTAAAAGTCTCCATTGTTGTCTTCTTTGTGGAGCTCGAGCTTCAAATCTAGTATCAGATCTTTAAAACTCCACAAAACACAGGGCTTGTGCATCAAAATCAGGTGGGAAAGGGTTCCTACAGCCTTCACTACTCAGATTTTGCGATTTTACAAGACTCTCAAGACTCGATGCCGCTACTTCTCAGTATCTCGCCTCAGGCGACGATGATCATCTTTGAAGTCGCCGGCGGCGAGCGATCTCGGCGGCGCTCTCATCTGAGAACCGGCGAATGTAGACAGAGAAGTGAGGCGATTTGAGAGAGAGAGAGAGAGAGAGAGAGAGAAGAGAGAGAGAGAAAAGAAAAAGAAGAGAGAGAGAAGTCAGCGGTTATCGCCTTTCACATAGGGGGCAAGAAGGTCTTTGTGTCATTCTCTTAACGTCCATCTTGCATTCTCTAACAGCCAAAGATGGTCAACTCAACGGAAGGGGTCATATGTTAATTAAACTTCAGTCAAAGGGGCAGAGAATAAATATGAATAATATGGGAGGCTGAGTGCAATTTCGTAATAACACAGGGGGCTAAATGCAAAAATCCCTAAATTATATGATTTAATGTGATTTAATAAAAACTTAAAAACTAACAAAAATTATATATAAAAAAAGAGGTCTGCTGACATCAAAAGGTAGCCATGCCTATTGACATCTATTCATGACAACTTTCTATTAGAAGTTGACCCTTGCCATTAGTCAGGGGCCCTGACATCTATAAATGTCTAAAAAGGAGACAGTGGGGCTTGTCTATCTCACGATGTAGGTAATGACCCATTATCCCTAAAAAGAACTATCAAATTATGAAAATGAAACAAACATTCATTTGCATTCATGTTTATCAAGAAGTTAGCTACTAACACTTATTTCAATATTTAAGCAAGTTTAAAGTAGGTGTTGGATCAAAGTTTCTAAACTAACTAAAAGAAATTCAATTAATTCACAGAGCAATATTTAAAACTTCAATCATTATTAATGGAGCATGATGATTATGATTCATAAATCATATAATCATCTTCAAGTCTACAATAACATTGATATATCAAAAATTTATAATTTAACAACTTATCTTTTTCCTAAATGAAATAAATTCCTTATATAGTCAACCTGAAAATCAATAAATTTTTTATATTAAATGAGAAGACAACAAAAGGAACTAAGCATGAACATATACTGCTATGCTTGGAAACTTTGAAAATTATGGAAATTCTGCCCGAGAGCCTAAAATTTCCAAACTTGTAATTTTAAGTCAAATCGACATGAAACATATGTTGAACATCCCAGAAGTACTAACTTTTATGTTAAAGAAATTATGTATGGTTTTATTTTATTTATAAATTTATGATGACTTTGTGATTTTAATATGAAAGCTACTTTTACAACTATACTTTTAGGAAGTAAGGAACTTATTACCCCCCAAAAAGAAATTTTTTTATTGGATTTTAAATGGTTCCCAATAAAACTCTATGATTCACCTTAATTTGTAAGATTCAATAGCAAAATGATTGATATGCAAATGAATAGTTTACACAATTAAAATTGAACAATGTTACCTAGACACGTGGCATAGGTGCCGTGTCAAGGTATCATGGATGTTTGGTAGACCAATTTCTACCGATTCGTATACGGCAGTACGACCTTCAGAAAAAAAAGAAACGTATATAGAAAAAAATTTGAAGGGAAGTATTAGAGAGACAATTGAGATGTGTACTTAAAAGATACATAATGTATGTCATGAACCTAACTAAAAGTATACTATATTATACAAATCGTTTTCAAGGACCCAAGCTTTTCATTAGGTCTAGAATTATCGTGCGGTATTGGGGAGTGTCCAAGTGCCACCAAGGATGGATGTTGACCCTATAGCCTCACCATGGCGAATGACGATGAGAAACACCATATACAAACCAAATAGCCACAATGGTTAAATAGCAACGCCATAGCATCGCCATGGCGGAAGAGCGCTATGACGTCGTTTATGCACGCTATTTAACTTTTTTTGGATAATAGCGTATAATACTTATAAAATAGATAAATTATAAGTATGACATTGTTGTAACTTATAATAATTATGAGTTATAACATTTTTATAATATATAAGTTACAAAATTTAACTTACAAGTTATAAAATCATCAACTCTCTCTCTCTGTCTCTCGTCACCGTAGCTACCAACACCCCCGTCGACGACACCTCAGCGTGCTACCGGTCGAACGTTGGCAACATTGCAGTATGTGTACTTGATTTTAAAATATTTTTAAGATTCTATTTGTCGATATTCATATTTATTTATTTATACTTATCATGTTACAAATTTGTTGATGTTCCATATTTGATTTCTATTTATTGATATTTGTTTATGCCTAGAACATAAAATCCTCAATATTATAATCAAAGTATGATGTTTCAGTAGTTAATTTTTTTTTTCCTATATTTTTTTGTTTTTCTTGGTATATAAAAAAGATAAATAAATAAAAATAAAAAAAGAATACTACTAATTAATACATAAAATAAATTTAAAAAAAAAATAATAAATAGCCTCGCCATGACGTAGCGAGCGTCTTCGCTATGACTTCGCCACGCTACCTTAACTAGCTTGGTACCAAGTGTCGGCACGCCAAAAATCCCAAAAGTAGAAGTGCCTAGATAACACTGGATTTGAATCATACGATTTTGACAACTATACTCCCTTGTGGGCCAAACCCTTTTGTTTTCCTTCTTGTAGACATGGGGGAATTTGTCAACCTCCACTTGTAGAGGACACAATTAATCTCTTTAAATTTGAGGCAAGTCTTCAGGGTGTGGGGTTGGGGATTATTTAGCCTTATTGTTGTTATTGATATTTTTTTATGCCTAGAACATAAAATCCTCAATATTATAATCAAAGTCTGATGTTTCAGTAGTTGATTTTTTTTTCCTATATTTTTTGTTTTTCTTGGTATATATATATATAAAAAAAAAAGAATACGACTAACTAATACATAAAGTAATTTTTTTTTTTTTTTAATAAATAGCCTCGCCATAACGTAGTGAGCGTCTTCGCCATGTCCTCACCACACCACCTTAACTAGCTTGCCACCAAGTTGTCGGCGTGCCAAAAATCCCAAGGGTAGAAGTGCCTAGATAACACTGGATTTGAATCATATGATTTTGACAACTATGTTCCCTTGTGGGCCAACTTATTGACCCTTTTGTTTTCCTTCTTGTAGACATGGGGGAATTTGGACACAAACAATCTCTTTAAATATGAGGCAAGTCTTCAGGGTGTGGGGTTGGGGATTATTTAGCCCTTATTGTTGTTGTTGGAATCATCTTAGAGCCTTAATTTATGGGGATTGATTTCAAGAGAATAGAAAGTTTCAACCACTTTTGCATCTGTGATGCTTGTGTCTTCTATTACCCTAAGAAGTAAAAGTACAGACGCTCACCATGGGAGGTAAAGTAGACTCCACACACCCCTGTCAAGTTTGGGTTACTTTAGCTACTGTCACCAAAGTTGAACTTCACCGAACCTGTCCTTTGATCCTTCAATGCTCTATGCATAGGCTACATATTGATTCGTTGGCCCTGCCAATTGGCCAACAAATTGTTGAATGACATCCTGAAAAAACATTTATGCACGCACGCCATCTTTCACACTTAAATAGCGGTATTGTTCTTGGAAGGTGTCCTTGAGGATGTGGTCATTGACTCTATCCTTCTTTCCATCTTCCTAAAGTAATAAAAACAAATTTTCACAAACAAGCTACTCCAATTTTTCCACATGGCGCCTAATCTTGTGTTTCATAAGTTTGATAAACAAGACAGTACATTTAAATTTATGAGAGGGCTAAAGATTTTAGTTAAGAAAAAAATAATTATTCTTGTCCAAGGATTAAAATGGTAATTTGCATATTTAGTTGGATTATGGGAACAGGTTGATCCCCCGCAAGGATGCTGCTACCCTTTTGGGTAGTCCATGCAAAGATTTCGGCTAAGGAGATGTGGCCAGATCCCAAATTCTAGAAAACTATCAATACAAACTCCTAAGATTCATGTGCAAGCCATTTTGGTCTCAGTCCAATTAGACCAAGGCTGCGCTTGGATGTGCAAGCCATCTTGGTCTCAGTCCAATTAGATCTGAATCATAGACATTTTAGGATCCACCTGAAACCAGAAATGAATTTGATTGTGGTTTTCATCTAAATCACGACCTCAATTTACTTGAAAAGGGTAACCAAACTTGTGATATTGACATCCAAACCCATGGAAAGTGATCAAAACTAGAGTTCCCTTGACAATTCAATTGTTAATTCATCCTGTTGATTTTTGGAAGGATTGTGTAATAATCTCAATTTTCCTAGGTAAATAACTTCTGCTATTGTAGGACATAATGTTCATTTCAAGGAAAGACAAGGGTCTCCTATAATTTTGTTCAAGGACATACTGTTCATTCAAAAGGAAGACATGGTTAAAAACGGAAAATAGGGGTCAAAAGGTAAATTTAATCAAGGGAAGAAGAAATCATATCTCAGGAAGGTCGAAGACAAAATGGTGATTCAACATGAGTTTATACTTGATACACTTAACCCAAGTGTAGTTAACACCCAAACACTAAATACAATCAAGGAGGTAATGCAACACTTGACCCCTTGGAGGTGATAAGGGGGCACAGTCAAGGGGGTGATGCAAGACTTTGTCCTTGGAGATGATCAAGGGGCATAGTCAAGAAGGTGATGCAGAACTTTAATCTTGGAGGTGAGTAAGAGGCACAGTCAAAGAGGTGATACAAAATTTGACCCTTGGAGGTGGTCAGGGGGCACAATCAAAGAGGCGCCCTTTAAGGTGGCCAAAGGGTACTGTTAAGGAGGTGATGTAGGACTTGACTCTTGGAGGTTGTCATGTGAACATCGTTAGAAGGAGGTAACGCCGAAACTTGATCTTTGGAGGTGGTCAAGGGACATAGCCTAAGGATTTGTTGACCCAAGGACATGGTCAAAAGAGGAGGTGAAAGGTAATGTTAAAATAATCAGAAGAGGTGAAAAATATTATAATAATCAACGGAGGTGAAAGATAATGCTAACATAATCAAAGGAGGTGGAAGAAAATATTAAAATAATTAGAGGAGGTGGAAGATAATATTAAAATAATGAAAGGAGGTGGTGAAAGTATTAAAATAATCAAGAGGTGGAGGAAAATATTCTAATAATTAGAGAAGGTGGATGATATAATAAAATAATTAAAGGTAGAAGAGTGGGGGGCCATAAAGAGGAGGGGGGGAGAGCGCCCTACCCACTCTCATTCAAGCTTTGAGAGAGAGAGAGAGAGAGAGAGAGAGAGAGAGAGAGAGAGAGAGAGTGAGAGAGAGAGAGGCTCAGCTCTAGCTCGAGTCAGGTTTGGCTCTGCTTAACTCAACTCAACATGGTCCCTAGCTCGTCTAACAAGTTAAATTTCCTTTAATCTAGCCCGTTGAATTAAATTAGATTAATTAGTTTAGAATTAATAATAAAATTATTCTAAAAATTAGTGTAGAAATTAAATAAATATTAGTTTATCCCATTCTAAGGAAAATAAAATTTGACATGCATATTTTATAAGAGAAAAATTTAGTATTTTTCTGGGAGATTTTCAGAGCCATCACGAAGGGGCGGTTTAATCAGCCGAATGCTACTCCAAAAAAGAAAAAATCTAAATCTAGGGAACTTGCTAGATTGGCGTGGGGCATGTCGGATGGGAGGGAGACGGGTCTATGTGAGACTTCTCTTTCGGTTTGGTTTTTTTTATGTTCTCTATGAAGATTCTGTCTTGGAACGTAAGGGGTATCTGCAATTCGAAGAAAGGATCCGAAGTGAAGCAGGTTTTAACGTCTATCAATCCGGCGATCTTAACTCTTCAAGAGACAAAATGGGGTGCTTGCGATAACTTCAATGTTACCTCTATTTTGGGCGACAATAGATGGGATTGGATCGGTGTTGATTCTGTCGGGGTGTCGAGAGGGATCCTCCTCGCTTGAAATTCTTCCCTCTTCCAAAAAATTGATGAGGAAAGTGGTCGCTTTTCAGCTTCGGTCAAGTTGATAAACAAAGACAATGGCAAGTGTTAGGCTTTTATTGCTATCTATGGGGCAATTGATGCGATCGAAAAGGACGAGTTCTGGTATGAATTGGCTGCAATTGTGGCTAGGTGGGATGTCCCATGGAGTGTGGGGGATGACTTCAATGCCTTGCGACATCCCCACGAATCTTCTAGTGGTCTCCCGGATCGGAGAGACATGGCCAACCTCAATTCCTTCATTAATGATTGGGCTCTTGTTGATTTACCTTTATTGGGGGCCCGCTTTACCTGGTCTAACCTGCAGCTGGCGGCCTCTTTTAGCCGATTGGATAGTTTTCTTGTGTCTACCAATTGACTCAATTGTTTTCCCATGCCACCCTCCATTGTCTTGCCAGAGCAGTCTCCGACCACAAGCCCATATTGCTCGATTGTAGAGCCTTAGGCAGAGGTCCTACACCCTTCATATTTGAGAATCAATGGCTGCTTAACGACGATTTTGTGGAAGGAAACTAATCCCACGGTTCGGCAGCTTTTCGTTTGATTTCCAAAATGGGGTACCTAAAAGGGCGCATCAAACAATGGAATCGGGAGATTTTTGGACTCTCCCACGAATGGAAAGCAACCATTCTTGACCGCCTTAAGGAGCTAGACCTTGTCGAAGGGGATAAATGTTTGACGGACAACGAACATGCCGAAAGACTTGATCTCAAGATGAAGTTTAGCGAGAAGAGCCCCTTCAGGAAGAGATCATCAGCTGGAAACAAAAATCCCAAGTCCACTGGTTGAAGGTTGGGGACAACAACACCAAATATTCTCATATGGTAGCAAATGTAAGATCCAAAAAGAAGATTTTGACAAAAATTGTGGTGAATGGGGACGAATTCTCGGACCCGGAGCTGATTAGGGCGCAAATCTCGGATTTCTACCGAAATCTGTTCCAAGACAAAGGATGGATCAAACCTTAGCTGGATGGCCTCTCCTTTTATTCCATTTGCCACGACGATTGAGATGATTTGGAAAGGCTGTTCTCGGAAACAGAAATCTGGGAGGCTATTAAGCGGAATGGGAAGAACAAATCGTTGGGCCCAGATGGATTCAATATGGAATTTTTCGTGTGCTTTTGGCCTTGCCTAAAAACCGACATCCTCGACTTTTTTAGGGAATTCCATTCTCGAGCTGCTATGTCAGATCCTTAAACTCGACATTCATTACTCTGATCCCAAAGATAGAAGGGGCTTATGATATTTGAGACTTCCATCCTATTAGCCTCATCAATTGTTTGTACAAAATTTTGGCTAAGGTACTTGCTAATTGCTTTAAGCTGGTTTTGAGGACTATTGTTTCCGAGACTCAAGGGGTTTTCATAAGAGTCGCCAGCTCATGGATATGGCGGTCATTGCTCACGAGGTTGTCCACTCGGCTTCATCCTCTCGAGCGTTGAGTTTTGTTTGGAAAGTTGATAAGGAAAAGGCGTATGATTGGGTTAACTGGGAATGTCTTGATTATATGCTGAAGTGGTTTGGTTTTGGCGATATCTGGAGAAACTGGATGAGAGCTTGTTCACCTCACCTTGGTTCTCGGTGATTGTCAATGGTACACTTGTTAGATATTTCAAAAGCTCGCGGGCCTGAGACAAGGCGATCCATTATCTCCCCTTTTATTCAATTTGGTTGGGGAAGCTCTGGGGGCCCTCATCAACAGATCTCATTGATGCGGGACAACGACCCTAAAATGCATGAATATGATTTGATGCGGATTTTGTCGAAATTAAATAGATTAATTCAAGTTTAATCACAAAATTAACTTAAATACCTTAGGGTTTGGAGAATTGTGATGACTAGATCACATGAGATCCGAATTGGGTCCAGTCCGATGCGCAAGTACTTTTAGATTTGAGGCGAGATCAGCCTTGAGATAGAACTCTGGCTTTTTCAGGCTTGGGTGCTCGTCTTCAGTCCGCTGTAGATTCAGGTTTCCAAATAGGGCTATGAAACGGATTTATGGTTTGCAATAGGTTTATGGTTTGCGGATCGGTTTATGGTTTGGAAAGAGGTGTTGGCTTTATTTGATTTAGGCTTTCAAAAGGTTGAAGGTTTTGGGATCGCAAGGAAACAATTAGTCTAAGGTTTAGAAAAGCAGACACAGATTGAGAGATAGGAAATATAATAGATCACGCAAATTGAAGATAAAGACAAAAGAAGATATATGAGAATCACTCCCTTGGTCTCACACCAAACCTATCACGGGGAAGAAGACTATCTCTTCATAAAGCAAAAGCTCTCATTCAATAATCAATCAACTAACTACATTGTTTAGCTTAAGACCTTATATTCGATCGATCGAATTTGAGACTCGATCGATCGAGTATATAATTTGATCGATCGAATTATATACTCTAGAACATGTATTTCTGTCGACCAAGTTTGATTGATCGAAAATTTCGATCGATCGAGATTTAGATTCGATCAATCGAATTTACGTTTGTTCCTCCAATTCTCCAGTATTTTCATCTTTCCCTAGCTCTGACTTTCATTTCGCTTCTTTCGACGCCGGTAGAAACGATATGGTCCGAATCCAATGTCCATGTATGTGGCGTTCCCGTTAATTCCCTTGGACCAAAAATGTTTCATCACTGATGAAACGGACTTGTGGTAGTCGTCTAGCAGGTCGGCGTTCAAGCGACGAACTTCATTCTCGTGGATCCAAGTATTTTCAGACTCCGGTTTGCCGACCCATTTAACCGAGTACTTCTGGAATCTCCCGTCATATGTAGAGACGACATGATCGTTGATTATATCATCTATTTCATCTGTTCTCTGTCTGCTTGGGGAAGGAAGAGGTACAGGCTGCAAGGTTGGGTTGGGGCTGGGACTAGGAGGTGGCTGGAGTGGATTTTCAGGAGGTGGGGTGAATCCCAAGTAAGGAACCAAGCCCTCTACATTGAACGTTGAACTAACCCTCGTACCTGGAGGAAGCTCGAGCACGTATGCATTAGGACTACTCTTAGCCAAAATTCTAAAAGGTCCAGCGCCTCGAAATTGGAGTTTCTTTGCAGATCCCGATGAGAGCCGCTCAGGCCTAACTCGAACCATTACATAATCACCCACGTGAAATTCTTTAGAACGCCTATGAGTATCTGCAGATAATTTATATTGATTGTTGTTTGAATTAATTTTTTGTTTAATTTCGGCATGCAAGCTATGAATGTGTTGTGCAAATGCATCGGCGAACTCTGACACTATAGGATGCAGACATGGGGATCAAATCTAATGGGGTCCTAAGCCTATGACCATGTACTACCTCAAAAGGACTAATGCCTATGGACCTATTGACAAAATTATTATAGGCAAACTCAGCTGTGGGTAAGATGTGTCCCAGGTCCTAACATGATCACCGATAAGACTACGAAGGAGATTCCCAAGGCTCCAATTGGTGCTTTCGGTTTGGCCATCCGTTTGAGGGTGGTAAGCTGTCGAGAATTGGAGCAATGTGCCCATCATGTGCCAAAGGGTCTTCCAAAAATAGCTCGTAAATTTAACATCCCTATCAGACACAATGGTTTTGGGCAACCCATGAAGACGCACTACCTCCGTGAAGATGTATCCCAGGTCCCTGTGGGTAAGATGTATCCCAGGTCCTAACGTGATCACCGATAAGACTACGAAGGAGATTCCCAAGGCTCCAAGTGGTGCTTTCGGTTTGGCCATCCGTTTGAGGGTGGTAAGCTGTCGAGAATTGGAGCAATGTGCCCATCATGTGCCAAAGGGTCTTCCAAAAATAGCTCGTAAATTTAACATCCCTATCAGACACAATGGTTTTGGGCAACCCATGAAGACGCACTACCTCCGTGAAAAATAATTTAGCAATATGGGATGCATCGAAGGTTTTGGAACAAGGAATGAAGTGGGCCATCTTGGAACAAGGTCAGAGAACATGAAGCGTAAGGCTTCATGGTCAGAGAACAACACAAATTCCTGCGGTCTAAGGTAATGTTTCCAATACCAAAGAGATCGAACGACCGCATAGAACTCCTTGTCATAGGTGGAGTATTTTTGCTTTGCCTCGTTAAGTTTTTCACTAAAATAAGCCACTGGGTGACCCTCTTGGCTAAGCACTCCTCCTATGCCCACACCCGATGCGTTGCATGCGACTTCAAAGACTTTAGAAAAGTCCGGCAATCGTATGATGGGTGCACTACTCATTCGTTGTTTGATCTCAACAAAGGATTTCGTCATTGTTTTGTTCCATTTAAAGTTCCCCTTTTTCATGCAGTCTGTGGTTGGGGCCATAATGGTGCTAAAGCTTCTGATGAAGCGACGATAGAAAGTAGCCAAATTATGGAAGCTGCGGACATCGTGTATGTTCTTAGGTTCGGGCCACTCCACAATTACTTTAACCTTTTCGGGGTCCGCGACCATTCCATCGGCCGAGATAATGAATCCCACGAAGACAACAGAATGTTGCATGAAGGTGCACTTCTTGAGATTTGCAAACAACTTCTCGCCCTTGAGGGTTTCACAAACCAACCTAAGGTGGGTCAAGTGTTATTCCTTAGTCTTAAAGGCGATTTTTCACTCATCATTGGGGCGGATGCGGACTTGATGGTAGCCACTCTTAAGGTCTATCTTTGAAAAGATAGTGGCACCAACCATCATATCAAACATGTCATCGAACCTTGGTATGAGAAATCGATACTTAACAATACTCTTATTGATTGCACGACTATCCACACACATGCGCGATGTACCATCTTTCTTAAGAGTGAGTAGGGCAGGTACGGTAGACGGACTCATGCTCTCTTGGATGAACGCCTTCTGAAGGAGCTCATTGACTTGCCGAGTCAACTCGGTGTACTCAACCGGATTCAACCTGTAGTGGGACAGGTTCGGTAAGGTAGATCCGGGAACCAAGTCTATTGCGTGTTGGATATTACGCAGAGGAGGGAGTTCGTTTGGTAAGTCTTCAGGGAAGACATCCGTAAACTCTTTTAAAATCGGCTCAACCTCCTTGGGACACTCGCTCACCAACTCGAGAGCACTCTCTACGGTGACAACTACGTACACCACACTCTCATCTATCGATGCTTTCTCGAATTCAGAAGGACTCACAATATTAATGGCTTTAGAAGACTCCTCTTTCGTTTCGACTTTATTGGTCGATGGTGTTTTGGGAGGCAAAGGGTGTAAAGTGATCTTTTTGCCCTTATACATGAACGTGCATATGTTTGATCGACTAGAAAGAGTCATGTCCATGTCGTAAAGCTACAGCCTTCCCAAAATGATATGACTCACATCCATTCGGCACCACATCACACCATAAGGTGTCCAAATAAGAACCTAACTGAATCGGTACAAGACACCTTTTCGACACGGGAATGGATGAAGAATTGACCCATGCGACCTTATAAGGTCCCGGGTGGGCTTCAGGTGTAAGCCCTAAGCGGCGTACGACATGAGTTGATGTTATGTTAGTGCAACTACCGCTATCCACGATGACCCTATAATTCTTTTCACCAAATCTGGCAAATGTGTGGAAGATGTTCTCCCTTCGCCAGTCATCCTTTTCATTCCGTTGAGGCTGTACAAGGGCACACCTCACTACTAAAGCACGACTAATAGCATCATCCTCCTCATCACTGGGTGTGCTAACCGGTTCAAATTCTTCTTCTTCAACCACTACCTTATCATCATCCTCCTCTCCCTCAATGAAGAGAGTCCTTTGGGGTTCTTTTGTAGGGCATTGGGCGGCAAAGTGCCCCATCCCATGACATTTATAGCACTTGTGAATTAACCCTTGAGGATTTTCTGACTACACCTTTTCCCCTTTCAAACCTCGAATTGGTAGGGACATGTTATGTAGGTTTGGGAGGAGGATTAAATCGTCCCTTACCGGATCGTTGACCACTATATTGTGGCTCGGTTCTCTTCACCACCAAAGTTTTCAAATACCGTTCAAGATCTTGTACAACGGCATAACACCTTTCAAGAGTTTCTACGGGGTGAGAAATTAATTCTTTTTGCAAATCAAGTTGCAATCCAGTGCGGAATCTAGAGAGTGATTTTAGGGTTTTCCGATACTTTTGCCCTCATCATGAACTCTTCGAATTTGGCAATGTAATCAGTCACGGGCATACCACCTTGGCGTAAATTTTGCCACTGGTCGAGGATGCATTGGTGGTATGATGAAAAAACATACTTTTCAGTAAGTCGTTCCTTCATGTCGTCCCAATGGGTAATGGGAGGACAACCCGCATTCACCCTAATGCGCTCGACACTGAGCCAGAAAAGCCGAACTTGACCAACCAATTTCATTTTAGCGAGCCTGACGCAACGGTCGTCATTCATGACATACCAATCAAAGTGTTGATCCATGTCGGAAAGCCAATCGAGGAAGACGGTAGTGTCTATTCTTCCATCGAAAGTCGGAATCTTAACTCGGACATTCTCGAGGAGTTGAACTTTGGGGTCATAGTCATCTCTACGATGATCCCTATGATTCCGGTTGTCTTGGCGACCATTACGTTCAAAGTGAGGACCCTCACGTTCTTGGCGTTGATTTTCAAGTCCACCCATCGCTTCCAATTGGTTGATTCGATCACGTAATCTATCATTACCAACTCCTAGGGATATTTGGGCTTGCTCAATGGTATTCAGACGTGCATTATTCACACCCAATTCTTCTCGCATAGCTCTAAGAGTATCAAGAACCTCATCCGAAGTCATGGTGATCACAAGGTATATTAGGGTTTTAATGTGGATTGCAATATGGACTCACAAAAGAAAGCAATGCAATAAAATAAATATGACAAGCAAAGATGTCCTAACCTAGAAAACCTAGGGCTTTAATACCAAAACTGACGCTGGACAATGACCCTAAAATGCGTGAATATGATTTGATGTGGATTTTGTCGAAATTAAATAGATTAATTCAAGTTTAATAGCAAAATTATCTTAAATACCTTAGGGTTTGGAGAATTGTGATGAGTAGATCACACAAGATCTGAATTGGGTCCAGTCCGATGCGCAAGTACTTTTAGATTTGAGGCGAGATTGGCCTAGAGATAGAACTCTGACTTTTCCAGGCTTAGGCGCTGACGCTCGTCTTCAGTCCGTTGTAGATTCAGGTTTCCAAATAGGGCTGTGAAAGGGCTTTATGGTTTGCAATAGGTTTATGGTTTTCGGATTGGTTTATGGTTTGGAAAGGGGTGTTGGCTTTATTTGATTTAGGCTTTCAAAAGGTTGAAGGTTTTGGATTCGCAAGGAAACAATTAGTTTAAGGTTTAGAAAAGCAGACACAGATCGAGAGATAGCAAATATAATAGATCACGCAAATTGAAGACAAAGACAAAAGAAGATATATGGAATCACTCCCTTGGTCTCACACCAAACCCATCACGGGGAAGAAGACTCTCTTCATAAAACATAAGCTCTCATTCAATAATCAATCAACTAACTACATTGTTTAGCTTAAGGACCTTATATAGGAGGTCTTACAATAAAAGAAAACCTTAAAACGAATATTTAATAAAAGACAAATAAACCCCTAAAACTTAAGTTCGAAACTAGACTTCTAAAAGCAACTCGGCGCGATTTCAATCGATCGAATTTGAGACTCGATCGATCGAAATACCTATATATAAAATATCGCCGTTGGAATTTGATCGATCGAATTATATACTCCAGAACATGTATTTCTGTCGACCTAATTCGATCGATCAAAAATTTTGATCGATCGAGATTTAGATTCGATCGATTGAATTTACATTTTTTCCTCCAATTCTCTAGTATTTTCATCTTTCCCTAGCTCTGACTTCCATTCCGCTTCTTCTTTCGACGTCAGTAGAAATGATGTGGTCCGAATCCAATGTCCATTTATGTGGCGTCCCCGTCACTCATGAGCTAAATCGTATCTCGTGCATTTCGGTGGCCAGCAACGACTATACCATTACTCATCTTCAATATGTCAGTGATACCATTTTCTTCGGCAAAGCGGATCTTGATGAAGTTTCAGCCTTCGCCAATATTCTAATCATTTACGAAGCGGTAACCGGGCAAAGGGTCAACCTGCTGAAATAAACTATTTCCGGCATCAATTTGGAGCATGAGGTTGATGAGCTTTTAGCCATCAGGGCTAGGTGTGTTGTGGCTCCCCTCCCCATTTCATATTTTGGCCTTCCTCTGGGGATTGGGAAGTCGAAGGCTGCCAACTGGCAGGTGGTCATCCAGAGATTCCAAAGAAAGCTGGCTTCCTGGAAAAGGAAATTCCTAAGCACTGGGGGACGGCTACAACTTTTGAACTCAGTTCTCTCTAGCCTGCCGATATTTTACATGTCCATTTCCAAATGTTTGATGGCGATTATCCATGCTCTTGAGAAGACGAGAGGGATTTTCTTGGGAAGGCGCTGGTTTGGATAAAAAATATCATCTCGTGGCTTGGGAGGTGTGCTAGCTGCCTAAATGCTTCGGAGGGCTTGGTATTCGGAACCTCCATCGAACTAATATAGCGCTTCTCGGCAAATGGTTATGGCAGGCTGGGAGTGAGACGGATCAAAACAGCTTATGGAGGTCTTTGCTTGTTCAGGAATATGATAGTTTGCTGGGATCCTGGGGAATAAATGTCAATCATCCCAGGATTGTCTCAACTTGGTGGAAAGATGTCAGCTCGATATGGAAAGATTTCTCTAGATGAGTTTGGTTCAGCTGGGGTGACGGTTCTCGGATATTCTTTTGGGAAGATGCTTGGTTATTTTTACTCCCTCTAGTGTTGTTTCCTTCGATATTCAACATATCGATGGCCCCTCATGGTTTGATCGCGGATCTCTTATCTACCAATAGTGGTTCTCGGGTATGGGAGGTTACCACTAGGAGGGCTCTAAGGGAGGATGAGGTGGACCACTACCTATCTTTAATGGTGACGCTTTATTCTTCTTTCCCGAACCGCCAAAGCCAAGACTTGAGAATTTAGTTGGCTAGCAAGAATGACAATTTCTCGGTCAAGTCTTTCTACCGTGCCCTCACTTGTAGGCCGCTCATTAAAGTGGAATGGCTTTTCATCTAGAGGGCTGCCATTCCAAAGTTCGCTTTTTCGTGTGGACAGCTGTGAGAGGGCGCATCCTCACAATGGACCAACTGATCAATCGGGGGAAATCTCTCAGGAACAGATGCCCAATGTGTCTTCGTATGGAGGAATCTATCTCCCATTTGCTTATTCATTGTGAGGTCGCTACTAAGATTTGGGGCACGATCATAAAGTCTTGCGATCTCAGCTGGGTCGTCCCGGAGAGCTTGACAGAGTTTTTGATTGCTTGGAATGGGGTAAGATGGAACGGTCTGCAAGGAGTGTTTTTTGAGGGTGGGGCCTTACGTGGTATTATGGACGATTTGACTTGAAAGAAATGCTAGAGTTTTTACCCGCAAGTGTTGGCCCACCGGCATCAGCCTCAGTCAAATTAAGGACCTGATGTGTCATTGGACCGTCTTGGACAAATATGGGGGGCAGGGTGTTGGAGACCTGCGCATGTGACCCGTTTAGTGACTCGAGTAACCTAGCACTGGGGAAAGGGGGCCGGTTTTTTGCTTGGTGGGATGTTTGGCTGCATTTTTTCGCCGGCTGTTTTCGCCTCCTTTTTCTTTTGCTTTGTTGCTGCTTTTGTTTTTTGGCGGTTTTTGGCCGTTTTTTTTTCTTCCAGCTTCTCGCTGGTTTTTTATGGAATGGAATTCTTATTTACCGATTAAAAAAAAAATAAAAATATTTTTTTGTATTTACATCTGTGTAAAAGATTATTCTGCAATTACTTCTAGTTTGTCATCCAATAATTGCAATTTCGAAAGGTTTAGTTTAGATTTGCAATTAACCTTGATTTGTATCAGATATTGTTATTTGCATCCGATATTTAATTTATATTGGGTTTTATATAAGTATCAGTTTTGACATCTATTATCACTGTCAGTATAAGCATCTGACTTCCGATTTCAAATGAAAATTGTTAGTCAGTCTCTGCCATCATACATCAATATCTGACTACCGATTGGAATGATTTTTGAGATATATATATATATATATATATATATATATATATATATATATATATATATATATATATATATTTGATAAGCCAACTTGATAATGATTTTTGATATATGGAAATCTGTATTTTGAGAATTTGATATGTTTTATGATATTTCTGTGTGTAATACCAATTATTTAAGAAAAATCAAACCCACTGGCCAAAACCTCTGTTATTTGTCCTCAGTTATCAGTTATATGCTAGAACTGATAACAACTCCCTGCCTATGGGGGGTAGGACAAACCCCTAAGGTAATTCAGTTTAGTCCCACATCAGAACTGCACGTTCTATGCGAAGCACTCTGATATCTGTTGGGCGCATGGGATTCGTGCTGTTTATATCATATGTACTCCAACTGCTATAATTCAGTTCAGTAATTTAAGTAAACTTAGTTAAAGAAAATTTAAAGTGCATTTCGTTTCAATTTCTTTTGAAAAATTAAAGTGCATTACAGTTCGATTTCTTGTGAAAATTTCGATTTTCCGTAAGGTTCGGTTAATTTTCAAAACTTAGAATAGACACCGAAAAAATCGACCGTCGGTTTCAGTTTCTTTTTTTTTTCAATAGCTTTTTTTCAATTGAGTGCTTTCTAAACCTACCCAACTGGTTTTCGATTTCGGTAACATATTTTGAGTTTTTTGGCATTGAAGTTAAATTCTTTATGTGATTATTTTGTATGTCTTATAAAGTTCATTACTACATAGCAATATAAGATTCTATAACCTGGAGGATGATTTGTTAAAAGTAGATAACTATTTAGTATCATAAGGTCCTAAAATTTCTGTATTTCAGCCCTCTAGTACAACCTAATGGTGGGTTCGAGGACCTCTCAAATATGAATAAGATGGGCGAAGTGGAGAGAAGCAGTGATAAGACATTCTTTTCGTTATTGTGTAGAGTGTGGGGCTATGAAGAAGTGAATTTGTTGTGATAGAGGCCTAAATGTTGTGAGATCCACAAGTGCATATGTTGTGGTGGATGCATGTAAACAACAAATTTTCGTCGAAAGTGAATTCATCACAAATAAATCGTAGCAAATTTTCCCTCGCTAGGAGAGAGATTTATTGAAATGGTGGACTTTACACTTCTGCGCAGTTGATGCCCCGTTAATTACATAAAAAATTGACTATCTCTGATTAAAAGCTACTAAAGAAAGTAAAATAATTACATCTCTAAAAATAATAAGAAATATCTTAAATTCTAATCCTTCATCAGCATCATTGTCTTTGACATCAATGTGTTAGGAGATAGATGCATAGCATGCTATCCTCATCGGAAACCCAAGTGATGCGGAACAAGGGACGATGGATGAAAGAACCTCTCCGCCGAAAGTCGAAACCATCTGATTGATAAGCATGGGCCCTTATGGGACCGAGAAGCTCGTGAATGAACCTTAAACCGAACTCTTGATGTCTAGTCTCGAAAATGAACTCGAATACTGGGTTCATATCTTTTTGATGGCTGATCATCAAAACCGTTAGTATTTTCAATTATAGGGATACCTAACATTGGCCAGATATTGTTGAATTCCTTAGAATTCAGACATTATAGGCGTTGCTTTCAGATTTGTATCGATGGATTGAACCAATATCTCGTGATTTTGTCAATTTGTGACAATTTCACTGTAGGATCGAGAACCACAATCTTATGATTTGGTTGATTTGTGACTATTCCACCATTGGTTCGAACCACAATCTTATGATTTGGTTGATCTATGACTATTCCACCATTGGATTGAACCACAATCTTATGATTTGGTCAATCCGTGATGACTCCACCGTTGGATCGAACAATAATCTTATGATTTGATCAATATGTGATAATTCCATCGTTGGATCGAACCACAATCTTATGATGTGGTCAATATGTGACGACTCCACTGTTGGATCGAACCATAATCTTATGATTTGGTCAATATGTGATAATTCCATCGTCGGATCGAACCGCAATCTTATGATTTGGTCAATACGTGACAATTTCACCGTTGGATCGGACCACAATCTTATGATTTGGTCAATATGTGATAATTCCACCGTTGGATCAAACTACAATCTTATGATTTGGTCAATCTCTAATGATTCCACTGTTGGGTCGGACCGATATCTTCAAAGGAATTTTCAATCTCAAGGTTAAGTTCCAAACCCTTAATTTAAAGGAGTGATAACCCGAACTGTGAGAGAAACTCAAATGTCGAGGGTATGATCACAACTAGTTAACGTTATGACTTTTATCATAATTATACAATCCTACGGTCGATTGGAATTAATTATGGTATGATCATATAAAGTGCCATTTGTATATCATGACCGTCTCTATATGGTCATAATCACCGTCCGATTTTATCTCTTAAATTCGTAGACACAACCCTCGATTTACGAAGAGTCAACTTGCAACTGATAGTTGCAACCCTCATATATGGGGACCTCAATAATGGGTGTTCTAGCCCAAATTGCCTATGTGCAACCCAAATGAATGAGGGTCTTAGGTATGGGTCTTAGGCATGGGCCAATAGTAAGCCCACATAACCTAAATGTGATCCAAGTATATGAGGGTCTTAGGTATGGGTCCAGTATGGACCCACATAACCTAAGTGTGACCCAATTGAGAAGACTTAGACATGAGCCAGTGGTAGGCCCACATAATCTAAGTGTCAGACATAGTGAAAAGAGAGAAGACTTAAAGAGAGAGATACCTTGAATAAGGTATCTCGTAGAATCTTCGCGCAGAACTTCGGCAAAGCTTCTGGGTAAGAATTTTGGATCCCTGAAAATATTCCGGGACCTGCTATTTATAGAGTTACCTCAGTGGTTACTTGAAGTTTCCATTCGACGGTCTCTGTGTCTTTTAAAGGAATCTACGGTGAGAATGGGCTGCATGGGTCTCATGTATCACACGGATCGATAACAAGTGGTAGTTATTTCTGCATATGTGGTGAAGATTGTCACCTACGCAGCCCTCAAACTAATGAGATTTGAGGGACGTGGGCTAGGCTCGTGTAACTTAAGGAAATTGGGCCTTTTTGGCTATTTTAGGGTGTTTGTGACGAATTTTATTCTCTTTTTTTTTTTTTTTAAATTAAATTTTAAAGTGAACCCACCCAAGTTGACCCCTGCATGGGCCACATGGTAGAGCAAGTGGGAGAATGAGAAGAGAGAGAAAGTGGGGACCCACGCAGGTGACCTGTCCCAATGAGAGAGAAAGAAGAGAAAAGGAAGGAGAGAAGATGGGATTGGGACCCCATGCAACTGACCCTGCGTGGTCACCCTTAGAGAGAGAGAGGAGTAGAAGAAACAGAGAGGAGATAGGGAGAAAGAGAAGAGATAGAAGATAAGGAGAGAGAGAAATAAAAGAGAAAAAGAAGGAGAAAGAGTGGGCTTGGGACCCATGAAGGTGGCTCTACGTGGGTCACACTTGGGGGAGAAAAAGTAGGAAGAGAAGAGAGGACAAAGAGAGAGAATGAGCGTGGGACCCATGCAAGGAGTGACCCTGTGTGGGTCTCACTTTGGGAGAAAAAAGGGAGAGTAAGAGAAAAAATAGAAAGAGAAAGAGAGAATGGAAGTGGGACCCACACAAAGAGTGACCCTGTGTGGGTCTCACTTTGGGAGAAAAAGGAGGAAGTGAGAGAAAATAAGAGAGCGAGAGAGCGAAAATAGGAGATGGAGAAAGAGAGAAAATAGGAGAGAGAATAAGACAGACCCACGCAGGGGTCAACCTGTGTGGGTCATGTTATCCTTTTTCTCTTTATTATTATTATTATTTTTTATTTTTTAAAGACACAAAATTTATGTCTACGACTCTACATATAATAACGAGAAAAGATATAGTTAAGAACAAGTACACAAAAGAAGTTTAAGAGTAGGTCCCTATAAAAGAGAAAATTACCTAATGTCGCTTGAGGTGGTTTGGGCATATCTAATAGAGACCTAAAACAACCTATGTATGAAAGCTTGAAACAACATGAAGGATTGAAACGGAGACCTGAAACAGCCCATGTATGATAGAAGCACTAGGAAAGAGAGGAGGAAGACCAAGAAAGACCTTACAGGATATGGAGGATTGTGGAGTAAAAAAGAGTTTAGCCTTGAGCAAAATATAGTGGAGAAATAGCACTTGCAAAACTGATCCCAAATAGATGGGACAAAGGCAATGTTGATTTTGAATATTATGATACAATTTTGTGGTTTTTAAAATTATAAATGAAGTATTTTTTTTAATAGTTTACTACATATATTAAATTTGATTTAAAAATATGAATGGCGATTTAACTCCTTTGCCCCTTTTACCATTTTAAGACTAGAAGCAATTTCTAAAACGTGAGTTGGTATGAAGTAATTCATGAAAATGACGTATTGCACCCATTTGTTGTTGTTTTCGAGAAGTAGCTTTGGTCAAACAATGGTTTTTTCTAGTATTCTACTCTTGGGTGATTTCAAATTCTAAAGAGAACTATGTTCTTGAATAAGACTTTATTCCTTGAACTCAATCAGAGACCTCTTGTGTCTTGGATCATGGTTCTCCATGTATTCATTATTACTCTTATTAAAGCAAAAAAACCAACAATATTTCTGTCAATTTTTAGTTTTCACAGCTTTAAAACAAAATACCCTTAAACCTCTATATTTACTACTGGAACACGCAAATGTACTTCTGAAATTATCCTATATTTTATCTTCACCTAAATAATTTCTAAAGTTGTTATCTCAATTGTTAAATAAAAGTAGGTTTCTGCTGAAATAAAAGGAATTATAATTAGCATATCAGAATCTTAATCGTAATAGCAATTCTTAAAAGTATACAACCCCCTTCTGTAGATTTCCCCCTGATCCCTATATAGATCTTATTGCCTGACCCACCTTTCTGGGCTTTGAGAGACGTGAAGAAATTTAGAGCACATAAGTCTCTTTGTGTCCCACTATCTGCGCGCATGCATGAGGATGGATTATGGCATTGCTGATTGACTGGGCCGGTTGACCCTACCCGCTTAGACTGGGCCGGTTGACCCGACCCGCTTACACCTCGACATGTGGTGTATAGGCCATGCATTTTGTATAAACTTGATCCAAAACAGTGTTTAAAAAGCTAAAAGAGAAACAGAGAGGGGAACCTGACTTGATTGCTTTTATGTATTATAATTATATTAAATTCAAGTCTTAACCTATTTCAAGTTCACAATGGAAATTGTAGAGCTAGAATAGGATCGATCCCACGAGGAAGTTCATTATCTAATTAATTCATTATCAATCAAGTATAAGATCCTATCAATACAGATTTAATCTAATCAACAATCAACCAGAAATTTGGGCGTCAATCAAACTCTAGAAAACTGAAGATGGAAAAGTAAAAACCGTTGCACTAATTTGCAAATTCTAACCTGAGTCGTCAATTCAAATTAAAACTTGGAGACGTTTACAAAGCAAATAAAATCTAAATTAGAAAGCAAAGTAAAATATATCCTTCACCCCTCAGCCACAGTCCTCAATTTCTCCTGAGAAATTACAGATATCTACACTAGTCTTCAGCACTCAATTGTAATCGTTAATTGCTCTTAAGAAACCTCTGATATGTAATCTACTCTAACTAGTATACATTACTTTGATCAGAAGAAAATCCAACCTCGGGCGTCAATTGATGCTGAAATTCTTTGATACTTATTCTTATATTGAACCCTCTTATTTATAGATCATAAGAGGTCGGTTTACAAAGATCTAGTTCTAATAAAAGAAACTACTAAAAACAAAAGATTCCTAATATAACTCTAATTCCTTATTTTATCTTTCCTTGCTTTCTTTAGTTGATGCGTTTCTGGATTGTTCTTTATTGAGTAGCAGCAGAGTCCTTCGGATTAGATCTTTATCAATCTTCTCAGATCCGTGGTTCACCAGACTTCTAATTGCAGGAGTCTCCTAATTCTGGATATGGCGGTGTTAAGTTTTACGTGATCCGCAGCAACAATAGTAGAAAGCTTCTATTCTAAAAAATCGTTAATCACGATTTTCTATTTCTCAAAGCTTCCTCATAGTTGACGATTATCTGAATTACGCTTTATCGCTTTTCTCCTTTTGTCTCTTTTGAAGAATCGTAAATTATGATTCTCTGGCTTTCAGTAGGCGGAAAAACGTCTTTTTCGCTCGATCGCCTCTCTTATTGCCTTTTGAGTTCATTTTGACGAAGATTAACACTTAGGCTCTAATTTACTGCGTATCTTTAATATCTGCACATCAGTATCTCATTAGTAACAAACTATGACCTAACATCATTAAGTTAAGAGTGATAAAATGGTAAATTATGTGACTGATCTCACCCCCAAACTTAAGTTTTGCTAGTCCCTAGCAAACAATGAAACATAAAATATTTAAAACTTTTTAAATTTAAATGCCACTTTCATAGGGAGCACGATTGCATTTAGCAGATGCAATAAGCCTTTAAACCCTTAGGTGATTCTTAGTGGAGGAGTTGTAGTCTCCTGAAGGTTTTCAGTGAAGTTACCTACAAACTTCAAATATTTTTCAAAACTAAAAATTTAAAATATAAACTACTAATTATTTAGTTAGTCATTATATGTTCATTATTTCAAAATATTTCAAATCTTTTATCCTTAGCTTCCCATCATCGCAATTATTCTTGATCAGAACTCAATAATTTCAATTATTGTATAGCGTGGAGTGTGTGCATATCAGTGAAAAGTTTATTTATCATAGATTTTTCTAAACTGCAATTTTTAGAAAATATTTTCATCAAAACTCTCACTTATTGGCATACTCTAAAAAATAATCGAAATTTTGGGTTCTCATAATATGATATGTTCGTGATAAATTCAAAGGACAATCAGCTAAAAAGATAAATCTCATGGAAATGATAATTAATTCTTTTCATATAATTTCTTTATTTATTCATAGTATCTATTTCATATATCTCTACTAGACTCATATTTTTACAAATCGTAAATCACAAAGGTCTTTCCTTCGACTTGTAATGGGGCTTTGGGTTTTCAGAAGGTTTCAAAAAAAAAAGGCAAAGAGGATTCAAAATTATTTCCAAGAGTTTAACTCTTCCTTCTCTTCTTCTATTTTTCAGCTTCAGTAACTATCCTTATTTTGGATAACTTCTTCCCATTTCTTTTTCTTTTTGTAAATCATATTTTTCTCTTCTTTTTCAGTTTGTAAGTTTTTTGCTTCTCTTTTCACAAAATCATCTTTTACGATTTTTTATTAATTTTCTTTTATTTTCTCATATTTTCATACATTTGTATTTCTTTTTCAATTGTACTCTTTTCAGCAGATCCCTTATCTATTAACTCATACTCCTTTCACTCTCTTTTCCTTCTTTTACATTCTAAACTCTCAGAAATTGTAAGGGTTAAGGATAGAAAGTTTTGGGCAGTACATATGGTTAAAGGTTTATAAAATTCTAGTACAAAGAAATTTAGTATTTAGGCTTCTAATATGGGTTCAAATGGTAAAATATTGTGGGATTTTTGGCTTTTTGGCTCTGGTTTAACAAAAGATGGCCTTCGGTCATTTTTACGATTTACTAATATGAATGTCTTATTACTTTGATATATCTAATAGACAGTTCTAAACAAATAAATTATCATAATCATAGAATATATTAATTCTAAGTTCAGCATTATGAGATTTCATTTTGACACAATAGTAGTACAGTTCAAAGAAAATTAAGCATGAAGAAAAACAATCTCTCTTACTCTCAGAATAAAGAAGAATAGGCTCTATAGCTCACTGGTTTTATGATTTTGAAACTATAATCTAAAATATTTTGCAGTTCAGATCAATCGTATAGTTTCAAACATTCTTCTGATACAGTGTTCTAGAGATGCTTTACTTTGAATTGTAACTATTTTTATTTTGATTTTTGAACTACTACTATGATGGTTTGCTAAGAAATTCGAATTTTTATATTTTTTTGTCATAAATTGCATATAATGATTAACTAAACAAATTTTTTTTTTTTTTGTAAAATAATAAATTTTAAACAAAAGCTAAACTAAAAAAATTAAACTAACAAAAGTTTGTATCCTCCCCCAAACTTAAATAGGACAATGTCCTCATTGTGCAAAACAGGGGACATACAAAAACAATTTACCGTATGTTACTGCTATGTTAGTAACCGAGTATATAATCTGCAAAAAAAAAAAAAAAAAAATCTTCCCCGAAACTTGGGACAAAAATACTCCCAGTTTGAATAGAAAATGTTAGTAAAAAAAATTGTTAGCAATGTTAGTAACACATACTGGTAGAAAAATTGATAATTTATATAACTGGATATTTATAATGTTCTGCAAAAAATGAAAATATATTGGAATTATACCTGTGAGGTTTGTGATATATCTAGAGGTTTTACTCACTATGTGATGTAGGATATGGGACAATTGATCTTGAAGGGATATGTGGTGGAGTTGGTATAACAACCAGGTTGTTAACGCAGTCCTCGTCGGAGTCATAGATTTCTGCAGTGCCGCAGTCAGAATCGTATTCTTGTTCAGGCTCCACTTCCTCTTCTGGTGGTACTTCTACAGGATGTGCCTCTGTTAATGTTGGATTATATGTTGCTTTCAAGGCCTGTAGTTCTGCTTCTAGCATGGCCTGTCGGTTTTGTAATTGACAAGTTACAACATTCTTTGCATCATTTTCCTCCCTCAGCTGTGTAGAAGTAGCCTTCTCTTTTGTTACTGTGGTCCAAAAATTTTTGATGAGGGACTCAATCTTTTCTTCTTTTTCAGCACAAATAAGCATCAGGGACTCCTTTTCTTCTTGTAGTTTAACTAATTTCCCTTGAGCTATTGTGAGTTCTTGAGTCTTATCTTTCCTCAATTTGTTCAGGGTCTGTTCATATTCTTGATGGGCTTTTTCTCTTGTAGTTTCCACAACATCTGAATTGTCAATGAATTTTGTTAATTGTGCAACAAGCTGTGCCATTCTATCCTCATATTCCTTTTCTTTTCTTTCCCACCCTTGCTGTTTTTCTTACAGAATCCTGTTCTCTTCTTGTACCTGTGCTATTTGGGTTTTAAGGGCTGCTGTTTTCTCTTGAATTTTCTTGTTTGTTTCGGCTACCCAATGCACATGATACTCCTTAATTGCCTTTTGTTTTATGTTCATAATCATTTCTTGCTTTTCCTGTGCAATAAGCATGTTGTCTCGTAATTTACTTTTCAACATATGTATTTCATCCATCATTCTCCTGACTACAGCTGGTAATTGGGCATTGGAAATCTGCCATTGCTCTACTTCTTTTAATCTTCTCTCCAGATCAGGTTGTTCAATCACTGGGCCTGTTGAAGTAGTAGCTGGAACAGACATCTCTTGATGTAAGAGTGCGCTGAAGTTCTCTCGTGAGGCTTCAATATGTAGCCTTAATTCTGCAGCTTGGGCTGTAGTTGCTATGGTGGTGGCCATGGAGTCAACAGGGGATGAGACTTCGATTTCCTAGTTTACTCCTCCTGTTTGCGACATAGGAGGTGGAGTTGATAATGCTTCTGATGGGGCAGGGACTTGGCTAAAAGTAGCCACTTCAACATTCTGGTGTTCAACTGGTGCCGGAGTGCCTCCTGCTACTTCACTGCCTGGATGCACCGGTTCTGCTTTAGTAGGAGTGGGTTCGGTTTCATGGGGCATGGCAGGCCTTGTTGGTGAATCTAGAGCTGAGTCATATAGACTAGCTTGATTTTCATCTGATATTCTATCCTCAGGTGTTTTCTCTGTCACCGGGGAACTGCTTCTTGCCCTTTTACATGGTGGAGTAGAAATGTTCTCACTTTCTTCTATAACCATTGTTTCATTGATGTCAGTCACTGCTGCCTATTCTATGGCAACCTCTAAATGTTCTGGGACTATTTCGAATGTGGGTAGGACCTCTTTTGGTTGTGCCGTGATAGGAATTTTCTTTTTATTTGTGGCACTTAAAGTTCTCCTGCGAGGCAGTGCTTTCTCCTTGGGGTTAATATTGTATCCCACACTTATCAACAAATTTGTGATTAGCCCACCAAAAGGTAGATATAACTTATTTGTCTGGTACTTCTTCAGAGGCAACTTCTCCCTTACTATGTTCATCACTTCCATGAGGTATGAAGGGACATCAAACCAATAGTGGTGTGCCATTAGGTATAAAGCTTTTGCAAAGAGGGTCCTTCGCTGGGTCCCATGTCCCGTCGGGTGGGCAATTTTGTGAATTAAAACATCAAAAAATGAAGGGATAGGTTCCGTTCTTCTAAATCTTTACGCAAAAAGGACCTATCATTAGGTGGCTTGCCTAACAAATCTGTGGCCATTTGAATGAAATCTGCCAGAGTTTTAGGTAAAGATCTAAGTATATTTGCCTCCGGGACGCCAGGGGACAGCTCAGGTCTCTCCAAGGGTGCATTCATCACCCTAGCAACCATTGCTTTTGTGATCAAAATTGGAAATCCATCAATGGTTGTGGACAGAGTTGGGACCGATCCCTTGCTACTATTGTTCATATCATGGGTCAAAAAATCAGAAAACCGATACGTATCGTCCTGACCTCCAGGACGATACGTATCGGGTATCGTCCGATACATTGAATGTATCGGCGATACATTGAGTGTATCGGTTTGATACATTCAAAAAACCGGAAAAATTAAAATAAAATCCCAAAAAATCCCAAAAAATCTGAAAAATTATATTTATTTATTTTGTATTTATTTCAACTATTTTTGCTTTTATTTTTGGCTTATTTGATGCATTATTTAGATGAATATATAAGTAAGATGCCTATTTTGTAACTTAACCCAAGTCACATGCCTATTTTGTGACTTATTTTTGACTTAAGATCACAATTTTGACTTAATGTAATAGATCTTCTAACATTATTTTCGACCAGCTGATCACATGCCTATTTTATTAACAATATTTCATAATTTGATCGACGCAGACACGCAGTCATGCATAAAGTAAATTATAATGTATATTGACAGAAATAAATTATATATTGTCAAAATTAATAGCTATGTTGATAAAAATAAATTTAATTGTACATGGAAAACTTACTTTAGGGCCACATTGAATTTCGTGGTGGTTCTTGGCCCTCATGATCATCATCGTCATCGGTGCGCGAGCTTTCCGGCCTTTGCCTATAATGTTGGCCATATTGATACCCATGATCATATGTGCCCCCTTGAAACTGAGGTAGTAAGCGAATATGGCTCATAGTAATGAAGGCCGGTCCTCCAAAAATCTGACCAACGAAGTCATATGGCACCGGGTAGGTTTGTTGTGGCTGGTAGTATGGATTACTAGTTGCTGAATCTTCGGTATTTTGCAAACTAAATCCCCCGAAGCTAAAAGTCATATAACCCATATCCGTATCATCTTGTGGACCTTGTGGTGGTGGTGGTGTTTGAAATGATTCCGACGCTCCTCTTCCTTCAACCCCTCCCATTCTAAATGTAGGAGTGTCGAACTGTGTTAACGGTGTTGAGTCATCGTCCCATGCCGCCATATCTCTATAAGGATCAGAGGTACCAGCATCCTCCCCTCCACCATTAGTGCCAACGTCCCCTCCACCATCATCCTCACCACTCCCATCATCACTATCGGGCTGCGTTTCGTCATCAGATCCAACCACTGAATGACGATTCAGTCTTCTTTTCCGCCTCGGTGGTTGGGAAGCCTGCTGCTCCGCTACTCTTTCAGCATTGCCCAACCATTCAGTGCTCAGAGTATCCAAGACTGGCTCTTCTCTCTCTTCGATCCATTGATTCAAAGGGTCATCCTCCTCGAATATATAATCCGACTGGATGAGATCAAAATATTCATTGTCTGCAAGGTAGAATATGATAGATGAATTAGTATAATATGTAAGTAAGACTTCATATAATTCAGGATCTAAGACTTCATGTAATTGCTTACCACGGTTGGTCCTCTGTATATTCCTGACCCTTAATCGCATGTTGTAGTGGCAGTAGACTAACTTTTCCAATCGGTCCATAGTTAGTCTATTCCTTGTCTTAGTATGAATGAGAGAGAAAGTGCTCCAATTCCGCTCGCAGTTGGACGAGGAACACGTTTGCGACAATACCCTCATTGCTACCCGCCTCAATATCGGACCATCACCTCCATAATGCATCCACCAATCAGCGGGTTTGTCGTGTTTAATTTGGGATTGCGCCAACGGGGTCCCAAATGACCCATGTCTCTTGCGAAACATGTTAATCTATAAAGATGAAACACAGTATGGCACATATCAATAAATAGATGATAATATCACATGACATTTGACTTATTAGTTATAAGGTATGATACTATGATTACTCACATCTCTTATGGCTTGACCTTGGTCCGCCAACTCAGGGAGCATTCTTTGGATTACATTGAGCAAACCGGTATATACTTCATCAGTGTCATTCAGCTCGAAGCGTCGCGTATACTGGAAGGCTGGATTCAAGTAGTGTGCTACACATCAAATATGAGCAATTTCATCAGTATATGAAAATAATGAATAAATAAATAAAAATCACTACATAATTATGCAACATGTTATACCTGCTGCATGCAAGTACTGGTGAAATTGTGCATCCCACCTCTTGTCGATAATCGCCCAGTATCGTTTATATTTTATAGGGCATTTGGTTTTTATAGCTAATTTTGTCTTATGCATTGACTCATAAACGTACCCCATCATTGGTTTGTCATCACCATCAACCAATCTCAACACTTGCACCAACGGGGTAGTGATTGTCGACATCGTGGTCGACATCGCCCAAAGCTAGTGTCACTCTTTGCTCGTGGGAGTCCTATTTCATGTTGATTCCATTCTTTCGACGACACCATGCTTTTCAGCTCACGCCTATATCTAGCCAAACTCTGTAGGGCTAAGAACTGTGTTGTAAAACGTGTAATCGCAGGTCGGAGCAACTCATTGTTCGTGAAGGCTCTCATTAAATTGACCAACTTGTCACTGCTGTACAAGTAGGAAATAATTGTTCTTCCCTTCTGAATAGTTGCCTGTGCCTTGCTTCTCTTTCCTAAATCCTCAAGAATGAGGTCCACGCAATAAGCGGCACATGGGGTCCAGTACAGGTGACGTCTCTTCGTCATTAGTTTTAATCTAGTGGCTTTGTACTTTGTCGCATTGTCTGTTACCACCTGCACAACCCGCTGCTCTCCAACCTCTTGAACTACCATATCCATTAGTTTAAAGAGGTAGTCAGTAGTCTTTACGTGTCTAGAAGCATCAACTGATTTCAAAAATACTGTCCCGGCATCGCTGTAAATCAAAAAGTTAATCAAACTCTTTTTTGTGGGACCAGTCCATTCATCGCACATAATTGTGTAACCTCTCTCATCCTATACATCCTCAAAGCTTTGTACATAGACAGTTATCTCATATTACTGATCTGTTAGTAAGGGCCAGATATCTCGTATGGAGAAGGCTTTTTAACTCCTGGACCAACTTCTGCACTTGTATCAATCATGCTTTTGAAGTACGGCGACTCTGCTACTTGGCTCGGAATGTGGTTGTATATAAAAAACTTGGCAATAGATTTTCCAAGCTTATTCCCTATTTTTGTAACTGAGATTGCACTCAATTTGGTTTGTTTGGAGCTTTCATTGCGATACATGAATGGATTCATGGGGGCTGTAGTACGGCCTCTAGTAGACGGCCTATAATCCCTCCCGGATGCTGACCTACGCAACCCGGCAGTCTGCTCAACATCCTCATCATCCTCAACAACATGTGGCCTATAACTAGATCCACCACCGGTAGCAGGCATGGATGGGCCCCTCAACCTGGACCGAAACCGATAATCGGCTTCTTCTTGATCTCGCCGCTGTTGTGTTTCTCTGACACTTTCTTTCATAGCTCTCGCTATCTACTCATTCTCATCCTCATCCTCAGGTGCAGCTGATGTAAACTCTGGATCTTGCCTCCTGATTCTTTCATACATTTCTCTATCACGATCGGCTTCAGCTTTTTTCTTTCCCTTTGCCGCTTGTAAACTAGCTCTGATATTTTCTTTTACTTCTCTGGGTACACTGGGACACCCTCTTGTCTCTCCCTTTACGTGAGCCAAATGCTCCTTTAACAGTGTGATACCTCCTCCCAGCAGTTTTTTCCACAAAGCTTACATTGTATCTATAGTCTATTACCATCTATTGCTGTATCGTATTGTCACGCTGGATCTGTCGATCGTACCATATTTATTTATTTCACCTGTATGAATGAGCAAACGATTGCATTAAAGTAAACATCTAATTTACACTTGAAAATAAAATTTATTTTTTAATTATTGTTATTTTAAAAATATTAGATTATATTTTATTAAATTTATTTGATATTATTCTAATTTTTATAAAATTTAGATTACATTTGAAATTTTATTTGATATTATTATAATTTATGAATATTTATTTGATATTATTCTAATTTTTAAAAATTTATTTGCCATTATTCTAATTTTTAAAATTTTTTTTGATATTATTATAATTTATGAATGTTTATTTGATATTATTTTAATTTATGAATATTTATTTGATATTATTATAATTTATGAATATTTATTTGATATTATTATAATTTATGAATATTTATTTGATATTATTATAATTTTTAAATATTTATTTGATATTATTCTAATTTTTAAAAATTTATTTGCTATTATTCTAATTTTTAAAATTTTATTTAAAATTTATTCCATATTATTCTAATATTTTATGGGACATATCCCATAATATTAATTATTTCAATTATATATAACCCATAATTTTAAGGGTATATGTGACCCATATTGACCCATATTATTAATTATATTAATTATTTTGTGACCCAAAATTTTAATTACATGTGACCCATGTTTTTAATTATGTAAATAATTTTATGACCCATAATTTTAATTATATGTGACGGTCACATATACTTAATATGGGTCACATATAATTAAATTTATTATTAAAATTAATATGGGTCACATATAATTTAATATGTGACCCATAAATTTAATTATATGTGACCCATATTAATTTTAAGTTTAAATTATATGTGACATATATTGACCCCATTATTTTATTAATTATATGTGACCCATATGATATGTTACCCGTACTAATTTTAATTTTAATTATATGTGACCCATATTGATTTTAATTTTAATTATGTGTGACCCATATTGACCCCATTATTTTATTAATTATATGTGACCCATATTAATTTTAATTTTAATTATATGTGACCAATATTGATTTTAATTTTAATTATATGTGACCCATATTGACCCCATTATTTTTTTAGTTATATTAATTGTTTTGTGACCCATACTTTTAATTATATGTGACCCATAATTTTAATTATTTATATTATTTTTGACCCATAATTTTAATTAATTTAAATATTTAAATTATTTAAATTATTTTAATATCTACCATTAAATATGGTAGATCTTCCATATTTATGGGTAGATCTATCATTAATTATGGTAGATCTACCATTAAATATGGTAGATCTAACAAATTAATGGCTAGATCTACTATATTTAACGGTAGATCTACTATATTTATAGGTAGATCTATCCTTAAATAAGATAGATCTACCTTATTTTAAGCTTTAAAACGAAATAAAACTATGGGAAAATGATAAAATACGTACGTTCCGCGTTGATATCGAGCTTGTTGGTGCGATTCCGCTGCGATTTGAGGTGGAAATGAGCAAAAAAATGAAGAATAAGAAGGAAGAAGGGAAGAAGAGCTCCCTGGTTTTGCAAGGGAAAAAACCCAAAACCCGACTTCAAATTCGGGTTGCAAAAGTCACCCACGTGACTGGGCCCCACCAAAAGATTCGCCAAATTATTGGACGATAATTTCAGTTTTTTCCTGTTTTAAATTTTTTTGGAAATTATCGTCCGATACAGACGATATTTTGCCCGTATCGGACGATAATTTGACTGTTTTATATAGGGTACGATACATACCCTATGTATCGTACCGCTGACCTCCAAAACCGATACGTATCGGTATCGGACGATATTTTGATCCATGGTTCATATTGGCATAAAATAGTTTTACCAATCTAGGGTAGACGTGGGTAACTCCAGGCTCTAGAAAATAATGGAGCCCGACATCCTTAAAATATTTGATGGCTTCTCCTCCCATCTCTAATTTTTCCAAGGCAATAGCATCAACTGCAACCTCGGCTCCCACGATATGTTGTTTTATTGAAGTAGGGAGCTTATTTGCCGAGGCTTTAGAAGATGCTAGCCTTTTACCTTTTTCGTAGCATTAGGCATATTGCTCCGTGGTTCAATTTGGGGTTGTGCTGCCTATAATTGTGGTCTCTGGTGGAAAACTTGGGTCTGGGGAAATCGGGGTTGCGCAACTGTTGGTGCTAGTTGTGCTCCTACCGTAGAACCGTAATCAAATCCTGAATGATTTCTCCATGACGGGTTGTAGGAATTCCCGAAATCTCCCCTCTAAAGTCATTGCTTGTTCAGTTTTCACCACTTCTTGGTATTGTGGCGCAGCAGGGTTCTCTGTATATGTGTGAGTCTGGCAAATTTGAGGGTTTGTCGTAGTCCTATCCAGAGTATTTGGGTTGGAATTCATGAATGTGGCAATTTTCTGCTCAAGAGTTAAAACTTTTACACTCATGTCGTCCTCAGTTTTCACTGTTTCTTTATTGTTTTCATAGACCCCACCTCTTGCGAGCGGGGTATGACGAGGAATCTCTGGGTCAGTCTGCAACAAAGCCTGTTTTTGTTTTGAAGTGTTGGCCAGTTTCTCAAATAAATTCCAGGTCTGCTGGCCATTTTGAGCCATGAAGGCTCCTCCGCTTACGACATCGACTGCAGACTGGTTGGTCTCTGTAAATCCCTGATAGAAACTTTGTGCTATAGACAAATTCGGCACCTCGTGATGAGGGTACTTTCGTAGCAAATCTTTCATCCGTTGCCAACTCTCATGAAATAATTCTCCAAGTTTCTACCAATTGGAAAGTATTCAGTCAAAAATTTGGACTGTAAGTCCTCCCAAGTGGTAATACTCCTGGTAGGTAGCAAGACTAACCATGCCTTCGCCCAAGTGGTAATACTCCTGGCAAGTAGTGAGACTAACCATGCGTTCGCCCTATCTTTGAGAGAGAAAGAAAACAGACGCAGTCTTATAGCTTCTTTACAGGTCGTAGTTTGTAGCATTGTGCAGATTTCTATGAAGTCCCTCAGGTGCTGGTAGGGATCTTCTCTATCAAGCCCATGAAAGGATGGTAGAGTTTGGAGTGTGTGGGGCTTGATGTCATAGTTTTGACCTTCAGCCGCCTCTGGTATAACTATACAAAACGACTCGGTCAAAGCTATTGGGCTGAAATGTGCTTCGATTGAAAGTTCGTCAGCCATGGGTTATGAGTTTCTTCCAGAGGATCGGTTTGATGCGAGTCTACGCAAGAAAGTCTGCTCAATTTTTGGGTTGTATTCGAAAGAGTCTAGTCTTCTAGATCGGGTATAATTCATACACCAGAAGGTAAATCTTTTTGTATTCAATATTTATATAATTTTTATTTTAGACGAGCAGGGAGAGAAAACAAATCTAAGTCTCTGGCTTCTGTGATAAGAAGTCGGAAACTTTTAATTTACTGCTCAAATACACCTGTAAAAGATTTAAGAGGTGATCAAAGAAAAATAAAAATATAAAGAAATATAAAAAGAGATAAATATTGGTTCCTAAAAGGATAAAAATATTAATAAAAACTTGAAAAAATTAGATAAATTTCGCTCTCCCGGCAGCGGCGCCAAAAACTTGACTTGATTGCTTTTATGTATTATAATTATATTAAATTCAAGTCTTAACCTATTTCAAGTGCACAATGGAAATTGTAGAGCTAGACTAGGATCGATCCTACGAGGAAGTTCATTATCTAATTAATTCCTAGTTTATATCTTTTTATCTAAATCCTTATCTTAAAAACTTTTATTTATCTTTAAAATTTCCTAATCTACTGGAGAAATATGAATAAAAGAATGAGTTTTTAAACTAAAGTGTATAAAAATAAATCATAATCCTCCTTCAGATTAAAGTCGTCAATCTTAATCTTCAGCTTTCGGATATTTATGAAAATAAACAGTACCGTTACACCATATTTCTAGTCTCCTAGCATTGGTCGTCAATCAAGTCTAAGATCCTATTAATACAAATTTAATCTGATCAACAATCAACCAGAAATTTGGGCGTCAATCAAACTTTAGAAAACTGAAGATGGAAAAGTAAAAACCGTTACACTAATCTGCAAATTCTAACTTGAGTCGTCAATTTAAATTAAAGCTTGGAGACGTTTACAAAGCAAATAAAATCTAAACTAGAAAGCAAAGTAAAATATATCTTTCACCCCTCAGCCACAGTCGTCAATTGCTCCTGAGAAATTACAGATATCTACACTAGTCTTCAGCACTCAATTGCAGTCGTCAATTGCTCTTGAGAAACCTCTGATATCTAATCTACTGTAACTAGTATACACTACTTTGATCGGAAGAAAATCCAACCTCGGGTGTCAATTGATGCTGAAATTCTTCGATGCTTATTCCTATGTTGAACCCTCTTATTTATAGATTATAAGAGGTCGGTTTACAAAGATCTAGTTTTAATAAAAGAAACTACTAAAAACAAAAGATTCCTAATATAACTCTAATTCCTAATTTTATCTTTCCTTGCTTTCTTTAGTTGATGCGCTTCTGGATTGTTTTTTATTGAGCAGCAGCAGAGTCATTCAGATTAGATCTTTATCAATCTTCTCAGATCCGTGGTTCACTAGACTTCTAATTGCAGGAGTCTCCTAATTCTGGATATGGCAGTGTTAACTTTCACGTGATCCGCAACAACAACAATAGTAGAAAGCTTCTATTCTGGAAAATCGTTAATCACGATTTTCTATTTCTCAAAGCTTCCTCATAGTTGACGATTCTCTGAATTATGCTTTATCGCGTTTCTCCTTTTGTCTCTTTTGAAGAATCGTAAATTGCGATTCCCTGGCTTTCAATAGGCGGAAAAACATCTTTTTCGCTCGATCGTCTTTCTTATTGCTTTTTGAGTTCATTTTGACAAAGATTAACACTTATGCTCTAATTTACTGCTTATCTTTAATATCTGCACATCAGTATCTCATTAGTAGCAAATTATGGCCTAACATCACTAAATTAAGAGTAATAAAATGGTAAATTATGTGACTGATCAGAACCCGCAAGATTTGACGAATTTGAAAAAATAGGTTTCATTCCTTGAGTTGCTAATTTGAGAATCATAATTTGAATAAAACTCTTTACTTTTATTTGACATAATATAGGGGGTCGGGTACCATATACCATCTCAAAACGAATTTGAGGTTGTCACGGTGTTTACCAAAAGAATTTGTATTAGTTGTACCAGAGGTGCATTAATTAGACATTTCTTGTTTTGCCAGTGTGGACTGTTAAACATTTGTTGTTTGGTTGTCCATTTGAAGCCCACTTTCAGGTCCTCGATCGCACGATAGAAATTATTTCAAAGCATAATCTTTGGGTTGAGTCTAAAATAAACATATATACCTATACGAGATGACAAGAAATAATGAAAAAAATGTCATGTATCTGTCAAATAGTAACCCGTTCACGAGGCACAATTAGATTATTATGTCTCAGTCTAGAATGTTAATGCCACCATGCACCATAAACTTTCTGGCCGGTTCAAAATCCCCTAAATCAACCCGACCTGATCCAACCCAAGCCCAAAGGTCAGGTCAAATGCTTCATGCCCACCCATGGGTCAAGTTATGCATCCGACACGATTAAAGAACTGGGTTGGGAGGGCCAGGTATCACGTCGACCTGACCCGTTGACAGCTTTGCCTGCCACATGGACAACCAAGATCAATAACCATATGCATGACATCTAGATCATGGGTGAAAAATTCGGAAAACCGGTACGTATCGTCCAACACAAAACCGATACGTACCGGACGATACGTATCTGTTTTGGGCGATACATTGGTATGTATCGTCTGATATTTTAATATTTTTTATGGGAGGCACCGGTACGGTACCTTGAGTGTACCGTACCGGTGACCCCCAAAACCGATACGTATCGGACGATATTTTGACCCATGATCTAGATTGAGCCTCTTAACCATCATAAGATTATGAATTGAATTTTAGTCATTGCATCCTGTCAAAAGATGATTTTTACAGTTGTTAGAATCACTAACATCTATTGAAGTCAGCTTTTGACAGAATTAATGGGCAACAATGTTCATACACTAGACAATCTTATGATGCCAGTAACACTCTGTTAATAACCCAATAAATATCTAAATATTGGCTTACATAAACCATCCAATAAGCTAGGGATGCCCTATTAAAACCTTAGCTCCACACAAAATATTTAAAAATATCAACGAAAACAAGAAAGATTTTTATAGTATGCATGTGCAAGACACGAGCATTTTTACTGGTAACAGTAAGAGATGAGAATAAGGCTGAACAGTTACTGATTCCGGGTTTGGAAAGGCATGAGCATTTTTTTTTAACTTTATCCATGTCATTTTTTGTAGAGATTTCAAGGCCGTACATATGGAATCCTTCGGTCCTCTGAGACGGATCTTGATGGAGAACCTGGTTCTGCACACCAGCACCATGAGGACTTCGATTTCAGTGAGGTATTTGTGCATCAAATGATACATTCCATTGAGTTTGTGCTTGGTGCTGTCTCAAACACAGCGTCGTACCTCCGGCTCTGGGCTCTAAGGTAAGCCTTGTTTTCCCTTGTAGTCCCACTTACTTTTTCTATATTTTATATTAATATTGTCATTAGCTAATCTCCTCTGCTGCACAGCTTGGCTCACTCAGAGTTGTCAACTGTTTTCTATGAGAAGGTTCTACTCCTAGCTTGGGGGTGAGTTACTAAGTCTACTTAAGATTTCTAATTCTTTGGTTTGTTTTACTCAATTGGCACCTCCAAAAGAAATATGTATGCGTACTTTTCAGTGCTTTCCCTTTGCTTAATTTGAGTAACTGCTTGAAACAACTAATGAAAAGACACTTCTTCATTTAGCTGACATATAACCCAGCTTAAGGAATATTAATTTCGCTTTCATTCTTAAAAACATTCAAAGAGCATGGTTAGTTTTTGGAAAACCAATTTATTCACTATTTTCAATTACTATAATTGACGAAACATTGTTTTAATCTTGAATATTATAGACATGTTGATCTTACAACCTGGCTGTGGAAGCAACTTGGTTAAGCAGGGGGTACAGTTGTTCCTTTCACCATGTTGGGTGAAATGAGTAAAATCCCCCCTTCTAACCCTAGTCGACTTCACGACCAGGTCAGCGACCACCTCTGGTCTCCTGTACTTTGACTGTGATTCATCTATCTTCATAATTTATGAGCTGGTTTTAGGTGACCAATCTGGTCACCGACAATGGTAACTGGCATGGTTATCAAAGTTGGCAAGTTTTTGAAAAGTCACGATTAAAACATGACTTTTTGTAGAACAAATAACTTATGTTTTAGTTTTAACTTTTTCTAAAAGTTGCGTTTTTAGTTGTTTTTTTTCGTGAGTCATGACTTCTGCAATAAATTGCGACTTTTTCGACATGTTATTATTATATTTTTTTTATAATTATTTATTTATTAATTTTTAAAATAATCCCTTACTTTGTATTAAATTTTCCGATTTTTTTCCGAATTTTCCCCTTAACGGCTTATTCTCAAACTCCAACTTGGTGACTGGGTTGGTTACCTAATACCAGCTCTAAAATTATTGTATAAATGCAGTGATGGAAATGTATCACCATAATTTTGTACACTGTGCTTAGTTGCATTAGTTATTGTTTTATTCTCTCTTTTAATCTTGTGAAGATCAATGGTGACAACAGGTATGATAACATTATCATTCGATTAATCGGGCTTGGAGTTTTCGCCTTCGCAACAGCCTTCATATTGCTCATGATGGAGACCCTCAGTGCATTCCTTCACGCCTTGCGTCTCCACTGGGTTGAATTCCAGAACAAGTTCTACCAAGGCGATGGCTACAAGTTCAGACCCTTTTCTTTTGCTTCTCTTGCCGATGAGGATGATTGATTTTAGATACGCCCTTCAAAAAGCTCACAATTTGAAAAGAACAAGATCAAAACCTGAACGAAGCATGGCAACAATCTGGCGCTCAATCAAATGAAGCCGTGAATTTTGTGGCAGGGCCATTTCTGCACCATTTTGATCAAATTATTTGGAAGCCGTCAGTATATGGTGGATTTTTTTCGGACAACCAAATCCCGAGGTATTTGTAAATTTATAGGCCATGAAGAAAACTACTTGTGAAGAGGAGGAACAGGGGTGCTCTCAATAGAGAACTTCTGTTTTCTTCTCTACGAAGAGATGCAGATTCTAATTTCTTACCCCCACAGGTGTGGATTTTGCAGTAGTTTATTTTTCTTTTTATTTATATTTTATATTTTTTTGGCTTTTTAATCTGTCTACTCATAGCCGATAGATATGTATAAGATGAATTGGGTTTCTAAGTTGCCATTTAGTACTTGAAAGCGGATCTTGTAACAGCCTATTGTATCCCATCACTACTGAATTTTTACTGTGTAATAATGCGAGTTCACACGAAGTCTCATTCTATTTTTAACTTGTTTCATTCTCCAATCTTGGAACATGAAAACTTTGAATTTGCAAAATTAGATAAACAAATTAAAAAAAAGGGTGGAAAGTGGTGAAATTAGACTGAAATTTACAAAAATTAATTCTGAATTTTTTTTATTTGAACGGGCCATCAAACTTCCACAGTTAGGGCTATCAATGGGCCGGATTAGGGCCGGGTTGGGGTTCAACCCGGCTCTAACCTACCCGGGCCAGGTTTCCAATTTTTCAGCCCGGCCCTAATCCAGGCTGCGATGTACTCAGCTCAAGCCCGGCTCCTATTGGGCCGGGCCAGGCTTGGGCATTTTTTCGGGCTTTTTCCGGCTTTTTTATTCTAATAAAATTTGATTGGGTTGTTTCTTTTTACTATTTTTTCTAATAAACTTTGGTTGGGCCTGGGATATTTTTTTTTCTTATAAAAGTTTAAAGAAGGTTAAAAATTTAATTAAATAATTATATTAACATTATAGAAGCTTAGGTACATGCTTTTATTCAAACATTTCATTTTAGTTTGTTGCACAATAGTTATAAGTTTATAATTGGACAACGATTAATCTTAGGGCATTTAAGTAAATTATATATAATTAAAAAAAATAATTCTTTTTAACTTAAAAAATATATATATATATAAATCTGGGCCGGGTGTTGGAACACTCAACCCAAGCCCGGCTTGAATTTATCCGGGTTTCAAGATGCTTAGCCCAGTCCGGATACCTAGCCCAGTTTGCTTGTTATAAAGTACCACTTTTTCCGGGCTGGGTGTGAGTGCCCGACCCATTGAGAGCCTTATCCACAGTTCATAGTAGATCTTATAACGGTAATCTTATGCCTTGTTTGGTAATCCTTTTCTAGAAAGTACTCGGGAGAGGGGGGGGGGAATCAGTCCTACAATCACGCCCAGCTAGAGGCGTGGCCATTCGAGTCAGCCGCAGGGCCACATATGCCACTAGTGCGTCATACATTGGTGGATTGAAGTTGGGGCATTGTCGGTTCGTCACCAAGCCATGAGGGCTTCGCCATTGGTACTCCAAGAGCTTCGGTCGTGGGCCAAGAGGGCACGCGACATGGTGGCAGTTTGGGTCGTGATGCAGTGCCAATAGGGCACGCGATGTGGTCGCGACATGATCAAGCCTTGTGGGCTTGAGTTCGTGCATCCGAGCCTCGCATAGGTGTTAGGTCGCTCTTGTCACGTCATGCGTTGGAGCCATCGTATTGGTGGTCCACGACCACCATCCACGCTGCGGACCTAAATTCTAAGTGGAGCTACCCCTAGGAATGTCGCTGCGTATAGTTATATGAATTGCATTCGGGAATCCGCATAGTTTCTAGCCTAATGCATTACCGTGTAGGTTGGAAACACGAGTAGGCTGATCTAATTCGAGAAAAGCTAGTTGCCATGTAAAAGATTACGTCGCAAAGAGTAACTCCGTGACATTGTACCCTTGCTCCCTAGTGGGTTTGCTCTTGGCCGACTGATATATTTGTAGTAGCTACAAGTGCATATTCGTAACCAAATCGAACAGACATAAATCGGTACGGTTAAATTTCGAAAAACACAAGACCAAGCCAAAACAGAAAAAGAATCCTTTTAGTTTGGTTTCGGTTTTTTTTTTTTCCGATTTTGGGTCGGTTTTCTAAACCTATCCAATCGGTTTTTGATTTTAAACACCCAAAACCAAAGCCTAACATATTGGGAAATCGGTCTCAGTTTGTTCATTTTTATGTCGGTTTTCAGTCGGATTCATTTTTCAGTTCAAAGCTTGGAACACTTGTTTTAGCTTTATCATGTCACAGTTTCATAGACCTGATTCCAGCAAAAGCTAGAATCCATAAGCTAGTTTTAGTTAATTAGGATTCTTCCCCATTTTCAAGTGAAAAAAAGAGTGGAAATCAGCTGGATGAGAAGTATTACCAGTTACCGTCTTTACCGTGATTTTGGGGCTTTCAGGACCAGAAGCTGGAAGTGGGCCTTCAAATGCGAAATCACATTCAACATTTTGCTTCTAGAAATCCAATTGAGCTTCTTATGGCCGTTAACTTACTACCAAGGTGTAAACTCGGGTACCGGTATTGGTCCGGGGAGGACCCATATGAATCGGCCGATACTTAGTTGACTTAATAAATTTAGAAAAAAAAAAAACAAAAAAGTTGGGAGGTATCGGCTGATACCCGATACATATCTACTGATATGGATACCAAAAATCGAGATGATGACTGATACGTATAGTTGCCGCTATGTATCGATTTGCCGAAAAATCGATACATATCGGTATCTGCCGATTTTTAATACTTATTAAAAGTTACCTGACCCAATTGTTAGCAATCAATGATTTAAAAACTGGATCCGACTCAGCATGACCAGAACCAGGACCCTCGCTGGTTCGATCTAATTAAAAACAAAAATGATCAGTTTTGACTATGATGATGATTGCGACAAAGATGACGACAATGATGATAAAGATGATGTTAATAGTGGTGATGATCACGATAGCGAAGTTGACAAGGCCTATGTTGATGTTGAAGAAAACCATCATATGATGAAGAGTATATGAATAGGGTTGGCAATGGGTCGTGCTTGGACCAGGCTAGGGTACGGCAGGTTTGAACTTGGCCCAAGCCTAACCTGAGTTTAAGCACAATCCCGACTTGTCATAAACTTTCAAAGCCCAAGCCTTGCCTGTTAGAAAATATTAAGAACAGAAATTCGACAATGATAAAATTGGCAAAAGAAATTGGACTCAAGGCATGTAGTCGCTATACTAAAACGCTGAGTAAATCCTCAAGTTTGCAAAAGGATTCCAGCGAGACGTTTCTAGGATACAACGAGTCCAATCTCTTGGATGTGATTCATTACTTTGCAACAGTATAGGATCGCCCCATAAAACTCAATTTGATGAAGTACCAATTAAAAAAAGAAAGCAAGGGATTTTTCAAATCTGTATGCAAGGAATTCAATGAATTTTCAGTGTTTTTTAATTTTGTGTAAAGAGATCTCCTTATATAGATCTCAAGTGTCTTTTCAATATGACTGTTGGACCAACAGTTATATTTTGGACAGGTCAAATCTTCTAAAGATCTCAACCGCTCCATCCAGTGATTGTATGAAAGGTTGCACTTTTTTGAATTCAAATTCGAAAAATTGAACACTTTATAAGCGGTTATGAAACGATTATGTCCAATGGTTAATATTTGACCAATTCGTTTGACCCAATAGAACTGAATTAATCCACTTATTAGTGGCCCATTAGACCCGACCTGTGACAGCCTGAATTTCGGCACCCCAAAACCCGTGTCATCGTCACGACCCTTGAAGCCGTACCCCAATGGTATACGCGGAACACTTGGTATATCCATACAACCATAAGTAAAACATAAACAAAAGAACTAACACAGAATCAAATCTCCAGTTCTACTATATAATACAAAAAATATGTAACCTAAAAGATTATTTTAATCACATGCCTTTGCATGAGCAAAAGAACCAATCCAAATCATTAGTGTCGTAACTACGGTCACCCCAGATGATTCGATAAAAGAATATTACATATTATATTATCCTTACAAACAGACTGGACATACCAAGCCGTAATTATCTATCTCAAAACAACTATCAAAGTACTCAGAGGGTCTTCTAAAGGAACTTCTCAGGAGGGGGCTTAGACTCTTCCCTTGGAACGTAATCCGAGTCCTCAAGATCGACGTCACCAGATGCAGCCCCTATCTCGGAACCTGCGACGTATAGTCAAGAAGGGATGAGCTACATTCTAGCTCAATAAGGAATATATCTGAACAAGTAATTTTATCTTACTCATATACATTTCATGACATAATTGAAGTATGATTCTATCAACATAAAACAGTTTGAAATGCTGAAAGAATGAACAAAATGTAATTCTACACTACATATTTTATTTCATACTCAACTGATTCTCATATTACAACTGGGCTGGTCTCATGACTTAAATCAATTAATTTAAATAATCTCCGAGCAATATAACTTCGAGCCCCGATGGAATATCCTCCATCATCATCCAATCATACTATTTTTTATGTGATCTAGCCTAAGTCCCTTTCACATAGGCGACCAGCACATAACTCAAATACATCCATTGGATGTCTTACTGGTGTATGGATTGGCCGCCGTACCGATCATAAATATTCTGCCGAGTCAGTCACAGGTATACCACCGAGTCGGTGGAGTATTCTACAAACCTTAAATCAATTGTGCACTACATATAGTTAGTCACCGTGTAATTGTATTAAATATTAATAATTTAAAGTCCATTCACATTACTTTTACATCCCTGGGATGTCACAATTCTTATACTCATTGATTTTCTCATTTTCCGTATATGCGCACACACACCATACTTTCATATATTTATCTTAGCATTTTTAACACACAAGTCATTAACTATGATTTAACAAGTTTGCATACTTAAATCATCACTATATACATGCTTTTGTAATCAAGTGTACAAGTTCAGAATATTCTCTACCTCAAAGTAAAGTCATCATCTAACACCATTAACATCATCCAAGAATCATTCACCCAACCTACATTACATGATTCAAAATACCCTTAGAAGAGTTCACAAGCATCAAGGAAGTTCATAATTCTAAGGAGCTAATTAAAATAAAGCAAACTTCTATACTATACCTCGCGCGAGCTATTATTTACCTTTGCTCGAGCGATTATAACTCGCGCGATCGACCACTTGTCCTTGCGCAAGCGATCGCTCACCCTCGCTCAAGCGATTATAATCGAGGTCACCTAAAGCTCACGTAAACCATCGCACGAGCGAAGTTCCCTTTACAAAACTGTCTCACACGAGCGAAAACAAAGCATATTTTCTCACTATAATTGTCTCCTCGCGTGAGAGAGCTATTACAACCGTGCGCATGAGAAAGAGCTACAGCCTCAGCTTGAGTTTCTCGAGAACTTCAATCTTACCCTATTTAAACCACATTTAATACCTAACTCAACCCATCATAAATACTTCATTTAATGTTCATAAATAACTAGATTCATACCTTAAATAACAAATCTCTTCTTGATTTGATCCATGTTCTTCACAATGAAAGAGGGTTTCAAAACCCTGAACTCCAAACCTTCTCTAGATCATCCACAAGCTCAAATCCTTAGATCTTCTTCTAGATTCTTCACCACGCCATCCCTATCTCATGAACCTAACATCCATAAGGTAGATCTTACCTTTGATTCAAAAGAGAATCTCCATTTCTCACTCTCTTTACAACCCAAACTCCCATTTTCCTCCTCTCTATTTCACTCTCTTAACTCAAACAAAGAGATAACGTATGGGAGACTTCTCCCCCATTTCTAAACTTGTCTAAACTAGTGTGTTAAACACACACACTCATACAAGGTGTTTTATTTTCACCTAACTCTCATGTAAACACATACACTTAAGAGTGTAAATAGTAAGTGTGGTTCGCTTGTGAACCACCAACACACTAGCACTGTTCCTGTTACATGTGACCTACACGGTACACAAAAATCAGGGATATTACATTCACCTCTCCTTATAAAATTTTCCTCTTCGAAAATTGACAAAACATATTACCAAACTAAACTACACACAGACAACAAGGAGGTATTCATACCCTGAAAACAACGATAGCGATAAGAAAAATCATGTGGTGTCGAACATGATACCCGTTTAGTCTAGTCATCTAATCAAGCATTTGATCATAAGTGATCCATAAGCAAACCTACATCAACAATAAAACACCATTTATATTTCACTCTAACCAACAACATAGTGCCCACATTCAACCGACCAAACAATCACACGCAGTGATTACCTATTTTCTCGTGTGAGTACTACCTGACATAAAACTTTCTTAATGGATCGTATTGAATGCACACGTAGTCAAGCATAACTACTCATTACTATGAGAACCTGTATGATAAACACTACACACAACCACACATACCTGTGGGACAATTTGATGCATTCCAAAGCAATTATTTTCATACACATTGCTCTATTTATAATGAACGTACAAGTTTAGTAAACCACTATTTATGTCGTAAGAGTCACACACACAATATAATAACGACCACAACACATGAAAATGTTTACACTATAAAGATATCCGAAAAACCATATGTATAACACATCAAAGCATCTGTCATAAACAAAATACACGTGACAAGCATGTCACCATAGTTTGAAAGAACTACATCTCCACATTCACATCAAAATTTTCATAGATACAACATTTACATTCTCAAAAAGAATTTTACTTGCATTTAACATTTTCAAAAAGAATTTAACTTGGCGATGACGACCTAGTCGTCACCCTGCTCGTACTCATCGTCATCGTCCTCCTCCCCAGAGCCGGAACTAGAGTCATCGTCGTCCTCCTCCTCATCGTCATTCACATCACGAATCTCCTCCCCAACAGCCCCCTCCTGGGCCGCCCCCCCAATAGCAGCACCCGAGCTCGACGCACTGAAAATGGCACCGCGAAATGCACCTACGCTCCCGGTATGTCTGTGCGAAATGCACCTACATTGGTGCAATCTAATCTCCCTCCCTTGTAGAAGGATATCACGCATCATGTTGCCGTCGGTGGTAGGGAAGGGCTGTGAAGACGAAGTGGATGGAGTAGCTAGGCCGGGTGGTGGTGGTTGATTTGCCTATCGTGCGACCTGACTATCCCTCTTCCTCTTTTGACTGTTCCGTAGGCTCTTTAAGTTCCGAGTTAAATCTTAGGCGATAAATGGAACGATGTTGTCGGTTAGGACGAGCTCGCCCGCTCTAATCTCAAAACCCTCTTTTCCATGGCGTAAGTCAAAGAGTCTTGAAATCAGACGGGTGTAGGATAGGCAATTTATGGGTGGAGGAACGACACCCTTCACATTCCTTCTAAAGGCATGCACAATGCCCTTTATAGCTACCCTAGGGGCGCTAAACCACTTGTTGTGAAAGGCGGAGTGTAAAGCCCTCAGAAATGATTCACGACGCTCCTGCTTGTGACCGATTGGGTACAAATTCTTCTTAAAAATAATGTCTAAAGGCCACATATGTGGCGGCAACTGGGACCTAGTGATAGATTGTTTCGATGCAATACTGCCGCCAGTAATGTCGGCGACAATAGTATGAAATTTTACTTCATGGGCGAAAGGGGATTGTGAAAGCGGGTCTTGGATTAATGTGTGAGGACATTTCATAGCGATGAAAATGTCGGCATCGCCAAGAGAAAACGCCCTTCTATCTACCTCAACAACGAGAGTGGTTTCGTCGGTATTAGTGTTAAGGGTTAGATAGAATAGTTTAACGAGCCTCGAATAGTACTGAGCTCCAAACGGTTTCAACAATGGTTTCAAACCATTACTGCCAAGATAGTCCAAAGTCCATTTTGTGGACGTAGGATCCCGAAAAACACTTTCATGTATTTCCCACTCGGGCTCAAAAACTTTGGCCCCCCACCAATCATTTGGTTGATTCGGTGTAGATGGTTGAGGTGGTGGAGGAGGTGGAGGTGTTGGCTATGGTGCCTTGCTACGAGAAGACGGCGGCCGAACTGTTATCTTCTTCCTAGGTTGAGGGTTAGGGCTTGTAGAAGCTATTGCAAGGTATTTTAAAAGAAATCAATGAAAATGGAGATTAATAAGGGTAGAATTCACCTTTTTTAAGCACTTTTATCGGATCGGATTCACGAAAAATCAATTGAAATCGAATGTATTGAAGCGTTTGAGCACGAATCCCAAACCCTAGCTCTCCCCAAACCCTCGTTCGAGCGAAATAAATGGGCGACAATAGTGGACGCCCATATTTATATTCAAGTCCTCACGCGAGCGATACAAGTCCTCGCGTGAGCGATCATAAAGACACTTCTGGCGCTCGTTTTGTATAAGGCTCGCGCGAGCGAGCCCAGAAACATCTTTTGGCTCATTTTCTCGTCTACTTTCACATTTTTGTGGTGTTGGCATTCTGATTTGTGTAGTAGGAAGGTTTTTGTTACAGAATTTCCTCTAGTTGCTCAATCACGACCCATAATTAACGCACTTTTACACAATTGAACGTTGGTTTAGATAGTATACAAAAATTCTCACAAGTCCATACTAAATTTCATACTAACTTTCTTTTTAACAGATTCAAAACAAAGTCATGTGATCTAGCTTTTCTCAAACAATTTCGGGTACTGTTCCCTCACATTTGCCTCATGTTCCCAAGTTGCTTCTTTGATCGGGTGATTCCCCCACTTGACAAGCACTAATGGAATACTCTTAGTGCGTAGAATTTATTCCTTTCTGTCCAAAATTTGAGTTGGTGCTTTTATCAAGGTCATGTCTTATGCATCTCAAACGGCTGATCTCCTAAGATGTGTGTAGGGTCCTTCACATACTTTCGAAGCATAGAGACATGAAACACGTTGTGTACGCGATTAAATAATGGAGGTAATCCAATACGATAAGCTACCTTGCCAACTCGACCCAAAACTTCAAAGGGTTCATTGTAACGGGGACTTAACTTTCCCCTCTTCCCAAACCTCATCACACCTTTCATGGGTGACACTTTCACGAACATGTGATCGCCAACGGTAAAGTCCATGCTTGTCCTTTTGATGTTGACATAACTCTTCTGTCTGCTCTAAGTCGATTTGAGCCTCTCTTATCATACGAATGACTATGGCATTATCTTCAAGTAACTCTAGACCCAGTACAAACTTTTCACCGATTTCTTCCCAATTGATAGACGATCTACACCGTCTTTCATAGAAGCTTCATACGGTGCCATTCCCATGCTTGCTTGAAAACTATTGTTGTATGCAAACTCTATCAACGGTATATATTGATCCCACGATCCTTATAATTCAAGCATACACGCCCTAAGCATGTCTTCTATCACCTGATTTACCCGCTTTGTTTGCCCATCGATCTGTGGATGAAACGCTGAACTAAAGTTCAAACGCATACCCATGCCTTCTTGAAACTTCTTTCAAAATTTTGAAGTATATAACGGGTCACGATCGGAGACGATGCTGCTGGGAATGTCGTGCAAACGTACAATCTCCTTCATATAAAGTTCCGCGAGTCTTCCTGCTGTATACATCGGGTTGTAGGGAAAGAAGTGAGCTGACTTGGTGAGTCGATCAATGACTACCCAAATTGCATTGTACCTCTTCGCTGTACGCGATAATCCCATGATGAAATCCATGGAGATCAACTCCCATTGTCACTCCGGTATGGGTAGAGGTTGTAGTAACCCAACAGGATGTCTATGGTCTATCTTCACCTGCTGGCATGTCAAACATTTTGACACGTACTCGACTACATCTTGCTTCAAACCTCTCCACCAGTAACTCTTCCTCAAGTTCTGATACATCTTGGTGCTACCTGGGTGGATCGCATATTTTGATTTGTGAGCCTCATCAAGAATAGTTTGCCACAGATCGGCATCAACTGGGATACAAAGGCGTCCCCTGAATAGTAAGGAATTATCCTCTTTCACTAAGAACTCTGGTTTGGTGCCCTCAATCACATCTTATCGAATTTTGGTTAACTCCGAGTCTTTCATTTGTAGCTTGTGAATATGTTCAAAGATCATCGGTCTTACTGTGATGTTGGCTAGAAGAGCCCCTGAAGCCTGCACCTCAATATTCGCGTCATACAATGAAAGATCTTCAAACAACTTCCATATATGCATTCCTATGATTAGATTAGCTAACTGAGCCGAACCCTTACGACTCATAACATATGCTACAACGTTAGTGTGACAGCCCGGATTTCGGCACCCCGAAACTCGTGCCATCAGCACGATCCTCTTGACCGTGCCCTTTAGCTAAGCACGGAACACTGGTATATCAAGCATCCAAAGTACTATAAATGAAATTGCGGAATTTAAATCTATATTAATTAACTTCCCGAAAGACAGTTCTACCCTCATGCCTCTGCATGAATGGAGAACCGATCCGAACCATCGATGATAGCAATCATCACGGATGATTCGCCCCAAAAGAATAATCCCATCTATATATATATACATGGTTTAAACAGAATCAAGGCTTGACATACCAAGCCGTACAAAACCTCTCTCCAAAATCCCTCAAAGTGGCACAACGGAGTCCTCTAGAAGAAGTCCTCTGGAGGTGGCTCCAACTCTTCGCCGGTCGCAAGGTCCGACTCACGATGGGATCGGCGCTCAAAGCCGCGACAACTGCTAATAGTGGACCTGCGACGTATAGTCTATAGGGTGAGCTACATCCTAGCTCAATAGGGAACAAACACTGTTGAACATATAAATTATAACTCACATATATTCTATGATATGCCATGCATGATGTATCTATGCAATTGTTAATGAAACAGTTTAAAAGCATTTCGTTTTACTGTTGATTACTTATATTTTCATTTACTCATGAATGATGCTGAGAAGGCCTAAAGCAAAACTTAAACTTTCAACTTAAGTAATCCCCGAGCAATATAGCATCGAGCCCCGATGAGATACCCTTCATCGTCATCTATATAGACAGTTTTAATGTATTCCCTGGGAATACCATATAGTACCCAAGCCCCTTTCCCCTGGGGATTGGTGGCGGGGTTTCACTTGTCTCAATCAACACCCCTGGGGTGTGCTTACTATGTACGGATAAGCCTCCGCACTGGCCTACGGTTTCGCCGTCGTATCGGTCACGGATATCCTGCCGTGTCAGTCGTGGATATCCCGCCACGCTGGGTAACCTATCAAACCTCAAATAACAAAAATATCGATTGCCTTACATATAGTTATTCACCGTAAGTGTGCTATCTTATATCAGTTAGGCCCTATCAAACATGATTCAATCCTTGGATACATCCCTGGGATGTATCCATTTACTTGCATCACACCTGATGCTCTTATCTCTTTACTTCTTCATCCCCTGGGGATGGCTCGTTAGTTTACTCTTATGAATATCACACACACACACTTTTCACAATTCTTTAAGCAGTAAAATATTTGAATGGAAATCTATATCACTACATACATGCTCTTATAAAATAAAGTACATGTTCAAGGTGTTCCCTACCTCACGTCTTCATTCGATCATTGCATCAAGGTCCCACGTGGCTCCTTGTGCACTAGTCCACACGTACCACCTACGGTACCACATCACAGGTGAAACACATCACAAAGGATGCAATAAAGAAGGTATAAGATCCCCCAAGAATCTTAAAGTCAAACCTAAAAGTCAACATAGTTTATCTCAGTCGATTAATCGAATTCCAAAATCGATTAATCGAATCTGATTCGATTAATCGATTTCCAAAATCGATTAATCGAAGGTCAATATCGATTAATCGAAGCAATTTCGATTAATCGAAATTCTCCTTTTCGCAAAGTCCATTCTCAGTTCGAACAGTCGAGTTTTCATTCGATTAATCGAATCCAATTTCGATTAATCGAAATTCTTCTTTTCGCAAAGCAAATTCACTGTTCGAACAGTCGAGTTTTCATTCGATTAATCGAATCCAATTTCGATTAATCGAAATCCTTCTTTTCGCAAAGTAGACCCTCAGTTCGAACAGTCGAGTTTCACAAGTTGATTAATCGATTCCAAATCGATTAATCGAAAACTAAAATCGATTAATCGAAAACCCATTTCGATTAGTCGATTTTTCCTCAAGTCATTTCCTCCAACCCCTGGGGTCCACTGGAGGTTCTCAGTCGATTAATCGATTCCCAAATCGATTAATCGAAATCCAAAGTCGATTAATCGAAATCAAATTCGATTAATCGAAATCGGGGTCCTCTGACCTTTCAACTTCCTGGCCAATTTCGATTAATCGAAACCCAATTTCGATTAATCGAAATTGTCAGATTCAGCCCCTTTCGAGCTGTTCTTCCCAATCTTTTTCCATACTTTTTCTTCTATTTTTCTAAGCCATTATCCTAAGATTTAAACTATTTTCAACTACCATTTAGCCTCTAAAATCTATGCATTTGATTTACAAAATTTTACCTTGAATCAATCTCAAATTGATTTCGAATCTAGGGTTGGAAGGCTAGGGTTTCCAGCTTTTGTTCTAACGGATCCCTCGCGTCGAATCCGGCGTTTATTGCTTGAATCTCTCTTCCTCAACTAGCATTCACTCCTTGCATTAATCACTCTCTTCACTCTCTCTTCTTTACTTCTCTCTCTCTTCTTTACTTCTCTCTCAACTACCAAACATCTATTTTAGGGTTATTAAACCCTTTTATCCCTCTCCTAGTTTGTGTGTTGGGCACATGCACCTCAATAGGTGTATGCGACTTCATATTTACAACACACACCACGCAATAATTCAAACTATCACATCTCGTCCGTTCATTTCATCCTATACCAACTCTTGATCTCCTAATTGGTCAAACTTGTGACCAATCGGGCACGGATCCCTAGGTCATAGTTTTGCGTGATTTTTCGGGTTATTACAGTTAGCTTTGCCTGAATGATATTGTATGAAGCAATCATAGTCCTTGAGAAACTCCATCCACCTTCGCTGCCTCATATTTAATTCTTTCTGTGTGATTAGGTACTTGAGACTCTTATGGTCAGTGAAGATCTCAAAGGTCTCCTCATATAAATAGTATCTCCAAATCTTTAATGCAAATATAATCGCTACTAGTTTTAGGTCATGTGTCGAGTAATTCTTCTCATGATCTTTTAGCTGCCTCGAGCCATAAGCAATCACTTTCTTGTATTGGTTGAGCACACAGTCTAAACCGTTATAAGAAGCATCGCTATATACCACAAACCCTCTACTGCCTGAAGGAATCGCTAGCACTAAAGCTGAAGTGAGTCTCTTCTTGAGTTCTTGAAAACTCTTTTCGCACGCTTCAGTCCACTCAAATCTCACATCCTTTCGTGTGAGCCTCGTCAGCAGTCCCGATATTTTTGAAAATCCCTCCACAAAACGTCGGTAGTACCCAGCTAGGCCAAGGAAACTACGGATATCTGTCACTGTCTTTGGTTGTTCCCATTGTACCACTGCCTCAATCTTAGCTGGATCTACCGTGACACCCTTCTTTGAGACGACGTGTCCCAAAAAGCTAACTTCCTCCAACCAGAACTCGCACTTACTGAGTTTGGCGTACAGTTAGTGTTCACGTAGAGTTTGTAGAGTAACTCTCAAGTGTTCTTCATGTTCCTTCTTTGATTTGGAATATATCAGAATGTCATCGACGAATACCACGACACAAGTGTCCAAGTGTGGTTTGAACACCCGATTCATCAAATCCATAAATAATGTCGTCAAATTAAACGACATTACCAAGAACTCGTAGTGTCCGTACCACGCCCTGAATGATGTCTTCTGGATGTCCTCTGTCTTGACTCTCAGCTGATGGTATCCAAATCTCATATCTATCTTGGAAAAATACCTAGCTCCTTGTAATTGATCAAACAAATCGTCAATCTTAGGCAATGGATATCGATTCTTGATGGTTAGTTTGTTTAACTGGCGATAGTAGATGCGCAATCGCATCGTCCCATCTTTCCTCTTTACAAATAAGACCGGCGCTCCCCAAGGAGACACGCTCGACCTTACAAACCCCTTATCTAAGAGCTCTTGCAACTGCTCTTTTAATTCTTTCAACTCAGCAGGAGTCATTCGGTATGGTGCTTTAGAAACATGCTCCGTTCCAAGTGCTAAGTCGATAGCGAACTCCACCTCTCTATCAGGAGGTAATCCTGACAACTCTTCCGGAAAGACATCTTCAAACTCACGTACTACTGAAATTTCAAAAATGACATTCTTCTCTTCCTTGCCTTCCTTCAAAAGTGCTAAGTAACTACTACATCTGTTTCTGAATAAACGCTCGGCTCTAATGGCAGACACAAGAGGTAGAAACTTCGTTCTCACCCCTACGAATCGGAATGACCTCCTTGTATTCGGTCTAAAGATAACCACCTTATTCTTATAATCAACCATTGCACAATGTTGTGACAACCAGTCCATGCCAAGGATCACGTTGAATCCTTGCATATCCAACATAACTAAATTTGCTGATAGTTCAAAGACGTCCATATCAATAGTTCAAAGATGTCCCTATCTCTAATGGTTACTATCACCGACCTACAGACCAAGTCCGTATCGACCGATTTTCCAGTCGGAATAAACACAGTCAAGACAAAATCTAATGTCTCTGGGTTGACCCTTATCTTCTTTACAAATCGAGGAGTAACAAATAAATGAGTAGACCTTGGGTCTATCAACACTCTAGCCACGTATTCAACGTCACTTCCCCTTCTATACACTTGTAAAGTACCTATAAAGCACATATATTTTAGTAGCCTACTCATGCCTCATATCAAAACATGAGATCAATTTGATAAGACAATCTATATAAGTACACCTTCTCTATCTAAATTTAAGAACTCAACACAATTGATGTAATATATAAAAAAAAATCTCAATTAAAATTTTACCTTATATGATATCGTTGGTGTTTTGAGCATCCTGAGCCGTAACTGCATAAGCCCTTCCTTGTACGACCGACTTCTTTGCTTGGATTGGTCTTGGTGCAAAAGTAGAAGTCGTTCTCCCCTTGTTCATTTCCGGACAATCTCGAATCATGTGGCCTATCTTTTCATACTTGTAGCATCCCCGCATTTCCCGTGTACAATCAATTGTTCTGTAAGACTTGTCACACTTGGCACACGTCTCATTTGGTGTAGAAGAGGCTGCCCGTGAGAAGCCTTGAGTAGCTGATGCTCCGATGGTGGCAGTAGGGCTCTCGTATCGGATAGGTCTCGCCAATGTAGATATAAGTGGCCTAGTATAACTCGTATAAGCAATTTGTCTAGGAAATGGAGCTGGTACTATAAATTTTGACTTTTTATTTCTCGAGTCATACTCACCCGCTCTTCCCTGAACTCTCTACCTCTATCCTGTTGATCCCTCCATTTGTACATATTATTAATATCCCTTTCAGCCACTATCGCCTTTCCCATCACGTCCGCATAGTTTTCGAGTTCAAATAAAGAAACTTGATCTCGGACGCTCGGCCTCAAACCTTCCTCGAACTTACTAACCTTCATTAATTCGGTGGCCACTAACTCAGGTGCGAATCGGGATAACAGTGTAAACTCCACACTATACTCTCACACCGTCATGCTTCCCTATTCTAGGTTAGCGAAGTCCCTTTTCATCTGTACTCTCACCTGCTTGGGGAAGTACTCTCTGTTGAACTCCCTAACGAATTCCGCCCAGGTTCATAGACGGTGAAGGTTCTCAACCTCTCTTTTCCTCAACACCGATTTCCACCAGGGATCGGCATCTCCCTCAAGCTAAAAGGAATCCCAGCCTACCTTCTCATCCTATGTACTTCTAAGTCTATCCATAAGTTTTTTCATCTGATTCAACCACTTCTTCGCCTCCAATGGATCTGTCTGCCCGTAGAAGCTAGTAGGTCTCAATCTCCTAAAATCGATGAATGACGAGGGCAATAATGCTGGAGGAGGTGGTGGTGGTGGCTGCTGATGATTGACATTATTAGCAGCCAATAGTGCGGTCTGCTCAGCCAACAACGCGGTCTGTTGCGTTTGTTGTGCCATTGCGGCGGCCACGACTTCCATGGCCAACGCCATCCGATCCGTAGCATCACCTCTCCTATCTCTCTCATTAGAAGGATTTCTTTGGTCCCTGCTAGACCCCACATGAAATTCCTCCTCACTTCCCGGATTCCTACTTTGGCTACGTCTAGGTCGACCCCTTCCTCTAGAAGACATCACGCTCTGCACATGAAATCAAAGTTTCATTAGCAGAAGATCCCTACACTCTGACAAAATCTAAGACTTGTCAGAAATTTTAAAGAAATGGCTCTGATACCAATTGTGACAGCCCGAATTTCGGTACCCTAAAACCCGTGCCATCGTCACGACCCTTGAGCCGTGTCCCAATAATACACGCGGAACACTTGGTATATCCATACAACCATAAGTAAAACATAGACAAAAGAACAAACAGAGAACCAAATCTCCAGCTCTACTATATAATACCAAAAATATGTAACCCAAAAGATTAATCTAATCTCATGCCTCTGTATGGGGAAAAGAACCAATCCGAACCATCAGTGCCGTAACAATGATCGCCCTAGATGATTCGACAAAGGAATATTACATATTACATTATCCTTACAAAACAGGCTGGGCATACCAAGCCGTAATTATCTCTCTCAAAATAATTATCAAAGTATGCAGAAGGTCTATTAAAAGAACTTCTCAGGAGGGGGCTCAGACTCCTCCCAAATCTCCTCTTGATTTGATCCATATTCTTCACAATGAAAGAGAGTTTCAAGAACTCCAAACCTTCTCTAAATCATCCACAAGCTCAAATCCTTAGATCTTCTTCTAAATTCTTCACCACCCCATCCCTATCTCATGAACCTAACATCCATAAGGTAGATCTTACCTTTGGATCAAAAGGGAATCTCTATTTCTTACTCTCTTTATAACCCAAACTCTCTTTTTCCCCTTTCTCTTTATTTCACTCTCTTTCTTAACTCAAGCAAAGAGATAACGTATGGGAGACTTCTCCCCCCTTTCTCAACTTGTCTAAACTAGTCTGTTAAACACACACACTCATACAAGGTGTTTCATTTTCACCTAACTCTCATGTAAATACGTACACTTAAAGAGTGTAAATAGTAAGTGTGGTTCCCTTATGAACCACAAACACACTAGCACTGTTCATGCTGTACGTGACCTGCATAGTACACAAAAATCAGTGATATTACACGACCCAGCCCGTGAATAATTTGACTGTTGGATCTACCTGATCAAAAAGTCAAGCCTTTCCTTGCGTGCGCCAATGCGCCTAAACGCCAATCGTCACGCTCGCGCTAGACATAGTCTTTTCTTCTTATTGTCAAACAATAATAAAAGGTAAAATATTCTATATATATATATATATATATATATATATATATATATATATATATAGCATTCACCACTTTTGACATTTACCAATATGAGACTATTTATTTGCATACAAAATTTGGACCATCTTGCTTAAAAAATCAACCCACAAAACTAAAAAGAAAGTTTTATTTTCTTTTAAATTATTTAAAATATTTATTATATTCTAAAGTAATAAATAAATATAACATTGTCACGCCCATTTACTTATAAATTATTTATTGTTTTGCAAATATTAGCTCTATATATTCATGAAAATAAAAATATTAATAGACCACATATATCTAATAAGAACTTAACATAAATTTGTACAAAGTGTAAAATTTAAAAATGCTTTCAAGGGTTATATTTTTTTGTTTTTGTTTTAATATTATAAGTGAAACTCAATAATATACATATCATATATGAGAGCCCGATGGGCCTAGGGGCTTAAGCCCAAGCCCGACTTATTTAAATTTCAGGCTTAAAGTGCTGGCTGTATGTCAAACCAAAATCTCCTTAAATTGGGCCTAATGGGTTGGCCCGGACTACCCAATCCTTGCCACCCCTATATAGGATGATGTCAATTACAAAGATGATGAAAATTGTGATGATGGTTATTGATGGTTTCTAAGTTGTGTAAATGGGGTAAGATTTTTAAGTTGATATAATAGGTTTACAGCCCGAGCACTAGGTGACTTGGTTCACTGGTCACTTTTGGGAGCTGTGTCACATAGATTTGTTATGTGTTGTGTGTCGTGTGATTTGAATGCATTAGAATGTTCGGTGTAAAAAAAAATTGTGTCGTGATTTAAATCAGTTAACGACTTCTAAAATTAACGGTAGCCACGTAAATCTTTGACATAATCAATTTATCAATTTAAAAGGTGTTGATTGTTTTGAATCACAGATACATACGTTTTTTGGTCCAAATCTTCATCTCTTAAATCATGGCCTTCATATCACCAGACACGTGTTGAAATCTCTCAACGTGTCTAAAAGAGTGACCTATAAACTAAGTCACCTCGCGCTTGGACCACTTACATAATACCAGCTCAAGATTTATAATAGATGAGCAAGAGTTTGTTTCAGTTTAACCTAGGGGGTCATGGAATGGTCATAGCTTTCACGGATCTATGAGGCTCAAATGGTAACTTGTCCAATCTTTGAATTTGATTGAGTTCCGTTTTCCACATATCCTATGGCTATGCAAGAGTGTGAATCTAATTGTAAGATTTGAGATCCTTGGGTATATCTGTATAGTATTTAGTTAGCTTTAATTGATTCAAAGCTTTATTGTTTTACTGTATAAACAAAAATTGACCTTTTCCAACTTTTCCAGATGTAATATCCAAATAAAGGAAATAAAACTTCTACAGGAAATCAGCTTTTATATATATTAAAAAAATAAATTTGGGCCGTTTAGATTAATATTATTTGGGTGTTACATGGAGTACAGGTGAACGATTTAGATTAATATTAAAAAAATAAATTAAATTTTTTTTTTTTTTAAACCCACAAGTCAAAGTTTGACGGGTTTTATTGGTCCACATTTCACGGTTCAAAAAACACACGGTAGAGATAAGTTTTCAATTATTTTTTTTTCAAAGATGATCTAAGCAATGCACCCAAGCTCCATGTGGCATCGAAACAATATTTTGGGTGCCACGTGGAGCTATGATCTAAGCAATGCACCCGAGCTCTATGTGGCTTCGAAACAATATTTTGGGTGCCACGTGGAGTCGTGTATTTGGGAGGACGGCCACCGTCCTCCAATGGAGGACCTAACCGGCTCCCTATATATATATATAACAAAAGATATTATTTCATGGCAAATATGTCAGAAAATTAATTGATTGGGTTGGCTTTGTGAGTCTTATTTTTTGACTCTTTTTTAATCAATGCTAAACTCTTTGTAATTTTGCTATTGTTCATGTCTCTTCTCATGACTTCTGTCCCAATTTTTTATAGGTCTTCTTCTTCTTCTACTTCTTTATGCTCGTTGCATCTCAACTCTTCGTATAAGAGGTCTGCTTTTGGCCTCTAATAGACATGTCTAAACCATCTCAAGCAACACTGTATATTTTTTTTCCTTGTTCCTCTAAAGTTACCTTTCATGTTCTCTTTCAAACTCTAATTCTTTCTTGTTACTCCATACATCTATTTCAACATACATATCTCCGCCACATATACTCTATCTTCTTACTGTTTTTTCGTAGCCAAACAATTCATCCATACATATATGACAAGTTTAAGGGCCTTCTTTCAATTTAAGGGACATTTTTATCTTCTTTCGGGTTGATATCACTTCTTACTGTTATTTTGAATGGCAAAAGCTTCGGCGATGAGAGGAGTTGAACCTCAAATATCTCTTGTTACTAACCCGGGACAACAAGTGTACCGGTGATTCCGGTACGGAATTTGAAACAAGACACCATTGCAGTTTCATAAGGGTCATCGAATGTATAATAAAGGTGGAGAGAAACTTGCGGCTGTCTTTATTTCTTGATGTACCGCTAGGGGTGCAAATTGGGAATTGGTTCACTGAACCGCTAGGGGTGCAAATTTGGTTCACTGAACCAAATGAAAATATTGGTTTGGTTCGGTTAAAACTTGAAAACTCCGAAACTGAAAAATAATGGGTTCGGTTCCAGCTTCGGTGTTTGATTTTTTTTTTTTTTTTTTTTTTTTCTGATTTTGGGTCAGTTACTCAGTTTTCTACACTTCACATGCTGGTTTTTGGTAAGGGCCACCCTAGATTGAAACCGAGCCGATTGGGAATTGGTTTCGGTCCGGTTCTGCGGGCTGGTTTTTCGGTAGATTCCAGTTTTCTGTTCCAAACTTGCGTTCCGTGGTACCCTAATATGATCTAATTTTATGTCAGTTCTCTTAGCCACTGGTAAAATACATGCTCTAAAAAGAGAAATAAGTCTTTATTTGAGAGAGAGAGAGAGAGAGAGAGAGAGAGTGATGTGCCCCGATTGCTCTTATTTCACACACAGGCTATAAGTGAAGCCACTGTAGTGAGTCTACCATAAAAATAGATGGACAAACAAACATGGCCTTTTTTGTTACATTACAGGTTAGAGAGAGAAAATGAATGAATCTAATCAACCTAATAAACGAATGTGTTTCCAACAAGCAAAACCACTTGTGTTGTTGGTTGCACACCATCTTAATTAACTCCTCTCCTCTTTGGCTCTTCTATTACACTTTCAGCTGCACCCAGACACCTGTTCCACAGACAAGCAAACTGTTCTGTATATCAGCTGATAATACTATTATAAATTTGGGCAAAAAAAGTGTGTATTAAAGAAACCTAGCTGACCCATTGATCAGGATCGTCCAATAAGTTCTCTGCTTTTCATATCAGATGATAATAACCATCTGATGAATGAATCTTTTATTCAATTGTTTTCTTCTCAGGTTCAATCCAAGTTTACCCCAATAAAATAAAATAAATAAACAAGGACCTCATGGTTATAAAAAATCTGGAAAGTTCTTATCCGAGACAGTTAAGAACAAGTAGGTAGCCTATCAATTGGATGGTGGGGGATCAATGACCTTGTTTGCCATTCGATGCATGACACAGACACAACATGTCAAATCTGTTGATTCATCCATGTGCTAACCAGCTGTGCGCCATGTGGCGCCCAACCTGAGGATCAAGTACCACAGCAACTTGTCCAAGTTCGATTAGGTTCATCAAAATGGAAAAATACTAATAAAGGTATTAATTGTTCAAAAATTTGTGTGAGGAGTAAAATTTCAATGCATCAAATTCTTGCGGAAATAAGAAACTTTGACCTATTTTGAAAGGCACAAAAAATCTAAAAATTATATTTTTGTCTAGAAGATTGGGTGTGACTGGTGTTCACCTGCCACCTGACATGTGATATAGGATTCAAATGCACAGGTCACGACGTCATAATACCGATGATGTTAGCGAAAAAAAAAGACCATTTGGAATGTGAAATTGGTTCAACATGTACCTGGGTTGGGAGCCATGGCAGGGGGCTTGGTGATGATCGGAATGCTGGTTAGAGGGCTCGCCGTGGTTGGTGGATAAATGTGTGCCGGGATGCCCATGGTGTGAGGTTGATGATAATGGTAAAATGGATACACCTGCATCACAGTAGTAGGAGGAGCTTGTCCTTGGTATACCTGGGAGAACTGGCCATTCATGTATGTGCCTCCTGTGTAGCTCATCTTCTGCATCTCATTCAAATATAAAAAAATTTTAAAAAAAAATCAGAAAAAATGAAAAATTATTTGGGCGAATACACTTGCAGAGACCCTCTATGTAGTTGTCTATCTAGGACCATCCATCTACATCTTTCCCTCCTCCTTTCCTGAGAGGACACCTTCCTGTGTTGATATCTTTCTTAGCCGAAGAGAGCAGATCATCTTATTGGGATTCAAGTCCAGTTCCAGCAGTTCAAGGAAAGGAGCTAAGGGAAAGAGACAATTGGCAGCTCGTGCTTGGAAAAATCTATGGTGGTAAACGATGGGCATAACATCAAATGGTCAGATTTTCATTTATGTGGCACACATCTCAAAAAGTGTCCAAGGATGATTGATTGAACAACTGGTTCTTGGATCACTTTTTAGGGTCTGTGGCACATGGATTTAGAATATGACCGTTTACATCCATGGTCTTAAGATCCATTTAGTAGAAGATTGGGAGAGATCAACGATCTCTATGCCCTTAGAAATTCTGTAGGTGCAAATAGAGCTACCTAAACAAAATTCAAATCAGTAGAGAAATCAAACGCAGCACATTCAGGGAATGTATCTATGAACTTACGGGATTATAACTCACGTCAGCAGCAACATAAGCGGGGGTGTACCTACACAAAATATAATGGATCTCATTGATCTTTGGAAAAAGAGTCCATCTTATTGTAGAAAAAAATAAATAAGACAGTGCATCCTCTTAGGGCACTTCTGATATCATGTAAGAGCATCTCCAATGGGTATCCTAAAAGTGTCGTAAAGAGCTCAACAGCTACTTTGGAGATACCCAATTCCATTTTACACCACAATCGGTCATCCCAAAAGTAGCGTAGAAATGGGATACCAACTTGGTTTCCTGTGTAAGATAACAAATGAAGTATCTTATTTTTTAAAAATTAGATTTTATTGAAACTTTTTAATTTTTTTTGTAATGTACCTATTATTGCAAACATACCAACAACTAAATTTGAAAATGTAATAGAATCATAAATATGGTATACATGGTGGTTGGAGTGCACCATATCCCAAATTTTTATCTCACAAATTTAATATTCCAAATTTGCCCCATAAAAACAAAAAATAGGATAGGCCATTGGAGATACTCTAAGATCTCGGGAGAACAAGTTTTAGCCTTCCGTTGACCGATAGTGCAAGTTTGATGGGCTTTTTCAAATGCATTTTAATACTTTTTGCATTAGGGTTACTAACATTGCATACGATGGTTATGTCTTTTACACCCTTGTTGGTATATGAAACATCAGTTACCTGCATAACGAGACCGCAGTTATTGTCTGCAACGGGCCAAGCTAGGGCCTCAAAACCAGAAGGCCATTGTGAGTCAAGATGGGTAAGGGCTTGACAACTTGAAGCCATAAGCCCATCTTGCTCATGCTTTCTCTTTTAATTATATGTTAAAATATATTAAAATAAGTATATAACATTATATATATATATATATATATATATATATATATATATATATATATATATATATATATATATATATATAAAGCCTCCGTCCTCTATAAGAGGACGGTCACCATCCTCCAACCTTCCACGTGGCACTCAAAACATTTTTTCGGTGCCACGTGAACCTTGGGTGCATTGCTTAGATCATCTTAAAAAAAAAAAAAAAAATTAAAAACTCATCTCCAACGTGTATATTTTGAACCGTGAAATGTGGACCAATGAAAACCGTCAAACTTTGATTTGTGGGTTAAAATTTTTTTTTTTAATATTGATCTAAATTGTCCACCTGTGCTCCACGTGAATCTTGAAGGACGGTCACCGTCCTCCATTGGAGGACCTAACAAGCTCCATATATATATATAGTATAAAATTTACAGTTAAATTAATAAAATAATGTTTAATATTATTGTTAAATTTATCAAATGAATAGTTGTAATGATATTTTCTAAGAAGAGCTTTTCCTTTGATTTATTTGAAATATTTCTCTATCCTCAAACGTAAAAAGTTTACCAAAAAAATTAAAATACGTATAATAATATACAACAAAGCTCAAAGGTCGGCCTAGGCTAAGGTTAGGCATATCAAAGCCCACCCAAATTAGAGCCGAGTTAGGTTTTAGGGAAGAGGAGGAGGAGGAGGAGGAGGAGGAGGAGGGAGAGGGGGCTACGGGGGCTACCTAACCTGTTAACAACCCTAGGAGTACCTATCAAATAGTACACAACTCAGCTACAAAGGCACACATTCTGGAAAGTGACATGGCCCCTGCTTAATACTAGGAGTTAGCTAACATTAGGGGTGCATTCGGTTCGGTTTGATGGGTTTTGGATCAAAATCACAAACTAAATCGGTTCTAATCGATTTCTAAATGTTCAAATCAATTTTCCTATAAGTTCTACTTCATATCAAAATTTTGCCAATTTCTCAACCTGTTTTGCACTTTTACTATTTTTATTTTTTCCGGAGTCGCTTTACATTTATAGTTTATTCACCCTTCTCAAAACAAATAATAAAAATTAATGCATCACATTCACTCTGATTAATCAATCAGAGGTTGAGAAACACTAAATTTTGGCCCAAATTTTGGACCGAAAATTTGAGGTCCAATCGTCTGCTCGACTCAAGTTGATTATAAATATATTAAAAAAATTTACTTACAATCGGTTCGGTTGGTTTCAGCTTGGGAAGGCCGCTCGAAACTGAAATCAAACTTTTTGATTTTTCTTTTTGCCAAATCGAACCCAAACCGATACCCATTCAAACAGAACCAAAACCGGCGGTTCGGCCCAAAATATGCACACCCTTAGCTAACATACAAATCGCAAGTATCTAAGAAACTTACCCATATGCCTGAAAAGGAACGCCCTGATGATGATGAGAAGGGAAGGGAGAAGGTGGTGTCCCCGCCGGATAGTACCACTGAACGGGACTTGCACGTGCAGATGATACAGGCCTCGATCCGACGGTGGGCACTGCACAATGAAAATTCCAACATTAGGACTTCTTCAGGTTCAAAATTACTAAAATGTCTAGTGTTGACTTCTGAGATGATCAATGCAGATCCAAGACATGCACGGATCTCCACGATCTTTAAGAACGTGTTCTTTTCAAACTCAACGTGGCGATCGGGTTGTTCGCTGTATACCAGCTGTTACTAAAAGGTCAAATTAACACAAAGACAGAATAATATATGCAAATTTTAAATATGATGATCGATTGGTAGATTGAAACACAGAAATGGGCAAGATCAGACCGTCCGTTCCATAGTGAGTCTAGTCTTTGTGTATATGCAAAGATCCCGCCCGTTCGACAAATCATCTACTTTTTGTAGTCAATTAACTAACGCATGGATATGAAAAATGCCAACTTATTGGATGGTTTAGATCATCCGAGAGGTGGCCAAACTCTTACCGTAAGTGGAAAAGTGAAAGAGCTATAGCCTATAGTGGGCCGAGACTGACGACAGCGTTAATGGCGGAGGGAAATGGCGGACGATGCAAGCGCGGTGGGGCCAGCGATGCACATAGGGCAGCCGCTTTTATTACACCACTTAAGCATCCGTGGTCAGCTGTTTCTTAATCGTTCATTATAATTTGGGAAATTTACTTGATAGATCCTGTCAAGGTACACTTTTTTCGGCAAAGACCCTATATTCTCACTTTTACCCATACCCACTAACTTTTAGCCGAGCCATTTTCAACTAGCACAAAATGTCAAAAATACTCTTTCTTATACTTTTTTTCGTTCTATAAGGTCTAAAATTTTAAATATTTGTATTTTTTTATATTTATGAGATGTGAAACGGGATTTATGCCGTCTGATTTAAAGGCCACAATATAAAATCGATGGTGTCAAAGATAGACACAAAAAAAAAACAATATCACATTTTTAAAAAAAAAAAATTAAATTAAAATTAAACAATCGACTCTTTAATCAGTTGATAGTAACTCTTAAAACAGTCAGTACCGACTGTTTAAAGAAGTGATATCAACTGTAAAATAATAATAGTAATTTTTTTTTTTTTTAATTATTATCTAAGCAGTCGATACTGACTATTTTAAGAGTCGTCATCGATTGTTAAATTTTTTTCTTTTAAGAGGCGATTTTACTTTTTTTTCGTTTATCTTTGGCACCATCGATTTTATTTTGTAGCCTTCAAATCAGATGACATAAATGTCATTTCACATCACCAAAATATAATAAGTGTAAATATTTAAAATTTTAAACTAGGTAACGAAAAAAAGTGTAAAAGGAGGTATCTCTGACTTTTCTATGCTAGTTGGAATCGGCTTCCCTTGGAATTGCTAGTTTGGTTAAAGGTGAAAACATAGGGTCTCTAACGAAAAAGATGTATCTCTCAGTGTCGATCATCTTATAAATTTCCCTTATAATCTTGTTGAGACCAACCTATCACCGGCGCACAAACGTCCGTGTGTGCCATGTGGACTTTGACACACGTGGCCTTGGAGATCATGGAGGGTGTCTCATAATCCACTCATATCATTACCACTGTTTTTAGAAATGGAACTAAGAAAGGAAATAAACATGTCATAGACAGATAGATACCTGGCTGGACAACTGGCGAAGACCTCGGGCGTCGGGCCCCGAGCGAAGCCAGATTGCAGTTGGCTCGCCTCCCGTTAATCACGGGCGTCGACTCCTCACACGCCTTCTTCGCTGAATCCGCTTCCTTAAACGTCACCTACGAAAACAACCATGGCGTACGTTAGTCCTTCGCACGGAACCTATACTCAGTTATCACTTTACTTAAAATGTCGAAACTCAAATCTGTATAACCGAAAAAAGATCTTCCATAATTTATAATACAACGGCTAAAACCCGATCCAATCAATCCACTTACGAATCCATAACCCTTGGATCTTCCGGTGACCTTATCAGAGATGATGACCGCTTCAAGTATCTCACCGTACTTATCAAAGTGCTCTCTCAGTGCATCCTTTTGGGTTTCCCATGCTAACCCACCAACAAAGACTTTGGTGTGTGTTGTGTCACCGAACTGACCCACATTGCTCATCGTCATTTGATTTCGATCAGACGGTTGGAGTCTACTCGATCATTTAATATAAAAATGCAGCTTCAAAGTTCTGCGAGATCTACGAAAAGGAGTTGTGAAGAAGAAGAAGAAGAAGAAAGAGATCTGGCTGTGGTGGTTTTTTATGAAGATATATAACAAGTGTTTATAGAGGTGTTACAGCTTAGAGAAAGAAATAAATATAAAAGAAGAGACAGACAGACAGGCAGACAGATAGATTTTGCTTTCCCATCAACGTGCTTGGAACCTTTTTTAACTCTTCTCATTAGCTTTGTCTACCTAGGATTATTGTGTGGCACACCTATAACTAAGAATTAATGGGCCCTCACATTATCGGATCTTCGAGCTTACCCATCTGGGTAAAAGCTGACTTGAACAGATGTTAGCGAAATTGAAAATCGGTGATAGTTGCCTTTTGACAGGATTATATTGCATTAGCTTCACGTCGGTCATGATAATTAATCCCTTTAGCTAATTAACAATAGTACGGTGCTTGTTGCAATCGCCATAGTGGTTGTGATTGAGCATCTCTCACCGTCGATGCGTTCAGGAGTTCAGTTTTCTTGTTCTCAACCATGAGAGGTGTTCGATTATCTCAGTCAGTATAATAGTTGAATGAAATATGGTAACGGTAATCGGGACTTTATAATCCCTACTTTTATTTGCACCAAATGAATCTATATGGGCACATATGTTAAAAATCAAGGACGGCTTTGAATCATATGATGAAGATTGTTTCTCGTCCTAATATATTAAATAATTGATCTTCGGATTATGGGCTTATCATCACATGATCAATTTTTTATTCTATAAGAGTACACATCTTGAAAAGGTGATTAGAAAACCACATCACACTCGGACATGATTTGTAAGTCTAGTTTTAGGATATGCCCCACATTAAAATTTAAAAAGTGATGGTACTTTAATGATTTTGAAATTTATTTTATTGAAGATTGGAATGAAAAATGATCTCTATCATATAATTTAAATCACCAAATGATTTTCGGCATAGGTGCTCTCAAGATTCCATGCGTGCAAATAAGGGTATCCCGAAAACTTCATGGACTTCTTCTTCCTTCAGTTATTACATAATTGGTAACGTTCGAATTACAAATTAAATCCAATTTAGTGGACCGTTTCAAATCATCCTTTTGAATCGGTCGATTATCCTATACGAAGTCATAAATGAAAGTTCACACCAATACGACAACTATGAGCCAATTTCTATTGGAAACGTCGAAATGGGAGGCTAGCCATATGTGGACCAATGGTGCAAACTGCAAAGAGTCATTGGCCTGACAGTTTGGAATTGGGATCACCTTACCAATTATATTTTTTGGCCAGTTCACATGGGATCGTGTCATGTACACTTGGACTCATTATCGAGTGTGCCATGTGTATGGTTGAGATGACACGAGAACTCACTCCATCTATGTTGTGTCCTTAGTACATCATTCGAGCCATAGCTATTTGGACCCATGCTTTAATCTTATGCCTTTGTGGTGTCATTTGAAGCTTTGAATGATGTGTAGCACTATCAAATGGTGAATGGTCTTAGATATCTACAAGAGATTGACGAATGTATGTTCGAATGGAAACCGTCTGATCAACAGGTCACGGTCTGAAACCATGCCTTTACACCTTATTTATTTATTGTATTTCATTTATAACGGATATCCGCCTCATAGAGCACCCAATTAAGGCCATGGGTACATGCAACACTCGCACGTCACGCTTATCAAATCTCTGCAAGTGGGCAACAAGGGGTGTGATTCAAGCCTTTGATGGCACCGAACACCGTCAAGGTATCTGAGATTGATAAATGCACCTTCGAATCCAGGCCGTCCAATTGACAAGAGACTGTTTGGATGGAACTAATCAAAAGATCATACTGACGGAACATTGCTCACCGTCCAATCTGTTGCTTGTTTTCGGAAATCGGAAGTTCAATTACAAAAGCATACGCAAAAGGTTAGGTCCCACAAACGTTCCCTGTCTGCATTGATCGGACGGCCTTGGTAGAAAGAGATCGATGGAGGGGTACCACTGTCTTCGGTGGTACTAAACGGTAAAGACGATTGCATTTAAACTTATTTGTATCTCGAACTCTTGATATCGAATACGCCAAAAACCGTTGTACTTGGGAGTTCTCCATGGTCGTGTAGCTACATCGGCATATTATAGAACGGCAGAACAACAACTTGCTGGATTCTAATTTTTTAAGTTTAGGTTACACCATCAAAGATGATGATGTACCTTTATTTGTCGACCAATGGGTTAGTCATCTAAACCGTTCAATTAATCAAACACCGTCGTGCTGATTAAAAGCACTGATTAAAATCTGTCAACAATTTAAGCACGTGAAACCCAAAAGGAAGAAGAATCGTGGATTGACAATAGGGCAATGGTTAGGTTCAACCAAGTTGAATCGGATTTTGAGTTCAACCACATCTGAACTCCAGCTCTCGGCGTATGTCGGAGCACGTATTATCTGCTCAAACAGAGAGCGGGTTTGATTTTACGACTTTAAACAGTTTCCTATGAGAGCATATGAGGCAAAAAGCTGTGATACGAAACATACTTATGACTCCTTGCACTGTTTATTGCTTTCAATTAAAAGATGGACATCATTTTTCGTTCCAAAATTCAACTTAATACATTTTATGATCACGAGCCAAGCTCCAATCATCAACTTAATACTCCTTAAGATCAGTCAAATTTTGATTTCTCATTGCACAAATCTTAAAAAAGAATATATATATATATATATATATATATATATATATATATATATATATATATATATAAAAGCTCATTCCCTAGCACCTGGTCATAAGTAGGGTTGAGTCCTACTATGTGGCCCGCTGGAGACCATGTGACACCCAACTCAAGGATCTGAGTGTTATTAAAAGTTTTCAAAGGTCGATCTAATACCATGTAGGGAAAAAAAAAATATGAAAATGATATTTTTCCACCATTGGATATTATGTCAAAATTGGAAAAATGCATTACACCATATTTGTAAGGTCGATTTACAACCACGCCCTATATATATATATATATATATATATATATATATATATATATATATATATATATAATTTAAGAACAATATTTGATGTAGCCTATGATGTCAAAGCGTGGCACGTGGAGTCATGGACGGGGTGAAGCAGCCCGACCCAGGCAGGCTATATTAGTGGAGTGTGGAAACCAAATTAAGGATGACAACAAATTAAAGTTTTGGTAATGATGTGCAAGTATGTAGACCACGTGATATGGAATATTTCTTAACAGACAGTCCTCTTGCTAGTGGGTACAACGTGGGCCAACTGTACAAATGAACAAGGGGTTTTTGGTCTTTTGTGTAGATTTGACCGACAGCAATCTATCCGTGTGCGCATGAGCTGGTAGATGTATGAACTGGCAAAGGAGACCCAGTTGTTCATGCAGCCAATTATGGCAGCACTTGGGAGGGCAAAACCGGTAAGATCGCTAATTTTTAGAGTTGGTATCGAATATTTAAACCCGATTACCCACCATGGTGGTTTTGTCATCTTTATTCTAGTGATAGAAGTTTTGAACAGAAAACCGAAACTGACCGAAAAATTGGTTCGCCCAATTAGATCAAAACCGATTCGAACCCAAAAAAATTGAAACCAATTCCCAACCGGGTTAGTTACGATTTTGGGTCGTTGAAACCATAGTGAACAAGTCGGGTTCAAGAATAAATCAACTTGGAAAAAATTCGGCAAAATTTGGGTCAAGGATCAAAATTTTGGCCAAAATGACTCAAATTTCAGCCGAAATTATCGTTTTGGTCCCCACCGAAACCGAAATGAAACCCGAAATTTTGATCCTTGATTCGGATAAAAAAAGTCAAAATTTGGAAAAAAAATAAAAAAAAATTGTTTTGTGAAATAAAATAAGAATGATTTCGGAAAAAGTCATAAAATTTGCAAATTATTCGGAAAATTTGGATTTTATTTGGAAAATCCGAATAATTCAGAATTTTTTCGTTTTTTTCAAAAATCCGCAAACTATTCGTGATTTTTTCAAAAAGTCAAAGAATTCGTCACTATAATTGAAATCCAAAATTTGTTGGATAGGTTTAGAATATCGAACACAAAATTAAAAAAAGAAAATTAAAAATTAAAATTTTGAGTGAAAAAAAAAAGGTTTTTTGCATATACCCCCTCGTGTAATGTTAATATTATAAGAAACCGCTGAGTTATGGGTATTTATTCTGCAGCCCCTACTTTTGTGTTTCTGTTTCATATAACCCCCTGCCGTTAACTAGCTGTGAGTTTATGGACGGAAAGCCTATTTTGCCCTTAATGAAACCAATATTTTGAAAATACCACAATTCTAAAAGGCCCTTCATTCATCTATATTTACAAGTCATGTCATTAAAGTTTATCACCATTCTAAAAGGCCTTTCATTCACCTTTATTTACAAAGTCATGCCATTATAATTTACCACTATTCTAAAAGGAGTACCTTTAAATCCACCCACAAAATCTTTGAGTTCACCCACGCTGAAACATATCGACTGCATTGAATCAAACGATGGAGATTTTTTATCGTCCCAATCTTTCATGAGATCGATCTTTAGATCATAGGTGTACCATCAGACGGTCGACTTTTTATTTCATGTGGTACACACCTCCTAAAAGTGACCTTAATATCAATTTCAAGCATGCACGTGATATTAAGGTCACTTTTCTGAGATGTATGTCACGTGAAATAAAATACTGACCGTCTGATGGTACGATCATAATCTCAAGATCCATCATGTGAAAGATTGGGAGGATAAATGATCTCCATCGTTCGATTCAATTTAATCAACGTGTTTCAGCGTGGGTGAACTTAAAGATTCAGTGGGTGGATTTAAAGGTACTTTTCTAAAAGGCCTTCATTCACCCTATCAGTTGGGTGATTCCCCCATTAAAGCATGCCAACGGTTGGACAAATACTCAATCAATGGAGGATTTGTGGCAAACGATGCAATTATTCTTGAAAAGAAAACCTTCAATCTACGTGTTCCACTCAAAATACTCGTCTCTCAAATTTCCTATATGATTCAAGACTCATTTTTAGGAATTGGATTGCCTAATCGCGTCTGCTTCTATCCACCGAATCTTCGAGTTCACCCACACTAAAACACATTAATTACATTGAATAAGACGATGGAGATTGTTTAGGCATACCATTAGACGATCAGTGTTTTATTTCGTGGCACACATCTCAGAAAAGTGTGTGCCACGAAATACGGTTAAAATTAATTTTAAGATCATTTTTTTGGGTGTGTACCACATGAAATAAAAAATCAACCATCTGATGGTGCCACCATGATCTCAAGATCCATCGTGTGAAAGGTTGAGACGATAAACAATCTCCATCGTCTGATTCAATGCAATCGACCGTCTGATGGTGCTACTATGATCTCAAGATCCATCATGTGAATGGTTGGAACGATAAACGACCTCGATCGTCCAATTCAATGCAGTCAACTCTCTGATGGTGCCACCATGATCTCAAGCTACATCGTGTGAAAGGTTGGGAAGATAAATGATCTCCATTGTCCAATTCAATGCAGTCAACCGTCTAATATTGCCACCGTGATCTTCAGATCCATTGTGTGAAAGGTTGGGACGATAAATGATCTCCATCGTTTAATTCAATGCAGTCAATGTTTTTCAGCGTGGGTGAACTCAAATATTTGGTAGGTGGATTTAATACTATTCTTTTTTGTAAGTGGATGGGTGGATTTAAAATTACTCTTGCCACGTGTAGAGGATAACAATTTAGTAATTTAATTTTCAAAAGGATAAATATAGTATTTAGGCTATTCTTTAACGCCTAGTTAACCATTTAAAGTGGCATTCGTTAAAGATACATTTTATAAACACCAAAATGCTAATTCAGGGGGTTTAAAGCAAATAACTAGAACTCGGAGGTTATTTGTAATATCAACATAACTCAAGGGGTATTTACAAAAAACTAAAAAAAATGAATCGAAGCAAACTAATTTTTTCGGTTTCGTTTTCAAGTTTCTGAAAATTTAACCTAACCTAAATCAAATTCGGTTTGTTTCAGTTCGGTTTTGGTTCGGGCTCAATCGAACCAAAATTGAAATTTCAGTTTCAGTTTGACCCGATCCCGTTAACCGAATCTGCACCCTAATCTTCACATTGGCCATGTCAGATTTTATAATTACATGTGCCACGTGTATTGCATTAGATGATATGAGTACTCTGAATAGTGCTGTGGTATGAACACCTAAGACTTTCTCCTTTTTGTAAAGAGGTGATATGGTCGGCTCTCGTGAGTTGGCACATGATGGGCACGTTGTGGCGACTCTGCTTTCTTCGTGTAACCTTTTTGGTTTTAAGGATTCTTCCAAATCGCTAGGGCGATGCTTTTGATGACAATGTTTTCCATTTCTCATATAACAAACTGGTAGTATATGATGTTATTTAACTGGTGCTCCTTTCCTACAATCTCCAACCACAACTGGTGGTTGACTGACGGTCTCCAATCCAGATCATCGGATCATCTTACCGACGGTCCACGAGCATCATCAAGTTCGATGCACGGTCTACATAATACCAACTTAATTAGGGAGAGATGAGTTCGACTATGGTGCACGGCATACTCATGGGTCACAAATACTCCCCTTCCTACCTCAATTTCATCTTGTATTAATATCATTTAAGATGTGTTTCTTCGATAAATTCATCATCTAATTGTAAAGTCAAGCCTAAATAGTCAAACTTATTATAATGTGACTAAATTATTTTTTATTTTAATAAATCCTCATTCTTGCTCTTATGTTTACTAAATTTGGACTCTATGTATTTTATTTTTATTAATTTTTAAACCCCTTAATTATAAAGCTTTTATCCATAATTTCATCTTCTCATTTTATTTCTTTCCTAGTTTAGCAATTAATATTATATCACCCACACACAACATGCACCATGGGATCTCTTTTTGTATGTATATGGTTAATAATTCCATGATTAGTGCAAACAAATAAGGGCCCAAGGCGAACCTTGATGCAACCCAATTTCGATAGAGAATGCACTCGTCTCTCCACATAGATGTCTTGAATAATCTCAATATATAAGTTCAAGATACATGTTTTTCTCAATACCAATCAGATTATTTGTCTCGACACTATCATGAGCCTTCTTAAGTCTTTTCTTATCCTTTTGAATTTCTCCATAAGTTGCCTCAATTGGAAATAACTTCCATTGTTAATCTTCCCAACATAAAATCAAACTAGCTAGTTCTATGATATATTTTGTTCTTGCCTTAGTCGTTCTACTATGTTCTTCTCAAGTTTCATAGTTTAATCCCTTAATTTAAAGCCTCTATGGTTGACATAGTTTTGGATATCTCATTTATTCTTTTAGAAAAGAACTATAATACTCTTCTTCCATTCTTTGAGCATTTTCTTTAGTTTTATTATCTTATTAAATAATTTAGTTAATCAGCTGACTTATTGAAAAATGAAAATTAATGATAATAATTTAGTTAATAAGTTCAATCCTTTCTCTCCCAGCACAATACAAACTTCCATAGGTATTTCATCTGATTTTAAGAATGAACAAGTCAGAGACAATGAAACAACCTAAATCGGGAGGGGCAACTCACTTGGTTAGGCCTTGGGTTTGCTCCCCAATGGTCACCAATTCGAGTTCTCTCATGGCCACTAAAGATTTACTTGACCGTTAACTTCATAGTCCCGTGGAATTAGTTGAGGTGATCACAAATTGATCCCGACACCTACGAATATCAAAGAAAAAAAAAAAAAACAACAGACAATGAAACAACCTAATATGATCACTTGCATCAATAGAGAAAACCCAATAACTCACCCTTTTGGCGCCCAAGTATGAAAGGCCATCGATTTTTACAATCATGCAAATTAATGGAAGGGCAAATAATCCTTTATCAAGTTATCAACTAATAAATGAAAGCACTTCAATATAGACCCTACTTTAGACATGAACAACCATTTATATTCAAGACCTCTGATATAGTGGTTAAGACTCCTTTGATGGGACCGACTTTATACTAACAACAACTCAGATGATGATTTGCAATTTTGACAACTTGAATTAGTCAAAAATGTGTGCCATGTGGCAAAACAAGTGTATCACATCTATTCTTGCAGGTGACGCCCTGGCCATCAACCTAAGGCACATTTGAGTGTGTTTAAGGGGCCAATCTTGTGGCCTTAAGGCCCTTTACCTTTTCAAACGATGCATGAGATGTTTTCCTCAGGAGTTTGGGCTCTCGTAAGCATGATATCAATTATCGGTTGATACCAATATATATTGGTATCTTGCCCAACTGATATTGATACAGCCCCGATACAATATTGGGGCCGTATCGGTATCAGCAGGTACGGGACTATATCTCCCGATACAGATCGGGATAGCTCCTTTAATTATTGTTTTAAAAAAAAAAATAGTACATCGAATTGCTCCTCCATGGACCGATACCCGATCGAGTTGATACCTTGCTTGTAAGAGTCATGGACGATGATTTAACCCCAAATTTCTTCAAACTGTTGGACTGCAATGTTTATAAGTAGAAAAAGTCTATGACTTTGAACCCGGCACGTTAGGCTCTAGGCTTACACGTGAGGCCAAGTTAGTGGGATACCGGGTTTCAAACGTGCCCCTGGAGGTAATATGTAGAGTTTGAATTCTTGATTACTTAATATTATTGAATAAAAACCTCATGTTAAAAAAAGCAAAACAAAACAATACAGTATGGATTTTTGCAACCGACAATTCTGTCTCCATGGTTCCACAATTAATTATGTTGACTGCTTTAATAAGAAGATGAAGATCCTTTTCCCTCTCAATCTTTCACACAACATATTTTGAGATCATAGCCCACTTATCATACATTCAAATGTTGATTTCACGCGGATTGCATCTCCAAAAGTGACAAAAGAACTTTTCCCATGGTACGCCACTATCCTGATCACCTTCGAGATATGTGTCACATGGAACTGTCTGATATATGGGCCCTAAAACTTATTATGTGAAGATTGAGAGGAAAAATGATCACCGTCATCTAATTCTAGTCGGTCAACAGCGTTTAGCTGAGGAATTATTAGTTGCCAAGATTAAATCTTCGGTTGCAAAAACCAGTACCCTAAATAATAATAAAGAAGGTGTGATACACGGATAGACTAGTTCTTGCTACGTTATCCTAATGGGATAAACAATGTGTCCATCTGGCACTGTCTGATCCTGTAGGTGGACAATGTCACATATGCTAAAATGCATGCCTGTGTGCTTGTTTGAATTGTTTATACGTAGGGTCACACTTTAGTCCATCCCAGTCCCTATTATCCAGGCTTTCGGGTCTGGCGGGCCTGCTATCCAACCACAACCCAACCTGGTTTTTAGACAGGATCGCGTTAATGAACTTGTATCAATGGGTCGAGCCGGGTTGGGCAGCTTTTGGCCCAACCAGTCCCTATAAATGACACATATTTTATTGTGTTTTGAAGGGATTTAATGGCTTTTGAATCCAGTTATCCCGACCAACGGATCAGGTCAGGCAATATTTGACCCAACCGGACTGATGTGGCCCATTGACAGCCCTCCTTCATGCGATGGGAAATAGCCAAAAAAATAGTGGTGCAAGTGGGTCAGATTGGCCTGGACCTGACTCGGGAACTAATCCAATTGGACCCGATTGATAATTGGGTTTGGTTTCGATAGATGTTGGAGGAGACTCGATTCTGCTCATACCCAACCAAAGTTACATTATGGTTGGGTCCGGTCTTTATTATTTTGAACCCGGACCACCCTACCTACCTCGAACCAAGTATAGACCCGAGGCATATATATATTTGTGTTATGTTAAGATGGTTTATATTCATCTATATTTTTAATTTTTTAAATATAAAAAGGGAGGGCTATATTTATTTTATTTATGATTTTAACATCGTCCTTTTTTTGTTTTGGATACCATATGACATAAACAGTTCAGATGTGATGCATGTACAAACTTACATGCAAAGAGGATTCATTTTTGATGCAACACATTGGGAAAAGACCCGCACATAGGGCGGGATCAGGCAAGGGGTTTAGAAGCCACAGGGGAGAAGGATATCAGATGAGCTAATGCTCAACCGATTTAATAGCATCTTGACATGAGGCTTTTTTGTTGTTTTAGTATCTTGAAATGAGCCTTTGGCAGAGACTAATATGATTGAGTGAGAAAGTACGGTTTGGGCCTTTTGGGACAAGCTCATTGTATGTCGGTAAGTGTGGCATTTGGGTCATTGACCTAGCCTATGCCGGTAATATTTCTTTTATATTTTTAATTAGTAAACTAATGATTTGGGGCATCTCGAGTAAAGAGTCAAATTTGAATAGTTAAACACCTTTTTAGCTCTTATTTTTTATTTTAGTTATTGTTTTTTCAATACACACTCGAGCAAATTCTCTATTTTAGCTATTCTTATTTTTTAAAATATTATTATTCATTTTTATTTTATTATATCTTTACTAACACTCAAATTTTCAAATATTTACCTTTTCTAACGATCATATTTTCCTAAATTGAACTCGAAACTAAAATCGAAACCGAATTTAAACCGAACCAGAAATCGAAATCGAAACCGAACCGAAAACCGAAATCGGCTATATTTCTCCAATGGTCATATTTTTCCAACAATTATATTCTCAAACGGCTAGAATTCTCTAACGGTCATATTTTTCCAACGGTCATACTCTCAAACGACTAGAATTCTCTAACAACTATAATTGCTCTAACGGTCATATTCTCTCATTTAAAAATCAGATCGCTTGACTATAAAAATAGGTCAATCTATTATGATTTTTGTTACATACAAAATTAGCTATTATTCAATAATTTCTTATATCATTTTTCTACATTATTCATTCTTCACTTTCGTTGAAATGTCTAGCGATCGTATCTATAAAATGTTGATTGAAAACTCCGACGGCGAGGATGAGTTGTTGGCCGCTACTGCAATTGTTGAAGCACAAAAACAATTGGAGGATCGGAAAGAATACAAAGCACGCCGTGATTCTATGCCGGAACGTATCTTCATCGATCGTGATTCTATGAAAGGCCACCAATGACTATTTCAAGACTATTTTACTGATTCACCAGGAAAACTAATGATACTCCCAAGAGTGACTCAATAGTTTTTGAAGTAAGAATTTGTCAAGTTTGTCTTGTCTCTAAATAATTATATTATATTATCTTTTTATTTTATTTATTATTATTTTTTTTTTATCGATAACGAGGAATTCATTCAAAAAATACCAGCAACTAGCTGGAAGATGCAATAGGGGAAAAAAATCAAGAACATACAAAAAGAATCAGGAGAAAAGAAAATTAACAAAAAAAACAAAGAAGAAGCAGAAGTAGAGCCTCCAGAGAGGCTAGAGGCAGATCTCAACCCTCGAAGCGTAGAGGAAGGGGCTTAGAAACACAACTCTTCCAAACCCTGCCCTCATATTTATCCAGGACGACCCAGTGGCTCATTAGATCTTTAATATGATTTATGATGGTGCCGATCGGTTGGCGCATGCGGCTAGCATTCCTTTCGAACCAAATAGTCTATAGCAGTGTGTAAGCCCCCACCTTCCAAAAGGTTCCTTGTGGGCCTTCCCAACTGAGGCCATTCAAGGTAACCAAGAACTGAGGCAGATTGTCCGAAATAACCCATCTGAGCGCAAAAGACATCAGGATAGTGCCCCAGACTTTTGTAGCCACCCCGCAATGAATAAACCAGTTTGGAACTAATTCTTCCGCCATGAGACACATTAGGCATTTATTCCGAAGGGTTTTTCCCCAAACGATCAGCTGATTTATCGTTAGAATACGACCTCTCACCGTCGTCCAGATGAAAAATCTAACTTAAGGAGGAATTGATGTCCTCCAAATGAAAGCCCATTCCACTCTAATGAGCGGTTTGTAGGTGGGAGCTCGGTAGAAGGACTTGACCGAGAAGTCCCCATTCTTGCTACACAACCAAGTCCTCAAGTCTCAGTGAAGGCGGTTCAGGATTGAGCTATAAAGGGCATCCTCTCTCAAAGCCCCCCTAGTAGAAACTTCCCACACCGAGGCCTCCCCATGAGTGGTAAGAAAATCTACGATCATACCTTGCGGGTCAGTGGAAACAGTGAAGATGGAAGGAACAATTAGTCTTAGCTGGTAGAGGAAAAGCCATGGATCATCCCAAAAGGATATCTGAGATCCGTCACCCCAGCTATATCGGACCCAATGGGAGAATTCTATCGAAACAAAGCTGATATCTTTCCATCACGCTGAAGTGCTCCTTGTGCGATTGACACACTACAAAAAATAAGACTATTAGCAGTAGTTTTGGAACAAAAAACTGCCGCTATTAATAAAAAACCTGTTAAGACTATTAGCGGCAAGGGTATTAGCGGCAGTTTTTGGCTGCCGCTAATAGTCTTGTTTTTTGTAGTGACATTGGTCCCCCATGATCCCCGAGCAAAGCCATATTCCTGAGTAAAGATAGACAGCCACAACCTGCTCTGATTTGACATTGTTCCAACCCACCACAACCATTTGCCAAGAAGGGCGATATTGGTTCGGTGCAGCTTTATAAACAATTATATTATCAAGCTAATGTGAATGTGATTATAGATTAATTTATATGTTGATATACTGCTACATTTGTGGTGATTTTGTGAGGTTCTATTTGAATTATGGTATGTGAAAGGAGTTGAGATTGCATGCATATCATAGTTTGTGCGGAATTTATTTACTTGAAGTTAAAATTTGATGTGTAAAATTTTACTTAGCTTCTGTGGATTATTTTTTTCGATTGGTAAGCAGAGCTTTTATAGATTTTTTTTAATGAACATGTTGATATGCTGCTACGTCTTTATAAGCATGGTAATAAATTACACGATTTATGAAAGAAATACTTAAAACCCCATGATCCCATGATACAGGCTTTTATGCCTAATTTGGTTTCATGAAGTTTTGAACTTCTGGAAAAGTGTATCTTTTCAAAGGTTTGTTTGCAACCTCTCTAGAAAATATATAGGACTTAGAAACACTTTTAGAGGATGATTTCTGTTTTCTAATACTCTTTTTGACATGATAACCTATGAAAATATACAGGACTTAGAAAGAACATATACACGAACACAGATGATCGAACACCTTTATGGGCCAAACTCGAAAGCACACTAATCTACGAAATGATAACAAAGAATGATCCTTGGCATCTAAGAAACATGGGAAGAAAAAAATTTAAGATTGGAATCAACATTTTCTTTTGTCAATATCAGAAATAGATACAAACTAACAGTCTCGATTTATCAAATGAGGCCGATGATGATATCTACATGCATGCCAGAAAGTTTCCAAGGAGCAAAAATATCACATTTGAACAAACTTATAATGTGCAGCTTCCTTGTTGCCTCAATCTCTAGAGGCAACCAATAAGAACTTAGAAAAACATAAAAATTGGTTAAAGAGACCTACAAATCGGTCTGGCATACTTTTTGAGTCAACTCGAATAGCCACATTAATTATTAAAATTAAATAAAAACAATATTTGGTCCATGAAAAGCTCAACTACCCAGTCGAGTTTTTGGCTATGTAAGGAACAGATATTTAAAATAAAGCTCTAAACAAGAAGGTATCTGTATTTTTCTCTCTATAATCAAATAAATCAGCAGTAGCGATGTAGAATGTAGACAACACGTAAATTTGCAAGTTGTAAACATCAAAATAAGATATTTTCTAGGGAGTTTAGAAAATATATATTGAATAATTTTAGTAAATTAATTTCTAAATTAACAAACGGAAACACGTTATATATTACACATTATATATTACGAAAAAGTATAAGGGTATTGATCCTAGACTATCAATATACAAGAAAAAAAAAAATTCTCTTTAAGGATACACTTAAATCCAATGGAAAAGAACACAATTCTAGTTACACAAATTATCCCAAAAATTTTACTTTTTTAAAAAAGCTAAAAAATTATAATTTTTTCATAAAAAAACATATATTTCAGATAGCCAAAAGTTTTTGGCCAAATCCAAGAACAATTTATCATCTAGTTTCAATGACCTTACCAAAATTATAGCTCAAACTAGGGCAAAAGTCCTTCTAAAATATATGAAAAATTTAAGAAATCATAACTCTACCATATAGAAGAGATTAAACATTTTATTGTACCGATCTTATATAATTTGTTAAAAAAATTTATGATAATAATTTTTACATAAAAATAAATTTTCTTATTAAAGTGCGATTTCTTATTATATGACTTGGTATACTAAAATTTAACTTGAATTCTACGAGGCATTCCATCAAATATAAGGTAGGCAACTTAGATACCCTAAATTAATCACAACCAAAAACATAAAATATGGATTTATACAACAACAAACCCACAAGAACACATGATTACCCGAGAAAAATAAAGAAAACCTACAACAAAAAATATCCTAAACCCTAAAAAATATAGGCAAAAAAAAATCACTCACCAAGAGTCCAGGAGGAAGGAGGGATGTGTAGCAGAGAGGAAGGAGGGATGTGTAGCAGAGAGGATTGGCGGGAGAGGGAAAGCAAAACCCTTATAAATTATTAAAAAAATAAGTACCTAATGCTACAGTAGATAACGAGCACTATAGCATGCCACTATTTTGAAGGATGGTTTGGCAAATCTGCTGAAGCGCCTTTTTTTTTGGCTCTTGCTCTCTAAAATAGCATTTTTCCAGCTTTGGCGATTCTGCTCGATATGCTCTTAGTTTTAGTTATTTGAGATCAACTATGATCGGTTGGCTTGTTTGGATCCGTGGACAGATGAGGAATCACAAGTCAATAGGGATGCAAATTTTGAACCGAACACCGAAACCAAACTGAAAACTGAGGGTCCCGAACCATGCCAAACTGCACCGAACACCAACACAAATCGAACCAAACCGAACCCCAATTTGGTTCAGTTTCGGTTTGGGTGGCTTAAAACTGAAAACCGAGGGGTAAGTTGAGTAAACTGAAAAAAATCCATAAAAAAACCGAAAAAAAATATATCCTAAAAATAAAATAAAAAATAGGTATTTTACCTACCCTGAACTGAACTGAACCGAATCGGTTTCGGTTTCAAAAAAAAAAAAGAAAGAATCGAACCGAATCGGTTTTAGTTTGGGATGTACCGAACAGAACACCAAGCCTGCATCCCTAGTCATATATCATCATAATATATGATTAATGAGATTGTCCGAAGCATCCTCAGTTTTGATGACGTCTTTTTAGCCACTAAATCCTGTCAAACAATGACTATTACGGATTTTAGGAGGCTTGAAATCTGCTGAACCCATCTTTTGACACGATTCAATAACTAAAAGACACTTCATAAGCTTATGATGCCAAGGGTTCAACTAATTGTAATCAAAATTATGATGTTCGGATCTATGCCACCTTTCAACGCCAACTAAGCCATCTGATTTGTAAGCGATGATTTAAAAGTCTTTCGTGGCACTAAATAAGATCACTATCATTTGATTCAATGCATTCAAAGGCACTGAGTAAATTAACAGTTGATTTGTTGAATGATCACTTTTTTTTTCTTTTTATGGTAGGTAAGCTAGGCTTAAACCTGCGACTTTGAGGTTGCAAGTTTGTCAACCTTCCCAAGCCTTGTGTTGAATCAGATCGTATTTAATTACAATCTCTTACACCAAAGGTATTTAGATCATGACCTTCAAATCAGCCTTGATGACTTGTGGCATACCGGGTGGCTTATATAGAGCTGTGGGCCGGATAGGGCTTTTGGTTGGCCCCATTATTTTCGACTTAAAAACTAGGATCGAACCCAGCATGGATAGAAATTCAGGTCGGGCTCGACTCAAGCCTTTTTGGGCTTGGGATTTTTATTTACGTCCAAATCCGACCTGACTTGGGTTCGGGCCAGGTCGGATTTGAGCCAACGCATCCTTTTCACTTGAAATAAGCGGGCCTAGCTAGTTCGGGTTTTTGTTGAGTGGCCTGATTATTTTTATCCTAAATGAGGTCTGAACCTGGCCTAACTACAACAATGAGCCAGGTTCGGCCGAGTGCATGTGGACTTTTTATTTAAGCCCAAATCCAACTCACATCAGGTTGGGCCAGGTCGGCTTCGAATTGGCACCAGCCCATACCTTAGATCAATCAATGTATTTGCGTGAATGCCAGACGCTCAATCCCCTATTTTACCCTAATCAAAATTATTTGTAACAAAAAAGTATAGCACTTTATTATGGACCGTTAAAAAAAAGTCCCTGTTTGGAAAAGTTGCATTAAAGCACTTTTCCGATAAAGGCATATGCGTGAGCAAGATAAACTCATCTGGAATATGATGTACCTCTAGCTAAAATGAGTATTTTCTGCTTCTGAAAATTGTGTTTTGTGGGAAGCACCCAATGCTATTGCTTCTCACACCACCAATTTGAGAAGCAGCAAACCCATATTTCTGTTAAAGGTATATTATATCTCAAACAAGTTTCTTCCATTCAAATATGTATCTTCTCATAAAAGTACTTTCGGGATGCAATTTTGTCAAACAGGCTATAGTGGCAATGTGCCAAGCAGCTTAATAGGGTGTTTGGCTTGTGAGGAGCCATTAATTCATTAATTCATTCTCATAAATTAACGTGTTTTGTGCTAATCTCTTGCATAAAAATCTTTAGATCATGACCTTCAAATCATACACCATACATGTTGTTTTCATGCGGAGTTCCCAAGAATAGAAAATCTTTGTTGTGAGAGCAATGGTCAGGTAAAACCAGGTTGAACAGGATTTCAAGTTCAACCACATCTGCAGCGTTTGGATATTTAAGAATCTTGACTTTCCTTATTTTTAGTTTTTATACTATTACTTGCTGTCAAGATTCTCCTACTTCTGAGGACTGCATATGTGGTTGAACTTAAAATGGATTGCAAATATTATTACCATTTAACAATGGGACTGATTCTCAGAACAGTCATTAAAACACCAAAATGGTGTTTAATGATCTTACACCATCACTGTTTTAAGATTCGGGTGATCCGTATCATCAAAGTGATAGATCATACATTGAAGTTCAACAAGTCCAAAAATCGTGGTTTAGCGAGATTTGAGCCATTCAATCTGTTGACTATAATATCAATGATTTTTTTTAGTTTTAATTGCTGATATTAAAGTTCGTCAATCTAAGTTTCACATCCACTTACTGGAATGTTTTATTGGACTGAGATGTATTCCATTGACTGATCATAAATATGTGCCACATGGTATAATAATAAATCACACTTAATTTTTAAAAAATAAATAATAAAAATCACACTTCAATAGTAATAGTGTGAGATAAAAAGTGACATCTTAATGATTGAAGATTATTTGGTGTTTAAATGTTGGTCAGAGTCATTATCCCTTAAACAATTGTTTAAAAAAGCCACCCCCATAGCAGTAAAAAAAGTTTGATACTGTTTTAGAATTAATGGCTACATGCAAATCAATGCATGTAATATACATTGGCCCTAATCATTTTATAAGAAGAGGTGGGGAATGGTAGCATGCAGAATCAGATTTTCAGTTCTACCTCATCCGCTATCCTTGGAAATCGGAGAATCTTGACTTTCATGATTTTCACTTTTTATAGCATGATGTGCAGTCAAGATTTTCCTATTTTCAAGGGCAGCGGATGGGATAGGACGGGATAGGACTGGACTATCTAGTAGGACCTGACCATTGCCCTATAAGAGGGAGTATCTTTTGCATGCAAGTTTTGCATCGAATATTGAAATCCAAAAATAGGACCCAAAACAAAATAATAAAAATACTCCAATTGGTTTGGTGTCAATTTTGAGTGACTGAAATCGAAAATCAGTTGAATAGGTGTAGAAAATTGGCCCAAAAATCTAAAAAATCAGAAAAAATAAATTTAAATCAAACTAAGCCCGTTTTATTTTTTTTCAATTCGGTTCCAATTTTTGAAAATTTAGTTAATAGAAACTAAAATCAATTCGTTTCAATTTTCAGTTTACGCTGAACCAAAAAAAAATCAAAAATTTCAGTTTTGATTTAGTTAATCATATCTGCACCCTCAAGACATGTTGCACATGCTATAATATGATTTGAAGACAATGCTCTAATGATGTCTGGTGTAGATGATTGAGATAAAAGAACATTTCCAATGTGATTCAAAGGAGTCAAACACCTTTTAAAGATGGTGATGGCTTTGAATCACATGATAGATATATTTTTTTGTTTCAATCTTCAACGCCATAAATTTTTATAGTATGGTCTTCAGTCTTCACCTATCATTTTTCTCAAAAACGTAACCCTTATACCAAATAGCTTGGCGCTTGGTACCTAATATCAACTCCATTTTATAATCCCATAATTAGCCCTATCTATGAACCGCAGAGGCTCATTTGACCTTTCAGCCAAAGCAAGGGTATTCATGTCATATGACCCTTTGCCCGCTCTTAACTGTTTTCAAAATTATAAACTCAAAAAATCGATTTCGAGGATAAATCAAGAAGAAACGAAACCCGAAAAACAAAGCTCAAATTTTCCCGTACCAAATGGAAGCTCCATCTCCAGGAGACGATCCTTCGCTTATAGAAATCAAAGAAGAAGATGATTTACTTCTCCACATTGATAATAATATAGATTTCTCTTTCTCGCCTCTAATAACCCCCAGATCTAACCTTCCCGATAGTATAAACCCTCGATCAGGTAACGGTTTCTCTATCGATTTTTATGTCCTATTGTAAATTTGGCCATTATAATACCTATGCCCTAGTTTGATTTACATATGTTCTTAATTTTCCGGTTTTAGGATTAGGTTTTATTCGAATCAATGGTTTTTATGGATATTTTTGGTACTTCAGAACTAGGTTATAGAAATCAGACAGGGAAATGGGGTAATATAGAAGATTTTTTTATTTATCGAAGAATTTGGATGACGAAGATTGATGATTAAAGTTATTGTGGGTGCTTTTAGTTATTTTGTAGAAATAATGGAGTTGGGCATTTGGAAAGTTTAGTTTGGTCTTGAATCGAAGCCATTGTAGATAGATTCTCGTTTCTGAGTGACACATTATTGATTTGGAGCCGCAGATCTCAACAATAAGAAGAGTTGGAGATAGTTGATGATTCTTATTCTCATGATCTGCTCTGGAAGTCTGGATTTCATGATTAAGAAGCATGTTCAAATGGAACTCTATGATTAGATACTAGGGGAAATCCCAAATTGAACCCCTTTTTACCATGGGTGACAACCTAAAACATCATGGCAATTGGTTCTTCCAAACTATCAGTCAATTGCCATCTGCAAAGAATATTGATCAGATGGTTAAGATCATCTAGCTGGTGCAATTGTTTTGCTCCAATTAGATGGAGGATAGGGAATTAGGGATATAAAAACCTTTTCGTTGGATAGGATTAATACTGGATTATAGCTTAAATGTGTGTGTTTTTCGTTTCCCTTGCACAAGACCATTCATCCCACTATTTCTGATATGAACTTTAGCACAATTGCAAGCATTGTATTGGCTTGGAATTTTCTTGAATGTTAATTGTTTAGCCCATACTTACCAAGTTCACATTCACACCAGAAAATCAATTTTGGCGAGTAGCAAACTACGAACTGTGAGAAAGCAAGAAAAACTGTATTTAGGTAACTATGGCTTTGATCTTGGCAAGTTCTTGTGGATAGTACACTGTAACTTGTTTGGATGTATTTTTTGTTGGCAGAAAGCACCCAAATATCACCAATGAATCAATGATCCACAAGATGAACACTCAAACAATAATTCAAAAGAGAGAAAACGATAAAACAGATCCAATCATACAAGAGACAAGGATTTACATGGTTCAGCAAGATTGCCTAGATCCATGGGGCAAAGAAGAACAATTTTATTGATGAACTCTTGAGAATACAATACAATCTTGGGTTCTTCCGAAAGAGAAAGGTATAATAGTGCCTAGGGTTTCCAATGCATTTTCTAGTACTAAAATGCCCCCAGCAGTATATAGTGCCTTCAGGGGCCTGCCGGCCCGGGAACCCCCTGCCCAATAAGAACACCTGGACAACCATATCTCCAAAGGTATAACGGAAGTTAGGGCCATAAACAACATTTTGTTCTTCTATTGCATCAAGATTTATTAATTCCGAAGTGCTGTTGGAGGCCTTTGTATAATGATAATCACTGTGAATGTTGCACTTGAATGTTGCACTTATACAAACCAATAAGGATTTTTTTCCTGAAGCATAATTCTGATACAAGTTTTATCGGGCTATAGGTATCGTTTACTTTCTGCTTGCTACTATGGATAATCAAACCAACTTTTAAACAGAAGATCCTGCATGTTCTTGATTGGATTTTGACAATGTGTTTAATCTAGTTGACATGGCAATAGCTTTATAAAAATGGTGAAGCACAACATAAATGTAACTTTGAGGCCTACATGATTCATTGTATTACTTCAATGCTTAAGTTATGGGCTGCTTGCGTGTCTATGTTTTTCCTGCACATAATAAAGGCAATATATCTAGGTGATTGAAGGCATATCATATTCATACTAGTTAGACTTTCAAAGATGATGGAGTAAGAGGAAGTCGGTCATGTACTCTTTGTAGTTGTCATTTTTCAGATACCTTAATTTAGGTTATTTATATTTGATCCATTGGTAGTATCGCCACTGTATGGTAGACAGTCCATATGCTTATTACTTCCCTAAATAACATAGGAACCATTGAATCATTCTTCATCATTTTCTTCCTGCAATATCTCAATTCCTTGAATGTCTCCATGATCTTTTATCTCCAATTCCAAATGTCAGCTTGAGCCAATCTTTCTCATCATTGATATATCATGTTAGCATCCCCTTACGACTTCATTAAACTTAATGGATCTTCACTTGCTTATGGTGCTTGCAGCAAAGCTAAAAAATAACAGTTTGCAATTGAACTTCTTAAATCACTATTGAGGTGCTTGCTTGCATTTTCTATCTCATAGTAATGAACTTCTTAATGAATTGTATGCTTCAGAAAACTTGAAGTTGGAGCAAGTAACAAGTTATTTGTCTAGGCGATTCCATTTTCACATCTTGGTCAACTTGATGAAATTTGTAGTCAAAGTTTGCAAATGTAGTAATTAGAATGTCAAGGGACTCAAAACATTTTAATAAATAAAAAATATACGAGGAAGTTTAGTGTGGCCCCAATAAAAGAGAAATTAGAAATGAATACATAAGAGGAAGTTTAGGAAGAAAATTAAGAAATGCCATTTGCGATTTGGGCATGTCCATCAGAGACCTTAAAAAATCCTTGTACAAAGGACTGACACAGTACAAGCACAAGTAAAAGAGGATGATCATCACAAGTTGACCCCAAATAGATAGGATAAGGCAATGATGATAAAAAAAGATAAGTATATGGTATTGGACCATAGATATTTATTTTGAGAAGAAGTATCTCCAGTCTTGTTTTAGCTCATTTTCTTTTCCATAAAGTAGAGGCCTCAGGCAAGGTTTCCAGCTATGGAGTTCCATTTACATTATATATATAATTATGCCTTTGTAACTTTGTTTTCTTCCTCATTCTATTTGTTTTTTATATATATTTTTTATTCTTGTCCTAATTTGTCTTGCATGTGTTTTTTTACTGTAAAAATTTGTGGACTTTCCATGTTAGTGTAATTTTACTGGACCATGATTTTCTGCCCAGTGCAGGGAATACACCGTGATAATGGATATTGTGTTTTTGGTAGATGTTACTAGTATTATTGAAGTGTACAAATCTGGAAGTCATGTTTTTGTATTGCAGAACTTTTGAAGGATATCAGCAGCCAAAGACCTTCCTCTCCATCTCCTAAAGATATTGGCAACAAGGAGAACCTTGAGATGGCGCTAGAGACTGATTTAGGCATGCCAACCTTTAGTGAAGATCCACTGCAGACAAAGAGGAGGAAAAAGGCTCAAGGGTTTAACTTAAGGAAAAGCATAGCCTGGAATAGGGCTTTCTTTACTGAAGAAGGTTTTGTCACTTCTGCCTTTGTTGTTTTAATCTGATGAAAAAATGATACATAATAACCATTGCAAAAGCTTTCAATATTTTCTCCTTCCTATCAGGTGTTCTAAATGCTCAAGAATTATCCATGTTGAGTGTGTCTTTCAATAAATCCAACCAGAAGTTTTTGTCTGGGGATAATGAAAGGGCAACAGCATCAGTGATGGTATCCAGTCTAAGTAGTGGTAGATCTAAGTTGCAAGATCTTGAAGAAAATTTATGCAATCAATTGCCTGCAAGGTCTCAAACCGAAGAGAAAATGTCTGATACTTTACTTTCGAAGTCATATTGTTCAAATCCGGACGATCCTCCAGTACCTGTGAGTTTTTTCTGAAATTTGTACACATTATTCTGTCGTTGTTATAATTATCATTGCTACTGTTTCCATAAAGATGTGAGAAGGGATTGGGAGTTTTTTTATTGTTCAGCCCTTTCTTCATGTTGATAATGGAAGGTTGCATGTTAGTGGAGCTGATGATATGTGTTGCAAATTCTAAATGTGTCTTCTCCAGACACCAAGAAAGGTTCCTTTAACCAAAGTCATTAACAGAAGCGTTCCTCAAGGTGGAGGTATCCCACGATCATCACTTTCCTATTCATATCCTTTTTGTATACGATAATAGGAAAATTGGTGGTATTATTTTGATGGGGAAATTTTTCAATATATGATTTCTGAAAATGCTTCAAGGTTTCTTTATGATCTCTTTCTTCAATTCAAAATAATTGAGAAATCTTAACTCCATTATACACAGAAGAGGCTTGCTAATGCAAACAAAACAAGTGGTATTCCTAAGCCGTCAAAATTCATGGTTACAAAGGCCGATTCATCTGTTGTTCCTGTGACATATAAGAATTCTATTCTGGCTTCAAATCGCTCAAAGTGTAACGAAAACACTACCCCAGGTTCTGTTTCTGAGCTTCTTGTCATCTTTTAAGGGTTCGATCAGGAGAGCAGAAAATATTTTCATCAAATTATTTTATCGATTTACTCATCGATAAACCAGTCTGTGTTTCTTAGCAGTTAAAATCGAGAAAATTTTCAGTCTGGCAAGTTCCTCATCGAATACAAAAGATGGCTGTTGCCGCATCACCTCAGCAGCTAAATATTCTGCAGTCTGTCCTAGGAAAAAAATGGTAAGAATTGAAGCAGCAAAGATAGTTCTACCCCAGTACTGATGAGATTTTTGGTTATTCTGTTCTGTTTCATTGCATATCGTAAAGAAGTTTTATTATAAGTGAGCAATTTTGCATTAATTGAACAGGTCAAGCTGCCTTATGAGGCTCAGTTATCAGATCATCTTCAGACTCCCCAAGTTTGTAAAGATACTGGTGGCTTGACGGAAATTAAAGGGCTCGTAATTCCGGCAGATACATATACACCTATTAGTCGTGCAAATTTTAGTAAAGTTACAGTTTCACTCCCACAAAATGATCAACATAGTTGTAGAAATATTTCATCTGCACAATTCCATGCTAAACCATCAGCCTTACGGATGCCTTCACCATCTTTAGGATTCTTTTCTCAGGTACCTGTCAACTCAGTCATGTTAGATGAATTCATGGTAGTAATATAGTTATTGATGTATTACATGGCTATCATGTCCAGAAATTTGACATTGATGGCTTTCTTTGAATATCATATATGATTCAGGAAAAAGTTTCCGTTGCACGCAGTATCCCATTAGAGAATTATACCCTACCACACCGTATTTCTGAGCCTAATGTTCCTACTCTGAGAAAACATAGTAAACGGAACCACATTGGTGAGCAGAAGCTTTCATATATACCTTTTGGGAGACTGCCAAGAGTAGGCACTGATGCCACAACCACTGGAACTACTGGAGCTGTAAGTTCTTCAACACATGTTTCTTCTACGTTTCTCCTCATAACCATCTTGCCTTCTCCCATTCATTTGGGGTCAGCTTTGTGATTCGTATTTCTCCAATTCTGTTCCTGGTTATACTCTGATACATGGTTTAAAATACCGGTTTTCCGGTACGCATCATCCAGCTCAAAAACCGGTGCGTATCTTCCGATATGTACTAGTTCCGGATGATACATTGGTATGTATTGTCTGATACATTACCAATATATACGTAATGCACCGGTACGATACAATCAGAGTACCATAGGTTGACCTCCAAAACCGGTATGTATCGTCTGATATGTACTGGTTTCGGACAATAATTTGAGCCATGCTCTGATACTCCCCAATTTTCATTGTCTTTTTTCAGTGCTTCTCTCTAAGTCTTTATTGGTCTTTCTTTGCTCCTCCCTTCGTGAAAGTTGCTTTACTTTCAAGTGTTCTATTTCTTCCATTTTTAGTCATGCTTCATATTAAACTCAGAACTGCACTGTGGTTGATGTCATTGCAGAAGATGCACGTGAACGATTCATCCATTTCCAAGACTTCTGATTCCCAAAGAAGTATTCAGGAGGCATTGCCCAGTGATGTCTCAACAGTCGGTGACAATAGTGCTGAGCATTACAGGGAACAAGTTCAGAGGAATGCCTCTGATCAGGAAAACCACAGATTACAGATTAATGATGAAAAGTCGCTTGGAGAATGTGGAACTTCAAAAGAATCCAAGAAAGCTATTGATTTGGAGACTGATGGTGACATCTGTCTACCAGTCAAAGAATCTACTGGAAGTGAGTTGGCATCTCCTCGTGCTCAATCTGAGCCAGACCCTTCAAAACAAATAGAAGAAAGCACATCCAAAGTACATAACTCGGTTGAGCATCCACAGGTGGAAGATGTGACTCACGAATCTTGCACTGTTTCTAGTGAACACCGTAGACATTCAAATGACAACCAGTCAGTTGAATATGACTTCATCTCTGATTCCACATTTGAAGATACCACAAATAACACTTACCGAGGTAATTCTGAGGAATTTGAATTATCTTGGGGTCTCTGTGAAGAACAAATGACAGGTGTTGGAATTAGTTGCAGTTTTGAGTCAGTTTGTTCTTCGGCTGAAGAAATAGGCTTATCAATTCAGACCATGCGAGAGAGAAATTTCTCTCCAGGTTCCGGAAGCTTCCCCGGTGACGAAAACATGGGACTGACAAGTAATCTCTCTTCCGAGGAACCTCAAACTGCTTTATCTGAGATGGGTAAGCTTGAAGATGGTGATCTCCAGCATGAACTAAAGCATGATGTGTTTCCTGATAAAGATAAAGGTGCAACAATGCCAGCGTGAGTATTGAAAGTTCACTGATTAATTTGGTTTTCGAAAGTTTTCTATATAACTCATAGGAAGCATCTAATATATGTTAATCTGAGGCTTCTCCCTAACTCTTTTTGTGGCAGCAAGACAAAAATTGAGGCCGACTCCAAGCCAGATGCTTGTCCGGGTGTATACCCATTGAACGCTGTACCATTCTCAGATGAATGGCTAGCTGCTCTTGAGGCTGCTGGAGAGGTAAATTTATTCTGTAGTAAATAAACTTTAAGAGAGGTCACAAGCGTTTGAAATTTTGGAATTCACTTGTTCTTACCAGTGGTAAAGAAAATTCCAGTTATGACAAGGTCTCAATGGAACAATTACCAACTTGACGTTATATTACTTGAGCACTTCAATTTGACTGATTCATCCATACCAGGGACCTTTGGACATGCTCCTGTGGCGGTTAAGAAGTCTGCATCCGCCTGTGGTTATTTCAGAAATAATGAAGTCATATTTCGAAACATAAAAATATAAGTACCTTTAAATTTCCCTTCCAGAAAAATTCACATTTGAAATATAAATGCATTTATTTTTGGAGAGATGATTTATTATTGAGAGGTTTCTTGTTGAAGAAGCATGCAACTGGGTCGTACTAATCCACAATGTGGGTAATGATTTGCGTATTTCTTATCAAATGTACCATGGTTCAAACACCCGAAAACTCGGCTCAACTCGAAAGTCAAGTGGGTCGAGTTAACTCAAAGATTCGGATAAACTTGACTCGCTCCGACTCGGTTATTAGTAATATGTTTAAAAATATATATTATATGAAAAAAAATATTTTACAAGGAAAACGATGTTGATAAAATGGGTAGTTTGCTATGTTCTTAAAAAATAGGGTTTCTAAAACCTTAATTAAGGAAAATATTTCATATATAAGGGTAGTTTATTAACCCCGGTTGCATCATCCTAGAGAAATCTCAACTCGACTTGGACTAAACTAGAAATCCTGGTGAGTCGAGTTACTCGATGACTCGCCGAGTTTTAGAACTATGAAATGTACATCCTCCAAATTTTTGAGTGGTTCACATCTCCTCTGACACTACATTTATTGCTTAACCTTGTGCAATGCAGCATATTCTATTGAAAATTTTACAAGGTTAAAATTTTGTGATACATTTTGTTAGATGCAGAATGGAAAGTTTAAAGTATGTCTAAAGGGCTAACAAACTAGTTACAATTGTCATTTCATGATTTCAGTAAGTTTGATTATGCATCCATGCCCTCTTACACAAGCATTTTGCAGGATATTCTGAAAATGAAGAGGGGTGCAGTACAGAACTCTCCACCTGACAAATCTCTTCCAGAGCCTGGTCCATGGTCTCCGGTATTACCATCACTTTCCCTCCATGTCCATATTTAAATGTTCACAATGAAACACAAATGGTAGGACCCAATAGCATATATATATATATATATGGGTGTGTGTGTGCGTGCATGTGTTATTGGATGTAGGCGTCCACCAACTCACCATCTATAAAACTAGTGGAAAAGAAGAGAGAGGAAGAGATGTAGTAATGCCTGCATATGGGATTTTTTTTTTTCTCTCTATGAATATAATTCTGCATAGATGATCATTCATGCTTTAATCCGTGTAACCAGTGTGCAATTGCCCTGCTATTGAGGGCTATAATTTATTCGGCTTACACTTAATCTATATGATATTTCCAGGTGAAAAGGAGCAATCAAGACATAGGACCTTTCGACTGTACTAAGTACACGAACCTCCCACCATCTGATCGTGCCTGATAACTTAATCATACGGCAGCCCAATGCTACTCAGTAACTCGGCCACTTCACGTTTCCAAAAGTTGATTGATTTGGTGCTGCAGCTGTGTACTAAGGCCAATATTATTCCGGTTAAAGATGGCGTCAAAGATGCCTTTATAAGTGGTTGTTGGGCTAAGAGTACTCAATGTGCCTGCTCTACCTTTGCTTGTGGAATGTGGATAAATACCGAGAGAAGCTGTTGTTGGTTAAGCTGGTTGTTATGGTTATGTAGTATTCCCATTCTTTTAGCTGACTTGTAAGTTGTAACCGACTGAGAATTGCTTAGTAATTGACAATTGGAGTATCATTTTACATTGGATTTACGAAATTAGATCCCACCCCTCTATTTTTTTGAAATACACGAGTGTTTTTTGGGGGCTAGAATCAGGTGTAGGAAATGAACAAAAAGGTTTATTAAAAGGGGCCGACCCTCATGTAAACATCAAATGGTGTTTAAGGTGTTTAAATGATCTTACACCATTTATTGGCTTATGATCTTAGAAATCTATACTGTCAAAAAAAAAAGTCATCAATTGAAGGGCTCTAGGTTTAAAAATCACACTTTTTGGGAGATTTGAACCATCTGATCTGTACACTCTAATACCAACTGTTGTTTTTAGTTTTGATGGCTGATATTAAAGTTCACCAATTGAATGGCTTACATCCACTTAAAAGCATGATCCTTTGGCTGGGGCATGTTCCATCGATAGATTGCCACTTGAGCAATTTAGATTGATCATAGATGAATGTCACATGACACAATGATAAATCACATTTCAAAGGTGTGAGATAAAAAATAACAGTTTAGTAGTGTAAGATCATTAGACCTGTTTAAACGTCTGTCAGGAGCCATTATCCCTTATTAAAAAGCTCACCAATTGGCTACATCTCCAGTAAATGGTGGAAGCCCAATTATTTTGTAATATTGCACTAAAATTTTATTGATTGTCTAGCTGCAGGTGGTTGATTGAATGAACGGGGACATCTTGGGCTTTGCTCCATCCAATGGTGTACCGAGTGTCGTATGGCCTTTACTGAGGATAGAGAGAGAGAGAGATATGAGACAAACCGGTTACTTATTTGCATCAGACATGCAGCGGAATTTTGGTGTTGTTAGGTGACTGACCCGGTCAAACGGGCAGGGAATTTGTGCCATGCACTGCATATGCATGGACCTTGAGATTCGCATAGGGATGGCAATGGACCAAGCTTGGGCTGGGCTAGGGTAAACCCAAGCCCAGCCCAGAAAATTTAAGCTTCCCAAACCTATGGTAGCCTTATTGATCCCACGCCCGGCCCAGAAAATTTGAGCTTGCCCAAACACATGGAAAGTGTATAAGTGTATTGATCCCAAGCCCAGCCTGCAATAAACTTTCAAAGCCCAAGTATGACCCAGCCTGACCCGTTTATTCATTAATTAGTTATTCTTTTACAAAATTTGACTGATTGGCTCTATAAATATAAACATTGATGTATTAGAAGTACCTAATAAAATGTTATATTTAATACCAAAAAAGTCTTAAGAGATTCAAAGTAATTCTATAAATTTTTATTTTTATTTTTTTTATTTTTTATTTTTTATTTTTAATATTGGAAGTAAAAACTCAATATTCTTATCATATATATGAGAGCCCAGCGCCCTAAGGGCTTAAGCTCATTTAAATTTCATACTTAAGATGCTAGCCCAAGCCTTATATCAAGCCCAACTCCTGCTTAAACCAGGCCAGGCCTTACAGGCTGCGCGGGGCTGGGTAACCCATTGCCACGCTTAGATACGTGCACATGTTGACATGCATAGTAGGACCTGCGCTGCGGCACGGATGCCGTGGCTATATGACAGGGCCGATTACTTAATACGGGCTCATAGTTTAGATATATACGAAGGTGCCTAATACCAACTCGAAAGAGACCCAAATATTGTGTCTTGGTTTTAAAACACTAGTCGGAATGCGGAGTAAAGGGTGAAAAAATGGGAAAAAACAAACTTTATTTTCAGTAATTTTTCGGTGGGGGTTCCCTTCAGTACATTTCGAATTAATTTCAATACCTTTCGAAAAAGTTTTGAGGATTAAAATTATATTTAATATTTTTTAAAAAAATTACTGCAATATATACTAAATTACTAACATATTAAAATAATAATAATTAAATTAAATTAAACATTAAAAAAAAAAACAGAATTTACCAAAATTTCGCCAAAAAATACCAAAATTTTCGTTTGACTCCCTTTTCGCAAAATTTCGGCAAAATTGTCACTATGATAGAAAGCTCTTTTTTTCATAATTTGAAAAAGTACGAAAAAGTAAAGGGTGAAAAAAAAGAAGAAAACATTGGGTTAAATTTCTTCCAAATATATATATTTGAAAATTGCATTTAATACGTATAGAAAGCTCTTCCATAATGAAAAATGCATATTTTAAAGTACATGCTTTCTATGAATTTTATACCTTGTATGAAAAATGGCATTTTTTGTTAATATGCAGTGATATCAGTTTTAGAATATTTTTCGAAGTTGTCTATCCTCACTGTCACACTCTTTTGATGTTTAAATGATCATACAACATTCATGTGTTTGATGTGACTAATCCAAGCCGTTAAGAGTGACACCTCATACATGGAACTGTAGTCGGCCCGAGAATCACAATTTTTGGATGATAACCTTCTGATTTATACACTCTACTATCAACTTTTGTGGGCGTGTGTGTGTGTGTGTGTGTGAGAGAGAGAGAGAGAGAGAGAGAGAGAGAGACGATTAAAAGCATAAAATGAAAGCAATAATGAAGCTGGAGTATGAGTGCCTGCTCCTCAGTTCTCGAGGCTGTCTCGGCCGAATGTCCGTATAAAAATAAAATAAAAAATAATAATGAAGCAGGAGTAGAAGAGGTCAAAATGAAGTCCCTATACAGCCTATTCACAAAAACAGTTGGGTTTGTATCAACAAACCTGAAGTCACAGAGGAGATGGCCCTTGTTTGCCTGTACATTCTCGCCCCCCCCCTCTCCCCGCGTTACAACTGCCATCTAATCAAAATAACCCTAGGACCTACTTGCATTTACAATTTCAAAAATTGGTGATGAGAATGGGGGCTTCCTTTTGTTCTTTTACAATCAGCTCCACCATTTAACCACTCAATTCCTTCCAGTCGACCCTCTTTCTATTTATTTACACTGAGTGACCACAAATCCACAGTTTATGTACCTTGATGGATAGAATTTGGTAGCTAAGAGAGGTGGAAGGAGCCCTGCCCTTCGGTTATCGCATATAGAAGCCTCTCCTTCATCCTTTCCTGAAACCCATATAAATATTAGAGTTCCCAATTACATAACAATGGGAAAGGATTCAACACAAGCTCATTAAGTACCCCTTTAGCCACACAATCCCATCAAAATTTGTATTAAACAATTACAGGGTCCTTGAGACTGTCAGTTTTTTACGGGGATCCTGTGGCTAAAAAGGCATTTCATACATCATGATACCCCTGATGCCCCATTATTCCTTTTACAGAAACCAGTAAAAGACAATGGAACGGATACTGACGTACTATTTGATATCTGATCACAACATTGGCAATGTTCACAAGAGGGACTTGCCCATTTCACCATGTCAGATGTTTTTTCAGAGCCTGGTTTATCGACTATTCCTTGAGCATTTTCAGAAGTGATCCTTCCACGTCAGAACCAAACTACAAAATGATTAATTAATATTACCTTAGAAGAATATGGAGGAAGTTTCAGATAATTAGCACAGGTCATCACACTCGGCAAATCCCCGTCAGCTGACTCACTAGGATGCTGCATAGAGAAGGCATGCAATGGGATCCCAAATCAAGATACACAGCCCACGATAAGTACAGTGTGATAAGAATAAAAAAAAGATGTGATTGCAAGAAGGATAACCACAATACCTTACGGACAATAGTCAGTTTTGGGTTCAGAGCTGCTAAGCCACCTGGTGGAAGCCGGGGTGCTCCAGTAACAAATTGAAGGAATGCTCGTCGCTGCTCACATTCAAACTCTTGTATAATTTCCAGCAACTGCAATATGACATGAATCATGAGCCCTTTTTTATGAAGTGTGATAAGATGTAATTTGGTCATAGAACACATGCATCTAAGCTAGATATAAGTGTTCTATGACCGCGCCAACTTAGGATTGAGATGAAGGAGAAAAGATTGATGGGTAGATATACTGACACTAATAACGGAAGGACTGCTAGCCGTGTAGCCATGATCAAACTTGATGTGATCCAGGATCTCACCAGACTAAGGAAACAATGATCATCATATATTAGGATATCGATGACAGATAAGTGTATGTCAATCAAGCAGTATTTGGTGAAAAAAACATACCATCCATGCATCTCGTTCCCCACATAGTAAACGCTCAAGCTCTTCCTCAGTAAAAATCTGAAGATTTTTCAGTGGGAACACCTGCAAAAGAAATGACAGATTATAATAATTTAGAAAGAACAGCATACCATACAACAAAAGCCAGTATTTAATTAGAATTACTTCAACTGATCCCACTGCCAATTAGCTTCTAAGATAATACAAACATAAACCTACCAAAAGATATAACCATTCATTTTGCAATTGTTGAAGGAAAAAAATTACCCCAGCCAAAAAAAGGTAGATCATCAACCCCAGCAGACAGCAGTATCTGTCTATAATTTTGTACGTTCAAAACCTCATTGACTTTGGTTCTCACTAATGATCGTGTATCTTTTCCACAATATCTCTCTTCGAATTTGGTTCTCTTTAATGATTGGATCGAAGCTCTCGATGCAGGATCCACACCAATTTGGTAGTTTGTCCAAACCAAAATATACACAAGGAAATTGCTTTTGGAATGTCAGCCTGGATGAAACAATGGAACAATATTGGGGAGGATGATCCTCTTGATATCAACCTGGCTAAAGCTTATATGAGGATTGGAGAGAATGGGCTTATCATGTACACAACGGAAAGATGATTTTCTGAGACTTTTCGAGTCCTTAGAATCGAAGAGAGTTACTCATAAAAATCGCACAGTGGGTCATGGTAGGAAAGGAAAAAGAGAACTAAGGAATTTACAGTCCTCAGTAAACTATGGTATAAAGGGAAAGCATAGAAAATAGTAAGAGGGAGCTTTTGGGTTTGTGCCTGTAGGGAGTTAGCGTTTTAGTTTCTTAACGAAAATTATATCATGAAACGTAAGGGGCCTAGGGAAGGCCAAGAAGAGGGGAAAATCAGACTCGAATGGACGCAAAAGGTAGTAGACATTGTGGCGTTGCAAGAAACAAAATGAGATAAGTGTGACAGTAAAAAGATTAAGCCAATTGTAGATGGCAATCAGTGGGATTGGAGAGCCATTGATGCGAATGCCTCGGCTGGCGGTCTGTTGGTAGTTTGGGACGAAAGAGTGCTCAACTTTGTTGACATGAAGTGTGGCAATTTTTCCTTGAGTATTAAATTTAAGGACAGAGAAAAGGGAGTGGAAAGAATGTTGACAATGTGTATGGTCCTACCCATAAAAGATGGAAAGATGATTTCTGTAGTGAACTGAAAACGGTTAAGGAAAAATGGGATTTGCCATGGTGTTTTTTTTTTTTTTTTGGGGGGGGGGGGATTCAATGAATTCATGGGACTGTCAACTTTTGGATATGCCGATGTTAGGGTCGAAATTTATGTGGTCTAATGGGCAAGAGGAGTCAATTACGTCTAGCTTGGATAGAATTATATGTTGTAGGGAATGAGAAAATTGTTACCAAAAGCTACAACTCACCGCTCTTCCTAAACCTACATCTGACCATATCCCATTCATGCTATCTGCAAATGAAGGTAAATGGGGCCCCACCCCGTTTAGGTTTGAGAATATGTGGCTTCTTAATGGTGAATTCAATGAGCTAGTTAGGAGGTGGTGGCTCTCATGGGGATGTAGATGGGCATCCCCAGGATAGTTTCATGGAAAAATTGTTGTTGAAAAAAAAAAGGTCAAAAAATGGAATAAAGAATGTTTTGGCAATGTGCATGAGAAAATGGATAAAATCCTAGGGGGGTTGGAAGGGATCAACCAAAAGGAGGTAAGCGAATCACTAGACCTTGATGAAATGGAAAGAGGAAACTCTTAAGGCTGAGCTAGATCAAAAGATGAAGGAAGAAGAACGTGAGATGGCTAAAAGAGGATGATAAAAATACAAAATTCTTCCATGTTACGGCAAGCATGAGGAAACGGGTGAATATAATCAGGAGATTGAGGGTTGGTGATGTGGCATTGGAGGGATCAGGATGAGATTGGAAATGCAGTAGTTACATTTTAAAAGTATTTATATAGAAGCGATGGTTGGAGTCCCCCTAGATTGGATGGTATTGAATTCCAAAGCATTTCAAGTTTCGATAAGGATAGAATGGAAAAGGAATTCCATATGGAAGAAATAAAAAAGCGGTCTTAGGTTCGAGTGGTGATCGTGCACCAGTCCCGATGGCTTCACTATGCAATTTTACAAGCATTTTTGAGATTTCTTGAACGAGGAAATTCATGAAATTTTTAAGGATTTCTTTGAACGTGGAAAATTTTCAAAATGCATCAACAATACATGTCTAACCATCATATACCTACAAAGGCAGGAGTTGAGGCAATTGAGGAATATAGACCAATTAGCTTGTTAGGGAGTGTGTCAAAGATCATAGCTGAAGTAGTTGCTATCAGACTTTAGCCGATTATGGGAACCTTATTTCAACAAATCAGAGCGTGTTTGTAGATATGAGAGATCTTGTATGGGGTGGTTGTGGCCCATGAGTGTATAGATTTAAGACATAAAAGTGGCCTTTCCCGAGTAGTGTGTAAGTTGGACATGGAGAAAGCATACGATCGAGTTAATTGGAATGTTCTTGATTATGTGCTTCGACATATGGGCTTAGGATCTCGTTGGAGAAATTTGATTTGAAATTGCATAGCGACTCTTAGATTCTCAGTTATTATAAATGGAGCTCCTAGAGGATTTTTTGAGTGCTCTAGAGGGCTCAGATAGGGTGACCCCCTATCACCGTTTTTGTTTGACATTGTTGGGTATAGTTTTGTTGAAGCTATTAAAGCTAGCCAATGAGAAAAACCTTTTTGGAGGATTTGAGATTGGTGCAGGAAGGCCCATGGTGACTCATCTGCAGTATACAGATCACACAATGATTTTTTGTGGTGCGGATGAGCGGGAAATCCGAAATTTGAAAGCCATTGTTAGGTGTTATGAAGCAGTCTCGGGCCAAAAATTGAATATATGTAAAACCACGATTTATGGAATAAGACTAGATAAAGGTGATATAGCTAGGTTGGCGACGACCTTTGGATGTGGTTGGGGGAGTCTACCTGCTCCGTATTTGGGGGTACCATTGTGTGCAGGTGGGACATCGATGGCTATGTGGGATCCGATTTGAACGTTTTGAGAAAAAAGTTGGCCGGCTGGAAGGGGGTTCTCTTCCAAAGGAGGGGGACCAATTTACTTCATGTCAGTGTTTGAATGTCCAACGACGATGGTGAAGCGACTAAAAAGAAATGAGCGATCTTTCCTTTGGAGTGGTGGCAACAAGAAAGAAAAGGTTCATGTGATTTGGGAGATAGTCATTGTACCTGTTGAGGAGGGAGGTCTGGCAATCAATTCCATTGAACTAGTTAATCATGCGCTGCTAAGAAAATGACTTTGGAGATTATGTGAAGAGGAGAACTCTTGGTGCACTAGTGGCAGAGTAGCCAAATATGGAAGAGAAATTAGGGGATGGAAGTGAAAGGCAAAGAGGCCGATTAGGCTCGGGTTAGTGGAAAAATGTGCACAAGGTCAGACTGACTATTGAGGAGGGTATTAGTTTTGTAGTGGGAGTTGATGATATGGTAACAATTTGGAAAGACAAATGGATTGGTGACGTTGAATTCATGAATAAGTTTCCTCTCATTTTCAACCTTGTTAGGAACAAAAATTGCACAATTAATGGAAATGAGAGATAGATCCCAAAGCACGGAGTCTTGGACCATTGTTCTTCATAGGAACTTAAAGGAGGATGAGGACAGGAAGTTCCTAGAACTTTTAGAGGAGATCAACAAGGTTAGGGTGGATGGTTCACGGCAAAATAAAAGATTGTGGCGGTGGGATAGAACCAGAAAATTTACGGTCAAGTCTTTCTATAAAGCTCTCTCTAGTAATTACATTTGCCCACCATGGGTATCTTTGTGGAAAACGAAATCCCCTTCTGAAAGTAAAATTCTTTGCTTGGGAAGTGGCATGGGGAAGAATCCGAACACAGGTTCAACCATGTAGTAAGGGAATGACCATGCCCAACGGATGCATCTTCTGTGGGGAGAGTGAGGAATCAGTGGCACATTTATTGGTGGACTGCCTTTTCGCTCAGCATATGTGGGCCAATTTCCTTAGTGGATTTGGAGTATCCATTTGTCTAGGTGTTTCGGCGGCATCCATCCTTGCAGAGTGGACCGACTTTCCTTTTAAGGATAACATTTCCATCTTGTGGAGAATGCTACCATTGGCTATACTTGGGGAAATCTGGGAAGAAAGATATAGGAGGGTCTTCGAGGCAAAGTACAGTACATGCAATGCGGTACTAAACTCGATGTTTGACGATCTCGTTGAGTGGTGCATAGCTTCTCCCAAATGTTCGATTTCCTCGATGGTGGAGCTTTTGAGAGAATGAGACTAACTTAGGCCCCCTTAGGTTCTTGCTAGATACCGAAGGGAATGTGTATTTGGTATTTCTCTCTCTTGGGTCCCTTAGTATACTATTTGTATGGTTTTATTTACCATTTGAGCTTCTCACTCGACTCCTCTGATCCACTGTAACTTTTGTTATCAATTAATAAAATTACAGTGTTTTACCAAAAAAGAAATATATAAAATCTTATTGATGTTTGCAAAAAGGAATTTGAAATTCAACATCTCATTGATCTCATGAAGGCGTCTGACTCTGACGCATGGAACTAGACACCTTTCTCTGGGAATTATATCCTCACCAATAAGCTGTTGGTTGCAGTTCCCAAGACCTTACATTTCATGAAAGAATCACATTAAGGGGCACTTTTGGAAGTCCCCCACTCCACCTTTCCACCTCTCATATAAGCTCTCTCCCTTAGTATACTATTAGTATGGTTTTATTTACCGGTTGAGCTTCTCGCTCGACTCCTCTGATCCACTGTAACTTTTGTTATCAATTAATAAAATTACAGCGTTTTACCAATAAAAGAAATATATAAAATCTCATTGATGTTTGCAAAAAGGAATCTGGAATTCAACATCTCATTGATCTCATGAAGGCACCTAACTCCGATTCATGGAACTAGACAACTTTCTCTGTATATCCTCACCAATAATCTGTTGATTGCAGTTCCCAAGACCCCTTACATTTCATGAAAGAATCCACATTAAGGGACACTTTTGGAAATCCCCACTCTACCTTTTCGCCTCTCGTATAAGCTTTATCTCCTGGTGCTTATCCTTTGTAGTTAACTGAAAAATGCATGGAGTAATTCTTAGACAACTTCCCACCACCTGCTAGCCCCGTCTTTTCTTTTGACTTCAAGTTATCCGGTCTTTCAATTCCAGCTTAAAGATGTCCCAAACTAAACCTTTTGTCTCAAACGGGCTCAGACTCCTAATATTTCAATTTTTTTACCATAGGGCCCCAGAGAACTCCTAATATTTCAATTTTCTGACCATTTCTCCAGATAGGCTATAACTTGAGGCTTGCTCAAATGAGCATAACATCAAGTCAAGCAAGAGACATATGTAGCTCATCTTTTGACTCATTTAGTTTGGCATCCCCTTTTCAGCCTACAGTTACAAATGAGTTCAATTTCGAACCCAGGCCTTACTCATTTAGAATCGGATGGGGTCCAGGTCTAGTCCAACCATGAAAATAGAGGAGGGGATCCATTGCTGCCTGGGTCAAGCTAGATCCAGACCTAAACCCTTTATTATGGGATTAGGTTTGGGTTGGGTTCGAATCAGGGTCGAGTTAAGTAAATCCTATTGCAATCGTTTTAAGAATCACTATATATGAGGTCCGGGGATATGGGATCAAATGCATGGTGGATCCATGCATTCGAATCAGATGGAGTCCACATGGTGCCCATCCAAGGGATTGGGTGCCACGACAACATTCCCAAGGAAGACCAGTCCATTTAAAAGACAATTAATTAAAAAATGGATATCCACCACCTAAAATGTGGGCAAAGGGGAAAAAATTCAATGCACTAGAATGTGTGAGGCAGTATCCAAATTTTTACCAGTTTTGACAACTAATTTTTTTTTTTAAATTTCTTTTTATAGATCACATGCCACATGGCAAATGATTTCAAAACGGGTGTTGTTTTGGGATCTCGTGCCACATGACACGTGATTTGAAGTTCAAATGCACCAGTTCATCCATGCATTCGAACACATATGCCCTTTTCCCTATATATATATATATATATATATATATATATATATATATAGTGAGAGAGAGAGAGAGAGAAAGTCTATGATAAGTTGAACTCTACGAGAGTGTTATTTGGGCACCTTGCAACACCCTAACAAATGTTTGGGTGCCACGTGGATGTGCATATTGTCGATTCAAGACCATCCAAAAAGAATTTAAAAGGAAAAAAAAACCATTTTAATCACCATTGACCATGGTTGTTAAAATGAATGATGACTTGAAAAATCAGGTCACCTATAGTTTCACACCTTTACATGAAGGTCATACATATTTTTTATGTTTTCATGTTAAGCTCTGTTAGGGATGGGTGAACCCTAGGGGTAATGGATGCCACATGGAATTTGGGTGCCACATGACAGACCAAAAGGCACTTTCGTCAGGCTCAATCTCTATGACGATGTTCTAAGGACCCTTTCTCCATATAGCAAGTTGTTTCTTTAGGACATGGTTGTAGGACTAAATCCTACGACGATGCTGTTTGGGTGCCATGTGTACGTGCACATGGTTAATTTGAAGACCTTCCAAAAAGATTTTTTTTTATCAATAAAGATGTAATTTCATTTTGGACAGGAGGAAGAGTACCAATGTATGTTTCGTCATAAGGCAATGAAGGCAGCAGTACAATGATGTCATCAACATAGACAATGAGAACAATAGTGTGTGTTTCTCCCTTAAAAAATAGTGTGATCATAATGACTCCTCCAACACCCAAACTGCATCACAACATCATTGAATTTCTTGAATCATGCTCTAGGAGACTGCTTTAGGTAATGGATAGCCTTTTTGTACTTACAAACTTTCTCCCACTGATGTAGAAACCCGGGAGGTAGAGCCATATACACTTTTTCCTTGAATCTCCATGTAGGAAGGCATTCCTGACATCAATGAGGGCAGCAGTACAATGATATCATCAACATAGACAATGAGAACAACAGTGTGTGTTTCTCCCTTAAAAAATAGTGCGATCATAATGATTCCTCCGACACCCAAACTGCATCACAACATCATTGAATTTCTTGAATAATGCTCTAGGAGACTGCTTTAGGCAATGGATAGCCTCTTTTTACTTACAAACTTTCTCCCACTGATGTAGAAACCCGGGAGGTAGAGCCATATACACTTTTTCCTTTAATCTCCATGCAGGAAGGCATTCCTGACATCAAGGCAATACAATGGCCAATCCTTACTTGCGACGAGAGATAGAAGAACCCAATAAGAATTGAACTTGGCAACATTGGAAAATGTCTCCTTGGAAATCAATACTAGGGGTTTGAGTGAACCCCTTGGCAACTAGCCAGGCCTTATACATCTTAGTAGACCTATCTGGGCGATACTTCACAATACACAAACACTTGCACTCCACTACTTTCTTCCCTACAGGCTCAGTGATTTCCCATGTGTGATTTTATTCTAGCGCCTTCATCTCTTGTACTATGGCCTCTTTCCAATTTGGTTGAATTAAAGCTTTAGAGACAGAGGATGGAATAGAAGTAGAATCCTAAGATGAAATGAAGCTAAAATAGCAAAAAGACAAAACATGGTAAGACACAAACTTACAGATAGGGTGCCTGGTACCTTTGGGGAAAAACAATGAGAAGATCTAAATTTGAGACAAGCCTTTGATCCGTGTCTTGAGCGAGAGAGATAGGCTTTTGTCCTTTTTTCTTCCTCTCTAAGTAATTGCCTATCCCAAATTTATCCCATTGTTCTTTAGTCCTAGCAGGATCACTTGACACTAGCTAATTCTTCAATTTCCTCTTCAACATCCTCCTCTCCTATGCATGGAAGAGGTAGACGTAGAGGTAGAGGATTGTTCTCGATGCTCTCTTCATTACTTGGATACTTCTCCCCTTGAAGAGAGTATTGAGAAGAAGCATAGAAGAAAGTAGACTCACGTTGACTTGAAGGAATGTAAGAAGGCAACCAAAAGTCCGAGGGGGCACTATAAAGAGCTTATGACTAGGACATAAAACCTTGTAGGGAGACTCCTCAATAACAGGTGTAGGCATGTGATTTATGAGATAGCTGGCAGTGAGGATAGCCTCACCCCATAAATGTTTGGATACATTCATTCACAAAAGTAAGGACCTAGCAACCACAAGGTGGCAATTTTTCCTCTCAGCCACTCCATTTTGTTGTGGAGTGTAATGACAAGTAGATTGTCACTCAATTCCATGTATCCGAAAGTAAGATTGAAGACCTTGGGAGGAGTTCTCCCCCATTGCCAGATCTTAGAATTTTTACCTTCACATTGATTGAGTCTCAACCCACTTGTGGGGGATTGGAAAGATTGCTTGAACCTCACCTTTGGTTTTCATAAGAAACAAGGTGGTGTAATGGGTACAATCATAACTAGAAGATACAAAGTAACGATAATCGTGAACAGAAATCACTGGGCAAGGCCCCCACACATCTATGTGAACAATTTTAAAAGGGACGACATTTACCTTAAGAATTAGAAAAGCGGGCTGACAATGTTTGGAAACTTGAAATGTTTCACAATGAGTTTTTTTGTAACTTATGGAATTGAGCGAGCGAGGATATAGAAGATGCAAATGAGGAAGGGGAGACCCCTCTCCTCACGCCCATGGCCAAATGTCCTCTTTGTAGTCAAGTCCTAAAACACACAAGGGGAAGAGAAGAGAGTTATGCTACAGTTCATCCTTTTAGTGAGTTTACTAACAAAGGAGGCTAAGTGGCATCTGAGGAATATGAAATGTAGAAGTGAGGGATAAACCACAAATCTGAACATTTCCTCGCCCCTGTACAGGGAGATGGGACCCATATGCAACTCTGATATGACAAGGCGAAGACATCGGAGTGGTGGAATAAAAAGTAGTAGACATACCAGTCATGTTGTTTGTGGTTCTTGAATCAATAATCCAAGAGGACTGAGATGTAGATATGGCATGAGCAGACCCAACAATACTCATCTCTGGGAGATGGGAGGAGTGGAGGGGGCTCGCGAAACGATACACAAGGTTCTGAGATACTCTCTGTCTAAGTTTAACAATGTTGGTGACTTCTTCCATTTGTGAGAAACCTCACCCAGGCAACAACTTAACAATGTTGGTGACTTCTTCCATTTGTGAGAAACCTCACCCAGGCAACAACAATCTACATGAACAAGTTATCAAACAGCTGTTATACATAAAACGTTCAATGTACCCCCTCCAAATTCAACGATATTATTCTATTAACGTTGTAAACACAACAATCTGTGATGTTACGGATCCAACCCAGAACACACTAAGACTGCTGATATAGTAATCAACCAATACACCAATCCAACCTCACGACAGAAACAGTCCAACAACTTGGGAATACTCAACAACGACAATGATAGCACTAGCACAGAACAAGGTAACAACCAGCAAGAAAAAACCACAAAAGAATGCAACGAAAAAGCCACAAGAGGCTGCTACCAGACAACGCACCAGGTTACACAACCTGTCCACACAGGTGCCACAGGCACAAGAGTCCTACGATTTAGTTTTCAACAAGAACCCGATGGCACAAACCTCTGAAAAATCTCCACAAATATCCATCTGATTATTATAAAAGATGCATTCGATAGATCCAACAAAAAATAATATAGAAGCAGTAGATTATAGTCACAGACCAACAGATCTGAGAGCTCCAGGATTCCTGGATTGGGTATTAAGCATCACAGAGAAAACAAATCTCGCAAATAAGCTTCAACTTTGTAAAAAAACGTCACAATATTACCTCTGGAGATGATCCAATGCTATAGGAAGAGAGAATCGAAGTTACAGAGCTCTGGATCTCGAAATCTGAAGGTTTGAGCTTCGAGAAAGACGATAATGGTGACTGCTCGAAACTCAAGATTTGCTGCTCAAATCAACTTGAGCAAAAAGCGTAAAACATTCAGGAGGGAAATCCAATAAAAAACCTACCTTCCAAACACTCTTTTGAGGTCAATAATTTGACCATGCTGATGTCAGAGTGAAGTTAGCAAGTTGTTGATGACATCAACAACGATACGGTTCAACGACGATAGTGTTCCGAGTGATCGATGCTCTGATACCAAGTTAATTTTGAAACACTCCAATTCTGGCTACTGCAAGTCCATAAACATTAATGGACCTGACAATGCCTTTAACCTTCATGAAGATAATTTTGAAACACTCCAATTCTGGCTAGTCTGGTTTTCCAAGTGAACAATCATCAAAATTCATCTTTACTTGGCATGCTAAATATTCTGACTAGAATCAAGTAACTATGTAATGCTCGTGGAACAAAAAGATAATATTACCAGCCAGTGTAACTAATCAAAAGCAAACAATATTTGAATATGATTGTGGAAAAACATTTTAACAAATCAGATTATGCTAATAGCAGCAAGATAGTGATCCAGCACACAGCCAATATTTAGTTTGAGTGCTCTTTAAAATGGAAAACATGACCAGTGTATAGTCAAAAGAAAACAATATATGAATACGATTGTGGAAAAACAATTTAACAAATCACATTATGGTAATTGCAACAATATGGTAATCCAGCAGAGCCAGTATTTAGTTTGAGTGTTCTTGAAATGGGAAACATGATTTGGACTTCTTTCCTAACAGCTTCCCACCACCAACAGAGTTACTTGGGAAAGAAAACAACCACCCTACTTAATCAAGCAGACCACACTGATAAAATGGAGCAAACCTGGTTAAACCCAGATTTGAAAGCTTCCACTTGTCTGAAAATTCCACTTCTCACAGTTGCATCCACAGCCAGAGAAACATATTCTTCCAGGTTAGTAATATTTACCTAAGAAAGAGAAAATGAATAAATTTGATAAGCTAGTGTTCCAATGCAAACACCATTAAAGATGTAGATATCATATTATTATACACCACTTAAATTAGCAAAAAGAAGATACACATATCATTTTTCTTTTGCTCGGAATACATATCATTATTTACCATTTCGTTGTTAATACCAGAGATGAGCATATAATCAGAATACCCCGGAAGAGTAAAATCAAGATAAAGATCCTCGATTCTAGCAGTCCGGAAACATAGGTCAGATATACAAGTGTTCTTCCCAGAATCGGATTCCAAAAAAAATTTCCTACCAACAAGCGCCTGAAACTCTCGCAAAGTACTTCCAAGCTCAGGGTCAAATGACTGGATATCATATATATCGAGCTCCTACAAAAAAAGTACAAGAAATAAATCAATGACATGATTATGAGCTTAGCATTATTTGAAGTATAAAATGCATTAACTTTTTCCAATCACAAGTAGAAAGAAAATCCAACTAAAAAAAAAAACAGAAAACCTGTTCAAGGATAAGTTTGTAAAAGGCTTTGGAGAAGGGTAGATCCAGAACCCTTCCATCCTGTAGTGCTTTTGCTACAACCTGCCCAAGAAGGACAAACTTTTTAAGCACTTCAGAGAACTGCATCCCGTTTGAGCAGTTCGATGCAGCTGACCATGGACGAGGAAACAGTCCCAAGGGAGCTACAACAAATTCAGAATCCTCAACCAATGAGCCTTTTCCCAAATAAAGTTGAGGTGAGGAAGATCCGTGGTCTTCCCTCCACATACCCAGCCCAACTTTCTGAAACTCACGACTAACCAAGGTGTAGAACTCCATTGTTGGACCCAGTCCAGTACCAACTTCTTCATTGTACTCCACTTCGAGGACAGCCTTTTGACAGGCATACAGATCCATCATCTGGGCAGCAGAATCTAGAATATGGCTCCTGTAAACTTGAAACTTTTTACGTGGCAAACCACTAGCATGTGACCTCCTGTCTCTTGGGACATTTGAATTGTTACTAGTCCATTGCTGCCCCGAATGTGGTTGAATTGCTGGCAACCCGAATGCAGTCAAACGGAAGTACTTCCGCCTTGTCTCGAAAGAAAACAAGAATGGGCATGCAGCCATTAACTGACTACACCACAAAGGCATGCCACTGATGGTCACTGCCAAAGAATCTTGCATCTGCTGTTCTAATTTTTCAGTCAGCTTACTGCTTATGAACTCAGTTTGTGGAACTTCAGGGGCTAACACTCTCAAATCATCAAATTTGTCTATTCTCCCATCAGCAAAAGCAGCACCTCTTTCACAAGATAGTAGATGAAATCTAAACCTGTTCAAGCCTTCCAAAACTTTTAGTAAAAATAGTATGTCATAGGTACGATGTGACTTCTCCAAGTTACAAGGAAGCTCAGCAACCAACATGCTAGAGAAAAATGGAAGCTTCTGCCAAGAGGTTCCAAGACTATTCCAGGTGGAAGAGAAGTGGGAAGCATTAAGACATTCCTGACAAATACTTTGGTTTGGTTCTGCAGCTCCTTTATATGTTACTTTGTATACTTCATTCCAAAATTTTGATCCCACAAGTATCTCCTGTTCGGCATTCATTTGTTGCTGCAGAATTGCTTGATAGAGAGTTGATGCCCGGTAGAGCTGTTTCCCCTCGAAGTAAAAGACCAATTTAGGGGGAACATCTTCCTTTTCACAGGATGCAGAACATTTTCTACATTTTGTAGATACAATGTTGGAGGTAATCACTGCAAAAGTGAAGAAGAGAGCCATGATATACGCAGCCTAAAAGTTTGTGAGTGGGGTTGGGGGGGGGGGGGATCCCAGTATGCTTAATAGTAAAAAAAATGAACAAAGAAGATCTCCTCTAGTTCTAGATCGTATATGACGATATACCTACCATTCATTGAGTCACTTTTTTCTGGCAACAAGTGCAATTCTTGCTTTGTAGGGCCCTGAAATGCAAGAAAAGGCAATATGATCAAGACAAAGTAAACCATTTAACCTTAAAATTGAGAAGAAGCAATGGCCTCACAGTAAAAGGAGACCATAAAAATACAGAAGTAAAATTAAATACAAATAAACATGGTATTATTATTAATTCGGAACTAGCTCATATGGAAGATAAAGAACATTCTGCTTACAGGATGATTTTGGGCCAAATATTCACTTGGTTCACCAGAAATATGATGTATCATATCAACTTTTCCTTCAGATGCAGAACCAAAGTGGTCAGCCTCATTTTCCTGTAGAAAGAAAAAAGTGCCCATAAAGCATTCATCACAATCTAAACAAACTATCTAGCAGTTGTACCATCACAAGAAATTGTCTATAATTTTATTTTAAAATTGAACTAATCCCTATTCGTAATCAATGGAAGACCAAGTTTGAGACTAACCATTATCTTGGACAAACCAGAAGATACTAAGTCAGATTCCTCCACGAATTTTTCATCTTTATCCTGAGGACCTTTTGCACCTTCATGTTTACTCCCTGAGGCAGAAATTTCTTTAGCCTTTGCAGAAACGGAATTTAGATCAACCGTATTCTCAATTATAGCTTTTCCATCCATTGCAGGATATTGAGGTTCAGCACAGACTGCTGGCAGCAGAGAAGTTAAATTTTTTGACTCGCTCACTGGTTGACTGGCTGATTTTACGTCAGTGTCAATTTTTCTAGCACTAACTTTAGGCCACAGAAATTCTTCAATGGCATCGAGAGAAGAAAAAGGCTCAACTGTTAGAACATCTGAAGAGTAATCACATAAAACTGTTTCCCCCTCTTCCCTCACAAAACGAACTTTTAAACATGGATGCATTGTGCATTGCCCAGGTGGAATGTTTGCATAAACGTTTCTTGGCTTGGAAACATGGCTTAGAATAACAGGGAAAAGATCAAACGAAGATAATGCACTCTGCAGTTTCCGAACTAATAGTGTCAAAGGCATGTCCTCCCAATGTTGAGACGATGAAAATAAAATCCTAGCAAACATCTCAAACCTCTTTACTACAACATGAAAATGATTTGATTTGCCATAATGATCTAGCTTTCCATTCAAATACTTTCCATTGGACAGGTAATTTACTAATGACTTCACTATTCCACTTTCCACAAACTCAAAAGTGGACATGGGTTCTGATCCATTTAGCTCTGCTAAAGTTTGATCCAATATATGAGACAAGAACTTTTCATGTTCTGAAGCAATATCACCATTTGTAGACACGTTGACACTCTGTGTCAATACTTCACAGAGAGTTCTAAGCTTCTGAAGAATCTCAGTCAATCCTATCTCGGAATTTTGGGACTCTCTTGCAAAGTAAGTGGCCTTTATATGCCTGGCTAAAGTGTGTACAGTATTTTTTTCAAGCTTGCAAGTTTCCATCTCTGATGATAAAGATGACCCCTCAACATCAAAAGCATAACATAAGCATTTAAGGGCATCTTTACTAGGAATTTTATGGTTTGTGCTAGATGATTGATGAATGTTGTTAGATGACTGATGAATGTTGCTAGATGATTCAACCATCATTTGTGGATACTTCTCCGGTACCAGAAGCACATCAACTGCATAAACTGCACCTTCTTTTAACAAAGAAGCCAGAAAAGCATCAGGAAGTTTCTGAATGAGAATCTCAGTAATCTTAAGAGCGGAAATCAGCACGTGGTGATCCTTTCGAGCAAGTACACCAGCCAAAAAACTGCCACAATTACCACAGATGAGAAGAACATAAATTTATATTTATAATTTGAACTGACTACAATAATTCAGGCATGAAAATTATACCTTGAAATGTTTGTATTCTTAAGCAAGTCAAGAAGCATATCGGCTGGGCTGAAACAAACCAACTTATTGATAATAGAAAGGCAGCCATAGCAGACATATAAATTTTCACCAGAACTAACTACCTGTTCCAGGGATAGAAGAGAGTTATAGCATATCTAGACATAAAATCACTATACAAATTTCTAATATCAAGAGCCCACCTGGATTAAAACAGGAAGAATGTCCAACCCAAACTGATGCAAAAGGTCAGATTGATCTATTAGAATCTTTTCTTTATCCAGTACTTGCTGAACATTTTCCCCATCTCTAGCCAAAGGTGGGAGAAGCTGATTTAGTAACTTCAGAACTTCATGTCCCTGCAGAAGAAATATGGCCAGTGATGTTTCAAATTATTTAGTATGTTGTAGATATAACCTTTCATTTCCTACTCTTCTGAAAAATTTTAATGCACAAGGTGAACGCAACGTTACACCCATCAGCCATAAAGATAACAGTAATGAGTAATGACAATCATTACAATGAAGTAGAGAACTTCCTGAAAATCTCTATATCAGAGCATCATCTAATAGAAACCCTCATCCATCTCAAACAATTTCAAGAGGCCAAATGTGTTGCAAACTATTTCACTGGCCCATAACTTATATATGTGTGTGTGTGTGTGTGTGTCTCTCTCTCTCTCTCTCTCTCTCTCTCTCTCTCTCTCTATACGTGTATATATAGAGGGAGAGGGAGAGATATATATATATAGAGAGAGAGAGAGAGGTGTGGGACTGCATTCGAGTGCAGCCTGGAGCGGTGCACTCAATCCATTTGGGTGCAACATATCCAAGGCCGATCACGTACTGTCTATAACATTATAAAAGGGTGATCTTCCACCATTGAATATTGGGTCAAAATCAAACACTTCTAATGCATCATCTTTGGGACGCGAACCACTAAGCTTGAGCTGTGATTAGAAGCATTGTTGTCAATCTCATACGATACACGATACGTATTGTATTGAGACCAAAACGATAAGTATCGTATGATCGTATCGTTTTTGCCCTATATCGTGCGATACAGTCACCGTATCCTATGATACGATATCGTACGATACGATCGTTACAGTTTCACAAGTTAAAAAAAATAAAATTTTTAATTCTTTTAAAGAAAAAGTTTTGTTTTGCCCTTGTCTAGATTAATCCCCGAACGTTATGCAAGGGCCTTTTGTCATTTTTGGGCCGATAACATAACAAGCCCTAATTCTCGCCCATAACCTCTTAGCTGAAGGGGAAAAAACAAAAAACAGAGGTAAAGAAGAAGAAGAAAGAAGTAAAACAATATTGTTTCACATTCCTTTTGAATGATGCAAATTGAGAATTTTATGGAATTTTGGTCTATTATTATATGAACTTTTGCAATTTTGCGTATACTTTATGAATCTATTATCCATCTAACGAATTGTCTTGTTTCTTTTTTAAATTTATTGAAACTAGATAGATTATAAATTCTAATGTGTGTCATTATACCATTATGGAAGAGAATCAATAGATGTCTTGACTCTTTATATTTTAAATAAACATAAATTGTTATGTACTATATTTTTTAGCTTTCCTAGATATATTTTCTATTTTTCTGAATTATATATAAATATTTGAGCGTATCTTACGATACACGATACGATACGATCATTGTTGTCAAATCGCATATGCAATTATGCGATGGCATTAAAAATAAATTCATAAATAAATAAATAAAACCCCAAAAAATCACCAAAAATCCCAAGAAATTTCCAAAAGTATATAATATATGTTGTGTTAATTTTGTTCTCTATTAATTTTGTAGTGTCTAGAATACGGAATAAAAGTATATAAGATAAGTAGTAACCCATAAAAGAGAGCAAAAAAATTATGAACAAAGATTTAAGAAAGAGAGAGAGAGAGAGAAAGAAAGCACTAAAAACTCAAAAAAGAGACCAAAGAGACAAAAATCATACCTTGGATGGATGTGGTATGGATTAGAAAGAGGAACCTCCTATTTATAGGCTTTGGGGAGGCCTAAAATGTAAAAAAAATAGAAAAAAAACTCCAATGGTCATATTTATGACCGTTGGAGGTGTATGCGATCGCATACATTCTAGATCGCATATGCCATCATGGCATATGAGATAATACCCTGTAGGATCGCATATGCGTCGCATAATCGCATATGCGATCGCTTTTGACAACAATGGATACGATACACGATACATAATTTTCGAAAAATGATACGCGATTATACAACCTTGATTAGAAGGGCAAAAAAATCCATTTTTTTTTTCTAAAAATCCTAGAGGACTGGTTGAACCCTTAGAGGATGTGGTGTACCGAGCAATCACATGCCGCGTGATCTGGCACTGCAATGCACCATCCTTTGCTATATATATATATATATATATATATATATATATATATATATATATATATATTGTTGAAGTTTAGTCCCACATCCGGTATAATATAGCCTTGTCTCTCCCCTTATAATATCCTCGGCCCCTCCACTCATTGCCAATTGGTTTTGAGATGGATGCAAATTTATCATGGTATCATAGCAGGCCTTTCTCCACTCCGCGTCACTCAGTTCAATTATCCACGTGAATTGGATCAATTTACCAAAAACATGCGGGGGCGTTTTGAAGTTTAGTCCCACATCGGGTAAATTATAGCTTTGTCTCTCCCCTTATAATTTCCTGGCCCCTTCATTCATTGCCAATTGGTTTTTAGATGGATGCCCAAATTTATCATATATATATATATATATATACTCTTGGTTAGGCTGATGATGTGTGATCGTCTCCTTTTCTGCTCATCCTTTTCTATTTCTCTTGGCTGCTTTCATTTTGTCAACCCTCAATGAATCTTTTACCATCTATGACACCTTTGCACTAATTTAGAAGGTTCCTACCCTCTACTTTGCAAGATTTAGGTGCATACCTTTTCTTTATTAGTACGAGCTTCACTCTTGCACCATCCGTCTAAAAAACAAACGTGTTTTCCCTTTCATTATGTATATGGTGTCATGGCCATATTGCCATGGCCACTCAAATAAAATGGGACATGGAATACATAAACTACGTTGCACCACACCTTGCCTTCATACTCTTTCCAATATCCGAAGACATCAAACATTGGGTAGTGACAAAAAAAATTTGCCTCCCTCTTGAGCCATTGAATGGCGTAGGGATGTAGGTTTGCTTCTTCTCTTAATTTGAAATTATCTATCATACACCATGACACGATGCTCACTTTATTACCACTGTCAATTATAAATTTATAATGGTGCAAAATCACCCACCTAATGTGCACTTGGTACGGAAGACAACCGTTTTCAACCGTTGATCGTCACCAATGCTATTTGGGGTAGAAATCATTGTCCTTTGAACAAGCAAACTGTCCTTCTACTTCTGCACCTACTTCTTATTCCCCACCATTGTATGTCGGCTCATCCACTTTCTTTGCATTGTCATTGTGATGTTCTTCCGCCCATGAAGGAAGTAAAATTCCCTTATCGAATTTTTTACACTAACATCACATTGTTGTAGATTTTGACACAACTAGTAGAGGTACCGAGAGTAATTTCCAATGGAAACTTAAAGCAAGGATGGGTCTTCATCATCACCCACACCCAATAGATTTTCGATTATGATCTTGACCTTACATTGATATCAACACCTCATTAGCTCGTTCAAATCAAACACGTTCTCCATCTTACTTAACAAGCAATAAAATTATCATCATCATCATAGCATAAACCCATCTATTTGGGGTCGGCTTTGCGAGTCTTATTGCTCCACTCATTTGTGATCAATGCTAGGCTCTCCATAACTCCATAATCCTTCATGTCTCTTCTCACTCCTGCCTTCTAGGTCTTCATTGGTCTTTCTCTTTTATTATTTGTGCTTGTAGCATCTCAATCCATTGTATAGGGTCTGCTTCTGACCTCTGATTCACACGTCCAAACCACCTCAAATGACATTCCGTAGATGTCACTCTCAAATTATGTACGTGTTTCCAATTTTATCCTTTCTTATTACCCCATACATTCATTTTAACATACACATCTCAAGCCCATGCTGTCTATATTCTTGTCACTTTTTTGTACCCCTAACATTTGCACCCTATAGTAGTGCAGTTCTTATCATTTCTTATAAGAACATTCCTTCGATCAAAGTGGGACTCTTGAGTTGCACAATACTCCGATTGTTTCTCTTCATTTCATCCAACCTTCACTAATCCTATCTAAGATATTGATGGGGACATATGATTCAAAGAACCGCCTTTGATCTACCGAAGGCGAAAGAAGTGTCACGAAGACTCCTAATTAAAGAATGAGGGCGTTCTGAAGAAATAAATCACGGACGTCCGTGACTTCAGGACGAGCGTCCGTAATTAGAAGGCTTGTTGTTTTAGTGCATGGCAGGCGTCCGTGAATGCTAGACGGACATCCGTGATTTTAGTTAGCGGTTTTAGTTATTTTTATATTTCAAATCTATGGAACTACTTTGAGCTTGACAAACGTCCGTGAATACATGACGGACATCCGTGAAGATAGGACGGATGTCCATGAGTCAGTTTTTGTCCTATTTCGAATGTATGATTAGTTGCCTACAAAAGGCATTGTAAACACTATTTTGAGTAATTAATGATTTGGATTATTGCTATGCAAATTGAGAACTTTTAATTAAGGTTTTCTTTGAGAGTGTGATTCTCTCAAAACTTAGAAGAGTGAGTCTTCCATCTGTGTGTAGTTTGGTGCGAGGCGAACTTTCATCCATATTTACTCTTATCTCAATCATATGTGTCAGTATTTGGTTAATATCTTACCTTATTCTATTCGCAATCATTTGATTTCTACATACCTATAATCCCTTTAAGTGTTGTTAATTCCGCTCGATTTCGAAAGAATCCACTTGCAAGTTCGTTCAAAGCCTAAAACTGTTGGAGATCTAGTTGTTTGCTATGAACCCTAGTCTTCTAGATCTTTCTTTTTTTTTTTTTTATCTGTAAGCAAAAACATATTAAAACCAGCGAGGAGCTGGAAAGATACAAAGAAAGAGTTGAGCAGAAAAACAGAAACAACATAAAAAACAGCTACAAAAAGCAAAGGACGAAGAGCAACAGGCGGAGAGCTAACACAGCCATCTCCAAAGCCACCTTGAGGCCCAAAGAGCCACAAGAAAAAAGATAGAAGATCTCACAAACAGAAATCCCCATTGCGCCCCCCCCCCCCCCCCCCGCGTGTTTGTCTAGGAGAAACCAATGACACATCGTGTCTTTAACTAAATTCATGATAGATCCGACCAGACATCTTTTGCGGTGGAAGATCCACGCATTCCTTTCGAGTCATAAGTTCCACATAACCGTGTACGCTCCCACCCTCTAGAAAGGGCCTTGGGGCCCTTCCCACTTCAAACTGTTCCACGAGATAAGGAAATCAATTAGGTTGCCCAGTGAGACCCAACTAACATCGAATAAGAAGGTGAGGGATGGATTGTTCAGAGGTGAGGCACATAGGGCAACAGTTAGGCATATCTTTGCCGCGCGTGATCAGCTGATCCATCGTCAAGATGCGCCCTCTTGCCGCCGTCCATATGAAGAGTTTAACCTTTAGAGGGATCGAAGCCTTCCAGATGAATGCCCAACTGGCTCTAATAAGAGGCTTATCCGAAAGAGCTCGGTAAAAGGATTTAACCAAGAAAACTTCTTTCTTGTTAGCCAGCCACGTTCTCGTGTCACGACCATGACGGTTTCGGTGACAGCCGTAAAACAAGGACAACAGGTTCAAGAAGGACCCACCTCGTCATCTCGTAGCGCCCTCTTAGTAGTGATGTCCCAAACCACGGCATTCCCATTCATCGAGAAGAAATTCGCAATCATACCTTCTTGGGTGGAAGAGACATTGAAGATCGTCGGAAACATATTTCAGCGGATAGAGAAGGAGCCAAGGGTCTTCCCAAAAGGAGATCCGAGTTCCATCACCCCAGCTGAAGCAAACCCACCATGAAAAAACCGACCAAATAGAGCAGATATCTTTCCACCAGGCCGAAACGTGCCTATCTTGAGAGACGTCGATCCCCCAAACTCCCGGCAGACCCCCATATTTTTGGAGCAAAATGTAGACCCATAATCTGTTTTGCTCCGGATTGGACCCTACCCGCCACATCCATTTACCGAGCAGCACTAAATTGGTACGATGAAGGTTTCAAATGCTCAAACCACCTGCTAACGCAGGACAGTTCCCTAAACTACTTGAATGATATAATTGATTTTGCCGGAATCAAATTAGAATTAAAGTAAACAATAAAATTCACAAAATATATTGAATACCTCAGGTTTTCGCAATATTCCAGGGGAGAATCACGTATGCTTCAGGTAGGGTTCAGTCCAGGCGCTAAATCCGTTAGGTTGCAGCGTAGATCGATCCTAGAGATAGAACTCTAGGTTTTCCCATATTAGGGCGCTCACAATTCAATGATGGGATCACTGATTTTCTCTGAATATTTGGTGCGGAAGGGTTTAATAATTCTGTTGGGATCTACGGTTGTTGAATCGGGTCGATTCAATGGCTTAGGATAAAACTAGGGTTTTAGGATTTCAAAAGGGATGTTGATTGATTGAGGATTGTAAGGATCAACACACAAGCAGAGAAGATGAAGATAGATAGATAGGATTGCGGGCTTCACACCCTTGGCTTCGCACCAAACCCTTCTCAGGAAGAAGAATCACTCTTCGTAGAGGCTCATCTCAAGCACACACAAGCAAAAGCTCTTTTCATTAATCATCAATAACTAGTTACATTGTTCAATTTAAGGACCTTTTATAGGAGTCCTTTCAATAAAAGAAAACCCTAAAACAATTAATTAATAAAAGACAAATAAACCCTCAAAATAGAAGTTCGAAATTAAACTCCTAAATTAACTAAACAACCCGACACGATTTCGATCGAACGAAATTAAAATCGTTCGATCGAATTGAATTTCGATCGCAATTTCGATCGATCGAAACTGAAAATCGTTCGATCGAAATTGAATTTCGATTAATCGAAATTGAAAATTGTTCGATCAAAATTCTCATCTACATAAAATACCGCCATTGACATTTCGATTGATTGAATTTTAATTTCGATCGATCGAAATTCAATTTCGATCAATCGATTTTTTTCTGTGCTCCTTCAATTTCAGAATTTCATCTTTCGCCTAGTTTTGATTTCCATTCCGCTTCTTCCGACGTCAGTATACACGAAACGGTCCATATCCAATGTCTACGATGTCAGCGTCCCCATCACCAACACATTTGGGTAATTGGCACACTTCCCAACCGACCAAGTGGTATTTCTTCTCCAAACTTGTGCCTTCCCACAAAAAATCGCGTTCAATTTTCTCGAGCATTCAAATGACCGCCATAGGGCATTTGAAGGCAGACATGAAGAAAATTGGAAGGTTGGAAAGGACCGAGTTTAAGGCGACCCCCGGTGCTAAGGAACTTACCCTTCCAAATAGCAAGCTCTCTTTGAAATCTCTTGATGGCATTGTCCCAATCGCTAGCTCTAGGCTTGAATGTTCCCAAGGGAAGGCCCAAATAAGTAATAGGGAGAGGAGAAAATGTGCAAGAAACCATATTTGCCAGGAACTCAGCGTCCGAAAGATTAGTGTGGATGCCAGAGATCATGGATTTTTGCAGGTTGACCCTTTGACCTGAAACAACTTCATAAATCTCGAGAATATTGACAAAAGCTGATATCTCACCCTGACTGGCTCTATCGAAGATAGATCGTATCATCAGCATATTGGAGGTGAGTGATTGTGCAGCCACCGCTGCCCACTGGTATACCTGAGATCCGATTTAGATCCCGAGATTTGGAGATGAGGGCTCCCAAGGCCTCACCGACTAAATTGAAGAGCAGCGGAGAGAGGGGATCTCCCTATCTTAGACCTCAAGAGCTTTTGAAGAAGCCCGTAGGAGTTCCATTAACTATCACCGAGAACCAGGGGGAGGTGACACAAGCTTTCATTCATTTCCTCCAAGTATCGTCAAACCCGAAACGGAGCAACATGTAATCTAAGCAGTCCTAATTGACCCAGTCGTATGCCTTCTCCATATCTACCTTCCAAACAAAAGCAGGCAAGTGACTTGAGTGGGCGGAATGCACTACCGCATGTGCAATGACAGCCATATCCATTAGTTGACGACCTTGGATAAACGCTCCTTGAGTCTTAGCAGTTATCAAGCCCACTACCAGCTTAAGGCGGTTGACGAGCACCTTAGCTAGTATTTTGTATAAGCAGTTTATCAAGCTGATGGGACGAAAGTAACGCAGATCGATCACTCCTTCTTTCTTGGGAATAAGAGTAAGGAAAGTAAGATTCAGGCTTTTTCTAACAGCCGCCCGAGAATGAAATTCTTTAAAGAACTCGAGGATATCAGATTTGAGGATGATCCAAAAGCTAACAAAAAACTCCATATTGAATCCGTCGGGTCCCGGGGAATTTTTTTTGCCGCAAGACTTGATGGCAAACCAGATTTCAGCTTCGGAAAACGGCTTCTCCAAAGAAGTACTGTTTGCTGAGCTGATGGTAGGGAAGGAAAGACCATCAAGATGTGGCCTGGACCACCCTTCATCTTGGTACAACGATTGGTAAAAAAGCAACGGTCTGCGAATTGATCTAGTCCGGATCTAAAAAATCTACCCCGTTGGCGACAATTCTGGTCAACAGCTTTTTTTTGGACCTTGCATTCGCCATCGTATGAAAAAATTTGGTATTATTATCTCCAACCTTCAGCCAATGAACTTTGGATTTTTGTTTCCAACTCAGCTCTTACTGAAGACTCTTCTCGCTCAACCTGCTCTTGAGGTCAAGTCTTTCATCCGACTTGGTTCCAGATAGGGCCCTATTTTCTTCCAACAGATCCAGCTCCTTGAGTGTTTCCAGGATAACAGACTTCCAAACATGGGATAAACCAAACACATTGTTGTTCCATGATTTGATTCGGTTCTTAAGGTATCTCAGCTTAGAGGTCAGGCGGAATTCGGCTGAGCCACAAGGATTATATTCTTGCCACCAAACCGGGATCCAAGTTCTGAAATCGTCGTTGAGAGCCACTAGTTTTTGAACCTAAAAGGGGTTGGACCTCTACCCGTAGAGCCACAATCCAATAGCAGCGGTCTATGATTTGATACCACCCTAGCAAGACCCGTCAGAGAGCATGAGGAAAAGCAATCAGCCAGGCGAGAGATATTAGAATTCGATCCAAACGACTAAAGGAGGCCACACTTTGATGATTTGACCAGGTAAAACAAGTCCCTAGCAGCGGCAAGTCGACAAGGGCCCATTCCTGAATAAAGGAGTTAAGGTTAGCCATGTCGGATTTGTCCGGAGTGTCCCCCCGATGTCTCATGAGGGTATCTGATCGCATTGAAATCCCCTCTCACGCACCACGGCACATCCCATCGGTTAGCAACCGCCGCCAGTTCGAACCAAAAGTCATCCTTTCGGCCTGCATCAATAGAGCCATAAACACCAGTGAAAACCCATTTCACACCATTATCTTTGTTTACCAGTTTAACCGAGGCAGAAAATCTCCCGATTTCTTCGTCTTCCTTTGAAAAATATGCGAGTTCCAAGCGAGAAGAATCCCACCCAACACCCCCACGGAATCCACGCCGATCCAATCCCATTTGTTGCCGCCCAGAACTGAAGCCACTTTGGACTGATCACAGGAACCCCATTTGGTTTCTTGGAGGGTTATAATTGTCAGATTCGAGGCAGATAGAATTTGCTTAACCGAAGCTCTCTTCTGAGGTTACAAATAAACCTCACGTTCCAAGAAATGATCTTCACGGAGACTCTAATTGACCAACCCGAAGAAGACCCTCTCCCATCAGACATACCCCACTCCAGCCTCGTTAACTCCCTGAACTTTTTCCTCGGGGCTGCAGATGAGCGAAAACGCCCCATCGTAATGGAATGAAAATTTTCCTTTAGATCGCTATCAGAACACGTGAAAGACATGTCACGATCCTTACCGAAGGCGATGATCTCGTCGATCGCATCTACTTATGCACCGCTTCCACTGCCGATCGCGGAGGAAGCAGCTTCGAGCGAAGGGCCAGGGAAATCGTGCAGCAGGCATTCCACCCAGTTCCCCTTATCGTTGCGTCTCAAAGATCGAAGAGGAAGGACGTCGCTATGAGAAGAATTCGACAAAGGAGAATCGAGTTCAGCAGATTCATCCTAATATGGGGGCGTGTCTGAAGAAGAAGACAATTCCTCAGCGGGAGGGGGTAAAAGGGGGCAATAATCAATGGTAGCTTGTGTACCCATCCCCGAGAAGCAGGGAGAACACAAGGGATGAGCTCTACCGTCCGATGGATCATCGCTATGAGAAGTAAGGTCCCGAGTTCCCCCCAAGAGGAGAAGGGATGGAAGGTGGGCCGAATCGCAAAAGAAGACCCATCCAACAGGTCTAGTGAAAAAAAGAAGTCCACGGGCCAGTCACGGGTAGGAGAGACTTCGAAGGGGCCCAAGGCCCAAGGAACACAGACACGTGCCAGCATGTACTCATTCGCCTACAAGGAGAGTTCCAAAGAAGCGGAGAAAAACGAGGGTGGCTGTAAAAAAACAACCTTAGGAGTCGTGTGAAATACCTCCAAGCACGCTAGAGACTTCCTTGCCTTGGAAATGACAAAACTACCCCTCGTATGGATTTCGCTAGTTGTCCTCCAAGCGCCAGGTGTTGCCTCAATATCCATCGGGTCCCAGCAGCTTCTAGAACCACAAGCCACAGGACGTCTCACTAAGGCCAGCTCATCAACAAAAAATTCAAACTGCGAGTTCTTGAGCTTGGCCTCATCGCAGCCGTCAGAACTGTGAGTGGCGAGAGATCAACCCTCCTCCAAGTCGAAGGTGGTGTACAACCCGTCGGCCGGAGGTAGGACAACTCTGGTGGAGGTGGAGCAAACTCCCCGAGCTTCAAGTTTTCCGATTGAAATTGTCGAATCTCCCCTTTGTCCGCTCGAGAATCAAAACCCACAATCTCAATCTCCCCTTCTTCAATCTCCTTGTTCACCAAATCAAATGGAAAATGGCCACCAATGGCCTCACTTCGACTGGAAGGGTCCCTCATCGTCACGGACAACCCCCAATGGAGAGGTGGGTACAAGGCCGAGCACCTCTTCAAGGCAGGAGGAGACCCCTTCCCAGCGGTCAGTTCTGCCCCGTCCCGAAGTGGTTCAACCTACGAAGGGAATTTTTCTATGTGACAACCGAGTTTGTTTATGTGGGCAATCCCAGGCCTCTCGGCTATGTCGTGAGGTTGTCGAGGGAGGACCACCCTCTACAACATCTCCATTTCTATGAAGATCCGGAATTTTTTGCCGTTGAGGCAGATCTCGCACGATCTAGGAATGGTCTCCCATCGATCGACGACAACAAGGATTATGGCGAAACAGGTGTCGCACAAATTGTCTGTGCTTTTGTCGGGGATGCTAAAATCGTTGCATCTATCGCCAATCAGACTGAAGACCTCCGTAGACCAAGCGTGGAGGGGGAGCCCGAAAATACAGATCCAAACCCCACCGTTCCAAAGATGGGTCTGAAGTTCGGTCACCTTGGGTGACCAGCTGCCACATTCGACCAGGATGCCATCGATGGAGAAGGTCTTAGCAGAGCAAATGGCCTTGGCGATATACGACGAGGGGCACCGTAGAAGGAATTTTGTAACAGTAATGGCGGATACTGTCAGTCTTTCAAATATTGCCCACTTTTTTTGTAACCACTTGTATATTTGCAATATATTAATGGCGTAAAGGACCACCCAATAATCGCATAGGTTATGGAATAAGGATAGAGAATTGGGGCTTTCAAGAGAGAGGGCATTGAGGGCAGCCTCCGTAACCCTAGGCGGTGGGGCCACAACCTCCTCATGGGACCCAAAACGCAGTCACCTCGAGGGAAGCGCCTCCGCCGGACTTCAAATGCCGTGGGCCCTCCATGACGGCATCAACAAAGGATACGCCAAGACGTCGTCTGTAAGATGGCCCCTCATTATGAGGAAGGAGGTCGCCCTACGGAATCTCCTGCCCGCAATAGACCAGCCTTGCGACAGATCTTTCAGTTGGCTAACGTTAAAAATCGATAGGTTCTTAGAACTCATTCGAGGGATACTATCATCGTCTATTTTAACCACAATACCCCTGGTTCTCAGTGAAGAGCAGCCGTAACGATGGCAAATATTTCTTCGTTTGAAATTTACGTTACGGCAGGCCGAGCATATCCAGTCTCCAGCTCTTAGAACCAGAACGCCCATCGCCTCACAAATACGATTGCATATTCATGTATAAGCTGTAAATCTTATAAATCTCACGGTCATATTATTAGATATGGTAAGAGTTGTTAGTAATAAGGAATACTGATTTGAGGGATCATGGTTGTAAGTAGTATTAAAGAGCTGGTATATGGTAACTGACCTGTTCCCAAACTAGATTTGGAACGGATCACTGATCTTGGAAGTATGCTATGTGAGGGAAAGACCACCAGTCTTCTAGATCTTAAAGGGGACATACAGCGAAAGTAACACTATTTTGGGCTAAATCAAATTATTTAATTGGAATTCTCTTTAAATTAAGTGTTAATTTGTTAGATAATTTATATTTCAATTATTTATATTAATTCTCGATTAATCTCAGCCCATTACATTTGCATCGTGTCAGTTTCTGCATCAGATGTCCTCCTAAATTCCACTAGTTGTGAAGAAGAGACTAGATATCGAAATCCATGGCAATGTAGCGCTAAATATTTTAACTAAATCCTCCTTCAGGCTATAATGATCAATAAAGTTGCATTCCATACATTTCATCTTTGTTCTATTAATTTTTAAAGCTCTTGACTATAAGACCTTTCTCCATAATTCCAGCTTATCATTTACTTATTTTTTGTTTGGGCAATTGGAACCCCGCCCTCCACAACTAACATTCATCACGAAATCTCTTCTTGTATATCTATAGTTAATGCATCCATGATCAAAGCAAACTAGCAAGGACTCAAGGCAGACCCTTGATTTAAACCCATTTTGACAGGAAACTCATTTGTCTCTCCACACGTAATTCTTACCCTAATTACCGCCCTTTCATACCTCTCTTCAAGAATCTCAATATATGAATCTGGATGCATTTATTCCTTAGCATCCACCAAATTATGTCTCGACACTCTATCATAAGCGTTTTTCATATCAATGAAAAACTATATACAATTTTTCTTTCTCCCTAAATTTTTCCATGAGTTATCTAAATAAGAAAATGACTTCAGTTCGATTTTCTCGACATCAATCCAAACTAGTTCTCTAATACACTTGATTCTACCTTACATATTGTTCTACTATTCTCTCCTAGAGTTTCATAGTCTGGCTCATAATTTTAATGCCTCAATAGTTGACAGTGTTGGATGCCCTTTGTACTTAATGAAAAGGGACCACCATTGTCTTCCTCCATTCTTTAGGCATTCTTTTCGTTTTCAGTATCTTATTGAATAATTAGTCAAACAATTCAATCCATTCTCTCTCATTTCAACCCAAACTTCTATATGGTGGTGATGTTTGAGAGGAAAAGAAGAGCTCAATCTGGTGAGGGAAGGTTTAAAAGAACCATCGTCTGAGAGAGGAAACATATTCGAGGCAAAGTCAAGAGCACTATGGCTTAAGGAGGCAAAAAATAGGGCATTCTTTCACAAAATGGCATGTTTTCACAAAATGGCATGTGTTGGAAGGAGGGTAAACTCTCCCAATAAAATTCTAAAGGACATAGAAAATAGAGAGGATTTGGATGAAATCCTGGTGGACTTCTATCAAAAACTTGATGGGATAAGTTTTGACATGCTATTTGTTGATTTAAAAGGTGGGGTTGGAAAGGAATTTACCACGGATGAAGTCAAAAGTGTTGTATTTGAGATGAGAGGGGGACAAAGCTCCAAGGCTGCACGCAGTGTTGTCAACGACGCTAGAAGCACCCGAGGCGACAAGGGTTCCTAAGGCCTAGAAGCAAGGCTTTTTTTTTCGAAGTACATTTTTATTTTATTATATATATATATATATATATATTATATTATATTAGTTTTAAATGACATATATCATTGTATTTTACATTTTTATTAATAATTTGTAAATGCGATGAAGAATATTGAGGAGAAAAACAAAGGGCATCTTGACGTTACTGCTACTAATCTGTTTGTGGACTGTATAACACAAGGGGCTCTGTTCAATCTTAGAATGGTGGGGGGGGGGGGAGGGGGGAGATTCACATGGTCCAATAGGCAAGATGAACCGACGTTATGCAGATTAGACAAGTTTCTATGTCAGACAAAATTTCTTGAGATGGTGAACGACCCGCGGGTCACGGTCTGCTCAGCCACTATCTCCGACCATAGACCAATTTTACTATCCTCTGGGGTGCATAGGAGGGAGGGAATGACATCGTGCCCTTTCAAATTCTGTAATTTCTGGTTGCAGAATGAGGAATTCAAGCAGCACATTTAGACTTGGTGGACGCAAGACAGAACTACCGGTACAGCCCCTTTTGTGTTTACGTCCAAACTCAAAAATCTAAAATCCAAGATTAAGGAGTGGAATAGGCAAAATTTTGGAAAAACCAGTCACAACCGTGAGAGGATTATGACCGAAATAGCGGAGATTGACAAAGCGGAAGAGGTGGCAACATTGTTTGATTCTGAGAAAGACATCAGAACGGCCCTGAAGCTCGAGTTCAACAGGATCGTCTTGCAAGAGGAACAGGACTGGCGTCAAAAATCCAAGGCAGGCACACTGGATAAGGGAAAGAGACGGGAACAATCGTTTCTTCCATTTGTTTGCAAACGGAAGGAGAAGGAACTTTATTTCCTCTATTACCATTAACCAGAATTGCTTTGACGATCCGGACACTATCCCAGCCAGAATTGCAGAGCTTTATGAACAACAATTCAATAACGTGCCGATCAGCAAACCCCGCATGGATGGGATTCAGTTCAGCACTATAACGGAAGAAGAGGTCAACCACCTGGAAAAAGCTTTTGATGAAGAAGAGGTGAAAAGGGCTCTTAAAAGTTCTGGTTTTAATAAGTCACCGGGGTCGGATGGATTCACCATGGAGTTCTTCAAAACCTGTTGGTCAACCATCAGAGATGACTTCATGGCCATGATGCATAATTTTTATGACACGGGACAGATTAATAAAAGCATTAATTCCACTTTCTTAGCTTTGATTCCGAAGCAAGAAGGGGTGACTGCGATAACTGATTACCGACCTATTAGTCTTATTGGAAGCGCCTATAAGATCATTTCCAAGGTCCTCGCCAATAGACTAAAGCACATCATCAACCATCTTATTTCCAATGTCCAAGGGGCATTTATTCCAGGCAGGCAGCTTATGGATATTGTGGTTGCCGCCTCTAAAACGTTGCACTCCGCCAAGACGCAGAGAGACAAAGGTTGGGTGTTCAAGATACGACATGGAAAAGGCTTACGATAGGGTGCAATGGAATTTCCTTGATTATGTGCTGCAAAGGCTGGGTTTCAGAGGCAAATGGAGAAAGTGGATGAGAGGATGTTATGCGTTCGCTCGGTTCTCGGTTCTCGTTAATGGTACACCGCATGGTTACTTCAAAAGCAAGCAAGGTCTATGGAAGGGGGACCCCCTATCACCCTTACTCTTCAACTGTGTAGGCTCTACACAAACTCTTCTCGAGGGCGGAAGAGCTATATTTCATAAAGGGGTTTGCCACGGCCAACTCGGGCCCTACCATCTCTCACCTTCAATATGCAGATGATACTTTGGTCTTCTGCAATGGGAACCATGGAGACGGGGAAATAAAGGCGACTAAGGACGTTCTAACAATCTTCAAAGCGGTTTCGGGGCAGCGGATTAACATTCACAAATCTAGTCTGTCTGGGATAAATATGCCAGCTGAGGTCACTGATCGGGTGGCTACCCATGTGGGGTGTATTATTACGACGTTTCCGATTTCGGACGTAGGAATCCCAACTGGGTTTGGGAGGAGAAGGGTGTGACTTTGGGATAGGGTGGTGCAGAGATTTCAGAAGAAACTAGCTACTTGGAAGAGTAAAATGCTAAGCTATGGCGGAAGGCTGACCAACCGCTCTATAGAAGGTTTCCAACTATTTTCGAGTTAGCAATCCACAAGGACGCAAAGGTCAGCAGTTCGTTCCAAATGTCCGAAAATTTTGTGGAATGGAATATTCAGCTGAGGTGCAGATTGTGAGAGTGGGAGAAGGAAGAATACTCCAATCTCAGGGATGTGTTGGGCGGTTGGAGTCCAAATACAGGTCATGAAGACACAAGGGAGTGGAAGTATTCAGCTAAAGGACGTTTTACTGTCAAATCCTTTTACAACAACCAAAAGGAGAGAGAAAGAGGGAACTCCGAAAATATTACATGGGTCGGGTTCTGGAAGATAAAGATGCCTCCAAAAATTAAAGTATTCTCATGGCTAGTTGCTAAAGGAAAATTTCTCACGAGGGATCAACTCGTCAAAAGAAATATACCAGTGATCAACAAATGTATGCTTTGTATGAGGGAGACGGAGTCGATCGACCACATTTTCCTTCATTACTCATACACGTGGTCGATTTGGAGCAATATTCTCAAATTTTTCAAAATTGATTGGATAACGCCGCAGTGGCCAGCTCAAACGATGGAAATGTGGAAAGAGATTACACTCGAGGACCCAAGGAAAGAGTTGTAGCCGTTTACGATGTATGCGGGGTTTTAAGCGGTCTGGTTGGAAAGAAATAGCAGAATATTTAGTCGCAAAGCAAGGCCTTTCTCATTGATCATTAGAGAAATCAGAGATATTGTGGTTAGCTGGAATGCTTGCAAGTTTACGGGCTTCAACGACGAGACCAATTATTTTCTAAGACTATGGGAGGACTGTTGCATGTAGGGGAGCACGGATTGCTGTCGGCGGTTTTGGGATTTGCTTCTACCGCTGCTGGTCCTGTTTCTTGTTGGCCAGGGGGTGATGTTTTGAGATGTCTTTCGAGTTTGCTTTTTTTCCTTTGCTTTGGGTAGTTTCTTACTACCCTCCAAGGTATGCTCTTTGTATCCCGATCTTTTTCGTCTTTTCTAATATAAAATTTGTTATTGACTCAAAAAAAAAATATTAAATTTTTTTATAAATTAAATTTTTTTAACTTCTAAACATTAACATGTATATAAAGAACAAGAAACAAATAAACATCATAAACAACTGAAAAATACTTATGTATAATGGGAGTCATAAGCAAGCACCAATACCTTGTAGAACACCCTAATTATAGGAAAAGTTGCAGATTCAGATATATAAAATAGGTAAAATTAACACCATGGACCAGCTCAGGTATCAGTTACTCCGATGGCTCTGCCTTATATATATATATATATATATATATAGGCACACACATATGTAAGGATATGCTTCCGTTCAAGTTTGTGCGCATTCACAACAATGTATAAAATGAACTTTTCCATGACCATTGGCATAGATAAATGATAACAATTTGCTCACTCCATTCAAGATTTTTTTCTAAAAAATCTTGTACTCATTTTATGCTTTAAAGAAACAGAAACAGGATATCTATTCCTGAATACATTTTGACTATCAAAGTCGATCCTAGTAGAGCCAGAGCAATGAAAGTTGAAAAGTGTAGGATTAAAGACCTGACTTGAGTGTACGTCCCCATGAAGAGGATATGGAACACCATTTGTGACAACAGAACTAGCCAGGATATCCCTCAGTAAGCTGCTTATATTGAGCTCAAAAAGAGTTCTGACTGCTACCGTAGAACCAGAAGCAAGTCTACCAAGCATCCCAATCAAACCCTGCAGATTCAAATGAACAAATCTGACATCTAAAGAAAAAGGAATTGAGATGAAAAAGAAGCATCATTCGCATGCATTTGATATATTGCATACAGTGTGAACTGATCGGTTGAGTGGCATCCCAGTGTTTAAAGCTATTAAATGTGTGGATTGATGAATCAAACCATTCTTGCAAATTTCATCCAACATTTCAGTAGAATGACTCAGACACTCCACTATTCTTATCAAGCAAACAGCTACATTTTCAACAAGCTGCATCCACAAAATGAACAACAAGCAATCAAGATGAGCCATTCAGTACTCGGTCCTCCAGGAGTAAAATAATTACATGGATGGGAAGGAATTGGTATGAGATAAAAGATACTAATAGAATTGATTGAGATCAATAAACTTAGGAAAAAAATTCCTAGTAATACATTAATCAGTACCAAGAAAAACTGCAAAAACATGGGCACAAAAACTCAGATATGAACAATATACACACCTTTCGGTCCTCATATTGAAGAAGATTGCATAAAGTGGGAACAGCCACCAAGACAAGAGAAGAACAATCTGAAGGAAGTTTCTTGCATATGTTTGCAACAGTGGAAAGCGCAACTCTCTGGTTTAGATGGTCAGAAAATCAGTTACACAATCCATCAAGCATAAGAGCCATCCCCATATTGTAACTTTAAGTGCATGTAGGAACCTCAGAACATACACATTTTCTATATTTTCAAAATTACATAAGTGTTTATAAAAAATCTATGGGATTTGTGCCAATTATTTTACAAGATATTAATTTTCAAATGCTACCGGCCATCTGTTATTATATGGCTGTGTACACCAGCATGGTCTAAATAATTGGCCATAATAAGTAGTTATCACTGAGTTGCACACATATCAGACTGTAAAGGTATGACACAACATATATATATATAGATCCCCCATCCTTTAAGAATAAATCTTAACCTCCCTTTAAAGGGAGTTTTTAGGGGCAACCGCTCTTCATGAGGGATCCCCCATTCTTTGAGTATTTTTTGTCAAAAATAACGGAAAATACTATTTTTTCTCTCTTGATCCATTCCCCTAACTTCTCTCTTATCTTTCTTTAGTCACGGGATTTTAATAAAGAAAATCTAGTCCTAATCATTCAAGTTACTTTATTTACAACCATAGTATAAAAAGAAAATCTCATATTGCAAATAACATTACCCATTATTAAAATTTTCCTATCCCTCTTTTTTCGATCCCACAATATCTCCTTCCTAAGAATGAGGGCTGGTGTTACTACCACACCACTTTATGCTATAGTCACCTCTCTTAAGACAAAGGAAAAACCAGTTGACTCCTTTGAATCTAATGATAGAGATTGCTTTTCGTCAGGCACACAACCTAAAAAGTTGATATGAACCATGCTTGATGGTTCATCGCATAAGGAATAAACATCTAAACATTTGATGGTAGACTAGTGCTGACAAGATCTATTGTAGGAAGATTAGAGCGAAAAACAATATTTGTCATCAGATTCAAAATAATCAACAAAAAATAAAGTGTAGGGCCAGCTTTGCGCATAGGTGAGCAAGCGGCCGCCCTAATTGGACCCAAATGGGGTCCTCAGTTCTTCAAAGGCCTATTGCCTAAGAATTATTTTTATTTTTAATAAGCCCCATTTTGATTCTCATTTATTAATTTGGCCTATAAAAGTAAGCATGACAAAACTAATAATATTTGACAATTATCATGAACCCCCATCAAAAAAATCCTGGCTCCGCCACTATCTCTATGACTATGTCATAGACATATCATTTATAATGCAAACAATAATGTGATTCAACAAAATTGAAATCCATACACATCACATTTCATTTTTCAAAATTAAGAAAAGAAGGATTTGCAATGGATTTACTCAAGAGTGTGAAACCAATTCGTATCAATTTTAGAGTCAATAAAGTCACGCTCAAGAGCCGATTATCTTAAATATGAGAGATCTTGATCAAAGTTTATAGCTACAGTAATAATGACATTTCTCACACAATTGAGAACAGATTCAAAATGTTCTTCACCTGAATGCTTGTTGAGAAGAAGTCAATATAATTCAAAACTGCCGTAATTGCCCCAGCTTCTAGACATGCAACAGGATGGTTGCGAGAAATTTTCTCCAGTGCTTGCAAGCACTACACAAAAAAAGAAAAAATAAACACAAAAACCAGAACTTCCAGAAAACTACATGGTGCCATCATCAAACAAACCTGCTCAGCCACGTCCAAGTACTCTATAGACATCAACCGGTCACAAAGTGCAGGAACCGCGTCATGCTTTACAAGAAACCCAGATGATCTCGGCAAGACATCGCAGAGGTAAGTAAGAGCCCTGATAGCTAAAAGCATTATATCTGCATTGCTCAAATTCTTAGCCAGCGTAACAAGAACAGGAACGAAGGAGTCCGAAGAAAAATTGGAGAGCGAATCCTCCATACAGAATGATAAGATATCACACAGTTCTGTGAGTGCAGCAATTTGGCTAGATGGTCCAGCCTCAGACGCTAAATTAGACAAAATTTTCTTGAATTTCCCTTGACTTTGTCCACCATAAGAAGGGTTTTTATGACTTCTGTTTCTTTGTTCGGACTCATCAATACTATCCGAATCGCAAGAGCCGTATGCAGAATCCTTGTCGGGTTCACCTTCCGAACGGCCAGACACTGAGGCTGATGAAGAAGACTCCATTTCGCAATCTTGGGTTTCAGATACCGAATTTGTTGGAATGGATGAGCTCGAAGAACCGGGATGGTATTCTGACGAAGATCCACACGCTCGTTTATCTGCTGGTAATTGATCTGCTAGATCTGTTCGTTTACGGCTGCGATTTTCCATGCGAAAGGGGGTTCTACCTACGGTTTCCGCTAGATAACTAGATTTCAATTGATTCTTACTCACTCTACCAATAACAATAAACTCGAAATCAGAAACAGAGCAAATTCTCAATAGTCTCAATTCCCAAATTATCAATCAAAATGAATGAATTTCAATTCTAAACCAAGACAGCACGACCGACTAATGTACTAGATCTATAAGTAAAATAATAGGTGACCAAAATGGAGATAATGGCAACAAAAGAAGTAAAAGGACTAAAAACTACTGAAATTTCTACCGATTCACCACCCTTACTCGACTCAGTTACGTTGCAGAAAGGTCTATCTAATCGAACACAAATCAGTGTGATCCAAACCGAAGCACAGCCAAACATAAAAGATCAAGCACTCAGAAAATCCTAAAAATAACCTGCTCTGAATTTACATCAATTCACAACTACAACAGCAAATAAACGAGATTGAAACGATCTCAAAGGAAAAATCTGATAAATTTTAAAATGAAAAACTAAGAAAAAAAAATACTACCAAAATTTGTAGAAGTTAAGGATCACCATCAGAATAAATCAAAATCACCAAGTCTTCTCCAAAATTTCGATCATAACTAGACAAATCAACAAGTCAAATCGAACTAAAACTTCCTCCACCACATTATCGGAAATCTAAAACGAAACGCCAAAATCAATAAAAACCTCAAACCCGCAATCAAAACCACTAAACTTCAACAAAAATACCAAATCATCAAAACAAACGAAACTTCAAACTACAACTAAACTAACAAGCAAGTACAAAATAAAATACACAACAACAAAAAAAGTGAAAATTTTGCAAATTTTAGTAAAATATCAAACTCAACCGCCTCATCAAACACTATCTTTTTCAAGTTCTTCACCAAAATATCTATCGTATCAACAAAAACCATCGATAACATTAGAAAATGGATGAAAAAAAGAGAGAAATTCTTCACGCACCAGTAATGGTCTTCTCGCTATTTGATCTACGAACGATTCTCCATTGATATCGAAATCTAGGGTTTTCGTTTTGATTTCATTTGCTTGAAACTGGAGATTTACGAGAACTCTAGAGATTGCACCGCCATTACAGTCGGAGCTCTCGTAGAATTAGGACTCCTCTCGGCATACAACTCCTACTTAAAACTTGTATAATTATAGTAGAGTAGTGATCAAGTGTGGAGCTGATAGACATAAACTATATATACTATACGTCAATCACCGTGTCAACTGACTAAGATGGAAACATACGCCACTTCTGATGGATGGTTGAGTCCTTGTCAACGGGTCGGATCGGGTCGGGTCAACCCGAACCAAAAAATGCCTGACCCGAATTTTTTATTTGGCAGGGCGCCATAAATTTGAATTGTCGGGTCTCATCAGCGTGAGACAGCCAACTCAAGTGGAGCTGATATTTTATATATATATATATATATATATATATATGGGAGCCGGTTAGGTCCTCCATTGGAGGATGGTCATCGTCTTCCAAGATCCACATGGAGCTCCACGTGGCACTCAAAACAGTGTTTGGGTGTCACGTGGAGCACAAGTGAACGGTATAAATTAATATTAAAAAATAAAAATTCGAAAAAAACTTTTTAAATTCATAAGTCAAAGTTTGACGGGTTTCATTGATTTACATTTCATGGTTCAAAAAATAGACGGTGGAGATGAGTTTTCAAATTTTTTTTTTTTCAAAGATGATCTGAGCAATGCACCCGAGCTCCACGTGGCATTGAAACAATATTTTGGGTGCCACGTGGAGTTCCACGTGGAAGCTTGGAAGACGGTGACCATCCTCCCATGGGGGACGGAGGCCTTTTCCTATATAGGGAGCCGGTTAGGTCCTCCATTGGAGGATGGTCACCGTCCTCCAAGATTCACGTGGAGCTCCACGTGACACTAAAAACAGTGTTTGGGTGCTTTGGGTGCCACGTGGAGCACAAGCGAACGATATAGATCAATATTAAAAAAAAAAAAAATCGAAAAAAACTTTTTAAACCCATAAGTCAAAGTTTGACGGGTTTCATTGGTTCACATTTCACGGTTCAAAAAACAGACGGTGGAGATGAGTTTTCAAATTTATTTTTTTTCAAAGATGATCTAAGCAATGCACCCGAGTTCCACGTGGCATCGAAACAATATTTTGGGTGCCACGTGGAAGCTTGGAGGATGGTGACTGTCCTCCCATGGAGGACGGAGGCCTTTTCCTATATAGGGAGCCGGTTAGGTCCTCCATTGGAGGACGGTCACCGTCCTCCAAGATTCACGTGGAGCACAAGTGGACGGTATAGATCAAACTTTTTTTGTGCCACGTCGACCTTGGGTGCATTGTTTAGATTATTTTTGAAAAAAAAAAAAATTAAAAACTCATCTCCATTGTGTATATTTTGAATTCTTAAATGTGGACCAATGAAAATTATCAAACTTTGACTTGTGGGTTTAAAATTTTTTTTTCAAATTTTTTTTTAAATGTTGATCTAAACTGTTCACCTGTGCTCCACGTGATACCCAAAAAGTGTTTTGAGTGTCATGTGAAGCTCCATGTGAATCTTGGAGGACAGTCACCATCCTCCATTGGAGGACCTAACCGGCTCCCATATATATATGGAAAACACAGGATTCTATCTGATTGGGTCGATTTTTCGGGTCAAATCGGGTTTTTGGGTCCAGTCAAGTGCATATACCCTTGACGGGTTGGGTCAGCTTGGGTGCACCGTTGGGCCCAGTCGGGTCGAGCTTGTGCTATTTACCATTGGGCAGCCAAAAAGTTGCCCGACTCAATCATTGAGAGGCCCAAATTTTAGTTCTCTTTTTTTAAGCATCTAAGATGAGTTAGCCTACAATGGGTGTCCACATCTACATTAAAGCAGTACACACCATGGATCAAAACATCGTCCGATACCGATATATATCGGATGATACATATCGGTATTGGACTAGGACGATACGGTACATTGATGTACCGTATCGTCCAATTTGTATGGGAAGGCCCGGATGATACATTCAATGTATCGTCCGATAAGTTACCATTCTGATACGTATCGGAATGGAGCTCGGACGATACATATCGGAAACGCGAGATTTTGACCCTTGGTCCACACATATGTATGATACGCAGATACAGTGATAGTATGACGTGGGATGTTGGTACCCATCTTGTTTGGACTGCCATGTCCATTTCCCTAATCAGTTGGAATACCGCTTCCCAAACATAGAAATCTATTTTGGAACCGACCAACCGTAGTTAACAAATCGGGGTTCGGCAATAATTCGGCAAGGTGAAAGTTTGGAAAAATGTGACAAATCCGGGAAGTTCGGGAAAATATTCGGAGGAGAAATCGGTGACAAAAATTTAAAAATAAAATAAAATAATTTTAAATTATAAAAAATAAAAAAATAAATATAGTATGTCGCAATTTTTTTAAAAGATTCGGGAATTATTTGAGAATTATTCGTGAATTTTGGTGAACAAGCGAATTTTCGAAAAATTATGGGGACCTTAAATTATTCAAAAAATTAGCGAATAATTCGCGATTAACTATGGGGACCTTAAATTCACAAATTATTAGTGAATTTTTCAAAAATTCGGTGATTTTGAGACTATGACTGGTACCCAATTGAAATTTGTAACGAGGTCCGGTACACATTGGAGGAGTCCTGACCCAATCAAAACCTATTTTACATTTGGGTTGACTCAATCTTATTAAATTTTGGACTCGGACTCAAGGTGTCAAACACGGTACTGGTATCGGGTATCGGTCCATTGAGGACTAATACGAATCGACCGATACCGATACGTCTCGGCCTAACAAGCAAGTACAAAATAAAATACACAACAAAAAATGAGAGAAATTCTTCCCGCTCCAATAGTTGTCTTCTCGCTCTTTGATCTACGATCGAGAAATTAGATTCTCCATTAATATTGAAATCTAAGGTTTTCATTTTGATTTTATTTTATTTTTCAAGGTATAATATATGCTTGAAACTGGGGATTTATGAGAACTCTATAGATTGCACCACCATCGCCATTACAGTCGAAGCTCTCGTAGAGAGCTTATACCTCCTACTTAAAACTTATTCCTATAATAATCATAGAGAAATGATCACGTGCAGAGCTGATATACATATACTACATGTATACTCAATCACCAAGTCAACTGACTAAGATGGATGCATACGCCACTTCTAATGGATGGCTGAGTCCAGTGCAGTCAAAGGGTCGGGTCATGTCAACTCGAAACCCACCTGCTTGACCCAGATGTTTTATCGGGTTGGGCTCATAAATTTCACCAGTCGGGTCTCATCAGCATGAGAAAGCCAAGCAAAATGGAGCTGATATTTTATATATATATATATATATATATATATATGGAAAATAGGGGTTCTATCGGATTGGGTTGATTTTTCAGGACATATCGGGTTTTAGTCAAGGTCAAATACCCTTGACCCATTGGGTCAGCTTGGGTGCACCATTGGATCGGGTCGAGCATATGCCATTTCTCCTTGGGTAGCCAAAAATTTGGCCCAACTCAAGCATTGAGAGTCCCCAATTTTAGTCCACTTTTTTTATGCATCTAAGATGAGTTATCCTACAATGGCTGTCCACATGCCCATTAAAGCAATCCACACATCTGTGTGATTGTATGACCTGGGAAGTCAGTACGCATCTTGTAGACTTCCATGTCCATTTCCCTGATCATTTGGAACGCCGCTTCCCAAACATAGAAATCTATTTTGGAATTGACTGACTGGAACTCAATTGAAAGTTGTATCGAGGTCCGGTACACATTGGAGGAGTCTTAACCCAATCAAAACCCACGTTACATTTGGGTTGGCTCAATCTTATTAGATTTTGGACTCAGACTCAAGGTGTCAAACTCGGTATCGATATCGGGTATCGGTTGATCGCTATTTATATGTGTATCTAATTAAGTACTAACCTATTGTAAGCGCACAATGAAAATTGTAGAACTAATATAGGATCGTTTCCACAAAGATAGTTACTACTTATTAATCAATTTTTTAAAAAACTTATACTTATCTTTTAAGATTCCTAAACTACTATAGAAATATGAATAAAAAAAAATTTAAACTAAAGTGCATAAAAATAAATCCTAATCCTCCAACTTCAGATTATGGTCGTCAATCACAATCCTCTGCTATTGAATATTTATGAAGTTAAACAGTACCGTTACATCATATATCAATTCTTCTAGCATTAGGCGTCAATCAACACTAAAGTTCTATCAATATAGATTTAATCTAATCAACAATCAACCATAAATTTGGGCGTCAATCAAACTCTAGAATATTGAAAAATGAAAAATAAAAATCGTTACACTAATCTGCAAATTCTAATCTGAGTTGTCAATTCAAATCAAAACTTGGAGATGTTTACAAAGCAGTAAATAAAAGGAAATAAAAATCTAAACTAAATATATCCTTCACCCCTCAACTAGAGTCGTCAATTCCTTTTGAAAAACTAAAGATATCTACACCAATCTTCAACACCCAATAGTAGTCGTCAATTGCTCTTGAAAGACCTCTAATATCTAATCAACTCTAATTATTTTACACTACTAGTAGGAAGAAAATCTAACCTCAAGCATCAATTGATACTAAATTTCTTCGATACTTTTTTCCTAGACCAGACTCTCTTATTTATATATCATAAGAAGTCGGTTTACAAGTCATAATTCTAATTGAAGAAATAAAAATTATCCTAATATAACTTCTTCTAATTTTATATTTTCCTTTACTTTAAACGGCTGATGTGCTTCTGGAATGTTCTTTATTTAGCGGCAGCAGAGTCATTCAGGATACTTCTTCATCAATCTTCTCATATTCGTGCTTTACCAGACTTCTAATTATAGAAATCTTTTAATTTTGTTCATGGCGGTGATGGTTCTCACATGATTAGCAGCATAAATTGTTCTGAGAAGTTTCTGTATGTAGAGAATCATAAATCACAATTTATGATTTTTGGAACATGTAGCTTTTCTGGAAAATCGTAAATCACGATTTTCTATCTTTTCATAGTATTTGCTTTCAAGACGATTCTTTAGTACGATTCTTCACATCTCTTGTGTCGCTTCAGCCTCTTGAACATGTATTCTCTGGAGAATCGTTCATCACGATTTCCCATTTTGTCTTAGTTAGTGTCACGCTCAATCGTCTTTTGCGATTTTATTTTTCTCTTACAGCAGTGAATCGTCTTTTAACTACTATTTGAGTTCATGTTAAAAAAGATTCTCATTAGAGCTCTCTTTTACTATTTTTCTTTAATATATATACATCGGCATCTCATTAGTAGCAAATTAAGTCCTAGTATCACTAAGTTATGGGTGATAAAATGATAAATTATGTGAATAATTATACCTCCAAACTTAAGGTTTGCTAGTCCCTAACAAACAAAGAAAAATAAACTATACTAAACTAAAATTTAAATGCCACCTTCGTAGGGAGCACGATTGCATTTAGCAGATGCAGCAAGCCTTTAAACCCCTAGGTGATCCCTAGTAGAGGAGTTGTAATCTCCTGAAGGTTTTCAAAAAAAGTTACCTACAAATTTTAAAATATTTTTAGATTTTTAAAAAAAAATTTAAAATTATAAATTCAAAATATATTTTAATTTTATATACTAATTACTCAGTCAATCATTATATGTTTCATAAAAAAAAAATCAAATCTTTTCATTCGTAACTTTCTATCATCATAATTATCCTCAATCATAACTCAATAATTTCAATTCAGTATCGCTTGGAGTGCATGCATATCAGTGAAAAGTTTATTCATTATAGATATTTCTAAACTGCAATTATTAGAAAATATTTTCATTCAAAATCTCACTTTTTTTTTTGCATACTCTAAAAAATAATTGAAATTTTGAGTTATCACAATATATATATATATATGAATTTCATAAAAAGGATAATCAATTCTGTTCATATAACTTTTTCATTTATTCATAGTATCTAATTTATATATCTCTACTAGACTCATATTTTTGCAAATCATAAATCACAAAGGTCTTTCCTTCGGCTTGTAATGGGGCTTTGAGTTTAGAAGGTTTCAAAGAAAAAGGTAAAGAGGATTCAAAAGTATTTATTAGAATTTAGCTATTCTTTCTCTGTCTTCTTCTTTATTTTCTTCTCATATTCGCATTAGCAAGTATCCAAAAAGTTAGATAACTTCTTCCCATTTTTTCTATTTTCTATTGTAAATTCTAGTTTTCTTTTTTATATATTTTCTAATTTTGGAAGTTTTTTGCTTCTCTTCATTCCTTTTTTTTTTTTTTGAAATCGTCTTTCACGATTTTCCATTCTCTTTTCTCATACTTTTATACAATTGTATTTCTTCTCAGTTGTACTTTTTTTCAGCAGATCCTTTATCTGTTTAGTGTATACTCCTTTTACTCCCTCTTCTCTCCTTCTTTAGTATTCTAAACTCTTAGAAATTGTAAGGGTTAAAGATAGAAAGTTTTAGGTAATACATATGGTTAAAGGTTTATATAATCATGGTACAAAGAAATTCTTCGATTTTAGGCTTCTAATATGGGTTCAAAAGATAAAATGTTCTGGGCTTTTCGGCTTTTTGGCTCTGGTTTAATAAAAGATGACCTTTGATTATTTTCATGATTTACTAATATGAATGGCTTATTGCTTTGATATATTTATTAAATAGTTCTAAACAAATAAATAATTATATTTTCAGAATATTTTGATTATAATTTCAGCAATATGAGATTTTATTTTGACAGCAATAGTAGTGAAGTTCAAGAAATTTATAGCATGAATAAAAACACTCTTTCAAAAGAAAAGAGGAAATATGGTCATAAAGTTCACTGATTATATAATCTTGAAACTATAATCTAAAATATTTGCAGTTCATATCAATCTATTGTTTCAAACATCTATTCTAATACAGTGTTCTATGAGCTAAACATGAATTATAAATGTTCTAAATTCTAATTGATAAACTTCTACTATAATGAATCGTAAGTCTTCAGGATTTATAATTTTTTATCATGAAAACTATATATTGGAAATATATATATATATATATTTTTTGAAATAAAATTAAAAATGAAAACTAAAACTATAATGAAACTATTACTATACATAGTTGTGTATCCCTCCCAAACTTAAATCTGGCAATGCCCTCATTGGCACAAAAACAGGGGACACTAAAATAATTCTCTAAAATTATTAATATACTGATTATTTATTAAAAAAATTTGTTACCAGATATATACACTCTCTCAAACTTGAGAGAAAAATATCTACGACTATTCTCAGAGTATCAATAACAAAACTGTTAGTAGTGTTAGTAAAAAATATCAAAAGAAAATTAATAAAATGAAAATTTTACATATTACTATATATTTATAGATATCATAACTAAAAACTAAAAACTTATTACATTGAAAATAATCTTAAGAAAAATCTAGACACATACTAAACTAAGACTTTGGCAGCAATGCCTGAGAGAAAAGGTCTTCGATAAAGATCGGTCCTCGGCTTCTACCACCTTAATCAGAGTCTCAACATCTTTTCCTACTACAGCAGACAAATCCATGCAATTGCATAGTCGCCTCCCCTCCTCTTCTCTTAGAAAAGAGTGGGGAAATTGCCACATCTCAGCGCCCCATTCAGCCTATACCAAGGATCAAAATATCGGTAAACCGATACATATCGTCCTGACCTCCAGGGCAATATGTATCGGGTATCGACCGATACATTCAATGTATTGGCGATACATTGAATTTTATTTTATTTTTTGATTGTCTATACAATCGATGACGAATGTTTAGACAATCGCCATTGATTGTGCAATAAAAAAAATAAAAAAAATTCTACTTGTCTACACGATTGTCTACACAATCGATAGCGATTGTCTACACAGTCACTATCAATTGTGTAGACAATCGATTTTTTTTTTTTTTTCCAATTGTCTACACAGTCGCCATCGATTGTATAGACAATCGAAAAAAAAATATATATACATATTATCGGACGATATATTGAAATTATCGTCCGATAATTTCAATGTATCGTCCGTATCATCCGATACGGGCGATACATTGCCCGTATCGGACGATAAGTACATTATTTTTAATGGGGTACGATACAATGACTTTATATCGTACCGCCCAAGTCTAAAACCGATACGTATCGGACGATACGTATTGGTATCGGACAATTTTACCCATGGCCTATACTGCTCCCTTGTGGAGATTGTACGAAGAGATTGTAGAGTTGGGAAGGGGAAACTGTGAGCAATGGAGATGGATGGCGGGAAAAACAAGGAGGACATGGGAGATAACACGGAAAAATGTAGACCACCCTTGTTAAAAGGAAACTTGCATTCGGGGTGGGTGGTTAAGGTATAAGGGTTAGAAAGTGGAGGAAAATGGGATCTCGGTACAAGATGTCGGATTGGGTTAGGTTTAGGGTCAAAGGTTCGGTGGATGATTCGGCATCTTGAGTAAGTCGCTGGTGCTTCAAATCTTCTACTTTCTGTTCTACAACCAAGAGCTCAGTTCTAAAATTTTCAAGAATTCTATCTAATGTTTTGCTTGAATCATTGGGTTTATGTTTTTCCGTCATAGGGTTTTAGGGTTTAGGACAGAGGAAAAAGAAAAATTGTGGAATGGGTTTGGTCTATGAATGGGTGTGGATTTATAGGAAAAATGTAGGCTTTGAACCGTCACTTCAGTTTAAATGCTAAGGTGTAGATTCCTAGATTAGGTGGTTGGCAAGTGGCGAAATTAAATACATGCATGTCTTTTTCTTCTACAAGTGTAAATGCGATCGATTTCCAATGCAACCGATAAGACTAATCACCGGTCCTCCTGTTCCCTAGATTTGTCATTTTGCAATTCTCGATAACCATCACGAGACTCTATGACTTTGTAAATCGTACTCGCTACCATTGGACTCATTATTCACCAGAAATCGTAAATCCATACTCTTCAAGTGAATTTAAAAATAAAAGAGAGAGTCTTTACGATGCAATGAATCGTAGAAACTACTTTCAAAACTACTAATATTATACATATATTATATGAATTTGCTACAGATGCATCGGTAGCACGACATTGTGTAGGTGGAAACTCAGTAAAGATCAAGGGGAGTTGATGTACCTCCCGTAAAAATATTTCCTCCTGGGGTACCAACTGACAGCGAGAAAAAGTAGTTACTCTCTCCTAGGTTAGCCAATATGGTTAATTGCTATACCTGAGTTTCTAATCGTGTTGTAGACACCCAAATTTGGCCAAAAGCTCAATCGAAATATATTTCAATAGAGGCGCACTTACGAGCTTCTGATGGCGTATATGGTACCCGTAGGAACCTTCCCGAAACCTTAGGAGTCATCTCAAACCCTTAAGAATCATCCCAAATCTCTTAGACTTTACTCTGAACCTTTAAAAACCAATCTCGACCCTTAGAATCCCTTTCGAACCCTAAACCTAAATTTCTCGGGCAATGGATGAAGAGTGGTGCATCGGCATTGGCTGGAATCTTCTACTATGATCGAATCATATACCTTTGAAAATTAGAAATCTCCAGCTTTTTGACAAGCCAAGAATCACCCCAATCGGAGTTGTATACAGAAAGATATGGCGTTTTGAAGCTTCCCGACAAATTAGGGTTTTGATGGGGATCCCCATAGGGATTTGGCGCAACTAATAGTTGCGCTAGCTTCAAGTGAGTCCCACCTCGAGCAGCCAACCTCCCAAAACCCTGTGCTACACTGCTTTACTGTATCTAAGCTTGGCGCATCTATTAGTTGCGCTAGGCTTAGGAACAATAACCCTAGTTTTTTGCTCGAATTTCAAGATTAGGGTTTGACTTGTTGACCATCTTCATCCCCTGGGTGTGTTTTGCTTGTTCTGTTGCACACATTCTTATTCTATTTACAACCCTTTAGGTGACTTAAAGCTTTAACCTATCATCCACCATTAAAGCCAATTTTCACACTTTTTTGAACCTTTGAAACTCTAGGAAACCTTAGATAGCTAGATTATCTAATTCCTAATCCAACTTAGCCTCTAAACACCCTCCTAATCTCTCCTTTTCCTATAAATAGAGAGGCACCCCCCCTTTACAAAGGCGTGAAATTTTCAAAAGAAAAGATATTAGGAACTCTCTCTCTCTCTCTCTCTCTCTCTCTCTCTCCCCTCCAGTGCCCCTTTTACATATAAATTCCAAAATTCTCAAACCTCTCCTTAGACCTTACCTTTCATCAAAACCTCCTAGTTTAGATGAAAACTACCCTCTAGTCTTCCCTCTCTACCTCTTAGCTATCAAGCCTTAGGAGCTAGAACCCTTGTTCTGACTATACAAGTCATCGAAAGCTCACCAAAGTAAGCCTACGCAAAGGTCCACAGCAGTGCAATAAGGACCCGAGAGCTCCGGCTCTCCCCTCTACTCCTCAACCTTCTTGGTTCTTTCTCTATCTTCGCGTTTGTAACATTATACCACCGAAATCTTGGTAGAAATGGAGGGGCACAAATAGGATTTTAATGCCCTAAGGGTAAGAAGAAGGTCTTTTTTGCTTCTTTTATTTTATTTTATTTTTGGTTATAAGGACAGACCACATTAAGCGGGTTGATCGGGCGTCTAACACCTTCCCGATCAATAACCGAAGCCCTTACCCAAGAGCCTTTGGCGTAGTCTGGATTCAGAGTCATTTTTAGCACTTTGGTGCTTTTAAATTTAATTTGGATTTCTCGGGACACCAAAAGCTCTGGGTGGCGACTCTTTATTCTCTTACGAGTGTGCATCGATGCGACGGGATCGTCACGATTCCCACGGTTGCACACGTGTAATTCTAGGAGATTATTGAGTAATTGCGTTTGAATCCCGCCATGCTGCAGCCAGCTATCAGCTATCTGCATCAGGGCTTCCTCTGTGTCTGTATGGTTTTGAGTCTGTGTGGGGCAAAATATAGGAGATTGCGGAGGAATTCTCTGAGTCAGACTGTGGTTAGGTTCACAAGCTTCTTCTCGTTGAGATGTTGGGTGCGATTTTGCACTCAACAAAGATTGAATTTTTGTCTTCCAAAGTTTTAATTTCGGGAAATAATTCATCATTGACTTTAATTTGTATAATCCTCTCTGCCTAAGAGGTATACTCCTTGTAGTCTCCGATGCAGTCTCACCCAATGCTTGACATTGCACTGGTTCCTCTCTAAAGTTCTTAAAGAAATTCCACGCAGTCTCTGCAAACAGCGTATAAAACATTCCTCCACAGTCAACACCAATTATGTGTCGCGTTGTGTCATTCAGACCTTCATAGAAAGTGAGGACTATTTACCATTTTAGGATCCCATGGCGAGGACACGAATACAAAAGGTCGTTAAGGCGCGTCCACCCTTCTTAAAGAGATTCATTCGGATATTCCTTAAAAGTTCTTATAAGATATCGGATTTGATTCGTTCTGTGCATTGGGAAGTACTCCATGAGAAATCCTTGTTCCAAGTCCTCCCAATTAGGCAAAGAATGTATCCTCGTCAATGCTTCACCTCTAAGAGAATATGAACACAGTCTCAAACGAATAGATGCATTTGGAAAAAAATTTATTCGAATAACATTGCACACTTCTATAAACTGGTTTAAATGCAAATAAGGGTTTTCATTCATTAGCCCACGAAATATTGGAATTGATTGAAGTATTTTGAGCATGACTTTAAAATCCTTGTCACCGGCAGTTTGGGGTATTTGAATACATGAGGGGGGTGCATGAGGTGTCAAGGCATAGCACTCCCTCCTGGTCTTGTTCACGTCCTGATCGTTGTTTGTCATTGTTAGTGACAAAACACTTCAATTAAAACAATTAGTTTTATTTTTAGTATTTTCTAATTTTTATTTTAGCAAGCAGAGGGAGAAACAAATCTGAGTCTCTAATTTTTGGGGCACTTAGAAGTGTTGAAAATCTTATCTGATACTTTGAATAAACCTGCAAAAGAATAAGAGCCGATCAAAGAAATATAAAAAGAGAAAGATAAATACTAGTTTCTAAAAGAATAAAAATAGTAAATAAAAATAGAAGTAAAGATAAATTCCGCTTCCTCGGCAACGGCGCCAAAAACTTAATCTCTATTTATGTGTATATCTAATTAAGTCTTAACCTATTGCAAGCGCACAATAAAAATTATAAAGCTAATATAGGATCATTTCCACGAAGATAGTTATTACTTATATTAATCTATTTTTCAGAAAACTTATACTTATCTTTAAGATTTCTAAACTACTGGAGAAATATGAATAAAGAATTTTCTAAACTAAAGTACATAAAAATAAATCATAATTCTCTAACTTCAGATTATGGTCATCAATCATAATCCTCTGCTATTGGATATTTATGAAATTAAACAATACCTTTACACCATATATCAATTCTTCTAGTATTGGGCGTCAATCAATACTAAAGTCTTATCAATAAAGATTTAATCTAATCAACAATCAACCAGAAATTTGGGTACCAATCAAACTCTAGAAAATTGAAGAATGAAAAAAAAAAATCGTTACACTAATCTACAAATTCTAACCTGAGTCGTTAATTCAAATTAAAACTTGGAGATGTTTACAAAGCAGTAAATAAAAGAAAATAAAAATCTAAACTAAAATATATCCTTCACCCCTCAGCTAGAGTCGTCAATTCCTTCTGAAAAACTAAAGATATCTACATTAATCTTTAGCACCTAATAGCAGTCGTCAATTTCTCTTGAAAGACTTCTGATAACTAATCTGCTCTAACTATTTTACACTACTGATCGGAAGAAAATCAAACCTTAGACGTCAATTGATGTTGAATTCCTTCGATTTTTTTTTCTTAGACCAGACTCTTATTTATAGATCATAAGGAGTCAGTTTACAAGTCCTAATTCCAATAAAAGAAATAAAAACTATCCTAATATAACTTATTCTTCGAATTTAATCTTTTCCTTTACTTTGAATGGCTGATGTGCTTTTGGAATGCTTTTTATTTAGCTACAGTAGAGTCCTTCAGGATACTTCTTCATCAATCTTCTCAGATCCGTGCTTCACCAGACTTCTAATTATAGAAATCTTCTAATTTTGTTCATGGCGGTGATGATTCTCACATGATTAGCAGCATAAATTATTCTGAGAAGTTTCTGTATGTAGAGAATCGTAAATCACAATTATTCTCTTTCATCTTTATATATAGCTTTTTCTGGCAAATCGCAAATCACGATTTTCTATCTTCTCATAGTATTTACTTTCAGGATGATTCTTTACATCTCTTGTGTCGCTTCAGCCACTTGAACATGTACTCTCTGGAGAATCGTTCATCATGATTTTCCATTTTGTCTTTTAGTTAGTGTCATATTCAATCGTCTTTTGTGATTTTCTGTTTCTCTTACATCGGCGAATCGTCCTTTTAACTGCTATTTGAGTTCATGTTGACAAAGATTATCATTAGGGATCTCTTTTACTGCTTTTTTTAAATATCTGCACATCAATATTTAATCAGTAGCAAACTAAGTCCTAGCATCATTAAATTAAGGGTGATAAAATGATAAATTATGTGAATGATCATTGATCCATAGAAGATTGATACGAATTGGCCGATATTGATATGCCTGAGCCTAACAAGCAAGTACAAAATAAAAAACACAACAAAAAATGAGGGAAATTCTCTACGCACTAGTAATCGTCTTCTCGCTCTTTGATCGACGATCAAGAAATTAGATTCTCCATTGATATCAAAATCTAGGGTTTACGTTTTGATTTTGTTTTATTGTCCAAGGTATCGCATATGCTTGAAACTGGGGATTTATGAGAACTCTAAAGATTGCACTGCCATTATGGTCAGAGCTCTCGTAGAATATGGATTCTTCTCCGCTTATACCTCCTCCTACCTAAAACTTTTTCGTATAATAATCATAGAGTAGTGATCATGTGTAGAGCTGATATACATATATTATATGTATACTTAATCACCATGTCAATTGTCTAAGATGGATGCATATGCTACTTTTGATAGATGGTTGGGTCCAGTGCTGTCAATAGGTCAGGTCCGGTCAACCCGAAATCCACCTGCCTGATCCGTATTTTTTATCGTGTTGAGCTCGTAAATTTCACCCGTGGGGTCTCATCCGCATGAGACAGCATACCAACTGGAGCTGATATTTTATATATATATATATATATATATATATATATATATATATAGGGAAAATAGGGGCCTCTATGGGATTGCGTCAAGTTTTTGGGTCATGTCGGGTTTTTGGGGCCAGTCAAGGGCATATACCCTTGAACCATTGGGTCAGCTTGGGTGCACCATTTCGTCTGGGTCGGGTCGAGCATATGTCATTTCCCATTGGGCAGCCAAAAATTTAGCCCGACTCAACCATTGAGAGACCCCAATTTTAGTCCACCTTTTTTATGTGTCTAAGATGAGTTACCCTACAATGAGTGTCCACATATGCATTAAAGCAATCCACACATATGTGTGATTGTATTACGCGAGAAGTCCGTACACATCTTGTGTGGACTAGCATGTCCATTTCCCTAATCATTTGGAACACTGTTTCCCAATCATAGAAATCTATTTTGGAACCAACCAACTAGTACCCAATTGAAAATTGTATCGAGGTCCGGTACACATTGGAGGAGTCCTGACCCAATCTAAACCCACATTACATTCAGGTTGGCTCAATGTTACTAGATTTTGGACTCGGACTCAAGATGTCAAACTAGGTATCGGCATCGGGTATCAGTCCACGTCTCGGCCTAACAAGCAAGTACAGAATATAATACACAACAAAAAATGAGAGAAATTGCCCCAGTAATCGTCTTCTCGCTCTTAGATCTACTATCGAGAAATTAAATTTTCCATTGATATCAAAATTTAGGGTTTTTGTTTTGATATTGTTAAGGTATCGTATATGTTTGAAACTAGGGATTTATAGGAACTCTAGAGTTTAATTGCATCGCCATTACATTATACCTCCTACATCTCATTGGCATGAGACAGCCAACCCAATTGGTGACGATATTATATATATATATATATATATATATATATATATATATATATATATATATATATATATATATATAGAGAGAGAGAGAGAGAGAGAGAGAGAGAGACTCGGGAATATGTGTTCGGATATAGAGATATTTTTACGTCAATTGATATGAGCGCGACATCAACGCCTTTTTTTGAAGTGATGGTTGGCATGGGGCCTATTTTACTCAAAAAGTAAGGTTACACTTTTAAAAGTTAAATATCCTTCCAGTCCTCATTTTTGACTTTTTTTAGTCTCTTTCTTTTCTCTATTTTTCTAATAAAGTGAAGACTTTTTTTTTTTTTATGCATATTTTACTCAAAAAATGTGACATTCGATAGCGAAGCACTAACACATCGGGAGCAAAGTACTAATACTTCGAAACGAAAAGTCGACACACCTACGAAGTGTCGATTGCTTAGCGCCGTTTAAGGCCTGCTTCAATAAAAAAAAAAAAAAAAATCCGAAGCATCGACACCTCTAAATCGCTTTGTTTTAGGGGCGCTAGCGCTTCCATAAAAAAATAAAAAAAATAATTTTTTTCCCTGTAGCGCTAGCACCCCTAAGCGAAGCGTCGACCCTTCATTTTAGGGGTGCTGATGCTTCCATAAATTTATTATTATTATTTTTTTTTAATCGAATCGTCGGCGCCCCTAAAATGAGGCATCGACACTTCTCTGCAAAGGTGCTAGCGCTTCGCTAACGGGCGCTTATATTTTTTGAATAAAATATACTTGAAAAAATAAATCTGACACATTCTTATAAAAAGAGGAGAAAAAAAAAAAAAAAAACTTTAAAAAGACTTCTAAAAAAGTTAAGAATGACAGCTGAAAAGAAATTATTAAAATATTTAAAAAGTTTAACTCTACTTAGTAAAGTGGGCCCCATGCTACACATCACTTTACAAAATAGGCGCTACGTGTCACGCCCATATCAATTAGCATAGAGATATCTCAATGACACACACACACACATATATATATTGAAAATAGGGGGTTTTGATTGGATCGATTTTTCGGGTCAAATCGGGTTTTTGGTTCTAGTCAAGGGCATATACCCTTGACCTGTTGGGTCAGCTTGGGTGCACCATTGGGTCGGGTGAGGTCTAGTCGAGCATACACCATTTCCCATTGGGCAGCCAAAAATTTGGCCCTACTCAACCATTGGGAAACCCAAAATTTAGTCCACTTTTTTTATGCATCTAAGATGAGTTAGCCTATAATGAGTATCCACATGTGCATCAAATCAGTCCACCCATCTGTGTGATTGTATGACGTGGGAAGTCCGTACACATCCTGTATGGACTACCATATCCATTTCCATGATCATTTGGAAATCCGCTTCCCAAACATAGAAATCTATTTTGGAGCCGTCCGACTGGAACCCAATTGAAAATTGTATCGTGGTCTGGCACACATTTGAGGAGTCTTGGCCAATCTAAAAACACATTACATTTGGGCTGGCTCAATCTTATTAGATTTTGGACTCGGACTCAAGGTGCCAAACTCGATATAGGTATCGGGTATCGGTCCATGAAGGACTAATACGAATCGGCCAATACCGATACGTCTCGGCCTAACAAGCAAGTGCAAAATGAAATGCACAACAAAAAATGAGAGAAATTCTTCACGCTCTAATAGTCGACTTCTCGCTCTTTGATCTAGGATCGAGGAATTAGAGTCTCCATTGATATCCAAATCTAGGGTTTTCGTTTTAATTTTATTTTATTTTTCAAGGTATCGTATATGTTAGAAACGTGAGATTTTATGAGAACTCTAGAGATTGCAACCCCATTATAGTCGGAGCTTTCGTAAAATTTGGACTCCCCTCCGCTTATACCTCCTCCTACTTAAAACTTCTAAATATAAAAATATTAGAGTAGTGATGACTTGTAGAGCGGATATATACATATACTAAACGTATACTCAATCACCATGCCAACTGACTAAGATTGATGCATACGCCACTTCTGATGGATGGTTGAGTCCAGGTCAGTCAACGGGTCGGGTCGGGTCAATGCAAAATTCACCTGCCTGACAGGATTGTTTATTGGGTTTGGCTCATAAATTTCACATGTCGGGTCTCATGGGCATGGGACAACCAACCCAACTAGAATCAATATTATATATATATATATATATATATATATATATATATATATATATATATATATATGGAAAATAGGAGGTTCTATTGGATTGGGTCAATTTTTCGGGGCAGATCGGGTTTTTGGGTCTAGTCAAGGGTATATACACTTGATCCGTTGGGTCAGCTTGGGTGGACCATTTGGTCAGGTTGGGTCGGGTCGAGCATATGTCATGTCCCATTGGGCAGCCAAAAATTTGGCCCGACTCAACCAGCGAGAGATCCAAATTTTTGTCCACTTCTTTTATGCATCTAAGATGAATTAGCCTACAATGAGTGTCCTCATGTGCATTAAAGCAGTCCACACATTTATGTGATTGTATAACATGGGAAGTCCTTACACATTCTATGTGGACTGCCATGTCCATTTCCCTGATCATTTGGAACACCGCTTCCCAAACATAGAAATCTATTTTGGGACCGACCAACTAGAAACCAATTGAAAATTGTATCGAGATCCGGTACACATTGGAGGAATCTTGTCCCAATATAAAACCACCTTACATTTGGGTTGGTTCAATCTTATTAGATTTTTGGGCTCGTACTCAAAATGCCAAACTCAATATAGTATCAAATATCGGTGTATGAAGGACATATAAGAATCAGCCGATACCAATGTGTCTCCGCCTAACAAGCATGTACAAAATAAATACACAACAAAACATAAGAGAAATTCTTCATGCACAGTAATCGTCTTCTCGCTCTTTGATCTACGATGGAGAAATTAGATTCTCCATTGATATCGAAATCTAGAGTTTTCATTTTGATTTTGTTTTATTTTCCAAGGTATCGTATATGCTTGAAACTTAGGATTTATGAAAACTCGAGAGATTGCACCGCCTTTACGGTCGGAGCTTTCGTAAAATATGGATTCTTCTCCGCTTATACCTCCCCCCACTTCAAACTTATTTGTATAATAATCATATAGTAGTGATCACGTGTAGAGATGATATATATATTCTATACGTATACTCATTCACCATATCAACTTACTAGAATGGATGCATATGCCACTTCTGATGGATGGTTGAGTCCAGCGCTGTCAACGGGTGGGGTCGAGTCGGGTCTACCCAAAACCCAGCTGCCTGACCCAAATTTTTTATCGGGTTTGGATCATAATTTTCTCCTGTTGGGTCTCATCGGCATGAAACAATTAACCCAACTGGAGCCGATATATATATATATATATGGAAAAAAGGGGGTTCTATCGGATTGGGTCGATTTTTCGGGTCAGATCGGGTTTTTGGGTCCAGTTAAGGGAATATACCCTTGACTCATTTGGTCAGCTTGGGTGCATCGTTGGGTCGGGTCGAGCATATATATATATATATATATATATATGGAAAATAGGGGGTTCTATCGGATTGGGTCGATTTTTCGGGTCAGATCAGGTTTTTGGGTCCAGTTAAGGGAATATACCCTTGACTCATTTGGTCAGCTTGGGTGCATCGTTGGGTCGGGTCGAGCATATGCCATTTCCCATTGGGCAGCCAAATATTTGGCTTGACTCAACTATTGAGAGACCCCAATTTAAGTCCACTTTTTTTATGCTTCTAAGATGAGTTGGCCTACAATGGGCGTCCACATGTGCATTAAATCAGTCCACACATCTGTGTAATTGTATGACGTGAGAAGTCCGAATACATCCTATATGGGTTGCCATGTCCATTTCCCTTATCATTTGAAATACCGCTTCCCAATCATAGAAATCAATTTTGGAATCGACCGACTGGAACCCAATTGAAAATTGCATCGAGGTCCGGTACACATTGGAGGAGTCCTGACCATGGCTCAAAATTTTGGTTGAAACGCATTGGTTTTGGTGAGGACTGAAACGATAACTCCATATTTTCTCCAAAATTACTGAAGTAGCAAATTATCCGCCGAAATTTGAAAATCGGTTGATAATTTGGCCAAAATCGAAATTTTGACTGAAATCGAAATTTTGAACTTTTGACCGCTTGGGCCTCAAAATTTTGGCCGAATTTTCGTTCAAAATTTCAGTTTTGAGCAAGATCGAAACCGAAATTTTGATCCTTGGTCCAGACCCACTCTAAACCCACATTACATTTGGGTTGGTTCAATCTTATTAGATTTGAGACTCGGACTCAAGGTGTCAAACTCGATATCGTTATCAGGCATCGTTCTATGGAGGACTGATACAAGTCGATTGATATCGATATGTTTCGGACTAACAAGCAAGTACAAAGTAAAATACACAACAGAAAATGGGAGAAATTCTTCACGCACCAGTAATCTTTTTCTCGCTCTTTGACCTACAATCGAGAAATTAGATTCTCAAATTATATCGAAATCTAGAGTTTTCGTTTTGATATTTTTTTTTCCAAGGTATCGTATATGCTTAAGGCCGGCCCTGAGATTTTAAGGGCCCGAGGCAAGTTTCTAAAATGGGGCCCCTCCATATTAATCTAGAAAAACGAAAAAAAAAAATTTGCCACAATTTAATTTTTTTAACAAATACAACGATACTTGTTGCTCTTAGATTACAAACATATGTAGATTCTATTCTACTTTATATATTAAAGAAAAATGCAAACAAAAGATAAAAGCTAAATGGTAGAACAAATCGACGGATATAGCAACCCAACAAATAATTTTTTGGTATTTTTTAACACTTTAACTATCATTTAATCTTTCACTGCCTATTTTAACACTAGTCTCAAAAGGTTCAATTCTATAAATAAGTTTATTTAATAGCTCATGTTGAGTAGATCAAAATTGATAGGTCATGCGAAATTAGAGTTATTTAATAATATATATATATATATATATATATATATATATATATATAGAGAGAGAGAGAGAGAGAGAGAGAGAGGGAGGGAGCGCGAAGGAATCCCTACACTTGAAATATAATGTTTTGAATGCTACACTAGTGTTGAGAGCTAATGCCACATGACATGTGATCCCAAAAAACGCTCGTTTTGGGATCATTAGCCATGTGGCATGTGATTAAAAAAAAATTTCATTTTTCCGTCTTTTTTTGCCCTTCAAAAATTTAGTCAAAGTTTGACATATACATCATCAATCTAACGCATTGAATTTTTTTTAACTTTAACCATGTTTTGAAATTTTTATTAGCCATTACACCATTTTAATGATTGCACAGAAAAAATGTAATTGCTCATATAAGATTAGGGTTCCTCTCTTCCCGCTCACGCGTTCTCTGAAAACACCCATGTCTTAGACCCCTTGAAAATCATTGATTGCTTCAAATCAAATGATGGAGATCATGTTTCACCCTAAACCTCCACACAATAGATCTTGAATTAAGGCGCACCTATCAGATGGTCAATTCTTATTTCATGTGCGTTAGATCCTCAAGAAATGACCCTTGAATCATCTGGTACACATCACGCTCAAACATGAACGTAGGGCCATTTTTGGGGGATCTATGATAGATGGAATACAAAAATCGACTATCTGATAAGTGCGTCATGATCTCAAGATCTATTGTGTGGAAGATCGGATTGAAGCACGATCTCCATCATTTGATTCGAAGTAATCAATGGTTTTCAAGGGGCCTGAGATGTGGGCGCTTCCAGAGAACTCGTGGGCGCGAATATAGGTACCTGTAAGATGATGCTCACTTTTTTGTTATTATTTTAAGTGGGGGTGGAGTCATATATTGTTGGGCAATCATTAAAATGGTGCAATGACTTTCATTTGGAGTGTAAGTATGGCTCCCTATATAAAGGATTTGATCAATCAAATCGATTAAAATTGGGTCAGAGAAGCTACTGCATCAACACATAAGGTGAAACCCAATATATGACCCATAGAAAAAATTGCATATATGGAGCTTGGGAAGAGTTGAACCCACAACCTATGTGGAGCCTGGGAAGAGTTGAACCCACAACTTATAAGGTGAAAGGAAAGAAACACCAACCACTTAACCAACTAAACAACTACTTTAATTTAATGTTTTGGTGCATTAAAAAATTATATTAAATAACTATTCCATTATAATTTATAAAAATTGGGGGCCCAAAAAATCGGGGGCCCAAGGCGGCAGCCTCGTGAGCCTTGCCCCAAGGCCGGCCCTGTATATGCTTGAAACTGGGGATTTATGTTCGAGAACTCTAGAGATTGCACTGCCATTATGTCAGAGCTCTCGTAGAATTTGGATTCTTCTCCGCTTATACCTTCTACTTAAAACTTATTTTTATAATAATCATAGAGTAGTGATCACGTGCAGAGCTGATATACATATACTATACGTATACTCAATCACCATGTCAACTGACTAAGATGGATGCATACGCCACATCTGATGGATGGTTGAATTCCAGTGCTGTTAATGGGTCGGGTCGGGGCAACCCGTAACCCACTTGCCTGACCCGAATTTTTTATTAGGTTGGAGTCATAAATTTAACCTGTCAGGTCTCACCATCATGAGACAGTCAACCCAACTGGAGCAGATATATATATATATATATATATATATATATATATATATATGAAAAATAGATGGTTCTATTTGATTTGGTTGATTTTTCGGGTAAAATCAGGTTTTTGGGTCCCGTCAAGGGCATATCCCCTTGACACCTTGGGTCAGCTTGGGTGCACCATTGGGTCGGGTCGACCTTATGCCATTCCCATTCGGCAGCCAAAAATTTGGCCTAACTCAACCATTGAGAAACCTCAATTTTAGTCCAATTTTTTTATGCATATATGAGTTAGCCTACAATGGATGCTCACATGTGCATTAAAGCAGTACAAACATCTGTGTGATTGTATGATGTGGGAAATCCGTACACATCCTGTGTGGACTGTTGTGTCCATTTCCCCATATCATTTGGAACACCGCTTCCCAAACATAGAAATCTAGTTTGGAACCGACCAACTGGAACCCAATTGAAAATTGTATCGAGGTCCAGTACACATTGGAGGAGTCATGACCCAATCTAAACCCACATTACATTTGGGTTGGCTCAATCTTAGACTTTGACTCAAGGTGTCAAACTCGGTATTGAGTATCAGTCCATGGAAGAGTGAAACGAATCGGCCGATACCGATATGTCTCGACCTAACAAGCAGGTACAAAATAAAATACACAACAAAAAATGAGAGAAATTCTTCACGCACCAGTAATCGTCTTCTCGTTCTTTGATATGTGATCGAGAAATTAGAGTCTCCATTGATATCGAAATCTAGAATTTTCATTTTGATTTCGTTTTATTTTCCAAGGTATTGTATATGCTTGAAACTGGGGATCTATGAGTAACTCTAGAGATTGCACGCCACGGCCATTACAGTCGGAGCTCTCGTAGAATTTGAATTCCTCTCTGCTTATACCCCCTCCTACTTAAAACTTATTTGTATAATAATCAGAGTAGTGATCACGTCTAGAGTTGATATACATATACTTTACGTATGTCAATTGACTAAGATGGATGCAGACGCCGCTTTTGATGGATGGTTGAGTCCAGTGCAGTCAACGGGTCGCGTCAAGTTAACCCAAAATCCACCTGCCTGACCCAATTTTTTTATCGGGTTGGGCTCATAAATTTCACCTGTCAGATCTTATTGGCATGAGACAGGCAACCCAACTGGAGTTGTATATATATATATATATATATATATATATATATGGAAAAGGCCTCCATCCTTCATTAGAGGACGGTTACCGTCCTCCAAGCTTCCACATGGAGCTTCACGTGGCAGCCAACATATTGTTTCGATGCCACGTGGAGCTCGGGAGCATTGCTTAGATCATCTTTGAAAAAAAAAAAATTGAAAACTCATCTCCACCGTGTGTTTTTTACCGTGAAATGTGGACCAATGAAACCCGTCAAACTTTGACTTGTGGGTTTAAAAAGTTTTTTTCAATTTTTTTTTTTAATATTGATCTATACCGTCCACTTGTGCTCCACGCGGCACCCAAACAGTGTTTTGGATGCCACGTGGAGCTCCATGTGTATCTTGGAGGACGGTGACCATCCTCTATTGGAGGACCTAACTGGCTCCCTATATATATATATATATATATATATATATATATATATATATATATATATATATATATGGAAAATAGGGTGTTCTATCGGATTGGTCATTTTTTTGGGTAAGATCGGGTTTTTGGGTCCAATCAAGGGCATATACCCTTGACTCGCTGGGTCAGCTTGGGTCCAACATTGGGCAGAGTCGGGTCAAGTTGAGTATATGCCATTTCCCATTGGGTTGCAAAAAATTTGGCCTGACTCAACCATTGAGAGACCCCAATTTTAGTCCACTTTTTTTATGCATTTAAGATGAGTTACCCTACAATGGGTGTCCACATGTGCATTAAAGCAGTCCACACATCCGTGTGATTGTATGACGTGGGAAGTTCGTACACATCCTGTGTGGACTGCCATATTTCCCTAATCATTTGGAACACCCCTTCCCAAACATAGAAATCTATTTTGGAACCAACCGATTGGAACCCAATTGAAAATTGTATCGAGGTTCGATACACATTGAAGGAGTCCTGACCCAATCTTAATCCATATTACATTTGGATTGGCTCAATCTTATTAGATTTTGAACTCGGACTCAAGGTGTCAAACTTAGTATCGGTATCGGATATCGGTCCATGGAGGACTAAGACGAATCGACTAATACTAATACTTGTCAGTGTATTTAATATATATATATATATATATATATATATATATATATAGAGAGAGAGAGAGAGAGAGAGAGAGAGAGAGAGAGAGGTATCGGCCGATATCGATACGTATCAGTGCCAATATATATCGTTTTTTCTAAAAATTGATACGTATCACCGATACATATTGGTATCGGCCAATATTTGATACCTTGCTCAAACTTTTTTGATAATTAACCTGAGGTTTAAGGGACCTCACCCTTTCATTAAAATACTCAAAAAGACGAACAAAAGCAGCAACCAAAGCTACTATATTGCTATAAAAAAAAAAGTTCCTTTTATTGAGTTGAGTAAGATACTCAATAGAAAGCCAATAAAAAAACTCATACCCTACCAAAGGTATGAAGCACCAACTATACCAAAAGAAGCGAAAGAATAAACTTACATAAAACTCTACCACAGCTAGACTGAAACTGCTACTTTTCCAACAAGAGGACTCTATTAGTGTCCACCTCCTTTAATTTACGGATGCAGTCTTGGATCGAGTATGGGGCTAGCACCTTATTAGCCTGGGCCCATTACAGAGTTTTATCCGAATCTTTTCAACCAACCTTTGCCTATCTATTTCTTTTCCTTCAAAAATCCTTTTGTTCCTTTCTTTCCACACCATCCACAGGACAACAAACGGAACAAGTTTCCAAATTTTCTTTCATATGCTACCTCCAAATCCCGATTGCTAGGACCCAAATGAATCCCCACAGCTTTCAGGCATGACCCAAATAATCTCAAACCAGAGGATAAGGAAGCTCTAGATAAATGATGTGAAAGAGCAATGAATGAACAGGTGATCAGTGTTTTCCTCCTCGCGATTACATAAAACACAACGATTTGCCAAAGAGAAGACCCTAGATTTTAAATTATCCACTGTTAGGATTTTATTGATTATAACTTGCCATGTGAAAACAATAACACGGAACGGAGCTTTAGCTCTCCAAATCTATATCCACGGCAAAGTCGGAGGAACTGCGCCCGCCAATTTTCGATACAAATATTTCACGTTGAAGCCGTCTGAGGGATGATCGAGCCACAAGGGGACATCCGAGGAGAGAAGTCTAATGTTGAGAAAGAGTTGAGAAGCGAAAGTAACTTGGACACCTGAGTAATTTCTCCGTCATAAAGTCTTCTAGATAGAACCAAGTTCCATTGAATTTGCCTACCTTCAATTATTTCCGCTGACTCTAGAACATTTGCCGATTGGTTGGAAGCTAAATGGAAGATGGTTGGGAATAATAGCTTTAAAGGACGATTACAGAGCCATATATCGTGCCAAAAGGAAGTGTCTCGCCCGTTTCCAATGCAAATCCTAGAGCCTGTTCTGAAGCAATCTTGAAGCTTTCGAACAGAATTCCAGAATCCCGAGCTCTGCTGAGTGTCCGACGGGCACCCACAATACGGCGCATGTGCTGCGTTTGCCGCACCCAGCGCCAATCTCTTCAATACACCCCGATCTCTCCGTTCCCCAGCTCGTTCTCCAAAATCAAGCCATTCTGATGGGGTTCTAGAAGGTAGGGCAAATCCTCTTCTAGAAGATCGCCGTGGCCAAAATAGTGCGGGAGAAAATATGAAAGCGACTGAAACGCTACGTCATCGGTATCAGAGGTGACGAGGATCTTGATCTAGGAGGCTCTACGGATTTCTTTGAGGAATTGACGGCAATGACTGCAGGGGGTAGAGGAGACGGCGATGTATTGGATTTGGGGTGCTCCGTGGAGTGCAACTCCTTTTCCCCCTGCTTAAACCCTTTTAAACCAGTAGAATTGCCGCCTCCACCTTAAAGCTTTACCATACGTTTGCAAAGGTGGAGAGAGAGAGAGAGAGAGAGAGAGAGAGGGGGGGGGGGAGTGAAGAGCGATGAAAAAAGAAGTGGTCGGGTACGCAGGAGTCCGTATAAACCCCGTTTTAGCACTGTTTGAGTATTAAATTTGTTTAGGACTTTTTTTTTGGATGAATATGCGTATGGGGCTTTTTTCTCTTAAAAATAAATAAATAAATTATAAACATAATAAAATAAAATTTAGGGTTTTTAGCATATGCTCCTTGCGTTATGCTAATATTATAAGAAATCCCCTGAGTTATGAGTATTTATTTTAGAGCCCTTATTTTTGTGTTTCTATTTCATATAACTCCTGCCGTTAGTTTATAGACGGAAAGCCTATTTTGTCTTTAGTGAAACCAATATTTTAAAAACACCATCATTCTAAAAAGCCCTTCATTCATCTATATTTACAAGTCATGCCATTAAAGTTTATCACCATTCTAAAAGGCCCTTCTTTCACCTTTATTTATAAGTCATGCCATTATAATTTACCACTATTCTAAAAGGAGTATCTTTAAATCCACCCACAAAATCTTTAAATTCAACCACCCTGAAACGCATCGGCTGCATTAAATCAAACGATGGAGATTTTTTATCGTCCCAATCTTTCATGAGATCGATCTTTAGATCATAGGTGTACCATCAGATGATCGATTTTTTATTTCATGTGGTATACACCCCTAAAAGTGACCTTAATATTAATTTTAAGCATGCACGTGATGTTAAGGTCACTTTTCTGAGATGTGTGCCACATGAAATAAAATAATGACCGTCTGATGGTATGATCATGATCTCAAGATCCATCATGTGAAAGAATTGAAGGATAAATGATCTCCATCGTTCGATTCAATTCAATCAACGTGTTTCAGCGTAGGTGAACTTAAAGATTCAGTGGGTGGATTTAAAGGTACTCTTCTAAAAGGCCCTTCATTCACCCATCATATTCAAAACTCATCAGATGGGTGATTCCCCCATTAAAGCATGCCAATGTTTTGACGAATACTCCACCAATGGAGGATTTGTGGCAAACGATACAATTATTCTTGAAAAAAAAACCTTCAATCTATATATTCCACTCAAAATACTCGTCCCTCCAATTTCCTATATGATTCAAGACGCATTTTTAGGAATTAGATTGCCTAATCGTGTCTGCTTCCATCCACCAAATCTTTGAGTTCATCACGCTAAAACACATTGATTGTATTGAATAAGACGATGGAGATCATTTAGGCATACCATTAGACGATCGGTGCTTTATTTCGTGGCACACATCTTAGAAAAGTGACCTTAACATCACGTATACGATTAAAATTAATTTTAAAGTCATTTTTTTGGGTGTATACCACATGAAATAAAAAATCAACCATTTAATGGTGCCACCCTGCTCTTAAGATCCATCGTGTGAATGATTGGGACGATAAACGACCTCCATCATTCAATTCAATGCAGTCAATTGTCTGATGGTGCCACCATGATCACAAGATACATATTGTGAAAGGTTTGGACGATAAAATGATTTCCATCATCCGATTCAATGCAGTCAACTGTCTAATGGTGCCACCGTGATCTCAAGATCCATCGTGTGAAAGGTTGGGACGATAAACGATCTCCATCGTCCGATTCAATGTAGTCAATGTTTTTCAGCGTGGGTGAACTCAAATATTTGGTGGGTGGATTTAAAACTACTATTTTTTTACGTGGAGAGGAGAATTTAAAATTACTCTTACCACGTGTAGAGGGTGGCAATTTAGTAATTTAATTTTTAAAAGGATAAATATGGTATTTAGGCTATTCTTTAACTGTTGGTTAACCATTTAAAGTAGCATTCGTTAAAGAGGGTGTTTTATAAACACTAAAATGCTAACTCAGGGGTTTAAAGCAAATAGCTATAACTGAGGGGATTATTTATAATATCAGCATAACTCAGGAGGGTATTTGCAAAAAACCCTAAAATTTAAGAAAATATACCCTTTCACATGAGAATATTTGAAAAAAAGGCTAATGGCTCTTTACCAACATTTCAACACCAAATGGTGTTTAATTGATCTTATACCATCAAAATATTATTTTTTATCTGATACTATTGAAATTTGATTTATTATTATGCCTTATGGCTTACATCTATGATTATTCTAAATTGCTAAGTGATAATCTATCATTAGAATATATCTAAGCCGAATAAAGATTTAAGTAAAAGCATTTTAGAAATGGCATTGGGTTCTTTGATCCAAGTGCCAAGTGGCTTTTTTCATATTTGGGTCATCTTTTTGAGACACGTGGTATATATTATTTGAAGATCATAATCTAAAGATTTACACTATAGATCATTTTAATGATAATATTTATAGGATATAACTCTTGCGATCGTCATTTAAATAAAAAATATGATGTTTAAATGGTTTTGTACTATCAACGATTTAAGATGTCGAAGATTCAAAACCACGATAGATCACTTATTGAAGTGTAAAGGATAAAAAATGACATTTTAAAGAGTTTTAGATCATGTGATCTCCGGATTTTAACAACAATGATTATTTTTATTAGTATTAATAGCTAATATTTCAAATTTATTATTTATCAATGTTGTATTAATGACTAACATTTGAAATTTACCAATGCACATACACGTTGTGTCCATCGATAGTTCACTTCTGGACTATTTAAATTGATCATAGTTGTGAGCCAGATGATGAAATGATAAATCACACTTTAATCGGTGTGAGATAAAATGTCTAATTTTAATAGTAGAAAGTCATTTGAACACTATTTTAGTGTTTAAATCCCCATTAGGAGCCGTTATCCCACTTTCACATCGTTGATTTAAAAAAGTCAATACCTACTAAAGATCTATGGTGTCAAAAATTTGAATGAATTTTTATTCTATGGGATGGTGGCTCCATATATATTTACATTTTAATACTAAATGGTGTTTAAACGATCTTACATTATTAAAATATCATTTTTTATCTCACACCATTGAAGTGGTGATATATTATTATGCCATGTGGCACACAACTATGATCAATCTAAATTTCCTAACTGACAATCTATCAATGGAATATGTTTTAGCACAATGAAACATGCTGATTAGTAGATGTTAACGATCCGATTGACGAACTTTAATATTAGTCATTTAAACTAAAAACAATGATTGATATTATAGTCAATAGATCAAATGATTTAAATTTCCCCAAAACACTATTTTGGGACTATGGCGCTTCCATTTATAATCTACCACTTTGATGATTCAAATCATCCACATCGTAAACCATTGATGGTGCAAGATAATTTAAACCTAACCTTCAAATGATTCATGCACAAACTCGATCCGAGTGGTCAAGTTCATGTGCTCAACTTAGTTAAAAAATTGAGTCAACTAATGAAATCAAATCAGCCTTATAATGTTTTGGTTGATGTTACCGGCACACCACTTTATGTTACAACCACCGCTTTCAATGAATAAAAATTGTTGAAAATGAGTAGACATCCACGATCCAAAATATGGTCAAACGATTAAAAAATTCAATGTGTGAGGCAGTATCCAAACTTTGGTTGAAGGTTAGACTACAAAAAAATTTATTTATTTTTAATAAATGACATGCAACATTACACACGATCCCAAAAAATGCACTATCTTAGAATCCACAGGTCTTTTTCATTTTATAAATTTATTATTATTTTTATAATTTTATACAGCAACACGTGCACAATATGTGCATGTTTACTAGCCAATTTTAAAATCCATTAACAGAAAGGGTTCCTAACTTGAAATGCACTTTTATCATTAACCTATTGATATGGGAAAACAATTTAAGTCCAGATTCCCCTATATCTAATGTAGGGGTGGCATATTTTTAAAACAGAAAAAAATCTAAGCCCAAACCGACTTATTGCCACCCCTAATCTAAGGGTATCAAAATGGTTCGAGGCCCATGGAGTGTGTTCAATCGATTGGACATAGAATTAAGCCAGTCCAAATAATACCGGGAGAGAATGGGAGCATAGTGACAAATTTAGCTGAAATTCGGCAAAAAGGAGGAAGAATGAGAATTTTTGTATTTTTCGATAATTTCCGTATTTTTTTGGTGAAATTTTGATTTTATTTTTTGTTTATTTATTTATTATTATTATTTATTTTTAAATATGTTAGTAATTTAGTATATATTGTAATAACTTTTTAAATAAATATTTAAAATATTTTTTATATATTTTTAATCCCTTAAACTTTCCTGAATTTTCTCCGAAAGGTAACGAAATTAATCCGAAATGTACCGAAAGGACCCCCACCAAAAAATTATTCAAAACGAAATCTGTCACTATGAGTGGGAGGAGCTTTAGTGGTAAACATTAGAGTACCTTTAAATCCACCCACGTAATCTTTAAGTTCACTCACGGTTAAACACATTGGTTGTGTAGAATCATGCAATGGAGATCATTTTTCTTCCCAATATTTCATACGATATATCTTGAGATCATGGGCGTACCATCAGACGGTCAGTATTTTATTTCACAAGACATACATCTCATAAAAAGTGACCTTAACATCACGTGCACGCTCAAAATTGATTGTAAGGTCACTTTTTGGAGTGTGTACCACATGAAATAAAAAACTGGCCGTCTGATGGTACGCCCATGATCTCAAGATCCATTGTGTGAAAGATTGAGACGATAAACAATCTCCATCATCTGATTCAATGTAGTCAACATGTTTGAGCGTGGGTGAACTCAAAGATTTGGTGGGTGAACTCAGTTTCATCCCCATCCCCGTTCCCATTCGCCTCTAGTGCGATATCGAATTAGACTCCCAAATTTTTTGATTAAGACGATCAATTATAAATCATATTATTTAATTTTGATTAAATGAAAAAAACTAGGACTTTCAATGGCCGGGCCCACCGAAAACTTAGCCCGGCCCTACCTTCTATGACTAGACCATAGCCCGGCCCTAATATAGGTGGGATTTGATATGTCCAACCCTAGCCCTACACGAGGCGGGTCAAGGCGGGCTTGGGTCGGGTTTCGAAATTTTTTTTAATTCTTTATAAAAATATGTTCATTGAATTTTTATTTTTTATTTTTCACTTCATGATTATAAATTTTTTAAAATAATGTTAAAAAAGAGATATATCCATAGTGACAAATTTCGTTTTGGTCAATATTTCGATTAATTTCTTATTAATTAAAAAAAGAATTCGAAAAAAATTCAGAAAAATTTCGGATATATATATATATGGGAGCCGGTTAGGTCCTCCAATGGAGGACGGTGACCATCTTCCAAGATCCACATTGAGCTCCACGTGGCACCCAAAACAGTTTTTGGGTGCCACGTGGAGCACAGGTGGATAGTTTAGATCAATATTAAAAAAAAATCGAAAAACAAATTTTAAACTCACAAAGCCAAAGTTTGACCGTTTTCAATGGTCCACATTTCACGGTTCAAAATATACACGATGGAGAATGGAGGCCTTTTCTTATATATATATATATTATATTTAAGATTTACAAAAATCTTATTTATCTTTTAAAGATGGTTGAAATTAAAAATAATAATTATTAATTTCAGCAAATTTTGTTAAATTCGCCGAAATTAATGAAATTTCGGGATTATCGGAGAAATGACCAAAATTTTGTCAAGAGTTTCGTCTGACCCCTGTTTCGATGAATTTGGGAGATATTTTGATACATTTGTCACTATGAATATATCCCAAATATAGTAGGAGTAAATATCTGATTAAAAAAGCATGACTTTCATATATTTCTTTAAAAATAAAGAGATCTTAAAATCCTAAACTAACAAGGAAAGTAACTGTTTAGATGCATCAAACGAAAATATTAAGGAATTTTTATTTTATTTTATTATTATTATTATTTTTTAGGATAAGGGAAACATTAAAGATTAGTTTAGTAATTTACATTAAGATAGTAAGTAATTTTTATTTTTTTTTAAGAATTGTAAGTTTATAAGTAATTAGTATTTACTATTTGTGTAAAGTTTATACACATAGCTTGCAACTTATATATATACTTATAAAAATATATAGTAAACGAACGGGTCGGGCTTATAGGCTTTCGCCTTTGAAGCCCTAGCCCGGCTATAAAAAATACCGGCTTCCGTTTTGAAGGCCCTAACCTCCCTTTGACCTTAATGTTGAGCCTTAGGTCTGTAAGTTTAGGGTTGGGTTGGGCGGGCTGACCAGCCAGGCCGACCCCTTTGACAGCCCAAAAAAAATTGTAGGAACAATTTTAAATTGTAGCAATTAAGGCTTCATAAATTTTCATCACAATATGCCTTTTATTGAGCATTGATACAATATGCTTAAAACTTGGGAGGTTGGGGTTGCTCCAAATTTTTTGAGGAAAACCATACTTTATTCATTTTCTAACGTTGTTTTGTGTTACTTTTTGGGAGAGTAGAAAAGAGCAGAACCAACTGCTCTTTAATCTTGCAAAGAAATGTGGGAAGAAAAAAGGATTGGAAGAAAGATAAGATGGAGGTTGTTCTTTCAAATAGGACAAACAATATTCTTTAAAAGAGCATGATTTATCTTGCTCTTTAAAAAAGAGTCATTTCTCATGTTTCAAAGAGTAGCCTCCTCTCCTTTTGTCCTCCAATCATTCTCTCCACTGTATTCATTTGCAACAAAAAGAGCACCAGATGCTCTTTTATACTCTCCCAAAGAGCAATGTTAAACACAGTCTAACGAAATAAGGAAAAACAAGCAACGGAAAAATTCAAAATAAAAAATTTTCCATAATTTTTTTGGAGATAGTGGGTCTTGACTGACATTTAAACACCAAATGGTGTTTAATTGATCTTACACTATTAAAATGTCACTTTTTGTCCTACACCATTGAAGTATGATTTATCATTATATCATGTAGCACACATCTATGATCAATCTAAAATTTTCAAGTGACAATCCATCATTGGAACATATTCCAGCCAATGGATCATGCTTCTAAGTAAATGTAAACTATCCCATCTGTGAACTTTAATATTAGTCATCACAACTAAAAATAATCGTTGGTAATAGAGTGCATAAATGGGATGACTTGAATCTCTCAATTATTGTACTTTTGGACCTATAGCCCTCCAATGAATGATATATCACTTTGACAACATGGATTTCTTATAAGCCATTAAGTGACGGTAAGGAGAGTCGATCCCTTTTGTTTTCTTAATTGCCTATAGGAAGGCAAAAAGAAAACAATTGCCACTCGCCTCTATGTACTCGCCTCTATGTCTTTGGGTTGTGAGCCCACTGAACCGATATCAGGCATAGAATGACTTTGGAAGAACCTTCCAACAGCTGAATCCATCCAGTGGCAATCCAAGATCAGTTGTCATCTCAAATCCTTTCTACAAATTGTAGTCATCCTTGCTTTGCGAATATAAAAGCTTTTGCCAGTAAGGCTAGTTAAAGGCTCCTACCAGACAAAACTTGGGACTGGTTAGTACCGCTTGTCAGGGCCTTGTTCTGTCTTCTGGGCCCTTGAACACACTAAAAAAAGGGCGTTTGGTGATCTTAGCCTGCTTTTCGCCAGACATTTTCAGAAAAAGCTTAAAAAAACATTAAAATACGGTAGATGCTAAATTAGAAAATCATTAATAATAAGAACAATGGTACATAAAAAAAGTCGCACATAAGATTATGTAATGATCGTCCACTTCTTAACCAAAATAACAATCCGACTCATCAAGATGATAGTTCATATATTAAATTAAAGTGGGCCCAAACATCACTTCCATCCGATCCTTGCACTTGAAACCGTATATAGTCCAATCGGATGATAAGAATCAACTAATAGGTATGATTTTTTTACTGAAATATGTGTCAGTGATGGGCAACTAGCTGAAGTACTTAAATTGATGGGCTGCTTGTTGAAGTATTTAGATTGATTAAACATGTGCACAACGTGACTTGAAAGTGGACTGTCATGACACAATCTGTTAAAAGATAATCTTTGAAGAGTCCATCACTCTTCAAACGCTTCCAACATCTTCAAAACACACCTTTGAAGCGTCTCAATTGCTCTTCAACATTAAAGAGTCACTTATGGCTCTTCAAATATTAAAATAATATTTTACGTAACACAATCCTATTTTGGATTCTAAGTATTTTTTTTACAGCCTATTTTTAGTTTATAACACTATCATATTAGAAACTTTGACCTATTTTTTTTGGATTATAATACAATCCTATTAGAAACTTTGACCTAATCGGATCGAATGATCAAAGATCATTTTACTTCCATTTTTTTTTACTAATGGATCTTACAAACACGATTAATCTATCAAACGATTTAATTTATTTTTACATGATATAAATCTAAAAAGAGTAACGTGTTTCATGCTAGTCATCATTTTTCATTTAAAAAGTTGGTTGAGTCCTTTGGAGATACACAAAAACAATCTAACCCTTCAACTTCCCCTCACTCTAACAAAGCTCAAACTTTTGAAAAGTGTCCTTGGAGATGCTCTAAGGTAGGGCATGTTTGATTGCAAATGCATTTCACAATTATAACTAGCACTCGTCGTTACACGTCGTCACGTGTAACGACAAGGAGATATGAAGGTCCCTCTTCGTTGTTGATTTTCGTAACCATCAGCTAAAAAACGTCGAAACGTGCTTCCTGTTTGGTCTTTTAAATGACCGCTTACAGTTAAAACACCAGTTATAATTGTGAAATGCGTTTGATTTTTTGGCAATCAAACGTACCTGTAGCAAATACCCAAGAATGGCAACACATTGTTATATGGGTAAAGGTAGCCTAGTATCATGGTTCAGACAACTTACCTGGTCCCACACTAATTTGAAGTTATGCGGCACCCAATCACCTGATCGGGTACCATAGATAAGAGCGGCTCGATGATCACAATTATTTTGTGAAAAAACACATTTACAACAATAAATATAAAACTATGTGTTCAAACAGTTAATTGCATGTAAAATGAATATGGTAAAATCACATTTGGTTTACCATTAATTTCTCACCACATTAGACACCATTAACTGTGCAATTTTATATATTTATATTTTGATTTTTTTCACAAAATATTTATGATCATCAAACCGCTCCTATCCATGACACCCGATCATGAGATTGAGTGTCACACGACTGCAAGTTACTGTGGTACTAGGTAAGTTACCTGGTCCATGGTGACTTACCCTTGTTATATTTATTTTTACCTAAATTAAACTAGTGGACAAATCAGCCATCTCTGACTTGTTAGATCAACTTCATAGTAATGCATCATTGGAAAGAAATAAAGATAGATGGCAAAACGATTAAAACTCCCCCTAACAAGTATAGCCATTTTGCAAAGCTTGCTTCATCTCCTGTATTAGATGTCATCAATACATCAAAATAAAGATCCTCACCCTATTTTTATTAAAATCTCAAATGGACCGGAATATACTGTCTAATACATTCGGGTACCGGGTTTATACCGGCTAATATTTTCAAAATATGGGCTGGTATTTCCAGTATGTTACCAGTACCAGATCCAAGATTCTAACCTTGATCCTTATTTCCTTGCCTAGGAAGATTTAGGGCCCTTTTTGGCCAGGCTTCCCAATACAGCTTCCAGCCAAACCCAAATGAACAAAAGAAGAGGTGATATCTACTTTTGTGCCGTTAACGTTTTAGACAGAAAATTTCAACGGCTCAAAAGTACATCTACAACCCTAAAAAGTGGATTGCGCCAATTGGAAAAAGACCCATTCCACATTAAACCGTGCTGTCCAAACGAGCCTCGTCTTGCTATAAATTGGTCCTTACTTCAGGCTAGATTTTGTGGGACCACTCCACATCACCATTAGCGGCCTAAAGGCATGCCCCCTGAAAAAGGGCTAGAAGCAGCTTCTGAAACAGTCTGAGAGGATACACGATCATTGCTTGTTACAAGAATCAAACTCTAGAGTTTGGAAACATAATCAAGCATCACACAGTAATCATCCAAAGGGTAGGAGTATCATACCAGAAGTAGTTTAAATGTATCACCAAAACGATCATACAGTGCATCACCGAAACACCCATAACTCCTGAAAAGAGCTTGAAAAGGGTTTAAAAGGCTCTGGTTGCAAGTTTACTTCGCCATTTATGCAATAATGATTTCTATAGATTGATTACATAAACAGAATCAAATCATGTTCTTATATGGTTGACGCACAATTCAAATGAACAGAATATAGTTATATATTGTCTAAAGGTATTCCAAGATTTTTAAAGGATTTTTAAGTATCATCAAAACAGTACACCAACTTCGAAAGACCAAAAAACCTTCTCCAGATGATCTCTGGTACCAACCTAGGTCGGTGATGGATTCAAGAGGGAATTTGAAAAGCCACCTATTCAGTTCCTTGCATGGGAACCATAAGATGATGCTGTGTCTGCGACTGCAACATTTCAAGGTAGGCAGTTATAGATATTAGAACAAATCTTTATTTAAAAATTATAATAAAAATAAAAATAAAAAATAAACATGGAAAGATCATGGCAGGGTATAAGAGTAGACTGAGCTGTGTTGGTCTTTGAACACGTCCTGTGATTACAAGACCCTATTATGCGTATCCCCTATGAAGCTGGATGCTGTCAACTACCACGTCAGAGACCAACATTGCTCACCTGTGGTTTGCAACAAAGACCTCATTTCAAGGTTCAAAATTTCAGCCGAAAACTCAATTTCGGCTGAAATGTTTTGGTTTCGGTCCCCACCGAAACCGAAACGAAAACTCTAATTATCGGTAGTTATCAGCGCACTGTAGCAAGATTTCGGTTTTGGTCCCCACCGAAACCGAAACTAAATCCGAAATTTTGAACCTTGCCTCATTTAACCTCATAAGCTCATATATACAACAACAATAATTAACAAGTGTTACCCGACATGTGGCACATGTGCCAAGTGTCAAGGTGTTACGAGTATTTGGCACAACAAATTAAGAATAGATGGCACGACCTTAAAAAAAAACATTAAAACTGAAGGGAATCCTAGCGAACTAATAAAGAAACCTATTTATAAAAAGATTAAATGTAAACAAAAGGTATTTTAGGAATTTAACTTAAAATATTCAAGATCACGCAACTAGTTTTCAAGAACTCTAGTCTTTTCATTTATAATTTTCTAAAACCTCACATATTATAAAAATGGTTTTTTAGCATCTAGGCCCTTTCATTTATAATTTTACAAACTTTAAACAGTTTTTCCAACAATGGCAACTCTTTTTACCATATCAAAACTAGGCACACTTTAAATTAACAGGTAGTATTTTTTTGTACATTAAACATAGTGTCGTGTTGAGGAGTGTCCAAGTGCCACCAACTGCCGGTATGACAAAATTCCCAAGAATAGCATTGCCTTGGTAACACTGAAAATAACTACCGACCCTTCTTTTTAGTTTTTGAGTTTTTGCCACATTACTCACACCTACGTGCAGACGTTGACGGGCATAAATTCTGTAACTGATAATCAATATATATCAGACGTACATCACAGATAAATAATACATTTTGACATGTTTGGGTATCATATCATTTATATTCAGTTTCAAGCACACCAATACTGGAGTCTCTTCCTCAATTGGTTTGGCTGCTGTGATTTAGGCCCCTACACGGCTACACATTCCATTCATACATGCACACAGACATAGATACTACATACAAAAATACAATGAAACTCGGAAACTCCCAAATCGTAAATGCCCATCTGCAATGAATAAAGCAATATCCAAGTCCTACCCAATCAGCAAAGGACTCTATTTGGGCGAGAGAATCAGGGATCTTGTGGCTTATTCAAGGTGGTCATCTAAGTAAAGGTAATGACCATAGAGGAGAAGGAAAGGACCAAAAATCCTTTCCAAGAGAAAGAAGTGATAAGTGGAATTAAACTGAGGAAACACTCATGCTCTGCTAGCAAAAGTCTACAGTCCTCCACACAAGCTGGGGGTAATAATTGAATCGTTCCCTTTCGTGAAGAATCCTTGCATGCATCAGTTATGAGAGTAACTAACTTGAGAAAGGAATCAAGTCAACCATGGAAGCAGAGCTCCCCATGCCATCAGTCGCACGAAAATCTTAGTGTTGGCAGCAAATATGCTCACCCCTTAATAAAAAATTTCATGCACCAGATCCTGAGCCTTTTTAAATTAAATTTGTTTAACAAATATTATTCTTTAACCGCCCATAGGTTGATAAGGCTGTTACGAGATTTCTTCCATAACTGGTTCACATATAAGAAAAAAGTTTCTTCTCTTCTGCTCAGGGTTCCTTACCATTTTAAGGTTCGAAAAATTAAGGGACTGACTCTCTAATTGGGTTGTTTCTAAAAGTAATGAAAACATATAAATTTGAGAATCCACTAGAAAATCAATCCTCAACAAAGGTCTGAGAGCTTATGGAAGATTAGATGGCTGAAATCAGATCATGATCACCCTAAAAGTAATGAAAACATATAAATTTGAGAATCCACTAGAAAATTGATCCTCAACAAAGGTCTGAGAGCTTATGGAAGATAAGATGGCTGAAATCAGATCATGATCACCCTAATGGCAGAAGAGCACTTATAAAAAAAAAATCAAGATGCCCTTCTGCAATTTTATATCCCTAAAGGGATGGATTAAGGTTTCCTTATTTGGAATAGTGATGCATTGGAGTGAAGGTTGATTCTCCTAATGCAGTCCTTTATAGGCTTTGGATAATATGGGCCAAATTCAAAATCTCACTTGTTGATGGCATCATCGAGGACGATGTGTACCTTCCGTGAGGGGGGAAACTGTAGAGACTATTAATTTGATTAACCACCATGTAGTAAGTAAATAAGCATTTAGATTGTTGATCTTGCATGGGATTCCTCCACCTCCATAATCAACACATCAGAAGCACAGAATGGCCTTTCCTCCTGGTTTTTAGCTAGGCTCAGACAACATATGAAAAACGTATCTTTAATTGGAAATTACAACTTCCATAGTACTGCTCTTCTAGGTGAGTATAGGAAGCAAGGTGGCTGATTCCGAGTTGACTCGGTAAATTTTTTTTAAAAAAGTGAGGTATCGGCCGATACGAGCTCCGTATCGGCCGATTCCTAATACGTATTGCCATATACGGCCCCCGTATAGGCCGATACCGAGACCAAATATCGAGTTTATAACCGATAAGTATCAGCACCGATATGTAACGGTTTGCTGAAAAACTGATACATATCGATATCGGCCAATATTTGATACCATGCTAGGGAGAATATAATTTAGGGGTGAAATGTTAGTTATGAATGGACTGGCATTTGAAGAGCAGTACATCAGTTAGGAGGAGATTTATTAATGCAAATCCCAACTTAACTAGGGAAGAGAGAAATAGAGTGACCACTATTATTATTATTTTTTTTTTTTGGATCAATGCAATGTGATAATTTCATTGATTAATGAAATACAGCTGTGGGTTTCCTATTCTAATCAACCAGCCATAAAAGCGACCTTAAAACTAATCCTAATGTAAAATAGAAAGTTAAACCTTGCCTAAATAAGAAGACGTCAAAAAAAATTACAACATAGAGATGCTGTACTTGGGATCTCACGAGAACTTCAACATCTTGTGATTTTATTCTTCTCCTCTTTTCCTATTCTCAATTTCCCAGTTCTCCTTTATCTGAAACATGGTTCAAAATCTTGTCCAAACCAGTACGTACCGGACAATACGTAACAGTTTCGGAGGTCATCGGTACGTTACTTTGAATGTAGCGTACCGGAGCATTACATGCATGGTTCAAAATCTCATCAGTTACCAGTACGTACCGGTAACAGGGGTCACTGGTACAATATTGTGGTGGGCAAAAAAGGAGTCAAGCTATGCAAATGTGATTTTAGATGTCTTATTAATTAATTTACAAATTTTGTTATAACTTCCAGAATTTTCTGCCTTATAGCCAATCACTTATTCCTACTTTTTTGCGTAAAAGAAACGTCAATTTCCCTTATTTCAATTCCTAGATTTTAGACATCTTGCTAATTAATTTACAGGGTCATAATAAGGGGGCATAAATTGGTTTTAATATGAAATCCCACCAAGCTTTGTGATCAGACTTCCCTAGTTTCATGCTGTCACTATTAAATGGTCATGTGACATCTTTGTCGCCTAAGCAATTAAAACTCACGTGAGCGATTAATGTAAATGAGATAATTTGAAAGTGCCACCTATAAAGGAAAAAAATTACGGAGTGCCACTTGAGATGGATTGGACATGTCCATCAGAGGCTAGAAACAGATCCTATACGAAGGGTTGAGATGCTACAAGCATAAGTAGGAGAGAGGACAACCAGTGACGACCTGAAGGAATGCAGCAGTCACAGAGAGCTTAGCATTGATCATAAGCAAGTGGAGAAATAAGACTCGCAAAGCATGCCCCAAATAGATGGGATAGGGCTGTAATGATGGTGATGATGATGATGAGTGGGTATTCTAATTATGGGCCATCAATGAGTTAGGAACAGGCCCATTCAAAGTCAATAATAGGCTCAACACTAACCCCCTCTTCTTCTTTCCTTAATCTTCCTCGACCCAAATATGGTAGCATCACTTACAGGGCATATACTAAAGCAGACTTGTCCTGACTTGCTTACTGGTTCATGTTAGTTATAAAAAACAATATGCTTGTGAGCCTTCTTCTATGGAATCAAGTTTAATTTCAAACAGAATAGCAGGGGAAAACCAGGTCATATGGAATGGGAGTTGTTTTCCAAGATGAAAAGGATACTTTAGTTTGTTGATCTGATAAAATGCTCAATATGATTTGCAACAAGAACAGAGAGAGAACTAAAAGAGGAACAAGTAACTATCGAAAGATACGAAAGAATATTCTAAAGACAAAAAAATGACAAAAGTCTGAAATATAATGGACGTTGCCTTTATTTAAAGTAAAGGCTCAATATATATATATATATATATATATATATATATATATATATATATAACCTACTCTATGATTAATATAAGCCCCTAAGCAAGGGGTTAATATGCTGTCATGCACTATTATATTTAAGTATCCAATTCTAGTAAAATATTTGATACATAAACAAGGAAGTAAAATAAAGAGACCTATTGCCCCAACATTTAATTATTTATATTGCTTTCAATATTTATTACGAAAACTTTCAACTACTTAATTTTTACTGCAATTTATCTGATATATTTTAAATTTTAATATATCTTTCCTAGTTCTGAAATAGTAATTTAACTAAAATTTCCAAGGCCAACTCCTATAGACTCAATAAAGCCAACTACCACAAATAGGCTTTTGAGTCGATACGCCCGACTTCCACAATAGGCTTTTAGCCTTTTAAGCTCTTGTTTCCAACCAAAGGTAATCTTCTATACATGGATCAAAATATCAGAATTCCGATACATATCATCCAAACCTCCAGGACGATACGAATGGGATATCGTTTATTCAATGTATCAGTGATACATTGAATGTATCGTTTTGTTACATTTTTTTTTCTTTTCAAAAAAATCCCAAAAAATACTCTAAAAATCAGAAATTTTATAGTTAATGGTTTTCTATTTATTTCAATTTTTTTTAAATTTATTTAAGGATTATTTGATGCATATTTCAGAATTTCTTTGGTATTACTTGAGTGAGACTGACCCATTTGCTATCTGATATCGCACTTTTCAGCATCGATTCGGCACCTTAAAGTCCAAAATAAAGAAAGAAGAAGAGAAGCCGAAGAATGAAGAAAAAGTATAGAAGAAGCAAGAAGGGAAAAGGAAATGAATTCGGGTTTAAAAGCTCGAATTCGTGCATCACGTGAGCTGGGGGACCCACCGGGAAAAATCCAAATTATCGGACGATAATTTGGCCATTTAAGGGTCCAGGTCAATCTGACTATTATCGGACGATAATTTTACCGTATCACCCGAGAATTAGGTTTCTTTTGTGGGTACCCGATAAAAACCATTTTTACCATATTGTTGACCCTGAAAAACGATACGTATCGGTATTGTCCGATATTTTGACCCATGCTTCTATAGATCTCTTTAAGCCAACAATAGCAAAACATTACTTGAAAATGGTAAATGGGGAAGTGAAAAAATGAGGAGAAAATCAATGGCCCAACAAGGCTTCAAAACAACAAATGCCTAACACCAAAGGTGGTTGAATGGGAATTTTGAGTCTCATTTTTATAGTAAAGTTATGTTTAAATATATTTTTTTTGCTCAATAGTTTAAATACCAACTTAGATATTTGCACCATTATATTTTCATAGTTGATTGCTCATTTACCATTAAAGTTGTCTCATATTGTCAATCACAAATCGGCAATCATGGTAAGCCATAGACTATAACGTTTTGTTTATGATTGTCAATATGTGATGCATATGGATTGTGGATTATATAATGTACCTATTTTATTGTGTTAAAATATAATTTTTAACTTTAAATAGATTAATATATGATTTTTTATTTCTTAATGATTTATATTATTTTTTAATATATTTTCATAATCATAAAAAAAAATTCAAAATTTTCCTGAATTTATCTGAAATGAACCAAAACGACCCCTCACCGAAATATTGTTGAAACCGAACTTTATTACTGTAGCTCTAACCACTCAAAATCCCTCTCACTCGCACCCTCCCTAATCCCACCTCCTCAATTATGTTCACCCACTCTCATGCACCCTCGAATCCCTAAAATATCTTTACTACAACCCCACTCCAATCTCTCTCCCCCTCTCCCATTCTATCACTCATGTCAATAGATGGAGATTGTTTTTCTATACAAAGAAAGTTTATACCTACTATTTTTTCCTCTCTGTTTATTTATTTATTTATTTGGGTTATTTTTTCAACAGATTTACCCCTTTTTTAGAAGATTTTTCACATGCGCATAGATAGATTCAACAAAGTCAATTTTGTCTTGAAAAATATTATTGACAAAAAAAAGAGTTTCAGGCATATTGATTAAATTACCTTTATTTATTTATCGTTAATGACTGATTATTTCATTTATTTAATTTTTCAGTGAAAGGGAAAGATCTTCTAATATATTAAATTTATTTTGAGTTTCTTTCTTCAAAAAAAATAGTTACTTAGGTAAATCCATTAAAAAATGAGATATGACTGTTTGGAATTTTACCTTATAAGGAAATTTTCTTTTCTTTTAAAAATTGGTGTTTAATTCTTCTCATCTAAGATTCTCATCAAAGATGGTGATTTGATAGTTTTGTCCTTTCACCAAATGAGTCAAGTTTCCAAATGTTCATGGATTTTTTTATGGCATCTTTCATTATCTAATTAATATTTCTATGTGATCTTCTATTTTAAATCATTTTCCCTTTGTAGTTTGTAGAGAGCCGGATCAGCTTTCCATTATTTAGTTTGTCAGCTCTCATTTAGGTATTGAAAGGATTGGGATTCAATTTTCTTTTCTAAATACAAATAGCTATGCAGGATATTTTCCTTATTTGAGTTTCTAGGGTTTGAAATGATTGGGATCTATTTATTTTTTTTCAAAAATGCTGCCATGCAGTAATGGCGGACCCAGGATTTTCTTCCATAGGGCCAAGATATGGTGACTCTGCACTTCCATCACTTTTTGGAAGGTGTGTCAAGTAGAATCAACATTTGCAGCATGTGATATGTGCGCCATGATCTAAAGATTTTCATTGTAAAAGATTGAGAAGAAAAATCATCTCCATCATTTGATTCAAAGCAGTCAAATTGGACACAACCATCTAAAATTAGTGGATAGCATATAGTCGGACAATAGAGATCATTTTTCATTTGAATATATGACACATTAAATCTTGAGATCATAGGCGTCAAATCACATGACGGAATACATGATGCTCCACATGGCATACATCCTAGAAGGTGACCCAAGTACCAAGAGAGTTGGTGCTCTTTCTGGATACCTAATACCAACTCTATGATGGTATATGGTAAGCGGGATACGGAGGTTTGGGTTTTTCTCATCCTAAGGAGATAAAATTAGATGCTGAGTGAGAGAGTGCTAGGTGACTTGGTACTAGGGTCACCTTTTGGGATGTGCGCCACGTAGAATCATCATATGTTCATTTTGAGAAACGAGACATGATCTAAAGATCTTTGGTACAAAATATTGGGAAGACAAACGATCTTCATTTCAGTCAAATCAGTCAAAGTCATCCAAAATTAACACATACCATGTATATCCAATGTACCTTAAACTGTAGATGGTTTTTGACGGCTTGTAATTAGATGACAATGATTATCTTTCGACTCAATCTTTTGCTTTATAGATCATGGGGTCAAAACTAACAGAACACATGGTGAGTTTCAAGATGGCATGCCGCGCAAAAAAGTGACCCAGTATGAAGAGCATCAGCTCAAAGGGTTTTGTATCTAATAACAATCATTTTTTAAGAAGGATCTCTTAATTTCCAATGCTCAAGAGATTAAAAAAAAAATTTGGAAGTTGAGCGGATTAAGTTGACCCTACTCACCCCAACGTGGGTCCACCACCACATGCAGGCTCATGAAAGTGTTTTAATCTAAAATAATAGTAGAGCCTCTAAATCAAGATTAAATTTTTCATATAGATTTTGGATTTCATAAAGTCTTGGTGTCCTTTTCCTAACACAAACAAAAAATAAGACATCATAAGGCTACACTATCACGACCCGCAACTCTACCTCATCCCGAGGGCCTAAAATTCCGTGTTATGACCCGCACGCATCCTAGATATGTCAAGCGGACATATACATAATCAAAGTTTTCACGCTAAAATGGTTCCACAAAATTCGTGAATCTAATAATAAAGGAATGAAATATTAGGGCAGCCAAAAAGATTACATAAAATGCGATAAAATCCATGAAATGTTTACTTATCAATGGGGAATAAAGATCAATAATAAATCAAATGTACGAGGCTAATAATGAATACCCAACGATAAACAATAACAACACGAAATGAAAGAATAAATTGTCTAATCTTTAAATTCTAATCTTAGTACTAAAACTATGTTATCAATAATTGGCATAAGGATCATAATCAGCACTGAGACTCTCCCGGTGCCCTACAATGCAATGTCTTCCTCCCAAGGCTCCTGGTACTCAGTGTCCACAGGATCAACAAACTCAGTGTCTACAGGATCGGGATAACCGGCGTCCACTTTGTCGATAAAATAACATGAAAAGAATAAATGTCACGAGGACAGAGTTGCCAAACAACGCGCAACCCAGTAGATACACCACAAATCCACCCCACACTACTCAGGTGCATCTCGTGAGTGATAATAACAGTATGACAATATATAACAATAAAGAAATGTCAAAATCATGCGTATCATCAAACTCATATCTTAACCTACACACACTCCAATCTTAACGTACCTCACCATGCCTCATAAATGTAGCTTATTATATTATAACAAACACATGCATCTGTACATCGCATGGGCATCCACAATTACTTCTATTTCTAATACGACCTGTGTCAGAGTCGTTATTTGAGCCTATCATGTGAGTGTCACCATAACATATTGCCCTCCATAACATAACATACACCTCATCCAGTCTCTGAGGCGACCAATCATAAGCATATGCATTCCTAAAGGTGAGAACGACGTACTACATAACACATATCATACTATCTTCTGAGAGACCCATCTCGACTGTATATGTTGTAATCCTTACAGCGGCTATGTAAGGATCGACACGTACAGACTTAATTTTTAATCTTATGCTGGCCAACACTACGATGTCTTATTATATTCGTATCTTATCTTACATATTATTTCTTATCATTTTCATACAACCTGAATCTAGAGTGAGCCATAATGCGATAAGCTTCACTAAACCACGCTTTCCAATGGACGGGTCTATAGCAACCTGGACGTACTTCGTGTGGCAGTTCATACTCCCATAGAGGTATTGCATCCGTACATGGATACCTATATTCCAAGTGACCGTAAAAGGATCTGCCACCATGACAAAGGTTTAAAGGTCGAGTGTCGTATTTTATTCTTTAACTTAATCTATCATATTTAAAACTTACGGTGATAGGGTCATCAAATACAAGGTTACACTGAATTCGCACTCATAATGATGTCCCATACTACCATGAGTTGTTACAAGGTTACACAGAATTCGAACTCATAATGATGTCCCCTCCCCTCTCCCTCCCACCCAATCTCGAAAATTATGCACGTGCCTAAAGGCAATTTATCGCTTCGGAGTTTCTCTTTTTCTCAAATATTCTTGTAAATCACAAATCCCTCTCAAAGCTTTTGTTGTTTTGAACCCTTAATATTTGATACCATCGAGATAACGTCTTCTCCTTCTTATATGAGGGGCCAACTCTGATTCACCAATCTACAAAATAATCTCAACTTCTATTACAAATTTCTCCCAATCAATTGAAGTTTAAAACAAAATTTCTTCAAAGAGGTTATCTATTGAACTTTTGTCAAACGTTTGATTACTTTATAGCCGAACATTTGGAACGCTGACACCGTTAAAATAGTCAAAATGGGTCAGGTAGTTACATTCTCCCCCCTTATAAAATTTTTGTCCTCGAAAATTACGTACCAACGACGATGAGCTCTAGATACTTCTTCATAATCTCAGCTTCTCATTTCCAAGTGGCTTCCTTCAGTGTGTGGTGTTTCCACTGAACTTTGACAAAGCGTAGGGTTTATCCTTGACGAGTCTCTCCCACATTCCAAGAAAGTCTCTTCTAATTGTTATTCAATCCTATCTAGTTTCTCTCACATGCTCCTACCTCATAAGTTTTTATCAAATAAATTTTTAAATCCTTAAATGACCATTATTTCTTGCAATCAATAAGTCCTTAAGAGATCAAGAGCCTGTCTCACTCTATCTGGATCATTCTAACCTCAAACGATATAGTTTGCTTACATGAATCAGGCAGTTCAACAAGGGCATCCTTGGGAAAATTTTAAATCATCAGTCATTAGAAAGTCTTTCCCAGTTGTAATCCTTAAATTTTCAAAGATTGTACTTTTTTTAGTCCCTCAGTCCTCAAGGAAGTAAAGTTTGGGCTCTTATACCATTAAATGTAACAACCTAACCCATTTTGACTATTTTAACGGTGTTAGTGCTCCACACTGGAACCCACCATCTTTTAGGAAAATCACAATTATATGACATTCCTATGTTCATTTTTCTTAGTCAATTTCGGATTCGTTGCGAAGTGTTCGTCGATACGGTTCCAACGACATAAATTTATCAAATTCCGACAATAATAAAAAAAGTTACACCCATTTTAAGAGATGAAACAGGTTAAGGGGTATAACTGTAATTTCGGAAGAGAAATACCATTTACTTCGGTGCCTACACAAAGCATTAGAATGAAACCATTTGACAACCTATTTACTTCACGCATAAATATTTTCTTGCATGAAAAAATCCTACTTTATTGAATTTTTTAAGAAAAGTCATAATTAGGATCAAGGATCAAAATTTCGGCCGAAATTATCGGTTTCGGTCCCCACCGAAACGATAATATATGACCGAAATTTCAGTCATTTTTTATATGGGAATGAAATTTCGGTTTCGGAGGGGATCGAAACCGAAATGTAACCCGAAATTTTGATCCTTGATTATGATTAACTTAAAACTTTAATACCATTATAAATAAAACCTTAAGAGACCTCTATTCTCTACAACCAAACTTATAAGGGAGTTTTCTCCCGCTTAACTCCTCTCTCCCAAAACCCTCTAGCCTTCCCTCAAATCTCTCGCTCATCCATCGATAAGATCGAAGGAAAAAATATGAGAAGTCGACTTAGACGAATCGACGCTTTAGGCATCGATCTCTTCAACCTAAACCGCTGCAAGATTAACCGTTAACGCTTCAACAAGTGGGTACCCATTAATCCTCTCTATTCTTCTCAGATCCCGTCATGTAGGGTACGTTCGATCTCACATCGACGGGTTTAAAACTAATTAAGCCCTAAAATCTAATCTATATTCTTGTTTTATTTAAAACTAATTAAACCCTAAAATCTTGTAAATCTAATATATTTGCATAATTAGTAATTTACTCTTCTATTAATACAATGAATCTATATTCTTGTGTTATTTGTTTGTTATCTTCCCTTTGTTTGATCGCCGTTGGCGAACACCCATTGGACGGTGCTGGAAAATTGGCAGGGAGGTCCAACCCTACCCAAGCCCTAATTTATGTGGAGGAACCAATCCCAAATTGATTGGATATGGCTCTAACCGATTGGAATTTGTGTCGAAAGGATGTTCGTAAGTTTCAGGATGTACGTCCGCAGGTTCAAGGCGGACGTCCGTAGGCTTCACAACGGGCATCCGTATTTTGGGTACTCCACTATCGTGTTCGATGAACATCCATAGGCTTTCAACACAGACGTCCGTGGTGTTACTCGGATTCGGACCCGGTTCATGGTCCGATATATTTCGAATCAGCGTCATCATTATGACCAAAAACTCCTCTTGCATGATAATCTTAACATTAAGTTTTCGATCAATGGTCATGATAGACCTAAATTTAAAGCGCGACATCTTTTTGTGTATTTATCCGATTATAGCATATTATATATTTATTTTTATCACCTCAACGCAATCTTCATGATGACATAAAAACTTTAGGATTTCGATGTCATTTGTGAAGTCAAACTTGAACCTTTCATGCTCTCAATCACATATACACTAAGAACTGCACTCATATTATAATTGTATTGATGTGTTGCATATATATATATATATATATATATATATATATATATAGGAAAAGGCCTCCGTCCTCCATGGGAGGACGGTCACCGTCCTCCAACCTTTCACGTGGACCTTGGGTGCATTGCTTAGACATCTTTGAAAAAAAAAAAAATTAAAACTCATCTCTAACGTGTATATTTTGAACCGTGAAATGTGGACCAATAAAAACCGTCAAACTTTGACTTATTGGTTTCGAATTTTTTTTTTAAATATTGATCTAAACTGTCCACCTGTGCTCCACATGACACCCAAAAAGTGTTTTGGGTACCACGTGGAGCTCCATGTGGACCTTGGAGGACTGTCACCGTCCTCCATATATATATATATATATATAAAATGTATCTTTGAAGTCAAATCAATTCACTAGTAAGATAAAATTATATTTTTATCATTGTTATGTGATATGTTTTATAGATAAGATAGGTCATGTACGCGAGTGTGTGAGATCATGCCTATGCTTGGGCATGGTGATTCGCTGAGATGGTATCGAAGAGGGGATCACACCATATTTACATGTTTTACAACTTATGGTGGTATGGAATATCATGACGAGTGAGATGAGTGTGAATTTTGTCTAACCTCATATATGGTGTCATATCCAGTGACTATCACCCTGAGTTTTAAATATGATAGATGAAGTTAAGGAATAAGATATGACACTCCACCTTTAAACTTTCATCATGGTAGGGTTTCTTTCATGGTCACATGAAACTTGGAATGTAGGCATCCATTCGTATGTACGAATGCAACACCTCTATAAGAGTATGGGCTGCCACACGAAATACATACAGGTCACTACGGGACCCGTCCTTTGGAAAGCGTGGTTTAGTGAAGTTTATCGCACCATAACTCACTCTAGATTTAGATTGTATAAAAATGATAAGAAAATATATATAAGATAAGATAAGATACGAATATAATAAGATATCGCAGTGTATGCCAGTATAAGATTAATAAATTAAGTCTATATGTGTCGTTCCTTACGTAGCCACCGTAAGGATTACAATGTCTACAGTCGAGACAGGTCTCAGAAGATAGTATGAGATATGTTATGAAGTACGTCATTCTCGCCTTTAAAGATCTATACGCATATGACCGGTCGCCCCAGAGACTGGATGGGGTGTATGATATATTATGGAGGGCAGTATGTTATGATGGTATGCTACTATGGTGACCCTCACATGATAGGCTCGAGCAACGACTCTGGCACAGGTCTTATTAGGAATAGAAGTGTGTATTCTCATGCGATGTATAGTACAAACACATGTGTCATTGTAATATGATAAGTTTTGTTTATGAGGTATAGTGAGGTACATTAGGATTAAAGTATATCTAAATCATGGTCTTGCATATAGGTTAAGATATGAGTTTGATGATACGTATGATTTTGACATTTCTTTATTCTTATATACTGTCATACTATTATTATCACTCACGAGATGCACCCACAATGCACATGAGTAGTGTAAGGTGGATTGGTGGTATATCCACTGAGTTGCACGTTGTTTAGTAACTCAGCCCTCGTGGCATTTATTCTTTTCAGTTGATTTTATCGACTGAGTGGACGTCGGCTATCTTCGATCCGCGGACACTGAGTTTGTTGATCCCGTGCACATTGAGTATCAAGAGCCTTGAGAGGGCGACACTGCAGGACACCAGGAGGATCTCGATATTGATTTTGATCTTTATGCCAATTATTGATAGCATAGTTTTAGTACTGAGATTAGGATTTACAAATTAGACAGTTTATTCTTTCATTTCGTACTGTTATTGTTTATCGTCAGGAATTCACTGTTAGCCTCGTACATTTGATTTATTATTAATCTTTATTTCTCCATTGATTAGCAAACATTTCATGGATTTTATCACATTTCATGGATTTACGAATTTTGTGGAATCATGTTAGCGTGAGAACTCTGATTATGTTTATGTCCGCTTAACGTCTCTGGGATGCGTGCAGATCATAACACGAAATTATAGTCACTCGGGATATGGTAGAATTTCGAGTCGTGACATACACTAAAGCTGACATTCACCGATGTCATACCCCTAAAATATGTCTAATGGACGGCTATTACCTAAGGACATTTTGCTGACCCATATCTTTCTAAAAGTTGATTGAAATGGAAATTTGGGTAGTAATATTTGTAGAATTTTTTTTTATAAGTTCCATGGCCAAGTAGGTATAATGGTGGTGCGAAGAGTCTCTCTTTTCCCTCATATGCATTACTCGTGCATGCCCATTGGTTATTTTTAATGTGGGTTAGCGCGTATATGTTTAAGTGAATTAGGTTGTGATATTGTAGATATTACAAAGTTTCATTTAAATTAGAGGTTTAGAATAATGGAATTTACCTTTGGAACTTAAATATTTATTATTTAATGCAAATATTTTACTTGCCTACAGTAGAGGATTCATAGAGGGGAATTTTTATTAAGCGGTGGTAAGAACTACATTATTACATGTAGTAGAGATGCATAGGCTACCATAGTAAAGTGGATGCATGCAAACTTGCAGTAACACGAAAGGAAAGAATTAGGAATGAGTATAGAAGGACATGGTCGTCAATATCTTACGATACACGATATTATAGAAAACAATAGGTATCTATGATGTATATCTTTTGTTTAATCATATCTTACGATACACGATACGATAGTGTGCTATAGGTTGCGATACACGATACGAACGAGACATGTGATTTTGATCATAACCAATTTTTTCTTCAGAGAATTATCACTTATTCACCCCAACACTAATCTAAAAAACAATTATTAAAAAAAAAAAGACAATAATAAAGAAAGAAGAGGAAGATGTCTAGGAGGAAGAGAAATAAGAAAAAATGATAATTTGATTGCTAACGAAGATGATAGTTTTGATGTTGGGATAGAGATGAGAATGAAGACTTCGTTACTTTATACATTTAAAAAAAAAAATGGGGATTACAAAGTTGGTAATGTCAAAAAACAAGTGTTGGATTTTAGTAATCGTTGGAACTTGAGAGACACATCAAACAAATATATAATGAAAGAATATAATACACACTAATACCAAACTTATACATGTCCAGCTATAGGGTTTCTTTTTATATAGTGAAAAATTGAAAAGTTAATGATGAAATGTTACTGGATTTTTATCTCAAATCAATTCAATGAAATGTTTTGTTTTATTTCAATTTATTTGATTTATATTTCTCCAATGTGAGAGAGGATGGAATGCGTGTCTTTAACACTCAATATTTCAAATATGGTCATAGATTGTTATATACATACATATATACACACATATATATAAATATATATATATATATATATATATTTCTTATTTTAGATTTTTTGTATATATCTATATATTTTTTATGTATCTATAAAAGTTTGTGTATCTTATGTACTCAATACAATACGATACACAATACAAAAGCTCTTGATTATGATAAACGATACGATACGTGATTTGACAACCTCGCACAAGAGGAAGTTTAGGGGTGGTCCTAAACAAAAGAAAATTAAAAAAGAAATAAAAATAATCATTTGAGGTGGTTTGGGCATGTCAATCAAAGACTGAGAACAGAAGTAGCATAAGGGGAAGATAAATAAAGACTTGGAGAGAAGTAGTGAGAATGACAGGGAATTTCAAATAATAGAGTTTAAACTCGAATAGAAATGAGTGGAGGAATAAGACCAAGGATCAAAATTTCGGGTTACATTTCAGTTTCGGAGGGGACCGAAACCGAAATTTTGGCCGATAATTTCATTCCCATACAAAAAATGACTGAAACTTTGGTCATATATTATCGTTTCGATGGGGACCGAAACCGATAATTTCAGCCGAAATTTCGGTCATTTCGGCCGAAATTTTGATCCTTGAATAAGACTAGCTAAGCCTACTCCAAGTATACGAGGAAAAGGCAATTAATTTAGTTAAACAAATTTATTAACTTTGGCTTTTCAATAATTTAAATTTGCTTAAGGTTTTAACTTTTGGCGAGGTAGATGCAGATGTGAAAAATATATATTTAATCGACAGTTAGTATAACTGAGAAGGATCGAAAGTGTAGCAAATATTCTTATCCAACTCATAGCGGGTTAGTAAAGGTGAATCTATTATTTTTTAAGGACGCAGATGGATGCATATAATGAATAACTATGAGCAAGACTTAACAAAAAACTTCATTAATACAATAAAAAAATTGTCGTTATCATAGTCCCTCTACAATTCAAAACAACATTTTTGGTTTAAATCCCCTTCTGCTTTCGACATAGACTGGAATAAATGAGAAAGTAGATGAAAATAAAAACCTCTTCCTCTTCATCATTTTGCCTCTGTATAGTAATTGCTACCAGTTGGCTTCTTAAAGGAACTAAGCATTTGTAAACATAATCTAGCTAAACAAATTTATTCACTTTAGCTATTCAATAATTTAATTTGCTTAAAAGGTTTATCTTTCGCGAGTTAGATGCAGATGTGAAAAAATATATTTAATCAACTGTTAGTATAACTGAGAAGGATCAAAGGCGTAGTAATTATTCTTACCCAACTCATATCAGGTTGTTTAAATTAAATCTATCATTTTAAAAGGACCGAGAATGGATGTACATAACGAATAAGTACGAGCAAGAGTAAAGGCCATTAACACAGGACCTCTACATTCAAAGTAACATTTTTGGTTTAAAACCTCTCCTGCTATTGTCATAGACTCGAATAAATGAGAAAGTAACTACCATTTCCAATGTGTGCGGATAGGAGCACATTCAAGCCATGAAATATATTTTCATGACTCTAACAAACCTTGGCTTCATGTGACTTAAAAAGTCAACCTGATCTGACATGCAGCCAATAGGAGCTCGAGTCATGGGCTAATGTCCCATGACTCCAGTCATATAATCATTTCCATATATATATATATATATATATATATATATATATATATATATATATAGAGAGAGAGAGAGAGAGAGAGAGAGAGAGGAGGACCTGAGAATGCATATAGCTCATGTCTTGGGCAAAAGGTCCCTGGTGAGCAATCTGTCAAATTTATATACCAAGAATACGAAAGAACATGATATAGTAAGATCAACCAAATAATAGTTCGTAAAATAGAAGCATGACGAGGCAAGGATGAAATTAAAAATTCTAAATATAAAAATTAATCTATTGAATTCCCACCTGTTGACTTCCGCCTCCATCTTTTTTACCAGAACCTTTGCCATCACCCTATCAAAAGTTCCAATAAACAAAACAAAACAACAAATATAGCTCTTTAATACAGGTATAGAATACCGATAAGTTTTCAAAAATACAGAAAAAATAAATAAGTAGGGACTTACCTCCATCTACAAAACCACATCGCCCCCAAAATTCAGCCAACATACAAAAAAACAGAACACCATCAGTTTAACCTCGCAAAACTCGGAAAATAAACGAAATCTTACACCCAAAAAAAGAGCGAACGCAAAGAAATGAATAAGAAAACTATTAAAAACCAGAAATTTACCTCTCTATATTTGTTCAAGTACACTTTAAGAGGATCAATATAATCTTCAAACCCTAACGTCGCCATCGCCCATAACAGATCGTCTCCATTAACAGTCTTCCTCTTTTCCTTCTGACATTTATCGCTCGCCCTGCGAATTAACCTCCAATTAATCACTCGAAAAAACGTAACTTTTAAAAAAAATCATAAAAATCAACAATTTTTACTCGCTAGTAACGAAGCTGATGAATTCAGAAACACATTCTTGAACAGTTTCCTTCGCGTCTTTGGCGATCTTCCCGTTCGCAGGGATGGCTTTCTTCATGATCCTGCTTATGTTAGCGATCGGAAGAAACCTATCCTGCTCGCGAACATTCGATCGAGGGCTCTGATCGCCTCCGCCGCCGCTCTCGGGGCTCGTTGGACCGTCCGCCATTAAAACGTCGAAACCCTAGATCGCTAGAGAAGATGGAGAAGTACATCAAAAGAAAATGAAACCCTAGATGTTCGTTCAGATACTGAAACCCTAGCTTTGCCATGGGCACTGTAGACAGAGAGAGAGAGAGAGAGAGAGAGAGAGAGAGAGAGAGAGACAGAGAGGAAAAAAGAAGCAAGAGAATTTACCTGGTTGAGAGAGAATTTGTATTTGGCGGGGCGACGAAGGGAGATCGCTGGAATATTATTTTTTATTTTATTATTTTCAGATCGGACGCTGGAGAAGAGAGGAGAAAGGAGACGACTGAGATGAGAGCTTTAGAGGGAGCTTTTATTATCCTCACCGTCCAAAACCCTCCCCGCTGTTTTATAGGACCTTTATTGGGGGACGAGCGTCAATTAAGTACGACTCTAGTGAGAGGTATACTGTACATAACGCAACAGTGGAGTTTATGCTTTATCTGTACACGTGGCAGATAATCATCGTCAATTTTCTAACGGTTTTAGGCCTTAAAAATATGAGTACCTTTAAATTCACCCACCAAAAGTTCAAGTTCACCCATACGGAAATACATTAAATGCATGAAATAAAACATATAAAAATTATTTATCATTGTAATCTTTCTACTATGATTCTTAAGCTCATGAGAAACCATTAAATAAGAAAGATGAAAATTATTCATCATCCACACTATGGTTCTTAATATCATGAGAAACCATTGAATAAGACAGATGAAAATTGTTTATTATCACAATCAATTTTTCACACGATCGATTTTGAGATTATGAGAATGCATTGAATAAGACAATTGAAAATTGTCTATTATCGCAATCAATCTCTCCCACAATAGATCTTGAGATTATGTGCCCACTATTAGATGATTGATTTTTTATTTTATGGGGTGTACACTTAGAAAAGTGACCTTAAATTTAATTTTAAGCTTGTACATAATGCTAAATTCTCTTTTTTGATATATGTGTCATTTGAAATAAAACACTAACAGTATGATAGTACACTCATAATTTCAAAATCATTGTGTGAAAGATTGGAAATATAAACTATCTCCCTCGTTTGATTCACCAGAGTCTCATCTATTTAAGCGTGAGTGAACTCAAAGATTGGGCATTAGGTTTAAAGGTACTCAAAAATCATATGGTACTATGGTAGATGTTAAATTAATCATGTACGGTGAACGACCAGTCTACCGGTCACTTGTGCGGACTTAAAGTAATTTAACCCTTAACTGAACACGTGGCATCTACACGTGGCACGTCAATTGCGTGCACCAAGTACAAACTGAATGAATTGCTCCTATAAAAAAGTCATCCAGATCGAACGAGTCTCCTCAAAATAAAAAGTTTTAACCCATGGGTTAAAATCTCGAAAAAATCATACGTATGGTCCAACTTTAAAATCGAGACGTCCGAAATACCTTGAATATATTATATCGGTGAAGTCCAAAATTGATACGTATCATCCGATACGTATCAGTATCGAACAATATTTTAACCCATGCTCCGATCATATAGAAAATATCCTAAGAGACATACTAATCCAACCAATCTATTCAATTCATAGCAGAAGATCCTTCTTTGATCAATTTATTTAGCCTTATACCAAAAATAATAATTGTCCATATTCTTCTTCTATCTAAGGAAGTACTTTTTATTTGCTTATATGCCACTTCACATATAGTGAAACAGCATATGAAACTTTCCTAGGAGTAGATTTTGAACAGATACTAATCCCCATGAAATTTTAGACCACATATATTTTAGAATAATTTAAGAAAATAGGAAGAAAATCATAAAAATCATGATTAATCATGTTACTAAAATTTTATTTAAGAAAAATACTATTTTGTTATTTAAAAATAGGCCATTGACTAAACGTTCAGAACAGATTTCTCTATGCCCACTATTAAGTAGTCATCATGTGGTATCCATCACGAGGACCGGGTGCAACGACAACTTAGGCAAGGTAGATCAGATCCAAGGGGTTAGGTGAGCTGACCAGGTACCTGCTTCCAAAAGCAGGAGACCTGAGTTCGAATCCCCTCCCCCCTGAGGCCACCCTAGGGATTTATGTCATGTGATGAATTTGGGGTGCGCATGTGCCCCTGGGATTAGGCGGGTGCTCTAAGAGCCCTGAATTTCCAGGTTATCAAAAATAATAATAATAATAATAATAATAATAATATATATATATGATTTTTCCACCATTAAAATTATGATTAAAGTTGCAAAAATCAATGCACCAAAGTTTTAGGGTGTTATCTTTGACCTATCAAGCGGTGGGCAAAAAAGTTAAAAAATAATTATTTTTTTTAAATCACATGTCTCATAGCTAATCAATCCAAAACGGGATTTACTTTGGGTTGAGCATGCCACGTGGCAGGTGATCTGGCCATCGGGAGCACGAGTCATCTTACATGCCTAGCCGTATACTCTCCAAAGTCTTTTTTTTTAAAAGTACAATTAAAATACACTTTAAAAAAATGTCAATTTTGATAACTATGGTGTGACGTGATGGCACTTGACACCCAAAACAATGCCCGTTTTGGGTTGTCCAAGCCTGTGGCACCTAATACCCAAAATAATACATTTTTATGGGTTGTCCAATCACTTGATACCTAATTTAAAAAATGGAAAATTTTCAGAATCGACAACCATTGTTTCGCATTTTCCAGCATTGAACCTCTAATTTCACCTTTTCCATAACCAACCAACTTGAAGTCAAATCAAGTTAAAAAGTCGTAAATACTCTTGAGGTATATAGAAGGTGATAAAACTAGGCTTTTGGTCTTGGGCGATTCTAAACGCCTTAGCATCATTGTTTGCTTTAAATTCCATGATGGAGATTATTTTCATCCCTATCTTCGACAAGATTGATCTTAAAATCATGGGCGTACTATCAGATGATCCATTTTACTAAAAAAAAATGAAGTCATTATAGAGGAGCATTGGAGCTCCTCCAGGGGAGAGCTGACAATCCCCTAGAAGAGCATTGACGCTCATCTAGAGGAGCGATGACGCTCCCCTAAAGGAGCGCTAGAGGAGCGTTGACACTCCTCTAGAGAAGTGTTGGCACTCCCCTAAAGGAGCGTTGACGCTCCTCAATTGAAGCGATATTGCTCCAAATTATTTTTGTTCCCATTTTTTAGTAAAATGGATTGTCTGATGGTACGCCCATAATCTCAAGATCAATTCCGTGAAAGATTAGGATGAAAAATAATCTTCATCCTTGAATTCAAAGCAGTCAATGATACTAAGATGTTTAGAATCACCCAAGTTTTTGCCACTTTTTACATACCATGTGGCTGATACCAATATCGAGACCGATCCCGATATTGTATCAGGGCTAATACATGTCAGTTGTTCAAAAAATCGATACGTACGGCCAATACTTGATACTCTGCTTACGACTGTAGAGACCAAATTCGTTGACTTAATATATATATATATATATATATATATATATATATATATATATATATATCTGAATTATTCGCGAATTTTTGAATAAAATCCAAAATTTTAAATAATTAGTGAATTTCTCAAATTATATGCAAAATTTACGACTTTTTTGCCTGAATTTGGTCAAAAAAAATTATTTTTTCACTTTTATAATTTTTTAACTTAATATAATATTGTGTGCTACATGGTTTCCAATTATTTTTTTGGATGAAAGGATGAAATAAAAATCGAACCGTTCTATTTATAGTGACTGAATTTTTAACGGCACCACAACCGAAACCCATTAATTGCTTGGAATCATTTGATAGCGACCATTTTTCATTTCAATCTTTTACATAATTGATATTGAGATCATGAGAGTACTGACAATTAATTATTTACCTCATGTGGTATACATCGCAAAAGGTTTGAAAATTACAATTGAATATGATGTGTGCCACATGATTTTCAGTTACTTTTGTGGAATGTGTGTCAGGTGGGATAAAAAAATTAAGCTTCTGATGGTACACCACTGATATAAAGATCCATTGTCTAAAATATTAAAACGATAATAGAAATGGTCTATTTGCACCCATCGAATTTTGAAGGCACTATAACAGAAAACCATTGACTGTTGTGAATCAGACGATGAAAATTGTTTGTCACCTAGTCTGCCCCATAATATATGAGATCATGGGTGTACTGTCAATCAACTTTTTATTTTAGGTATTGCATGTTTCAAAACGTGATCGAAAAGCATGCTTAAGCATGATGTCTGCCACATGGTTTTCAATTACTTTTTTGGGATGTGTGTCACGCAAATTAAAAATTGATCATCTACTAGTACACCATTTACCTCACGATCATTGTGTGTAAGATTGAATTGAAAATCAATTTTGAACGATAGTCGAATGCCATTGTTTGTTTTGTATCAGATAATAAAGATCATTTTCGTCCCAATAGTACCCATAAAGGATCTTGAGATCATTAGTGTACTACCAGTCAATTTTTTATTGCACGTGGTACAAATAACACATCCCCAAAAGTGATCGAAAATCACGTTTGCGTATGATGTGTGTCACATAGTTTTCAATTACTTTTTTGGGATGTATGTCACATGGAACTATAAATTGACCGTATGATGGTACACCATTGATCTCAAGCTCCATTATGTGAAAGATTGAAAAGAAAATTGATCTCCATCACCTTGTTCATATCAATTATTGATTTTTCGAATGTAGTGCACTTAGATATCTTGTTGGTATAATTATAGTTATCCTTCAAAGAAAAGACTTGGTATTTAGAGGACTTAGGTCAAGTGAAAACTTCATTTTAGCCATCGAATTTGAAGGTCATGATCTAAAGATGTTTAACACAAAAGATTGATATAAAAAAAATCTCTATTATACGATTCAAAGGAGTAAAATATGAATGAGATGATAGTAATTTATTGTATTGAATCATATGATAGAGATAGAAGAACTTTAGAATGTGACATTTAAATCAGATAAATTCAATGGTATCTCCACATTTACATTAATATGTGCAACGCACGTGCACTCTTACTAGACTTCTAATTGAACACAAATTTCCGACATACACATCTCATATTGTTTCTTGAATTCATTTAATATCATGTGGATAATAATAAAACTCCGATCATGACCAACACATTTAACAGTTGAATGATTGACAATTGATAGAGAAAATAAAGTAGTTGGGTTTGTCATGTCAATCAATTCTTTGCATTAAACTAAACTTGAGAAGAAAAAATGTTTGACTTGGCCTCCTATCTAAAGGATGAGTTTACCCAGCTAAAGCAGCGTCTGAACATTCTCCCGAACCATGTCCAGGTCATATTCTTAACCATGACTTTTATTAAGTAGCCCATTTACTTATAAAGGGCCTGAGTACTTGGTGCTTTCAATTCTATTTATATATCTAAAATGCTAGCATTTTGAAGCTTCTGTTTATGTATTTGAATTTTAAATTAAGCCGTTTTAATTCCAATCCATTGTTTTAGAGTCGGAAACTACTTTTAGTGTCTCAAAACTTATCTATTTAGCTTACAGTTTGAAGCTATAACAAAAATAAAAATTCATGTGAGCTAGCATGTAAATCTTACAAATGTAGATGAATATCGTTATTCAAAAAAAAAAAATCTTACAAATGTAGATAAATAGTCCTTCTTAGTCGATGTTCATTATGTACAAAAATTTTAGAGATTTTCTTTTATATGTTGATTTTTTTCCCTTTATTTTCCTATTTCTTTCTTCTATTTTCTTATTATTTTGTTGTATTTTATGAGCTTTGCTTTTATTTTATGGCTTGGTACTTGATGCTTTTGCTTTTTTTGTTGCTTTGATCATGATCTAATGGTGTTGCTTCCACTTACTCTAGTTCACAATTCATATTGTGATTTGGTTTGTGTCCAACCTTCATAATTTGATCATGATCAAATGATATATCTTCCTCTTAGTTCATTTCATATTTCATATTGCCATTTGATCTGTGCCCAAACCTCATAGTTGGATCATGATCTAGTGGTGTAGCTCAACTCTTTCAATAAATCTTCTTTCTATCGACTTTTGTTCCTTCTAGGTGTATGAAAAGACGCAATTATCAAACTCAAAAGAGAGAAATCTGATTTGTTCAACTGAGGGGAAATGATTAACATATATTAATCCATTTGCTTTTATAACTTGAGCAAAGGTTGAGGTTTTGCAATATAATAGAATAAAAATATGTTACAAAGAAACAAAGAAGACACACCACCCTCCAATTTAGGACTAGAAAGCAAGAATTAGCCACCAAAGCTTTCTTCAGTTCATGACTAGATCATAAATTGAAGGGCAACATGCCCGAAAATAATATTTTTTAGAGATTTCAACCACCTTTTCATTCTCAACCCAAACTCCCGAGTCAAGTTTATGTGCCTGACCCACTAAAATATCAGGTTGGATATCAATTCGATCGAACCCGTTGACAACCTTACATGAAATCAACCCAGAGTTGATTCTATATGCACTAATATGATATAAATCTTTTTAAAATGTGCATTAGTAATTTTTTTATTGATGTTTCAAAAAGTCATTTAAAATATATTGATGTTTCATTTATTCTTGCAGGTCTACGTATAGTTCTAATAAAAACATTCAAGAAAAAGTTTTTTCACTATCCTTTCATTACTTTCTAATTCATTCATAAAATGTGTGTTTTAAAAGTATTTTTGTTTCATAAAATAATTCTATACACACTCATTTGATGCATACCTTATTTTTATATAACTAATCTTGAGATCATGGTCCACCCATCAAACGATTATATATTAATTCCACATATCACACATCTCCAAAACTAACTAACAAAGATATTAATAGTCCACAACTAATTCTATACCACTCATTTGATATATATACCTTATTTTTATTGAATTGTCATTTTTATCAAAAAGTCACTTATAAATTAATATATTAATAAAAATATAAACGTGAACCACATTTAATGGTATACTCTAATCGCATTCACTTTTTGACATGTGTGTTATATGAAATTAACATCAAATTGTCTATGGTAGGCCTATGACCTCAAATCCTATTGTGTGGGGAAAAAATTAATCTCCATCTTCAATTTCAAACCAATCAACTTAGTTTAGTTTGCTTAAATGGTGTAATAATAACAAAAATCATTGTGATGGTAACATTCATTTTTTTTTTAAATTTACGTTGTTTATTGGGCACACCTAATGAAATTTAATTCCGTTTTAATTTTTATTATCTAGGTTGTAATGGGTACCATGATATTTTAGGGTCACATGATGACAATATTGAATTCGAGTTAAATTTTTAGTCCTCATAAAAAATTTGGCCATCCATGCTCTAAAGGAGTTGATTCTGACTAAAGGTTATTATCTGAATGGTCATGCTTGGGCCTAAATATCAGGCCTTATTAGTGATTGAGCTTAGATTAAGTCAATTTTTTAGTACTTTACAATAAAACTTAACCCAAGCTCATCCGAACCCCTTTAGGTTGGACCTATGCAGCATTTTTTAAGCTCAAACTATAAATGTGCAAGGCATGAAACAAATTTTTGTGCCTGATTAAAAATTGGGCCTCTCGGGTCGTCCATGAACAAGGTATTGCTCAACGATGATGATACATCTCATCTCTACCTAAAATTCGGTGTTGATTGTTAACCCCCTTATAGATGCATGACATTCACACTATGCAAACTTTAAGCCTATGATAATAGTAGGGCTATCACGAGTTAGGTCGATCTAATATGCGACCTGCTCAACTAAGATTTTTTACTGGGTTGACATATAAATTTGATGGTCGGTACCCAGTCTTTTATCTATGAAAATCATGAGAAATATGAGTTTTTTTATTAGATCGGGTTGGGTTTGGGTGAGGTTACGCTAGAGGTTTGAGTCTGATCTAATCAAATATGAGATACAAAAATATGGTGGTTTATTCCAATCAAAACTGGAATAAAAGTTTAAATTAAAAAAAGATATGATCAAAGTTCAACTTAAGGTAAGTTGATGGAGCGTTTGAGATCTCCCATTAACACACTTTTTAAAGAAACCTTTACTTGTACCCATTGAATCTTTGAGGGCACTCATTTAAAAAACTATATAACTGTTTTGAATCACAAAATAAACTTCATTCCTCTTCCTTATCCTCCACACAATGGATTTTGAGATGATAGGTGTATCATTAACAATCAATTTTTACTATCTTATTTAATGAAAGGGAAATTGAGAAAAGTTTATGTGCACCCAAAGCTGCTATGAACACACTTGATAGATAATTAGTATATCGTTGTCTATGATTTACATTTATCGCCAACAATATAGTCAATAGATTCTTAGTGTAGGTGCTCAAAAAATCTTTATGTTCAAAAATTTTGAGGAGTATTAAAAAAGCTCCTTAAAAAAGTATAATTCGAATTCCATTTTTAAAAAAAAATTTCTATCATTTATAATAAACACTATTTTTTTTTTATCTTCAATAAAGTTATCTTAATTAAAAAAAAAAAAAAAATTGTCTTGCACAATTACATGTAAAATATAAATAAAAACATAATAAGTCATATTACCCATATTTATTAAATTTCATAAATTAACATGTGCGACGCACATGCATATTTACTAGTTATTAGATAAATTATAAAATGGGAGCCATTACTTGCACATGGTTTTCAAGTGATTGCACCGAATTACATCTAACTTAAAAGAAAGACTTGCAAGTTTGGCGACCTTTACTATGTGAAAAGATCATCTAAGCCACTTGATTTAAAGGTTGTGATTTAAAGATATCAATTGCAAAAGATTAGAACAAAATATAATTTTCATCATTTGATTAAATGGAGTCAAAGACTATTATATAATTTCACAGTTGACTACAATAGATCATATGATGAATATCCCGTTTTGCTGCAATTTTATGTACCAGAGATCTATTGATCATGAACTTCAAATTAGACGGCCTATATTGTATTTTTACATATCACATGTCCCTAAAATACCAAATCTTTTTTTAAATTCGGTGCAGTCACTTGAAAACCGTGTGCAAGTAATGACTCCCTTATAAAATTTTAGTTAAGGGTTATTTGCACCCATCCAATCTTATTCTTGAGATGCACACTTTAAAAAGCATTGTCTTCTTTAAATTAGATGATAGAGATAGATTTTCAATCACTTTGTTGGGATTTTTGATCACGCCAAAAGTGACTAGAAAATTAGGTTCGAGTATGATGTGTCATAGGGATTTCCGATGAATTTTATCATATGAGAGATCCATTGTATTTAAAATTGGAAGAAAATAATTTCGATCATCTGATTTAAAACAGTTGATGATTTTAGGCGTGGGAGCTCTCTCAAAGATTTTGTTGGCGCAAATAAAAGTATCATTTTATTTATTTGTTTATTTTTTATCCTTTAATTCATGTTTACAATGCCATACCAATGAGGCCGAGGTTGCCACAGGAAGAAATTGGGCCTCACCGGTCCAAATTTATGTCATGCAAAGCACATTGTTGACCAATTCACATTACCTAAGTAGTCGTCCCTCATTGACACGTCTTAGCCAAAATATTATGTTTATTAAAGGATTTAAATCACGTGATGAACATGCTTTAATATTTCAAAAAAAAAAAAAAAGTATCAGTTAGTCAACAATGAGTCTCTATCATGATTCAAAATATTGGCCAATAGCTAAAGTTATCGGCTGACAACAATGGTTTGGGACCAGGTCGAAATGATAACTATAAGTTATCGAGGTTTTTTACTGAATTGTGATATTATCTGCTCCATAATATGATATTTATGATATTATCGGCCGATTATATCAAAAATTTTCGGACAAAACTTGTTCTAAATTTCGTTTTTTGTAGTTTTGAAAAAAGAAAAAGGGGATCAAAAACTTCAAATTATCGGCCGAAATTTTATCCAATAAATGAAGATATCAGTCAAAATATTGGTTTCGGCAAATTTTGATCCAAAGTGTCTACCCATCATAAGTGATCACGGTAGTTCACATGTTTGTGTGATTGACACGAACCTCAAATGCATGAAAGTTTGTGCACATCACTCAACCACACAGATGTGTGGACTGCTTTAATGCACATGATGGGTGGACGCCCATTGTGGCCTAACTCTAAAAAAAATATGGTACAATCATCCCTATTAGAATCCTTAGATTGAACGGCCTGATATCTTCAATCAATTAGCTATCTAAAATAACTCCTAATGTGAACTACCACTTTGATGACTATAATTGGGCGAAAGTTACTTCTTAACACTGATGTCGCAATTTTTGAAAAAAAGTCATATTTTTAGCTGGAGCCTACTCCAATGCCCCATCTTCGGCCTTTGGCCTCGATAGAATATGACCTTCTCATTTGATATTCTTTTTTCTTTTAAAGGAAATTAAAAGCTTATATTGAAAGATCTGCAGCAATTACATCATAAATTTGTAGAGGGGCGTTCTCTATCTAGATTTCATTACAACCATTGGAGAGCCCAATTTTAGATAGGAGATCAGCGGCCCTATTTGATGACCTTCTTGTGAAATTACAAGAACACTCTTCAAAAAACAAGAGGTCTTCTTTAATATCAGCAAATAGAACTCCTAATTCTTAAAGGTCGTCATCTAGCGTCGTCACACAGTTAATAACTCTTAAGGAATCACCCTAAAAAATAACCTTTCGAAAGTCACACTGCAATGCAAAGGAGATAGCAATTTTTAGAGTAACAACTTCACAATGATCCGGACTTGAGAGATTCAAATAATTTCTTGCTATAGATGCAATCACCAATCCTACATGATCACATATAATAACCCATATTCCTGCATTTCCATCATTTTCGTGTCATGCCCAGTCAAAGTTAACTTTAAAACTATCCATCAGAGGGGTAGACTAATGTACCTGAGGCACCATAGGCGTTCTTTGAGTGTCAATATGATTGGTAATCGCATTAGCCTGCACATATGATTGAAGAAATGTTTCCGCATCTATAGTAATCGCCAATGAATCTCGAGGAGATGAGCCATGCACCACTCTATTTCTTTCGTTCCATATTGTCCAAGCGATAGAACAAAATCTATCAAAATTCTCCTTACCCACTGATTCAAGAATCACCATCGACCAATCTTTGAAGGATAGGTTATTGAAGAATCTGGAATGGAGACCCAACGATGAGAGAAACCAACACTGATTAACCTTGTGACAATCCCGTAGAGCATGTGTAACCGTTTATAAAGTTTGAACACATAAGGCACAAATTGGATTGACAGAGTTAATCTTATTTCGGAGACGTGAAGACACAGGAGGAATATCATAACAAGCTCTCCACATAAAAACTTTAATCTTACTTGGAATACGAAGTCGCTAAATACTTTTCCACAAACACCTATCTTTAGATAAATTTGACGATCCCGCCCCTTCACCTATATGATGTAGTTGTTGGGCCACGTCATTTGATTTTCTTAATTTCTTATAACTTATAAATATTGGCCAATACCAGCTGAAATTTATATCATATCAGTTCCAATCGACTGATATGGTCAATATATATTTAATATTATCAAAATTATAAGTAATTTAAAAAAAATTTCATTTTAACTTATATTAAAATTCACCGATCGGATGGCTCACATCCATTTATAAGCATGATCGTTTGACTAAAACATATTCCAACGATGGATTGCCCCTTAGGAAATTTAGATTGATCATAGATGTGTGCCACATGGCACAATGATAAATCACACTATTGAGATAAAAATTGACATTTTAATGGTGGAAGATCATTTAAACGCCATTTGGTGTTTAAATGTCGGTCAGGAGCCATTGTCACTAAATAAAATGGCTGCTTTTATATCGACATGTTTGGATAGTATGTATTCGATTAAGTACATGCTTATGACTCAACTGATATGCCCGATATGTATTAGTTTTGTTAGCCCACGTGGACATGGTACCCAAGGCTGCCTTTGGGCCAAGGCCTATGAGGCGGCTGCCTCTGGCCCCCAAAATTAGCCTCAATTGCTTAATATAATTTTTAATGTACATTAGCATTGAATCAATCTAATTGCTTTGTTGGTTACTTGACTATTGTTGCTATACTTTTTTTTTTTCAATAGGTTGTGGGTTCAACTCTTCTCACGTCCTATATTTGCATTTTTTTTTAATGGGTTATGGATCCGGCTGGGTCGGTACAGGTCATTGGTTGGGTCACTGGCTTCATTGGGCTAGGCAAGCCATATGTATTGACCCAGTAGATTCTCTGGTCCAATATTGACCGAACCAGATTTGTTCAACCAAATCCTTTATATATAGGGTACCTCTAAATGCACCCATGTATTCTCCGAAAGCGCCCACGTCTCAGACCCTTGAAAACCCATTGATTCCTTTGAATGAGATAATAGAAAATGTTTTTCATACCTATTTATCACAAAATAGATCTTCAGATCATAACCCACCTATCAAACTATCAATTTTTTATTCCATATGTCACAAATACCCCAAAAATGCTCTTGAATTATATGGCTATTTTCACTCTCAAATGTGATTTTATGGCTATTTTTTGGGATCTATGACAAGTTGAATTACAAACCGACTGTTTGATAGGTGCACCATGATATCAAGATCTATCGAGTGAAAGATATAGGTGAAAAACGTTCTTTGTCATATGATTAGAAGGATTCAATGGTTTTCAAGGAGTATAAGATATGGACGCGTTTAGAGGTACCCTTATATATATATATAGGAAAAGGTGGTCGTCCTCCATTGGAGGATGCACGCTCAAGCGTCCTCCAAGATTGAGAAAAACCTCTAATTGGCAACATGACACCAAATTGATCGCACACAGAGCATGGGTGCGTGCACTGCTTAGATCATATTTAGCAAAAAATTTAAACGATTAAAATTAGTCAAACTTTGACAGAGGCCTTAAAAGGAAATTTTTTGAAAGCACTCTTTGGTTGTCACGTGGAGCATGGGCGAATGGTTTAGATCAATTTAAAAAAAAGAAATTTCAAAACAAACTTTTTAAAAGCATAAGTTAATGTTTGACTAATTTCAATGGTCTACATTTCATGGCTCGAAAAACACATGGTGGAGACGACTTTTCAAAATTAATTTTTTTAAAAAAAATCTAAGCAATGCACCCGAGGTCCATGTGGCATTGAAACAATGTTTTGGATGCCACGTGGACCTCCACTTAGAATCTTGGAGGACGGTGACAGTCCTCCCATGGAGAATGGACACCTTTTCCTATATATATATATATATATATATATATATATATATATAGGGAGCTAGTTCCGTCCTCCAAGGTCCACGTGGAGGTACACAGGACACCCAAAACAGTCTTTCGTTGTCAAGTGGAGCACGGGTGGATGGTTTAGATCAATTTAAAAAAAAAAGAAATTTAGAAAAAAACTTTTTAAAAGTATAAGTCAATGTTTGACAAGTTTCTATATTTCACGGCTCAAAAAACACATGATGGATATGAGTTTTCAATTTATTTATTTATTATTTTTTTTAATATAAAAAATGATCTAAGCAATGCACCTGATGTCCATGTGGCGTTGAAACAATGTTTTAGATCTTCACCTGAAACTTTAGAGGACGTACACCTCTTCCATATATATATATATATACACACACGAATTATTATTATTAAATGACCATAACTCAAAATGGCGATTTCAGGATCGTAACAGTTCCATTTTTAGCAGATGACCTATCAATTTTGATATATTCGATGAGAATTATCCAATGAATTTATTTTTGAAACTTTTTGAGGTTGTTAAAATGTTAAAAAATGGCAGTGAAAGATTCAATAGCAATTAAAATATAAAAAAAATGTTAAAATGTTAACAATTGGGTTACTCAGTCCATCGGGTATATTCTACCATTTTGTTTTTCTCTTTTTTGTGTTGTATTTTTCTTTAATATATACTTTCGTTAATTTGTTTGTTGCATTTTCAAATTATAAACAATAGAATGGACTATTGAAATATTTGTAATCTAAAAGCAATGAGTATTATTTTATTTGTCAAAAAAAAAATAAAAAATTGTGTCAATATTTTTTTAAGGATTAATATGAAAGAGGGATCCATTTTAAGAACTTACCTTGGGCCCCCAAAATCTTAGAGCCGGCCTTGATACCTCATGATTATATTAATAGAGGAATAAAATCTCTATTATATTCAAATAACGAAGTCAAATAATATAATTAAATATTTAAATTAATCACCGATTGTTACATGATTCATGATAGCCGTTTCTCCTTTAGTATTAATAGGCAAATCTAAACCATTTGAGCTGATGAACCCGTTTGAGCACCCAAATAACATGATGGGTTGATAGGAGTTCATGGAGAGAACCAAGCTCTTCAAGGCAATCGCTAGCCTCACGGCACAACAGGGACACCTAAGACCAACTCTTGTGCCTATTTTTCAACGATGTTTTGTTGTCCAATTTTTCAAATATGGATTTGTTGAACTTACAAACAAGACTGACTAAACAATTCTAACCATTTGATCAAAATCTCTGTTCCATCTTGTAACTAATTGGTTGAACTAAATATAAGGAAAGGATTGAATTCAGTACAGAAGTTACAAGCGGACTGATGAAACTTTTGTGTCAATTAATCCACATAATGGATTACATATAGCAAGCATAACCATGTCAAATATGGGGATACAGTACTCAAGCACTATCCTATTTGTCCAATCAATTCAGCACCTACTGAGGTATCCTGGTCAAGTTCCACAGACAAAAAATAGAAAAGGGGAAAAACTTCCATCAGATTTTCACTATAAAAATTCAAAATCAACCCTCACAATTTTATTTTATTTTAATAAGGCCATTCGGCCGAAACAACCTCGAAAACTGAAGAGCAGGCACACATGCATATGTGACAGTTACGGAGTAGTGTGAGAGAACACTAACTCTAATGGTGAGGGTTAACTAATAGAACACAACCCACACCTTGTAAAACAAGGGTGGAAAAATAGCGTGCGATGAGAATCGAATCCATGACCTACTCTCACATTGGAGAGAGCGTACAAATTATATTCTTACTATTTATAAATGTGTCTCTTAAACATAAAATAAGAGCTAAAGTCCCCTCACCAACTCATGATGCGTTTCTTTTCCTCTATCATGGTAGCTATTCCATTTCAGAATCATAGAATTCACGTTGAGATTAATCGTAGAAGATTAAACCATCATTTTTATTTAGGGTTTTTGGCATTTACCCCAAATGTCTTATTTACACTCCACCCACCTCATTTCACCTATTTACACTGTGACCCTTGCTTTTATGTTTCCCTTACTTCTTGGCCCCTAAGGTGAATGATCAACTGTTGACCGTTAGAGAACTAAACTTTGAATGCTTTGAATCAAATGAAGATCATTTTTCACCACAATCTTCCACCCAATGAATCTTGAGATTGGGAGCTTACCATCAAGTAATCAGATTTTGATCTACATGGCAGACAACCCAAAAAGTTAATATGATCATAGTTGTACATCAAACGTGGTCCTTAGATCATTTTTTGAGATGTGTGCCATGTGAATCAAAATTTGACCTTTTGATTGTAAGCCCATGATCTAAAGATCCAATAGGTCAAAAATCGGGACGAAAACAATCTCCGTTGTCAAATTTAATGCAATCAAAGTTTATTTTGTCTGAGAATTTGTTACTTCTGGGGATAATAAGTAAACGAAACACAAAAACAAGGGCTGCATTGTAAATAGACAAAATACCGTGTAAATGCAAAAAAAGGCTTTTATTTAATGCAATAGAATCCATGGATTTATTTTAGAAACATCATGATTAATGCCAATATAATCTCCGAAAAGAAACCATGACTTTATTTGATGCTAAATACCCATTGCTTTTATTCAGAATGTAGAGGTTAGTCTTCAAACATGTATTTATTTATTAAATATTATAAATTTGGTTATGATTTATCTACTTTTCAAATTCATTTTATATTTTTTAGATTTTTTTTGTATAAATTTGAAAATATATATATATCATGAAATCTTTGGAATTGGTGTAAAAGTGTTGTAAATCCCAGCTCCAATCTGCACCAACTTCCAACCCTATCAATATTTGACCACCTCAAATTCCTAGCTCATCTCCAGCTTGATCAGCCTCAAGTCTCCGGAAACTTCCTTGAATTTCCCCTTTATGCATACAAAGACTGAATGCAAATTTAAAATTTTAAGGTTTTCTCAACTTCCGAAATTAGTTGTAATTATTCAAACACCTTTTAAGGATACAATATATTCTGTTTTGTGAAGCATATGCATACACATATACTTGAGAGGAGATGAAGGGCGAACCTCCAAAAATCTTTTAAAGTCACTACCAAAAATGAGACTACTAACAAAAAAAACTGCTACTAATACTTTTGCCGCTAATAATATTAATAATTTTTTTATTAATAGCGACAATTTTTTATAGTGAGTTTATTTTCATATAAATATTTATCAGTTCAATATCTTATACACGTTAAGCTATAATTCTAATTAGGTTAGTAAAAAATGAATTAATAGATCTTTTGTCAAATGTTGCACCTAGGCCTTCACTTTGATGCCTAGTCTCCACTTAGGGAGGTTGACAACCTAGACATAACGCTACTTACTCTTTACCCGCCTTAAGTATTATAAGGAGACATGCTAGATTTCTAATAGACATTTAGGGGAGACTACTAAAGACGGCTATAAGGTGTAACACACCAGCCACTTTACAAATGGTTCATTTATTCTTTTCTTTTTAATAACAACAGCTATGGGTTGTGATTACACTCTTGACCTCAAATTACATGTGCATCACCACTTCAGCTAAGGCTCCTTTCCTTAGAACACAAATTTTCCAAGTTTTTTCTAGCAAATTTCAGCTGTATCAAATTAACTTTGGATTTGACCATTATTAACCAATAGATGCCTTAAAAATCCCAAAAAACCTCTAAAAATATTATGTTGTTATAACAAATGATTTACTTCTTATTATTTTCTATATGTATAATTTGTTATTTGTTGCTTACTAGTTGTGAGTTGTTACTTTACACTATTAACCTACATTTTTACATGATGATTGATGCATAATGAATAAATAATCATGATTTTATGATTATGTATTAGTCTCACACATTTATAATATATCACATATCCTTTATAAATTACCATAATAAGTGTAAAAAAATTATTACCATATTACTAGGCTTCACTGCCTAAGCCCCGCTTAGCTCCAAACAGAGTCTACCGCGTGGGCACCGTTTGGCACATTTAGCAACTATGATTAATACGCAAACCCACTACACAAATATTAGTCTTCCGTATATATCTACAAGCAAGATAAGCTACCCATTTAGGATCCTTGATTCTTCAAAGAAAATTTCTTGCTGGGTATCGTTCAACATCTGCTTTCTCCAACATCGCTCTCTGCAAATACAAAAATAAAAATGAAATTTAAATAAAAGATACAACTCACAATTTTCTTCAGATGATAGAGACAAATTGAGAAAAATGAAAGACGGTGGTTACAATTTTTAGATTAAATAACAGATCATTGCTCAACTTGGAAGTCGCTTCATAGTTCAATCACAACCAGCATGAACAATCAAAAGTTAGGCTTGTAAATGTCTTCGTAGTTTCTTGAGTGCAAGCAAATGGTTTTTGTATAGGCTCGACCAAAAAGAGCTGGTATTAGGTACCCAACCTGAGTGCCAGAGATGGCTCTAGTCAAGCTCCTTTTGTCCAAATGGTCAAGCCGTGGGAGCCGCCCTGCTATTTATGTGCACACAAATCAGTGAAAGTTCACTTTTGACCTTTCACTGATTTGACACTCAAAATTATCAGCACAACAATGAAGGTTTCCAGTTTGAGACAGACCCGAGTGCCGCCACTGGCATTCGAGAAACCTTATAGTAAGCCTACGAAAATAACACAAGAAATACAAAAGCTGATTACTTACGTTTATCTCTGCAGTGATTCGCCCTGGACCCTGATTTCCAATATATTAAAAAAATAACCATGAGAGAAAAACAACCTGGAAGCACCTTGGTTTCTTAATAAGATTAAAGAACTTTACACACCTCAAATTGCTTCTCCTCCCATGAGACTTCCTTCCATGTTTTTGACTCCAATTGCTCCCATGAACTAGGAGCTTGAATCATTTCCACATGTTGTACAAGTCTCAAGCTATCTGCAACACAAAATACAAAGCCAAAAGCTGGGCAAATTAAGGCCCTGTTTGGATAGAAAAGAAAAGAAATTGATGGGAAGGAAAAGAAAGGAAATGTGCCAATTTCTCGCGTTTGGCAAAACAATTATGACGCGAGAAATACGTGGAAAATGAAACTGTTTTCCTTACTTTTGAAACCGCAAAATCCCCTAAGATCAAAAGATTTTATGATATCCGTCGGAAAACTCACGTGAAGTCACGGTAGGCCTCTTCTTCGAAATTATCTATTTGGGTGATACTCTCTCTCTCTCTCTCTCTCTCTCTCTCTCTCTCTCTCTCGATCGACAGTCAATCCCTCTCTTTCTCTCCGTACAATCTCTCTCCCCCTGATTTATCTCTCTACGAATCACTCTCTCTCTCTCTCTCTCCCCTCGATTTCTCTCTCTACAAATGTCTCTCGCCCTTTCCTCAAATCTCTCACTTGCTTTCCTCCTCTCCCCCCCCCCCCCCCCTTGAATCTCTCTCTCTTACACACACACACACAAAACCATGTCAAGTTTTGGTTTGGTGTATAACATTTACACTGATGATGGTGCTCCCATCTTATGTGTTATGTTTTATTAGCCAGTCCAAACATCAGGAAACGTTGAATTCCTACTGATTCCTAAAGGGCTGGAATCTATCGGATCTATAAATCCATTTCCACCATTTTCCTGGAAAATATCCAAACAGAGCCTAACATGTGTTTTTTTTGTCAAATTGTATAAGGCAATTGTATTATCGTACTAATGAAATGATGACAGTTTGTCTATGAAATTTTACTGAGGGTCCCTACTTTAATGGGTATACAAATTAAAGACCTTGACACTGGATAAGATACATGCAGCTTAGGAGAAAAGTGAACATTTTCTTTTGGCATGCTAACCATTCCCAAAAGGGAAAGTCAAAGATAGCAAGAGATATATTTACTTGTAACAAAGGCCTCTTCCCAGTGCTCACGATTTGACCACAGTGGAGCAACTTCTCGAACTGGGATTCCCCTGCTTTCACATGCTCTGCACAAAAATATCATTTTAGCACACCAACAATCAAACAAATTCTAATAGATAGAAGCTCGGTTTGCTGCTTTGTAAATTTCGACCAGGTTCTCTCTCTCTGTCTCTCTCTCACTTTATATATATATACATGTGATAATTGATTACAACTGTATTCCATAGTCAACCAGCATATTGATGATTTGAGATTCATGGATACTAAAATTTGTGTATCATGGCAGGGCACAACCACACAAGTCAACCAGTCAAACTGTTTGGAATGTTTTGGTTCAAGCACCAAGTCACATATCTAAAGTGCGGATTAACACCATCAAAGATGATGGTACACCGTCTTTACCTACTGATGGGGGTGATTAACGTTCCAGACGGACCAATAAATTGGCCACTCTCTTAGATGGGCTATAACCTCATAAATTGCAGAAATTGGACAATCATCATTATCGACAAAAGTACTTGGAACCGATAGACCATTGCATATATTTCTATCGACCGTCTAGGAATAAGCGCTTAAGAGGGGTTGGGCCTGTAACTCAATACTAGCTTAATTTTAGAAGTATCTCCATCTGAAAATAAAAAGAGGAAGATTTACCAACAAGGATCTCCATCTGAAAATAAGTACCCAAAGATATAATTTTAGAAGTAAACATCATATAGCGTGTATAGTGTTTCCGACGTGTCCTAAAAAATTTCCTGCAGAGGGAGCCCTATATCCCCTATATGGGGTTTAGTTTAAATGGTACCAACCTAGACATTTTTTTAAGAAAAAATATAAGGAATATACCCTATATTGTGTTTATTTCTAAAAACTTATTTTTAAATGTTATCCTACTCGGTATTATTCCTCAGAGTTGAATCTATCAAGGATTTAAACTCTACAGAGAATCTTTATAGATACTATATTATTACATATTCAATTATATACACAGTTTTTTATGTGTTCAGCAAGCCTTAATTTTTGAAAGAAACATAGTTGCAGCATACACATTTTTACATATGTATTAAAATTAACTTATAAACGAAAAAGTGGTATATGTCAACATGCAGTAACATCAAAGCTTCAACTCAGTCTAGAAGTTGACTTGTTTTGGTAGTGGCATAAACATGTCCGTTGAATTAACATCAACTTGGTTGAGTCCCAGATGTATCAGCTGACAAGGTGGATACAACTTATTTTTGGTGTAGGACTTGGCCGATGACTCATTTTTGGAATAGTACTCACTGGACCTGTTGTAGGGTTTGGTCATTTGGGTCAGCGACTTGGCTGATCCAACTTGGTATCAGTCAGCAGACTCGTTGTAGTGGCTGAAAGATGCCCGTTGAATAACATCAAATACATTGAGTCTCAGACTTATCATCTGAGAAGGTGGATAAAACTCATTTTTGGAGTAGGACTTGGTCGCATTAGTATAGGACGTGACCGATGACGCATTGTCAGTGTAATACTCAGCAGACTTGTTGTAGAGTTCCGGTCAGCGATTCAGCTGATTCAACTTGGTATCAGTGATATGACTCAGTTTTGGTGGTGGCTGTCCTACACTGGAACCAAATTCTGAAACCTCTTTACATATCCACAGAATTATTTATGTACATGATTTTATATAAAAATGTTCTTGCAACATGTATATAATAGATATTTATGTATCTTATTAAATGCTTCAAAATATTATGAAAGGTCATAATGATAATAAATGTATAATAGTTATACTTAAGTTATACATAACACATTTTAATTTTATTTTCTTTCATCTTTATCCACTTATTAAATTTTCATATACTTAAGCTTTATATATGTTTCTGCATGGAGGAAACCAGACTCCTGGCATGTGTTGGCACCAACACCCACATCTGTCTCATGTAACACAGCCTCAAGGTTGAATGGTCACCCAATAAATGCTTTGAATGGAAGCAAGTAGAGACTGCCATAATGTTTGCTACCTTCCATGTTCAGATTAAGTCAGTGAGAGTCCTCAACACATGACTTAAGACATGGTTACTCTGTTTTTCATATTATTTATGTTTGTAATGATTGTTGAAATGCATTAAGACGCTTTTCATTTACTTAGAATTACTAAAATCACTCACTAGTGCACATACTCACCCAATCCATATCTATTTTTCTGACCGTAATGACTATATATTTGATTAACGTTGGTTGAAAGAGATGAGGTCTAAGCCAAAGATCAAGATTATGGAAGTAATGAGCCGGAAGATGTTATAAATGCTGAAGATTTCTATGACCAAGTGAGTGGTCATTGGCTATAGTTGAGATAATTATTTGTAGTAGTATTGAGAAATTACCCAGTGCTAGTCACGTATGTATGTGGTGCTGGAGGGGTTGACAGGATAGAGACCTAACCTCTGGCTTTTTAGTCACAAAGTGGCTGCTCTCGGGACTCGAAACAACACAAGCCTTTGACCAGCTCACCAATCAATGGCTCCTACTCCCAATAAATAAATAAGTTGCAATAATTGAAAGAATTTTTTAGCCCTACCTCTCCGCTTACGTTTAAGATGTTATTAATGGAAGACATTACTTGTGCCTAAGGTTGGTATGAGGGTCATCTCACAGAATTTCATGCTATAGAGATTAGGTGGCATTTCAGGGCATGAAACTATAACAGCATATTGAACAAGAAACATAAGATTCTTATGTACCCAAGGAAACATATTGACAAACTTTTCTATTTTCAGTGGCTTCCAGCTCTACGTACAGAGATATAAAATAATGTCATAGCAAGAGAATAAAGTAACTTACTCAATGACTATTTGTCTTATAACTCCTGGAAGAACACCATCACTTACAGGTGCTGTCTGCACTTCATATGTGTACCCATCTGTGGGGTCATACGGATATCCATCCATGGCTGCATTCATCTCCTATATACAAGTTGATCGAGAATATTAATACAATCTCAATATTAGGATGTCCCAAATTGAAAATATTATATGATTTCAAATCTACAGCTATGTTATTTTGGAACTAATATAGGAAGCATTTCAAATCGAAAGTATCACATTATTCAAATAAAGAGCATACTATTTTAAAATCTAATAAACTCACCAACAAGATTAATAATTATCACTGTTCAGAGTCTTCTTCAAGCAGAATATACTCAAATTGGACAATAAAGACCTTGGCTTCTAACTCAGACATGATAATTGGAGGTGAAGTGAGGCATCTCCCACCATTAAATCCTTAGAGGCAGTCTCAGAAGAAAGGACGTATGGTTATAACTTATAAGTTATAAATGTGACATAAGTGAAAAGGGATGCAAAGTAGGACAAGGAAGCATTTCTTGTATTCCCCATCTCTGGCTATGAATCTATAAAGATTTTTCAGGTGAAAAAAAACTTCCCTTAAAACAAAAAATCATAATTTAGTCACAACTGGTGATGAGAGTAAAGAGGTTTTATTTAGCATGGGTAAGTCACAGGCAAAAAGAAATAATTTCTCCCCTCATGTTGCATATATCGACATAAACATATATCTAATATCAGACATAATGAGTACATCAAACTACACTGAAGAACTTGATAAAAAGAATTAGTGGTAAAATATTTAGCTGGCAAAACGACATATTGGTGGACCTAGATGCTATGACTTATCAACGGGATGAGAGAATTGAAGGGACTGTCAATCAAACACCATCCTCATCGCCCTGTCTCACCTATTCGGCGTCCCCTTTGGGAGTCTTATCTCTCCAAACATAAGTTGACTCTAATTTTACGGATTAATTTGTGGAAACATTGAGAATGAACCTTTTAATGAGTTTTTCTGATAAGATACCAAACTATATAAATCACATAAGCTGTTTATTAAATGTCACTAGGGCTGGATAAGTTGTGAGGGGCCTACCCTGTCACTCACCTAATTCTAGAATAGAAAGGAAACATGGGGGAACTTTGAATCCATGATGAAGGTAAGGAATGTGAGAAGTAAACACAAGCATTATATGTTAATGAGGATTATCTTGGTAAGTATTTATTGAGGGATGAGATCATGTCTTTTGTTTTACACAGAGATATCTAGCATGCCCATTTATTGCTTTGAAGAGTGTATCGACATCCCTTAGATTCCTACAACATCTAAAACTGCATCTATCATTGTGCAAAATGTTGGATTGTGCCACATAATTCACTGAAAAAAAAGTATATACATTTAAACTACAGTAATACCAATGGGACCATTTATTGCTTCGAAGAGTGTATTGACATCCCTTAGATTCCTACAACATCTAAAAACTGCATCTATCATTGTGCAAAATGTTGGATTGTGCCACATAATTCACCAAAAAAAGAGTATATACATTTAGACTACAGTAATACCAATGGTGATAACAGTCCCCCCTTAGTCCAGTTTTCATTGATACCAATCGTTAATTTCATAATAAGCAACAATAGTGGGCAGGACACTGAGATATCAAAATAGTTGGTCCAACCTGGACCAAGAGATATAATATGAGCACCATAACTAGAAAAGGGCTGGTATTAGGTACCCGACCTGAATGCAACAGCGACACTCGGGTCAATCAGCTTTGTCCGAATAGTAAAGCCTCGGGAGGGACAGAGCTATTTATGAGCATGCAAATCAGTGAAAATTCAATTTGACCCTTCACGGATTTGGTGCTCTAAATATCAGCTCAGAAACCAAGGTTGGCAGTTTGAGATTGCCGTGGCACTTGGGTTGGTTACATTTATACTAAGATAACCATGAAACCAAGCCAGAGACAGTTCCTTTTTCACTATTTTGCAAACGTAAAGTAAAAAGGGCAAACATAAAATATTCATTATCCCCAAGAATGCCAGGTTGGTAGCATTCACCCTGCGGCAAACAACAAAGAAATTTGTCACACTTCCTTCAAGTATCTGGTCCCCATCATTCGACAACAAGAGCTCCGTAGCTAAAGGAGGCCTCAAGTTCTCCAAACCCTTTCTACGTCTACAAAAACAAAACACAATCAAAATCACCATTCCAAAACACACATAATAAAATAAGAGCAATTTCGGTCATATAGTGAATGGCACCACCGCCTTTTGCCATCTTTTGGCATTCAAGCCAATTGGTCCAAAAGATTCAATTTTTGGTCACCTCTTATGTACTCCATACCTCAAAATGGGACCAACCAAACTTTTCCAATCATCTGATCAATGGACCTCGTGATACTCTGCTGCAAATAACTTTACAGAAGCAAAATGCAGTAATTTTTCTTTAACAAATACATCTCTTGAGTTGGTATTACTTGTTCGACCCATCCACCAGTGCATGCCATGTGCCGTGAGGACCTTGCGATGTGCACAGGCTTTAAGGGCATGGAGATCTGCACGTGTATGAAATTCCACATACCACACAGTACACATGCCGTGTGCCGGATGATGGGCTAATGCCAATCTATGTATTTCACTATGTCCACAAACTTAAAACTGCGGAACTCATGGAATTCTAATATTCAACTAGACTTGAGTGGAGCACAACCATACTCTCCTTATGCACTCGTCAAACAAAAATTTGCAATCTGCATTCAATCATAACCAAGTTTTAAAATATGCCCCAGTGCATACCGGAATCAGCTGAGTGGTATTTTAATACCAAATTGAGTTAAAGAAAATTTTGGTACTTTTAACCGTAACGGTTAATAATACCAACGGCACAACGCACCACCAGGACATCATATTTTAAACCTTGAACAAGAGGTCAAGGGCGAGTATCGCCAATTTAGCCTGGTACCAGTTCATACCGGCTGGCACGTGCAGGTACTGGTCAATTCCACCCAAATTTTAAACCTTGCTGATTACGCATCATCACAGAGTAACTCTCTGTAGTGACATCAAACGATAGCCAAACCTACTGGTACCAATTCAAGGCTAGGTTTCAAATGTAAGGTGGTGGGTTCAATCTCAGCTTACCTAACATACATAAAAAGGGAGAATTTTCTATCAAAAGTTGAAATCCACATTTTCCAGTGGCCCTGACAACTGTAAATGTCAAACTTGGATAAGATTTTGCCTCCAAAAGGCATGCAAAGTTTTTATGATGTAGGCAAGGCCCCATTGATTACAGCGATCATGCCTACAAAAGGCACAGCGCGGAGTTTTTCTGATGTAGGAAGGCCCCATTGATCAGAGTCCCCAACAGCTGTAAATGTCAGCTTTTGATACGATAATGCCTCCAAAAGGCGCATAGTGGGGCTTTTCTGATGTGGGTAAGTAAGACACCATTGATCCAGTTTATAGTGTCGAAAAGCAAACTACTAAAATAGTTGGTTTTATTTACTAAATGACACCCAACGGTGTTCAAACCTCATTCCCAAAAACATTTAGGGTTTAGGGCCTAGGGTTTAGACAAAACGCACCTTACCCACTCCGTGAACTTTGCCCTAGCAACATCTCGGCCTCTACCGACGATAGCTAGACGTGCACCGTTCTCTCTGCTACCAAACAACATAGGAACATAGCTCCCAACGTGGACATACACGTCAAAAACCCTAGAAACCTCTTCCTCTTCTTCTTCATCTGAAATCCCACAAACCAAAGTTGTGATCGCCAATTCTTCATTGCCACTTCTCTCCTTCAACGCAATTGGTAAACCATTTGGTAGGGAATCGTTAACCAAAGGTGTAATTACAGATTCAAACGATGAAGTTGATAAAACCCTAGATTTTTTCGACGTTAAAAATGATTCGGGTCTCGATTCGGCTATAATTCGCGCCGAATCGGCGAGCCTACGTAAATGCCGCTCCCAGAACAACAAAGAAGAACCGTTCTCGTGCGTTCGAGTGGTCGTATAAGCTCCTGAAAGTATTATCGAGATCAAAATCATGCACAAACACATTAAAAAAAAAAAATAAACAAATAAAAAAAATTGTTTTGGTTAATGGAAGAGGGAGAATTTACCATAGTGGTTTCCGAGGAAAGCTGAAATTGGAGGAACTTCGCATGATTGAAGGACGCCATTAATGACGAGGACTCTGCAGCTCGTCATCAACTCATCATACAAAACGCACTGGAGAGAGAGAGAGAGAGAGAGAGAGAGAGAGCGAGGGAGAGATTATATACGAAGCGAGTTTGGAGACGGGAAGTGATTTAAAGTTAGCGTTATATGCAGCAGTTAAACTTGAAGAACACACGCATTATCGATCATAAACAAGAATTAGACGATTGGACATTATGTTTCATCCTGGGCACAATAGATCTTGAGATTATATAGCCTTATTAGGGCAGTAATGCACACCCTAATCACAATCACTTTTAAAGATGTGTGTCGCATAAAATTAAAATAAAATCGTTTAATAGCTACATAATGATTTCAAGATCTATTTTATAAAGGATTGTACAAAAAATGATCTCCATAGTCTCATTGAAGGCAGTCTACTAGCTTTTGTGGTGGTAACAGGTGCATATAACGCTACTGTTAGACAATTTATTTTAACGTGCCTTTTGGCGCCAACAACTTTACCTAATGCACCTAAGTTCCAAACGTTTCAAACACGTTGACCTTGTAATCAGGGAGATCATTTTTGAGACGCAAATCATCAGACAGTCAGACTTTAGCACACCAATTGGAAAAACAAAAGGTGGCTCTGAAATTATATTCCACCGCCAGGGTCACGAACAAGATATATCTGTGATCCGCTATGGATTTAGTTGGTCATTTGGTAATGTTATCATTATTATTGTGACTTGTTGGAGTTGAGGAAGAAGAAGAAGAAGAGGGTTGACAACTTGGGCATGCTCCTAAGGTCGTGAGTTCGAGTAGCGACTCTTCCTTGATAAGAGGATGCCCTATGAGGTGTGTTATCCGTGAAATACTCGTGGCACGGTGGGGCGAGGGCATCCCTTAAGATCACTTGTGGGAGTTGAGAAAGAAAAAAGACAAAAATGGTGTTTCTGTGATGTCGTTGTCGTTATTGTGACTCACATGGGTAGATGAACAGGAACAACAGGAACAAGAATGAGAGAAGTTGGTGTTGGAAATCTTAAAGCAATAATAATGATCTAGGCATGAATCATTTGATCAATATATCAAATACAATAATTATTTAGTAAGACAAATCTCACTTATCTGATTAGATGATCACGAAGATGAGTTTGATCGACAAATCCTTGCTATAAGACCAAAACTTTTAGGACAAATCACCTCTCTTCATTTCTATCTCTATAGATGGGAATAACATTGAGAATAACTAAAGAGGGGACGTTGTCCTCCTTATGTAGACATTGATTTGTTTCTTAGCCCATCAAGAGAACTAAATCTAGAGGATGTGTCACTTCTACAAAGGGATCACCATAACCCTATAAGATTAGTAAAGAATTCCACCAAGATTGCATAGTGACTCTATTGTGCAAAGTATAGAAAGTCTTACCAATTCAAGTTTTAGCAATTAAAGGAAAAGAGGTTAGTGTGTGGGTCATAAATACCCACCAATCTCTCACTTGATCCACACACTACCAAAATATTATTTTAAATAATTTTATGAATTTGGTACAATACAACATCCTCTGAAGTTCAAGAACCAACTATAATAATGGATCATGGATACCTATAATGTACCATATTTTACAATTGATAGTAAAGTAGTTCCATGATCACAAAAATTATTATCGTTAATGAACTCAAGAGTATTACTTGTGATTTTGTGATACCAGTATATGCACACTTTAATGCAATAACTTGTGTGCATACCTGCATTCATCCAGCTTTATACCCTAAGGTATATTATCCTGATATCTTACGGCATACATCATGTGAAAATCATCACCCAACTATCAGGATAAAGGTTATACGATTGTGGTGCCTAATCACGATAGCCCAAACTTCCTTATTTGAGCACTTATGCTCTCAGGCTAACATTGCATATGTTAATAATAATAATAGTGATAACTATGGAGTCAAATGAAAAATATGCATCAAATGATAATCAAAGGTATAAGGAATGTCGACAATAGAATAGAATAAACATTGTGGAAGGAACTTCCACTCAATCAATGTACTCGAGTGTTTTTCCCTTTGTGAGATAATTCTCACTCCAACAGAGTCCACAAAAAACTCTAATATTCCCAACCTGGTCACCTCAATTTAAATGAATATTTTGATCATTGGTGAATTTGATGTTGTCTTTTATTCCTGATTCCCACTGATTGTCTCATCTTCAAGAAAGTTAATATAATTAGTCTCAACGAGTATAATTAAAATAAATTATTTACTAGAAATTCATATCCAAAACTAATAGAATCCAAAGTAATAGTCAAACTATCACCTATGAGAGTAAATAATTAAAATAAATAAATAAAATAAAATAAACAACTCTAATCAGTCTAACATTAGCAATAAAAACTTCATCTCAAAGATAGAATAAAAGTCTTCAATAAATAAATTTTTTTCAAAAATCATCCTCATTGTCAAAGAATAGCTTTTCATTCAGCCTGGGGCTCCTCGTGTTGCTTCTGCTGATTAGCCCCTCCTTGCTGCTTCTTCTTCATAATATTTTTTATAAGTAACAATCTTTCTTAATATGACATTTCTTCTTGCAGAAATGACAACCATCATTATCGTCAATCTTAGCAACATGTAGCTTGGAATCTTTATTTATTCTCTTACTATTGTGGTAATTCTGCTTTTGACCATTTCTCTTGAAATTTTTCTTATGAGCAGAGATATAAGCAAGGTTATATGCAAAATGAGCAGACTCGATCTTGTTGCCCCGCAACCGTTCTTCTTCTGTTACACACATTGAAATCAATTGGTTCAAGTCTCATTTTTCCTTCTGGGCATTATAATTCACCTTAAAAGTATCAAACTGACTGGGAAGGAAAGCAACAGTCAAATGTACTATAGCTGCTTCCTCAATGAGAATATCTTGCTCCTTGAGCTTCATTGCCAACATAGACATCTTAAAAATGAACTCCCTCACAGAACCCTTACCATCATAACGCATGTTAACAAACTCCACAAGATAACCATATTGCAGAGATTTAGTAGACCCAACAAACTGATCCTCGATATTTTTCAATGACTCGCGTGTTGTATCAATGGTCTTAATACCATAACGGATGACCTCACTCATAGAAGCGCGAATAGTCATGATGGACATACGATTTTCCTTCTCTCACTTGAAATGCAGAGCTTTTTCAAACTCTTAAGAGTTATCGGTAGAAGTCGCTGGTTTGTTCTCCAAAAGAACAAAATCATAATCTAGGTAACCAAGGGTCAAATCCAGACCCATTCGCCAAGTGGAATAATTGGTACTAGTGAGATTTTCAATGTTCGCCATCTGTTGTTGCAACAGTGATCCGTCTATAGCTACAATGAAATAGATCATTGTTAGCACACTTTCATATAGAACTTTACATAATTTGAGTTCATACCTAGGGTCAAGGTCGAATCAATCGGAGTATATTAATTGTGTAAAATCATCCACTTTGAGGGACAGACATGACTCATTGTCTTAGCATCACCTTAGGGCAGAAGCTTTAACCTATTGCATGTCTCCCTAGTTCATGTCCGTAGACACGTATAGACCTAGTCATTTGTGTTTTGGTTTGATTCAAGTTAGTCATCAGCTTAGGCCAGAAGTGTCACTCTTCTCTCACCTAAACACGCATAACTATTCTACCCATTCCCCTCTCGTGAGTTTTCTAAGTCAGCTTTGGTCAGAAGTAGTAGCTCACGGAAGTGAATGCTCTGGTAATCTTAATGAGACAATTGTCTCAAAATTCAAGGATAACGTAATCTCCATAGACCGATTACCTTTGGGCAGACTACACACCCATTTTGGTAACGTCTTCCTAAACGATTGCTTTACCGGTCTTCCTAAACCCCTTTATAGGAAGGACCTATCTCAAGGTATTCTATCATGTCATTAGTTCAAGGTTTCATACCCTAAGTACGTTCACATTTTGAAGTTTAAGAAAATTAGATTTAATGAATTAAATCAAGTGATTTAATATTAATAGATAGCAATGTTAAAGACATTAAAGTCATAATAGGAAGATGCACATGAAGTAAATATGAACAGTAACATGATAGTGTAAGAGTATTCCTACAGAATATTCTAAAAAAGGTTCAATAATCTATTTGGAAAGTAAAACAAATTTATTGACCTTTAAATGGCATTTTCAGGTCTGAAATAGTATTAAAAGGTCTTAAAAGACTAGTCCAAAGTGTAGATCTCATCGAGTAGACTAAAAACGATAGGTCATTTGCGCAAATCAGAGTTGTAAAACTCCAAATATTACGTTTTAAAGTTTGAGCCCGAATAGGATTCAGTTTGGTTGCATAAACGAGATCTAAGTTTAAATGCTTTATTTGCAGCATGCAGAAGCAGTTCAGAAAAGTAATTGCAAACAAAATTTGAATGGGTATTTGGTCTGTTATTAACAAAATTTGAATGGGAATTAGGTCAGGTCATGGGTCAAACTATGTGGGCCGAGTCATGGGTTGAACCAGATGGGCCGAGTCATGGGCCGAACCAGGTGGGTCGAGTCATGGGCCGAACCTGGTGGTCTAGGTCATGGGCCTAATTAGGTGGGCCGAGTCATGGGCTAGATTGGGTAACTTGTCTAGGTGGGCCAGGTTATGGGCCAAATGAGCCGATTAATGGGCCGGACCATGGGTCTGGTCATGGACCTAAATGAGCCGGGTCATTGGCCAGATTAGAGACCGGTTAATGTGGGCCGGGTCTCGGACGGGTAATAGTCCTAAGTGGACCACGTCAGACGGGTCGGGTCATTGGCAAAAGTGGACCAGGTCAGGTCAAAGGCCGATGGGGACTGCGCTGACCCGGTTCGAGAAGCCCTCACCCTTAACCTCTTCTTCTTCATGATTTTTTTTAAAAAAATTTTTAAAGCAAGTTTCGGGAAGCAACCAAACAGACCCCAAAGGGCTTAACTCGTCTCGGGTCACCACCAGCCGACGGTCCAGGTGTCGTCCGATCTCGCCTTGGTGTACCGCTGATCAAGTTACCTGGTGGAGTCAAGATTCACTGGACCATCAGCCCAAAACAAAGGGAATTTTTTTTTTTTTTTTTTTGTATAAACAGATTATCGACCTTATGAAGAACCTTCTACTCATTCATCCGGTCAAAAGTTGACTTCTATTTACAGATGATAGTCTTTTGAAACTCTGCAAGAGCCAAATTTTGACAGGAATTAGCACTTCTTTTTCTTTCTTTTTTTTGAATCTGGCACCCAAAAGCTTTTCTTTTGTTATAGGCACTTAAAGAAGTGAATAAGCTTGATAAATATTGTGCTACAGGTCATCGATTCAGCCTAAAATCATGTTGATTCATCCAATCAAATCACCTCTTGATACATTTAATATGGATTGTTGCCTATACACATTTAATATTAATTTGCAAGCTCTTCTAGATCAGACGGTTAGGACTGCCGCCAATATGTTGTTGTTTTTTTTTTTTATTTTTTTTTATTTTAATATGGATCAAACGAAGTCAGGCCACCACCATAGCTCTGATACCAATAATAATGATCTAGGCATGAATCATTTGATCAACATATCAAATATAACAATTATTTAGTAAGATAAATCCTACATACCTGATTAGATGATCATGAAGATGAACTTGATCGATAAATCCTCGCTATAAAACTAAAACCCTTAAGACAAACCACCTCTCTTCCTTTCTATCTCTATAGATGGGAATAATATTGAGAATAGCCAAAGAGGGGACGTCGTCCTCCTTATATAGACATTGATTTGTTTTCTAATTCATCAAAGAAACTAAATCTAGAGGATGTGTCACTTCTATAAAGGAATCACCACAACACTATAAGATTAGTAAGGAATTCCACCAAGATTACATAGTGATTTCTATTGTGCCAAGTATAGAAAGTTTTACCAATTCAAGTTTTAGCAATTAAAGGAAAAGAGGTTAGTGTGTGAGTCACAAATACCCAACAGTTGGTGCTTTGGGTGAGTGAATATTATATATGTAAAAGCTAAATGACTCGCGATTATGAAAGGAGCCACACATGCGATCATTTTGAGAAGAGAAGTGGGTTTTTTGAACATTTGCTCCTACAAGGAGTATAAGTAGTGTCTATTCATATTAGGAGTGTAAGTTTTTTTATCATTTGATTCTACAGGAAGGCCTAGCCCTCTCAAGCATGGATCAAAATTTCGGCCAAAATGCAGTCGTTTTGGAGCCACCCGAAATAAAATCTCTAAAATTTTGCCCAAGTAATCGGCAAATAACTTCAAATTATCGGCCCATAATTTGCAAGCTCAATATTTTGGGTTTAAAAATAAATAAAATTAGGCACTGAAATTTTAGCCTAACCCTCAAATTTTCGGTTTCAGTCATGCCTGAAACCGATATTTTGATCCTCTCAAGTCTCAGGAAAGAAGTCCAACCATCTTTTGACTCCAACCATTACAATGACAATAACAAGTCCAACCAAGTAGAGTCGGATTTCCAGTCCTGCCCGATCTGCTACCCTTGGAAATAGGAGAATCTTAACTGCACTTCATGCTATAAAAAGTGAAAAGGCAAAGAGTCAAGATTCTCCTAATTCTAAGGGCAACAAATGAGGTAAGACCTGTGATGTGTCCTAAAATTTATACTCGCAAGCGCACGAATCGTGATGTAGTCAGTGGGTGCAAAGTACGAGATCGTTCCCACGAGGATTGGTTAGAAAATATAAAAACATAAATATCAATTAACTAAAAGAATTTCCACAAATCTTTTACAGTAACCAACAATCTAGGGTTCTGGTAACTTTTGATAAAACAGATAAATACTAACAAAATCTAAGAGATTTAAACAATTAATGAAAGATAAGGATTGGGATGCTAAATCTTCCCATCGTAGGTTTATCATTTACAAAATATTAATCTGTGGATTGAGATGTGAGATATTTAACAGATATCTCAAAAGAAGAACTGCCCTATACACACGTGAGTTCTAAAATATAGATCTGAGATCACGGAGATGTATGATTAACATCCCATGAGTGTATAATTAACACTCACACCTCGGACAATATTTAGAACCCAATCTCTAGGGTAATTTTCAAAGTACGATCTAAGATCAAGGAGTTGTATGATTAACACCTCATGGGTGTATGATTAACACCCACACCTCAGATCGTGATTGGAACTCACCACTGAGATAAAGTCATACTATCAATCCGAGATCAAGGAGATGTATGATTAACACCCCATGAGTGTATGATTAACACTCACACCTCAGATGATGGTAAAACTTCACCCCGAGATGGGTGATAATTAGGATAAAATCATTATTGCAGATCTGAAATCATAGGGCATGATTAGCTCCTAGATCTCGGGCTGAAATGATGATTTCACCATTTTCAATGAATATTAGGGTCTTTAACAGCATCTGACATCTCAATCACAGATTTATATTAATATAAATGTATACCTCGGATGGGGTTCATTAGATTCCCATCCTTAATGAAACTAGCCACACATAGTAAAAGTAAATAACATGGTTAAAATGTAAATAAACATTAACATCAATATTTAAAATACCGTAAAGAGCTTTAGTATTATCCACAAAAAGCTTTAATCCAAGTACGTACACCTCCTTCTTGAAAGTGGATCCAAATCAGAAAACTAAGACTTATCTTCCTTCTCAAAATGAATAATAAAGATAGTTCCAGAAAATGAGACTCAATGCCCTTACACTTTAAAACGCAGAGAAACTAAAACAGAAGAATACAGAAAAATGAAAACTCTCTAAAAAAACAGAACTCCCTCAAAGGAAGAATGCAGAAAAATAATAAGAATCAGAATCCTCCCTCCCAAGGACTCCCCCAATGAATATATCTCCAAGAATATCTTTTTCCTTAATTGCCAAAACAGAAGCCGCTTTTTCCTCCAAGATTTTATTCCGTGAAAAGAGTACCAAGATTCTCGCGGCCAAACAAAATCCGAACTCAAATTCAAATTTGGTCGATCAATCAACCTCCCAGATTTTCGTGAATTCCCGCTACACTTTGCATTCAGATATTGCCTCGGTATTTCGGCCATAACTTTCTATCCCGAAATCAGATTGAGGCGATTCTTACGGCGTTGGAAAGCTGACGACGAGTTCTCCAACTTTTGTGTTTTGATAATTTTCTGAATCTAACGTCTTGCAGGTTCAAATTGAGCTCCAAGTCGGGATAAATTCCGAATGATCCAATGTAGCACGAATTTGACGTTATATTCTGAGCTTTTGGGTTATTTCATGCTCAACACATCTCCAGGCCTGTAAATTACTAAAACTATATAAAACATGTTAAATGACTTTCATCGGATAGCTAAATGTAGATCTTTAGGTGTGAAATATCATCATATTTCACTGCACATTAATCTGACCATTGCCCTTCATTAGTATAATACATGTATCCTAAACTCTCTTAAATGTCATTTAGGATTTTAAGAGACTCATCAATTGCAATCTATATATCTTTGAAACGTTTGATCTCCAAAGGATCTTTTAATCTTTATTCCAAAGTTCTGGATGCCCATGGTGTTAGATTTCTACTGTTATTTTTTGTTTCCTAGACAAAATTTCTTTTAGATGACTTTTAATTTATCTATATATATTTTTAAGTCAAGTTTCATTTTCTTCTTCCTTTATTTTTTTTGAAAGAATTTTCTGCTTATATTTCTTACCATGCTATGTGAGAAAAAACTGGATCCTTTGTAATTTTAAATTTTTAATTTTCAATTATGCATTATGACTCCCAATCATCACTCCCATGTTCTCAGAGATAATGGATTACACTTCTGATAGATGATACATAATATAAAGTTGAGTGGAGGATTGGGCCAAAAACTGATCTCCATCTTCCGATAAACAAATAAACTAACCAAACAATCACAAAGACGAACAAAAGCATATACTATTAAACAAAGTCATTTCTCTTTCAAGTTCATCATAAAATCTTATTAGCCAAGAGAATTAGAATCCATGTTGACCTTCTCAATGCTCTGACACTTATACAACTTAGCACATGTTACATAATAACCAAAGTTCAACCACCCTACCACAGCTAACAACCAATACACATTATCAAATCTCCCACTATTAATATTATCCGGCAACCATCCGGTGAGTTTTCGAACCACATCAACAAGTGCAGTGCTTAGATAAAACCCGATCGCAACGAGCAAAGCAATCATCCCTGTCGCAGTACCGCGCATCGATATCGGAAATTCTTGGTAGTACAATGCCACTTGTCCCGGAAAATGTAAAGCCTCGCCAATGCCGACTATGGCAAGTGGCGGCACAAGCCACATTGCGGACATGGGTACGATTGACCCTGCCACATTGGCTAAGTGGTGAGAGTGAGCCACATGGAGCCGCCTATACTCAACCATTGCGAACCCTGCCATGCTAATAAAATTGAGAATGTGACCCAAGCCTAGTCGTTGAAGCGGCGTCAGTGTCCTACCTGTCAACTTATGTACCATCGGATAGATGATGCGATCCAAAATAGAGAGTGATACAGCTGTGGCGAGTAGCGTGAAGACGAGGATGGAGCCGGCCGGTATCTCGAAGTGGGGTCCAAGGTGGCGGTCCATGCTTAATGCTTGGAGGACTGTGAGGCTGGCTTGGACCCCTATGGTGGTGCTTAGAAGAATTGAGGTTGTCCACAGTGGGAAAATTCTGATTAGGATTTTGAGGTCTTCTACTTCTTGTACTGTGCAAAGTTTCCATGGTTTTGCTATTGACCCATTTGGATGAGTGTCTCCTTCAGTATTTTGAGCTGCGTGGTTTAGGAATCTGCTCGAGGAGTTTATTTCAATTAGTTGAATGTATATAGGTAGGAATTTTTGTTGGTGGGGCTACAGATGATAAATATAATGATAATAATTATTTTACCATCGATTTGGAGGTTTCTACATCATAGATTTGGGGGCTTAATGACTTATATACAAATAAAGGTTGTATAAGAACCATGTCTAATAGAAACGCTAGAGTCAAATGAGGGTTTGAGCTGATTTGGGGGCTTCTACATCATTAGATTTGGGCCTTATATACGAACAAAAGTTGTATAAAAATCATACTTGATAAAAACTCCGGAATTAAATGGGGCCCGGAACCCTTCTTTGTGGCTAAGCCACTATATATAAGGAATCGCCTAATTTTTATATAATAGGTTACCTTTATTTACAACCCACAATTTTTTCTCTTAAACTCGCATTTCATGTGCTTAACTCATCGTTTGCTTTGGATCAGGCGACAAATATCATTTTTCATCCCAATCTTGAACGCAACAAATCTTGAGATCACATTCCTATCATCATATTGTTAGATATTGATTACATATGGCACACACCCCTAAAAGTAATTAGTGAACCACATGTGATGTATGGCCATAATCATATTACCTTTTGGCTATATGTGCCACGGGAAATCAAAATCTGCATGCCATTTAAAGCAATCAATGATTTAGTTAAGGATATAAAATCCGGGTTGAGAAGGAAGAGTTTTCGGTTGAGAATAAAGATACCTTTTCCTAATAACTCTTCCAAGGGTATTATGCACCTCACAAGAGAGCTTGATCAGTTAAAACTTGAGAGTCAACATTCGGTCACCTTATACAAACTCTAGATACAAATGTTTTTGGGCTTTTGGCAAGGCTTGCTCAGCTGACACAATAATGTTCTCAATGTATAATATAATATCACAATATTATTAACATTTATTAGCCAAACTCATTTCCACATAAAAATTATTTTTATATAATAATACAGTTGTCAAACTAAAATCCAAATAAATATTAACTTTTAATGTAGAAGTCAACAGGATGCTCCTGTTATCACGATTCCGGTAAAGGATACATCAACATTTTCCTCTATTTATGTATATTATGATATTTTTATGGATTACGATCCCTCACTCCAATAATGGGGATCAGCCTTTTACTTATATAAAATGTTATAAATATTAAAAAATTAAAAAATAAAGATATACAGGCATTTTCGTATATATATGAGGGATATTTTAGTAAAAATAAATTAGATAATTAATGAGGTGTTTCCAATAAATGAGGATATCTCATTTACCTCATATATTATTTTATTTTAATTTTACTAAAATATCCCTTGTAAGTTTAAGAGAATGCCTTTTAATAAAGGTATTATTATCTTTAGACGATGCTAATTAAACTCACAATGAAGAAGATAAGATTAGCATTCCGCTATATATATATCTTTTAGTAATTTTAAAAATTAAAAATAATAAAGCATGACTATGTCATAATTTATTTGTTGTCCATAATAACCACCGTTTATCTATAACACATTAGTACATAAAAATAATGAGATATAATGAAACAAAATACGCTATAAACCATTATAATATCATTGAACTTTAGTATGTAATTGTTATAATGGCCATAATAGAAATTATGCTTTTATTCAAGTTATTGTTAAATATTTTACGGATATGTCGTTATATGTCGTTTTTGATATATTACTCTCCCGTCACCAAATTATCAGAATGAACGTTTACCTACCGCTTGGAGATACATGTGGTCAAAGGTCCAATTAAAATTTATGAAAACCCAAAGATGGGTTAATGTATTTGACCACAAATATCCAACGATGTAAAGTACTTAACTTAATACTATCATTATAGATAAGTGAGCTTTAAGGAGCCCAACCCGCTTTATTAAAATAGAAAAGACTACAATCCTGTATGCATGAAAGGCAAATCTTTCCTAATAAGAGAGTAGTTGTACTTTAAAAAGGTGGGTAACGATAACATGAGTATCTGGTGCCCACTAGAGTGAGGGAATCATTATCATTTTTTTTTTCATATATAATTATTTATTTTAATAAAATAAAATTTTGGCGGAACAATAGTATGCCACTTGGTTCAAAATTCCATACGAAATCAATATGTATCAGTTTCGGCAGTTGCCATATTGATCCATTGAATGTATCATGACAGAGAGATAGTGGCATGTGTCAGCCAATACATACCAGTGTATGGTCGGAAATTGATACTATATATCAGTATTTGAGCAGGCTGATATGAATTAAAAAAATGAGGTTTTAGTGTTGGAATTTTTATGGAAACTAAAATTCTTATTTTGTGTGGCCCACACACACTAGGATTTTATAAAATCCTGAATTGCAATTGCTTGAAATAATAAAGGACATTATTGAAAATTGAAGGAAACTTCAAGGTTTCCTAATTTACATGTGACTCTTATTCCTATTATAATACCTTGATTGACGGTATTCTAAGCAGGGCATGATTCTTCATGCTATATATATTGGTGGACGTCCCCCGCTCACTACACACAAGTCTTTTGGCATCTTTCCATCAAGAGAGTGTAGCAAGAGAGGCGGATAGGTTTCCTAATTTACATGTGACTCTTATTCCTATTATAATACCGTCAGATTGACGGTATTCTAAGCAGGGCATGATTCTTCATGCTATATATATTGGGGCGGACGCCCCATGCATCTTTCCATCAAGAGAGTGTAGCAAGAGAGGTGGATAGAGTCACCTTCTTCTTCCTTGTAGGAAAGACTTCGAAATTAATACATCGGATTAAAGCTAAAGCGACGGTAATGATCTTCGCGATAAGGTATGCGCAAATATTTTAATTTATATGGATTGTGAATTTAATGTTTTGATTGATCATACGCCTAGATCTTAGGGCAATTATTTTGAGTGGTCAGATCAATAGATCCAACAATTGGTATCAAAGACAAGTTGGCCCATGATCGATCAAAGCATCGATGAGCATATTGATTGTATATTTATACACGTAGGCTGTAGATATTGAAACAGAGAGATTTGGTTTTGGTGTTATAAGAAGCATGGCGTATCGCATCTCAAATTCTTTCCATCTCTCTAATTAGCCAAAAAAAAAAAAAAAAAAAGGAACCAAGAAGCTGGTGAAAACTCCATAGCAGAACACCCAAGAAAAGCTATTGGTTGGGCAGCTAGAGATCCGTCTGGTCTTCGTAGAGAATGAATGGGAATCTGCCACTTTGACCTTAACTCCGTTTTATTCTGAGGTAGCCTGGTGCTGGTTTGTTTTTCTATTCAACAAGATTAGTTTTTTTCTTTTTTTTTTTATTTAGTGTTCCGAGAGCACTTGTTAGAGACGAAGAGTTTGAGTCTTAATTGAGTGCAAAGCGGAAGCACTGTATTTAGTCCTCTCCCATAGAGACAAAATTGGCTTACAATAAAGTAGAAAGTTTATTAATAACTTTTGCAACTATATACTTATGGCTACCTTTAATAATATTTTCGGATTAAGAAACAAAGAAGGAATCTTCTTTTGTGGGTTAGTATTTTATGCATTGAGAAGCATTGCTATTGGTACTTTCTAATATGGTACTACTTTGCCAAGCTTTGAGTGTTGTGTAATAAAGCTTTGGTCCTTATCATCGGTTATATTTACTGCTTGGGGTTTAATGGTAAGAATGTTTTGATAGTTGGTGTCTCAAATTTGTGGGCGCGAATTGGTTTTTGGACACATGATCTATTTTTTATATCAATGATAGATCATGGGTTTCATCACATAAGATTTACTCAATGTGCTTTTGCACTTTCTCATCTTCCTTCTGGCAAGGAATTATAACGCACGACAAATTTTCTCGGCTTCATTTGGTTGTTGATGTTTGTGGAGGTTTTGCATCTGTTTATATTACAGGATTTGATGATGGTGGTCATGGGTATCAAATTATCAATTATCCTTTAGTTTTCTTTTTGGTCTAAAGTTGGTGGTAATCTAATTAACTTGTTTTGGGTTTCATTCTTGGAAACAATATGTTTGTAGGCTTATCATGATTTGGACCTTGTAATTGTCGGCTTATAATGGTTTGATATTTTTTAAGTTTTTTAGGCCCGTCTCTAAGCTTAAACGGACATGAACTTGGGCTAATTATATAAGATCCAATTTAGCCCATTTAAAAGGTTTTCTTGGTTTGGGTGTATCGACTCTATTTCAAGTCCGATTTTGACCCATTAGTAGTCGTTTTAGATTTACTTGTTGAAGCCTATGCTTTAGACTTATTATTGGCAACAGTTAATGATTGTATATAATGGAATAAAATATTTGGGTGATCCAATGATATGTCTAGTATATTGTTATTACATGTGCTTTTGGATATTTAGTTTGATCCTATGACCTAAGTGTATGTGTGTGCAAGCTCATAGGTCTATGGCTAAATTTTATAATTTCAAATTTATTTAAACATTGTTTCATGTTTTCATTGACTATGAGCATGGCTACACATATATACTTCACAATGAGTTGGTTAAACTCTTGAAACTAGACATATCAGGTCTAGGTCTTTCCAATGGGGTTAAGGAAGACCGCTAAAGTGATCATTCGAGAGACTATAATTAAAGTAGGATTGGATCTACCCAAAGGTGACTATTCCATAGAGATTATTATTTATTGAATCTTGAGATTTTATCTTATTAAGATCACCTTGTGCATTGATTTGCATGGAGTTATTAATTCTGCCCAAAGGTGATTCATTAATTTCGTGTAAATGGGGTGAATAGAATAGTCGTAAGTGTAAAGGAGAGAGAATGATGATTCTCTTGCCCAAAGGTAGTGAATCATCGTGATCAAATCGAAAACATAAGTGATTAGGTCTACGCGCATTTTTCTGCGCCCCGGGGGAGAGGATAGGTTGTACACTCAATTTCTGCTCAAAGGTGATGCTGGATGATGCACATTATCTATACCCAAAGAGTGAATTAATTGCAAATGATAAAATACTCTATTCAATTCGTTCATACCCCTAATTCGAATTGCTTTATCCTTAGTGGATATTAATGGCTTATAGTCATTTTAGAGTCCTTTGTGGACATTAGTCTTTTAGACTTTTGGGTGACATGTTATCGTGTCTATATCTTTGGTGGACATTAATGGCTTATAGTCATTTTTGGAGTCCTTTGTGGACATTAGTCTTTTGGACTTTTTGGAGACATGTTATCATGCCTACATCCTTGGTGGATTATATGGTTGGTGACATAATTTTGTAATGTAACTTTTAATATTAAATAGTAGATATATCGATAGGACTATTTATTAAAGGAATATATTTGTAAATCATTATGGAGTGGGGATCTCCGTTTACATTTTATCATAATTTATTATAAAAATTTTCCTTTAAAATTGACAATATATTTTGAACATGAGTTACTATTTAATGGTTTTATGGTTCTATTATTACATCACGATTGTCACCGTAAGGGATTGGTAAAGTTTTTAACTTTACATTTTGAGTGGGAGTTATCTCACTTCAAAACTGCAGTTATTATTGATGCATCCTAAAATTTGTCTTATATATACATGTATATTGTGAGTAGAGTTTTTCACAAAATCAGGTAGAAATTTTCAATAATTATATTTTGGGTGGAGTATTTCACAAATTGAGGGTGAAGTTTTTTCACAATTTGTGTGGCACACCTTGGTGAATGAGCCAATAGAAAATTTTTATTTTGGGTGGAGTATTCCACAAATTAAGGGTGAAGTTTTTCACAATTTTTGGTGGCATACCTTGGTAAGTAAGCCAATAAGGTTTTACCTTAATCTTGCCTGTGAGTATTGGTACTCTTTTGGATTTGCTCGGAGTTAAACGTGATTAGGCACCACATTACTAACTTCTTGTTCTGAGGATCAGATGAAGTATTTCACAAGCCAGAGTTTTCTGGATGTCAGAACAACATACGACGAGTATGGAGCGGGACATTATAGATTTGCACATTTTGGTTGTGCATTTAGTTCACATGTTAAATTGGTTATCATCTCTCAAATTTATTGTTAATTATAGTTTTGTGACTATGAAACTGTCTTAGTATCGATTTCAGAAAATGGTATACTATGTGCATTCATAATCCATTTCTATATTTTTATTAAATTTTGGTGATTTTGGGAATGCCTAAATTATTTCAAACAACGTTTTATTTTCAGAGTGCACTCGTTTTGGTTGTCTAATCCAGTGAGAGTCGTTTTTTAAAATTATAGCCCATGTGTGGACCAAGTGGGAGATTGTTGAAATTTTTATGGAAACTAAAATTCTTATTTTGTGTGGCCCACACACACTAGGATTTTATAAAATCCTGGATTGCAGTTGCTTGAAATAATAAAGGGCATTATTGAAAATTGAAGGAAACTTCAAGGTTTCCTAATTTATATGTGACTCTTATTCCTATTAGAATATCTTGATGGACGGTATTCTAAGCAGGGCATGATTCTTCATGCTATATATATTGGTGGACGTCCCCCGCTCACTACACACAAGTCTTTTAGCATATTTCCATCAAGAGAGTGTAGTAAGAGAGGCGGGTAGAGTCACCTTCTTCTTCCTTGTAGGAAAGACTTCGAAATTAATATATCGGATTAAAGCTAAAGCGACGATCACGATCTTCGCGATAAGGTACGCACAAATATTTTAATTAATATGGATTGTGGATTTAATGTTTTGATTGATCATATGCTTAGATCCTAGGGCAATTATTTTGAGTGATCGGATCAATAGATCCAACATTTAGACCTTGGTAAGGATATTTTTGTTGGGCCATATGGCCCATACCCATGCACTATAATTCCATCTTAATCTTTTTTAATTATGTAAAAAATCAATAAAAAGTAACTCGAAAACGTTGAGGGAAATCCATACCGGAAACTTTGAGTGAGAGGCGGAAATGAAAACTTTGTTGCCTCACCATGTCCATAGTAATAATCCTCACTTTCCGAAGACAAAGCCTCCTTCTTCTTTAGAATTGCTGAAATTACGACACGTGCCAATCTCGTAAACGGGCTTCCCTCGGGCTTAACCTTACGGTAATAGCGGTTCCCCAGGATGAAAATGGCTAGGCCAAATACATTAGCCACTATAGTGAGCCCAAACCCTAGCCCCCAACCTACATTGTCCTGAACATATACAAATCCCGTTCCACCTATGATCATGACAAGGTAGAAAACGAAAAAATACCAGTTAAAGAAAATGTCCTGATCAGTTGGTTTATTGAATTGGTCGGCCCCCATTGTAGCAGTAGTAAACCGTGATCCGCCGATCCCTAGACCAACTAGAGCTATACTGGTGTAGAGGGCCGCAAATTGGCCCTTCGTCGGAGTTTCACACGTGTGTGACCCAAGTGCACATGAGGGAGGCATCAGGGAATCTAGAGTCACTATTAATGTCAATAGAATCGCTCCCTGCAGTAAATTAATATAACTTTGGTTAGAACATAAGCTGTTCTTGAGTTTAGGTTCAAAACTTTTGAAACATAGATAACGCTCTTCATTGGCATCTAGGGGTGCAGATTTGGTTAACTGAATTGAACTGAAATTGGAAATTTTAGTTTTTAGGTTAGTTAAATTTTGAAAACCTAAAATCGAAACAGAAAAACAAAATTGGGTTTTCTTCGTGTAGAGAGGTATGGAAGGAGGAAGCAACAACCCCATATAAATTTGCTCCATGGTGCAACATTTTCTTATGTGTAAACCTCTTACTATATGGCATAGACGTATAGTAGGCCTCTAAATGAGTTTTCTTGAGCCCAATTTACAGTATAGTTGGCCCCAACTGCGGTAAAATAATTATTAATATTTATTTACCATTGCGATCCCCCACCAGAAGAAACATGGAAGTATGGAAGATAAAATATAACGGTCTTCTTTGCTAAAAGATGGGAAAAAAAGGCTTATATATAAGTATTTTTCTCCAAAAACCTCTAGTGGTTGTCAAACCCTAGAGAGTTGGGCTGCGTATAGCATAGCTCTTTGTTAGCCCTTGCCATGATAGAGTTCAACTATTTTAGTTGATTTTCATTCTCCTTCCCTGCAAAGGAAGATTTACCTACTCTAGCAGCAACCTCCCTAGTCTCTACTAGTTCCCTATCAAAGTAAATAAAATCAGCTCTAACAAAAAGTGAGTAGAGAGGAGGGTAAAATTGTTAAACAGATAAATCTTGTTATGCAAAAAGTTATTAAGGAGAAGGAATACCTGCTAAAGTAGGTAGCAGAATGTTAATAAAGAGGATGAAAACCTGCTAAAGTAGGTAACAGAATGTTAATAAAGAGGATAAAAACCTACTAAAGTAGGTAAACTCTGTTATGGCAGGGGCTTACAGAGAACTAATATTGTGAATTTGTTGGTCTCTTTTTGGTTTTTCTTTTTTTTTAATACTTTTTCAAAATCTTCTTATAAGTAGTCACATTGGTTGATGACTTGGGTATGCTCCCAAGGGACTCTTCTTCTCCTATGACAAGAAGCACTGTTAAGGGCATAATCATGAAATACTCATGGAACCCCAGGGGATGAGTCCATCTTTTAAGGATTGGTCTAAGTGTATACTTGAGATACCATAGGTTATAAAAAAATGATTTTAGTAATTTTCAGCTTTTTCCTGAATTTTTTTATGGGCACAACTGTTTGTGCCCACGAAATCTCTTAGGGCGCCGGCATTCAAAATCCCCTTGAAACCTGTTGAATGCTTTGAATCAGACGATCTAGATCATTTTCACCCGAATCTTCCATACGATAGATCTTGAAATCATAAATGTACCATAAGACAGTTTGATTTTTATTTCACATGCTACAAATCCCAAAAAAATAGAGAGCAGCTACTTGCACACAAGATGAGATTCCACACTGTACACATCACGCTCAAACTAAATTTTAGGGATATTTTTTGGGGATATGTACCACGTGGAATATAAAATAGATTGTTTGATGGTATGTTCATCGTATCAAAGTCCGTCATGTGGAAGAATGGAGTGAAAAACGATTTAGATTATTTGATTTGAAACAATCAATGGGTTTGGAACCTAAGCGCGTGCAAAAACAGACTTTTTTTTTTAAAACCGAAATTTTTATTTATACTTCCCAAGCCGATTTTGCGATCCCTGAGTCCCTAACATGGTCACTTTGATGCAGACATCTCAACTGATGACTAATGTATGCCAAGTATACAGTATTTAGTGACAAGGATCAAAATTTTGGCCGAAATGACCGAACTTTTGGCCAAAATTATCGATTTTGGTCCCCATCAAAATAATAATTTGAACTGAAATTTCGGTCCAAATTTGTATGGGACCCATAATTTCGGCCAAAATTTCAGCCAAATTTTCCGGTTCAGTCAAGCCCTAAATCAAACTTTTACCTGATATTTTGATCCTTGACCTTAACACCAGCTGTGGTGTACGGGCGAATAGCCTTTCAGCCGCCACAATTGTAATTTAAAAGGATAAGAAAGTATTTTCTGTTTGACAGGAATGTCTTCTTAAATATACCGCACTACATGACAATCCGGTCATTCACTGGGAGATCGGACGGTGGAGATTTCATATACAAATTGGTTAAGTAATTGTTCGTGAAAGGCCGAGCGGCAAATTGCTCCAAATTTCTCCGAAATTCATCGAATCAGCAGTCACACGAAACTTTTGGCGAAATTAATGAAAGTTTTTTAATTTCAGTTATTTTTTGAATAATAAATAAGATTTTTATGAATATTAAATTATAAAAATAATAAAATAAGATTTATACTCCCCAAAAAATTTTCAAAACCTTTTTTGAATATTTTCTGAAATTTATCGAAATGACCCCGTAACAAAATATTGCCAAAAACGAAATTTATCACTATGATGAAAAGGGATTATATCTCATGACCTAAATGATCCAGCACCATCAAATTATCCTTTTCATTTTATAACATTGATAGTATGTATTTTTTTTATGCCTTGAGGCGCGCATTCATAATCACTCTAAATCGTGCAGGTGGCAATCCATCATTAGAGTTTCTAAGCATATTTTAACGAAAGAGTCACTTTTATAAGTAGATGTGAGCCATCCAATCGGTGAATTTTAATGTTAGTCATAAAACTAAAAACAATGGTGGGTTGACATTAGAGGGCACATATCGGATGTAGCAATTGGTGAATGTCAATGTCATCCCTTGGAAATAAGAGAATCTTGTTTCCATGTCATCTTGTAAAAATTGAAATTACGAAAGATTCTCCCATATTCATTGGCTATAGATGTTGTTGAACTCGAAATCCGGCATGTGATGCACATTTATAATTAATCCAAATTTTCTCAAAAAATATAATAATAATTAATCTAAATTGTCCAAGTGACAATCTACCCTAAAAGCCTCGGCCCAAATCAACATGCACCTATATGTAAAAGTAAGCCCCCTGGTTGATGTGCTTTAATCTCAACCATTTAAAATAAAAATAATGATTAATATTATAGTCCACAAATCGGATGATTTAAATGTCCCTAAAGATCGGATGGTGGAGATTTCATAGACAAATTAATAAGTTGTGCATTAAAATTTACCAGCAAGGAAATTAGCGCTGAGACAAGGATGACGGAGAAGCAGCCGGAAAAAGAGTCAGCTATTATAGCTCCGGCGACAGGCAAGAGATTAGTACAGCCGTTGATCACATTTGAGATTTGAGCAGCGTCGATGCTCTTCACATTAAAACGGCGAATCAGAAACACTATTATGTTAGCGAACGCCCCGGTTCCTACTAACCCTAAGCCCAATTCAGATCCTGCATACGAGTGCACGACACCATATCATACATACGACTTGAGAGAGAGAGAGAGCGCGCCTTGGGCATTTAGCACAAAAATAGCGGAATTGCAACTTCACTTAGAGATGCAAACCCTAAACCGAAACCTAATGCCAAATCGAAATTCGACGACTCCGAATGGGCTAAAATCGCACAGAAAACTGAATAACCCAACCAAATCCAATTGTGTTCGGTTTCGGTTTAGGGTGGCAAAAACCAGAGTAAACAAAAAAAATGAAGAAAGACCAAAATAAACCAAAAAAACTAAGAAAATAGGTAAAAAAAATGAAAAAAGTAGGTAAAATATCCGGCACCGAACTGAAACCGAACAGAAAAACTGAAATATTTCAGTTTTGGTTTTGGTATCGGTTTCAAAAAAAAACTAGGGAACCGACACTGACGGGTTTCAGTATAGTTTTGGTGTGGGGTACCAAACAGAAAACTGAAAAAATGGGTACGGAATTTGCATCCCTAACCTCACCCCATCTCCTCCAGCCGAAATCCATTGACGGCTTGCATCCGACATGGAGATTGTCTTGTTATTCCAATCCTCCTTGAGATCATGGGCATACCCATCGGACGGTCAGTATTTACTTCACATAGTACACATCTCAAACAGTGATCCTAAAGCTTGATGTGTGTACCATAATTTTAGACTCACTTTTTGAGATATGTGACACGTAGAATAAAAAGTGACCGCAGGATGATACACTCTAATCACAAGATCTATTGTATAGATGATTGGGACAAAAAATAATCTCAATTGTCAGATCCAAAGCAATCGATGCATGCCAGCTGGAGGAAATGGTGAGGTCAGTTTTATAAGGTGCAATCTGTGGTCCCCTTAGCCACAGTGGAAGGTATGTAGTCCAGCTTACTCAGAGAGAGAGAGAGAGACCTGCGATAAAAGGGAATGTGACCCAACCACCGCTTTTGCTCCCTACGTGGGCTGCGCTTTCTCCACCAGGTGCAATTTCTGTTGAGAGTGTGCCGTTAGTACTCGATCGAGATTTCTGAGCTTCTGAATCACCCATCTCTCCGACTCTACGGTGGAAGAAGAAGAAGAATAAGAGGAATATGCCCAAGGAAAAATGTTCGCGACTGGGTGTTATTTAAAGTTAAGACGCGTGTTACGGCATTTAGTAGTGCGCCACTATGACTTAGACGCGTGTTACGGCATTTAGTAGTGCGCCACTGTGACTTAGTGTTAGGGTACGTTCGTTTGAATGTGAAAGGATATATTCCATGTAAAGCTTGTAATATCAGTCCTACAGCTCTATTTTTTATATCAAAAGTCATTTATTTCATTATAATTTCGTGGATTGTGTCACAAAAATTACTTGTAATTTTTTTGACTTACGAGAGTGATGACTAGTAATATTAAAATATTACTTGCAAAAGTAAAAAGCAAACTCCAAAGATTCTATTTTTTATAAAAAATAAATTTTACACCAAAATTTTACGGTGAAACAAATATGTATTTTACACGAGAAAAAATAAAATTACATGTAATCCAGTCAACATCATTTTACAGGTAAAGTGATTTTTACAGAGAACCAATTACAATGAACCAAACATACCCTTAGTGTTAGTATCGGCATATGGTGAACGTTGAGATGCAAAGTGACCCCGAACCCAATAAAACTATAACAAAATTCAAACCAAACTGAAACGGGCTCCAAAAAAACAAAAATTTTCAGGTTTAGGATCGGTTTAGGTTTAGAAAAATTAAAAAAAGTAAAACCAAAACCAAACTGATTCATTTCAGTTCCCTTGAACCCAACCTAAAACCAATTATTTTAATTTTTCGGTTTCAGTTTGATTAGGTAAAACCAAATTTGCATCCCTAGTTGCACTCAATCATGCAGGAGCTTTCATTTAAGATATTAACAATCTCTTTGGGCAGCTCTCTTTGCGCTTCCAATTACTGAGGGACTGAAAACTCATTGGCGGCTTTGAATCTGACCATGAGATTTATATTGAACCTTCCACATGATTGCTATGGACGAACCTTCAAACCATCAATTTAGTTCTCCACATGGCAGATATTCTAAAAAAGTTACTCAAAAGTCATGTTTGACATATCATGATAAAACTAGATTTTTAAGATTACCTTTTAAAATATTTTCCATGTGAAATTAAAAAATTGACGGTTTAATGATATGTCATGGTGTCAGGATTAATCTTGTGGGAAATTTACCTGACCGGCCCTGTCAGATATGCCTTTTACGTCAGAAGCCCTATAGTTTCACTTTTACCCAAACCAACCAGCTCCAAGCCTAGCCGACCCTTAGGTTAGCAAAATGCCCAAATTACCCCCTTTCTTTAACGCACAAAAACATCATCTTCTTCTTCATTTTAGTCTGGTACAGTTTTTAAAAGTCAGAGGTGGCAAAGGTAATGGCGTCTTCTCCTCAATCCAAACTATTCCGATCTGCTATTTGGATCGACCCAGATACACCTTTTTCTAAGGAAGATTGCATTTTCTATGTTTATGCGATGTGAAACGATTTATTCCGATCCAAACTATTCTCGAGGCTATTTGGATCGACCCAACATGTCGCCCGATTTGGCGACAATATAAAATCAATAATTCCTAAGATAGATATGAGAAAAATGCAATATCGATCAGAGACATGATATCGATTCTCGCATATAATTGCATCATCATTTTAAGAGTTGTCATCGACTCATGAGTCGCCATCGACTATATACTGAGTTGCCATCGACTATATACAGTAGTCGCCATCGACTGTATAAAAATAAAAATAATAATAAAATAAAAATTATGTATCGATGATATTCAGAGTCGAATGATGTCGATTGATCGAAGTCATCGATACATAAAAAATTAATTAATTAATTAATTAATTTTTTTAATCGATGACACTCAAGATGTAATCGCGATCATTTCTAAGATAATCATCATTATCGATTACATAAAAAATAAAATAAAATAATAATAATAATAATTATTATTATTATTATTTTTTATGTAATCGATGACAACTCAGTATAGAATCGGCATCGACTCGGTACAGAATCGTTATCGATTACATAAAAAAAAAAAAAAATATTTTTTTTTTTTTTTAATCGATGATTTACTCAAGATGAGTCGTCATCGACTCGGTACAGAATCGTCATCGATTACATAATTTTTTTTTTTTTTTTTAATATAATCGATGGCGACTCTGTATAGAGTCAATGACCACTTTGTACAGAATCGATGACGACTCTTAAAATGATCGGTACCGACTGTGTACAGAGTCGATATCGCCTTTTTCTCATATCTATCTTTAGAATTATCGATTTTATATTGTAGTCTTCAAATCTGACGGCATAGATCTCGTTTCACATCGCGTAAATATAGAAAAATGTAAATATTTAAAATTTTAAATTATATAGGTGTATCATCTTCTTCCTCATTCTAATCTGCTACAGTCTCTAATGAAAAAGGTGTATCTGGGTCGATCCAAATAGCAGATCGGAATAGTTTGGATTGAGGAGAAGACGCAGTCACCTTCGCCACCTTCCTTTTAAAACTGCACTGCATTAAAATGAGGAAGAAGATGATGTTTTTGTGCGTTAAAGAAAGGGTAATTTTGTTATCCTTAGGTCGCTTGAGTCGGTTGGTTTGTAAAGGTGAAACTACAGGCCTTCGACGTGAAAGTCGATCCATGTACGGTCGTAAATTTCCCTCTTGTTGAAGATTGAGATTAGTCAACGTTTTCAGCGTTACTTATTGGGAAATTTTTCACTTTTACCCAGACAACCCACCTCCAACCCTAGCCGACCCTAAGGAGAGTAAAAGGTCCAAATTACCCCCTTCTAAGACCTTCTTTAACAAACAAAGCATCGTCTTCTTCCTCATTTTAACCTGCAAAAAAGTTAGAGGTGTAAAACCCTAGGCGAGTGTCCTTACTTGACTCGATCGCTTCTGACCGCTATTTCGAAGAAGAAAACAGAGGCTTGGAAGAAGAAGGTCCTGCATTTCTTCATTGTGGAAAAAAGACCCTGAACTTTGTCCTTGCGACTAGAGGTATCCTACTTAACCCCATTTTCAGTTTATTAGTGTTATGTAGTGATGCAGTATCTCTTAGAAGAAGAAGGCCCTGCATTTCGTCATCGGCTCCATATACATCCGATATCGATATCACATACAATCGTCATCGCCTCAAAATAGAGCCGATTACGATTGTGTATACAATCGAAATCGAAATCTATATCGATTGTATATACAATCGATCGATATCGATTGTTTATACAATCGATATCGATTTCAAATAGAGTCGACGCCGATTGTATATAGAGTCGATATCGATTGTATAAACAATCGATATCGATTTCAAATAGAGTCGATATCGATTGTATTTGCAATCGACTAAGAGTTATAGTCGTCTTTTCTCTTTTATTTCATCACCTTATGACCCTTCATTCTCATTCTTAAATGCAGATGACGGACGTGAGGATTCCTCTTCTTTGTCACTATGATGGCCTTCTTGTAAACGATGATGGCTTGTATGAAGGTGGCCGGCGGAGGCTTATTAACATTTCAATTGAAATTTCTTATGAACAATTCATAAGGCGAATGTCTGCTGTCAGTTTTGCGAAGGCGGATGAAACCGTTTCAACAAAGTTTCATATGAAGATAGTGAATACGCCTGTAGTTGCCGACATTTTGGACTCTGATGATTTGGCTACATTATTTAGTTTTTATAAATCCGGAGTGGACGTTATAAAAGTATTCATCATTAAGGAAGCGTCATCCTTCCCAGTTGAAGCTGAACAAGTAAATCTCGGCGGGACTAATTTTGTGTCTCATTCATTTCAGCCATGTAAGTTTGAGGATGAAATTGTATACGATACCGTCCCGTTAGGCGATGACGGTTATATTGTGGCGAACGATGGCAGAGGGAAAGCAACATTTGATTTAAACGATGCTCCGATTGAATCGTATGATGACCCAGTAAAATACATGCATGGGTCACAACAATGTAGTCAATGGTTAGACTATACTTCAAAGAGGGTGGTGGATACCAACGATTTCAGTCATATCTTCCCCGGTGGATGGACAACTTGGTTTACTCAAGACTTATGTTCTACCATGCCATCGATGGAAATTACCGGAGTAACTCAACCCCATGTCCATACATATGAGCACCCCTTCGGTGAAGGGCCTAGCCAACCACGCCATTATCCATTCTGTGAAGGATCCGGTCAATCACATCAGAACCCCTTCGGTTAAGGATCTAGTCAACCACCCGAGAACACCGCCATGAATGAAGATACCTTAGAAGAAGAATATGAAGGCGAACCGGATGGGTTTATCAAAGAGGACCGAAAATTTTGTGAGAGATATTGACAATCCCCTAGTAGACGGAGATTACGAAATGTCGAGACATCAGCGATTCCTCCGATGAAGAGGTGGAAACCGAATATCGAATTGGGCGTTTAAAATTGAGAGATCTTTCGAGACAAACAAACATTTCAAAGAGCATTGAAAGAACACGGTTGAGAAAAACTTTCAAATTCGCCTTTGAGGACCGCTAGTTATCGAGTGCAATACGGATGCTACGAACCCGATTGTTCGTGGCGAATACATGCTTCTAAATTGATGGGCTCGATTCTTTCCAAATCAAGACATTCAATAGTACTCCACATGCGGGCGCTAAGATCGGACCGCAGTCACGAATGCAATACCTTCAGAGCGAATTATGTATGCGGGATAAACTTATGGAAGGATTCGACTACACACCGGCGTCGATAATGTTTGATATTGCAAAAGCTTATAATGTGTAAATCTCATATGCAAAAGCTTGGAGGGGAAAAGAGCTTGCCCTTAATGATATTAGAGGAAGTTAGGAAGGACAATTTGTTGATCTACCGGCCTACGTGAAGGAGATGAAGAGGGTAGATCCTAATGTACAAACATCCTTTCAACTTACTCTTGACGGTAAGTTTCAAAGATTTTTTTAGAGTTTTGGCCCATGCATCGGAAGCTACCGCAATACACTTCGTCGCATATTGCTTGTAGACGGCACACACACCTACGAGGGCGTTTGAAGGATCCTCCTTATCGCCTCTGCGCAAGACGGTAATGGTCATATATTACCGTTAGCATTTGCCGTGGTCGAATTAGAAGAAGAGGATATGTGGATGTGGTTTCTTGAACGGGTAGGTGCGTTCGTGATCGGTGGGTTTAACGAGGATCTCGTAATTATCACGGACAGGTCGAAGGGTTTAATAAATGCGGTGAAACGTATCTTCCCTAACGCATATCACAACTATTGCATGCGGCATATGACACAAAATTTGCAGCACAAGTATCCCAGGAACAATGTGAAGGGTCTATGGTGGTGCGCCGCGCGTGCATATTCGAAAGAGAAATTTGATTATTTTATCAACGAAATGAAGAAAGATCCTGCTGATTCTCAGGCCGTAGAATATATTTTGAAAATATATCCAAAGCATTGACGCACGCACATATGGAAGGAAAAGACGAGTCACGACTACGAATATTCGAAAGTTTAACAATGCTAAAGATAGCTCGAGAGAGACCAATTATTGACTTAATCAGAACTACTAGAGAGAAAGTCGTCGATCATTTTCAAAAACGCAGAGAGATATCTGATAAATGGACCACCCTTCTCTGCCCGAAAGCAGATGCTCACATGAAGGTGTTGCAATGGGCCGGTAGAAAGAGAGCTCAACCATACGGGCGCGATCAATTCCAAGTCAATTCCAGAAATTACATTCATCACGTCGACTTGGAATACAAGACCTGTAGTTGCCGCCGTTGGCACATTCATGGCTTGCCTTGCTCCCATGCCGTGGCGGCCATCAATCGAAGAAGTTACAACTACCATAAATTTTGTGAGAAATGGTTTTTCACCGCTTGCTTTAGACAAACATATGACGAGCAATGGGTTCCCACCCTCGATAAAAGTCAATGGGAGTTCCAAGCAGAGCAACTCCCTGAAAATATGAAAGTGAGACCACCCTATTATTGCCGAAAGCAAGCCGGCCGTCCGAGGAAGAGAAGGATAAGGTCTAAGGGTGAGGTTAGGGCACTACAGTGTAGCAGGTGCAACGAATATGGTCACAACCGCAGGAGCTGCAAGGCAGTGGGACCGATGGGCTAACAGTGTATATTTTTAATAATGATAGATTGAATGTAAATGAGAAATTCAGAATCCATATTTTTTTACCCTGTATTATAGTCTTTACTGATGTATCATAGAGTCGTCATCGATTGTATAACTAATCGATATCGATTCTATATAGAGTCGCCATCGACTATGTATAACGTCGATATCGATTCATTTAAGAATCGGCATCGATTATGAATATCGTCAATGACGACGACATATATAGTCGATATCGATTATTTATACAATCGACGACGATTATGTATATAGTCGAAAGCGATTACATACAGAGTCGTCACCGATTATTTATATAGTCGATGACGACTATATATGTAGTCGCTAATGGATGCTATTCTACTTTTTAACTACAAGTACATAAAAATAGTGCCATTATATTCAAAATAATTCAATTTTCAATTACAAAAATATTCAAATACAATCACACTATTACAAAAATATTCAAATACAACCACACTATTGCTGCTCCCCCTCCTTTTTGTCTTCCTTCGCCAGTACTCCGCCATCGCCTGTGTATGTAGCCAGTGTATGGCCAATTTCTGCCCTGATCCTCTCTATATCTGATTGCGCGAAGTCAAATTTCTTCCCCATCATAAAGTATTCGACATACTTCACAACAAACACTCCGCAATCACAGGAGTTGGTCTGTCGAGGGACGGCTTTGATCCGACAGTCAGTAGATGGCCAAGGATAGTTCTTCTTCATTAGCGCAGAGGAGTCACCGTACGAATATAAGATCACGGGAAGGTATTGTGTCTGTTTCGAAATAATAGAGAGAAGTGTCAGATATGTTAAGCTAACAATGATAAAAGATATGCTAAGCAAAATATCTTACCAGCGCCTGCAATTGGGCAACATATCTTTCCTTAGAGGGCTTATTAAATATAGGGTCGACGATCATTATCGATCGTTCGACTACCTTTACGATCGCAAGCGCCCAGTGTAGTGGTTGTTCAGAATGTATTGGCATAAATATCTACAAAAAAGTAATATAATCTCAAAGGGTAGGATAGAAAAAATTAAAAAGAATAATTATAAAGAGGATAAAAGCATACTATGTTGCATTCGTGAGCCCACAGATTCCGAAGCTCATTGTAGAAGAAAGTTTCCATCAGCCTCTTCCCTCCGGTCTCTCTTTGTCTATAGGCAGCCCACCTGTGAACTTGAACCTCGATCGACTGGTCGTACAATTTTTCAGCAAGTAAAAACTTGTTGAAATCTCTCAGTTCATAGCCCATATACGTTAGTGTCGCAGGGCCCATTAGGAAGTTTTTGACATTTTTCTAAGGATGAATTTTATCATCAATAACTTCCAAATGTCTCATGTAGGCGCCCATAACCTGAAACCAATGCAGTTAGATTAAAATATGCAGTTAGAGTTAAATACATAATCGTTAGCGACTCTGTACATCATCGATATCGATTTATTTTAGAGTCGATAACGATTATTTAAGTCGTCGAAATAGTTGTCGACTCTCTAATGAATCGATATCGATGATGTACAGAGTCGCTAACGATTACATACGCCATCGCTAGCGACTCTACAAGTCATCGATACCGATTCCATAAGCCATCGATAACGATTCCATAAGCCATCGATAACGATTACATAAGCCATCGATACCGATTTTACCTACAGTATATTAAAATATACACTTACAAAGTTATCCAGGAACTGGGTTTCCATGACATCAAGGATTGCACCACCAGCTTGTACTTGCCGACAGTGCTAACATATTCTCTGCATAAAAAATGACCAACTTAACTAATCTTCACGATAAATATATAATAATAAAGTTAAGTATTCAGGGTAATTTTACTTACTTGTCCTCCTTCACAGGCTTGTTCCATATGTCTAGCATATATTTTTTCTCCGCTGTTAGCTCAGCAGGAGCATCTTCATCAGTAGACCCAGGACCAGCGGTAATGATTGCCACCGGTCCAGGCTCAGCAGTTGGTCCTTCGCTGGCCTTCATGTGGGCTTCTTTTCAACCGCTACCCTTCGCTGGGCCTTAGGTTTGATGGAAATTATTTTGCTGGCTTTCGCTTGCCTAGGTCTTAAGCGAAGCTCAGCTTGTTGGTGAGGCAATTGGGAAGAGGTTTCCTCTTCACCAGCAGGACCCTTATCAGTTTGGGTCTCAGGCTGCTTGTCAGCAGCTGCCTTCACCTCATCAACGGGAGGAGGAGGAGGAACCTGATGCGCAGGAGCTGATGGTTCCTCACCGAAGGCTGTGTCGCACACCTTCGTTATCAGCTCCTCTATAGCCACATCCTGTACATCGTAATAATGATGCAAAATAAGAATTAATTTTTAGTCCACATTTTAAAAAGAAAAAATCAATTTTAAATATAGTCGTTATCGATTATATATATAATCGCTATCGATTATATATATAGTCGCTATCGATTATATATATAGTCGCTATCGATCATATATATAGTCGCTATCGATTATATATATAGTCGCTATCTATTTTATATATGATCGTTATCGATTATATAGATAGTCGAAATCGATTGTAAATAGAATCGACTTCGATTGCATTTATAATCGATAACGATTGTAAATAGAATCGATATGATCGGTATCGACTCTATATATAATCGATATCGATTTATGTTAACAAAATTGAATATTAAAACTAGATTTCAACACATACCTTAGGTCTCGCCTCCAATAAATTTTCAAGGAGATCTTTTATTTCAGTCTGGCCCTTTCTGACTAAAGAGTTGTAGTGATTTAATTTCTGCCACTCCGCATCCCTTGAATTCAGCCTCTCATTGAAGGAGTTGTAGAGTTTCTCTAAAGAAGCGCAACGTTTAGCCAGGGCCTTATTCTCTCCCTCCAAATCGCTCACTCTTTGGGTGAGCTTCAAGTTATCCAGCGTCAAATGATCGACCCTCCTCAACAAAGAATCATTGGAGGTGGACGCCACCGGCCTATCTTTCACCGCTGGCTCTCCTTGGCGGCCCCCCTAGTTCTTGGCCGACCCTCTCCCACTAGCACGGGGCCCTTTTTCGAGAGGGGTTCTTCTTCAGACGTCGATGCGTCATCCCATTCTTCCTCTCCCTCTCCAAGATTATCGACCGCAATTACATTTCTTTTCTTCTTCGGCCGAATCTCTTCCACAGCTTTCTTGATCGGTTCTTTCCTCTTCCCCCCAACCTCCTTTTGAACCCGTAGATATTCTCTTACCACGGGTATCTCTAATTCAAAGCCCTGAGGCATGAGGGGAGCGCAAACCTTTTGAAAGAAAATGAAATAACAGAATAAAATGATCATTATATATATATAATAAATCACTCTCGATTGTGTAAAGAATCGCTATCGATTCCTTACCTTAACAAATCACTATCGATTAGATAATGAATCATTATCGACTACTTATTAAGTCGTTATCGACTCTGTAAGTAATCGCTATCGATTCGTAAATGAATTGGTAGCGATTCTGTAATGAATCGGTATCGATTCTAGAATGAATCGGTAAGTTGCTTTTTTTTTTTGAATAGACCTCATACCTTGCTGTCTAACATCTCCTGCATGAAAGTGTAACCTTTGATCTCGGATCGCTATGTCACCATTTCAAAGAATGGAAAGGGTCCTTGAGGCTTAGCTGAGATGGCGATATATTGGGCAGGATCTCATAAGCCCACCATTGAAGTACACATATGCATTTTTATGTGTTGTACGTCTTCAGGGCTTTATCCATCTCGGCGGTTTTTCTATTCGCCGCGCCCTTTATTATATACTCCATCAAGTCCTGGTAGACGAGCAGACCCCACGGAGTTCGGTTGAAGGCCTCCATATCATCGATGAGGTCGATGTGGTCTTCAGAAATTTGATGGTGGGAACCGGGGAAGAGAAATATGCACAACACAAACAGAAGGGACAACTTTAAGAAGTCCTCATCACTTTCCGCTCTATAAATTGCAGCATCTATATGAGACCGGAGAATTTTTCCGGGAGGCGTTCCACGAAAGTATTTGTTTCTAATGGTTTGTTCTACCGATGGTTTACCGGATGGGGTATCCTTTTCTGGGCCAACTACGGCAAGGCCCAGTATCAATGCAATGTCTATCTTCCGAAGATAGACATCAGTCTTCCCAATTCGGAAATGGTTTTTATCAACCCAAAATGTCAGCACCGAATCCACTACATCAGAAAGAAATCCCACACCCTTCGGGATTTGAAATATTCCACCAAAAACTGAATCTCTCAGTAACTTCTTCCGATCTGGGGTAGCACTTTCGTAGAGATTCAACGGCAAAGGCTTAACACTTGGCAACAGCTCGGTGTACAACCATCTTGACAGTCTTTTGAAATGAACTGTAATAAAATCGAAAGGACTCAGCACCATACTAACAAGGATAGTTAAAAATGTTGATGAAATGTATATATAAAACCCGTATCGATTACATATAGAGTCGTTATCGATTACATATGTAATCGATACCGACTCTAGATGTAATCGAGATCGAGTCTATATATAATCGATACTGACTCTAGATGTAATCGATATCAAGTCTATATGTAATCGATATAGACTCAAAAGATTTCATGAAGTCGCCATTGAATCAAAATGTTTCATTTACTTGCAAAATTTTCAATTACATTCATAATATTTCAATTAAAATTAAAAATAAAAAGAAAATCTTGCAAGTCTACATATAATCGATAACGATTACATATGTAAGCGCTAACGACTCTATATGTAATCGATATCGATTACCGATGAAATCGCCAACGACTCAATATAAATTCGCAATGACCTCAAAATGTTTATTTATATAGAAATTACTTAATTTACTGACTCTTAAGTTTCTTTTTCTTTCTTTTATTCTATTTCTTTTCTTCCTTCTTCTTTACCTACATCGATTACATATATAATCGATATCGTTCCTATATGTAATCGCTACCGACTCTCAATGCATTCGATCTCGATTACTTATGAAATCGCCATCAATTAAATATAAGTCTACATTGATCTTAAAATATTTAATTTACCTGTCAGGTAAATTTCCCTTATTTAAATAGAAAATATTTAATTTACGGACTCAAAAGATTTCATGAAGTCGCCATTGCATCAAAAAGTTGTTTCATTTACTTGCAAAATATTTCAATTACATTCAAATTTTTTCACTTATAATTAAAAAAGAAAAGAAAAGTTAGGAAGAAGGATGAAGAGCAGGTGATGGATGGGGTGGAGAGCCGGGTGGTTCCGTCTTAAGTTTCTTTTTCTTTTCTTCCTTCTTCTTTTTCTTTTCTTCCTTCCTCTTCTTCTTCTTTTCTTCCTTCGCCAAAATCTCCATTACTTCATCGTACTCGTCCCACAGGAACTGCAGAGGATCTGGTTCTGGTGGTGGTGGTGGGTTCTCCCATACAGGATCGAACTTTATTGGGTTATAGAAGGTTTTTTCTTCGTCGTCAGACATTGGGAAAAATATGGGCTGCTAGGGATGATAAGTGGTTTGCTAAGGTCGAACTAAACCTGTATTTAAAGCTCATAGATTATGGAATACGAATCGTTGTATTAAATTTTCTCATTCTTCCAACCTAACTTGCCATAATGGTTTTACAAAAGGGTAGTTGGCAATAAATTGAACGTCGGCTGAGATAAATATAAAACCTCGTATGATTTATTATGGCATCGAGGGTAATAACTATAGGGAAATTATTTCAAATGATGGGTATTAATTATATTCATAGAGAGTCGATATCGATTTGTTATAGATTCGTCATCCACAGTTTATATAGTCGATTACGACTACATATATAATCGTTATCGACTCTAAATATAATCGAGAACGTTTTCCCATATGTAATCGGTAACGATTACATATGTAATCGATATCGATTATATATGTAATCGCTATCGATTATATATAGGATCGATATCGATTACATATGGGAAAACCTAAAAAAATTATGTCAAAATATGCAACAAAGAGAGGAGAAATAAAAAATCTATAGCGATGGAAGCTAATTTTAATTCTAACTTACAGATTTGGTAGCTTGAAGGTTGTAGTTTTGAGCGCGATCATCCACGAAGCGTAAACGACTCTCCACCGACTTCGAACGAAAAAGTAAATTCAAAACAGTAAATGATTTGAAAAGAGGGTGGCTATTTATTACTGTGGGGGTAGTTTGGGTATTTCCTACAGGCGTGCCTCAGCTCGGCGCGCAGCTGGTTTGTCTGGGTAAAAGTGAAACTATAGGGCTTCTGACGTAAAAGGCGTACCTGACAGGGCCTGTCAGGTGAATTTCCCTTACTTAGTGGATAGGCGCAAACATAGCTACCCTCTATGTTTTTAGGCTCGGGGATTAAACATTGGGCGCCATACCCGAGTTGACACCTTCGGTAGGCTTATTTAAAGGTACGCTATAAAAAACCACTATATTGAATTACTAGGCCACGGGTATTTACAACTTAAGATTTGGTCTCACGAACAAGAGATTTCACATATGAAAACTGTCGACTGCCTAGCATCCGAAAATGGAGATCATTTTTTGGCCCCATATTTCACACAATTAATCTTTAGATTATGAATCACTATCACACGGTCGGATGTGGATTTGATATGGCACACATCCCTAAAAGTGACATGAGAACGCCTTCTCAAGATCCATCCTTGATCACAATCATTTCAAAAATGTGTGCCATGAGGATTTGATATTTGACCATCTAATAGGTTATCCGAGATCTTCATGCATGAAGGCAATTTAATTTTCACTTGTCAAAATCTTGGTTGTGGAAACCAAATCTTCAGCTGCAAATACCAGTAAACCTATGGAGGATTAGAATGATGGATTCTTGGAAGCTAAACTATTCAACGGTATAGATTAATTGGTAAATCTAAATAAACGATCAAATGAATAAACACACAAAAACAAATTAACAACAGCAATATTCATTTCTTTTTCAAGTTGATCGTCAAATCTTATGAGCCTACAGAGTCGGAATTCATGTCGACCGTTATGTCAACCTTCTCAACGTTGTGATACTTATACAACCTAGCACATATTACATATATAACAACCAAAGTTCACCATTCCTACCAAAGCCAACAACCATTACACATTATCTAATCCCCCATTATTAATATCATCAGGCAACCCGTGGCGGATTCAAGATTTTTCCTTTATGGGGCATAATATTAGTTAACATTTAAAATAAAAAAATAAAAAAATATAAATTATATTTCAAATCTACTTACAAAATAATGTGTCCAATTAACGTTGGTAGCTAAAAATCATTCACTTACAAAAAAGTAACACTCAGTAAATTGACATTCAAAAATTGTCATTCAAATTTAAAAATAAATAAATCTAGTGGAAACGTCTTAAGGCATACCTCTATTAGTGCCCACATCGGAAGACCCCCTTTAAAATCATTGATTGCTTCGTATCAGATGTTGGAGATCGTATTTCACCCCAATCTTTCACACAATGGATTTTGATATCATGTCTCACCTATCATGCGATCAATTTGTGATTCCACATGTCACATATCCTCAAATAATGGACCTAAAATCACGTTTGAGTGTGATGTCTGTCATAGGATTCAAGGGGCAATTTTGGGGATCTGTGACATGTGAAATAAAAAACTGACAGTCTGATAGTGCGACATGATCTCAAGATCCAGTGTGTAAAAGATCGGGGTGAAAAACTATCTCCATTTGATCGGAAGCAATCAATGTTTTGAAGGGGTTGCACACGTGGGTGCTTTTAGAGATATTGTGGGCAGTACCCTTTTATTAAAGACATGAGGAGATATCTAGTGTGCTAACTTACGTCAAGTGCTTATTTGAATGAAAAACCAAAAACAAAAATGCAAGTGTATGAGGCTTTGTATGAAATGGTTTAAAAAAACAAAAAAAAATCACTGTGGGCATTTACCCATGCTGGGCCTTCAATGGGTTCGCCACTACTGGCAATCATCTGGTGAGATTTCAAATCACATCAACAATCTCGGTTGTCACGGGGTCACTTGTCCAGTAGTGTCAGCCCGTGTGACACTTAACGCCCGATACGCTAAGTCAACCTAATTCAAACTCACAACTGAACAACGTAGTGCGGATTCCCGGATGCTACGAAGAGTATGATGCCTGACATGTTCAAGCTTCAACTCGATCTTTGCGTTAGTACTTCGCCTGTGAAGCAGGTCAGGGATGGCGGCGACGACCGATAATGTAATAAGCAACCACGATAGATAATGCGATAGACAACCACGATAGATAATGCGATAGGTAACCATGATAGATAAAACGATAAACAACCACGATAGATAAAGCAATAGGCAACCACGATAGATAAAGCGATAGGCAGTATCGAGGATATATCGAGCCCCCTTTGGGCTAAGATCCTGTAATATCCCAAAAATTTGCGTTCAACGGTAACCTCGAGATCCGTGCCCGACTGGTCATAGGTTTGACCAAGTAAGAGTTCATTACTTGACTTAAGAAGTGATGAACAGACGTGATGTGAAAATAATATAAGTGTGTGGAGTGTAATATAAATCTGAAGTCACATACACCTATTTTGAGTGTATGTGCTTAACACCAAGATAAGAGGGATATAAGGGTTTAATAACCCTAAATTCATTATCTTGAGTTGTTGAAGAGAGTTAAGAGGAGAGAGAGAGAGAGAGGAGTAAAGAGGGTTGTTGAACAAGGAGTAAATGTAAGCTAGGGGAGGGGGGATTCGAGCAACAAACGTCGGATTTGACATGACTTGGATCCTTTGGAGCAAAAGCTAAAACCCTAGCCATTCCAACCTCTAGATCCAATCAAATTGAGTTTTGATTGAGGTAAATTTTGTTGAATTAAATGCATAGATTGTAAGAGTTAATTGTAGTCAAGAATACTTAAAATCATAGGATAAAGGCTTATAAAAAGAAGGAAAAATAGGTTAAAGAAGATTTGGAAGATAAGCCCGAGAGGGGGCTGAATCTGACCAAATCGATTAATCGAAATTGGAGTTCAATTAATCGATTTTGGTCTGAAAGTTGAAAAGTCAAGTAAGCCCGATTTCGATTAATCGAATAGGATTTCGATTAATCGATTTGGATGTTCGATTAATCGATTTGGATGTTCGATTAATTGACTGGGTACCTCTAGTGGCTGGAGGAAAGTAACCTGGGAAAATCGACTAATCGAATTGGAATTTTGATTAATCGATTTCGGATTTCGATTAATCGACTTGGGATCGATTAATCGATTTTGGGATTTCCATTACTCGAGTTGAGAATAGACTTCATTAAGTTAGAGACTTCGATTAATAGATTTGGGATCGATTAATCGATTTTGAGAATCGATTAATCGATTTGGATTTCGATTAATCGATTAATCGACTTTGACAGTTTTGCTTGACTTCTTAGTTTGGCTTTAAGATTCTCGGAGGATCTTGGACCTTCTTTATTACATCTTTAGTGATGAGTTACATGTGTTATGTTGTACCATAGGTGGTACGTGTGATCATGAGCATAAGGAGCCGCGTGGGACCTTGATGTTGGAAAATTTAAAGACTTGAGATAGGGAATACCTTGAACATATACTTTAATTTGTAAGAGCATGTATGTAGTGATACGTAAATTAAATCAGAAAATGTTTTTAGCTAAGTAAAGTTTTGTGAAAAGGGTGTGTGTGTGACACCAACAGTGTGACTAAGAATAAGACATCCCCATGGGATGAGAAAGTAACAAGATAACAAAAGAATGAGAGAAATTGGATGCATCCCAGGGATGTAGATAAGATTGAGTAACATTCGATAAGGCCTAATTGATATAAGATAGCACACTTACATGGTGAACAACTATATGTAAAACACCTGTTATTTTTGTTATTTGAGGTTTGATTAGGATATCCCACCGACATAGCGGGATACCCACGACTGACGCGGCAGGATATCCGTGACCGATACGGTGGCGAAACCGTAAGCCAGTATAGAGGTTTATCCGTACACAGTAAGCACATCCCAGGGATGTTGAGATAAGATTGAACCCCGCCGCCGATTCCCAGGGAAAAGAGGCTTGGGTGGTTTTGTATTCTCAGGGAATATGTATAACAACTGTCTATTTAGACGACGATGAAGGGTATCTTATCGGGGCTCGATGCTATATTGCTCGGGGATTACTTAAGTTGAAGATTTAAGTTTTGCCTTAGGCCTTTTCAATGTCATTCATGATCTAGTAAAAGAGATGTAAAAACTGTAAACTGTTTATTAGAAGAAAATGTACTTTACCATCTTTTCAAGCTGTTTTCTCAGTAATGGCATAAATCCAACATGCTTAAAATATCATGGAATATATGTGAGGTTTTAACTTATATGTTCACTGTGATTGTTTTCTATTGAGCTAGGATGTAGCTCACCCTTTAGACTATACGTTGCAGGTCCAGTACTAGCAGCAGCGGAAGTATTGGGTGACGTCGATCCGGGTGAGTCGGACCGCACGCCCTTGAACGAGTTAGAGCCACCTCCAGAGGACTTCTTCTAGAGGACTCTGCTGTGCGTTTTGATAGAGTTGTTTTGTGAGCTTAATTGGTACGGTTTGGTATGTCAAGCCTTCATTTCTGTTAAACAATGTAATTAAATTTGAGATATTTCTTTTGGGCGAACCATCTGGGATGATTAGTTATCATCGAGGATTCAGATCGGTTCTCCACTCATGCAGGGGCATGAGGGTAGAACTGTCTTTTGAGAAATGTTTGAGGTCATGTTATTTCGGTATTTTTATATCATCTGTCTTTATTTTTTAAATTGCTTGATGTACCAATGTTTTCGTGCATAGCGAGGAGGCACGGTCTAGAGGATCGTGCTGATGGCACAGATTTTGGGGTGTCGAAATTTGGGCTGTCACAGTTGGTATCAAAGCATTTTCTTTTAAAAATTCTGACAATCATTCTTTTGTCAGAGCATAGGGACTTCTGCTAACAAAACTTTAGTTTCAAATGCAGCCGTTAATGTCTTTTAGAGGGAGGGGCTAACCGAGGGGCGGCCAAAATAGAAGTCTATGTAGTGGAGATGAGTACATCTCTCCTACAAATAGAGTACCCATAGGAGATGGAGGGGCTTCTGGCAGTGGTGGACAAGGAAGCCAAGATCAAAGAGAAAATCAAGATCGAGATCGACAGGATCAAGATCAAAGAGAAAAAGAAAGAATTAGAGAACGAAATGAGGACAGAGAAGAGCGCCAAAGGATGATGCACACCATGGAGACCATGGCAGCTGCCATGACACAGCAGGTCGCATCCTTTGTAGCATAGCCAAGCAAAGCAGCCCACCTACACCACCGAGGGACCTGCATCATTCACCGAGTTTAGGAGGATGAGACCTCCTAAATTTTCTGGGCAGGCAGACATTATGGCAGCCGAGAATTGGCTGATGGAGATGGAAAAAGTGTTTAGCGTGCTGACATGCACGGAAGATGAAAGTGTACGTTGGGCAGCCTATATGCTAGACGGGGAGGCTGGGCCTTCGTGGAAGTCTGTGATACGGACTAGGGCTCAGGAGATCCTAGAGTTGCCCTGGCCCTGGACCTGGGAGGAGTTCAACAAACAGTATTTTTCGGAAGTAGTGAGAAACCAGATGGAGATTCAATTTTTACAATTAGTGCAAGGAAGGATGAGCGTCAGGGAATATGGAGTGGAATTCCTACGACTCGCTCGTTTTGCTCCTGATTACGTCGCCATCGATGTGATGAAAATGAAGAGGTTCCAACAAGGCTTGTAGCCTGAGGTAAGGAGAGGAGTAGCCCCATTCCAAATGAGGACCTATGAAGAGGTCATGAGCAAAGCACTTGTTGAGGAAGAAAATAATAACAGATATCGACAGAGAGAGCAGCAGAGGGGAAATACAGACTAAAGCAGAACGGGAAACTACGAGCGAACAAATAAAAAGCCGAGATTCGTAACCCAATTCCAAGGTCAGAAATCACAATTCCAAGGGGGTTTCGGAAGACCGGTGCAACAGAACAACCAACAGAGGTTCCCATTACTTGCGTCGGGGAGACCATTACGCTATGAGAGCCCTGCCTTGACTACTGGTGCTACCATCACACAGGGATTCTCAAGGACAGTTTCTTCTGCACCTCGGGAGACTTGTGCCAAGTGTGGTAAGTCTCATAGGACAGTGGACTGCAGGATGGGAACTCGGGGTTATTTTCGATGTGGTAAGGTGGGCCACTTGATCAAGGATTTTCCTGAGGTTGATAAAAGGAAGACGGCTTCAGTTTCAGCGCCACGACCTATTCAAGCGCGGAAGCCGGTTTTTCATGGAAGAGCCTATGTAGTCACTGCTCAGGAAGCGGGAAACGTGCATGATGTCATCCAAGGTGAGATTTCTTTCAAATAAAAAAATTTCAATTTTCTTAAAATTTTAGATAAAGAAAGTGCATTCAATTAACAATAGCATAGATTCTTTTCCTAAACGTTAAATTGATATGTAATCTATGTGTGTATATGTATTTATGTACGTATATTATAGGTACATTAATTGTATATGAGAATGGATGCTTTGTAAGATATGACGCTAGAGTGTTGATAGACTCAGGGTTTACCCACTAATTTGTCACCCCTCGATTTGCAAAGAGGATGAAGATTGTTCCAGAAATGTTACACTTTGTTTTATCTGTGTCTATCCCGACTAGAGAGTTAGTGAACACAGAGTTAATTTGCAAATCAGTCATTGGGGCTGTTCAGGATTGCGATGTTCACGAGGTAGACGCAAAGTTGATACTACTGAACATGCAGGGGTTCGATGTAATCCTTGGCATGGACTGGTTGTCACAACATTGTGTGACGGTCGATTGCAAGAACAAGGTCGTCATCTTTAGACCCAACACAAGGAGATCGTTTAGATTTCAAGGAATGAGGTCGTTGCACATGCCACTTATCTATGCAGTCAGAGCCGAATGCATGATCAAAAAAGGCTGCTGTGGTTACTTGGAGTTCTTAAAGGAGGATAAGGAGGAGAAAAATATTATCTCTGAGATAACAGTAGTGCGAGAGTTCGCCGATGTGTTTTCGGAGGAGTTGTCTGGGTTACTTCCAGAAAGGGAAGTAGAATTCGCCATCGACTTAGCACCAGGAACGGAGCCTGTGTCTAAAGCACCATACAGAATGGCTCCTGCTGAGTTGAAAGAGCAGTTACAAGAATTAATGGCCAAAGGTTTTGTCAGACCGAGCTTGTCTTCGTGGGGAGCACCGGTCTTATTTGTCAAGAAGAAGGATGGATCAATGCGTCTGTGCATTGACTATCGACAACTGAACAAACTCACAGTGAAGAACCGCTACCCTTTGCCTAGAATTGACGATCTGTTTGATCAACTGCAAGGAGCAAAGTACTTTTTCAAGATTGATCTGAGATTTGGGTACCATCAGTTGAGAGTCAAAGCAGAGGACATCCAGAAGACAGCTTTCAGGACACGGTATGGACATTATGAGTTCTTAGTGATGCCGTTTGGGCTGACAAATGCTCCGACGTCATTCATGGATATGATGAATAGGGTGTTTAAACCACACCTAGACTCGTGTATCGTAGTGTTTGTTGACGACATCCTGATATACTCTAAATCAGAAGCGGAACACGAAAAACACCTGAGGATTGCTCTACAGACTCTACGTGAACACTAACTATACGCCAAACTCAGCAAGTGTGAGTTTTGGTTGGAGGATGTTAGCTTTTTGGGATATGTTGTCTCAAAGCATGGTGTCACTGTAGATCCAACAAAAATAGAGGCAGTGGTTAACTGGGAGCAACCGAAGACAGTGACCGACGTCCGCAGTTTTCTTGGATTAGCAGGGTCCTACCGACATTTCATCGAAGGTTTTTCAAAGATATCGAGACCTCTCACAAAGCTTACGAGAAAAGATTCAAGATTCGAGTGGAGTGAGGCATGCGAGAAGAGTTTTCAAGAACTCAAGACGAGACTCACTTTAGCTCCAGTGCTAGCAATTCCTTCAGGCAGTGGAGGATACACAGTGTATAGCGATGCTTCATACAATGGCTTAGGTTGTGTGCTAAATCAACACAAGAAAGTGATAGCTTACGGATTGAGACAGCTGAAAGAACACAAGAAAAATAATCCGACTCACGACTTGGAGCTAGTAGCGGTCATTTTTGCGTTGAAGATTTGGAGACATTACCTGTACGGTGAGACGTTTGAGATTTTCACCTATCATAAAAGCCTCAGATACCTATTTACACAAAAAGAACTCAACATGAGGCAACACAGATGGATGGAGTTCCTCATGGACTATAACTGTTCCATACAGTACCATCTAGGCAAGGCGAACGTGTGGCCGATGCCTTGAGTCGGAAGGGTTCAACTCAGTTAGCTAGCTTGATTTTGGGTACGCACCGGTGAAAGTTATTTGACGATCTGGCACTATATGATGCGAACATCGAGTCGCAAGCTTCAGGAGCCTTTCTGGCTAACATATTAGTGAGACCAGTGATATTTGAGCTTATCCACGACCTACAGATGAAGGATCCGACGCTAACAAATATTCGTCAAGATGTGAGTGAGGGCATTCAATCGGACTTCTCAGTGAAAGAAGGTGGTTCCTTATTGTTCAAAGGCCGTCTCTGCATTCCGGACAATGCCGATCTAAGACGAACAATTCTTGATGAAGCCCACAAGTCAAACTATGCTATCCACCCTGGTAGAACCAAAATGTACCGAGACTTGAAAAAGAACTATTGGTGGAGAGGCTTGAAACAAGACGTGGCAGAGTACGTGTCACGGTGTTTGACGTATCAACAAGTGAAGATTGATCATAGACATCCTGCTGGATTATTACAGCCTCTACCAATACCGGAGTGGAAGTGGGAATCGATCTCTATGGACTTCATAGTTGGATTACCACGTACTGCCAAGAGATACAATGCCATTTGGATAGTCGTGAACCGATTGACCAAATCAGCGCACTTCTTACCTTACAACACGATGTACACGGCAGGAAGATTGGCAGAATTATATATGAAGGAGATCGTCCGACTACACGAAATTCTGAGCAGCATTGTTTCGGATCGAGATTCATTGTACATGTCCAAGTTTTGAAAGAAATTTTAAGAAGGAATGGGAACGCGACTGGATTTCAGTTCAGCTTTCCATCCTCAATATGATGGTCAAACAGAACGAGTGAATCAAGTGATCGAAGACATGCTCAGAGCGTACATGTTAGAACTTCAAGGATCGTGGGATCAGCACCTACCATTAATTGAGTTTGCTTATAATAATAGTTTTCAGACGAGCATTGGGATGGCACCATATGGAGCTTTATACAGAAGGCGATGTAGATCACCTATTAATTGGGAGGAAATCGAGGAGAAATTTGTTTTGGGACCCGAATTACTGGAAGACAATGTCGCCTATGTTCGTATGATAAGGGCCAAATTTAAGGCAGCACAGAGCATGCAGAAAAGCTATGCCGACCTCAAGCGGGCTAGTGTCGACTATAAGGTGGGCAAACACGTATTTGTCAAAGTCTCGCCTATGAAAGGAGTGATGAGATTTGGTAAGAGAGGGAAATTAAGTCCCCGCTATCTTGGACAGTTTGAAAGGGTGACACACGGCATCGCCGCAACGACGTTTTAGGTCCACCCATCAAGACCTAGAAGACCTATGCGCCCCTCTAGCAATGCATGGTCCCATGTATAGAAAATAGCTTCCGAACTCCCTTTCCCCAAGTATTGTCTAAACACCAACTTGAGCTATCTGGCAAGAGAACCTTAAATATATTAGTTTGACATACCACCATGACACACGACCCTCTGCCCGTGGCACACACCTACAAATGTAGTAGTTTGACATTAATTGTGGTACAAGAACCACACAGTGCCATCTACCATGCCCACATGCCTTGTGAGGACACGCATCGGTATCGCATCCGCATCACGTCCACGTCGCGAGGCCCTCATGGCCTCATGTCATGTGCCCTCATGGCACTATGTAGTGAATCCCGCACGACACCATGTTGCATCCGTGTCGTGACCATGTCTCATACCTACCTGACATTGAGTCTTGTGCACTCGTTGCACCAGGATGCAGTGTGCCCTCTTGGCACTGCATCGCGTGCCCTTTTAGCACCGCAGCACAAGCCCTCATGGCACCTGGATGTTGCGTGCCCTGTTGGCATTACATCATGTGTCGTCCAAGCTAGATGTCGCATGCCCTCTTGGCACCACATCACGTGCCTCACGACACCAGATGTCATGTGTCCTCTTGACACCACATCGCGTGTTGTCTTGGCACCGCATCATGTGTCTCAAGGCACTAGGATGTTGTGCGCCCTCTTGACACCATATCGCGCGCCTCTCGACACCAGGATTTCGCATGCCCTCAAAGCACCACATTGCATGCCCTTATGCAGAGCACCGCATTACGTGCCTTATGATACCAGAACGTCCCGTGCCCTCTTGGCACCACAACGCGTGCCTCTACGTGGAGCATTGCATTCCAAGCCCATCACGCATCTGGTTACCACACTAGATCGCATCGTAGCTCGAGTCATCGTCGCACCATGCATAAGGGGAACACGTACGCCCCATAAGGCGACGTGCCTCCGTGCACACACGCTACATAGCTAGCTCTAAGTTCCGCCCGCCTTCTTGTTAGCCAAATGCCTAGCTCCAAGGTCGCCATGCCTTCATGCTGGTGCCCAAATTAATGAGGGTGTCGCGCAGCGCTTCACTATCGGGGTACAAAAAAACAAAAATAAAAATAAAAGCGGTGTCAGTGCCTTGCTATCGAGGTGCCAGTGCTTCGCTACCGAAGGCAAGGATCCAATTTTTGATTTTAGGCATGACCAAAATCCAAATTGAAATTTGAAATTTTGGACCCCATACAAATTGGACTGAAATTTTGGATTTCGGTTTCGTTTCGGTCATGCCTGAAACCGAAACATTTCGGCTGAAAATTTGAAATTTCGATCGAAATTTTGATCCATATACCGGGGTGCAAAAAAAAAAAGGGTGTCATCGCTTCGCTATCGGGGTGCAAAAAAAAAAATTAGTGCTTTGCTACCGAGGTGTAAAAAAAAAGAAAAACGGTGCCAGCACCTCATTGTCGAGGTGCTAGCGCTACGCTACCAGGGTGCAAAAAAAAAAAAATTGGGGTGTCAGCGCCTCGCTATCGAGGTAAAACGCTTATTTTCCCACATTTTTTAGTAAAATATACCTGAAAAGTAAGTCTGATAGTTTCTTGGAGAAAGGGAGATAAGAGAAAAAAAAAAACTTCTAAAAAAGTTAAGCATGACGGTTGAAAGATATTATAAATTTTAAAATACTTCAAAAGTTTTAACCCTAGTTAGTAAAGTGGTCTCATGTCGCCCGTCACTTCACAAAAAGGCGTAACGTATCACAACCATGTCACTAGATGCAAAGATATCTCTATGCCTGGGCTCATTCTCCCTTCAACCATATATATATATATATATAGAGAGAGAGAGAGAGAGAGAGAGAGAGAGAGAGAGAGTGTTGTTGTGATTTTTTTTATGTAATGTCTTACTCGCAAGTGCACGAATCAGTTTGTATATAGTGGGTGCGGAGTACGAGATCGTTCCCACGAGGACTAATTTCGAAATATCTAAAAGAGACAAGCAATTCTAGAAATCTATGAAGATCTAACAGTATTCTACCAGTTTTATGATTTAAGCGGTTGATGAGATGGTAATTAATGACTACAAACTAAAATTCAATTGATAATTCAAAAATAAAAGTGAAGATGATGATAAAGATGAAGATACTAAATCCTCCCATCTTTGGTCCGTTCTTCCTATAATATAAATCTAAGGATTAAATTATGAGATATTTCATTGGTACCAAACATCTTTTATGAAAGATCAATGGTCAACACCCTAATAGGTTCCACATTGCATCCCTGCAATCAGGACTTAGATGATTTTCATATATAGATCTGGGATCAAGGGCATGGCTAGGCACACATGATCTCAGGTTCAAATAAAAATCATCCCCAAAGTGGATGAAAATTCTAACAAGAATACCACTTATAAATCTGAAATCAAGGGCATGGCTCGGCACACTTTATTCAGATTACGGATTATTTAAGATAAAATTACCATTACAGAACCAAGATCCAGGGCATGGCTCGGCACACTCGATCCCAGAACATAATCGTAATTAGATCCAAACGATGAAAACAAAAAGATCATAACAATGATTGGATAAAATTACCGTCACAGATCTGAGAACCCGGGCATGGCTCGGCACACGCGATCCCGGTTAGTGGCGGGGATTTCATCCATTCATGATAGCACAACAACCATAAAATAAAATCTCATATTTTAATCCTACATTTATATTATTAAAAGTACATCCCTCGGATGGGAATCATTAGATCCCCATCTCTATAAATTTAGCCACACATATTGTAAGTAAATGACATAAATAAATAAAGACGAGAAAATAACATTAATTAAAATTACCTCAAACTTCAAAATAAATTACGTTGATCCACAAATATGATGATCTTCAGAAACAAAATTAATGCAGGAATAAACTTTGAACAAAATTTAGGAATGAGTACTGAAAAATTAAAGGGAACAAAGCTCTCAAAAGAATAATAAAACTTCCCTATTTCTATGTCTAACTATGAAAAATAATGGCTAAAAACTAAGAACTCTAAAAACTAAAACTCTTTCCTAAAATTAATTCTATCTAAAAAAAATCTCTAATTCTAATTCTAATCTCTTTCTCCGAAGTGTTTGAGTCGCTTTAAATAGACCCTCGTCGCGGAAGTCTCCCAAGCTAATGTTTTCGGGTCGATTAATCGACCAGGGAGGGTCGATGCATCGAGCCGCCAAAAAGTCCCAAAAATCAGGTTTACAGTGTCAGTTTCGTGTCAGACTCTGACTCTGCCTCGATTAATCGACCTATAGGGTCGATGCATCGACCCCAGAAATTCGTGAAATTCAACACTTTTTCTTGGTTCAGACACTTTTTCGGTATTTCGGACATAACTTTCTGTCCCGAACTCGGATTGAGACGATTCTTGCGCCGTTGGAAAGCTGACGAAAAGATCTACAACTGTCATGTTTGGACAATTTCGTAATTCAGCCATCTTGAAGGTCCAAATTTAGCCGCAAGTCACACCAAGTTCTCGATTACCCAAAGTTGCAGTGTTTTGACATTATATTCAGAATTCTTGGATTGTTTTCTATACTTGGCTTGTATTTACCTGAAACACTTCAAATCTAATCAATCTCATCAGATAGCCTTCATCGGACAGCTAAATATAGATATTTAGGGGCGAAATATCATCATTTTTTAGTACTCATCAAGTGTCATGTAGGGAAAGGGGAAATTTGCCCCTAAACTGATGAATTGTTTTATAAGGGTACCTTTCATGGATCAAAATTTCGTCCGATGCCGATACGTATCAATTTCGGACCCTATGGATATGGTACATTGAATGTACTGTATCGGTTAAATATATGCATATACCCGAACGATACATTCAATGTATCATCCGGTACAGGCCGATACCGATACGTATCGTCCGATATGCATCGGTTTTGAGCTCGGACGATACGTATCATTTTTTCGGCATTTTGATCCATGGTACCTTTATTTACAACGTGCGATTTTGTCTTCCTAATGTCCATTTCACTTGCTTAAAACATTGACTGCTTTGTATTAGATGACAAAGATCGTTTTTCATCGCACTTTTAAACACAACAGATATTGAGGTCGTATTCCTACCTTCATACCATCTGATTTTGATTCCACACGACACCCATACAAAAAAGTAATCAGAGTATGAAGTGTGATGTATGGTGTATAGGCATGATCATATTCAATTTTGAGAAATATTTGCCATGTGAAATCAAAATCTACTCGTCATTCAAAGCAATTACTGGTTTAAACATAAACAATGATGAGGACACTGTTATAAAGTGGACAATATTATATTGACAATTTTGCAAATAGATAGCTTATGTGGCGCGATGTGATCAAGCCTTGCAGCCAGTTATATCACGCCACATAAGTTATTTGCAAAATTGTCTATAAATTAATGTCTAACATTTATAAGTTTCAAAAGTTGGCGTTGGGACCATGATATCAAATAAAGGCTGATACCGATACTTATCGGTATCGCCGATACGTTTCGATTTCAATTGAGTTTTTTATTTTTAATTTTTAAAATTGGCTGATACGTTTCGTTATCGGCCGATACGTATCGGCCGATTCATATCGGTCCATGGAGGACCGATACCCGATTCCGTATTCGATTTCACACCTTAGTTGGGACGAAAGAATTTTAAGTTGAAAATGAAGATGCCCTTTTTTGTAATGCGTGCATTAAAAGTCTTAAACTATTAAAGTTATTTTAAATAATTTAAAATTTAAATGAAGGATAGATTTTATGTAGAGATAGTGCAGCGGCTGATGTGACAATTTATACAGGCAAAATTTTCTACAATTTATGGTTTTCCTTTAAAAAATATTTGTAAATAGTGTCAGCTGCCAACTGGCAATCCATAACATTTGCAAGGCTTTACTCTAGATAGTCCTCAATCTAGATTCTCATGTGGCGATCCATAATATTGTGTTTTGATGCATCATTGAAACATGATTTATTTTATTTTGGTATATCATTGGAATATGTTTTATCTAAAGAATCATGCTTATAAATAAATGTCAACCATTCGATTGATCAACTTTAATAACAGCCATCCAATTAGACTACACAGATGGGATGGTTCAAATCTCTCCCAAAATATAGTTATTTTTTGGCCCATTTCCTTTCAATTTAAATGATCTTTTTTTTTCACCATTAAATTAGGCTTTTTTTATATCATTCCACTAAATTGTCGTTTATTACTATGCCGTGTGACATTCTAAATTTTTAAGTTGTTAAAAAATATGCTTATAAATGAATGTGAATCATTCCATTGACAAACTTTAATATCATTCATTAAAACTAAGAATAATGGTTGATCTTAGACTAAAGATGGGATGGTTCAAATCCTTTCACAGAATATGAATTTTGGGATCATTTCCCTTTAATTTATGATATATCACTTTGATGATTATGAAAGATATTTTATACATCATTTTAGCGTTTAAATGACGGTCAAGGTCCATACATTTAATACCATAATTCTGCATATGTCAAAATGTGGCATTTCCATTTATGAATGGTATGGATCAAAATTTCGTCCGATACGTATCGGTATCGGTGGTCACTGAACGATACATTCAATGTATCGCTCAATACAGACTGATACCGATACGTATCATCCGATACGTATTGGCTTTGGGCTCGGATGATATATATCAGTTTTCCGACATTTTGATCCATGATGTCACCGTCCTGGAGTAGCTTTTGAGATGGTAGAGTCACTCACATAAGAGATAAAGATTTCTCTTTCAATGGGCATGGCTATTCTCAGCCGTCTAATAGTAAGTATCAAAAATCAAAATATCAATTTGACTAAGGAAATAGAGATTGATTTTTGTTCCAAAATTTATCCACGACTGATCTTAAGATCATGATTCACCTATTGGACGATTAGATGTTGATTTTATATGACAAGCGTCCTTAAAATTGATTGTCACCTCATTTTCTCACGTTTAGGGTCACTTTTGGACATGTTACACTATGATCTAAAGATCTATCGTGTTGGAGGATTGAATAAAAAAATTAATTTTTATCATTTGATATAAATCAATCAATGATGTTTTTCCTTTAAAAATTATATGATAATACTTACTATTAAATAGGTTAAAATAGCAGCATCCAAACATGAAAAATACATTAAAAAAAAATTGACGTGTAAGAAATAAAAAATATATAAAATGACGCACGCAGTGCACACGTGCAACAAGTGATCCACTTCTTTTTTTGTTAGCAACAAGTGATTCACTTAATCCATAGAGTATCGCAATATTATTAACACTTCTTAGTCAAACTCATTGCCGCATAAAAATTATTTTTAAAGGAATGCCCTCAATGGATGCCCCTTCGGTTCATGTCACCCCTGATTCTTACGTGTGCTGAACACAAGGTGAAAAACTTTTTTTTTAGAGTGAAGCAAATCATATCCGAAAAGAAAGACAGTTTGAATCATTTCTTGGTTGTTGCTTGAGCTATTTGGAATCATAGAAACAAAGTAATTATGAACCAAGGTAAAGAAAATGTTGTATAACACATTCTATGGGCGGAAGGTATGCTTTACGAATTTAAAAAGGCAAATTTTAGAATCGATGTCACGTCTGTGGATCATCCTAACCGAAGTGGAATCTGGTGTAAATCAAGACCGGATTATTTCAAAATAAATGTTGATGCGGCGTGGAAGAAAATTCGGGTCTACACAGGTATAGGAGTTGCTATTCGGGATTCCGGGGGTTTGGTCCAGGCATCAATGATAAAGGGCTACGACAATATATCAAATCCTCTTCTGACCGAAATGTCTTTCGAGATTCCAACAAAGTGGTCAATGGCCTTGCAAAACTAAGAATTACTTCTATTAATGTTTCTGTTTGGATGGAAGACTATCCTCCTTTTATCTCAGATCGGTTGATACCTCTATTTTCCATAATTTTTTTATTTTTAAAGGCACCGCTCCGTATTGGCCGATTCGTATTGGTCCTCTATGGATTGATACCCAATACCGGTATCCTAGTTGACAACTTGATTAATTACACTTGAGCACATCACCTCTCAAAACATTGTTACCAATTCAATAATTTTTAGATAAATATGGCCATCAGTTTGCGTGGTCCTTGATGTTTGTAGAAGAAGAAATTTACCTGATCGGCCATGTAAGATATACCTTTTCCGTTAAAGACCCTATAGTTTCACCTTTATCCAAATTGACCAGCTTTTAGCCAAGTCATTTCAAGCTAGTACAAAAAGTCTCAAATACCCTTTCTACTTTTATCGTTCTACATCGTTTAAAATTTTAAAAATTTGCACTTTTTTATATTTACACAATGTGAAGTTGCATCTATGCCGTCTGATTTTAAGGTCATAATATAAAGATCGATGGTGCCAAAGGTTGACACGAAAAAATAGCGATATCACAATTTTTTTTTTAAAAATCAGCTATTTACGCGATGTGAAGCAACATCTATGCCGTTTGATTTGAAAGTCATAATATAAAGATGCTTGACACGAAAAAAAAGGTGATATTGCCTCTTTAAAATAAAATAAAAATAAAAATAAAAATCAATTGTTTAATGAGTCGATGTCATCGACTCATTAAAGAGTCGATATCGCCTATTTAAACAGGCGATATTGAATGTTTAATGAGTCATTATCAGCTGTCTATATCAGCTGATTAATGAGTCGTTATCAACTCTTACAAAAAAAATAAAAATAAAATAAAATTTGCATGTTAAGTCTCATACGCGCCAAATCAGCCTCAAACGCCTTACCACATTTAATGTTAAGTCTGCGTGTAGCTAAGCCCAAACGTCCCCCTGAAAAGTAAAGACAACGTAAAAGCCTCAATCACCTCATGTAACATTCCAAAAATTTTGAGCGTTGAACAGTGATCTCGGGATGCGTGTCGATCGGTCATAGGGTTGATCAAGTGAGAGTCAACACAATGACTATGACTAATGTAATTTTAATGTGATAAACACGTATGTGTAGGGATAGATGTAATTGAGTCACATATATCTATTTTGGGTATATGTGCCTAATACCAAAACAAAGGGAGTTATAAGGGACTTAATGACCTCAGAGAAGTAAATTCTCTTGTTGGGTTAGGTTGAAAAGTTAAGAAGAGAGAGAGAGAGTGAAGGAAGAGCAAATGCTAGGAAGGTGAGTTGATGTGGATTCAAGTTGAAGACAAATAGAGCATTAAACATTGGATTCGACGCGTTAAAGTTCGTTGAAGCCAAGGCTTGGTGCCCTAGTCATTAACCCAACCATTCAATCAATCGAGGGATCGATTTAAGGTGAGCTTTGGTTTGATTCCAAATATAGAATGTGTTGTGCATTAAATTCTTGTTTAGATGATGAATTAATAAAAGGGAAATGAATGGAAATGATAAGGAAAAGATTTGGAAGAATGCCCGAGAAAGGGCTGTGTTATGACCAAATCGATTAATCGATTTGGAAAATCGAATAATCAATTTTGGTTCAGAAGTAAGCTGGGTAGAATTGCCCGAAACCGATTGATCGATTTAAAATCGATCAATCGATTCTGAAATTTTGATTAATTGATTTTAAAATCGATTAATCGTCTGAGCACTTTCAAGAGCTAAAAAATGGAGAATGGGAAAAATCGATTAATCGATTTCAGAATCGATTAATCGAGTTTGGATTTTCGATTAATCGATTTGGAATTGATTAATCGAAGTGTGGATTTTTGACTAATCGATTTGAGATCGATTACTCGATTTTGGATTTTCGATTAATCGATTTGGGATTGATTAATCGATTTTGGAATTTCGATTATTCGATTTTGTCAGTTCATGTTGACTTTTGTATTGGACCTTGAGGGTTCTTGAAAAGTCTTATACCTTCTTTGATGCATCCTTATTGATGCCTTGCTTGTGTTATGATGTATCATAGATGATACGAACAAATAATAAGAATGTAAAGTCGCGTGGACTTTGACGCATAGTGATTCCAACACGTGAGGTAGGGAACACCTTGAACATACATTTTAAATTTCAGAAGCATGTATGTAAGTGATTTAAATGAATATATATATATATATATATATATATATATATATATATATATATATATATGCATTAAAACTGTAAATTCTAAGAGTGTGTGTGTGTGTGAATACTAAATAAACTCATAAGGTCCCCAGGGGATGTGAAAATGTGATAATGTGCATCTAAGTGATGCGTTGAGCCAGTGACATCCCATGGATGCAGATAAAATCTATTAGTGAAGTAAAAGAAAAGTTGATAAGGTCTAATATACTAGAATTAGCATGAACACACGGTGAATAACTATATGTAGTGTACATTATATTTTTGTTATTTAAGATTTAAATAGAATACTCCACCGACGTGGCGGGATACCCACGACTGACTCGAAAGGATATCCGTGACCGGTACGGAGGCCAATCTGTATACCAGTTGGACATCCCAAGGATATAAGTATAAGATTAGAAACCTCGTCGCCTATGAGAAATGGACTTGTATAGTATTCAAGTAAGAAATAAGTATGACAAGTGTCTATTTAGACGACAATAGTGGGTATTTTATCGGGGCTCGATGCTATATTGCTCGAAGATTTAAGTGATTAGACCGAATCAGTGTATAATACCAGTAAGTTGAGAATGAACAGACACAAGTAAAGTAACAGTTGCATTTATTACATCATTTTAGTTGTTTAAAATATTTTACTATGCTTTTAAACCGTTTTAGAATATATGTGAGAGCTTAACTTATATGTTCACTTGTTGTTTTCCTATTGAGCTAGGATATAGCTCATCCTTTAAATTATACGTCGCAGGTTCATTGCTAGCGGCCGCCGAGGCTTCGGGAGACGTAGATCCGGGGGATTTGAATTATGTGCCCGATGAAGAGTTGGAGCCTCCTCCTGAGGACTTCTTCTAGAGGACTTCCTGCATACTTGAGAGTTATTTTTGAGAGTTTTTTTGTATGGCTTGATATATTAGGCCTATATTTTTTGAAATAATATAATTAAATGATATATTCCTTTTAGCGAACCATCTGGGTGATCTGTTTATCACCGATGGTTCGAGTCGATTTTTCTGTTCATTTAGGCATACCATTAGACGATTTTCATCGTCTTATTCAATGTAATCAATGTGTTTTAGCGTGGGTAAACTCAAAGATTCGGTGGATGGAAGCAGACGTGATTAGACAATCTAATTCCTAAAAATGGGTCTTGAATCATATAGGAAATTGGAGGGACGAGTCTTTTGAGTGGAACACGTAGATTGAAGGTTTTCTTTTCAAGAATAATTGCATCGATTGCCACAAATCCTCCATTGGTTGAGTATTCGTCCAAACGTTGGCATGCTTTAATGGGGGAATCACTCATCTAATGAGTCTTGAATCTGATGGGTGAATGAAGGGCCTTTTAGAAGAGTACCTTTAAATCCACCCACTAAATCTTTAAGTTCACCCACTCTCACGTTGATTGAATTGAATCGAACGATGGAGATCATTTATCCTCCTAATCTTTCACATGATGGATCTTGAGATCATGATCGTACCATCAGACGGTCAGTGCTTTATTTCATGTGGCACACATCTCAGAAAAGTGACCTTAACATCACGTGCATGCTTAAAATTGATATTAAGGTCACTTTTAGGGGTGTGTACCACATGACATAAAAAGTCGACCGCCTGATGGTACACCCATGATCTAAAGATCGATCTCATGAAATATTGGGACGATAAAAAATCTCCATCGTTTTATTCAATGCAGTCGATGTGTTTCAGTGTGGGTGAACACAAAGATTTTGTGGGTGGATTTAAAGGTACTCCTTTTAGAATAGTGGTAAATTATAATGGCATGACTTGTAAATAAAGGTGAATGAAGGGCCTTTTAGAATGGTGATAAACTTTAATGGCATGACTTATAAATATAGATGAATGAAGAGCCTTTTAGAATGGTGGCATTTTTAAAATATTGGTTTCATTAAGGGAAAAATAGACTTTCCGTCCATAAACTCACGGCTAGTTAACAGCAGGGGGTTATATGAAACAGAAACACAAAAATAGGGGCTGCAGAATAAATACTCATAACTCTGGGGGTTTCCTATAATATTAGCATAACAAAGGTGGGTATATGCAAAAAAATCCAATAGATTTTTAATTCCTGCGCGCCTTTGTTGCGATCTTAAGCTCGGATGAGAAAGGAGGATGGTTAGTGATAAATTGACAGCCTAATTGTAAAAAAAATTCTTGTCAAATTTCTACAGTAAAGTATGATGTAGGAATAGAGATTTTGAAAAGGGTTTTATGTGCATACTATTTTATCTTCCTGCACACCCCTTAAAAAAAAAAAAAGAGTAACGTGCGGAAAGCAAAATGTGGTGTCTGCCTAGCTAAATTTATCTTATTTAACCAAAGAGGTACAAAATTAGAAAAGTTTGTGTGCCCTTTTTTTGTTTTTTTTTTTTATGGAAAAAAAGTTTGTCTGCTCTTAAAAGCTACTACGAACACACTTTTTGATAAGTAATATATGTTTTGGATCTTTATTAGCAACAATAAAACCGAATTTATTATCATTATGTTTCCCTTTTCTTACATTAACGGGTGTACAGGTAGCAAAAATTTGTGTGCGGCTAAAACTACCATGTGGGAAGACAAAAGTGGTGTCCACCTAACAGTCGTACTTCTCAAAGCATTCATCCCCGTATACTGATGTTGGTGGTTAGAGTAAATCTCAAGACAATGATTGATCAACCTATGCAGCCTCAGTTTTGTGTGCTTAAATCGTTGACTACTCAGAATTGTATGATGGCGATCGTTTTTCGTTACAATCTTTCACAAACTGAATGTTGAGATCATGAGCCTTTCATCAGACGGTCAAAACTCTTATTTCACATGACACACACCTCGCATAGAGATCCAAGAACTATATTTGATGCACACCAATGATCATATTAACTTTTTGAGATCGTGCCATGTGGAATCAAATTCTAACCGTTTGATGGTAGGTCGGTGATCTAAAGATCCATGATGTGGAAGATTGGGGTAAAACACTATCTCCACCATCGGATTCAAAGAGTCATCGGTTTAAGCACGGAAAAGTCAGGTTGATAAGCAAAATCTTGGGTATCAAATAAAGAGACCCTTATATAATTAACAGAAATTTCCTTGTTAGGTAAAATGTGATTGAGCCTCCTACCCCATGGTGGGATCATCCGCACCTTCCACACAAGCTACAAGCCAAATTCCTACTATAATAATAGATTTGTTGGTTGATCAAGTTATGGTGCCCGATCATTTACAAACTTTTATTTATTCTATTCTACGAGTTAACTGGAAGAAGAGATTCCATTCTTATGATTCAATTTCTACCAACCCAACAGAGGAATGAATGGTCAGGTCCAACCTGGTTAGACCGGATTTCCAGTTCAACCATTTCTCAGCCGGTCCGCCCTCGAATAGGGGAGAATCTTGACTTCATTGAGTTTTATGTTTATTGGGATGATGTGCAGTCAAAATACTCCTATTTCCAAGGACTGTAGATATGGACCTGACGATTTTCCTCTACCAACCTATCAATGCATTCATCCATTGATCAAGAATATTGAAAAAGGAAAAAGAAAAAAGAAGGGATTTTTACATTTAGTCCCCTACGTTATTACGAAATTACATTGAACTCCCTGTATTATTCATATTTATTCTTCGCCCCTTTAACTAAAGTTTAATTAACATATGACCCCTTCCGTTGAGTTGATTAGCTTTGACTCTTTAGAGATTGTAAGACAAACGTTAAGAGAATGATACAAAGACCGTCATACTTCTATGTGGATTGATACAATTTATAGATTTATGTCATATATAACTTCGATTACAAAACACGTTACCAACTATATGCAAAAAGGTAAGTTGGCGCCAAGTTTTTAATATTTATAACTTTAATAAATACTGTATTTACGATGTTGCCACTAATGCTAATATTGCAACAGATTGAAGCACTATATAGACAAATCTTCATCCAATAGGAAATCATGGAAGTTAATATTTATCTTATATTTAATAGATTCAAATCTGTTTGATCTTGATAAAGTAGATTTTCATCCAATAGGAAATTCTGGAAGTTAATATCTTTCTATATTTAATGGATGCAGATCTATTTGATCTTGATAAAACAAATTTTCCTCCAATAGAAGTCAACATCCTTCTATAGAAGATAGAATCCTAGTTTTTAGTAGCGAAAGATCTCATAAAGAAAAAAAAAACACATCTGAAACCTTTATTTCGTCGATCGAAATTAGGTAATGAAGTTCATCAAGTGATGCAAACACTTATTTTCTTCCACCTCTATTGAGGGTTGCAGTCACCTCTAATTTTTTTAAGAGTTCTTCAATCTCCACCGTAAGCTTCAACTTAAACTCTATTGCACCTGTGGAACTTTTGAGAGAACCCGTGTCTTTACCCGGTGTAGCCGTTGCGTTGACATCAACATCATGCTTTGCATTACATGATGTACTATCAATCCATTTAAAATACCTACATGTATAACATCTGAAAAACTTTCTTCTGGGATTATTGGACGTGCAGGACGTGAGAAGCTTAGCTGGCTTACCATTGCACCTGTGGAACTTTTGAGAGAACCCGTGTCTTTACCGGTGTAGCCGTTGCGTTGACATCAACATCATGCTTTGCATTACATGATGCACTATCAATCCATTTAAAATACTCACATGTATAACATCTGAAAAACTTTCTTCTGGGATTATTGGACGTGCAGGACGTGAGAAGCTTAGCTGACTTACCACAACCACAAGTGCTTCCAATTTCAATCACCTTCCTTTTAGGATATTCTTTGATCCAATGTCCGCTCTCACCATAGCCAAAACAAATATCCATAATCTATTTTCACAATAAAAAATGTTTTCTAATATTAGCATTCATAGTATACTAACAGAAGGGGCATATATTAGTTGTTATATGAGAAACCATGATAATAAAGTGAGTTTATATTCAACTAAAAATTATATTCAATTGGGAAGAAGAAACCATATATTCAGTTGAAAACAACAAAAATCATATGTTATAACTTGTTAAGAAAATCATACTCAACTGAGAACAACAAAAACAACAAAAATCATATGCTAAAACCTATTAAGAAAATCATATTCAATTGAGAACCATTTATACCCCAACAAAAATCATATATGTATCATTCAGACTCCAATATAAAATCATATACATAAGCCGTTAAGTGTCCTGTATCAACAAAAAAGTAGCATATCTATGTAGTTTCAGTTGATGAGTCATATGTTAAGCACATATTTTTGCCACTTTCTACACCTTTAAACCCGACTTTTGTTAATACCTAGAGTGGCTAATAACAGTTTTTAATAGTGTTTTGCAGGATAGGAATAAATATGCAGCTATCCATGTTCACGTACTAAGAGGAGGAGATTAGAGCAAACAAAAGCTTCTATCTACATCAGCAGCTGCACACTTTGGAAGAAATGACAGAGCAAAGTAGCCCAGGTCTAAGATTGCTCAGAAATTTAGCTTTGTGTCTATCGGAGCAAAGCAACCCTGCCAATCAATGAAAAGGTGCCAAGAGGAGCACTTAGAACTATTAAAAGCAGAGATAGTTACTGTTGTTGGAGTAAACAACTATGTGCACTCAAGCAAAGCTAGTCAAGAGTAATGCAGCTGCATTTGCTGATACATCAACTAATGATACATCAACTAATCAGGCACTTTAGGGCTAATGTACCAAGTTGTTAAGGTTGCAGTAGTAAAGCCAGCAGCATTGAAGTCCAACACCTATTTGTGGAGTTATTGTTGATCCAACATGTTGACCAATTGCTGCTATAATTTAGCAGATTTGAAGTTAAAGTGCAGAACTTGAATAGTTCCTTACTTTAAAATACCTTGAGCAGTAGCTAAAATTGTTGTATTGATCTTGAGCAGCCCAGCTACAACAACAATGCATGGGAACAATTGCATCTTGAGCAAAGTAGAGACTTCAATGGCAGCAGAACACATGCAGCTACAGCAATGTGGAGTAGTTCATCTCCCTCTTCAGGTTTCCGACCTACCACTTGCTGCAGAAGTACATCTAAAAGCTCTACTTACAACAAAGTCTCGAGCTCAACTAGAAAGGATTAAAACAGCTGAAACCCAAGGGTATTAAACCTGCTGAAAGCTACAAGGAGGAAGAAGAAAAAGCTGTCGAGATGCAGCCCCAACCTCACGAATGGATTGCTTCAAGTTTCAGCAAGTGTTCGAGCAGTTCATGCACCTGCATTTGAACCTCTCGAGATGTAGACCACAACAGTAGCCATCCTATCGAGCAGATGAAGGATTTAAGAAACTGCAACCTTCAACCTATCGAATGCATCTGCTGAAGCCACCAACCTATCGAGCTGAAGAAAGCCACATGCAACTTGTCGAGCAGTGCTGCTATTTTTTGTTTACCTATCGAGCTCTGCTGCTGGTGATCCTATCGAGCCTTTCCTCTCAACCTGTCGAATGGTATTGCTCTGCTGAAGCTGATCCTGTCGATTTGTTCAAATGGAAGCCGAAACTTCATCCTATCGAGCAGTACTCCTCCACTCACCAACCTATCGAACAAAAGTTGCAACTTCTGCAGTCACCTTCTTGACTTCATCTTCCCCAATATTAAAGCTGCAGAGTTTAATAAATTTACAGATCCAAAACTCTCCATCAACAAGCTCTCTCCACTTACCTGTTGACCATGCAAAAGCCCATCCTCTCAACTGCATCCTTGCACCTCTCGAGCAGGAGCAGCTCCAAGCCCTCAATCCTGTCGAAAGGATCCCTTAAAGCTGCAACAATGCAGCTGCCATCCTATAGAATGGTTCAAGATTAGAGCAACAACTTCCTAGTTTCCCTACATGCAAAGCTCCAACTGCAAGTTAGTCCATAGCATCCGTTGACCGCTTAAATATCCGAACCTGTCGAGATGCCCAACCTCCAGCCTGCATCTAACCTGTCGATTTACAGTCAAGATCCTATCCAACCGATCGATTAGAACTCCAAAGCTTTCGAACCTGTCGACCATTGAAGGAGATGCCTTGCCTCTCGGATTGCACCAGTTATTTCTCCAAGCTGTCGACATGCAGGCCTTTGCACCTTGAAATCTATCGACTGCACCTACTAAAAGCTCCAGCATACCTCTCGATCAGCAAACTCTGAATTCCATTTGCAGAATCCCATCGAGCAGATGTACACATTTGAGGCTGTCGACCATCGTCTTCAAAGCCTCACCAAAACTTGTCGAACAGCAACTGGTCCTGTCGAATAGTTGGGCAGCCATTGCTCTAATCTTATCGAATGCTTAAAAAGATGCACTTCAATCTTATCGACAACTTGCAGCTCCCTTTCCGCAGCCATCCTGCCGAATGGAGTTGTTTTCCCATCAGCTGCAAAGTCTACTCTCTCGAGCTTGCATCGGATCTTCAAGTCACCTTATCGAATGGGTGCACTAAATCTGCACCAACTTGGGCTCGATCAATTCAAATACGAGGGCTGTTGTGGTAATAACTCTAGTAAGAGCATTTTGTGCAATTAATTGAGGTTGCAGCTGGAGTGTATTTTCAGGAAAAATATTGTTGGAAGGCAGGGGCATTTTGGGGCAGCGAGAATAATTATATTGTGGGCAATCACTTGAGGTGTGCAACTAGAAAGAGTAATGGACAGCAGGGGCAGCTTGGGCCTATTTTGCGGACAACAAGTATAAAGATGAGTCGCAGGTATTTTGTGGTTGAGAAGGGCAGATTGGGAATTCCAATGCACAGGAAACTCTGCACATGGGTGTGAACCAATTTTTGGCGGGAATGTAAATTAGCTTCAACTGGGCACAATCTCTATCTCCTCTCTGATTGGCTGCAACTCAAAGCACACAGATCGATGCACACTTATAAATACCCATCTATTTTACCGTTTTTCTTTAGCAAGGAAAGTAGGAATAGCCTGAGTTCTTCTTAACTTATTTAGGTTTAGTTTTAGGTTTTATTTTTCCCTTTTCTCTTCCCCCTTCTCTCTCTAATCTAGCCTGTTGGATTAGATTTAGGTAGCAGCTCAGATCTGTTTTGTAATTGTAATTTCGATATGAAGAAATGTGGATCGATGCATAGACTACAGATCTGGGAATAATGTTATTGTAAGTTATTTTTTATTGAAGCAATAAATTGTTGATTTTAAAGCTTAATTAAATTTAAAGATCTTGTGGTCCCATTAGATTCTCGATCGGATTTGTGTAGATGAGACTAGCCCACCCACTTAACTGGTAGATCTCTTGATGACCATCTGATTTCCCTGGGTTTGATATGCCTGTGGGTGCCTGTGCCTGTGGTTTTGCATCCATAGTATCCGTAGTGATTATCTTGTTCTGATTGAAGCCATCGGAATGGAGGAAATCTATTGGATGATTTGTGACCATTTAAGTGAACAGATTATAGCCTTAAAATCAATCCAAACCATCGGAATGAAAGAAATCTATTGGATGGTCTGTGACCATTTAAGTGGACAGATCATAGCCTTAAGATCAATCTAAACTACCGGTCTAAATCAGATTCTTATACCTTGCATTTGTGCTTGTAGCCAAATGAAGGATGATTGCATATCTTCAGATCTTGATATGTTTTGCAATGAACACCAGGCCCTAGCTGTCTATTTCGGATGCTATCGATTATGTAATCGACATATAGCTCGATTCGAAGATGACATTGTTGAATGACTCTGAAAGATTATTAGTAATTACATCGCATTTTGCCCCTTCTGCAAATAGCGATCCGCTCCACACTCCGCAAGTTTCAACATCTATCCATTTATGTGCATCAACAAACTTCTCTTGAATATTGTCCAAAAAATCTCTAAACTCATGATCAACAAATGCACTAGCTATACCCTAGAAGAGCTTTTCGTATGCTTTCCTTTTAAAATAACTCTTGAAGTTCTTATACAAGTGACGGACATAGAACCTGCTCGTTTCAACACAATATTTGAATCATTGCACAGTTTAAACCATAACAGTGGTAAGATATATAGTTGCAGCAGGTGCTTCAAAACACAATACAATATATACATATATACAATGCTGCAGCAGGTACTTCAAACACAACACAATATGTACATATGTACATAGCTGCAACAGCTGCTTCAATTCACACAATATATAAAGTTGTTTCAAGCTATATACATACATAGTTGTAATACAAACACAATATATATAGTAGCATCAGTGACTTCAAACACAATATAATATATATATATATATGTACATAGCTGTAGCAGAAACATAACATTTATAGTTGCAACAGCTACTTCAAACAGAACACAATATGTACATATGTACATAACTGCAACAACTATTCCAAACACAACATTCATAACTACTTCAAGCTATATATGCACAAGTACAACTTATATGGCTAGAACACACAACATATATAGTTGCCAATGTATTAGAAAATAGTAAATATTACCTGTGTTGGGCAATAGGATAAATTTTGTGGACTGCATTCACCAACCCCTTTTGCCTATCTGACATGAACACTAGGTTGTCTGAGAACTCGTTAGCTAGTTGTAATTGTTCGATAAATCATGCCCAACTACCTTCATTTTCTTACTCGACCACTGCATATGCCAATGAAAATAAACCGCGATTGTCATCCAATGCAGTTGCTGAGAAAATGGTGCACTTGTACTTTCCTTTAAGGTGGCACTCATCAAACCCTAAGAAAGGACAACATGTAGCTAAAAAGCTTAAACAATAGGCACCTAGGCAAATAAACACTCTCTGGATTGCCCCATCCTCTTCAAGCTTATGCTTTGCTATGTTACCTGAGTTTGACCGTAGTACTGCTAAACAAAACGAGGGAACAAGCTTATTTGAATCTTATAAATTGCCAAAAGCGCGTCCTAAAGCTAACTCCTTCCCACACCATAGGCGATGGTATGGAATTCTAACTTCATACTGTGTGAACAATAACTTTGTCAACTTCTTTATTAGAATTTCTCGATCTATCTTAACTTGTTCTACTACTCGTTGAAAAATCCATCGGGCAGTTGTCATCTTGATTATACCTAGGCAATTATGTTGCTCATTGTAATTCTTTACACGAAATGTATTGTTATCCTCATACACTGAGGCATGAATCCGCCACGGATAATGAACTTGTGCACACTTTACAGTTACCCTGACCTTTTCATTCTTCACATAAAGGAGTTGGAATCCATGTAAAACATCAAAGTGTAATACCACATCTTTGGATTCATAAACGGACTCATACATTATTCCGGCGGAGAAAACTGACTAATCCTTCTTTCCTACAAATTCGTGTGTAAGCCTATGTCAATATCATCGTCAGAAATCACGTCCTCATCATTCGAATTAGAAAAACTTTCATAACCTTCTTGATCCTCGTAATTTGATAAATGATCTTCTGGAATGTTTTGTTCTCTTCCTTTTATCAGTCCTTTAACCTCATTTTCTTCAACCGAGAACCCCTCATCTTCATCCCTAAATGCCTCTCAAGAATCCATAGATTGAAAGTTTGTATCAAAAGAACTGAAATTGTCTTCACCAAATCTCTTTCCTTCTTCATAATTTAGGGCTGTTGAAGGAGGATCAATGCCTATGTCTAGAGGTTGAGGATTCGGCTCAAAAAAAAAAATAAAAAAAAATAATAATATATATATATATATATATAGGGAAATTTGCACTTTCGGCCCTATATGTTTGCGTATTTGCAGAAACGGCCCTATAGTTTCAACCGTTGCATTAATGACCAACTCCAGGCCTAGCCGCCTCCGCCTGCTCCACGTCAGCAAGGACCTATTTTAAATAATATAAAAAAAAAAATTTCACCGCCCTTTAACAGAGAGTATAAAAGCTACTTTTATATTTCATTAGTTACTGTTACTTTTAAGTTTAACTTTTCTGAAAAAAACAAGAGAGCGGCGACAAAGTGGTAAAAGGTCATATTACAATTCCAGGTAATTTATTTTTTTTACATTTCAACACATTTAGTCATCCCCAATGTTTCCCACCTAATCCGATAACTTACCGATAATCTAAGTTATCGACCGATAACTTAAATTATCGACCGATAATCTAAGTTATCGATCGATAATATAAGTTATCGGTCGATAACTTAAATTATCGACCGATAATTTAAGTTATCGATCGATAACTTAGATTATCGACCGATAATTTAAGTTATCGATCGATAACTTAGATTATCGATCGATAATTTAAGTTATCGACCGATAACTTAGATTATCGGTCGATAACTTAAATTATTGGTAAGTTATCGGTAGGTTAGGGGATTAGTAGTTTTTTCAAAATCACTTCTTTTATTTATTAATTACTTTTTATTTATATTGCAGTTCCTACTAAGTTATTGAAAATGACCATGACTCTAAAGCCCATCAGAAAATATTCTGGAGTTGGTGTTAGGAAATTTTACATGCACTGTAACAAAGAGAGAAAGAAAATATTAGATGATTCAGTATTCGGTCATCTATTTTGGATGAATGAGAAATTAGGTTTCGTTGGAGACTTGGTTGACGCTATTTTAAGTTTTTGGGTTGAAGAGAATATTTTCAAGGTCAAGAACACCAATGTACTCCTGCAACAGATCGATATAGCCTTGATTTTAAGCCTCAACATGCTGACGGAACTTGAGTCTGAGAAAGTGGCCGTAAAAGAGGAAACAACTATTGGATACAAATTCTTTCGGGGGAAGCCGGCGAAAAGATCTCGTATTGAAGAAATTATTGACAGTGCTGATTTATCCAACGATGATTTTTTGAAACTGTCATTATTATTTTTTGTATGTTCTTTTTTACTTAGGACACATGCGGAAGTAGATACACGACTTAGAATTAGTAGATAACATTGAAGAGTTCAACAAGTTACCGTAAATTCGAGATAGTTTACAATAATTTATTAGATAGTATATCAAAAGCGAGTGGCGGAGGAGGAAATGGCGAGAAGGTCTAAAAGGGCAATACAATATCTATGGATGCACTATCGCCTTCTGATTTGGGCGTTTGAGCACTTTCTGCACATGCTAACGCTTCCTATTGGGCTTAAAGAACCATTTCCAAGGCTAATGAAATAGGAAGGCCCGAAATTTAGCCGTAATCCTAATTTATATAGAGAAAAATTTCTTAAGTCTAAAGTGATTTTAGAGCTTGAAGTTGAGAAGCACGAATTACAGTATAAATGGGTTCGATACTTTTTGATTCGAAGAGAAATGGAAAATAAGAAGGAAGAGACCGAAGAAAGAGAAGAGCCTTCAAGAAAATATAGATGAATATGATGATATCCCAAGTCATCCAACACGTTCGGAAGAAAGAGCCGAAGAGCCGATTAGCCGAGATGACGACAATGAGGATGACGAAGATTATAGCGACGATAACGATGATTTTGAAGTCGTTGTACGTCAACCAAAGGGCAAACCAGAAATTAGTCCCGAGCCAACAAGAGAGCAGCCAGTTAGGCAACCGCACCTAACCAAAGAAGTGACGGAGCTAAGAAAAGAATGCAAGACGCTCCGCATGGCTGTAAAAGAAATGAAAAAAGAATTCCGGCGTGCATTTACGCTGCTTAAAGGGCAAGCACTCACCATTGAACAACTAGGCAGAGATAAGAAGGCCTTACAAGAAGAAAATAAAGCAATACGGAAGGATCTTGATGCGGTCATCTCTCATTTAAGAAAGGTATCAAACCAAGACTTTTCAAATTTAGAACAAAATCAATTCTTTACAACTTAATGCAAAATTAGCTTGTCGTCCGAAGATGGAACTTATCGTCCGACGATGTACATTATCGACCGATAATTTAAATAGTCGATCGATAATGTACATTACCGGACGATAAGTTACATTATCGGTCGATAATTTAAATTATCGATCGATAATTTACATTATCGACCGACTATTTAAATTATCGGTCGATAATGTAAATTATCGATCGATAAATTATCGACCGATAATGTACATTATCGATCGACTATTTAAATTATCGATCGATTAGTTAAATTATCGGTCGATATTGCAATTTTTTTTTATTTTTTATTTTTTTTAATGTATATTTTTTTGCAATTATGCAGGATAATATTTTAACCTCTGTGCTCTTTGACACCTTCGTTCCTTCACCCACTTACCCTCAATCAATCCCTCAACGCACCACTCATCAACAAAGCCATCACCATCGCCCCTAAAACCCATCGCTTCCTCAACAAAGCCATCACCCAAAGGCCCCAAAACCAATCGCTCCTCAACCAAGCCATCACCAAGTGTCCCAAAACCTCGCTCATCCACCTAGACAACAATCAATCGCCCCAAAACCCGCCGCTCCTCAACTTACAAATAAATCTCGCCATTAAACCCACGCCCAAAACCTCATCGCTTCCTCGACCTACTAAACAACCCTTGGTTGATGTGGGTGATGATGGTGCTCTCTTACGCAAACCTTCTCGTGAGTCACACCAAGGCATCACTAAAAACAATTATAGTGAAACTATCATCTACAAAAATGAAGTCAAGGTTATGACTTATGCTTCAGAAGAAGAGAAAGTCTCCGACCACTAAAGCATTAATAAAAAAACCAAGATTGGTTGTGGAGGAGGAGGAGGATGGGGCAATATCAATGGAGCAAAAGTATATGCTTAGTTTTTGGAATCGGCCGGAGAACGAGGACAATGTGATCGTCAATACTATCAGCGGTGTTGAGATCACGCTGTTGCTTTTGAAGGTTCTCAAAGGACTGTGGCTCGAACAATGAAGTCATCGACGATACCGAGAGTCCTTAAAGTTATAAACGATTCAATGTTTACTACCAATGCCGAAAAAAGTCGGTTCGTCATACCGCCTCGCTCGTAAGGTTTCAAATATTTATTGGAAGCTCGTTTGTTTCTTTTATTTGTCTTTTCAATCACGACTCTTGATTAACTTCTTCTAATTTATTTACTTACTAAATTATCCTGTTTCAGACATTATTTATGGCAAAAGAGAAAAAATTTGAAAAATATATCGATAATGAAGGTATAGCTGCGCTCAGCGACCTCGATAGGTGGCAGGCCTATTGTGACGAATGGAATGTTCGTAATAATTCAAAGTCGATGGAACCACTATTGACAAATAATATCCGCGGAATTCACGCGATCGACTGTGAAACGGTACGTTTTTGAATACTAAACTTCGCTTTATTTAACGTTAACGGCTTTTAAATAAAATTTATTATTTAAAATTTCGGTTCCGTTTATGTGTAGATTTATCTTTCGATGCATAGCCAAAAACATAGCCATTGGGCGTTGGCTATAATTTCATTAGTTGATCGAGAAATTAGGTTAATTGATACAGCAGACCGAGAGTGCTCAAAAAGGTTTGAAGCGCATAAAGAATGTCTATTGAATCACCTTCCGCGCCTTCTTTACGCTATCGGTTTGAAGTCAGCTTTCGATCAACAGTGGAAGGTATCGGCGTTCAACAGTGTTGTTCTCCCGATCCAATAAAATGGTTGGGATTGCGGTGTATACGTTTTGAAGTATATAGAATACTTCTCTCAGCAGCGGCCTATTGATTTCGACGATAAACATATGCAACAATTTAGAGCCGAAATCGGACATCTAATGTGCACGTTTGGGAAGAAGAGTTAATATCTGTAAAAAAATTTAGTGTTTTGTAAAGATATTTTTTGATGAAATTGTAAATAATTAATTTTATTAATTTTTATTAACTTGTATAATTTTCATTTTCGTTGTTATCAATTTATCTTATTTGTATCACCTTGCCTGATTTATCAATGGAGCCTTCCTGCAATTCCAATAGGCCGATGACTTAAATCATCGGCCGATATCTTAAATCATCGTCCGATATCTTAAATCATCGGCCGATAATTTAAGTCATCGGCCGATATCTTAAGTAATCGAACGATATTTCAAGTAATCGGACGATAGCTTAAATCATCGGCCGATGATTTAAATTATCGGCCGATATCTTAAATCATCGTCCGATATTTTAAGTTATCGGACGATATCTTAAATCATCGGTCGGTATTTAAAATCGTCGGCCGATATTTTAAATCATCGGCCGATATCTTAAATCATCGGTCGATATTTTAAAACATCGGCCGATAATTTAAATCATCGGCCGATGATTTAAGATATCGGCCGATGATTTAAAATATCGGCCGATGATTTAAGATATACCTTTCTGAATTGTGAAGCCTGATATCTTTGGTTTGGCTTTATGCCAATCACTAGTAGATTAGGGGCGAATTTAGCAACTTCAAATCCTGTTTGAATGAATGAATGATTTATTAAGAAGCACAACAATATATTTTAATCACAATTTCAAAAAAATATATTAATTAATTGGTAGATGTTGATCGCTCTTTTATTGAGGTCTAATCTGTTTATATTGAAGGAAAGAAAAAGAGAAAAAAAAAAATACTCTTCTATAATGAGATCATTTGGAAGCTCGATTGCCACTAGGTCTAATCTAATCTAAATCTGTTTTCAATCTCAACCTTTGATGTAATATAAGTTAATTTCAAATATTAACAAATTTATTATGACCGTACTTGTTACAATTTTTACATTGTAGTGGTCGAACTTCCCCTTTAGATCTTGTTCTCCTTTTCTTCGGACGGCCGGCTTGACGTATTTTGTGGGGAGACAAAACTTGAATGTCTTTTATTTGCAAAGTCCATTGGCGCTTGTCAACGGTCGGGACAAAGTGTTCTTTATAAGTTTCCCTAAATAAGTCACTGGTAAACCAGTGTTCACAAAATTGGGGGATCTCTCTTTCTCTGTTTTGGCGCGATAATGCGGCAATCGCATGTGAACATGGTAATCCAAGAATAGCCCAACGTCTACATGTACATGTTCGCGATTCTAGATCGACATTGTGATTGTAATCACCACGTTTAACTTGAAATATATCACGACCATATGGTGTGACATTTTTTCGACGGGCCCATCCTGAATTTTCTTTTTATGTATTTTTCTGCCATCACTGTTAACACATGTGTCATTTTATTTCCTTCCTCCTGACGACGAAGATAAAATTCGGCTACTTTTGTGTGAATAGTTTCTAACATGCTCACAATCGGTTCCTCCCTGGCTATTTTCAACACACTATTTATGCTTTCAGCTATATTAGTTGTCAACATATCATAACGCCTCCCTTGGAAATAAGCGCGTGCCCAGAATTGATCACCAATTTCTTTAATCCATTTTGTACATTCCGGTGGGGCGTCGTCTTCTATTTTTCGCATAATTCTTTTAAATTTTGCTTCTGAAAATGCACGAGCAGCAACCCAGAAAAGCGGTCTAGAGATTGTATCCTTATATTTATCAAACAGATTTAGAGCCAGGTGTCGCATACAGTAGCTGTGAAAGGCATTAGGAAAAACTTTTTCCACTGCTTCCATCAAACCTTTCTGTCTGTCTGATATCAAAACAAACTGTTCTTCAAATTCACCGATTATACGTCTCCCTAATAGATCAAGAAACCATGTCCAATGGTCTTCATTTTCTTTCGGTACAACGCCGAACGCTATAGGAAATAAATGTCTATTCCCGTCTATCCCCGTAGCTATTAACAACACTCCCTTATATCGTCCACGCAAATGCGTTCCATCTACCGCAATTATTCTTCGTAAAGTATTACGAAAGCTTCGAATGCAAGGTCCGAATGCCACGAAGAATCTCTAAAATGCATTATGAGGCTCGACCACCGTAATTGTGGCAACATATGACGGTAACATCTTAAATTGCTCCTTCCAGCTACCTCGGATGTCATGCAACGCCATTTCTTTTTCTCTCCATGCTTTCCAGTAACCTACTATTATACCGTATTTTTTTTCAATATAAAAAATTATTGAAGCAGGAGTCTCGTCAAAACCCTTTAATAGTTTATCTCTAACGAATGAAGCTATCCACGATGTCGTACATTGGCGATGTCCGCTTCCAAAAGCTGGCATTCCGCACGTGTGTTCCGGGTGGAAAGTTTTCACAGCAAACTTGTCTACGCCTACTAATTTTGATGCATGTATTCGCCAAGCACATCCTACTTCAACACACCTCGCAGTTACTCGAAGAGGACTGGTTTTTATTGGTTTAATCTGAAAATTATTTGTCATCGCAAATTCTTTAAGAACTTTTTGAAATGATTTCTTATTTCTAAACGCCTGACCAATGGTAATTGTTCCCCTTCATACGCTTCCTCATCGTTCAATCCATATACTCCCCTTCCGAGTCATTGTCGATAGTCTTCGGCTCACCGTGAGGTTGATCAATTCCCTATTAGTATAAACACGCGAAGTGGGAGGCGCGGGCTTCATTATTTTCAGATCACTATCACCGCCATCGATCGGATGGTTATTACGTGATTGGGATTGAGCCCGTCGATGTACGCTTGGTTGATGTGCGTTTTTGGATTGATGTTAGCGATGCGGAATGTTTGATACATTGAAGGCTCGATTATCGTTGGCTCAAAGCTATTTGTTCGGAAGGCCATTGATATGGACTAAGGACTAAAAAACGTTTCCCTAACGATTTCATCAATCGAAGTTGAACTGAGATGTATCATGCATCGGATTCATTTGATGAGAATATCCTTGAACTTCATCGCCTTCACTCATCGGAATGTCTGAATAGGGTTGCTCTGGAAGTTTACTGTAGGGGCGAAATCCTATATTTATATTTCTATCATCGTCGGCTATTATCGGTGCAACAATGTTCTCCTCTTCATACCGTATTCCTTGATTTTCAATCAAATGTTCTGTTCCCACACCATGATCATCTTCGTTTGTTTCCTTAAACGGTTGAAATGTTTCTAAAGATGGCAAAATTTCTGCTACAGTAGTGACTAATGATTTTTCGATATAAATATTTATAACACCATCACCGATATGATATGCTCTAAATAAGTTTGTAAGATCATCAGAGTCAGACAATTCGGCAAATACAAGCTCATTCCCTATGCGTAATGAAACAGTAAGTGTAATAGAATGTTCTTCCGGTCGTGTCCGACTGACTTTGTACATTTTCTCTATAAACTCATCAAATGATATATTCTCCGTGACAGTGACAATCCTCCGATGTCCTCCGTTGTATTATCTCTCACGCTGCATTTAAATCAAAATGACAAAGAAGGGGAATATCCATTTCAACCTATAATATTTACAAAATTAAAATTAAAATTAGTTGTTTATAAAGAGTTATACTTGACTTAGCGCTACAATTGTTTAAAAATATTATTAAAAAATTAAAGGAATGAAAACTTTAGAGTTTTTGTCAATCATAGGTTATCGCTCGATATCCTAAGATATCGGGCCGATATCCTAAGATATATAGCCGATGGATGAACTTTTAACGTAAACCATAATCCAAAAACTAAAAAAAAAACCTTTTTTAAGATATCGACCGATAACTTAAGATATCGTCCGATAACTTAAGATATCGGTCGATAACTTAAGTTATCGGTCGATAACTTAAGATATCGGACGATATCTTAAGATATCGACCGATATCTTAAGTTATCGACCGATATCTTAAGTTATCGACCGATAACTTATATATCTTGGACTACCTACAATGTTTTGAGAAATTGGGAAAACAATAACTTAAAAGATATTGTACTCGATATCTTACCTAGCCTATTGTATTCTCTATGTTATACGACCTTTAGTGGAATCTCGAAATCGCTTTCAAAGAGAGATAAAAATTGTTAAAAAAATGATACAAAAATTCTAGATTCAATGCTTGCATAGAGAAGCATATATATAGATATCTGATGTGCACGCGGCTAGGCTTGGAGCTGACCATTTATGCAAGGATTGAAACTATAGGGCCGTTTCTGCAAATACGCAAACATATAGGGCCGAAAGTGCAAATTTCTCATATATATATATATATATATATATATATATATATATATATATATATATGTCAGTTGCCTTCATCTATTGGTGTCTCTTGAACATCATCATCAGATCGGAGTCACTCAATATTGGGATCACCTCATCCATTCCCTCTACACTCAGGTTTTAGTACTTCAATGATGTTATGTAGTCTCGAGGGCATCTACAAATCTGGATCACATCATTTAGCAAAATGATGTACGATGTTCAATCCTTATCTATCGCACATTCATCAAAATTTTCACCTACGCATCTATTGCACCCCTATATTTGATGAAAGAGATACCCTAATGAATCCTCAACTTTAAATAATCTCCATCCAAATTATGCGGCCTCATTTTCTTAACACAAATAATATAAAGTAAATTAATACCAAATAAATATACGCAACTATTGAAACTACCATAGTCTCTATAATTAGATCAATATGACATCACATAGTACAACATACAACATAACAGTGAGTGTATAACTATATAAGTTGAAGTAACCAAATGTTCATCTATCATAGCTACACAACACTAATATATGTACTAATCAAATACTCACATAATCGAACAACAACTGATATGATGAAGGAAATCAAGAAAATAAGTTACAAAAAAATTATTGTAATCGGCTTCCTATCATCTATGAACAAATATTTAATCATTATCTACAAATTTAACCACAGATCCATAGATCCACAAATGCATTTAAACCACAAATTTATATAACCACATATTTTAGAATTGAACCATAGATTTCTTATGCATTAAAATCACAGATATAATCACAGATTTTAGATTTTAACCACATATTTATCCTTATTTTAGAGTTTTTAATTACAGAATCAAGATTTAAAAACCCCTAAATGAAGTATAGTCCAACTCTCAAAATTTAGGATTTTACCTCTATGTATGATAAATGTGTCTAGAAGATGCTATGTAAACAGACGCTCTTTAACAAACTAAATTTCAAACTGTTACATGCACAAAAATAAAATAAATTAACAAATATCAAAATGGAAATCTATAATCCTAAACTTGTTTATTTAGAGCTAAACGAAGGGGGAATAGGTTGTAAACTTATCTTAATGGCGTCTGAGAACTCTTCGTCGTCTTCTTTCGGTCTCAAATTCACAACACCTCAATCGTAAACTACCGAAATCCATTTCGTTCTCCTTTCCTTATTTTCTCTGCTCTGAAACTCTCTCTATCTATTACCTCTATCTGTTGCATGCACAAAAAACAAATTAAAATGAACCCTAAACTTGTTTATTTAGAGCTAACCTAAGAGAATAGGTTATAGATTTACTTTAATGATTTCGGCGTTTGAAAACCCTCTTCGTCGTATTCTGTCGGTCTCAAATTCATATAATTTCGACGTTTGAGAGTCCTAAACCACCAAAAATCTCATCGTTCTCCTCTGTTTCTTTGCTCTAAATAAATATAAATAAATCGGAGGGCTGAGTGCAATTTCGTAATAACATAAAGGTCTAAATGCAAAAATCTCAAAAAAATAAAATTGATGGATTATATCATTAATACATTTATCCATTCATCAGGCCGGTCTCAGCCAAATAGAGCTCGGGTCAGGCCAGATTCGAGCCAACCTGACCTTTTGCCGTTACATAATCGGGCTCGACCAAGGATCAAAATATCGGCCCAAAACCGATAATTTGGCCAAAATTTCGGCCGATAATTTCAATCCCATACAAAATATGACCGAAATTTCGGTCCAAATTATTATTTCGGTGAGGACCGAAACCGATAATTTACACCGAAAATTCGGTCATTTCGACCTAAAATTTGATCCTTGGTCACAACTCACAACCTGGCCTAAATACAAAATCAGGTCAGGCTGAGCCAAACTGCCTTCGGGCTTGGGCTTTTTATTTAAACCCAAACCTGTCCAAAGTCCATAGAGGAGCTTTATACAATATTTTGATGACAGCTAGGGGGCTCCTATTGAGCGTCACTTTCATCATTTGATGGACGCTCCCTATTTTGCCACGTGGATCACATCTTGAGTTATTTTTTCTTGGGATGGGCGAGGTGGGCTGGTTGGGGTTCTACATGATTTTTAACTACCGGATGAAAACTGTGCCCGAGTCAATCTGGACGAAGCAGATTTATAAAAGTGTGCCGGATACCGTTATTTGCAACTCAATATTTTTTCTTCTCATTATGAAGTTCACGTGTTTAAACTTGGTGAGTGTTTTGAATCATACGATTGAGATCATTTTTTGTTCCAATAGATCATGGTCTTATCATCAGACGCTCAGATTTTTTTTCATATGATACACACCTCGAAAAGTGATCCAAAAATCACATTTGATGCATGCCATGATCATATTCACTTATTGGATCTGTCATGTAGAAACAAAATTTGATCTGTCTTATGATAGATGATGTAAGAATTAGGGCACTATAGAAAACAATGCCTCAAACACAAACTTTTTAGCTAAAAAGACCCAAAAACCTGTGCTTTTATAGGTTTTGGAGTTTCAGAAAATTGTAAAAGGACTATTTTTAACAAACATTTTAGAAAAATAGTGTTTTCACATTTTTCTAAAGTTCCAAAATTCGTGACAGCACGGTTTTTCAAAAAAATCTGAAGTTGGAATTTTTTGTTAAAAAGTTTATTTTTGAGGCATGTTTCTCCGATTATCCCTAAAAAATGATATTAAAAAAGTGATCTCCATCACGAGTCAACGTGTAGTTGTCGGAGAAAATACCTTAGTGTTAGGTAGGTGGAACAAGAGTCAAGCGACTTGGTACTTAGGTCATTTTTGAGATATGTACCTTTTCTGAAAATAAATCCAATATAGCGTTAATTCTCTAGCTACCCACTCACTCATTCTCAGCCACCCAACCAGGACACTCTTGAGATTTAACCTTTCAATAAGGGTCTACCTCTAAAAGGCAAACAGTGGACCTTATCAATGTCCTAATCATAGTATCAAATATCGGTCGATACCGATATGCATCAGCGGTACGTCTCAATTTTTGGGCAAACTGATGCGTATTAGTGCCGATACGTACCGGTATCCAACATTGGTATCAATATTGGTATCCTTCGATACCTCTATTTTATTTATTTATTTTTAAAAAAATAGGTTGATACATATCGATCTTCTATGAACCGATATCCGATACCAAAACCGAGTTTGACACCTGATCCTAATGTTGTCAAGGTCGCAACAGATAGTAGACTTTTTTAGTTGCAACTATAGGTATGGTTGAGAATTGTGGATCTTTGGCTCCTGTCATCCACAAATGCAATTGATGGTCAGCGATCCACTTCAATTGACTACTAATGTCTGTGATTGCCCCTTAATTTGAAAACAAAAGCTTTTGTGATGAGAGCAAAATTGTTGTTCAATACAAACATAAATTGCCCAATCATTAATTACAAAAAAAAATTAAAAAATAAAATAATAATAATATAAATAAAAACACCCAATTTTTGTTTTGTGTTCATTATAAACATAATTTTTGCTTGGTGTGATGGGAAAAGGTTTGGGCTGTCAAAAGTAAAAATATGGGTTTGAGTTAAGAGAGTAATCACTTTGTGTAAAAAGCATGAGATTAATAAAATTTGCTCGTGAAGGAGTGAGTAAAGAGGAGGGTAAAACTACTAAATTGTTAACTAATATAACCCAACCCACACCTTAAAAAGAGAAGGGTGAGAAAGTGCGTGGAGGACTAGAATCAATCCAACTGGGCTAATGCCACTACCTACTCCCTCACATTGGAGGAAGCATATCAACTGGAGTAATACCTCTTTGGCCTTTTTTTATTATAACATATATGTTAGACTTACATTATGTGATGTCTATCTAATGACAGAAAGATAGGATAGTCGGATTAATTAGGTTAGATTAGATTTGAGTAAAATTATTTTTAAAAATAAAATTAATGAGATCTAATGTAACTTAATCAATCCAACTATAACTATAGGTTTACAGATAATATATATATATATATATATATATATATATATATATTCGTGTGTCCCACATCTTTAAAAGTGACTTGAGTAAGTGATATGTGTATGCATGTCTGCTTATTGGTTCTCGAGGCTGTCTTGGCATGCCGTCTCAAAAAAAAAAAAAAAAAAGTGACTTGAGAACCCCTTCTCATAGTTTTCCCATGATCAGTCATTTTTTAAAATTTGTGCCACGTAGAATCGACTTCTAACCGTATGATAGATGATCCATGATCTAAAGATCAGTCCTGTGAAAGATTGAGCCGAAAATCAATCTCCCATGTCTGAATCAAGGCAGCCAATAAACCCTCATTGCAGTTACATAAGCAGTGCCCTTAAATAAAAGAAGGTAAATCCATAAAAAAATAAAAAATAAAGGAAGGTAATAATTAAAGAAGTGATGAACCAAACAGATTACACAAAGAAAAGCAAAATGCATATAATTATTATAGAAAGTCATTTCTCTTTCTAAGTCGATCATAAAATCTTATTTGCAAACAGAGTCAGAATCAGTGTCCACCTTCTCAACGCTCTGGTACTTGTATACCTTAGCGCATATTAGATAATAACCAAAGTTCAACACCCCCATCACGGCTAACAACCAGTACACATTATCTAATCTCCCATTATTAATATTATCCGGCAACCATCCGGTGAGCTTCCGAACCACATCAACGATCCCGGTGCTTAGATAAAACCCGATCCCTATGATCAAATTGATCGTAGCTGTTGCTGTTCCGCGCATTGATGCAGGAAACTCTTGGTAGTACAATGCCACTTGTCCCGGAAAATGTAAAGCTTCGCCGGTACCAACGAGGACAAGTGGCAGCACAAGCCACATTGCGGACATAGGTACGATGGACCCTGCCACATCGGCTAAGTGGTGCGTTCTAGCCACATGGAGCCGCCGTGACTCGACCAATGCGGACCCTGCCATGCTTATAAAGTTAAGGGTGTGACCCAAGCCTAGTCGTTGGAGCGCTGTTGGTGTCTTACGTGTCAGCTTACGAACCGTTGGATAGACAAGGCGATCCAAAAGAAAGAGTGATATGGATGTGGCGAGTAGGGCGAAGACGTTAAAGGAGCCGGCCGGTATTGCAAAGTGGCGGCCAATGTGGCGATCCATGCTCAATGCTTGGAGGACTGTGAGGCTGGTTTGAACGGCTATGGTGGCGTTTAAAAGAAGGGATGATGACCATAGTGGGAAAATTCTAATTAGTGTTTTGAGGTCTTCTACTTGTTGTACTGTGCAAAGTCTCCACGATTTTGCTATTGAACCATTTGGGTGAGTGTCTCCTGGAGTATTCAGTGCTGCACGGTTTAGAAATCTGCATATAGTGAATTAATTTCTATTAGCCAATAAATACTAATGAGGGTTTTTTTTTTGTCCTTCGAATTATAAGAAAAAAGTTCATAGAAATGTGTCTAATATTCATCAAAAAACAATATTGTCTAATCTATGATCTTATGGCAAGTTAGGACCTTAAGATCTACCTTCCTACAGGTTGAGCTCTCAATGGGCCTGGGCGGCCCAGAAGGCTCGCATACGTCCCGGAAATGCCAAGCTTTTAGAGGGCTCTAGCTTGGACTGGGACCGAACCCGGTTAAGTATGCTCCGACTGGGTTAGCCTGAGCCTGGTTTGGACAGAATTCCCCAAAATCGGCTCAGATGTTATACATAATATAAATTTATTGGCTTATGATGTGGGTAGTACATACTGTCAAAGTGAGATATCATACATTGAAGGGTTATGGGCCTAAATATTACACTTTTTTAGAGATTTGAACCAGCCCATCTGGGCACTGTGATATTATATATTGTTCTCAATTTTAATGGTTGATATTAAAGTTCACCGATCAGATGCTTTACATTCACTTATAAGCATGATCCTTTGGCTTGGATATGTTCCAATGATGGATGGCCACTTTGTTACTCTAAATTCATCACAGAAATGCATAAAATGGCAGAATAATAAATCATTGTTTAACAATATAAGATCAAAAGTCCAAGTTAAATGGTGTACAATCGGTTAAACATCATTGTGGTGTAAATATGTCGGTGGTCAGGATCGATTATAGAAAAATATGCTAAATATGGTTCTCAGATCAATTATTGGGATGTGTGGTATGTGGAATCAGAATCTAACTATCTGATAGTCATATCATGATCTCCAGTTCTATTATATAAAAGAATAGAGCGAAAAACAATCTCCATCGTCCGAGTCAAAGCAGTCAACATTATAAGCACGTGACACAAGGTTGAAAAGGAAAAACATAAGAAATGGGAGCCATTACTTGCACATGCTTTTCAAGTGATTGCACCGGTTTGCATCGAATTTAAAAGAAAGACTTGCAAGTTTGGTGACCTCTACTATGTGAAAGCACCATCTAAGCCGTTTTATTTGAAGGCCATGATTTAAAGATATCGATTGCAAAAGATTAGAACAAAATATGACTTTCATCATTTGATTAAATGGTTGGTGACCTCTACTATGTGAAAACAGCATCTAAGCCGTTTTATTTGAAGGCCATGATTTAAAGTTATCGATTGCAAAAGATTAGAATAAAATATGATTTTCATCATTTGATTAAATGGAGTCAAAGGCTATTATATAATTCAACAATTGACTATAATAGATCATATGACAAGTATTGTGTTTTGCTTTAATTTTATGTTCAAGAGATCTATTGATCATGAACTTCAAATCAGATGATACATATTGCATTTTTATATATCACATGTCCCTAAAATTCTAAGTGTTTCTTTAAATTCGGTGCAATCACTTGAAAAATGTGTGTAAGTAATGACTCCCTAAAAATTTTTAGGAGAGATTCATACCGCAAACTTTGACTTGGAACCGGAAATGGCACCTTTGTTACGGCACTATATCCATAATAATAATCCTCACTTTCTGATGACAAAGCCTCCTTCCTCTTTCGAATTGCAGCAACTATGACATGTGTTAATTTTGTAAATGGGCTTCTCTCGGGCTTAACCTTACGGTAAAATCGACTCCCAAAGAAGAAAATGGCTAACCCAAATGAATTAGCCACCGCAGTGAGCCCAAACCCTAACCCCCAACCCACATTGTCTTGGACGTAGACAAAGGCGGTGGAAGCAATGAGGCCCACAACATAGAGAATGAAAAAATACCAGTTAAAGAAAATGTCCCGATCAATTGGTTTGTCGAATTGGTCGGCCCCCATTGTCACAGTTGTAGCACGTGATCCACCGCTCCCCATAGCCACTAGGGCTATACTAGTGTAGAGGACAGCGAATTGGCCCTTTGATGGAATTTGACACGTGTGTGATCCGAGTGCACACGAGGGAGGCCTCAGGGAATGCAGAGTGGCAGTTAATGTGAGAAGAGTTGTTCCCTATAGACAAATAACAATGTTTCTATAAAAATAAAATAAAAATAAATAACAATGTTTAGATAGCCTTTCGAAAAAGAAAAAAAACAATGTTTAGTTAGAGGAAATAAATTCGTAAGATTAAGTTTTAACTTTTAAGGGTAGTGGTATTCGCAAACGAAGATTTTGTCTTCCCACGCAGTTTACTGTTTGAGTAAGATGATGGAAATTGGCTAATCTTCCATAGAGCTGATCTTTAGATCATAGCATACCTATCAGATAGTCAGATATTGATTCTATAATTCACACAGCACACATCCCCATAAATAATTGTGTGATCATGTGCGTACCATCAGAAGGGGTTCTCATATAAATTTGGGGATGTATGTAATGATACTATTTGATAGGTGAGCCCTGATCTAAAGATCATATAAATGATCGCCATCATCTAATTTAAGCCAGTCAATAATTTTAATGTATAAAAATCCTAATTATAAGAACTGAAACTTCAGTTGCAAATACCTCTCGTTATCGCCATTTATGGCTTTTGACAGAAATAATTCGTTTACTTGATAAATTATGATGCCTAATTTGATGATGCAAGTTGCTAACAATGCACCATTAACTCCGTTATCGCCATATAAGGGTTTTAAGAACAATAATCTTTCGAGAGTTGACTGCAACAGGCTCGGCTATTGATAGGATTTGATGGCTAAATGGTGCTTAATAAGTTTGATTATCATAAGAAGCTGGAGACTTTTATTAAATGTCGTCAAAGTTAGAGAAAATCAATGCACTAAAATTTTTGGGCGTAATCTTTCTTTTGCACCATCAAAGAAAAGGCAAAAACGTTAAAAAAGAAGTAATAAAGTAATATATATATATATATATATATACTATCAATCAAAAACAATATTTGTTTTGGGTTAATCATGTCATGTTGCATGTGAAATGCGACCAGGCGCACGGGTCATCCCAATACTCCCCTTTGCCTTATTATAATTATGCGACTATAAATTAAGCAGCATATGCCATGTAGTCCTCCTTTTAATTCCTTTTTCTGAAAATGTACTAAACTCATATTCGAGATTCAACTTTGTATATATAGATCTATTTTATTTTATTTATGGTATATCATTTCATTTTCTTCAAATAATACCTGTCCCATATGGTTCATTATCTTGTTTAATAAGCTCTAGGAATTCGACTTAGCCTAAGTCAGGACCAACTTAGAACCCTGAGTTTGTGTTTGGAATTGCTTTTTGTAGGCAAAGAGTGGCTCTCTGACTTGACGTAAAACACTTTAGTATGCAATTGAGTTTGGTTGTAAGTGCTTTTAGCTCTTTCGAAAAATAAAAGAGTTGAATTTAGGTATCTTTTAAGTGGACTGTTTTTTGCCTCCAAAAGAGCAATCCCAAACACAACCTAAAATTTTAGGTTGGGGCTCATGCTTTGTATATTATACCGAGCTATAGATTATACCGAGCTATAGATCAGAATTAATCAAGCTTATCAATCAACAATGCAAAAGTTGATTGATGGTGCAAGATTCATATGCACAATCGTAAAATTAAAGGAAAGATATCAGGATTCCTTTATTATAGGGAAAAATTAATGCCACAACAAAGAAAGGTTACTCTCACACCAACTACTGAAATTACTTGTAACACACCACCCTACTTTTACGTACCTATCGAGTAATAGAACAACCTAGTGAACCCAACCCGATCACATTTTTATCTAACTTGAGCAGACTCGACCTGACCTTTGAGTGAATCAGGCCCGAAGGTTGGGTCAGATGCTTCATGCCAGATCTGGTGAATCAAATTTATGGGTCGAACTCAAACAAATCGGGTCGGGCAGGTTAGATATTGGAAGATCAATTATTGTTATTGTTTTATAAATACGATGGTATTATCAAGTGGTTGAAGAATATAATGACTGGTGCGTAAGTACAAAATAGGGAAATAATAATAATAATAATAATAATAAATAAATAAAAAGAGTTGCTCTATTTGCACCCACGCATTCTCTGAAAGCTTTCGCGTCTCAGACCCCTTTGAAAATCATTGATTTCTTCAAATCAGATGATGAAAATCACTTTCCATCCTGATATTTCATCCATTAGATCTTGAGAGCATGAAGCACCTATTAGAAGATCAGTTTTTCATTCCATGTGTCACCGATCTAAAAATAAATAAGCCTTAAATCATATGACACGCATCACGCTCAATGTCAATTAAGGGCAATTTTTTTTGGGATCTGTTATACATGAAATAAAAAATTTATTGTCTGATAAGTGTGGCATAATCTCAACTCTCAATATCTATTTTGTAAAAAATTAGAGTGAAACATGATCTTTATCATCTAATACAAAACAATAAATGAGTTACAAAGGAGTCTGTGACGTGGACGGTTTCCGAGAATGCGTAGACAAAATCAAGGTACCCAAATAAAAATTGATACAGGGAAATTCTAATTGTAAATGAATTTTCCCTCTTTTATGGGTTGAGACCCTGCAGGGTTTTTCGCTCTACTTTTGCTTCCTCCTTTTATAAATAAGGTGAATGTCTTTGGATTGGACTTATTCCCCAAGTGTTACTCTGAATAGTCATATTTTATATGATATGTAAGGCAGGTTATCTATGGCTAATGGCATTACTTACGATTAAAAAAAGGCTTATAGTTTAGGTGGTTTGGTAAGGTCCAACTAGTTGACCTTTAAATGGACTTGGTTGAATGACATTTAGAGGGAAACCAGTTGGACTGAACAAAGCCCATAGTTTAGACTAGATTCAGTCAAAGGATATTGTCATTTAAATATGGCTGGTATCAAGGATAAAAAATGTCGGATATCGATTCGATATCGAGCTGGACCGAAAAAAAAATTTGAACCGAAATTTCATTCGAAAATTTCATTCCATACATTTATGAACTGATAATATCGGTTCTCGGTTTCGTTTCGGTGGTGACCGAAACCGATGCGTTTCGGCCGATAACATATCGGCTGAAATTTTGATCCATGGCTGGTATATATACACCCACGATCACAAAGTGACACGTAGAGCATCACAATAAGGTCAACTCAACCGATCAATAGACTCGGCCCACAATTAGTGGAAGTGAATTAAAAATTTGGACTCGAAGAGTCGCGTTCAGGTTGAAGTTTCGTGGGTCGAAGCCAACCATACTCCCTTCCTTTTAACCTAGTTTGTTGAACCCAAGTTTAATTTTTGTTAAAAAGGTTAGGTCTTGTTGGATTAAAGTTGAGAGTTTTAATTAATGGGGTCGTGTCGGGTCGGGCCAGGATTTAGGTTAAGGGTGTCATATCAAAGTTTTGATTGTAGTAGGGCTCTCAACAAACAGGGCTGGCCCGAATTTTGGCCCACAGTCAGCCCAGGTTAAACTAGGACGGGCTTGGATTAGATACCTCAATAACTAGCCCGAGCCCAATTTTTTATATATAAATATATAATATGAAACTATATATTTATGATATGCTCTAATTAAAAGACATTTTATTAAAATGCCTAAAGATATACTATTGAATGGTTTAACTGTTGAAGGATTTTAGCAAGGAGTCAAAATCAGTTTCGGTAACAGGTATCGGTCCATGAAGGACTGATACAAATCGGCCGATACGTATCAGCTGATACTCGATACCTATCGTCCGATATTGACACCGAGTTGGAGGACCGACAAGCATCGGTGTTGATATATATCAGTTTGCCGAAAAACTAAAACGTATCGTCGATAAGTATTGGTCGGCCAATTTTTTATACCTTGGATTTTAGCAAGGAGTCAAAATCGGTTTCGGTAACAGGTATCGGTCCATGAAGGACTGATACAAATCGGCCGATACGTATCAGCTGATACTCGATACCTATCGTCCGATACTGACACCGAGTTGGAGGACCGACAAGCATCGGTGTTGATATATATCAGTTTGCCGAAAAACTGAAACGTATCGTCGATAAGTATTGGTCGGCCAATTTTTTATACCTTAAATTTTAGTAAGAGTAAGTCTAGAAGAGGTGTCCACCCACTAGTAAGATGCCGCCAAAATTACTTAACCTTCAATAAAAAGACCCTTTGTTTTTCCAAAGCTACTAAACCTACTATGAAATGCCACAAAAGCCATTAAGCCTATTTAAAAATGACTACGTTTTGCCTACAAGAAATTAGTTTTAAAAGAAATTAGATAAAGAAAAGCTTGCAACACGGCCCAGCCCAGTGAGGTTTAATCGTAACCCGGTCCATTGAGCTTGTCCGCTAATGCCGGTGGGTAAGGTCATAGTGAAAGCAGCAAGCAAGAGACTCTTCGATAGATATAAACCCTTCCATAGTAAAGTCCTGAGTCAAGCCGGAGTGCAATAGAAAACCGGAAGTCCTGAGTCACCCTACTAAACCGGCTTAAAGAGTAATTGGATAGGATAGCTTTGCTCGCCTTCACGCATTCTTTGAAAGCGCCGCCTACGTGTGCAATCCCTTAGAAATCATTGATTGCGTTGGATCTGATGATGAAGATTATGTTTCACTGCTATGTTGCAGGTATATATAAGATGGTCATAGTTTGACTCCACATATCAAATATCTATATTAGCTGATCCAATACAATCAATAATATTTGAGGGATGGTACGTAATCACTATGAGAGAACGCGTGGCCTCGTCTAGATAAGAGTCCACTCCCGAGGCATACCATTGGGTCGTTTGCTGGCTACTTCACTCAACTTTTGACTTTAAAGTATATGCACCTTCTCGAATGAATGATTGACCGTTAATACAGATAAGAGAGTATTTTCTGTTTGGCGAGCATGACTAGTTAAATGTGTTCGACTCCATCACAGCCGTTAAATTAGTGTAATCATTCAGATTTCAGAGGGTGGAGTTTTATATCAAATTTGATAATATGGTGCATTAATAATTGGACAGTTTGCAAGATCCCTCTTGGGGGATTCTAAAATCACAATTTCTCTCGCAAGGATTTTGTTTTCACAATGTCACTCACCCACCATAAAAAATCCATTAGCTAACTTGTCAAGAACGAAAATGTCCGTTTTATCCTTCTTTTTATCATTTACCGATAGGGATGCAAGTTTTGAACCGAACACTAAAATCGAACCGAAAACATAACCAAAATGAACTGCATTGAAACCCGACACAAACTGAACCGAACCCTAATTAGGTTCGATTTCGGTTTGGATGGCTTGAAACCGAAAACCGAAGGAGAAAGTTGAGGTTGAGTAAACCGAAAAAAAAAGGACCCAAAAAAAAAAAAAAAAAAAAATCCTAAAAATAAGTATTTTACCTACTCTTAACCGAATCGATTTCGATTTCAGAAAAAAAAAAAAGAACCAAACCTTGGGTTTCGGTTTGGTTTGGGATGTACCATACCGAACACCAAAAAATTCGAGTTCGGTTTGGTACACCGAGCTTGCATCCATACATAAACATATTTTTCGACGGTGGTGCACATCTATGAAGGGTGTAAACACGAAAAAGCCAAATATCAAAGGACGTCATCGAGGTTAATTTTTTAAGAAAACTATTTACTCCGAAATGCCCCGAAGCGAACGGCAAAACATTGAATTGGTCTTGAGACGCTCAGTTCGATTTTTCGAGCCCGAATTGAGCTTTTTAGGCTTGAGTTTCTCGCCATCGTTGGTGCCCGAATCGGCCGCCTATAGCTTAATCATTCAATGGGCTTCTCAAGACTATATCAGACAATCGGGCCATTGAACGTTTAGTGCCCGAGGGAGTTTACGTAAGCCTAATATGGGCTCCCATTTAATTTTTAAGAACAAAATAAAAGAAGAAATAGTTTTCAGACATTTTAAGTGCCAATCGTGCGGACGTCAAAATTGGCTTTTGAAGCCCAAATCGGCTTTTTAAGACAGAATCAGTCACTGAATAGAGCCTTTGAAGTCCGACGTGGATTTTGAAGCGTGATTTTATTAATTTTTAATCTTCTTTTATAAATAAAATGGAAGCCTGATTGGGGTGGGCTTTTGGTTATCAATCGGTCGACCAATCAATTCCAACTTCCAAGGAATCAAAATACCGATACGTATCGGCTTATTTAACAAAAAAAAAAAACCTTACCGTCTCGGTAGAAACTGAGAAGTATCGGCTGACACGGGCCCGTATCGACCAATATAATATTAGATACCCAAGTTGGGATACCGATACGTATTGGTTTGTCGAAAAATCAATACATATCGGTATCGGCCAATTTTTTATACCTTGATCAGTCCATTCGAGCCCAATTGGTGACCAATCATTCTTCTTGAATATTTCGAATCCTATCAGTCGATTGATCAGTCTAATGGAACCCGATCGATATCGTTCAATCATCAATCGATCTTTAACAACATATTTTTGAAAAAAAAAATATCAATAGGGTAGAATTCGATCTTTTAAATATTATAATTGAGTGATAAAAAGAAGAGGAAAGATGAAATGAAAAAGGGTATTTTTGTCATTTTGTATTGAAAGTGTAGTTAAAACAGGTTTTTATAGTTGGATCAGGGATTTGGGAATTTAAAAACCGTATGAGATAAACTGTAATTTTATGAACTTGGATGGGGGATTTTGCAAAGTTTCCTTTAATAATTACCAGCAAGGAGATAATCGATGAGACGAGGATAACAGAGAAGCAGCCGCAAAAGGAATCGGCGATTATAGCTCCAGCAATAGGAAAGAGACTAGTACAACCGCTTAGTATGTTTGCGATTTGAGCAGCGTCGATGCTCTTCACATTGAATCGGCGCATCAGAAATACGATTATGTTCGCGAACGCCCCAGATCCTGCTAAACCTAGCCCCAGCGTAGATCCTGCGTACGAGCGCACAACATTGAATCATATAAAGGAGAGAGAGAGAGAGAGAGAGAGAGAGAGGGAGAACCTGCGATAAAGGGGAAGGTAATCCAACCGCCTCGTTTGCTTGCTATGTGTGTCGTGTTTGCTGCACCAGGTGCACCTTCGATTGGGAGTGTGGCGTTAGTACTGGATCTAGATTGCTGCGCCTCTGAATCACCCATCTCTCTCTCTTTCACTATTATCAAGAAGAAGACGACGACGACGAGGGAGAAGAAGAATGTGGTCGCTATTTAAAGTCTTAAACTACCCATCATCACATAACAAGAAAGGAGAGGCCCATTTGCATTGATGTTCCAATTTCCATTAAAAAGACGGGACATGGTGATGCTCTTTTAAAATAATATGTAATCTACCACTTTGCAATTAATTAAGTAATCATGCAAAATGTGAGGTTGAAGCTTGCCTGATTCATAAAAACAAAAAAAAAAAACAAAGTTTGCTTGATTGAAACACAAATTTTTACCTCTATTAGCACCCACCCAATTATTGTGGGCGCGATGCCTGAAAACCCATGGACTGCCGTGAATCGGATGATGGTGATTTTTTTATTCCAATCTTCCAGGAAGGATCTTGAGACCATGGGTATCTGATTCCAAGTGGCATAAATGGTACACACCACACTCTATTGTGATTTTAGGGCCACTTTTGGGTGAACCATTATGGAAGATTGAAATGAAAAATGACCACCATCAGCTGATTCAACAATTTTCATTGTAGGCACCCACCAATCATCCGGTAAGCGCGAAGAGCCGTACCCTGCTATATCCTCTAATGATTGTAATGGTACATTGGTACTAGAGAGTATCTTTGTAAGAAGCTACAAACAACAAAGTGAAACCGTCAATCCACATCAGGGCGGGCCCTAAAATTTTTGGGGCCCAAGCGGAGTTCTTAAAATGGGGTCCAATTATATTAATTATGAAAAAAAAATTAGCATAATATTTTTTTTGACAAATAAAAAAACACTCATTATAATCTTTTAGATTACAAATATCTCAATAGTCCATTCTATTATTTATAATTTAAAAATATAACTAATAAATTAACGAAAATATATATTAAAGAAAAATGCAATACAAAAAAGAGCAAAACAAAATAGTAGAACATACCCGATGGATTGAATAACTCAACCATTAACATTTTAACATTTTTTATTATTTTAAAAATCATTGAATCTTTTACTTCTATTTTGTAGCATTTTAATAACCTCAAAAAATTTCAAAATAGGTTCATTGGATAAGTCTCGTCGAATAGATTAAAATTGATAGATCATTTGTAAAAAATGAAACTATAACGAACATGAAATCACTATTTTAAGTTATGGTTATTTAATAATATATATATATTACAAAAAAAATAGATTTTTAGCGGTAATTTTTTAGAGTAAAAAAATGCCGCTATTAATAAAAAACTATTAAAGACTATTAGCGGCAATTTTTTGTTAATAACGACAAATTTTGGCCGCCGTTAATAGTCCTGTTTTTTGTAGTGATATAGGGAGCCGGTTCTATCCTCCAATGTTTCAGGTGGAGGCCGATGTGGCATCAAAAATATTGTTTCAATGTCACATGGGCCTCGGGTGCATTGGTTAGATTATTTAAAAATAATAATAAATTTGAAAACTCATCTCTACCGTGTGTTTTTTGAGCTGTGAAATGTAGGTCATTGAAACTAGTTAAACATTGACTTATGTTTTTAAAAAGCTTTTTTCAAAATTTCTTTTTTTTTTTAAATTGATTTAAATCATCCACCCGTGCTCCATGTGGCAACTGAAGAGTATTTTGGGTGCCATATGTACCTCCATGTGGACCTTGGAGGACGGTAGGAGGATAGAACCGGCTTTATATAAGGGAGCAAGTTCCGTCCTCTATGGAAGACGCTCAAGCGTCCTCTAAAATCTCATGGAGATTAATGTGTCATCCATAACACTATTGGGGTGCGATGGGGAGCATAAGGGAATGGCTTAAATCAATCTCCCAAAAAAAATTTAAAAAAATTCCCTTTTAAGGCCATTGTCAAAGTTTGACTAATTTTAATGGTTTAAATTTTAAGGCTAAAAAAAATATATGGTGGGGATGAGTTCCCAAATTTTTTTTGCTAAATATGATCTAAGCAGTGCACGTAGCTCAGCGTGCGATTAATTTGGTGTCATGTTGCCAATGAAGGATGAACACCTTTTCCTATATATATATATATTAGGGTACCTCTAAACGCACCCATATCCTAGACCTCTTGAAAACCATTAAATCCTTTGAATCATATGACGGAGTGCGTTTTTCACTCATATCTTTCGCTCAATAGATCTTGAAAACATGGTGCACCTATCAAACAGTCGGTTTGTGATTCAACTTGTCATAGATCCAAAAAAATGGCAATAAAATCACATTTGGGCATGATGTGTGTCATATGATTCAAGGGCATTTTTGGGGGATTTGTGACATGGAATAAAAAATTGACCGTTTGATATGTGGGCCATGATCTGAAGATCTGTTTTGTGAAAGATAGGTATGAAAAACATTTTCCCTTATTTGATTCAAAGGAAGCAATGGTTTTCAAGGGGTCTGGGACGTGGGCGCATTCGGAGAACACATGGGTGCGTTTAGAGGTACCTTATATATAAAGGATTTGGTCGAACAAATTTGATCCATGATTCATTAAAAAAAAATGCAAATATGGGACTTGAGAAGAGTTGAACCCATAACCCGTTTGGTAAAATTGTACAACAAAAATAGTCACACAACGAACTAAGTAATTAGATTGATTCAATGTTAATGCACATTAAAAATTATATTAAGCAACTAAGTCTAATTTGGGGCCAGCCTTGGTCAACATAACATTCAATTAGTGCTAATTAATAACCACTATTAACCACTAATCTCAAAATTTTACTATTTTTTTTTTAGAAAGGAAAACTTTACCATTAAAGCAAATACTTTATGATTACCAATATTTGCAATCGAAGATTTCGGTTTGGTAACTGCAAGGAAAATTACAAACGGAAGATAGATTTGTTGAGGACAAAGTATGGGCAGTTGACATGATACAACGTGATTAGCTGCACTGACCTGCATTAATTAAGCTTCACCGTACTTGCATCCAATTGCATTGCGCCACAACAATTGCACGTACTTTGTCCTCAACAAGTCTGTCCTCCATATAACATTGCCCGCAACCATAATCAGAGTTTTTCGTAAGGGACAACATTATATGTCAAACAAAGTGTAGGCAGCTGATGTGGTGCGATGTAATTGGCCGCAAGTACCGTGAGGCCCAAATAATATAGGTTGGGGCAGCCAGTCATATCGGATCATGTCAACTGCCTGTACTTTGCCTGTACAAAACCAGCCTATCGTTTGCAATTTTCTTTTGCAAGTTAAACTCGTTGATCACTGTCTTGAATCAGACTTTTTCAGCTCAATATTCCACAAAAATTATCTTTAGGGTTTAGGACACCCATACTTTATTAGTAATTCTAGTTGCGAATAGGGTACCCAAACTTTATTAGTAAAGCAAATACTTTACTGTGCAAAATAGATCAAATAATGAAACTTTAATTAAGAAAATTTTCGAAATCTTCTACTGCAATAATAACCAGTAGGTTATAAGAGAAAAGCTTAACTAATGATTGATGATATACATAAAAAAAAATTAATTAGAAAAATTTATTGGCAGATGAACCCTGTTTGGGGCTCATTATGAGATCTCTGAAATGGGTCATTGGCTTGCAGCCCAGTTATTAAGCCCCACTCATTGATTTTATTTATTATTATTATTAAAAATATTTTTTATTAATTTATTACAATAATAATTATAAAATATATGGAGATGAGTCGCACTACATCAACTAGTAAGAAACTTGTGTTATATACGAAAATAAAATAAATAATAAATAACTTGTTTAAGTGGCCAAAAGCATGGGATTCATTTGGTAACATGGGCCCACCTAAGTTTACCAAAAGCATTGGCTTCATCTGGAATATGGGCCCACCTAGGTTGACCCCACCCATTGACACCCCTAAATAGATGACCAGAGTTGTTTGACGGTCATGTTGACTAAGTGGACCGAATGATGAAATTCTTGAGAACCATCAAGAAAAACCCTCTAGTTTTTATGGCATTTGACAATTGACAATTTTAAATCTTTTGAGAGATGTTTTAATTTAATGAATATTCAAGCCCAATTGGATGGCTCGCAACCGCTTATACTTATAGGCGTAATTCTTTTGGGTTAAGTTATTTAATAGACTATTTTTTTTTATAAATGATGTCATATGATATAGACAACTAGGATGTAACTTATATATGACAATTTGAAATGACCGCTCAGACCAATATACCATAATATTGTCTAATTTTAGGCTTAGGTTCATGACCGGTGGCATGGGCTTAAGTCCCCACCCAAAACGCGTTAATCGTAAATCAGAGCGCAGAGCAGAAGATATTTTCAAGTTCTGGGCTTAAATATCCTCCCCAATTTTGTTCATGGCATAGGCTTAAGTTTCCATCCAAAATGCGTCAAGACACGTAGTATTTGCAATTATATATATCCTAGAATCAGGACTTTTCTCAATCTAATGTGGGTCTATTACAAGCACTTGAAGAAATATCTCAGATAACCAAGTACTCACATTGAATAACACATACGGAAAAAAGTCTTATTCAACAACCCTTACCTTAATAATCTAATAGAGGAAGCAATCCTGGAGTGTAGAACACACACAGGTTAAGATATGTTATAGTTAAAACTATATACTTGATCACATTTGTAAGCCACATGGTTTAGCAGTAACTAGTATTTTAATAGTGTAAGAAAGTGTATTTTGGTGTAAGATTATTTAGCCAATGTTTAAAGGACTTTAAATAGTATTCTAAAATTGTAAGTTGTGTACTTTGGTGTAACATTTTTTAAACCTAAGATCTTTTTTCCTTTTTTTTTTTCTCTCTCAACCTATGATTTAAGTTTTCCATCCCAATTTCTGACACAATAGATTTTGAAATCATTTGTTTATCATCTGTTGGTAGATGTTGATTTCACATGACATACATCCCAAAAAATTAACGTGATCACAGATGTGTACCACTACCATCAACGTAATTTTGGTACAGTTTTTGGATTATTTGTCATGCCGCATCAACATATGACCATTTAATGATAGGACATGATCTCAAGATCTATTAAGTTGAAGGTTGGAACAAAAGCTTATTTGTCATACCCAATAACAAAACAAAGGGAAATGTAATGCACATATCATGGTGCACTTATTGATGCAATTCAAGGTTTTAATGCAGTCTCCGAAAGAGTCGATGACAGAAAATGGACAGTATTAGATGTGCTTAAGGGTTAGCTCTATTTGCAGCTACCGAATTACTTAGGGCGTAGATTGAAAACCATCGACTCCTTCATATCAGACGCTGGAGATCATATTTCATCTCAGTCTTCTACACAATGGATCTTGTGACCATGTGCATATTATTAGATGATTAATTTTTTATTTCACACACACACACGTCCCAAAAAGTGACCTGAAAATCATGTGACACACATCACGCTCCAATGTGATCTTTAGATCAATTTTTTTAATCTCTGCCACATGGAATAGAAAAAATGACAGTCTATGATACGCTCATAGTCTCAAGATCTATTAGTTTTCAGCGTAGGTGCCTTTAGTAATTCGATAGATGCGAATAGAGGTACCTATGGGCTAATTGAGACAAATTATTTTTACGAAAATTTTAACATGAGAATTGCACTCAGCTGTGTTGTGGAGTGCAAAATGGGTAACGCATTTTGCCACTCCACTAAACGGACACGAGTTCAATAATATAGGGGGAGAAATCCAAATATGAAGAAGGAATCTAACGCTGTGTATGACAGAAATTTGAAGGCAAAACATGTGCCAATCTAAAATTTTATAAGGACGAGAATACCTCTAAGCTCAGCCCTGTTATGGAGTGCAAAATATGCAAAGCATTTCTGCACTCCACGAAACGCCCACATGTTCATTCAGGAATCTAAATTGGACTCAGCCGTAGGATCAACTTCTTATTACAATAGAAGAATGGATATGTTGCCAAGCAAAATACACTTGTGGTTTATATGCAATGATTTATATCCACATAATACCCACTAAAGGGGTTGCCGCAACGATTGACAACTTGGGGCATGTTCCCAAGGTAGTCAATTCGAAACCACCCTTCTGCTGTAAAATTTTTGCCACGTAAGGTGTGTAAATCGTGAAATACTCAGTGCCGTGGTTCAGGGGATGGCACCCCATACGGATTTGTCCAATCCCAAGCTTGGGACACCCTATGTAAAAATAAAAATATAGTAATAATAATTTATACTCACACAGCGTGCCATTGAAACCCATTAGAATTTAAGGCCATTTGCACCTACCGAATTTCTAAGGGAACTAACCACTGAAAACATTGACCGTTAGAATTTAAGGCCATGGGGTACCATCAGACTATTAGTTTTTTATTTCATGTGACACACATCCCAAAAAGTGATTCAAGAATGAATGTTTGATCAAATGTGTTTCTTGGATCACCTATTAAGATTTGTGCCACATTAAATCAAAATCTTACAGTCTAATGGTCTCAAGATCAATTCCAAGGAATAATGGGGCAAAGAAACGATCTCTATCAGTCAATGATTTTCAATATTGGTGCCCTTAGAGATTCGGTAGGTGCAAATAGAGCTATCCAATTTAAAAATGTATCTCAGTATCTCTTACAGTTGATATGATCATCTAATAACAACTTTCATATTTTTTCCAATTTGTAGCCATAAATCTCTAAAAATCTTCTTTTTATCGGTAAATCTGTGTGAGAGTTCCAAGTCAATTTCACTGGAATTCCAAAGAGAGGAAGAACCAGAGGATGTTAGAGAGTGACAGAGTAATTTGGAGCGTTGGCTATTTAATTTTTTTACTTTTCTGAAAACTACTTATTACTATTTTTTTATATTCTTATTTGAGTATTAGTGAATTACCCAAAAAAAAGAGAAGGGAAAATGGAAAAATGGTTATAACTAACAGTTAGTTACTTGGTTAGTTCATTTAGAAGCCAAAGAATTGCCCCGATTCCATCCAAAGTAGGATGCAAGCTTTGAACCGAACACCAAAATCGAACCGAAAACCGAGGGTCCCGAATTGGACTGAACTGCACTGTAAACCGACACACACTACAAAAAACAAGACTATTAGCGGCAAACAAAAAATGTCGCTATTAACAAAAAAACTGCCGCTAATATCTTTGTCACTAATAGTCTTAATAGGCTTTAATAGTTTTTTTATTAATAATGGCTGTTTTTTGCTCCAAAAAATTGCCGCTAATAGTTTTATTTTTTGTAGTGGTATAAAACGAACCAAACCCCAATTAAGTTGGGTTTCGGTTTGGATGGCTCGAAACTGAAAACCGAGGGGGTAGGTTGAGTAAACCGAAAAAAATACCCTAAAAAAATAAAAATAAAGTAGGTTTACCTAGACTGAACCGAATCGGTTTTAATTTCAGAAAAAAAAATATGAACCGAATAGAACCAAAAGGGTTTCGGTTTGGAGTGTATCGAACCGAACACTCAAAAATTCAGGTTCGACTCTGTACACCGAACTTTGCATCCCTAATCCAAAGCCTCCCAGATAGGTTGCAAACTTCAAAGTAAGAAAAAAATTATAACAAAGAGGTAAGTAAATGGAAAAAGAAACGGAGATGAGGAGAGAGAGATAGCTATTTCTTATTGGGCTACAATAGTCTAAGACTTTGATCCAAATCCATATTAAATATTTTGTCTAAAGCTTTGGTTATGCATAAATGATGTGTACCTCTCTAATCATCTAAACAACCCTAAAGCCCGTGAGGTAAACTCGACCCATTTACCTTGCGGGCTTTTCATACATACGTACTAAGGGTGGGCTTAGTGGGCTTAGGGTGGGCTTTTTGGTTTTCAATTCAGTTCAACTTCAACCAAGTCGAACCAAACGATTCGCTCTTGGTTTCATTTAACTGATATTTCAAAATATTGGAATGGGATTGAACCGAACCAAAAGTGAGCTGAGATCCCCTTCTTATGGTATGCTCATGCTTATGGTCCCTTTGAGAATGTGTGCCATTTCGGTCAACATCTAATTATATGCTAGGTGGGATATGATCTCAAGATTCTATTTTATAGAAGACAGGGACGAAAAATGTTCTCCATTGTCTGATTCTAGTTAGTCAACAGTCAACCATGAAAACCTTTGGTTGCCCTTACCAAACATTCGGTTGCAAATGCCTGTACACTTTCCTAACATTGGAAATGTGTGTGTGGTAGGCGAAACACCCTTACTAGATAGATTTGAAAGGCCACACAATAATATGAATGAATTTTGAAAATTGGTATAAAGGGGCACAGGCCACCGGAAAGGAACTGGTCACTCATGCAGTGCTAAACTATCAAAAGCTGGCTGTCATATATTTTGAAGTTTCTAAATTTATGCACCTCCCTTAAGGTTTGACCAGTTTGGCAATGCACGAAATCAGTCAGTGCACTTAGGGGTGTAAGTTTTCACCCTAAACCCAAACCCGAATCAAAAGCCAAGCGAACTGAATCAGTCTCAAAAGCGAGTCGGATCAATTCTGGGTGCCAAAAACTGATAATCGGAGAGGTAGGATGAGAAAAACCAGAAAATACCTGAAAACAGAAAAAATACATAAAATATAAAATAAAAATAAAAATTCGAAACAAAACCGAAAAACCCCAAATTTTAGGGTTCCGCTCCACGGTTTCGATTTAAACAAAAAAGCAAAAGGAACAAAATTATAACAAAAAAACAAGCACGCTGTAACAACCCAACCCACCTTTATTTATGTTTGACCTTTATTTTTCCTTGATTAGTAGTTATTTCACTGGTTCGGTATCGTTTTTATTCATTATTTATTTATGCTCTTATTCTCCATCTTTACATTATTGGATTCACGAATTTTATGAAACCATATTAGCGTGAGAACTATGATTATGTATATTTATGCTTAGCATATTTGGAATGCGTGCGGGTCATTACACAGAATTCTAGGCCCTCAGAATGGGGGAAAATTTTTGGTCGTGACACAAACAAACAGAAACCTAACTAATTCAGTTTCGGTCGGCTTCAATTCAGGCTGAACCGAACCGGAAACCTAAATAGTACCGATTCTGCATCTCTATGTGCACCTATGGCAACAGTTCTTTCTTTTCTCCTCAAAGATTATAACAAACCAAGATATTACTTTTCCCTTAGGATGTCTAAAATAATTAGATACCCTGGAGACGCTTTGGAGATTCGAAATATTTTTCTCGCTCCAATAATAGGGTTATAAAATATTACTCGCCACTTACTCTAGCCGTGGTGCCTGGTCGTCTATTAATAGTCTGTTATTCTGTAGGTGACCATCTAGCCGTCAGTCTAGATGCTTATTGGAGCAGTGCAGGTGAGCATATAGCCATCAGTCTAAGATGCTCATTTGATAGGCCTAAGAATAAGATTCGAGCTTTAATAAATTGAGATATGCTGATCATCTGATCGTTAATTGAAGCATCTACACCATACCATGGCACCTCAACATTCCAAAAACACATAATATTAAAATCATATCAAAATAAGTTACAAAAGCAAATGCAAGAAATTGCAAAATGGAAAGATTCCGTGGTTTTCCGATTCCTTGGTGGGGTAGTGCAGCATACGCAGTACCTGTTTAGGGGCTAACACCTTGTTTAGCAAAGGGAGCTAAAACTTGCACATGAGATTCGTACCGTGGCACATCATTAAAAAGAAAGACTTCAATATTTGTGGGATTTGTGCCATGTTGAACAAAATAAAAGCCGTCTGATTTAAAGACCATGCTTTAGAGATCCTAGAGGACAAAATTTGGCGTGAATCATGATCTCAATCATATGATTTGTCAAAGTCAACCATTGAATCAGATGGTTGCCTATTGAATCAGAGGGTAGGGATTGTATTTCATGCCAATCTTTGGCCTCAAGAATCTTTCAAAAATGGTCTTCAAATCAAAAAAGCTTAGATAATGTTCCATGTAGCACAAATCTGAAAAAATAACAAAGTCTTTGTTTGTAATCATTTGCCACAGTAGAAACCTAGTGTGCAATTCTTAGCTCCCTTTCCATGGTAATTAAGATGCATCTTAGCTCTCTTCACTAACATCTTTTAGATCTCGTTGAACCATTGTGCATCTGTTGTTGATATGGCCGAAGCGGATTTCCACTCTTTTCGTCCTTCATCCGCAGATAAACCTGTTTGGGCAGCTAGTCGAGACGGCGGTTTCAAAGTTAACCTCTTATATAAAATATTGGTGAAACGGCAATTTCAAAGTTAATCTCTTATATAAAAAATTGGCTAGTGCTGGTACTCCTCTATGGTGGCTATACATTTGGAAGGCCAAAGTTCCAAGCAGGGTTATTATAATTACTTTGCAAATGATAGTGGATAAAATCTTAGCGGTGATAACCTTAAAGCGAGAGAATTTGCTATGGCAAATAGGTGTTTGATGTATAATACTGAAGAAGAGAAAGCGGCTCAATTATTCATTCAATGCAGCCGCTCTTATTTGGTCCTTTCTTCTTAACTAATTCGAGATTACATGGGCCATGCCTAACTCATGTGATACAATTATGAATATTCACAGACACTATAAAAATAAGGTGTTGCAACGGCACTTGCTGTTAAGGCAGTTTTTGATAATGACAGAACTAATAGCGGCATTTTTTTTGTAGTGACATGATTAATAGCAGTAGTTTTTTGTTAATAGTGGTAGTTTTTTACTGCGGCTAATAGTCTTATTTTTTGTAGTGAGAATAGACTCTGAGGGTAGGATGAGAAAGACCATCTATTCTCCCTTTTCTGGCATTCGGGCTCATATGAAAGGAAATAAAGGGTTTTTTGTAAATACTCCCATGAGTTATGCTGATATTACAACAAATCCCTCCAGTTATAGTTATTTGCTCTAAACCCCCTAGTTAGCATTTTGGTGTTTATAAAATACCCTCTTTAACGGATGCAACTTTAAATGGTTAACCAGGTGTTAAAGAATAGCCTAAATACCATATTTATCATTTTTAAAATTAAAGTACTAAATTGCCACCCTCTACACGTGATTAGTGTTGGCGCCCATCCACTTACAAAAACAAGTAGTTTTAAATCCACCCACCAAATCTTTAAATTCACCCACCAAAATAGACTTTCCATCCATAAACTCATGGCTAGTTAACGGCAGGGGGTTATATGAAACAGAAACACAAAAATAGGGGCTACAGAATAAATACCCATAACTCAGGGGGGTTTCTTATAATATTAACATAACACGAGGGGTATATGCAAAAAACCCGAAAATAAACAACCGCGCTTTTGAAGGGAGATAAATGAAAATTTTGAGGCTTTCTGATAGAATTCATATCCAGGCTTTACAATGGGCTCATAGTCTAAAGCTCATCCAACTTTATTCCATTCGGGATTGGGCATACAACCTTATGGATAATGATGGTGGGGTTATTATAGATCAGGAGGTTTCTTACTGTCCTTTGTCTGGTAACTGGCCTACTTAGTGGGCTCTACTATTGGTTGTGTGTCCTTTTAGTTTTGATTTTGATAAATCTGCGCATCCAACTCAAAACTAATTGGCTATTAGTGGAGGGGCCCAGGAAATTATAAGGGGAGACACACTACAAAAAATAAGACTATTAGTGGCAGTCATAAACTGCCGCTATTAACAGAAAATAGCCGCTAATAGTCTTAATAGTTTTTTGTTTAATAGCGGCAGTTTTTTGCTGCAAAAAATTGCTGCTAATAGTCTTATTTTTTGTAGTGAGAGACAAGGCTATAATTTATCCAATATGAGACTAAACTTCAACACACCTCGGCACCTGTTGGCGGGACTGAGCCAAAGCATGTGGACAATCAACCTGAGTGATGTGAAGTAAAGAAAAGTCTGCTCTGATACCATGATAAAATCCTATGGGCCTAACTCATCCTAACAAAACTGGCTTGTAAGGTGAGGATTGCCCAAGTTATATATAGCTCAAGGCTTCCAGCCCACAGGTAATGTGGGACTATCATTTACGCCTCCTCACGTATAATGTGTCTCTCTGCATACATGTGATACTTGCTCTGATACATAAAATTTTACATGGCATTAGAGCAAGTATTTCTCCACTCCACGTCACCCAATTCAATTGTGAGCATGTTAGAATAGTCCCACATTGTCTATGGGCTTGGAGGTCTTGGACTATATATAATTTAGGCACTCGTCACCTTATAAGCTAGGTTTGTGAGCTTGAGTTAGGCCCATGAAATTCTACATTGTATCAGAATAAGTACCATAGGGATGTAAAGATACAGGTTACATGTGAGGGACTAAATGATAGTCGAGTTGGAAGCCTTGGGTTGTATATAACCTAGGCAATCCTCACCTTACAAGCTGGTTTTGTGAGGTTAAATTAAGCCCATAAAATTCTACATATTTTTTATCTATTTATTTTTGAGTTTGTTGGGATTCTCTTTGGTGAACTCCTTGCTCACAATTTAATCCCTATCGCCTAGTGTTTATTCTTTTCACGGGGGCCTTCTAGTCTTCGGGGTGATGGCACCGCTGAAGATCCCTTATAGTTCGCTCGGGTGTGTATTTCTCTCGTTGGTTTTAACGGAAAAAAATAAAAAATTAAGAGTTGGTTTTGGTTCAATTGGTTGGACCTGACCACACATATCGTTGCTACAAAATCGTGCAAATGAAAGCTACAGATCCAATGTTTAGAAGCCTCTGCAATCAGTTTTATGGTCTTTCGAATTTGTGGCCAACCAATGTCATGGTGCTGATTAATGGGTAAATGTCCTAAAAATAGGAAGTAAAGAAACCAATTAGGGGGTGCCACTGTTTTTACTTTTGTACTTTTCATAAAAACACACTAGGGGGTGTCAACCGGTTGCAATTAGAAAATGGCATTTGTCCGACCGGGTCAGGTCAGGTCGACCCAACCCGACCTTGTAGCCAACTCAACCCAACCCGATTTGTCTGATGCCCGACCTGACCCGATGGGTGGCTTTTAGGTATAAAAAAAAAATCGAGTCGGCTGCCCTAGAGAGTAGAAACAAACAAAGATCACATAAAGAAACCCATGATTTCTCTTTCTTGTTGATGGCAAAACTTATTAGCCAAGAGCGTCAGAATCCAACTCAACCTGTTCAATGCTCTGGTACTTGTACAGCCTAGCACATATTAGATAATAACCAAAGTTCAACACACCCACCACAGTTAACAACCAATACACGTTGTCTAATCTCCCATTATTAATGTCATCGGGCAACCATCCGGTGAGATCTCGAACTACATCCACTATTGCAGTGCTTAGATAAAAACCGATCCCGATGATCAAGGCGATCATCGCAGTTGCAGTACCGCGCATTAAGACCGGAAATTCTTGATAGTACAATGCCACTTGTCCTGGAAAATGTAAAGCCTCGCCAATGCCAACAATGACAAGTGGCAGCACAAGCCACATTGCTGACATAGGCACGATCGACCCTGCCACATTGCCTAAGTGGTGAGAGTGAGCCACATGGAGCCGCCTAGACTCAACCAATGCAGACCCTGCCATGCTGATAAAGTTGAGAGTGTGGCCCAAGCCTAGTCGTTGAAGCGGCGTCAGTGTCCTACCTGTTAACTTATGGACCATCGGATAGATGATGCGATCCAAAATAGAGAGTGATACAGCTGTGGCGAGTAGCGTGAACACGAGGATGGAACTAGGCGGTATTTCAAAGTGGGGACCGAGGTGGCGGTCCATGTTTAATGCTTGGAGGACTGTGAGGCTGGCTTGGACCCCTATGGTGGTGCTTAGAAAAATTGAGGTTGTCCACAGTGGGAAAATTCTGATTAGGATTTTGAGGTCTTCTACTTCTTGCACTGTGCAAAGTCTCCATGGTTTTGCTATTGTCCCATTTGGATGAGTGTCTCCTGCAGTATTTTGAGCTGCATGGTTTAGGAATCTGCAAGGGGAGTTAATTTCAATTAGTTGGATAAATAATAATTAGGTTTCTTCCTTAGAATTATGAGAACAGGGTTTGTAAAATTTAATCTAATATTATTGTCTAATCTATGACTCAACAAAAACCGTGATCTTTACAATTTAGCGGCAGAGGCCAGATTTTCTTCAAAGGGGAAACAATGGTGACAAAGAAAATGAGTTACAATTAGATAAAGCGACTGCATCCTCAAGTGCCCTTTTGCAGTGGAGAGTATGAAAGTGTGTAGGATCTAGAGATCTCTAGTGCCAAATTTTGGATGACAAACGATTTTTACTCTTTAATTCAAAGCCGTCAAATGTCATATAAAATTAATGGCTATCATATATATATATATATGAACGACATATGGCATGAGGCCCAATTTACTAACTACAGTTAATATTTTTAAAACATTTTAAAAATTATATTCTCTTTCAGCCATCATATTTGACTTTTTAGAGGTCACTTTCTTTTCTCTCTTCTCTACCTTTTTCGATAGAAGTGTCAAACATACTTTTTAAGGTCTATTTTACTCAAAAAATGTGGGCCAGCGACAGCGAAGTACTGACACTCCGATAGAGAAGCGCTGACACCCCGGTAGAAAAGTGATGGACGATACCTCAATAGCGAACCGCTGGCACTCTCATAGCGAAGCGCTAGCACCTCGAGAGAGAAGCGTTGACGCCTCGATAGCAAAGTGCTGACACCCCAATAGAGAGAAGGGGTAGAAAAGAGGTGGGTTGGTGGGGTCCTAACACCCATGTGGTCAAGCGCAAGGTATTTCGAATAGGTTATCTACTTTGTTGGAAACAAAGGTAACCATAATTAAAATATAATTAAATGATTATAAAACAACATACATCACTTTACAAAAATACGCTACTTGTCACGCTTATATGGTAAATGATTATTATGCACAAAGATATCTCTACACCCGAGTGTATTCTCCCGGGTCTCATATATATATATATATATGGGCATGATGCGTAGTGCATTTTTATGAACTAGAGTTGATGTCAAGCGAAATTTATACCGAAAACTTTGGGTGGGAGCTGAAGATGGCAACTCTGTTACCCCACCATGTCCATAGTAATAATCCTCACTTTCCGACGACAAACCCTCCTTCCTCTTTCGAAATGCTGCAATTACGACACGTGCTAATCTTTTAAAAGGGCTTCCCTTTGGCTTAACCATGTGGTAATTGCGTTTCCCAAGGAGGAAAACGGCTATGCCAAGTACGTTAGCCACCACAGAGAGCCCAAACCCTAACCCCCACCCCACATTGTCCTGAATGTACACAAAGCCGGTCGCACTTATGATTCCGACAACATAAAATGTGAAAAAAAACCAATTAAAGAAAATGTGTTGATCAATTGGCTTGTCGAATTGGTCGGCCCCCATTGTAGCAGTAGTAAACCGTGATCCGCCGATTCCTAGACCAACCAGAGCTATACTGGTGTAGAGGACCGCAAATTGACCCTTCGACGGAGCTTCACACGCGTGTGACCCAAATGCACATGAGGGAGGCCTTAGGTAATCTAGCGTGGCAGTTAAAGTCAATAGAATCACACCCTACAGTAAAGGTTGAGAATAACATGAGTTTGGTTAGAGTAAATAAATCCTTTCACATAAAGTTTGAATCTTTTAAATAGCGGTCTCAATGGGTTGAGGCTTGAGTTGGACCCTTTATGAGCCGAGTATGGGCTAAGTTTGGTATCAGAGCCGACCCTGAACATAGGGGGCCGCCTTGGACCCCTAATTTTGGGCCGAAAATGAGGGCCTCAGTCAATTGTTCAAAAGCCCATGGCCCAAACTTATTTATTTATTTTTTAAGAGGGCTCCATTTTGGTTCTCATTTATTAATCTGGCATAGGGCCCCTAAAATCCTAAAGGCCAGCCCTGGTTGGCATGCCTTGTATATAAATGGGCTAGTTCAGGATGCCAAATTAAAAATGGGACCATTTAAGTCCAATCCATTCTCAGCCTGATCAACCAGATAAATTGGGACCCTTTCTATAAAAATTCTCGGGTCAGCCCATGATCTAGCACACCATGAGGTAGATATTGACTAAGGAAAGCAAGCTCGAATCATAAATGAGCTGGCCTAACCTGATTTGCAAGTGGGTTTAAATATGGCAAATATTTTATGTTTCATACCCATATCCACAGTTTGTTATAATAGACTTGGTCACAATGTAATATAGCCAAGTGGGTAGATCGGAGGGTGGAGGTTGTTGGATATTTGTGGTCAATTCCTTTACACATCTTTGGGTTTCTATGAAATTGGGTTGGACCTTTGATCACACGTATCTCGAGGCAATAAGAAGCAAGTAATTTCTTAATATAAATGATATGTCTACACTCTTTCTTTGATGGGTTAGGAAAGAGAGGTGGCTATATAAGGAGACCATCGTCTTCTCTTCATCTTAATCTAGCGCATTCTCATCTATAGGCTAAAGTTAGAGAACATGAGAGGTAACGTTGACTCTAGTGGGAGTTATCTCTCTAGTATTGGTTAATTTATTTTATTATTTATGTATTATATCTTTTATTGTTGTGCGCATGTTATTGTAGGTATATGTGATTATACTCTAACAATCTGCATAGAGATTTTATCACATGACAGAGTTGTAAGGTTGGGTCTCGTTATCCCTTATTTGACTTAGGTTAGATGTGATTAGCCATCACATCGGTAAACCTTCGTTTAGATAATTTGGTAACGGGAAGTCATTAGCAGGGGGTCAATAACGTATTAGAAACGACATATCATTGGGAGTATGAAGCATGAGACGAATATGTAATTAGTTATTTGGTATATCACTTAGTAAAAGCTTAAGTTCATTAATGATATTTGTTTTGTGATTATGGATTGTCTAGTGTCGATTCCTAAGATGAAATACTTTCTGCTTCATGATCCTTCACTAGTATTATTTTTGAATTTGAGTAGTTATGAAGCATTGAGATAGTGAGGGTCAATAATTTTTCAAAATAAAAATTGGATGGTCATTCGCTTTTCAAAGATTGTCAACTCAGAGAGTCACTTTCAAAATTTATGTTTATATGAGTTAACGTATAAACCAAGTGGGAGCATATTAGATATTTGTGATCAACACCCTAACCCATCTTGGGATTTTCATAAAACTGGGTTAGGCCTTTGACCACACGTATCTCGAGGCGATAGGAAGTATGTAGTTTCCTAATATAAGTGATATTTCTTCACTCTCTTTCCTATCTTCTCTTTCTTTTCTTGATGGGTTAAGAAAGAGAGGTGACTATATAAGGAGACTATCGTCCTTTTCTTCCTCTTAATTTAGCGCATTCTCATCTAGAGGCTAATGTTGTGTATGGCATAGCTCTGTTCTAGCCCCTACCACAGCAGAGTTAACCTACTTTTGTTGGTTCTCATTCTCTTCTCTAACTCCCTATAAAGGAGGATGCACTTGATCTAACAGCAGTCTTTTTACTCTCTACTAACTCTTTATCATAACAAATAAAATCTGCTCTAGCAAAAAGTGTGTAGAGAGGATGGTAGAATTACTAAACAGGTAAATCCTGCATAAAATTTTGCTATGCAAGGAGTTATCAAGGAGAAGGGCTACTTGTTAAAGCAAGTGAACTCTGCTACGGCAGGGACTAGCAGAGGTCTATGTCATATGCAGCCTAAACCTAGAGAAGATGAGAGGTAGTGTCGATTCAAATTCTCTGACGGAGATTACCGGCGTGGCGACCCGAGAATAGATACAAGGTATACATACTCTTATAAAGACGTATATTTAATCGTCTGATTAGAACCTAGATCCTAAAATTTCTTACCGAGGTTTCACAAAATTAGATAGCGCATTAGAGTTACCAGCAAGGAGATTAGAGATGAAAGGAGGATGACGTAGAAACAGCCAGAAAAGGAGTCAGCGATTATAGCTCCGGCGACAGGAAAGAGACTAGTGCAACCGCCGATTATGTTTGCGGTTTGAGCAGCGTCGATGGCCTTCACATTGAAACGGCGTATCAGAAACACTATTATGTTAGAGAACGCCCCGCCAGCTGCTAACCCGAGCCCCAGAGTTGATCCTGAATACGAGAGAACAACATCATGCCATTTAAAGCAAGAAAGAGCAATAGAAAAAAAAAAAAAAAATAAGAGAGAGAGAGAGAGACCTGCAATAAAGGGAAAGGTGACCCAACCACCTCGTTTGCTCCATACATTTGCCATTCTTTCTCCACCGGGTGTATGTTCGATTGAGTGTCTGACCGAACTACTGAATCTAGATTGTTGTGCTTCTGAATTAGCCATGAAAATCTCAATATCTCTCCAATGAAGAATAAGCCAAAGACGAGGGAGAGGAAGAATATTTATTTCGCATAATCAGTAGTGCACCACTATGGGTCACTGTCAGTGGTGATTGCATGTACGGGTGGGTGTGGCCCTCAGTGACTAAAAATTAAAAAAAAAAATAATAATAATAATTGTTTTGACAAAACTTATGGGAAGTTTTTTTTTTTTAACTTTTCATGGGTTGGTGAAGAAAAAGAACTCATTGAATGTTTTATTTTAAAATCTTATCATGATTTTTTTTTTTTTTTTTTTTCAGTTGTTTGGCTATATTGTGTAAAATTATTTTCTGAAAGCACCATTTTTCACTCCATGAGAACATGTAACCTCACCTCATCTCATCGGGCCAAAATGTATTAGTCGCTTTAAATTAGAACATGAATTTTTTTTTTTGTCCCAACTTTTTACAAGATGAGTCTTGAGATCATAGGCATACACTCAAATAGTTTTTTATTCCGCCTAGTACAAATCCCAAACAATAACTCTAAACTCGTGAGACATACATCAAGCTCAAGTACAAATCACGAGTCATTTTTTGGAATGGGTGCAACATGATATAAAAAAACTGATATACCCATGATCTCAAGATGCATCATCTGAAAGATTGGGATAAAAGCAATCTCCTTTTTTAAATTCAAAGCAATCAATACATGTTGGCTAGAGGAGATAGGGTGAGGTTACAATTTTACAGTGCAAATAAATAGTACGATTATGAGGTGAGGTTGCATTTAAACCATATGATATAAAGGCCATGATCTACAGATCTACGATGCAAAAGAGTAGTGCAAAACTCAATTTCTATTATATGATTCGATACAATCAACTGTGTAATCGGATAAGGGCTTTGAAGTGCATTGAGTCATATGATAAAGATTATGTTTGGTGCCAATCTTTCACTTATGATCTTTAGATCATGGCCTTCAAATTAACTGGCTTAGATGGTTGGGTTACATTTATTAGCGTCGTTGTTTATGGGTACCTCTGTTCGCGTCCATACGTTCTTTGAAAGCGCCCACGTCCCAGACCCCTTGAAGACTATTGATTTATTCAGATCAGATGAGGGTGATTGTTTTTCACCCCGGTCGTCCATAAAATAGATCTTAAGATCATGTAACACCTATCAGACGGCCAGTTTGTGATTCCATGTGTCCCCAGTCTCCAAAATATGGCCCTAAAGTCACGTTTGAGCATGATGTGTATTATATGATTGAAGAGTCATATTTTGGATATCGGTGATACAGGAAATTAAAAATTGATCGTCAGATTGATGCACCATAAACCTAAAATCTATTTTGTGGAAGATATTTGTTAAAAAAGATCTCCATCATCTGATCCGAAGAAATCAACGATTTTTTCAAGGGTCTGAGATGTAGGCGCTTTCAAAGAATGCGTGGGCGTGAAGAAAGAGGTATTGACATGTGTGCCATATCAACAAAAAAATTGAGCGTTTGATGATAAGCTCATAGTCTCAAGATCCATTATATGAAAAATTATGGTAAAAAAAAACCTTGATCGATTGATCTAAAGCAATCAAACGATTTTAAGCATGAAATATCTGAGTTGAAAAGAGCGAATTTTGGGTTGCGAGGGTGGCCACCAAAATTTCTCTGAGCTTTTAACCCATATTATGGGGAGAAAAAAGTGCCAACCAAATTTTGGCTAGAAATTTTATGTGAGTTTTTTTCCAAAAAACTCTAGTTTGTGGGTCCCACCATATTGCCAAACACTTGCAAATTGCAGTTTTGTGAGAAATTTCAAATTTCCAGCTGATTTTTGCCAGAACTCGTGTTAACAAACGGGGACGAGTCGGTAAAAAAAAAGCTGAATTTTGCCATGGGTATCTCTATTCGCACCCATGCCTATTGCTTTAGATCAACGATGGAGATCGTGTTTCAACCCAACATCCCACATAATAGATCTTGAGATCATGGCGCACCTATGAGACATTAAATTTTTTATTCCATGTGTCACTGATTTTAAAAAAATGCCCCTAAATTGAGGCTTGGGCATGATCTGACATATGATTCAAAGACCATTTTTTTGGGATATGTGACACTTGGAATAAAAATTGACCGTCTGATAGGTGTGTCATAATCTCAAGATCTCTTGTGTGGAATATTGGGATAAAACATAACCTTCATCATCTGATCCGGCTTAATCAATGGCTATCAAGGAGTCTAGGATGTGGGCACAAACAAAGGTACCCATTTTGCTTTTCTTACCCAAAGATTTCTATTTGGTTATAATGTGGGGTCCACTTTCTCGATTTTTCTAAGATAAAATCGAATAAAATCTGGAGCTAAAATTTAACTTTTTTTTTGTTTTGCTGATTATTTTTTTGGGAGTCATTACTTGCACACGTTTATCAAGTGATTGCACCGAATTTAAAGATAGACTTGGTATTTTAGGGACATGTGATATGTAAAAATGCAATATGAGCCATCTGATTTGAAGTTCATGAGTAATAGATCTCTGGTACATAAAATTGGAGCAAAACACGATACTTGTCACATGCTTTATTGTAGTCAACTGTTGAATTATATAATAGCCTTTGACTCCATTTAATCAAATGATGAAAATTATATTTTATTCTATTCTTTTGCAATTGACATCTTTAAATCATTACCTTCAAATCAAACGACTTAGATGGTGTTTTCACATAGTAGTGATCGCCAAACTTGCAAGTCTTTCATTTAAATTTGGTGCAATTTAGTGTAATCACTTGAAAAGGGTGAAGTAATGGCTCTCTTTTTTGTTTCGGCCACCGGCGTAGCTAAAATCTAAAGGCGACTAATTTATTTGCAATCCTTAAAATTTGAGATTCTTTCTTCTCAAGTTTTACATGCCACAATCATTTGACTCTTTTGAATTTGACGATGAAGATAGGTTTTAAGCCAAAATTTTCACACAATAGATCTTGAAACCATGGACTTGCTATCAAACGCTAGGTTTTAAGCCAAAATTTTCATACAATAGATCTTGAAACCATGGACTTGCTATCAAACGCTAGTTTTATCTTCGTAGCACACATCTCAAAATGTAGCCCAAATTTGTGATGTGTGATTCATGGCTATTTAGTCACTTTATTGAAATTTTTGCCACTTAAAATAAAAAATTAATCGTCATATGGCATGCTTATAATCTCAAGATCCTTTGTGTGGAGGATTGGAGTGAAAAACGTTCTCCATCGTCTAAGTCAAATCAGTCAATTGTCAATGATCAAAATATCTTATGAAAATTATTAAAGGCGATGATTAAAAGATCATATGTAGGAAAGACCTTCTAAGCTGCCAGATTTAAAAGCCATAATCAAAAGATCTTATGTTGAAAAATTTGGCACGAGACATGATTTTTATGATAATATATATTTTAAATGTGATATTATATATTTTAATATCTTTTAAAATTATAAATATATATTTTTAATATTTTTTTATTCCTAACAATTTTTTCGAAAGTTATTTTGAAAAGAATCAAAATTAAATCTAATTCATCTTGCACATTTTGGCTGGATGAAAATCCCAGGCACATTTTGGCTAGACACACTTGGAGCTTTTATTTTACGAAGGGTACCGTTACTTGCACTTGCAAAATAGTAAGCACACCCATGCCCAAAACCAATGACTGCTTTGAATTGGATGGTTTTCGTACCAATCTTCGAGGCAATGAATCTTAGGACCCTAAGCATACGGTTAAATGATTAATTTTTGTTTTCATGTATCACATGACACACTATAAGCTTAAATGCCATTTTTAGATCACTTTTGAAATATGTCACTTGAAATAAAAACATTAATAGGAATATTACGAAAAGTAGGTTCTGTGCCATAATTGGCTCCAGGCAGCTGATGTGGCATGATGTGATTGGTGATTTGCTCTCGGACCTTTATTACTTGGACCATACTCCACTTGCAGCCAATTATGGCACCCCTGTTACTTGCCTGCAATTTGCCTATATAAAACTTGCCTGCTATATAACATTACCTAAAACTAACGTACTTCAATTATATCAAGATCTCTTGTTTAAAAGATTTGGTTGAAAATTTCTGCATATTCAAATCAGTCAATAGTTTAGGTGAGCTACCCTTTTAATGAGTATAATTAATGTTTCCCTAATTTTGCTACTTGCTATTAGGTGCAATAGTCAGGTCAACTTTTAGCATGCGTGCACCTAATATAACTCGTTTTTCCTTAGCCTCTTAAAATATACGGCACGTTTGAATGTTTGTATGCGAATGACGTGTTAAGGACGGGTAACACATTAAGTGTTGTAACCACATTACCACTATAGGATCATTTTCTTGACTTTCAATAGATTGTTTGAATCAGCAGATTTGCAGCCGTATTACAGAGTTAACGTGCAAGATGATTGTTTGATAGCAAACCAATTTTATTTGGTAACTAGGACTGCAAATAGAAAATCTTCTGTAAATGGCAACGCTTGCCTTCAAATACAAATCTCTTCAGGTTGCAACTAAGGCTGCAAATAAGCACTTGCTACACATATACCAAGCTGGCTGCCAGTAGAAAGACCCAATTGTGACTGTAACCCTAAGTTGCAAGAAACCCAATTGATGTAGCAGCCGAGAGCTTACCCAAGCTCGGATTCACTATCAAACACCAAAGATCACCAAAAAAATAAAGTGGAAAAAGTAGATTCATCCCATTCCGATTGCCAAAAGGCTTGTAAAATTGGTTTTTGAGCAGGTTCGGGGGTTTTGGGGTTGTTACAGACGAGGTCTAGGGTTCTGAGGTTGAAGATGAGCTGAGGGTCTAGGGTTCTGAGGTTGAAAATGAACCGATGTAGGGTTTCGAAGAAGGCAATGGAAGATTGAGGGGGGTTAGTTTTTAAGTTTTTTGGTAGATGTGTAGCCAGATCCATAGATTTTAGGGTTTTTGTGTGGGTTTGCTAGTATGGTGGGAGGTTGGAGACGACTAACCTCCATCTTCGAATAGCACTTGTAGGGGCCTCGGATCCTAAGTACCAAAAAGGTTCACCAAAAAGAAGAGGAGAGGAGAGGAAAGGAGGTGGAGAAGAAAATGATTAGATTTGGAGAAGTTAGGGCTCGACGAATCGACCCGTAGGAGCAAACTCGTCAATAACGAGGGCATACGAAGACATACCCTCGTACTCACTTTTCCGCCTCACGTATACGGAAGTTAAGATAACGTGCATTTGCAAAGCGCTATCAAACGTAAGATATTATTGCATACGGTCATTCAAACGTGCCCATAAATATTTTAAGATTATGAAGTTTGCATAGGCCATAGAAATATAGAAAATTATAAACAGTGGATAATTTTTTTTATAGACAATTTTGCAGGCAGCTTATGCAGCTTATATGACATAATGTAATTAGCTACAGTGCTTAGGCCCCACTGTGTGTGCAACTGCCAATTACATTGTATCACATAAACTACGTACAAGCTTATCTATAAAAAATTGTCAACTGTGTAACAGTGTCCCATAAATATAGAATAACCTACCCATTCTAGAAGCATTATATGCCCCCTTTAAAATGAACCTCAATTATGTGATTGTCCAAAATCAGTTTAATAGTTCGTTTATCAGTGATTCAGAGCGTTTAATGCCTTGTAAAGTGAACGGTAACCATGTGAATCTCTAAAATCCGTTAGATCTTCATTTAAAGGAGCTAATTGCTTTGAATGACATGATAAAATTATTTTTGGTCACAATCTTCAATACTATAAATCTTTAGGTCGCATACCATAAAATAGAATACATGGTCACTCCATGTGGCACATATCCCAAAAGTGACTCATTTTAAATAATTGTTGGAATTTCAGAAGGGGTCGGCTACCCTATATCAATTCTAAAATAATGTCTCTTTACCCTTTAACAACAAAGCATCATGTGACGGGGTCATCTGGTGTGGCCATTTGGATCAGTCGTAGGGCCACTTTTTCCTTGCGTTGATGGGGGCATGCGGCGTGACCATCCGAGCCAGCCGTAGGGTCACTTGTGCACTTGTAGGCGCTACTAGATTGAAGTCAGGGGCATCGTGGGCGGGCCACTAAGCCATGAAGGCAGTGCCATAGATAGGCTCTGAGGGTGTTGGTTATGATGTTAAGAGGGCACGCGATGCAGTCGTGACATGGGCACGACATGGTTGCATGGGGTAAGAAGCCAGACATAGTGGGCGTTGTGGTGTAGAGGATGACACTGAGTGCCACAGGTAAGGGTCGTGTGGTATGGTGGTATATCAAACCAATACCTCTAAGGTCCTCCCATCCCTTAGCCCCTAATGGTGTTTAACTCTTATATAAGGGGACATGAGCTGGTGTCCCTCACCCAACACGTACGACAGCATCGTGGGCTTGAGTTCGTGCATCCGGGTTTTGCTTGGTGTTTAATCTCTCTAGTCACGTCGTGTGTACTAGGGTTATTGCACAGACTTGAGAGTTGAATTAAGCTGACCTAGCTTGGGAAACTAGGTGCCGCACGCGACTTCACGTCGCAACGAATGACTCCGTGACAATTGGCATCAGAGCCATTAAAATGGCAGAGGCGGAAGGAACAAATGAGGATGTGAGTTTGAGCGTAGGGGAGACGAAGGAACCATTGGCTCGCGAAGAGGAATAGTTGGAAGCATTGTGTTCGTTTGGGATGGAACACGTTCAACAGCTGAAGAAGCACTATGTGGACTACGCCGTGCTAGCCAAGAAGGTGGAGAACTTGTATGTGGAAGTGCGAGGTGTGAAAGTCACATTGAGAGAGTTACACGAAAATATGAGCATTTTGAAGAAATTGTTCCTTACGATGCCAGTAGAGACATTAGCACCACAGGTCAAGATATTCAAGTCGGAAACATCCAATGGCTCTTGTGAGAGAAGAGAAATTGAGAACTCTACGAGGGATGTAAGGAATATGAATGAGGGGTGGGCTTGAACGAAAGAGTGAAGAGAGAACTGGAAGTAAGAGGAAGAGAGAGGGCATGCCAAAGTCCAAGAGTTACTTCTTATGTGGTGGGTCGCATCTGATGCGGGAGTGCCCACAAAAGAAGTATTTCTTATGCGGTGGACCGCATCTGACGAAGTAGTGTTCACAAAATCATGGCTTGAATGTGTTAGCCGTGAAAAGGAGAAAGGAAAAGAGAAAGAAGGTGATGGCGGGAAGTGTTTCCCTAAGGTTGGGGCGCTTCGTCGGTTGAATCACTAAGAAGAAGGCACGACACCTCGGACTTGTTGGCGTGGGCCGTGGGAAGACTTATACACCAATAGTGTATGATTTTGTTACCCATGTGAAGGTGTGGGGACTGAGGGACAGCGGTAGTGGGAGTGTTTTGGGAATGCCACTCAGAGTGAAAGCTTCATGGGCTGAAAGACCATAGAGCAACGTTGTTTATTTTGAAAATGCTATCGGAGTGAAGGCAGGGGGTTGTCGAGGGACCGTGGCAGTGAGCAGAAATTGCAGAGCTTCAGTAGGGGAGTAACCTTTGGTAAGTCTTGATTTAGACCGAAGAGTGAGCTATGTTGTGTATGAGTTACCATAGCGAGTTCCGATGTTGGCAGCTTGCATGAGGTACTGTTTGGGGTGAAGTGTAAGTTGGTCCGAGCACTGAGTGCAAGTATTAAAGACTTGAGTTCGAAGACTGCAGCATGAGGGGGGAGGGCATATTCTTGTGGAGGAGTGTCTTGGCATCAATGAGGATATTGACGGTTTCGGTGGGGGATGATGTGGCGGGGGTCATGCGGTGTGGTCATCTAGGTCATGCGTAGGGCCACTTCTTCCCTGCGTTGACAGGGGTATGCGGCGTGACCATCCGGGCCAGCCGCGAGGCCACTTGTGCACTTGTGCTCTACGTGGGGGAGTTGTTGGATTAAAGTCGGGGCAGCGTGGGGACGTCAGTAAGCCATGAGGGCAGCGCTATAGTTGGGCTCCAAGGGTGTCTGTTATGGTGCCAGGAGGGCACGCAATGCGCTCACGAAGCAGACGCGACATGGTCGCATGGGGGAAGAAGTCAGACGTAGTGGGCGTTATGGTTTGGAGGATGGCACTGTGTGTCACAGACGAGGGTCGTATGTCATGGTGGTATATCAAACCAATACCTTTGAGGTCCTTCCATCCATTGGCCCCCGATAGTGTTTAACCCTCTTATAGGGGGACATGAGCTCATGTCCCCCACCCAACACGTACGATAGTCTCGTGGGCTTGAGCTCGTACATTCGGGTCTTGTTGGTGCTTGATCGCTCTAGTCACATCGTGTGTACTAGGGCCATCGTATTTGGGGTGGTTTCCAACCTCTCCCTCGATGTGAGTCTAACCCCAATGGGGGGTTGTCCCTCTACTTGTCACTGCCCATCGCATTCTCTGTCGTCTCTAGCCTACTACGTTGCTGCGCAGACTTGGGAGTTGAATTAGGCTGACCTAACTTGAGAAACTAGGTGCCGCACACGAGTGCACGTCGCAACAAGTGACTCCGTGACAACCGGCTAAATTGTTTACCCATGGTACTAGTTTCTCGCGTTTTAAAATTTGTACTAATTTTTTAGTGCCTCTCAAAATTATTTTGATGTCCTGTATGATTTATAAGCAACAAAGAGAATTATTAACAAAGGCTTGAGCTTGTAGCACAATCAAAGGTTGACAATATTGTAACCTCATGGATGCAAGTTCGCGTCTAGCTTACTTCTAGAAATAAAAATAAAAAATAATCTAGAGGCCAGGCTTGAGCCCATAAATGGGTTGGCCTAATCCAGCCCGATTAGTAAGTTGGGTCCGATATAGGCTAAGTCTAAAAGCCTGATTAAAAATTAGCATATTTAAGCTATCCAGCTCACAAATGAGTTCTTTTATATAGAAATTATTAAGCTAGCCTACGAATTTGGCTAGCCATGGGCCAAGTATTACAGTAGCCCGATTCAAAGCTGGCTTGGCACGGCCTTTTGAGACCCTACTTAAAAGTGAATTGGCCGTCACTCATATCTAGGGGTGCCAGTTCGGTGTACCGAACCGAACTGAACCTAGTTTTTCAGTGTTCAGTTCGGTTCAATTTTTTTTTTTATTCTGAAATTAAAATCGATTCGATTCGGTATAGGTAAAATACCTACTTTCTATTTTTAAATATATTTTTTAGGTTTTTTCAGGATTTTTTCGGTTTACTCAACCTACTCCCTCAGTTTTCGGTTTCGAGCCACCCAAACCGAAATCAAACTTAATTAGAGTTCGGTTCAGTTTTAGTTGATTTTCGGTGCGATTTGATCCGGTTTGGGACCCTTTCGGTTCAATTTCCGTGTTGGGTTCAAAACTTGCATCCCTACTCATATCAACTCCTTTGTGTGCTGAGTTACATCGCTAAAATTGGTGGATGGGCCCTTGCACCGAATATGAATTCTTTTTTGTTTTTTTTTGGGTAGACTCCCCGAATACCAACTCAATTCAAACAAAATGCTTGAGCCCCATATGTACGCTATTGCTACTCTTTTAGTGCTCAACTTTGCTCCTTGAAAATGAAGTGCACAGTTTTCCCCACTCAGAATGAACGAAATGCGAGGTGGACTTATCCGATGGACAGTATGGCACGCAGGTTTGGTATAAGTAAAGTGCAGGCGGCTGACGTGGCACAATGTAATGGACTGCAAGTGGGGCTCAAGCAATGCAAGTCAGGGCAGTCAATCATGCCGTGCCACATCAGCCGCCTGCACAAAATCAGTTTGCAATTTTCCTTATCCGAGCCCTCACTACAAAAAATAAGGCTATCGGACGTCAGTTTTTTGTTAAAAAACTGTCATTATTAGTCATGTCTCTACAAAAAACTGCCGCTATTAGTCTTGCCGTTACCAAAAATTACCTTAACGGCAAGTGCCGCTAAAACACCTTATTTTTGTAGTGCCTAGGCGTTTCATCACCCTAGCGGCACAGTTGGGCTAAGTCAAATTAGGAACACGGCCAACCCAAAGCACACCCTCCGAGCCCTAGTCACCAAAATCGGTGTAATTTAAAAAAAACTTGTTTTAAACGCGACTTTTTTATAAAATTTTGTAGGTTCGGACTCAAAATGGGCCTAACTCAACCTCACAAAACCGACTTATAAGGTGAGGTTTGCCTAAGTTATATATAGCCCAAGACCTCCAAGCCCACAACCGATGTGGGACTATTCTAGCATGCTCCTACGCGTGTTGGCGGGATAAAGCCAAGCTAAATCACGTGGATAATTGAATTGGATGACGCGGACTGGAGAAAGAATATCATGGATCTGATCAATTGGAAGAATAGAGCGAAACCAAATCCGGTCATAATCCTGACATTGCTTCCATTATGATATTTTCATTTCATCATCTCTTCTATATGAAAGAACTGATTCATGTAGTTTCATTTTTTTTTTCATCTCTTCTACATTGAAGAATTGATTCACGTAATTTTCATTTTTTCTCTTCATATTTAGTAAGAGATGCATTTTTATTCATGTGGATGTATTTTTCATATTGATTTGCTTCCTTGATGTATTTTTCACTTTGGTCTTCAATGGCCTTTTATATTTCATGTGAATATTTTTTCTTATATTTTCTTTGGCATTTTATTTTTATGTGGATATCTTTATGACCTTTTATAATTCATGTCATTATCATTTCTCACATTTTCTTTCTTTTTTAATAATTCATGTAGTTTTCTTATCCTGCATTTATTTGGCCTTCTAATCATGTGAATTTCCTTTTCGCATTTCTTTGGCCTTTTATTATTTGGATGTTGTTTCATCTTTGTTTACGCCGTGAAAGGAGAAATGTTTAGAGACTATTTCTAATCTATCATTAAAGTTTGTGTAGATTTCTACTATTATTGTAAGGATATGTTGTGATGCAAGGATATACTTCACCATTCTGTTGAATTTATATTATTATTGTTGTGATGCCAATGATATATTTCACCATTGCGAGCTTAAGCTTGATAACTATCACACATCAGTTATCTAATTGTAAAGCAATGTAATCCATTTGTGGTAATTTGTGTTTTCTATATTTCTATCTTTTTCTTAGTTTCTTCTTTATTTTATAATTTTATCTTGGTATCAAAGCTGCCATTAGATAACTTACAATGGTGATTTGTGTTTTCTATATTTCTATCTTTTTCTTAGTTTCTTCTTTATTTTATAATTTTATCTTGGTATCAAAGCTGCCATTTCTCCGCTCCACATCACCTAATTCAATTGTCCATGTGATTTGGCTTGGCCCCAACAAGTGCGAGGGCGTGCTAGAATAGTCCACATCGATTGTGGGCTGAAGGCCTTAGGTTATATATAACCTGGGCAAACCGCGCCTTACAAACCGATTTTGTGAGGTTGAATTAGGCCCATTGAATTTATTATTAAGAGGATCAGGTTAATGGGGAGTCATATTTGGCCTAAGATAAAGCCTAACCATCAAAATAAATGTCTACCACCCATCTCCACAAACAAAAATCCATCATCTTAAAGCGCCAAAAGTCGATCAAAGTAAACGTGTGTAATCAAGTAAGTTTAATCGCATATCTTGCACCGATGATGGAATGGCTACCGCGATTTCTCAACTTCACCTTCACGATCATAATCCAAAAGTGTGAAACAGGGCTCTACCGACCACCTTACTACACGCCTACAACGGGGCACGACTTTCTCTTACGAGAATTGTATGTATGAGGATTAGGGTGTCTCCTCTATTTGTAAAACTTCTCTTAGCCTCTTTCCCATTATAGAGATTTAGGTTGTGTTTGGCATAACTCTTTGCTAGTTGCCTGCCAGAGTAAGGTTTACCTACTTTAGCAAGTTCCCTTTCTTTTTGCTAAATCCACGATACCCGTTGTAGCAAGCTCTCCTTCTCCTTGTAAACTCCCTGCAAAGTAGGATTTTCTTGTTGCAATAGTTCTCCCCTCCTCTCTGCTCACTTCTTGCCATAGTAGATTTTATTTGCTATGGCGGATAGTCAGCAGAGAGAAGGAAGGTCGTTGTTAGAGCAGGTAAATCTTGTTTTGTTGGGCGTTAACTGTTGTTTGGCTATAACTTGGAAAGTTTGAATTATAGTTGGACTCTAACTTGGAGGTTGACTCTAACTTTGAGGTTGAATTGTAGTTTGATCTGACTGGCAATGATCCAGTTATGTTGAAACTCTATATAAAGCTAGTTTCTCTTAGATTAGAAGTAGGATTTGCGTCTTCTATATAAAGGGAAAGCTCTTGGCCAAATTATAAAGTTGAGATAACATTATAAAGTTTTGAAAAACCTATCTAAGGTTTTGAGGAGAGCTTTGATGAGGCCTGAGTATTCTTGTATTCTTGTATAATTATTAATGTAGTGGATTATTGATGCCCGTGGACATAAGCATATTGCAGAATCATATAAATATTGTCTCTTGTGTGTTTGTGGTTGATTTTCTTTTATTTTGCGTTCTTATTTAATCATTCATTATCGTTGGTTAATTTGTGAGCTTCTATTCAACATTAGAAAGGAGAAGGGGGGCTGCTAAAGCAAGTAAAATTGGCTCTGGGAGAGAGCTGACAAAGAGCTATGCCAAATACAGCCTTAGAGACCTAGGAGATTAGGTGTGTAGAGAAACCTCGCACTTACAAAAAAAAATAGGACTTCCATTTTGATTGCTTGGTAGGCTGAGTTCCTTATTTTAGTTTAATTGACAAATCGAAGCGTCAAGTAGCTAGGGTTTTAGAAAGTTTAGATTATAGAAAAATAATCTTTAATGGACACTGAAAATCAGTCAAATAATCTATAAAAATAAAAAAATTGTGAAATCATGGATGTAGCAAGTGTACTCATTTTGATTGTAATGGGGTCATGAAATTAGTGTTATCAATGAACTTAAGTGATAAGTAACATTTGTTTCTTTGTCCAAGTGATATAAGGCAAATGCATATTCACTATGCAATCAAATACGTGCATTTCCATTGTTGTCAAGCTTCATCACTCATCACTGGTCAACCACCCATCATCTGAAAACTCGTTACAATCATATCAAAATTAAGGCAAAATCAACCACCTTGAGGCTATGTGTTTCACTCATGCATTCCTAATGATAGATTGGCTATCTTCCCGGTGATATATCTCGCCTTCGAACCATCTGTATCCATGTCGTGCTAAATCACATGGATATAAGCAAATAAAGTAGAGCTCAAGCTCAACCACAAACAACAAATATTTATACATATAAACAACCTCATAGTTTTTTTTTGACATATGGTCAAGTTTGTAAATTTTTGGGCTGCTTAAAGACCGGAGGATCTCCTAGTGGAGACACGAGTATCGGTGAACGACTGGAAACACCTCCACGACGGCACCTGGCGTGGGAGGTGGTGCAACTGGAGGTGGCAGATAGAGGGAAGAGCATATTTACGACCATATGGAGAAGGAACTGGGTGAGTGGAGGAATCAGACGGGTGAGTTCCAGAACGGTGCAAGGGAGATTGGAAATGTAAGGTGTGCTGATGCTGAAATTTTGCCTTTTCGCGATTGGTGCTTTACTTTTGGATGCAAAGAACGTCGTAGCAATGGACTGGCCTGGTCTCCGAGAACAACGGGGAACCCTATACTTTTGAAATCCCAAGCTAAAGATGTGGTTGCGGGATGGTCAATTTGGGGAAGGAGGTTTAAGGTGGTCATGTCGGAGGAGGCACCTACAACGGGTGAGGGGGAGCCAAGGCTGGGGGATTGTGTTGATGCGGTGTCCCTCAAATCTTCTACGGTGGAAGGTTGGCGAACTGGATCTCGGATTTCTGTGCTACAGGCCTAGCCAACGTTGAGCTGCTTGGAATTGAGCAACTATCGATGTGGGCCAAAGGGGTTTTCTGTCAAGACTATCAACCATCGATTGGTTTTATTTGAATTCTTGAGCTAAGAAGATAAAGGACAAACCATTAGTGGACCAGGATGGACGGTGGCATATTGGTAAGGGAACCATCTCCCTTAAATCTTAAAGTAGGGAGCTGAAAGCTACACAAACTTGCAATTTTGGCAAAGCGTCAAGGCTCCACCTGAGGGGTTTACCGCTACATCTCTGGGTCTCGGCTGCTTTCAACACCATTGGTAATTAATGGGGAGGATTGCTCGAAGTAGACGACCCTGAAACCTTGGCATTCGAGAAGCTGTCTTTCGCTAGAATACGGGTTAAATCGTCATTGTGGGTCGATATTCTGAGAATCTTGTGGCTGTCCTCTGGTGGTTACAGATATCCTATTACTGTCGAAGTGGAGATCGAGGAGGACGGAGGCTCCTTGTCTAAGGAGGAGGCACTGACGACAAAGTCGGAATCATCCCTTGTTCCTAGTCGTGAATCCTTGACGAGAGGTGATTGCTCAAGGGATGCGACTTGCAATGGCGTGGGGAGTAATTCTGGGAATCAAAAGTAAGATCCACTCGTGTTTGGATTGGGATCATGTGTTGGCCCAAGGGGACCAGAGACCGTCTAAGGTTGACCATGTAGATCACTTCAATTATGTCAATTGTCTTCTTCGCAGTCGCAAGGTATGTTTAAGAAAGCAATTAGAATGTGCATGGAGTCTGGAACTCCTTATAACGAGTTTTCTCAGCTACATATTCTAAACTCGGAGGTGGAGGAATCAATGAGGGACGCTTTTGAGGATTGTAGAAATAATCCGGACTGCAGTTTGTGTCCATCCGATGGGCACCTCTCAGATTCCAGCGATCTTGCTTCAGAAGTAGAGCAGGCAGTTGGATCTCATGACGATCTTACCGCATTACTCAACTTTGACATTGTTGGATATTTACCAAATAAATATTTATTAATTTAATAATATTTATCTATTATTAATTTAATAATGTTTATTTATTTTTAAATGGTTCCTTAAAGTGATTAGTTTCATATTAAAAGGATGCTTTTAACTTTCAAGTCAAAATTACTTGAATTTTGAATTAATATTTGAGGGAAACTTTTTCCACCATAAGTTTAAAAGTGTTGTAAATGTTTTGTCCCACCTCACTATTTTACAAGAAATATTCATGACTTATATATGGAAACTTACCTTCCATATTGTTTGGCTTGATAAGAAGAACACAACTCATAGCGGCGGTTCGCCGCCGCACACGCGCGCGATGTGCGAATGGCGCAATTGGCGCTTTTAAGGTGCACTTTGCACTTATCGTCGCAGATTTCTATGTGTATCTTATAGAAGGAACCAGAAATGAGAAAACTAAGAAAATGAATCTTATTTTTAATATCGATGAAGATCCTCAAACTTTTGATGAAGCATCATATCCAATAATACTTGGGAATTAGTAGACTTACCACAGGGATCTAAACTTATAGGTTGTAAGTGGATATTTAAAAGAAAATTTAATCCTAATGGCACTATAAATAAATTTAAGGCTAGACTTGTTGCCAAAGGTTTTAGACAAAAGCATGGTATTGATTATTTTGATACCTATGCTCCAGTGGCTAGGATTTCTTCCATAAGGATCTTATTTGCTCTTGCTTCTATATATAGACTTCAAGTTCATCAAATGGATGTTAAGAGCGCCTTTTTAAATGGTGAACTTGAAGAGGAAGTATATATATGGATCAACCAGAGGGTTTTATCATGCAAGGACATGAAAATAAAGTTTGTAAACTTATTAGGTCCCTATATGGTCTAAAACAGACTCCTAAACAGTGGCATGAAAATTTTAATAGTATTATTTTATCATATGGATTCAAGATTAATGAATCAGATAAATGCATTTATAGTAAGATATCAAAGGGTAAAGAAATAATTATTTGTCTCTATGTGGATGACCTCTTAATTTTTGGTATAGCCTTAGAAAGTATTATATATACAAAAAAAATTTTGGCTTCAAAATTTGATATGAAAGACATGGGTCAAGCCGATGTAATTCTTGGAATAAAATTATTTAAGCAAGATAATAATATTATTTTATCTCAGTCACACTATGTAGAAAAAGTGCTAAAGAAATTTAAACATAATGAAAAATTAGCACCAACACCTTTTGATCCAAGTATAAAATTAAAACTCAACGATAGTAGAAGTGTATCTCAATTAGACTTTTTTAGAGTAATTGGTAGTTTGATGTATGCTACTCATTGCACTAGACCTGATATTGCTTATGCGGTAGGAAAATTAAGTAGATATATTAGTAATCCTAGTCATGAACATTGGAAAGCAATTAGTAGAGTATTATGTTATCTTAATAAAACTAAGGATTATGCTTTACATTATGTTGGTTATCCTACTGTACTTGAGAGATACACAGATGCTAGTTGGAACAATGATACAGATGAGTCAAGGTTTACTAGTGGATGGGTATTTACACTTGGAGGTGCCGCAGTTGTTTAGGGATCAAAGAAACAAACATGCATAACACATGCAACTATGGAATTAGAATTTATTGCTCTTGCGGCAGGGAGCAAGGAAGCATAGTGATTAAGGAATTTACTATTAGAAATTCCTATTTGGCCGAAGCCTATGCCACCAATCTCTTTATTCTGTGATAGTGAAGTTGCGCTATCTAAAGTTTATAGCAAAATTTATAATGGAAAGTCTAGACATATAAGTTTAAGACACAGTTATGTTAGTCAATTACTCCGTGAAGGAGTAATACTATCAATTCAATACGGACCTTTGCAAATTTAGCGGATCCATTTACAAAAGGTCTTGCAAGAAATGTGGTTATTAAAATATCAGATGGAATGGGTTTAAAGCCTAATAGATTACATCACCTATGATGGTAACCCGACCTATTTTCTAAAGTCCAGAAACTAAAGGTTCAATGGGAAAACAAATCATATGTAGTGATTGCACATTATTAAAAGTGCGAGTTTACAACTCCAACCATCTCAAGTAATAATGTGAAACTTGTAACGTGCGGAAGAGGTTGAGATATTTCTCTTAATCAGTCTATAATATATAATGTTGAAATGTCTTAAGTTACAATGGCATTTCTGATAGAACTGACCTATATGAGTTACGAAGTGTGGCCGCTTCGAAGAAAGATAAAGGCTTTTCTTAAATACAACTCATGAATACCGGGGTATAAGCATAAAGTCATAAAACGTGCTAGCTGTTAAAATGAAATGAAACTTAGATTACTTATGTATGTAATATATCCGATTGATTATACAAGAAAATTAGTTCAAGAAATTAGATCACTAAAGTTTTTTATCAACTTTGATGTATTCTCACTAAGTGAAGGTTCAATTCATTAGGACACCTTCATTTATGCATACAGTAGTCAAGAAATGCTCAAATTTCTTTGGTGCATATATATACAATTTTTGGTTATCAGATTTAAGAATGACTCTCAATTTCTTTATTTTCAAAATAGGAGAGGATGGATATTTATTTTGTAAATAGGGGAGGAATGTTGGATATTTTTTAAATAAATATTTATTACTTTAATAATATTTATCTATTATTAATTTAATAATGTTTATCTATTTTTAAATGGTTCCTTAAAGTGATTGGTTTCATATTAAAAGGATGCTTTTAACCTTCAAGTCAAAATTACTTGAATTTTGAATTAATATTAGAGGGAAACTTTTCCACCATAAGTTTAAAAGTGTTGTAAATGTTTTGTCCTACCTCACTATTTTACAAGAAATATTCATGGATTATATATGGAAACTTACCTTTCATATTGTTTGGCTTGATAAAAAAAACACAGCTCATAGCGGCGGTTCACCGCCGCACACGCGCACGCGTGTGCGAATGGCGCAATTAGCGCTTTTAAGGCACACTTTGCACTGAGCTTGAGGAGCCTTTCCTATTTGAACTGAGATGATCCGATCGGTTGACTTGACTTCGCGCATATGTGCATGTATGCATCGAGGCGATTCCGGCCGTTCAAGGAAGCGGTCGGATTCGGATTCGAACAAGCAGTTAGGATTTCAATTGAGACCGTCGATTAGCGAAAAGATGTAACTGTTCGGATGTGAACCGTTGGATCCTTGCAACCGTTGATCGGATCGATCATGGCCCTTGATTGCAAACAACCGACAGACACAACCGCCTCTGAAAAGGTGCTCCGAAAGTTATAAATAGAGGCCAGAGGAGGGATTCCAAAAACACTTGCAATTTTCGAATCCTACATCTGAGCCCTCAAAATTCGTGTGCAAACCAAAGTATTTTGCGTCTTCGTTTCGTTGGGTCGCACACTACAGTGCAACGTAGTCTGTGACAGATTGATTCTTCACCGAGGCTTCATTGTATCCTGGAGGCGAATTTTCTGATATCCCGTTGCATATAAGGGACAAATTTTGTCTTAAAGACAGCGATCTAATCGCGCCTTGAAGCAATTTTCTGTCAAACTTTGTGCAATATACTAACAGACCTTACCGGCATCTGTAAGCAGTATGGGTTAATTTTCAATGGTAGTCAGGGGGACTTGAGATCTCTTTTCAAGGACGACACTTAAAGGAAATCTAGCAAGGATGAGAGTGAGCAGGAATTGAATAGCTCAAGGTCTCAAGTCAGAGGCAGAGGTAAAGAGAGAATCTATTGAAGATTCTGCTCCTATGCTCTGTTTGGGTGCTTGTTTTTGTTTGATGTTTGTAAGAATGTAATCCTGAAATGTTAAGAGGCCTAGGAGATAACATTAAGTGCGATATTGTGAGGAATTCTATCGATGTGCATAAGCCGACGATTGTTACCCTCTAGGAGACCAAGTGGAGTTCGTGTGACAATTCAAAGGTTCGTAAGGTGATTTGTGGGCATCATTGGAAGTAGCGGGTTTTAAACACTGTCGGGGTCAAGGGGGGTGTTGGTGGCTTGGGATAGTAAAGAAGTAACGCAGGGGGATGAGGCTATTGGGAATCGCTCAGTGTCCATCTTTTTTTGCTCGATTAGAGACATTCTGATATGGGTCCGTTGTATACGGTCCTAATGACCCCGCACTAAGAACAGGTTTCTGGACAGAGCTTCTTCATTTCCGGAGACGGTGGAATTTTTCGTGGATTGTCGAAGGTGGTTTTAACGTTATTCGGTTCATGCACGAAAAAATCGGCCGAAGTAGAGTCACTACTAGTATGACAGGTTTCTCCAATTTCATGGCGGCCTTCGAGTTAATGGATATTCATATGCCGAGACTTCATTTTACGTGGTCCAATGGACAAGAGAGGCTTGTTATGAGTAGAATCCATCGGGTCTTGTTGTCTATTGACTGGAGTGACATTTGTGCAAATTTTTCTTCTGAAGGATTTACCGCATCGGTCTGATCACATCCCGGTCGTCCTTGCTTCTCAAATGGAATCATGGGGTCCTAGGCCTTTCCTCTTCGAATTGGCGTGATTGAAGAACCCTCTCTGTTGCGATCTAATTTCTTCTAATTGGAATCAGTGTGGATTGGCCGAGTACATTTTTTCTCAGAAATTAGCATTGCTTAAAAATCTACTCAAGGATTGGAATTGGTAGGTTTTCGGGGACATCGCGAAGGTCAAGTCGAATCTTCTATCTAAAATCCTTCACCGGAATATCAAAGAAGAGTCGTCTCCCCTTTCCTTTATCGAATTGCAGTTGAGAAAATATTTTAAATAAAAACTTAGTGCTAAACTAGGGGAAGAAGAAATTTTTTGGCGCCAAAGATCAAGGGATAAGTGAGTTAAAGAGGGAAATTTGAATTCTGATTTTTTTCATGCTATGGCGAATGCGAGGTGCAGACGCAACTTCATATCCTCTATTCGGGTCAATGACCAATGCATTACAAATAACGTAAAGCTGAAGAATCATATTGTCCGACATCTTGTTGACATGTATATCGAAGAGCAGTTTTGTAGGCGTTTTCTAGAGGATCTCTCTTTCAGTTCTATTTCTTCAGAGCACAGTTGGGCGTTGGAGATGCCTTTCTCCATGGAGGAAGTCAAATCTACAGTGTTTCGGGGGGGTGGTGAAAGAACCCCGAGGGGCCGATGGCTTTCCAATCAGATTCTACCAAGTGTTTTGGGACGTCATCAAAGATGATTTGTTTAAGATGTTTGTCAAATTCCATCGGAAAGCTAGGTTGGTCAAAGGCACGTCTTCAACTTTTATTACTCTTATCCCGAAAGTCTCTGAAGTGGACTATGGGGCAGTTTCGTTCGATCAATTTGATAGGTAGCATTTACAAAGTTATTGGTTGGGTTCTTGTAAATCAATTCAAGATGGTCATCTCTAATATCATAAGTCCCACTCAAGGAGCTTTCATTCGCAGACAACAGATTGTTGATGGTGCGGCTATAGCACATGAGTGCATTCACTCTAGGCAGTGGGATGGTAAGCCAAGTATTGTGGTCTAACTTGATATGGAAAAGGCTTACGGCCACGTTAACTAGTCCTCGCATTCTTATCAAAATGAGTTTCGGCTCAAAATGGCACAAGTGGATTAGAACGAGCATTTCCCGTCCCATGTTCTCTATCCTCATAAATGGCTCTCCCAATGATTTCTTTGCAGGGTCGAGGTGACTTCATCAGGGTGATCCGTTGTCGCTTTTTTTGTTTAATCTTGTGGGGGAGTGTCTCACCAAGCTGGTGGAGAGAGGTGTGGCTATGGGTGACCTTGAGGGCTTTTCGGCAGTCAAAGATTTAGATCTTATTACTCAGCTTCAATTTGCCGATGATACACTCACTTTCATTGATGCTTCTACGGCTAATCTCCTCCACCTCAAATGGGTGCTGAAATGTTATGGAATGTACACGGGGTAAAAAGTGAATCTATTGAAGTCGAAACTTTTTAGGGTCAAAGTCACGGATGAAGGTATCTTGGATTTCGCTTGCTACTTCGACTGTGAGATGGGAAAATTCCCCTCAAAATATTTAGGCATGCCCCTTTGTCTTGGGGGGGGGGGGGGGGGGTCACAAATCTGACTGGGATGTTGTCATTGAGCATGTGGAATCCAAACTCGCAGTATCGAAAGGGAAGTTGTTGTCAGTGGCCAGGAGATTAGTCTTAATCAAGAGTGCCCTTGCTAATATCCTAGTTTATAACCTTTTCATGTTTCGATGTCCTATGAATGTCGTCTATAGAATCAAAAAGATAATGGGGAAATGTGAAGAGCGTAGGGAAATCCACCTTGTTAATTGGGACTCAGTCTGTCTCCCAAAGAAGGGTGGTGGTTCGAAGCATTTTGCAAACCAATTCTGGCCTTTTGGGCAAGTGTCTTTAGCGGATAACCGAGAACCAAGAAGAGTTGTGGACCTTGATCATTACCAAGAAGTACAAGGTTAGAAGAAGAGGTTTGGAAATCAATTCTAAAGTCCTTCATTGCATTTTCGGGTGGTGGAAAGGGATTGTTGGAACCTCGACTATGTTCAATAAAGAGCCCAAGTTTGTGTTGGGCAATGGGAGAACCATCAGATTCTGGACTGAGAGCTGGGCGTTGACAATTCCATTTCAATTATCCTATCCGTTATTGTATATCCTTTAGTAGGAAGAAGAACGATTCTGTGGCTAAGTGCCTAGGCGGTAATGGCAACAATGCTTCTTGGGAGTTGAGCTTTCGAAAGGATTTAAGGGGATCCGAGACCAATAATATGGCAGATTTGATGGCTGCTATATCCTTAGTTCTTCCATTGGCGTCTATTGAGGATAAACGGTGATGGAAATATAGTTATAATGGAAATTTTTCAGTCAAATCCTTCTACGATCTAATAAGTCGTCTTCCTTTAATAGTGCAACCTTGGACTAGCCTTTGGAAGGTGAAAGCACCACCGAGAGTTATGTTCTTTTTGTGGTGTGTAGCCCGGGATCATATCAAGACTGAATACGCCAATTCGCAGAGGCTTCACCATTCCTAATCGTTGCTGCTTATCTAGGTCCAATGAGGAGACCACCGATCACGTTTTGATCCACAGTCCCATCGCGACGAAAATTTGGGAAGGTGTCTGGAATTATCTAGGAATGAAGGGTTGTGTGCATAAATTATGTCAAAATGTTTTATTGGAGTTCGATGGATTCTCTTTCCCTGGCCTCCCTGTCCATGGCTGATTTTTGGGCCATCTGGAAGGAAAGAAATGTAAGATTATTTGAGAGAAAAGCCTCTTCCACCCAGGAAGTCATTGTTATAGTGCTCTCTCTATTTCGTGACTGGTCTATTATTTATGATAGTGAAGCGTCGATCTAAGTTGTGTATAGCGTAGGTCTCTTTTAGCCTCTGCCACAACAAAGTTCACCTTCTTTAGTTGGTTCTCTTTCTCTTTTCTAACTCTTTGCAAAGGAGGATTTACTTGCTCTAGCAGCAACTTCTCTGCTCTTTACTAACTCCTTGTCAGAGCAAATAAAATATATTCTGACAAGGAGTGAGTAGAGAGGAGAGTAGACCTGTTGAACAAGTAAATCTTGCTATGCAAGGAGTTATCAAGGAGAAGGGGTACCTGCTAAAACAGATAACAGAATGTTAGCAAAGAGGATGGGAACTTGCTAACACAGGTGAACTCTGCTACCGCAGAGGCTAGCAGAGAGCTATTCCATACATAGCCCTAGTTTTTCAGATTTCTATCGGTTTGGGAGTTAGGAGCTTTTTGGGCTTTTTTGGGGCAGTCTTCTCTCCCTTGGCTTTCCGGCTTCGGCTCTATGTTTTTTTGTTCTTTTAGCTTCCGTGTTTCTTCTCCTTTGAGCTTTTGCCTTTGTCTTTATTTATTCATATTTTCTCTTTGCTGTGCTCTTTAGTGAGCCTCTTTATTTATTCATAGCTTCCGTGTTTTGTCTCCCTCGGCCTCCCAAATGCTCCTAAGCGGGAAGTCGCTTCGGCAGGGGACCAGCAATCATATGAATTGGTGGAATCTCTGTTACATGAATTTTCTCAAGAACGGTCAAACACTTTATCTAAATATATTTATTATTCTTAGTCACTTTCATTTTTGACAAACTTGCCTCGTAGCAACCAATGGATATGTATCCCACAAAAATGGTTGAATCTGTCATAAAGTTCTGCTCGGAGCTTCGGCATGAAACAGCTCCATGAGCGAGTAAGAAAATGCACCCCGAGGTAGATTTTTAATTATCGTGGCATTTGTTAAAATAAAATTTTCAGTAGTTGACGCCCTCTAAACATAGTGACAAATTTCTCCGAATTTCTCCGAAATTTACTGAAACAGGGGTAAGGCGAAACTTTCGATGAAATTTCGATGGTTTCTTTAAAATTGCTGAAATTAACCAAAATTAATAAGTCTTTTCTAATTTTTGTCATTTTTTTAATAATAAATAAAAATTTTATGAAATTTAAATATAATTTATATTTAATATTTTTTGTACTCCCCGAAATTTTTCATAAACTTTTCAAAATTTTCTCGAAATTTATCCGAAATGAACCGAAATGACCCCCTACTGAAAGATTGCCAAAAACGGAATTTGTCACTATGCCTCTAAATAATTTTTATTTTAAAAAAAATTATATAAAAACAAAGGAAAAAGTGTCAAATTTCCTATAAACCCTGTTCACTCTTATGTCGGCAAGCCTAATAACTCTGTTACAGTACATAAAAGACTAGTATAAAATTTAGTTGTTTAGTGTCTACTAGTATCCACTAAATCTCATCTCTCTTAATCCTATACATCAACTTTTGAAAATATTAAAGGGTTCACTGCAACTGACCTGTTGGCTTGATTCTGTATGTGATGCAAGATAGATGCCTAAATTTAAAAGTTATACACGAAGAAAAAAATAAAGAGTCATTTTATTTTGTGATTTGGGACTAAATTTTGATTGCATATTTTCGTGGGATACTTATTACCTTGTCATCCATTTAATATAAAATAAATGTAGTCGATATTGCATTTAGTAAGTAACTTTTGTTAAGGACAACAAGCTCCAACACAAATTTTGAATCATGTTTTATCATAATCTACATATTTTATCATTACCAGTCTTAAACTATAGCCAGGGCCAGCAGACACAAGCCACCGAAAAGAGTTATGTCCTCGAAGGGAGGACACTCATCGTCCTCAAAGATCCTACATAGAGCTGTTTCATGTGGTACTACTAACATTATTTTGATGTCATATGAAGCATGGGTGCATTACTTAGATCATCTTTGAAAAAAATTAAAATTAAAAACTCATTTTGACCATGTATTTTTTTAACAATAAAATTTGGACTTTTGAAACTAGTCCAAATTTTATTTGTACTTTAAAAATATTGTTTTGAATTTTTATTTTTTTAAAATATCTAAACAATCTGCCCATACTCCATGTAAAAGGGCTCCGTCCTCCATTGGAGGACGGTGAGAGTCCTCCAAGGTTCCACATTGAGCTTCACATGGGACTCGGAATACTATTTTGATGTCACATGAAACATAGGTGTATTGTTTAGTCATCCTTGAAAAAATTTTGAAAACTCATGTTCACCATGTATTTCTTTAGTAGCAAAATTTGAACCATTAAAACTAGTTCAAATTTGACTTTCTACTTTAAAATTCTTTTTTTAAAAGATTGAACTTCCTCCATATGTATCATGAAGGAAGTTCACCGTCCTCTATTAGAGGACCTAACCAGCTCCTATATATATATATATATATATTGAGCCATGCCGAGCTAGAGTGTGCTCAGCTCGAGCTCTACTTTAAATATTTTGAGCTTGTATTTGTATTTTTTTGAGCCGAACGATCTGGCGACCTCGCGGGTTATCAGAGTCCTAGGCCAGACAGATTGGGTAGGAGATTGAGCCAAGCTGAATTACAAGTGTTGGACGAGTCGGGTACCTACTTATGGACACAAGGTATCAAAATTGGTATCGGTCTCGGGTATCGGTTTGCCCGAAGCTGATACCGACATGCATTGGCCATTTGAAAAAAAAAAATCCGATTAAATTCGTGCTGTGAAGTGCGAACTCAATGCGTTTACCAACTGTAACTGTCACATCAATGAAAAGGCCGCCGGATGGTTGTGTTTTTCACTTTTTGCCTTTTGTCAATTTGTTATTGGGTATCTCTAAAGGCACAAACATGTCCAAGGATCAAAATTTCGGCCGAAATGACCCAAAATTTAATTTAAATTATTAGTTTCAGTCCTCATCGAAATGATAATTTGGACCAAAATTTCAGCCAAATTATCAATTTTTGGCCAAAATTTTGGTTCAAATTTTCTGTTTCGGTCATGCCCGAAATGAAAATTTTACCCGATATTTTGATCCTTGAACATGTCTATTAAAAGCACCAACAACACCGATTTCTTAAAACTCCCTCGATCAGATGCTAGAGATCGTGCTTCCCCCATCTTCTACACAAAGGTTCTTGAGAGCATTTCTAACCTATCCTACAGTCAATGTTTGATTCCACAAGTCAAAGATTACCAAAATATAGCCCTAAAATCACGTTTGATGGGGAGATTTGCCATAAGATTCAAGATCCATTTTTTGGGGATCTATGACATGAGAAATCAAATGAGGACCATCTAATAGGGGATAGATGATCTAAAGTTCCATAGATTGGGGAGAAACAGTATCTCTATCTTCAGATCTGGAGCGATCGACTGGTTCCAAAGGATATGGGATGTTGGTGCTTTTAGTAAAAGCATTAATGCGTTTAGAAATACCCTGTTTTTCCTTACGCATTATAAGGTAGAATGGTTCTTTTGTGATTTGTCAATTGTCATTAAAGTGTACAGCAACAACAGTCTACAGAGTAGAGACAAATGGGCTGATCTCACTTCAGGATATCATCGCAAATTTGCGCAGCTGAACCGCTAGACAGTTATACGTATTGATATTTGATACCATGTACAGACATACATACATATATATAGCGAGCCAATTAGGTCCTCCATGGGAGGACATGAAGGAGGGTCACCATCCTCCAAGGTTTGAGGTGGAGGCATCCAAAACATTGTTTCAATGCCACATGGACCTCAAGTGCATTGCCTACATCATTTAAAATAATAATAATATAATTTTGAAAGCTTCCACTGTGTTTTTTGAGCCTTAAAATGTAGATCATTGAAATTAGTCAAACATTGACTTATGCTTTTAAAAGGGTTTTTATGAAATTTCCTTTTTTTAAATTGATCTAAATCATCCATCGTTCTTCACATGGCAACCCAAAATGTTTTGAGTGTCATGTGTACCTCTACATGGGGCGGAATGGATGCGTGTTTTTTATTTTTCGGACAACAATTCATGCATGTAATCTTGCCTTACCACTGCTAAAAACAGAACCTCAATAACCCTACACTTTTAGTTTTAACCCAAAAAGTAAAACCAGAGGACTAGAATTCAATTAAGAAAAAACAAAAAACAAACTGTGATCCCTAAGATCTTATTCATAGGCATTCTTCTCCACATTTGAGAACAAAAAAAAGTCAAAATTCATCTTCCTACCCGCCCATTTCATTCCTTCAGCAGCCAGCAAATCTGAAAAGATGGGAACCCCATGTTAGTTCTCAAAACATGAACATGGTCAATATCATTAAAATTGCAAGCCAGAGCAGAAATAGAAAAGGTCACTTTACCCCAATTCTGAAAGCTTCAAATGAGCTTCAGTGTAGTCAGCAAAGAAGGCATCCTCATCCTAGATACATATCGCACAAGGTGACAAATAAATTAGCAAATAATATAAAATAAATAAACAAAATCAAAACAAGAGAGCTTAGCTCAATGATATTAATATGGTTATAAGATGTAGTTTATAATACTAACCGCTGCATATTTTTCAACGAGAGGGCGGAAAACAGGATCACTGAGAAGAGCCTTGTCAGATGGAAGCTGGAGGAGGCCTTCCTTTTCCCCACTTAGAAGCTCTCTGTTAAAAGAAAATATGTAATTATTCTTGTTCTTTCCTCTTTTCCTTACTGGATGGATGATGGAAATTAAGTTATGCAAGAGTCTTCTGCAGTTTGAATATTTCAGAATAACAAGCAAATCCATTTTAAGGCTGCCTTACGTGAAGTAGGAATTGTCGAAAATGAGGGGATTAGTAGTCCATGGTCCTTCAAAACCAGAGCGCTCCTTGTGGCACCTTCCCTGTGAAATTATCCCAAACAAAGCAAAAACGTTTAGTACTTGAATTAAAAAGGTTTAGAGAACCTTTAGTAACTTGAATTAAAAAGATTTAGAGGGAAGTTATAACCATTTTGGAGAAGCCACTGAAATTTCTATTTAAAAATGGCATATTTTGATTCTACCATAGTTTCCATAACAGCCATTATAATGGTTAGTGAAGGTAATACCCTAGGGTATAAAGGCCTGATTTATAACGGGTGTTACATCCCATTATGAATTGTTATTTTCTGTTCTGACGTAATGGATAACCATTATAAAAGTTTGTGCTAAACTGGTGAAATGTATCCTATTTTATGCACTAAAAAATTTAAATGAACCAATAGACTCTACTGACCAGGGTATGTCCACCAGAGAGAGCAACTATATCCTGATCGCTGAGACCCATTTGTTGACCAAACACAACCCTCAAATGGTCAGAACCTGAAAGGAGGCAATAGTAGCATGAAACAAACATAACAGCAAGTATAAACGAGAACTTGAGCGATGGACAATTAAAGCCACAAATTTTGGCAGGAAGCGAAAAAAATAAAAAAAAAGGATGGTTACTTCTTGGCCTTGAGAGAATAAATCATAGGAGTTTTGAACTGGCCATAATTGCCATTGTAATCCCAAAATTGTATTCTACAAGTGATGTACACTTGAGTACAAGCTGTTACTTTTCGCATTTGTCATAGGCTATCACCAAACCAATTCATATCAGATCGTCACTGTTAATAATCGGAGGAGATTAACTTCTTCACCATATATAAATACAAAAATTTTCTTCATCAAGAACAATAAATTAGGAAAGTCGGTCATCAAACATACGGTTGAACCCAGGTAACATTGAAGACAACAGCCTCCTTGAACAGATAAAGCTGAGTGGGTCTGGGTTCAGTTTCAAAAATGAAAATATGCAAATCTGGAGAGAAAAAAATGTTTTGACAACGTAGAAGGTCTAAGTAGGGGTTTGGTCAGGTTCAACTGGTTGGACTCGGAACTCGTGCATCCAACGGTCAAGAATTGGTTGAACCACATTTAGAGTCCAACCAGTTGCACCTGATCAAAGCCAGGTCTAACCATTAACAAAATATGTTTTAACAATCTAGAAAGTCAACTATTTGTCATAACAAGCATACCTTTGGTGGCATCAGGCAAGCGGCCCTCCACAGGTGGTTCAGCCTTGTCCTGCAAAAATCAGCAGGTGCAATTTCTTGTTACATTATTCAACCATGCACATCCCAAAAAATGAATTGATATAGTGGTATAGGTGTATTATATTATAATAGTTTCTACTTGCAGCAAACAAGTGGGCCCACCACCTGGCATCTCCCTACAGACCATCCATACCACAAATGGTGGTGGTAGGTCAGGCTTTTCGACCAGTGAAAAGAGATAAACTCTAGAAATTAACCTGCCATAAATGTAGAAAACATCTACTAGCCATAGGCACAACTATTCTTCTTCATTACAGAAAAAGAATTATAAAAAGTTTGAAATTATAGCAAATTATCAAATCATAGAAACTCTTAACTTTTCATCTTACCAAAAGTTGATATTCATCATCATATTTTAGATTCTCTTTAGTCACAAACTGTCTATAAATTTAGACAGTTAGTGGATGGACATTTGCAAAGAAAGAAATAAGGCGACAAGTATCCCAAGGACAATCTGAAAATACTGAATACAGATCTTTATAGTTCTTTTTTAATTCTTAGTGGAAGCAGGTTTTAATGTGACAAGAGAAGCAATTCGGGAAGGAAATCCTAGTGGGGATGCCCAGCAGATTTGGTTGGTCTAGGTAGAGCCATGTGTCCTGGTTGATGTTGTTGAGGCTCCTGATCATGATGGCGGCTCCAGATTTGCGATGCCGTGAACATATTTTAAGATATGTTGACTTCTAGTACACTGGCTATTCCCAAATTGCCATCAAATAGGATATAGATTAATTTTCCAGCAAAATGAGAAATTATCTAGTGCGCGGCTGCTTAAAGTTTTCTAAAATAGGATTTTAACATTTCGGAAAGTTCGTTGAGAGTAAGACTCTTTCTATATTTGATAAAGCCTACTTAAAGGCTCAAGTTACTCACTAGTTTTTAAAGTTTTCTAGTGTGTGGCTAGCACTACAAAGTAGGACTCTTTCTATATTTCAGAAAGTTCAATGAGAGTAAGACTCTTTCTATATTTGATAAAGCCTACTTGAAGGCTTAAGTTACTCACTAGTTTTTAAAGTTTTCTAGTGTGTGGCTAGCACTACAAAGTAGGGTATCTTTCATTCTAAAGTTATCTAGAAATGTATTTCATTATTTGTAAAATAATAAACTTCCTATATTTCTAATTAATTTAAAGCTTACAATGAGAGCCTCTAGTGCCTTCTAAACTGTGAAGGGTAGAAATCCGTGAGAAGGTTTCTAATGTCCCTATTAAGTGCCACTCATGGATCAAAATATTGTCCGATACCGATACGTATCGTCCGATACGTATCGGTTTTGGACCATAATGATATGGTAAAATGAGTTTTTATCGCCCCCTTAAAAAACAGTCAAATTATCGTTCAATGTATCGTTTGTATCGTCCGTATCGTTCAATGTATCGTCCGATAATTTCAAATTATCGGTTTTGATGTCTTTTTTGTTTTTGTTTTTTTTGGGGAAAAAACCGGAAAGTATCATCCGGAACCGATACATATCGGTTTTGGGGCTGGCTAATAAGTATCGAAAAACCGAGATTTTGATCCTTGGTGCCACTACAGGAAATTTTGGCCATGAATTTGATTTTCAATTATGTAACCCTTTTGCCATTTTCTCATTAATCCCCACAATAAAAATCAACCCTAAATTCTAGTGGTACCTACCGGAGTGCATCAACTAATACTGCCCATCCTCTCAATTGTTTGTATTGTGTTCTTTTGAGCTGGTTGAGCACATAGTCAGTCGTGAATTTGATCGCTATTATATCATTGTTCAACATCAAAATGGTTACGGAGGATAATGTGCTCAATTCATAACATGTTACTCAAGTCAAATTCACAGTTACAGGCCACTAGTGATGCAGTCCCAATGAATGGATTTCTTTGGTTGTTCAGATTTGTTATTTGGCTGCAAATGCTGTGCCTGATATGGGAAGATCAGCACAATCGCCGAGACTCAATCCATCCAAGGGAACTCACTAAGGATCGTGTACATGACCAGTTTCTGTTTCACCCAGACAAGTAGTTTTGCTTCTAACATTGTGGCTAAAAGAAACATCACAAACACGTAGCAGCACTTATTTACATATAGCTTTTCATTTCACCAAAGAAACAGCACAGCGCTTTCCCATTGAAACTGTTGTCCGGAAAGCCTCTTCAGGGATGTTAAACATCCTGAAACCAGTTCAAATTGCTTATATCCATCCATACATTAATGGAAAAAACGTCCATCCAGCAAAGTTATGGCCTATACAAGATTTAGCGTGTTTGTGACTGATTGCATCATGCTCCCCAAGTTGTAAAAGAACCCAACTCCGAAGAGTTCTATTGAACAAGGTTTCGTTAAAAAAAATCAAACACATTTCTTGAAGGAGTTAGGTACCCGTTCTTTGCCATAAGAATAATGGACAGGTCAATATCCCTCAATGACCTAGCCAAACCTCAAGAGACTAAAGCAAAAACATAATCACAGTTATTTGACAGTATCAAGTATCCGCATCTCCCAAGATCTAATCGATTTGGTCAAAGGAAAATAGAGTCGCACACCACCCTTGGCATGCAGCTTTAGCACCTAATACCACCTCATCTTGAAATTTTTTGAATTAGATCAATTCTAATTGAAAGCAATCGTGTAGAAGTTGATCAAATCTACCCTAAGAAAAAATGAGAGGCATTACTGTGTGTATAACATAATCCGATTGAAAAATGTCACAGGAAACTTCTTCGATCAAACCCCTATTCAAGATTTCTCCAAAGACAGATCCAAATCCAAAATAATAAATTTAGTACTCAAATCCCCAAAGTCCATTATAATCAACGTAGTATGCATTTATAAGAACACCTAAGGCTGAACCTAGGAAACTACCCTACACATTGTTCAAATAACTAAATTAGCTTTATTCCCTCAAATCCCATGATATTATGACTAAACGTTTAAAAATAATCATTGGTCAAAATCTCGTCTGATACCGATACGTATCGGTTTTGGAAATCACCGGTACAGTATTTTCAAGGTACTGTACCGGTGCCTCCCATATAAAATAACAAAATACCGAAAGATACATACCAATGCATCATCCGGAACCGATACATATCGTCCGGTAGATATCGGTTTTGGAGCTGGACGATACGTATCGATTTTCTGAATTTTTGACCCATGAAAATACCATCATCAAAGCATAGGTCGGATTGAGTAGGTATTCGTAAACACGCATTAATGGCGAAATAGGCACCCAAGTTCAAAGTTATGGCCTCCAGTAAATGGATGGTGTGTTATTGCATCAAATAGATAATTTATACAAGCCATCAACCTGGTGAAATTCTCAGGTCATCAACACTATAAATAGTCATCTGCTACTTGCACAATTTAAACGAAAAACAAATATATGCCATCTGAATCTATGTGGGGCCATACTACGCTCTATGGCACCCCTGTTTCTATATGACAACTCTGTTTCTACAGCCCAACAAATAACAATGATCATGAGAGCTTCAAGAATCCTTTTTTAAGCAAAACATGGAGATAATTAGGGTAACCAAACTCCAAAAACTAACCATATCTAAAATTCTTGATACATAGCAAATGTATTGACAATTAATCTGACATTCAAAATATGGGACATGTGCACATTGACCCAGAATACAATTGTACCTATGAATATTTTATTTAAGAGTAGAAATGAAAGATATTCCGATTTAACTACCATAGTATCATTATAATAAACCAGAAAGTTAAAATTAAGACTGACTGATCCTATTGATCTTAATTTTTGGGTTGACATACCCCTTATCCCTATCAAGGTTTAAAAGGAAATGCCAAGATTTCTTTGCATTAAGAGAAGAAAATCAGCGTGTTATGCCAATGGACATTTCTAATCTAAAAAAAGGTGTGATATCATATCACTCCATTACAAATCCAAATTAATTTCTTCCAATATGTACAAATAAAAAGGCAAGGAATCCAAAAGCCCTCAGTAACTTATTTAGAGAGAGAGAGAGAGAGAGAGAGAGGGAGCCAAGAGCAATTACCGGCCTCCCAGGATGGAAAGGAATCTCAGGCCCGCCGGTAACTTCTACAGCAACAACTCCAGCCAACTGCAACCAAAACCACAAGTCAAATCCATCGAGCCGTGAAAAAACAAGATATGAATATGCAATGAAAATGTAATTAATTATAAGTGAAAACAACAAAAGCATATGAATTATCTTTTACCTGATAGAAATCAGCATAAGACAAGATAGGGAACTGCTCCTTGATTGGCTCCAACAGCCTAACAGCAATATCAAGACCAGCATTAGCTCCGTGAGCCAGTTCTGCCGGATGCTTCATTGTTCCAAAAGGACCTCCGGTCTTCGTCTTAACATCAAAAGTTCCTGCCGAATGCCATCTGCAACATCCACATAAATGAATCTACATTTTTCACAATCTCATTTTTTTCCAAGAATGAAGACCAAATGAATCACTATCACTCACGCCAATCGGAGCATCAATGGTGCACAATTCTTCTCAGCTATGAATCCCCTGAGCTTTCTCTTGCTTTTCTCCACTGCCAATTTGTACTCATCACTCACGGTAGGATATCCCATTGTAAATTCCTGCAAAATCTCTAACCTTCAGATCGAAATCATATATCTGAAACAAGAGCTACAGCCAAAGGCCACTTAGTAAACGTCACAACTCTGTGAAAAAAATCCATATCTATCCAGATCATCCAATATATTTTCAACTCAACCCTTGGATGGATCAAAAGTCAAAATTCAAACAGATCACACTAATTTTCCAACCATCTGATAAATGAAATCTTTTGTGAAACGGGGTAGATGAAGAGGATTGATTCATCCAGTGGTATCGAAGAGATTATGAAAGAGTCCGTCAAATATGTATGCTAATCCTATGGTCCATAAAGATGTTACCATCTACCAATTCAAAAACAGGCAGTGCGGCGATCATCTTTGTCCATAATTACATAGATCGAAGTACTATAGCAGACACAGAAAACGGAGGTAAGAAATATATGATACAGGAGGTAAGAAAACTATGGACGAAGAACATGGAAACATGATCTAATCCAATAAGTAAATGCATGCCAAAAAAAGGACACTATGTTCGTAGCAATTACTATAAAATCTAGGTTCTTATCAATTACTATAAAATCTCAAATCATTCGATTCTCCATTGTAAAGAAATAAAACGACTCGATCTTGGTGATTCAATTGATCTCGTATAAAACATCTATACATCTATTTATCTTTTTTTTTTTTTATAACATTAATACAACAAAAATTTCACATAAAATAGAAAGAAAAAAGTATATACAGATTTCATAGACTCCACGTATGGATCTCGATCAATAAGAACAATTCTTAACAATAATAATAACAAAAAAGATATTTTTAATCCCTATTTTGCTCTCATAATCATACGATCAATAAACAAATTCCAATCGATTTACTATAACAGTGATCAAGATCTACCTGAACTTCCGATTTCTGAAACCCTAATCACAAATGCAAAAGGCACGAGCAAACCACGCTCCCCAAACCCCCAAGCGTCAGTATTTAAGGATTTTGACGCAGAAGATTCTAGTAACTCTGAATTCACCGTCCGATATATTCAATTCTACGGCCTAGATTACTGATAAAGAATCAACGGCCTGTATTTTGTCCGTACATTGAATTCCCACCTTCTGAGCTCCATTGGGTAAGAAAATCCGAGTGGAAATAATATTAAGCCGGAAATATTAGGAAAGAGAACATTTTGAAACGGCGAAGCTACCCCCATATAAAATTTAATTTCCCTTATTAAATATAGCCGGCAAATTGGGCTCCACATGCGAATGCGTATTTTGGGCAACAAAGAGAGGGTATTATTGTCTTTTCATCGGAGACACCTACCACAAATGCCTCGACTGTTGACAGCGCTTCGTGTGAACGGGACTTAATGTAAAATGATTCCCTCGGAAGGGTCTATTGTTGATGGACACGTGGAGGCCTCAGAACGGTTTATTGGAGGCTAATTGTCTGGAACGGAGATTGGTCCCCGTCCGCGGCATAAAGGGCGGCTTTCTCGTTGATTCTGAGCTTGTGCGCATTCAAATCAAGTGTCCACTGGGATTCCCACCAACGTGCACGTCGGGCAGTACACGACCCATTCTCTTTCCGCTTGTTCAGTCAAATCTTAGGAGTGTCACAGATTTTGAGGTATACGATGAGTGTACAACGTAACAACGGTCAAGTTTAACAGGTGTTAGTTTTCACGTGCTAACGTTTTTGTGTGTCAATCTTTTACACCATTAGATCTTTAGATGATGGTCTTATATCACCTGTCACAAAATTGTATGAATTATTTCTTCTCAACTTGAGTTTTCAAGTGCTTAAATCGATAATTGCTTTATATCAAACAATCGAGATCTTTGTTCGCCGCAATGGATCTTGAGATAATTGCTTTAAATCACACATTTTGAAAAGTGATCAAAAATTCATGTTTGATGTAGGGTTATGATGGTGTTCACTTTTGGGGATATGTTCAAATTGGAACTTCGTTAATAGACATGACACACATGATTGAAATCACATGCTATATGTCCCAAAAAGTGTATTAGAGTGCTTTGTGATTGTATCTAAAATCTCTTTTCATAATTGGAATTTGAGTTGTTGAATCAAAAGGGGCTCTTTCTGAGTTTTTCTTTTGCATGCGAATTTCTCTCAAAATTCATATTTTTTAACCTTCTCTAAGTGAAAGCGACATACTCTAGCAAAAGACTATGAAATACTAAAGTTGGCAAAATACCCCTATACACCACGAATATGAGAACTCTGGAATATAGGACTCTGAACTTTGGAGGAAAAGCTCAAAAAACCAGAAATGTGGTTGAACTTAAGAACACATCTTAAAAAAACTAGAAATTTGATAAAGTTCAGATTCTTCGAGATTCGAAAAAGCTCATAATCACCCGAATGAACAATGAGATGTGCACATATTTTTGAAATTTATGAAATCAGTGTAGCTAAACTTTTCACCCTACCGGTAGATTAAGAGTCGTTAATACAGCACATGGCTTTTTTTAGTTAGGGTAGCTCCCTTGGTGGGCACCTACACTAAAAATTATTGATAGCTTTAAATCAAATGATAGATATTATTTTTCGCTTCTTTCACATGTAGGATTTTGAGATTATGGTGCACTTATCAAATAATAAATTTTTTATTTCATATAGCACAGATCTCAAAAAAGTGATCTTAAAATCACATTTGAGCGTGATCTATGTCATGTGGAATAAAAAACTTATTGTCTAACAAGTGCGCCATGATCTCAACATCTTATATGTGAAAGATTTGAGCGAAAAACGATATCTATCATTAGATTTAAAGCAATCAATAGGTTTTAACATAGGCGCCCATCAAGATTCGGTGAGTGCTTTAATGCTACCCTTGTAGTTAATGCTTATCTAAAAGAACTATTACTTATATATATATATATATATATATATATATATATATATATATATATATATATATATAACTTCATCTTTTTTTGGTAGGGGCTATATACAGGCTTTAGATATTAGCTGGAAAACACCTGATATTTGCTAATAATAATATAGGCAGTGGAAAATTTAGTGGGTAGCGTCGTGGGACTTGCCTGCAACACGCGGAGCGAGAAAAGGAATTGATTTAAGATTTAGTATTGGATAATCGCTCATGGTCTGACATTTAAACATTAAACACCAAATAGTGTTTAAATGATCATACACCACTAAAATATCACTTTTTATCTCACACTATTGAAATATGATTTATTATTCTACCAAGTGTCATACATCTATTATCATCTAAATTGTCCAAGTGACAATTCATCGTTGGAACATGTATCGGCCAAAAGATCATGCTTTTAAGTGGATGTAAACCATCAGATCAATGAACTTTAATATCAGTCGTCAAAATTAAGACCGACCATTAGAATTAGAGTGTACTAATTAGATGATTCAATTGATGAAATATCACTTGGACGGTATTAATTTTCAAGATTATAAGCCAATAAATGGTATAAGATTATTTAAACTCCATTTAATATTTAAATGACAGTTAGGAGAGTTGGCCCTTTTGATAAGCAGATTGAGTGCAAGTTGACTTAGCACTCAGATCATTATTTTGGATGTGTGCCTTCTTATAGTTGCACCATGATCTAAACATCTTCGTTAAAAAATTGAATGATAAATAATCTCCATCATATGATTTAAAGTAATCAAATGTTATTTAAAAGCCTTTAACTTTTGGAGTTTTACTACTTTATATTTATGATGAGATTGTCTTTCATCCTAACCTTTTAAACTAATAATGTTTACATCATACAACTATTAAACAGCACACATGATGATTACGTGGCACACATTCCAAAAAATGACTCAAGATAAACCTAGGTTGCATCTCTACTTATGATGTGAGTTACAGGCTTATGATCAATTGATCAACATCAATCATTTGATTAAGACCTTCCAAAACATCCATCATAGATAGATCCATTACAAGTCATGTGGTTCATGTATTTAGTTTTAGGGATCTAAGTCATCAAAGTATTAACTTATATCACATAATTGAGGATTTGGACCCTCTGACCTATTCACTCTAGGATAGATGAATGTGTATATAGTTTTAAATAATTAAATAATTAAATTAACTACCTGCAAAATGAGAGCATCAAATTTAAAATCATGGGAATTCATCTTAAGTTGAATTCAGTAAAAAGAAGTTACAAACATTTGAATGAAGAATATGGCTTACTAATTAATAGGTAACTCATCATTAATTTTTTCTATCAAAAAAAAAAAAAAATTTACCATTAGGTTTTCAAGAATCATTATATAAATTGATGAGTAAAGGCTATCAAATAAAACTCCATCGGACACCATAAATCTTTGGAAGACGTTGAATCATCCCAAACTTTTAGAGTCTTCAAATCACTTCATACTCGACGAAACCAAAAGGTGTGAACCAATTTGTGTCGCTAATACCAACTCTAACAGATATGGCTGTAAAATTCTTTCCATAAAAAAAAGGCTGTAAAATAGTATTTTGCTAGTGAATATTATTAATAATATTAATCCCACTTGTAATCCCATGGATTTCAAGTCTCAGAAATCTGTTGCACAATATTTAATCCGGAGTAAAATTTGTTTTAAAATTTCTTAGAGCTGGTATAGGGTAACTAACCCATTACCAACGTAGATTGGAATGGGTCACTGATTGGGTACAATAGTACTATTTCTAAATCAAAATGTGTCACTTGATGCAAAGGACCCAATGTATAGATCTGGTGCGTTAAAAAGTGCATCCAAAAAACATTTCTCAGGAAACATTTCAATCACGTGATTCAATTGAATCAAACACCTTTAAAGCGATCAGTTAACATGCAAGTGTCCCAGCATGGCTTTAACTACTTTTAATCACATGCTGGAGATGTTATATTGGTACAATATTCGACCCTTTTCGTCTTTTTTCGTGTACTCTCAACTCGAAATCTGTTCGTCTGTGAATTAACAGCCATTACATCTTGTCTCAGGCAGTCACAAAACCAAGGCGTTTCAATTGGTTTCGAGACAGCCTGGGGCGGCGGGACACGGAACCGAGATTCAAAACCATGGAAAAATTGACAATCATGATCAATTGCAATGATGCGTACCCTCCTGTAAGATTACAGTTGCTTGATTTATTTCTCATGATACATTTGATAGCAGAGACTTGTTAAGTACAGAAATTTAAACAAATTGACGCTCAGATAAATTTGCAACAAGTCATATATACACCCCTTGCAATTGGCACATATAACATTCAAAAAACAATGTTATACATGGAAAGCTACAAAAAAATTGTTTACATTTATAAAGAACCGAGGATATGAATGAAGAAATGACTATCAGCTATATAGATATCCTGAACTGAATTACAGAAATTCATATATATAAAAGAAAGAAAATAGAAAAAAAAAAAAAACCATGAATTACTGAAGCTATTGGTTCAGCTAAAATTTCTGGATGATTTGTTGAAGAATGAAAAGTGAAGCAATTCTGCACTGCATCTGAAATCGACCCTTTATCTAGTTTCGAACCTTTCCGCATCATAGAGACTCACGAACGATATTGTAAAGCGAGATAAGTATCTCAACACTAATCAATATAATGATAAGCCATTCCAGAAAATCCGACTTCCTATTCTGAAGAATTTCTTGTAGAAAGCGAATATTGTGCTGCAGAAAAAAACAGTCTGTTGGATATATCGTATGAACAGCAAAAGAAAATCTAATTTCCTATAAAAACAATTTCCCACAAGGGATTGGGCAGATAGCCCAATGTAAAGTTGATAATATTGCAACCTCTAGGTCGCAGGTTCAATCCCAGCTTACCAATCCAAAAAAATATGAACGGGGGTTGGCGCATTGGCCAGGACCATCCTCAAGAAGTGGAGGTTCTGAGTTCGAATCCCACCCCTTGTTGGTCACTCGCAGGGATTTATCCCTATTGACTGGTAAGTGTGATGTGCTGTTCTTGCAAGTACCTGGAGACTTAGTCAGGTGGTCTAAGACGGATACCCCATTATCAAAAAAAATAAAAAAAACACGCCATAAAGAAAGACATTATAGCAACTGTACCTCAACAAACTTCAACTTAAAATCAAGGCTTCCAAATCTTTGAGACAATTCATATTCATCCCGAAGATACTCCCATATTTGAGCATAGTTGGCATTTTTCCAAGCAATGTCTGATCTGAAGCAGCAAATAAAATTATAAAGCATTGTCACCTGAGTACCATGAAACAAGGATGCACACTTTTTAATATTATTTATGTACAAACAATACTAGCTAGAATGTGCTTCTATTTATCTAGATAACTTTGTATATATTTTACACATTAAATTACCAGTGCGCTCATTCAAGTCCGAGGCCTGGATGAATAAGTAGGGGAGTTGGTGTCAAGAGAGAGATTTGGCAGTAGAATTTTGTTAAAATGTTATGGTAAGTCATATTACAATTCCATTTCATGGTAGAACATTCTTTGGAATTGCAAAATTCCAACAAACCCAATTGTAGTGAGAAGCAGACATTGTCATCTAGAAGGGAAGCAAAACAAAGGCACTTGGTTGTTGCGATAGGCAAGCAGGGTTTCCACGCCTACATGGATGGGTATGGGTAAAGAAAGTTAGATCGAAAATAATATTTGGCCCCTTGGAAGTGTTGAGACGATGGATTCTAAGGATAGGCATTATTTACTTTCAAGAGACAGTGGAAGGGGAAAGGCAAGGGAATGACGAGTTTGAACTTTTCTGAACTCATGAAAGAGTAGTTTTAAATATGGATAGGCAATCCGAGCAATAGGGATGTTAAAACAAAAAATTGATAGAACCATAATAGTTAAAATTCTATTGGGTAAAGAAGTTTTAAACATTATAAATGTACATGCATCAGAAGCAGGATTAAGTGAAAACATGATAAATGAATTTTAAAACTTGATGGATGAGTTCGGATGATATACATATACACCAAATAGAGAAGGAATATTTTATTTAATGGAGGAGACTTAAATGAACATATGGGGAAGATAGGAAATGTGTATGAGAAAATAATTGAACTTCCTTTTATAAAAGGGAACGAGATAAAGGAAATAATCATTGATTTTGCATTAGCCCATGATATGCTAATTTGCTGAAATTAAACTAATTAACTGAGACATTAATCACGAATTAAGGCAATACCTTAGGGTTTCATCGATTCCGGACTAAGTGACCATGGTCTATTCGGCTAGGGTCCAAGTCTAAGATGCGAAGTCCATTAGAAAGGCGGAAGGTGCGATCCTAGAGATAGAACTCTAACATTCTCTAAGTTTAGGCAGTGTTCGTAGATCAATGCGGATTCTCATAGCTTCTCACTAGGGGCTTTGAAGGGAACGATCAAGCTGCACAATTGGAGCGTTCTTGAGCCCAACAACGATTGTGGATCGATGGGTGTCGAAGAAAATCAATCAACAAGGATGGACATGAAGATAGCTCAAGATTTAGGATGTTGGGGGGTTTTAAGCATTCAAATGGATGGAAATAAAAGCAAGAAAATAGCAAGTAAAATAGGAAAGAAGTAAAGAGAAGATCAAAGATAACATGGGCATCACACCCTTGGCTTCACACCAAACCCTCATGGGGAAGAAGACTCACTCTCCATTAAAGCTCCTCACAAGCTCAAAGTGTTTACACTTTTCTTTAAAATCAACCAATGCCAAATTTGGCTTCCATAAGGACATTATATACTATGTGCAAAAAAAATGAACCCTAAAATAGCAAAATACTAAACTGTCTCCAAAATTCTCATTCGAGCGAGAATTTTAAAGGTTTGACAGATTCTCGACTGGATGGAGCCGCTCGAGTGACATTCAGGGATTGCTCAAGCGATGTTTGGCCAAAAGTTTTGGCCTCTAGATCGTCTTCAACCTCGCTCGAGAGATTATGGGTAGTTAGGTGTCCTCTTATCACTTCTCTAGGCTCCATTCCCGGATGATGTCGATGTTTCGTAGTTCCTTCTATGCTTCTTCTTGCGTTGATACCATGGGTCAAAATGCCGGCTTTCCGATATGTATCGCCCGAGCTCCAAACCGATATGTATCGGACAATACGTATCGGAATAGTAACTTACCGGACGATACATTGAATGTATCATCCGGGCCTTCCCATATAAATTGGACGATACGGAACATCGAATGTACCGTATCGTCCTAGTCCAATACCGATACGTATCGATATCAGACGATATTTTGATCCATGGTTGATACATGCGATGCTGCCCAAAACCTAAATCCATACCGTCGATATCACCGATGAAGTGTGGTCGTGATATCGATCGAGCATATCAGGGTCCCAGGCGGTAGACTTCGTCTTCATTTACCCACGTGTTCTCAGATTCCAGCTTACCCAACCCACTTCACTAAATATTTATGAAATCCTCCGCCATGGGTGGAAACCACAAGATCTTCTTGATTACCCCTCTTCTCAGCTTGCTTGGAGGGGGAAGCGGTATAGGCTGCGGGATTGGGTTGGGATAAGGAATAGAAAACGTTTGAAAATGATTGCAAGGAGGTGGGGTTGAGCCCAGATAAGGAACTAAGTCCTCCATGTTGAACGTTGAGCTAACCCCCGTATCTTGAGGAAGCTCAAAAACATAAGCATTAGGACCACTCCTTGCCGCAATCCTAAAAGATCCGGTACCGCATGCTTGGAGCTTCTTCGCGATTCCTGATGGGATTCGTTCATACCTAACTCGAACCATCACATGATTACCTATTTGGAATTCTTTGAAGCGCCTATGAGAATCCGCCGATAATCATTGCTCAAATTAATTTTACGCCTAATTTCGGCATGCAAATTATGAATGGAGTGTGAAAATGCATCAGCGGACTCAAAAATGCAGTGAGATGTGGACATAGGGATCAAATCTGGGGGTGTTCTTGGTTTGTGACCGTGCACCACCAAATGGACTCACATCTATGAACCTATTGACGAAATTGTTATATGCAAACTTGGCCATGGGTAAAATGAAATCTCAAGTCCTAATGTGATCACCGACAAGACATCGTAGGAGATTACCTATGCTCCTATTTGTCACCTCGATTTGACCATCGGTTTGAGGGTTCGATGAAAATCAGAGCATGGCACCCATCATGTATCATAGGATCTTCCAAAAATAACTTATGAATTTGACATCCCTATCCGACACAATGGTCATAGGTAACCCGTGAAGACGCACCACCTCTTCGAAGACCAATTTCGCGACATGAGTTGCATCAGAAGTTTTAGAGCATGGTGAGTCATCTTTGAGAAGCGGTCTACCACCATGAAGATGACGTCGCGCTTTCTCAAAGTCTTGGAAAGCCAAAGCACGAAGTCCATTGAAATGTCTTGCCATGTTGTGTGTGGCACCAACAAAGGTGTGTACATGCCCGTGTTTTGTTTGTTTTGCTTGGACACTTGGCATGTATGGCATTGCCTCGCAATCCAAGCGATATCTCTCATGACGCTAGGCTAAAAGAACATATCTTCTACAAGCGCAATGGTCTTGTTGCACCCAAAATGATCGGCAATCCCTCCGGCATGTAGCTCTTAGATGAGGAAGTCACGCAATAAAGTGTGAGGGATGCATAGGTGATTTCCCTTGAATAAATACCCGCCCTATAGGGTATAGTTGGGGCCAATGCTCGCCAGGTCATTAAGGAGAGTGGTGTAATTCTTTTCAAAATGTGGGCACTCGGGATACTCTTCCTTCAACCGCTCAAATCCGACAACCTCGGTGCTCATGGAATGCAAAGTTGCCACCCGACGACTAAGTACATTTGCGGCTTTGTTCTCAACACCGGCTTTGTGCTTCAACACGAATGTGAACTCTTTGAGGTACTTAACCCATGTCGTGTGCCTCGGGTTTAGCTTTTTTTGGGAAGCAAGGAGGCGCAAAGCTTTGTGGTTAGAAAATAAGACAAATTTGTGCGATTGGAGGTAGTGCTTCCAATACCATAGGGATCGGACTATCACATAGAACTCCTTATCATAGGTGGAGTATTTTTTCTTCGTCACATTGAGCTTCTCGTTAAAGTAAGCCACTAGGTGGCCTTCTTAGCTAAGCACTCCTATGCCCACACTCAATGCATCACATGCAACCTTGAAAACTTTTGAGAAGTCTGGTAGGTGCATGACGCACTCGTCATTTTCTCTTTGATCTCGATAAAGACCTTCATCGCGACTTTGTTCCATTGAAACTCTCGTTTTCTCATACAGTCGGTGATGGGGATCATGATGGTGCTAAAGCTTCGAATGAAGCAACGATAGAATGTAGCCAATCCATGGAAGCTATAGACATCGTGAATATTCTTAGGTTGGGAACCATTCCACAATAGCCTTTACCTTTTTTCGGGTCCGCGACCATCCCATAGGCCGAGACAATAAACCCCAAGAAAACAACGGATCATTACATGAACATGCACTTCTTGAAATTCACATATAACTTTTCTTCCTTCAAACTCTCGCAAACCAACCGAAGGTGGGTCAAGTGTTGCTGCTGCTTGTCGTAGCTATATAGATCAAAATGTCATCAAAATACACCATAAGGAACTTGCCTAGAAATGGCCACAACACCTAGGTCATGAGTCTCATGAAGGTGCTCTGGGCATTAGAAAGCCCAAAAGGTATAACCATCCACTCATAAAGACCATCGTTGGTCTTGAACACGATTTTCCACTCATCATCGGGGCGGATTCGGACTTGATGGTAGCCACTCTTGAGGTCTATCTTGATGAAGATAGTGGCACCAACCATCATATCCAACATGTCATCGAGTTTCGGTATAGGAAACCGATACTTGACCGTAATCTTATTGATGGCCAGACTATCCACACACATTCGCCAAGTACCATCTTCTTGGGTGTGACTAGTGCAGGTATGACACAAGGGTTTAAGCTCTCTTGGATGAACCCCTTCCGAAGGAACTCATCGACTTGCCGTTTTAACTCGGCATGTTCAACCAGATTCATCCTCTAATGTGATAAGTTTGGTAGAGTGGATCCGGGAACTAAGTCTATTGCGTGTTGAATATCACACATCGGAGGGAGTTCATCAGATAAGTCTTCCGTGAAGACATCCGCAAATTCTTTCAAAATCGGCTCAACCTCCTTAGGGTGCTCGCCCATAGACTCGAGAGCGATGTGACGGGGCCAAGACTCGAGCTTGCAGCATGGTGCATGTGGCACGACATGTGGTGCCAAGAGGGCACGCGACATGGGGCCAAGTGGGCCTGGCGACACGGTCGCATGGGGGTACGACGCGAAGCGTCACGGTCGCGACACGGACACGACATAGCCAAGGTGGGCTAGCGACGCAGGAGGCGTTGCGGTATGTCAAACCAAGGGGTTTGAGGTTCTCCTGCCATTCTGGCTGAATGACTGTTTTACCCTTATATAGGGGAAGGGAGCTTGAGAGTTATTCCCCCGCACACGGGGCCTTGCGTTGCCAGAGGGGGCACAAGTGTCTCCTAGGTCTGAAAGGGTGGGCCTAGGACGTCGACGCAGCGATGCCGTGTGGAACCCGGGTGAGGTTGATGTATGGCCCCGGACTACGCGTCGCGGTGCATACGGCTGGGCAACCTCGCGTGAGAACACCAAGGCGCTGCGTGGGACTCAGTGGAGCACGCGAGCCTGGCACAAGGTCGGGCTTGGTTCGGTATGTGAGCAAGACATGGTGGCATGGGAAGCTGCATGCCAAGACTGCTATGACGAGTACTAGTCGTGGGTGAAGCTTGAGCAGGCCAAGTTAGTGCAGCGGTGCAAGTGGCGTGTCGTAAGGGACACGATGAGCTGAATGGTAGGCCATGAAACAGAGGCAAACATGTTGGGAGGAGTTCCCGTCCTCTAGGCGGGTGGTATCAAAGCTGATGTGCAGATGGGTTGGCTTCGTTGCACGCTATAGCGAAGCACCGCGCGGGTTTAAAGCGCGTCGAAGGGACGCTCCGCATGACGGTTGGTATCGGCGTAGGTGACCTAAGCGAAGCGTGCGTTAGCCGCGGGGCGAGGTTGCGGAAGTGCGTCCCCGTGACATTTTGGTATCAGAGCCAAGTTCGATCCAGAAGCGATGATGTTATTGAGCAATTGGTGCGGAGGCACGCGATGTGGTGTCAAGAGGGCACGCGACATCCTTGAACAATTGGTGCGGAGGCACGCGATGTGGTGTTAAGAGGACACGCGACATCCCTGAACAATTGGTGCGGAGGCACGCGATGTGGTGTCAAGAAGACACGCGACATCCCTGAGCTAGTTAACAGGTGAGGGCCTTGTGACAGCAGAACCAAGTTGGCCCGACCGGGGTGACAGTGGGGAGCTAGTGGGAAGGTGCGGACCTAAGAACTAGAAATGTGTTGCTAACAAGCTGGGAGGAGTTGGCGGGGTCAGTTCACTGCGATCATGCGTCAACGAGGACGTTGACATTTTATGGAGTGGTGGAGGATGTGACGGGGCCAAGACTCGAGCTTGCAACATGGTGCATGTGGCACGACATGTGGTGCCAGGAGGGCACGCGACATGAGGCCAAGTGGGCCTTGCGACGTGGTCGCGCTGCGAGGATGCGACACAGTCGCATGAGGGTACGACGCGGAGCGTCACGGACGCGACATAGCCAAGGTGGGCTAGCGACGCAGGAGGGGTTGCGGTATGTCAAACCAAGGGGTTTGAGGTTTTCCTGCCATTCTGGTTGAATGACTGTTTTACCCTTATATAAGGGAAGGGAGCTTGAGAGTTATTCCCCTGCACACGGGGCCTTGCGTTGCCAGAGGGGGCGCAAGTGTCTCCTAGGTCTGAAAGGGTGGGCCTAGGACGTCGACGCAGCGATGCCGTGTGGAACCCGGGTGAGGTTGATGTATGGCCTCGAACTACGCGTCGCGGTGCATACGGCTGGGCAACCTCGCGTGAGAACACCAAGGCGCTGCGTGGGACTTAATGGAGCACGCGAGCGCGAGGCACAAGGCTGTGGGCTTGGTTCGGTATGTGAGCAAGACATGGTGGCATGGGAAGCTGCATGCCAAGACTGTTGCGAGCGAGGTACTAGTGCAGTGCACAGGGTGAAGCTTGAGCAGGCCAAGTTAGCGCAGCGGTGCAAGTGGCGTGTCGCAAGGGACACGATGAGCTGAATGGTAGGCCGTGAAACAGAGGCAACCATGTTGGGAGGAGTTCCCATCCTCTAGGCGGGTGGTATCAAAGCTGATGTGCAGATGGGTTGATTTACGTTGCCTGAGCGGCATGTGGTTGAAAGTCGTCGAAAGACGCCCCGCAACTTGGTATCAGTAGGTGACCTAAGCGAAGCGTCGTTAGTGCCGACGGGACCGAGGTTGCTAGTGCGAATTCATGACATACGGCCGACGTGATAACAACGTACACGTTCTTATCCAAAGAAGCTTTCTCAAACTCCGAAGGGCTCACAATATTGATGGTCTTAGATTGACGACACTTCTTCTCAACTCTCTTGTCTGACGGTGCTTTGAGAGGCAAGGGGTTTAATTTGATCTTCTTGCCTTCATGCATGGACGTGCACACATTAGACCGCCCAAGGAGGGTCATGTCCACTGTTGTCATAAGTGATCGCTTAAGCAATTTTAAGCTACCAAATCGCATAAGACATGATGGCTTATGCGATTTGGACATTATGCGATCACATAATTCTTGAAGCACTTATATATATATATATATATAATTTTATTTTTTTTTATTTTTTTTGAGGTCCCATTGCCTCTATAAACGGATGAGTTAGGTCCTCTACTCCTCACACAACTATTTTGGCTTAAACTTCCTCTCTAATATCTATTCTTTACTCTCAATCTCCTCTCATCTTTCCTATCTAGTTTTTTATTTTATTTTATGCTTTGTAATCTTTTTTTTAGTAAATTAAATTGTTGTAAACTTAGTAATATTAGTGTTAGTGTGTGACAAAGCCTCAAAGGGAAAGATCAAGGAACTTTTTCTTTTTCTTTTTCTTTTTTGAAAAAAGAAAAAAAGTGTATGCCATGGCTTAAGCGATTAAGCGATTCGCTTAAGCGAAATGGAGCCAAATCGCTTAACATCACTTAAGCCATTTGACAACAATGGTCAAGTACACATCACACCACAAGGTGTCTGAATACGAGGCTAATTGTATCGACACATGACACATTTGGGACACGGAAATAGATGAGGAGTCGACTCATGCGACTTTGTACAGTCTCGGGTGGGCTTCAGGTGTAAGCCCTAAGCGGGTGATGGCGTGTGCGGACACCACATTGGTGCAACTTCCGCTACCCATGATAACCTTCCAACTTTTCTCACCACACTTGGCATAAGTATAGAAAGCGTTATCTCTACGACAATCATCTTTTTCACTTCGCTGAGGTTGTGCAAGGGCGCACATCACAACCACAGCACGACCACTGTCATAATCTTCCTCATCACTAGGTGTGACGATCGGCTCATATACTTCTTCCTCAACATTTCCTTCCTCGTCAACCTCTCCTTCAACCAAGAAATTTCTTTGGGGGTCTCTCGTAGGGCATTGGGCGGCAAAGTGGCCAAACCCACGGCATTTATAACACTTGGTTTGAGAACCACCATTTGAGGGCTCACCAACCACACCTTTCCCTTTGTCAAACCTCACATTCGTAGGAGTGGGTTGTGTAGGCTTGGGAGGTGGGTTTCCAGCACTAGGCCTCATCTCTCTGGCTCGATAGCCACCAGTATGTGGTTCAAATCGTCTCACCACCATCATTTTCAAGTACCGCTCAAGGTCTTGCACCATGGCATAACACTCTTCAAGAGTGTGAACGGGATGAGAGATCGACTCCTTTTGCAATTCCACGTGCAATCTGGTGCGAAATTTAGAGAGAGCGACTTCAGGATCCACCGACATATTTGCTCTCATCATGAACTCTTCAAATTTGCCAATGTATTCGGTCACGAACATACAACATGGGTGTAAATTTTTTCATTGGTCAAGTAAGCGATGGTAGTATGACAAAAGAACGTACTTCGTAAGTCGCTCCTTCATGTCCTCCCAATGGGTAATAGGAGCACGACCCGCATTCTCTCTCATGCGCTAGACGTTGGTCCAAAGGAGTCTAGCTTGACCGATGAGCTTCATCTTGGAAAGTTTAATACATCGCTCATCGCTCATGCTATACCACTCTAAATGGTGATCCACATCAGAGACCCAATCAAGGAAGACTTTAGGGTTCATTCTTCCATATAAAGTCGGAAACTCAACTCTTAACATTTTTGAGGAGTTTCTCATCTGGATCATAGTCATCTCCGTGATGAACTACTTCCCTACGGTTCTGATTCCGATCATCGTGTCGGCCATCGCGCTCAAAGTGCGAACCATCACGCTCACAGCGTCGGTCATGGTGCTCATCAACTCCTTCCAACCAATCTAATCAGCTGTGTAGTCTACCATTAGAGGCACCCATGGTTATTTGGGCTTGCTCCATGACATTCATTCTCTCATTCATCGCGACCAATGTGGCTTGGATGCTCCTAAGAGCATCGACAACCTCACTCGTGTTCATGATGATCACGACTCACTAACACGAGTTCTAAAATGAACAAGCAACTATGAATCACACAACAATTAAAGAAACAAGCAAGATGCACAATACAAATGCCCTAACCTAGCACCTAAAGCTCTAATGCTAAACTGACGTGGGACAATGACCCTAAAATACGTGAATGCCCATGATATGATAATTCACCGAAATTAAACTAATTAACTAAACAATTAATCACGAATAAGGCAATACCTTAGGGTTTCATCGATTCCGGACTAAGTGACCATGGTCGATTCTGCTAAGGTCCAAGTCCAACGCGCAAGGTTCGTTAAAAGGCGGAAGGTGCGATCCTAGATATAGAACTCTAACATCCCCTAAGTTTAGGCGTTGTTTGTAGATCGATGTAGATTCTCGTGGCTTCTTGCTCGGGCTTTGAAGGGAACGATCAATCGACACAATTGGAGCGATCTCGGGCCCAACAACGATTATGGATCGATGGGCATCGAAGAGAATCAATCAACAAGGATGGACATCAAGTTAGCTCAAAATTTAGGGTTTCAAGGATTTTAAGCATTCAAATGGATGGACATCATACCCTTGGCCTCACATAATACCCTCATGGGGAAGAATCGCTCTACATTAAAGCTCTTCACAAGCTCAAAGTGTCCACACTTTTCTCTAAAATCAATTGATACCAAATTAGGCTTACATAAGGACAGTATATACTAGGTGCAAAAATAAACTTAACCCTAAAATAGCAAAATACTAAATTATCCTCAAATTGAGCATTACATCAAACCCAAAAAGGCAAGAAAAGAACAAAGAAAAATGACAGAGGACAATTGTCGTCATTAAACTCGCTCAAGTCGGTTTGGTTGTCACTCGAGAGAGAATCTTAAAGGTTAGACGAAATCTCGATTGGATGGGGTCCCTCAAACGACAACCAGGGATCGCTCAAGCGATGTTTGGCCGAAAGTTTTAGCCTCTGGATCGTTTTCAACCTCGCTCGAGCAATAGGTAGGGTCACTCGAGCAACTTTGGGCAGCTAGGTGTCCTCTTGTCACTCCTCTAGGGTCCCTTCCTGGATGATGTCGATGCTCTGTAGTTCCTTCTTCACTTCACTCCTCTAGGGTCCCTTCCTGCATGATGTTGATGCTCTGTAGTTCCTTCTTCGCTTCTTGCGTCGATACACGCGATGCGGCCCAAAACCAGTGTTACCTGGACACGTACCAATAGATGTTCGGCACCCCAATTTCCAAAAATTCCAATACAACGGCACGACCTTAACAAAAATGAAATAAATTTGTAGAACATATAAAGAGAAAAATTGAAGGAAAATCTTAGAGAACCAATTTAGATATGTAATGAAAAATCCATAGGATAGTCATGAAACTAAATAAAAATATATTATAGCATAAAATCATTTTCGACGACCCAAACCTTTTTTACTAAACTTTACACAATTTTTTTTTAAACAAAGTTCATTTTATCATTGTCAAAACGATGAGCATTTTAATAGTAATATGTGATTTTTCATATATGTCAAGAAGTTCCGTGTTGTTTGAGGAGTGTCCAACTGTCAGCATGTGTGCCAAGTGCCACCAAGTGTCAGCACGGCCAAAAACCCAAAAGTAGAAGTGCCAAGGTAACACTACCCAAAACCTATATCCACAACGTCAGTGTCCCTGCCAGTAGAGAGTAGATAAAATAGGACACAATAGCTTTTCTTTTTTTTTGGGTAAAAGGAAGAAAGTGACCAATCTGTAAAAAATTGTAAGGTCATCTCAAGTTTCCTTTTTTATTTATTAGTAGCCCAAATACGAATTTTAAACTGCAATACGATGATTCTGGATGTTCATAACAAGATTCGTATGACTAAACATGAAGCAAACAGTTTCTATATAATGGCTACAAAGTAACTAAAAAAACCACAATATTGCACCTATGTAATGTATATGAATAGTTGAAATGAAAGGATGCAATGTTCAAATAAGAAAAATAACATATGTTATAGTGGTCCATATTGAATTGAATTAGAAACTAGTATGCATGATGGATAAGTACAAGGAATTTGGAAATTGTTGTTAAAGAAAATTTTGGTTATCTAAAGGGACATAAATACGCTGCAATTTGGTCATCCTAACAAATTATGCTCAATCCAGTACTTGACACCAATTTTCTTTCAATGCAAATGTCAGGGTATTCTTTTGACTTCTCAAGTAAATTGTGCTTCCCATTCATTATCCGGATCCTCAAATTTGCTTCACTTAAATATTTTCGTTATAACACATTTCTCTTTCTCAAAAAAGTAACATCACAGCTTGTCACCACAGGAGATAATTGTTACCATTCAATTTTATCTTTTTCATCAGCAATTCAGGATTTTCTCACTATTGGAACACCCTAACACTCTACCTTAGACTCACACCTGTGGTACCTTGCTTCTTCATACATAGGGTGGGGTAAAGAAATACTGGAAGTATGAACTAGAAATTAGAGATAACTTAAGTTCTGAAAATAAAACCATATACAGTTATACACAATAAACAGCACCATAAACTCTATAATTTATGTCACGCCATATTATATCAATAAAATGAAGTCCAAAACAGTGTATCCCATGATATACGCTCAGACTTGAGACTTCAGAGCTCAGGATCATCATATAACATCCAAAATTCAGTTCTACGATCTTATTTTAGTAGTATTGTATATTTGTAAAAATGTCTTTCAAGTTCCAACGTCTAATATAAACAAGAAATCTTATACTTGTACAAATCATCGATGTATCTATGTACTTGTTTCTCGACATCGTGAGTTCGTAACCACAAAAACAGAATATAAAAATCAAACCGTGTAATCTTCATCCCACTATTAACTGTTGGAGATGTTATTTCCATTGTATGAGTGTGTAGTAAGTAACTTTGGGCGTGTGTGTAGTTAGGTGAATTTTAAGTTACAATTCACCTAACTCTGGAACCATGTAATACGTGAACATGCTAAGATAATATAAATAATAATTCACATCGGGATTTGGGTCACATTGACTCAACCCTAATATCTCTCTACTTTTCTCTTCCCTCTTCTCCTTCTTCCTATTACTAAACCCTAACCCTAAATCACGGTCTTATCTTGGTATCAGAGCCAACACAAACCAAACCTAGAAAGTTTTATTGCCCTAAGCTATCCACGCCATCGCTGACGTCAGCATGATGATCACCATCACTGACGTCAACATGATGGCCACCATCGCTGATGTCAGCATGATGTCATCATGCTGACGTCAGTAGGGTCAATCCTTTGACATCTTTTCTCGATTATTTTTGGAGGGTTTTGATCGGATTCTCAAGTTAAAAAGCTTTCCCTTATGTGGTGTTGCGATTTGAAGACTCCTTCATGGAGTTCTGAAGACCTCCATTATCGTCTTCCTCGTGGAGCTAGTTCTACAATTTTTTGTTTCAGAGCTTCAAAGTTTGAAATCTCTGTGACTTTTGCATGGAAACTCATTGAGAGAGTGTATACAAACACTAATGTGCCCAGATTGCAAGGTTTTGTAAAGATTTGTGATCACATTGAGAAAATTTGTGATCACTGTGACGGTACCTACTGAACTTGGGCCTGCTGGAGCTGTCGATTGTCGATGGAGCTGTTGATCTGTGATGTATACAACAGCAGTCGATTCTCGATAGAGCTGCTGGAGTTGCCTCGAGAAATCTGAGAGTTTGAGTTTCGAAGCTGCTGGTTCAAGTTATCTCGTGAAATCTGTGTCTGCAACAGTGGTCTTGTGACAGTTGCTGGTGTTAAAGTTGTTGGTCTTGTGAAAGCTGTTGGTCTTCTCTTTCTTTTAAATGTTTTGATCTCGGTATCTCTTAATCATGGACAAGAATAAATCCGGGATCGTTGTCGATGGAGCCAATTATCTTTCGTGGTCACAGTCTACTACTATGTACTTAGGGATGAAGAAAAAATTGGGTTATATTTACGGGAATATCCAAAAACCTAAAGAAGATGACCCTAAGTTTATTGATTTGGAAAGTGACAATCTAACTGTCATGACATGGCTGCTACACTCCATGCAATCAGACATTAATGATTCCTTTATGTATGTCAGCGATGTTAAACAATTATGGGAGGTTGTGAGGGATGCATTCTCATAGAAACAAAACATCGCGAAAATGTTTCAAGTTAGTGACAAAATTAACACTATGAGGCAAGGTGATAAAACTATTGAAGAGTATTACACTCAAATGAGGAGTTTGTGGGATGAACTAGCCCAGTATCAAGAAGAAGAACTGTGCAGCTCGTGTGTCAGCAAGGTTAGTAAAAATACTGAAAGGAGGAGAGTGTTTGACTTCTTAAAAGGGGTTAGACCAGAATATGAGAATGTCAAATCAAACATTCTAGGCAGAGAGGAGTGTCCTCCACTTGGTACTGTGTATGCCCTCTTTTAGCATGAGGAGAGCAGGTAATAGTTTATGCAGATTCCTGGTGGTGATATATCTGAGAGATCTGCCCTACCATCCTTCACTTCTTTTGGTCGTGGTGAAGGCAAATCTGGTGGTAGAGGTGGTGGTCGTTGAGGTCATGAGGGCCTCTCCCATGAAGACAAAGAGAAATTGATGTGTTCTCATTATGACAAGAAGGGTCATACCAGAGAAAGATGTTGGGAATTACATGGGAAACCGAAATTTCTCCCAGGTCGCGCATTTCAGTCCTCAACTAAGGAAACTTCTAGTCCAATTGTTGGTCAGAGCATCCCTCCTCTTTCAGCTCCCCCTCCATCTGATTTTCAGAGCTTACAGAGAGAGCTTCAGGATCTCCAAGGCCGCTTCAGCGCCTGACGATAACACAGGGGCAGACATCTTCCTCCCACATAGCTGAGTCAGGTACCTATGGGTCTGCCCATGTGACCTCAACATCTCAGTCCCCATGGATCATCGATTCTGGGACTACGGATCACATGTCTGGTATGACAGATTTATTTTCATCCGTGTCTAGTCTTTCTGATTCTATTCATACTCGCATTGTTGATGGATCCCTTGTTCCTGTAAAGGGTAAAGGGAGTGTTCCATTAGGCACTTTGTCCCTTGACTCTACTCTTTTAGTTCCTAACATGCCTATGAATCTATTATTTGTCAGTAAAATTACCAATTCCTTACATTGTAGTGTGACGTTCTTTCCATCACATTGTGCTTTCCAAGACCTGAAATCGGGGAAGATCCTTGGTCATGGTATTTAAGAGAAGGGACTCTACCTCTTTCAAGATTTGCGTGGTGCATCTCCACCTACAGCTATGGTGGTTTCTATTGATGAAGCCATATCGTGGCACTCCCGCTATGGTCATCCTCACATTAGTCGTTTGAAACTTTTATTTCCGAAAAAAATTTATGGATTTAATAGTAGTTTGTTTAATTGTGAGACTTGTCAGTTCTCTAAACGTGTTCACAATTTTTATCCCTTAAGTGGTAGTAAATGTGCTATTCCTTTTGAAATTATTCACTCTGATGTGTGGGGACCTTCTCCTGTTATTGCTTTGGATAGTTATCGTTATTTTGTTGGTTTTATTGATGACTATACTGGACTCACTATGCTTTTTCTAATGCCCACCAAAGATGAAGCTGCCTCTATTTTTCCTCTGTTTCACAGATTAGTTAGCACACAATTTCATGGGCATGTTAAGGTCCTTTGGTCGGATAATGGTGGGGAATATTCCTCTCACATTCTTTAATCTTATCTTCACTCTCATGAAATTGTGTGGCAAACTACTTGTCCTTATACCCCTCAACAGAATGGGATTGCTGAGAGGAAAAATAGGCATCTTCTCGAGGTTACTTGATCTCTATTGTTTGATATGAAAGTTCTTAAATATCTCTGGGGTGAAGCTGTTCTCACCGCTGCCTACCTCATTAATCGACTACCTACACCTATTCTGGAAGGACATTCTCCCTTCCAACTTGTGTTTCCTCATCGACCTCTGTTCTTAGTGCCACCACATATCTTTGGTTCCTTATGTTTTACTCATATCCCCAACATTCAACGAAGTAAACTTGATCCTAAGGCTACCAAGTGTATTTTTATTGGGTATCCCTCTTCTCAGAAAGGATACAAGTGTTTTGACCCTCTCACTAGTCGTGTGATAGTCACCATGGATGTCACATTCTTTGAAGGCACTCCTTTTTCCTGTCCTCCGAGTCCTCTTCAGGGGGAGAAACAACGTAACAATGAAGAACACTCTGAAATGTTTAGAGTTTTACCTATGGGAGATGGTGAAAATTGTGAAGTGAATGATGAAGTTGTTGAGCCACAGAAAAGTGAACAACCCACCTTTGATAAATATAGAAAGGGAAAGATGTATGTGCAAAGGAACAACAAAAGTGTCGTTGAAGCCACTGCGCATGAGAATGTGGATGAGTCATCTTCTCAGAATACCGACCAAGATCCCTTACCCGAAGAGGGTCCTCTTGTTTCTGATCTTCATCTACCCATTGCTCACAGATTATTTCCTAGATCGTGTACTCGTCACCCCACCAGTAAGTATGTGTCATATCACAATCTCTCATCATCCTATTGTGGTTTCATTTGTTCTCTTGATTCTATCACTCTTCCCTCTACTGTTTCTGATGCCTTGTTACAACCAAAATGGAAGGATGCTAGGATTCAGGAGATGAATGCTCTATAACAGAATCAAACATGGGAAATTGTTGAACTCCCAGAAGGAAAGAGAGTTGGTTGCAAATGGGTGTATACTGTTAATTATAGACATGACGGTACTGTTGAAAGATACAAAGTAAGGCTTGTAGCAAAGGGGTACACTCAAACACAAGGAGTTGATTATCAAGACACCTTTACACCTGTAGCCAAGTCTAACACAATCAGAGTATTGTTATCTCTGGCTGCCCACAAAGACTGGCCACTATCTCAGCTTGACGTGAAGAATGCATTTCTTCATGGTGATTTCAAGGAAGAAGTCTACATGGATCTTCCCCCTGGGTTCGTGAAAGGAGAGAAGGGAAAAGTGTGTAGATTGAAGAAATCTATCTATGGATTAAAGCATTCCCCAAGGGCCTGGTTTCAAAATTTTAGTGATGTTATTATAGAATTGGGTACCGAAGAAGTCACTATGATCATACTCTATTTGTAAAAAGGGGGATCAAGATGACCGTCATATTAGTCTATGTTGATGATATCATCATTACTAGTGATGATCGTCATGAGATTCTTAAACTGAAGGAGTATTTTTGCAGAGTATTTGAAATTAAAGACTTGAGAAGTTTGAAATATTTCCTAGGCATTGAAGTGCTGAGATCTAAGAAGGGCATCTCATTATCCCAGCGAAAGTATTCCATAGACCTCCTTCATAATATAGGGTTTTTGGGGTGTAGGCCTGCTGTGACCCCTATTGAACAAAATCACTGATTAAATGGTGAAGAAGGTGATTTGCTCAAGGATCCACATACCTATCAGAGATTAGTTGGTAAACTGATTTATCTAACCATGACTCGTCCGGACATTGCTTATGCAGTAAGCATGGTGAGTCAATATATGCACTCACCAAGGACAGTACACTTGGAGGTTGTTCACAGGATCCTGAAATATCTGAAAGGAAGTCCTAGCAAAGGGCTTCTCTATAAAAATCGTGATCATTTGGATGTAGAAATATTTACTGATGCCGATTGGGCCGGGTCTCTGGATGATAGGAGATCAACTACCAAATATTGCACCTTCTTGGAAGGTAATTTGGTAACATAAAAATCTAAGAAGCAACATGTAGTATCAAACTCCAATGCCGAGGGAGAGTACCGTGTCATGTCCCAAGGTGCGAGAGAAGGCATGTGGCTTAAATTCATCTTGTCAAACCTGGGAATTGCTCTATCCTCTCCAATTACTTTGTATGGTGACAATGAGGTCGGCCATCATATTGCAGAGAATCCTGTCTTTCATGAAAGAATAAAAGACATTGAGGTGGATTGTCACTATATTCGCGAGAAGGTCGAGTCCAAAGAAATCAGTATTCCTCAAGTTAGAACTGAGGATCAACTTGCCGACATCTTGACTAAAGGTGTTGATGGCAAGAGACTTTATGACATCTCCTTCAAGTTGGGTATGATCGACATTTATACTCCAACTTGAGGGGGAGTGTTGGAAATTTTATTTCCATTGTATGGGTGTGTAGTAAGTAACTTTGTGTGGGTGTGTAGTTAGGTGAATTTTAAGTTGTACAATTCACCTAACTCTGAAACCATGTAATACGTGAACATGCTAAGATAATATAAATAATAATTCACATTGGGATTTGGGTCACATTGACTCAACCTCAATATCTATCTACTTTTCTCTTCTCTCTTCTTCTCTTTCTTCTTCCTATTACTAAACCTATTACTAAACCCTAACCCTAAATCATTGTTTTAAACGCCATCACCATCTCCATTCCCAATGTTCATTTTCTATATGATACGATACATATCGTGTATTGTACGATAATGACCCCCCCCCCCAAACCCATCCTCCTCCTCCCACCATCACACACATAGAAGGCAAACCATAAATATCCGAAAGAAGTATCATATAACTTTATTTATAGAAAATGGAGCTGACTCTCCTTATTGGGAGATTTTAATCTTTCGGTCTGTGCACTCTAATATCAACCATTGTTCTTATTTTTTAATAATTGATGTTAAAGTTTTTCGATTGGATGGATCACATCAGCTTATAGGCATAATCTTTGGATAAAACATGTCCCAATGATGGACTGCCACCCAGACCATGGATCAGACTCACAGATGCGTGTTACATGGTGTAACAGTAAATGGAAAAGCATTTTCTTATGAAATACCAACACTTACCGGTCAAAAAGCCCAAGCTTAAGAATCACATCAGCTAGATTAGAATTTGCTTTCCCCACTAGTTGAAAAAGTTTTTTCCTCTTCATGGTAAAGGTACCAGTTTTCTCCATCCCGCGATTTATGTCAGTGAACTCTGCAACCATCCCATCAACCTAAAAGAGCAAACAAAATTGTACAAGAATGATGTCCCTTACCAACAAAATCAATAAATAAAAGTGGAACATACCTGACGAATATAATAGTCAAGAGCAATACTCTGGCCGAGGACACTTCCAATGGTACGAATCCCATCTATGTTCAAATTCTTGAGCATTATGTAGTCCAGCCCACCTTGCATCCATGTCTCCAAAGTTGGCTTCTCTACTACAGCATAATCTAAAATTTAAAGGTTCAAACAATCAGTATTAGGATAAAACCAAAAATTTCAAGTTCTCACTGATTTTTAAAGGAGGAAAATTAAGTAAATGCAGATAGATTAATCTTTGTCAAAGCATAAGATACAATAGTTCGTATAATGTACCTGGCGATATAGCATCAGAACATTCTAGATTGGCTGAAGATGAGGAGAGTTTTGGGAGGGGGATTCCAACCCGTTTGCTAATTCAGTTGGGTTATAGGTCACCTAGACTGTAGGTGGAGTGTGCCAAGTGTAGGTTCAGTTGGGTTCCTTTGGTACACAGTGGATCACTCCAGTCCAACCCATTTTCTAATCAAATCAGGATGAAGGTTACCTACAATGAGGGATGTTTCACTACACGGTATGCCACTATCTCTAATGGGCAGTATGCAAGGGTAGGTTTTTTTGGGTTGCTTTTGTACATAATGAATCACTCCAGCACATAGTATATATATTATGTCCAATCCAACCTCCACAACTTTGTTTGTACGAGGTGATCGATATTCATCACGGCTATCTAAGAATTTCAATCTTTGAATCAGGGGTCATAATCAAAACTTATCTAAGCTGATCTTATCAATTGTTAGAATTTTTCTACTAAAAAGTAATAAGAATGTTTCTATGACAGTGTTAAGGATCTCATCCAAAACTTACAGCAGCTTGACAAACAAGGGCTAAGAGGAAAAAGAACATGACTATGGCTGGCATAATAACCACAATTGGATCGAAAAAAGCATAAGCCTCAGACAACTTGGCAGGAAGGATATCATCAACATCTAAGAAAATGACAAAACATAGACTGAACTGCCCAATTGAAAAATTGGGTGCTATCATATACCTTTGTATTAGCTAAGTTTATGAGGTGGAGATAATCAAACCCCAACTGATGACACATGAAAAAAATTCAAGTGTGGCACATGAAAAAATCACAAAAAACTTCAACAGTAGTATCTTTAAATTAATATATTCATAATGTTCGGCAACGGTTTCATGTTGAGTTTGTACAAATGAAGATTTTGGCGATCTTAACCTCAAGGGGTTAGGTGAGCTGGCCAGTAGGTACCTACTTCCAAAACAGGCGACCTGAGCTCAAATCCCCTCCCCCCCTTGAGGCCACCCTAGGGATTTATATCCTGTGCTGATCCGGCATGTGCTGAATTTGGAGTGCACATGTGCCCCTGGGATTAGGGGGGTGCTCTAAGACGCCCGGATACCCCCTTTTTTATATTCTTTTTTTGGGTAAAAAACAAACTTCCATCATTTTCAAAGCTTTCATGCATATTACGAAATGTCCATGCTCTTTTTTCTGTCTCTCGGCTGTTTTCAAAATTTAATGATGCTTAGGTTGATTAGATAAGGAATTGTTGGACAATAAGTTTAAAATGAAAGCTGCTACAGTCATAAGTTGTATTTTTATACCATTGTAAGTTTTATGCTAGTAGATCTGATACATCATTCATGAATCATAATTAACGACACATCAGTTTATCATCATGGCTAATCACTCATGGTTTTAAATCTTGCTCGTGACGACACATCTCGTGAGTCGGGCATGCCAGAGACAAGATAGGTACCACTCATAATCATGGTTAAAAATCTCACTCGAGATGACACATCTCGTGATTCGAGCATGCCCGAGACAAGATAGCTACCACGTTAGGGTGCCTAAGTATCATACCGATTTCGCCCAGGTACATACAAGAGGGCACTATCTCGCCCTTCTTAGGATATTCGATTGAGATGGATGCGATTCACATCCATCCCAGGAGAGACGTGATCTTCCCTACATTTAAAACTCTTCTTGTTCTTCTTCCTCCGATCACAGGTCTTCTTCTTTGCCAATCATGGGAGAAACATTTCTAATCAAACTTCTTCTATTATAGTTTAATTTGATGAAATTTTTCCATAAGAAATTGGTATGGAACCTAGTAACATCCTAGGAAAAAGGTATATGACAGCACCCAATTTTTTATAGGGGTAAATTGTGAAGCAACAAGCATTTTATTTCTAGAAAGGCATTTTAATAACAAAAGTGGTAGGCAGAAACTTAAGCTTTATTTTTTACTTTTAAGAGTAGCATGCATAACGAATGATCTTCTTGGACAACTGATGGGGGCATCAGATTTAAAGAACCACCTGTGATTTATCAAAGATGAAAGAAACGTCATGATGACGGACATCCGTGAAGTTTCAGTTAGTTACTGGTAGTTACAGTTAGTTACCGGTGGTTATAGTTAGTTATTTATTTTCAAATTTCGAATATATTTGTAAAATGCCTATAAAAGGCTATGAAAGGACTATTTTATTTAATGAAGAATGAACTTTGCTATGGAAATTAAAAACGAGATGTTTTCCTTCGAGAGTGGGTTTTTCTCAAAATAGAAGAATGATTCTTCTATACGCGTGCGGTTGGTGTGAAGCCGATCATTCAATCTTCATATCCCTTTTATCTCACTTGAAGGCGTAAATATTTGAATTCTTATTCTTTCATTCTACCTACAATCTTATTTGAATTCTAATTGCCTAAAATCTCATTTCTCTTTATTAAATCCGCTCATTTTCGAAAGAACTCCTTTGTAAGTTTGTTTGAATTCCTAAACTATTGGAGATCTAGATGTTCGCCTACGAACCCTGGTCTTCTAGATCCAGAAAGGAAATGTGCAATGAAAGTAACACTAGTTTGGGCTATTTGCAAATCATGTAATTGGAAATCTTTTCATTTTCCGTGTTAATTTGTTAAAACAATTTATATTTCAATTATTTTTTATTAATCTTCAATTAATCTCAGCCCATCTAAATCGCATTGTGTTAGTACCTGCATCAGATTTGGTATAAGAACACAATCAGTTTAGGAATTTCATATTTCAGATTCCAGATTCCAGCATTCATATAGGTAATTTCAGCATTCACGTAATTTCAGTATTCATATAGATTTCAGATTTCATTGTCATTATCTTGCGTCATTTAGTCATGGATCCCAGTAGGATAAAAACCCTTCTTAATGAATTTGCAGCTAAGTTCACCGCGGGTCAAGCTGCCCTTCAAGCCCAAATGCAAGCTCAACATGAGGCTTTAATGACATGTTTTACTCACAAACGTAGTCAGACTTCCAAGGGATTGGATGGAAGTAGAGATAAGGTATACTCCCATCATTGTGAGCCCGAATATGATCCTTATAGAAAATCCCTAAGGTCTACTCAAACCGAGTCACCCTCGCGCAATTCGACCGAGTCCCGTACGCACAATTTGTTAGTGTCTATAGAGTCAGTTGGGCACGAGCCCTTATTGTTGGTAGAGCCAAGTGCACTAGAGTCTTTGAAATTGGTCGAACTAAGTACACACGAACCAATCGAACCATTGGCCTATGAGTCATCGGTACCCGTAGAGTCAAGTGCTCAAGACTTGATGGTGCCCGTTGAGTCAAGTACACATGAGTCCATCGAACTGAGTACATAGAAACCATTAGTGTCAATTAAATCGAAAACCCCAGAGTCTTTGGTTTTGGTTGAAGCGAGTACACACAAGTAAGAATTTCCTCTAAACAAGGGCAATCATCTGATCGTTGTGGTGGAAGATCTTACACCTATTCCGAATTCTGCAACTATGTCTTGTGATCCATTCCTTGCTACCCAAACCATGGATCAAAATTTCGGCCGATACCGATACGTATCGGTATTGGTATCGAACGATACATTCAATGTATCGTCCGATACCAACCGGTACCGATACGTATCGTTTTGGAGCTCGGGCGATACGTATTGGTAACCCGATATTTTGACCCATGACCCAAACAACCGAGTCAAGACCATTTAACCAATTCATAACCCGTACCCTACCAATGTCATATGAGAAAAGGTTGAATAAGAAGGTTCTAGACACACTTCACTACTAATACGGCTAAAACTCAGGCGTATCTCACTACATGGAAGGACAAGCCGGGAGCTAAGCACCCAAAGCGTACCATACATGGGATCTACAACTCATCGGAGATGAGTTTCTCCCACCTGGGGAGAATTGATGGGAACATCAAGAGTAATAGCGTCAGATTTGGGCCGCAAAAAAAGTCTCTAGCACAAGAGACGATATCACAACTCATCGGAGATGAGTTTTTCCAACCCGGGGAGAATTGATGGGGACATCAGATTTAAAGAACCACCTGTGATTTATCAGAGACGAAAGAAACGTCACGATGACGGACATCCGTTAAGTTTCAATTAGTTACCGGTGGTAACAGCTAGTTATTGGTGGTTACAGTTAGTTACCGACGGTTACAATTAGTTAGTTATTTTCAAATTTCAAATATGTTTGTAAAATGCCTATAAAAGGTTTTGTAAGGACTATTTTATTTAATTAAGAATGATGAACTTTGCTATGCAAATTGAAAACGAGATGTTTTCCTTCGAGAGTGTTATCCTCTTAAAATAGAAGAGTGATTCTTTTACATGTGTGCGGTTGGTGCGAAGTCGATCATTCAATCTAATAGAAGAGTGATTCTTCTATACGCGTGTGGTTGGTGCAAAGCCAATCACTCAATCTTCATATCTACTTTTATCTCACTTGAAGGCGTAAATATTTGAATTTTTTTTTCTGTCATTCTACCTACAATCTTATTTTGAATTCTAATTGCCTAAAATCTCATTTCTCTTTGTTAAATCAGCTCATTTTCGAAAAAACTCCTTTGTAAGTTTGTTCGAATTCCTAAACTATTGGAGATCTAGATGTTTGTCTAAAAACCCTAGTCTTCTAGATCGAGAAAGAAAATGTGTAGCGAAAGTAGCACTACTTTGGACTATTGCAAATCATGTAATTGGAAATCTTTTCATTTTCCGTATTAATTTGTTAAGACAATTTATATTTCAATTATTTTTTATTCAATTAATCTCAGCCCATCTAAATCGCATTGTGTTAGTACCTACATCAACAGCAATAGATGAATCTTGATGTAGCGAATTATTTATTCAAGAAGAACAAGAAGAAGAGCCAAACGAAGACAAAAGAAAAGAAGAAAGGAGCAAAAGCACCTGTTGAAGAGAAATTGAGCTTCAAAGACACAATAAATCAGGCCTGTTATAAATAAATTTAAAAAATACACAAAAAAAATAAAAAATAAAAACAGGCCAGACATTAAAGGTCCAGAAAATAGGGTCATCTCAGTAGTGCAAAAGAAGGCACATGTCCTGAATTAAAAGGGGGGATACGATGTCACCTAATAATGAAAGAATGAGAAATAGATTTCTGAAATCACATGTCTCTCTCCATCGCCAAATTTCTAAGAGAGAGAAAGAGAGAGAGAGAGAGAGAGAGAGAGAGGAGACAGCTGTCGCATGATTTACCTAAGGTAATCACATGACCTATAAAAGAAACAAGGCAAACTTTCGATTGGTGATTCATGTGTGTGAGAGAGATCTCGGTTTCTTATGAAACCGAGATCTCGGTCATTATTTATGGTCTAATTTTTAGGAAAGTCAAAATTAGCATTAATTTGCCATGATCTGAAATTTGAGTGCATCAACAGTCTTGGGCTCACACTGTTGACTTTTTTAATTTTTATCTTGTGTCATGTATTGGTTAAAGAGTTAGGGTTACAATAGGAGTCTTATTTTGACTGCACGAGATTTGTAAATTCCATCAAAGGCTGTCGACTCTTTATTTTGTATGGTCATCATTGCAGAATATTTTTTATTTAAGTTAGAGAAGAGTTGAAGGTTAGCGGGCATTTCTTTCTCATCCTACCTCTTACGAGCTATCTCTTCGGGTTTTTTTTTTGCCGGTGATTGGCATCACAACAAATCTATTACCGTTCACTTTATGATTGGACAGTTGTGTCAACAGCTCTTGGTTTTAATGACGTTAGGATCACTTATATATAAGAGTTCAATAATATAAATATATTATACTGATAAAAAAAAATATAAATATATTATATATTTTTTTATATCTTGGCCAAAGATAGATGATGAATCTATTACCATTTTATATATACACACACACACACACACACATATATTCATTTTTCTGCATAACCTGTAGTATGCAATGGAGCATACTCCCGTGGAATATGTAAGATAGGTACACCAAGCTCACATCCAAAACACTGCTTTGGTGCCACATAGATCTCTAGCAGTTGTACAGATCAATTTTAAAAAATAATAATAATAACAATAATAAAATAAAGTAAATTTTAAAATTGAAAATAAAATTTGACAGTGAGCCCGTAATAAATCGGAATATTTGGGGAGTATCACCGTGGATGGGGTGTCATATTCGGGTCATGATCAGGTTTGGGATAATATCGTTGATTTTTACGAACGGTTGTATACGGATGAGGGTCTCCCGAGGCCGAGTTTGAATGAGCTTCAGTTTACCTCTCTTTCGAAGGAGTTTAGTAGGGGGCTAGAGAGCAGTTTTACTGAAGACGAAGTGTGGACAGCGATCAAGTTTGGTGGTAGAAATAAGGCGCCGGGGCCGGACGGGTTCACTATGGAGTTTTACCGTGCTTTTTGGGAGACCATTAAGGCGGACCTGATGGAGGTTTTCTATGAGTTTCACTCGACTGGTTTTATCGGGAGATCCTTAAACTCCACTTTTATTACCCTCATTCCCAAGATTCATGGGGCTGAGAACATTTCCGATTACCGGCTGATCAGTCTGATCAATTGTCTCTACAAGATTATATCGAGGGTGCTGGCCAACAGGCTCAAGTGGGTGATGGGGACTATTATTTCCGGCAATCAGGGGGCTTTCGTCCAAGGTAGACAGCTAACGGATCTTGTTGCGGTGGCTAATAAGACCATTCACTCGGCCCATGTGCAACGTCGACCGGCTGTGGTTTGGAAGGTTGATATGGAGAAAGCTTATTACCGGGTTAGATGGGAAAATCTCGACTACATGTTGAGAAGGCTGGGATTCGGCACCATTTGGAGGAAATGGGTGCGCGGATGTTATTCCTCCCCGTGGTTTTCGGAGTTGATAAATGGTACGTCAGCCGGATATTTTTAGAGTTCTAGAGGCATCAGGCAGGGAGATCCCTTATCCCCGTTTCTTTTTAATATGATTGGGGAGGCTCTATCCGGGCTAATGGGGCGGGCAAGGGAATTAAACATGCTTACTGGCATTCGGGTGGGAGAGCAAGGCAGATTCATCTCACACTTGCAGTACGCAGGCAATACAAGTTTCTTTGAGAAGGCTGATGTGGCAGAACTCGGCGCTATGGCTGACGTGCTCTCGGTTTATGAGGCGGTGTCAGGGCAGCGGGTTAATCACCTCAAATCTACTATCTCTAGCATTGGTGTAAAGGATGGCCTTTTGACCAACCTAACTAGTTCGAGGGGCTGCCTATTAGGTACCTCAGCTTGCCACTTGGACTCATGCAGCCCACGTTCCGCGATTAGCTCCCGATTGTGCAGAGGGTTGAGCAGCGTTTGTCGGCAAGGTAAATAATTGAGCAGTGGGGAAAGCTAATTTTGGTTAAAGCAGTGCTCTCTTCGATCCCTATTTTCTTCATGTCCATGTTTAGGTGTCCCGTTAAAATTCTCAATCGGCTGGAACGTATTCAACGGTCGTTTCTTTGGGAGGGGGTGGGTATGAACAGGCAGCATCATCTTGTCAACTGGGACACATGCCAGCTGCCTATTGCCTGTGGTGGGCTGGGGATTCGGAGCTTAAAAAGGATTAATTTGGCTATGCTTAGAAAGTGGATATGGAGAGCGGGAATGGTGGAGGAGAGGGGAAGCCTCTAGCGGTTGGTGCTGTCCGAAAAATATGGTATTTCCTGGGGGAGTTGGGGGATATGTCTTTCGTCTCACAGGAGTACCTCGGCGTGGTGGAGAGGTATTTCCCGTGTGTGGGAGCCTCTAGCTAAAGGGGTGCAATACAGCTGGGGGGTGTGGCACCCGAATACGCTTCTGAGAGGATATGTGGTTGGAGGGGTCCGCTTAAGGATGCTTACCCAAACATCTATGCTCTTTCTTCGAATCCGGATGGTAGGATTGAGGAATTTGTCTCGTTGGCTAGTGGGAGGAAGGTTTGGGATGTCGCTACTAGAAAGCTCCTCAGGGACAGTGAGGTGGGGAGCTATTTGGACCTGCTGAGAAGGTTGTATGAGGCGCAGCAGAACACCTTACGGGCTGATCAGAGGGTTTGGGTCCTGAATCGAGATGGGCAATTCAACGTCAAATCGTTGTATCGTTGGCTGTCGCGCCGCCCGCTTATCAGGTTCAAAGGCAAATGGTTGTGGAGTGAACCTATTCCTCTGAAGATCCGGTTCTTTGTTTGGGCGCTGTGTAAAGATAGAATCCTTACCAATGACCAGCTTATTCGGAGGGATAAAGACATCCCGATTTCATGTGTTATGTGCTCCGATAGGGAGGAGTCCGCTGCTCATCTCTTTCTTCATTGTCGTGTGGCTTCTGAGGTGTGGGGCGCAATCCTCAAATCTTTTGGTATATCCTGGACAATGCCTGAGACGCCTTATCTGCATTTGCTAGGTTGGGCTGCGGTGAAGGTGGAGGGGGAGGAAAGGTTTTATTGGAGGGCCACTCAGTTTGCAGCTCTGTGGTGTCTATGGTGCGAGAGAAACTGCAAAATTTTCGAAGAGAAAAACAAACCTGTGGGAATGGTTATTACGTCCATTTCGGAGCTGGTTAGATCTTGGGTCACGAGAGATGGGGCTGGTGATAGTCATCTCTCTTTCCTTTGGGACCCGGGTTAAGTGGGCCGTGCTTTTGGGGGCCTGTGTTTTGTTGTATTTTCTATTTTCTGTTGCCTGTTGCTCTTTTGATTGTGTGTGTCGAGGTTGTATTTTGCTTCAGCACCTTGCTGTTTATTTATATAAACTCTATTACTGATCAAAAAAAAAAATTTGTCAGTGATTCAATGTCCAGATTTTAAACTTCAAAAATACACAGTGGAGATGTTTTTGTTTTTATTTTTAAATGATCTTAACAAGCTACCTTTCTCCACATGGCACCCTAAACATTGTTTGGGTGCAACGTGGAGCTCCCATGTGAACCTTGGTGTATGGTGAAGGTACTCCATTGAATGTGTGTGTGTGTGTGTGTACAGATTATAGATACATTTTTTTCGCATCACGCCATCTTTCCAAGAGGTCTTGGCATCAGGCATCTACAAGATATCTTGCATTTCCGACATTTTGAACCATGCTCATAGTTCATAACTAATTCACAACAACATATATATTTGATACATTGTGCAATAAATATACTGGATCTAACATATCATACATTTATTTTGAGTTATTAAGTAATCCTTTAAGCTAGAATAGGTACCTAATTACATGTACATTCATGTAGATTCATACAAATATCTGAAAATTTTAAATTTTTATGATCGACAACCTTGCTCCATATCAGTGGTAGGGAAAATCATGCAGGCACTATAACACATCATCAAATCTTATAGAAAAACCTAGTTTCATGAGAAGATAGTGATTGAAAAGAAAGGTTTACAGCACATGCTTGGAAGAAAAGGCAGAGATAGGCAACTCAACACCATCCTAGAAGTTCTCTCCCATTGATAGCGTATTGCAACTGTTTTGGTGCCATGTCATTAGGGAAACACCAGGCGGATTGTCTTCCATAATACCTAGAAAGAAGTTCTGCTGACTTCCCAAAAGGTTTGCTGATAGGAGAATATAAAGTATTTGGGGTTTTCCCTCTTTGGATTGAAGAAGGGAAGTACCCCCAAGGGACACCAAGATATGGCCAAAGTTGTAGAAAATAGAAGGGAAAAAATTAAACCTAAAAAGACGAGAAATATGGGGTGGTGAGAAAATGTTTGTCTTGTGGTGAAACCTCAACGAGGGCAGAAGGAGGTGATATAGAATAAAGCAATGTAAAGGAAAAAAAAATATTGATTGTTGAGCCTGATGGTACCAAAGAGAGGTGACATAGAAGAAAGTACTGTAAGGGGAGAAAAATCAACATACTTCCAAATGTTTAAATCTCTAAGAGCAAGAAGTAGTGATCCTCATTCCTAAATTTAAGTAAGTAGATTGGGAAAAATGGAAAGAATTATTTCCTCCTCTAACCCTGAAATTAAGGCTGCACAGGTGACTGCGAAAAAAATTCCTTGATGGTTGAAGACAGCTGCCTTTCTCTTGGAAGGAAGGGACTCATGAAAGAAGTAAGGTTGGGATGATCAAAGAAGTCCCCTTCAGTGGATCGAACCGTTAAATACCCCTAAATGTGCAGGTCATTACTGTCAACCAGCTTCCAGAGACGTTTGTGGAGGTTGCATCCTCACTGACTTATACGTCGATGTCAAGGGAAATGGTTGATTATGACAAAATTCTCATTCACCCTAACACTTGGAGAAGATCCTGAGAGAACGGACATATGGATGAGGGTTCAGGATCAAAGTTGAAACTTGTAATGGACAACACATTACCTAAGAAAATTTTCAATAACTATTCTTGGTGTATACTAAATAGTAAAATTATCACCAAAACTGAAGAAAGTATATATATCTAGTATGCAGCTCCTAGTTTTATTTTCGTTTCTTTTTTTAAGAGTAAAAGCTGTTTCTAGTTATCAAAATGAAATTGCCACCAATATCTCAAAGCTAAATCATTATCCAAAACTCACTTCAAGTTGATCCAATTACAATTTACCATTCATGCAATCACCAAGAGTTGACAAATCTCAAGGGACAAACTATATGCTACATACCAGTCTAACATAATCTATACCTAAGATAATCATTTGCATTAATATGATGCCTAATGCATTAAACCCATCACTTTCCAAGAAAACATCATTTGATCAAACTAATGGTTGGAAACTAATTATAACCATGTTATGGCAAATCAAAACCTGATGCTTCAGAATCTCACTAGAGATCATGGTGCTCCTAATATTCTAACGAATTGATGGGCACTTTAGTCCACATTAGGCTTCAGTGAGGATAAGTAATACTCAAAATAATTAAATATTTCCTATGTTCATTTTTACAAATTTACTATAACAGATATTAAATGCCCTTGCCAACTGTTTTGCAAGGCCAACATGAAAGATCTCAATTTGCAGCGAGAACTAGCAGACCATATATAGATCAATCCAATTTGGAAATAAAAGCTCACCATCCTTTCTCATTTCCGGGAGCAGTCCTGATGCATGCTTTGCTACAATCTTCAAATACCCATCAGCCTCATGATCAGAAACATTAAACAGGACAATGGACCCATACTGAAAAACTACCATGTAACAGCAGGGACTCCCACTTCCAAAGCTAGCCCCCAAGCCCTGAAATATAGAACTAATTAAACAGCTTTCGATCTGACATGTCATTCCCTAAGTCACTTGTTGGCTTATACCTGATAAATATACCAGTGGTTCAACTGTACATTGTATGTTTCATGTTATAACAAGATTCTAAGTAGAGTAAGCATATCAGCTAAAGAGGTTCTACTATCAGTATCAGTGGGTCACAGTTTTACAACATGGATATTTGAATTTTAAACACATATTTCATAACTTAAACAAGCGTACAGAATAAATATTAAGAAAAATTCAAGACATAGACGAATATATACAAATTGCTACTCATCCTTAAAAAATTAAATCACCTTGCATGTGTTTAATTATGGCCCAACTCTCCTGACCATCATTTAAAACATCATGTTGGTGTATAAATGATCTTACAACATTAATGATTTAAGATGTGGATAATCCACACCGTCAAAGTGATAGATCATGAAGTGAAGGGCACTGGGCCCAAGAATCACATTTTTTTGGGAGACTTGACCATCTGATCCGTTCAGTCTAATATCGACCGTTGCTCTTAGTTTTAAAGGCTGATGTTGAAGCCTGCCAATCGGATGGTTCACAACCACTTATGGGCATGATCTCTGGCTAAAACATATTCCAATGATGGATTTCCACTTAAGAAATTTAAATTGATCACCACTGTGCGCCACATGACATAATAAAAAACCATACTTCAATGGTGTAATATAACCAAGTCTAATTTAATGGTGTTAGAACATTTAAACAACAAAATGTTGTTTAAATGATCTAACACCATTATCCCTTAATTGTTTAATGATGATCAGACATGTATTTCTATCTCCCTTTTATTACAACGATAAATAAAAATAATAATAATAATAATAGAAAAGAGTCTAAGAATAAGAGGGGCTGCTGTGAAGAATGTGATTACTAACCAAAATCTGGTGGTGACACTACAGGAACGAAAGGGGGAAGCATAAACAGGAAATAAAAACAAATGCTTCGCTTTTGAAAGGAAAGAGATGGGATTAAGAAGGAAATCACCTTTCGTTAGGCAGCTGAGGAGAAAATCTATTTTTGGGAGGATATATGTGTTGCAGATCCGCCTACACGGGATGTTTTTCCTTCAATCCATCGAATAACAGTAGACAAGAAGGCTATAGTGGCTGACATGCATACGCATAAAGGGAACTCGACAGTGTGGAAGATTTGCACTAGAAGAAATTTTATGGAGTCAGAGATTAATGTCTTCAGTGAACTCCTTTCTCATGTGGACAAGGTCAACAGAAACTGAATAGGGAAAGATGTGAGGATATGGAAGGAGAATTCAAAAGGGGAGTTCAAAGTTAAATCATTTACAAGTTCTTTGTAAGACAGCTGTAGTTAAAGCATGATTGGACAACTCTGTGAAGGGCTCCCAAACATCCCAAGGTCATATTTTCTGGATGGAGATTGGCTTGGGGTCAGATTTTAACGGTTGATAAATTGAATAGGAGGGGGAAAACAAACACATAACTGTTGTGCTATGTGTTTTCAAATGGAAGAATCTGCGAGCCACCTTTTCTTACGCTGCTTGGTGGTGAGAGAAATGTGGGAATACTATTCCAGGCTTTTGGAATAAGTTGGATTTTGTCATAATCTTGTAGCCAAATGATGGCAGCCTGGAATGGTGTCAAATTTGAAGGAATCAAAGTTTTGGGCGATTTGGCAGGCTTGAAAGAAATGAATGAATCTTTAGAAGAATTTGGGAACCTAAGGAAATGGTGATGAAAATGGTCGGGGATTTTATGACATAATGGGTGAGAGTAGACAAAGAGGGGGCTCTTGGGGTGGACAGGGATAGGTTAGAATTGCACTTTGTTTAAGCTTTTGATCCATCTTAACAAACGCATCCCGACCCCATTATTGCAAAGGTGCTTTCGGTGTATTGGTTAGTTTCTTAACAAATGGTATCAGAGCCAGCACCACGTCTCAAGTTCCAAGTCCCAAAAAGGAAGAACTAGCAAAATGCCCACGTGGAACCAACAAAAAGGTGTACTAGAGTAAAAGCCGCCACTGGCCACCGCGGATGTCGTCTAGGAAGCCCGTTAGAGTGTTGCCCCCTCAAAGTAGGTGTTTTTTGGTGTATTGATGAGGTCATTAACAGTAAACTTCCCTATGCATAATCTTCATATATAAAACCACTAAATATACAATCAAAACAAAAGAAAATTCTAAAAGAACTCACGTTAGGATCGCTCTTGACATCGCAGTATCTGAGGACAATGTAATTAGTAGCGCCAGCACGAGAACTCGGCGGTATCACATTAAAAGCATTCTGCGTCTGCAAACTTCTCAGATCGATACTGCAATCAACAAAAAAAAAACTACAATTTACCACAAAAAAAAAAAAAAAAAAAAAAAACCAAATCAAAGAAACAAAGAGGTACCTGGTGCAGAGGAAATAAGCCTTGACGGGAATGAATCGGCTCTGCTTCTCTTGCTGAACTTCCAGCAAGTGGTCTTGGAACTCGTCGTCTTCGCCGCTCGAATTCGGCTCTCTGCGTTCCAATTCCCGGCTCGACGAAATCGAAGAAAGGGATCGGATATTGAAAAAGGGTGCTCTGGGGTTGAAGAAGAGGAGTTTGGGTGTAAATGTGGAGCGATTGAAAGCTAGGGTTTTGAGAGGGCGGGAAGAAGGGTTTGGCAGAAGTGAGCGAGTTTTGAGTGGGAAATTTGAAGTAGAAAAAGAAGAAGAGAGCATGGTTATCAAGTGGCGGTGGTCGAATGACTTTGAGGAGCCGCGGGGCCTCCACATCGAAAATGAATCGTTTACAGTTTTTAGTTTTATTATTATCGCATTGGGGTGAGAGGGAAGTGGTCTGAAGAGGGGTGAAGAGGGCTGAGTGGACTGCATGCCTCTTCAAATGCCATTTATATGGCAGAGGGCTGATGACTACGGTTAGGGCAGTCGAACGGGGCGCGTACATCAAATTGACTTCTTGGGCTTGGGCCACGTTGGATCAAGTTTGTTCAACTTTCTATATACAATGTGACTTACATTTAACGATCTTACACCATTAAAATGTAACTTTTTATCTCACACCATTGATGTGTGATTTATTATTGTGCCATGTGGCACACGTCTATGATCTTACTCTATTAAAATGTAACTTTTTAAAATGATCTTGCATCATTAAGCTGTAAAGGAAGCCCAATTAATGGCCGTGACCAATGTTTAATAATCTTACACCATTAAAATATAGTTTTTATCTCACACCACGGAAGTGAGATTTATCATTGTGCCATATGGCACACGTCTATGATCAATCTAAAATTCCCAAGTGACAATCCGTTGTTGGAATGTGTCCCAACCAAAGGATCATGCTTCTAAGTGGATAAGTCATCCGACCAAATGAACTTTATTATAAGCCATCAAAATTAAAAACAATCGTTGGTATTAGAGTGCATCGATCGGATGATTCGAATCTCCTAAAAAGTGTAATTTTTGGGCTCGTAGTCCTTCAATTGATGTTATATCACTTTGATGGTATAAATTTTCAAGTTCATAAGCTAATGAATGGTGTAAGATCGTCTGAACGTCATTCGGTGTTTAAATGACAGTCAGGAGAGTTAGTCCCATTTATTCATCTTTGGACAGCTTTATTAAAACACTGGGAATCTTGGAGGGCACCTACCCTAGAAACCATTGATTGCTTTGCATCTCGCGATGGAGATCTATTTTCGCCTCAATCTCCCACACAAGGGATTCGGAGATCATGAGCGTACATCAAACAGTCAATTTTTAATTACACGAGATACAAATTCCAAAAAAATAACCCTAAAATTACAAAGCACTCATCACACTCAAATGTGATTTTAGAGCCATTTTTTAGTTCTATGTCATGTGGAATGGAAAATCAATCGTCTGATGGTACACCCATGATCTCAAGATCATTTTTTGTCTGGAAGATTGGGGAGAAAAATAATCTCCATCATCCGATTCAAAGCAATCAATGGTTTTTGGCATAAGTGCCCTCCAATATTCCGTCGATATTAATAGAGTACCTTTAAATTCATCCATTGAATTTTTGAGTTCACCCACGCTGAAACACATTGATTTCATTGAATTAGACGATGGAGATCGTTTATTCATCCAATCTTTTCACATGATCGATCTTGAGATCATAGGCGTACTATCAGACGGTCAATTTTTTATTTCATGTGATACACACCCAAAAAAGTGACCTTAAAATCAATTTTGAGCAAACACATGATGTTAAGGTTACTTTTCTGGTATGTGTGTCAAGTGACATAAAACACTGACCATCTAATGGTATGCTCATGATCTCAAGATCCATCGTGTGAAAGATTGGAAGGATAAACGATCTTCATCATTTGATTCAATGCAGTCAATGTATTTTAGCGTGGGTAAACTCAAAGATTCGGCCTTTCCTCCACGACATGGGTTATTCACATTAAAAAGGAATTTTATTTATTACCCTTGTAACTCGAAATACATTCTTTGCAACTCGGATATTTCATGTTAAAATCGTTTGGCTGCTTTGGATCAACTGATTGAAGATTTTTTTCACCATAATTTTTTATAAAATGGATCTCGAGACCATGAACTTATCATCAAATGTTCAATATTTCTTTGATGCGGCACACATGTCAATACCTATTTGTTCACGCCCACATGTTCTCTAAGGCGCCTACGTCTTAGACCCCTAAAAAACGTTGATTTTTTTTAATCAGATGATGGAGATTTTTTTAACAAAGATCTTTCAAAAAATAGATCTTGGGTGCATGGCGCATCAATTTGACGATCAATTTTTGATTTTCTGTATCACCGATATCCAAAAATTGACTCTTCAATCATGTAACGCACATCATGCTCAAATGTGACTTTAGGGTCATTTTTTGGGGACTGGGGACACATGAAATTACAAACTGACCATTTGGTAAGCGTTACATGATCTTAAGATCCATTCTATGGACGATCGGGGTGAAAAACAATCAACCTCACCTGATCCAAAGCAATCAACAGTCTTCATGGGACCTGGGACGTGGGCGCTTTCAGAGAACGCATGGACGCAAATAGAGGTACCCATATGCAACAATGCCAATAAATGTAACCCAACTATTTAAGCCACTTAATTTGAAATCCATGATCTAAAGATCATAAGTGAAAAGATTGGCACCAAGCATAATCTTTATCATATGATCAATACACTCCTAAGCCATTATCCGATTCAACAGTTGATTCTATCGAATTATATGATAGAGATTGAGCTTTGCACCACCCCTTTGTGTCGTAGATCTGTAGATTATGGCCTTTCTATCAGACGGCTTAGATGCAACCTCACCTTATAATCGTACTATTTATTTGCACTGTAAAATCATAACTTCGCCCCATCTCCTTCGGCCAACATGCATTGTCTGCTTTGAATTTGACAAAAGAGATTGTTTTTTATCCCAATCTTCCACATGATGCATCTTGAGATCATGGGTATATCATTAGACGATTTTTTAATTTCATGTGGCACTCATTCTAAAAAATGACCTGTGATTTGTAGTTGAGATGTGTACCATGCGGAATAAAACACTAATTATCTGAGTGTATGCCCATGATCTTAAGACCCATCTTCTAAAAAGTTGGGACCAAAAAACAAATTATTTTCTAATTCAAAGCAATTAATGCATTTTGACCTAACGAGATGAGGTGAGGTTACAAGTTCACATGGTGTGAAGAATGGTGCCTTAAGAAAATAATTTTACACAATGTCGCCAAACAGTTGAAAATAATAAAATCAAACCATTATAAAATTTTAAAAATAAAACTTCCCATGAGTTTTTTTATTTACATGCCCTTGTAAAGTAAAATAATATTCATATATTTTCTCATGGATACCTAAGTTGTAGGAAGCCACTATGAGATACCTTTATTTCCTCTTGTTTTTCGTTCAAATATAAGAAAGTAAAATAATATTTCTATATTTTCCCATGGATACCTAAGTTGTAGGAAGCCACCATGAGATTCCTTTATTTCCTTTTGTTTTTTGTTAAAATGTAAGAAAGTAAAATAATATTTCTATATTTTCCCATGCATACCTAAGTTGTAGGAAATCATGAGATCCTTTGTTTCCCTTAATTTTTCGTTGTTTAAATAATCATATTGCTAGTTGAGAAAATGTAAGATTAACCAAATTTTATATTTAGATACATATGCAAAAAATTGTAGGAAAATAACTTATCCTAACAAAAAATTAGCCATAATACTACAAAAGAGCAACCAAACTAACAAAAATGACCATAAATTATATATGTATTAAGTTTTTTTTCTCTTTACATATCTTAGTTAATTGCTCTAGTGATTGACTTACGCTATGTAGGCATAACTCTTTGATAGCCCCTATCGTAGCATAGTTCACCTGCTTTAGCAGGTTTTCATTCTCTTTGCTAACATCCTACTGCCTACTTTAGCAGGTACTCCTCCTTGTAACTCTCTACATAACAAAATTTTATGCAGGATTTACTTGTTCAGCAATTTTACCCTCCTCTCTACTCACTCATTGTTAGAGCAGATTTTATTTGCTCTGGTAGAGAGTTAGTAGAGAGCAGGTATGTTGCTGCTAGAGCAGATAAATCCTCTTTTCCAGGGAGTTAGAAATAGAGCAAATAAATCCTCTTTTCCAACGAGTTAGGAAAGAGAATGAGAATCAACTAAAGTAGGTGAACTCTGCTGTGGCAAATGCTAGCAAAGAGCAATGTCATACGCAACCTTAATGTTTTATAAAGGTTAGGTTTTCGGTTCAAATCTTATTATGAGTAATAAATTATTTATTTATTTTAATTAAATGAGAATCCACTAATATAAATTAGGACTCCTAAAGCTTAGTAACAAATTTTTAGAAAGTTTGGGTGGTCAATTAACCACCCAAGTTATAACGTGGCTCTGCCTTTGATTTTTGGGGATGTATACCATATAGAATCACAATCTGACCGTCCGATAAGGGCTCCATGATCTTAATATCTATCATGAGGAAGATTGAAAAAAAAAAATCTCCATTAACTCAAATCGATCAATGGTTTTTATCCGTGAAAAAATTGTGTGATATCACTAATAAATAGGTGAGAAGAGCCGTACCCTCGGCAAATTGAATGTCAAGGGGTACCCTCGAACTCTTAAGTCATAAATGAGTGTAAAAATTATATTTTATATTCTAACCTTTAAGTTGCTTCTAAATAGCCAAAAACTACGAAAAATATAATCCTAATTTAAATATTTCTCTCTTTTCCAAACATGCCCTAATTGAAAAGCCTCACTGCGGCTCAAAATCCATATGAATAGAGTGATTAGTTTTCCTATGAGGGCTTCCTCTTCTTAGCATGGAGGAAACGTTAGTTATATTTTAGGATAGTAATATATAAGGATAATTAGAGAAGCATGCCCCAAAAACAAACTTCTTAGCCAAAAATGTCTCACCTCAAACGTTTTAGAGAAACGGAGTTTTAATGAATTGTGAAACTTCAGAAAACTGTGAAAGCACATTTTTTAAAAAAAGTAAATAAAAGTATTTTCATGATTTTCTGAAGTTCTAAAATCCATGAAAGCACCGCTTTCTAAAACGTTTGGAGTCAGGTCATAAAAAGCTTGTTTTTTATAGTGCCCTAAAATTAATTATGATATGAAGATTATATGCTATGATTTTTCAAATAATTTAGTAGGCAGAGACTAATTTGTCTTTGTTGTATGAAGAATGCAAAGCCTTAATGGCATGCAGCACCCAATCCGAAGCTCGTACATTATGCCCGACTTGATGATGCACCCGACAGGCTGCCCGATCCAAAAACCCATCATGATAAAAAATACTCCTATGTTTGATGCTTTTATATATAGATATATGGGCTTTGTACTGAAAAGCGGCTTGTGTCTTTTTTTATTACCAAAAAATCCTGAACCTTATTTTATTACTACAGAGTGCCCCAGCGTCCGTTGAGCAGCCCGCCTGTCCTAGAAACCCATGCAAGATGCAAGTGATGTTTACAATTTTATCCCTCTTATTAAATCTCCTCATAATTTACATAAATTTCAAATTTGCCATTACCATAAAACTCTAACAGTGCAGATTTGTCTTCTCGTTTAGAACCCTCAGCTCCCTCTCTCAACATTTTCCGGCGAGCGATTGTCTGAACCCATCAAAAACTCTACAAAAGAAGTCGTAATTTCTCTTTATTTTATTGGGCAATGGATGGTTTCTCATCTGCTTTTTTGGGGTTTTTTAGTAACGTGGGTCAAATTGCCTTCGTTTTCCCTTAGAACATTTGCGGTTGCCAAATCCGAAAAAGCTTGAAGAAGTAAGCTCTTTGTCTTTTGGTCACTATGTCCATTTCCTTTCTTTGGGTTTACAAAGCTATTTTCTCTTCTTCATTTCGTCTTTTTTGATTAGTGAATTAAATCCGTATTCAAAATAAAATGAAATCAAGAAATAAAACAAAACCAAAAAGTTTAAAGTTTGAGGCCAAAAAGGAGGAGCTTTTATCTATGAGAGTCAAGAAGAGAACTATATAAAGCTATGCAATCCCTTCATTGACCCTATATTTTGCATTCTACTCTGCCATAGATGGATCTCCCACTCTAACTACCAAATGGATCTCCCACTCTAGCTACTCTGCCATATTTTTGCATTCTACTCTACTAAATGGATGCACATTCATAAAAATTTGAGATCACTCACGGCCAGCGAGAAACTTGGGAAGAGGGAGGAGGGGAACGATGGAAAGAAGGCTTCCGATATCCTTTTGGGTATCTTTTCATTTCTCTTCCAGGGGCTAAACGGTAAATTGACGTATTCAAAAAATATGTAAGCGACTCAACGCAGCCCGTATTGAGGCTGCATGGGTGCCTTTCACTAAAAAAAAAAAAATCCCCAAAATGGTGATAAAAATACCTATGGGGCGTTATCTGGCACTTTTCTCTAGACATATTGGGTTGGATCGGGTCAGCTCACGACCAGACCAGAAGGTTGAACCGGATCCTCATTACCAATTTGACCCTACGGGTGTTTAGGTACCTGACCCAATAAAAACATTCAAATTCCAGGGTAGGCATGGGGACCTGTTGCCAGCCCTAGTGCCACTCAAATGGCCTAGGTTGCATCACCGCAGGCTGCACTCAAGTCCCGTACCTCTTCTTTTAGTTTTTTTGGACAGTGTTATAATGTAGACAATTTAGTAGGCAGCTTATGTGGTACAACATGACTGACTGCTCACGCAGTGGAGACCAAGCAATGCAGCCAATCATGTCACGCCACATAAGCTGCCTGCAAAATTATCTATCAAAACCCGTTCAGTGGTATATTATGTGCACCACCATCAGTGCCTAAGTACTTCTTTATTGCTTTTTTTTTTTATCAAAAGGGAAATGCACCCGCATTTTAATCACCAAAAAATGAGGTTATTTTTTTATCACTAAAACAACCAACAATACAGGTGTACACAGACCCATGCCTGGGCGACCCTTCTGGATACTTTACACTTGATAGGAGTTTGGAACTAATTCGGAGTCGAGCCATTAAGGACTAGGTAATAGCTTCAGGTGCTCAGGCCGAGCAATGTAGTTTGACTTCGAGCAGCTAGACACAAAGTTGCAATCAATGACCATTGCCCGAAGTTGCAATCAGTGGCTAAACTTTTAATTTTTCTAATGTAATTGAAGGATGTGTACGGCTCAAGAAGCGACCCTACTTTATTGGTGTTTAATATAGGCGCACAAGATGATTTGGTAATTAGCCCTTTTTATTTACCCGCCCAATACCTTTTTTTGGTGTTTAATATAGACACACAAGATGATTTGGTAATTTGCCCTTTTTTATTTACCCACCCACTGTTCATGAATTGTACCCAAAGCAAATTCCTCAGAATAAAATGTAATCATAAGCCCAAAGCAGGGCCAAGCAGTTAAACTGGAACTGCCACTGAATTTCAGTTAACTGTAAACTCATAAAGGTAAAAATAAATCTCTAATTCAGAATCTCTCAAATCTCAGTCACACTAAGAGGCACTCCAGTAGACACACACACACACACACACACACACATATATATATATATATATATATATATATATATAGAGAGAGAGAGAGAGAGAGAGAGAGAGAGAGAGAGAGAGAGAGAGAACTTGCATTATCCCCATCAATTGTCCATCATCCCAACTCCCAAACAACTATTTTCCGACCCAAATCTTCTGTGAGACGTGAACTCCCAAAAAAAAATGCATATTTTGCTCCCAATGGAATTCTTTTCATCTATAATACGACTAGTATACCCCAAATTGGAGGAAGAAAACAAAAAAAATATACAGTTAGGGAAATTCTGGAAGATGAAGCAGCCGGAAGATGGATCGCATTGCCCGCAACGATAAACTTGTATCATGAATGAACAAGCCCTGATCCCATCACACCTCTTAATCAGCTCAAATACTCAACTCATTTACTTTTTGACAATTTACAGAACAAGAACACTGGTAACAATACACCACATGCCCGCCAAACCCCGGTTTTCTCTTCTAGCAATCAATATATTCCTCTAGCATCGAGCCCAAATCTCCATTAAATTGTGCTCCATACCACAAGCATTGAGGCCACAGGTTCCATAAGCAGCTTCCCTAGAAGGGGAGAATAAATAAGAATTAACAATCATATGAAGCAGAACCCCAAATTACATGGGACAAGATTGATGATGATGATGAACCATTAGTAAGAGAGACTGAACTACTGACTGATAAAAAAATACCACACTTTCTTCTGCACCAGATATATTGTCAATAAATTTAATTGTGGCAAATCCTCAGTATTATTTAGTATTATAAATAGTGAATTTCCTTCTTAACATAAGGAAATGTCTAAGAACATAATTGGAAATGTCAATAATGAGTGTTTTTTTGCACTGACACTAATTTGGATGATAACATTACTAGAACGCTTTCTAATAAATTGGGTGGCTTCCAATATTCAAGACCAATGATAGAGGATATTTTTCATATTGGTAGAGCATTATCTTCTTTATTTTTATAATGTGCCCCAAGTTAGCACGTGCCGGGTCGGCATGGGATATAAATCCCTAGGGTGGCCCCAAGGGGGGGACTCGAACTGAGGCCTCTTCCTGAGTTCCCTCCAGGTTTATTGGTAGAGTTATCACAACTAGACAAAAACTAGGCGGTTTACAGTAGTTTAACATGCAAATCAATTGTAAACCAGTTAACACATTTTCCTCTCTAACAATATCACACTATAATAAAACCTCCAATTCTTCCATCATGCAGACACACTAGGTTTGTATCCATACCTTGCTCAATCAATCAAGCTTCCGCTAACCAAATGGTAGCTAGTGCAAGGCAACATCTGGCTCGACTACAAGAATTGCAAGCAAATACAGATTGATTCCCATTCCAACTCACAACCCATATGCTCTGCTATATAGATCACCCGAACTAGGCATGCGGAATCTTAGTTCCTCATAAGCAGGAAGGTGCTTATTAAATCCAACACTCTCATTTCTTGCAACCTGCATCATACCAAACTCATTGCTGGTTTGAACACCACCATTCAACCAGTCCAACTGGCTGTTTGACATGCGTGAATTTCTAGATTGCTGGAGTGACATCTGAGCAAAGGGAGACAGACTGCTTCCGCGGGTTTGATCTATGAACCTAGATGGAGCGTAAGTATCACTTGAAGGTGAAAACCTATCCCCAATATGATCAGAAATTCTCAAGTTGTTGTGTGTAGGGATTTGTTGTTGTTGTTGCATCAATAGCTGCAATCTTGGATCATGTCCAGAGGTACTGATCTGTTGGGACAAACTAGATCTCAGATCTAAGCCTATATTACTCTGTCTGGGTGGCAGTGTTCCCTTACCAACAGCCAATATTGCAGGATCAATAAATTCGACATCACCTATGATGCCCATGTTTCCTGTTATAGGCACTTGATACTGATCCCTCGGCAAGGAGAGGCTTTCAAACAAATGATTCCCTGCAGACAAACAGAACCAAGTAATTCTTTTGTGTAAAACTAAATCAAGATCAAACAGGTAAAATTTCTATAGCAGCAGAAGTGATAACAGACCAGATGTATTGCCAAAAGAATAGTCTATTCTCTCTTGAGAGGAAAACCCCGGAGGCGGTGCTCTCCTTGAAACAGAAAACCCAGGTGGCACTGAAATTTGGGTCCTTGAAACTGTTTAGAAAAGGCATTACAAAATAAACTTAGAAAAATTAATATGCAAAACCACATAAAGTTTGCAATACCAACAAATGTCCAACTTAGATGGGGTGTCCAAATGTCTACCAACAGAAGACAAGCTGTGGGTATTGCAAGAACTAAAGACCATACAGGAGAATATGCTTTGCCAATTGATTTTAAAAGTAGCAGAAGATCATCTGCCTAAGTCTGAAAAATGATCAGGATCCCAAGAAGAAAATATGTTTTCCATAGTGAGACAGTTTGAAGTCTTGAGAAAACAATGCAATCTGCTCATTTATAGAGAACAAAAACTTGGTTCTGAACATCATGCACCAAGTTGCCTTGGAGATCCAAGTCAAAGATAGAGTAGTCAAACTGAATAGCAATCGCAAAAAAATTCTTTTTTTTTTTCAATGAAAGACTTAGTTGCATGCCTCAAAAGGGAAGACAACGAATTAGAAGAACGCTAAAAAGAAACACAGATAAGCAAATTGCCTCAACCTAAAACACAATATGAATGCTACACTCAATAGACACGCATGTTGGATAAACCTCACAGAAGACAGAAATGGAGAACAAAATACATCAGTCAAATACACTAAAAAACATACCTGCACTCTTATGGGAAGGAATAAGTGAATGGCTGCCATTAGTAAGAGTATCAAAGTCCTCTAAACCACTGCTTGTAAAGCCGTTCTGGTGTTTAATTCCATAAAAATCCCTGTTTTCCATGAAATCCTGTGGGGCAGCAGACCAGTTCTTTTGCATATGTCCAATGTCAGTGAAAGAAGGTTCCAAATGGGTTGCTTGATTTACACAGTTATCATGTCTTGCAAATGAAAACCTGGACTGATTGCTGGTTTGTGGCTTCCAAGGAGTTGCATTCAGAGGACCATTTTTATCAGTATCACTCAACAATTTAGCTAAATTTCGAGGTGAAGTTAATGAGTCATCCCACGGAATATCCATGGACAAGATATTTGAGATGATGCTGCTCTCCCCCATATCTAAAATGCTATTTTTTTCATTATCAGATATACGATCACTAGATTTTCCAATATATCTAATGTTATCTACATCAGAGAACATGTCAAGGTGTTCAAAAATCTTCCCCAGGTCAGAAGTAGAACTGCTTAGCTTGCTCTCTTCATAACCATTCAATCCTGTAGAACCCCCAGCTGCAAATGAAAGCAATGATTCATCTTCCCTTTTAGCCATGGTTCTGGAATCCACGGTAGTCAAATGACTTGTGCTATTAGCATTACTTTGTTGCCATGAACAATCACTTGAGTAGTTCGAATTCTGAAGATCACAGGAGTAAGGCAAATATGATGGATGAGTAATGAGTTCAGATGAATCATCATGAGCTGGCGTACTCACTTTCACTTCACTGGCTTGGAGTTGCAACTCTAAACTCCAATCAGATAGTCCTCTTGAAACGTATGAATTTTCAGACATCGTGGGTTCTTTCTTCAGTGGAAAGTCTGTTAAAGACTCGCTTCGAACTTCAGCAAAATCTGGCTGTACTCTTAGATTTCCAGACAAACTTGTTGACAGATGATTAGAAACTGAACTGTGATGTTTGCTAATCTCTGGGTGTTCCCCAAGATTGCTATTGTTGTTTATTAAAGACAGCCCAGAGCACCTCTCTACCGTATAATCAATAGATACACTCTCATGGCTAGAACTATGAGAATGTCTAGATGGATCTGCAGAGCTTGTAGCATATGGTAGCATTGAGATGCCTCTATCTTTATCATCAGGTGCAGGTGGACTAGACGAGTGATTGGAGGTAGCAATGGCACAGGCTGAATCTATAATCTCTTCAGGTGTATCTGCCATAGAGTTTTGCAACTCTCTGACAATAAAATTACTGGAGGAATCCAACGACCTAGATCTACCATATGAATGGATCAATTGACTTTCTTCAGTTACCATACATCTTTTTCCTACATCAGTATGCAATATGGACTCTGATGCCGTGCTTGCAATCCCCAAGGAAAAATCTGATGGACCACTAAACGTATCAGATTTTTGTTTGGCAGGCACTTGGAAACCCGGTGTGCTTGAAGTTGGTGGCCGGCAATTTGAAACACGCGAGCCCCTGTACAGTTAAAATCTTAGCATCATTACCATCTCATTGACAAAATTAAAGAAGCTAGAAAACTAAGTGGCAGCATACCATGAAGCTGCAGCTGGAAGGGCAATAGATCTTCCAGAGCTACCACTAGGAGGAGATGCTTTGACCTGACTTACAGAACTCTAGAGGCAAGAGAAAACCCAGTTACAATAATATTGAAGATTTGACGCCAACACAATTCATTAAGTCCAGTAATGATCTAGCGAACAACAGTGCACCCCATTAAATATCATATTTCTGTTTCATGATATCCTACCCTGTGCACAACTTAAAATCTAACATCGTGCAAGTACATCCTATTTATCCACTTCTGGAGAAACTTACAGTAACTAGGCTTGAACTGCAATTCCTATAGTGGTCATTTACTTAAAGAATAAACTCAAAATTTATAACGAATCTTACATTTACGGCACTTTTGACTATAAGTTTGCCTGAACCTGTACCATTGTGGCAAAACTCATCTGCTGGTGGAGGCAATACGTTCCCTGCACGCCGTTGCAAAGTAATTGGACAACCAGTAATTTGTTGAACCCTGCTCCAGAAACATGACGTATGTGAGTAAGACCATGTGATAAAGCTATCACAAAGCACATTATTATGATGAGTATCACAAAGCACATTCAAGTAACATGACAAGATTGAAGCGTATAAACAGAAATAAACCTCATCAAAGAATGAAAGTGTACATATCCATGAGTGAGGCCTCATCATTTTTTTATCTTTGGCGCTCCCTTTGTTATCATGTAGTTTTTCATTAATATAAGTGCTAAGTAATTAATGTGGAGCTTTCATTAATTACTTAGCACTTATATTAATGAAAAACTACATGATAACAAAGGGAGCGCCAACCTTTTTTTTATCACAAGGGAGCACCAACATCACTTTCCCTTTCTAAAATAGGTACGTTTGGTCCATTGGGAACAGCATGGTCCATTCATGCCAATAGGGTTACTTTATATGCTCATGGCAATGTGCTAAGAGCTGCTAAATACAAAAAATTCACCAAGATTAAGGCAATGGGATGCCCTTGGCATGCATGTTCGGCCAAATTCAAATAGGTCCAGACCTAGGATGCCCTTAGCACATGCATCAACGAAATTGATCAAATACTCATTGCATGTGCTCTCTATCAGCTTTCACACCATGTGAATAACATCCTAGAAAAATGTACACATCTTTATAACCAAAATCTATCTTGCAGACAACTGCACCTCTTTACTTTCAAGTGTGTTAAACGCTCAACCCAATATTGGGTCTGGATGTATTATCTATTGCTGGCCAGATAGCGTAACCTGTGAACTGCATTGAATACCATAACCGCTAAAAACAGCTGAAGATAAAAAATAAAAATAAACTTCATGACTATTGACCCTTATTGACCAGAATGTTGAGAAGTTTGGGCATGTGGGGAAGGGGAGTGGTAACAAAATACAGAAAAATTAAATAATTTTAGGACTTGAAGTTTCTAGGTTTCATAGATACAAAAAGCAGGCGCCGCAGCCTAACTAGAAAATCAATGCCACTATATGTCAACCATCTCACAAATTGTGCCTAAAAGTTTTCAAAAGAGTGAAAAGAAAACCGAAACTTTGCATCATTAGGGTCCAAAGAAAGTGAGATCTCAAAGAAGCCCAAAAAGTAAATGTGGGATTTCTGATTGAACGCATAAGGATGTGAAGCATTAATCCAGGGTGAGGGTCTAGATTGTTGTAGTCCATAAGGTGTAAGTCAACATAGTAGAGAAGACTTGAAAGGAGAATGACAAGATAACTAGAGGGAGATGCATAGCAAGGAGCTGCAGAAGCGTTATGTAACCGAACCAGGCTAAGATATTTTTACTATGAAGAAAAAATAGAGAATATTAGAAAGTTGAGATCATATTTGCTGGTCAAAGAAACTTCATTGGAAACCAAACATAGACGTCTTAACTTCATCAAGACAAAGTGCCACAAAGGAAAAAACAGACAGAGCAGAGAAGGAATGGGAATGAGTGGGAACATGGGAGGGGAAAAAATGTAATGCTCTTTGAAACACAGTTTGAGGAAACTCCCAAGGACAATCGGACTACGGGGGGATGAGTTGCAAAATGCTTAAAATTACTCTTGCACAATTGGGAGTTTTTCTAGCATTGATACCAAACTTTATTTTTTTGGGAACACATTTATAGGGATAGGTAATAGATATGGATATCAATACAAATACGATGTTGCGTCCGACACGTCAAACAGCAGTTTTCTAGAACTTGGGTGCCTATACCTGCCACTAAGCCAGTTTGACATCAGGCTACCAGCCAGCTGTAGAAAACTAGAAATCCTGCCAAATACTAATAACCACTTACCTTACTAGGGCATCCCCTCGAAGGGCATTCCCTCGAAGGGATAAATTGGATTGAAATTTTCAGGCTATTGTTCTGTTATATTATGATAATTTCCCTGTAGGTGAACTCCATAGACGGATGGACTGTGATTGATACATCAAGAAATGATATCAAGAGTACAAAAAATGGCACCAGCCATTTAGTTTAACAGAATTGACAGAATTCTTGCATTTAAGCATTGTTTAATCAAGTTATAGTTCTTAGGCTATAGAATAAAGATTCAGTGATTGACTTCAACATGCAAAGTGCCAACACAACCACATCCGGATTATACCAGATCATTTCAATCAGTTATCATACTCCAATGATTTTGTTTGAGACTTAACCAGGGCCACAACCTAGCCAATTCAAACTCTCGGAAACTCAATCTACACTCGACCTTATTTATACCATGTAGAATTCTCAAGTTAATACCTACAATAGAACTTAAATGATTGTGCACAAACAATTATTTGAGTGGAGAAAAAATGTGATGGTCACAAATATGATTTTTCTCTCATATAATGTAGTCCGAGAGTGGTCTAGGCCAAGCCATAAATGTTGCAAAAAAAAAACACAACTTCCTGGAAATATATATGTCACATATAAAACAGCTCCTTTCCACTTAACACTACCATTATACCTCAGAAGATATAATATTTAGAAAGGAAATAAAATATATTTTAAAACAACTTGCAAAACGAACAAAAAGGGAACAAAGAGATGAAAGTGATTACACAAATGGAACAAATAAATATACCTTGTATAAGCTGAAATTATCTCATCCTTCGTAAAACTATCTTCTTGGGAACCAATGTCATGCAAATATACACAATCTGGATTGTTGCAAGGCTGAACCAATAAACATACTGTTCTTAGTGTAATTAAAGCAGATAATATCCAACTTATCAAAACCATAACTTCTAGAAAATTCAAAAAATGCATGCACTCATATCCTAATAAATCATTTAAACATACCATATTTCTCAACCATGTGTTGCAATATTTTGTTGTACCAAAGCATGCTCTGCAAATCGAAAGTCCACATAGTCAATAAGATGAAATTAAAGCGTGACTTATTCGTGTAACCCCCAGAAAGGAAACAATGCTTACCTCAAGGATCTACCTTCCAATACAAAACCATTTACAGATTGAATACACCGAACTGCTTCCTCCTCTTTTGAATATGTAATATATCTGGACCAAAAGAAGAAAATGGGACCCTAAATAAATTTAAAAGGGGGCAGAAAGCAAAAAAACTACACAACTAAGTAGAAACTTAAACATAATTTAAATCAATTTCAAAGTGAAATAGAATAGAAACATGCAATACTTAATCAAATTTTGAAAAACAAGTTTGCAAGTAAAAAATATCCTAGTAGGTATAAATAAAGAGACATTGCAGCTAAAAGCCAAGAGTAAAAGAGAATAAATATCAAAGCAATGAACTCTATTGTCTACAAAAGTAAAAAATTTGCAAGCTGAGGCAGTGAACTTAATCTAATTGCTAGTAAAATCTCAAGAACGAGTGAAAAGCTCCAAGAAAAGACCACCACTCTTGAACAAGGAACAAATTACGTTTACATAGGAAAACAACAAACTTACACACTACAAGTGTTGTTGGAAGAATGTTGACCACCACTAGCTGTCCTAGTAATAGACACCTTTAAAACCTTTCCATACTGGCCAAAATATTCCTTCCGTTCAAGAGTCTGCTTGAAACCAAAAAATCCTAATCAGGTGAATATCCCAAGAATCCATTGTCAAAAATATTCTAGGCACAAAAACATCTTTTTTTATCGGTAAGGATGCATTTTCATTCAAATGAAAAAAACACATCACAAATCAAAGGGAGCGAGGAGCTCGGGAAAAAAAAAGGACAAAAACAACCCGGCACAAAAACATCGTATTCCAAGAAATTACACACATCTTCATCTGCTAAACTATTAGGTATTCCAATGATGTAGACCAGGTGCCGCTGAATCACTCGCACACTGTTAAGATGTTTTCTTCCTTCAGATGCTTTTGTCTTTGCCTTTTGTGATTTCAGTCTTCTTTCCAAATTGATTTCAGTGACAATCCTATTCCAAAGAGAATATATAAACAGCTTTTCCCCCCCTAAACAAAATGTCATGAAAATAAGAAAATATGTCAACAACTATGAACTAAGCCAACCTTTCACAGTTGGCTGCCATTCCTACAACTTTTTCCTTGTCGTAAGGTGCACGGCATGCAGGACAACGACCCTCAGTATTTTCCTTCTCAGCCATGTCAATTATATGATGCCAACACCAAACACATATCTGCAACACCAACAAAGTAAATGTTCGAGAATGCTAGTTGAATTTAAGAAATGCAATTTAAGCAAGGTGACGGACATGATTGGTTTTGAAAAGTTTATAAGAAACTCGAATACAATGGGATTGATTGGAAAAGATAGGATCCACCACAAAAACATATTGCTGAACTCATAACTTTTTTTCCTGAACACCAGAAAGACTAAATTAATCATTTTCTTTTAAAGAAAGGGGGGATAAAAGCATAATATATTCACACTCCAAACAAACATCAAATTCCAGTTTGAAAATAAATTAAAAAATAATCCACCTATCAGGCGAAAACCTAAAATTTTTCTTCCATGCAATATTCAAAGACTTGAGAATAAAAAAATTTTTAACCAGGAGATTGTCATGCTGCAAATAACAGATACATGCAACTTATATATACTAACAAAATAAAATTAAAAACTACCAACATGAAAAAATAAATAGCATAACAGTAAATGCCTGTAGCCCTATCTAAAGCTCTTTTTGATAATTGAGAAAAGAAAGATAGGAAATGCAGGTCAATTTTCTGCCTGATTTCCTGAGAAAGCACTTTGTCTAGAAATGTAATTTGTGTTCTTTGGTTCTACTATCTGAGAAATGACTTCTTGTACAAATGTGATTTCTACTGCTTGATTCATAGTGTCACAAAGTCGGGAGTAGACATAAATCGGCAAGGGTCTAAGTCGGGAAAAATCGGTAAGCACTGGTCAAAGCCGAAAAAATCGGTAAAAATAAAAAAATTCAAAAACAATAAATAAACTATATCATAATATATTTCATGTTAAACATAAAGATTTTAATGAGCAAAATAGTAGAAAATAGGGAAAACCTAAATATTTTTACGAACAAAATAGTACAAAACCTAAAAGTTTTTTTTCCCTTAAGTAGAAGTGAAAAAAAATAGGACAGGATAACTGCAAGTCATCAACTTTTTTTGATTTGTTTAAATCTTGGAGACTTTTGTGACTATGGTTTGATTTGTCTATCTAGAAAAGTAACTGGAAAATAGTTTTTTTTTTTGGAAAACAATAAATCAATAAACCCAGAAGTTGCATTGATGCGATAAAAGGAGTCATTGATATTGAAATGATACAACTGCCATTCATTTTTTTTGGAACATGTGCTACTTCTTAAGAACTGGAGAGTGAAAGTCATAACCACGTAAGGAAGTAACTTCTCTAAGTGGGGCCCACTTAAATTCATTTCCAAGGCCCTTAAAACCCTATCAAAATAAGATACTTGGAAATGCTAATTCATTTTCACCTATTTCCCCCTCATTTCCGGGTTATCAAACACAATCTGAAGGAAAGAGGACTCACATTTACCAATAAAAACTAAAATGTACAAAAGAGGATTGGTAATTCAAACCTGGTAACCACATTTACAAGGCTTCAATTGCTGATCAGTCAAGTCCATTTCTTCAGTGCAAAGAGGGCACAATCGTTCTCCCTCGTCGCTCATGGTTGTCCTTAATAATTGTTACAAAAATGAAGAAAAAAAATAAGATTAAGCTACCAGAAACATTATATGAACTACAAACAAACCAAAGGAAATTTTGAGTCCAACACACATTTTCCCCAAATGAGTAAAAAATAAAGAAATAAATATAGAAATAAAGGCGATTAGCACCGTCAAAGTTTATAATAACCCCAGCTTACATTTTCCCCAGATTATAATAACCCCAGCTATCAAAAAAGAAATCGAAATAGATCATAATAGTCCCCATCTCTCCAATCAATCGATTCATAATCATCCGACAACAAGTTATTTTTTAGTGCTTAGCACGTTATAGTTCCCAGAAGCAGGAAATTAATGAAAAGGTTATAGTTCCCCATCAATGCGATTTCAGGGCCAAGGTTCATCCAAAAGATGGCCTTCCATCGATTCAAAAGCCGCATGCAGCAATTAATAATTAGAGATGGAGACACTATCTTCTTCGATGGTGCTAAATCAATTGCTTAAGAAACTAGTCTCAAACCCTAAAAATACCCAATTTCACTATTGAATTGAAACACGAAGACTACTCACTAATCGAAACCCTAAAACCCTACAAATAAATAATTAACGAAATTAAGTGATTAGCATCATCAAGGAATGTCATAACCCCAGCTTACCTATCCAAAAAATAAAGCAAATAAAGATTATAATAACCCCATCTCTCCAATCAATCCATTCATAAACATCCCACAACGAACTATTTTTGAATGTGCTAACCACATTATATAGACAATCCAAAAGCAGGAAATTAATGAAAAGATTAAATTTTTTTCTCATCAAAGCAATTTCAAGGCCAAAGTTCATCCAAAAGGTGTCCCCTCCATCGATCCAACATTCTGGATCAAAAGACACATGCAGAAATTGGTAATAGAGATCGAGATACTATCTTCTTCGATTGTTCTATTATAATCACTTAAAAACTAGTCTCGAAACCTAAAAAAGCCCAATTTTACTAATGAATCGAAACAAGAAGACTGGTCACTAATCGAACCCTAAAAGCTGTAAAAATAAAAGCGACTAGCACCATCAAAGATTATAATAACCCCAGCTTACCTATCAAAATAAATAAATAAAGATTATAATAACCCCTTCTCTCCAGTCAATCCATTCATAACCATCCAACAACGAACTATTTTTGTATGTGCTTAACACATTTTATAGATAATCCAAAAGCAAAAAATTAATTAAAAGATTATATTTCCCCTATCAATCCGATTTCAGGACCAAGATTGGCCCCTCCATCCATCGATTAATTATGCTGGATCGAAAGCCACGTGCAGCAATTGATAGAGACACTAGCGTCTTCGATGGAGCTAAATTAATTGCATAATATAACTAACTCAAACCCTAAAAGATCCCCAATTTTACTGACGAACCGAAACACCAAATTTACTCACTAATCGAACCCGAAAAAGACCTAACTTGACGCACAAAATCGCCATCTATCATCAACCAGATCAGAAACACCAAAACAAATTACCATTGATCAAACTAAAAGTTAAAAAAAAAATCAAAAGCTTAAAAAAAAAAAAACAGAGAAACCACCATTACATGTTGAAGATTAACAGAAAGTAAATTCATAGATTTTATATATATATATATATATATATATATATATATATATATATATATAATATTGAAAAGAATCAAAATAAAAAAACACAGAAACAGATAAATAGAGATTAATTTGGATACTTACATTGTTGGATCGAGAAGCAGAGATCAAATGGAAACCCTAGAAATGAATCAAGAAAAAACGCAAGCGGAAAGAAAGAGAACCCTCGTGGATGGTTTTGTGGCCGTTTGTTTCTCGTTGTTACCAAAATGTCCCTGGAGTTCTTCAAAAGCCAAAAGAGTACCTTTTTTTTCCACCCACGGAATCTTTGAGTTCACCCACATTGACTGCGTTGAAACTGAAGATGGAGATTGTTTATCATCCAAATCTTTAACAAGATGGATCATGAGATAATGGGAATATAATCAGACGGTTGGTTTTGTATTTCATGTGGTACAGACACACAAAAATGTCCTTAAAATAAATTCTAAGCTTTTATGTGATATTAAGGTCACTTTTCTAAGATGTGTGTCACATGAAATAGAATACTGAGCGTCTGATGGAATACCCATGATCTCAAGATCCATTATGTGAAATATTGGGATGATAAACAATCTCTATCGTCTAATTTAATGCAGTCAATGTGTTTCAGCGTGTGTAAAGTCAAGATTTGGTAGGTGTATTTAAAGGTAATCAAACCGAAAATGCGTCTCGCCTTTTTGGATAAGAGGCAGATCCTGTCACCGTCAGGGTCCATTTAGTAAAGTAAGACGCTTCCCTTACCGTCCGATTTCATCAAATGAAAATGAACGCACATTTCTTATCTGTCGGACCCTGAAAATCCAAGCGACCGGATCTCGAGAACAAGAAAAACTGTTGCCCCATTTTAAACAGAACCCAATTATATCCTTTAGTAAATGACAACATCTCCTTGGGCGGCTTTTGGCACGCATGCAAACGACTTCCTTACACGTTTATTAGTAAAAGACTCTAGTCGTGTCGGATTTCCATTTGGCCATGGGATTCGTGAAATTGATATTCTAAAAGGCTCATTACCCATGAGATCCGTGCAAGCTAGACTCTAAGAGGGTTAATATTTGATATGCATCTCAACTTTCATATATATATATAGATATTGAAATATAGAAATGCTTATTTTCATGGAATCCAATGGTTAAGAGGCAACTCACGATAACCCATAAGTAGGTGACTTTCTGAAATGGTCGCAAATCTAATAGGTCACGATCAGTGACGGAACTAGGATTTTCATCCAGTCGGGGCATAAGATGAATTAAACTTAATTTTATCATAAATAATATTAATTATTTATAGTACTCTCATACCTATCTGACACCACTACAAAGAAAAAGACCCTTAGCGGCAGTCAAAAACTACGGCTATTAACAAAAAACTGTCGCTAATAGTCTTTAATAGTATTTTGTTAATAGCGGCAATCTTTTGCTCTAAAAAACTGTTGCTAATAATATATTTTTTTGCACATATAAGAAATCCAGGAGGTAAGAACCCGCGCGAAACAAAATTGAATTTTTTAAAGCATGCGAGTAAATGATCCTCTTGTGTTATAATTATACCTTGAAAATTATAAATAGTGGGATTTCGCCTCTAAACTTTGGGGATCTTATTTAATGTCATTACAAGCTTCCCCAATATGATAATGTGTGTTTGGGCACCTAAATAACTTGAGTGTCACATTCAATTAGTTAGAAAACTCGAAAATGGGTGTCTACAATTTGATGGGTCAATGATAAAATAACGCCCACATAGTTTGGTACATTGATTTTGAGTATTGTACACTTCATTTTCAACATTAGATATATATTGGATCATGCCAAAAAATTTTGAGTGGTACCTAATCGATCTTGTCCAAGTTGCGTAACACATGATCCCCAAAATGGGTGTCACATGGTGCTTAATAATCTGGACATAGCCCTATGGGTAGCATCTGGACGCGTAGTCTCGAGCCTCTAATATAAATAGGGTACGTCTTTTCGCGCTAATGCAATCTTTGTTCATGCCTTCTTTCGAAACCCACAAAAACTCATTGGCTTCTTGAGGTCAGACGATGAAGATCATGTTTCACACCAATCTTCCACACAAATTGATCTTAAGACCATAAGCGCACCATCAGACATATATGTTATGATTTCACAAGGCATAAATCACAAAAATGGGGCCCTAAGATCACATAGTGCACATCATGCTCAAACTTGAGTTTATGGCTGTTTTTTAGGATGTGTTACAGGGAATAAAAAAATGAACGGATGATGGTAAAATCTGGATGTCAAGGTCCATTGTGTGGACGATTCGCCTGAAAAACAATATGCATTGTCTGATATAGAGAAGTCAATGAGTTTCAAACATAGGCATGAACAGAGGCACCAATATAAATATGAGTAGCGTTATTTATACTGGTTAAACCTGTGAAGAACACACATACTTCTATCATAAATAAAAAATCATTGATTTGCTTGAATCAGACGATGGATATTTTTTTCATCCCGATCTTTTACACAAAAGATCTTGATATCATGGCGCACCTATCAGACGATCAGATCTTGATTCCACATGACACACATCCCAAAGTGACAATGATCAGAGGTGTACCTATCAGACTGTCACGTTTGGGGATGTGTGCCACGTGAAATCAACATATGACCATCTGATAGGTGCACCATGATCTTAAGATTTATTGTGTGGAATATTGGGATGAGAAATAATTTCCATCATCTGATTCAAAAAGTCAACGGACTTTAATAGTGGAAGTGCGTGCATTTTTCAAAAGTTTATTTTAAGCGGTGCAAATAGCGCTACCTTCTAAACATATCTATAATATTTTTTTGTATTACCTTTTACCTAACCTGCCAAAAATAACTTAGCTCAAGGGATCCTAATTCCGAGAACCTTTTTTTATTTTATTTTAAAATTAATGATCATTGAGAGGGGAGAGAGAGAGAGAGAGAGAGAGAGAGAGAGAGAGAGAGTGAGAAACAAGGAAGACAGAAGTTGTTAGGCGTCAAAGAGGGTGTCATGTAGATATAGGGAGAGGGCGTCGGAGAGATGTAGGGAGATATTGGGGATAGGCTTAGGGGTTTTAACTTTTAAGGATTGGGGAGAGTTGTCAGGCGTCATACAATAATAAGAACCAATTTTCTTTTTTTCCTTTTAAGGATTTTGATTGCGGGCGCTCACCCGCAATCGCCCACACATGGATCCGCCACTGGGACTCACGACTCCCTGACCGTCATTCAAGCACCAAAATAGTGCTTAAATGATCGTATTTTGTTGATGGACTCAATTGTGTGGGTAATCCACATCGTCAAAGTGGTAGGTCATAATTTGAAAGGCACTGAGCCTAAAAATCAATTTTTTTGAGAGGTTTTAACTATTAACTTTTAACATCTGATTTGTACACTCTAATACCAACCATTGTATATACTTTTAATGGCTGATATTCAAACTCACCAAATGATTCATATCCACTTATGGGCATATTTTTTGGCTAAAACATTTTATAATGATGGATTACCATCTGAACCATTTAAATTGATCATAAATCGATGCCACAAGACATAATAAAAAACCACACTTCAATAATATGAGATAAAAAATTCTAATTTAGAGGTAATAGATCGTTTAAATTCCATTTGGGGTTTAAACGCCAAGAACCATTAACCATTATCCCATAAAATGCAAGTCATTCATAGAATGAATGAATTATATTTTAATTATAATTGTTTCAAATAATTACTGTATTGAAAGAGTTACAGATTTTGCTATTATATCCTAATTAATTTATTACTTTTATTTATTTATCACGACTTTTTTATATAATTTTATAAATTTTATGGAAAAATTTCCCCTTTTATTCTTATCTTTTCCCCTCTTACCTGCTTATCCCCAACTCCAACTAGGTGAATATTTTCAATCACATGGATCTATTCATTTCGTTGTTATGTGTGGTGTTGTGTGCCTGGCAGCCAGAGGAGCATGTGCCATATCGGCAGCTAAGAAGGAATAGGGCTATTAGTGGGCTGGAGTCCGGACAGGGCCAAGGGCCAAGCTTGGCCCTAGCCCGGCCTTAGGTTAGGCCGGGCTGGGCCAACATGTAATAGACCCAGCCTGCCCCTAAGACAGGCTGGGTGAGTCGGATTGCGAGCTATTTCTTATACGTATATATGTAGAGAGAAAAAGAGGCCCGGGACTATGGGTTCAAACCCATTCCGAGGTGGAATAATCCAACACAAAAAAAATGGGTTCTACGACAACTTGTCGAAGGACGATTAGAGGCAACCCAAAAAAAAATGGGCATGATCCAACACATATACACCGTCCAAATTGTGGTCAAAGGAGGAAAAATTCGATACATCAAGATGTGTGGGTGATACTCAAACTTTGGCCATAATTTTAAACACCTAAAAAAAAAAAAAAATTGAATTATTTTTATCGATCACATGTCCTAAAATAGGTGTTGTTTTGGAATCACGTTTCACATGACATGTGATCGGATGTTCTAACCAATTAAACAAAAAAGAAAAATAGAAAAGAAATCTGAGTTTGATACAAAGCCAAGAGAGGAAAAAGATACAAAAAAAAATAAAAAAAAGTTGAAATTGGAATGACAATCCTTAGCCTTTTTAAGAATTCTTAACCTTTTATATTCCTTATATAGGGTAAGCGTCTCAGACCAAGGGTATTGCACTACAATATTCTCAGATTAATCCGTAGAACAGTGAAATATGAGATAACTTAGTAATCTCATTACATAAATCTTAGTTATATAAATATATTTTTTTAAATAACTTACATATAAAAATATATAAATATAAGTAATTTGGGCCATGTTGGGGCAGGCTATAATCCATTTGACCCTAACCCGGCCCGATCTAGACGGAGTTACTAGAACCAACCCTAAAACCATATAATTAAGAATCCAAGCTAAAACTAAAGAGCAACAAATTTACTTTCAAAAAACTTAGACACCGAAGACCCTTTAATTCAATAACAAGTTAAAAAGTTCTAGCATTTTTAGAAAAGTATATAATGCCTAAATTAATACTAATGGAAATAATATAAACTTTGTGAAACCAACGGGGTGCGCAGTGGTTAGGATCACGTCTCAAGAAGTAGAGGTTTTGAGTTGGAATCCTATCCTTTGTTAGCCACTTGTAAGAATTTATCTCTACTGACTGGTGCGTATGATGTGGGTGTTACACATATCCAAGGACTTAATCAGGGTACTCAAAGAGGCCAGACAGCTTTTTATCAAAAATATAGAATTTATGAATCATAGAATATTTAATGAGTCAATATATGGTAACCAACGTTTTATTTTCTTAAAAGAAAGGGTCATCTTCTTTGTACGCGTGGCGCTGTTTGTCATCAAGCGTGTTACTTGATGCAAAGATTACAGTGTATACATATGTAGTATTGAAGATTGGACTGAAATATAATGTCTCTATTATGTAATTAGGACCCCGTTATCTGAAGACTTGTTTTGTAAGGGAGAAAAACAATCTCCCTCATCTAATTCAGTGTAGTCAAACCTCATCCAAAGTTAATGGCATGTTGGATTTACATCGTAGCCATTATTTTCAATGGCATTTCAATGGCATTTGACGATGGAGATCATTTCTTATCCTAATCTTTTACAGAAAAGTCCTTTTAGGTCATGGTTCACCTATCAAATGATATACATACTAGTTTCACTTCTCACACATCTTAAAAAGTGACCTGAGTGATAAGTTACTTGCGCCCCCAGCTTGTTAAATACAAACTTATACATAATTTTATTTTCTATTTGAATCATAACTTGGTAGCTTGGAAGAAATTCGTGGCTTGCTTTGCCACTAATTATTCTTTATCTGGTATAAAACAAAATAAAAATAAATATAGGAAGGCAAATGGATCAAGGTCGCTCATATGTAATATAATACATTTTAAAAACAAAGAGTTGGTATAAAGTAACTGGTCCTCGTGTGTGAACAGAACATCTCCAAAGATGGCCAAACCTTTTATGTCTCAAGATGGTCAAACCTTTATATACAAATTAGGGAAAGTACCAAGTTTGACCATTTTACTTTGAGGGTGGTTACCCTGGACAACTCGGGTATCGATACCGATCATTGGTCCATGGAGGACCAATACAAATTGGCCAATACCGATACATATTGCTACCCGTTAAAAAAAATAATTTAAAGATAGACATCCACTAATATCTGTTCCATATCGATCGATATCCGATCCTGAGTCAGATACCGATTATGTAACAGGGCCGACATGTATTGGTTGGCTGAAAAACTGATACGTATCAGTATCAGCCAATAATTGATACCTTGCTACAAACTTTAAAACATAATAAATATAGGAAGATAGATGATTTGGGTCCAAATCACAGTAGATTTGAGGATATCCCTTTAATAACCGGGTCTTGTGGGGTCATTCTATGGTGTGCAATGGTAAAGGGTTTGGGTTGTCAAACGTAATAAGCACTTTCTGTGTAAAAAGGCAAAGGTTAGGTACCTCGGTCACTCATCCTAGGACTAATACTAAGTAAGTAATGAACCTTTTTTAAGTCATTAAGGCTGCGTATGGCATAGCTCTCTACTAGCCCCTGTCATGGCAGAGTTCACCTGCTTTAGTAGGTTCTCATCCTATTTGTTAATATCCCGCTACCTGTTTTAATAGGTACCCATTCTCCTTGATAACTTCTTGCACAACAAGATTTTATGCAAGATTTACCTGTTCAATAGTTTTATCCTCCTCTCTACTCACTCATTGTCATAACAGATTTTATTTGCTCTGGCAGGGAGTTAATAGAGAGCAGAGAAGTTGCTGATAGGACAGGTAAATCCTCCTTTGCAAGGAGTTAGAAAAGAGAATGAGAACCAACTAAAACAGACGAACCCTGCTGTAGCAAGGGCTAGCAAAGAGCTATGCTATACACAACCTTAATGATCGGGTCAATATTTTTGATTGATACACAAGATATCTACTAAATTATGGGTTAGACCCAAGTCAAAATGGGTAGATCCATTTAGGACTTTTGGTCGGATCTGATCCAAGGAGATCCGTGCCTGACCCACAAGTCCTTATGCTCTTGTCCAGTTGTCCCTGTTTGTGTCATCCAAGTTAAAAAGGTCAAACCTGTTTATTACCTCTTATTTTGTAAAATTATTAATGATGAGATAATGTTGCCATAAATAATTGCTATTTGAAGATGGTTGATGATAGAATTAGTAAGAATTAGTGTACAAATTAAAACTTTAAATATGAGTCCTAAGATAGAATTACTTTAGGGTACCTTTATTGCCCCTATTATATCTTTGAGGGCACCTAGAGCAAAAATCATTGAGTGCTTTGAATCAAATAGATCTTGACGTCATGGGCATACTATCAAGCAGTCAGCTTTTAGTTTCATTTAGCACACATCTCAAAAAGTGACCTCAAAAATTACATTTGAGCATGATATTTGCGACATAATTTTTCAGTCACTTATTTGGGACGTGTGTCAAGTTGAATAAAACTCATCGTATGCCAAGATTCATTGTGTTGAAGATTAGGGCGAAAAACGATCTCCATTGTCTGATTCAAAACAGTCAATAGTTTTCGACATGGTAAAAAAAATCGGCCGACACTGATACGTATCGGTGATACGTATTAGTTTATCGGCAAATCAATACATATCGGCTCCGATATGTATTGGTATCTCAATTCGGTATTGGTATCGGCCGATACATATCGGGTATCAGCAGATACAGTATTGATTTTGGCCAATACCTCTATTTTTTTTATTTTTTTTAAAGGGCAATATGCATCTGTATCAACCGAGTCGTATTGGTCCTCCATTGACTGATACCTGAGTCCAATACCGATTTTGACACTTTAGTTATCGGCGTAGGAGCCCTCAAAGATTCGGCGGGTGCAACATTTTAGAGATGAAATTTGTAGATGTCAACTTTTAACAAGATTAAAGTAGCAAAAGGATCTTCATGTGTTGGTATTATATCACCCGTCCGATCACCAGCCTATGACATGCACATTATGTGCAATGCGAACTTTGAGATCTGCACAAATCTTACCTGCACACATCTAAAGGTGCACATACAAGGATTGCTTGCTAATGCGTGAAAATCTCCACATCGCAGTCAAAGTTCTCACGAATAGATTGGAGACTTCGTTGAATTCTAGGTTGAAAATATAAGCTCTATGTTAGAGTAGATAAAATCTGCTCTGAGATAGAGCACACATAGAGTAATTTTATCACTTAAAACAACTCTCCGCCATAGCAAATAAGGTAAGGAGATGTGTTATCAAATGTAAAAGTAATTTTATGACGGGGTCAAAAAATAAAAGAGTTGCTTTTTTCCCCAAAAGAGCTAACCCAAATGCAGCCTAAAAGTTGTTCAGCCCTTTTTTTTTTTCGATGAATAAAAGTTGTTGAACCTTAAGACATGCAGTCTGTCAATGGGCCGGGCTGGCCAGGAGGCACGGCCTTAGCCGACCTGAAAAAAATTGGGGTAAAAATGTATCGAAATCACCGGGTATCGAAATCCCAGCTGGGTACATATTTCGGCCTGAGAAAGTACTAGCCCTGCTTAGACCGAGCCGGGCTAGGACTAGAGGTTTGTTAGCTGGCCCGGACGTATTAATGTATATAACCATATTAATATCTATACAATACATGTTTTATTTATCTAACTATTTCACTATTAAATTGTTCAATAGTCTATTATATGTCATGAATTTTAGTAAAATAATATTTTATCTTTTAAAAAACTATATTTTTATAATTAAAATTTATATATTTTAGGTGTAAATTTTTTTTAGGTTGGCCTGATCCTACCTAGGGCAAGCTAGGATTCGCTACATGGCAGCCTTGTTTAGTTCCGGGCTAGGGCTAGCCTTATGGTAGCCTGGCCTAGTCTCTGGCTAGGGCTGACCATGGCTTGACCCTAGCCCAACCCATTGACAGCCCTCTAAGTGGCCTTAGTTTTCATGGATCATATGGCTAACAGGGTTTCTTTTGCTTTACAAAAGGAAATTCGAGAGATAGCCTTTTCAAAGGATAGCATAAGGGGTTCCATCTTGGGTATAATTGGATATGGCTGTATCAGATCAGAACCAATATGTCCTGTTTCTTAGAATAATCCACATTGCCTTTGAGCTTGGAAGTCTTGGGCCCTACATAATCTGGTCGCGATTAATCTAATTTCGACCACTTTATCCTTCAAAAACTAAGGTCGAGATTTCTTATCCCCCACTTGAGCTTAGTGCATTAAATTTATGCACCTTTGACCAACATTTGACAGATAGACTTGATCGATGTTTGGCAAGTTGTTGTGGCACTTAATCCCTTAATGAGTGCCACGTGGAGCCCAATGGGTTTGAACGCATGATACACATGATTCAACCATGCGTTGGAGAGATAGTCCCCGGCCCCATTATATATTTGATTAACACAAACTGGACCCAACTTTAAAGAAGAGACATGGTAACTTTCCTCTATAGCATATATTATACTTCAGTTTTGTCTCCTACATAATTTCATTGAACTTCACTGGTGTTTGAAAATAGAGGTTTAATCGATTGTGTGGTAGCTCAGTTGGTATCCTCACTCCTTTCTGAGGGTTAAGGTCGTGGGTTCTACACTTTATGTTTACTTCTTCCCTTATAATAATAAGGTGAGGGTTGTTGGGTAGGATTTATTTCTCATTTGTAAATCAATGTGAGTATTTTGTTGTGTGAGATTTATTCTCAAAGTGTTGCTATGATGTATTATCTAAGTCGTATGACATCATTAAAAAGAAAAAAGCGCAGAGGTTTAACCGAGGAGAGCGAATGTAATTCATTGATGATGGGTTCAACTTCAACCAGTGGATTGCCATGGAGGATTGAAAAGATCATAATATAGGATTATACTCCATTGAGCTACCATATCTACCAAAACCAATTGATAATAGAAGAGACACAACTCAATGTTTTAAGGTGTTGGAAGAGCTAGGGTTTCAAGCGTGCCCCCCTCTTGAGCTCACGAGGGTTGTACAATGACCCGACAATCCCCCCCCCTCCCCTCCCCTCCCCTCCCCCCTCCTTCCTTACTAGTGTCACGTGAGGGAACTTCAATTGTTGATCTGACTTTGACATCACTTGTAGGATCGTATACCTCATTTAACTACCATTCCAGCCAAAATTAATGCTGATGAAAGAGGCACAATCCAATGCTTTAAGGTGTCGGGAGAGTGTTTCGAGCGTGAACCCCTCTTGAGCCCAATTAATAGAGGAGAGTCATTAACATAATGCCAAGATTGAACTTCTGATAGTGTGGCTTTGAAGCGTGTTCTGAAGGAAAACGATGCAAGGCCCACAATGAACTAAGCACTTTGGAACTATCTTGATTTTCTCTGCTCCATGATTTTTCAGATAGCAATGCCAGCGGCGCGTACATATGTTTTTGGACTTTTTGAGACAGATGTATTACTTTTATATTGAATACAAACAATTTTCAAAAAAAAAAACTAACCACTATGGAAGCTCCTATTCAATGGATATCATGGTTAGCAAACCAAGTACCTCTAGGATTTACAGGTTTTTATTTGAAGATAAGTGGGCATTCTTCATCAATTTCGAATTGGTTTAAAATCTAGATAATTGATAAATTGTGTAATTGATATGATTTTTTGTGAGTGCCGTTAGGCTAATATATCTTGATTTATTATTATAAATTAATAATAAACCATAAAAAATATAGAAAATAAAAGATTAAATAAAATTGGCGAATCCACTCCATCTAAATGGATAATCATCTAAAGATTAACAAAGGGCATTAATATGGGGACTTGGTTAGATATGAATGACAAGTTTATATATATATATATATATAATAGATAGATAAATTGTAGAGCTCGGACAGAATGGATAGAATCCTGAAATGGGCATGAAGTTTTAGCACGAATTTTAGGCTAACATTTGAACACGTGATGATTTGCCGTTTGGACTATTTAAATTGGTCAAGAATTAATATATGCCACATGGCAAAACACAAATGCATTTGTGAGCTTGCTATCTACTGGTGTCGGTGAGGACCCATTAAATGGAAAGATATCATGTGAACTCCACTGAGCCTGAAAAATAAACCCTCAGTGGATCAGTACCCTCCAATGAAGTATATATATATTTTTTCAAAGGTCATTTCTTTAGAGGAAAGAAGGGGAATCTATCAAGAGCTGGTATTAGGTTCTTTACACTTCTACATGGAGTTAAATGGGGAATAGAATTAACATATTCTTGTTGAAGGGTTAAGGCCCAGTGTGGCAACTATTTTCCAAGAAGCACTTTTCCAAGATAAAATGTTGGATGAAAAGCAGTATGACTTGATGTTTCAAAGCAACATTGTTTTCTTCTCCTTTTAATAATCATATATTTGAGAAGTAACATAGGGCTGCTTCTCACAAAACACCAATTTCAGAACCAACAAACCCATATTTCTGCTATAGGTAAATCATTTTTCAGACAAGTTTCTTCAACTCAAATAGAAGTCTTCCCTTGAAAAGTGCTTTTAGGATGCAATTTTGCCAAACAAGGCCCAAGACCAATTGTTTCTAGCTGAGGTAATTAATGGCTTCTCCTTCCATCGGGTAGATATGACAAAATCGTTTGGAAACCTTAAAAATTCTCTTCATCATCTTGGAACATTGGTAAGGCACAGCCACATTGAAGAAAACAAATGGAAATGGGCTTGAGATGGTCCCATGCCTTTGAAAATTAAGGCCCCAAAGTTGCTTCCGAAAAACACTTTTCAGGATAAAATATTGGGTGAGAAGCATTTTCCATCCAAGGATATGACAAACTCTAACTGAAAATGGTGTGTGTTTGGAGAAGCACCCTAAAGCTGCTTCTCCATTTTCAGCTAGAGGTGGCCAAGTCTTGTGAAAGAAAGCGCTTCTCAACCAATATATTACCCTGAAAAATACTCTTCAAAGCAACTTTGCCAAACAGGAATTTAAAACATTTAATGACATGAAAGCGTTTACATCGGGCTACTTCAGTGGACTCTTATAATTAAAGTCGCGAAAGGTTCCTTTAGGGCCTGTTTGGATAAAAATACAGGAAATGTAGGAAAGTAAAATAATATTCTTACATTTTTCCATGGATGCCCGAGTTGTAGGAAATCGTGAGATTCCTTTGTTTCCCTTTATTTTTCGCTGCTTGGATAACCACGTTGCTAGCCAAGAAAATGCAGGATTAATGAATCCTGTGTTTGGATACATATGCGGGAAATTCTAGGAAAATAACATATATTAATAAAAAATAGCCGTAATACTACAAAAGATCATCCAAACTAATAAACTGTAATATCATAAAAATGATCATCCACAAAAATGACCATTCACATAAATGACTGATCATAGAAGTGGGTCTTTCGTCAGACGATCAAATTTTGATTCAGAGTGGAGATCATGGGCTTACCATGAGAGGGTTCTGGGGTCACTTTTGGAATGGGTCCCACTTGAAATTACCAGCTTGCCGTTTGATAGGTGGGCCATGATCTAAAGATCAATTCATGAAATGTTGGGAAAAAGATGATTTCCATGTCTCTATTCAAGCCAGTCAATGGTATTAAAGGTGAAAATCATAGGTTGCAGACATTAATTTTCGATTGTAAATACCCGTACACAAGTAACATAAAATAATTGAACGGCTTATAGTCGCAATGAATACCATTTCAAAGCCACAAATTATCTTTTTCTTATTAGTTCGTTTTCTTATATGGGTAGCGTTATATGTACCTGCTAAACTTGTGAAGAGCACACACATATCCATTATAAAATTCGTTGACTGCCTTCAATCCGACGATGGAGATTGTTTTTCGTCCCAATCTTTCACTCAAAAGATCTTGAAATCATTGTGTACATATTAGACAGTCACATGTTGATTCTATGTGGCACACATCCCTAAAAGGGATCGTCTGATAGGTACGCCTATTACCACAATCACAATGGATCTTGAGAACATTGGCTTACGATCAGACCGTCAAATTTGATCCCACGTGGTACAAGTTCTAAAAAGTTATCCGAGAACTATATTTGATGTACGCTAATGATCATATTAAGTTTTCGGGGTGTGTGTCATCTGGAATCAAACTCTGACCGTCTGACAAGAATCCCATAATCTCAATATTCGTTATATGGAAAATTGTGGCGAAAAACGATTTTGATCGTTTGATTCAAGTTGAGGAGGAAGAATCTTGGGTTCTAAATAGAGGAATTTTTTTTCTATGTAGGAGCTGCATGGTTCCACTCTAATAGGGAAAGCACTACCTTTGGTGCTTCTACCTAGGGCTACAACCGAGCCGGGCCGAGCCTGAGCTCGGGTCAGCTCTAGCTCGGCTCTACCTTATACAAGCCGAGCTGAGGTCGGCTTTGGGCTCTTAGAGCTCGAAAATTCCAAGCTCTAGCTCGGCTCTCCGAGCTCGAGCCGAGCTTCGAGCCAAGTATGTTTTATTATAAAAAATTTCCTCCTAGTACTTTTAAAACTTCTACTCAATTAAATATACATTCTATAAAAGATTTAAATGACCGATTAAACACAATGCAACATATAAAATCAATAAACGATTGTCGGAGGTTTAGTTCTTGCCCTCATGGTGTTGGGCCTGTTGGCAGTCACCCGGCGGCGGCAGGTGCTTGTGCGTGAGAGAGAGAGAGAGAGAGAGAGAGAGAGGAGGTAGCCGTATCCCATATGCGTGAGAAAGAAGATGAGAGAGGTTTAGAAATCACTCAAATCAAAGAGAAGTAGGAGTTGAGTTGCACGATCCGATTGGCGTAGCCCATATATGTGAGACTGTGATCTATGAGAGAGCTTCAACAACAAGAGAGAAGAAGTACGAGTTGAGTTGCAGGAGGCAGCCGTAGGTAGGAGTAACAGTCCGTACTATATATATATATATATATATATATATATATATATATATATATGGAAAAGGCCTCCGTTCTCCATGGGAGGACGGTCACCGTCCTCCAACCTTCCACTTGGCACCCAAAACACTTTTTGGGTGCCACGTGGACCTTGGGTGCATTGCTTAGATCATCTTAAAAAAAAAAAAAAAAAATTAAAAACTCATTTCCAACGTGTATATTTTGAACTATGAAATGTGGACTAATGAAAATCGTCAAACTTTGACTTGTTGGTTAAATTTTTTTTTTTTTAAAATATTGATCTAAACTGTCCACCTGTGCTCCACGTGGCACCCAAAAAGTGTTTGGGGTGCCACGTGGAGCTCCACATAGATCTTGGAGGATGGTCACCGTCCTCAATTGGAGGACCTAACCGGCTCCCATATATATATATATATATATATATATATATATATATATATATATATATATATATATATATATATATATATATATATATATATATATCGAGCCATAGAGCCGAGCCGGCCTTAGCTCAAGCTCGGCTATGTTAATTCGAGCTACAAATTGCCAAGCTCAGCTCGGCTCTCGAGCCGAGCTCTAAAGAGAAAAGCTCTTATTTTTTGGGTCGAGCTGAGCTGAGTTGAGTTGTCGAGCTGGCTCGACTCTGTTGCAGCCTTACTTCTACCCACCATAGGAGACTGACTCATTATAAAAGAAGATTTCTTCTTCGTTAGGCAATGAGTACTTTTAGGGTCTGTTTAGCAATTTTTCGGAAAACATAGGAAAAAGATTTTGATTTTCCACTGGATTCTAATGGGGCTGGAATCCAAAGGAAATTTAATTTTCTCGGGTTTTCTGGTGTTTGGATACTCTTTTTTTCAGTTTGAAAATGTTATTGAAAATATATTTTCTGTGTTTGGATGGTAAGAAGACAAAAGAATTTTTTTTAGATCTTGCATCTGAGTTGATTGCATCAACAAACCTTTCAAAAATATATTTTGTTACATGGCTCATATTATATGAAAAAAAATGTTATGATCGAGTGGTTTGAATCATCTTATGAAGATGAAAAAAAAAGCTATTAGGACCAAACCTGTTGGCAAGCTCATTGGAGCTCCTGCTCAAGTTGGTTTAGTTTCAGCTAGCTAATTTTTTCAACAAGTAGCCACACCATCAAATCCTAAATCACTGAACCAAAGTTAATGGACCCGTCTTACCAAACTAAAAACACAAAGAACTAGGTAATCATCTCAACATGACTATACAAAACAAACCAAATGTTCTCATAAAACACCATACTCATGATTCAAGATACAAAACCAATCAAATAAATGGCAACTCATTAAAATATATGATCATCAATCAAGAGGTTCACACAATGGGAGGAATAACACAAATAGAAAGTAAAATAAGAAAGCATTATATAATCATTGCCAACCAATATGATCATCACCACCAACTGAATGGTTCAAATCAAAACTTCACAACATCATCAAAATAAACACCAAATAAATCACCAAACAAACACTATTTAAGGAAAATATGTCAACAAGATATCAAAATAAACAAGGTCAAGTGTCTAAAATGATAAAAACCAATAAGTCAAACATGACAGAAGTTATCACAACATTCATATAAACGAACTCAAATATCTAAAATGATTTGAAAAACTACGAAAAAGCAAGAAATATGGTAGCATCAATGCCCCCCATCAAGCAATGAATGTAGCCATCGCGCATGTCTATCCTTCGGCAAACCCCAAAATTCAATCGCTTTCTTGCATGATTGAATAAGAATACTGTAATCCCTTGAGATTTCATCTTCATCTAATCTGTCCACTGCCTCAATGGCTTGAAAAAGTAACTTTGATCTAGAGAACTCACTATTCTCTTCCATTGTGCTTGCCAATTGATCGGTTTTAAATTGTATCCTTGCAAGTGCGCAAGATCGGTTGTAGCACGGTGAAATCAAGGGTGTCGAACCCACAGGGAAGCGTGAAATTTAATTAATTCTTAAAGAGAACAAGACACCCAAGGGAGTACCAAGGGAGAGAAAATTGATTTACCACACAATTACCATACAAGTCTAGATGCAATAAAAGAAAATCAATCTACACCGGAATAAATTATGATAAAGAAAAATGACAGTTTATGAAATGATCAAGGAGTTAGCTAACTATCGATTCGTAACTTTTCTACCATTCAACTCATAATTTCATTTTAAGTCAAAACACCATCATTTATTAGGAAAACAAATGAATCGAGAAGAACATGACTATTAATCCGACATACTCTATCTAAAAACTATGACTCAGCCTATCATTGCAGTATGAATCATATAAAAAGCATAGCATATCTCAAAACTTTAAGTTATAACAATGATAAATCAATCATTCTGCAGCCTAGATCGGCCTACAGGAACAAATCTAGATGGAGTGCTTCTTTTACGGTCGTTGATAACCACGATCAACGGCTATAAACGAAGACTCGATAATATTCAATTAAGCATACATTTATGACAAAATGATTCAATGACAATACCATGAAATTGTAAAAGCAATAATAGAATAGTTACTTATCTACGGTTCGCTTCCTCCTTGAGCAAAAGACTTTAGCGGCCCATCCTCGGTGTACATGCCTGTTGTAGATCCGAAGACATCATCTTAATAATGCTCTTTTATTTATCACAAATTTTTTCCTTATAATGCTTTTATTCTTAGGTACAATCGATAGTTAAAAGTTGTAAAAAAGAAGAAAAAAAATCAAAACCTACTACAATCTATTAAGAGAAGAAAAATAACCTAAAAATAAAAAAGAGAACTAGCCAAGAGCCAAAAAGCCAACCCCCTAACCCTAAGCCGTAGCTTTGCTTATATAAGAGCCGACAATGACAATTTCCATAATCGGCTCAATCAATTGAGAGTCCATTCTCAATCATTGAGTCTAAATTGACTAAATTCGAATTTGAAGTGGAGGGAAAAAGTTGTCCTTCTCAATCAATTAAGAATTTGTTCTTAATCAATTGACACATAGGTATAAGAACTTCCTTCTTCTGTTGGATGCTAGGTCAATCACTTATTTTCACAGATTTTGATGCTTTTGTTGACTTCTTGGTTCACTGTTCTTGTGTAGCCTTTAATTATCCTCTTTGAAGATCCAATGATCAGAAACACATGTAATCATTAAAACTATATAACAATCATCAGATGCTTTCATCGGATAGCTAAATATAGGAATTAAGGTGCGAAATATAGTCATATTTCGGCACCGATCACCAACCTGTTCACTGCAGAAGCTAGTTGTCCATAGACCTCATGCTTAATATCCCTATTCTTTCGCTTGTGCGGCTGCGTACATAAACTTGTCGTAGATCTTGATTTGGTAGGCTCCTCAACTCCTCTATTCATTAATTCTGAAGTTTGTGCGTCATCAAGCTCCTTAGATTTTTCAACATTTATCATATGTTCACTCGATTGATCAATAGGAACACTATTACCAGAAAAAGCAACTTAACTCTTAGCAGCATCTTTTCCTATTAGTAGACATAGATCGTAGTGCCTCTCAAATTTCTTAGTCCTGTACTTTCTTTCCTTGGGATGTGCCTATAAAATGCACAATAAAAAAATAAAGCCTAAACAATAAGAGGTTCACATTGCTCATGCTATAAATATAAATAGTAAAAGTTAGAGTACCTTAAAGTAATCTTTCCATAGAAGAGGAGCTGCTACTACTTGTTCAAGCTCCTCATCATATCCAAACCCACTTGAAGAAAGAAAGTTGTTGGTTACAACAACACGAGTTTTCCAAATTTTGATGTGATTTTGCACATTCTCCTTGGAAATATCAATTATGAGCTTCTCTTTTATATCTTTTGACACGACCGTGTAAGATGATGAATGGAATCCATTGTCCCCTTTGTGCCCTTTTGCTACGTCCTCAAGAAGAACATTTATGGCTATGGTACTCATTTCTCGAGTCTATATAATAATTTTCCCTTTAGAAGTGTTTGAAGCAGATGCCATATCTACAAACAGAAAATGTATATTACAGACAAATACAATGTACTATTCCATAACATTTCAACAAATAAAATAAATAATTGAAAGACTCGGTACATCATACTTTCCTCAATTTTTTTACATAAATAACAATATGACAAGCAGTTGTGAGGTAATATTCACAAGTCATTTTGCATCTATATTTCATAATATTTTAACAAAAAATAATAAAAATCAAAATAGTTGCTATGATATACACTCATAAAAAAATTTCAATATCAAGTAGTCATTTTAGAACATTTAAATATCATTATTCCACATTTTAACAAAATAAAAGATTCAAATATCATTCAAAAGTGTTAAGTATCCTAAGGTGGTTCAATTAAGTACTACAAACATTCACAATCAATCCTTGTTCAAATGGAATTTAAACATTCATATTGCATTGGTTATAATCTCCCCACATGCACTCAGCTAAGTCACCCCTCATATGTGCCCATTGTTCTTGTTCTCGTTGAGATCTGTTTTCAACAATTCTTTGTTCCTCATCGACCTCTTCCTCATTGTATTCATCTACAACATTTGAAGGGTCAATATCAGTATCATCAAAGAATGAGTCACCGTGATCCACACTTCTGATGTGGTTATGCAAGATACAACAAGCTAAAACTATCTTAGCCTGTGTTTGAAAACTATAAGGTGGTGTTATCTTCAAAATAGAGAAGCGTTTCTTCACCACTCCAAAACTTCGTTCCACAATATTTCTAAGTGAAGAATGGTTATAATTGAAAACCTCTTTTAAATTTTGAGGTCCATAACCAGTCTTAAAGAGCTTTAAGTGATATTGCACGCCACGATAATGAGCAGGAAAATCTCGAACATTCGTATAGCCAGCATCTATGACATAGCAATCAATTTATCTTCCCTTGTAAGTGCATCATGTAGTACTCGCGAATCAGCAGTAAACCGTTCCCAACCGACAGGAACACAAGTGAATTGCAAGTCGAAGTTCACTGCTGTCATAACATTTTGTATGATTTTTTTTATCCCTATCACGAAAGCGTGGTCTAATATCAATGAGAATCATATCTGGAATGTGAGTCCCATCTATAGCTCCAATGCAATCTTGTTCAATAATTTTTAGTTAATTATCAAAAATATATTAAACATGATAATGAATTAATAATCTTTTAAAATTAAAGTACCCTAAAGTATGGTTAATGCCTTTCAGGCATGAGATCAAGAGCATTAGTTCCGGGATCTTTGATATAATCAGAATACATACTAAGGATTGCATTCAACACCCTCCTAAAATGTCTACTAACTGTTTCCCCTATTCGTCTAAATATATACTTGTTAACTCGATTTCTTACATTATGCGCCAGAGTATGTAGGAATATGGCAAGTTGGTCTTCCATCGTTACTCCCCTTGTGTGACGTAGTCGGCCACTGTCATGTAGCTAGTCTCACAAAGCGTAAAATGTAATTCTATCCATTCTAAGTTGGTTTCGACATTCAGTGTCATTGTTGTTGATGATTCCATCCAAAAAGGCCAATCTTTGGTGACCTTTGTCTACCAAGGGTGTCTTTGTCATACAACCTCCATAATCCTCACAAACAGTCATAGCTATTGATGCACAAACCAGACTGCACACTTGGTTCAAAGTTTTTCCATTCTCACTCTCCTTCGTTTGGCACTTCTCCTGATTCCTCGGTTGACATCTCATTCTCTACTTTAATAGATAATGATGATGAGCTATCCATTTGCTACAATCCTATGAATAACAAGATACAAATTTTTATCCCCAAAGATAATTCATTCGCAAGACAACAAAAAAAATATACCAAAGACATGAAAAACACTTCATTCATAGGATAAAAGTAAAATACAAAAGACATAGAAAAATATCAAGAGAAGGATATGCTTGAATTTAAAGCTCTTACAAAGAATAATTAATTTATAGAAAAACAGGAAAAATGCTTATGGGAGGATTGGACCCATAAGATCAGTGCACTTTAATATCAAATGTTTGAAAAATAAAAATGCAAATTGTGCATATTAGAGGGCATAACTTGGTTGTGCAAATCCCTCAAAATGCTTCATGGGCCCATGGTAGCTCTCAACATGAGCTACAAGTTTGATGGCTTGGATTGCTAAAAGAATGTGTCATGTGGCATAAAATGGGTTGTCATGCCCCACTCTATTATAGATCATGCCACCATCATTAGTATATTCCAGCTTCTTTTGCATGTGCCTACTAATATTGAAACTTAAATGTAAAAACATGAAGCTTCGTGGAAACCTAGTCATTTTGTAAGATGTGTGAATGCTCTTATGAATGTGGAAGCTTACATTTTATATCGTATAAGAGGAGAATCTAGTGCTGTTTTGGAAGTGAATCAATGATAGTGACATTTGGAATATCCGTATTCGTTAAATTCAAATATAGAAAGTAGTAAGATTAGATAGTTGAAAGAGTAGGTTGATGAGGTTAGCGGAGCAAAATGTGCGTTGTTGTATTCCTTAATTTCTATAAAATGGAGTTGTAGTACAGTTTACAACAACTCAAAATCTAAGTACACAAGAAGCAAAATTCAATCGAATTTCTATTCATCATAGAGGGAACTAATCAGCTCAAAATTATGTGCATAATTTCCATTTGACAACCAAACATTTCATCAAACAACTCACAAGCATTGGTCACACAGATCCAACACCTCATACTAATAGTATAATATATATTAGAAATTAGTTTAAGAATATTACTCGAAGTAGGAAATTCTTAGTAAGCTATGATGCTAAAGACTGGAGAAGAATCACCCAATTGTGTAAATCATTTATGCTTATACAACCAAAAATTGCACCAAAAGAGCTCCTAAAAATTTATTTTATCATCATCCAACATTAGCAACTGATCATGTGATCATTGTCGTGAGAAGAAGATGGAGAATATTTAATAAAAAAACCTTACAAGAAGGGAGATCCTGCCAAAATATCAGGTAGGTCGCCTGAAATGAAGGAAAGAAAAAGATTATAGAAAACCCTAATCGATCATAAAAATTTCGAATGAACAATAAAAGACCTAGAAACGATTTTTAAAAACCCTAATCATTCATCAAAAATCCCTAATTGACCATCAAAACACCATAATCAATAATGAAAAACCCTAGACCGGCCATGAAAAATCCTAATTTAGGCAAAATTAGAGAGAGAGAGAGAGAGAGAGAGAGAGAGGGAGAGAGATTTTGCAGGAAGAGCGCTTACAGAGAATATAGAATGAGGCAGAGTTGCCAGGCGCTCAATTCTCTAAGCGAAGATAATACGGCCGAGACTCTTTTTCGAGCCATAGGAAACAAAGAAATCCTTTGATTTTAAATGGATTTGGTATTTTCTAAAAGGTCAGAAAATATGTTTATTTTCCACCCGTTTTCGACGCCCTAAATTCGTTACCAAACGAGGGATTTTATCTCATTTCCAATCCTTTCTTGCAATTTGTTTTCCTTTCCCCCTATTCAAACAAACCTTTAGGGTCTGTTTGACAATATTCCGGAAAACATAGGATATGGATTTGTAGATTTAATAGATTCCAGCTCTTTGAAAATTCATAAGAATTCTTTATTTTTCGGTGTTTGGATTGAGTAATTATACCTTGAAAATAGAAAAGGAGCACCATCGATGACGTGCATCTCACACATCCAATAAATCTAACTTTCTATTGTGAGGGAGATTCCGTGAGAGAAAAATTAGGAGAAAGAAAGAGAGAGATAGAGAACGGTAAGGGAGAAAGAGAGAGCGATTCTATGAGAGAGAGAGATCCGTGAGGGAGAGAGAGATCCGTGAGGGAGAGAGAGAGAGATTAGGAGAACGGTAAGTAAGAGAGAGAGATACTAGTGAGAGAGAGATTCGGTGAGAGAGAGATAGGGAGAGTGAGGGGGGGGAGAGAGATCAGTGAGAGAGAGATCGATGAGAGAGAGAGAGAGATCGGTGAGAGAGAGTGAGAGAGAGAGATAGGAGAGAGAGATCGGTATGTGAGAGATAGGAGAGAGAGAGATTCAGTGAAAGAGAGAGATAGAGAGAGAGTGTGTTCTCACGCAATAAAAAGAGGGGAGGGAGAGTTGCAAAAAATTTCTTGTGAAATTCTCCTATTTTAGAGGGATTTGTCATTTTTAAATGGAAAAGAAAATTTTAAAGTTTCCTCTTATTTCCGGTGGCACAACTTTGTTGCCAAACAGGAAATTAACATATTTCCTTTCCCCTATCCAAAGAGACCCTTAGTTAAAAGCTCAAATTCTTCCTTCTCAACTCGAGTTTCATGTGCTTAAATCGTGAGAGGATGAAGATCCTTTTTCGCCCCAATCTTTGACACAATAAATCTTATGATCATGGCTTATCATCAAACAATCAGATTTTGATTCAACATAGCCCATATACCAAAAAATAAACATGATCATGGGCATACATCGAACGAGGCTCACATATTTCTTTCAAGATGCATGTCACGTAAAATCAAATATGACTGTCTGATGGTAGGATCATAACTTCAAGACCTATTTTCTTGAAGATTGGGGCAAAATACAATGTCCATCATCTAGTCAAAAGTACTCAACAATTTAAGCACGTCAAACCCAAGTTGAGAATAGACAACCCTGGGTCTAAAATAAAGATACCCATTAGATAGTTTTGAGAGATTTTATTGCCGTTTCAGTTGGCTAAATCAATTCATTATAATGTTTTCTGATGGCTTGAAAAGAGCAAAGTTCAAGGGGTCCCCTCGTACTAATTTTACGAAAAAGACAGAGGAAAAAGGCGTCCATATTTTATGAGCTTATATGTCCACCCAAACACCAGAAAATGTGGGAAAATAGATTCCGACCCATGAGAATCCTTTATTTCCCCTTAATCCAAACACACCCTTAGTTTCCATGTGTTTCTTTTGCCGATGTACTAAAGAAACTATTAGTCACTTATTCTTCTCTCACTCATATTCTTATAGCATTTGGAAAAAAATTAATTTATAATGTTTTTAGAGTGCAGATTGGGAGCGATAATCACTTTATGTGGTTGTCCAATTGGTGTAGATAATAGAGCAATATCTCAAACTGTTCATGTGAGAAACACAATACCTTGGTTTGTTTGCTGGGAATTATGAAATTTGAGAGGGTTTTTTAGCTGAGAGAGCCTTCAACTACTTCATATTTACCTGCTAGGGTCTAATATATCATTTGAGACTGATCCACTATATAAGACTTGTGAAAATTTGTCTATTCTATCTTTCTATTTTCTTCTTCTCTCTTTCATCTTCTTTTTATTTTATTTTTTATTTTATAATTTTAACATGGTATCAGAGCCATGATTGGCTCCGTACATTCAAGCCGGTCATGGTATTGACATTGCTTCCGCTATCATATTTTCTTGAAGTTTCTTGATTCATAAACTTTTCATTTTTCTTTCATCTCTTCTACATGAAATTGATTCATGTAATTTTTATTTTTTTCTCTTCATCTCTTTTACATTTAATAAGAGATGCCTTCTTATTCATGTAGATGTATTTTTCACATTAAATTACTTAGTGGATGTATTTTACACTATGCTCTTCAATGGCTTTTTATATTTCATGTGAATGTCATTTCCCATATTTTCTTTGGCCTTTTTATATTCCATGTGGATGTCATTTCTCACATTTTCTTTGGCCTTTTTATATTCCATGTGGATGTCTTTTCTCACATTTTCTTTGGCTTTTTATTTTCATGTAGACGTCCTTTCCCACATTTACTTTGACCTTTTATATTCCATGTAAATATCTTTTCCCACATTTTCTTTGGCCTTCTATATTTCATGTGAATATTTTTTCCCACATTTTCTCTGGCCTTCTTTACTATGTGGATGTCTTTTCTCACATTTTCTTTGGCTTTTTATTTTTTTCAAGATATCTTTAAAAAGACTTGTCATATGGTTCGGCAATATCATCGTGAATCTTTATTTTAATGTTTTTTATTTTATAATTTTATAATTTTAACATCTCAAATATTTAGACCTTATTTGCTTAAATTTGTTTTTTTTTTTATAAAAAACTCGAAGAAATTGAGTCTGGGACCCTATTAGGTAATAAGCTAAACATTGGATCTTATTAGGTAAAAAAACGTTGTGGACGTTGTTGCCTAATCTGCCCTTTGAGACATGCAATAAGGCATATGGTGTTGTTGCTCTTCATCAGAGTGTTTTAATTCAGAAAGTGATAAACTCGTTAAGGGATCTCTCTTCTATATATAAGCCCACCCATCATTGAAACAATCTTTTGGTTATGCCTTCTTCACAACATATTGAAGCTCAATTCTGATGGTGCTGCTACCACAAGTGGGACTGCAGGTAGCGAATTATTTGAGGTTTCTAAAAATGGGTTAAGGGTTGTTCCCTCTATATTGTTGAGTGAATTAGAGGTGTAGAATGACCTTTTCCATCATCTATTGCTTTCCAAGATGGGAAAGGAGATGGAGAGGGAACAGCCCTAGCTAAACTCATTTTTAGATACCTCAAATGATTCACTATGCTTTCCAAGATGTGTATAGGAAACAACCCTCAATCAGTTTTCAGAAACCTCAAATAATTCACTATGCTTTCCAAGATGTGTATAGGAAACAGCCCTCAATCCAATTTTAGAAACCTCAAATAATTCACTATGCTTTCCAAGATGTGTATAGGAAACAGCCCTCAACCCAATTTTAGAAACCTCAAATAATTCACTAGACCATTGAATAATTGGAGAAAGATCAATAACTGTGGAGATGAGCTTCATTTTATAATGAAATGGAACTTAAATTTCTCTAAAGAGATCTTTCAAAAATTTCTTAAGAAGCCTTATGATAGGGTGAGAAAATCATTTTTCGCACATTATATATTGACACCTTGAAAGAAACTCAAATAAAAATTGGAGATTGATCACAAATTTCAATCGCGTTACTTCCGAACTTACATGGGTCAAACTTCACATTATTATGTGAGAGAAAGAATTTGTATAAAGTGCACTGCGCATCAAATTGTGTACACATAGCACACCTAATTCATCAATTGAGATACGCGTGGCAGGCGAACAGATAGATGGGACTCATTAAAAAATTCAAGTTTGTTCAAGGTTTCTAAATTCTCAATTGATGAACCAGGTGTGATCATATGTTGTTTAGAAATCCATTTTAAAGCTCTTGATGAGAAGATAGAAATAATTCAATGGCGGACGAATTTAGGATTAAACCATAGCAAACGTATACCACGTGAAACAAATGTTCCAGGTGTAAGAAATTGTAAGCATGGTATAAAAAATTGGCCCCGATACACATCGGAATCTCAACTCGGTATCGGTATCGGCCGATATCTCTCTATATATATATTTTTTCTTTTAAATAGGCCGATATGTATCAGTATCGGCCGATACGTATCAGTATCGGCCGATACGTATTAGTATCAGCCGAGTCGTATCGGCCGAGTCGTATCGGTACTCCTCTATGGATCAATACCCGAGTCCGATACCGATTTTGACACCTTTGATAAAAGGCCACCAAGCAGAGGGTGATATCTTTTACGGGCAGTTCTAAGGTTTGGTCTACTGGTCTAGGGATCATCATGGTTTTAGTAATTAGGTTTTGAAAAGTTGTGGTTAGTTCAATTTGGATGCATTTATGACATTGAAATCTAAGCATGTGGCACATTGGGTACAAGCAACTGCATGTGCAAAATCCATTCATATACCTTAGATAAGGGTTTGAATTGAATCCATATTTCAAATGGGTACCTCTATTCGCGCCTACGCGATTACTGAGGGCGCTTACGTCTAAAACCCATTGATTGCTTAGAATCATACGGTGCAAACCGTTTTCCCCCCAATCTTCCACGCAACGGGTCTTGAGAACAAGAGCTTATCATTCGATGGTCATTTTTTTATGACACGTGACACATATGTAAAAAACAAGGCCCTAAAGTCACGTTTGAGTGTGATGCGTGACATGTGATTTTTAGGGACACTTTTTTGGATCTGTTTCGTAGAATAAAAATTGACCGTTAGATAATACACTCATGATCTCAAGATCCCTTGTGTTGAAGACTGAGGTTAAAAATGATCTTCATCATCTGATTCCAAGAGACAATGATTTCAATGGATTTCAGACATAGGCGCCCTCAGTAATCCTATAGGCGCCAAGAGAGGTACCCATTTGAAATGTCAACATTCGACTCTAAGCTTGACCCTATAGAATTGATCCGTCGGGTCGGGCCGATACCCAACCCGTTGGACTCAGGTTTCTTATCGGGTCAGCATATAAACTTGATCTGTCCGATCAAGTTGGGGATGAAGCATCTGACCTGACCTTTGGGTTCGGTAGGGTCGGGTCTGAAAAAATTCATGTAGGGTTGGATCGAGTTGACCTGACCCAATCTTCTATATATAAAATCAAGGAAAATTGGAGGTTTTCAATTGGGTCGGGTTTTCTGGTCGAGCGGGTCAGAGTGAACCATCGGGTCAGGTTGGGTTGCCCATATGCCCTTCACCCATCCAGTAGCCGTCATAACCTGACCTATTGACAGCCCTAACTAAAAGGTAAGGTTGTAATTGGCTAGGATCAGAGATGACCTAGACCAAACTGATAAAGGGACCAACTATGGAATTTAAGCTTAAACCTACTACAAAGAAAGGGAGCTACGCCGCCAGCCGTCGGTAAATAGTATTGCTGACTTCTTCCAGCCGTCGGGGATAATCTCGTCGGTGAAGAGCTATACTGATAGTGTAGGGGACCTACATCGACGGCTATACCCGTCGGCGTAGGATATTTTATTTTTAAAATTAATTTTAAAATTTTATTTCTCAAGATACACTGACGGCTATAGCCGTCGACACAGGATATTTTTATTTTTTAAAATTTATTTCCCCACCTACGCCGACGGCCTATATGAAGCCGTCGGCGTAGGTTTTTTTAATAAAAAAAAATTTAATAAAATAAAATAATATATATATATATATATATATATATATATATAATAATAATAATATTAATTATTATTATTATTATTATTATTAATATGTATTTTTGTAAATAAGCATATATGGAAAAAACCAAAACCGAACCAACAAAAATCGGATCGGTTCGGTTTCGATTTCAGTGGGTGGGACGTTCAGTTGACCGAATACTAAACTTCTTGGTTTAGGTTCGGTTAACTGAATTTTGCACCCCACCCTTACCAATCACCTCCAACCATACGACGGGAAAACATGAAAAAAGAAATATCGAAGCTCAAGTGATCACTCTCGCCAAGTACAGAATGAACAACGGTTATGAATAGAACGATGAAAACAAGAATGATTCAGGCATTCATCCTCATCATTACATGCCTCAAGATGGCTGACATCGTCTTCATTGAGTACACAGACTGTGACTGCATCTGTTGGTTTTATGGTCATATCTTCAATTTCTTCATCGTCATCGTCATCGTCCTGCTACGAAGAAGACAACCATTTCAGGTAATAGCAGCTAATATTTTATAAAAAAACAGATGGCAATATAAACAAAAGACTCACATCATTGTTCTTCAAATATGGATCCATGTCATATATATATATATATATATATATATATATATATATATTTGATAGCTTAATACCCCAAAGCTGTATGGTATCTACCTACAAAAACACTGGGTATGGAATAGAAAGTAAAAGATCCACTTACCACTGTTTTGAAGCAACCAGCCTGATATTTTACCCTCAAGGTAAAGATGCCCCTACCTAGTGGCCTTAGGCAGGATGCACACCCAAAATCCCCTGGATCAACTTCAGCTGCCTAGAACACAGTAGAATGCCTAGGTGACCTCCAGCATCAGCTTAATCCTAGGCAATGTTGATTTGTTGGTTCGCTCAGATCGAATTCGGGTTTGTAATTTGCTATATTCAAGCGAACTCGGTTTGCTAGGAGTATGATGAGTTTTAAATGAGGAATAAAAAAATATTTTAATAAATGTTAAATTTAATTATTAATTAAATGTAATTTAACTATATATAAATTTATATGTGCAATTTGTTCACCAGCTGCAAATATGAAGCACTGGTCATCTGTATGGAGCTTGAGAGGAGAGTGCAAGGTTCGAATCCACTTAACCCTCTATTTTGCAAGAAAAAAAAAAATCTGTGTTGGCCGGTTCACCCATTCTGAGCGAACCGAATGGCAAACCGATTCGCAACAAACCGGTTCACGATTTGCTGGGTCAGCTAGCAAATTATGTAACCTGTTCCTAGGTAGGTCCAGGAGAAGCACCAGACTCCGTGCCATACTATGAAGCGTGAACTAACTAACTACAAGTCTACAAGGCCTTTTTTGAGTTTTGGCAATTCCAATCATGCAGAAAATTTTCCTGTAAAATTCTACAGCTATGATATATTTTTATCGCAAAAAAACTACCTACAACCAAAATATGGGTAGAATAGTGAGGGATCCTGCTGGGAATGTCCAAGCTGGGCTGAAGCAAGAAATCAATAAAGATTAGGTATTTTATATTGAAAAATAATAATACATATGGCAGAAAATTGGCCCGAATCATCATGAATAGCTACTCCAGAACCACCCCAATGCTTGACAGAATATCAAGCACGATGGTCAGTTTGACCTAAGTTATCCAAATGCTTCCAAGATTACCTATAGTAAAAAAAATGGAGAAAGAGTTACAAGATCATGTCAAATGGTGAACATCTTTACTCAATTATAATATGAAAGACAAAAAATAAATAACCCTTAACTTAGAATCATGTCAAAGAAAATGCACCTGTAGGGGAGTCCCTGTGATAAGAAGGCGGTAATTAGTGTTGTAGAGTCTCATCGTCTTTGAAAGAAGAGAATTCTCATTTTTTATTCGATGGGCCTCGTCAATAATAACATAGCGCCAGCTAAAACGACGTAGAGCAAATTTTTCTTTAATGGCCATTTCAAAACTAGTGACACGTACATCAAACTTTCCAGCCACCAACAAATCCTCACGTATATGTTTCTGCATGGGTAGCAGGCGACACAAATATTATGATTACAGTAGTTAAAAGGCATAAAATGGAAAGAAAAGCATATTGTCACATAAGCCACGCTGTCTAAGTAACCCTTTCATCTGGATTTCCTAGAAACTTTACAACACGTAAAATTGGGCAAAAGCGTCGAATCTCCTTCATCCAGTTGCCAAGAGTAGATTTTGGTGCTACCACCATATGAGGTCCAGCAATTCCTCTGAACTCGTGTAAATAACCTAGCAGAGAGATGGTTTGCAATGTTTTCCCAAGACCCTGGAAAGCACTAATATAGATTATTGTGATATATAGTTTGTTTAGAGAGTAAACTCAATAGATGACAAAACTTACAAAAGGTTATATGAGGCACATAGGGTCCTCATGATGAAACAAAAAATGAACTAGACATCCTCAATTTAAAATACATTAGATATAGTTTATATCCGGAAAGGAGGGAAATGGAACTAGAGAACAAAAAGCTTGAGAACACTGGTTTTTAACGTACAGAGTAAACAATAAATATATTTCGATGCATACTATTTCATCAGCAAGAATCCCATTTATGCCATTTTCATACAACCGGATCAACCAGTTCAATCCAGCAAGTTGGTAATCCCTCATCTTCCCTTGTATGGCTGAAAAGGAAAGCATGATAAAACAACAGTCAATACTTCTACACCTCCAGCTTGAGCTAGAATAGGGACATTAACGGCTTTCCAGTAAAATCACTAAGGGTCTGCTTGGCAAATTTTCGAAAAATATAGGAAAAGATTTTATAAATCCAATAGATTCTAACTCTTTGGGAATTCATAGGAATTCATTGTTTTCCGGTGTTTGGATTGTGTAATTAGCACATAGAAAATAGAAAAGGATCATTATCGATAGTATATCTCACACACCTAATAAATTTAATTTTTTATTATGAGGAAAATTTCGTGAGAGAAAGAAAAATTAGGAAAGAGAAAAAGTGAATTTAAGAGAAAGAGAGAAATTTGAGGAGAGAGAAAAAAATTAAGAGAGAGAAATTAAAAGAAGTATATAGAGAGAGAAAATTTAAGAGAAACTCGGAGAGAGACATCTAAAAAGAATGATTATAGAGAGCTAAGAAAGAGAGAGAGAGAGATTTAATTTTTATTTATTTATTATTATTTTATTATTTTTTCTTTTTTTTAAAAATTTTTAAAATTTGAAATTTTTTATCTTTAATCTTATTATTATTATTTTTTACTTTATTTTTAAAATAAATAAATAAAAATTAAATAAAAAGTAAAAAAATAAAAAAAATAAAAAATAAAATCACTCACTCACTCTCTCTCTCTCTCTCTCTCTTTCTTTTGATAAAATTAAAAAAAAATAATTATTTATATTATATTATTTATTATTATTATTATTATTATTTATTTTATTTTATTTTATTATTTGACTATTTTATATTTTTAAAAATTTTTTAATTTCAATTTTATATTTATATATTTATATATTTTTTATATTTTTATTATTTTATTATTTTATTATTTAATTTAATTTAATTTTAATTTATTTTATTAAAAAAATTTATTTATTATTTTATTTTTTTTTTATTTTTAATTTTTAATCTTTTTATTTTTTATTTTTGTATTTTTATTTTTTATTTTTAAATTTAATTTTTTTTTAAAATTTTGTATTATTATTATTATTATTTTATTTGTTTTATTAAAAAAAGTTTATTTATTTATTTTTTTTGTATTTTTAATATTTTTTAATATTTTAATTTTTAATTTAATTTTTTTTATTTTATATTTATATTTTAATTTTTTATTAAAAAATATTTTTTATTTTTGAAATTTTGTATTATTTTATTATTTTTATTATTTTTCATTTTTTATTTTTATATTTTTATTTTTTAATATTTATTTATTTATAATTTTATTTTTATTTAATTATTTTTATTTTTATTAAAAAAAAAATTTAAGTCTTATTTTATTTTATTTTTATTTTTATTTTTTTATTTTATCTTAATTTAATTTATTTTTATTTTTATTATTTTATTTTTATTTTTGTAATTTTTTCAATAGTTGATTTTGTTTCAATTTATTCATTAAAAAAGAGAGTGAGAGATAGAGGAGAGAGAAAGAGAGAAGTCGAGAATGACAAAAGTTTTACGATGAAATCCTCTTATTTTAGAGGGATTTGTCAGTTTCCAATGGAAAAGAAAATTTTGAATTTTCCTATGATTTTCAGTGACACAATTTTGTTGCCAAACATAAGAAAGTATCACATTTCCTTTCATTTCCTATGATTTCTTTTCCTTTCCCCCTATCCAAACAGGCCCTAAATGCCATTTGAAAAGGGAACTCACAAAATCATCCCCAAAAAATTGGATAAGGTCATGGTGACGGTGATGATGATCATTAGAAGAGGGAAAATTTTCCATTCAATAGAAGGCATGGACACAATATAATGTATATTTATTTGATTGCTACTCCACAAAATTACCCCTACCAACTTCTAACACTCATGGAAAGAATACAAAAAAAGTTTTTTTCAAAATTATCAAAGTTCCTTGACATCTCAAGATGACCAGAAAAGCTTGATAATTAAATGTCATCATATGGGACGAAAGAAGTTGCAAGGCTAGTGATAGATATTCAGTTTTGGGATGATGTATGGACTGGTGATAGATCCCTTGGAGATGTATTTGGCCCCTTAGGCAGTTTGGCTTTGGGTCGTGCTACTAAGATTGAGGATGTAAACCTCAAGGGGTTTGGCGGTGGCGGTACCCTCCTCGAGAGCGAAACTTGATTTTGAATCCCCCCTTCGAGGCCTCCCTAGGGATTTATATATCGTGCTGGCCCGTCATGTGCTAACTTGGGGTGCGCACGTGCCCCTGGGATTAGTCGGGTGCTCTAACACCCGACTAATTTTGTATTCAACCAAGTTTTGAAGTCATTGGCTAGAAGAGAATCTTAGACTGCATGTAATCCTATAAAATAGGAAACTCTTAAAAATCGAGATTCCTTCTATCCAATGGGCTACAAAAGCCCAGTTGAACAGTTCAATCAATTAGACTTGACCATTGACCATCGCAAAACTGGTTGAACACCAAATAAGGTACCCAACAACTCCTAGGTCAATCTCGTCTAAATGAGGGTGAAAGAGCTGAATTTGATTCTCTTTAAAGAGTAATTTAAACATGCTCTTTTCCTCCAAAAAGCAATCCCAAACACAGCCAATATACATCTACAAAACAGAAAATAAAGATTATTATTATGGACGTGAGTTTTTTTTTTAAATGAGATTTCTGTTGAGGGATTAACTGGGTTTTTACCTTCTTTGGCTGCCGTGACTTCTCAATCCCCAGACCTCCTAAATTCGAGGGTGTTGATCCTCCGTATACTGTTGTGCATTCAGTCTTTTGAGACTCGTTTTAATTGTAGATCTCGAGGCTTCTGAACCTTTGATATTGCTGAGAAATGTTCAGTCTTTTGAGATTGAAAAGGAAGTTGATCCGATGGTCTTTTGAGATCTCAGTCTGATGGTTGCCTTTCACTTTGGGCAAGAAGCTCTCTCAGTCTAGGATGTGTTGTCCTTTTTAAATCAGTCTTAAAGGTCGGCTATAGCCTAAAGGTGGAGTAGTAAATTCAGTCTTTTGAGATTGAAAAGGAAGTTGATCCGATGGTCTTTTGAGATCTCAGTCTGATGGTTGCCTTTCACTCTAGGCAGGAAGCTCTCTCAGTCTAGGATGTGTTGTGTCTTTTTTAAATCAATCTTAAAGGCCGGCTATAGCCTAAAGGTGGAGCGGAAAAAAAAAGAGATTAGATTAAAACAGTTCTTAACTTCTGTCAAATTGATAGCTTTAAATTGAAAGAACACAGAACAAGATTGAAATTTTGAAGTCAAACCCAGCTACCTAACAAATATATATACATATATCACATTAATATTTCCAAGAAATTTCAAGGGAGAAATAAAATATATTTAAATTAGTTGTTGGTAAGTTCTATATTAAAATTATTCAAGGGTGCCATATTATAAGGAAATTTACAGTAGAAATGGGTGCAGGGACCATCCCTATGCCCATACCCATTGTCCCTATTCTCTAATAATAACAATAAAATTATTAGGAGGAAATTTATATGACAATTTTTTTTAGCACTCGAAAAAATGGGCATCCAAGCAAAGGAAAAAATGAATCAAATTCATTCATGAAATATACCATACAGTATAGCTGACTAGAATCATTTTGAAGAATACACTTTCAGGCTTAAAAGACTAGCTTTTGTGGTAGACCTGACTTAACCTATATAGGAGCTTGTCCTTTTTTATTAAGAATCAACAGAGAACTCTGTATGCCTACAGATTAACTCACCATTCCAGCCATGAGAGGTGTAGTTGTCTGAACTAGCTACCGGTGAAGACAGTGAACATTTTGAACTTCCTCCCTCGTGTAGATGAAAATCGTGCAGACCATGTTACAGAACTCTCTGTTTTAACAGAAAATAAATTCCATCAATTCAACTTTCAAACATAGCCATCAAACAACAATGTAAATATCTCCTGAACACTACATTAACATTAATGGAATCACTAAAATTGTAGAAATGTTTATAAATAATAATCATGAAGTAAAAAAGACCAGAGGTATTATTAGGGGGCACAATAGGAATGTAGGAAAGAAGTGATATCATGGAACTATAATAACGACTGCAATCAATTCAAGTAAGGAAGCAGATCTGAAGGACATGAAATAGCCAACAAAGTAGTGAAACATTAAAACATATGCAGAGCTACTAATGCAGATGGGTTCAAAAAGTGCCTCCATCAGGCAATTCAAGCATTTATTGAAAGCAGTTTAAATGAGCAGATTTATGTTAAAAAAGGCCCTTGTAAAAAAATACTTCATAAAAATTTGGCTCTGAATAGGAAAAAGGAAAAAAAAAAAAGGCTCTCTGGATACTTACTGCCTCGGGTCATCACCAATGAGCATCATATCGCCTTCACTGTCTGTGTACACAACTATCCAGCCTTTGTTGATAGCCATCAATTCACCATCAAATTCAAACATTTGATCTAACTCGGCAAACAATGATTAAAATCAGAGTGTTGGTACATGATTACAAATAGTGATTAAAAAAAAATCAATATAGACCAATAAAGGCCACCCACTTGTTTGCCTTGTATTCTCGGCTTCTTCTGTTGTGCATACAATCGAGCAGTAACATTGGTAGCTCACCGATGGTCAGATCCGTTCAAAGAAGTAGCCTGGACATGCAACGGCTGCATCCAATCGAGCAGTCATAAATCTAGACGTTCTTATACCCAAGAATTATTTGAAAATTCGTGCAAAGTAAGAAATCCTTGTTTAAAAATCTTCAGCAAATTTAGGCAAATTTAGTCTCCATGGGACTTTAAGAACAGAAAGGGTTATTTGATAAAGCATCGCATAAATGAGTATTGCCGAGATATCAGATCACTTAAGTAGGGCAAACATATATTTTATCAACCCTATGAATTAGATTATTACACATTTCACAATGACATCTTATCACATACAAATTGATGTTGAGAAAATTTCCCAATTCAAATAATGAAACATAGTAGCATCTTTTCTCAATTGAACTCACAATCCATAGTTGTCTCTAGAGCTTTCTTGGAGGCACAGGTATGCTACAAATGCATGTGCTTGTGTGTGTGTGTGTGTCTTAAAACTACGACAGCAAAAAGATTCAATGAAGGTATCAAATAAGAAATTTAATCAATATATGCCCATCAATTTGTCCCACATATCACATTCAATGGACTGCTCAGTGTCGCTGATGTATTCAACATTCAGAAAATGGGTCAACGCATGTCAACTCCAGTCAATCGGAGAGAAACAAGGTCATTATAGTGACAATTGGTCAATTTGACATGCTAAATTATATTTTAGCAGTAATAATATTTTTATATTGTTAATTGGCTCAACTTTTTAGTTATAAAAAACTAGTTTGCTTAATTAAAACTTTAATTATAATAGGAGTGGCATATTAAGAATAGTTAGAGATCAAGCAGCTATCTTTAACTGGAATTGAGATTTTATAAACTAAGCTTAGCAGGCAAATTTAAGTGTCATTGTATGATGCTTCTAAATTGTGTGCTTATTGAATGGAATGTTGTTTCGAGTACACACTGGAGTTTTACACATGGCAAAAGTATCTCCTTGGTCAAAGATGAAGAAACATCTACAAATCAGATTAAGCAGCAGGGTATATCGTGGAAGTTTCACAGCATGGTGAGAACCTGAAGCAGCAGGGTATGGGTCAAATTTATGTGCTTGACTCAGTGAAAGAAATACATTTTGAGTGGCAAGTGGCCCTAATTAGATGGTGTTTCTACTTGGCACAAGTCATCAAAATATTAAGTCTTTCTCTTAACTTGTGAGAAGGGCACTTTGTGTGAGCAAGTAGCTGGTATCAGCTGAGACCTCTTAGTTTTGAATTTATTTACTTATTTTTTAAATGTCTCATTTCTTGTAAAAATACAGGAAATGTAATAGTTGCCTTGTATTTTTATGATACACCCATATATTTTAACTATAACACACTCAGATTTAAAAGGAAAAAAAAAATCACCCTATCGGCTGTACCAATTTTTGAAAATCTTATATCACTGCTCTTTTTTGTGCTAAAAATCTGAACCTGCCGTTATTACCATTACAATATTCTGCTCTTGTTCATCTCATACCTTGTTGTCGATACTAATATTTTATTCTGCTATTCTTAATCTTCTAAAAGAATACCGTTTTTATATGGTGAATGTGATCAGGGTTGTTTGACCGTGTTTTAAGTTTTGACACCGTGAAAAATAAATCCTATGGAACTGAATTAGTTCTGCATAGATCCTATGGAACTGAAGCAGACATGTGGAGTGTTGGAGTGATTGCGTATATTTTGCTCTGTGGAAGCCACCCTTTTGCAGCCCTAATTACATATGTGCAATGCAACTATGCAAGCAGTCTAACATAGAATCAATACTCATTTTTAGTTAAAATAAGCTTAGTTTAGGTAGAGGATCCACAGAAACTGTGGCTTCCCACCTTGCATAATATTGCATGTGGGCTCAAAGATCTAAGATTTGAGCCATAGAAGGAGCTTTAGAAGAAGAGCAAGAAGTTCTATTTACATTGAAAGAGTTGATTTTGCAAGAAGAAGAGAGTCAAGCTCAACTAGGTGAGTACCTTGGTTTTACCTATATATAGATTATAATTTTATTTCTTATCATAAGTACTATATAAAGACTAGAAATTTACCTATTTAAAGCGTGGTCTAAACATTACATTAGGAGCTCATAAAATCGCAATATAAGTTCATCCACAATGCAGAAAAGGAGACAAAATCTAATCACTTTAGTCTACCAAGAGCAAGTACATTACAAAAAGGGAGCATGACGCCCATCTAGTGAGATGCTGTGAGCTGTTTCTAAATTCACTACAAGTGTAGAGATTAACAAGAGTATGCTTATAGGAGTAGAAGCTCAAGAGAAACAAAAAGAAAATTTCCAAGAGCTCATAATATTCAAATAGGCACTATATATCAATGCCTAAAATTGGGCAATACAATAAAAGATATATGAATGCACAGACTAATTCTGGGCCATCTCTAAATTAAAAAACCGCATTTTGCTGAATATCTACCTTTCACATCATAAAAAATTATCAACTGAGTTGCATTACCTTTCGAAAAAAATCAATCTATAAGAGGATTGTTCCTTCCTCAGCTGGACCATGGCTTATTCACTCTCTTTCTTTCCATATTGATTTCTAGTTATTCTTTGCCTTCAAAATCTAGAAAAACACATTCCTCAATTTAATTATATATATATATATATATATATATATATATATATATATATATATATATATATATATATATATATATATATATATATATATATAAAGTAATATAAATGAAAGTGCCCAGAACATATACTTACCGGAGATTGCTCAGTTGGCAAGTCAAATCAATGATCACCAGGCCAAAAAGTTTTAGTGAAGACAAGGTTCCAGGTACTTCTTCTGAAACTACTTTCGACAATGTATCCACTGAAACTGCTAATCTTCTAAAAGCCTGGCCATGGAGAAAAGGGGTACTAATTTAATGAAAACCTCCGTAAAAAATGAAATGAACAAAAAGAGGTGAAAAAGTACCCAATCATCTTACATTTAAAGCTGGAAGAGAAATGATGGCCACTGAGACAATAGCTCCCACTGCCTGCATACTAGTCCAAGTAAGAAAATTTGACACTACTTGGGAATCCAAAACACTTGAGATGAAATCAATCCTAATAATGGGTGTTGGTGTGCTTGCCTTCCCTCAAATGAGGGTCTAAAATCAACAATAAAGCTAGGCAGACGCACTCATACAGACCTGCAAGTATTCAGGATCTGTTGTAGCAAGCTTTAAAAGAATGGTGAGTAAGGGAATGCCCACAGGGAGGCTGTTTAGAAATGTGACAAATCTCCAGATTTCTGTCAGATCTGGCACCCTAACTATTACTAATTTAGTTGCAAGACAGGGGAGAGGTTTGTAATGGGTTGTCACTTAAACTAAGCTACAATTTAAATATAAGCTATCTTAGATCGAGTTTAGGAGCTTAGATCTTGCAGGGGAAGAGAGTAAAAACGCAGAAAATGGAGAAGAGTAGCTTGGAGGTTGGTTTTCACTGAAATCAGATTCAATTAATCATGCTACAGAGGTTCAGAGCACACAATTCCCTCGCTGGCTATAAGCACAACAGCAGGGTATAAATTCCACTCCAGATCACAGGATCCACCTGGTCTTAAGGCTATGATCTGTCTACTTTAATGGTCACAGACCATCCTATAGAGTTTATCGAATCCATGGATTGCAGCAGATGAATCCAATTAAGGCCTGAGCTTAGATTTATCTTAAGGTTATGATCTGTCCACTTTAATGGTCACAAACCATCCTAGAGATCTCCTACAAAGCTAGAGCCTCAATTAGAACAATTAAAACCACTACATATGCTGCAATTTCCAGGTCACAGACTCAAGGAATCGCAGGAGCATCAGATCCAGGGAGATCAGATGGTATCCAAGAGGTCTACCAGTTAAGTGGGTGAGCTGATCTACAACTCCTCTACACAAATTCGATCGATCACCAAATGGAATCAAATGAAGTTTAAATCTAATTAAAGCATTAAAAACAATATTATCATTGCAAGCAAGGTCACTTTACAATGAAAATACTCTCAGATCTGTAGTCTGTGTAGCTAGGAACCTACAATAGCACTGTTAACCTCACCCAATTACAGATCTAACTTCGCTCCTCGCTACTCCAAGGGGTTTAGCCAACCATGGTTGGGCTAAAGGAGGGAAATGGAATTGCTCTGCAGGCACTAATCTCCAGAATTTTGGCTCAGATCTCGCCCAATGGCAATTAGGGATCTCTATATATAGCTTTCTCCTTTGTTTTTCCCACCAAAAATCCCTTCTATAAGGTCGTCAGAGTTTGTTAGAGTTATGTTAAAGCATGTGGGTCGGTTAGGGCTTTCTAGGGCATCTTCTGGAACTGTCGTGTCGGTCACAAAGTGCCTCGAATTGCGTGCAGCGGGTCATTGAAGTATAATGTGTGCTCAGCTGAATTTCTGAGAGGTTCTGCACACGATTTCGACAGATTTAGGAAGCTTTCGAAAGGTTGGAATCAAGCATTTTGGTCCTTTCGCTAGGTTCTCAGATCCGTTCGATAGGTTTCGATAGGATGAATCTTCGCTTGGAGTTCCAGCCTTCTTAGTCCTTGGTTTGGGGAATTCGACAGGTTGGAAAAGCTCTTCGACAGGTTGGAAAACCATTTCGACAGGTTCTGCTCTTCATTCCGCCATTTCGATAGGTTTGCTTTCAGTCTTATCGAAAGGCTCAATCACCCTTCAATAGGTTCTATTCCAGCATTCTCATCTCAATAGGTTCACGAAGCCATTCGATAGGTTCCTTTAACTCTTCAGGCAGATTTTCAATAGGATGGTTTCTTCTTTCCTTTCAGCTGCTCGATAGGTTCTGAGATCCTATCGAACTCCTTAATCAACACGAATTAATCCTTCTTCTGCCTTCAGATCCTATCGAAGACATCTTCAACTGCACGAATTCTTCCTTTCTTTGCTTTCAGCTTCTATCGACACCTTCAGGTGACCAATCGATAGGACGTTCTCAGCTTGTTTTCACTTCCTTCTCCTTGCACTGCTGTAGCCACGCGCTTCCAAGGGTCCAGTGATGTGCTACCCTCTGGTGTGATGTTGCTAGGTTTGTCCTGTGCTGAGAGATAACTCCTTTTTGGGCATTCTTGAGTGATTTTCTACATCAGTACCTTCTTTTATTGCTGTTTATAAAATGCACTTGACAAGAGCTTATTAGTATGCTTACAGGTCTATCAATGGTCAGGTTATAGGGGGAAAAGTGGCATTTTTCACCACTTAACATTTAAAGCTAGAAGAGGTGAAAAAGTACCCAATCATCTTACATTTACAGCTGGAAGAGAAATGATGGCCAATGAGACAATAGCTCCCACTGCCTGCATACTAGTCCAAGTAAGAAAATTTGACACTACTCGGGAATCCAAAACACTTGAGATGAAATCAATCCTAATAATGGGTTGTTTCCCAAAAATAAATCCATTAGCTGAATTATGTGTGTGAAAATGGGGACTAGAAAAATACAAGAGTGATGCATAGAATGCAGTTATATTAATGATGCAAAAATATAACTGGAAAGTTCACATGAGATGGTATTAGGTATCAGACAAGAGTGTCAGACGACACTGGTCAATCTCCTTTTGTCCAAATGGTCAAGCCTCGGGAGGTGCTTGATATTTATGAGCACGCAAATCGGTGAACTTTTGACCTTTTCTTGATCGGCACTCAAATTTATTAGCCATTTACCAAGTCAATTTGTGGTTGACCCCATATCGATCTTTGGAACTTTAGGTACCTTATACTATGTCAAGTTGACATAATTTTGTTGTTTTAGAACTCACATTATCTCAACTGCAGTGTATGTGTTCCCTGAAGCATTAACCTAGGAGTGGAGATTGTCGTAATGAAAAAGATAAAAGAATATTGATGAGGAGAAAATGGGGAGATTGTCTCTCAGAAAGATGTAATGCTGTCTTCAGATACAAGAAATGACATAGTTATAGAGTGAGAGGAGGCATATACTTAGGCTTAGGCTATGGTTATGAGTATGGGCGATCAACATGGCAGAGAGGTGGAAGAGATTCTGAAGAAAGAAGTGACTAAACATAATATGTGTGTATATATATATATATATATATATATATATATATATATATATATATATATATATATATATATATATATATTAAAAGAGTCTTATTTTGTTTTGATCGGTAAGCTGGGCTCCAACCTTCGACCTTGACGTTGCAATATTGTTAATGGAAGGTTGCAAGCCTGAAGGTTGCAGGTTCGATTCGACCTATCAAAAAATAAAAATTAATGATATGAATTTATTCCACCCATCATAACACTTAAGAGACTTATGTTCCCTTTTTATTATGCCACTAGCCAAAAAAATGGAGATCAGACAGTGATCTGCGAATAAATTCAAAAACAAAAATGGAGATCAGAAAGGGTTCAAACTTCAAAATAAAGAAAACGCCACTCATCAAAAGAATTGAGATGAAATTATACACCGCATGAGAGATAAAGTATAGATCGATCGATCTCTGCCTCAAATGAGTACATACATAACAAATAACGAATAAATGGAAGAATAAATAAGAGGAAAAAAGGAGTAAAAATCAACATTGAAAATAAAGAAATAAGATACTTACCAGTTGAATCTGATTCTTCGGGCGCGAGTGACTGATGCGACGACGAAGCTAGCTAGGGTTTCTTAATCTCATTGACGGAGAAGTGAGAAGGAGAGAGGAATCTAGGGTTTGAGCGAGAGAGTTTTGAGCGATACGGGTTTGAGCATGAGGGATTTATGGTTTGAGCGAGAGGGAATGAGAGGAGTTCGATCGTGAGAAGGGAGAAGGGAGTTCATGGGTTAGGGAGAAGGGGATTCGTTTGAAGGGAGACGTCACTTATATAGGTCCGATTGAGTGGGTCGTGGGTGTCAGGTTGGCTCTTGGGGGCTGGCCCAAATCTTCTCTACACTGACGGCGCCTTAATTTCAGCCGTTGGCGTATCCTAGCCATTTTGGATTCAACCAAAAGACGACCCAAATGAGAATAAGTGGATCCAGTCACTACAAAAAATAAGATTATTAGCGAGAGTTTTTTGCAGTAAAAAAGTGCCACTATTAACAAAAAAAATTATTACGACTATTAGCAGCAAGGGTATTAGCGGCAGTTTTCTTGTTAATAGCAGCATTTTATGGCTGTCGCTAATAGTCTTTTTTTTTTGTATTGAGTTTAGGTCCCTGGATAAGGTTGTGTCCATACTTGATCCTTTAATATTTGGGTTTTGGTCAAGGTTATATATAAGTTATGTCAGCATTTGGGTCTTTATTAAATTCTTTGTATTATTTGTTTTTCTTTTAATTCTAAGTTCTAGTTTTATGAGAAAAATAATAACACAGTGCACTACATTTTTTTATTTTCTACTTTTGCTTATTTTTAAGGGATAGATAATTTGAGAAGCTCATAGATTTCAATTTGTCCATTTGATACCTCATCTCTTTGATTGGACATTATTTTGAAATAAAAATTATTGTATCTCTCATCACTTTGGCATGTCACCTTTGTGAAATGGTAGAACAAAGCAGTAAGGTTGCGTATGGCATATCTCTTTGTTAGCCCCTATCACAACAGAATTCATCTACTTTAGTTGGTTTCCATTCTCTTTTCTAATTTCCTGTAAAGGAGGATTTACCTGCTCTAGAAACAGTCTCTTTGCTCTTTACTAACTCTTTACCAGAGCAAATAAAATCTGCTCTGGCAAGGAGTGAGTAGAGAGGAGAGCAGAACTACTAAAGATGTAAATCTTACATAAAATCTTACTTTGCAATGAGTTATCAAGGAGGAGTACCGCTAAAGCAGGTAGCTGGATGTTAGCAAGAGGATGAAAACTTGCTAAAACAGGTGAACTCTGCTATGACAGGGGCTAGCAAAGAATTATATCACACGCAAGCTAAATAATTTTGGTAAAACAAAACATTAAATAATAAAATAATTTATTCCATTATCTAATTACAATACCATTGTATAACTTGCTTCTGCGGTCAACTAGAGCAAGCAAAAGTAAAAACACCATTAATATAGGATACGGGCTATTTAACTTAGTGCTGGTTAACTTATACCAGCTCTAAGTTAATTGCTCTTCTAAGATTGTGAATGCGTTCACTATTTTATATCGGACGCATACAAAGTATGCTTTCTGTAAGAGAAGGTTTTATCTGCTCTAGTGGAGAGCAGACATAGAATAATTTTATCACTTAAATTGTTCTCTGCCAAAGCAGATAAGGTCAAGAGCTGCATTGCCAAATGGCTCTTTGGTTCCCCGCTGGATCCAAAATGTGAAAGTGTCACTCTTTCCCCCAAAGAGTGGACCCAAACACAGCCAAAGCTTTTTGGAGGCCCTACAACCTTTGACTCCTGATCAATTCAGTTAAGTATATCACCAATTGGAAGTCCTGAAATCAATGGATATAAAATTTGTCTTGATGCTAGTGATGAATAATATATGCTAGTCATCAAAATCTATTGATGCAAGCATTTGTCATGCTTTTAATGTTTCTTGGGGGCTCTAAAATAGGTGGATTTAGATTTTTTAGCAGATTTGATGTGGTAAATCGTTTTTCACTCGAGATAATTTTATGATGCTAATGACGCCCCATCAATTCGTGCAACAACACTATAAAATATAAGATTATTAATAGCAGTTTTTTGTTAATAATTGCTGCTACTAGTCCTGTCACTATCAAAAACTGCCTTAACAACAAGTGCCGTTAATACACCTTATTTTTCTAGTGTAATCGCATCCGACTAAGTCCCGAGTACATGCAACAGTTGCATTTCACCGATACCCAGTAAGTAGGGATAACTGCGTGCGGGTGGCCAACAAAGGGAGATGCGAACTCAGGACCGCCACTTCTTGAGGTGTGGTCCTGGCCATTGGTGGGCCGGGGTGGGGGAGTATAAATAAGACATAACTGAGGTGGGTAATGCAAAAAAAAACCTTATTTTTTATTATGCATTATGACTATAATATATTCGATACAAGAATCAATGTATTTAAAATTAAAATTAAACTATAAGACTTTTCTGGTGAAACTACAACGGTCAAATATAACTATTGTACAAAAGAAAGATATTCTATCCTAAATTAAAGTTGCTGGGATGAAAGAATTGTCACATAAGGTGAATAGTGACCAGGGTATCTAAATCAGTATCAGTTTGCCCAAGACTGATACGACTCGGTTGATATTGATACATATCGGCTTTTTTTTTTTAAAAAAAAGTCTACATCTTAACTGAAACTAAGACGTATCGGCTAATACCCGATATGTATCATCCGATATGGGATCGTATCGGCCGATACCGTATCGAATACTCGAGTTAGAATACCAATACGTATCAGGCCTATACATATCGGTATCAGCCGATTTTTTATATGTCGAAAGTGGATAATAGAAAGGTGTCTATAAACACAAATAAGTTTCATCTAATGGTATCTTTGAGAAATCATTAAGATATTATTTTGACTCCAATGTTTGGATTTCAATATATTAGCCAAAAAAGATAAAGTAGAAATTTTTTGGATCCGAGATTACTCATATCTCTTTAAAAAAATTTATCCTAAGACAAGACGTTTGGGTTGTTCTTTTGTTGTTATCAACTATTATTAGATAATATTAAGTTCCACAATGTATGACTATATTTTAGGTTGAAAATAGATTTGACTAAGTTTTAGGTTGAAAATATGCATCGACTTTATAATTGATTTGATTTCCTTTACTTTAGCAACTAGGGAATAATCATATCAGTCCACACGGCAGTATGGGACGACCCAAACATATATGGGTACGTGTTTTTGGGAGGCAAGAAGAGCCAATTAATTGACATTATAAAAAACTTTAAAAAAATATTATTACCCTCCGATGGAGCTCGAGCCTGTAGCGTAATGAAAGGTTAACTATATTACAATCTTAAGATCGCACGTTCGAGCCTAACTTACTTATAAAAAAATTACTCATTAATTATCTATGACATTCAAAAGTTTAAAATAAATACTAAAACTAAACGTTGGTTCCCTCATCAATTTTATTATCATTGAATCATTGACTTCTCTTAAAAAAAAAAAAAATTATTATCATTGACAAAGTGATAGAGGGGAATAAATGCCACATGACATTCAACTGTACCATTTTCTAATTATCTCTTTTTTTTTAAACCTTGAAGGGAATGGTCAAACAAGATTAGAGGGGAATGAATGCCACATGACATTCAACTGTACCATTTTTCAAAAGGATCCTCATCTTTTGGACTGTAAGACACATTGATTTATATTAATTTTATTTCATGGTTTCTAAAGTTTGTGTGCTCCTAAGGTCTAAGGTCCACTCAGAGCCAACAGCCAATGTAGGTCTCATTGCAATAGCACTTAACCATTGGCTCGTTGTAGAAATTTTTTTTAAGGTATGACGTATAATATACCTCTAAAGTTGGACAAGGGCTCATAAATTGGGTAAGAGCAGACTAGGGCCTCAAAATCAAAAGCCCGTTGTGCATTGGGTCAGATAAGGGCTTCACAAGTTAAAGCACGTAAGCTCGACCATACCCGATCAATGCATTAGAATGTGTGGGCAGTTTCTAAATTTTGATCATAGTCTTAACTACCAAAAAAATATTGTTGTATATATATATATATGAATATTTATGGAGAAAGAGATCTTATGATTTTCATGTCTCTCATTTGAATTTTTACAAAGGAATTAAAATTTCTTGTACAAAATTTTTTTTAAAAATGACAATAATCAATAAAGTCTGAAGCCCGTACCAAATTCGCCCCAACCCGCTTAGATTAAGGTTAAGGTTAAGCACATCAAAGCCGGTCTAAGCTAGGGCCAGCCTAGGTTCTAAGAGGGGCCGGCCTGGACTTAACTGGTTCACAGATCTACGTACCTCTATCTGCACCAACCGTAACTATAAAAGCACCCACCTAGCCTCCATGTGTAGATGATTTCAGAGGGAAGATGGTAGGTGTCAATAGTACTATAATTAATAGAACTACCAATTATAACAATAGATCTTCAAAAAAGTAGTTTCCCTTGGGAGCCAGCAATTATCAATCGATATCTCTGGAATTCTGGATATGATATAATATATAAAAACACAAAGTAGGGTATTGTTTGACTAAGAGCAGCAGATTTAGTAATTCGCTATGAATGGAGATGAAGAGGCCACGTCTCCCAAGGCACAAAACCTCGTACTCATTTGCCGACAGCAGACACAAGTGGAAACCATTATTCAAATCAAAATAATGGTTTAACTTTGTGAGCTAGTTTGACCAAGAAGTATGACCTGACCAAATATTATTTAGCAAATAAATATTGAATCCTGCTCTAGACCGAAAAACCTTACTCATTTAAAGATTGATCTCTTATATCAAGGGTTGATATTAAAGTGTATCAAATCTGATGGTTACGAAGTTATTGTAGGTTTGACTCATTGACTAATACATATTTCAATAATGGACTGCTAGTTTGACTATGAACTGACCAAAGATGTGTGCGCCAAAAAAGTGACTCGAGTCCAACCTAGTGAGGGCCTACACTCAACCTGAATACAACTTGTGCCAATCCGACTGAACACAACCCATTTAGCAAGGTATCAACTCGGGTATCAGTATCGGTACCAGGAGGATCGATACATATCGGCCAATACCGATACTTATACAACTTTATTTTTTAAAAATAAAAAATAATGAAATGAAGGAGGTATCAGTCGATACCTGATCTGGATCGGCTAATACAATCCCGTATCGACTGATACTGATACAGCCCAATACTATATTGTGGCTATATCGATTTTGGTTGGCCAAGATACTGACACGTATCGATATTGATTGATACTTGATACCATGCCATTTAGTAACTCGTTTGATCTGGCGGGTCTTGTTAGGTTGGTTTGGGACGCTAATTGTTAAATGGGTTGGGATATCACACACAACTCGAGGCTGTGAAATTTCAGACCTCAAACTTGCTATGTTGTAGGCCGAGTTGCTTGACGGGTTGGGTCAACCCGGCTCATTTACAACCCTACCAATCACGTGTGTCACATGTAGGGTGTTATCGGGTCGGTTCGGGTCGGTTTTGGGACAAAATCGAAACCGAACTAATAACTATCGGTTTCTATTTTATGAAACCGAAACCAAACCGATAAGGTTCAAAATCGAAACCGAACCGATAATTATCGGTTCGGTCGATTTTTAGTTTCTAAACCTTAATTTTTTAATTTTTTTTAATTAGGAAGCCATTGCTAATTCATAAGAGTCACATAATTGAAGACTCTGTAAATTGTTGCCTATATCGCTAATTCGCTATTAACCATTCAAAAGTAGGTGATTGATTAGATGACTAAGAACATTTCTAAGAAATTAATGCACCTATCGGACAGTCCAGATCTATGGGTAGATGCACCAATTATTAGTACACACTAGTAGGTCTCGATAGCATGAATCCATATAGTATTGTAGTCCAATCATCCACAGGTAGGCCGCCATTCTATAGAAGATAACCCGAAAGTATAATGTCAAACAATCTTAACTATCTAATTGCATGTCAAATTTTAGATAATTGATCATAAAATTTTCAACCATCCATTAAGCAATCCTCTGATTTGTGAAATGTCGAGCATTTTTCAAATACATGATATGAGTTGTCAACATGTATTGTCCAGATCGATTAGATTCATAACGCATGACCTTTTATAGCTATTTCATATTTTCATTACATTACAACTTGTATATATATTCAAATTTTTTACAAAAAGAGAGAAAGTAGAAATCAAAATAGAGAATCTAAATGATTGAAGCATATTTCCCACAGACCAATTCAGAAGGAAATGCATGAACAAGATCCATCTAAATACATGCACGCAGATAATAGAAAAATCAAATCGAGATTCCAATAACTTTACAAAACCCCAATCTCAGGCATGCATCACTATCGGGTTTTTATTGGTTTAGTTTTGATTTTTTAACGTTAAAATTGAAATCGAACCGATAACTATCGGTTTCTATTATTCGAAACCGAAACCGAACCGATATGTCCCAAAACCGAATCCGAACCAAAATTCGGGTCGGTTTGGTCGATTTGGGTCGGTTTCTGCATAGCCCTAGTCACATGTACAATTTAATAAATAATACCTTTAAATCCATCCACCGAATTCTTTAAGTTCACCCACGCTGAAATACATTGACTGTGTTGAATCAGATGATGGAGATCATTTATCCTCCCAATCATTCACACGATCAATCTTGAGATCATGGGCGTGCCATCAGATGGCTGGTGTTTTATTTCACGTGGTACAAATTTAATATCACGTGCAAGCTCAAAATTGATTTTAAAGTCATTTTTTTGAGTGTGCACCTCATGAAATAAAAAATCGATCGTTTAATGGTACGCTCATGATCTCAAGATTTATCGTGTGAAAGATTGAGACGATAAATAATTTCCATCATCTGATTCAATGCATTTAATGTGTTTCAGGCTTTCAGCGTGGGTGAACTTTGAATTGGTGGGTGGATTTAAAGGTACTTTTTAATAAATCATATTAACAAGGGGAGTTTATCGAATCGACTATGTCAGATACACCTTTTTCGTCAGAGACCCTATATTTTCACCTTTAACCAAACCGACCAGCTCCATGTCGAGCCAGTTCCAGCTATCACAAAAAGTCATAAATACCCCTTCTTACGCTTTTTTCGTTCTACATAGTTGAAAATTTTAATATTTGCACTTTTTTATATTTACGTGATGTGAAACAAGATTTATGCTATCTGATTTGAAAGCCATAATATAAAATCGATAGTGCTAAAGATAGACACGAAAAAAGGCGATATCGCCTCTTAAAAAAAAATAAAATTAAATTAAACAGTCGATGCCGACTCTTTAATCAGTCGATGATGACTATTAAAACAGTTAGTACTGACTGCTTAAAGAGGTGGCATCAACTGCTTAAAAAGTTGCCATCGAATGCTTAGATAGTTGATCCCGACTGTTTAGACAGTCGCCATCGACTGTAAAAAAAAAAAAAAAAAAAAAATTATTATTATTATTATTTTTTAACAGTCGATATCGCCTCTTTAAGCAATTGGTATCGACGGTTTAAAGAGTCGCCATCAACTCATTAAAGAGTCGGCATCGACTGTTTCAAAAAAAAAAAAAAAAACAATTTTTTGAGAGGCGATATCGCCTTTTTTTTGTGTCTATCTTTGACACCATCGATTTTATATTATGGCTTTCAAATCAGACAACATAGATCTTGTTTCACATTGCATAAATATAAAAAAGTACAAATATTTAAAATTTTAAATTATATAGAACAAAAAAAAGTGTAAGAACGGGTATTTATGACTTTTTGTGCTAGCTGAAAACGGCTAGACTAAAAGCTGGTAGGTCTGAGTAAAGGTAAAAGTATAGGGTCTCTCATGGAAAAGGTGAATCTTATAGGGTCGAACCGTCAATTTCGCTATTAACACGGTACGGTGGTACCAACTTAATTAATATATAATTAGCTTTTATAAATTATTTAATAGCTTAATTTACTACAGAAAATAATTAAAACAAAAAATAAATCCCGAAATAAACATTCACAGAATCACAGTTGCCAGTTGTTAAACTAAAAGTCAAAGAAAAGATAAATAAAAAAGCTGGTTTCCGAGGTTTTACAAATATTAATTAGACGTTCACCTTTTTATGCTTAAAAACTAAAGAAGAGAAGATCTCTGGCCAGGATTCGTGTTCGTCCATTCATAGTTATGGTGAGCCCTACCTGAATGTGATAACATGGTGCACTGCTCTGCGATGTCATCTGATATGCTTCTCTGTGGATGTTTTACCCCACTTAGATGAATCTAACCGTCTGATCAATTTAGTTTTTGGAGCATGCACCATAAAGTAGATGACCTGTCAGTTGGACGGTGAGGATTTGGAGATTGTGGACAATTTATTGTGAGATGGGCTGATCGTTCTGTCTCTTTGGTAGGACCCCTCGACCATAGTAACAAATTTCTTCGAAATTTACCGAAACAGGAGTCGGGCGAAACTTTCAGCGAAATTTCGATGATTTCTCCAAAATCGTTGAAATTTCATTAATTTCAACAAAATTATCCAAATTTCACGTAAATTAATAATTTTTTTCGAATTTTCTTCATTTTAAAAATAATAAATAAAATTTTTATAAAGTTTAAATATAATTTATATTTAATATTTTTTGTACTCCCCGAAATTTTTTCGAAACTTTTCGAATTTTTCTTGAAATTTATCCGAAATAAATGAAAATGGCCCCCTATCGAAATGTTGCAGAAAGCGAAATTTGTCACTATACCCTCTGGAGCCTACTTTTATGTCCTTTGGTATCAAGTGCTAGACCTGTGCACCAAGACTAGTGCGCGGTTCACTTTGTCAAAGCAATCAAACGATTTTCACGTGGGAAAACTCTGGTTGTAGGTATGAGGTATCCGGTTACAAATAAAGTACCCAATAGGTATTTACTGTAAATAACTAAATATTAATTGGTTGCGATTACCAGTATATATACAAACAAAGATTCTACATTCGCAATTTTTTACAAAAAAAATGTTGACGCTCTAGAATCAGATGATAGAGATCTTTTCATACTAATCTTTCGCACATCCTATCCTTAGATCATGGTGCACCAATCAAATGATCATATATTAATACCACATCGCATACATCCATAAAAGTGACTGTGATAATAGGCATACCGGGAGAATTGATTCTTAGTCACTTTTGGGGGATGTGTGTTAGGTAGAATTAATATCTGGCCATCTGCTAAGTGAACCATGATCTAAAGATTTATTTTCCGAAAGATTAAGGTAAAAAGCGATTCCATCGTCTGATTTGAGACCGTGATCGATTTCCCCCTGCAAACTTTGGTTGCATGGTAGGTTGCAAATACCGGTACCCGTTGCAAATTTAGCTAAAGCTATGGGCAGCTGGGCAAGTTGTCATCCATGGAAAATGCGAAGCCCACGTGGCATCCGGCAATGGGAGTGAGTTAGGTTTGCGAAAGCAACAAGAGAGATATAGAGGACGGAATGGGCCCTACCGGCTACAGCCGGTAATAGAAAAGTCTTTGGTTTTTAGAAAAGAAATCGACTGGAAAAGGTAGGAAAATTTCTATACATGTGTGCGGCCAATTTGGTGATTTAGACGCCTTTTCAGGAGTGTCGATGAAACGAACGGTGACGATTTAGTAACCACAACTTTATGGTTGGGAATTGGGATTAGGGGGAGACCTGATTGATGATGTCGATGTGCTCCCTTCTCCCTTGACTGGTCTCCATCGCACTTCATATTAGGTGCACGGGTGGTGCACTGCGTGGGTCACCTCAGCAAAGGAGGAAGTCAAAAACAGCTTGCTTCCCCAATTACGTGTTGAGGCCGCCTATGACTTGATGATTTATATATAGGCGATTTATCCCATCAATAATCGAAGCCGTTTTTTTGTTCCGAAAGACGGCCCATCTTACAATGAACAGAGGCCGCCTGCACCATCGATACATATAGCAGTTGGAACTTTTGATAATTTTACCCTTTTGATCAAATTAATCATTTTTTTTCTTTTCTCTTAAGAGGAAGTAGAGTTTGTTTGTGTTCAATTTCTTGATTTGAAGTTGATTTTAAGGTTTGGTTGTATTCAATTCTCGATTCGAAGTTGATTTTTGTTACAAAAACTAGAGTGTTGTGCTTAGGTTTCGGTTTGGCATTCGCTGGAGAAGAAGGACCATAGATTTGATAGGGTTTCTAGGGGTTCATCTGATCGCAACAAAAGAACTATGCAAAACCCAGATCTTTCATAACCCTCTTCTTAGATCCTTCAAGCCCTCTCTTTTCTTTCTCCCTCTCACTAACTCAAAAATTTTGAAACTCGAATCCTTCAAAACCCTCTTCTCAAATCCTTCTAAACCCTCTATTTGGTGTTCGCGGGCATGAACTCAGGTTTACGATCGCTGGATCGCACCAAAAGAACTAGGGTTTCGTATTCGCCAGAGAAAAAGAACCATGCAAGACCTAGATCCATCAAAACCCTCTTCTCAGATCTTTCAAACCCTCTATCTTCTTTCTCTCTCTCTTTCTCACTAACTCAAAAATTGAAACTCAGATCCTTCAAAACCCTCTTCTCAGATCCTTCAAAACCCTCTATTTGGTGTTCGCCGGCATGAACCCAGGCTCATGATCGCAGGAAAATAACTATGGTTTGGTGTTTGCCGGAGAAGAAAAATCATGCAAAACCCAAATTCTTCAAAACCCTCTTCTCAAATCCTTCAAACCCTCTCTCTCTCTCACTGACTCAAAAATTGAAACTCAGATCTTTCAAACCCCTCTTCTCAGATCCTTCAACACCCTCTAATTGGTGTTCGCTGAAGAAGACACTATCATATCACGATCACGCACTCAAAAATTGAAACTCAGACAAAACAAGGGTTTAATTGTAGAGAGAGAAAGAGATTAGACAAAGGTTATTCAAGGGCTATTCGGTAATATACATTTGCACTGTGCATCGACGACGCAGGTCGTTTAAAAGCTGCAGGGGTGCTTTTTAGTAATTAAAAAAAAAGTCACTGAAATCATTTTAAAAATCCAAGAGGGGCACTATTTTGTACTTTTCTATTATATATATCTTGTGACCTGGCATGTGCTAATTGGGGATGTGCAAGTGCCCCTAAGAATAGTTTGGTGTTCTAAGAGGTTCGAACACTCAAGTTATTATTATTATTATTTATTTCTTTTATGAAACCCAAGTTATTATTTTAAAAATAAAAACAAAACTTTAAATGTCCTTATTGTAGCTACGAGTGCAAATGTATATTATCGAATAGCCCTTGAATAGCCTTTGCCTAGGCTCTTTCTCTCTCTACAATTAAACTCTTTTTTTATCTGAGTTTCAATATTTGAGTGTGCGATTATATATTACACTATATCTATTTTATGTTCTTAATGATTTATTTTAATAATTTTTATCTACTTGTAAACTACAGATATAAAATGACAAAATCGTGGAATGACATCATATCGACAGTACTACTCTTATAAACTTTAAATTCGAGATTTTGATAATTCTATCATTTTATATGTCACACGATTGCTACAACAATATGTTGTCGATATGTACATAAAGTTAGAAACAATTCAATTGGATTTCTTCAGACAAAGACAATCTGCTATTTGAACAGAATTATATCAAGGAATTGTTTATAGTGTTTTGGCTGGAGAAAGAGGGGCTAATGTAGGAACAAGAATTGTGCTTCCAGCATCTTTTATTGGAGGCCCTAGAGATATACGTTGTAGATATCTGAATTAAATTGCTTTAGTTCAAAGATTCGAAAAATCTGATCTTTTCATTACAATGACATGCAATCCTCAATGGAAAGAGATACAGGAGGTATTAAAACTCGGACAATTCGCTCAAGATAGGTCCGATTTTGTAGTAAAAAAATTTCGAACAAAGTTACATGGCCTAAAAGAACAAATATTTAATAAATCGATTTTTGGACGAGTTGCAGCACATGTTCATGTAATTGAGTTTCAAAAGAGAGGACTCCCATATGCTCATATTTTAGTTATAATGCAGTCTGATTTTAAAATTATAAATCTAAATTTTTTTGATAAATTTGTTTGTGCGGAGATTCCAGATCCTGAAAAATATCGAAGTTTATATGAAAAAGTTATAAAACATATGATGCATGGACCTTGTAGAGAACTCAACAAGAAAAACTCCTGTATGCAGAAGGGATCATGCAAAAGTCATTATCCTCGACATTTTTCGTCAAAAATAATGCAAGGCACAAATTCATACCCAATTTATAGAAGAAGAGATGATGGGTGACAGGTCTTAGTTCGCAATGCAATATTAGATAATCGATGGGTTGTTCCTTATAACCCATATATTTTAATAAGATATAATTGTCATATCAATGTAGAGATATGTTTCGATTTAAAAGCAGTGAAGGACCTCTACAAGTACATTTATAAGGGTCATGATCATATAGCTGTAGCGATTGCAGATGAAGATGGAGATAATGTTATAGATGAGATTCAACTATTTCAAGATGGAAGATGGGTGTCAGCACAATAGGCTATGTGGAGAATTTTCGAGTTAATTTAAACACAATCTATCCCTCTGTCATTAACTTACAATTACATCTTCCAAATATGCAATAAGTGTGCTATTGAAAAAATTAAAATTTAGAACAATGATGCAAACAGAGAATGTCTTAAAAGCGTCATTAACCGAGTTTTTCAAATGAATGTCGTCAATGAAGAAGCAAGAAAATATCTATATAGAGAATTCTCAGAACATTATGTTTGGAATAAACAAGACAAGTGTTGGAGTCCTAAAAAGAAAATGATTGTAATTGGCTGAATCAATACAGCCAATCCTTCAGAAGGGGAAAAATATTATTTGGGATTGTTATTGAATCATGTACGAGGTCCAAAGTTATTTTAAGAGCTCTTACTTGTAGATGAGGTTCAATATTCAACATTTAAAGAATCTGCTCAGAAATGTGGTTTACTTGAAAGTGATGATAGCATTTCAGATTGTTTAAATGATGCTACCAACTTTCAAATGCCATTAGCACTTCGTAGACTTTTTGCAACTATATTAGTCTATTGCGAACTCAATGATATTAGAAAATTATGGAATGAGCATTTTGAAACTATGTCACAAGACTTTGTAAATACAAATCAATTTGATGAGTTACAGATTTCAAACACTTTGTCAAGCATGAATTACTTTTTACAAAGTATGGGAAAAAATATTCAAGATTATGATTTGCATGAGATGAAAATTATCAATAATAATGATACATATATAAGAGAAATTATTGATGAGATGAGTATTCCAATCCCCCATAAAGATTATTATGCATCCTCAAACTTGAATCAAAAATAAAAATTAGCTTATGAAATTATAATGAGCCGATTAAATTCTAACAAAAATAGCGTTTTCTTTATTGATGGGCCAGGGGGCACAGACAAAATATATCTATATTGTGCACTTCTTGCTACAATAAGGTCGAAAAATATGATTGCTCTTGCCACTGCAACGTCAGGTGTAGCAGCTGTAATAATGTCAGGTGGGCGGACTACACATTCAAGATCTAAAATTCTAATAAATATAAATAAATCAAGTGTCTGTAATATATCCAAATAAAGCATAATTACAAACTTACTACGTACATCAAAGCTTATAATATGAGATGAGGCACCAATGACCAAAAGACATGCAATTGAAGCATTAGACTGAATTTTAAAAGACATAATGAATGATCATTCACTGTTTTGTGGAGAAATTTTGATATTCGGAGGAGATTTTCGTCAAGGGCTTCTTATCGTCCAGCATGAGACAAGAATCGAAATAGTAGATGCAAGCTTAGTTATGTCATATCTTTGGTCAAAAATGGAAAAGCTACGATTGAAACCGAATTTGAGAGCAAGATCAGATTCTTATTACAGTGACTTTCTCCTTCGTGTTGGCAATGGTGAGGAACCAACAATTTCAGAAATTTTGATTCGTATTCCAGACGAAATGATGATTAAATATGAAGATGATAAAATATCTGAGAATTTATTAATTGACAGTGTGTTTCCTTCACTAGAACAATATGCTCATTCTATGGAATATATCACTTGACGAACAATTTTAGCTACTAAAAATGAGTTCCTCGATGGTCTAAATCAAAAATTGATTACACGCTTTCCTGGAAAAAGTGCAACTTATTATAACTTTGATTCTGTTGTTGATGATACCAACAACTATTATCAAGAAAAAATTTTAAATTCGCTAACTCCGAATGGTCTACCACCGCATAAGTTGGATCTCAAAGTAATTGTCCCATCATGCTACTGAGAAATTTGGGTCCTTCAAATGATTATGCAATGGCACCATAATGATTTATCGAGATTTTAAGAAAAATATTATTTTAGCAGAAATTACCGTGGACCAATATGCTGGAAAACAAATTCTACTTCCTAGAATACCTCTTTGCCCAGCGGAAAATGAAGCATACCCATTTAAATTGAAGCATAAATAATTTCTGATTTGCCTCAATTTCTCTATGACAATAAATAAAGCACAAGGCCAAACAATTTCAAATATTAGAATATATCTTCCCCAACATGTTTTCTCACATGGACAATTATACGTTGCATTATCAAGAGAGATCTCGATGGCAACTACAAAAGTGTTAATCAAACCCGATGCAATCAATTGTCAGAAAAAAATTATACAAAAAATATAGTGTATAGAGAAGTTCTTTTATTTAACGGGTATGTGATATATTCTATATTATTATCTCACATATATAGTTTTTAATAGATTAATATTTTCTTATTATTTCTAGATAATTATATCAATAAGTTTCAATGTTTAAATGCAGGTAGTAATGCCGAATGAAGAATTAATTCCTCCAGCTCACATACCAATTAACTCACTCCAATTAAATGAACGAACATGGACTATTAGACCAAGAGTAATCGAACGACCAAATATACATATCTATACAAATTCAAAGGGACCTGAAAAACTATTGAAAATCAGTTTGATAGATGATCAGGTAAAATGATAACTAATCATTGTGCTATACTTTATGTTATATCTAATAATTTTTTTCTTTGCAAGATACACAAATTGAATGAATAATGTTTAATGAAGTAGTTATTGAGTTTGAAAGCATACTGAAAAAAAGAAAATATTATTTTATATCTAATGGAATAGTGAAAAACATAAACCTAAATTATAAGCATGCTCATAAAAGTTTTGAACTACATTTTATTATTAGCACTATTATTCTTGAGAATTTTAGTGACATTGGACTTCAAAGAGTTAAATATAACTTCATTCCTCTACATGAAGTTAATTCACCACATGAAGTTAATTCATATTCTGGTAAAAAAAAAATATTCGATATGTTTTATCACTCTTTGTTTTTCTTTTTTTTGACAGAATTTTATTTCTTTTTGTTAAATAGATTCATTTTTTACATTACTATCTACTTTAATCAATTAACTTAATAACTTTATTTATATTTCATATGTACATTATGGGAATAGTTGTCAAAGTTAAAGACTTTGCAATTGTCACAATTATAAAAATCAATTGAGATTTATTAAAATGTGAAGTTATAATTATTGGTGAATGACAAATTTCTACTATAAATATCATTTCTTTTATTTTATGTTTATTTATTATATGTATTATGTGATTTTTTTGTATCTTAATAGTTCCATTCAAATTAAACTTACATTATGAGAAGAGTTGACAAAAAATGAAGGTAAAACGCTTAATCAAATAGTCAATCAAATGTCAATCATTGTAGCTACTTCATTGACTACCAATGAATTTCGAGGTATGCATATTAACAATTAATCTATCATTTTATATGAAAATATTATTAAACTATATTCAGTTATCTTTTATTCATCAGAAGTTCTTTCTCTTACTACAACACCAATAATCGCAATCCAAATTAATCCAAGCATACCAGAAGTTGAAGATATAAAAAATTGGTAATATAATGTTTAAATTTTTTTTCATTAATTTTTTATTAAGTCTTAATAATTCTTATATTACAAATAAAACACGCGCAATACATATCTTGATCTTAAAAGAAAATGTTTATTTGAATTAAATTCAAATAATACTTTTGTACATGTGGAGCAAGTTTCAGTTAATGAAATAGTCAACTGCAAACTCTCCTCGCCATCTAAGTATTAACCTTAACTAAAAGTTATAAATTTTATCTTTAGAATATTTATTTTATCTAGTATTTTATTTTTAAATCATATTTATTTTTATATATTTAGATTTTATACTATTATTATAAAATTTCAATTAGAAGCATGTACCAAGATAAGGATCTTTAATACCCCACATGCAATACATGCAAAACAAGAGTTATTTTAAAAGAAAAATAAGTTGAATGTAAAAAGTGCAATAATCAGAATGTAGAATACACATTACGATAATAACTTTAATATAAATAGACTTATATTATATATATATATATATATATATATATATATATATATATATATATATATATATATATATATATATATATATATATATTGTAGTTATGCACTTTGTGTACATATTGGTGATGGGAGTGGGAAAATATGGCTCACATTATTTCAAAATGAAGCAAAGATTCTTATTGATTTTTTCCCGAAAGATCTTATGCTTTTAAAATTGAAGATAATATTTTTTATTTTATTATATTTTCTTATCAAAAAATTTATAACTAATTATATTTTATTATATGTAGGTTGGAAATAAACAATTTCAAATTCACATGAATAAATATATCGAAAAATGAGTATTTCTTTCAAGTCAAAGTGCAAGATACAATTTACCAAAATCGTCTTGCAAAGTCGTATATATGTCAAAGCATTAAATACGAGACTATGGATGATGAAGACAATAAATTCCTCAAGAAAGTTAAAGTTGAGAAGGAATAAATACTAATCTTCGATTTAATTGAATTTTCGAGATTAATTTAATTTTTAATGTTCAACTCACCCGATAGATGTCTAAAAATCAATTTCAATCATTTAAAGGTACTAATGTCCACAAATTAAATTCTCTTATGTTATTTTGATTAAATGACTCATGTTACACTGTGTCTCAAGTGAGACGATCATTACCCTATTTATAAGTATATTAATTTTTTTGTAATAAAATAATAGTATTAAGAAACTAAAGATATCTAATAAAGTTACAACAAATAAATAAAAATGAGCAAAATCAAATTTATTTACACGTGCATTTGCACGTGCATTTTTACTAGTTATTTTAAAAACAGAAACAAAAACTTAAATGTCCTTGTTATAGCTACGAGTGCAAATGGGTTGGGAATTAGGATGACCCAGATCAAACCCAATTAGACCCGAGCCGGAACCTGAACGAGAATTGGGTCCGAGTCTAGTACACACTGTAGGAGACCCGATGGGACTCAAGTTATACTTCTGTTGGATCTGTTCATTTGGATTTTATACTTGGACCCAACTGGATTAGAGCGGAATTGAAGCCCAAATGTATATAGCATAGGTTAGTACTTAGTAGTATAGAGCAACTGACCTAGTCACTAAGGTTGGTGACCGGTCACTGTCTCACCGATTCTATAAATGTGGTTTTTGGCATTCTCATGTAGATTGGATTCATCCTAATTTTATTTTTTATAATATTATACATATTTTGTTCATACTTTAGCCGAAGGATCAAAATTACAGATTTCATTCCGGTTGACTGAAATTTTGGCGGGGACCGAAATTTTGGCTGAAATCTTCAACCCCATATAAAAAGCCCAAAATTTTAGGATTTCGTTTCATTTTCGATGGGGACCGAAACTGAAATTTCTATCATTTCGGCCGAAATTTTGATCCTTGTACTGGCCCCCTCCCATAAAAGTTTTTGGCTCCGTCCTTGGTCACCGATTCTATAAATGTGGTTTATAGCACTCTCATGTAGATTGGATTCATCCTATAATAGCTTGTATGGGTAAAAGATCATATGAGCGTGGAAGAAAAACACGGCTGTTGTTTGGTTTAATAAAATTCGATCTATATGATGGTATGAGGAATCACATGGAACCATCGTTGGTGTAACGTGTATGGAATCAATGATAGTCATCAACCTTGGAGTAGTATACCTAAGGTTGCTCAGCCTAAAAATAGAGGTGGCATTGGCATTCACTTACTCTTTTGGAAAAATAAAATAAATGGATCACCCGAGGACATGTGACAAGTGTCACATTTGAAGCGAAGATCACAATGCTTAAATCTGTATTGTTGAAGATTGTAAGAAAAACATCTCTATGCTGGTTGACCAACTAATCAAATACTTTTAAAATGAATGGTTACGATGTGAATTTTCAAACCTAATTTAGCCGTTCATTTAAAGGCATTAATTTCTACTAGTAGATCAACCACTAAAAACTTATTGTTTCAATGCAATCTTCGATATCACATAACCAAGTATCTTAGGCTGCGTTTGGCTGAACTCAGCCAAATGATTAAGGCATGAAACGATTTTAAGTGAAACAAGTTTGGTATACCATCTCCCTTCCCATTTGGATTGGCGGATAGCAAGTATAAGTCAAAAAATGAGCTGTTCTCTAAAGCATATGAAACTTGTTCTGATAGAGTATGGAGAGAGCTAGAATATATTGAAGGAGAGAGGACCCAAACATGCCCTTAGTCTTCTTAGCAAGTGACACACTTGATAGAAAATAGTGCAACATCCCCAAATCCGGCCACCCATTTCTTATTATAAAGCCTGTTTTGGCATAGAGTAGGTGGAGAGTTAGAACATACTGAAGGAGAGAAGACCCAAACACACCCTTACTCTTCTCATCAAGTGGTACACTTGATGAAAAATAGTGCGGCATGTCCTAATCCGAATACCTATTTCCTATCGAAAAAGGATAAAGTCCCATTGAGTTCTTACTTTTACGCGTCTACAATCCGATACACCCGATTACTAGAGAGATGAGCTCAATCCGGAGGGGGGTGGAAGAAGTGAAAAGTGATTTGGACATAAAGATCACCCAATGAAAAAGGATTCCACCATGAGAAAAAATATTTCCATAAAAGTATAGGAGAATACTCTTGATATTTTCCAAAGGTTGAAAACAGCCCTTTATTGGGAATAAATGTTGCAATCAATTTCTCTGTCTTTCTTATACTGCCAGCAATTTAGGGAATATTTCATAGGTTGAATAAAGAAACTTAGTGATTACAGGACGAAATACATCATTGTTATGGGCCCTGGTCTCAAACCCAGTGACTCATCTTCATGATTCATATTCCAAAGCCTTTTTTTTCATTAACCTTTAAGGGTCTGTTTGACAATTTTTCGGAAAACATAGGAAAAGATTTTATAAATCCAATGGATTCTAGCTCTTTGGGAATTCATAGGAAGTCATTGTTTTCCGGTATTTGGATTGTGTGATTAGCACATAGAAAATAGAAAAGAATCATTATCGATAGTATATCTCACACACCTAATAAATTTAATTTTTTATTATGAGAAAAATTTCGTGAGAGAAAGAGAAAAAGAGAAATTTGAGGAGAGAGAAATAAATTAAGAGAGAAATTAAAAGAAGTATGTAGAGAAAGAAAATTTAAGAGAGACTCGGAGAGAGACATCTAAAAAGAAGAATGATACTAGAGAGCTAAGAAAGAGAGAGAGAGAGAGAGAGAGAGAGAGAGAGAGAGAGAGATTTAATTTTTATTTATTTATTAATATTTTATTCTTTTTTCTTTTTAAATTTTTTTTTATCTTTAATCTTATTATTATTATTTTACTTTATTTTTAAAATAAATAAATAAAAATTAAATAAAAAGTAAAAAAATAAAAAAAAATAAAAAATAAAATCACTCACTCTCTCTCTTTCTTTTGATAAAATTAAAAAATAAAAAATAAAAAAAAATAAAAAATAAAAATTTTAAAAAAAAATTTATTTATATTATATTATTTTATTATTTGATTTATTATTATTATTATTATTTATTTTATTATTTATTTATTTTATTTTATTTTATTATTTGACTATTTTTTATTTTAAAATTTTTTTTAATTTTAATTTTATATTTATATTTATATTTATTATTTATTTTTTTATTAAAAATTTAAAATTTAAAATTTTTTTTTAAAATTTTTTTTAAATTTTTTAAATTTTTGTATTTTTAATTTTTATTTTAATTTATTTTATTAACAAAAGTTATTTTTTATTTTAATTTTAATTTTAATTTATTTTTAATTTTTGTATTTTTATTTTATTTTTTAAATTTTGTATTATTATTTTTATTTTTATTATTTTTATTTGTTTTATTAAAAAAAGTTTATTTTTTATTTATTTATTTATATTTATTTTTGTATTTTGAAAATTTTGAAAATTTTAATTTAATTTTTAAATTTTTGTATTTTAATTTTTATTTTTTATTAAAAAAATAATTTTTATTTTTGAATTTTTGTATTATTTTATTATTTTTATTATTTTTCATTTTTCATTTTTATATTTTTATATTTTTATATTTTTATATATATATATTTATTTATTTATAATTTTTTTTTATTTAATTATTTATATTTATATTTATTTATTTATTTTAAGTCTTATTTAATTTAATTTTTATTCTTATTTTTTTAATTTTATCTTAATACTTTTTACTTTTTATTATTTTATTTTATTTTTATTTTTATTATTTTTTTAATAGTTGATTTTGTTTTAATTTATTCATTAAAAAAGAGAGTGAGAGATAGAGGAGAGAGAAAGAGAGAAATCGAGAAGGACAAAAGTTTTTCGATGAAATCCTCTTATTTTAGAGAGATTTGTCAGTTTCCAATGGAAAAGAAAATTTTGAATTTTCCTATGATTTTCAGTGACACAATTTTGTTGCCAAACATAGGAAAGTTTCACATTTCCTTTCCTTTTCTATGATTTCTTTTCCTTTCCCCCTATCCAAACAGGCCCTAAGGGTGAACCATTCGGAATCTTTGGATTTATGGGTGGTCCTTTGAAAGCGGCAGCAAGGAAAAACTATATATATATATATATATATATATAAAATTTTAACCATCAAATTGCTTATTTATATGTTGTTGATCTGATGGTTATGGTCAAATTTTGAAGATCATGAATTTTCAAATCAGATACCCTGATATCTTGATTCGTGAGGAGCTGGATCAGAAGAAACTCTCATGACTGGTTCTGCAGTAGAGATAGAATTGAAAAACAACCATCAACTATAACCACAAAAGAACCGAATTCCATAAACAACATAAAGGAAGAATGAAGAGAATGTCTTATTGAGGCAATCATAAGGTTGGAACGGGCGTATAACAAGAATTCTTGGAGTTCCTTGAGGATTCTTGATTGGTGTTGAGCTAACCATAGCACAAAGTAGTATATCTTTTGAGTACAAATCAGTGAAGTGAATCTATCTCCAAGTGTTCAAAGACGGAAGTCATAGTCATATTCTGAATCATTCATGAACATTACAACAAACACGATTAAGACATTTATTGCTCTCACTAAATAAGATGCTTCATACACCTTAAAGTTCGTAAGATGAAAAGAGGTTATTTTGAGGTCCGAATAACTTAGTAGAAAGGATATGACTGCTATAGATGGTCTAATGTTGAACAAACGAATATCTATGACTTGGTTCTAAGCATAGAAGAGGGTCAATCTCATTCCGTCCCAAAAAGTCAAAATAATACTTTCATTGATTTAGCACTCATAAGTATACATGCATTTCCCATTGTTTGATCATGCATGTAATGATAAATGAGCTCTATTTGCGCGCACCAAAACTACAAAATCACCCTGTCAAATTATAAAACAACAACTAGGGCTGCAATAGAGCTGAGTCAGCTCGACAACTTGGCTCTGCTCGACCCGAAAAATAAGTGCTTTTCTCTTTAGATCTCGGCTTGAGAGTTGAGCCGAGCTGGACAGTTTGTAGCTTGAATGAACAGAGCCGAACTAGAGCTAAGGCCGGCTCGACTCTATGGCTTGGTTATATATATATATATATATATATATATATATATATATATATATATATATATATATAATTAACTTTGAGAGGTCTATTTTACCTTTCAAAGTAACCTTTTAAGTTTATTCAACAGTTACTTTGAAGGATAAAATAGGAACTTTTGGACCCCACTTGCCCTAATTTTCACTTTATATATTATATAGTATTATACCCACTGTTACTCCAACCCACGGTTCTCAATATCACATCCGTTTGAGAGCAAATTGAGATGACTAGTGAATCAGATCAAAGTAGTGAAGTCATTTTTATCATTTTATGTCTAAAAAATAATTAATATTTTCATCTATCATATTTTTCATCTTGACTTATATATTTTATTAAGGGAATACAATAGTTATCAAACATATTTCAAGAGTTCAAATTATTATAAAAATATATTATTTTTCGTAAATTTTGTAAAAAGTTATGCACACAACTGACTTCACTCAATTGATCTAATTTCATCAAAGTTCATCATGCTACATGAGTCTGAGAAAAATTTCAAACTCATCGCTTGACCATCAAATTAACTAATAAGGAGATACAAATCAAATGATAAGTGCCATTTAAAAGGATATCTACTTAAAAGTTACGCGATTTATATTTTGAGTTCATTTTTTATAATAGAACATACTTGACTTAAAGAGCCGAGCTAGAGCTTAAAATTTTTGAGCTCGAAGAGCCTAGAGCCAACCCCAGCTCGGCTCGTATAAGGTAGAGCCGAGCTAGAGCTAATCCGAACTCGGGTTCGGCCCGACCCGGTTGCAGCCTTAACAACAACAATCATTTAAAGAGTTGGGATTACTTAGGCATATTCGTGGCTCATTTCTTCAACCAGTAATAATTAATAATTTTTTTAAGGAAATAGAAAATTTACCATCAAAAGGGAAAGTAAAAAAGACGCAACATGTATTTATTAGTTATGTGCAAGTGGCACCTGCTAACCATCTATGCAAGAAACCTATGATCAAGAGCTCCAACGAATCTCTATATGAAACGTCCTGGGTGGCACGTTTCGCTTCTTGCGGCCGAGTGATATATATATATATATATATATATATATATATATATATATATATATATGGACTAATTGTCACTTTTGTACATATGATATTGGTTTGACTAAGCATGTGCACTATTTTGATGGGATCCTAGGCTGTTGTGATGACCCTATGAACGGCCATCATGCTTACACCAAACCTTTGCATATAAATATAATGCCTGCTATTGTTCTTAATTTTGAATGGCTGGTATTGAAGCTCATCGGTTGGACGGTTTGCATCTTCCAGTAGGTGTGATTCTTTTAACTGAAATATGTTACAATTGTAGACAACCACCTGGATTGTTTAGATTGATATAAATATGTGCCATGTCGCAGAAATGTCTCACTCGCTGAGACGTGAGTGTATGAGACCATAGATCAAAATTTCGGCCGATATCTTTAGATCTCGGCCTAAACATTTTAATTTCGGTTCCTACTGAAACTGAGAACCAAGATTTCGGCTCTCAAATTTATTAAGGGAAATGTATGTACTAAAGGGAAGATTTCAGCTTAAATTCAAAATTTTGATTTTGGTTCGAACTCCGTGTAGGTCAAACTACAAGGAATCTAAGTATAATTTTTGACTGGGTTATTGGAAACCCATTTATTAATCTAATTAATTTTTTTTGGATTTTTCTCCAATTTATTTCTTATTGTTTTGCACTCAGGTCAGTAAGTGTTCTGTTTTGGGTCTTAAGGCCCTTAAACTTGGCTATTGATGAGGCCCACTTAGTGGTCTATCACATGCCACACAATTTTCCGATCTTGACTTGGGGACACTCCAGGTTGATCACAAATCAATTAAAGTCTCATTTTAGGGTCCGTCCTATCGATCTAACGACACAAATTGCCGTCACAACTATTCTAATCGCCAAATTGCTAACTTTTGTCCTATATCGGTGAAATCTCGATCTAGTTTCTTATGGCCATCTGATCGAATCAAAATTTATTTCTTGTTTTTCATTAAAAAAAAATATCATTATTCCAAAATCAAAAATTTCAAAAATACATTTTATTTGTGAACAAAATTCACATATACGACAACTCGACAATCAATTTCCCTAAGATCTAGTGTTCAGAAATTTTAGGGAAATAATCAATTTATGATCGATCACCGTTGATTGCTCATGATCAACAGTGATCATGAGTTTCCAGAATCTGGAAACCCATCAGATCTTGAGTCAATCAAAACCTTTCATTTAGACATTAACTTCTTCTAGGGAAATTGACAATTGAGCAAAGTGTAGTCTAAGGCATTGCTACATTACCATTTCCTATACACGCATCTAACACCATCGATTTCGATGATTATAACAGTGATCAATTTACAAATTAAATTCTGCAATCTAAATCAGAAATCATTTATCACATCCATTCAAATTTGATATTTTCTATCCTAACATATCACACAAGTAAAACATAGTCTATACTAGTCTAAGGCCTTTAATTTCTAGCACATGCATCTAATACCATCCATTTTTCATAATCAAAATCAGTGATCAAAAGGTAAATAAATTCTGGAATCTAAATCACAAACCATTTATCACAACCATTCAAATTTGTTACTTCTACTATGCTAAATCAAATAATCAAACATAATTTATGTTCTGCTAATTTCTTGGATCCTAGCACATGCATCTAGTACCATCCATTTTCTATAACAAAAAAAATGATCAAAAGTAAACAAATTCTGGAATCTAAATTAAAATCATAAATCAGTAAATCAAGCCATCTAATATGACTGTTTACCACCGTACTATAACAAATAACAAAGCAATAGTCTATAGTGTTCTAAAGCCATTATTCCTAGCACATGCATCTAACACTGTTGATCTATATGATAAAAAATAGTGATCAAAATTTGAATTTCTGTAATTGTAAAGAAAGAAAGCAGTAAATCAAAATCAATCAAATCCATGCATGTATTTCAAACTTTTCAAATAATATGACCTTTCGTTTTTTTACAACTCCACCTATGAGAAATGACTAAGTAAATCCATTTGATCTAGAGTCACATGATTTCTCCATCAAAACTAATCATAAACTAATCTTCTACTAAATTTTTGAGATCACATGGTCCAAATGAAGGAGATTAATGGAGGAAGAGTCATGCTAAGCCACTAAGGGTACTGGCACTCAACTCAAACTCTCATTGCATCATCACCATCAAAGGATGGGTCTTGGGCTATTCGATTCTCATCATTGGTGATGAGGAGGTGGTGTGTGATCACTTCAATCACACACACCACTATCCCATCCTAAACATGCATACTATCAATTTCAAAATAAAAAATAATGGAAAATCTTTAAAGAAAATAAGATTTCTAGCTCTTTTTATGAAGAATCCAAGGCTAGCTTTGGACATAATCTAAGCTTGCCTATCTCACTCGAGAAATCTCCAAAAAGTTCAAGAAAAATCAAAGAGAAAAAGAGGTTTTTAAGCAAAATCCTATACTAACTATACTAGAACTTCAAAACTAAAAAAGACTAGGACTCTACCTTCAAACTCTTGCTTTAGCTTGCTGGTTTGTACAGAATTTTGTGGAGATATAGGTTGGGATGGGGCTAGTTTTGAGGTATGTTAAACTAGAAGTGAAGGGAAGTTCAATGGTGGTGGAGGATTAAAAATTCAATGGTTGGATGTGGAGGACCAAGGCTAGAGGTGGAAAGAGCTCTAATGGAGAAAGATGGAATGAATAAAGGAGGAAGATTGAAATTCAATTTTTGCAAGGGATGGTGGGGGCAAGCTTGACATATGTCAAGCTTGATCTCCCCAAGCTTCACTTTCTCTCCTCTCTTCTACCTCCTCTCACATGCGCATGGGAGGGTGGGACCCACTTGGGTTTCACTCTCCACCCACTTGGGTTTTACATGCGCATGGAAGGGTGGGACCCACTTGGGTTTCACTTTCCACTTGATCTCCTCCTTGATTTTGTCACCTTTTTGGGTCCTCAATCTTTGTGAATGTCCATAGTAATCTAGTGGTGCATGCTCCAAACTCAATCTTATACCATAGATTTCTCCAATGCGAAATCTGTGGTCTAAGATGGAGTCAATTTCGGTCAATGAGATTAAGGGTTAGGTTTTGCTAGAGACATGCTAAAATTCTAATTCAAATTTGAAAATTAGAGAATTTATTTATAATTTCCCTTGGGCTTCCTTTTTTATTTAATGGAAAGGCCCTTGTTCCATACAAGGCACATATACATAGTTAAATATGTGCACTTATACATAGTTAAATATGTTTGTGCATTTGACTCCCTTGAATTTATGGGTCTAAGTTTAACTTAATTTATTGGCCATCGCCATGATAATCATTAAAATCCACCCCATAGATGATGATCTCCACATCATCATCTTGGCTCAGTCAATTCGGGCAATTTCCGAGTTAGGACTAATCATTAGTCAGTCCGGGTCCTTAACATGTGGTTTGAGATGTTGGGTGTGTGGTTACTTAATTACTACCACACCCACTCAATTTAAAGGAGTGTCCAATAGGTGCCATTAGGAATAACTCCTTCCCATCTGGTTACAAGTGAGTGTTTAACATTTTTTGATGAATTAGGCCTCATGCAGTCATTTGACACAGTCAGGTCTCATCAAGTCTTTTTTTTTTTTTTTTTTTTTTTTTCTGATAACTTGGGTATTCGGGCCTCTTAGAGTACTCGCTTAATCTCGGGGGCACATGCGCACTTCAAATTCAGCACATGCCAGGTCAGCACAGGATATAAATCCCTAGGGTGGCCTCAAGGAAGGGAGGGGATTTGAACTCAGGTCTCCTGCTTTTAGAAGCAAGTACCTGGCCAGCTCACCTAACCCCTTGAGGTTTCATCAAGTCTTAGTCAACTGATTGACTGATACAAGTTTCAAGGGACGAGTGTTACATAAATGAGCTAAATAGTTATTATTAAATCTCAAAAATCAGATTAGTCATTTATTTATAATGCCTTCAAACGCTTTGAATTGTATGGAGTTATTTTTTCGATGCAATCTTGAACCGACCAGTCACTGTTTCACATAAAGTTCTTAACATCATCTGGCACACACGATGAAAATAATGTAGCATACAAGGTATCAAAATCGGTTTTGTTATTGAGTATCGGTCGTAGAGGACCGATGCGTATTGGTCGATACCAATACGGATCGGGGCTTTTAAAAAAAAATAAAATAATAATAATAAATAAAAATTACATGCCTCAGCTCAAATTGATACATATCGGCCGATACCCGATATATATAGGCTGATATCGATACTGATTTGGAGGACCGATCGATAAGCATCAATTTACTGAAATACCGATAAATATATATATATATATATATTGGCGAATTTTTAATACCTGGGTAGCATATGTCCAAGGTACCTTTGTTTACAAGGTAAGATTCTTCCTTTTCATTAGGGTTTTCACTTACCGAAAACGTTGTCTACTTTGATTGTTGATTCTGTACTTGATACATCTGAAAAGTGAGCATGATTAAGAGTTAGATTGACTGTGTTCTCATTTTTCATATCACTTTTTGAGTTATGTGCTATTTGCAAGCAAAATTTAGTAAGGGCATTTTAGTCATATCATTAAATTATGGTAAACAACCGCAAATGACACATGCAGTAATTTGGGGATTTGAATGAGGACAAGACGGTAATATTATGCTATAGCCTGCTGGAGATCGTCGGCTCTAAGAACTGAAATCTCTATCTCTTTTCTCTTTCTTCTGCTCAATAAAATATTATTAAACACACAAAAATCTTAAAGCACGAGTGTTATTGAGTGGGACGGGCTGGCCCGGTCACTTGGGTGTTTAACCGACAGGCAGACACCACGTGTACGGCCATGCTCGCTCCAAAAAGGACTACAGTCTATTGAACAAAACAAAACAAAACCATAATTTATAGCCATAAACATCAGGTGTAAACCACTTGTATCAGAAATATATATATACCTCTTCTATTGAACGGTTATAATTGACTGATCAGTGAGAATTTTAGACATTGGATGAATTAAAAAATGGTGAGTAAATTTGAATGACTAGATCTAAAGGCATAATATAAAAATCACCGGTAGAAAAATGTGGTTCAATATCATTAGATCTAAGCATCAGCAAGCAAATAACTTCTCAGTTTTCCACAAACTCTCAATAATCTCCAGAAATTCCAGCATCGTCAAATCACAGATGTTAAAATGCATCCCTTCAGAAATAATACTGGGCGACCGGAGTTAGTGCACTGTTTAGTTGGAATCAATTGTGAAGCCAATATATTTTCTGTGAGGTATATAAAGCAACATATTAGTTATGATTGCGAAGAGTTTTTATAATTTTGATCAATCCATGTTTTCAAAGTTTCAAATCATCATATGAACTGATGCTAGCATTAAAATTAAAATTAGGGCATGCAATCCGCAACTATAGATTGTTGTTTATATTGAAATGCTGGAATTGGATGGTACTGATCTACTTACTTATATCTTTGGACTACTTTGAAAATAACTTATATCTAACCATTTGGAGGAAATAGATTTGACAAAACGTGATTCATATAGAACCACAGGGTCTAAAAGTAAGTTGATGAGGGTGGTGCTACCTATTGACGTAGGTGATAAGAGGTAGAGAAACTTAAAAAAACTCCCACCGCAAGTTGTCCTGAAGTGGACCCACTGTCCGACTTGGGAAAGGTCGTGAGCTCAAAACGACTCGTTGTCTATAATAAGTGGGTGCTACATAAGGTGTGCAAATCCAAAAATACTCGTCGCATGGTGCATGAGGAGATGGCACGTGTAGGTTTAATTTAAGGGCAAGATTGGGACATTGTATGTTAAAAGAATTTTTTTTTTTTAAAAGGAACCATCATATAAGAAATAAAAGTAGATGAACTTAACAAGTGATATCTAGACTCTCTTTTAAATGTCTGCGTATAATGTTTGCAAATGCTACATGTTCCTTCACACGTCCCATCTGGTCCATGGGCCCTGAAACGGACTCCCCTCCCTTCCTTCTCTCTCTGGCTCTCTCTCTCTTCCAACGTTATCTTCTTCTTCAGTTACTCTCTCGCTCTCTCTATTAATCTTTTGCTCTTTAGTAACAGATTTGGATGATCTCGATATCACTAACTTGTGATCGTTCGATTTCATGAGGTAACCATATATTTTTTTCTACATGAGTATCTTTTTTTCATCTGATATTCGATTGTTTTGTTTCTTTTAAAAAAAAAATTGAATTTTTAGCTTGATTTTTTGCTCTATAGAGATTTTAAATTTAACTTTTTGAAAAAATATAAAAGAGAAAAATCAGAGACTCTTTAGCTTCTGGTAATCATCTTATTAGCGCATTAAGAAACTTCAGAGATCGCCCCAAATCCCAATGCAAAATGAACGGTTGGCAGATCCTCTCTGATTTGTCTTGCCAACACCTTTACCTCTTCTGGCTCTTTCCCCCCTTCCACTAGAAGAAGAAACTTCTAGAAGCAACTAAATAAAACTAATCAATTAACAAATAAATAAATTCTCTGCAAAAAAGAAGAAAAAAAACCAGGGAAGAAGACTAGAGTGATGTTTGATCTCAATGTGGTATCGGGGGAGAAGCTTCCGGAAGCTTCTGGAATCTACATGGACGATTCAGGGACCTCGAATTCCTCTGTGGTCAACACTGAGGCGGCATCGAGCAATGGCGGAGGCGACGACGAGTTCTGCTCCGATCACGAGAACGGAGGCGCTGGCAATCTTTTTCCGATTAATTTCGGTATCCTGAAGAAGGGAACCGCCGGAGAAGACGATAGAGACGTCGGGTATTCACGGAATTCGGGGGTTGTGACGAGGGAGCTTTTTTCAGTTCACTCGCCTTCTTCGCAGCAGAGGCCGCATTGGGTGGATCTCACATTTTGCCATGCAGGACAGGGGGAGGAGGAGGTTAAGATGGTACAGCAGCACCAGCAGCAGCAGGTGAAGAAGAGTAGGCGAGGACCGCGGTCCCGGAGTTCTCAGTACCGCGGTGTCACATTCTATCGGAGAACGGGGCGATGGGAATCACATATCTGGTCAGTTGTTCATCTAATGATTATGCTTGTTTAGGAGTTTCATCATCATCATCATAACCTTATCCCATCCAACGATCAAAATCGAAACTGGTACTTTTGGGCCGATAAGTACTGGTTTCATCCGGAATTTTGATCCACGATCCCATTTGTTTGGGGCAATTTGAAAGATTTGATATCAAGACCACTGAAAGTTGTAAGTAAAGCCTTTAATCTTATTGAATTCAATTTTGAAGTTGTTTGGTTTGTCGTTTGCAGGGATTGTGGGAAGCAAGTGTATTTGGGTAAGGAGATTGTAGTCTTGTTTGATTGAATTTCATAGATTTGATTAAAGTTTTAATGTTTGTTTGATGAATCTGGGTGTTGGGTTTGGTAGGTGGATTTGATACTGCTCATGCTGCTGCTAGGTACTAACGGATTGAAACGAAATCGTTTTTGGGTTTCATTTATTCATGATTTTATGAGTAATTTGCTTGGGATTGTTCGAATTACAGGGCGTACGATCGAGCTGCCATTAAATTCAGGGGAGTGGACGCAGACATCAATTTCAACCTTAGTGATTATGATGAAGACATGAAACAGGTTGCCTAGAGTACATATATGTAATTTTCATAAAAGTTGGTTCTTGTTGTGTTCTTGTCATCTAATGATGGATGTTTAAGGTTGATTTAAGTAGATTCTTCTTCTGATTGAATTATCAGATGAGGAACCTGACCAAAGAAGAATTTGTGCACATTCTTCGTCGTCAAAGCACCGGATTCTCAAGGGGGAGTTCGAAATACAGAGGGGTGACACTGCACAAATGTGGTAGATGGGAAGCCCGTATGGGCCAGTTTCTCGGCAAGAAGTGAGGACCACTTACCAAATTCATGCTTATTTTTTATAAAATTCTCTTATTTGAAGATTTGTTAGTCGGATCCTTCATCAATTTGTGATGCCTTCAGAGGTTTTTATTCATTGATGAGAATGTGATGCTTTCATGCAGGTACATATATCTTGGGCTATTTGACAGCGAAGTAGAAGCCGCAAGGTTCCGATTGTTAATTTTGCTCTTGTGAATGTAATTTTTTTCTTTTCTTGAATCTTTCCCCAGGTTAGATCCAACATGAGCTTCCGTTTGTGGTTTTGGGAATCAGGGCTTATGACAAGGCGGCTATCAAATGTAATGGAAGGGAAGCAGTTACCAATTTTGAACCGAGTACATATGGCAAGATTATTTCTGAAGCCGATACTGGAGGTACTATTTTATATAAATGATTTTGTTATGATTCAGTTTTCTTTAATTTCTGCGAGAAGCTGATAAAATATATTGGTGTTGAGCAATTCTTTTTTTCATAAATAACAAAATGCTTTTGATACAGGACCTGCCCACAATCTTGATCTGAATCTGGGGATTTCTCCACCCTCTGCTTATGGTTCAAAGGAGGATGACGATTCAGCTGGTTTCCATTTCAATTTTGGCCCTTTTGAAACTCCTGATACCAGGAAAGCTAGGGTAATTAGAAAAACATTGAGCTTCTTCAAGGAACTATAAATCTGCTTTCCCTATTCACAGAAAAGGAACCTGCACATAGTAATATCCACTTATTCATGCAGGCAATTTTTTGCGAACAGGTTTCAATACTTGCCCTAAGATATCTGATCAAACAAATTATTTATGCTTGCACGACTGCAAGTTCTGAATTTACTCATAATCTTATCGTAACTGCTACCTATACTTAATCTGAAATCTAATAAAAAAAATCTGATAAACTCATCTCTTTGTTCTATTCTCATTAGTAGCTACTCTTTTACGCGTACTGATAAACATAAAGCTACTCTTTACACGTGCGTTTTGGATCTTTAATGAGTTTGTTTGTACCATGTGGCATTATACTGTCATAGTGAAATTTGAATGTTTACTTAAAGTTATGTCGGCTGTAAAAAATTGTTACAAATTTATTCATAATCTCTCTTTTTTCTTACACAGACAGATAGCCCTGCTTCGATAATGGCAGGCCCTCCTCACTGCTTAACAATGGCATCTGATCGCCCTCCTTCCTGGACTGGGCTGTACCCAAGTTTCTTTCCTAACTTTGAGGTAATTTTTCGCAACTTAGGTGTTTCTCATTGTAAAATTTGTCCTCGAGGAAATAGAGTGTGTTTTATAGCTTCCTTGACCATCATTCATCCCCCTCCGTGTACTTAACGGAAGAGAACAAAAATATTCCTGTTTCTGACCAAATAGCTTATCTAAACTTACTGCGGTGTCCCTTGGCACTCTATTTCCAGTTTTTCAAATTCAAAATGGCAATACTAGTTCAATGGGAACTGCTAGTGATTTGACCTTAAAAGGAAAATTAAGTTAAGAACGACATCCCGCAAGCTTGGGAACAATAAGCGATTAATGGGGTGTCAAAGGCATCATAATTCATTAAGCGCCTTTTAGCCCTGAATTCACAGAAGCCAGATTTCGATAGGATTAGTCGCTAAAAGGCACTTCATAGTTCATAGCCTCACAATACCCCAGAGGAGAGTCATTCTCTCAATAAACTTGTCTCAATTGCCTTTCTGCTAGTTGAACTCCATATTCCTAAAATTTGACTCTTCAACCAATCTTATAAATGTATGATGTAGGCTTTTTTAGGTGCAATGCAATTAATTCATAGTTTTAGTTGTAAGATCAATTTTGTGGAGAAAAAATGTCCCATCTGTTTCTAATTTGTCTATTTTGTAACTAAGAAAAATTCTATTTTTTCACATGACAATTTGAAGATAAATACTCATAAATCACTAACTTCCTCCCCACATTGAATTGACATATTGGAATCCTGTTAACATGCATCTATTCGTTAATATATTGAATTTGAAAATGCCAACAAATTGCCTATTCTTTTTCTTTACATAGCAGATAGTCTACTCCTAGGCTTTGAAATTCCGAGCCAGGGAGGATACTAAACTTTATACCATTCCAGAGAATTTGAGCACCTTGGGTGTCGAAGACTCATGGATTCCGGAGCTACTATAGGTTTAGTAGTATTTCGGATTAACTCATCTTGTTGGAGTCTAGTAATTCTACTCCTAGGATTTGAAATGCCGTAACGGGGAAAATTTATTAAACTTCAAAAAGGCAAGGATTATTCTCCTTTTTCTTTAATGGGGGGTTCTCTCTTTTTAGTTCCTGGGTAGTGTAATCCTTGAGCAATGAATTGCTTAAATAAAACTATAACAATTTGATTTCTCAGAAAGGTCTTAATGGGGGAAATTATTAATTGATTTCATTCCCAACTACAAATTACAGGAAAGAGCACGAGAGAAGCGGGTCGAAGTGGGCTCGTCTGCTCTCCCTAACTGGGCGTGGCAACTGCATGGGGCTCCCACAATGCCACTCTTCTCTTCTGCAGCATCATCAGGATTCTCTACTGTAACTTCATCAGCTGCCCTTCCTCCTCCACATACCACAACACCCAATCTGCATTTCCCTCCATCCACAACCCCTCACTACTATTTCAGGGGCTGAAATGAAAGAAAGGTAGTGTTGAATTTGATCATACATATTCTTCTAGCTTCATCTAATATATATGATTTACATATTATTCCCATTACAAGGGATTCTTTGCCCATCCATTCAGCAACATATTTGTTTGGTTTCCGACTTTTCATCGGAATTTTTAGAATTGTGAAAGGATGAAATTGGGTTTTTTTTTTTGTTACTGGGTATGCTTTTAATTGAACCCCTTATTCCTAGGCTTTGCTTTTGGTGTACTATGATAATATGATGTATCAGTCATCACTGTGAAAAAGAAAAGGTTCTTATAGTAGGTATTCAGTGTTCTCCTATTTGAAAAGCTATTATTCCAGGCTTTATAGAGTCCCTATCTAGTAGAGAGGGCCTTTCTTTTTATCTTCTTTTTGGTTGGGTTCCAGCTTAGGAGTTCCTCCATGTTGGTTTGACTGTATAACTATACGTGGCTACTTGTTTCTTGATTTTTTATGCAATTTAATGGAGTCGTACAAGTGGCCATCAATCCCAGGCTGACACATGGCAGATGGGACCCACCAAAAAAAATTTATAACCTTGGATGATTCTGACCACCTGATCAAGATTCTGTAAGTGCCTCTGTTAAAAGTATGTATGGAAAAGGCCCCACATTGAATTCACAGACAGTGCTTTGAACCCATTGTTGGCATCTTTCACAATCAGTGATTGATGGTATGGTATATGGGCACAGCATCCACACAGATCTCCATGCTCTTAAAGTCTGTGCGCAATATGAGAATGCCCTGCCCGCAATCCGTCTGATTGGGGGCTTCTCAATGGACCGGTTGCTACTCCACGCCATTGTAGTTGTTTTGATAGCCAAGATTGGACATCCAGTATGCAATTTGCAGCTATGGATTGGTTTTGTATGCTGCTTGTTTGTTCGGCTGTCGCACCACAGCATTACCTCTAGCTCTATTTGCACTCCCTAAAACTCTAAAGCACCCTCTATTTGCACTTGTTAAAACCCTTACTGTAAACCATTGACTGCTTTGAATAAGCCTTTGGAGATTGCTTTTCATCTCAGTCTTCCACCCGCTAGATCTTGAGATCATGGGCATACTATTAGAAGCTTTGATGTTGATTCCACATGGCACACATCCTAAATAAGCCTCATAAAAGTATTTGCTTCTCAAGTCATTTTTTGGGGTGTGTGCCATATGGAGTCAACATCTTAGCCGTATGATGGTACACCCATGATCTCAAGATCTATTGTGGGGAAGATTGGGACTAAAAACAATTACCATTGTCTTCTTCAAAGATATCAATGATTTTAGCTCAAGTACTTTTGAATTTTAGAGGGTGCAAATAGAGTGACCCTACCCATAATTGCTATTATATTCCTGACCACACTCTGATCCGATGATTTCAATGCAAAATCATTGTATGCTTCTCATTCGAGGCATATTAAGTATTCCTATTGAGCCGCTTGAATTGGTAAAAAACAGCCTGCTTGAGTGACCGTTGCCTAAAACATGGGACACTGAGGGTGACAATTGGGTCTTAGGCTATATATACTTATATTGGAGTGGCTAGCTGGTAGGTTCGAGGAGGCCTAAGATAGGCTCGGGATTGCTGATCAAACCAACTTACCGGGTCCACGCTCAGAACCTTAGGCACAAAAGCTAAGTTGGATAGGCCGAAAGCTAGCCGTGATCACGTGTAGTGAGTGTTGAGTACCAAAAATTATATTGTCGTATTTATAGGACACAAGTGCTTTTTTTTTAGCCACCGCAAGGATTTTATCGGAAGGTCATGATGTTTTCATCAACAGCGTTTTACGGCTGCCCATGGAAGGCCGATATGTCATGATGTTTTCATCAACAGCGTTTCATCTCGGGTATCGGTCCATGGAAGGCCGATATGTATTGGTCGATGGTCGATATTGATACACTTTTATTTTAAAAAAAAAAATTTTTTAAATAAAAGAGGTAATGACATATACCCAATTTGTATTGGCCAACACAGTCCCGTATCGGTTGGCCAAGATGCCGTTACGTTTCTGTATTGGTCGATACTTGATACCATGGCCCTGACCAAGGCATGGTTATATGGCTCGGGTTCCAAGATTGGTGCACTTTAATTTAACTAGGAACCGATGAGACGTTCCCAGTCAAAAACTGTCCATCAAAAGATTTGAATCATTTAATTGGTACACTTTAGATTAATTGGGATCACCAAATAGTATCTAGAACTTTTACCTTTTTCTTGGCATTTTCCAACCATTTATTATTTACCGCACAAGATCTTGATTCTAGACCACGTATGTTTAAATATTTACCTAATTGGATTTGAAAATTTTGATATGTGCTTAAATATAATTCAAGATTTTGAAATGTGCTTAAATTTGAATTAAGTGAAAAAATAAGTCTGACGACCTTAGGCCCATATGAGATACATCAATCGGGTCATACGAAACCGATTAGTCCACTATAAGGTTGGTTGGTCTAATGTGAGATTGATCTATTAGTCTCATATGGGACCCAATTGATTGGTTTGATATGGTACCAATTAGTGTCATACGAGATCCGATTCATCTGTCTAGTGTGAGACCGATCAGGCTCATGCAGGACCTAACGACATTTTCCTCTAACTCATTTATTTTTTCATCTAATTCGATTTTAAGCACATGTTAAAGTTTTCGATGCATATTATTATTAGATAAATACTAAAGAGAGCCGTTACTTGCACTTGCTTTTTAAATGATTGCACCGAGATTAAAAAAAGACTTTGTATTTTAGGGACATGTGACCTGTGAGAACATAATTTGAGCTGTCTGATTTAAAGTTCATGATTTATAAATCCTTAGCGGATAAGATTGGCATGAAAAATAATCTTCATCATGTAATTAAATATAGTCAAAGGTTATTATTTGATTCAACGGTTACCAACAATAGATCATATGATAAATATCGTGTTTTGCTCCAATCTTATCCACTAAGGATTTATAGATCATAAACTTTGAATCAGATGGCTTAGATTATATTTTTACATATTACATGTCCCTAAAATATAAAATCTTTCTTTAATCTTAGTGTAATCACTTAAAAAGCGTGTGCAAGTAATGGCTCATAATACCAAAACAAAGTTAGAGGGTGTGGACCCTGTTTGGTAAACAAAGAAATGTGAGGACCGGACCCTATAAGCTAATTACCAAATCCTCCTTCGAACTTATGAGTGGACCCTGTTTGAGATGATTCCTAGAGAGTTTTAACTTTTAACCGTGTGTCGTTGACATGAAAAATAAGATACGATCAAAATAAAGATTACCGGCTGTAGCCGGTAAAGCTGCCTGCCACCTATTCATTCATTTGTTGTACGACATTAATAGTCGGGGCCTACATAGATTGTCAAATCAGTCGAAGAAAGAGACTTCTAAAACGCCGTTGATTCCGGAGTCATATCAGGTGGTTTACCCATGAACTTGAGTTTCATGGTTTCATTGGGTAAAATAAATGGATAAAATTAGTTGTAATTTGTAAAACGCAAATGCATGAACTTGAGTTTCATGGTTTATTGGGTAAAATAAATGGATAAAAATTAGTTGTAAGACGCAATTTTGTGGGTTGGCTTTTTCTCTTTGCGTTTTCCGTTGTTGTACCTTCTATCCTTTTTTTGTATTGGAAAAAAACAGAAACGATTGATACAAATATGCTTCAAGTTTCATGTGGTCCGAAAGTAGTGAGGTTGAAAATGTTTTATCAAATTTTATAAATTTAAAAATATTAGATATTATTTTAAAGTATTTTGGGAGCTGCAACAGTTATATTGTTTAAATTTTTTTATTCTTTTTTCATTGAGGTTGGATAGCCGAGACCAATAGATCAGCTAGAAGGCGCAGCATGGCCTAAAATTGTTGAGTTCCTTTCTTGACAGCAACTTACCTGTCAAGAAAGGAATAATGGGAGCTCTCACCTTTTAGGTTTAAGATAGCCCTCCGTGCCTACTTTTTGACCCATGTGGAGGACTTTTTAGACCGACCGATTGAATTGTGTGGCTAAACATGATATGAAGGCCACCTTGTTGAAAAAAATATATATTAAAAATAGCTTTGAAGTTCTCTACGTTGTCTTAAAAATAATAGATGCCCCCACTCTTTTGGATTAACGAAGATGTAATTGGGTTCTTGGCAAATTTGCCTTTAAGATAAAACAAAGCTTGATTTTGTCACTAAACGTATGTTTTTTTTTAGATTACACTTTTTAGAAAAAAATATATGCAACATAGCTTTTCTGATACGTAAAACGATTCTTAAATAAAGAAAATAAGAATGTAAGAGAACAAGAGAAAGAGATGTCATTATATCATGTATAGTGTATATTTCTAACGGATATCTTATCTTTATTTAATATTTATAAAGAAAATTATGAATCATTGTTTCTTTTTAGATGAAGGTAAAAAGATTTCAAATTTATAGTAAAGAGATGTCAATCTTGTGTTTTTTCAACTAACGGTAAAGAGATAAATCAAAATTTGAAAAAATATTTATTTGGAGAAAAAATAAATTTTACAAGTTTGCCATTGAATTATTATCAATATATATAATGATAATTACAAGCATAATTTTGAAACAATAAAGTATATATTACTATATTAATATATATAATATTCCCCCACTTGTTTCAAAATAATAATAAAAATGTGTATCAGAGCAATCATACTAAGCATCATCAGAGGTACCGATCGGTTTGAACCTTTGACTAATATATACAACTCAAAGTTCGTAAGGACTTTAAGTAGCTTATAGCTTTGAACTTAAAACCTGTCTAACAAATCGAAATTACATATACACTTACTATGACGTAAATCATTAGTGACATAAGACTTGCACTTTACAATCATGCGCTAAAATCCTGATTTCATTAGTATCTCAGAGAGATGACCGAATCTCTATTGAAGCAGCTTTACTTTCATACTCATTTAGATGAATCTGTCATGAGTGCTTTTGTAACCACTTTAACACCCCAACAAATGAATGCCTATAGAATCATTAAAAGTTAAACTCACTCTCTCATGTTACAAGAGATGTACACGAAATTTAACATTATAGGGATAGCTAATAGGTAGCATACCTTTGTGAACTTTCAAGGGTAACGAAGTAGTTTCTTATCTTGTTAAACTTAGGATTTGAGGTCTCCAACTTTACTAAGTTAAGGTTTAACTACTGTGCCTTTAAAGATATTGGTCTTAGGTCCACCCCACTCGATGTTCTTAATACTACATCTCTGGGTAGTACTTTTGTAAGCGGATCCGCAAGCATCTCAGAAGTTGGTATGTAGTCCAACACGATCACCCCATCACTCAACATCTGCCGAATGATGTTATATCTAAGGCCTATATGCTTTGATTTCCCTTTATATTTCTTATTACCTAAAATCTACAAAATAACTTTATTATCACAATAAATATTAATTGTGTGTGTATATATATATATATATATATATATATATATATATATATATATATATATATATATATTCAAAGTCACTCAGCCTCTTTTGCTCTCGTGGACAATGTTATATACTCTGATTCTACAATTGAATTAGAAAGACATGTTTGTTTTCTAGACTCCCACAATATTGCTTCTCCTGTCGAAGTAAATAATCTATTCGCTTGTAGATTTTGAGTCAGAAGAGTCAGAAATCCAAGTAGCATCAATAAACCCCTCTAAAACTTTAAGTTTGTAATATATTGTAAACTATAATTCATAGTTCCTTTCAAATATTTCAATATCCTACGAATAGCTTCCCAATGTTCTGACTAAGAGTTGTAAGTAAATCTATTTAATACCCTCATTATAAATGCTATATCGGGTCTAGTATACTTCATTAAATAGATAAGACTTCTAATGATTCTCAGTGACGACAAACTGTAATTTTGAAGTTATTCAAGAATCAATTTATCCTTAGCAATCTTGAATTCAAAATATTTAGAGACTAGAAAAGCCTTATACCTGCATCTTCAATTAGATGCTTTTTATTTAATGAATCTTATAAATCTTTAGTGGTAGTGCAATTACAGAATGTGTTAAACAACCTATCGTTCAGTGCATTAAGGATGTGGTCATGATAATCTTGATCATCTTCCTGCCATTTGAGTCGAACATCTGATCCTCCACTAATAATATTTTCAGCTGTTATCGCTACAGAAATTTGTGCATATGATGTAAGCAACCTTGAATTGTTGCAAGATAAATTGCACAATTTTTAAAAAAATTTCCCGTCAAATTAGTCAAATTTGATGAGATCTTGATTCATGAACAATATGCTTTGAGCCATTAGAACGATCTGTTGCTTTTAAATTATTGAAAAAAATCCTCCACTAACCGTATTTTCAGTTGTTATCGCTACAAAAATTGGTGCATATAGCATAATGAGGATGTAAGCAACCTTGAATTGTTGCAAGATAAATTGTACTATCTTTTAAAAAATTTCCTGCCAAATCGATCAAGTTTGATGAGATCTTGATTCATGAACTCTATGCTCTGATCCATTAGAATGATCTGTTGTCTTTAAATTGTTGAAAAAAAATGGTATTGAAAATAATTCTGAGATACATAGTTTACTACGCTGTCTTAAAGACAACAGATGCCCCTATTCCGTAGGATTAACGAAGATGCAATTAGGTTTCCAACGAATCTGCCTGCAGGATACAACTGAGTCCGATTTTGTCAATAACTGTATGCTCTTTTCTAGATTGCACTTTCTAGACAAAGAACCTGCCACACAGATTTTCTGATATACAAAACGATTCTTAAATAAGAAAATAAGAACGTAAGAGAAAATAAGGAAGAGAGATTATCATTTCTTTTGTGTTGTGTATATTTCTAACGAAGATCTTATTTCAATTTGTATCTTTTTAGATGAAGGTGAAGAAATTTTAGATTTGTGTATTTTCAGATTTATGGTGAAGAGATGTCAAACTTGTGTATTTTCAACTAAACGGTAAAAAGATAAATCAAAATTTGAAAAGACACTTTTTTGGAGAGAAAATAAATTTTACATATATATATATTATAGTTTATAATTTTATGATCTGAAAAGACAACTATTTTGAAGCCCTGTCGCTCGGGCGGATCTATAACATATATATATATATATATATATATATATATATATATATATATATATATATATATATATATATAGTTTATAATTTTATGATCTGTAAGTTGAAAATAATACACATAAACGTCTAAACTTACTTCAAAGGTCACTCTTCTGCGCTTCTATCAAGCCTCAGCTCCAGGAAGAAGGAGAAATATGTCTCCTTTGTACTTTTATCTAGTACGAGCTCCAGAAAGAAAGAGGAATATGCCTCTTCTGCACTTTTATCCAGTACGATCTCCAGAAAAAAAAGAGAAAGTTGTCTCTTCTACGTTTCTATCCAGTACGACCTCCAAAAAAAGAAAAAGTTGTCTCTTCTACGATTCTATCAAATACGAGCTCTAGAAAAAATAGAAAGTTGTCTCTTATGCGTTTTTATCTAGTAAGAGCTTCAATAAGAGAGAGAGAGAGAGAGAGAGAGAAAGTTGCGCGCTTCTATAGCATCAACACTCCAGTGAGAGAGAGAAAGTTGTGCGCTTCTAATGCGTCAGAGCTCCAGTGAGAAAGAGAGAAAGTTGTGCGCTTCTAATGCGCCAGAGCCTCAGTGAGAGAGAGAAAGTTGTGCGCTTCTGTGCTTCTATCTAGATATTAATCATGTGAGAGAGAGAGGTTGTGCAACAAGGAAATAGAAATGAGGGAAAGAAAGAACCTGAAGAGGGAGTGAAAGAGAAGGAATATATATAATTTTTTGAATTGTTTTACCACCATATCATAACAAGACCTTCCCGTATGACAACGCTTCCTCCCTTCGATATGTATAGCCTTTGATACATGCCTACTACCTACTTTACCTACCACTGACAGTAGGAAAACCCCGTTATGACTAACCCAGGTCAGTGCAAAAGCACTTTTCACGTGTCCGCTCTCCATTGGGAGAGTATAGAGAAATCTTTATGTCCAAGCTCATTTTCCCTTTTGCCATATATATATATATATATATATATATATATATATATATATATATATATATATATATATATATATATATATATATAATTATAAACTTAATTTTAAAATAATGAAATATATATTACTATACTAACAACTACACCATTCAAACCATTTGATTCGAGAAATTTAATATTAATTTTTCTATTGAAGTGCTTGGTAATACCAAATTACCAATTCCTAACGGGCTTATTCTTTGGGTGGCACAAAAATCATAAGATGTCCTACCATTTTATTAATTTAATAAGTAATGCAAGTTATATGCCATCATAGGCTTATCCAGATTTACTGTGTAGAAGATTGGGATGAAAAATAATTACTATCTTTTAACTAAAATCAGTAAAATGCCATATAAAATTAATGGTGTTTTGTGGCCTTTAACTGTAGAGATAGTTGTTCATCCCAATCTATCACAATATATTTTGAGATCAAAGGCGTAGACAACTCCCATGTTGATTCCACCTAGCTACACATACCAAAAAGTGATCTAAGAGCCTAGTGCATGAGTAGGGTGCTCTACAGTTTTAATAGCTCCCACTAAAAATAAATACAAAAACAAAGCGTACACAGAGAGAGGGTTTTATAGAGGGACTTATTCTCAGAGTCCACATGAGTCACAGGCTCACAGCTGGCATGCCCTACCTATGGCCAGGTTGGTCGTCCCTCTATACTTGTTTATGTAATTTATTTTATTCATGTATTTATAAGGGGTTGTATTTATTTATTTTTTATAACCTTGGCAACCAGACTACTTAGAACACTCAGCTTAATCTTAGGGGTACTTGTGCATCCCAAATTCAGTATATGTAGGGTCAACACGAGATTTTGGCCTCAAGGGGAGAGGAGATTGAAACTCAGGTCTCATGTTTTTAGAAATAAATACCTAGCCAGCTCGCCTAATCCCTTCAGGTTAGGGGTTCTATTTGCACTCACTAAAACTCTAGAGTAGTCTAGCCAAATATCATTACACTTAATTCTCAGGTCACTTTTTGAGATGTGTGCCAATTGAAATCAACATCTAATCCGTATGATGATATGCCAATGATCTCAAAATCTATTATATGCAAAACTCTTCAGATTATTCGTTGGGATGTGTGTCACGTGAAATCAAGATCTAAGTTGTCTGATGGTAAGCCCTTAATCTCAAGATCTAGCGTACTTAATTCAAAGCCGTCAATAGTTTTGGGCTGTGGTGCTCCCGAGTTTTAGTGGATGCTTAGAGAACCACCATTTATTTTATTTCTCGTATGAATCATGATCATGCGGTTATCATGCTGTTTTAACAATTAATTTTGGAATTTGAATGCATCTTATTATCATTTCCTGCCTCTATATTTCATAGTTCTCAGCTAGCCAATCAATTACCAAATGATTTTGGCTATATCCGATACATATCAGCCAATCTGATAGATAGAGATGTATTCTCCAATTTTATTTAGGGTCAAATATCAGGTAAAAAAAGTCAAGTATCGGATGATATCAGGTCATACAGACTGATATGTATCGGATGACTCAGATAAAATACCAAAATTGTTCTATGATCAATATATTTTTTGGTAATTTTTTATATTTTTTTTGTTCTTTTCAAAATAAATAAAAAAGTGTTTAAATATTAATCGGTTTGGCCGATAGGGTTCAGACCCAGCCGATATGCCAACATATATGGGAGTACAAATCTTAGTTACCAAGTACAGGAAATTTCTGACAATTTTGCTGTCGCTCATGCTGCAATACAACCAGTGATGGCAGTCTAAGGTGTCCAAACTGCAGACCATCGTGGGGACAGAACGCAACCTAAAGAATCACCTTAGTTAAGTGATTCCAACCAATACCATCCTCCTCTCTCCACCTTATGTGTTATATGACAGACAGATATTGTGCACACAAAGGGCAGGCAACTGATATGGCGCAATGCAATTAAAGTGTAACGACCCAGATTTTTTAAAATTAATTGTGTGATGTTAAATGTATTTTGCATCGTACATAGTGTTAGTGTTTTATATCGAAACTTGACTTATTTGTGAAAAACTCAATTATTTACACTTTTTTTCTTTTAAGAAAATCCTAGTCGTCTCTGGTATCTTCTTTTTAAGAAATCTTAGTCGTCACCACTCATTTTCCACCCACCATTTTTTAAAACTCTTTAATCTCTTCCTAAAAATCTTATATGTGTTCTTTTACAAAGAACACTGAACACTGTGAGTTATTTCCGCTATCAAGATCGAGGGGAAAGAAGACAGTTTAATCATGAACGGGATATCGCGTGGACGCTGATCTCTATAACCTTAATCTCTGTAAATCTGTCAATCATGCTTCAAGAGGTGGGTACTCGCCAATTTATCTCGTTCTTCCCAGATCTCATCATATAGGGTACGTTCGATCGCGTTTTGAGAGACTAATAAATGAGCCTAGATTTATTTTCTTATAAAATTACTTTTAGGATTGAAATATTAATTAATCCTAATTTTAATAATTATTTTATTAATTTTCTATTATATTTTAAATTTATTTCGAAATCCTTATTTATTCTAAAATTCTGATAGTCGATCGATTGATTTATACTTTTAATCAATCGATTAATTTGGAATTGCTTGTGTTGAATTATACACTCGATCGATCAATTACTACGTTCCATCGATTCATCGAATATATGTAAAGAGGATTCGAACAAGTTTGTTTGGGTAAGCGCATATCTGATGGGACTTGTAATGATGTAATATTATATTATACTATAAATGCTCTCTAACTTAGAGTAGGTATCTAATAAACTATTATATAGTTTATATTATATAATTATTATATTATTATATAAGTTAAAGTAATGATAGCTATGGATAATATGGTATCTAATTTAGTATTATATAATTTATACTATATGACTATTATATAATTATTTCCACTAAAGTAGTACTTTGTTATGAAAGTCACTTAACTTTTATTTCAATTTAGTCTTTTACGTTTTGATCTACACGAACTTCTTATACTTTTAATTCGATGGACCGATTTATATTTTTTGATGGATCGATTTTATATAGAATCAAATCATTATATAATTTTAATTGTTATTAAAATCAACCAATCAATGTTAATGCTCGATTGATCGATTTTGAGCGAAATAAACTAATATTTTATTAATACTGATAGATCGATTTTCACTTTTCGATCGATCGACTTTGTATAGAATTTAATCATTGTGTACATTAAATCGTTTTAAATTTGACCGATCAATTTTAAAAATCGATCGATTGATTTGTACCCGAATTAAATAGTCCATGTAATATAATTCCGACCGATTGATTTCAAAATTGATCGATCGATTTGCGTCCGAACAGACAACTTTATTAAGATTGCTTCTATCTTAGAACCTCACTTGCACGTCCAAAATTTAACACACTTTAATTATTAGATATTTTGATCGATGGTCGTAATGCAATATATATATATATATATATATATATATATATATATATATATATATATAATTTTTATTTCTTTAACTCGACTACTTCGATAACACGAAGTGTTAGAAATTCGATGCCTCGTAAAAATTAAACTCTGACATTCACGTTATCGAAATTATACTTATAACTATTCTATTTTATATTGTATTGAGATAATGTGTAAATAAATTATATGTATAAACATAATAAAATATGATGTAAATCTTTCTATATGCATGATATTTCAATGTTTTCATCTTAATCACATTATATGAGTTATGAGTAGATTAGGTCATGTGTATACGAGTGCATGAGATCATACCTATGCTTGGGCGTGGTGATTAACTGAGATTGTATTAAAACAAGAAATACATCGTATTTACATGCCTTACAACTCATGATAGTATTAGACATCATGACGAGTAATGTGAGTGTGAATTCAATGTAGCTCGTATACGGTGGCTTAAATAGTGACCATGTCACTCTTGAGTTCTAATATAAAAGGATAAGATATGACCTTTAGGCTATAGTCATGGTGAAATTCTTTTCTCGGTTACGTGAAATTCGGAATGTAAGCATCCATGTACGGACGCAACTTCTCTATGATAGTATGGACTGTCATATGAAGTACATCGAAGTTACTACGAAACTCGTCCATTGAAAAACGTGATTTATGAAGCTTACAACACTATGATTCGCTGTGGATTTAGGTCTTAAAGGTATATTACTAATATGATGATAAGACATCACTGTGTAGGCCAGCAAAAGATTAAGAACTTAAGTCTTTGTACGTGTCGTTTCTTGTATAGCTATCGTAAGGGCAACGTTTGCAGTCAAGAAGGGTTTTTGGGAGACAGTATGAGTTATGAGTTGTCGGTCGCCCTAGTGACTGGATGAGGTGTTTAATATGAGTATGTTCTGGATGATATTATGATACTATGGTGACCCTCACATGGTAGCTCGAGCAGCGACTCTGACACAAATTGTTTAGAATTTATGAGTATATTAATTACGTTCATGCGATGTACAAACGAATGTGCGAGAATAAGAAGATATGATATGTTACGAGTTATAAAGAGGTACGTTTGGATATGAATGTCTAGATCATGGTCTTGCATATATGTATGATATAAGTTCTATAATATACACATGATTTTCTTTTCTTCTTTTAGATTCCTTTATTATACTATGTTTATCACTCACATGATGCACCCACAATATACCTGAGTAGTGTGGGGTGAATTGGTGGTATATCCACTGAGTTTACGTGATTGAATAAACTCATCTCACGACAATTTAACAGCTGTAAGAGATTACGCTGGTAGAGTATACGCCAGCTATCCAGATCCTGTCAACACCGATTTCATTGATTCCGTGGACGCTGAGTATTAGGAGCTTTGGGAGGGCGACGTTGTAGAGTACCGGGAGGACTATAGTGTTGATCTTGATCCGAGTACCGATTATTGATATTTTAGAATCGATATTGAGTTCTTTTAATACTAATATTATTGACTTTATGTTTTCTTGTATCGGATTTACTTTTATTCAGTTATTTATATATAATTGTTTTATACTCCACTCTTATTTATTGGCTTTCACGTTCGTGGAATCAGATTTACGCAAGAACTTTGAGTATTTGTATATTTATTTAGCGTATCTGGAATGCGTGTGGGTCATAATTCGAAATTCTAAATCCTCAGGATGAGGGAAAATTTCAAATCGTGACCCTCAGTGTAGTGAAGTCCAAACAATACAAGTCGAGACAACCAATCACATCATACCATATTAGCCGCTACCGTTTGAAATATTCCATTTACCGGCCTAATAAGAAGTTTGGATTGGCGACATCTCGTGCCAAGTGTACAAAACTATGTATGACTCGGCATAAAAAGGGCAGAGGGAGGGCTGTGATTGCATAAATTCGTCTTCTCGTATTAGGTGCTTAGCCTGTTCACAACCTGTAGTGCACAGGTCACAATTCTATACACGTGGAACACTTTTAGATCAACTGTATGACAAAGATCGACATTGACCCATAAAAGAGGCTCTTACCATATGGTTAGAAGCCTCTCACAAGCATGACTGGGTTAAGTGGCATCTACATTTTTAGCCTGTGACAAGGCTAAGATTTTGTACAAGTGGCATAGTTTTTCATCTAAGTGTTATTACTTACTACCTGATGCAAAACAGTTGATGTTCAGATAAACGGTGGCTAAAGTTATATATATATATATATATATATATATATATATATATATATATATATATTAAGAGCATTCGAGCGCCATGAAAATGGATCATTGCTAAAACCTATTTTAGATGGGCTAAGCATACCACCATTTGTTTTTTAGATGAAATCTGGTAACACTTTTGATCGGTAGCCATTACTTGCACTCGCTTTTTAAGTGATTGCACTCGAGTACACCAAATTTAAACGAAAGACTTGTAAGTTTGACGACTTTTACTATATGAAAACACCATCTAAGTCGTTTGATTTCAAAGCCATGATTTAAAGATATTGATTGCAAAAGATTAGAATAAAATATAATTTTCATCATTTGATTAACTGGTGTCAAAGGCTATTATATAATTCAACAGTTAACTATAATAGATCATATGACAAGTATCATATTTTGCTCCAATTTTATGTACCAGAGATCTATTGATCATGAACTTCAAATCAGACGGCTCATATTGCATTTTTACATATTGTCCCTAAAATACCAAGTCTTTCTTTAAATTCGGTGTAATCACTTGAAAAACGTGTGCAAGTAATGGCTCCCCTTTTGATCTAATCATTTAATGCTTTGAATGAGTGGCACCTAATCTGAATGTGAACCTTTAATTCCACCCACCAAATCTCTCAATTCACCAACGTTGAAATCAATTGACTCTATTTAATCAGACAATGGAGATTGTCTATTATCGCAAACTTTCACACGACGGATCTTAAGATTATGAGTGCACCATCAGACAGTCAATTTTTTATTTCATGTGGTACACACCTTAAAAAGTGGCCTTAAAATCAAATTTGAGCGTGCACGTGATGTTAAGGTCACTTTTCTGAGTTGTATGCACGTGAAATAAACACTGACCGTCTGGTATCCTCATGGTCCATGATCTCAAGATCCATCGTGTTAAAGATTGAGAGGATAAATGACCTCTATTGTCTGATTCAATGCAATCAATGTGTTTCCAATATATAACATATGTAATCCACAATGGCACTAGTAGTTGCATGAAACATGCTCTTATTAAAGACTAAAGGGAACCTACTCTCCTCACTGGTTTACCCTTTTGAAAATATGTTTATACAGATAGAGACTACCTTCAATGATCTCATATTGTTACCTGTGGTTATGGAATTCCATGAAATAGGATTAAATTTTCATTAAGTATTAGTCAGTTAAACTACCATTATGTGATTAAAGATGAGTGTTTCTTATTGACCATTGATGAGTACATCGGAGCAGTCTAAAAGGAGATGTAAGGTTTGGCGAAAACACCAATACGGAATCGAATCTCACAAGTTAAGCAAAAAGGTATATAATCTAATGATCATGCAATAGATGCTCGTTAAAAATCCTCAATGAATCAAATCAATTCCCTCAGCAATCATCTAATGATAGGCGATTGATCTATGATTCAGATTTTAGTGAGCTGATACTAGGACCTCATTAATTCTCTCTCTCTCTCTCTCTCTCTCATATGCATCACAATATAATACAGCTGGCATTAGGTTCACGGGATACGCAGCAGCTATGGTAGACCGTTGCCCACTTGTCCATTTGAAAAAGCTTCTGTACCAAGATCTACGCAAGAAGTGATGAGGAGCAGGAGAATTGTACCATTCTAGCATAAAATTAGGATCCGGTGCACCACCCGTCCTCTGGAACGTTGGATTCTACTGAAGGTATGGAATAGGTAGAAATATAGATACGACAAAAGTCTTTGCATTCATTAAACTGTTCACTGTACCACACACCAACCCCCTTTCTCTCTCTCTCTCTCTCGCTCATATAAAATACAATCTTATAAAGGACACATACACTTATACACAGTTTGCGTCAGTGAGAAAACTAACTTCACTCTGAAATAATGAACCCATAGGGAGAGAAGTGGGGCTTGTGGGTTCTGAAGTGTCCTTATCATCCATTTACCTTTCATATTAAGTGCCCTTCCCTTGGTCTTTTGTGTCTTAGGTTTTAAAGCCTGGTGCTCTCTTCTTACCACTCAAAAGCAAACCTGTTTTTAACACTCCCATGAAAGTAACCATTCAATGTCAGTGACCTTACACTTATTTGTAACTATTAAATTTATTATTATATATATTTTCATGTTTTGGGAATTAAAAAAAGGTGAGTTGCACTGGAGGGACAAAAGTGGTGGACCAAGGGCCTTATTTGATTTTATTTTCAGACCTTTAGATGGGTATTTGCTTTATTGTGGCTGGGTCATACGGGTGGGGTTTGGAGCATTTAATTTCCTTTTCTATTTACTTTGGCTTTGGTGATGTCACTTTTCACAATCGATTCAGGATGTGGGAGTGTGGGTGGTAGTGACTTTTAAGGAGACTACTAAGCATAAAGTACTAAGTTACATTATTTATACCATACCAAAGCAACCAACTTGGTGTTCTCGTCTTTTTAGTTTTGGGTATCCATATTCGCAGCAGAAGATTCGTTCTGTATGAAACACCGTTAACACCATTGAGTGCCCTGAATTAGACGACGGAGATTATTTTTTATCTCAAACTTTCACACAATAGATCTTGAGAATATGACCCACCTATCAGATGGTCAAGTGTTGATTTCACGTGACACACATCTCTAAAAGTACATTTAGTAATCTATTAAAGCATGCTGGTATTGGTCATTTTCTTATCTTATAACAAAATACCCACCAAAGGTTGTTTCAATGGTCGACGACTTGGGTTTGCTAGGTCATGAGTTTGAATGACTCCCACCTAACTGGGTGTAGTGAGCGTGCATAATTCATGAAATAGTCGTGCTGTGGGGCATGACACTCCACAAGGATTAGCCCAAATATAAATGAGAATGCCCCATGTATTATAAAATTAAAAAATACATTATAAGAAAAGGTAGGTCTAGCAGCTTCTAAGGTGAGATGTGGATTGATGGATGTTATGTTGGACAGGTGATCAGTAGCTCCATTAGAATGGTTCACTTCTGGAGCCCTCTGATGCATTCTTCAATAATTGGATGGGTGGCCCACCATAAAATAAACCAACTGTAACAATAATTATAATAAATATAATTAAAATTTTTAATTATCTTGTACGGTGGATATTTTTTTAGATTTATTCAAATTTTGATTTAATCTATTTAAATATGATTTTATTAGAGCATAAATTTCCATAGAACTGTTGATTAAAGATTAAATTTATAGGGTTCAATGTATGGACACCTGAAATGCTTTGAACTAAAGACACCTTGGTGGTGGGGCTAGCTCCAAACTCTGCAAAATCTCTTGGGAAAATTTATTTATTAGGAAATTTGAATCCTCACGTACTTTTTTATTTAGGATGGTATGGTTGTTCAGTAGATTTTTTACCATCAACACAATCAAATTACATTGAAGCCCTTCGTACATAAAATTCATACCATTCACCAAAGAGGCATTAGCCCCGATGGTAACCTCCCTCCATTGTAAGGGAGGAGGTCGTGGGTTCAATATTCATCCTATGCGCCGTTTCTCACCCTTGTCTTATATAAGGTGTGGGTTGGGTTCTGTTAGTTAACCCTCACCATTGTAGTTGGTGCTCCCTCACGCTGCTCCCCAACTGTCACACGTGTATGTGTGCTTGCTCTTCGGTTCTCAAGGCTGTCTCGGCATCGCGAATGGCACCATCAGCTAAGGGTTCATTCATCCCTATGAGGTTTCAAGAAAAAAGGTTTGGACCATTTTTCCCTCTAAAACTTTGGTCAAAGTTTTTCACCAGTGGCTTGAATCCATGGTTCAAAATTTCGGCCGAAATTGTCAAAATGTTTCGGTTTCAGCCCCCAACAAAACTGAAATGAAAACTCAAAATTTTGGTTTTTTTTTTGTATTGTGGGAAAGATTTTGGCCGAAAATCAAAATTTCAGCAGAAATTTCTATTTCAGTCCCCACTGAAACCGAAATGAAATCCGATTTTTGATCCTTGCTTGAATCGATCGAAACTCAAATGAAATCCGATTTTTTGATCCTTACTTGAATCTGATAGATTGAAGTTTTGCACTTCTGACCAAATTTTTTACAATGGATACACACCATTTTTTTTACTTTTAAAAACCTGATCATCCTTGGAAAAGTTGCCGCAGCAGCTGATCCCTTGAATGGGTACTACGTGGAGCCCAACTAGTTCAAACACATGGTTCATCCCTGTGTTTAAACGCATATCCCTGAGCTTGCTTCGTGCGCGCATATATATATATATATAGTTCAAAAAGAGATAGATAGGCTATGCAGTTGGTACACTCCCTCCAATGTGAGGACGGAGGTTGGATTCTTGTCCAACATGTTATTTCCCACTCGTCTTTACAAGATATTGGGTGGGTTCTATTAGTTAACGCTCAACACCATTTGGTGCTCTCTCATACTGCTTCACAACTGTCACATGTGTATATGGGCCTGCTCTTCGTCGGCTTATTGTTTTGAAGTCGTACTGATAGATCACAATGATAATTTTTCCACGCCACACGCACTTTAAGATGTGTGGAGTACCCGAAAGTCGAGATTCCTTTGTATTGCAAAGTTTTGAAAACCAGTTTACCCCATGTAGAGTTCAACTAGTTGAACCTAGGGATGCCGGTTTGGCTAACCGAATCGAAAAACCGGTGCAGGTTTGCAAAACCCAGCCAGCCCGAACCTCTTTCAGTTTCGGTTAACCATTTTTTTCAAGCCTCAAACTGAAACCAAACCAGATTTGGTTTTCCTCCATATTTTTCGTATTTTTCAGTTTTCTCACCCTACCCAGCCACTTTTCAGGACCAAAACCAAACCGGGCCAGTTTCGGGCTGGTCCATTGGCTTCCGGTGGGTATTTCAGTTCAAAACTTGCACCCTTAGTTGGGCCTGATCAACATAGTAATCAAGTCGGGGTTTAGGAATAATTGGCTTGGGAAATTTCAGAATTTTTTTGCGAAGGGTACGGCTATTCTCACCCATTTATTAGTAAGAACCACAATATTTTTTAATGGATGAAAACCAGTTGACCAATTTGATTCAGATGATGGAGATTGATGTTTGTTCCAATGTTCCTCAAGATAGATCTTACGATCATGGCGCACCTTTCAGACGGTCAGATGTTGATTCCACATGACACACGTTTGTATAAGTGAAGGTAAACTCTTTTGCCCATGATCTAAGTTTTCACCATTTTTGTGGGACCTTACATCTGTGAAGTCAGCTTTTAAGTATTATGCATTTAGTTAATTTGAATATTTGATATTTTGATTTAATAAATTTATGGTTGTTTACTATGACATAAGTTAATCTATTCAATCAAATAAAGCCATCATATGCATACGAATAAACATGCATATTACTTACAAATATGTATTTTAATAAAAATTTAGTTAAATTAACATTATCATTTAATTTCCAAAATTCAAGCTTAATACTGCATTGTAAGAGGTTTATATAAAGAGGCACGGACCTTCAAACCCCATTATTATTATTATTCTTAATTATTATTTTATTTTACTACATTTAAACACCTAAAAACTCTAAGCTCAGCCTAAGTCGCTAAGATTGTGAAAGATGACCAAAATTGAAACTTCCAAAGCAAGTTGGCAATTGGCCTTGAAGGCTTGAATGCAAGCCTGAAGGATGCTTCCATTTTGTTTTTATTTGAATGAAAGCAGTGATGCAGTGGGTCACGTCACCACCAAAGTGAATGGTGCAGCCATCTCTACACACATACAATGTGCTCCAATCTGAGCCATCTAATCAGTGAACCACCCTACTAAGTACATGATTTTACCAATAGATCAAGTGACCTACTCTCTTCACAAACATCACAATATAGTCACAGCTACCAACGTCCGTTCAAGACGGACTAGGACGGACTTTTCAATCAAAAGCTGACCTTCACATTTTTCAGGGCCCTTAACCTCTGGAAATGTCAATTGTTGATAGGATTCTGTCTCTAACGAGTCAAATGGTGCGGCCCATTAATCAATTACATGCTTGACAATCGGGGGAGTTGTGGGCGAAAAACCTCAATAAAGTGTATTAATCCAATGATATATTTCTTTTTTTATAGGTAAGCTGGGCTCGAACCTGCAACCTTGAGGTTGCCATATTGTTCTTTAATGAACCTGCATTCATCATAGATAACGTGGGTTCAACATAGTGCTACTCTAAATATAGGAAGAAAAAAAGTACATATTTGAGACAATATGGTATGAACCATGGGTCGGAAACTCGAAAAACTCGAAGTCAGCCGAGACAACTTTGCTCGACGACTTGAAAAACTAGACTCAGTCGATCGATGATATCATATATATATATAATATTTTAGAGTGCACAGAACCTGGTAATTCTCCGAGCTCATGCACCATATTATTACAATCTTTCCCCATCAGCAAAAACACTGTAGCCTGCAATATTATCATCGAACAAATTCATTAAATTTCTGTAACTCATGAAAAGCATTAGAAACAGAGGAAGAAGAAATAACCGAAACAACTAAAATATAGTGATTTGGTATTCTGGGTTAAATGTGCCTTATGTTTGACAATGAATATAGCTGTTGTTGCAGTTGTGTTCAATGTCAAACTGGTAAAATGTGCTTGTGTTTCACACCCTATAGTTTTCCGAAATATCATAGTTTTGACCTCATTAACATACCTTGATTCCGAATTGTGTGTATTTCTGGCCCCGTTATTATGATTCCATCATCGCTTAGTAATGAAATCCCTGACGAAGTCACAGAAAAAGGAAATGCCAGTGGTGGAGACAACGGAGATTTTGCCACCTTTATAAATCTCTGACCTGCAAAGACATTTGTCTCAATAAAAGCTTGATGTGCTGCAACAACTACCAAGAATGCCTCATTAAACCCGTTTTGGTTGGCATTTCTGGCAGCTTACATAATGAGATGTTTTCAAATCAATTAATAGAACATACAGATTCTAAGTTAAATGAGTATTTTCATTACTATTTGTTTAGGGACACCGACCCTTTTTTATTTGTTAAAGGAAACAAGCAACCTTTTCCGGATATACGTGGCGCTACTTTTCATCAACTGTGCCATTTGATGTGGAGATTATAATGTTTATATCTGCGGTATCAAAGATTTCATTAAAAAAAAATGTTCATGGTCGATCAAAGACCTTTAAAATGAATGGCTAAAGCAGGTTTTGGAGATTTACATGATAACCGTTCATTCTAAGAGAATTTGACTGACCCTAACTCTGCTATAGAAATGTAATTTTCAATGCAATCTTCAGCACCACATATCTAAATATTGTGGCCTTTGCATCAAGTGCACACTCAGATAAAAAATAGTACTACATTTCAGAAAAGGTAGTTTCCTTTTTAAAAAACAGGTGACTCTTCTTCTCCTCCTACATTTACTGTCACTTATCTAACCTTTGATAAGTAACCATTGCAAGATAATTTGACCTTTGATAAGCTCATTAAGCATCTTGAATGCATAACATATTCCAATTGGACTATAAGCGACGGTTCATCAACAAATCCCAAATGGTTTCTCCACCTTTGATTCTAAGAGTAGTTTGACTAATTATGAGGACCAAAGATATCTTCAATACATTTACAAAAAACATGTTTTGAAAGAATGGCCCAAAGGTATCGCTACAAAAAAGACAAGTGACAATGTATTTCTGGCATGAGATCTGCAGAGGAGACATCAACGATCATCAAACAAACAAATAAGGACCACTGGAACAACGAATAAGGAAGAGCAAATGTAAAGACAAACATAAAAATATGGTTAAGAGGAAAGGACTCTCGGGTGTCAGATTGGAATAGGGAAAAACATAAATAGAAGATAAGGGATGGTAAAAGAAGAAAAGGAGGCAATGCCCCTGCCATACTTAGGGCTTTCAACAGGTTCGGTCGACCTGTTACCCGACCAGCTTGACCAGGTTTTTAAACCAGTTCGGGCACATAAACTTGACACATTGGGTAGGGTCAGACATGAAGCATCCGACTGACCTTCAAGGCGGGTCAATTCGACTCAAAGGTTGGGATGGCTCTGGAAAAATTCAGCCTGGTCGGATCCAACCCGTTAGTTTATATTAAATATAAAGGGTTTTGGGGAATTTTGAACGCAGCTGGCCCGGCCTGACCAGGTTTGTTGGGACAGATTGGCGATAGACCACTTACCTGTCGGGAAGTTTTTCTTATTGCAATTCACAATCAGCTTATTGCAATTAATGGTCACGAAGTTTTTCTTTCTACAAGATTTTTGTTCTTTGGGTACAATGGAAAGAGAAAAAGATGGAGAATTCGCAAAATAGAAAACAAAAAAGACGAAAAGCAAAGCTACAATAGATAGAGAAAACTCTATCTATTGGAATAAGAAGTAAATGGAGGAATGGAGTAGTGAAGGAGACTGGAGATAGCAGAACAAAAATTAAGTGAAAAATTGGTATGATTAACTCATTTAAGTGGGCACTTTATGCCCCTAGAAGAAGCCAAACCCAAGTGCTATAATATCAAGTGAAAAGAGTTGACATATTAGAGTTAAGTCCTTTAGGCAATATATATTCACAGGAAAGAGCTATATACCTTGGGTATGCTGATTCATATATGAACAAAATATCCAGAGAAACTGCCAGGATTTATAGAAACACAATACAATATCTATATAAATAATGATATACACAAAAAATAAATGAATAAGCATTTACTGCTCTTAATAGCTGTGGCCTGTGACGCCTGTGCACAAGCATACATCACGCAGACAAATTCTTTAAAAATCAATAACTCTAGAGTGATCATTATGTTGTATTAGGATAATTAGATTATTATAATTCTTTGCACTTGAGGTAAAATCTCAAATATCCTGTTTGGACAACGCATAACTGCGTCAACTTCGTTACATCAGTGAATTGCTGAAAATTAAGTAATGTCAAAGGATAAGATTGCTGAAAAAAATGACCAAAATCCTATTCAATGATTAAAATCACTATCCCTAATCAAGCTTTTGATGCAGTAGTGGTGTTAGCAAGCAAGCATGAAGAAGAAAAATTAATCATTATAAACAATAAATCGGATGCTAAGGAAGCATCGGTCATTATTTAGATTAAGAGTGTAATAGCCATTACCCTAATTGCTGCACTTATCTTACTATAATCAATTCCTTTTCATATTTGAGGAATCAGTTTGCTTCCATGCTTTTTTTCACATATCTTTTCAAGATTCAAGAAGTTTGAGATCATTTATATTCAAGACAGAGTTTACAAACATGGTTTCAAAACTAGGCCGACAGTGATACGTATTGGTGACACATGTCGATTTCGGCCTGGATCTGATATCATTACCAATAATGGTATTTATATCAATCAGTATTGGTTGATATGTCTGATGTATCAACCAACCAAGGGGTATGGTATCCCGTGGTATTGGGATCCGATACTATTCATTTGGAGGTTGGTATATACCATCTCCGATACAGAGTTTTTAAACGTCGAATACAAATCTAACATAAATTCCAACCTGAATGAGCTTCCAGCACAATACGGACAGTTACAGAATGTGCCCAGTGGATCCCTAAAGCAGCAACAAGATGAGACTCAAGTCTCTCGGGTTTTTTAAATGTATCATCCCTGTTCAGCGCTGCACATATGAAGTGGATTGAAGAAAGGTATGTTCTAAGCAGAAACTTTCAAGATTAACAATATAACCACACCTTGGAAAGGATAATGCAAGGCTTCATCACTGCTTTGAGATCGCACTTGGTTGGTCACCAAAATAGGAATTCGGGAAAATTCTGCAAGTGATCTAAGGGTGATTTAAAAGATTTCCATGGAGAGTGAAAAAATGCATCATTTGTTGAGTAAATTTTTTAAAAACAAGTATACAAAATATTATTCTTACTTGAGAAACGATATGTGCCACCCCAATAAATGCTGCCTTGGAGCTCTTGTATCCCTCTCATATTCCCTGGTCATATTATAGTAGAGAATTAATGCTTGAACATATAATATGACTGAGCATGAGAACACTAGCTACTTCTACAAGTTTCACATGAGTTAGAACCAAGAACGAGTTTCCAAGCAGGCAAAAACACAAAGGCATGTTGGTATATGTTCATATAGGTATGTACGTGTCTAAGCATGTAGGCTTACTAGCAGCTACAAAAATATGCACCAAAATGTATGACACAAGCAGAACTGGGCCGTTAACCGATCCATCTAAAAGTAAAAAAGTTATCAGCCTAACAAATATTCTCCAAAATAGAAAATTTAGTAAAATTGTACTAGAATAGATGGGTATCGAAGAAAGACCAACTCAATGAAGTTAACAACTGCTGTAAGCAAAACATTCCCTTAAACATTGTCGACATACTAAAAGGACATGTTTTGAACGCTATCACAAGATCTATAGAAACAAAAAAATCAAAAAATAAATTCAAACCACATGTATTTTACTTTACTCTTTTCAGAATGTAGGCATTATAGGTTTAACAAAATCTGAGTATCTGTGAACAAAATGTAATCTTGATTTTGTATATAAACTGCATTTCGATTATAAAACATAATACCCATAAGATATAATAAAGCAAAGTTCTTGAAGCACATTCTACTCTCTTTTTTGAGGCGCTGGGGGATTGGGTGGTGGTGGTTGTGGGCATCCAAGGAGAGGTGAATGCTAGAGTTCTAACTAGGCTCTAGGCAAACCTGATGGATGTTACAGTTGAGGTGCTAGAAAGGGGTTTAGTACAAGTTGCTTCAACAGATCTCATAGACACAACTATCGTAGGAGTGGATAGATTTATAAGGAGCTATTCCACATAGGTTGAGATGTATGGATGACATAATCTCAAGGATCGCCGAACTAGTTTGGATGATGATAAAAATGGCATACGCAAGTGAACCTCTTAATCTTCTCCAAAGGGGATGAAAATTGTGTTATTTAAAGGGTTCAAAATTGCTACAATGGCCCTTCAATTACTCAAATTCAGCATGCAAATGATCCTACAATCTTTTGTGGGTACCTGGAGAACTCAATAATGTGAAAGCTATACTTTGCTGTTACGAAGATGTCTCGAGTCAAAAGGTGAACTTATCTAAATCTACCATGCTGGGTGTCAGATTGGAAAGGCTTTCCCTTATTGAGTTAGCTCAATCGATCGGAATTAGCTAGTGTGGACCCGTGAATCGCAACTAGGCCGAAGACCCGCACTAGCTCAGCGACCTTCGAATGGTTCTCCAAAAAAGAAAATAAAAAAGAGTTGCCACCAAGTTTAGAGGCGATTCTTGGGGACCCAAATTTATTTTTTTTTTAATTTTTAAAGATGAAATTAACTCCAAATGGTCCACTTAACCAAAGTCTGATCAAGGGCTCCAGTTACAGGTTATGAAGGGCTTACACGTACCTAACCCACCCAATTAAATCGGTCTTATAGGGCCACTCATTTTCTTTTGATTAATTCAACGAAAGGAACTAAAAAGAGAAAACTAATTCAAAATGAACTGGCTTTCAAATACAATTGAAATTTGATGTTCCACTTGTCGGTCCGATAAGAAGCTATGGATGAGGCTCTATCGGAATCGATATGAGGTGGTACTTGATGCATGAAAAATAAAAAGAACAGTATCGGGATGTAGCTCTGGGGATGTAGCTCTAGATGAAATGCCTCGAGTTAAAATGTGATTTGAGAAGGTTGCTCGAGCACTTGGTAGGATTTAGTTAGGGTCTCAATTGGGAAACCAATGACCCATCTTTACCTCTGTTACCAAAGCAAAACGAACGAGACTGACAAGACAAACATCATAGTCTGGTGCTATCAGTTAGGATGGATTAAACTCTTCACAAAACATGGGGTTTTGAGATGGGTTCTCATATCTCATTGTTGTTCAAGAAACAAAGCAAGCAATTGAGAGATTAAGAAAATTGCATAAACAAAATTACTACCATTAAACTTAAAACTTCTTAAGCTCTGCGCCACCTCAAGACTTTAAAACTCTCAACCGTGATTCCAGCTTAAAGGCCAATGATGATGCTTGCTGAAGGTTCCTTTTGGCTGGAACAAGTGGCCAATTTATAGGCTTGAGTAAATTTTTAATCAGAGCGCAATATTAGAGCGGTCAAATGACATTTTTAATGGCTCTGCACCACCTCAAGACTTTAAAACTCTCAACCATGATTCCAGCTTAAGGGCCAATGATGATGCTTGCTGAAGGTTCCTTTTGGCTGGAACAAGTGGCCAATTTATAGGCTTGAGTAGATTTTTAATCAGAGCGCAGTATTAGAGCGGTCAAATGACATTTTTAATGATCTAATTGTGTAGATCTTTTTGAGCTACCCCAAATGCATATATAATATGTCCCAATTAGACATCCATACCAAAAGTTATGCCCATTTTAAGTTTCAAGTCAATTTATCGCAAAATTTGACCCCGAGAGTCCTGTGAGGACCTTGAAACTCGTAATTCCACCCACGTGTATCAGTGATGTGCATGCTATGAAGAGGTGATCAAGTGCCTCAAATTCTGTGTAAATGAGGATGATTGTTCAAAATTTGTCTACAGGTTGGAGTTGTTACCTTCTTTTTCGGGATTACCCTTACGCGTGGGAAAGCCTATGAGTAGTCTTGAAATCCTTGGTGGAATGGCTCGAATGCAAACTCACGGTTTGGAATGGAAATTTGTTCTCGGTTGACTCTCATAAAATTGATACTCTCAAACTTTCCCGTATACTAAATGTCCATGCTCAAATACGCAATGGCCGTGATCGAAAAAATTCAGATGATAGATAAAATTTCTTCTAGGAGGGGGTGGAGAGAATAAGAGGTTTCATACTTGTAAATTTGGAAGGTTTCCATTTCTCTAAGGATGACAGCTTGGAATAAGCAGGTTTAAAAGAAATGAATCTTGCCTTAATAGGCAAGTGACTTTGAAGGGTTGGAGAGGAAGATGAGGCATTTTAGGTTCAGGTGGTGATGGCTAAGTATGGTGCGTCGCAATATGGTTGAGAGACTAATTTCGGAAGAAGACAAAGGGAATGGGCTACATAGAGGAGTGGTTGCTCATCAAAGGGCAAGTTTGATAGTTGCACAAGGTTTAATTAGGGCTTCGGTAGGAGAATTATGTTTTAGGTTGATGTTTGGGTGGGGAGTAACCTTCTATGTGGTGATTTTAACCCATTAGAAGGAATCGCGTATATATGACATCAAATGGTGGAGGAACTAAGGGAACATGAAGTAGGGCTAATCTTGCATCCTCTTGCTTTACTTGGTGGGTGTTCTCCTAATCGGGAAGGAAAGGATAGGTGTTGACTTTACCTAAGGATCAAACTTCTTCATTAAATCTTTCTATAGAGGAAGATCATGTATGACATTCAATTGTGGAGGAACCGAAGGGAATATGAATTGGGGCTATCCTTGTATCTTCTTGTTTACTTGATGGGTGTTCTCCTAATAGGTAAGGAGAGGATGGGCGTGGACTTTGGCTAAGGATCAGACTTTGTCCGTTAAGTCTTTCTACAAATTCTTTTATAGGCGTCTGCTGTTGGCTAATTATTCGACTTGCCTAGTATCAACTTCTTTGCTGAGACTGGCATGGGCTAAAATTCTAACGGGTGGTAATTTCAGAAACAGGGCATGACCATAAGAAATAGGTGGATGCAACCATGATAAGGAAAGGATTTGATCATCTTCTCCTACACTATAATATCGTTTATCATGTAAGCTGAGGTCTTTCTTCCACATCAGCTGGTGTCCCCAAAAGATGTAGCAAGGTTTCTTCATCGTGGTACATGGCTGATTTCCGAGGTGATAAATTTGCAAACTTGCTCCTTTGGTGATTATGTAGGCTATCTGATTAGAACAAAATGATAGGATCTTTCAACAGATGAAAAAATGGCCATTCCTATAGTTGTAAAAGACTGCATTCTTTTATGAGCTATTGGAGACAAGGTGTAACGACCGAGATTTTTCCTTATTTAGTCCTTAATTATTTGCTAGATTTGTAATTTTGATTAGTTTGATTGATTTGATGTATGTGATTAGTTGCTGCGCATGAATATAATGCTTACTTTATTTAATAATGACCCATGATAATTAATTAATCTAATTAATATACCATAAAAGCCTTTAAATATCTCCTTAAAAAAAAATATTTAAATGTGTTAGTAATAATTGGGGTGCGTTTAGTAATGTTTAATGGACTTTTAAAATATGTCAGTAAAGTAATTAAAGACCCAATAATTAATTAAAGACTCATTAAGTAATTAAAGATCAATTAAATAATTAAAGACCGAATAACTAATTAAAGACCCATTAAGTAATTAAAGACCCATTAAGTAATTAAAAGCCCATAGAATCACTTAAGATGCATGTAGGAAATTCTAAATAAAATTAGATCTTAAATAGGAAACCATAAAGTATTATAAATATAGAGATTAATTTACAGAAGTTTTACATAACTCTTATAACCTAATAACCTCATAGAGAAAGAGAGAAAATTCTAGAGAAGGAGAATTAGAAGAGGAACCCTAGAATTTTTGGTTTGAAAGCTTAGAAGAACGCAAGAGGAGCTTACAATGCAACTAAATTTCGAATTAGAGCTTTAGATTGAATCAAGGGAGAGGAGTTACGTAAATTTTACACGAAGACTAGAGGTATGGAGAAATCATGTTAAGATTAATCGGAAACGTAGATAATACAAAAATAAAATAGGAATTAGAGTTTATTTCATTTAATGAATATTCTTCATGTTAGATTGTTAAATTTTTATGCTTAATCGCGGGTTTTTGATGGTACATGAGGTTTCGTGACTGATCACGAAATTTTGTGCAGAATCCAGAATCTGTTTAGAATCCAGAATCTATTTAGAGCATGATTTTAAAACACGGAAACTCGACTCGACTCAAAAATTATCTGAGTAGAGTCAACTCGGTCCGACTCGGGCTATTTAATATATATATATATATATATATATATTATAAGGCAGCTGCGGCAAAAAAAAAAAAATCAGATTTCAAGATAAATTTTAGGGCATCTGTGGGTAATAAAGTAGGAAAAAAAAAAAGAACACAGATTTCAGGGCAAAGAAAAAAAGAAAACAGATATATATATTATAAGGCAGCTGTGGCAAAAAAAAAAAAAAAAAAAAAACAGATTTCAGGATCAATTTTAGGGCATCTATGAGTAATAAAGTAGGGAAAAAAAAAAAATTTGTGGCTTATACTCACATATGCTTTTTTTTGGCATACAAGAACAAATTTTGGCATAAAAGAGCAGAAATCTGTGCCTAAAATAGTTTCAGAAACAGATTTGGCATAAATTAAAAAAAAAAACAGATTTTCTTCTTTTAAAAAAAAAATACTCACATTTTTATAGCTAAAGTGAACTGCTGGAGAGGCTCGGCTCGGCTGAGGGCTTCTTCTTCTTCTTCTTTCTTCTTTCTCCTTCTTCCTCTTCTTCTTTCTTCTTTCTTTCTTTTTTTGTCTGGTTTCTATGGAGACGAGGGCTGAAGCCCTAAAAGCCTTAAATATAAAAGGGCCATACTTGCTAATTTACAAGTATGCCCTTAAAATTAGTTTAAAACACCTGCCAGCCATAACTTAAAGAGCTTTAAGTTGACTCGCCGAGTCGACAAACTCGGCTGAGTTTTCGAGTCGACTCGGTGAGTCGACCGAGTCTCACCCCATTTCGAGTTTATAGCCGAGTCGACCCGAAACTGGGTCGAGTCAAGTCGACTCGCCCAAGTTTCGAGTCAACTCGGTGAGTTTTAAAACCATAGTTTAGAATCCAGAATCTATCTAGAATCCAGAATTTGTTTAGAATCTAGAATCTGTCTAGAATCCATAATTTGTTAGGAATTTCAAAATTTATCTAGAATGTAAGCAATGAATTTCTATTCAAATATTGCTTATGTTTAATCATCATGCTTAAATGTTTATTTATGTTCATCATTGTTTTTATTGCTTAGAATCCATGCAACCTAAGACATTTGATTTACACGACATGAAACAAGTAGGGATCGATAGAGATTACATATTTATGATGTGTTAAGCCTAAACAAGTGAAAGAGCTATTGCATGATCGATTAATTTTCAACTTCTCTATGCATGTACATTCATGACATTCATAAAAGTGAAAAGATACATTTACGACATGACACATGAAAACAAAATATTTCTATGATTACGATAGAATTCTTATGGGCTTATGCTAGAGGAATTAATATGAATAAGAATGACAAGTAATAAAAGTTGTGCATCCATACATTAATGATAAGACTGAAGAGATGGAGAAGGTCTTTAATTTAAAGTTTACTACTTAACTGAAGAGAAGTTATATGAAGGTTAACGTAGATATTAATGGAAGGATCAGAGAAGATTAGGATAATGATTAAGAAAGAGATAATCATGTCCATTATGTATGTCGATTCATGAGCATTAAATGCACAATTAAAAATGACCACACATGAAATTAGGGTAGAGACCCAAGCCATAATGTTATATTTAGATTTGATGCTATGTTTCAGTTTCATTATATTGTTTTACTCATTATTATGTCATATTATATCTCTGTTATTGCTTGATTTTATGAGCTGATTTGAGTTATGGACCTTTTCTATTAGCCTCATCATGTCTAGTCCACACCGATTTACTTGGTAAACTGACCAATTGTTTGGGATTCCAGGGAGTACAACTACAAATGGAGTGGATGAAGTAGATGCATCAATGATTAATGGAAATCCAAATTTGAGCGAAGAAGGATTTGAAGCTTAGTTAATTAAGTTTTTCTTTATGCATTAGGAAGAATTTTAAGACATATATTTCAAATTTATTTTATGAACGAGTTCATGTTAATGATGGATTATACTTGATTTCAGCTTTATCTATTAATTTGAAGAGTAGGCATAGAATTTAGTATAATAGGTTGTTATCTCATATTTTTGCATTGCTCTCATGATGATGGAAAAAGAAATTTATGCGTGCGCTTTTAATAGTTATTTTTCCGCTGCGTTTATATACGGATCTTTATGGATTAATTGATTTATTTATAATCATGGATATGTGATGTGGTTGATGTCTCCAAGTGAGCGCATTGATCCGGTGCTTGAATTTGGGGTCATCACACAAGGGTCCTGTGGGAGCTCATGGTTGAACACTCGGGTTAGGTTGTTATATGGACATTTTTCTAATTGTCGTCTTGGTCATGTTTGGAGTGCAATATATTGGGTTATCTAGGTGCTTGGTCTGTATCTCGTCTTTTTTTCTCTTTGGCGTTAGTTTTGATGGATAAGCATCTCGTTTAGCCCTATTGTATTTCTCTTTTCCCTGCTAACATATTTTATATTTTTTCCGTTCAAAAAAAAAATGACATACGTGGTATGCAGGATTGTTTGGGAATTTTCCCAAATGACGAGAGTGAGATCATTCTTGCCTATAGTGTACATATGGAAACTCAAAAGTGATTGTAACTAAGATATGGACCCTTTAATAAGCTAAAGCTAGTCACATATAATGAGATTTTCTAAATGCAGTACATAGGATGACAGGGAAATCGATCTCTCCTAAACAAGGATTAAAATCTATGATTGATCACCAACTTAGCCAAGAGCGATATGAGTTCACTTGGTTACGACTCACCCAGATCATGCTTTCAAAGCATACAACTTGGAGAATCATATGCACTTGGGACTCGGTGATAGTGGAAATTGTTACCGAGTCAACTTGAGTGAGTCATCATGGCTTAGACAACTCTTTATATCCCACTGGTAAATCCATATTATTTATTCCATTAAACAGTTCACATATTTCATATTTTATTTTACTATGGCACACTAGTAACTTCATGACCTAGTCTCATGCTTGATCTATAACTTTTTCTTCTGTATAAGCTTTTATGGGATTTCTTTCTTAGTTTTCTCAGCTACTGTAAAAGTTTTTTTTTTCCAAATGCTTTTTGTAGAAGACCAAGGTTGCTTGATCATTTCCTTCCGAAAGACAGCTTCTTCATGTTGTTAGATTTTGCACGCCCACAACTAATTTTTTTTTTTTATGGATCGAAAAAAGTAAAACCAGTTTTTGTTTGTCTTTTTTATGAGTGGAGCTTTCACTAAGCAGGGTAGCACTTATAATGAGTTCATTGGCTGAATAAAACGTAAAATACTACAGATTGAGAAATACTCTTCATTTTTTGCACATTAACTACCCAAATTTTGTAAATTTTTACTCTTTCCCAAAACCAGGTGCATGCTATTGAACATGTTAAGTGGAGCATTGAAGCAACGTTTTACCATAAAGGTTACATATATAGATAGATTACCATAAAGGTTACCATAATATACTAAATTGATTATCCATACACTACATACAGCAGGAGAATTGCCATTACCCTGAAACTAGAGCAGCCATGCTGTCGATAATGAGCAACTTCACCTTATGTTGGATGAGTGATAACTTGATTTGTTGCAATCTGGTAGCAAATTACAAGTGGGGAAAAAAACCCATTAATCAGGCAATTAGAGTGCTCACATGGTTAACAATTCTTTGTTTTTTCAGGCAGGCTAAATCCTGGCCCACCTACCACAAAATAGAGTGCTCAAAGGGTGTTCAATCAGAAAAATTGTATGAACTCAAGGGCTAAACGTAAATTACTTATTTTGGAACCAAGATCATATGAGTTTATGATCATCAAAATACTCATCACAACATTTGCAAAATTCAAATGATCACTTTAACAGGGAAAATAGAAAACATTTACATACTCACAAGACGAGGTCATTAAAGTAGAAACAATAAACATAGCCCTTATATGGAATTTTCAGAGGAAGAAAATCAAGATGCAAGATGCACAGGTATGGAACTTATGATATGCTCAGGTAGACTGGTGCCTGCATTGCTAGGTACACCTGTAGGTTTAGGTAACTCTCCCAGGTTAAGATTGATAAATTGCTTCATGCTAGCACTTTCTATCAGCAATGCGATACTTGACAGTGGTTTCAGATGGCTATAGTTATGCCTATAGCCTGCAGTGAGGTTCAAATGCACCAGTCACAATAGTCTCCAACTATTTCAAAAAATCGGGAAAAGTTGGCGACTTGCAGTCATCCTGACTACATTGCCAATTAATCAGCCGAGTCAGCGACTCGGCCAATTAATCAGTGATGTTTGTGATGTTGTCCGACTTTTTGCTTTTTTTTTTCACTTAAAGTGAAAAAAAAATCTTTTTGCCAACCTGTCTCAGAGCTCACTACTCTTCTTTCTTTTTACCTATTTTGTATTATTTTGTTCATTAAAATCATTATTCTTAACTTAAAATATATTCTGATATATTTTTTTCTTTTTATCCATGATTTTGTTACTTTGACCAATTTTGTTCTTCTTTTCCCCGATTTTTTTTACTCTGACCGACTTTGACCAATTTTTGTCGAATTTTCCGACTCCCGACTTTGTGACCATGGAATGCACAGATGTGGTTATGATTATATGTAGAGGAAACATATAAGTAGGTTCAAACAAGCCCCTTCTCACCCATCAGACTCCATACCACCACGATCTACTACGCTGTGTCCTTTTGCATATAACTTTTTCTTTGGAATCACCCAACATAGCGATCCGTTGAATATAACCCGCCATTTATTTTGTACCCACAATCCACTTGGATCCACACACTAATTCCACTCTACTTTCTTTGAATTATATTATCTAAGGACCAAATACTTTGATGCCATTAAAAATTAATCTAAAACAAAAAATAAAAGTCAGAGATATTTCGAAGCTTCTTAGGTTTTAAGGTTAATAACTTATATTTCACTCACCCAATATATTCACCAGGATATTTTCCAAATACCTTCACCAAAACTTCAGATGGCCCATCAGTTTCTACAGAAGAATCTAATCTATTCACTCCTACAGTGGTCGACCAGCTTTAGCTCTCTTATAATATCATTAAAAAATAAGAAATACCCTGCCTCCTATTTGTAAAAAAGTTTTGGTGTATCTCACATTAGTAAATCACACCTTTCAGTGAATTCAGAAAGCGACGCAGGTCGCAAAACAACAATCCTACCAGCCATCTGCAAGAAAATGAGGAGGAAAACTTGAAGCTCGAAAATAATTTTTCAGATTTAAAAGAAGAAAATCCAGCAGCTTCAGGCAAAATGAAACACTTTTTGCAAACCTCTTGTGCTATTCCATCCAAATGAAACACATCCGGAAAACTGTTCTCTCCAATCTCAATCATTCTGCCAAGAAATTTATGATATTAGATTCTGTACGTCTAACTATAATGCTGAAAAAAAAGATTAAATAAATAAATAAATAAAAGCAATCAGAAGACTCAAAGAAGTGCATGCATATAAAAGTTTTCCAAGTACCTTCTTGAATTAAACTTAGATTCTGTATCAATATATATTACACGGCCATCTAAACCTCCATGATTTAAAGGCAGGGCAGCCAATAAAGAGAGTTTCAGACAAAACTGCAAAGCAACAAAAAAAATGTCTGATACATTCCGAACGACTAGCTTCATACATCATAACAACGTTCATATCAGAATTCTAGCAAGAATTGAAGCAGGATAAAGAAGGAATCCAACAGTAGGGGTACCAAGGAAAGAGGAATTACAACAAATTTTCTTAAAGAAGGAAAAAAGAAAAAAATTTAGATGTTTTTAATTGATGAAAGCATGAAAAGAAGCCCTAGACCTTTACTGTTCGAGAATTAGGACTTTCTGCCAGCACATTCAAAATAAGTTATGTACCGATTGGGTTTTAAACCACGGTTTTAGCCCATTCTTTGATTGGTTATATGATAGGTCTCGAAATTATACATAAATAATCCCCCAAACTGTACTATTTTATGCCTTTGGTAAATCTAATTTCATGCTTCTAGTATATTTTAGTATTTTACAGATTTAAATGACGATTTGCAAGAATTGAGCTTTATATCAATGAAAAGTAGAGGTTTTAAGCTTTCCAACGAGCCAAGAAGGGCCCAAATCAGAGTTGTATATCAAAAGTTATGAGGAATCGAAGTAAAGGGAAAAATGCAGGAAAACAGTCATCTCGACTAGTCGAGATTGACTATCCAGAAAGCAGTTTTGCAGTTTTATATCTATACATTTCGACAGGTCAAGATTGAGCAAAACAAAACAGTTTTATTATATTTAAAATAGGATTTTTTTCAATCCGAGAATGGCTTCTTATTTATAATTAGAGTCGTTTTAGGGTTTCTTTCCTAGCTTATCTTACTATACTAGGACCTTATGGATCTATAAATAAGGACCCTAGGTTTAGGTTTAGATATAGTTTTTCAATTCATAGTTTTTCAGAAATAGTTTCATAGTTTTTATAGTTTTCCAAATTTTGAGAGTTTGTGAGATTGAGGGAATTGTAAACCATCGATATATGGCCAAATTAGAGAGTTGTACTCCGATGATGAAGACCAGAACCACGATGTGTAGCTAGTTTTCGAAGTTTGAGATCTCTTGTAAATCAAAGAAGAGTAATTAATTTAAAGTTCGATTTCGTATTCTATTTTGAATTCTTTTATAGTAATGATTGCATGATTGGGATTCAGTCTTGTTGTGAATGATTCTAAAGCGTTTTATTTCTGTTTATGATAATCGTAATCGCCTTGTAGGGATTAGGATTAGAGTTTATAAAATACTCACCATCGAATTAGTACTTCTAGTTTAGTTTGATAGGATTCATGCAATGGTGCTTACGGATTAGATCGCTAGAGATTAGATGGATTATATCGTCCTAACTAGTCCATAACTATGAATAGGATCTGATTATTTTACTTAGCTTTAGCATGTAGTGAAGGGAAGGTTATTACCCGGAATTCAAATTAGATTACGAATAGAATTGCAAGTTAACTATGAATCTGCGATTAAGAGGGATCCTAGACTGTTTTCTCTATTTCTTTCTAAATCTGTTTTTATTGCTTTCTCTAGGTAATCATAGTTAGATCTACTTCTAAAATCACCTTTTTAATCGAGGCTTTAATTTAGATAAACAGATAGTCTCTGTGGTACGATACCCTTAGTACTTGCCCTAGTTCCACGAACTTGTGCACTTGCAAGGTTTACATTATTTAACGATAAAATTTTTGGCGTCATTGCCGGGGAATACGGCTTTATTTGAATTATTATCTCTTAGTTTAGTTTTATATTAGTATATCTCTAATCATAGTTTACTGTTTTCTAGATCTGAAGACCAAGGTTCAAGTCTACCAAAGCTTAGAAGGGGACGCCCGCGAGAGGCGAAGGTATGCACCTTTGTTTTCAAATTTAGTTAGGTTTCTGTATTTGTATTATTTTCATTTCCTAGCTTATGCCTTCGTGATATGGAGTTTCCACAATTCCAATTCCTCCATCTTTTTATGGGTTAAATTATGAGACTCTGTACCAAAATTGGAATGAATATAGGAAGAATTGTTCTAATTGGTAGAAGCCAAATCAGGGTTATGAATTAAATCAACTTTTTATGCCAAAATTTTCAAACCAACCTCAGTTTGACTTACAATACCCATGGATTTCAGGTTTCGAAGACCAAGTTTTAACTTCATTAGACGAACTCCTATCCCAATCTTACCATGCTACATTACTCCACTCTCATGCTCAGTCTATTGCAAGAATTGAACATCAAATAGGACAATTGACCGCTGCCATCACTAGAGAGGAACATTTTTGTCAAATCGCATATGCGATGGAATAGTGCCATCGCATGCGGATCGCATATGCGATGATGCGATGACATAAATTTTATTTTTTTTTTCCAAAAAAACCCAAAAAAATTCCCAAAAATCTCAAAAAATTCCCAAATTGCCTCCTTGCTTGAAGAATGATGGATTGTCAATGAAGATTGAAGCTCTCATGTCTCAACTCTCAACTCTTTGGAGTCTTTGCTTAATTAATTACAAAATAGAGCAAAAAAAATATGAACAAAGATTTAAGAAAGAGAGAGAAAGAGAACACTAAAAACTCAAAAAAGAGACCAAAGTGATAAAAATCATACCTTGGATGGATGTGATATGAATTAGGAAGAGGAACCCCTTATTTATAGGCTTTGGGGAGGCCTAAAATGTAAAAAAAATAGGAAAAAAACTCCAACGGTCATATTTATGACAGCTGGAGCTGTATGCGATCGCATAACTTCCAGATCGCATATGCCATCATGGCATATGTGAAAACCTCCTTTAGGATCGCATATGCAATCGCATAATCAACGCTTTTGACAATAATGGGGAGGAAGACCCCTTTCCTAGTCAACCAATAAGTATTCCACATGACCAAAATTTGAGAGAAGAAACTATACCTGCCTATGAGCATGAGGTTGTGGCCATGACCCTTAGGAGCGGACATGAGATAGATAACAAGAACGATATTGTTGAAAGAAAAAAGATTGAAACCGTAGAAGATAGCCAACCAATTAGTGATGTCCCTCTAATACCAAGAGAACAATTACATGAGGAGGACACAATTCCTTGTTCTACATTGATTGAGCAGTCTAGTATTATATATGAGGCACCTTGTGTGCCGAGAGATCCAATTCTACAGTGCTTAGACGAACTGGCGTGGGACAAATGCTAAAATCCTAATATGCAAATTTGGGATTAACTTTAGAATGAATTGAATAACGGAAATATTCAAAATCAAGTAACACATAAAATTAATTTAATGAAATTAATAAAATAATTAGATTAGAGAAAAGACAAAATAAATGGATAGATTCCAAGGCTTCACACTACGGCTGTACGTCGGCTTCGCACCAAGTAGCACAAGAAACGATTACTTACTCCTCAAGGTTTGAAGGATTCACTCCCTTGGTTGAAAAATCTTCACAAGCTCTCTAGGGTTTGCACAAAAGTAACTCTCTGTCATTCAATAATAAAAAAACTAACTAAAAAGTTTTTACAAGCCTCTATATATAGGCCACCAAAAATAAAATTTGAAATAAAAGAGTTCTAAACGAAATAAAAGTCTAAAAGGTAAGTTTTTTCGCAAAAAAAACTCAAAAATAGAAATTCCAACACGATGTTCACGAACGTCCGTAGTGCCCCACGGACGTCCGTGACCTACGGACAATAAGGGGGTAAAATCACGGACGTCTAGTACTGTTCATCACGAACGTCCGTCACTGTTCATCGTGAACAATATTTTTTATTTATTTTTTTTTTTTTTTACGTTCCTCATCATTCTCCTCTACTCAAAATGTTTCATCACCGATGAAACACGCACATGATACTGATCAAGTGTATCGGAACTCGTACGGTGGAACTCCTTGCAAGTCATCCGTTGACGTTTTCTGCCTTCTTTCTCTTTATTCTTTCATCTGCCTTCCTCTGTGTGATGATCCCATCAATACTCCCCGGGTTGAAAAAACTCATCTCCAATGAGTTAGGGAATCCACAGATGCCACACTTCGGGAGCTCAATTCTTGGTTTGCCTTTCTACGTTATGAGATACTTCTGATTCTTACCTTCATTGGCATGGAAGCTTGGAAATTCTATGACCTTCTCATTTGACCCTTTCTCATATTGCGCAGGTAAGGTACGAGATAGAAATTGGGTAAATGGGTGCAGTTGGCTTGGGTGATCAATAAGGAATGGATCAAAGGGTAGGGTTGTGGGTTCTAAAATAGGTGTAAGATCCGTTTCAACAACTATCAGATAGTTGCTCTTGTCTAGAGGAAAATTTAGACCTTCATCCTTACCATTTTCTGAGATTGGAAAAGATTCCACATGCTCATAACCATCAGGATTCAACATAAATTTGTTAGTATCAAAGACATCAAATATATTCAATGTGTTAGTATGATCATGCGTATTTCCAATGTCCAATAAATTCAGATTGTTAATCCCATGCAAATCAGAATGATGATAAGATCCTACCAACTTTAATGACTCACTTGAGATGGACACATTATAAACACCGTCCTCGGCAATAGGAATTGTCCTAATGCAACCTATGGCTCTGACCGGAATCTCACCTTCCTCATCTTTTAGAGTGCCACATGGTTCGTACACTTCTTCGGGTATCTCGTTGCTCTCTTTCTCAACATGCTCCTGAATGATCAAGGGTTTAACCCTTACTAGGACATTGGGATGCAAAGTGATCAAAACCTTGACACTTATAATATTGTTGTGGAGCACGTTTAGAACTCTCGACCATTGGTCCCTTTCTTTTGTCAATTTGAGGAATTATGAATTTTGAAGATTGACTAGAGGCATTAGTTCCCTTTTCGACAGGATTAGATTGGTGCTCAAGTTTGGAAGACTTAGATCGGCCATGACTGGGGGTGTCGAGATACCGTTCTAATTCTTCAACCCTAGCAAAACATTCCTCGAGATCCGCAATGGGATAAGGAACGAGTTCCCTCTGTAACTCTGGTCGAAGACCCATTCGGAATCGGGAGAGGGTAACTTTTGTTGGTTCATCTACATCGGCCTGGGTCATCAGGACTTCAAATCGATCGATATACTCTGTGACTGGGGAATCTCCTTGATGCAATGACTGCCACTGATCAAGAATACGTTCATCATATGATACAGGAATGTATTTTTCGTGTAGTTGGACTTCAATTTCAGCCCACCTGGAAAAAGGACGAAGACCCAGGATATGCCTACGACGTTCTACTCCCAACCAATAAAGTCTAGCTTGACCCATAAGCTTGACTTTGACAAATCTGACTTTGCGCTCTTCAGACATGGCATACCACTCGAAGTAGTTTTCCATGCTGGCGACCCATTCAAGAAAGATCTTGGGTTGTCTTTTCCCGTCAAAAGTAGGGGCGTCCATTTTTACAGATTTCATGACCTTATCATCCAGATTAGCTTGTACCTCACGTTGGGGAGGAACATCTCTCCTATGGTCATGGTTGTTGACCTTATGATTCTCAGCGATGAACTCGTTGATCTGTTCAAAACGTGTTTCTAAAGCCTCATACCTAGCTTGTTGATCAGCGATGTGCTCATCCATCCGGGTTTGACTAGTGGTCACCTTAGATGCAAGATCTCTAATCAGGGCCTTTAAGGTACTGGTATCCATGACGAAATTATGCAAGAGAGAATATACTAAAATTAACTGAAATTTAAAATTTATATGACACGGACCCTAAACTAAAACTGTGCTCTGATACCAAAACTGATGCAGGATAAACGCTAAAATCCTTATATGCGAATTTGGGATTAACTTTAGAATGAATTGAATAGCGGAAATATTCAAAATCAAGCAACACATAAAATTAATTCAATGAAATTAATAAAACAATTAGATTAATCCATTTTAGCGTCGTATGCATAAAAGTTTTCCGATCTAGAAAAACGGCTCCGATGAGGGAACTCGAGATTCGTTCTAGTTTAGAGTATCAATCGACAATCGCAATATCGTCTCTTGACTCCTCGAGGATTTTAAATGAAATAAGGCTTAAAATAATTTAATATAAGAGGAACAATTTGGGATTTTGATTTTATCAACGAAATTAAAGAAGGATAATACCTGACAATAACTAGAGAAAAGACAAAATAAAATGATAGATTCCAAGGCTTCACACCAAGGATTTTTCGAAGCTTCACACCACGGTTGTACGTCGGCTTCGCACCAAGTCGCACGAGGAATGATTGCTCACTCCTCAAGGTTTGAAGGATTCATTCCCTCGGTTGAAAACTCTTCACAAGCTCTCTAGGGTTTGCACAAAAGCAACTCTCTTTCATTCAATAATAATAAAAACTAATTAAAAAGTATTTACAAGCCTCTATATATAGGCTACCAAAAATAAAATTCGAAATAAAAGAGTTCTAAACGAAATAAAAGTCTAAAAGGTAAATTTTTTCGCAAAAAAAACTCAAAAATAGAAATTCCGACACAACATTCACGAACATCTATAGTACCACACGGATGTCTGTGACCTACGGATAGTGAGAGGGTAAAATCACGGACGTCCGTCACTGTTCATCATGAACAGTATTTTTTTTTTTTTTGGCGTTCTCCGTCACGAACCCTCAAGTCAATTGGCTTTAAGATTTGATATATTCGATGCTCCCAAATTGTCGATATATACTAAGTCCGAATATTTCATGGTTTATAGGGTGGATGATATTGTTGAAAGACAACTCTCGAATAGACTCAAGAAGGTAATTAATGAAAAGGATAACCAAAACATGTTATATGGACGACCCTTTTGCGTACCTTCGATAGATTTGAGGTGGTCCGGCTGAAGACCGAAAACTTAGCACTTCTTAGGAGGCAACCCATGTTTTTACTATAGTAGTTTAGCTATTTTTTTATTTCGTTTTAGTATAATTTTATCATATATGTTTCCTTCTGTTTTTAGTAACTAGATCAGTTGAATTTGAGCTCGATGGGTCGAGCTAAAGGTGTTAGAAAGACTTTGCAACTCCACCCCCCCCCCCCCCTTGTCCAATAGTGGATAGGGCAGAACTGCAGTCCATTCTATCGTTTTGGTCTATCTCGACAGGTCGAGATATATATATATATATATATATATATATATATATATATATATATATATATTTGGGATAGTGGCAAAGAGAGAGTCTTTCTCTCTCTCTCTACATTTTCATTATCTCGACAAGTCGAGATTGGATCTTGACCTGTCGAGATGTATACTTTTTATATAGAGATATAAGGGTAGAGAAAACCCCTTTTCTCTCTGCCATTTCCCTTATCTCGACAAGTCGAGATTGAATCTCGACTTGTCAAGATGGAGTTTGAGATAGAGAGGCAGAGTTGTCTCTGCGCTTTCATTATCTTGACAGGTCGAGATCACATCTCGACCTGTCGAGTTATATTTATTATTTTTAAAGCAGAGATTCACTGTGCAGGTCGATTATCTCGACGGGTCGAGTTCAAGGGATATTTTTTAGGAGCCTACTAATGGGCCCTCATTGGACTTAGTTGTGAGAGATGAGGGTCCTCTTGACCTCATTTCTTCCAACTCCTCGACCTAGACCATTGTGTCATATGTTGGAGACTCTCTTCCGTCTCAGGTTGTTGTAAATGCGGCTTTGTTCCACGTTATGAACACTTATGCGATAGCTCTGGAGGAGGAATTGACTCAATTGAACGCCGCGTTAGTGGCCGAGCGAGTTGAGTCAATGACCCTTCCGAGCCATTGGATGAAGCTGCGTGAAAACTATGATGCTCTTGCCCTCCGGTTGATCTATGAGTGTTGCTACCGAGAGGAGGCCACTAGGATACATGCGGAGGAGAAAGATCGATGGGTGGCTGAAATGAATGATTTACTTGTCCAATTGCCACCTATTGATCTTGATTCCGATGATGGTGCTGGTGAGGGAGGTGTCACCCCTTCTACTCGAGGGAAAGGGGTGGTGGTTGTTCCTCCTACGTCTCCCCATACTCATTCTCATACGCGAGGGGGGCGGTGATTGTATATATTATTTTTGTGAATGTTTCTTTTATTTTGTTGTCCTATTGTTATGCTTTAATGCTTTATTTTTTATACAATGAGGGCATTGCACCATTCCGATTTGGGGGTATGTTGTGGATTATTTATGGCCTATTATTTATATTCTTATAGTTTGTTAGGTCATTGCTTTATTTTGATATACCATAGTTTTGGACCCCTATAACCTAAGTCTTTCTGAATTTTTTGAGTCATCATGTGTTATTTTATAGTAGTTTTCAAACTTTAATTGATGATGCATGTGTATTCGATATTTAGAATGTTGATACCATATCTTGAATGCTTATATCTAGGATAATGAAATCTAATGTGATAGTTCTCTTATAGTTTTAATATTCATGCTTAGACTCTTTTGCACTTGTACAAAGCTAGGATTTAGAAATCGATGAACTCTTTTGAATGATAAGCTTTAGGTTCTTAGTAGAGACTAAACCCGGTGAGCTTTAGAGCCAATTTTTGTCTTTGATGAGTGATTATGAAAATTCGGTGTTTTCATTGATAAACAGTTGAATATTTCCATTGTTTCTTTAAATATCATACTTTTACTTTGACTTGTGACTAAGCATTAAATCAAATTCATATTATTGTTCTCGAAGATGTTTTATGTTTGCTCAAGACAAATAGGCAAGATTACCATCTTTTGAGGCTATGATTGAAGGCCATCTTTGGGCCATTTGAGCTAAAATGCCCCACCCTATTCAATTTTACCTTTCTAGTACTCATTTTGAGCCTATTAAAATATTTGCCTATATTCTTTGATAAGCTAAATTAACCTATACACTTTACATCATTTCTGAAATTTAGCCTTAACCTTCTTATTTCTGAGAAATTAGGAACAAGGGATGAGATAAATGAAAAGAGAGTAAGTGAAAAAGGTATTGAGTTGTCGTGTTTACGTAGAAGTATGGTAAAAATTAAATGAAGAAGAGAGAAAAGAAAAGAAAATCTGAAAGAAAATGAAAAAGTGAGATATTTTGAAGGAATGAAATTCAAAGAAGAAAAAAGTGTGAGAAAAGAAAAGAAAGTTTGAGAAAAGAAAAATGAAAAAGTATTGGAGAAAAAAAAAAAAGAGAAATTAGAAAAGAAAAAGAAAAATCATAGCTAGTTCCTTTTCCAATTCTCAGAAAACTTTGAATATCAACTTCCTTTCGTTTATCTCCTTTACCTAAAATCTCATTACAACCCAAGAAAAGACCTTCATGATTTGATTTTGCCTTGGTAACTGCCTTGTGGAAAGTGAATGAATTGCATTTATGATGCTTAATATGACATGCTTAGGATGGACAAGTATCTTTCACATAAGATTTGCATACATTCTTGATCGCATCGTGTTTCTTTTATCATGTCAAACCATATATATTTTCTTTGTATTGATCTCTCACATCTGTGTGAAAACTTACCCATCATCGGAGTGTTTTTTATTTAGAGAGTCTATCTATGGTGTGGGTTGAGTCGACGCATGAGATCCGGCGGTTTATTGTTTGAATTAGTTTTGAGATAAATGAAACTTAGTCTAGGTATGCAGTCACTACACATCTATGCATGAATGGATTAATCATTTGAAAATTGGATCATTAGACTAATTTGAATAGACATGAGTATGATTGGTATGACATTGATGTTTTGGATTGAGAATATGCATGTTGAATCAATTAATGATTGTGCTTTATAATATATATATATATATATATATATATATATATATATATATATATTAAAACCATGTTTTGAAACTCAATTTTTCATATAGTTTGAAAATTTTTGAAGTTTGTGGGTAACTTCACTGTAAAACCTCAGGGGACACAACTCCTTCACTAGGGATCACCTAGGGATTTAAAGGCTTGTTGCATATGCTAAATGCAATCGTGTTCCCTACGAAAGTGGTACTTAATTTTTCATATAGTAGTTTGCTTTAGTTTTTATTTTTCCCTTTCTCTTTCCTTGAAAACTAGCAAAGTGTAGGTTTGGGGGTGTGATAGGTCTCGAAATTATACATAAATAATCTCCAAAATTATAGTTTGTGATGCTGGAAAAATTACACGCTAACCCTAAAATAGCGTAAATCCAGCAAGATAGGGGTTAGGATTCTCACTTTTCAATTAAAGCAAAAAAATAAAAAGGAAAATACGGGTAGAAGAAGATCTAAAGAATCGCTCCAAGGAAGAAAGTTGGCCTCACACCAAACCGCAAGCGGGAGAAGAATCACTCTTCTATTGAAAACTCATCTCAAGTTCTCTATAACTTGCACAAAGCAAAACTCATAATTTTTTTTCATTCATCATCAATACTAATTCTCATATGAGATTATAATGTGTATTTATAAAGAAAAAAATCCTAAGAATACTACTTAAAATAAAACTCCTAATCAACCATTAAAACTTTCTAATCTAACAGTCATAATTACTTTTATCTTTAATCCCTTTTTTTACTACACGACCACTTTTGAAGGGTCAAACGATGTCCGATTGACGTGAAATTGGTCTTATTTGAAAGCTTATCGAAGTAGCTTTCCAACAAGACAAGAATCACACAATTCCAACACATATTGGCAGACTTAGGACCACTTTTTCGATGGTTGCGCAGAAGGTGATGAGATTAACAGTCACATATCACATGTGTCTGACTCCTAAATAATTCAAATAAGGAGACTAATCCTAAAACAAACGACTTATTAAAAGAATCCTAATAAGAAAGGAAACTAAATCTAAATAAAATATTGCCTAAAATAATGTGCACAGGGGTCTTTAACGGGCCTTTTTAAAAAACCCATTTGTGGGTCCACTTTCTCTTTTGAAGTTTCCTCTTTTATCCGACCACGATTCAAACAGGCGGATCTAAAGTTCGCATCACTTTGTTATGCCTTTGGTAAATCTAATTTTATGCTTCTAGTGGATTTTGGCATTTTATAGGTTTAAATGAAGATTCGCAAGAATTGAGCTTTAAATTAATAGAAAGTAGAGGTTTCAAGCTTTCCAATGAGCCAAGAAACGGCCAAATCGGAGTTGTATATCAAAAATTATGAGGAAACAAAGTAAAGGGAAAAATACAAGAAAACAGTCATCTCGACCAGTCGAGATTGGATCTCACCAGATCGAGTTTGACTATACAGAAAGCAGTTTTTTATATCTATACATCTTGACAGGTCGAGATTGGGCAAAACATAGCAGTTTTATTATATTTAAAATAGGATTATTTCCTATCCGAGAATGGCTTCTTTCCTATTTGTAATTAGTCGTTTTAAGGTTTCTTTCCTAGTTTATCTCATTATACTAGAGCCTTATGGATCTATAAATAAGGACCCTAGTTTTAGATATAACTTTTTTCAATTCATAGTTTTCTAGAAATAGTTTTATAGTTTTTATAGTTTTCTAGATTTTGAGAGTTTGTGAGATTGAGAGAATTGTAAACTTTCGTTATATGGTCGAATCAGAGAGTTGTACTTCGATGATGAAGATCAGAACAAAGATGTGTGGCTAGTTTCCGAAGTTTGGGATCTCTTGTAAATCAAAGATGAGTAATTAATTTAAAGTTCTATTTCGTATTCTATTTTGAATTCTTTTATGATAATGATTGCAGGATTGAGATTCACTCTTGTTAATGACTTGTTGAGAATGATTCTAAAGCGTTTTATTTCTGTTTATGATGATCGTAATTGCCTTGTAGGGATTAGGATTAAAGTTTATAGAATACTCACCATCGAATTAGTACTTATAGTCTAGTTTGATAGGTTTCATGCAATGGTGCTTACGGATTAGATCGCTAGAGATTAAATGGATTATATCATCCCGACTAGTCCATGACTATGAATAGGATCTGATTACTTATCTTTAGTTTGTAGTGAAGAGAAGGTTATTACCCGGAATTTAAGTTAGATTAGGAATAGAATTGCGAGTTGATTATGAATTTGTGATTAAGAGGGATCCTAGATTGTTTCCTCTATTTCTTTCCAAATATGTTTTTATTGTTTTCTCTAGATAATCATAGTTAGATTTACTTCTAAAAACTCCTTTCTAATCGAGACTTTAATTTAGATAAACAGATAGTCCTTGTGGTATGATACTCTTAGTACTTGCCCTAGTTTCACGAACTTGTGCACTTGCAAGGTTTACATTATTTAACAATCATTATATGAACCTCAATTTCCAATAAGAAGCTCACATTGAAATACTGGTCACCAGAGCTGGTAACATAGTATCTTGCAAAATATCATCTTATTCATTGATTCCATTCTTTCAGAGAATAAACTACAACTGCAAAATAACTTGAATTGTTCTCTGTGAAGGCATGTATAAAAAGCAAAAGTTTAGTGACCTAAAATGCTAGGGAAACTTCTTCAGTAGCTCATCATTCGAAGCAATATTGGAATCAGTGTGTGTCTGTGTGTGGATGGGTGGGTGGGTGTGAAAGTTTGATCAATGTGTTTTGATGGGCTTGTGCATATCTTCGATAACGTCGGCGATTTTTACTCTTTCGGAAACCTCACTTTTTGTCATATACTAAGGAGGCTAAAGCTGTGGCAGGACCCCGTACTTGAGGCAAACCTGCGATATCTTTTTTTTTTGGCAGACTTCTTAGCCAAAACCCTTTTGGCTTAGAGTCCTCTCCTTTTTCTTTTGGTTCCCTTGTTTTATATTATGACTACTGTACTATATTAGTTTCTTTTATAAAAAATATTTGCTTTACTGATAACATAGGTATATATATATCATCATCAAAGCCTTATGCTATCCATATGAGGTCGGCTTTGCAAGTCTATTTCTCCACTCACTTTTATATATATATATATATATATATATATAGTCTGTGTGTGTGTTACACAACAATTATATCTTTACCTATGGATGCCTAAAACCTCAGATCCTTTACTTCTCCTAAGTAATTCACATTGATCTCTAACGTGCAACAATTCATCTAAAATGATGGATCTTCAGGCCTTCTAGAGAAGGTGTATGTTCCCTCTATTTGGTTATCATGAAAAATAATGTGACTACGCGTTTAGAGTTGTACATAAATGCAAAGGAAATGGTGATTTAGAATTGTAATCCACTTTAGGAAATGGGGTACGCACCTTTTGTTTGCAGGATCTAGCAAAATATTGCTTTTCCTCAAACTCAAAGATTTGAAAATTTATCTTTTTAACCTTGAAATATGTGAATGCACATTTTGTCACAGGAACTTGCAGCTAAGAAGTTTGTACGCTATTTTCAAAATGGAGTGCCACTCTAAGGGGAGTTGCTCCCATAAAGCTAACATATGTAAAGAATTGTAAATATATATTATAATCAGCCTTGATCGAAGATAAATGTTGGCACTTCTCATGTCACACCAATTAAAAGAGATGTCAACACGGGTATTGACCTAAGGAACAGAGTGTTGGGGTATTATGATAGCGATGATCAAATTCCTATAATGCATGAAACATTTGAAACAGCGTTTTCATACTTGAGTTTTGCCAATTCCTGCTGGACCAACCAACTCTGTCAAAGCACCAAATGGGATTCCTCCGCATAGAGCGTCATCCAAGCCTTTTAAACCTGTTGGAAGATGGCCAACCAAGTATTCATTCTGGGCTCGATCCTCCATCAGCAAGAGAGCCTGGAAAGAACTAAAACCATATTTATTAACAGAGAATGGACATCTCTGCATTTACTTTTGAAGCATTAGCAATATATAATCAAATAGAAAAAATGTAAAACAATTTAAACTCCTTTTCGGTATGCAAGGGTTACGGTTTGATATGGTGGACATGCAATTTCGCTGATGTGAGCTATAGCAGTTGTTACTTCGTCCAGCCCCACATCTAATAGCTCCATCAGCTCAAATTCAGTTAAAGATAAAGCATCCTGCATGAATGCAAAAAAGACATCTTTTTCAAATATAATAGAAGGTCACCTTCCTAACAGCATGAATTCTTTCAATTTGCATGAACTAGCACAAAAACGGGGAGAATAGTGGGCATATCAAGAAAATGATAATTTATATCTGTTACTAATTTTTAAAATCATTTCAGTAATGTATTAGCTATTACCCTGAATATTAAACCATTAAGCGTTAAAATATGGTTACTAAATTGGGAAGAATCTATAACTTCTTGTACCAAGTAATTGTTTTTCTGACAAGTGATTCCTATACTTCTAAATGTGTAAATTATATGCAGTAGTGTAGTTACAAGTACCCCCAGCATCAAAATAGACATACACCTCATACTCAGATGCATCCATCATAGGGTGAAACAGCTCCAAACTTTCAAAGTTTTGACGTTGTTGCTCACAAATGCATCCTACACTCTCTCTCTCTCTCTCTCTCTCTCTCTCTATATATATATATATATATAAGTGTTAGAAAGTGTTAATATTTGACCCTTTAAACCTAAAGATTGTCGTCCGATGAAAGCTATTTAATATATTTTGTGTAGTTTTAGTGATTTACAGGTCTAGAGATAAGTTGAGCATAAAATAGCCCAAGAGTTCAGAAAATAATGTGAAATTCATGCAACCATAGGTCATCTAGAACTTATCCCGACTTACAAGTCTATTTTGACTTCTAAAACATCATATTCGTGAAATTGCTATTTCGCACAAAGTTGTAAAGCTTGTTGTCTTCTTTCCAACGCACAAGAATCGTGTCAATCCGAGTTTGGAATAAAGAGTTATGGCCAAAATACCAAGACTGTGTCTGTTGAAGAGCCAGTGGTCACGAAAATTTGGAAAAATCATTCGATCGATTTTGGGCGAATTTTCACGTTTTTAAAGCTCGAAAATGAATTGAAGTGAACCAAAATTGATCAATCAATTTTGAGAATCGATCGATTCTAGGACGAATTTTCATGTTTTTAAGGCTTGAAAATGAATTGAAGTGGACCAAAATTGATTGATTGAAAATTATAAAGAAATGTGTACATTTAATTCGGACTAAAATTGATCGATTGATTCTGAGAATCGATCGATCAATTTAAGTGATCAGGAATGCAAATTTGAAATTGAAAATTTGAGGGGGAAAATGATAGGCTTTCCAAAGAGAACCCTATAAAAGGCAAAGTTAGAGTTAGGGTTGAGGATATCTTTCTCACACATTGTTGTTATTTTTCTCTCTACTTTTTCCATCAGTTTTAGCATTTAGAAATGGGAATAGCCCTAATCTTGTAAGAACCATTGTACGGAAGATCGAAGTGTAGCCGTTTTGTTAATCAAGTAGCACTGTTGTGGAACGTAATCGGGTAATTTTTAATGAATATTTATTGCTTTATTTCATTTCATCTGATGTTTTGTGTAGAGATGTGTGGCTAAATTTTTAGGGTTTTAGGATCTAATGAATCCCACCTGAGAGCTTATTCATAGGTCAGATCCATGGTTGAAAATGATACTAGATGTTTGTGTGGAATTATTGACATTTGTTCTTGCCTATTGTTGGTTTCTAATCACGGATACGAGATATGAGATTTAGTCATGCTTCCCATGATCTTAGATCTGTGATTAGAAATACTAATTTGGATTCTATCAGTTAGAATAGGCTCTTTTATTCATTGTTGTTAAATTCATTTCAAATACAGTGAATGTGATGCGGGACGACACGCTAAAACTCTAATATGCGAATTTGGGATTAACTTTAAAATGAATTGAATAGCGGAAATATTCAAAATCATGCAACACATAAAATTAATTTAATGAAATTAATAAAACAATTAGATTAATCCATTTTAGCGTTCGCATGCGTGAGAATTTTTTTACCCAAAAAAATTGCTCCAATGAGGGAACTTGAGTTTCACTCTAGTTTAGGGCATCAATCGACAATCGCAATATCGTCTCTTGACTCCTCAGGGATTTTAAATGAAATAAGGCTAAAAACAATTCAGTAAAAGGAGAAAGATTTGGAATTTTGATTTTTATCAACGGAATTAAAGAAAGATAATACCTAACAACAACTTGAAAAAAGACAAAATAAATGGATAGATTCCAAGACTTCACACCAAGGGTTTTCCGAAGCTTCACACCACGGCTGTATGTCGGCTTCGCACCAAGTTGCATGAGAAACGATTGTTCACTCCTCGAGGTTTGAAAGATTCACTCCCACGGTTAAAAACTCTTCACAAGCTCTCTAGGGTTTGCACAAAAGCAACTCTCTTTTCATTCAATAATCAAAAACTAATTAATAAAGTGTTTACAATGCTTTTATATAAGCTAAGAAAACCCTAAACTACATAAAACTCGTAATAAAATAGTCCTAAAATAATAGACTAAAAATAATAATTTTTGTAACAAAAATAGAAATTTTCGCAAGTCCGTCGCTGGGAGGAGTCGTCCACGGCATGCTGTGGGACTGTTTACAGCGCACTGTGGGATAGCACGTTGTTGCACTAATCACATCGCGTTGTGGGACAGCGTGTTGTTGTACTCTTCACAGCGCACTGTGGGACATGTTGTTGTGTCTTATTTTCTGCCTTCTCTTTTAGTTTCCTTTTTATGCTTTCATCTCCCTTGTTTTGTTGAATGTCCTCATCAATACTCCCCGAGCGGGAAAAACTCATCTCCGATGAGTTAGGGAACCCACGAATGTCATACTTCGGAAGCTCAACTCTTGGCTTTCCTTTCCACGCTGTGAGATACTTCTGATTCTTGCCTTCATTGGCATGGAAGCCTGGAAATTCTATAACCTTCTCAATCGACCCTTTCTCATATTGGATAGGTAAGGAACGGGATAGAAACTGGATAAATGGGTGTGATTCGATTGGGTGCTCAAGAAGGAATGGATCAAAGGGCGGGGTTGTGGGATCTAGAATAGGCGTAAGATCCGTCACGACAACGATCGGATGGCTACCCTTGTCTAGAGGAAGATCTAGACCTCCATCATTACCCTTTTCTGATAATGGAAAAAATTTCATATGCTCGCGAATATCAGGAATTAACACAAAACCGTTAGTATCAAATTCATTAAATATATTCAATGAGTTAGTACGATCATGCGTATTTCTGATGCTCAATAAATTCCGACTGTTTATCCCATGCAAATTAAAATGATGATATGCTCCTACCAGCTCTAATGACTTACTTGGGATGGACACACTATCAACACCGTCCTCGGTAATAGGAACTGTCCTAATGCAACCTACGGCTTTGACCAAAGCTTCACCTTCATCATCACTTGGTGTTTCACACGGTTCATACACTTCTTCGTGTAATTCGTTGCTCTCTTTCTCGGCATGCTCCTGAATAATCAAGGTTTGGCCCTTATTGGGACGTTGGGATGCAAAGTGACCAAAACCTTGATACTTATAACTGTTGTGGAGCACGCCTAGAACTCTCGCTCATTGGTCCCTTTCCTTTGTCAATCTGAGGAGTCATGGATTTTATGGATTAACTAGAGGCAGTACTTCCCTTTGCCGTAGGATTAGATCGATACTCAAATTTGGAGGACTTAGATCGGTCATTATTGGGGGTGTCAAGATACCTTTCTAATTCTTCAACCCTAGCGAAACATTCCTCGAGATTCGCAACGGGATAAGGAATGAGTTCCCTCTGTAACTCTGGGCGAAGACCCATTCGAAATCAGGAGAGGGTAACTTTTTTTGGCTAATCGACGTCAGCCTAGGTCATCAGGTCTTCAAACCGATCAATGTACTCTGTGACTAGAAAATCTCCTTGATACAATGGCTGCCACTGATCAAGAATACGTTCATCATATGATACGGGAACGTATTTTTCATGCAGTTGGACTTTCATCTCAGCCCATGTGGAAATAGGACGAAGACCCTGGATTTGCCTACAACGCTCTACTCCCATCCAATAAAGTCTAGCTTGACCCATAAGCTTGACTTTGGCAAATCTAACCTTGCGTTCTTCGGACATGGCATACCACTCGAAGTAATTTTTCATGTTGGCGACTCACTCAAGAAAGACCTTGGTTTGTCTTTTCCTGTCAAAAGTAGGGGTGTCCATTATCACTGATTTCATGACCTTATCATCCAAATTGGTTTGGGCCTCACGTCGGGGAGGAACATCTCTCCTACAGTCACGGTTGTTGACTTTATTGTGATTCTCAGCGATGAGCTCATTAATCTCTTCGAAACGGGTCTCTAAAGCCTCATGTCGGGCTTATTGATCAGCAATGTGCTCATCTATCCGGGTTTGACTAGCGGTCACTTTAGATGCAAAATCTCTAATCAAGACTTCTAAGCTACAGGTATCCATGACGGAGTTATGCAAGACTAGATGGTGTAAGGCAAAGTATACTAAAATCAAGTGAACCCTAAAATCTATATAACACAAACAACCCTAAACTAAGACTGTGCTTTGATACCAAAACTGACGCGGGACAACACGCTAAAACTATAATATATGAATTTGGGATTAACTTTAGAATGAATTGAATAGCGAAAATATTCAAAATCATGCAACACAAAATTAATTTAATGATATTAATAAAACAATTAGACTAATCCATTTTAGCGTTCGCATGCGTGAGAATTTCCCGATATAGAAAAACGGCTCCGATGAGGAAACTCGAGTTTCGCTCTAGTTTAGGGCATCAATCGACAATCGCAATATCGTCTCTTCACTCCTCAGGGATTTTAAATGAAATAAGGCTTAAAATAATTCAGTAAAAGGAGAACAATTTGGGATTTTGATTTTTATCAATGGAATTAAAGAAAGATATGACAATAACTAGAGAAAAGACAAAATAAAGGGATAGATTCCAAGGCTTCACACGAAGGGTTTTCCGAAGCTTCACACCACGGCTGTACGTTGACTTCGCACCAAGTCACACGAGAAACGATTGCTCACTCCTCAAGGTTTGAAGGATTCACTCCCTCGGTTGAAAAATCTTCACAAGCTCTCAAGGGTTTGCACAAAAACAACTCTCTTTTCATTCAATAAACATAAACTAATAAATAAAGTGTTTACAATACCTTTATATAGGCTAAGAAAATCCTAAACAACATAAAACTCGCAATAAAAGAGTCCTAAAATAATAAAAGACTAAAAATGATAATTTTCGTAACAAAAATAGAAATTCTTGCAAGTTCGTCGTTGGGCGGAGTCATCCACGGCGCGCTGTGGGACTGTTCACAGCACATTGTGGGACAACGTGCTGTGGGACAGCGTGTTGTTGCACTAATCACAGCGCGCTTTGGGACAGCGTGCTGTTGTACTCTTCACAGCGTGCTGTGGGACAACATGCTGTTATGTCTTATTTTCTGCCTTCTCTTTTAGTTTCCTCTTTATGCTTTCATCTGCCTTGTTTTGTTGGATGTCCCCATCAGAATGTTTAGGTTCTATTGTTTAGGGATTTGGAAGGGCAATACATTAAGGATTTATGTTGATTTAATTGTTAGATTTTCCATAGCTTATTGATTGGCTTCGATAATCTATTTGGTTTTGCATCTATTTAATTTCAACCGTCGGATATGATATTGTGAGTAATAAACCAAGGATGGGAGGATTTAGTATCCTAACCCTACCTCTTTTCTCGTGATTATAATCATTATTGTGTGTTTCGTTTATCTTTTCATCTCTCAAACTTTGGTAGGTTAGGTTAAGATTGTCATTAGTTCAAGTAAGCTCTTAGATTGATACTTTGTATCATTTTAAATTCTATCTGACATCTTCGTAGGATTGACCTCGTACTCTACACCCGTTTACTACGATACGACTCGTACACTTACAAGTAACACTTTTAGATTCACAACATATATATATATATATATATATATATATATATATATATATATATATATATATATATATATATACGGTCAAGGTCCACATGAGAGCTCCACGTGGCACCCAAACTAGTATTTTGGTGCCATCGCAGGGCTCGAGTGCATTGTTTAGATTAGATTGTTAAAAAAAATTCAAAAAATCATCTCCACCATATGTTTTTTGAGTCTTGAAATCTCATCATCAGCTCTATCTCATCTGCTTGATTCGGCCTTGCGAGTCCTATTTCTAGGTGCTAAGTTGTGTAACTTCACAATCCTTCATGTCCCTTTTCAAGGTTCTCTCCAGGTCTTCTCTAGTACTCTTCTTCTTCTACTTGCTTGTGCTTGTAGCATTTCAACCCTTCGTACATGGTCGGCTTCTGATGAATATATCCAAACCACCTCAAAGGACATTCCATAATTTATTCCACTCTCAAATTTCCTCTTTTGTACTCGTTCCAAACTTTATCCTTTCATGTTACTCCACACATCCATCTCAAAATATGCATCTCGGTCACATGTACTCTTATCTTCTTATCTCTTTTTCGTAGCCTAACATTCCGCATCATATAATATGGCAGGTCTAACCCTCGACTTATAAAAACATCCCATCAATCTAAGTAGAACACACACAATATATATGATAATGCTTAAAAGAAACAGTGTTGACATCGATTTGGTAATAAACTAATAATGGTTTTAAATCTCACTATTATCCACATAATAGCAAAGTTGGAACACCCAACCCCCATATCCTGGCCCAATGCTTTGCAAGCTCTGTACTTCCAAAGCAAGTTCTTCAAAGGAAATTTCTGCGAAGTGCGACAAAACAAGGTTAAGAGACATCCATGTACTTAAATAAGTTACGGGTAACAGGTAAAAGCAAGGTGCTCACAAGTATCAGTCCAATCTTTGGATTGGTACATATCGGCCGATACAGCCGATTTTGAGAAAATAATAATAATAATAATAATAACAATGAAATTTTTTGAAAAATAAAATAAAAAATACAAAAAAAAAAAAGAGAAAAAAAGAAAGTATCAGCCAATACTGTCTTGGCATCGGCTGATATTGTCCCGAATATATCGGCCAACACATATCATTATCGGACCAATCCCCCTAATACCATACTGATATTGGTACTGGTATCAGCATCAGTATCAGGTTGGACAGAAACCAAGATGTATTGGTATTGGCCAAGTTTTAATACGATGGTCAAAAGCAAGGGGTGGCTTCGGACTAAAAAGAGAAAAAAAAAAATGGCCACTATCAACTATACTAACCAGTTATGGACACTGGCAGCCTAAACTGAAATCTTTTGGTGAGAATCAAGTTTTAGCACAATATTTCGAATCTGGCAATTGAAAAGGAGATCGGATTTTATTGTCTTAAATTGAAGAAGTGATTTTTTGCTCGGAAGTGAATAAACTGAAACAATGCTTTCGCCTATGGTCAAGTATCATATTTAGTGTTGGGGTTAGTTTTTTTTCTTTATAATGATAGATATCCCAAATCATCCTGCTAGAGCCCCATTCACCACATTCATGCCTAGTAGGTCTGACTAAGCCATGAAAGTCAATGGTAAATCCAATTCCATGAATTTATCATACTGTGGAGGTTCTCCAAACATAATACTCTCGTTAGATAATCAGATACCGAAATGTTGCACCTGATACGTCTCGATATTGTTAGATATTCTGATCTATAATACAGTTTCTCCACTACAAAAAAAAAATTAATATTATCAAAATTCATAAGTACGCTATCATCCTAATCCTAAGGACCTAAACCTTAATCCCTTTATGGTTACACTCAATAAAACCAATTCAAATCCGAAATATCTCACCCAAACCCAGATCTAATGAGAAAAGAGATAATAAATTCCAAAAAATGTAAAGTAAATTTTTGCCTTCCACTCAGAAGATCAGAACTGCATAAAATATTGTTTCCAAAACGTGTGAAACCCTTCAAAATTAGTTTTGATTACATACTATTTTGGCATTTATATATGCATTGACGAAAGGCTCAACCTCTTTTCGACATCTAGTGCAGCCTTGAGGCTTCCAGTTCCTAACCAACTTGATTCTCAAAAAGTTGAAGATAATAGAAGAATATCTCCTCTTCCATTAAAGATACTGACGCTTGTTTTGTACTACCTCTCATAATTTTCTTTGTTTTTTTGACAAAAAAATGGATTTCATAATACATATGAAAGCTTAAACATAATAAATTTATCTATAAATCGAGTATAGCCTGCTCAGGCCAAACAACATAAGATCAATGTTACCATGTTCGTTGATTTGCTCAATTCGAGTTCAGGTTCACGGTATTCCACTATCTAGTGGACCCAATTCAGTAGAGGTATGATGAGTTTAAATGAAAATAGTGTAAAATACCATTGATTTTTATAACAAATAAAAGCTTTATAGCTAGTTGGTTAAATCTCTACTTAGAAAAATGAAGCTTAGGCTCAAATCATTTATCAAAGTCCGACTCGATTGAAGGGACATTTTTATAAGAAGCAGTAAGACCTGCCATTCTATACGGTGCAGAGTGTTAGGGTACAAGAAAGCCCCAAGAGATAGAATGTATGAGGCTGAGATACGTAGGTTAAGATGGATGTGTGAAGTAAGAAGAAAAGATCAAATTAGGAACGAGTACATAAGGGAAAATTTGACGGTGGCACGTATAAAGGAAAAAAATAACGGAATGTTGCTTGATGTGGTTTGGACATATCCATTGGAGGCCTGAAGGAGACCCTGTATGAAGGATTTAGAGGCTACGAGCACAAGGAAGTAAGAGAAGAGAAAAGCATCAAGAAAGGACATGAAGGATTAGAGAGTTTCGGAGAGCTTAGAGCTGATTAAAAACGAGTGAACACACGTGGCAAAAGGATCATCAATCTGAACCATCCAAATACCAGAGGAACATATTAATGGGTCGTGGCATCACATCAATCCGATGATCCCAACCGTCTGATCGAGAGCCACAGTTGACCAGTAAAATAAAAATAAAAAACGGGATGCATTGATTGGATGGTTACAATCGTCCATACCATACGATTTCTGAGCCGTAGCCCGTCCACTTTGTAGTATTGATGATCACATATTTTTATATTTTTTATGAATAATTGATGATCACATATACTACATAAAAAGTAGAGATAAGCCCAAATAATTTATACTGGAAACTTCTTTATAAATCCTATAAATATAAAATGAAATTGAAAAACAAAATTAAAAAATTAAAAATTCAATACCTGATCTCCTGAACCGTAACCAAAACCATGGAATATGATTCAAATTTTCTGTGATAACAAACAAATGAACACAAAAGGCAGAAGGTTAAAGGAAGTGGGGTACCTTGGCAGTGAGGAGATTACGCGCTGCAAATATATTTGCAATGGATTGGCGTAGACCCATTTGGCTGATGAGCTTGTTTGCCATCTTTTCCCCTCTACTTTCCCGCCCTTTCAATTGCAGAATTTGCAGTGCCTTAGACACTGCTCGTGGTAACTTATTCCTCACTCAGTCATAAAACTATGCTGGTGTTACTACACACCAACTTTTAATACAACCACCTCACTTAAGCAAAGATCCTTTTTTTCACCCCTTTCTTCCACAAAGTAGACCTCCGGATCATAGTCTTACCATTATGTGCCAGATTTTAATTCTACATGACAAACAATATCTATTGTTATGAATATTGGGACAAACTCGTCCATCTGATTTGAGCAGTCAATGAATTTTTTATTTGTTTTAATGTGGTGGCTCTAACACAAGTTGGTGTGGTAGTAACACTAGCCTAGTATTAAGCTGCGTTGCCCATTGGAAGCCTCTGAAATGTTATTTAGGCTACCATCAAGCAACCCTGATTCGCTTTGAGTAGAATGAGCTTCAAAAAGTATTTTAAATTGTGTAATATATATTTGAGTTGATTAAGAAAAGAAATTCAAATGATCACTTGATTAGTTATAAAACTTAGAAGCCAAAGGTTCAAACCACCTCTCTATTACTTCGAAATTCTGTTTACAAACCAAATGGCCACCAATAATCTATCACTTCATTTGTGACGCGCAATCGAACCGAATGACTTACGGTGACTACGGGTAGCTTTATTAATACCCACGAAATATTTGACGACACTTACATGAGTGAGTGCTTACTTATGACTATAGTATTTAGGGAAGACGCTTAATGGCTCTATTTCTTCAAAATATTTCAAAAAAATAAATACCACTAAAAACTTTAAACGTACTCATTTTATCACACACTCCATATTTTCTGGGCAACACCTCTTTTCTTCAAGAACATTCTGACAGAGTCTTTTTCTTTTTCTTCTTCTTTTAGGGTTTTAAAAGAACTTTTATGATTTTAAGAATGTTTCATTCCAGAAGAATAAATGAGTTTCAAGAGGGTTTCATGGATTTTAATCAATGAGTTTCATGAGTCTCATTCTAGAAGAAGGGGATTTCAGGGTTTTCATTTTAATGGTTTCGTGAGTCTCGTTCTAGAAAAAGTGGATTTCAAAGGTATCATGGTTTTCATTCCAATAGATTTGTGGGTCTAAAAAAGAAGTGTGTTTCATAGGGTTGTAAGACTCACCGAAATAGAAGACTTGCCAGAATGTACAAGTCACTGGAATGAAGGAGAAAGAAGATGGTGACCGGCACCTAAATGGGTAAGAAAAAAATGGGCACACATAATGGGTGCTACACTAATCATTCATTACTGTACAAATGGTACAATTTTTGGCTTGCACATGTCTACATAGATGCCCTCAGAGATTTCATGGGTGTTAATAAAGTACTCACATCTAAATTCCTCTAGTTCATCAAGTTAACCATATATTCTATGTGATTTGATAAGCCCATGATCTCAAGACCTCTATGGTGAAAAGATTAGAGTCTAAACAATTGAGTCTAAGTCATCATCTTATTCAAAGAAGTCAAAGGCTATCCAGAATTAATGTATCATAGACAGCATGATAAGTTGATAACCATTACATCCCAATTTCTTGCACCAAAGATCATTAGATCATGATACATCTATCAACCAACACACATGACAAATATGATTTCATGTGACACATATCCCATAAATGACCTAAAATTAATAGCACCGTAGATTTGCATGATAGCTATTAATTTTAGATGATTCCTAACTCAAATAATGGGGATTATTTTTCATTCTAATTTTCTGCACCAAAGAATTTTAGATCATGACACACCTATGACACGGCACACATGATAATTCCATATAACACATCCAAGATAGTGAGCCACAGTAAAAGTTGCACTTCCGCCCCCATACTTCACTAATTCAAACAACAGCTCCCCTTCCTCCAACAAAACATTATCGCAATGCAGCCATTCAAACCAATTGAAGCCCTCATTTTTGCCCCTGCAATCAGAGGCTCAATCACAGGTTTCAATCCTTCTTGAACATTTTGGATATTTATTTATTTATTGATAAAATTCTCTCCTAAATTCATATCTTTACCATTCAAAATCTAATAGCTTTGATCTTCACTGAGACACATTGGATCTAGAGCACCTTCTGCTCCAGTTTCTTTCTTTTTTTCATCAGAACCTTCTGCTCCACTTTCATGTGGCATTCAATGTTGTTTTGTGCAAAACCATTGTATATTATTATGCGCATGTAAGAACAAAGGTTAAAATCGCATGTGTATCCAATCTCCTAAAACATATCTTCTGCATCCACAGCTAACTGATCTGTTTTGTGCTTCTTAATGCCAAGGACTTGGAGTATACTCCTAGTGGGACACAAAGATTCATCGAAAAAGCATCTCCATTGTGTGATTCCAGGCAGTCATATGCCTTTGAAATGAACGGTTACCATATAAACCTCCAAACTTGTTTTAGCTGTTCATTTAAAAGATGTTTTTTGACTGCTTTGAATCACATGATGGGAATAATTCTTTGATGCAATTGACCAACCATATTTTTACATTGGGTCCTTTGGATCAAGCGATACACCTGATGAAAAATGGTGCTACATGTAACCAATCAGTGACCTGTTCCAATCTAAAAGATGGGGATTTGGGAACAGGTTGGTTACCCATAATAGCTATTATAAAATTAGTAGGAAAAGTACCCACAACGCAAGCATTTATGAGGGAAATTTGTTTCTTCACTTACCCTAACGCTTTCAGCTTCAACATCATACTCAAAACCTCATCAAATAATCAAGTCTTTGTAATACTCCGAGAAAAACAAATGCACCAAAAAAAACACAGAAATTGTCCAACAAAATTCTCAACAGAAGCTCTAAACACAAAGGGAACTACCATCTATCGCCTCACTGGGAGGCCCCAAGCCACTTTGAGAAATTCTCGAATTCAGTGTAGTCACTGTCTGATATCATGGTCTGGTACCACGCCTTACCTGCAGCTTTAATCTTCGCCGCTTCATCCTACAGAAAGGATCATTACATGAAAACAACAGTCAATTAAACGTCATGGTCGTAAAAATATAGCATGCAGTTTAAATCTTGAAGGCTTTTTTCTCCGACATAAAACAGCAAACAGAGCAGAATTTCAAGTTTGCGGTATAAGATAGAATAACTTGAACTGAATTTGGCAAGCCATAGATTGTACAGAAGATCAAGAATAAAGGTACCTGTTGTGCTAGAGCATCTTTTCCGCTTTACAATTCAGGGGAAGAGTTCATCTCTATATATAAGCAATGCACAACAATATTCATTTGGGGCCAATAAAGAAAGGGTTAATGGGAGGCTAGGAGATCACCTTGGCTTCAAATAAAGCCCTCACTGTCCCAATGTTTGGGCCATGTGGCCGACGTTTTTTGGCCAATCCAATTGTCTAAGTGGCTAAAAATCTTATGAACACCGACTCACAAAAACATGCTTATCAAGCAAAACATTCTAACTATTTGATACAAGAAGTTTACTATCAACAGTTGCTCATATCTAATGTAAGGGTCGTACTCCAGTGCTTAGCTATTTGATGCTACTATCCTCCAAGGGGCTTACGTTTTTTGGTCATGAAGGTCATAAGATGTTCTGGCACTTAAACAACTTAGGTAGGTAAAAACTGTGAGCCACATGGCACCATGACTTAAAAGAGTGAAGGTGTGAATTTTATCTTACGCCTGAGATGAGAAAAGTCAATCCCATAAAGAAATGTGTTGTCAGATCTCTCGGTTGACAAACAATGTATAAAACCGTAAACCGGATGAGACCACGCATGTATATGAGAATCTTTTTAAGATGTTCAACTCTATTCAGGAGTTCAAACTTAGAAGGGGGAGGGCCATTCACGCCTCACTACTACCATCATTCAAGCCACTTGTTAGTGAACTATAATATGCTCAAGCTTGGGTGTATCAGGGCAAGATGATAAGGAAGTTTACGGGCAAGTAAGGTTGGCAAGCCCATCTCGCAGACAATTACATAAGCCAACATCCCTGACAAAAAAGAAAAAATCAGGTGCACTAGAAAAAATAAGTCTTCCAAAATATTCCCCTTAGACAGAAAAGCAAAGGAAATGACCACGATAACAGCAAGGTAAAGGACATAAAGGAGGGAGAGAAAAGTCAAGGTCAGGGGATTATGGTTATTTTTCAGTATGGTTTCAAAATTGTGAGGCATGAGGATTTATTTCCTTATAGATAATCATTGTTTAGTGAGAGAGAGAGGATTTGGCTCTACCTAATATGTTGTTTGATAGAAACCAACTTCTATCACTGTCTCATATTATTAAATAAAAATGCAATAGCCTCTAAATATGTCAAAATCTCACATTTATAGGTTTTAGTGCTCCTAAAAGCTGTAAATGTCGGCCAGCATTCAAGCAATGAGAGATCAACTTTAATAGATCTACATCTATTGGTGTCACTGATAGCTCACTAACGCTATTGAAATACAGGCCTTATTCAGAAAAAAACAAAAAAAGTTTCACAATAATTATGCGGTCCAAGATCGGCATGACATATGTAGTTGTTTTTTCATGGCTTATTGGACGAGTTGGAGATCGTTGATCTGACTCCCGTGCCCTAGAAAATCCATAAATTGATGAGTGGCAATTCTATGGTTCTTCGTTACAAATGATTTAACTGAATAACAGTATTATAGTGAGCCTCGATTGAGTTCATAATCACTTAAGTGTGATTTAATGTCCTAAGGTTACATGGTGTGGTTGCCACTTCGCAGGATGATATGCTATCATCAAGAGAACTAACTCATACTCCTCTAACATCTTAGCCTTAAATGTCCTTAGTTGTATAAAAACAGAAAAAGGGCAGAACTCACAGGTTGATCTTCTGCATAGTTCTATCTTATATAGGTAGTGGCATCATTTTTCTCAATCAAGCACCTTGTTTAAACTCCTCTCAAAAAAAAAAAAAAAAAAAAAAAAGCACCATGTTTAAACTTAATCCACATGGGGTGTGTGTAAATGTACATAATGGATGTGAGTTCAAGTATAACCTTATTCACTACCATAATGAGTCGCTTAGGGCTCGTTTGGCTAGTGGAAGATGTATCTCCTATAGGATATGGTTTTTTGGGGGGATAAGAGTTTGCACCAAGAAGATGGGTGAATTTATACGGCTCGTCCAGAAGATCGGACTAAAAGACTAATTTTCACATTTAGGTCACCTTGTAAATTGACTAGAGTTGGAGTATCAAAGGGTTGCTCGAATTGGTAATTATAATATATTGATAGCACATATATTAATGTATTCAGATACCACACGTTAGATTTTATCAATGACACCATGCGGGATTCTCATGCATAATTGATGGAGGAAGAAGTTGCTCAAGAAACACACCACTACCACGTGGAAGTGTGCAACCCAAACACAAAAGATGATCCATCACCCAGGAGATTTATTTTCTACCCTCCCATCTTCCACAAACAAAATGGGAGGGTATAAGATATGCCAAGTAACTGACTTGCAAATTCAAGTAGAACATTTTTCACTGAGACATAACACTGGTTCCATAAACGAAGCACCTATGAGCCTTTGATTCTCAACAACCCTATAGAATAAGATCAAACAAATTGCTCCATCTCAATATCAGCATGACTCTCAAGTCAAATCTCTCGGTTCCAATGCAACCCATGTGCAAGGAAAATGGTGTTTACTGTCCACACACCCCAAAAAGCTTTTAAATAATTTGAATAAAATAAAATATTTTTTATTTATTTTGAATTTTCAGTTTGAGAAACCAATTCAAATCATTCCAAAATTTCTTGCCCATGCCTTTTGTGTGCAGGCATCCACAATATGAAATATAACTTATACAAGTTAAGTGGTTATTAATTACTAATACGCCAACTGTTTAAATAACCAAAGCCATTATTTATCGTCAGACTAGACATTTGTTCTCATCTATAGAAAGCATTTGACATTTAAATTTGCAGAAAAATGAAAAAAATTTACATTTAAACAGGAAAAAAGGAAAATTGTCCTTAATTTCTATAAAAAAATATAGGAAGATAAACCATATCCTAAAAAAAAGGATGAGCCTCCAATAAAGATGATGAGTTCTGATAAAGAAAAAAACTAATATCCAATTAACATACATGCAAGATAGAACCGACATCATCTAATTAAATGATCATACACAACAAAAATCCCATCATAAATGAAATTGAAGCCAACAACAAATAAGAGAAGATTCTTCAAACACAATTATGAATATTTACAGCATATTTTTTATATAGGTAAGCTGGACTCGAACCTGCGCCCTTGAGGTTACAATATTGGTAACTGTCCATTGTACTACAGCCATGGTTTTAAATATTGCCAGAGACGTGAAGCGAGTGGCAATGCAGTTCGCGCCTGGGGCAAAGCAAAACGATAATCATACCATGTAACACCCCAAGATGCTGGGAGAAGTTTACCTTTTTAAGGATATTTTGTATAAGATGTTATACTGATTTCACAACTGAAAGCGTACGAATTGTCAATTTTGTACACATGGCACTATTTTGACTCACTATGTGCTCTATTTTAATACAATCATAGGCTGCACCCAATCTTTGTGATGATATATATCACACTTTGTCCAAATTGCGCTATAATATCACTATAATATCAGCCATTGTTTTTTTTAAATGGCTAATATTGAAGCTCATTGATCGGACGTTTGCATCATCCTATAGGTTTGATTCCTTTTTTTTTTAATAACCTGGGTATCCAGGCCTCTGAGAGCACCCGCCTAATCCCAGGGGCACATGCGCAACCCAAATTAGCACATGCGGGGTCAGCACGGGATATAAATCCCTAGAGTGGCCTCAAGGGGGGAGGTGATTCGAACTCAGGTTTCCTGCTTTTGGAAATAGGTTTGATTCTTTAACTTAGATATCTTTCAATGATGACAGGCACTTGGACTGTTTAGTTTTGGACACAGATACAACAGTGAAGGGTACTTTAATGGTGTAATATATTCTAAATGATTTTGTATAAGATGTCATACTAGTTTCACAATTGATAGTGTATGAATCGTCAATTTTGTACACATGGCACTATTTTGACTCACTATGTGCACTATTTTAATACAATCCGAGGCTGTATCCAATCTATGTGATGACCCGTGAAGAGATATCATCATGCTTTGCCCAAATTGCAGTCTAATATCATCCATTGTTCTTATTTTTAAACGGCTAATGTTGAAGTTCATCGATCAGACATTTGCATAATATTAGTTTTGATTCTTTGGCTGAGATATCTTTCAATGATGGACAGCCACTTGGGCTGTTTAGTTTTATCACCTATACAACAGTGAAGTGTACTTTAATGGTGTAACAAATTTTAATTGTGTAAGATCATTTCAACACTATTTTTCATATCAGGCCGTCTAAGATGTCATACCTATCAAATAGGTCTCTGATTCCAGAGATTTAAAACTATGGCTATTTTCAGCAAAATGTAATAAATCACCAGCAACTAAAACTCAAAAGAGATCATCAGTAACAAATGTGCAATAAAATATACCTTAGGGAGCTCCTTCCTCTTCTTATCAAGCTTCTCCTTCCTTACCTTAACCCGCTGAGCTTCAGCAAGAAGTGCCATCCTCCTTGCAGTCTTCGCATACGGATTCAGCCTCACAAGAGCATCCAAATTCTTAAGCGGATTCTTCTTAACAGCCTTCCTTTTGATCTCCTTCTTAATCGGACGTACAACAGACTGCACCTCATCAGAATTAATAATCCTCGACAGATCCGCATTAACCATCTTCGATCTCGGAAGAACGTAACCTTTCTTCTTCTCCGACGCCTTCTCGAACGATCCATAAACTGAATCCAACTTTTCGAATGCCGATTTCGTCCAAATGATGAATCTTCCGAGATGGCCACCTGGTGCAAGCTTCAGCAGATTCAGCCGCTCAACAGAAGCAACCTCAACTCCCGGAATGTTCCGGAAGGCCTTGACTATCTTCGATCCCTCGGTTCCGTACACAATCAGAGGGCCTTTCCGCGAAATGTACCTCCGATTTCGCATTTTCCCCTTACCAGGACGTATCGCATGACTATCCTTCGCTTTCTCAGCGTCTGCGTACGCACCGATCTGCTTCAGCACTTTGATCGCCGCCGAAGTTTTCTCTACGCCTTCGGCGGAATCACCGATGACGAGCGGGATTTCGGGCACGTCTTCGATGCGGTGGCCGCGGGCGAGGACGAGCGATGGTACAGCCGATGCGGCGAGGGCCGATACGACTGCGTAACGCTTCTGGTTAACGTTGACGCGGCGGTGCCAACGGCGCCAGATCTTAGTGGGAGCGAACATGCGGCCGCCGCGGCACATGTTTCCGAACGCACCCTGTCCGGCACGGTGCGTGCCGCCGCCGGGTACACGGGGGATACGCGATACGGCGCGGCCCGTGCCCCACGACTCGGCAGAGGTTTGGTGGCCCGCACGCTTGCTGACGGCGTACGGCTGCCGGTGGTTCTTGGAGATGTTGGCGTGGACGAAGTTGACGATATCTGGGCGAATGGAGGCTTTCATGACGTCAGGGAGAGGGAGGGAGTTGCCGGAATCGGTGGCCATGTCGCCGTCGAGGGGTTGGATCGTGACGAGTGGTCGGACGGCGGCGACGGAGGACATGGTGGCGAGAGGAGGTGGAAATATATTAGGGTTTTGTTGAAGGGGTTTAGGTTTCTGTAGGAGGGAGTTAGGGCTTTGATATGGGTTTATATAGTTGAGGTGAACAGATGGTAAAGTTACTATAATGTCCCCACTGTTTGGATAAATTTACGGAAATGGAGAGTGACGATCAGCTGTAAAACGCTTATAAATTTGAGTTAGCATTAATACCCGACTTGAGCGCGGCCGCTGTTCTTCCAATTATTTTGACCGAACAAGGCATTTAGTTGGGTAAAAAAAACATGCGTTCAAACGGTCAGATGGATATCGTTTTCCACATGATAGATCTTCAGCTCATAAGCCAACTATCAAACGGTCAGATGTTGATTTTACATGATATGTATACCAAAAAGTGCATGTGACCAGTGTACATCAAATGTGGTTCACGTTCACGTTTTAGAATTTGTGCCACATGGCACTCAACATGTATTGTGCGGAAGATTATGACGAAAAATGATCTCCCTTATCCGATATGAAGCAGTCAATGGATTTTTCTTTGTTAAGTGAGGTGGATCTCCCTTATCTGATATGAAGCAATAAATAAATTTTTCCTTTGTTTAAGTGAGGTGGTGTTAAGATAGTTACTTAATTTGATTTAAAATGTGTCATGCAAAACACCATCTAAGCCAAGGCTATGACATAAAATTTTAATTGTCAAAGATTGGCACCAAATATGATCTCTATCAATCTGATTCAACACACACTACAAAAAAATAAGACTATTAGCGGCAGTCAAAAACTATTGCTATTAACAAAAAACTGTCGCTAATAGTCTTAATAGATTTTTTTTGCAACAAAAAATTGCCTTTCATAGTCATATTTTTTGTAGTGACAATTACCCATTGAATCAGATGATAGGCTTTGACTATGTCGAATGACAATGACGAGCTTTACAGAAACTCTTTAGAGAGTATAAGTATGGTGGCAATGATAGTTTGTGGGATATCATATTGACGGTATGAAACTTATCGGTCAACTGGTCAAGTATATGGTGATCAATCTCAAGGTGTTTCCACATTTATGGATTAGATCCAATATATTGATTGGTGATGGCCCAAAACATCTTTTTGGCATAATCTATAGCTGGGCAATGGTCAAGTCCTACTTGATAGAATCGAATTTCCAGTCCGTTGTTCTTGGAAATAAGAGACTCTTGACTTCACGTTATGCTATAAAAGGCCAAAATCAAGATAGTCAAAATTCTCTTATTTCCAAGGGCTGCGTATGGGGTAGGAGCTAACCATTGCCCATCTATGGCTGACTACAACCTTCTTAAGAAATGATTTCCCTCTAGACTCGGGAGCATTAGTCAGGTCTAATCAGGTTGAATAAGATTTCGATTTCAAACCATAAATCTTCTACCCTATTAAGGACCATTTCAAAATTCTAGATGGGATAGTAACTATCTTCATAAAAAGAAGACCTTTAGTTAAACCGATTACATTGGTTTAAGACTGAGATCGATCAAATAGAGAATCAAATAGCATCAAGCCGTCCAACATAAACCATAAAAGAAACGAAATTGAAAAAATAACCCAACCGCCCCCATAAGACAAGGAAGCTCTCAGCCTTAAAAGGGCATACGCACTCCGCACAATACCATGAATCTTAAGACAGGCACAGACTTCAAACAGCATGGGAGTCTGTGAGCATTTAAAAGTCACGTCAGCTCATTGTCTAAGATGAGTTTGCAATGATCCGTTGGCTTATTATAGCCAAATTCAAATATCAGTATATAGCAGCTGGACTGCATGCAAAAAACCACTGTTTCTTTCCCATTAATAGCTTCCTCTCCATATAATAAGGCCCCCAGTTTTATATATCTTCCTTGATAGAGAGACTTAATAACATACCGAAAAATAACATGTGCAACCTCTCTAAGGCTCTTCTCTCCATTTCATGGCTTCTTTTGTTGATCGGAACTTCGACCGCGGGCGATGACTCACACATGAAAGTGTTGGATTTCATGACGTCGAAGATTGCGAGCGGGTTGGGCAAGGCGTGGGATTTGTGGGCTCAAGTCGATCATGTCGCGGTCCCTCAGGCTGGCTCGAAAGAGGCCAACCTTATGAGCCGGTTGGCCAGGCAGCCTTTGGGGAAATGTGCACCAATATGCTGGTTATGTGACGGTTGATAAGGCTGCTGGCCGGTCCCTGTTTTTTTATTTTGTTGAGGCCCCCGGCAATGCCTCCATGCCTCTCATGTTGTGGCTAAATGGAGGTAAATTTGCAAATATTGTTTTGTATATGGTGGACTGATCACTGTAGTGCGTGCTCTATCCACCGTCCAACTGGCTGTCTTTGGACTTAGATCTGTGCACATCTAATAATAGGAATTCTCCATGCCCTCTATCCACCGTCTTTGGAAGGGGAGATTTTAGGAATTCTAAGTTTATATAATTTAACTACAAAAACTCATAGATTCACCTAAGGATTTCAAGTGCTTAGCCAATTATAATTCAAAAAGAAAATAGTTTACACTGATGTGACAAGTGTCAGCTTCTTTAACTAAAATTTAGCTACCTCTCACTGACACGCGGTGGGATTAATGGTAATAAAGAGCTAGAGAAATTTCAACGGTTTGTGATCTTATTATTTGTCTAATGGGTGGTGCAGCAGGACTTGGGGCGTTCTTCATTTGGATCTAGAGCTTTGTTAAATAAGGTTTAATCCCAATCACCGATATCAATCGATTGAGGTGGGAAAATCAATCAATAGAATTTGTGATGTCAATTATTGGTGTCAATCGATTGAGATTAAAAAGTCAATCGATTGACTGATGAGCAGATGCAAACCCGCAGGATTGACTGTTGAGTGGTGTCAATCGATTGAGGTTGGGATGTCAATCGATTGAGGTTGGGATGTCAATCGATTGACTGATGGGCTGACATAGATCCGAAAGTTTTGAATAAGTGACTAATTTCGGAAAGTTCACTTTAGCCAAGGCTCCCTAAGTTATTAGGAGATTATTATTGGAAGTGTTTTGAATACTTGCAACTCTTAGGAGATTTATGAGTTACGTATCCAAAAGGAGCTTGAAGCCTATTGGTAGTAAGTTTTCTTCTCTAGGGAAAGAGAGAGCTTGGAGAAAGTTTCATGGTGAGAAATCTGTGAGAATACTTTGAGAGAAAAAGTATTGAAGAATAGCTTGGGCATTGAAGATCCGATTGAAGCCGTTCTTGTATCGGAATCGTGATTATATTCCGACAGATCTCTTCTCTATTATTTAAAGGACCGCATCCTCGGTTTAACAACGGATTTGTTGTTAAAGATCGTGTTAGATCTTGATTGAGTTTGCACTAGAGAGAAGAGTGTGTGTGCTGTAAACATTCAATAAAAATAATGCATATACTCCTGTGGACGTAGCCCTTGATTGGGTAAATCACGTAAATCTTTGTATTGTGCGTGTGATTAATTTTTGCCTGAATCTTCTTATTTTTCCGCATTCATCGCGATAGGGAGTTTGTAGAGTGGGTAGAATTCCTAACAAGCTTTGATTGAGTATGGACCCTTCCATGTCAAGAGTGATGGCAAAAATCTTCGTCGCAATAAATTTTCATGGACTAAAGGTTAATTTTGATGTTCGTCAATTTTATTTTATATCACAGTAATTAATGACCTTCTTACTCGGTGTCATGAGACATAAATCCATAACTCTAACTCCTATTAGTTATATACTTATATGTTATTTTGACTTTTCAAATGCAATTGAAAGTAAACTCACATATAGCCAATATAAGCTCGGGTCTTAAGTTTATGTCCTGTGACTTGAGTTTGGAGATCATTAATATGCTATAGGTGGCCGATGTAGAAATCCATGCTCCTCCTCCAACCAATTTATTTCGAGGGATTAAGTAGGATGCCAATGGGTGTAAGCTTCGAATCATTCAACCCATTCAATAATTGGGTCTGGTCTGGCTCGGATCAAGGTTTCAATTGGGTCCAACAATACCATAGCAGGCCCAATTTCCACTCAGAGTCTAGGATTTTGATCCGGCTCAATCGGAATTGTCCAATCAGGGCTCAGGTCTACCCTAGGTCAACTAGTTGACCCATTTGCATTCATAGCATGGACAATATCAGTAGGGCTATCAACGGGTTGTGTTAGGCCGAAAGTAGGTCCGCCTGATTCTTGGGTGCACCTTGATCCAATGAGTCAAGTGCATATGAACAACAGAACCCGAAATAAGGTTGGTACAGATGCTTCATGCTTGCAACCCACGTACACAATCAAACTAATGTGCCCAACCAGGTTCAAAAACCAAGTCAGGTAACGGGCGAACTGGCTGTCAGTGGAAATATTATACAAAAATTTGTACATGGGCATGGCAATGTGGCATGTCCACCCACACCTATCACACACTGAATGCCTGCAGGTAGACCTTGCGACATGCACAAATTTTAAGAGCTCATAAATCCGTGTCATCCGGGTCTCGAGGTCATGCCTGCATGTGCCAATTAGTATCATCATCATCATCATCATTATCACCTTTTCCCATCTACATGGCAGTTGCGAATGTTATATACTTGGAATCACCAGTGGGGAGTTGGCTTCTTGTATTCGAATAGTAAGTACGATATCAACAACAGCTCAGGAGATGCTAAAACAGCCAAGGACAACTACTGGTTTTTGGTGAACTGGCTAGAGCGATTCCCTGAGTACAAGAAAAGGGATTTCTTCATCGCAGGCGAGGGTTACGCCGGAAATTATGTGCCCCAACTTGCTCAGATCATCTTACACTACAATAGGCTTCGCAAAGGCGCCATTATCAACCTCAAAGGAATAGTTGTAAGCTCTTTGTTTTCCTTTTGGGCTACTATAGATATAATATGTTTTCATCTCATATTAGTCTTCCCAATGGTTAATGAGTTGCATTTTTTCATAAAACATGCAAAATATAAATTGTTTTTTCCTGAAAAAAATTGTGATTTTTACGCAATTTCTAATGAATTTTTCACAATTTTTTTTTGTATTTTTGTGAAAAAGGTATGTATTTAAATATTTTTGAAGGTTAACAGGACCATATTTTTGTGCCATTTAAAACATTTGATCTATGCACTCCAATACCAACCAACCGTTGTTCTTAGTTTTTAATAGCAAATATTAAAGTTCGCCAATTGGATGGTTCACTTCCACTTGTAAGAATGATTCTTTGGATGAAACATGCTCCAAAGATGGATTGCCACTTGGACAATTTAGATTGGTGACAGATTTGCGCCTTGTGGCATAGTAGTAAATATACTTTAATGGTGAAAGATCAAAAGTCTAATTTAATGATGTAAAATGATATAAATATCATTGTAATGTTTGAATGTCGATTATGAGCTATTATTTTTTTTAATAAATACTTTTTAATAATAATTAATAATTGTTCAGTTCTGCTTTAATCCCTTATAAACAACAGAAAATTAAAGAAACTAACAACAAAAAAAGGATAAATTTTACAGGGGTATTAATAGTGCTATTTACATCTTACATGTAGTTTTTTTTAAATGACCTCCTAAAACTCTCATTTGAACCAAAGAGGCATTAGCCGAGTTGGTATGCTCCCTCCAATGTGGGGGAGTAGATCGTGGGTTCGATTCTCGTCTTCCACGCTGTCACATGTATATGCGTGCCTGCTTCTCGGTCCTCAAAAAAAAAACTTCTTTGACTAAAATAAAATATAATTAAATTATGACGTTTTTGTCCTAGTTTAAAGTATTACTTGTCAAGTTTAACTCTCATCTTTCCTTTTAATACATACTAAAAAATATCTGTAGATGGGAAATCCTGTAATCGATATCGAAGGGGTCAAAGCGGAGTGCATGAATATCAATGGAGCCATGGTCTCATTTCGGATAGGATCATACAGAACATCCGCAAAGAGTGCACCTCAACTTCTTCAATGCCCACCATATGCATGCAAAGCCGCGCGTAAGGAAGCCAACTTTTTTGTAGAACCCATCTATCAATACTCTAACTGCACACATATGCAGCACCAAAGAGCTTCCCTTAAGTTCCCCTTCATTTCATGCAAGTTACATTTATTTTTATTATCTTTATTTTACGAACTCTAAAGATTCCTAGAAGTCCATTAAAGCGCTCATTGGTCAAAATCTCAGGTTACCGATACGTATTGTCCGAGCTCCAAAATGATACGTATCGGACGATACGTATCGGTATCGTCCAATTCTGAACGATACATTGAAAGCGCTCATCCCTTGAGCCATATCTAATCTATTTGCGGTCAACTATATTAGTCTTATTTCTTCAAGTCTTTGTTGGTCTTCTCCTCTTCCTTGTGCTTCGATCATTTTAATTCTCTTAGGCCTTGTTCAAGTGTTTTCTGGCTTTTCTCAAAAAAGCTTTGAATCTTGACAACTCATAATCATGCTGATTCTTAGCAGACTTTGATTCCTGTCTTTTCCTAGAACTATTTTTAAGTTGCTATGATTCCTGACTTTTCTCAGAAAAGCTAATTTCTCGATCGTTTTTAAGTTTTTCTCTGAAAAGCTCATAATCGGATGAATCTGTGATTGTGCTACCGTCATACGAATGTTAATCATCGGAATACTAGTCATACTCGGATTTGGCTAAAAAATTTTGGGAGACCAATCCATGCGAGATTGGAATTATGTGACGGATTTATTTTTTAATATAATTTCTCAAGACATATTTATAACACCAAAAATATTTTTTTGATATATATATATATAAAATAGTGATTCTCTTACTTGAGTCATGAGACATAAACTCATGACTCGAACCCCTATTGACTACATGCCACATCAGTTGACTTCTTTTTTAAGACGCCTAGTATGTTAAGCCTTAAAAAAAATTGAATAATCAGGATACCATTTCAAAAGATAAGTTCATTGGAGACAACCAAAAACCTTCTCCAAAGATTTATAAGTCGTCTCCAATAATAATAGAGACAACTTCCATATAGTCTCGGATGGTCCCATCTCCATTCCCTTTGGAGACCAAATGGAGAGACGGCTAGTGGCCGTCCCTAATAGTCAAAGTTATTGGAGACGGTCTTAAGCCGTCTCCAAAGATAACACACGCTCTAGACGACTTGCAGTCGTCCCCGATAACAGTATTCTATTATTTGAGACGGCTTAAAGCCGTCTCGAATAAGTCATCTCTTGTTATTGGAGACCGAGATGGCTTTTGGCCGTCTCTAATAAAAAAATTTTAATGCTATTTTATTTTAGCCCTAGGCACCATATTACCCAGCAATATATACATTCATAACTTGTAAATAAAAATAAATTATATATAAAAAAGGCTAAGATCTTAGATAGCATGCCAAACTTCAATGTTACTTTTCATTATTCAATATATAAAAATCGATTTACATAAAAGTATAATCTCTTCTTTTTTTTTGAAAGGAAAAGTATAATCCATTTAAACTTTAATTTTCACTCCAACATCTCTAGATTGGGTAGCCTCTGCCACACTCCTTTTAGAATTAGCCTTAACTGCCTTTGTACCATCTTAGGCCTGAGTAGTTGGTCCTCTATGCACCGCCAAAAAGGAGAGCTGCCATAGGATATCCTGCTTCAAAAATCATACAGTTTGATATATTAGAGTGACAAACCAATTATATGAGAATGACAAATGATTTTTTTAACTAACGTGGCCAAATTATACAACTTAAGTGGGCCAAAAAATATGTGGTCATATCACCATGGACTGATGACGCTGAGATAAATTTGTTGATACGCCACCACTAAGCTCTTCAATTCTTTTTCAGCATCTATAACTCAGTCACTATATATTAGTTTTAAAAAACAACAAAAGAGAAAGCAAAAAATATATAGAATTATCAATGTACAAACTTAGAAATGAGAAATACTTTCGTGCTTTTGAAATGCCGCAAAAAACTCTTCTAAGTCTTGCAACTCAGCACTGCTCAAACTTGGATACACATTTCAAAGAGATTGACTACAAAGAAGAAAAAATATAAAATTTTAACCTGTAAATACCAAAACTATGTCAATTATTTTCATCTTACTACAATTACTTCACCACCGATCATTAAGAAAAGCCCAACACTCGTTTAACATGTATACCTGGCATTTAGAACCTGCTTGGCATTTAGAACCTGCTAAAATAAAAGCGGCACTAGAGGCTAAAAATATGCTAACTCATTGAATTTGATCATTATTGTAGTATCTGTGACAGCCCGAATTTCGGCACCCCGAAACCCGCGTCGTCGATACAACCCTCAAGGTTGTACCCTATATATTCCATAGAACACTTGGTACATCCACCTATGCGGAAACAAAGCACGTCTAACTAATCAAATAGAGTCATCATAAGGCGATTAAAACTTCAATTCTATAAGAGATAACTCCAACCACAAAAGACGGTTCAATTCTCATGCCAATCGCATGAACAAAAGAATCGAACCGAACCATCGGTGACACAACATAAGTCACCACAAGATGGTTCGCAAAAAGAATAAAATATCTCAACGTAATTGACTTCTTACAAAACATAAATAGCTAGATGTACCAAGCCTTACAATGCTTTCACAAAAACTATCAAAGTGTCACAGCGCACGTCTACTAAAAGAAACCCTCTGGAGGGGGCTCCGACTCCTCCAAGGGCACGTAATCTGAGTCCTCCAAATCCGGGTTTTCAGTATCCTCAGCTAACTCGAAACATGTGACGTATAGTCGAAGGGTGAGCTACATCATAACTCAATAAAGAAAATACTAGTATGGATATCAACTTACATCTTACATATCTTTTATAATATATTTCGAAGCATATTAATAAAATCTGAAGCATTTATTAGACTAAACAGACTGTCTGAAGCATAGTTTAGAAATACATTTCTCATTATTGAACGAAACACACCCTTATACGCACACACTTAAAGGAATCACTTAAATAATTGCTCGAGCAATATAGCATCGAGCCACCCATGAAAGTACACACCATCGTCGTTCACATGAACCATTACACAATGCCCAAGTCCTTTTGCATGAGGTGACTTATGCCAAACAAAGTATTTTCACTATTAGAAATCAAAGAACGGATATCCTGTCGAACCGATAAATAATTTGTACGGATATCCCGTCATACCGGTCACGGATTTCCCACCGTGTCGGTTGGATATTCATAATTAAGCCTTAAATCAAAGTGCAAGTTTACATATAATTTAACACCGTGAGTTTGTGTTAAATATAATAATTCAAGGTTCTCATATGTCCACACATACTTAAGTTCATACTATTGACGTCACACACATGTCCTTCACATATCACACAAATAAGGACTTGGAACTCACACACATAGTACACACATGCACACACATTTTTTCTCCTGGTGCTCACATTGTCTAATTTAGTACATTTAAAACTACATAATAAATTCACGCGATTTAAAAGCAAAAGTCGGAAAGCACACACATATTTCTATTACATCACTACATGCATGCTAGTTGAAAGAGAATACATATGCCACGAAGTTTTCCTTACCTCAAACAAAGTCACACGGACATTATACCAATAGTATCAAGCACACTCTCACGTAATCCCCACGTGTCGATCCTATAATCAAACGTGTCCAAACATCCTATAAGAATGCCTAGAAGAGCAAAAGGTATATACTACTGAAGAATTCAGAAGAAAAGAACAGGGTGAAGTATCTTGTTCATCGCTCGAGCGAGCCCCTGAGGCTTGAGCACGCGAGCCCAAACTGGCACAATCCTCGTGCGACCAAACTGACATTTAGTTATCTGGAGTGTGTCGTGCGAGGCCTCGCTCGAGCGAGCCCTATTACACTTAAATCCTCGTGCGAGCGAGGTACAGGATTCTCACAGCCTTATTTAAGTTCTCGCGAGGCTACCTAAGTCCTTTCTCTGAGGCTCACATGACGCGCGCGAGGATCAGAGATGTTCAGATATGAGTTTTCTCCAAACTCGATCCTCACCAAAACTTAACTATTTTAAACCTCATTTTCTAAGGAACAATAAATGCTATAATTATAACATAAATAACATTAAATTCATACCTTTAATGCCTTTAATTCTCTATGGATTGAATCCTTCTTCTTTGAATAAATTAAAAAGGTTTTCACAACTTAGATCTACTTCTCTCTTCACACTAAGCTCCCGGATTCACACGAGCTCATCAAAATCGTATAGCTTGAATCCTTGCCCACATTAACACTACTTCCCTTGCCTTCTATTAGATCTAATCACTTAGATCCCACAATCCTTCCTATCTTTCTCTTCAACCCTTCTCTTTTCTCTACTCTTTCTCTCTCTCTCTCAAAGAACTTAAACAAACACAAAAAAGACCCACGTGGGAGACCCCTCTTATCTCATAAGTTGAGTTAGTCAACTTGCAAAGCACAAACACCAAATATAGGTGTTACCCATCCTCTAACACTCAATGTGTTAGTCACATACACATTCTAAGTTGTGTACATGTGCATGAATTTCCTTGTGAACCACATACGCACGTGCTCACACCAAACCTACATGGTTTACAAAATTCGGGGTTATTACAGTATCGACATTAAGTCACTAGCGCTAAAAATCCAAGATGGATCGCCTTGTCGTAAGCCCTGATTACCAAAACCACAAAGGGAAGCTCATGTTGGATGTAGCCCTGGTAAAACAATTTAAAATTTGGAAAAAAATTCATTCACGAGAGCGAAATTGAAAATCAATACCTTGCGGCTTCTACTTTGCTGTCAAATAACCCAAGATATATGTACCTGCAGAAAAGCATCAAATTTTGAGTCATATTGGATTGTGACCTAGGAAATGCAAGACATATAGAAACTATCACTAGGCCCAGATTGGCACAGGGTATCGTCTGCTACATATCTGTATTGATTTGTATCAGAAAATACATTTATGTATCACCATTATTAGAGGTATGTATCAGTGAGACCTCAGAATTTAAGAAATCACAAGTTTCCACTTTACTTTTCAGTTCAATACTTGCATATTTCTTTAAAGTTTAGGATGAGAGGGTAATAGCTTTTAAGCATCATGATGAAGCATGGTTAACATGGTCAACATGATTACAAATTCACATAATGGGGTAGTTGGGATGTAAACTTCTAGTGTGTTTCTTTACTTGGTTTTAGATAGGTATCTAATAGGTTTTGGGAAGTTTCACAATCTAACTCATGTCTAAAATATATTTTAAAGTAGAACGATTTTTGCACTTTGGAAAGTAGTAGTCTCATAGAAAGTTAGTTAATTTAGAGTTGTTTTAGAAGTAGAAAATTTGCTTTTGAGCTTGTTTCGATAGTTAAAATGAGTGGGCATTTACACTCTCCTCGGTTGTCTATGGTTGATCGGCCAGGTTAGAGAATCGGATAACACAGGGCTTCATTCCTATTTAAGAATCGCTGCACCAGGAACATATGGAAAGCTATATGGTTTTGTAGGATGACTGGGTGAGGAATTTAATTTGGACATTTGATAAAAGTTACAATTATTGCTATTGGGGTTGAGACTCATGTTCCCTTTTATCTCTTTAAAGGTTGTTATGCTCTCCAACGTTCTTTGAAGATTGTGTTATCCAATTCCTCATGCATCAATTTCATATCAAATGAAGCTTGATTGCACTTCACACGAAATCCGATGGTAGCACGAGGTGCTTATGATAGAGGTGAACTTGGAGGTTATGTTGCGATGCAACAGTCAATCCTAAAATTGCAACATAATTTGTATCAACTGACGGATCTTCTGATGTGTTGAGCTGCATCCCTTAGAAGTATGGTGAAGTGGATTTAGATACTACTAGAAGTCTAGAACCAACCACCCTCTACCGTAAGGAGATTTCTGAAAAAATTTGGATGAGAATTCATTTGCAAATATTTTTGGAAAATGGGAATATTATGGAGATCCAATAAATGGGGATGTCCAAAAGAAAACAATGAGTCTATGGATGAAGAAACTTTTCAAGAAATTGAAGGAGATGATGAGGTGATTTTACTCCTTTTCTTTATAATTTACACTTAAATATTTATATAAGTAAGAGGTGGGCTATGATGTGATGCTTAGAGCATTGCGATATGATCAAGATGTCATCCTGAATCGAGAAGAGAACAATTATTACTTCTCAAGGATGACCTAAAACTCACTCCAATTATGTTCACATAAGAACCACTGAAACAAAGAAAGGTCACTCCCTAATTACTAATAAGGGTTTTTTGCATATACCCCCCCCCCCCCCGAGTTATGCTGATATTATAAAAACCCCCCCGAGTTATGAGTATTTATTCTCCAGCCCTTGCTTTTATCTTTCTGTTTCATATAACCCCCTGCCGTTAACTAGCCGTAAGCTGCCGTAACCCAACGTATTTGTTAGGATATTAACCCATGGTAAGTGAATATGTAAAACCAAAAATGCCCCTATGAAGCTTTTGATTGCAAAACGTTTGAAGGAAGAAACCCATTGTTTCCCAAGGCGCTAAAAACCCGCCCAGAAAAACTCTTGTTTCCAATCCCATCGTTCCCAATCTCCAACCTCCAGCGCCTTGAACCCTAAACCCTTTGAAGCTCTTCGCCCTTTGAAGCTCTCCAGTGCCCGCGCCCTTTGAAACTCATCTCCGCCGCCCTCTGAAGCTCTCCAGCACCGTTGAAGCTCATCTCCACCACCCTTTGAAGCTCTCCAGCGCCTTTGAAACTCCATCTCCAACCTTTGATAAGAATACAATTAGGTAAGCACTATAGATTATGCATTATTTTCAAAGAATTTCTTCTCCAGTTTTGCTTGTGGATTCAAATATATTTCTTAAGGAAGAAGATGGGTTATACCATTTAATTATTTCATTATTCCTAAATGGCAACTTAACTTCAAATCAAACAGTGGAATTATAATCATGAGAAAGGGATTTCATATCTACTCATAATGTTTAGATACTAAAAAAGAAGAGATCAATTGAAGTACCTTTTTCTTTAAGCAGTTGTACTTTAAACTAGTTTCTTGCTTTAATATATGAAGCCAAAGACCCAATTATTCAAAGTAATTAGCAAAAGGTACTCATAGTTATTCTTGAAAGGAAGAAAAAAGCATTGAAAGAAGGGAAGAATATGGCTACCAGAATCAGGAAAAGAGTAGGAAAGAGATCAGTCAGAATCCCACCAAGAAAATTCAAATATCATGAGATTAAGAAACTATGCAGAATTGCCGATACACGGCCACGATCATATGTCATCTTCAATTCCAGGAACATGGAACTAAATTTTTGTCACTACAAAAAAAAAGACTATTAGCCGCAGCTAAAAACTGCCCCTATTAAAAAAAAACTGATGCTATTAGTCCTGTCGCTACCAAAAAACGCCTTAATAGCAAGTACCGCTCAAACACCTTATTTTTGTAGTGTGTTTGAATAATAAACATTTACCTTAATAGTAATAAACATGCACCCATAGTCACAAAAATCACCGATTTATTGAATAATTTTCCGAATTATTCATGTTTTTTGTGAAAAATGAACAAAACACGAATAATTCGCATTTTTTTTGAAAAAATCGTCAAAATCACCGAAATTCGCGAATAATTCGACAAATTCGTGAAGTTCGCCGAGGTCGGCTTCCTTTGCAAGCAGTGCCTTTTTTTTTCTGAAATTTATGGTAAATAGACTAGTAATTTTCTCACCAGTCACCACAACTGCTTGTTTTGTTAAAGCCAATGGAGAACCCATTAAATAGGTGGCTAGAAGAGTTGGCTTTTCTTGCCTAACCGATGCGAGACTAAATTTTAGGTAGAAGTGTAGAAAATGTAGTGTAAACATGAATGGGTACAGTTGTTGCTTTGTACAATGGATCTACTTTTTGAGTTTTTGTTCCCATGGAGCCACCCACCATGTTATAATGGTATCAATATTTTAAATATTTATATATATATATATATATTCCGAATTGTTCCCGAACTTCCCGAATTTTTTTGGATTTTAACTTTGCCGAATTATTATCGAATCCTTATTTTGTGACTATGCATGCACCGATACGTATCGGTATCAGTCAATATTTAATACCATGCTTTTTACCAATACAAGTTGTCCAAGTGGCTAAACATAAAGACATATCATTGCATGGTGGGAAGTTGTCCATTCCTTGCCGGATAAATTTTTTTGGCCTCGATCTGATATTATCTGTAAGCCACCACATGCGCGTCGGCCACCTGGCCGACCAAAGGAAAATAGAATGAGAGGGGAAGATGAGCAACCATCTACTCAGACCAGAGTACAGTCTTCGAAGAAGTGCTCTAATTGCAATAAGGGTGGGCACAATCGGAAGAAATGCAAGGATCCTCCAGTTAGGCGCCACCAAGAAAATGATGAGGGACCCTCAAGCATCTTTGAACGTGGCCTCGGTTCAAGCGGCCATGGACGTGGACATGGCTCGGCTTCAAGCAACTATGAACGAGCTCAACTTCAAGCGGCACTGGTCGTGGACCTGTTTGGGGTTGAAATATGGACCATTTAGTGGATTTCTGTTGATGAGTTTTTAAAACTTTTTATGTTGATGTAGTTCATTGCTTTTTGGGTTGTTCACAATCACAAGCTGATTGTGAATTTTTAACACTTATTTATGTTATTGCTTTATCGTTAGTTTTTATGTTGATGTGCTCGACATTATATGTTGCTATAGTTGACATTATATGCAGCTATGGTCCTCATTATCTGATACTATGATTTTTATTATATTATGTTGTTGTCCTCATTGTTTATGCTGATGTGGTTCTTATTAACTGTGGTCCTCATTTTTGAATGCTTATTTAACACTTGGGCGTAAGTATTTTCGATCCATCGGAGAAGACGCCCAGGGCTAAACCAGGGATCCTGAACCGCCCGGGCGGCCGCCCCAAACGCCTTTAAGAATACTGCATTTTTCCTTCAGTTGTGATATATTTATCTCACATAGTAATAATGTCATTGGCATGTGGAAATTTGTAAGAATATTTTGCAGTGGTAGGTAAGTGACTCTCTCCTTCTAACAAATTGGTTTTACTAATACAAATTTTTTTGACAATCATTAATTCAGATTTTTCATATTGAATGAGCCGTTAGTTTCTTTGGGTGTCTCTTGTGACAACCTTACAAAGTAAATTCAGAACATATATCTTCCTACATCATTTGAGGGTTCTTTCACAAACCCTTCATAGTAGCTTTAGATTTCTGAAATTTGGTAGAAAAGGTAATTGCTTCTCTCACTGAGAACTTTTGGGTCATAAGTTTGCAAGCTGACCAACCCGAGCTTCTTGCATCTCTATGATGTTTAGTTATGTGCGCTTTACTAATTTATCAGAATAATCAGGGAATGTGAGAGTATGCATCTTTTAGTTTGTAAATGACCATGTTCTTGTACTGAAGAAAAACACCCTTTGTCATTGAATTGTTTAAACAAGCATACAGACTAATGTTCTTTGTATTAAAATGCCTGCTTATATATATATATATATATATATAAAATCGTTCTCAAGCTGACATTAACAAGAGTGTTGATATGATTGCTGCTCGGCGTAGAGAGCGAGAGTATTTTGCAAATGTCCCAGAGTATAAGCATCTCTCTCATAGAATGGGTTCTGAGAATCTGGGAAAGATGCTTTCAAAGGTATACTGACTGTTGTTGATCCCTACAAACATTTTTGGATGTATATGGATGCAGAGAACCAAGATGTTATGCACCTTTTTTTAATCTAAATCCACCAGACCTAAATTAAAGGAGATTTTTTCTTGTAGCATTTGGAAACTATAATCAAATCCAGAATCCCAGGCATCCAGTCCCTTATTAATAAAAGCATTGCTGAACTTGAATCATAATTGAGCCGTCTTGGGAAGCCTATTGCTACAGATGCTGGAGTAAGCTTTCTCTTTATGTTTTGATTGTTTTTATTGTGCTTTCTAGAATATGCCTTGCTTGTACTTTTCTTGAGTCTCTTACTGATCGACGGTTTGGTAATGACTCTTTTATTTATGTGCAGGGAAAATTATACATGATCATGGAGATTTGTCATATCTTTGATCAAATATACAAAGAACATCTTGATGGCGTGTATGTAATCCTATTTTAACAATATTCTTCCTCAATTTTTCCTCTTAACTTTTTCTCATAACATAACAACATGATGCTTATCTTGGAGTTTTTGTGCTCATTTCTTTGATTTTAAGCCAAGTGCATGTACTTTTTGTAATTTTTAAGTGTTATCATGTGGATGGCCATTGTATCACACTGCGGACGAAAAGTCACATTTCAAAGCCTCCAATCAGGGCGCCTTAATATGGACCATACGGTTTATTTTAAAACACTCTTATCGGATAGTTCCAATGGTCTGATAGGCTGTGAATTTCCTTATCACATCACCATCCATGTAATAAGATCTTGGCCCCTTTAAGTTTTATCTGAGTATTACATCCTGACGTCAAGAAAAAAGAAGGCGATAAGGCGACTTTAGAAACATCATAAAAAATGGCTAGTTGTCTTTGCTTTGCTGGAAGTCAAGGTTACTTAAAGGATTATTCTTGAATCATAATTTGATTGTTAGAATTTAGGGATCTTCCATTGATCCCAATTTGCATAAATTACATCCAGTACCTTTAGATTTGTTTTTAGTTGTGATTTGCCCTACTCTGTTATTATATAGAGATCAAAATTTCTGTTTTGTAGTTATGTCAGAAGACATGGTGAAGGATGGGTATGAAGATATAATGAACATTGACATATCAGCAGTTGCCATTGACATGATGAAAAGGAAATATGAAGATGTTCCTCAGCTGAAATGTATCCTCGTCAAATGAAATCTTGTTGTTGATTTCAAGTTTCTGGTTATGATTTCCGTTATGCACCTATTAGACATGCAAATGGATGTTAGAGACATGGGCTTCTTCAAGGATGAGTCTTTTGATAGTGTCATTGATAAAGGTATATTTTTTAGAACACCTAGTGCTCTTATGGCTTCGCCAAAATTTGAAACAATCTCTAACTAGATTAGGGCTATCACCTGGTCAGGCAGCCCGTTAGCCGACCAGGTTCAAAAATCGGGTCAAGCATATGAATTTGATCCATTGGTTCGGGTAGAGCACATGCTCTTGGCCCGTATGGTTGGGTCCGGTGCACCAGCCGGTCGAGTCAGGTGCCTAAATGGTCGTCAACCTAGATTTTGGCTGGACCCAACCCAACCCAACCCGACCTGTTGACGGCCCTGCAACAGAGATAGTGGGTTATAAGCTGGTGCTTATTTTATTTTTTTCTGTTGCCAAATTTGCACATTGTTATGTTGAGTAACTTGATTTTTCATGTAGGAACTCTTGATTCTTTAATGGTAAGATTCGTGCATGAATTATTGTTTTACCCCTCCAGTTTACAATCAAGGCATGTTCTGACTGAGCAATTATGCTTTTGGATGCTAGTGTGGCACCAATGCTCCGATTAGTGCTTCACAAATGCTAGAAGAAGTGAACAGGTTTAGGCTTCATCTCAGGAGTTGCATATGAATTGTACAAACTAATGTCATGTGTTATAAGACTTTTAAATGTTCATTGTTACTAAGCATTTAAGTACTTGATGACATAAGATTTTATTTCAATTTTTTCCCCTAACAATTAGCTTGTTGCATGGAGGATTTTTAAACTTGGAGGATTTTATTTCAATTTTTTCCCCTATCAATCAACTTTGGTTTTTTGCTCAAACAGAGACCCATCTTTGGATAAAAAACCAAATAAAAATTCAATTTTTATGGTGAAATTGTGAACCAGAGAGAAAACGCAATTGGGGTTTGTGATTGGGTTGTAACAGAGAAAACCCATTGTCATCACTATGGCTTACTACTGTGAATGATAAGGAGGACATAAAGTAACGATTATGGTATTAAGCAGGATATTTTAGACTTTACAATAGGAAATTTTAAGGGATCTGGAAAAAATAAGATTCTAGGAGAGGAGCAGATAGGCTTAAAAAGTCAGTCAATTATTTTTATCCCTTAGTTATGTTGTTGAATGTTTGATTTTAATAAGAGAAAAATGCAGGTTAGCATTCTTCTAATCTTCTAGATTTTTTAATTTGTTGGTGTGAGACTTGAGTGAGCTGTTGTACACATCAAGTGGTATCAAAGTGGGCATTTTTCCTTTGGAACACTGCAAGATGCAGCTGAGAAAACAATCTACAACTGCTCAACGGCTTGATTGCCTTGAACAAGCAATGGATGAGATTAAGCGGAGGCTAGATTTTCTTACGCGAGAGCGAAGAGAAGTACCAGAGACCAGTGACACTGCTAGATTTTCTTATGCAAGTAGTTCAACTGCCAGGTCACCATTGACTCATTTATCAGCATAAAAATCATGCTTGTTAGAGGACTCTAACAATCTGATAGGTGCACTTTCATTTGAAATGTCTGATGGTTCAGATCCTCCAATGAATATGATTTTTTGGCCACACCTTAGTTCACCCTATGAACTACCGTCTTGTTGGCTTGGATTGCTCAAAGCCATGTTCCACATGGCCTGATAAATGGACCGTCATAGCATCTGTCTAAAGGCAATCATGTGCCATTGTTACTTATTTCGTTGTTGATTTGGGTTGCTCGGACTACAGTTATGGAATCTCCACATAAAAAATGTGGAGATTGGAGTTTTTCTCCATTATGGAATCTCCGCGTAAAAAATGTCTACCTAAAAAATTGTGTTGTGATTTTTGCCACTGCTTGATAATCGATACATAATGTATGAATTACTCAGATAATCTCCCTTGTAGATAAAAAAATAAAAAATAAATTTAAAAAAAAGCACTATGCCGACGGCTCATTGCATATGTATCCTCCAACGAGGGCATCACCAACGACTACAAGCTGTCGACGTAGGGTTTACCAGCCGTCGGCGTAATCTACGCCGACTGATAGGGGACCTTTTTTGTAGTGTAATGAACCTCATCATTTGCCGATTTCAATTAAGTCGATTTTGAAAAGCCAAGAAACACCAGAACGAGGCCTAAGTGCATCTTGAGATCATAGGCGTACCATCAGACGATCAGTGTTTTATTTTGTAGCACACATCTCAGAAAAGTGACCTTAGCATCACGTGCACGGTTAAAATTAATTGGGGCGATCACTTTTTAGGTGTGTACCACATGAAATAAAAAACCAACCGTCTAATGGTGCCACCATGAAGGGCTTGGGCCATCGTGTGATAGGTTGGGACGATAAACGATCTCCATCATCCGATTCAATGCAGTCAACCATTTGATGGTGCCACCATGATCTCAAGATCCATCGTGTGAAAGGTTAGCACGATAAACGATCTCCATCATCCGATTCAATGCAGTCAATCATCTGATGGTGCCACCATGATCTCAATCAATGTTTTTCAGTGTGGGTGAACTCAAAGATTTGGTGGTTGAATTTAACGATACTCTATTTTGTAAATGCAAGGGTGCCAACTCATAACCACATGTAGACGGTGGCAATTTAGTAATTTAATTTTCGAAGGGTAAATATGGCATCTAGGCTATTTTTTAACGGTAGTTAACCATTTAAAATGGCATTGGTTAGAGAGGGTGTTTTATAAACACCAAAATGCTAACTAGGGGGTTTTGAACAAATAGCAATAACTCGGGGGGTTTTTTATAATATCAGCATAACTTGGGGGGGTATTTGTAAAAAACCCTACTAATAAAGTCAAGGTCTCACAAGTGAGCCAATTGTGAATGCTCAGATAATGTGTTTATTGAAAGAAAGCGAAAGAGTACATGTCTATTTTGAGGTGTCATAGTTTTAGTCCTATAGAAAGTTCAATTAGATTGAGTTTGAGACTTGTGCCACCTATGGTTGTTGCACTTGCCTACATTCTTTAACGATAATGTGGTTAGATACCGAATGGAGCACTGGATGAAATCCAAACATGATGTGATGCACAATTCAAAAAAACCAATGCCTATTGGACAGATTTGGAGAGTTTTTAATTTTATTAAAGGTAGATTCAATTTATTATTTGTATCTTCAAGAACATGCATAATCTACTAGAAATGCATAATTTTGGGAGAAAAAATCACAAATAAGCAACCTTCTAGATAAGATTCATCAAAGTTACTCCAAATAACTAATTCAAACTGCTATTTCATAACCTAAAACAATGCCACTAACAAACTATCTCCATACCCACTTTTTTAACAAAATTGATCTAAACGGAAATTAAAGACCATAAAAAGATGATCATAGCATAATCGGTCCGTCGAATACCATCAGATCATGCAAAGATCACATAAATAAGCGACCTTTTAGATAAACTGATAAATATCATCAAAGGGGCAATGGTCAAACCGGATTAGTTGTTCAACAAGATTTGTAGCCATTGGATGGAGAAGAACCTTGAGGTTCACAATTTCCATTTTTATAGGATGACATGCGGGCAAGATTTTTCTCTATCCAGTGGTTGTAAAACTGGTGGAACATGATGTCCGATTCAACCAGTTGGAGCTGATCATTGCCCTCATCAAAGTTACTCTAATCAACTAATTCTAACTAACAATACTAAACTATACCAATATCTACTTTTTAACAAAATTGTTCTAAACATTATAAAAACCCAAATTAAAGACCATAAAAGCATAAGTAAAGCATACTTAACCCACCAAATCATTCTTCCTTCAAAATTTGGTACAAAAATACAACTGTTTAACAAAGTTGAGCTAACCCAATTATAAAAAACCAAATTAAGGCCCATAAAACGATAATTAAAGCATAATCAGCCCACAAAATCATTCTTCACTCAAAATTAGGGACAAAAACACAACTTTTTAACAAAGTTGATCAAAACACAATTATAAAGGATAACTAAAGCATAATGCCAAATCATTATTGACCCAAAATTGGGGACAAAAGCACAACTGGAAAATCAAAACAGATACATAGCACTGCCTATAATCTTTGATCACCAAATAAAAGCTTCAAATTAAGAATTTAAAAAAAAAAAAAAAAAAAAAACCTTCTGGGGCCACATGTGACTTGAGGCAGAGAACAGAGCTCCAAAAAGTTTTTTTAAATGGGCAATATAGCTGTTGGTTTCAGCGACAGATGAGGGGAGTTTATCTAGTATACATACTCCAGAGAAGTATACTTCTTAGAGCTCAGAATCAGAGTTTTTTGGAGATAATAACTCGGAAAGGAAATCGTCGTTGTCTTCCAGAAAGTGCTCCATTTTTGTGGGCCCCACTAAAACTCACGAACAACTGAAAACATCTGAAAAACCTCAAAAACTGGTCACTTTCTAAGGGAGGAGGAATTGGAGCTTTCCTACGCTCTCGAACGAGCCCTTAGGGAGGTTCTTTTATGTCCCGAATCAATACAAGTAACCTTCTTTCATATTCAAATTTCTGTTACCACCACTAAACTTACTGATGAGTAGTGAAATATGATGATATTTCACCCCTAAAGACTTACATTTAGTCACCCGATGGAGGCTATTTAATATGTTTTATATAGTTTTAGTGATTTATAGGTCTGAAGATGTGTTGAGCATAAAATAATCCAAGAGTTCAGAATATAACGTCAAATTCGTGCTACCTTGGATCATCCAGAACTTATCCCGACTTGAAGCTTAATTTTGACCTTTAAAACATCGGATTCACGAAATTGTTAAAACACCAAAGTTGTAGAGATCGTCGTCTTCTTTCCAACGTCATAAGAATCGCCTCAATCTAACTTCAGAATAAAAAGTTATAACCAAAATACTTAGATTGTGTCTGTTGAAGAATTTCACGAAAATCTGGGAAGGTCGATCAATCGACCAACAAACTCGATCAATCGACACTCACGCCGAATCTTTATGTTTTTAAAGCTCAAAATTGGGGGGAAAAGTTTGGTTTCGAAATTAGACCCTATTTAAGGAAAAATTAGAGTTAGGGTCGAGAAGTCTCTCCCTTTGGGGAGCCTTTTATTTTCCTTAGCATTTTTAGTTTCTTTCAGTTTTTTCCTTTTATTTTCAAGCATTGTTCTTTCCATTTACTAGTTTTAGGTCCTAGATTAATTTATTTTCTGCATTCAAGAAAGAATTTTACGCATTGGATTAAAGCTTTGGTGAATTTTTGTGGATAATTCCTTACGGAATTTTAATGTCATTTTCAATTTCTGCATTTATTGAGTTATTTATTTTAATTATGTGTGGCTAGTTTCATTAGAGATAGGGATCTAATGAACCCCATCTGAGGGAGTCATTTATATTAATACAAATTTGTGGTTGATTTGTTAGATTCTTTTAAGGGCCCTAATATTATTATTGACATAAATATGATATGATTGTGGTATGAAATCTAGGAGCTAATCATGTCCTATGATTTCAGTATTGCAATGATAATTTTATCCTAATTATCACTTATTTCAGGGTTAGGTTCTACTACTATCTGAGGTGTAAGTGTTAATCATACACTCATAAGATGTTAATCATACATCTCTGTAATCTCAGATCAACAGTGTGACTTTACCCTAAGTATAAATTCTGATTACTATCTGAGGTGTGAGTGTTAATCACACACTCATGAGAGGTTAATCATACCTCTCCGTGATCTTAGATCGGTAGTGTGGAGTTTATCCTAGAGATTGGGTTCTAAATGTTGTCCGAGGTGTGAGTGTTAATCATACACTCATGGGATGTTAATCACACATCTCCATGATCTCATATCCACAAGTTAGAACTCAGGTGTGTTCAGGGTCGGGGCTCCTTCATAAATATCTTATGCGGATCTCATATCTTAATCCACAGATTTGTATTATGTAAATGATAAACCTACGATGGGAGGATTCAGCATCCCAATCCTTATCTTTTATTATTTGTTTAAATTTCTAGTTACTGCCTAGTCTTTATCTCATCTGTCAATCTCTCAAAATCTTTAAACTAGTTAAATACTGTGCTAGATCTGTGGTAATTTCTTTATTAATTATTGTTTCCCCTTTTAAAATTATCTAACCAATCCTTGTGGGAACGATCTCGTACTCTGCACCCACTGACTACATCATGATTCGTGCACTTGCGAGTACAACTTAATTTTCACAACACTTACTCCTAGTTATAACACTCAGGTCAATCTCAAACCAAACTTGGTAAATGCGTTGAAGTCTAATTTTCACCTCAGCATTTACATCCCTTGCCCTCAGATTCTTGCCCTCCGATTCTCATGAAATCAAATTTTCATAGGATTACGATATTGTGAATCATGTATCACTCTGATAAATTTAGCTTTGAGGTGTTGGCGTCGGGGTTGAGGTCATGGGTTTGCTCCCCATAGGTCTCAATTTCAAGTTCCCCTTGTGCTAACGGTGTGTGTGGGTTTGGGGGGCTCTACGAGTGTTTCCACATGTCTTAGGGATTAGTTTATCGCTAGAGGTCCCCAAAGGGGGTGACCCCGAGAGCACACCATTGATAAAAAATAATAATAATAATAAAAATAAAAATCAATTTCTTACAAGTTCTAAAAATTAATTATGATCAGACTAACGTTCCCTATGAGTGTGTCGAACGCAACGTAGCTCACTATCTCAACCTCCCAGAAGTTCAGAAAGCTCTCCGTGTGAACAATAGAACAATACCTCATGGATGGACCAACTGCAAACAATATGTAACAACATAACTTACACATCAAATTACTCTTACTTGTAGTCATCATCATCTTCTTCTTCTACTACTTTGATTAAGTGACTCTGCTGCTTGAATTGCAGGGCTGTTGCAATGGCTTATAGCGAAGTGACCCCTAGTATTCTACTGATCCTTCAGATCCTTATGGCTAGCAAGATCCCGGTCATGGTGTACAGGCATGTTTGATAGAAAGAAACTCCAAGTGGCCATCAAACACCGATTTTCAACTTTTGTTCTTTTATGCAATGATAATTTTTGTCTAACTTTAATCTTTTGGCTGCAGTGGTGATGCCGACATGACTATTCCCTTGGTATCTACCAAGTACTCCCTTCGAAAGCTGAATTTGACAGTGAATTTTCCTATGTGTGATTGGTTTGCAAGTGCTATTGAGGTAATCGGATCTTCTATAAAGACATTGGAGGAATTGAAATTCTAAGACTCACTACAAAAAATAAGACTATTAGTAGGTGTTTTTTGCAGCCAAAAGCTACCGCTATTAACAAAAAACTATTAAATGCTATTAAGACTATTAGCGGCAGTTTTTTTGCTAATAGCGGCAGTTTTTGGCTGCCGCTAATAGTCTTATTTTTTGTAGTGACTTCTTTTTTTGTGTGTACTTGTGTTCATTGAAAACAAATTTTTTATTGTTTATTTAAATAATTTTTGGGTTGAAATTAATTTCTCTTGTTTGATTAGGCCCTGTTTGGCAAAGTTGCATTTGAAAAGTATTTTTCAGGATAAGGCATCTGCTTGAGTGAGAGAAACTTGTCTTAAATATGATGCACCTCTAACTGAAATACGTGTTTGATGCTTCTTAAAATGGTGTTTGGGAGAAGCAGCTGCCACAATGTTGCTTTTTAAATATATATATATATATTGAAGAATGATTTGGTTATAATTCTGTGTGTTTCAGAAATGAATACACAGGTGCCATTTATAATCACTTCAATACATGGTTGAGTTGGTTACAGCTGCTATAACTAACACAATTAGATTACAGTTACAAAAACAGAATACAGTTACAAACAGAGTATAACAGACTTGATAGCAGAACAGATTCAGTTGGGCTGGTCACCATCATTATGGTTAAGAGACCCCCTCAAGCTGATGGGTACTGTAGTAATCACGAGCTTGGACTGTAGATACTTGAATCTGACAGTAGAAAGAGGCTTGGTAAAAATGTCTGCGATTTGATCAACGGTTGATATATGCTGAAAATCAAGTTCTTTATTGAGAACTTTTTCTCAGACAAAATGATAGTCAACTTCTATATGCTTCGTGCGCGCATGAAAAACTGGATTGGAGGCTAAAGCAATAGCTGAAACACTATCACACCACAAGAGAGGTCGCGATCGGATAGGAACCCGAAAATCGTTAAGAAGATACTTGAGCCAAGTTACTTCTGTTGTCGTATGTGCAAGAGCGCGGTATTCAGCTTCAGTAGAAGAGCATGCAACAGTTGGTTGTTTTTTAGCACACCAAGAAATTAAATTTGGACCAAGAAATAAACAAAACCCAGTTGTTGATCGGCAATCAAGATGATCGCCAACCCAATCAGCATTAGCATAGGCAGTGAGATTGAGTGGACCAGATTCAAACCAAAGTCCATTATGAAGTGTACCTTTAATGAACCTCAGTATTCGTTTGACGGCGCTAAACTTAGCATTGCTCGGTTTGTCCATGCACTGACAAAAACTGTTTACAGCAAATGACAAATCTAGTCTACTGATGGTGAGGTATTGAAGAGCACCTACTATACTTCGGTACAGAGATGGATCCCGAAATGCATCTTCATCATTCGGTTGAGGCTTTGTTTTGCTGGTGGATGGAGATGAATACGGTTTGCAATCAAGCATATTGGCTCTTTCAAGAATATCAGTAGCATATTTGGCTTGAGAGAGAAGTATTCCAGATTTTGTTTTGATCACTTCAATGCATAAAAACTAATTGAGATCACCCAGTTCTTTCATGGAGAAGTAAGTGGACATATTGGAAACCAGTTTTTGAATCATGTTGGGATTGCTGCCTGTGATGAGAATGTCATCAACATATACCAATACAATGGTGATATGAGCATTGCTGTGAGCTATAAATAAGGAATAGTCAGTTGTGCTTGGCTTGAATCCATTTTGATGTAGAAAAGATGAAAAAATGGAGAACCATGCTTAGGGAGCTTGCTTTAAACTGTATAATGCTTTGCGAAGTTTGCAAGCGTGGTTAGGATACGTGGGATCCACAAAGCCCTGTGGTTGGGTCATATATACTTCATCAATAAATCCATGTAGAAAAGTATGAGAGACTTCCAGTTGTTTGATTGACCAATTATAGTGGAAGGCAAGAGATATGACAACACGAATAGTGGGTTGCTTTGCTACTGGACTAAATGTTTCAGTGTAGTCAATGCTCTCTTCTTGATGATAACCCTTTGCTACAAGTCGAGCTTTGTAGCGAGCAATGATACCATTGGCGTTTTGCTTAATACGAAAAACCCATTTGCAGCCGATAGTAGTCCGATTAGGCGGTTTTGGAACTAAAACCCAGGTCCCTTGATAGATTAAGGCACTGAATTTAGCCGACATGGCTAATCGCCATTTAGGATTGTTTGAGGCTTCTGTATAGTTCCGTGGTTCGGTTTCAAGGAGAGTAGTAGCATTAAGGCAGTGTGCAGTTTTTGGTTTAACAATGCCATTCTTGATCTGGCGGTCATGGGATGAGTGTTGGAGCTGGCGGGTAAAGGACTGAATGGGAATAGATGAAGGTATAGGATGGATGGGACTTAGTGTAGTAGAGATAGAAGTGGGTATAGGATTGACGGGTGTAGGTGAAGTGTAAGTAGATGTGTGGGTAGGTTCAGAGGTAGGTGATACAGTTGGCGAGTTAGGCATTGGGGATGAATGGGTAGGTACGGTTTGAAGAAGGGGAGCAGATGTTTCTGGCATAGAGAGAGCATGCTCTGGTGTACTGAGATTGGGATTGATTGTGGGAGTAGGGTTTGTATGAGAGATGGGTTCTGATGAGATGGGAATAGGAGAAATGGTATTTGGGTGATTAGCCACATTGGGAATAGAGAAAAAAGAAGGAAAATGGGAAATGGGAACTAGTTGCTTGGCTGCTATAGAGGGTGAGAAGGGCCATTTATCTGCTGAAATCACAGTTAAAGGAAATGTATCTTCTTCAAACTTAACATGCCTTAAAATATAGACCCTATTTGTTTGTAGATCAAGACATCTATACCCTTTTGTACCTTGACAATAACCAATAAAAATGCAGACAGCTTGTCATCAGAATATGGTCTAAGCCATGGAAAATAGAGGCAGCCAAAGGGTTTTAAGATGGTAAAATAAGGGGCAACAGTGAACAACTTTTCATATAGAGTTTGGAACTTTAGTACACTACTTGGTAAACGATTGATTGTGAAAACAGAGGTAAGTAAAGCATCAACCCAATAGTGCTTAGGAAGGGAGGCTTGATGAAGCAAAGCAATGGTTGTTTCAATTAGATGACGATGTTTGCGTTCAGCAACTTCATTTTGTTCAGGGGTATGTGGACACGTGCGTTGATGAAGAATTCCATTTTGGGTGAGGAAATGAGTCATAGTATTGTTAATAAATTCTCCTCCATTGTCGGCGCGAAAATTTTTAATGACATGAGATAATTGTTTCTCAACAACAGATTTGAATTCAAGGAATTTAGAAAAAATTACATTTTTTGTGCGCATAGGATATACCCAAGAAAATCGAGAGAAATTATCAACTAAGACAAGATAGTATTTGAAACCACGAAAAGAAGGTACCGGAGATGGCTCCCATACATCACCATGAATTATTTCTCAAGGTAAATTTACAGTGGACATTGAATGAGAAAATGAAAGTCGGTGGCTCTTAGCTATATTACAATGCTCACAATAAAAATTACTTGAAAGAGTGGTAGGTAATTGATATTTTTTGACAAGAATGTTGAAAGTTGTTGATGATGGGTGCCCCAATTTTTTATGCCAGACTAAAGCAGAGGAGTTGGTGCACACAAATGCATTTGATTGAGAAGAGTTGATTGTTGTTGAGAGGAAGGGGTACAGGCCCTGTTTACATTGGCCCTTGTGTAGGATTTGATTGGTCAGGTTGTCCTGAATGGCAAAGCCATTTGAATCAAAAATGAGAGAGCAAAAATTATCTTTGGTTAGTTTGTGCATAGACAATAGATTATGAGATATACCAGGGACATGAAGAACATGTGATAAAGAAAGTGATTTGCTTGATGTAGTGAGAGAAGAGCTACCTGTGTTTTGAATGGTTAAACACTTACCATTACCAACATCAACTTTGTCTCCACCTTCATATGAACTATGAACTGAGAGGTTTGAAAGATCATTTGTAAAGTGATTGTTGGCTCCGCTGTCGATGTACCATTTAGAATCAGGACCAGACATAGAGGAAGCAATATAGGCATGGTTATTGGAGTTGTAGGTAGGCTTTTGATAACTCAGATCAGCCTGATGCCAGCAATCACTGGCGTCATGATTTGGTTTTCCACAAATCTGATAAAAGATCCGGGAATTATAGAATCCACTACGAGAACCACCACGAAAGCCTCCCCTTTGCTGCTGAAAAGAACGAGAACCACCTCTATAACTGCCACTGTGGTTGCCTTGATTTCGGCCATAACCTATGTTTGAATTTCCACGATGACTATTGTTACCACCACGGGTTGGATATCGATTTGTGGAGGCTGTGAATGCAGAATTGATATCATTGGCTGGTTGTGCAGGATTTTCATGAGTGATGTTGATTTCTTTAGATCCAAGAAGAAAATGGAGTTCATGAAGTTTGATTGGGGATGAACGAGTTCTGATGGCAGTTTTGAAGGAAGAATATTCAGCAGGTAATCCATGAAGAGTATGAAATATGAAGTCTTCCTCAGGAATTGGGGATCCAACTGTAGCTAATTTGGTTGCAATTTGTTGTAATTCATCGATATACTTTCTTATTGAGGAACCTCCTTTCTTGAGAGCATAAAGAGTGGTTTTGAGTTCATGAACGTGAGATCGACTTAGAGAGTTAAAGCGATCAGCTAAAACAGACCAGATTTCATGTGTGTGATCTAGATTCATCACATATGGTAAAGCCGAGGGAGATAGAGTTGCGGTTAAACCACTGAGGAGATGGTAATCAATGATCATCCATTCAAGATATGAAGGATTTGGGGATTTCTTTCCCGAGGAGTCGATGATTTCTGGTGATGGAATCTCGTTTGATCCATCAACGTATTCAAAGAGTTGATTTTCTCTTAATGCATTACGAACTTGTAGCTTCCATAGTTCATAATTCTCATAATCTAATTTGATTGTGATCAGAGAATGTATATATTAAAAGAAGAAAAACACAATACTGTTTCTCAAACAACATTTTTCTCTGAAAAGTATTTTTTTGGAAAAGTAATGCCAAACAGGGCCTGAAATAATAGCTTTTACTGTTTGAAAAAGAATTTAAAATGACAAAAAATTATTATTGTGTTGGTGAGAAACTCAGTTTTGAGGTTGAATTGATATCCTCCTTAGAATGTCTTTCTATGTGGAAATTGAGTTTCTATGTGGAGCCCACTTCCTTTCTTTTCCATCTCCTTCTAATGCTATCTAAAACAAACATATGGAAACTTAGTTTCTTTTCCACCAACATGTGAATTATCAAACAAGGCTCAAGTAAAATCAATGCACAATTCACGAGCGAACTTTGAGTACTCTTGTGGGTCTTCCATCCTAGCACCGTCTGATCTTAAAAGTGAGCTGGATCAAGTTAACTTAAAGACTCGATTAAAACTCTGACTCTGCCAGTTATTAAATAATTTAAAAATCAGCAAAGCATACATAGAAAGGGGGGAAGAAAAAAGTGGAAAGATATGTTGCTAAAATGAGATAGTTTGTTTCTATGGTTGCATCATCTTAGCAAAATCTCGACTCCTCTCGAAATCTTGGGAAACGGATTAACTCGACTGAGTTACTCTTTGACTCGATAAGTCTTAGAACTATGACACAAAACTAATGATTTAACATTCATTCTGAATCTCTCCTTTCTTTTTTGGTTTTTTTGTATCTGTTGTTTTCTACAGATCGGTGGCTTCAAAGAGACATACAATGGAGGTCTAACATTTGCAACTGTGCGAGGAGCCGGTCACATGGCTGCCAAGAGCCAAGGAGGGAGAACACTCGCCTTGATTCGGAAGTTTATTCAAGGCAAAATTGGCTGAGATTCCCCATTTTTGCTAAACTATGAACCATTTCTATACCTCTAAGTGTAGTGTCCCTTTAACTGTGAAAATGGAAATTAACAAATTTTAAAGCAATCTCTAATGTATTATTCACCATTCATTTACAAGCCATGTAAGTAACACTCTCAACACTATGGCTCTGATCTTTCTTTAAGGTATGGCTATTTTGTTATATTATTATTTGTTAATAAATCCAACGGGCCTAATTTAATCTCACAAAATCGGCTTGTAAGGTGAGGAGTGCCCAGATTATATATAGTCCAAGACCTCCAAGCCCACTGACAATGTGGGACTATTCTAACGTTATTATTATTATTTAAATTACTTATATTATTATTTAAGGGTAAACTGAGATCCTAAATTTGTAAAAGTAATTGTCAATCTTCTAGTTGAGCAAGGATTTTCTTTGGTGCAAAAGATTGAGAGAAAAAAACGCTATCATTGAAGTCAAAATAGTCAAATGCCATCTAACATGAGCATTTCATTAATATCTGCTGGCCTTTGACCACTTCCAACCCAACCTTTTATACCATAGATCTTGAGATCATGGGCGTCAATTCACATGGAACACAGTGGTTACATGTGGCACACAATTCTAAAGTCGCAGAGTACCAAGAGCATTGATGCTCTTTTCGGGTACCTAATATCAACTCTAGCTACGAATATCGTACAATTTTCATAAATTCTTTAGGCCTCGTTCAAGTGTTTCCTTGTTTTTCTCATAAAAGTTTAGGCTCTTGAAAACTCATGTCCCTGGCAGACTCAGATGACTTTCTTAGATGTGTTCTTAAGTTACTCTGATTACTGATTTTTCTCCAAATAACTCAGAATTTTATCGTTTTAAGTTCACCTCAGAAAAAAGCTTAGAATCGGTTTAATAGATGGTTGTGCTACAACCATATAAATGTTATTCAATAATCGGTTATGTGTCGCAATCAAATTTGATTGAAATTTTGCGGGCTGCTAATTCATGCGAGGTTGAACATAGTTGACGGAAGTTTTTTGCAAATAAGATTTAATGAAAGGTAATTACCAAAACATCACATACACATAGCAAATTCAACACAAATTTGACGAACTTAATAATTTTAATGTTTCTTCTAGAAGGGTGACATTAAAAAATCATTGACTGCCTTAAATTAGACAATCGAGATCATTTTCCATCTTCCACACAATAGATCTTGAGATTGTGGTCACCTATCAAGTGACCTTGATCATGGGCATACTATGATCAAGGGTTCTCAAGTGTCACTTTGAGGGATGCGTGCCACATGGAGTCAAGATCTGACCATTTGATAGGTGCGCTATGATCTCAAGATCTATTATGTGGAAGATTGGGACGAAATGCAATCTCTATCGTCTAATTCAAGGCATCAACGATCCCTATTGTCTATTAGAATTGCTATCTATTGATGACATTGCCTGATCTAAGGTAGAAACGTAATTAACTAGTTATAACAGTTATATACAAATTATAAAATATATGGTATTTTCAATTGATCCAGACACTTGGATTGGTCATAGGTGTATATCCGACCTGACTTGATTTGACCCGATGGGTCAAGAATATATGTCCGACCAGACCTTAAAAACTGACCCGACTTAATTAAAATCCCCCTATTTTCCTTAGTTTTATATATCCTATTTTCCTTAGTTTTGTATATGAAATATCGGGTTGGGTCCAATTGATCCGACCCAACCCGATCCGATTTAGTTCAACTCGACCCGATCCAACATGATTTTAGTTCGATTCCACTCGATCCAAACTAGGCCAGAGCCAAAGGTGGCTTCCCATCGGCCAAATGACTTGCTAATGCAAATCGGACCTTCCGACGACCAACCATAAACTAGTGTGATCGGCAGGGTTTGCCGCATCCCGATCACAAATGCCACCAAAGACTAGGTAAAATCAATAAAAATCATTGAAACGACTAATTACGATAGATGGGAGATGACCGTTGGAAGAACGGACTGATTTAGTGTATATATTTGAGAGAAGTATACCATCTTGTACTCAGAATTTGAGATTTTTCAAGCCAAAAGCTCTGACGTCCTCCTATCGCTTTCGCTCGAAAAGTCTCAGAAAACTCTTTTCCCTATGCAAACTCACGAACAGAGGAAAGCGGGAGAAAAGCTAAAAAAATGGCCATTTTCTAAGTAAAAACTCATAATATGGGTTTCTACGGTCTCTCGAACTAGACCTTAGTATTTGCCACTAATTTTGCTATTGATTTGAAGACCATTGATAGTGTGATACATCATATTTTATCATATATGGATGGTCCTAAATTCTCCGATAAAAGATTGGTTTCTAGGGTTTAACATAAAAGAAAAAAAATTACCATTGAAGAATAGGTCGTTGGAGGTATGTAAAAGGTTGATGTCGCCGAAGGTAGCCGGGACGCGGAGGAGCAAGAGGAAGACTGGATAGCCAATTAGGTCATAGGGGGCCGCCGCGCCGTAAATGGGGGGGCCATGTCCATGGTCTTTGCGGCCACTTAATTTTTTTTTAAAGATTGGCGAGGTCTCATTCCCCTATGTGGTTGCTTCTATAGTTGAGCAACATGACCAATCATGCATGGCCATTGCCTCTGGGAGAGTCTTTCAAGGATCTCAGGGTTAAAGATCCTTCGAAAATTTGACTTAGAAGGTCATAACGATGAAATGCAACAGTTGGTCAACCTTGAAATCCGTGCAACATTATATGTAATGGCTAAGAGGTATTATTTTTCTTTCAAAATAGAGAATCCAAAGGACAATATATAAGAGAATAAGTCTATTTCCCTATACTAAAAGGAGATCGGCATAAAGGCAAAAGCATGTATGGGGATTAGAACTCATGACTGTATTGCTTCTAGAGGGAAGAGGCTACCAATTGAGCTAATCGTAGATTTATTAACACTTTAACCAAGGGATCTATAGCTAACAATACAACCAAATTTGTAGACTTTTTGAAAAAGTCACATTTTAATCACGACTTTTTCAATTGAGGATAGATCCCAATTAAATCATGATTTTTAAAAAAATATATCATTTTCATAAAAACTGCGAATTTCGTGAATAAAATATAAAATTCTGACTTTTTTAATTTTTATATCTTTTTATTAATATCCGTATATAACTTTAATGTTTTACTTTTTCCAAAATTTTACCATCTTTCTTCTCAAATTTGCCAATTTTTTTTGAATTTTTACCAAGCTGATTTATTACCTAACCCTTACTTTGTCACTACGATGGCTAAGAGCAGTAATTAATTCCATTTTTGTTTGGGAAAATTGCCAAAAACCCACCTGTTTTAAACCTCGTTTTCAAAATGCCACCAAGTTAAAAATCGGTAATGTAGCATGATATTGCGATAGCGGCATGGTTCAAAATTTCGGCCGAAATGTTTCGATTTCGATCTCTGCCGAAACCAAAATCAAAATCCTAAATCCGGTACTCAAATGTACCAAGGGGATGTTTTTGGTTGAAATTTCAGTTCAAAATTTTGATTTCGGTCATGACCAATACCGAAACAAAATTCGATTTTTTTTCCTTAATTGGATGATGGTATCGACGAGATAGACTTGATTATTGCTGCATTGGGCTTAATGGGGAGGTTCATTTTGTATACAAAGTTATTTCACTCCGGCCAGTTAGAATGGTAGTAAAATATGGGTGCAGGCGATCTATATAATCAAAGTGATAGATCTATTATTAAAGTACAAGAGACTCAAAAATAGTGTTTTAGGGAGATTTATACCATCTTGTGGACTTTAATATTAACCATTGTTTTCAGTTTTAATGATTGATGTTAAGAGTTCATCAACCGGAGGGTTCACATCCACTTATAGGCATGTTACATGTTCCAATCATAGATTGCCACCTAGACATTTTAAATTGATCAGTGATATTCATCACATGACATAATGAACATCACACTTTAATGGTGTGAGATTAAAAGTCTTAACTTTAATACTATAAGATCATTTAAATATAATTCTAGTGTTTAAATGTCAAGCAGAGCCATTATACCATCGAAACATGACTCTTTATAGAAAGGCTCTCTAGGTGGCACCATGGGCTATAGGGGTGCGGGTTCCGGTAACCATTTAACTTTTGAAAATTTGTAGAGAATACATTTGTTATAGTCTTATTCTATGTGCAACCCTCCAAAGCTACATTGTATAAGCCTTAGATAGGGCCGGCCTTGAGATTTTAAGAGCCCAAGGCAAGTTTCTAAAATAGGGCCTCTGCTTCATATTACTTATAATATATAAAAAATTCGTCACAATTATTTTTTGAAAAATAAAATAATACTCAATATATATATATATATTGTTTATTTATAATTATTTTTATTTTTTTATGGGGCCTCTTATATTTAATTTAAAAAAAAAAAACCTATTTTATAATAGGTATCCCAAAATTGGGGCCCTAAAAATCAAGGGGCCAAGGCAGTCGCCTGATTTGCCTTGGTCCAGGGCTGGCACTGGCCCAGATGTGTGATAAAATAATTATTAACATCTATCAACCATCGCTAGCCCCCACCAGATATCCTCGCGAAGCCCTTTGTGGCACCACTTCCTCTCTACCTATATAAGTTCCCCGCTGTGTGTTGACAAGCGTATCAATCTGAACCGTCCACCAACAGCCACTTTTCTATTCACTCCAATGGAAGCCCCAAACAGGGTTTAATCACATCCCTCTAAAATGATCAAGAAACATTCTTTGATTGATTAGACATCTATAAATCTCGAGGTTTGACCAGTTTGACAGTGAGAGATTGACCTCAGCACTTCTCTTATGCATGACTTGTGCACTTAATATAATCTCTTAGATTTTTAAGTTCATATAGCATATATGTGATGAATTTAAATAGTTCAAGTGGTAGACTGGTAGTCCAACATTAAAACATGTCCACAACCAAGAATCATGCCTAAAAGAGAATGCTACCATCTGATCAGTGATGTTCAATACTAGCTACCATTAAAATATGTGAACAATGGTCGATCTTTTAGTTACCATCTAAAGGTAGTTCCAGCCCTATAAATCCTGATATTGATCACACTGATTAATTTGGACCATCTTTTGATCATCTCGTCAGTTGGTTGTATGCAAGAAAATTAAGGTACCACTTGGACTATCCAAACCATTCGATCAACGGATATATTTCTTAACCTTTGAGTTGACCTCCCAAATTTAGAGTGATCAATCCAAGGTAAGTGTTCTAATCCGAGTAATCATATAATTGATATTTTAACTACACTACTAACTTATTCATAAAATAAAAGGCAGCCAACTCCATGCAAAGAGAAAAAAATGCCCCATTTTTGGTAAATCTTTTGGTCACTCTTCACTGGACTGTTAATGAAAAATATGCACCAATCAGATTCTCTTAACCATTCAATCGACAGATCATGGGTTTCTTGACCATTGCATTGACCTTCAAAATGTTGAGTAAGGATCAAAAACTCAGATTTTCGTTTCGGTTTTCATGGGGACCCAAACCGAAATTTCAGCCGAAATGTTCCCCACAGAATAAAAAAATCCGAAATTTTATGTTTTCGTTTCGGGTTCAGTAAAATTTTAAGCTATGATGTTGAGTGAACAATCGTGATCAATCTGATGGTTAGAAAATGCTAGTCAATGAGCGTTTTTAGTATAAATTAGTTATTAGACCCACACCCTGGGCCTAACTTGACCTAGACTCGCCCCGAGGTCTAATGGGTTGGGTATGAATATAGCTTGACTTGGACCCGGACCCAAACCAGATCATGACCTATGACCTACCCAATTCCAAATGGGTAGGCTAGGGGTCTAATTCACCCTCAACACAACCCTACTAATAAAGAAATATTAGGATTGAAAGAAAGATAACCTCTATGATGTGCATTTTATGTTCTTGGCGAAAATTTATAAATATTTTAAGATGTATTTTGACTTTAAAGATCTCTTAAGATCTTAATTGATTGTAAACATAGAAAAATCATTGCAAAGATGTTGTATTTAAAGTTTCTTTATAGTATAGAGTCATAGCCGGCTCCGATCTCATGATTAGGCCGGCCATGGTCATGGGTTTTAGTCATCCTCCTCACTTTCAATTTGCTTAGATTTTATTTTTTAATAAAATTTGCATCCTTCTTTTTTCTCTCTACAAGCTCCCTTGGTCTATATATTCATGTCATACGATCTCACTTTGTTTATATATATCTAAGACCTCTTCAATGAGGGTTTTCTTCAAGCTGCACCATCCAACATTGCCAGTTTCTACGAGAGATCATGATGGACCTAATCTAGTGAGCCACTGGCTCTGATAAACTCAACAAGAGTGGGATACGAAAGTGATGGATTTCGCATACAGGCGTTGACCACTAGCAAACACAATCGAACGTTGCGACCACTTTATGGACATCTCACATTATAAGATCAAGGGCTATATTTTATTTAACCTTCGTACGTTCCTTCCTTAAAGGAACATATAATTGTCAGTGGATAATAGATAATATTTAGGTTTAAAAGAAAGATACATATGTTTTAGGTAAGATTATATTAATTGAAATTTTATAAATATTTAAATATTTAGGAGTATTTTAAATTTTAAATATCTTTTTAGATCTTAAGGGAAGCCATTACTTACACTCGGAAAAGTTTGCCCTTGTACCGAATTTAAAAGAAAGACATGATATTTTAGGGACATGTGACATGTGAAAATGCAATCTGGGCCGTATGATTTGAAGTTCATGTTCTATAGATCTCCAGTGCATAATCCAAAACACGATACTTACCATATGATCTAATTGTAGTCAACTATTAAATCAGTTAATATCCTCTACATTTAATCACATGATGAAAATTATATTTTGTCCTAATCTCCACTTAATATCTTTAAATCAGGGCCTTCAAATCAAACGACTTAGATGATATTTTCATATAATAGAAGTTACCAAAGTTGCAAGTCTTTCCTTTAAATTCGATATAAGGACCAACTTTCTGAGTGCAAGTAATGACTCATTATCTTAATTAATTGTATTCACTCTCATTTAAAGTGGTTTCTCTCCATTAATGAAACATAGAAAAATCATTATTAAAATTTAAAATTTCTCCATCTGAATGCTTGCTTGCGGGTTGGTAATGATGGTGGGCGGGAGATTGATGGAGGGGCGTATTAATGAGTTTTAGGACCTAGACTTTACATGCAATAAATAAGTATGGTCCTGGCGGGCGTCTCATCAGCCGCTCTATGCTAAAGATACACCGTTTTAGGGGCCCTAGTGTAGGGTTAAAGATCGGGTATCGGTTGGTACCACCAATTAGTTAGTCGTCTATATTCTCATTTGGTATCAGAGCCATGGCCAAGAAACTTTAAAAATTTTACATTTTGGTAATAATTTTTTAATATTTCATTATTGAAGAGAATATTTAAATTGAGATAAATACAATCAATTAAGCTCTCAAAAAATCTTTCAATTTAAAATATTTATCTAAATATATGTAAAATCTCAATTAATATAATATTACCTAAACCATAAGATACACACCATAAATGTGCATCTTTCTTTTCAATAGTAAATATTCTCTATTAGCTACCTGGCCCATTTGCACTCCTAACTCTCTCTATTAGCACTCGTAACTCTCTCTATTACCTATCCTAAAAAAAATAAAAATAAGTCCTTTTAAATTTGTACATTTATTTGCAATAGAGATTCTTATTTACCATTGTGAGAAGTATTTGTTACCTGCCACTAATTTAGCACTCAAAATTATCCATGCATTTCCAGAGGTTGGTGGACCGAGACTAATGTACGCACCACCCTTGGTGTATAGGTCGGGCACCTAATATCAATTCTCTCACAGTTTATACGCGATCACATGATAGAAGATAAATTTTATCAATATATTTGGCTTGTCACATGGAAGGTCTAGATGAATGCCACATGTATATGATAGATATAGCCTAAGTATAATCCTCAATACTCACCCAATACGCCCTATTTTTTCTTTATTACCCTTGGGTACGTTTGTAACCACACCATCAAAAGGACAATGGCCAGGTCCATTCAGGTTGAATTGGATTTCGAGTTCAATCTCCAACTCTTGGAAATAGTAAAATTTTGACTTTTATGATTTTCACTTTTTATAGGATGATGTGCAATGTGTAATCAAGATTCTCCTATTTTCAAGAGATAGAGATGTGGTTAATTGAAATCAAAATCCGATTCAACCCGGCTTGACGTCACCGTTGGCCCCATCAAAATTAGAGAGTGAGAACCTTACCTTTGGCCCACTTGGAAAGATTCAACCTCATTGCCCGTAAAATGACCAAAATATCCAAAATCAATTCATTCTACCATCCATTTCCTCCAGTTAGTTAGAGCCTATTTTGGTGGTAAGAAAAACTAAAACATCCAAACTATATATTGACCAAGTCCATGGCCACAGAAGGAAGAAAAGAAAAAACAGCGCTACCAGACCTATAAAAATCTAGAGTTGGGAGAAATAAAAGCGCTTTATAAAAGCGCCATCATCATTGCCTTATTTAATCCATTTGGGTCAGTTTTACTATTCTATTTTTCCACTCATTTTTTATCAGCGCCTCGCCTCCGTAAACGCACATTCTCCAATCTTTTTGCTTCAATCTTTTCTCAATTATTCTTAAACCGCTCAAAGATGGTATATTCGATAAATAAAACTTTTATAGTAGCCATATTATTGGTTACGATACTCAGATCATCTGCCGAAAGGATGGCACCCGCACCATCTGACGAAATGATGCCGAATGAAGAACAACAGCAGCTGCCTTTCCTAGATACCTGGAAACTCCCTAGCGAAGAGTACAAGGTCGGAGCGGCCGTCTACCGGACCAAGCACACTCCCGGATTTCTTATTCAAACAACTGATCACAGCACACACGCTTGATCGATCGCTTAATTGATCATTTGTATATCTCCAATACTTTTATATTTCGTAACGGCTTAATTAGCGCGAATTATATGTATTGTATGCATTTATGGCAAAAAATGTCGTGTTGGATAATGTAGAGTGTGCAATATTGGAAATTTTAGGGGAGCACCATTATCATAAGTGTATAACTATAACCCTGTGTTACCTATATTTTGTAATTTTTTTCAATGTAAAAAATTAATTTATTGTGGAAGTCATGGTTTGCATATTTATCTTCTTATTTATATATTTTTTATTATTATAATTGAAGGGCCAGAAGCACTAATATTAGGATGACTATGTTTTTATTTAATGAATGAAATGTCTTGTGGTGTCTTATTATTAGGCGTTGCTATTACTTTTAAACAAAATGTTTTAATATGTTCTTTTTTAACGGTTGTATAGGAAGAAAAATGCGTTTTACCTTTTATGTAATCTCTAAGAAATCTAAAAGATTGAACAATTTCGGTTTTTGCTTTAAAAAAAAAATAACTTTTTTTTGTCAGTTTTCAGTTTTTTTCGATTTGTTTTTATTTTCAGATTTTGAGTCAATTTTTTAAATCCACCCAACTGATTTTTAGTTTCGGGCACCCAAAATTGGAAAATTACTGACATCCCATTCGATTCCGTTTGGATTAGTTTCGGACTGCCTTGTGGCTATTCTCTTACATTCAATTCCATTTTTCGGTGCAAAACTTGCGGCCCTATTGGCTGTAAATGAAGGAAAATTATTATGAGCGGACCTCAAACAGTATACAAACAATCGATTGCTTACATGACGTGATGCAAGTGTTTGACCCAACCTGCACTGCTAGGACCCACCATGCTTGCATCTTGTCATGTAAGCTGTCCGTTGAATAATTTGCTATTTGCGGTCCATCATATCAGTGTCCTAAAAAAAATGAGGTGAAATAGATGTATTTTAATCATTCTACTATTTTTTATTGCCCAACCGTAAAAGCCATATCCTTGCAAATGAGAAGTCTTACATAGTTTCATGGTTAGACATATTTGTTTTACTTATAGGCTCAGGAATCATACGTTTTGAGAGACTTGAATCATCTAATCTAATTATTTTAATATTAACTATTATTTTTTATTTTTTATTGTTAATGGTTGGCATCAATCAATCAGATGATTTACATCCACTTATAAATATGATTCTCTTATCGAGACTCATTCTAATAATGGATTCACTTCAATCACATAGATTGATCATAAATAAAGATCAAAATTTTAATTTTTGTTTTGGTTTTCGTCTTGTTTGAAACTACCGAAATCCAAAATTTCAGTTTTATCAGCCGATAATATGCCAAAACCAAAATTTCATCCGAAATTTAATATTATCCTTTCGGAGATCACCAAATACGATAAGATTTCAGCCAAAATTTTAAACCATGATAAAAAATATGCACCACTAAACGACACATTATTAGTGTAAGATCACAAGTCTAATTTAGTGATCAAAGATCACTTTAAGCACCATTTTGGTGTTTAGTTGTCAGAGCCATTATCCGACATTTAAATATAAAAATGATCTTACACCCTAAAAAGTAGCTCTTGATCTTACACCATCAACTTTTCCACGGAGATAATGACCGTTTATACCGTTTGCTTCCAAAATTTTCGTACGGCACTTGTGAGCTGTTTGCCACGTGTAAATATGAATGATGACATGTAGAAATGTGTGACTTGGGTTCTTCCTGCTGTATGATAAGAAGAGAAAATCATCTATATATTTACCAAAATTCATGAATAAACAACACAACCTTCAAACCCTAGTTCCACTCATTACTTTAACGGCTGTGTGAATGGATCTACGGGTGGGAAGATTAACAGCACGAAGCAGCGTATGGTCGAGAAACAGAGTATCGAAGCCCTGCTGTTCCAAAGACGACTCTCGATCTTCAGAAAACGGAAAGAAGAATGAAGGTAAGTAAAGTGTACTGCCTTCAATTATTTAGGGTTAGGGCTTCTTATTTTATGATAATTTTTTTAATATTATTTTATTGAGTTCTGCTTAGAATTGGTGAGAAACTGTTGGGTAAATTGATAATTTATGTGCATCCGACTTCTATAGCACTCATCTTTGTTTACTTATAGATATATGTGTATAATTATCTGGACCGTCCAGTAAATTCTGTCTTTTGGATGACCATACTTCTAGAATTTGCACCAATTGAACGATCATAAATCTCTGATTGCTGACATAGTTTTGTTGACAATCCAAAAGCAATCAATTATTCTCAAAAAAAAAAAAAAGCAATCAATTGAATGGATGGAGGTTTTCTTAAAATCGCACGATTTTTGGGGCATGACCCTAATAAACCCTAATAAATATGTGAATCCAACTCAAAACCAATTGGGAATGAGTGGAGGGGCCCAGGATATTATAAGGGGAGAGACAAGGCTACAAGTTACTCAATGTGGGACTAAACTTCAACAAGCCCCTGCACATGTTGGCGGGACTGAGCTAAATCATGTGGAAAATTGAACTGGGTGACGTGGAGTGGAGAAAGGCCTGCTCCGATACCATGATAAATCTATGCATCCAATTCAAAACCAATTGGCAATGAGTGGAGGGGCCCTGGATATTATAAGGGGAGAGACAAGGCTATAATTTACCCAATGTGAGACTAAACTTCAATAGGTCCATCTATGAGATCGCTCATCGATTCGAAGGTCTTGATTGAACGGCCGGTGCGCCCATTGCTAGTAGAGATGAAGCATGTTGCTAAATTATTGTGATTTGATATGGCGACATTTTACACAAGGAACATTGTTGTAGCCTTGAATAGATGGGATAAGATTGTGATGATGATAATGATGACCATCGTGGTTTAAAATTTCGGACGAAACTGATACGTATCGTCCGATATGTATCGGTCTCGAAGCAGACCGGGTCGGTACATTGAATGTGTCGACCCATATATTGTTGTATGTATTGGTATGTATACGTATCGGTCGATAATATTATTTTGGAGTTGGACGATATGTACTGGAAAACCGAGATTTTGACCTATGATGATGATTATCTGAAATGTCATTACTAATTATTTTCAAATATATGTTAATAAACTTAAAGGCCTATCTTTGTGGAAACATCACTCCTACCTCAGAGTTTAAATTACTCGCTTTTATTTAATTCCAAATAATCACTGCACTAAATCAATTAGAGAGATGATTTAAATTATGTCATTACTAATTTTTTACATATCCCACATCATTAGTTGTTGGTTTCCCTGTTAAATGTTTTTGGATTTTGTGGTAAATTTGATGATTTTCTTAATGCCTTTTTTTTCGCAATTTTTTTCACACCATTTGCTTTGTAAAATGTCTTTACAGCCACTTTTTCTTAATCCTTTTTTTCCCTTTTTCATTCATAAAATGTCTTTACATCCACAAATATAAATCCATTATTATGTGAATTTCTCATAGTTTCATACATCAAACACGGGTATTGGCGCTTTCTATGCATAATAACATAGGGTTTTCTCGAGGATAGGACTACTGCTTCCACTGCGGGGGAACCAACTCGGTCTCTTTTTGGATGGAGTTCCATCTCGAATTCCTATCGAAGAGTTTACTACGAGATATGCTGTTGGGTTTGGGTCCTGGTAAATACCGAAACCTTAGTAGCAGGAATCTTCCTTTTATGGTACTGCTCCCTCTGCAGAATCTCGCTCCCACTCCTGCTGCTACTTTTGCTTCTGGACTTCAAATTTATACTTTATTTCACCAACTCCCGCTATTACTACTACATCAAATATGCTTTTCACCGACTCAATTTTGTAGCTGTAGGCATCTTTTTGTTATTTTTTTAGGAAGCCAAGTCTATTTTGGATGCAATAAATGCCCTTTCAATTCTTCATTTTTCTATATTTAATGTCCTTTTATTGGTTCACATGCGAAATGTCGCTATCGTAATTGGTACTTGCGGGCGTATACATGAGTCTGCTTTTCCTTCATTGGCGCCTTAGGAATAAGCCAATGCACCTTACTTATAAGGTTCTTCCTCGATATCTAATGACAATCCTCCATTGTTTGAATATTTGACTTGTTGACCAAAGTTGTTAACTTGGTATGCAAAGAAGCCAATGGGGATCCTTCTCAGAGTATGGAATCATGTGGACTGTAAGCAATAGGATTAAGGATGCACTGTGCCACCTTCACACAAGAAAATGGTAAAATTTTGTTGTGTTCTGGAGTAAGAGAGGTGAGTTACTCATATGGACAACATGGTGAGGCATACAGACATATATGCTTGCACAAAACTCAATATAGTGTGGCTTTTCTCGACATACTATCATACACAGGCACGTGTATGAAGAAGTGGTGCATTATTAGTACCAATTGCATTTTGTTGGATCATTTCCTCACATGCATGACCTCTTAGATGAAGGTGCCATAATAGCAGACATTGCGACAATTATTTTTTAAAAATACAAGTGAAGTAATACTCGTTTATTTTCCACAACGTACTAAATATATATAATCCCCATATTTTCTAATAAAATGCATATTTTTGTATAATACACGTATTTCGCATATTAAACGCGTTTTTTGCATATTAAATGTGTTTTCCTGTATTTTATCGTATTTTTAAAAAGCTTCTTTAAGACTTTAATTATTTTTTTTAATATCTCATTTTTTCCATTGTTCGTATTTTATAGATTTTTTTACCTTTCGATTTTTTCCCGCTTTTGCTGTATTATACCTTCTCCGACTTTCTCGCTCACCGTATTAAACCTGTATCCGTATTTCTACTTTGGTGGCATAGATTCTCCCCAACATATCACTTACACTTTGGGATGTTTATATATGATATCTTTTTCAAAATTACTATCATAATGAACCTGTAATTCCATCATTTGATTTAATAGAAGTATCCTAATAATACTTGAGACATTAACTGTTGACTAACTTTTAGTTAGCCCAATGTAGCAATATGCGACTAACATGCTAGCTTGCTTATGACTAAAAAGAGGAAGCAAGAATGAGATACTAAAAAGAGGAAGCGAGAGCGAGATTCTACCCAACATGAACATACCACTTACACTTAAGAATCTCGCTCTTGCTTCCTCTCCTTATTCATGCCCCCAGCAAAATGGGTTCGTTTGGATGTAGCGAACCATGAAATATAAAACTTAATTCGAAGCAATTGAACCAGTGAATTAGGTAACTTTATCTTATACTTCTCCCCAAAGTTTATAAACGTAGTAGTTAGTACCATATTTGAAAATAGCCAATCAAAATAAAAAGTATCATATTTGAAAAAATCACCCTAGTTGGTGCCAACTGCCAAGTGAAAAATATCAGCTACATTGACTTGGAAATTTGCTGAACTTTTTTTTAATTGTTTATTTTATTTTCTAATCAATTTTGATGTTCTAAGCCTTACTTCTTTTCATTCCCTTTCTTTTGCTATGTGTAAGTCAAAGTTCTTATGGCTGGTTGAAGATGATTAGTATACTGTCTCCTCACCTATCATTGTTATTTATCTTGCATTCCAAGGTGGCATTAGTAGTTACATATTTGCAGATGAGATAACTGGAAGAATCTTTTACCTGTTGGACGTCTAAACCAACGTTGTTCTTTGATATTTTAGGTTATTGTGGGGAACTCGTGTTTACCCATGATGGAAGGATTATTTCATTGGTTCCTGGGCTAATCTAGTTTGTGAGAGAGAGCCATCATTGATTCTGCTTGTTTTATAGGTGAACTATAAAAGAAAAATTGGGAAAGGGACCACTCTTTGGTCATTTGGCTTTGTTTCATTTGGAAATAAAAGATTCTAGAGATCTTGAGCAGTCTCAAAGTTACAACTGACAATCATACATGGTTCAAAATCCTGGACGATACCGATACGTATCAGTAAGGCCAACGATACAAGATACATTGGATATGTATCAACGATACATACCCAATATATGGCATATTTATCCATTGTATCACCGATACATTGAATGTATTGGCGATATCTGATACGTATTGTCTCGGTATTGGTGGTGGATGATTCATATCGGAAAACCGCGATTTTGATCCATGGTGATATATTCTTGTTTCTATACTTGATGCTAATCTTGAACTAGGGTGTCCCTTCTCCATCAGCTGAGCTGCTATTTACTGGGGTGGTCTATTTCATTACAAAATCAAGAAGAATTAAGCTACTTTGGTTTTTGGAAATTCAGCTTGACTGATACAAACTTTCTATAAAAACTTTCAATGATAGATGTAAATTTATTCTATACAAACTTTCAATGATAGATGTTATCTAAAATATTCAATAGATGTAAATTTGTTTGTTCGTGCCTTGTTCGTGTGTTTTGTTGGGTGACGCTGGTGTTTCCTGCACACACCTTTTGTCCCACTTGTGCCTTGTTGCATCTAACTAATTTTTCCTCTTAAAATAATCACAAGGAACATATGAAATCTCAATGCCTTTTCCGCTCTTTCCAAGTAAAATGACTAGTACGTCTAGATGTGCTTCTCCTTTCCATCAATCCTTTGGTTTCATCCTCTTTCTTCTATTTATATGTTTATTTGTTCTTTTGTTTTTCCGTTACTGTTTTTGCTTCTTTATTCCTCATGTCAAGAGTTTAAGTTTGAGATGTAAACTCTTCAACATATGTGAAGTACGTACCACATGGCATGACTTATCACTCCATAAAACTTAAGAAAGGATCATGAAATTGATACAACTTGCTGGCACTATGGAAAGATTTGACTGTATTTTCTATGTAATCAGATGAGTTGGTATGAGGTACTATTATCGGTACTGATACTGATACTGGTATTATGTCGCAAAGGTAGTTTTGAGCATGCGTCTTTGGTATTATTTTGGTACAGCATTGGCATAGATACAAAATAAATAAGTCATGGCTATTGTATTGGTAGGCCCAGATTGGAAATAGTTTTGACATAGGCATAATTTTATTTTTTTAGATAGGTAAGTTGGGCTCAAACCTGCGACATAGGCATAATATTTTTTTCTTTACATAGGCATAATAATTGTCTGACATTGGCACTAGTTTTTTTATTTAATTAGGTACTTTCATGTTTAGGCAGATATATATTTATACTATTGAATTTTAAGTTACAAATTGTTGACATTAGTGCAAGGAACATTAATAAGTCATCTATTAATGAGTAAGAAAACTTATGATTATATTTGTCTTTATATTAAATTGATAATAATGTATTATCTGAATAAATAAAACAACTATAAATTTATAAGATAACTATAGTTGATACAATAATATAGTTTTATTAACTACTTTTCTCATCATTTAGTAACTTTTCCACAAAAATTCGTGATGTGGATGAAAATTTTTACTGATGAAAATCATTTCAAAATTAAAAGAAATGAGTTTTGATACAACAAAGAAACAAGTTTCTATTTTAAAAGAAACGAATTTCCTTTTTTTGAAAAAGAAGAAATAGGTCTGAAACATTTCCTAATAGTCCCGACAATTGGTACACATTGGGACTGGGATGAAGGGACAGAAAGCATTTATGGGCAACTATGGTGCATATCCTGCAAAACATATGCAAAAATTATACTAAAACTTCTCAAAGAAGGGATTCATTCTCTCTTGAACCACAGAATATCTGTTTTAATGTTTATGAAGTTGAAATCAACCAAGAAAACTGCCAGTCAACTAGCGGATTGTTTAAAAACTTGGTCAATCTAACAAATGTTTTTGAAACTATGATATAAAATTAGAGAGCTGGCAAACCTTTGTAATTGGAAACCTTTTAGACTGTGTCCTAAAGTAATAAAAGTTTTTGCCTATATCCCAAGAACTTCTGCATCACACCCTCATTTCATGAAGCAGGAGCAAATTTTGTGCAGTCATTGGGATGAAGCAGTATCAAAAAGTTCAGTATGGAAGAGCACATATCAGGTGTCTTATACGCTTATATATAATAATCTGTCTTTTGATAGCTACCAACGATTTTATTTAAAGATAATAAATGCAAGAAGATTGTTTATGCAAGTAGCGAGGAGACAGAATTTCCATTACAAAGTGAAAATCCATTGACAGCCTCTTTAGCTCAAGAGGCAGAAACCTTGTTAGCTTCCATTAGTACATGAAAGCATGATGTGGCTAAAATTTTATCTAAGATGTTTTCTGTAGATAACATACAATGACATTGTGTGAGTCATCTTATACCAGAAACGACTCCATCTCCAAATCCCATGGTCTTGTTTGTGGAAAGAAATCCTATATGGTGTTATGGTCGCAAATGGGTCGGGTTGGGGCCAACCGCCAACCAGTTATGATTTATCTCAACGCTGATCCAACCCATTTATTTCAGGCCTAAACCTGAACCATATCCTATATGGTGTTATGGTCGCAAATGGGTCGGGTTGGGGCCAACCGCCAACCAGTTATGATTTATCTCAACGCTGATCCAACCCATTTATTTCAGGCCTAAACCTGAACCATATCCGACCAACCCCATTATCAAAATTGGGTTGGGCTGGGTTGGGCCATGCTGTGTTAAAATAAGAGGTAGGAAGTCAAGTTGGGTGTGGTCAGGTTTGGGTCGATAATGCAAGACCTGTACAGATCAAGATTTCCAATCCGAACCCCACCCTTTTAATAAATGAACAAAATTTCCAACCCGATCCGACCTGACGGGGTCAGGATTTTAGACCTAAACCTGACCCTTGACTGGTTGGGCCACTCGAGCCTTGGGGTCAACCTGACCTCTTTTCAGCCCTATATGTTCTTTCTTTTCTTTTATATATGTGAAAAGCTTTGAGACCTGAATAAGAGAACTTCTTCAAGAGAATGCACATGCACTCTCCTCTCTCTTCTTTCTTTCTTTCTTTCTTTTAATCCTTCATATTCAACACAGTTTTTTATGTCTTGAAATTTATCAGAAAAGGGTTGAGGGCCACCTGGTTATCAGCAGGTGGTAGGAGGAGACCTTCGTCTCTATGTTGGTTTGGCATGGAGGCTATTGTTATTATTATTAAACTATTTGTCTGATTGGTATGTAAGGTCATGATTAGAATCTGATCAGTTAATGTGTGAACAAAATGAAGGTTTGAATGTGAATTCACATGGGATACATTGCTTATAAAACTATGTATCTTCATATGCATGGTTTATGGTAATGGGTTCATCATATCAGCTCATTGGATTGAAGCTCTCTGTTTATTATATTGTAAAGTTAAGACAGTTAAATACTTAAATGCATAGATGAACATTTCCAGCTTATAGTTTCGCATATTAATTCCACTGTCATTATTTTTTGTGTATCAATTAAGTGTTTCTGTGGAGTGTTCTGTATTCGTAGGAATGCAGTTCACTAAAAGTAAATACATAACACATTCATATACATGTTTTTTCTGACGTTACCAGAAAATTCCCAATCTAGTTAGAAATTTGTCTTGAATTTGAGACACACTGGTTTTCTAGAAGCTTCTCCCAGATTGTAAACGACCATTCCTCCAAATATCTGAAGTCCTGGTTTTGAAATCTTGAAATACTGTTTCTGAAATTTCGAAGTGGTATCCTAGATTTTGTAAAACCTGGAAAATCTTAAAATTTAGTTTCTAGACAGCCTGGAAGTGTTTTCCATCTATTTCCTTGTCATCTCGCAGACATTTCCCATTAACTTAATATTTTTTATGTGGTCTATGTATCTTTATCATTTGTCGGTACCTGCATTCTTATTGGAAACCCATGATGGGCTAGGATCTATTCTTTGAGGCCAATTAAGATGCATCCAAGATACATACATGCCAACATCCATCCATACTTCATGTAAAAGATTGTTTAGCACCAAAACATAAATATAATTGTATAATCTTGCCGCCTAACACCCCTTATCCATCCATACTTCATGTAAAAGATTGTTTAGCACCAAAACATAAATATAATTGTATAATCTTGCCGCCTAACACCCCTTATCCATCTGCGCAGGTATATGTTCTCTCTCTCTCTCTCTCTGGTTTGCTTATGTATATGCTCCCTGTCGCCCACTTCTAGGTTGTAGGTTTTGTAACAACTATTGAAAAATCTTCACTTTCAAATCTTTCTACATATCCTTAAGCTTAGCTACAAGGATTAAGTTATTGTTCCATGTAATATGTATCCAATGACAGGTATTGAATTTTTTAGCATGCCATAGAGAAAAGACATTATGTTGATCATATCCCTATAACATGGGTGTATAATTTTATGTATTTATTTGTAAGCATAGTATTGCTATTAAATTATGTTTCAAATTTCTTCCTATATTTCTGATCTCCTTCAATTTCATTTTTATTTTCTAACTACATTGTATCATTGAATACAAATTATATATATATTATCTTAGGCGAGTCTTGTTGTTTTTGAGGATGCTCATGCATGCCTTAAGGAAAATATTTCCATCATTTCTCTCCTGTAGCAAAAAACTGCTGATTCATCGTAGAATTTTATTTCCTATTTTGCGTTCCTTGCTGAGCAGAATCCAGTGAATAACATGTATAAAATTATAAATGATAACAATTCGCTATCTTCAATTCTCTCATATTTCTCAGATGATAGGCTACCCACAGACTGGGACAAGGCTTGGTCAAACTTCCAGAAGCGAGGAAAGAAGACACTATTTTCACAATTCACACCAGATAAATATGTGAGCTGGAATCCTAGGCGATCCGAATACCCACTTTCTGAGGAATTCGATCCTATCAAAAGGACAGAGAGGTCAAACCTCATGTTATGGACTAGTCCACAATTCACTCTAGCAGGAGCAATAGTAATTGTCTCAATGCTTCTTATTTACACAATTGTATTTCCACTCAAGTGAACTCAAAGGTGATTACCAATTTACAAGCCTAGCCATGTGCAGTAAAATATGGTCTTGTTTCTAAGAAAATAACTGAAAAGTGTATATGTAAATTGAAACTTTGTAAGTAAATGGAGCGACATTTACAAATATTTCAATTGTTATTCCATTTGTTGTGCTTCATCTTATTACTATTTGCTTTTTAATATTGAACTTAAAATATTTGTAAGCATATTATCTTATTCACTTTAAGTGAAAATGAGGGCTGCTACTTCCAAACCAACATTTACTTATCACACTCCAATTAATGAAATCACTCATCCAAACCAATCAATTCTATCTGCACACCAATCAATGAATAAAATTACATTGCACGACAAATAATGAAGTTTTTGTTGACACATCAACTGAATACTGTAAACACACCAATCAATTAAAACGATTTTTAGCCAGGAAGAGAGGAGTCTTATATTCTTTCATTCAAGTTTTAAGTAAGGCTAGCTTATGACATTCAAGCAAGCACATACATGAGGTTGAGAGGAGCTCTAAGAGATGGAAGACAGAAAACGGTATTCGTCTGATGTGAAAGCTAGAAGATGGATAGCTCTTTCAAAGCACAAAGGAGAACCAAGTAATCGTCTATATTCACACTACAAGTCTCACCTTCTGATTCTCCTATTGTATTCCATCAAGCAAGCTAGAAGTTAAGGAAGGGAGTTATGCTTTATTGTATGCATTTCTATGGACAATACCTAAAGCATAGAGTGATTATCGTGTATTCAATCAAGAAAGAAGGAAGGGAGATTTGAGAGGGAAGCACGTCATAGAGTCCAGTAGGGAAGTTCAAGAGTTCTAGTTGATTAGAGGGTGTGGAAAATTGGTTATTCTTTCTCTTGTTCCCGAAAGAATGGTCATATTTCCATGTTTGGGAGAAAGGGTTTACATGTGTTTCTGATAGATGACAAATGCTAAAACCCTAGTTATGCAATTTTGAAATCAATTTGAGATTTAATTGAGCAGCGGAGATATATAAATTAATCCCAAAATACATAAAATATTTAATTACTTTATTAGGGTAATTTAATTGATTAGATTTACCGTCCGTTAGCATATGAACTTTCCCGATCTAGAAAATAGGGTAATTTAATTGATTAGATTTTCCGTCCGTTAGTATGTGAACTTTCCTGATCTAGAAAATAGGTTTAAAGATAGACTCTAGTTTCGATCTAGTTTAGGGCACCAACCGACAATCTCGATGTTATCTCTTAACTCCTTGCTAGGGTTTGAATAACGTAAGGCCCGAAGGGTTTAAATCGTTTAAAGGGAATCCACAAACTAAGGTTGGGATTAGAAAATAAAATCCCGGCAACAATATAAAAAGAAAATATATTTCTGGGTCTATAGGTTTTCATAGAAGAAGCAAACTAGATAAATTACTTAGCAATAAGAAAAAATAAACATAAAAGATAGAAGATCCAAGAAATCACCCAAGGAAGATAATTGGCTTCGCACCAAACCACACGCGGAAGAAGAATCACTCTTCTAATGAAAACTCATCTCAAGTTCTCTAAAATTTGCACAAAGCAAAACTCATAAATTTCATTAATTATCAACTATTGATCTGGAAACTAAACAAAGAAACCACAACTTGGACTCCAAGAAAAATCCTCGCACGAATTCGATCGATCGAGTTTAAGTCTCAATCGATCGACAACGATGTCATCTTAGGATGGCTCTCAGGTCGATCTCGATCGGTCAAGGTTGAACTTTGATCGATCGAAGTTGGACAGAAAAGCCATCTTACATCCCTTTTCTTTCTTTCCGACATATATGTCCTCTCTTAGTGGGGTCTTCTCACATATCGCACATGTGCACGTGTGCACATGGGCCTTCGAAACACTCCAGAGTTTTGAATTTCTTTTTTTTACGCTTTTTGTACACCTTGTAGCGTTTGATGTCCCCATCAATTTCATTAGGTGGTGATGCACAGAAACTTGTACGAAGATGATATGTGAAATACTAAATGGGGACATGTGGGGTTGAAGAGAGAAATCTTATGGACAAGGAGATATTTATTTGGAGTGTGTCTATGGTATTGAACACCTTTGCAATACAAATTGGATTCTTCTGAATACAGGTGAAAATGGTCACTGATATATTGGGGAACACTCTGTTACCTTTTTTTCTTCCTTTTTCAATGAATTGAGAGTCAAATCAAATCAAAGGAAAGATGGGGTCACTGTTGCATGCTATTTTTCCCGAGTTGATACTATGCTTAATATTGACATTTTAAATTGTTTGCATCCCCAGTGGCCCTTCTCTAATGGATTAACTTAAGCGCAACCATATTGAATCGTGAGCCAAAATTTGGAGATGCTCTTGTTTTAGTCATCATGCTCAAAAGAGGAGACCAAGGAGCGAGATTGTTTTCAATTTGGACAGATTTGAATGTCGGTATTCGAACGATGCGTTAAGGTCCTCAACACGTTAGGAGTTGTAATCGTAATATAAATACACGACCAAAATTTTTTACTTCTAAAGAGGAGGTTTGATTGGCACATTTTGTTGCCGATAAAAGAGAACCGTTAGGTAAAAAAAGCCATTAAAGATAGATAATGCGTCGCTTACAAGAGTAGAGCCTTGTACTCAAATCTTCATCGTTGTAGTATGAAAAGGTGGGTAACGTGTTCCGCTTTTTATCCATCAAACAACAATTCACTGTCAACGGCATGTGTAAAGGGACTTAACGCGTTATCTTGGTCGTGAAAGTGCAATCAAATGTGCTCATAATTCAATTCCTTAAATAGGATGATTATTTGCTTCTAATCTGTTTGTTTCTTTCAGGTCTGACTACTTAGAAAAAAGCATATGAAAGCGTGTTTGCTTGCAAGAAAACTTCAACATATAAGAGCATGTGAGTTTTTCCCACAATAAAAAATTCAATTTTGTCAGGTTCGAAAGATGGTAAGATAAAGAACCTACGGTGCAGATGTGAGATTGAAAAGTATTAATGGTGTTTGATGAAAACAAGATGAGTTGAGTCCAAAGTAGCAGTGACCTTTTGTCTCATTGCTTTTCTCTTGTCCCTCAAGTCCTCAACATTCAAAAAGCTTGTCTTAGTTAGGCCCTGTCGCTATTGAAGGAGACATGTTTTAGCCTGTAGATTTTTTCTGAAAATTCTTCTCCACCAATATTGGTGGGGTACCCATGTCCCAAGAGAAGACGTGAGGTAGCTCATTAAGTAAATAGAATAGAGGAAAATTCTGTAGATGTTCAAGTCCCATCCGATTCATGTTCAAAAGTGGTCGGATGCATCAAATTTTTCGATTTTGCTGGTTTTCTGTTAGCTTGGCTGGTTAGTTAGTCTACTAGCCGCCTGGATCAGTGTTTAACAAGCTTCTTACTTAGCTAAGGCCCTGTTTGATAACTTGGAAATGTCAAATGTTGGAGGAAAAGGAAGTCAATTTCCTTATGTTTCTGTTTTGATAACATTGTAAAGACATAAAAAGAAAAGTAAGCGGGTTCCACGCAGAAACTCAGTTCTCAAACGTCAAGCCATTTTAGGGGGAGGGTTTTGGTCAAGTCCACTCAGTTGAACCATTTCGATGGTTGAAATCATGGAACAAAATTTTGGCCGAAATGTTTCGGTTTCGGGCATGGCCGAAACGATACTGAAATCCAAAATTTCGGTCCAATTTGTATGGGGTCCAAAAATTTTGGATTTCATTTTCGGTTTCGGTCATGCCCGAAACCGAAATTCAACCTGAAATTTTGATCCTTGGTTGAAATTAAGTTTCTCAGCAATACAATACTTTTTTTTTTGTCATTTAACACTATTTTGGTATAAAAAGAAAAAATCATTTATCAGATAATAAGAGCTATTATTGTACTACATGAAACACAAAGCATCTTTTCCAAGTTCTGCTCCAAATAGACTCTAATCAATTTCCAATGAAAATCATTTTTCATTTAAACAGCAAAAAATTCATTCTCACATAGAATCATTTGGCAAGAAATCAACCATAAGGTTGATTTCATTTCTTATTTAGAGTTCCCTAAATGTACTTTTTCTTTCGTTTTAATAAATTATTCTTATCGATCCACGAAGTCAAAAAAATTAAATAAAGTCGGTGCATTTAATTATTGTTACATGTGATGACGGATCTTGGCTTCCATAGATGTGCAGTCAAGAATTGGATGGTGGAGGCTCAAACACCATAACACCAAAATATATATGGTGTTTGCACTTTGTACTACTTCTCGAAATCTTTAGTTTTCCTAATGCTGGCTACCTAAATAGCCCTTTTAAGATCTACCAGCCTCGAATGTCAAAATTTTTATTGATCCTTGGAAAAGTATATCTAGTTGGAAAAATTGGACGGCTCGTTTTGGGTCTGGAACTGCTCTCTCATCATATTCCAAAAGAGCTAGTGCACAATCACCACCGTATAGACTGATATGTGTGTGGATCCCCATGCTCTTTAAGTCTGCGTCCATCTCAAGGTCCACGCGGTACCATGGGCTAGTGATCGGGTTAAGTCACTATATTACCAGGTCTATTCCAAAGGGCTTGACCATAACTCTTGCGCACGAGGTGCAGAAAGACAAAGACCTCAGGCATTGTTTGTCTGTCTTCTCCAGTGGGCCCTAGCCAACATTTGATCCTTTTGAACCACTTCAGTGCAGTGGGCCCTTGTGGCTGGTCTTCTTTTACCTCACTAATCTTACTAAGTCCAACATTTGATCATCTCATATCTGCTGGCGTCTATGATCTGCTGGTGTCTTGTACCAACTAATCTTTTTTCCAAGTATAAAATCCCCAAGACAGTTTCTTATACTCACCAATTCCTAGGCTTTTCACCCTCTTCCAGGGAGAAGTTCTTTCAGCTTTTTTTGTTTATTTTTTGAATAACCTGAGTATTCGGGCCTCTTAGAGCAACTGACTAATCCCACGGGAACATGTGCACCCCAAGTTAGCCCATGCAGGAATAAAATCCCTAGAGTGGCCTCAAGGGGGAGATTCGAATTCACGTTCTTATTCTACTCTGAAGTTTCTCTTTTATTTCCCATGTCTCCCGAAGTTCTTTCAACTTCCCTTCTTATTCTACTCTGAAGTTTCTCTTTTATTTCCCATGTCTCCCGAAGTTCTTTCAACTTCCCATGTCTCCCGAAGTTTCTCTTTTATTTCCCATGTCTCCCGAAGTTCTTTCAGCTTTTTTTGTTTATTTTTTGAATAACCTGAGTGTTCGGGCCTCTTAGAGCAACTGACTAATCCCACGGGAACATGTACACCCCAAGTTAGCCCATGCAGGAATAAAATCCCTAGGGTGGCCTCAAGGGGGAGATTTGAATTCACCTTCTTATTCTACTCTGAAGTTTCTCTTTTATTTCCCATGTCTCCCGAAGTTCTTTCAACTTCCCTTCTTATTCTACTCTGAGTTTCTCTTTTATTTCCCTTTGTTCACCTTCCTAGAAACAGATCCTGCAGCTTCTTAATAATTAACAATTTATTCCTTCTTCTTCTTCTTCAAGCTTGCTGCTTCTCCTATACCTGTAGAACTCATTGTAATGGCAGAAAAAGCTGCTGACCCTAGGAAGAAAGAAAAAGGTAACCCTTTTCCAAAGCGTGGCAAGATCAAGGCCAAGATCATTGGAGGCTTATATAGATCAGTCGTTTCAATAGCCTCAATGGCAGCAGGAATAGGAAGAAGAAAAGAGGTGGAAGTGGAAGTGGAAGTGGAAGCGGAAGCTCAACCGCTCCGAATGCCTACACTTCAGAAGGAAATTCTGATATCTGATAAGTGATTCTAATAAGATGCTGCACATTTGATTCACTGATTGATCATTTGTAGGTGAAAGTGCTTAAACTGTTTGGCTGCCCTTTCCGATTCTAGCTGACAAGGGAAAGCAATGAGCTCTTATATTAGCAATCATACATTACAGAGATATAAAGATGGAAAGATACAGTAGAAATCAGTCAAGATTTCAGATGGGTTTAAGTTATTTTGTGTTAGAAAGTGTCTGTGGAAGAGCTGTTGTTAATATTTGATTTCAGAGTGCTAGAGTGCTGAAATTTCTTGGGTCGATTTATGTTTAAATTTGATTCCTTCTATGTTTTATTTGTTGGTGAATGATGTGTAGCATCATTTTAGTAACAAGAGAAGCTGCTAAAGGATAATCTTGCTTAATTGGTAGTGGATATCATTAATTCATCATTCTCATCATAGCTTTATCCCAACTATTGCTCACTAATACCACTATAAAGTTTCTGTCCCAACTCGTTGAGTCATCGATGTAGGAGTAGAGTCTCTAGATTTAAACCAAGACCAACTTCTAATGTGCCTGTTGGAATCCCTCAAGTCGAGATTTCACTAGGATAATGCCAGCTATGGTTCACCCGTTAAAAAGTAGGGGAAATTGAAAAAACAACCTTGGGTCTCCGGAAAGGGAGCTGCAACTTGCACATGAGATTTGTATCGTGGCACATGATTAGAAAGTAGGACTTTGTTGTTTTTGGAATTTGTGGAACGTGAAACACCATCTAAGTCTTCTGATTTGTGGAACATGATGCAAAGATCTTTGAAGCCACATTTTGGCACGAAACATGCTCTCTATCATCTGATTTGTCATAGTCAATCATTGAAATGGATGATGGCCTTTGACTGTATTGAATCAGATGGTAGAGATCACGTTTCGTGCCATTCTTTGGAGTCAAAGATCGTTCCATCATGCTCTTCAAACCGGACGTCTTGGATGGTGTTACACATGGCACAAATCCCAAAAATAACAATCTTTATTTGTAACCATCTGTCACCATACAAATCTCATGTGCAAGTTTTAGCTCCCTTTTGGAAACCTTATCTTGTTTAAAAGTATTAAACTAACTCATTTTACCAGCATATCTTCACATTTTTGTTTGTGCATATGTTTTTGTTAATTTTTTCTTTTAAAAATATTTTTGTAGGAACTATAATTTAAAACATTTACTAAATTACGAAGTTGGACTTAGTTGAGTTTTATTTGAGTCTTCGAGTTAAGTAGACATGGCTAAACTATCGAGCCTGAGTCGAGTTAATCCTCATCATCTAAATCCAAGCATTCATGGGATTTTAGTGGGTTTCAAACGTAAGGGCCCACAAAAATCACCTAGGCGCGAACAGAGGTGCCCTTTGTCATTAGAACAGAGTTACTACTTATTGTCTGGAGCATGGATCAAAATTCCGGCCGAAACGTTTCGGCTTCGGGCATGCCTGAAACCGAAACTGAAATCTAAGTCCATTTTTGTATGGACTCCAAAATTTGAGCCGAAATTTTGATTTTCGGTCAAAATTTCTTTTTTCGGCCCAAATCAAAATTCCCAGAAATTTTGATCCTTTGTCTAAAGCAAGGGAATCGCTTCTTAGGTCCATATGGTATTTGAACTTTGGCATATAGCTAGTAAGGTTCCCTATGGGGACATGGGCAACGTTTATCAAACACCACTAAAAAAAATTTATCACTGTAGCTAATAGAATAGTCACCAAATTGTGGTTTGGCAATAGTTCGGTGAGATGAAAATTTGGAAAAATCTGATAAATTTGGGAAGTTTGTGGAAATAATTCCGAGGAAAAATCGATAAGAAAAATTTAAAATTAAAAAAAAAGAAAATAGTAAGTCAACTTTTTTTTGAAAAATTTAAGAATAATTCGTAAATTTTTGTGATAAGGCAAATTTCAAAAAATTCATGAATAATTTGCATTTTTTTTTCAAAAATTCGTCGATTTTTTGTGACTATGGCTACCGGTAGTCAATAGAATAAAAAACTAATTAAACGGTACCGTTCAGGCGTCAGTTATCGTTAAGTGTTCATAGGAGCTTTTGGTATACACAACATTTCCTAATTTCGTATTTCTTTTAGTTAAGTAGAATGAATATCTTCTAGGTGAAGAGCAACTTTTGCTATTGCACATCATTCTACTTTTTTATTGGACGTACGTGTAAAGAAAAAAAGTGGTGTGCGCATAGCATCCCTTTAGGAATAATTAAAATTTTTTTTTTCTTAAAGCCCCTAGAGATGAGTGAGGTTAGAGGGGGATGGGACCTTGGTTCAAAATTTTGGCCGAAATATGAAACGAAAAGAAAACATAAAAATTCGGTAAATTTTGGCATTGTTGGAAGATTTCGGCTGAAATTTCGGTTCAGTCCCCACCGAAACGAAATCCGATTTTTTTTCCTTGGATGGGACGTTGCTTGTGGCACCAGAAAAAGAACCGTGGTCTAGAGGCTCAAGGCCGTGGACCCTTTATCAACCCATAGGGCTCTTAATGGGTCGGGCCAACTTGGATTTTAGCCCACACCTGGCCCGAAAAAAATGATATTTTTTATTAAGCAAACCCGGCCCGATATCTGGACCTGGCTAAGCATATTGCAACCCAGATAAATCCGAGCCGGGCTTAGATTGAGCGTTGCAACATCTGACCCGCACCCTGCTCGGATATATATATATATATATATATATATATATATATATATATATATATATATATATATATATATATATATATTATAGTTATCTTTTTAAAATTATAATTTTTTTTATATAGTTTACTTAAATGCCCTGAGATTAAACTGTTGATCGGTTTAAACTTGGGGCATTTAAGTCAAAAGCACAATAACCTTGTGCATATATTTTTGGGTTGGACAAATTGGATGACTTTATTTATTTTCAAGCAACCGTTGCATAACTTTTTAGCTACACAACTTGGATGACTTGCTAATAGATTTTCAAGTAATCGTTGCCCGTTATAACCATTGTGCAATAAATTTGTTATGATCTGAATTTTATCTCTTTGATACACCTAATTTATGTGTATGTGCTTAATAATTTATTCTCCGCATGTCGTAACTTTTCAAAACGTTTTCACTAAAAATACATGTTTTAGTTTTTCAAGTTCTTATATTTATTTCCGTCATTTATGGGCACAAGTTATATGGTAGCCTACAAGTTAAAGCCTTTAAGTTATAGACAAGAGGTTTAAGGATCAAACTTTGTTATGTGTTAGCTTAACACCGGATAATCCCCAAAATGTTATAAATAAATGTCTTACGGAGAACCCTAAATGATAATCCTATTTAGAGTTCTTCTTAAGAATAGAGCCGTCAAATACCTTGGAGAATAAATTCTAGATTTACTTTTCTAAAACCTGAATCATTATCATTGTTGAGATCTCGATCTAATCGTGAGGATACGATCGATCTAGATATGGAGAAATCATTCTTTTCATTAAACTTAAAATATTAATTTTTAAATAGATTTTTATGTAAATTAGTGAGTTTATTTCATAAATAATAAATGGATGATTAAATGGATGCATGCTATGATTAGTAATCCTTAATATTGATAATTTTGATTAAGAAGAAGATGGTTGAAATCTCACCATGTGATCTGATGCATTTTGGTGTGTGCTCATGAATTTGAGTCAATCGATTGAGATTGAGAAATCAATAGATTGAGCCGAAATCAATAAATTGAGCACGGATTTATGTTAATTGAATGATTATTGGATATCAATCGATTGAGAATGAACATTAAAATAGATACTAATAAATGATATTGTTTTGAAAAAAATAGATAGAATTATGTCAATCAATTGATTATTAGATGTCAATCAATTGAGGATAAATATTAAAGTAGATACTAATAAATGATATTATTTTGAAAAAAATGCACAGAATTATGTCAATCGATTAATTATTGGATGTCAATCGATTAAGGATGAATATTAAAGTAGATGCTAATAAATGATATTGTTGTGAAAAAATGCACAGAATTATGTCAATCGATTGATTATTGGATCTCAATCGATTGAAGATGAATATTAAAGTAGACACTAATAAATGATATTGTTGTGAAAAAATGCATAGAATTATGTCAATCGATTAATTATTGAATCGATTGATGATGAACATTAAAATAGATACTAATAAATAATATTGTTTTGAAAAAATGCACAGAATTATATCAATTGATTAATTTTTTAATGTCAATCGATTGAGGATGAACATTAAATGGTAATAGACAGAATTCAATGGATTGAGCAAAACTCAATAGATTGAGTCTGAGCATGGACTTATGTCAATTGATTGAGAAATCAATCCATTGAGCATAAATAGAGTTCAATGGATTGAGAAGTCAATCCATTGAGCATGAATAGAGTTTAATAGATTAAAAAATCAATAGATTGAGCTTGAACATGAAATCAATAGATTGAGTTTGAACATTTAAGTTCTATATTAAGTTCTTCTCTTAACAGTGTGATTAAATGTCAATGTTTATGTACCATGATTAAATGCACTTAAATGTTTTTTATTTTATGATCTTACTTATATGCACTTTACATGTTTTATAATGATTTATACAATGCACAATTATGACACATAAAATATGATGAAATGTCAAGTCATGACTAATGATCATTAGACCCAACATCTTGTACATGATAGAGTCTAAGAAGGTATTAGACCCAACATCTTGTGTAAGATGAAATCTAACTAAATAAGAGTATGATGAACATGATTAAACCCAATGTCTTGAGTGAGACGGAATTTGACGTGTAATAAATGATATGATTGATTAGACCCAACGTCTTGAGTATGACGGAGTCTAACTAAACAAGTGATAAGCATGATTACGACCCAACGTCTTAAGCGGAACGAAGTCTAACGTGCATTAAATAACAAGAAAGATGAAATTAAAAGAAATGATGCATTCATGTAATATTGATATCCATGTTTATTTTCAGTTCATTTCAGCTTATTGAGATTATACATGTCACGTGTACACACACATGAAATATACTGAAATGTTCATATGAATATAACTGATATTTTATGCTTCAATGGATTGTATGTCTGGTCCATACAAGTGTAAACTTACATCCCTTGTTGATATGGGTGACCAGATGAGACAGGTATCGCCGATGACAACGTATGAGTCTATGGTGATGAGACGGCATGTGGTGCTCAGAAAACTGAACTGAATAGCGATGATGACTTCGTGGCTTAATTATTTATTTTCCTTTATAGTTATTATTATTAGTTTTAAATAAATGAGATTTTGATCAGTTAGTATTTTATTAAGACTGTTTAAGCTTTAATCATGTTGGACTTGTTATCGGAATAAGAACAATATCATGAGTTTTATTTTGATTAATTAATGCTTTAAAGAAATTTTATCTTCCGCTATTTAAGGTGCTTTTATTGTCTTATTATGTTTTCATGGTTCACGATACGAAGGTATGACCTAAGATCTTACAATCAAGAGATTGTGAGATCTCGGGTCGCTACAAAATTAAAATAAAATATTTGAATAAAATCATGTACGTGAGCCTCTATAATGATAATATAATTATTTAACTAAATTTTTAACCTTCTTCAAACTTTTATTAGAAAAAAAAACAATCCAACCCAATTTTATTAGAAAAAACAGCCCCAAAAAATAGACTCAACCAAATTTTATTGAAAAAAAAAATAGTCAAAAAACAGCTCGGTAAAACCTCAAGCCTGGCCCGATAGGGGCCGGGTTAGGGCCGAGCTGAAAAAATTGGAAAACCCGACCCGAGTAGGCTAGGGTCGGATTGAACACCAACCCAGCCCTAATCCGCCCCACTATCCACCCACTCTAGGGGTACCTCTATTTGCACCTACCGAATTGCTAAGGCACCGCAACCAAAAAATCATTGACTGCTTTGAATCAAATGGTAGAGAAGGTGTTTTGGATCCAATCTTCCACACAATTGATCTTGAGATCATGTGCGTATCATCACACGATTAATTTTTTATTCCACGTGAAATAAAAAATTGATCGTATATATGATCTCAAGATCCATTCTGTGAAAGATTGGGAAAAAAAATGATCCTGGTATTCTAATTCGCGCAATCAATGTTTTTCAGAGTAAGTGCCTATGTTTTTTGGAGAATGTGCCTTAGAGAATCTCCAACAAATTCTCTATAAGTACAAAAAAACACCAAAATCGCTATTTTGGTGTTTGAAAACCCTTCAAAGCTACTCCCGCAGATTCGCTATGAGACTCGCTATATTTGGTGCCTCCCACTTCATTCACTTTATTCAGCCATATTAGGCGAATCCTCATCCATTCATTATTAATAAAATATTATTAAATCTCTCTGGCTCCTCTCTTCACTCCTCATATGTTTTAAATATATATATTAAAATAGAAATAAAAAAATATTATTTTAAAAAAGTAGCTTAAATAACTATCCTTGCTTGAAACATTTTAACAAAGGCAATAACTAAATTAGAGAATGGGCTCAAAAAGGAATTTTAGCTATCCTTGTGGAGATGCTATTAGTAAATCAGTAAGTGCGCATAGAGCTACCCTCTAAAAAGTAGAAAAAAGCCATATGAGTGGACCACTCTGCTGGACACGGAACTGAACCACACGTCTGTACAACTTTATGTTGAGAGCGATTTTTGAATTTTTTTTTATATATGTAGGTGTTCGGGTCAATTTGTGCTCATTTCGATTAATCTTACGGGACCCTGAAGCTAACTATCGGATAATACTTCAACGGCCTTAATGGACTTTATTCATCATTGTTAGTCTCTACGGGCATAAAATCTTTGCTATGCCTTTGTCGCGGAGTATGAATGGTCGGTCTGTCCGTCCATCTTAGAAACATTTTTTATGATTTTATCTCTAATAATCTTTGGATTTCCTAAATAATAATAATAATATTATTATTATTATTATTAAAAAAAAAGAAAAAAGAGGTTTGAAATAACATGAAAGATTGTCCAATAACAAGAGTTTAAGCTTGTACATAATAATTAAATAGATAAATGTGGTTCGATGATATAATAATTTTTGCTTATAATGGCTTATAAAGCGTATATAAAAGAACTCATGTGGTCCAAACTAATTTCATCCCATATAGTGGATGGTGGGCTCTAAGGAATCTGTCTCTCTTTTTCTTTACTTTGTCTTCATGTTGTATAAAGCAAGGTCTCAACTCAGGTATCAGTATTATCGGCCGAAATTGAGTTGACTCGGTGAATTTAAAATTTTAAAGAAAGGAGGTATTGGCTGATATGAAACTATCGGCTGATGCCGAGTTGACTCAGTGAAATTCTTTTTTAAACAACAGAGGTATTAGCTGATACGGTTTCATATCGGCCGATACCGATATAAAAAACTGAGTTGAATACTGATACATACCGCCGCCGATACATATTTGTGTCGGCCGATTTTTAATACCTTGGTATAAAGAGGTGCAAGAAGACACTTTTTGGCCTCCACAATTCGCCAATGCTGGTATATGGTATGCATATTCATGGTTTATAGCATCCATGGAGCCATCCTCTAGATTCAACCTAATTGCTACAATTTGACACCAAAGATTCTTGGTGCACAATTAATGGTTCCACCGCTGATACGATTGGCTGCCTTGAATGAGATGCTAGAGGTAGTTTTTCGTTTTAGATCTTGAACACATATGACATATATCAGACGGTCAAATGTTTATTTCATGTGAAAAATATTCATAATAATAGTGTACCATAGTAATATGACCGTCTCATATGTGAGTCATGATCTTTAAGATCTAATTTGTATTTTTTTTTTTATATTTAATCAATTGTTAAATTATATATTCATTGGCCCTAAAGGATTAAAAAAAAACTATTATCATATACATTTAGCAAGGTTATTAATTTAGTACACTGGCCGAGTTAGGGTTGGAAGATTTTATTCTTTAAGCGAGATTATTAATTTATCGAACATTCATTTACAGAGGTTTTACTGTATTTTCCATAATTATATAGACAAAAGGAAGAATGCGTCCGGGACAAGAGGAAGGTCGCATTATCACATGCCACATGGTATTATCAACCCAAAACAACTCCAGTTTTGGATTGATCAGCCAGGGAACATGTGATTTAAAAAAATAAATTTATTTTTTTGACATTTTTGACCCTTCGTCTGATAGGTCAAAGACAAGGTAATGCCCCAAAAATTTGGTGCATTAATTTTTTCCAACTTTGACTACATTTTCAACGGTGGAAAAGTCATAAAAACATTTTATAATATTTTTTTGAATAAGAGTTGATCGACCTTGCGTAAGCTATCGTGGCATCCGATTCACATGATGGATGTCACGTGATAACCAACTGACAGTAGGTGTAGAGATTTCTCAGCACCCGGTCCATAGTCCCAGGCCTCATAAACTTAGAGGCAAAGAGAGACTCTCCAACTGACATAATCTATGGAGACGCAGCAATTCGCTATCGGATGAGTTGGGTCGGCCCCGGAATTTTTTATTGGGTCGGACGCATAAGCTCGACCCATTGGGAGATAAAAGGGCAGGTGCGTTTGAATCCCTATCCAATCTAAGGGCAAACAAAGGGTCGCGTCAGGGTGGAGCAGAAATTTTGGCTGCCCAAAGGGAATTAGGCATATGCCTGACCAGACCCAAAGATTGGCCTAAAAGTCAAACCCAACCTGGATAAAACCCTTGATATGAACAAAAGGCAATGGGAGACTATTCTAACATGCCCCCGCACGTGTTGGCGAGGTTGAGCCAAGCCAAGTCAAATCACATGAACAAATGAATTGGGTGACGCGGAGTGGAGAAACACCTGCTTTGATACAATGTAGAATCCTATGAGCCTAACTCAACCATACAAAACCGGCTTGTAAGGTGAGGAGTGCCCAACTTATATATAGCCCAAGACCTCCAAGGCCACAGGCAATGTGGGACTATTCTAACAAATCTGACCCGACCCGACTTGAAGGTCGGGTCAAATGCCTCATGCCCAACCCCATCCGATAGGCCTAATTTAAACTTATGTACCCGATTCGGTAAAAAATCCAGGTCGGGTATCGGATTGATCGACCAGTTGACAGCCCTAATTCAATCTTAAATCATAGTACATAGCACTTCTTAGCCCTAAAATTCCATGAAATTTGATGTTTGCAACTTTCAATGCCCTATTGTTTAGCCCCGGAAAGTGAAATCCTCCTCCCTACTTGTGATACACCACTAATTAACTTGATGGATTCAGTTCATTTAAAAGAAACAAAAACTACTGATTTATAAATTTAAAAAAAAAAAAAAAAAGCCTATAATGATCATGAGATAATAAATTACAAGCCTAAAAACCAAAAAAAACTGTCATGAAGATAGATGAACATTGATAAATCTACTCGAAGGTGGAAAGCCTGGGTAGCTTGTCTCTCATATAGTAGAGCCTTGCACGCCTAACCTTCCTCTGATTAACAAGTTCTATTTCTTTGATGTTGGGTGAGTACCTGAAATAGTCCTTGATAGATAGTCAATTTCCCTTTCACAAATCACAATATCAACCAAAAAGAGAAATATCATTCAAAATAAGAGCAATGATCATGTGTTTTTTTAGTCTAATTTTTTTTTTTTTTAAAATAAATACTATAAAGTAAGTCACAGAGTTCATGAATCTCAATATAAACCTCAAGGTGTTGGGTGTGATGGCCAGATAGCTTCCTCAGGAAGCAGGAGACTTTAGTACCCCCTTGAGGCTACCCTAGGGATTTATATCCCGTGTTGACCCGGCTTGTGCTAACTTTGGGCGCACATGTGCCCTTGGGATTAGTTGGGCGCTCTAAGAGAGCCGGACACTCAGGTTATATATAAAAAAAAGAAATAAAGAACATTATATAGTATTTTCGCTGACTATATTGCAGGCTGGTCACTTTTTTTGTTCCTTCATCTGGGTGTTTTCATAGCCTCAGACTTGAATTTTAGGTACCAATGCTAGAAAATGGAATTGGAAGTTAGCCAATGAGTAGTTGGAGGTCAGAAACAAGAGTAAGCTCTCGAATTTTTTTATTTTGATAACGTGGGTGTCCAGGCCTCTTAGAGCACCCGACTAATCCTAGGGGCACGTTTGCACCCCAAGTTAGAGCATGCCGGGTCAGCACGGGATATAAATCCCTAGGGTGACCTCAAGGGGGGATTAGAACTAAGGTCTCCTGCTTCCTGAGGCGGATACCTGGCCAGCTCACCAAAACCCTTGAGCTGTATGTGAGTATACTTGGTTAAGCTGTATGTGAGTATCTAGTCGTGCAACTGCAAAGGGTAGTATTATGGGTAGTGACCGTTGGAAAGCTTATTCATATTTAATGTAGCAGAAGGGGTTTGGGGATTAGATAAATGATCATATACAAGATATTTCCGTATAGTTATCGAAGCTTCCTAGATTGGCAAATGGTATAGCTGATAGGCTTGCGAAGGATGGTGCCCTTAGACCAGTTTTATGTATTTTCTGTAGTGTGATGACATTGGCTGGTGGCTGAGTTTCTCGCTCTGCCACTTTGTATTTATGTTATATGGAGTTGTTTTAATGAAGATGATTATCTATCGCAGATATGTTTAACTAAAATGAATATGGGCTGAAACCGGATGAAGAGAGATGGCATTTGCAATAGGTTCAGAAAACAGCAAAATGTAAAGCTTCCACAGCAAACTTGGACCTCAAAGTTGTTATCTAAAGGAAAAACTTGTGAAGAGAAAAACAGACCAGTAAACAGACGGACAGTAGAAAAAAATTCTGTACAGAGAAAAGCATAAATGTAACAACTTATATGAGAGAGGAAAGCAGTATCCTAAAAAGGAGGAAATTTTAAAGCTGACGGTTGCAATAGCATAAGAGAGCTGAAAATGAGATAAATAATGTAACAAATAAAATTATTAAAAAAAAAGTAAGACATTAAAGGGTAATCGTGTGTGTCTCAGGCTGCCTCTTCAGGCTGAGACTTTTGGGCTTCTTTTTCGCTTTGCAGCATCTCGCTGCCTCTATGTATCCTTTTCGGCTCTGTACTTAATTTGCGTTACCGATCAAAATAATAATAATAATAATAATAAATAAACGTGCAGGACTAGCTACTCTTCCTGTTAATTGGCCAACTTGAGCATTTCATCCCTCCCTAGGTGTCCAGTTCCCACCAGAAAGCGTCATCATCACAAATCAATGAAATTATCAAAAGCCAACCATCCTAGCTAAAGTCTTCACCAATGTCTCAGGTACAGGTTTTGTTTTAGAGTTACTTTCGTTCAACTTGTCTTTACTATTATAATGCGAGAAGGCTGAATATCATGCAAACAATTTTTTTCCTTTTTTCTGAAAATGACTGAAATGTCTTCTTCTCTCTTATTACTAGGTGTTGCTACTAATTCTAAAACAAAACAAATAGATGGGTAACTATGTCTTGCTATTAATTCTAAAACAAAACAAATAGATGGGTAAATATGTCTCTACCCACAATCATTGCAAGTGTTTTCTACTAGTAAATTCATAATACAGCTGTGTGTATATCTACTCATGCATATATTAAGGGAAATAATGGGATCCCACAGTTTGTGTGTTGTCTCGGAATACTAAAAAGTAATCTGGAGTTGCAAAAGCCTGTCAATGTATCATCAATAACTGATCAACCTGCAAAACTGTATGTAAATACCCTATATCTTGGCTTTGCTAGGCCTTGAAGGTGTGTAATGCTTGCTTTGAGATTGTTTGGAGTTTACAGGAAGTTTTGAAGGAAAAGATCAAAAGAATGCTAAAGAAAGAGAGGAAGAAGGAAAAGAATCCAAGAGAGAGCCATCTCAACGGATCCAAAGTTCCATGTCGACCTGTCAAGATCCTCAGTGGAACAATCCACTTAGACCCCGCTGGAACAGAGAATAACATTGAAAATCAAAAGAAATTTCCAATCTCGATAGGTTGAGATGTGAATCTCGACACGTCGAGATCAGGAAGACAGCAGCAGTTCAAGTGGAGCAGAGTTGAAACTATGCCGAATTTAGAGTTCTTCTTTCTTCTTTTGAATATTGCTCGAATTAGGAGTTTCCTTCCTACTTTTTCTCAATGTACGAGGCCCTTATATATATATATATATATATATAAAAGGGCCCTAGTTTAGGTTTAGATATATAGAGTTTCATCCAGATTTTTTATATAGTTTTCTACATCTTTCTAGTTTTCTTTTCTTTTTAGATTTTTGAGAGTTTTGAGATTCAAGAGATTGTAAACCATCTTTCTATGGTCGAATCAGAAAGTTGTACTCCGGTGATGAAGATCAGAGCTACGATGCCTGGCTAGTTTCCTAAGTTTGGGACCGCTTGTAATCAAAGATAAGTTTTAATTCAAAGTTCTATTTTCTTTTCTAATTTGAATTCATTTATGGTAATGATTGCATGATTGAGATTCGTTTATTGTAATTTGAATTCAGTTCTAAACAAGAATATTAGTATATCTAACACCATCCAGTCCATGGTCAAATATATAATGTGGGCCAGCATGGTCCAATCATGATAATCCAAAAACATAGAAAAAATTTGTTAACTTAAAAAGCATGTGAGGACAGACCATAGAAACATGTGTGCTTGTCCTGAGCTACAGAAACCAGTTTCCAATACATAAGACTTGGAAAAGGCAAAAATTATAGTCCCAAGATAAGATTTTATAAAAATATGTGCCAAAAAAAAAATCTTGGGTTTACTGTGGATAATTAGACAATACAGACTAAAAAGTGGTGGCAAACTGGAGAGAGAGAGAGAGAGAGAGAGAGAGAGAGAGAGAGAGGGAGAGAGAGAGGGAGAGAGAGGGAAAGAGATGTGAATACCTTGAGGATTCACAGGTATCTATCAAGTTCACTACTGATGCCATCTTTCATCAAATCATTTTCCAAGGAAAATAGCTGGTCTTCACCATAGTCCTCACCCACCAATGCTTGCTGTAGGCATAAGACGAACCATGGCACCATAGTTCAGTTAAATAATCTAGAAAATCAAATGTTCAAATAAAAACAAATCATACTGTATATTTCAAATTTATCTTTGCCAATTAGAGCATGAAATTGGAAAGTATACAATATTCATATATTTTGACTGCAAATAATTTGAGCTAAAAAATCAACTGAAAGGAATGCATGTGAGTGCATTGAACGGAGATGGTGTGAAACTAGCAATATACAAAGAGGAATCATTTTTTGTAATGCAAGGCTTTGAAGTTACAGTTTAGTGCAATTGGAAGAAAACTTACTATCAGACTCCCAGGAAAAGTCGAGCGTGGCTGCAAAGTTTCACATAGACCTAGATAACATACATTTTGTTTAGTAACTATTTTAATTAATTTTTCTTTCATAAACCCTTTCGACATATTCCTGAGTCCAAAAGATACTAAGGAAATAATCATAAGCCTTTCTACGTTGGGCATTTATGTGATGCTTAACATGAAAGATTTTTTGGACAATCACAAGTTCCAAGTTAGTAGGAAACTATGACTGAATGGTTTTACTTTTTAGGAACAAGAGCCGCCACTCAGTACTTTCAAAATGAACAAGAATCAATTACAAAATGATAATGTGAAACAAAGACTACAACTTCAAGAAGGTTCTTGAATACAGAAGTAACTTGTAAAGTACAAAGGGTATCATCTCTGCACAGTTACCATATTTATCTAATATACCAAATCAGTGATTGTTATTCTTAGAGGCATTTAGAAAAATAGGTCAGCCCTCTAAGGATAACCTAATGGAACCTTATTTAGAGAAATGGGAAGGGAGATACAATTCCTACCAGCAAGAGCTTCTTATGTTGCTTTCTTTGGGGAAGAATCCCAAGTGCATCTAGCATTGACTCGTCCAATTCTACAATGAAGCAGAAACTTTAATAAAAGGACATCAGGATTGATAAGCAGTACAAAACTAAACCTAACAATAAACACGGACCTTTTGTTTGCAACAAAGTAGCCATTGCACTCAAAGAACCCAAAATTAGTATTTCTTCCCCCCAAAGCAACATATGATAGCAATACTTCCCTACAGCAAGACAATCTTGCAATAAATAATCAATCCTTGGATGACAAAAAAGAAAAGGTTATTATATGTGTATTCAAGTAAAAAAAATTTGTTGTAAATGAAAAAGAGACCAAGATTAGAGAAGTGCATCTGGTTTGAAAGAAATGGGTATGATGAAAAGCACGAGCTATCTATAACAAAAATGTACATACAAGTATCTCTCCCTTAAGGTATTGTTGAATTACAAAAATGGATCCAATAAGAGCACATAAACCTCCCATATGGAATGATTGAGCAATTGGAGATATTTCAAGATCAAAAGGAGCCATTCATTGTATGTTACATACATGAAGCTACAAGTTTATTGGTAACACTCTATCGTACAATGACCATGCCTGGAATTTTTATTTAATTTTTTTTTTTATAAGTAAGCTTGGAATCTCTAGGTTGCAATATTGTCAACCTTCCATCGAGCTACAGCCCGATCCCATGAAGGTGCCTGGATTATTTATTCAGACAATACTATGGAATGCACTGAACGGAAAATTATAAAGATAGGGTTCAGAGACATGTTAAAACAATGCAGAAATTCAAGTTTTTATGAGAATAAAGTCTTAAAAACCAAAAATCTAAGAATAAAATTCTGCCTGAAATCATTTCTAACTCCCTCAGAATTTCATTAATTACATTGGATTCAAGGATCTGCCAAGAAACCATATGGGTTACTACAGTATTGTGTAAAAGAGCAGATATATTGTAAGCAATCAAGAGATCCATACAGCAGTCATAACTGCTATGCAAATCAATAGGCAAGTCAGCGAAGCCTATGGGATGCATTGAGATAGGCTGATGTCAACATGATGAGTTTTTTATCACATCCTACAGGTAGACTTCCAAATTTCCACACATACTTTGTTTGTCTAAATGAGCTTCCAAATAGGAAACTCTGCATGAAAGTAGCTAGTGGCACATAATATGCACCAATGACATGCCAGGGCTCCAAGCATGCAAGTAAGCCCCTCTTATCGACAAGGTTAAATTAAATATGCATATCAGTGTGTTTCTAAGTTATTAAGATGCTGGAATTAAAAAGACATTCCAGACTTTTGAACTATACATTTTAGAAAAATCGGAGAAACTGAAATTAGCCTTGGGGAGTTACTAGGTGAGTTTACAAATTGCGGTCAAGGTACCTGAACTCGAGAACTTCAATTCTTCATCGGAGGAATTTTTCAATTGACTAGAGGGTTCTCAAGTGATTCTTCGAGCATAGAGAGCTAGCCAAAGATAAACAGCTCAAGTTGATGACTACACAATTAAGTGGGTATGCATCTCTTTTGTAGGATCAAGTTTGAATCTCATAGGAACAAAGTGAAGCCAAAGATGACGGAGTGGGAGAAGATGGAAGGCCTAGTTGTGTGAGAAATGCAAACTAATAGATTATGTTCAAATACTTTTTTCAAGAATTGCAAAATCTTCATCAAGATAATTTCAAGATTACAATGCTAATACTAGCAGTTTTTATAAACTTGCGACTACGAATGGTCCCAAAGGGCCAAAGGGCCAAAGGGGCTATCAATGACTTGTTATATCAAAGATCTACAGGCAGCGATATGCAACGAAATTGTGCTACATTGCATGGTTGAGATTCTAAAGCTTATCAACTTGCATTTGATGGACTTTTTTGCCAACATGAAAACCTAGGAAAATGCATGAAATGCAATCGGTTTCCTGTGTTCTCTTGTGTGGAAGCGCTATTCAAGCGCAGGAAAAGAGCCCTAGAAACCAAGTTTCCATCCATTTCTTCAAACCTCTGCAACTGATATCAGACCTACAGGGTCTAAAATTGCATTTCGTGCAAGAATGGAAACACGGATTTGGGGGATATCAACCAATCGGGTTCCCTTCTATTCTCAGACCAGGTACAAACGTCTCTATTTCCAAGGTTTAAAAAGGCATGCGCTGTCAAGCGTGAAAACGTGAGTTCAAGTAAGGAGAGAGCCACTTTGTCTGTAAAAAGTATCCCATACACAACGAACCGGCACTAGATAATAGACTTTTTAGGGGCCATTGTTTGGTGCAATAGTAAAAGGCTTGGGCTGTCAAGCATGAAAATGCGGGTTTGCTTTCGGAGAGCAGCCATTTTGTGCGTAGAAAGGCAGAGGTTAGGTCTGTATTCTGGCCACTCCCAGTACCCTGTACATACAGGATACGCTTTTTTGAAATGGTAAAAGGCGTAGGCTGTCAAGCGTGAAGGTGCAGATTCAAGTCAGGGGAGCAGCCACTGTGTGTGGAAATAACCAAAGGTTAGGTTTGTATCTCATCCACCTCTCCCAGTACCCCATATGTACAGGACCCGCACTGGGTAATGGCCTTTTTATAAATTCTCTATTTTCCTATTGATGTTTCTTGATATTCTAGTTGAAGATTATCTTTATTTGTTGATGGTCCTTGATGTTGTTGACAGATCTTTGTTGTTGATGTTTATCGATCTCATTTGACAATTGTGTAGTTGATGGATCAGTTTTGACAATGGTCATTGATCTCATTTGACAGTATGTGTCATCAATGGTTTTGTTATATTCGGTTAATGTGTTCACGATTTCGATGGTGTTCTATAGAGGAGGCTTTGACGGATGCTTGCTATAATCGAAAACATACACTTTCCCATAACTGTCTTTGAGGCATATAGCGAAGCTGATTGACCTGTCCATCTTAATAAACGTGCTGAATAAAATTTGTCACCTGCAAATCGAAATTCAAAACAATCACAAGCATCCACAAGAAACTCACAATATGCAAACGTAAGTGGAGGTTCACCACACATTCTAGACTTCCAGATATTGTATTTAAACAGTGGAAATGGTTTCTAGGTAGCCTTCCAGAAGTCATGCAGCATACCCAAATAGTGGAATTCAGGTTACCATAGGAATTCAGTTGCTTAGGAAACAGTTTCACTTCTGCAAGGTTTCCACTGGCTTGTTAAATAGGCCCGAAGGCTGAAGAGGTCAGAAGCACAAAGTTCTCAAATGCCACCAGGATAAGTTGATAGAAATTTTTTATAGACAATTTTGCAGGCAGCTTTTGTGGTGCGACGTAGCTGGCTGTACACATAGTGGGGCCCAAGCACTACAGCCAATCACGTTGCCACATAAGCTGCCTGCAAAATTGTCCACCAAAAACTGTCCACCGTTTATAATTTTCCTTCGGAGTACCATTTACCATAACTGAGAACCTGGCTGAAGAAAAGCAACTTCCCCTCCATAATTTCCACTTCTCTCCAAACCAAAGTGACCTTACATATAATTCAAGATGTTCCAATTAACTCGATGGTAAGCATTTTCCATATCAAACTTAAAGATCACCCTCTATCTATTATTCCTATGTATAGTGTCCACCGCCTCATGAGCCATAAGCATAACTTGCCCAAGGTGGATAAGGTTCACCTGAAAATGTTATTTAGGCTGCGTATGGCATAGCTCTCTGAAAGGCCTTGCAATAGTAGAGTTCTCCTCCTTTAGCAGGTTCCCATCCTCTTTGTTAACATCCTACTACCTGCTTTAGCAGGTACCCCTTCTCCTTGATAACTCATTGCATAATAATATTTTACGTAAGATTTACCGTTCAATAGTTCTACCCTCCTCACTACTCACTCCTTGCAAGAGCAGATTTTATTTGCTCTGGTTGGGAGTTAGTAAAGAGCAGGGAGGTTGCTGTTAGAGCAGGTAAATCCTCATTTGCAGGGAGTTAGAAAAGAGAATGGGAACCAACTAAAATAAGTGAACTCTGCTGGGACAGGGGCTAGCAAAGAGCTATGCCATATACAACCTTATTCTCCAACCAAATGTTTGTCAAAGGTGCAAATTTCAATGCACCTAATTCAGTTGGAGGATGGAAAACTGACTTCTGTTTTGAAGGGCAAAAGGGTTTAAGAAATATTTTATTGAAAAAAAACCCCAAAGAAGTTGGCTGATCCCTTAAGAGGATGGATGTAACTCGATTCGGGCACAAGGTTCATACCTTGTGTTTGAACCCATATTCCCATTTCTAATATTATTTTAGTATATTTTTTTATATTAGCTTGGGGAATGATTTGAACCTTTTTACCTTGGACTGATTTTGACACCTCAATTCCGAAAGTGGAGTCAAAGCGCTTATTTCAGAATTCAGATCCATGGAGTAAAAATATTCCACGCAATCCAATTCTACACAGTTCACACTACATGGGGCTTAGGCCTGTAGCTCAATGGAAGGGTACGTATAAAAAAAGTGGCATACAATACATCTATCGTATAACTCTTAATGCTAACATCTATGTATATAAAGTTCCCAACCCTCTCTTCCCTTTGAATCCCTTCCAATCCAACACTCAAGCTCAATTTGGCAAATATGCATCTGAAAAGTACTTTTGAGAGGAAGGGCATCTAGTGACAGAAACTCGTCAGAAATATAACACACCACTGGCTGTAATACGCATTTCCTACTTCTCAAAATGGAGAAGCAGCCCACTACTGCTTCTCAAATATGCATTTATTAAAAAATGAACAAAGACAAGAAGGTTACTTCTCATACAACCACGTCATGCTGCTTCTCAAACCACATTCTCTCTCCCATTAAAAGTGCTTTTTGAAAAGGTGTTGCCAAACAAGCCCTCAATTACCCGACCCTAGCTCCAATGGTGGCGCTTGAGTCCATCCTAAAAAAGTGTTTAGTGAATCCTCAAAAACTTGTTTTTTGAAGAAGTGTTGCCACACACCACCTCAATTACCCGACTCTAGCTCCAATGATGGCGCTTGAGTCAATCCAACATTCTACTTTCACTAATTTGCATGCCCCTAATTGTTATGCGTGCCCCTGGTTTAGCCATTTGAGCAGGAGATTTGACCCTAGGACCGTGGCAGGCCCTCAGGTCGGATACAAGAAAGTAAGCAAAGCCAACGTTTACACTTAGAGAGAGAGAGAGAGAGAGAGAGATCTTGTTAGCTACATAAAAAAGGGAAAGTGTACCATTATTTGCACCTAGGGCACCTAGGGAAAAGGTAAGCGTCATGCGAAAATACATTGACTATTTTGAATTAGAGAATAAAGATCGTTTTCCTGCCCAATCTTTGAGACAATTAATCTTGAGATCATCCGCATACCATCAAACAGTTAACTTTTAATTTCACGTGACACACATTTAAAAAAAGTGACCAAAAATTCAAGTCACCCATACAATGATGGTTCAGCCGTTGACTGCAACAGAACCAACCTTCGACTGATTTAAATTAGATGATTGAGAGAGTTTTTCATTACAATCTTTCACCCAACGGATCTTAATATCGGAAGCTTACTATCAAGTGGTCAGATTTTGATTCCACATGTTAGACAACTCAAAAATTGAACATGATTATGAGTGTATATCAAACATGATTTTAAGACCACTTTTCGAGATGTGTGTTACCTGAATCACTTTTCGAGATGTGTGTCATTAGTTCAAACAACAAGGCAAAAAACAATCTTTATCTTCTTATCGAAAGCGGTCAAAGGTTATCTTGTTGGCCAATCGGTCACTTCAGGGTTTAATTAAGTAAACACAAAAGCAACAACCTCACTGTAAATAGATGAAACATAGGGAATAAAGTATAAATAAGACATATCTCAAGGGAGTTAACCTTTGAATAAAAAATTGATCATTTTGTAGTACGCCAATCATCTCAAGATGACTAGATCCATTATGTTCAAGATTGAGAACGAAAAATGATCTATATCCCCTGATCGAAAAGCAATCAATGGTTTTGGGTGTAGGTGCACCAACCTTTTCACGGGTGCAAATAATAATACCCAAATGTAAAAAAACTAAGGAAACATTATCAGACCATTTGTATAATATTGTATTATTAATTACAATAATAATAACATAAGGCCTTCCATCGCTCCTCCTGCTCTGACTTACGTAATGTACGGGCTCAAGCCCATTTAAGTACTTAAGTCATGAAAATTTATAACATTAACAGACATACTTTTCATATAACCTTTTTTATACTTAAGCCCTACTTTTCATATAGCCTTTTTTTATACTTAAGCCCTAATCTATTGCGGAAGGGAGCCATTACTTGCACACGTTTTTTAAGAGATTGCACCGAATTTAAAGAAAGACTTGGTATTTTAGGGACATGTGATATATAAAAATGCAATATAGGCCGTCTGATTATGTTCATGATCAATAAATCTCATGTACATAAAATTAGAGCAAAACATGATACTTGTCATATGATCTATTGCAGTCAATTATTAAATTATATAATAGCCTTTGACTTCATTTAATCAAATGATAAAATTTATATTTTGTTCTAATCTTTTGCAATTGATATCTTTAAATCACGGCCTTCAAATCAAACGGCTTAGATGGTGTTTTTACATAGTAGAGGTTGCAAACTTGTAAGTCTTTGTTTGAAATTCAGTGCAATCACTTGAAAAGCATGTGCAAGTAATGGCTCCCATTGCGTGAAGCATCGCAAATTTATAGTAAAATAAATATTTACATTGGTCGACTATTACTAGCGCCAATCATAAAAAATTCATGGCTATACTACTTAGGGCTCTCAATGGGCCGGGCTAGCCCGGATTTTGGCCCACACCTAGCCCAAAAAAATGTGCTATCTTTTGTGAAGCCAACTCGGCCCGGAACCCGAGTTGGGCTAATAATGTGGGGGCTCTCAATGGGCCGGGCTAGCCCAGATTTTGGCCTGCACCCATCCCGAAAAAAGTGATATCTTTTGTGAAGCCAACTCGGCCCAGAACCTAGGTTGGGCTAATCATGTGGTGACCCGGATTGATTTGGGTCGAGCTTGGGTTGAAGGTTCCAACACCTGGCCCACACCCAGCCTGGATGAAAAAATAAAAATTTTAGTATATATATATATATATATATATATATAGAGAGAGAGAGAGAGAGAGAGAGAGAGAGCATTTTACTTAAACGCTTTGAGATTAAACCGTTGATCGGTTTAAAATCAACGGCATTTAAGTTAAAATGCACTCGCAATCTCAATCGATACTACCTTCATAAATAGAAACCTTAAAATAGGATTCTCACTTTATCGCAATCTCTACCATTTCAAGTCTAAGCAAACCTCTCGCTCTGTTAAACTTTCTCTCTCTGAATATTGATTTGAATTTTTTTATCGAATTTTATTTTAAAAAAAATTATCCAATAAAAGCCTAAGCCCGGCCCAGCGCCCTCTGGGCCGGGCTTGGGCTGAATACATCACAACCCGAATTAAAGCCAGGCTAAAAAACATTAGAAACCTGGCCCGGATAAGGCGGGGCAGGGTTGAACCCTAGCCCGGCCCATTGAGATCCCCAATACCGCTATATATGATCCTAACAACAAAAAAAAGAAGAAATCTTTCTTTTAATGGCTACATTTTGGAATTCGAGCTAATTCTATTGCCTTTTATTCTTCTTCCAATTCTTCCGATTCTTGTTGCCTTGTTGGGTAATTTAACTAGTGATCTGTAGAAGATCCCAAATATCTTGGCTTTGATCTGGCCTCGCTTGAAAAATGGCCTTCCCTTCGGAAAATATGTCATAGCTTGGTATCCGCTTCAGAGAGCGGGAGACCTGTGTTCGAATCCGTCTCTCGAAGCCATCCTAGGGATTTTATTCCTTGGTGACCCAGCACATTCGAACTTGGGACGCACACATGCCCCTGAGATTAGTTCAGTGCTTTAAGAGGTCATAAAAGAGGCTCTACCTCTAACTAGGAAGAAAGAAGAAAGAATTCGTAGCATATGAAGAGAACGTTGAACATGGAAGAGAGACTATGAAGGAGGTGAGAATGAATGCAGGTGGAGAGAGGAGAGTGGTGTGAGGATTTAAGGTGATTTTTTTGAGGACGTTTTGGTGGGTTCGATTGCAAGGTTTCAAGGTGACATCCTCACTAGCATCTTTGAATTTCTAAATTCTAAGAGCTGCGTTTAGGTCCCACTAAGTCAGTGACAATCTGGCCATAAAACTCTGGCGTCTCAACTGGCTGGGCTAGAGCCCGAACTGGCTTGGCATGATGGGCTAAGGTAGGTAGGCCAGATATATAAATAGGTTAGCCCGACATGGCCCGATTAAGATTGGGATGGGTATAGGCGCCCAGGCCAATCCGATCAATTAATGCAATTTACATATAGAAGCCCGGCTAGGCCCAGCACACCGTGGCTAGGTATGAGATAAGGTAAGTAGGCTCGATTAATGAATGGGCTGGCACAAATTGGGCCAATTGCCGGCTGTGAGCTAGTTCCTTGAGGCCTGATCATAATTGACCCGTTTAAGCCTAGACTAACTGATCCATAGATGCAAGTACCCAGCCCATGAGACTCACTATAGTGCCCGCCTATAATTTTTTTTTTGATGGAACTGCCTATAATTTTTGGCCAACGTATCATACATCTTTGTTCATTCTAAGTAGTCTAACTAACAGCCCTTAGTTAAGAGATCATCTTCAAAGGATCAAAACCATCCGATCAACTACATGCCTGTTAAAGAATATTTGCGCACACATTCATATTAGAGTGCATAGTTAGGACCAGAGTCATTTGTTGGCTCGTTGAGTTCGAATTTGAGCTCAGAATTTGGATCATAAGGGGTAGGATGAGTTTTAAAAGTACATATTAATTATCTAATATTTGCACTCTTTAATATAAGATATAACTATAGCCATTGGATTAACCATAAAACTTAAAAGCCTCTAGGCAAATCCCCTCTCTTTATTTTTTTTTTAAGTTCTAACACAAAATGGTTAACATTAATTAGTAGATTCGTTTGTCACGCTGCCATGAAGTGGTTTAGGGTTTTTATTAAAAGGTTGTCTTTGCCAATTTTAATCACTAAAAAATAAAGAGTATTTTTAGATGATCAAAAAATTGCAATACGGGTTACTTCAGGGTCAGTCCACTGAAGTGTGTTTTAGCATGTCAATTCACTCCCTCCGAATTAAATTTTTTTCAAACTATTTTTGTGGGAGAGCGTCGATATTATAATACATGCTTTGAGGCTATCCCATCGACGCTAATTTTTATGTTGCGGGGCTAACCCACCGAAGCTAATTTTCAGTTCACACCACTAGTCGTGTACACCCATATCCTGAGACGTTTTGGTCATAAAAAATAACCCTCCTTAATTTAGTAATTAAAACAACATTTGGGTAATACATCCATTGGTTTAAGTAACATAAGATAGGAGTACAAATGGGATAAGATAGGACTAGAGTACAAATGGGACAGGTTATTATAAATCCGATCGGTCAACTATAAGACCGACTATGGTGCTGGTCTCAAATGAGACCAATAAAGCATACCATAGTCTTTGAGACCGATCATATAAGACTGATACGTCTCATATGAGACCGGCATCATCGGCCTTATAGTAGACCGATCAGTCTCATATGGGACCAATGTATAAGATGAAGTACAAAAGGGGGATGAAAGTGAAAGATTAGCAAGGAGCTCATCGATCAACAACCAAAACGAAAAAACAAAAAATAAGCCCAAAAAACAACTTTAACCCATTACACCCGAATGACACAAAAAGGGGCCTAAAAAAGAAAGAACTACCTCAAACACACAGTGCCCCAGTCACGAATGCCGTCTTGAATAGAATAAGACCCAAGGATGTCGAGGCTTTTGGCCCATTGCATAGTCTTGATTTTAATACAATCAACTAACTGAGAAGCCGGTTTTCTTTTACCCTTAAAAATTCTATAGTTTCTTTCTTTCCATAGGAGCTAGAGGGATGCGAAAAGGGCAAGCTTCCAGCATTCAGATTTCCTTTTAGTAGAACCCCTGAAGGCCCAAGAGCCAATGAACAAGCTAACTGAGGGAGATATCACCGAGCTTTGGTTGAGCCATTGGAAGATGAGGCTTCAAACAGCCGATGAATATGGGCAATGCAGAAAGAGATGGTCGTTTTTTTCTTCATCTGTTGGCAATCTGATGGCCTCTATGTTGGAGGATTTCGATAGTGAGATCATAGGGGCATTTTTGTCTAACTCATTTCTTTACTTAAGTTAATTTTTATCACATGTCAATTAATAGACCCTCATGGTCTCATCAACTGCCTTAAAATTGAAAACCGAAAAGGTTGAGGGTTTGGGATCCTCTCAGGTAATTAATAAACAATAGGTTGGACCTATCAAGTAATTACGGTGTAAAAACAGAGACCCTCTCGTGGTAAGTTGCCCAAAAAGAAATTAATACCACATGCCCAAAATAATGACCCGTTCTCAATCTTGCTTGGAACGGGTGGATTACCATATATCAACTCTCGGAGTTTAGTAGCAAGAGTAATAATAAAGACTTTATTCGCGACCTCATATTCGGCAACCGGGCGTACTTCTGAAAATTGGGAGAAGCTTGGGGAGTTTTTTTGGATATTATTAAAATAATAATAAAATATTAACATATAAAAAATATAATTAACTTGTTAAAAATAAAAAATGATAACCTGAATGTAATACTTTGCAATCATAAAAATATAATTCAAAGTATAATTAAAACATATATTATAATGGGAAAAATTCAGAAAAAATCATCAAATTCGAGAAAAATTAGGAGAATCTACGATTCAAGTGAATATTTGATGAAAAGCTCCATAGACCACCTATTCTAAGAGTTTTTCCAAAATTTTTATTAATTCTGAGAATTTTGTGACAGAGGTAGCAGGTGAGATTGACCCGTTCAGTGTTCGGGCCCGTGCACCTAATACCAACTCGCACACATAGTTTTCTGACTTGGCTCCTCCTTTGGAAGCTGAAACTTTGAAACTCTTTGGATTCGAATTTCAAACTAAAGTACTGAGCCACACCACCTCGGAAGAACCCTCCCAAGTCCTAAAAATACTTTTTTTTTTTTGTTACTTTTCTTTTCAAAACCCAAACCTTTGCAGAGGCTTCTTCAACGGTCAAATATCGCTGATCCCACATTTCTCTTGACTCATAAACACAACAACAAAGACTTCAAATCTCTCTTCAACAATAAAAAAATTACCCCGAGAGATATTTTCTCTTATAAGTATCCTATTCTGAGAACCCAAACCGATCAGAAAGATCTTTTCTTTGAATTGGTATTGCTTTGGTTATTTGTATGGAGCAATCTGAGGGAGTTTTAACGCATGGTGGACGATATGTGAAGTACAGTGTCCTCGGTAACCTCTTCGAGGTCCCCGCCAAGTACGTTCCTCCGTTACAGCCCGTCGGGCGCGGCGCTTATGGAGTCGTATGGTAATTTTTCCTATCTATGGTAGTAAGCAATCTGGTGATTCAGTTTGATATTGGGTTTGATTTATTTTTGTTTTTTTATTAGTTCCTAGAGTTGAATCGTGATCGATGTAAAGATGGCTGTTTGATTTTGAATTGGGTATTTCTCTATGTCTTGGATGATTTGGTTTGTTTATATTCTTTGTCTTTTGATTGTTATCGAGTTGATTTAATTTTTCTTGTTTCTTTAGTATCTAGAGCTGAGCCATGTTTAATGTAAAGATGATTATTTTATGTTGAATTGGGTATTTCACTTATTATTTTTTTATGGATAAGGTTGGATTGAACCCACTTCAAGATTGCAATATTATCAATCTCCCAATTTAGCTACAGGCACAATCCGATATTTCCATATGATTTCAATTATGTTATTAGTTGTTGTGTTTTGATCACTGAATTCTTTTGGATGATTTGGAAAGTCTATTCTTTGTAGTAATTTTTTTATTCGATTGTTTTTTCGTTTATTTTTCTTAGCACAAAAAAAGTGCTATCATAAATCAGTTAGCAATGAAGTAATTCAATATATTTCTAGCAATTAAGAAACCAGGGGTTTGATAATAATAATAAATAAACACTACTATGTGGATGCTAAAAGAATACCATAAACTGGGAACAAATTATACATTTACATACTCGATGGATTAGAAGAAACACTAACGAAAAGAAGCATGTAATATGTGTTAAATAAAAATCAACTGACAATATAAATTAATTCGATAAAAAGGTTATAACTTTGAACTAGTATACAGTGCATGAACTGGATGACTCAGAAACCTAGAGCCCAATGAGCTAATATAGCTACTTATAGCTGACTGGATTGCCTATTCATGGGACTCTAATCCCACATTAGTATTATAAAGGAGGAGCTCTGGTGAGCCTGGTGACACATATCTGATCAATGCAGAACTAATGCATCCCTTCATCTCCTAACATGAGTTAAGCAGTTTAACATAATAAGTAAACTATTAGATGACTTAAGTAACAAAGACACTCTATTTTTCAATAATTTCAGTGCTGGATCACTTGGAGATACACATCAATACAGATTGTATGAAAAGATTTAGGCCCCGTAGGCCTTGGAATCACTTCTGGGCCCTAAAAAGCAACTCAAGAGCTAACTGTCGTTTGGTAAGTAGCTGGTCCAACCCGCTTCCGAATTCCCACGGAATCATAGAAGCTAAAATGGTGGAAGAATCAAGTAGCGGATCCGCATTCTCCCCTTTGTGGGAATCAGGAGGCAGAAGCGATGTTGCCCCACACAAGGCTTTATATGTCTGTTTCTTGTTGTCTGGATTATATGTATATTATCAACATTCCCCAATTTATTTCTAGTAATCTACATGCATTTTACAAGGTCTTACGCTTCTAGGAGTTGAGTAAAAATGTCGTGTTCCTTGAAAGTTAGGTTTCTAGGTTAACTACTCAATATCTCATGTTCAAGTCTGTAACACCTGCCCCTCAAAAGTCTGGATTGGTCAATCAGTTGACCTGAATTCAACAATAGTCAAGCTCAAATATTGAATGACCCGAGACCCGGACTTCCAAAAACATGGAGCACCCACCTTGGACACTCCTATTCGAGGCACTTACTAGTAGCACCCATGACCACTTTAAAGTAAAAATCAATTGGTGTAGACCCGATTCGACATCTAAGTGACCCACATATGATATTTCTCCTAAATTGAGGTCAGGCCAAGGTGATGATCCTGAGATCATCATCAATGGTAGAGATCTTATTGATCCGCCATATGATGGCTAATAAAGTGGGTCAAACATGGATCCTAAGATCCAATGGAACCCACAGAACAAACACAACTCATAGAGTATTTGGGCTTAGCATATAAGTGTGGCAAAGTTGGTAAATAAGCCCCAACGCAAAGGGCATACACAAAGAATTTTCCTAATTTATAAATTAGAAATTTTATTAATTATTAAGCTCTAACACATCCTAGCACTTCATTGCTTTGACCTCATCTCACACCATGGATTCCACGTTGGGAAAATCTATGGTGAGAGATGGACTTGCACACCATGCACCACAAGATTTGTGAAATCTCGTCTTTCACAAAAATTAAGGGCACCAAATGCATAGAGGGTTGAGATGAACACCAATTGGATGGTGAAATGGAGACCATGTGGGCCCCAGTTGAACCATGGGCGCCCATTGAAAAGAGCCAAGGAGAGAGAGAAAAAGGAGCTTTGGGAAGGTGAAGCTTGCTAAATGGCAAGCTTGTCTCCCAAAATGGGCTTAAAGCCCCTCCATGCAAATTCGACCACCACTCCATCTCCATCTTCTTCTCTATTTTCCTCTCCATTAGAGCTCTTTCAAAGCTCTCTTCTAGCCATCCATCCTTCCATTGAAACTCAAATCTAAGACTACCAATCCATTGCCCACACTCCCTAGCTTAACATAGTTTGATACCACACCCATGTACACTATACTAGCCTCATTTTGACTTCAAGTCAGCAAGCTCCAAGCTAGGATCAAAGGTAAAGTTATAGTTATTTTGTTGTAGCAATGAGTTGTTAGAATTGTGCATAGGATTATGAAGTTTTGAGATTTTTCTTCTTGGAGATTTCGGTTGGTGTTTGAACTGGACGTTGGGTGGGTTGAGATGACCATGCATGTGAAATTTGTGTACATGCATGGCCATCTAATGTTTTAGAATGGAGAAGTCTTGGCTAAGAGCAACTCTAGCCTTGATTGCTTTTGAAAACTAGTCTTGTTTTGACGTTGTTTTTTATCTTTTTGAAGGTTTTTATAAACTTAAAGTTTGAGCCAGGAGATTAGTGATGTGAGAGGTCATGTGGGTGATTTAATGATTACACAAGATCATCTCACACTACATAGAGCCGATCGAGGGGCTTAGATTGCATTGCTCACATGAGATTGGTTCCATAAAGTAGAGTTGAGTACATGTGCCATGACTTGGCTTAGCATGACTCCTCACTCTTACCAATGGATAGTATGATGGATGATGATGAGAAGCTTTGGAAATTTTCAATTTAAATTGGCTATATTTTTTATGAAAATATCGATTTATTTGACTATAATTTGGTCTAGTGTTGACGATGATAGATCTAGCTTGAAAAGTTATTTCGGTTTGGATTTATTTAATTATTTGAAAGTGCATATATAACATAAACTTTTTGCATGGATTGTTTTGCCTAAACGAGTTGTAGAAGTTTGGTTATCTCGAAATATGATCACTGTTTTGAATGGCAAAGATCAATGGCAATCGATGCATGTGAGTGTTTTCATAGAGAATTACTTATCTTAGCTTATGAGTCATGCATAGCTTTAACTAGATTTAATAACTTGATTCAAAATGGATTCCTTTGCTTCATTTTTTATGATTGTTATATGATGAAATTTGATAAAAGTTTAGGAGTTATTGAGTGGTGATTGATCTACTTGTACTAACTCCTTGGCTCCATATTGAAAAGGGTAGTGATAAAGTGCCATGATGCTATAGAAATTAGGTACTAAAGTAAGATTGTAACATGGCTTAACTAGTGGAATAGATTGATCTTAACCAAAAATAATAAAAGTTAGGTGATTTGATCGAATTGTTTTGATGAATCCATCAACTGGCACCAAAATGTGCTACGTATATAGCCCATAGGGTAAATTGCGAAATTTATAGTGAAAACCCTTGATAAGTGATGAAAATCTGACTCATTAACACCCTTGGTTGATCTGGTTATGGCCATTGGTCAGATCAGATTGTGTAAAAAATTTAATGGCTTAAGATGTGTTGTTAAACACACCGCAACCGATTTCTAAACATTGAGAATTTTAGCATTTAGCCCACTAGCTCACTGTTTTGAATATTGTTTTAAACAGAAAAGTCTAGGTATATAAAAGGGTTCCTTATATACCCTTTTATATACCTAGACTGTACAGTCAAATTTCAGGATCAAACTGTACAGTTTGACCTACACGAGGTGCAGAGCAAACGGGTTAAACTCTGCCCAGATTGCACCAGAATTCTGTGCCCCAGTTGGGCTGTGATGTCATGTGTAAAAATTGCCCCAAATAAATCCGTGAAAAATTTGGGACAAAATTTGCTTAGTGCCCCATCACCATGCAAAATTTTACGCCTTAATTCTATCTGGTTTGATTGATAGAAACTCTGAAAATTAAAGATACAAAACTGTGTCGCATGGCACACACACAGTGACTAATCCAGACAACTGATCAGATGGTTCTGATTCCATCCCGAGCTTAACTCTTTCAGCCTTTATAATGTATAGAAAATTGTAGATCATTTAATGAGCTTTCCAATAAGCTCTCATTTGTTTGATTTCAATATCGGTACAAGAAGTTATGGCCCGGATATCAGAAACTATAAAATTTGGTCTGATGACCAGTTATATTAAAAACACGATCTCTAATTTGACGGCTGTGATCAACCCTGCTCGACTTTCTTAGTGCCACCACCTGTGGAAGATGAGGCTATCAGCCCTCTTCCACCCAGTTTTGGAAGCACTCTAAAATTCAATCGGGATCGAAAATGACGGCCAATTTACCAGCAAAGGTCTGATGCCCTAAATTGAAATTTTTATAAACCTTGAACAAGTCAAAAGCTTGACTTTCTCTTTTGAAATCCGTGATATCGCAATCAATGATGGATCACTGTGACCTTTGATTTCGTAACATATGGTTACATTTTATTAGAATTTACTTGGTTGACTATGCCAAAGAGTTGACCCTTAGATAGCCTAAAGGCCTATGTGACTAGGAATGGACTAATTAAGGCATAGAGACCCTAAGGCCCAGCCCGTTGGCCTATAAATTGTAGATTTTAGTTAATGTAAGACCCGATAACCCAACCCAATAACTGGTAGAAGCATTACTATTGGCACCCCTCAAAATTTGGAAACCACCACATTTGATTGTGGACTTTCCCATAAAATTATATGCCTAGGTTGGTTTATTTAGGGTCCAAAAAACCCAAGTGATCAGCCCACATACCTATAAGCCATGAACCTACATTAGGTTTAGGCTTAAGGTTCCGACCCAATAACTACTAGAGATATGACTATTGGCACCCCTCAGGTTTAGTAAAATCTACAACACGACTTGTGGCTACCCTTAATATCCTTACCCATGGGTCTAAAGTCCAAATAAATAAATGAATTTAAAAGAATAAAGAGGACAATAGAAAATTTAACCTCGACCTAGACTTGAGTGACCATTGTTAATGGTACCCTCACAAACCTAAGAATACTCTACTAGTATTTAGTAAAATTCCATAAGAACTCGATAAATATAAGACTAAAATTAGTTATGGCCAACTTTTTATCCAATAATTAGAATGAAATTTTACTGATTAAGGTTAAAGTATGAAACCAACCATAGGGGCATTCCGTGAAATATAGTTCCCAAATCTCTAAAAACTAGGAATAAGTCAAATTTACCCGCTTAATACACAAATAGGCATTCTGATAAAGATTGACCCGACTCGTGGATAGGCAATTTTTGGTCGGAACTACCAAATTGTGTTAAAATGATAGGAACATATTGACGGGGATGCTGACATCGTAGACATTGGATATGGACCGTTTCGTGTATACCGACATCAGAAGAAGCGGAATGGAAATCAGAAATAGGCGAAAGAGGCGAAAGATGAAAAATTGGAGGAACCAGCAAATTCGATTGATCGAATTGCAATTTCGATCGATCGAACGGCAGCGAGAGGAAAACATATGTTCCGGAGTATATAATTCGATCAATCGAGTTTAACTTTCGATCGATCGAACTTCATTTTTGATCGATCGAAATCGCGCAACTTAAATTTTTTTTTTTTTTTTTTTTTCTGAAATTCGAACTGAAATTTTAGGGGCATACTTGTCCTTTTGGAATTTGTTTTAGGGTTTTATTTTCGTTTGAAAGGACTCCTATATAAGGTCCTTAAGTTAAACAATGTAATTAGTTATTGATTATTGAATGAATGAGCGTTTGCTTTTGAGACTTGAGATGAGTTTCTCCGAAGAGTGATTCTTCTTCCCGAGAAGGGTTTGGTATGAAGCCAAGGGTGCAAGCCCACAAAATCTATCTTCTATCCACCTATTTTTATCTTCTCTGTTTGTGTTGATTCCACAACCCTAAATCAACCATCATCCCTTTGAAATTCCTAAACCTTAGTTTTCCCCTAAACCATTAAATCGATCTGATTCATCAACCGTAGCCTACATCTGATTGCTAGGCCCAACCATATCAAAATAACCCGAAAACCAGAGACTCCATCATTGCACGGTGAGCGCGTTAATCTGAAAATTTAGAGTTCTATCTCTAGGATCGATCCACGCTGCAACCTAACAGATCTAACGCCCGGATTGAACCCTGCTCGAATCATACGCGATCCTCCCATGGAATACTACGAAAGCCTAAGGTATTCGCAATATTTTAAGGTTTATTGCTTACTTTAAATTCAATTCTATTTCGACAATTATTTAATCATTGCATTCACGTAGTTTAGGGTATCGTCCTGCGTCACATATTCTGTTTACACAACTTGATTTGGGCATTCCAAATGCCTTAGAATAATTTGTATTGAGAAGTGCCTTTTCCTACGACTGACGACAACCATAAGTCCCTTACAGACTCTAAACCATAGCAACACTAAAAATGGTGTGAACTGATTTGTGCCAATCCTCCTTAAGGTTTAAATTATTGAATGATGATCAAATGTTGAGTGACTAATGGCTTAGGACTAATTTGATATTGAATACTTGAAATTGAAATTTTAATAAGAATTGCACGTTGAAAAATGATTGGCGAACTTAAAAGGTAGAGGAACCTAACTGATGAATAAATTACAATATTATCAATATTGAAAAGGACAATAGAACTACCAAAAATTTGTATAGATGATTGAATACTGAAATCGAACATTGCAACCGAAATAGAACAGGGAAAGATTCAAATCTGAAAATAAATAATTGAATTATTGATACCGAACCCTGTAAGGCTGACCACTGTTCATATTCAGAAGAGTTTGAAACGTCAACTGAGAATTGGGTCTTGATAGACTAGCAGGGTTATTGACTTTGTCTTGATTGACTAAATAGCGAAGAGTGCCAACCTTAGTTTGCGCAACATAGGCAATTGATATTGAAACCATGGTTGGTGTTGGTATCGCACCAAATTTAATAAGCTATTGGATTACTAATCAAGTTAATTAAGAAACCATTAATATGATAGAGATTAAAATTTTGAATAAATTCCATAAAGCTAGTAAATTTAGTAAAAATAAAAATAGTCATCTCTGAGATCAACTTGAATGTAGTATATTATTTTCGTAGCAATATTAGTGATCAAATATTTTAATTCATAGATAGTGTTTATATGACCATCCTTTCTTTTATATGCAGTTTGAACATCATTATTAGAATCCACTTGCATAGGACATAGCTTTGATTTCCTTCATCATAATCTTTGACATTACACCATGTGATAAACTTCTCATCTTATTAGTCGTAGTACAGAACCCTTATGTATAAATTGAATCAAACATTGGCTACAAGCAAACTTCGTTGGAAATTAGAATTTCAATTAAACTAAGACTTTATTAAGCTTCACCACTTACGGTCTTTTCATGACCCAAAAATTTTAGAGGCAGGTCAACAGCCACCCAGCCAGAGCTTGAGGTGCAGGCCGTGAAAAGATCTAGGAGCGTCCATCGAACTAACAATTTTTAGCTCATTTTTTCTATAGAGCTACCAACACTCACACACATGTGACGGGATCACGCCTTTCTTATGGATCTCTTTTTCCCACGTTTTGATTAAGTCCATGATTGTATTTTGATAAATCTTGTACTTGAACTTTGTAAATATTTCCTTTTAAGGATTAGACTTTTAAACTTTCAGATTTTCTTATTATTCTGCAACAAGTAAGATTTTACCGAATTTTCTTGAATCATTTGGACGATTTAAACAAGTTAACGGTAATGGGAATTTTCTACAAAACTCTTTGAAATAAACGAGATAAAACGAATTTATGTCAAATGAATGTATTGACCATCGATTGTGTGTCGCGCCGACCTGGCTCATGGATCGGGACGTATGCGTGAGAGAGTCGCCCAGTGTACGAGGCCTAGGGTTGGGGGTGACAAAGTCCGACACCAACACATATGTCCTTGTATAAGTTACATATATCTTTAATGAACTTCAGGTAATTAAGAAATGGCTAAGATAAGACCTCTGCATGGCCCGTGTTGCTTCTGTTGGGATTTAAGATCCCTAATCGCGCAGAAGCAATGGGTGGATTGCAATCAATTTTGCACACTTCGAGAAAAGCCGAGATAATTTAATTGTCATTGATCCAAGCCGTCAACTACCAAATAAGACGACATTGTCTACACGCCATGTGGATCCGATGGTGATTGATAGCACCGTAGAAGGATAATCACAACTCTAAGGTTTAGGCTTAGAGAAGAAGGATGAACTTGTGAGAAAGAAGATTTTCACATCCGTAAGTTACAATCTCTAAAGCCATATATTAATAGGTAACCTTAATATGGCTGTTATACGGTGTATATCACGCACATGCTAGGGGTTGTACAAATGGCATCTCAGCCACTCAAACCAACATCTCCCACTCAACCCCGTAAGGAGTAGTGCCATGATTAACAAGTTCTCTATAGCCTAAAAATAGAATCGTGATAATCCTTACTGAACAAAGGACCTGTGGAGTGGAATCAGCTGAGATCGCATATCTCTCACACAGGTGTGCCGCACTAAGTTGCCATATTTCTAGTGCGCCATCACTCAAGCTTTCCTATGTCTGCCCTAGTTCGCATGATTACATCGGAATATACGACTTTCGATCTAAAATCGCAATCCCATACTATACACACTTATTTACCTTGTCAAAAGAAGTTTAAAATAGTTTCTTCGAATCCATTTTGAAAATAAAATATTTAATAAATACATACATTTAAAAAAAAAACTGTCGTTTAAATCTTTTGTTATTTATGATGCCGATAAAATAAATCTTACAAGTGTGTATCATTGGCCTTAGGAGCCTGGTGTTGATGTCAAGGAATTTTCCCACGCAACTACGTAGTTCAGATTTCGATTAAGCCGCATTCCTAGTAGTACATGCACCCGATCATATTAGTCACAATCATTATCATTATACACTAAAGTAGCGACACCCAATCTAATCCTCATATACATAAAGGTGGGTAGCTAAGGGCACGAGAGTCACCTACGAGACTGGTAGCTCACACTATGCACTGATTAGATCGGATCAGGCAACAGTAGGTACGGAAGTCCAGGAGCACTCGATGCTCCGAACACATGGTCGTTCATCCACGCCGTAAAGTAAACAAACTGAACTCAATCAGTGCTCGTCAGTTCTACAATACGCAGGCTAACTGACATCTATCAGCAACACTAGCTTGGTTCCCATTCAAGCCATGACATCATCAACAGATCATACTAGTAAATACGTCACTCGACTCTAGGTCTCATCCTCAAACGCAGCTCACACCCATGTGCAATGGTGTTTAACAGGTGCTACTCCCGTATGGAGTCGTTTGGAGGTGGTTATCAACTACTCGTGTAACCTATCGCTTTCTGCTACTCTAGACTTGCGATTGTCCGTGCGAGTGGGCAAGTGGCCTGCTGACGAAAGATCTCTTTTCCTACGTGGAGGTGATCGCACTTACTCGCACAATCACACTATGATCAACATAAGAATATATATAAATACTGATAAAGATAATAAATTATCCACATTGCGTATAAACAACTAAAATGTAATGTAAAAATATAATGCAATCATAAAATGATGTCCGTGTCCAATAAATAACAACCATGTATAAATGAAAAATATGAAATAGTAATTGAACCATAACTCCCACTGACAACTGTACAACTTTGAGTCTACTCACTCAAAGTCTACATAAACCCATATGCCTAACATGTATCTCATAGACATCTCTCACAATGGGTTTTGTCATAGGATCTGCTAACATTTCTCTGGAAGGAATTTGATGGAGTATGACCTGCTTGTCCATGACAAGATTTCTAATGTAATGATACTTGACTTCGATGTGCTTCGATTTCTTGTGAAATTTGGGATCATTCGCTAAATTGATGACAGATTTGTTATCCATCCTGAGAGAAAGTGGGTCTTGGGCGTGAGGAATAACACCCAAGCCTCTGCAAAATCTTAGGATCCAAATTCCTTCCTGAACCACAACACAAGCAGCAACATATTTAGCTTCCATGGTGGAGAGCACGTTACACGCCTGTTTGTTGCTACTCCATGAAATAGCTCTACCTCCTATTAAAAATATAAAGACAGAGGTGGATTTTCCTTCATCAAGATCATCTCTATAAGCAGCATAAGAGTATGTGTGCACTCTCAAATCAGTGCCTCCATAGCATAACATCAAATCCTTAATGCTTCTTAGATATCGAAAGATCCGTTTGACAATATGCCAATGTAATTGGCCTGGATTACTCTGGTAACGACTGACCAATCCAACCGCATAACAGATGTCAGGACGTGTGCACCGCATGACATACATGAGACTACCAATAGCGCAAGCATAAGGGACAACAGACATAGCCAATTTCTCAGCATCTGTTTTGGGACATATATCCTTCCTCAAAATCGCATATTTATCCATTGAGGTCTCTACTGGTTTGGAATTATTCATACGAAAACACTCAACGATTTTTTCTATGTAAGAAGTCAGAGAAAGACCTAAGAACCTTTTAGAACGATTCCTAACGATTTTAATGCCCAAAATGAAATTGGCCTCACCTAAGTCTTTCATCTCAAAGTTAGAGGACAATCATTCTTTGGTAGAAGCAAATAAACACTTATCATTACCAGCTAAGAGGATGTCATCGACATATAATGACAAAATGATGAAGTGTCTACCAGGCCGTTTAATATACACACAGTTATCTTCCTCACTCATAAGGAAGCCAAACGAGATAACGGTCATATGATAATGCATGTACCATTGTCTAGAGGACTACTTCAACCCATAAAGAAACTTTAAAAGTCTACACACTTTGGAGGTCTTACCCTTCTCGGTAAAACTAATGGGTTGTTGCATGAAAATCTCTTCCTCTAGATCACCATTTAGGAAAGCGGTCTTAACATCCATCTAATGGAGTTCTAAGTCCATGCATGCAACCAAAGATAAGATCCTTCTAATTTCGGGAAATCGAGACACAGTAGAAAATGTTTTATCATAATCAATTCCCTCAATCTGCGTGAATCTTTTGGCGACTAAACGGGCCTTAAATTTATCTATGGAACCATCTGCATTCCTCTTAATTTTAAAGACCTATTTATTACCAATGGCTTTACAACTAAGAGGTAAACCAACAAGCTCCCACACAAGGTTTTTCCTCATAGATTTCATTTCTTCATTCATTGCAGTTACCCAATTGTCACAATTAGGAGAAGTCATGGCATGCTGATAAGGTTCAGGTTCATCATCATTCATGGCTACACATGAGAATAATTCCCCTTCAATCTCAAAAAATTTGCAAGGAATTCTACCACGTGTACTCCTTCGAATCTCAGGATCACCTTGAAGAATGTTCCCACTGTTTACGGGATCAACATGGGCATTCTCATTAATTTCAGATGAGCTCCCACTATCCTGAGTTGTGTCCGGCAATTCATATAACTCACTATCGATCCCGCTTCTTGCTAGGATATTTATCCTCTATAAAGGTAGCATCACGAGATTCAATCTCAATTAAACCTCCACGCAGTCAAAAATTAAGGAGGGTAGATTAGGGTTAGGTTTGGTGAGGAGGAAGAAGAGAGAAGAAGATTGGGAGAAAATAGGGTTGAGTCAATGTGACCCAAATCCCATAGTTAGGTGAATTGTACAACTTAAAATTCACCTAACTACACACACACCCACAGCTACTTACTACACACCCATATAGGGAAAATATCATCTCCAACACTCCCCCTAAAGTTGGAGTGTAGATGTCGATCATACCCAACTTGAAGGAGATGTCATAAAGTCTCTTGCCACCAACACCTTTAGTCAAGATGTCCGCAAGTTGATCCTAAGTTCTAACTTGAGGAATACTGATTTCTTTAGACTCGACCTTCTCGCGAATATAGTGACAGTCCACTTCAATGTGCTTTGTTCTTTCATGAAAGATAGGATTCTCTGCAATATGATGAGCGGCCTCATTGTCACCATACAAAGTAATTGGAGATGATAGGGTGACTCCCAAATCTGACAAGATGAATTTAAGCCACATGCCTTCTCTCGCACCCTGAGACATGACGCAGTACTCCCCCTCAGCACTGGAGTTTGATACTACATGTTGCTTCTTAGATTTCCATGTGACCAAATTACCTCCTAAGAAGGTGCAATATCCTATAGTTGATCTCCTATCATCCAGAGACCCAACCCAATTGGCATCAGTAAATATCTCTACATCCAAATGACCACGATTTTTATAGAGAAGCCCTTTGCCAGGACTTCCTTTCAGATACCTCACGATCCTGTGGACAACCTCCAAATGTACGGTCCTTGGTGAGTTCATATATTGACTCACCACGCTTACTGCATAAGCAATGTCTGGACGAGTCATGGTTAGAAAAATCAGTTTACCAACTAATCTCTGATAGGTGCGTGGATCCTTGAGCAGGTCACCTTCTTCGCCATTTAATCGGTGATTTTGTTCAGTAGGGGTCACAGCAGGCCTACACCCCAAAAACCCCGTATCATGAAGGAGATCTATGGTATACTTTCGCTGAGATAATGAGATGCCCTTCTTAGATCTCGCCACTTCAATGCTAAGGAAATATTTCAAACTCCCCAAGTCTTTAATTTCAAACACTCTACTCAAATACTCCTTCAGCTTCAGAATCTCATGACCATCATCACCAGTAATGATGATATCATCAACATAGACTAATATGACCGTCATCTTGATCCCCCTTTTTACAAATAGAGTATGATCGTGACTTCTTCGGTACCCAATTCTCATAATAGCATCACTAAATTTTTGAAACCAGGCCCTTGGGGATCGCTTTAATCCATAGATAGACTTCTTCAATCTACACACTTTTCCCTTCTCTCCTTTTACAAACCCAGGAGGAAGATCCATATAGACTTCTTCCTTGAGATCACCATGAAGAAATGCATTCTTCACGTCAAGCTGAGATAGTGACCAGTCGTTGTGGGCAGCCAGAGATAACAATACCCTGATTGTGTTGGACTTGGCTACAAGTCCAAAGGTATCCTGATAATCCACTCCTTGTGTTTGAGTGTACCCCTTTCCTACAAGCCTTGCTTTGTATCTTTCGACAGTATCATCAGGTCTATACTTAACTGTATACACCCATTTGCAACCAACAACTCTCTTTCCTTCTGGGAGTTCAACAATTTTTCATGTTCGATTCTGTTCCAGAGCATTCATCTCCTGAATCATAGCATCTTGCCATTTTGGCTGCAACAAGGCATCATACACAGTAGAGGGGAGGGTGATAGAATCAAGAGAACAAATCAAACTATAATGAGATGATGAAAGATTATGATATGACACATACTTACTGATGGGATGACGAGTGCACTATCTAGGGAGTTTTCTGTGAGCAATGGGTAAATGAAGATCAGAACGAAGAGGACCCTCTTCAGGTAAGGGATCCTGGTCGGTATTCTGAGAAGGAGACTCATCCACATTCTCATGCGTAGTGGCTTCAGCGATACTTTTGTTGTTCCTTCGCACATACATCTTTCCCTTTCCATATTTATCAAAGATGGGTTGTCCGCTTTTCTGTGGTTCAACAATTTCGTCATCCACTTCTTCACAATTTTCACTATCTCCCATAGGTAAAACTTTAAACATCTCAGAGTGCTCTTCATTGTTACGTTGGGTCTCCCCCTGAAGAGGACTCGGAGGATGGGAGAAAGGAGCGCCCTCAAAGAATGTGACATCCATGTTGACTATCACACGACAAGTGAGAAGATCAAAACACTTGTATCCTTTTTAAGAAGAGGGATACCCAATAAAGATACACTTGGTAGCCTTAGGATCAAGTTTACTTCTCTGAATCTTGGGGATATGAGTAAAACATAAGGACCCAAAGATACGTGGTGGGACTATGAACAGAGGTCGATGAAGAAACACAAGTTGGAAGGGAGAATGACCCTCCAGAATGGGTGTAAGTAGCCGATTGATGAGGTAGGCAGCAGTGAGAACAGCTTCACCCCAGAGATATTTAAGAACCTTTATATCAAACAATAGAGATCGCGCAACCTCGAGAAGATGCCTATTTTTCCTCTCAGCAACCCCATTCTGTTGGGGGTATAAGAACAAGTAGTTTGCCACACAATTCCATGAGAGTTAAGGTAAGATTGAAGAATGTGAGAGGAATATTCTCCACCATTATTCGATCTAAGGACCTTAACATGCCCATGAAATTGGGTGCTAATTAGTCTGTGAAACAGAGAAAAAATAGAGGCAACTTCATCTTTGGTGCACATAAGAAAGAGCATAGTGAGTCTAGTACAATCATCAATAAAGCTAACAAAATAACGATAATCATGCAAAGTAGTAACAGGGGAAGGCCCCCACACATCAGAGTGAATTACTTCAAAAGGAATATCACATTTACTACCACTCAAGGGATAAGAATTGCGAATATGTTTAGAGAACTGACAAGTCTCACAATTAAACAAACTACTATCAAATCCATAAAATTTTTCCGGAAATAAAAGTTTCAAACGACTAATATGAGAGTGGCCACAGCGGGAGTGTCACAATCTAGCTTCATCAGCAGAAATCACCATAGCTGCAGGAGGAGATGCACCACGTAAATCTTGAAAGAGGTAGAATCCCTTCTCTTCAGTACCATGACCAAGGATCTTCCCTAATTTTAGGTCTTGGAAAACATAATGGGATGGAAAGAATGTCACACTACAATGTAAGGAATTGGTAATTTTACTGACATATAATAGATTCATAGGCGTGTTGGGAACTAAAAGAGTAGAGTCAAGGGACAAGGTGCCTAAGGGAACATTTCCTTTACCCTTTACGGGAACAAGGGATCCATCAGCAATGCGAATATGAATAGAATCAGAAAGATTAGACACGGATGAAAATAAATTTGTCATACCAGACATGTGATCCGTAGCCCCATAATTGATGATCCATGGGGAGTGTGAGGTAGAGGTCACATGGGCAGACCCATAGGTACCTAACTCAGCTATGTGGGAGGAAGATGCCTGTCCCTGTGTTACCGTCATGCGCTGAAGGTGGCCCTGGAGATCTTGAAGCTCTCTCTGTAAGCTCTGGAAATCAGCTGAAGGTGAGGTTGAAGGTGGAGCTGAAGGAGGTATGCTCTGACCAACAACTGGACTAGAAGTGTCCTTAGTGGAAGACTGAAATGTGTGATCTGGAAGAAATTTCGGTTTCCCATGTAATTCCCAACATCTTTCTCTGTTATGACCCTTCTTGCCACAATGAGAACACAACAATTTCTCTGTCTTCACGGGAGAGGCCCCCACGACCACCACCTCTACCATCAAACTTGCCTCCACCACGACCAAAAGAAGTGAAGGATGGTAGAGCAGATCTCTCAGATACATCACCACCAGGAATCTGCATAAACTGTTGCCTGCTCTCCTCATGCTGGAGGAGGGCATACACTGTACCAAGTAGAGGACACTCTTCTCTGCCTAGAATGTTAGATTTAGCATTCTCATATTCAGGTCTAACCCCTTTTAGGAAGTCGAACACTCTCCTCCTTTTAGTATTTTTACAAACCTTGCTGGCACACGAGTTGCACAGTTTTTCTTGATATTGGGCTAGTTCATCCCACAAACTTCTCATTTAAGTGTAATACTCTCCAATGGTCTTATCCCCTTGAAATAGTATTAATTTTGTCACTCACCTAAAACATTTTCGCGAGATTTTATTTATGCGAGAACGCATCCCTCACAGCCTCCCATAATTGTTTAGCATCACTGTTATACATAAAGGAATCACTAATGTTTGGTTGCATGGAGTGTAACAGTCATGTCATGACAATTAGATTGTCACTTTCCCAATCAATATACTTAGGGTCATCTTCTTTGGGTTTGTGGATAGTCCCGTAAAAGTAACCCAACTTTTTCTTCGTCCCTAAGTACATAGCAGCAAACCGTGACCATGAAAGATAATTGGCTCCATTTAATTTCTTGGTAGTAATTTGCAAGTTATGAGAGACATCTCCCCCGCCAACGATTCCGGATTTATTCTGGTCCATGATTAAGAGATACCGAGATCAAAAAGAAAAAAAAATATTAAAAAAGGGAAGACCCACAGCTTCCAAACAAATATTAAAAAAGGGAAGACCCACAGCTTCCAAACAAGGTTTCTAGGTTTCTTGCACGTACAACATTTTCCAGCAGATTTTCTGGGTATCTTACAACAAACTCTAGATTCCAAATTTCGACAAGGGCAATCATCAAACAACAACACAACTGATTCACAGAAAAAATTCTGTCGAGTATCACTGTTTTCTGGCAGAATATCATCACTACCGATTCACAAAAAACTTCAAAAACAGCAACAAAAACTGGTTTCTTAATCCATCAAAAAATACTTCCTACCTGTTTCAATGGCGTGCTTGAGAGACCCGAGTGAGAACCACTTATTAACCAGCCTTGAAAGAAAGTTGTAACAGATATGAGTTTCAGATCTCGTTGGAGAAGATGAAGTTGGAAGTCTATCTTCCGGTGACCAGATGGCTCGGCGGTAGAAGACAACTTTGATGAGGATAAAAATCGAACAAAACCATGTGAGTTCCGATAACTTTCGAGTAGGTCCAAGTTGGAATGCTGACGTCAGCATGACACCAGCGCTGACATCAGCAATTGTAAGGTGATTTCAGCACCAGCAATGCAACGACAATGTCAAACCTCGATCGCCTAGCTTTGATACCAAGTCAAAAATTAAGGAGGGTAGATTAGGGTTAGGTTTGGTGAGGAGGAAGAAGAGAGAAGAAGATTGAGAGAAAATATGGTTGAGTCAATGTGACCCAAATCCCAATGTAAGTTATTATTTATATCATCTCAGCATATTCACGGATTACATAGTCCCATAGTTAGGTGAATTGTACAACTTAAAATTCACCTAACTACACACACACCCATATAGGGAAAATATCATCTCCAACACACGCTCTTCATGGACTAGGATATAACCCTTTGAATTATCTGGATAGCATACAAAAATACACTCGACGGTTCAACTATCCAATTTACTTCGATTGGGCGTAGGGATCAGTGCATGACCTAAAGATCTCCAAGGGCGTAGATTACCCAGAGAAGGTGGCCTTCCTGTCTAAAGTTCATATGGGGATTTTGGAACCGACTTAGAAGGGACTCTATTCAAGACATAGACGGCCATTAGCAGCGCGTCACCACAAAAGCTTGCAGAGAGATTAGCGTATGCCATCATCGATCTGACATCTTCAAGAAGAGTTCTATTCCTTCTCTCAGCCACTCCATTCCGCTATGGAGTATAGGCCATGGTAAACTGTCTAAGGATGCCAACACTTCCACAAAATAGTTAAAATTTTCATAAGTGTATTCACCACCTCTATCTGATCTAAGCACTTTGATTTTACGGTCCAATTGATTTTCAACTTCAGTTTTATATCTTTGAAAATATTGAAGTGCATCAGATTTCTGTGATATAAGAAATACATGCCCATACCGAGAAAATCATCAATGAAAGTTATAAAGTATTGGCATCCATTTCTGGCACATACATTGAAAGGTCTACAGATATCTGTATGCACAATTTGAAGAAGACCTTGAGATCTGGTTGCCTTAGGAAAGGGTTTTCTAGAGACCTTACCAGTTATGCAATACTCGCAAGTGGGCAAATCAATTTTAGTTAAAGAACCCAAAAGACCTTTGACCAATCTAGCTATTCGATCTCTACCTATGTGACCTAATCTAGAGTGTCATTTAAGGGATTCCGAAGTGATAAAGGCATCAGATAAGGCAACAACAGGAAGTAAAGATGAAGAATTAATAATAGATGAATCAGCATTGTCTAAAGCAAAGAGGTCCCCAACTAAATTGCCCCAATCAAATAAAATATTATTTTTACTAAAGGACACTCTAGAATGACAAAATCTAACATTAAAACCATCTCTAACTAAACAAGGAATAGATATTAAGTTTCTTTTCGTCCCTGAAGCATAAAAAGTGTCTTGAAGAACCAACGTTTGTCCAATACGCGTTTGAAGGTGGTATGCACCAACTCCGAGGACGTCTTCGGATGAGTTATTTCCCATATAGACTTTGTAGCTACCAACAACAACGGGATGAAAGCCAAAAAATCCTACGCAGTCCCTCACGATATGCTTAGTTGCTCCAGAGTCTGCAATCCATTGAAAAGATGAAGTATCAGCTATAAGAACTTCGGAACAAACAAAGGAATAAACAGGAGGACAAGGGACAGATACAACCTTTACGACATCTTTCCTCATCTTGCACTCTCTGACATAATGGCCGGCCTCACCACAGACGAAACACTTTATCTGATCACGAGATTTTTTCTTGCGGTAAGGACGATTCTTTGATTTTGCTTTAGTAGATGGAGGTGGTCCGGTGTCACTTTTCTTCTTATCCTTTTGAGGTTTCTTATTTTTTCGGAATTTACCAGTGGGAGCTTTGCATTTCCGATCCTCGGTGTAATGGATAAGAGGAGCTTTTGGTAGTTATGTTCATTTCTATCTCGTGCTCTAGGTGACGACATAAATCTCTGAAGGTTTTGATAGACTCATTGTGATTGAGAATTTTCTTAGTAAGATCCCAAGAGGAGGGTAAGGAGCCTAATATGGTATTGATTTTCTGATTTTCACTCAAGTTACTCCCCGCACCCTAAGGTCTGCTATCATCTGATTCACCTTACGAATGTGGTATTTAATCGTACACCCTTGAGGCATACAATATGCTTGAAACTCCATTTCCATAGCACGAATCTTTGCGTCAGATTTTTTAGTTTACGCCTTGTAAAGAGCGTCCCATAACTCCTTCGCGGTAGGATAAGACTCATATGTATGAAGAAGTTCTTTGTGAAGACTCAGAAGGATAAGGTTCCGGGCTATGCGATTATGTTTCAGCCATTTTTGATATTTCTCATCTGCAGCTTTCATAGCCACAATGAGTACATCCTCATTAGGCTCGTCCATGATTTCTTCTATGGCATATTGGATGTCCTTCTCATCTAGAAGGATTCTCATCAGACGAGACCAATCATTGTAATTATTGTCATCTAACTTCTCAGTCTTAATCAAGTCAACAAAGAGAGATTTGGCAACCATTTTTACCAAAAAGCGGAGAAATCGATATGATTGCTCTGATACCACTGTTGGGATTTGAGATCCCTAATTGCACGGAAGCAATGAGTGGATCGCAATCAATTCTGCACACTTCGAGAAAAGCCGAGATAATTTAATGTTCGTTGATCCGAGCCGTCAACTACCAGAGAAGACGACGTTATCTACACGCCACGTGGATCCGACGGTGATTGATGACACCGTAGAAGGATAATTACAACTCTAGGGTTTAGGCTTAGAGAAGAAGGGAGAAACTTGTGAGAAAAAAGACTTTCACATCTGTAAGTTTCAATCTCTAAAGCCATATATTAAGAGGTAACCCTAATATGGCTGTTATACGGTGTATATCACGCACACCATTGTACAAGTGGCATCTCAGCCATTCAAACCAACAGCTTCAACTTGAATGTAGTATATTATTTTCGTAGCAATATTAGTGATCAATATAATAGGCACATGTTCGATGATTACTTCTGTTGATATGTTGGTGTTGTTTTTAATGAGTCCAATAACAGAAACAGTAGCATAGTTTATGACAGTAAAATATGTTTCTCTTGGAATGCATCCTTTATCCATCGAAAATATGGATTACTTGAAGGGTGGCATTTGGTAATTATTTTGTCGTTTATTTAGATCATTTTGTGGTTTTGATTGGTCTAAAGTTCTAATTCCTGTTAAGATTATATATTGTTTTATAAGTATCCTTTTATCAAGATTTCACATGAAAGGTTTGTAACTAATTGGGCTCAAGTTTCTTCGTTTCTTCTATTTAAAATCATTGTGTTAGTTTTGAAGGCCAAGCTAGGGCATAATTTTTTGTTGAGTATCATTAAAGGAAACCATTAATGATGTTATGTACTTATTATCTTATTGTGTTAGTTTTGAAGGCCAAGCTAGGGCATAATATTTTGTTGAGTATCATTATAGGAAACCATTAATGATGTTATGTACTGGGCTAAAGATGATCTCATTATATAGAATAAATTCTTGGCCAAAGAAAAATGTTTACATACTATTAATAAAAGTGTTTATGTGCTTGACTGTATTTTATTCATCTTATGCCTTATCTCTATCCTCTATATAATCTAAGGCTGATATTATATTCGCAGCTGTGCTCGAAATTCTGAGACGAAGGAAGATGTTGCAATCAAGAAAATACGAAACGCATTTGACAACATAATTGATGCAAAAAGAACACTTCGAGAGCTCAAAATCCTTTGCCACATGGATCATGAAAATGTATGTACAACAAATTTTTGTTAGATTGCTTGAGATATATGTGTTTTGTATCCATTATTACTGCAGACCTCCAGTTAATTTGTTATGTTTCCAATTCTATGGCATATATGTGCAACAAACTTTTTTCATCCATTCACCTAATAATTAGTACTGCTAAACAATTTGCTTACTAAATGTTTTTTGGCTGAGTACCATTCTAACTTCATTTTTATTGACCAGTTCTTCAAATCAACATTTCCTAAGATTTTCAATATTTGCCTACTGCAGATTATCCGGATTAAGGACATCATACGGCCAGCACAACGAGAAAATTTCGATGATGTGTATATTGCATATGAGCTAATGGATACTGATCTGCATCAGATTATACGCTCTACTCAGCCTTTGACAGATGATCACTCTCAGGTAAGGTGGATGTTTTCTAATGTTCAAAAAACAGAAGAGCAATAATATTAAACCAGATGTTTGAATCATATAAAGAAGTATAAATGCTCTCACCATTGATTAGTATAACTTAACGAAATTTGTGTACCTCTGTGGGTAGTAGTGTGAAAGGACAAAAAAAAGAAATATATAATCAATGGTAGGAGGTGTTTAAGTAAAGCGATTAGAAGCTGGCTTTCCACCAGATGCTTATAGTCAAACTAGATGCTTTCCCATTTAAATGCTTGATATAAGGAATGTTACATGTCTTATTTCAGTTTGTATTATCTTCTACATGAGATGCATAAAATTTCAGTTCGAAGTCATTTCCCATCCTTGCTCTTTCACTTCTCTAAGTTCATTATCATCTTAATTTTTATGTTCTTTACTGTGACGTCGAAGATTATTATTTTCTACGGGATTATATTCTAAACATTAGGGCCCGTTTGGACTTTGGACAGCACCATAAAACATGGATTGCACTATTTTCCAAATGGAGCAATCCATGTTTCAAGAAGACATCCATGTGGATATTTTTAAAAACTGAGATAGGGATGGTTCCATCTACCTTTTAGCATGAAACTGTGGATAGCTCCATTTCTATGATTTTCTTTTTTTTAATGGGAACTGCACTATGCACTTTCTTTTTAATGGCAATGTTCAAACTCCAAACTCCAAACAGATCCTTAGCTTATTTGCACATGACACTAGAATTAGAACAAGAAATGCTCAAGTTTCCTGTAAACTCACTTTCATTAGCTTCTACTTTCTTTTTAGTTCCTTTTAGAATCCGGTAACCATATGTAAGCAAGGCACTTATGCACTTTAGTTCTTTTACATTGTTGAGAATAGCATTAAGGGGAGATTAGTTATTACTTATTTTTAATTTAGTAAACCTGTTCATTGGTGGCGCTGTCAAACTTGGATACATTAATGGAGTACTCATCTAACAAGAGAACTTGGTTTCCAAACATGGGTAGAAAGCCAATTATCTTTGTTTTAAGTTATGTCTTGGCTTCTTTAACTCAATGGAATCTCATAGTCCTCAAGTTATTGTACCGATGGACGTAGGAGATATGGGATGCAATTAGTAAGTTGTATCGATAAGAGAGAAAAATAGCTCATGTCTATCAATTTATTTCAACAGATTACTTACCGTTATCTGGGGAAGAAGTCACTCAACGTCAATGAGTACTGTTCCTCCTCAAGAGCCATGATGGTTGGTTTGGATCATTAACGACCAATTTTATCTCATTGCTCAAAGGATGCAGAGGAGCACAAAAACAGTTAATACAAAGAACATTTGAACTTCTTGTTGGGTTGAATCTCAGGTATAACTATGTTCAGGTTCAGATTCTAGGATTTGAGACTTCGCCTACTGAACTCTGTTTATGCACTTCTCCAGAGACAATAGTACTGTATAATTGCTGCATTATCATTTCCCATTGTCCCTTAAGGATCTGCCCTGTCTATAGATGGTCTACGTCCACGAGGAAGAGGTAGAGTTCATGGCTATGTTAAAGACAATTAGTTCACGAGAAAGTGGGTAGAAAACTCACATGATTAAATATATCAGATATGATTAGTCATCGGTCACCTTGGAATGCTCATCCTTTGACTATCAATAGTGAGATACCTAAACAAGAGTCGTGTCATACACGATATTAGACATGAATCTACCTCAAAGTGATAATGATATAAGTGCCAAGGAGTGAATTCAATGCTGATTCAACGGGAATGACTTAGATTTCCATTGCCCAAGAGTCATCTTCTAATCTATCAGGTACCTGTATCACCAGAGATCATATCATCGGGCTCTCCCTAGAACATCTGTTTAGGATCCTCCAATCACGTTTGGCAGTACTATTTTTCCTATATTAATGTTATGTTTGGTGCTGGAAAGGTTAAGTTGGCTTATGGCTCTTTGATACCTATCATGCTTAAAGGTACTATGAATATTTCTCTTTCTCTTTCTTTCTCTCTCTATTCAGGTTCCAAATCTCTTTATTGATTTATTGTCAATGGATGGTATTACAATGAAATAATTGGAAGGTTACCATCTTTTCATCTGATTGATTTCTTTAGGTTTGGGAGAGAGGAGGGTCAATAGGTGATTATTACGGGACTTGAGGTTGGTGGAACAGCATCCCATCTTCCACTTCTTATTTTAATTTCTTATTAATAAAGAATGTTGAATTGTCGGCCACATGTCCCTTGCGAGTAGTAGCACTTTGTTTGCTTAGGCCCATAGCAATGGAGTTCCATTACGAGACATGTCAACTATTAAAACATTGTGGAAGTGTTTTTCCTTCCAGTTCAAATATTAAAAATTGTTTGCCCTTTAATGTTCACTCTGGTTTTTGAGCGCCATCATCAGTAATCTGTGTTTGGTTTCAAATACCTTGTTTTCTTTATTGATGATTTTCTAGCACCACCTAAATCTATATCATAAATTCGGAAGATGAGGCTACTTACATCTTTAAGCTATTTCATAAGATCACCCAAACGCAACTATTTTCTCATGTCGATTAAGCTCAACTATTTACTATAAGAGGTAGTCTAAAAATATACAAAATTGAAATTTAGAATTTCATTTGCCGAGGGTTGCAACCAAAACCCACAGAAATCTGAGATCATTTGACAAACGTTAAACAAAAAATAGGAGTGGGCAAATGGAAAAGATGCCAGAACCGTTAATATGACTAAGGCTTGATATCACACCCATGAACAAATGATTAGACTCAAAACAAATCCTTCATTGAATGTCTCTCAATACATCTAAAGTGCTTAGTATAATTAGTGTAATTTTAAGTGAATGGATTAAGCTACATAAGTGATAAGCCTTTATAAGTAGTCAAATATTATAGCAATAGTGTTGAAGACAATTTTTTCATCTTGAAAGATCTACTAAATTCAATTCATGGTTAGACCCACTCCTTTAATCCTCAAGAAGATTGGTGAATATAACATTTCTACGTTAACCCCACAATAAAATGAAAGAGTTTGAATTTTATAAAAAAATAACTCGAGTTCACACCATTCTCATATTTTCACTCAGCACTCATTCTCGATAATAATTGAATGGTTTTTTAGTAAAAGGAAAAATGCTTTTAATCGGCCTTTTTGACTGTTACTTGCAGTTTTTTCTGTATCAATTGTTACGGGGACTGAAATACATACACTCTGCAAATGTTCTGCACCGGGATCTGAAACCCAGCAATTTGCTACTCAACTCAAATTGTGACCTAAAGATTTGTGACTTTGGACTTGCGAGAACTACCTCGGAGAAAGAATTGATGACAGAATATGTTGTAACACGATGGTATCGGGCACCCGAACTCCTTCTTAGTTGTTCAGAATACACTGCTGCCATCGATATTTGGTCAGTTGGTTGCATATTTGTAGAAATTATAAATCGAGAGCCATTGTTTCCTGGTAAAGATTATGCTCAACAGTTGAGGCTAATAACTGAGGTTATAATCCATACTTATTTTTATCATAGTATGCTTTGATAAATTATGTAATCAAGCCTTTCTGCTTGTTATATCACTTTTTTTTTTTCCTATTGTTTCTGAACAGCTCTTGGGGTCTCCAGAAGAGTCAGATCTTGGGTTCCTAAAAAGTGCTAATGCTCGGAGGTATGTTATGCAACTTCCACGGTTCACAAAGCAACCGCTTTCTCGGAAATTTCCGCATGTGGATCCTGCCGCTATTGATCTTCTAGAGAGAATGCTTGTTTTCGATCCTTCCAAACGCATAACTGGTATGTGAATTCTCAAAACTCCAGAAGAGTCGGGCCTATCGCTCATGTTCTAATTTATTTCCTGTTTCTCTTGTGTGTGAAGTCAACGAAGCGTTGAATCACCCATATTTATCAAGTCTTCACGAGATCAATGACGAGCCCACTTGCCCATCTCCGTTCATCTTCGATATTGAGCAATCGTTGTTAAGTGAAGAAGATATAAAGGAGCTTATATGGAGGGAGTGTCTAAACTTCTATACTGAAATGATGGAATAACTAGTCCTTCACTGTATTATACGTTCTTCAAAATTCCTTTTCTCCTTGCTTATTCTTTGGTGGCTTGATTGAATTCCAGGTTTGGCTTGGAATTTGTGAGTGAGATGTATAATATGATTTGATTTCTGTATTAGTAGAGTAACAAGGGAAATGGGTTTTCCCTGCTTACTAAGAGACTGAGAGGTCTTATTGAGTGGCTGGAGACTACTATTATATACTATACATCCCTGCTTACTAAGAGACTGAGAGGTCTTATTGAGTGGCTGGAGACTACTATTATATACTATACATCTGGGTACTTGTTGGGCTCACCTCTCCTTGAGTTCAGTACCCAAGATTTGGTGGATTTGATTGAAGAAAAATAGAATAAAGATACGTTTGAAGATCTAATTGAATGGAGTAAGGATTTATAAAGGTTTACAATTTTTTGTTCCATATCTGTAATTTGTATATATTCTGAATTCAATTTTGCAGATTTATAAAGCTTTAAAGGCCATGCTGTTTATTTAATTTTATCTGTATATATTCTGAATTTAATTATCTCACAAACTAAGATGACCATTGCTTCTATCTGTGGCAATTCTATATGATGTGTTGCTGATCAGTACTTGAATGGTCTTCCACTTAATCTAAGAAGAATAAAACGCATTATATGAAGAGTCGGTCAGCGGTGCATGGCCAGTGTTCCAAGGGCAGTGCACAGGTCAATTTCCCTCTGCCAAACTGGTTAAATCTGAGGATATGCATAAAATTAGTGAAGGTATGCTTTTGAACAGTTTGGTTGGTGAGATTGACCTGCTCACTGTTATATAAGATTTGTAAAGCTGACCCAAACAGATTGGATAAGGCAATAATGATGATGATGACGATGACGATGATGGGATTAACAAATATAAATTTTGCATCGAGACAAGTGAATTATTTCAAATGTGGGAATATTTAGGCAGGAAGGATTGCAGAGTGACAAAGTGCTTAGCTAGCTCAAACAAATATAAGAAGTGTATGCCTCACGAGAATAAATTGGATAATGTAATGATGATAAAAAAAGGCCATTACCCAGTGCTAATCCCGTACATATGGGGTGCTGGGAGGGGTGAATGGGATACATATCTAACCTTTGATTTGTTTCACACAACGTGGGTGGCTCAAACCCTCGTCTTCATAGTTGACAGCCCAAGTCTATTATTAGTGGACCAAGCGGTGGTGGTGGTGGTGATGATGATGATGATGAATAAATGTAAATTATGCATCTAGACAAGTGAATTATCTAAAATCTATAGAATTTAGGCAGGAATATTGCATAGTTGCAAAGAGTTTAGTTAGCCTAAACAAAAGTAAGGATAGAATACGAATCACTAGGTTGGACAAGATGATGAATAAATGTAAATTATGCATCTCAATAAGTAGATTATCTAAAATCTATAGCAATTTAGGCAAGAATATTGCAGCATTGCAAAGAGTTTAGTTGGCCTAAATAAGGATAGAATGTGAATATGAAGGATTGAGAAATCCGTGCCACATGCTGCGATCAAGAGAGCGACGATGCTGCTAGATTGGTGGTCGCTTATCGTGGCTTGTCCAATCGGTGTAGGGTATATCCCATGTGTCCAACCACTCTTTTCTCCTGTGTTAAACATTGCTTATATAAGTTAGCAATGTAATTGATGGATTTTTCATTCAAAGGCCTTAATCACAATATGTGTAACGGTTTTCATCATTATTGCATTTCATTAATCATCAATTAGTTATGTAGTCATGGCATTCATGGCCACATTCCAACCTCTCTCACTTGGCCATGAATGCTAAAATATATGGTATCATAAGACATTTGGTTTAACCATTGGATTAACCCATCAAGAAAATACAAACGGTTATAACGAGACTTAAATATGCATGCTATGAAGCTTTTTACCCATCATATTATTCATGTCATATTAAATCTCACGTGTCATTTGGTTTTACACGCAAGCGAATTTTCCCATCATGAATATATCCAATATCCGATTGTATAAGTCTATTTGGACGTTTCCAAAAAATTAAATAAAATATCGTATGATAAACCCATTTTCTGATATTGATATGCTCCCACTGCTTTGAACATTTCACGATATCTACTAAAACAAATTTACAAGATTAAGGTTCGAAAATACATACCGCTCTTGCTTCAAGTTTACCAATTTATGTGTTGAAGCCTTTTGTTTTCAGATTTGACGTCAAGATCAATTTTGATTGTTGATTGAATAGTGTGGCAGCATCACCTTCGATCAAGCGATGCTTGTGATCCATGATCTGGTCGGTGATGATCTGACGATCAAGATACCACCAGAAACGATTCGATCAACGGTGATAGTATAGACAGCAATTGACAACGAACAACGTTGATAATGACACGGTAACGATGAAACCTAAGTTTTGATACCAGAGAATGATTGAAAAATCCATGCCACATGCTGCGATCAAGAGGGCGATAGTGTCGCTAGACTGGTGGTCACTTATCGTGGCTCGTCCAATCGGTGTAGTTTATATCTTATTTGTCCAACAACTCTTTTCCCCTATGCTAAACATTACTTATATAAGCCAACAATATAATCGATGGATTTTTCATTCAGAAGCCTTAATCACCCTCTTAATCACAATATGTGTAACGGTTCTCATCATTATTGTATTTCATTAATCACCAATTAGTTATGTAGTCATAACCGTTGGATGATATTCATGGCCACATTCCAACAAAATCACTAGATTGGACAAAACAAATGATGATGATATGATGATGAAATAAATTATTATGATTTGCTTATCAATAACGGGAAAAATGTATTAAGAAAAAACAAGAAAAAAATGAATAAATGTAAATTATGCATCTAGACAAGTGGATTATTTAAAATGTATAACATTTTAAGCATTAATCTCCTTATAGTTGTACTACTTCTCAGAAACAGAGTAATCAGTTAGTTTAAAATTGAATGAAGTTTGTATTTCATGGATCTCAAGGTTGAACAATTTGTTTGGTCACTATTAAAAGCTTTGAGAGTCAAAATTCACAGGTTTCTACAAGTAAAGCACATTGTCCTTTACCAAAGGTGGGAATATGACTAGTGCCCCCATTATTTTAGCCAGCCTCTTGGCAGGCTACCTATATTCTTGAAGAAGCAAATCAAGCAGCTGCTCAGCCTAATCTAGTGGCCAACTTGGATTTTGACCTTACATGTCCTCGTGACATCAAATACATAACCCCTACACCCTTTATGATTCTACTAGTAGGTGACCGACCTGGTCAAATGCATGACGTCAACAAATTTGAATACTAGGCAATGGTAAGGTCGAATGAGGTTGAACCGGATTTCGAGTCCAACCACATTTGCAGCCCTCGGAAAGAGAAGAATCTTGAGTGCATGTCAACTTATAAAAAGTGAAAACTATGAAGTCAAGATTTTCCACATCTAAGGGCTGTAGATGCAACCTGGTTGGACCTGACCATTGGCCCTTGAATACTTCATAATTCTCCTTAGGTACATGGGCTGTAACTCCCAACACTCTATAGACCATTCTCAGTCTGTCTAAATAAATAAATGTTGCACGCATGTATATTTCTAACATCTACAAGATCCGCAAATGTAAACTTTTTTTTTTTTTTTTTTTTTTTTTTGATCGGTAAGATGAAATTTTCATTAAAAATATAAAAATTACATCAGATCAAGGGCGGAGCAAGAGGCTCCAAGAAAGAAAAACACATAGAGCAAAAGAACAGGACAAAAAGGAAAACACCCTCGTCCCCCCCACCCCCCTTCTCACGGGGCAAGGGGGGAGGGGGGGGGGAGGGGAACGGAGAAGGTAAACTAGGAATATGCAGTAGAGAAGGGACTGGATCAGGCCTCCAAAGAGTAAGTATGGAACGCAGCTCCTCAAAAATCATCGAACAACTTCTGAATTTACCGACAAAGATCCTAGCATTACGCTCCCTCCAGATGGACCAAAACACAACGATAGGGATTATGTCAAGGCCAGGAATCGAGCACCATTCAGCAAGTAGATTACTACAAGAGCGAGGCATACATCCTTGAACATTCCATTGAAAGCGAACTCTGTCCCAGATGAATTGAGCAGTAACGCAGTGGATGAGACAATGATCCATAGACTCGGCATCAAGCGAGCAAAGGATGCATCTGTTGGGAATAAGGATGCCTCTTCTGTTAAGCACGCCAACGGTCTTGATACAGTCTTGGGTAGCATACCAAGCGAAGGTTAAAGCTCTCGGAGGCGCCTTAATTTTCCAAATACTGGTCCAAGTGTGCGCAATGAGAGGTCTCCTCCAAAGGTAGTGGTAGGCAGATTTAACCGTGAACTGCCCATCCGCTGAGCCTGACCCACGTCTCTGTTCTTGATCCGAAGATGAGGGAAGGCTGTCCGGCAGAATACGGATGAGATCGGACAGATCTGCAGCTTCATGGTGGTATAGATTACGTCTCAGATCAATGTCCCAATGAGGGGGGTGGTCGACAGAAACACAATTTGCAACTAAGGATAGCTTTTTCCTGCTGAGGAGAGAGATGGAGGGGAATAACACTTTTAGAGGGACGTCGGAGACCCAAGCGTCTTCCCAGAATAAGGTTTTGGTGTCATTTTTCACCTTGTATCTGATGCCTCTAGAGAATGCAACAGGTTGGCCAAAGACCGCTTTCCACCGAGCAGAAGCATTGGATAAACCTCTGGAGGAGAAACCATAGTCATTCCTAGAAATATTATATTTTTTGCAAACAATCTCTGCCCAGAGCTGGGGGCGATCGATGCCCATTCTCTAAAGCCATTTGCACAGAAGAGAGTTGTTCATCTTCCTGATATCTCGAACACCAAGGCCGTCATCAATCTTAGCAAAGCAGACTTTATCTCAGCTAATTAGGTGGATATTCTTTTGCTCCCCACTTCTTGGCCAGAGGGAATTCTTTATAAGGGTTTCGATTCGAGCAACAACATTAGATGGACAACGAAACATAGAAAGGTGGTATACCGGCATATTGGACAGACAACTTTTGAGAAGAGTAACTCTCCCCGCCATCGACAACAATTTCCCCTTCCATACAAATAGCTTTGCTTCGATCCTCTCCACTATCCTGTCCCAAGAAGATTTTCTAGGTATGCCACGACAAAGGGGGAGGCCAAGGTAGGTTGAAGGAATCATGCCTTTTTCGCAACCGAAGTAGGATGCCATCTCATTCATTTCATGACCAGAGAGGTTAATTCCCATTAACTTGGTTTTGGAAAGGTTGATTTTTTGTCCCGTACAAGCTTCATAGAGATTGAGGATCCGTTGGAGCTGCAGCAGATTGTCTTTAGAAGCATCACAAAAGACGATTGTGTCGTCGGCAAATTGGAGGTGGGATATAGCTTTGCAGCCTCTAGCCACTTCGAACCCAGAAATAGCCCTAAGATCAGACCCGCGCTCCATCAGCAGTGATACAACTTGATAAAATCGAAAGTAAATATTGCAAATAAACTAAAAATATTATATTAAGAATAGAGAGAGAGAGAGAGAGAGAGAGAGAGAGAGAGCAATGAATTAAAAGGACTACATTGCTAGCCACTGATCACTAACCTTTCTCGTCTCACAATACAGCTCATAGCTAAGGTGTAAGTTATGCATACTATACAAGCAATCAAGATGCTCTAGGATCTATCTTCAACCAAAACTTGAGAAAATTATATTCGTGCCTAACCGAAACCTGAACCAACCTAATTACTTAGCAACTCATCTAATCATGTCAATGTCGTCGGATATTGGGTAAAAATTTAGAGGTTGGACCATGGTGCGGTGGCAAGTGCTGTCTGCCCAAAGCAATAGGTCATGAATTCATGTGTTGGAAATCAACCTTTCCAAAATGAGAGTAGAGCTGCCTACCATCTACCTCTCCCAAACCCCGTTGCAGGAGCCATGTGCATTGGGTACAACCTTTATATTGGGTAAGAATTGGGTGGGGTCAAAAAGTCAGGACCCAAAGCCAATCCAATTATCAACTAGAGGATCAAGATTTTGGAGCCAAAATTTGATCTAGGGCTGGTAAGGTTGCTCGAACTTTCGAATCAACCAAACCCATTTTGCAGCACTAGCTGCTATGTACATAAATCTCTGATTAGGAACGACCATTTCAAATAGTAGTGCCCAAATACAATTAGGATTAATTGCTCCTGAACATGGGTCAAAATATCGTCCGATACCGATACGTATCGGACGATTATCGGAGGCTGGCGGTACGATACATTGGGTATGTATCGTACCCCCAAAAAAACACCTAATTTATCGTCCGATACGGACAAATTATCGTCCGTATCGTCCGTATCGGACGATAACTTCAAATTATCGGGCGATAATTTGAAATTATCGTTCGATAATTTCAAAAACCCAAAAAAACCCCTTTTGGTCAAATTATCGTCCGTATCGGACGATAATATCAAAATACCGGACGATATTTTCAAAATATCGTCCGGTATTTTGGAGATTCCGTGGGGCCCACATGCTAATTTCGAAACTTACCCCTCTCCTCTTCCTTTCTTCTTCCTTTCTTCTTCCTTCTTCTTCCTTCTTCTTCCTTCCTTCGTTTTGGGCCATTATACACCGTAAATCCGCGCCAAATCGCACAAAAATTCACGGCATCAACGTGTAAGGTACGTTTTTATCATTTTTGTACCATTTTATTTCATTTTAAATTATAAAATAAGGTAGATCTACACTAAATAAGTGTAGATCTACCTTATTTAAGTGTAGATCTACACTAAAAAAGTGTAGATCTACCTTATTTAAGGGTAGATCTACACTAAAAAAGTGTAGATCTACACTAATTTAGTGTAGATCTACCTTATTTAAGGGTAGATCTACACCTATTTAGTGTAGATCTACACCTATTTAGTGTAGATCTACACTTTTTTAGTGTAGATCTACCTTATTTAAGGGTAGATCTACACTAAAAAGTGTAGATCTACCTTATTTAAGGGTAGATCTACACTTTTTTAGTGTAGATCTACACTAATTAAGGGTAGAGCTACCTTATTTAAAGGTAGATCTACACTAAATTAGTGTAGATCTACACTAATTTAGTGTAGATCTACCCTTAAATAAGGTAGATCTACCTTTAAATAAGGTAGATCTACACTTTTTTAGTGTAGACCTACCCTTAAATAAGGTAGATCTATACTAAATTAGTGTAGATCTACACTAAAAAAGTGTAGATCTACACTAAATTAGTGTAGATCTACCTTATTTAAGGGTAGATCTACCCTTAAATAAGATAGATCTACACTTTTTTAGTGTAGATCTACCCTTAAATAAGATAGATCTACACTAATTTAGTGTAGATCTACACTAAAAAAGTGTAGATCTACACTAATTAAGGGTAGATCTACCCTTAAATAAGGTAGATCTAACTTTAAAATTTATCATTTACCTATAATATTAATTATTAAAATTATTTAAAATAATTAATATTATTTAAAATAATTAATATTATTTAAAATAATTAAATTAGTGTAGATCTACCTTATTTAAGGGTAGATCTATACTAAATTAGTGTAGATCTACCCTTAAATAAAGTAGATCTACACTTATAAAATTATTTAAATATTTAAATTAAGAAGAGGGAAAAAATAATTTAAAATATATAAAATATTTAAATTAAATAAAAATAATATAAATAATGGGTTAAAAATAATTATATGTGACTCCATATAAAATATTTAAATTGATGGGTCAAAAATAATATAAATAATTATAATTATGGGTCAAAGAAGTTAATATAGTCACATATAATATGGGTCACATATCATATGGGTCACATATAATTAATAAAATAATTAAAGTCAATATGGGTCACATATAATTTAAACTTAAAATTAATATGTCAAAGATAATTAAATTTATGGGTCACATATTAAATTATATGTGACCCATATTAATTTTATGTTTAAATTTAATTATATGTGACCCATATTGATTATAGCAAATCACATATATTTAAAATAATTAATATTATGGAATATGTCCCATAAAATATTAGAATAATATGGAAGAAATTTCAAATAAATTTTCATAAATTATAATAATATCAAATAAATATTCATAAATTAAAATAATATGAAATAAACATTCAAATATTATAATAATATCAAATAAATATTCATAAATTAAAATAATATCAAATAAATATTCATAAATTAAAATAATATCAAATAAATTTTCATAAATTATAATAATATCAAATAAATATTCATAAATTAAAATAATATGAAATAAACATTCAAATATTATAATAATATCAAATAAATATTCATAAATTAAAATAATATCAAATAAATATTCATAAATTATAATAATATCAAATAAATATTCATAAATTATAATAATATCAAATAAATATTCATAAATTATAATAACATGAAATAAACATTCAAAAATTATAATAATATCAAATAAATATTCATAAATTAAAATAATATCAAATAAATATTCATAAATTATAATAATATCAAATAAACATTCATAAATTATAATAATATCAAATAAATTTGATAAAATTTATTCTAATATTTTTAAAATAGTAAAAATAAATTTTATTTTCGATGTAAATTAGATGTTTACTCGTAAAATTTTAATTTCAAGTGTAAATTTTATTTTCAAGTGTAAATTAGATATTTATTTTCAATCGTTTGCTCATTCATGCAGGTGAAATAAATAAATATGGTACGTTCGACAGATCTAGCGTGGCAATATGGTACAGCAATAGATGGTAATAGACTCCAGATTCAATGTAATCTTTGTGGAAAAAAACTACTGGGAGGAGGTATCACACGATTAAAGGAGCATCTGGCTCATGTTAAGGGAGAGACAAGAGGGTGTCCTAGTGTACCCAGGGAGGTCAAAGAAAATATCAGAGCTAGGTTACAAGAAAGGAAAGAAAAGTCGAGGCCGATCGTGATAGAGAAATGTATGAGAGAATCAGGAGGCCAGATCCACAGTTTACATCAGGTGTACCTGAGGATTATGAGGATGAGGATGAGCAGATGGCAAGAGCTATGAGAGAGAGTGCTAGGGAAGCACATCAGCGGCGAGATCAGGAAGAAGCCGATTATCGGTTTCGGTCCAGGTTGAGGGGCCCATCCATGCCTGCTACCGGTGGTGGATCTAGTCATAGGCCACCTGTTGTTGATGTTGATGAGGATGTTGAGGGCGATCGATGAGGGACACTAGACTACTAGAGGCCACTCTGACCCCCATGGATCCATTCATGTATGGCACTGAAAGCTCCAAACAAACCAAATTGAGTGCGATGTCACTTGCAAAAATGGGGAAGAAGCTTGGAAAATCCATTGCCAAGTTTTTTATATACAACCACATTCCGAGCCAAGTAGCAGACTCGCCGTACTTCAAAAGCATGATAGATACAAGTGCAGAAGTTGGTCCAAGAGTTAAAAAGCCTTCTCCATATGAGATATCTGGGCCCTTACTAACAGATGAGTACAATGAGATAATCGCCACGTCATGAGCTTTGAGGATGTATGGGATGAGAGAGGTTGCACAATTATGCGATGGATGGACCGTCCCACAAAGAAGAGCTTGGTAAACTTTTTGGTTTACGATCATGCCGATATTTTTGAAATCAGTTGATGCTTCTAGGCACGTAAAGACTGCTGACTACCTCTTTAAACTAATGGATATGGTAGTTAATGAGGTTGGAGAGCAGCGGGTTGTGTAGGTGGTAACAGACAATGCGGCAAACTACAAAGCACCGGATTAAAACTAATGGCGAAGAGACGCCACCATCTGTCTTGGACCCGTGTAGCCGCGCATGGACCTCATTCTTGAGGATTTAGGAAAAGAAGCAAGGCAGCAACTATTCAAAAGGGAAGAACGACATTCCTACCTGCATAACAAAGGACAAGTCGGTAAATTTAATGAGAGCCTTCACGAATAATGAGTTGCTGACCGCGATTACATATCGCTTTTGCAACACGCCTTAGCCCTAGTAGTTTGGCTAGATATAGGCGTGAGTGAAAAGCATGGTGTCGCTTAAGAATGGAATCAATATGAAGGACTCCCACGAGCAAAGAGACTAGCTTGCTGAAGTTGTTGACGACGATCTCTGACCTTGATTTTGGGCGAAGATGTAGACCACTGATCGTCACTACCCCGTTGGTGCAAGTGTTGAGATTGGTTGATGGTGATGACAAACCAACGATGGGGTACGTTTATGAGTCAATGGATAAGGCAAAATTGGCTATAAAAATCAAATGCCCTACAAAATATAAACGATACTGGGCGATTATCGACAAGAGGTGGGATGCACAATTTCACCAGTACTTGCATGCAGCAGGTATAACATGTTGCACAATTATGTAGTGATTTTTTTTTATTTATTCATTATTTTCACATACTGATGAAATTGCTCATATTTGATGTGTAGCACATTACTTGAATCCAGCCTTTCAGTATACGCGACGCTTCGAGCTGAGCGACACTGATGAAGTGTATACTGGTTTGCTCAATGTAATCCAAAGAATGCTCCCTGAGTTGGCGGACCAAGGCCAAGCGATAAGAGATGTGAGTGATCATAGTATAATACCTTATAAGTAATAAGTCAAATGTCATGTGATATTATCATCTATTTATTGATATGTGCCTTACTGTGTTTCATCTTTATAGATTGACATGTTTCGCAAGAGACATGGGTCATTTGGGACCCTGCTATGCAATCCCAAATTAAACACGACAAACCCGCTGATTGGTGGATGCACTATGGAGGTGATGGTCCGATATTGAGGCGGGTGGCAATGAGGGTATTGTCGCAAACGTGTTCCTCATCCAATTAATGCGGAATTGGAGCACTTTCTCTCATTCATACAAAGACAAGGAATAGACTAACTATGGACCGATTGGAAAAGTTAGTCTCGCCACTACAACATGAGATTAAGGGTTAGGAATATAGAGAACCAACCGTGGTAAGCAATTACATTAAGTCTCGGATCCTCAATTATATCAAGTCTTACTTACATATTATACTAATTCATCTATCATATTCTACCTTGCAGACGGTGATTATTTTGATCCCATCCTTGGATTATATATTCAAGAGGATGACCCTTTGAATGAATGGATTGAAGAGAGAGAAGAGCCGGTCTTGGATAGTGAGAGAATGAATGGTCGGACAAAGTGAAAGAGAAGTGAGCGAAGCTTCCCAACCAAGAGGCGGAAAAGAAGATTGAATCGCTGCTCGTTGGTCGGATCTAATGACAAACGTTTGGTAGTGATGATGGGAGTGGTGAGGATGATGGTGGAGGACATGATGGTGGAGGGACGTTGGCACTAGTGGTGGAGGAGGGGTACCTCGATCCTAATAGAGATATGGCGGCATGGGACGATAACTCACGCCATTAACACATTCGACACTCCTACATTTAGAATGGGAGGGTTGAAGGAAGAGGAGCGGGATCATATCAAACACCACCACCACCACCACAAGATGATACAGATATGGGTTATATGACTTCTAGCTCGGGGATTCTGCAAAATACAAGACTCAAAGAACTAGTAACCCATACTAATACCACACCAAACCTATTGGCCATATGACTTCGTTGGTATCGATTTTGGAGGTCCGTCCTTTACGCATCATTAATCGATCCTCGCCTACAAGGGGCACATATAATCATGGGTATCGATGGGCAACATTATAGGCAAAGGTCGGAACCTCGCGCACCGATGACGACGATGATGATGAGGGCCAAGAACCACCACGAAATTCAATGTGGCTCTAAAGTAAGTTTTTCATGTACAATTAAAATTTATTTTTATCAATATAGCTATTATTTTTGAAATATTTTTGAGAGATTTGAGGGATTTATACATATTAAATGTACCAGACGCCCATTTATAGAGCATAGACTTTATGACGATACATTCAATGTATAAATCAGTATCGTTCGATACGTATCATCCGATACATACTGGTTTTCATCTAAATAATGCATCAAATAAGTCAAAAATAAAAGCAAAAATAGTTAAAATAAATAAATATAATTTTTGGGATTTTTTGGGAATTTTTGGGGATTTTTTTGGAATTTTGGGGGAAAAAACTGGGTTTTTCAATGTATCAAACCGATACATTCAATGTATCGCCGATACATTGAATGTATCGGCCGATACCCGGTACGTATCGTCCGGAAGGACCGGACGATACGTACCGGAAAACCGGTATTTTGACCCATGCTCCTGAACAACATTTAAACACTAAACTGGGGTTTAAATAATCTTACACCATTAAAGTATTGTTTGCTATTTTGTCATATGATGCATATTTGTGATTAATTTAAATTGTTCAAGTGCCAATCCACAATAGAACGTGTCTCAGCTAAAGAATCATACCTATAAGTACATGTGAATCATTCTATTGGTGAACTTTAATATCGACCATAAAACCATTAAGAATGACATTTGGTGTCAGAATGACATTTGGTGTCAGAGTGCATAGATCGGATGAGCCAAATCTCCTAAAAAGTAATTTTTGGGTTGATTACCTGTCTATGATCTAGCACTTTGCCAGTATGAATTACCGACATCTCAAACCTAAATGGTATAAGATTGATTAAACACCATGTTGGGGTTTAAATGATGGTCAATAGAGTGGGGTCCATATATTTATAATCCACCCATTAACCATTTTTAATTGTATAAATAATGAGTTAGTCTACCATGGGTGTCCACCCATCATGTGCGGTAAAACAGTCCACACAGATGTGTGACGTGTGCAAACTTTCAGGCAAGTCCGTGCGTGTCATGCAATCACATAGGCATGTGGATGCTCGTGGCTATGCATCGGCTCATAAATAGTAGAGTAAGATATGCATGCAACAACGAAAAAAGGGGTTGGCGGGTGAGAGATCAAGCTCAGATGGACAATTTTAGGGGGACTATGAACTCTTGTGGGTTGCGGGACTTGGGGTACTTTGGGCCCCATTTCACATGGTCAAACAACAGATTGGGCAAAAAATTCATTGAAGAGAGAATTGACGAAGGCTTTACCAATCAAGAATGGAATCTGGCTTTCCCTCATACCAAGGTGACTCATATATATAGCTTTACTTCTGATCACTTGCTCCTTTGTGTGACAACGCAACAAGATATTGAAGAATCCCGGATTTTCTCAAAGCAATTCAGGTTTGAAGCGATGTGGCTCACGTCGGAAGATTGTGGAAAATAGTTGAGGAAAATTGGGAGGATATGCTCTCGCTTGATCCGGCCAAAGAAATTGTTTCTAAATTGGAAGTGGTAACTAATGCATTATCTAAGTGGAGTAAATTAAAATTTGGCAATATTAACCATCTTCTCTCGGCAAAAAGAAAGGATCTTCATCAACTGCAGATTGCCAATGGGGATCACAGGGATCAAGAGGCAATTAGGGTGCTAAAAGTAGAGATTAATGAGTTGTTGGACCAATCAGAAATCTTCTGGCATCAATGATCACGGGAACTCTAGTTGCAGAATGGTAACAAAAATTCGGCCTACTTCCATGCAAAGGCATCAAATAGGAGGAAGAGAAATCACATCAGTGGTCTTAAAGATCACATTGGCAAGTGGAAGACATCAAGAGAGGATGTAGCTGATATTGTTCTTCACTATTACAAAGAGCTATTTACTTTGTCAATCCCACACCGAATGGAGGAAGCTCTTCAACATTTGCAACCGCGCATCACTACCGCCCAAAACGTGAGCCTCTCTTTAGAGTTTACAGTTGCGAAAGTTCAGAAAGCTCTTTTCCAAATGCACCCATTAAAAGCTCCTGACCCGAATGGTATGCCTCCTCTTTTTTTTTCAAAAATTTTGGTCTATTATTGGTCATTCAATTACAAAAATGGTTTTATCCTACCTTAACAACAATTGTCCAATCCACCCCATCAACAAAACCCAAATTGTCCTTATTCCGAAAGTTAAAATCCCAACTTTGATTTCAGATTTTAGGCCAATTAGCCTATGTAATGTGGTTTATAAAATAATTGCAAAAGTTTTGATTAATCGGTTAAAAACAGTTCTCTCGTGCATTATTTCTGATAATCAAAGTGCCTTTTCCCAACTCACTTGATTTCGGACAATGTTCTTGTTGCTTTCGAAATAAGTCACTCCCTTGAAAACAAACGATCCGGACCCTGGGAAATTGCGCCCTCAAACTGGATTACAGCAAAGCCTATGACTGGGTAAAGTGGGCTTTTTTGAAGCATTGCCTAATTAGGTTGAGGCTCAATGAGAAATGGGTTGGACTCCTCACGGGTTGCGTGTCATCCGTTTTTTACTCCTTTCGCATAAATGGTCAATTGGTTGGGAACCTTACCCCGGAGAGAGGGCTTAGACAAGGTGGCCCGCTGTCGCCATACCTATTTATGATATGTGCTGAGGCGTTTTCTTCTTTGCTTACTAATGTTGTGCAAAGTAAGTCTCTTGCAGGTATTAAAATATGCAGGAATGCCTTACCATTTCACATCTATTTTTTGCCGACGACAATATAGTCTACCTGAAGGCGAATGAAGCAGACTGCCTAGAAGTTCTACGTATCCTCAAACTCTATGAGAATGCTTCAGAGCAGCAGATAAACTTTGTGAAATCTGTCATCACCTTTTCTCCCAACGTCGGATCTGATGTGAAGAGAAGAATCAGAGGCCTACTTGCAATTAATGAGGGGGCTACTATTGACAAATATTTGGGGCTGCCACCGGTGATTGGCCGCTCAAAGAAGAAATTTTTTCATATGCTCAAAGATCGGATTTGAGCCAAGCTGAAGGGTTGGAAAGAGAAGCTTCTCTCGAAGGCAGACAAGGAGGTTTTGATCAAAGCGGTAGCCCAAGCCATTCCTATGTACGCTATAGGTTGTTTCAAACTACCGAGCAATTTTCTTAAAGGGGTTGAAAGTATCATCTCCAAATTCTGGTGGGGCCATAGTGCAAAGAACTCCATTCCTTGGGCGGCTAGGAACAAACTTTGCTTTCCCAAGAAAGATGGTGGGCTCGGTTTTAAAGATTTTGGGGCTTTCAATGATGCGCTGCTTGCAAAGCAAAGATGGAGGTTGCTTAAAAATCAAAGCTCTCTTCTATATCGTCTCCTAAAGGCGAGGTACTTCCCCAACACAAATTTCGTGAATGCAAAATCGATTCCCAATCACTCGTACACTTGGAAAAGCATCAGTTCAACGCAAACATCCTTGATAAAGGTGGGATCTGGAGGATTGGTAATGGCAGAACATTGAGTATTTGGGAAGATCGGTGGATCCCCATGAAACATACCTTCAAGGTCCTCTTCCATAAAGAAAGTTCTAACGTGAATTGGGTGGCTGATCTCATCCAAACCGGAGCTAGGCAATGGGACAAACCTCTTATCCGATCCACTTTCCTTGAAAAAGATGTGCATACCATCCTTAATATTCCTCTCTCCAATCACTAAGATGAAGATTGCTTAGCATGGACCTATGACCCTAAAGGCATGTTTATGGTCAAAAGCATGAACTATATTGCGCTGTCTTCTAAACACCCTACTGCTAGCACTAGTTCGACTAGCGAATAGGCACACTACAAAAAAATAAGACTTTTAGCGACAATTTTTTGCTGTAAAAAATTGTCGCTATTAACAAAAAAGCTATTAAGACTATTAGTGGCAAGGGTATTAGCAGCAATTTTGTTGTTAATAGCGGGCGGCAGTTTTTGGCTGCCGCTAATAGTCTTATATTTTGTGGTGGCATTGTGGAAGAAGATTTGGAATTGTAAAACGCTAAATAAGATCAAACATTTTGCCTGGAGAGCATGCAAAAACTGCTTGCCGGTCCGTGCCAACATTCATAGACGGATTCCCCAGGTTGATCCCCCCTGTGAAATCTAAGGAAAGGAGGTGGAAGGCACTATTTTGAGGTGGGAATGGGCTACCTGTTTTTGGTTCTCTGGACAGCTCGCCATTCGGATTCCTAGGGTGCATATTCATAATTTCCTCGAATGGATTAAGACCTTCTTAGATGCTAATGGAGAGGACCACCTAATTCTCTTATGAACTTATGCCTAGACCACTTGGAACCACCGAAACGTGGTCTGTCATTGTCACGCCCCAAAATTCTATACACCGTGAACTTCGGAGCGTGAGCAAATTCAATAATCAAAACAGAACTAAAGGTTAACCAAAACACATCATCCAATTTTCCATTCATGTTCACAAAAAGATGAGGGTACATCATTGTTGCAATTCATAGTTTATTGTGAATATAATTACAATTCCAAAAACCCTTACAACCAACGTAAGACCTGGCTAACTCCTTGGCTCAAATCAGGAGATCCTCTAACGTCTCCTCTCGGGAAGTCTGGTTATTAACTTGATCCGCTGCTGCAATGTTAACAACGGGAGTGAGATAAACTCAACAAGTGGCCCCCTAATAATATCTAGTAAACTACATCTTAATAACAAGATGAAAGACGATTCATAGATGAACATTCTATCGATTTCAGCAGGAGTTGTATATATATAAACAGTTTTGCCAATCGTTCCCAATACATTGCATGTGCACTATCATCAAGTATGAATGAGGTGTATGTGTCAAAACATGGCGTTTTTCTTTGAAAACAAAAGAAATAACTTAACATTAGCGGCTACACGTTTATAGGTGTAGGTTCTACTACTATAGTACCGGATCCATGGTACAGCCACATGTGACCCCTTTGGACTTCACCTCCGTCCAGGTGGTCCTTACCACATCACATTACATGTCTAACTTTCACGCCTTACCATGGCAGGTAGGTAGGCAATACGCACTTCGCAAACGGAAGCAGTAACACGGACATTCGTCCCAAACCCATGCCTACCCGATGGGAGGATCCACACAAGAAATATCATATATTTATATCAATACACAACGTATGCAATGGAAAATCATGCGTTCAATGATTGATGCCTTCCATAATCAAGATGGTATTTCGTAATATTTTTCGAAATGTAGTATAAGCTATTATCAGTCTCTTTTCACAATCATTTTCTCTTTTGACCAGTTTATGATAATTCATGCGGTATCTATGCTTACTCATGAGCTCAATTAGAAGACATGCTATCAAGAATTTACTACGATTTACTCCATGTCAAAATTTGAATTAACAATCACAATCATGTAGAGATAAATGAACCAGTCCTTACATGGTCATTCTAACATACATATAATATCATTACCAAATAATGTTTCACAGATGCATCACACTACCTAAGGGTTTCAGTTCATAATTATAGGGTTGCGCGTAATTGCGTATATATATATATACTATTCACGTAGTACTAATTTACTTAATCAAAATTGGGTGATAAGGGTAGGTCACTTGCCTTGATGCCCGCCTCCTTGGTGATTGCGGTGGGAGTGGTTGGAGTTCGGGTCGCTCGACGTGTTGCCTGCATGAGAATGATGGTGTGTTAGCGCTATGCGATGACTAGATGAAAGCGTTGAATGACTACGTGGGGATTATGAGTTCGGGTTGAGTCGGTTCACGGAAGGGTTAGCCGATAGGGTATCGATTGGGATGGGTCGAGTTTCATAAAAATATATTTTATAATATTATGGCTGATATGGAAACTAATATACAATTATTTTTCTAACCTATTTTGTACTCGATTAAGGGCCCCAAATGTTCCTAACAGTATATGGGCTATAAACCCCTATATCATTTATAGAAGAATAAATAATTAAAAGGGTAGGTCTTTAAAAATATAGAGAATATAGTATATATATAAATAAATATATACAGATTCATATTTATATAAGCGTATATAAAAACAGAAAATATAATGAAATAAGAGGGTTTTCAAGATCACTGTTCTGAGTCAAAAAAATAAAAAAATGAGGCGTGGTTTTTATAATTTATATATTATTTACTGAAAAATAAAGGGCATTTTAATGTCACCGATCTGTGACAAGGATCGAAATGGGGGTGGTTGTCGGTTGATTGTAAAATGGGAGGAAGGAGAAGAAGTCTGTCAGGGAAGGAAGGAAAAACGCAGAAAACGACGGTAGGTTTCATCGTCGGTTTCGGCATTGCCGTTGACGGGAAAAAATGGCGCCGATCGCAATTGCGATGGCGAACGATAGTCGCGAGAGTGTGCCCAGCAATGACGATCATGCGGGCGTCGAAATGGACGGCCGGGATCGTTCCGATAATCATCGCCAGAGCTTGAGCCGACCACAAAAGAAAAACAGAGGATGGAGAAGAGCAGAGGGGGAGGAAGAAGAAGAAGAAGGGGACCTTACCAGTTGAATAATGGGTTGGAGAAGAGGAGGGGTCGATCCCTATTTATAGCCAGAAAAGGAGGAGGGTTGGTGGTGACGTGAAGGTGAGTGGTGTCGTGTGCCAGGGCGCCTGCCGTCGGGATGGTGCCAGACAGCGGCTCCATATCGCCCCATGTCTCCGTAGCAGATTTCACTCTTTGACGTCTGGTTCAACTGATGGGGGTAGGTGGGAGAAGAGTTGGGTGCTAAGCAAAAATAGAAAGAAGGGTGATAGGGGTTTTTTTTAGGTTGGGTCTAGCCTAGCCTTGTTCGGGCCAAGAGATGGGTCGGGTTAGCCTGGTTTGGGTCTTCACAGTCATGGTGATAGAGAGGAGGATCCACCCTCTGTTGCCGCACTTGCCACCAACCATCAAGATGCATTCTTATCGATGAATGGTAGATTGAAATCTTTTGAGCAGCCACGAGCCAAACTCCATTGGAAGCCTCCTGAGTTTGGTAGCCACAAAATCAATGTTGATGGATGTTTGGTACAAGGTACATACATTGCGGGAACGGGGTCGTTATTCGAGATCATAATGGTATTGTTGTGGCTTCAAAGGTGAAACCGTAGAAGAATGTTAACAGTGTAGTCCATTGTGAAGCGCTAGCCTGCATTGACGGCCTAGAGTTTGTTGCCAGGATCGACTTATCCAATATAATCCTTGAAAGTGACTCAAAATTGTTTCTGCGATCAACGACGATGAAGTGAAGAACTCGGAGATAGGTGGCCTTCTTCTCGATATAAATGCATCTCCTCGGGATTTTAGCTCTGCTGCTTGCCAGTTCACTAAACGTGAATCCAACAAGGTAGCGCATGGCCTTGCAAATATTGGTTTTGGTATTCCCCAAGAATCTTCTTGGATGGGAATGGTCCCTCTCTATGTTTAACGATGTATTTGCTGAGTTAGGTTTATGAATTCATAGTTTCCTACATCCTTTGCAAAAAACAAAAAACAATGACAATGCACTAAGTTTATCGCTTACAGCCTGCCCGTTCAAGACCTGGCCCGACGCATTGAAATTCTCACTCATCCATAGGGCTATCAATGGATTGGGCTTCAGCGTAAACGCTGCCCAACACATCCTTGCTCGAGTCAGGTTTGGGCTTAAATAAAAGCTCGAACGCGAATGCATTGGGCAGATCCCAGCTTAATTCTATATCCAGTTGGGGTTTAGGCCTGTCTGAAGTAAAAAAATGTTGGAATCTGCCCCAACCGAATCATTTTGATCAATGATATCTTCAACTCACTTTTTACTTCATATATGGACTGATCGTTACGGTGAAAGTAAGCCCATTAAAGCCTAGCCCGAACTTGGCCCAACCAAGCTTGATTATTTTAGGAAATAAGTTGGGTTGGCCGACCCGACCTAAGTCTGGTTCATGCCACGTTTGGCCTAAAATAAAAAGGCTGAGCTCGAAATGACTCGGGCTGAACCTGCCCGAATTTGTGTCTATTGGTAGGGCTGATTTTCTGTATTTCAGCTAAACGGGCTGGGCTGGGCCAAGCCCGAATAAAAACTGGGCTGGGCTAGGGCTGCAGAGTGTCCGGCCCGAACCCGGCCCGTTTAGTATATATATATATATATAATGCCCTTTAAAAAATTATAAGCCCAGCCCGAATAGCTAAAAGGGCCCGGTTCGGGCTATAGATTTCATAAACGGACTCAGACCAGCCCGATTAGCTATTCGGGCCGGGCCCAATTGTTTTGGGATTTTTAAACGGTTGGGTGAATATCCAGCCCCAGCCCGAACCCGGACCTGGACCGGCCCTGCCCATTGACACCCCTAATCCTGGGATAGTTCGGGCCTAATGTCATTGTTGAAGATAATCGGATTGATCAAAAGCCCGGAGCGGCCCGGCCGACCTTTCCCTTCAGTGAATCAAATACTGAAACATCACAGAAACCCATGGAACAGCCTACTCACCGGAGCTTTCCCTTGGACACGCTCCCCAGGCTCAGGAAGAAGACATGGATCTTTGAGTGGCAGTGAAAGCAGTTCAGTTTCACATAAAACTAAAGTAACTGTTTTCTGGAAATCGCGTGGAGAAGGAGATGGACGACTACACGAGAGAGATGATGGATCTCAAGACCCTCGTCACTCGAACCCTTGAGAAGAAAGGTGTTCTTGCTAAGATCAGGGTAATCATCTGAACCCCAATTGTCTCTTTTTCTCCAAAGATCCTTCCTTTTTTTTCGCGAACTTGAACTGCTAAAGTTAGGGGGTTTATGGATTTTTGGATCTGCTTTGGAATTTGAAGTTTGAAATTTTTGTTTTTGATGCTGAATAAAACCTGGAGAATTACTATGTTACGATCCCCAAGTAATAAGGAATTAACTTTCCGCTCCACTAACGCCTAGCATTTTTGGAGCATTGGTTAGGACCTTAACAAATGGTATGAGAGCCAGCACTATGTCTCGAGTTCGAGTCACGGAAAGGGCTACTTAGGGGCCCTAAAGAGGGATACTGGAGTGAAAGCAGCCACAGAGTGGGCCACCATGGAGTTTCGGAAGGGGCAACCTGAAGAAAGGGCTACATGGTGGTGTGTTACGACCCAAAGTAATAAGGAATTAACTTCCCACTCCACTAAGGCGTAGGCATTTTTGGAGTATTGGTTAGGACCTTAACATAAATCCCAAACTAACCAAAGACACGTAGAGACAAGTAGGGTGAAATTATGCTTTGAATTTCAGGAATCTGTGGGCTTGTGGTCTGACATGAACTGACAGCTCTGGGGAATGTGTTTTTTTTTTGAATCAGTAAACGTTTGAAGAACCATTGGAAGAATGAGTATCTGTAGTCATATGCATTTAAAAAAAAAAAAAAAAAATTATGTTTTTTTTTTGGAGCATTTGTCTGTTTTTGGTGGCTCACTTGGTGCTGTGAAATTTAATTAGTTCATCTTAGATCTGCACAAGAAGTTGGTCGGTGACTCAATTGTTCATCTTACATATGACCAGGGTTTTAAAGACCGATATATATATATCGGCATATCGGCCGGGTCCAGGTCAATATTGAAGTACCTTTTTAACTGTTAAACATTAAAAATAAAAAATAAAAAAATATTTCCTGAAAGGGCATTTTTGGTATTTTCTGGTTCATAACTTCATATCAGATATTTATCGGCCAATATGACCTGATATAGGCCGATATGACCTGGTATGGGCCGAAATTTGACCTGTTTAACCCGATATTTGACCTCATACGTGGTATATGTTGTATCGGATGGGGCCGAACCCGATGCATGTTGGACGATATTTAAAACCATGGATAGGAGAAAAAGTTAATAATATTATATTAATAATAATATGTAGAACATATTATTAATATTGACCCACAATATTAATATTACAACACTACGGCATTCCCCTTAATAATATGATAAAACACTAAAATCAAGATACAATATACAACACATATGCCTAGACATTAACAACACTTCTAGAAATAAGTACTAAAAACATGTATCGCATCAAAATTTGGCCTAATTTTACTGCATTCACTGTCTTAGAAATAGTTGGATGCTTAGACACTTAGATTTGATGGTTCTTCTTACTGAATTTTCTAATTCAATGTCTTGCTGGTTACCTGGTAGCTGATGTTTGTTTTTCTATCGGTATATTTTGTTTTGTAATCCACTATTTATTGATAAATAAGATGCCCTTCCAACTTTTATGCTGCTGTTGACTTTTTCGTTAGGCTGAGCTTAGGGCAAGTGTGTTTGAAGCCATTGAAGATGAGGACCGGGCCATTGAAAATGAAGATGGCATCCCACCTGCATTGCTTGGTAGCTGCAATGATCGTGCTAAACAACTGCATGCTTCTCCTTCAGGTTCCCCTCAATGCTTCCATTTTTCTTTTAGCTATTGACTGAAACACAGGCAAGCAATTTATCTAGGACTTATCATTTCAAATGGGTGAAAATAAACTCTTCACATTCGGTGAAGAGTTTATTTTCACCCATTTGAAATGATAAGTCCTAGATAAATTGCTTGCCTGTGTTTCCTTGCAGTATTAAAACAATCTTTCAAAATTTACCCATTATTTAAGAGACAACTAGCATTATGTTGGTTGTTCCTATGAAATTCAGATAGTGGAGATATACCATACTCTACAGTGATTGAATTAGGAATTCTTACAGAAAATGTCTCGCAGGGTTATTTTGTCAGGAAGAAATATGCAATGTGGTACATGAACCCACGTTGGAGAGGCATTCTACCAAAATTGTAAAGGGGATTTTATTGGTTATTTTCAAAAAATTCTTAGGCATTATTTTCCTAAAACTAATAAACGTAGGCATATTTTCCTAAAACTGATTGAAACCAGGCAAGTTTTTCTAAAGTGCCCTTGGTTTTTATGCTCAATTGTTCCACCACCCCCTCTCATCTCTCTCTCTCTCTCTCTCTCTCTCTCTCTCTCACACACACACACACACATGCGCGCATACTTAGCTCTTACAAGCAGTGTTCTTCAAGGCGGCTTGGGCCCCCCGGGCTCCCTGATTTAGTCCTGGGCGGCTTCCCGGGCAGACTCGGTCTGGGGCGCTGTCCTGGGCGGTTTGGGGGGACTCCTGGTGGCTCGGGCAGCCGCCTGGGCGTTTTAAAATCGGGGCGGGGCGGAGTGATTTATAAATTAATGGGTTTTTATCTGGTCGGGTCAAGTTATCAAAAGGTCGGGCATATGTCATTTTTCTATTAGACACCACCCAACCTGACCCATCTTAAACTTTAAAGCCCTTATTGCCTAGAGATAATGGCTCCTTATTGACATTTAAACACCAGAATGGTGTTTAAATGATCTTATACCACTAAAGTTAAGGTTTTTAATCTCACTGTTGAAGTGTGATTATCATTATGCCACGTGGTGAACATCTGTGATCAATCTAAATTGTCCAAGTAACAATCTATCATTGAAACATATCTTAGCCCAAGAAACATGCCTATAAGTGGATTTGAATTATACGATTGATGAGCCTATAAGTGGATATGAATGTTATATATGTTTATGTTGAAATAAAATATGTGTATCACTATATGTATGTATATATATACTTCGGGGCCTCCCGGATCTTGGGGCGTCCGTCTTGACGCCGCCCGGCCACTTCCGCCCGAACATTCAACCGACTGCCCGAACCCGCCCAACGACTTTAAGAACATTGCTTATAGGTGTTGTTTGTACCTTGTGATATTCTTACATGTTGTGATAACATAGTTGTTTAATCTGGAATTGAAAATACTCTTAATTAAGAAAAAAGTATAAAACATGTTCAAAGATTTAAGAAATATTTAGAAAATGATAAAATTGGGGTGGGATTTCATCTATAAGAAATTGATTGTGTTGATAAAAGCACAAAAGTTATGTATTGGATGATTTATAATTGGTTCTTTACCCTCAATAATTGGTTTGTTCCTTTTCACTTGTTTGGCTGCAGCAGACGGGGCAGACAAATTGACAAACTAGGTAAATAGAACACCTGCGGAAACTAAAATTTTCGCTCCAGCTTCCTTCTAGCAAAAATATCAGTATATATTTTTTTTATTATCCCTTTTGCGTCTATTATTGAGGCAAGGTCAGCTGAATGTTGTTTTTTAAAAACCCTATAAGCTAAGGTGTCCTTTAAAGTTGGTTATGTTCTTTATGAATGGGATAGGGTTGAAGATTTCATGATCTGTCAAGGTTTTTCTAAATAGTTAATGATTATATTTATTTACAAAATTTTTGCACAAACCATTTTTTTAGACCTTTATACCACGAGATTTTGTTCTTCTAAAATATGTGATCATATCCCTTACAGTAGGTCTTTGAGAGGTTGTTGTGTCAATTGCCAATATCTTTACCTTATGCAAACCTTAATGATATTGTCATTATTTTCACCCCTAGTTTTTAGTACAAAGAAATATTTATTGTGTTTTTGTGTGTAATTTTTTTGTTAAAAACGGTTGACCTGAGCATTTAAGCTTCTCTTTTGATGAACTCTTCTAGCTTAAGAGGTTGTAGTATTAATTGGTTTGCTTCAGTTGTTAGAGTTCATTGTTGTGTACATACATGGTTGTTTGAGCTATTCTGAATAAGGATCTATGTTACCAGCATGTAAACCTGTTAGTGGCTTTGTTTATTGATAAACTTAATTCATAGATAAATAAATTCAATTCGTTCCCCTTTTCAAATTTTGAAGGAGTACATGTTGAGTGGGTTATATTGGCCCTATTGAATTTCATTCGGTTTTATCTCTTTCTTGATATTATACTTACGAGCCCTTTTGCATAGTACCTGGTTATCCTATGATGTAAAATTTACTACTTGAGGATTCTTGGCGGACCCACTTTATTATTCGTAATTTGATATCTTAGCGGAGAGACATATTTCAGGTCATCCAACTCAGTTTGTTGTTATTGTAACCAAGTTGGCCTTTGTGATTAGATTATGTGGATTTGTTTTCTGGTCATTGGAGTTTTACAGCTTCTCTTATCGTGTTTGAGGAGCATTATGAAACTCTTCGACTTCCTATTCGGTACCTTATTCTCATAGATATATTATTGGTTGTATAAGACGCAATGGGAGAATCAAGAAATTGTAATCTCCAAGATCTTGTTGGATGTTAGGTATCAAACTTGTTAGAATGATATCCTTAATTCCTTATACCATTGTCTATTGGGTTTGATCCTTGGTGGTCGTTGCCCACATCATGAAACCCTATTGTAGTTAGTTATAGGTCCTGCTGCTCCTAGATCCATTGCTTTATCATTTCGGATAATTGAATTTTAAGATCCTCTTGTAATGGACTAATATTGACTTGAAATAGAGATGTTATGGTTAAGGACTACAATATAGACATCTTTTTGCAGACTCTACCTTAAAGGTAGACTATGTTGCTACTTTAGAGTAGCATTGTTTATTTCAGTGTCGATCATTTTGTTGCTGACATTTTTTTAACCATGGTGTCTCTTTCTATCTAATTTTTATTATTATTGAAACCTTTCCATTATTTTGAGTTGTTGGTCACTTGATCTGCTTCTATCTTAGAATATAAGGTCTGAATAAATACCTTTAGCTCTTTGGGAGCTTTGTGATGGTATTTGTTGATGACATCATATATTCTATTAGAGTTATCATATGGTATTTGTGTTGGATACAGTTTTTTTCTTCATTTTCTAGGTTTTTATGAACTTAAAGAAAGATATTTGGTTGAGTACTTTCATCACCCTCATCCCAGAGGTTGATGGCGCAGAAGATATGAGATTTTTTGGATCTACCAGTCTCCTGGGAAGTGCATACAAAATTTGGCCAAGGTTCTGGCTAATCAACTCAGAAGGGTGATGGGAGGCATGGTATCTAGTCCGCAGGGTGCTTGGACAAAGGGAAGACAAAATGCTGGATGTGTTATTGTCACATCCCATGAGGGTATGGACTGGGTTCACAAAAGTGGCTGATTTGGTATACTGTGGAAGTTGGATATGGAAAAAGCCTATGATAGAGTGGTTAATTATGATTTTCTAGTCTACGTGTTATGAAGAATGGGATTTGGGAAGTCTCGTGCAGATGGATGAAAGGATGTTACTCCTCCGCCATATTCTTAGTGCTTGTGAATGGATTGCTGAAAGGATATTTTTGAAGTACCAAAGGACTGAGACAGGGATGACCACTCTCTCCATTATTCAATATAGTGCGGGAAGGCTTATGACTGGTTCAGAGAAAATCAAAATTGGAAGAATTGGACCTGAGGTAACACGGCTACAGTATGTTGATGATACAATGGTGCTTTGTGGGGCTGACGCCCAGGAGCTGGAGGCGGTTAAAAGGGTTTTAACGATCTATGAAGCTATTTTCGAACATAATGTAAACCTGCGGAAGTTAAAACTGGCAAGTCTTCAGGAGATGAGAGGAATATGGAAGCATTGGCTAATTAGGTTGGGTGTTTGGTTGAGCAGATGTCGACCATGCATCTAGGTCTGTTGTTTGGGGTGGGGAAACCGAAAGCGAGGTTGTGAAAGCCGGTCATTGACTGTTTCGAAAAACACTAGTAGTCTGGGAAAACACAAGTTGTTGATCAATGGGGGATGGTTAGCTCTTATTAAATCTACATTCTCAAGTATTCCGGTTTTCTATATGTCAATGTTTAAAGCACCTGTGGCGATTATAAAAACTTTGGAGAAGACTGTTAGAGATTTCCTGTGGGAAAGGGAAAGCCAAGAGAAAAAAGTTACACCTTGTTAATGGGAGGTCTGTTGCTTCTCTTAACAATAGGGAGGGCTGGGGATTAGGATGCTTGGGGAGATGAACAAAGCTCTGTTAGTGAAATGACTTAGGAGAATAGGGGAAAGTATTTAGAAGCAAATATAGCAGGTCTGACAACATCTAGATTTTAGTGATGCTGGTGAAAGAGGATCTGGATGGTGGAAAGGGGTGTGCTCGGTGGCTCAGGAGTTTCGAAAATGCATCAAGTATAGTTGGGGCCTGGGGGATAAAATCCACTTCTGGCATGATGTGTGGATTGGGGATTGAAGCTTGAAAGAAGAGTTCCCTTTGCTCTTCCAGATTTCCACGAATGCTAATGTCAAAATTTTGGAGATGTTTGAAGTTGCAAATGATGAGGTAGTCTGGAACCTGAGGAAGTTGAAAGTTTAATATCTATGTTAGCACTGCCAGGTTCAGCCAATAAGAGATCAGTGAGCAGAGACCTCAGGATCTGGAACCAGAATAATAAAGAAAATTCGCTGTGTAAGTCCTTTTACCAGTATCTGTGCAGGCAACCCCTGATCAGACCTGTCTGGACAAAAATATGGATTATACGGGTTTCGCCAAAAGTTAATTTCTTTGGTTGGAGTGTCGGATGGGAGTGAATATGACGGGGACGCCACATACATGGACATTGGATTCGGACCACATCAGTTTTACTGGCGTCGGAAGAAGCGTAGGGGAAGTCTGGAGCAAAAAGAGGAGAAAATGACACAAAGAACAGCGCCAAGAAATGATGACAGCCCATAATGGCGTCACTACACCGCAGACTAACGTCGATTTCCGCCGACGGAATTTTAATTTAACGCGGAAACTGCCTTTTTTTGTTTTATTAGTATTAGGACTATTTTATTTTCGGAATTAATTATTGGTGGCCTATATATTGAGGCTTGTAAAGACTTTTAATTAGTTGATTGAATATTTGAATGCATTATTGCTTGAGTATTCTTTGCCTGAGATGGGTTTGGTGTGAGACCAAGGGAGTGATTCCCATCTATTCTCTTTTATCTTTTATTGTCTTTGCTCTATAATTTCTCTATTAATCCATTACTCATATTGAAGCCATAATCCAAAACCCAAAACCTACTTTCATAAAAAACCCTTGCTTTCATACGAGCCATCAAACCTAACAAATTCTATAACCCTAGTTTGAACCCGTGAATCTACATCGGGTCGAAGACGAACGCCCAAGCTAGAGTCCTATCTCTAGGCCCGATCCCACCTCAAATCTAGCGGGACTTGTGCATCGGATTTGACACCCTATTCGAATCTCGCGTGATTTACCAACCGAAATTCTACGAACCCCGAAGGTATCGTGATAGTTTTGAGATTACTCTTGAATTAATTTTATTTAATTTCGGCAAATCGCATTAAAAATCATATTCACGCATTTTAGGGTTCCCGTCCCGCATCAGTTTTGGTATCAGAGCCCTAGGTTTTCTAGGTTAGGCATCCTTGCTTGTCATATTTATATTATTGCATTGTTTTATTTTGTGAGTCCATATTGCATTCCATATTAGAACCCTAATAGACCTTGTGATCACCATGGCTTCGGATGAGGTTCTTAATACTCTTAGAGCTATGCGAGAAGAATTGGGTGCGATTAATGCACGTTTGAATACCGTAGAGCAAGCCCAAACATCCCTAGGAGTTGGTAATGATCGATTACGTGATCGAATCAACCAAGCGCGATGGGTGAAATTTGGAAAATCAGCACCAAGAGCGTGAGTGTCCTCACTTTGAACGTAATGGTCACCAAGACAATCGGAACCGTAGGGATCATCGTAGAGATGACTATGACCCCGAAGTTCAACTCCTTAAGAATGTCCGAGTTGAGATTTTGACTTTCGATGGAAGAATGGACCCTACCGTCTTCCTCGATTGGCATTCTGACATGGACCAACACTTTGATTGGTATGCCATGAATGACGACCGTTGCGTTAGACTCGCTAAAATGAAGTTGGTTGGTCAAGTTCGGCTTTTCTGGCTCAATGTTGAGTGCATTAGGATAAACGCGGGTTGTCCTCCCATTACCTGTTGGGACGACATGAAGGAATGACTTACTGAGAAGTACCTTCCTTTATCATACCACCAATGCCTCCTCGACCAGTGGCAAAATTTACGTCAAGGTGGTATGCCTGTGACCGATTACATTGCCAAATTCGAAGAGTTCATGATGAGGGCAAATGTATCGGAAGACGCTGAAATCACTCTCTCTAGATTCCGCACCAGATTGCGATTTGATTTGCAAAAAGAGTTGATTTCTTACCCTGTGGAAACTTTTGAAAGATGCCATGCCGTTGTGCAAGATTTTGAACGGTACTTGAAAACTACGGTGGTGAAGAGGACCGAGTTACAATGTAGTAGTCAACGATCCGGTGAGGGACGATTCAATCCTCCTCCCAAACCTACACAACCTGCCCCTACCAATTCGAGGTTTGAAAAGGGAAAAGGTGTAGTCGGAGAATCTTTAAGGGTTAATTCTCAAGTAAAGTGCTATAAATGTCATGGGATGGGACACTTTGCCGCCCAATGCCCTACGAAAGAACCCCAAAGGACTCTCTTCATTGAGGGAGAGGATGATGATGATGAGGTAGTGGTTGAAGAGGAAGTATTTGAACCGGTTAACACATCTAGTGATGAGGAGGGTGATGCTATTGGTCATGCTTTAGTTGTGACGTGTGCCCTTGCACAACCTCAACGGGATGAAAAGGATGACTGGCGAAGGGAGAACATCTTTCACACCTTTGTCAAATTTGGTGAGAAGAATTGTAGGGTCATCGTGGATAGCGGAAGTTGTACTAACGTAATATCCACTCATGCAGTACGCCGCTTGGGGCTTACACTTGAAGCCCACCCGAGACCTTATAAAGTCACATGGGTCAATTCTTCATCCATTCCCGTGTCGAAAAGGCGTCGTGTACCGATTCAGTTAGGTTCTTATTCGAACACCTTATGGTGTGATGTGGTGCTGATGGATGTGGGCCATATCATTTTGGGAAGGCCGTGGCTCTACGACATGGACGTGACTCTTTCTGGTCGATTAAACATATGCACGTTCATGCATAAGGGCAAAAAGATCACTTTACACCCTTTGCCTCCCAAAATACCATCAACCAACACAGTCGAAAAGAATGACGAATCTTCTAAATCCATTAATATTGTAAGCCCTTCTGAGTTCGAGAAAGCATCGATAGATGAGAGTGTGGTGTACGTAGTTGTCACCGTAGAGAGTGCTCATGAGTCGGTGAGCGAGTGTCCCAAGGAGGTTGAACCGATTTTAAAAAAGTTTACGGATGTCTTCCCTGAAGACTTACCAAACGAACTCCCTCCCCTGCGTGATATTCAACACGCAATAAACTTGGTTCCTTGATCTACCTTACCGAACCTACCCCACTATAGGTTGAATCCGGTTGAGCACGTCGAGTTGACTCAACAAGTCAATGAGCTCCTTCAGAAGGGGTTCATCCAAGAGAGCATGAGCCCGTGTGTCGTACCTACCCTACTCACTCCTAAGAAAGATGGTACATGGCGCATGTGTGTGGATAGCCGTGCAATCAACAAGATTACCGTTAAGTATCGGTTTCCCATACCAAGGCTCGATGACATGCTTGATATGATGGTTGGTATCACTATCTTTTCAAAGATAGACCTTAAGAGTGGCTACCATCAAGTCCGTATCCGCCCTGGTGATGAGTGAAAAACCGCATTTAAGACTAAGGATGGTCTTTATGAGTGGATGGTCATGCCATTCTTGCTTTCTAACGCCCCGAGTACTTTCATGCGACTCATGACTCAAGTGTTGAGACCGTTTCTCGGCAAATTCCTTGTAGTTTATTTCGATGACATCCTGATCTACAGTCATGACAAGGAACAACGCTTGACTCACCTTAGGCTGGTCTGTGAAACCCTCAAGGGCGAGAGGTTGTTTGCAAATCTTAAGAAATGGACCTTCATGCAACGTTCTGTTGTTTTCTTGGGATTTATTATCTCAGCCGATGGAATGGTCGCGGACCCCAAAAAGGTTAAAGCCATTGTGGAGTGGCCCGAACCTAAAAGCATACACGATGTCCGCAGCTTCCATGGCTTGACTACTTTCTATCGTCGCTTCATCAAAAGCTTTAGCACCATTATGGCCCCAATTACATATTGCATGAAAAAGGGGGACTTTAAATGGGGCAAAGTGGCGACAAAAGCCTTTGTTGAGATCAAACAACGAATGAGTAGTGCACCCGTCATGCGATTGCCGGACTCTTCTAAAGTCTTCGAAGTTGCATTCGACGCATCAGGTGTAGGCATAGGGGGAGTGCTTAGCCAAGAGGGTCACCCCATGGCCTATTTTAGTGAAAAACTTAACGAGGCAAAGCAAAAATACTCCACCTATGATAAGGAGTTCTATGCGGTCGTTCGATCTCTTTGGTATTGGAAACATTACCTTAGACCACAGGAATTTGTGCTGTTCTCTGACCATGAAGTCTTACGCTTTCTTGCTTCACAGAAGAAGTTGAACCCAAGGCACGCGAAGTGGGTCGAGTACGTTCAAGGGTTCACATTCGTGTTAAAGCATAAGGCCGGTGTTGAAAATAGGGCCGCTGATGCACTTAGTTAAAAGATCGAGGTCGTCGGGTGACTTTGCGCACAATGAGCATCGAGGTCGTCGGGTTCGAAAAGTTAATGAGTACCCCGTATGCCCAGATTTTAGGGTTGAGTACACTGCTCTCCTTAGTGACCCGACCAACACACACCACATGTGCACCATCCACTATGGGTACTTGTTTAAAGGCAATCGCCTTTGCATCCCTCGCACTTCATTGCGTGACTTTCTCATTTGGGAGTTACATGCTGGAGGGATGACCGGACATTTCAGGCGTAATAAAACTGTTGCGCTCGTAGAGGATAGGTTCTTTTGGCCTAGCATAATGAGAGATGTTGCTCGGGTTGTCAAACATTGTCGTACTTGCCAAGTGTCAAAACAGACCAAACAAAATACCGGCTTGTACACCCCGTTACTTGTGTCACATACTCCGTGGCAAGACCTCTTTATGGATTTCGTACTTGGACTTCCTAAGACCCCTAGGAAGTACGATTCCATCTATGTCGTAGTGGACCGATTTTCCAAGATGACCCACTTCATTCCTTGTTCCAAAACCTCTGATGCATCTCATATTGCTAAACTACTTTTCGCGGAGGTAGTGCGTCTTCATGGGTTGCCCAAAACCATTGTGTCTGATAGAGATGTTAAATTCACTAGTTATTTTTGGAAGACCCTTTGGCACATGATGGGTACATTGTTCCAATTCTCAACAGCTTACCACCCTCAAACGGATGGCCAAACCGAAAGCACCAATAGGAGCCTTGGGAATCTCCTTCGTAGTCTTGTCGATGATCATATTAGGACCTAAGATACCATCTTACCCATAGCTGAGTTTGCCTATAATAATTCGGTCAATAGGTCCATAGGCATGAGTCCTTTTGAGGTAGTACATGGTCATAGGCCTAGGACCCCATTAGATTTGATCCCCATGTCTGCATCCCATAGAGTGTTAGAGTCTGCCGATGCATTTGTACAACACATTCATAGCTTTCATGCCGAAATTAAACAAAAAATTAATTCAAGCAACAGTCAATATAAATTACCTGCAGATGTTCACAGGCGTTCTAAAGAATTTCATGTGGGTGATTATGTGATGGTCCGGGTTAGGCCCGAGCGGTTCCCATCAGGATCCGCAAAGAAACTACAATCTCGAGGCGTTGGGCCTTTTAGAATTTTGGCTAAGAGTGGTCCTAATGCATACGTGCTCGAGCTTCCTCCAGGTACAGGGGTTAGTTCAACGTTCAATGTGGAGGACTTGGTTCCTTACTTGGGTTTCACCCCTCCTGAAAATCCACTCCAGCCACCTCCTAATCCCAGCCCCAACCCAACCTTGCAGCCTGTACCTCTTCCTTCTCCAAGCAGACAGAGAACAGATGAAATAAAGGATTTAATCAATGATCATGCCATCTCTACACATGACGGGGGATTCCAGAAGTACTTGGTTCAATGGCTCGGCAAACCGGAGTTCGAAAACACTTGGATCCACGAGAATGAAGTTCGCCGCTTGAACCCTGACCTGATAGACATCTACCACTAGCGTGTTTCATCAGTGATGAAACCTTTTTGGTCCAGGGGAATTGACTGGAACGCCACATACATGGACATTGGATTTGGACCACATCAGTTTTACTGGCATCGGAAGAAGCGTAGGGAAAGTCCGGAGGAAAAAGAGGAGAAAATTACACAAAGAACCAGCGCCGCAGCGCGCTGTGACAGCCCCGTAGCACGCTGTCACAGCAACGCGCTGTGACAGCCCGCAACGCGCCATCAACGTCGATTTCCGCAGACGAAATTTTAATTTAACGCGGAAACTGCCTTTTTTTGTTTTATTAGTATTAGGATTATTTTATTTTCGGAATTAATTATTGGTGGCCTATATATTGAGGCTTGTAAAGACTTTTAATTAGTTGATTGAATATTTGAATGCATTATTGCTTTGCCTGAGATGGGTTTGGTGTGAGACCAAGGGAGTGATTCCCATCTATTCTCTTTGATCTATTATTGTCTTTGCTCTATAATTTCTCTATTAATCCATTTACCCATATTGAAGCCATAATCCAAAACCCAAAACCTACTTCCATAAAAAACCCTTGCTTTCATACGAGCTATCAAACCTAACAAATTCTACAACCCTAGTTTGAACCCATGAATCTACATCGGATTGAAGACGAACGCCCAAGCCTGGAAAAGCTAGAGTCCTATCTCTAGGCCCGATCCCGCCCCAAATCTAACGGGACTTGCGCATCGGATTGGACACCCTATTCGGATCTCGCGTGATTTACCAACCGAAATTCTACGAACCCGAAGGTATCGTGATAGTTTTGAGATTACTCTTGAATTAATTTTATTTAATTTCGGCAAATTGCATTAAAAATCATATTCACGCATTTTAGGGTTCCCGTCCTGCGTCAAAATACTTACTATCAACCAGTTTATCAAATAGGGAAGTCGTATGAGAAATCAATGTGTGTTGTGCTTTCAGGAGGAGCAGGATTTGGTTAACCATCTTTTAATTCACTGTTGGGTAGTCAGAGAGGTCTGGTGCATGATTCTCAGCACCTTTGGCGTGGTGTCAGCTGGGTTTTCCCAGAAGATTGTGGAATCTTATAGCTACTTGGGGAAGAACTAATTTTTATGGTATCAAACGAGAGTTCTGGGACATCTTGGCTCTTGTTGTGATCTGGCCTATCTGGCGTGAGAGATGAGAGGATCTTTAGAAAGGTTAGAAAACTTGTTCATCTTCTGATGAAGGCCATGCGGGATTAATCAGTTGGATCAGGATGGGTCCATCTGAGATGCATGATGAGGGCTGAGATTATTTGCTGGAATGGGATAGCCTGCACCTTACCTAACTCTTCCTTCCATTGAAGGAGGGCTCTCCTAGGTTCTTTTTGGTTGTCTCCGTGGATTTGGGGGTTGGGAGTTTTTCTGTTTCTTTTGCACCTTGCCTAATATCTCACTGGTGCAGTGGTGTTTCTATTTTCTTTTTTTTGGGTGCTTCTTTCTTGTACACAGGTTATTTTTAAAATATATGCTCGTTACCAATATAAAAAATGCTCGTTAAAATATATGCTCGTTACCAATATAAAAAAATGATCTCTGGAATCAAAATACCCAGCTTATTTTGGTTGAGTACTTGGCACTCTTGTGGGTGTGTTTTGCTGACGCTTTACTGGGGTTCTAGCATTGGAATCTTCGAGTAGCTTGAGCGAGAGTTGTGCCGATGGGTGTTGTTGGTTGACTATAGGGAAAGTACGAGATTGTTAGAATTGATGCCCTGGAAACTCGATCTTTTTCCTTTGACTCTTCAATTGGCTCTTGATGATCTAGCATCTAACCATAGCTACTTGTCTGGTCACTGATATTATTTAAATACACTAATATTATGCGTGAATAATTGTCTTTATTGGCACATGAGATATTTACTCCTCTTTCGAGAAGATGTGTCCTCAAGGACATGAGTAGGATAGTTAGTAGCTATGAGTGTTTTGTTTTGGTAAATCTCATCGATCAGTTCCATGTAGATCTGCAAAATATCTTTAACTAGGGGTGAGTCGGGATAGCTTACTTGAAAATAATCTAGTTTCTTAGGTACCTAAGGAGTTCAACAATCTACCATATTATGGTCTATGTAAAGAGCATATTTAATGCTCTCAGATTAATCAGATGATTAAAACCTAGCTATGTCAGCTATAAGATTTTTTCATAAATCATTGAGTTCAATTCGATTCAGGGAGATCTGCAATCTGTGCATCGTAGTTAGATAGTGAGCACATTTTACTTTGCTCAGATCTTATATGTGTGGTGGAGGGACTTTAATGTAATATAAGTTGAAAAGATTCTTGTTATATAATTTTCTTAATGTAAAATTATGTGAGTTTATTGGATGTTATTGGGCATGCCTTTAACCCTAGAGGCATACTTATCTTTTCTTGATAAAGTGATGCTATATTTAAACCCTTTAGATCTCACATTTAGCCATAATTTCCCACACGTTTTTCGAGGCTGGTGATAGAGGGGAGCCATAGTCTGCTGGTACTTTCACTTGAGGATTAGGGTTTAAAAGTGTGCATTGTAGAAGATCAAGGTTTATATATTATTGATCAATCATATACATCATATGGATTAAAGTCGGGATATGTTTATTTATTATTTTTATGCATTTTGATTTTTTTTTAAAACCTCAACATGGAAAGTGTATTTGAGACCTATGATGGAGAATCCACTGCTGCTGACAAAAGGCACTTGTCCACACTCCACACAATAGGTGATGCGGGACAAACACTAAAACCTAATATGCGAATTTGGGATTAACTTTTAGAAAGAATTGAATAGCGGAAATATTCAAAATCATGCAACACATTAAAAGTAATTCAATGAAATTAATAAAACAATTAGATTAATCTGTTTTAGCGGCTGAATGCGTGAAAATTTTTCCGATTTAGAAAAACGGCTCCGATGAGGGAACTCGAGATTCGTTCTAGTTTAGGGCATCAATCGACAATCGCAATATTGTCTCTTGACTCGTCGGAGATTTTAATCGAAATAAAGCTTAGAATAATTTAGCGAAGGAAAACAATTTTGGGGATTTTGACTTTATCAACGGAATTAAAGAAGGATAATAATACCTGACAATAACTAAAGAAAAGACAAAATAAAAGGATAGATTCCAAAGCTTCACACCAAGGGTTTTCCGAAGCTTCACACCACGGCTGTACGTCGCCTTCGCACCAAGTCGCACGAGAAACGATTGCTCACTCCTCAAGGTTTTGAATGATTCACTCCCTCGGTTGAAAACTCTTCACAAGTTCTCTAGAGTTTGCACAAAAGCAACTCTCTTTCATTCAATAATAAAAAACTAACTAAAAGTCTTTACAAGTCTCTATATATAGGCCACCAAAAATAAAATTCGCAATAAAAGAGTTCTAATACTAATAAAACACAAAAAAAGAAAGTTTTCATAAAATCCCGTCGCTGAAGCTCGCTCGAGCGAGGATTATAACCGCTCGAGCGAGGGCTCATTGCGGCACTATTCTCCTCGCGGTTTGTATTCGTTTCTCCTATGAGGCTACGGTGCTCGAGCTTCCTCTATGCTTCTTCTGACGCTGAAAATCGGTTGTTACCCCAAATCCAAGGCTCCTAAACTTGGCGTTCCCCGTCATTCTCCTCCACTCAAAATGTTTCATCACCGATGAAACGCGCACGCCACAGTTCGGGAGCTCAATTCTTGTCTTACCTTTCCACGTTGTGAGATACTTCTAATTCTTACCTTCATTGGCATGAAAGCTTGGAAATTCTATAACCTCCTCATTCAACCTTTTCTCATGTTGCACAGGTAAGGTACGGGATAGAAAATGGGATAATGGGGGTAGTTCGATTGGATGCTCAAGAAGGAATGGATCAACGGGCGGGATAGTGGGATCAAGAAGAGGCGTAAATTCGTTATGACAACTATCCGATGGTTACCCTTGCCTAAAGGAAGATCGAGATCTCCATCATTACCCCTTTTTAAAATTGGGAAAGATTCCACATGCTCAGAACCATGAGGAATTAACACAAAACTGTTAGTATCAAGGACATCAAATATATTCAATGTGTTAGTATGATCATGCGTATTTTCAATGTCCAATAAATGCAGATTGTTAATCCCATGCAAATCAGAATGATGATGCGATCCTACCAACTTTAACGACTTACTTGAGATGGACACAGTATCAACATTGTCCTCGGCAATGGGAATTGTCCTAATGCAACCTATGGCTCTGACCGGAACCTCACCTTCCTCATCACTTGGAGTGCTACATGGTTCGTACACTTCTTCGGGTATCTCGTTGCTCTCTTTCTCAGTATGCTCCTGAATGAACAATGTTTGACCCTTACTAGGACATTAGGATGCAAAGTAACCAAAACCTTAACACTTATAACATTGTTGCGGAGCACGTCTAGAACTCTGGACCATTGGTCCCTTTCCTTTGTCAACCTGAGGAATTATGGATTTTGAAGGTTGACTAGAGGCATTATTTCCCTTTTCGATAGGGTTAGATTGATGCTCAAGTTTGGAAGACTTAGATCGGCCATGATTAGGGATGTCGAGATACTGTTCTAATTCTTCAACCCTAGCAAAGCATTCCTCGAGATCCGTAACGAGATAAAGAATGAGTTCCCTCTGAAACTCTGGACGAAGACCCACTCGGAATCGGGTGAGGGTAACTTTTGCTGGTTCATCGACATCGGCCTGGGTCATCAGTCTTCAAACCGATCAATGTACTCTGTGACTGGGGAGTCTCCTTGATGCAATGACTGCCACTGATCAAGACGTTCGTCATATGATACGGGAACGTATTTTTCGTGCAGTTGGACTTTCATTTCAGCCCACGTGGAAATAGCACGAAGACACCCTGGATTTGCCTACGACGCTCCACTCCCAACCAATAAAGTCTAGCTTGACCCATAAGCTTGACTTTGGCAAATCTGACCTTACTGTCTTTGGACATGGCATACCACTCAAAGTAGTTTTCCATGCTGGCGACCCATTCGAGAAAGACCTTAGGTTGTCTTTTCCCATCAAAAGTAGGGACGTCCATTTTTACAGATTTCATGACCTTATCGTCTAGATTGGTTTGGACCTCACGTCGGGGAGGAACATCTCTCCTACGGTCATGGTTGTTGACTCTAATGGGATTCTCAGTGATGAGCTCATTGATCTCTTCGAAACAAGTCTCTAAAGCCTCATGTCGGGCTTGTTGATCAGCAATGTGCTCATCCATCCGGGTTTGACTAGCGGTCACCTTAGATGCAAGTTCTCTAATCACGGCCTCTAAGGTACTGGTATCCATGACGGAATTGTGCAAGACAAAAATACTAAGTTCAAGTGAACCCTAAAATCTATATGACATGGACCCTAAACTAAAACCGTGCCCTGATACCAAAACTGACGTGGGACAAACACTAAAACCTAATATGCGAATTTGGGATTAACTTTTAGAAAGAATTGAATAGCAGAAATATTCAAAATCATGCAACACATTAAAAGTAATTCAATGAAATTAATAATACAATTAGATTAATCTATTTAAGCGTCTGAATGCGTGAAATTTTTCCCGATCTAGAAAAATGGCTCCGATGAGGGAACTTGAGATTCGTTCTAATTTAGGGCATCAATCGACAATCGCAATATCGTCTCTTGACTCATCGGAGATTTTAATCGAAATAAAGCTTAGAATAATTTAGCAAAGGAAAACAATTTTGGGGATTTTGACTTTATCAACGAAATTAAAGAAGGATAATACCTGACAATAACTAAAGAAAAAATAAAATAAAAGGATAGATTCCAAGGCTTCACACCAAGGGTTTTTCGAAGCTTCACACTACGGCTATATGTCGGCTTCGCACCAAGTCGCACGAGAAACAATTGCTCACTCCTCAAGGTTTTGAATGATTCACTCCCTCGGTTGAAAACTCTTCACAAGCTCTCTAGGGTTTGCACAAAAGCAACTCTCTTTCATTCAATAATTAAAAACTAACTAAAAGTCTTTACAAGCCTCTATATATAGGCCGCCAAAAATAAAATTCGCAATAAAAGAGTTCTAATACTAATAAAATACAAAAAAAGAAAATTTCCATAAAATCCCGTCGCTGAAGCTCGCTCGAGCGAGGATTATAACCGCTCGAGTGAGGGCTCGCTTGAGCGAGTTTAAGTGATCGCTCGAGCGAGGGCTCGCTGCGGCACTGTTCTCGCGGTTTGTATCCGTTTCTCTTCTGAGGCTATGATGCTTGAGCTTCCTCTACGCTTCTTCTGACGCCGAAAATCTGTTGTTACCCCGAATCCAAGGCTCTTAAACTTGGCGTTCCCCGTCAATAGTAGGAAGTAGGCAATGACAACAGGCCAGGAATACTCGAGTTACTGCTGTTCTGTTAATCATATAAGTCAATCTAAGTTTATGTTTGGATACCAGGAAAGGAAAGGTAATTGGTGGAAAAGAAAATAAAACCCCCACTTCCTTGCGTATGGTGAGTAAAATGGGTCTGGACACCAAGGCGGAAAATATGCCTGTTTTCTGTGTCTTCAGAGAACACAAAATCCTGGCTAAAATCAAGGATTTCGCCATTTCCGTCCGAAACGAGTCCCTCTCTCTCTATCAGTCTATCTTTATGGACGTTTTTTTTTAAGTACTTTTTTACTCAGCGGTGATTTCTGCTTCCTTTCCAAGCGCAATCCATCTTCTACAAAAAGTTAACTTCATCTTCTCTCCTCCGGATCCATCAAATCTTTTAAGAATGAGCTTCTATTCCCCTAGGGTTCTGGGATTCTCCCAATAGTCTTACCAACACAAAGAAGCCCTAAATTGCCACATGAATTTCTACAAAAAGTTCTCTTCATCTTCTCCTTCGGATCCATTGTATCTCAGCACAGCTAGGCGAGCTTCTAAGAATGAGCTTCTATTTGTCTAGGGCTCTAAGATTCTCCCAATAATCTTAGCAGAAAGGAAATGGGCTTCAAAAATAATTTGGCTAGTTGGAGAAGATGATGATGAAATGAACTTGCAAAAGGATAGGATTACTTTTAGAAAATGGGTGTCAGGGATGGGAGATGGGTTGCAGTCTGAATATTTGGAGAAGATGTAGATGTGGTTAGAGGTTGTTGATGATTTTTTGAATTATTTGGAGAGGATGTGGATCTGGCTAGAAGTTGTTTGATTGTTTTATGGTACTTGGGAAATTGGAAGAAAAAATTTGGAGAAGACAATATATTTTTGGTTTGGGTGTGTCAGACACACTGAAGATTGTGCTTTTATTTTATTCCAATCTTATTTTGCAATCCAAACTCCGGAAATTGATATTTTCCTATGAATTTTAGAAGGGTTGGAATCCATGGAATTTTTAAATCAATCTCCACCTTTTTCCGTGAAAACATCCAAACAGAGCCTAAATGTTAGGCCTTGATTCAATGTATAGATTCACAGTTTCATACCAGCTATTAACCAGTGGAAATATTTATGTAGGAGGGTGTGGTCCCAGAATCAATGGATAGTAATACCATGAGAACTATAGAGCTTGTTATATCTCTGAGGAAAGCGAAAAGGTTGGATGTTATTTTGACACAGGACAAAACGCTAAGCCCGTATGATAGATAGAGAAAAGATGGAATAAGAGGATAGAGGTCCAGGCTTCACAACAAGGATTTTCCGTATGATAGATAGAGAAAAGATGGAATAAGAGGATAGAGGTCCAGGCTTCACAACAAGGATTTTCCGAAGCTTCACACCACGGCTGTACATCGGCTTCGCACCAAGTCGCACGAGAAACGATTGCTCACTCTTCAAGGTTTGAAGGATTCACTCCCTCGGTTGAAAACTCTTCTCAAGTTCTCTAGGGTTTGCACAAAAGCAACTCTCCAATTTTCATTAATCAAAAGAACTGTCTACATTAATTTTTAAAAGGACCTTATATAGGAGGCCGCTAAAACATAAGAAAACCCTAAAACAATGACTAAAAAAAGACAAGTATGCCCCTAAAATTTAAAATTCCAATTCTGGTCACACGCTAGTCAATTGATCGACTCTTGGTTTTCGATCGATTGACTTAAATATGTGTCGCCAGAATTAAATCCTCACAGGCCCAGTCAATCGATCGAGCTCCCAAAGTTGATCGATTGATTGGCATTGCTCCTGCATGCTGATTTCCCAAAATTTCAAATTTGAACTCAAAATAATCGATCGATTGAGATCTTCTTCACGGGCCGTTTGAAAACCCATTTATGGGTCCACTTCCTTGCTGGCTTGCTTCGATTGACCCGGTCACGATTCAAACATGCAGATCTAAATTCCCCATCATATTTCTAATGAGCAAAACAGTCTGCTAGAAAAATGGCTTTTCAAGACAAATTCCTAGTTATATGGTATCTTAGCGTTTGTATTTATTTGTTTTATTTTACTAGCAACAGTTTTATTGGATTTATACTTTTATTTTGTCTCTTCATGTCTTATGGTGTTGTGTTTATTAACTTTTTGTAGTTTGTACTTGTATATTAGGGGTTTTTCTCTATATGAGATTAATAATTCACAATTTTCTTTTGCTGATACATAGTTTCTTATGTTGAAACGTTATCAGAGCTATATGGGAAAGAATCCCTAGACAATTCTCACCACAAAGAAATCTACCATAAAACTTGTAGGAATTTTACTAATTCTTTGATTTTTCAGATTTTGTGAGTTCTATTCTGAAATTATGAAATCAGCTTCACATCTTAATAAAATTCGACCATGTTCCTGAATCTTAATCTGTTATTCATAATTAATTGTTAGTTTTATCCTAGATCTCCAAGGGGTGTATTTTATAGGACAGAGGTACCATGCGCTTAAGTGTGCGATCGCAATTTGAGGCATGGACAGTCATAGTTGGTCAAAATACTTGTATCCTAGGACTTGTTGTGCTGGTACTCCCTTCAGGCCTAACCTTCAACCTAGAAGGATATAAATAAGCATATGATAAAAATTGTGGATGGAAAGTTGATGCAGACTGAGGTTGGATCTCATAGCATTTTTGTTCACTTAATAGTGTAAACTCTTGTAAATCAAGGGTGTATTACTGCTCCTAATATATTGGTTTATTTTCTCAATTGATTAATCTATTTGAAGAAGACACTAGAGCTCACAGGGGGTGCAATTTCATCATAGATGATATAGGTTCATGCTAAGTTCGAACATATTTTTCTTACATGTGTTGTAGAAGTAATACTTTCAACATTGGAAAAAGTCCCTTTCAATATATGATGTTTGCATGTAGTTACAAGATGTTGAGAGTAAACTCAAATTACGTAATTGGAGTTAGTATTTACTTATCGTTCCTAACATACCATTCTTTGGTTATTTTCCATTTAACTGCATGCAGGAAGGCTACTAACTGCACTTATATGTGAATACTTAGACTGGGCCCAGCTAGGCCACACGCTAAAAGTTTATTTGCCCGAATGCAATTTGGTAAGCATGTCATTGGTTTTTTATTTCGTCTTACATAGTATTTGCTTCATTAAAGACAACTTGACTTCCTAAATTTTGGTCTGTAATTTGTGACTATGGTTTTTCCTTAGCAGCAAAAGGACTTCTGGAGAGCTGAATTAAGAGATTTTACTAGCAGGAAAGGGGGGCATGATTTGAACAGGAATGGAGAAAGTGAACCTTTTCTTTTGGAGGTTCTTGAAGGATATTTAAAGTTTGAGGTTTGGTACTGAAATACATTCTCAATAGATATGTCCTTGTGTCGAATATGCTTGAAATTATTTTCGAGGAAAGGTTACAGTAGTTTGCTGCTTTAGTGTAATCCACTTCGGTGGTTGGCTTATTTCAACAAATTTTGAATACCATATTGCAGTTTTCTTTTCAGAGGAAGGGTTTTTATATGAGTGATGAACATATTTTACCTTGTAGTTTGTTCTCTATTGCTATTGATACATGTTTTAAAGTTCTCATATACATTGGGGTTGGCCCGCAGCTTAACTGGAAGATTGACAATATTGCAACCTTGAGATCTCATAGGTTCAATCCCAGCTTACTCATTAAAAAAATGAAGTTTTCATATATCTAATTTTCTATCACAATAACACCATATTTCCATTAAAAGCGAACACAAATACAGATCAAAGAGGTGCAGCAAGAAGCTATGCCGGAAGGGAAAAAAAAAGCGAAAAAGAAAAGAAAAAACAAAAGCATAACAGCTACTTAATGACAGAGTCACAATCAATCAAAGAGAAGGAATGAAGGATGCTTTCTAGGGGGTCTGATTAGCTCCCATTTCAACAGGATATCTGTGACCGACATGGCCTCAACCAATGTTGCCGACACTCACCACCAACAATGGTCCTCAACTATCGCATCAACTACAGATTTGAGAGTCTGAAACTTATTTTGAATATTCATTTGTTTGATTCTTTCAATATTTCTCAGAAAATTGTCATTCACAATGCATTCCGAATGGTGTGCACATTCCCCTCAAATGGGCATTTCGGCCATCCGGCTAACCCTAAATCACAAGTCTCCCTCAAGCATCCACTGATCCCATAGCATTTCAAAAGATCCCCCAAACCTCATTCGCAAACATGCAATCATAAGAATAGGTGCTCCATTAATTCCTCCTCCAAAGTCCAAACCAAAAAACCTACACTCGACAGGGATATCTAGGATGTCCATCCCTTTTTCCCAATTGCACACAAGTTAACTCCCTCCCTCATACTAGGTTCCAAGCAAGAACCTTAAAATTCAAGGGAGCCACCTTCTTTCCTTGTCCATTATTGAACCACTAATAGTCTCATATAAATAGGGATCCATACAAAAAGATATAATAGTGAGTTTTCCGTTCTTCTCCCTATTCCACACCCAACAATCCTCATTTTGCTTTCACCTGCCTCCCATGAGTTCAGTTCCTCCAACAGTCTGGCAAATTCAATTTCCTCTTCTCTCAAATTCCTACGCAATTGAACATTCAAGACGATATTATTTGCTTCCCTTTCTAACACATCTCTAATCATTACATCTTTGTTGATTGTCAAATGAAAGATCCCTTCATATCGTTTTCCTAGTGCTTCATCGCTACACCACCTATCCATCTTAAATCTGATTCTATGCTCATCCTCTATTCTAAAGATAATTCCCGCTTCAAAATCTTTCTGACTTTGTATCTACTCATCCACTATCCATAAGCAAGTTTCCTCTGTGGTCACCTAACAGACCAATCACACACATCTCTTCCATACTTCTATGTGTTAGAATATGTGGGTGTTACTATGTAAACTGGGTGCGTGAGTAGTGGTCTAACCACTTAAGCTGTTATAGGTCCATATAAATACTAATAATAGAAAGGGTTTGAGAATACAATAACTGAACCCTAATTTCCCTCCTTCCTCTCTCATCCTTCAAACCCTAACTCAAATTAATTTCTATCTTGGTATCAGAGTGTCAATCTTCGGGAATCGACCATTGAATCGCACCCTCATTGTTGACATCACCCTTCGTGTGCTGATGTCACGCTGACTTCAACTGACGTCAGTAGAGTCAAACTATTGACTCAGAATTGTCGCCGGCCACCAAGGTTTTGATCTGAACTCCTTCCCGATCATTTTTTTCTTCTTGCACGAACCTTAAAACTCACCGGAAGTTGGTCTTTTAGCCCTTGACAGGGTCTTCTCCAACCTTCGTCCCTGGTACACTAGGTGAGCCGGAAGGTGTTTCAAGGGCTTCGATCCTCCTCCAGCAACTTCGGATCTATCTATCTGGGTATGTAAACCTCCATAAATCTCTTTGTTGTGTTTCTAAAATGGTATTTTATCATATCCTGGAATAGCTGCTGAAGCTCACCGGATCTTCACCGAAACTGTATTTCCGTGGCCGAACTTGTAGCAGATCCACTAATTGATGTATTCCTGATTTTTTGTAGATTTCTGATGTTAAACTCCCTATATTGTCGTGCAACTTGACAACAAGTGTTTAGACCCTCTTTGGTGCTCGTAGTAGAGGTGTTAACAAGGTATCAAAAATCGGCCGATACCGATACATATCGGTTTCTCAGCAAACCGATACGTATCCGTATTCCAACTCAGGTATCGGATACCGTATCGGCTGGTGATACGTCTAGGTTTCGGCCGAGACGTGGATTTTCTTTTTCTTTTTTCTTTTAAAAAAAAAGGATATCGGTCCTCGGTAAACCAATACCTGAGACTGATACCGATTTTGTTACCTTGGGTGTTCAGGCCTCAATTGTGTTAAGCCCTGTGCAGGGCAACAATGTGGAGTGTCTTTGTGATGATCATGTGGACTGCCGAGGCATCTCAACTGAATTTGAAGTGGGTTGTTTCCGTCGTGATTTACTGGTAGCTTGGTGTATTGAATGCCTTCGACATCAGCTGCCCTAGTGCTTTGTGCATCGATTGTTGGAACGATACGTTCACAAATTGTTGTGATTGCAGTCATAACTGGAAAATTGTATTGAAGTAAAGGAATTCCCTAAGAACCTATGCAGCTGGGTTGCCGTAGATTTATGAGGATTGTTTCACAAGTGCTCGATAAATTGTTCTTGAGGATTGTCGTTATCTCGAAGTGGATTCTCAAACATGGAAGAAGTCAGCTGCCCTAGTGCTTTGTGCGTTGATTGTTGGATCGATATGAGCACAAATTGTTGTGATTACAGTCATAACTAGAAAATTGTATTAAAGTAAAGGAATTCCTTATGAACCTGAGCAGCTGGGTTGAGGTAGATTTATGAGGATTATTTCACAGGTGTTTGATAAATTTTTCTTGAGGATTGTCGTTATCTGGAAGTAGATTCTCAAACATGGAAGAAGTCACCACTATTCCTATGCTGACAAAGAAAGAGTATCAGGACCTTCTGCAGCGTGCCTCGAGTTCTCTTTTGCTACTCTCATCTTGCTGAGACAGGTATTGTTGGGTCTGCTCATGCCATGTCCACATCTCAGTCATCCTGGATCATAGATTCATGAACTACAAACCATATGGCAGGTATGTCTACTATGTTTGATTTGTTTTCTCCCATGTCTTTTCCTCGTCATATCAGAGTTGCAGATAGGTTTCTTGTCCCTGTATAAGGGCAAGGAACTGTTCAGTTGGGTAATTTATCTCTCACCTCAACACTTCATATTCCACAGATGCCTCTTAGTCTCCTTCCTGTTAGTAAACTCACAAAAAAATCTGAATTGCAGCATAAGTGTCTTTCCTTCCCACTGTGTGTTTCATGACTTGACCACGGGGAGGACCTTTGGCCACAGGCTCGAGGACTGGGGTCTCTATATTTTTTATGATCCAGAGTTACTTGGACAGGCTGCCACAGTGCCACCTCTCCTATACTACTACATCATTGAAGAGTGCTCACCTATGGCATCGATGACTTGGACATCTCCCCATCCCACGGTTGCATCTCCTTTTCCCACTTGCTCAAATCCATAGACTACAAAAAATTTCAGTATGAAACTTGCCAACTGTCCAAACATTGTCGGTCAGTGTATCCAATTTCTCAAGGTAAATGTGATACTCCTTTCAAAATTGTTCACTCTTATGTGTGGGGGCCTTCCCCAATAGTTTATGTTCACGGATATCGTTGCTTCATATCCTTTATTGATGATTGTACTCGTTATACCACACCTTGTCTCTCATGCGAACCAAAGATGAGGTTCAGGATATTTTTCATGTCTATCACAAGTGGATTGAAACTCAATTCAATGTGAAGGTTAAGTTTTACGATCTGATAGTGGGGGAGAATAATCGTCCCAAGGTCTTCAATCTTACCTTCGGATACATGGGATTGAGTGGCAATCCCCTTACCCTAACACTCCACAACAAATGGAATGGATGAAAGGAAAAATCACCACCTCCTTGAGGTTGGTAGGTCCTTGCTTTTGTGTATCAAGGCACCCAAAACATCTATGGGGTGAGGTTGTCCTCACTGCTAGCTATCTCATCAACAGTATGCCTACATCTATTCTTGAGGGGGAGTCTCCCTACAAGGTTTTATATCCTAGTAGTCGGTTGTTCACAGTGGCCCCTCAGACCATTAGTTGTCTTTGCTTTGCTCATATTCCTTCAAATCAACGAGATAAACTTTCTGCGAAGCCGTCAAGTGCATGTTTGTTGGGTACCCACCTACTCAGAAAGGGTTCAAATATTACGATCCTTCCACAATAAATTTTTTGTCACTATGGAGTTACATTCTTTGAGATTACTCGATTTTACACTCCTCAGTGCCCTCTTCAGGGGGGAAGTGTTCAATTGGTGAAGAGAGCACATAGAATCCTCTCCCTCTATCTTGTATGGAGGAGGAGGATATTGAAGAAGACATTGAAGGGGTGACTAGTGCAAGTGATCACAAGGTTCCACATGCTGCAACTGATCCTAATGTACCACAAATGCCACAATAGGATAAGTTTGGGAAAGGTAAGTTCTTTGTAAGGAAGAAAAATGGATGACACCCCTCTTACTCACGACATGGATCAAAGCTCTTCTCCTGAAGAAGGTTTTAGCCCTTCTGATCTTGACATTCTCATTACTCTTCGCAGAGGTACAAGTCATCCAATCAGTAAATTTGTATCGTATCATGCCTCTATTGTCTTGTTATTCAAGCTCTATCTTATCCTTAGATTCTACATCTATTCTATCCTCTGTTTTTGAAGCTTTATTGCAGCGCAAATGGAAAGATGCTATGGAACGGGAAATGAGAGCTCTAGATCGAAATCAGACATGAGAGATTACAGAGCTGCATGCTAGCAAGAAGGCAGTAGGATGCAAGTGGGTGTACACAGTGAAGTTTTTCCCTTGCCCAGATGATTCCATAGAGAGGTACAAGGCAAAGCTTGTTGCCAAGGTGTACACACAAACCCTTGGTATTGATTTTCAGGAGACGTTTTCCCCTGTGGCCAAGCTCAACTCTATCTGGTTCCTCCTATGTCTTGCAGCTAACAAGGATTGGCCATTGTATCAACTTGACGTCAATAATACTTTCCTGCATGGTGACCTTAAAGAAGTGTACATGACTCTTCCTCCTGATTTTCTCCTCCAAGGGGAGAAAGTTTGTAAGCTAAAAAAAAACTATTTATTGTTTGTTAAGAGAGGAGTCACTATGATCATGATGCGATTTGGATACCAAAGGAGTCACTATGATCATACATTGTTTGTTAAGAGAGGAGCACGCACTGCTGCCCTCATCATGTATGTTGATGAGATCGTCGTCCCCGGTGATGACAGTGAAGAATTCCTTCTGTTTAAGTGTTATTTCAGGAAGGTTTTTGACATCAAGGACCTAGGACCTTTATGATATTTTCTTGGAATCGAAGTGGGCAGATCTGATGAAAAATAGTTTTGTCACAAAGGAAATATGCCCTATATGTTCTGAAACAAGTTGGTATACTGGGATGCAAGCTTATAGATAGTCCCATAGATCCTAAACACAAGATCAACTCTGAAGATGATGAACTCCTAAAGGATGCTACTAAGTCCCAAAGACTAGTGGGTAAACTTGTTTATCTCACTATCATTAGGCTCGACATCACATATGTAGTTAGTATGGTGTGTCAATATATGCATTCCCCATGCTCATCTCCTCTTGATGCAGTGTATCGGATTCTGAGATATCTTTGCCAGGATTGGACTTCTATATTGTGATCATGGACACTTGAATGTGGAGGTTTACAATGATGCCAACTATGTTGGGGCAATGAGTGATGGAAGATCTAAAATTAGCTATGTTACCTTTCTAGGGAGTAATCTAGTTACTTGGAAGTGCAAGAAGCAACAACGTACTGCCAATTCCAGTGTTGAGGCAAAGTACAAAGCTATGTCTCAAGGGTGCTAGAAAAGGGATGTGGTTGTAGTTCATTTTGATGGCTTAGGTGTTTAAGTAAAGGTCCCAATGACTCTATATGGCGAGTTGGTGACAATGAAGCAGTGAAGCATATAACAGAGAACCCCATGTTTCATGAATGAACAAAGCACATAGAAGTGGATTGTCACTTCATTAGGAAGAAAGTTGAATCCAAAGTGTTTTGCATACCACGTGTGGCTTCTGAAGACCAACTAGCCGACATTCTCACTAGGATGGTTGGAAGAGTTAGAATAAAAGATATATCATCCAAGTTGGGCATGATTGACATCTATTCGCCAACTTGAGGGGGAGTGTTAGAATATGTGGGTGTTACTATGTATACTGGGTGTGTGAGAACTGGTCTAACCACTTAAGTTGTTATGGTCCATATAAGTACTAATAATAAAAAGGGTTTGAGACTACAATAACGCAACACCCTAATTATCTTCCATCTTCTTCTCTCATCCTTCAAACCCTAACTCAAATTAATTTCTATCTCTATGCAACTCCCACAACCCATAGCCCTTGCATGTCCTCCTTGTCCATAACCATTTACCCAACAACACCAAATTCACATTTCAGATTTATTGTATACTCAAACCCCCCCTCCCCTCTTATCAAACCTCACTATATCCCATGTGATCATATGAGTTTTTTCCCTAACCTTCCTTTTGCTCCATAAGAATTCTTTTGGATCTCCTCTAACCCCTTCACTACTGTCACGAGACACTCAAACATCGACATATAGTATATTGGAAAATTGGATAAGGTAATCTTAATCAACTTAAGTCTCTCCGCTTTGATAATAGAGCCCCTTTCCACCCACCCAACTTCTTATTGAGACATCTATGGAGTAGAAGGGAGTTAAATTTAGTGTCTTGGATTGGCGATGAGATTAGGGTTAGAGAAGTTTAGGATTAGAAGAGGAAGAAGAAGGAAGAGTAATGGGGAGAACTAGGGCTGTGAGTTAGATGGGTCTCACACCCATTGTTATCATATATAGCTTTTACAAGTAATAGGATCCCATGTGAAGCACAAGTACACACACCCACTAACACAAGTAACCGAATTGCACATAACAACTAAAGGTATGTACACACCAACACACTCCAGCACTCCCACTCAAGTTGGTGCATAGATATCTATCCTACCCAGTGTTCTTAAAATCGTTGGGTGGCGCCCCAAGATCTGGGCGACCGCTATGTATATATATATATATATATATATATATATATATTAATTTCATCATATATATCTGTGCCACTTGCCAGAATAGGAGGAAGAAAAAAAAGAAGAGAAGGACAAAAAAATAGTTGTGCTCACTGCTCAGTTGCCGAAAAAAAAGTGTTGTGCAAGATCATAAAAAACTGAGGAAGAAGAAAAAAACTGAGGAAAAAGAAGAAAAACAGAGGAGATAGGACTGGGGCGACCCGGGTGGGTCCGGGGCGGCCTGGGCGGGCCCCCCAAATCCGGTCCGCCCCGGAGTCCAAAAAAGCCTAAATCGGGGTGCCTTGGGGACGGTCGCCTTGGGCGATTTTCAAAACATTGATCATGCCTAACTTGGAGATAATGTCATACAACCATTTTCCTCCAACCACTTTGGTGAGTATGCCGACAACTGGTGTGACGTCCCCAATTTCATACACCGGATCAATGCGCTCACTTGGAGACATCACACTACATCACATATCCATGATCTTAAATAAATCACTTAATCCATAAAGATCCGCATATAACACAACGGAAAAATAACTATTAAAAGTGTAGCATAAATTTTCTTTTTATATCATCATGAGAGCAATACTAAATTATGAGATAACAACCTATTATACCAAATTGTATGCTTACTCCTTAAATTAAATAAAAATTGAAATCAAGCAGAATCCATCATTAACATGAACTTGTTCATAAAAATAAATTTGAAATAAATGTCTTAAAATCCTTCCTAATGCATAAAGAAAAACCAAATCAACTAAGCTTCAAATCCTTTTTCGCTCAAATCTGGATTTCCATTAATCATTGACGCATCTACTTCATCCTCTCCATGTATAGTTGTACTCCCTGGAATCCCAAACAATGGGTTAGTTTACCAAGTAAACCGATATGGACCAAACATGATGAGGCTAATAGAAAAGGTCCATAACTCAAATCATCTCATAAAAATCAAACAATAACAGAGATATAACATGTGACATAAATAATAAGTAAAGCAATAGAATGAAACAGAACATAGCATTAAATTCTAAAACACACTATGGTTTAGGTCTCTACCCTAATTTCATGTGTGGTCATTTTTAATTGTGCATTTAATGCTCATGAATCGACATGCATAATGGACATGGTTATCTCTTTCCTTCTTTGATCATTCGATTAGTATCTACGTTAACTTTCATATAACTTCTCTTCAGTTAAGTAGTAAGCTTAAAATTAAAGACCTTCTCCATCTCTTCAGTCTTATTATTAATGTATGGATGCATAACTTTTATTACTTGCCATTCTTATTCATGTTAATTCCTCTAGTATAAGCTCATAGGAATTCTATCATAATCATAAAAATATTTTGTTTTCATGTGTCATGTCATAAACGTATCTTTTCACTTTTATAAATGTCATGAATGTACATGCATAGAAAAATTGGAAATCAATCGATCATGCAATAGCTCTTTCACTTGCTTAGGCTTAACACATCATAAATATGTAATCTCTATCGATTCCTACTTGTTTCATATTGTGTAAATCAAACATCATAGGTTGCATGGATTCTAAGCAATAAAATAATGATGAACATAAATAAACATTTAAGCATGATGATTAAATATAGACAGTATTTGAATAGAAATTCAATGCTTGCATCCTAGAAAAATTATGAAATTCCTAACAAATTCTGAATTCTAGATTGATTCTGGATCCAAACAGATTTTGGATTCTAGTATCTGCACAGAATTTCGTGACCAATCACGAAACCCTGTGTACCATCGAAAACCCGCGCTTAAGCATAAAAATTTATCAATCTAATATGAAGAATATTTATTAAATGAAATAAACCCTAATTTCTATTTTATTTTATGTTATCTACGTTTCTGATTAATCTTAACATGATTTTCACATACCTCTATTCTTCGCATAAAATTGACGTAATTCCTCTCCTTTGATTTAATCCGAAGTTCTAATCCGAAATTCGGTCGCGTCGTAAACTCCTCTCACGATCTTCTTAAGCCTTCAAACCGAAAACTCTAAGTTCCTCTTTTAATTCTCCTTCTTCTCTAGATTTTTTTTTTTTTTTTCTCTCTCTCTCTCTCTCTATAAGGTTATTAGGTTATAAGAGTTATATAAAAATTATGTAAATTAATATCTATATTTATAATACTTTATAATTTCATATTTAAGATTTAATTCTATTTAAAATGCTTTAAGGTTTCCTATTTAATATCTAACTCTATTTAGAATACTTTAAAGTTTCCTATTTAAGATTTAACTCTATTTAGAATACTTTAGCGTTTCCTATTTAAAATCTAACTCTATTTAGAATACTTTAAGGTTTCCTATTTAAGATCTAACTCTATTTAGAATTTCCTACATGGGTCTTAAGTGATTCTATGGGCTTTTAATTACTTAATGGGTCTTTAATTAGTTATTGGGTCTTTTAATTTCTTAATGGATCTATAATTACTTAATGGGTCTTTAATTATTTAATGGGTCTTTAATTAATTTACTAACATATTTTAAAAGTCCATTAAACATTACTAAATGCATCCCAATTATTACTAACACATATTTAAAGGCTTTTAGGGTATATTAATCAGATTAATTAATTATCATGGGTCATTATAAAGCAAAGTAAGCGTTACATTCATGCGTAACAACTAATCACATGCATCAAATCGATCAAACTAATCATATGTACAAATCTAGCAAATTATTAAGGACTAAATAGAAAATTTCGGTTGTTACAACTGGCCTTTCGTGCTCACTTGAGGTGTACAAAACTCCTTTGATTCACCCTTTTCTCTTATGAAGTGTTAATCTACTTCATTGTGTTTGGTTCTTTGTCACCATTTGCATCAGGAGCTTTATATTAATCCCAAGTTCGGCTAGGATAAATCTGAGCCACATGCCCTCACGTGCACCTTGCAACAAAGCTCGGAACTCACCTTCTGCACTTGAGTTAGTGACAACATGTTGCTTTTTACTCTTCTATGTAACTAGGATTCCTCTCAGAAAGGTGCAATACCCTGTGGTAAATCTCCTATCCCTGAGAATCTGGTCCAATCTGCATCAAGATGACTATTGTTACTGCAGAGTAACCCTCTCCCTCGGCTTCCCTTCAGGTACCTTATAATTTGATACACTCCATCCAAATGAGCAGTCCTGGGTGAATGCATACGTTGACTAATCACACTGTCTGCATAAGCTATGAAGACATGTCATAATCAGGTATATCAACTTTCCTACGATACATTTGGGCATCCTTGAGGTGTTCACCACCTTCCCCCGGAATCCGATTATTTTGTTCCATAGGAGTAGCCGTTGGCTTACACCCTAACAACTTGGTCTGCTTTAGAATGTCAAGAGTGTACTTTTGTTGGGATAGAGATATCCCTTTCTTGGACGTTGCAACTTTGATGGCCAAAAAATATTGACTGGACCTAAGTCCTTGATGTCACATATTTTGCTAAGATACTGTTTCAACTTCATAATTTCCTCAATGTCGTCTCCTGTAACGATAATATCATTGACATAAATAACCAGTGCAGTGATGTGAGCCTCCTTTTCACAAACACTAATGAGTAAAGTGCAGCCCTTAATATTATAAATCGGGTTGTAGGTGAAAATCTACCAGATCTCTGTTTTCACAGTATCAAAACACGATGAACCCAGTTGGATTATAATATCTGATCTCAATATCAGCACAAATGTAATTATCTTATCTTAAACCTGCACTGTCGAATCTTGATCACCAGTCACAAACATAGACAATAGCAGCAGTCAAGAAGTCTAAAAAGACTGCAGAGTCAGCCACCAAAACCCAGCAAGTCTGAAAAGACTTAATTCAGTAATCTGGAGCATTCTAAGAAGACATGCAACAACACTTGGAGAAGGCTTAAAAGCCTCAGATCAGCAGGCATGGACTAAGGAGTCAAATCAGCCAAAATAGGTAAAAACTCGCATTAAATTTTCTCAAAAGAAAAACATGTAATAAAATATCTTATTTAAAAAAAAAAAATCATTTCTGAGCAGTTTTCTTTTGCAATATATAGGGAAAAAAAGGACTTCTATTCTATTTAGGTTTTCTATTATAACTTAGATTTATTGCTAAAGATAAGAAAATTTCCTATTTTATCTCGACTCCATTTTAATTAAATAAAAAAAGAAACTTCCTATGTCTAGACTCCATTTCTCCTAAGACTCTTTAAATGGAAAGAAAGCCTGTCTTTTAAAATTTCAACTCTCTTTGAGATTATCGATACTCTCTTTAAGATTACTGAGAGAAGGCATTCTCGGTAATCTGTTGCAGTCATGTGACCTCATAAATGATCATGTGACCTCTTTAAATCGAGAATTATATTCTCATCTTAGCAGGTCACGTGGCCACTTAAGTGGGTCACATGACCTATTATGTGAGCAATCCTCAAGACCCATTTGGCTCTTTTAATCAAGGCACATCAGGTTTTTATTTGAGACACTATTTTAAGACCCTTCTCAGCCCATTTAATCCTCAGATTTCTGTGCAAATTCCAGCACTGTTTCATCTTATACCAGAACTTCATCACTGAACTTTCTAAATCAAGCCCGAGGAGATTGTTTTAGCCCATAAATTGCAAGTCTTGTCTTTCTCCCATTGAAGGCGGGAATCAAGGGGAGGAGCCACCTCTTCCTTCAGGTCACCATGTAAGAGTGTTTTCTTGACATTCAGTTGGCACAACGACCAATATTTGTAAGCCGCAAGGGTTAGAACTATGATAGTATTTGACTTTGTAACAGGTGTGAATGTATCTTTGTAATCGATGCCAGGTGTCTAAGTGATACCCTTTGCAAGCAACCTTCCCTTGTATCTTTACGTAGAATCATCTGGCCTATACATCACAGTGTAGACCTGCTTATACCCCACAGCGATTTTTCCCCGCAGGAAGATCCACAAAATCCCAACTCCCGTTATGTTTCAGGGCTCTCATTTCCTGCATCATAACTTCCTTCCATTGTAACTGTGAGAGGGCATCAAAGACAGTAGTAAGAATAGTGATAATAACTAAAGAGGACATAAAAGACGTGAGATGCTGAGAGATTTTGGTAGGACAAAAACATGCCAATAAGATGATGAGTGCAAGACCTGTGAGATATACAAAGAGCAATGAGAAGGTCCAAATAAATCTGTAGAGGTGGGTCACTACTTGGTGAACTTGGTCTGTAGTCTAAGAATGGGAGTTCTTCTTCTTTACTGAAGGACTTCACCCCGGATAAAAGTTTTGCCCTTTCCAAACTTGTCAAAGATGTTTCCTATCTCTATAGTAACCATCCCTCTTTGTTGCTCCTTGTTGCACTTGGGATTTCTTGGCCTTCGATTTCAACTTCATCTTAATCACCCTCATCAACATCATCGGAAAGATTTGGCAATACAAGTATAGTGCTCTCTTCTATAGAGTTCTCCCCTTAAAGAGCGCATTGAAGAGAATAGTACGCAATAGACTCAAAAAAGGTGACACGGACTCTCCCTAAGGTGGGATCATAATATCTATACCACTTTTGAGTGGGAGGATAACCAATGAAAATACAATTAGTAGCTTTTGGAGAGAGCTTATCACAATGGGACGAAGGAATATGGGCAAAACATACAGATGCAGCATATACACGAGGAAGTACAAGAACAACAATTTGTAGGGAGACTTACCCTCAAGTATAGTAGTAGACATCTTGTTAACAAGAAAATTAGCCATAAGCACAACATCCACCCATAGACGTTTAGGGACATGCATGCCAATTAATAGAGCTCAAGCAACTTTCAGTAAATGCCATTTTTTCCTCTCAGTCACCCCATTTTGCTACAGGGTGTAGGAACAAATGGTTTGGTACTCAATTCCATGGATGCGAAGATAGGACTGAAGATGGTGAGAGGGATACTCTCCACCATTATCGTGTCTTAGAATCTTCACAATGGCATGGTATTGAGTTTGGAACAACTTGTGAAAGACGGGAAAAATTGATGTAACTTCATCCTTGGATTTTAACAGATACAACATGGTATAGCAAGTGTAATCATTAATAAGTGAGATGAAGTAACGATAACTATGGGGTAACTATGGAGGGAAACAATGGAAGATGACCTCCAAACATTAGAGCACAATTTGAAAAGGAGTGCTACTTTTATGACTGCTCACAGGATAAGAGGCTCTTCAATGTTTGGCCATCTGACATACATTATAGTGAAACTTGGAAAGATCACCTGAGTTCAGTTTTTGTAGAAACAATATATGCAAACGTTTTAAGGGAAGGTGGCCAAACCGATTTTTCATAGTCAAACATCATCAGTGAACCAAGTTGCAACATCGGTAGCTATGGGTTTCCGGATGTGATGATCTTTGAACACATATAATCCTCACGACCATGATTATGCACCTTCCTTGTAGACAAGTCTTGGAAGACAAATAGGAGGGAAAGAATGTTACACTGCAATTAAAGTATTTAGTGATATTGCTAGCCAAAAGAAGGTTGATTGGCATCTTGGGAGCATTTAACGTAGTTTCAAAGGATAAATGATGTGTAGTTCCTCTGCCAACAACAGGAACCTGGGACCCATCGGCTACACGTACACTGCGGGGAGCGGGTAAATGGATAAGGAATGGAACAGAGAAGACGTACACGTCCTACGATCGGTTGCTCTGGAATCAATGATTCAGGAGGTTTGAGGAGAAACAGAGGCATGAATAGATCCAACAATACCTGTCTCAACTACATAGGAGTAGGAATGCAATACCATATTACATTTGTTCGACGCACCTCTCAAAAGGTTGTACAGAAAGAAGTAACTTTTTTGTTCAATCTTAAAGCTGCCACCAATTCATTACCGGTGGATCTATCCGGTTCTATGTTGGCGGGTCTTATGGGTCAATCCTTCGCGCAGTCCTACCAGTAATGTCAGACATTTTCTCCTTCAATGCCAGTTAAACAATTTCCCAAACACTTGGAAAAAACAAACCACTCACAAACCTGATAATACCATCAATACAGGCTATACGACACACGAAAGGGCATCCAATAATGCTCTAAAAACTGCAATTGTTGCAAGTACTGGCTAAGCACAGCTCATAAGACCTTCACTGAACTTTCCTTGTTAAGATACCTCAGCTACAAACAGCAACACTGCTGAAAGTATGACAACTAGTAAACCAACCAGCCCCGACAACTTCCAAAGAAACTGTGATGATCGGTGTCACAGAACTCTGGGCTACTGAATTTCTGAAAACAGGCGAGAAACCCTTGTATGGGAGAAAGGACACAAATCACCGTGAATCTTGCAAAAACTGATAATCCATCAACATAGGATGGTTCCCTAAGGAAAACCGATCAGAACCCTTTAAAAGATGATCCCTCTTTATCTCATGGAGCCAAAAGCCTTAGAAAATCGTGAACACTAGCTGAAAAAGCCTTTTGAAAAGTGGATTTAGAGGCTTCAAATTAGGGGAGGCAATGGCCCGGACTTGTGCTTGGCATTTTGTCATTTTTTAATAGGCCCAGCCTGAGCCCGGCCCATTGCCACCTCTTCTTCAAATCATTAAGTTAAGAAAAGATTAATTCCAATGAGATTTTGATGCATTCCCTGAAGAGAAACTGTATTTTTGAGGTCAAACTTTGACCATACTGACATCAGACATCAGCATGATGTCATACTGATGTCGACCACACAAGGATGACGTCAGCAACAACTTGTGTCCTGCTTTGATACCAAGTTAAATTTAGTGTCTTGGATTGGTGATAAGATTAGGGTTAGAGAAGTTTGGGATTAGGGGAAGAAGTGGTTCAATAGCCTTAGCCTTAATCGTGGCTTTGCTAAGGGTCACTATTGTCAATCCATACAATCGATAATAGAGTCAATCTACGCAACCGATAATAGAATCAATAGCCTTAGCCTAACAAATGTCTCAACAAGTTGGATGGTGGAAAGGGGTTCAATCTATATGATCGATCATGGTTCAAAATTCGGTCCCCACCGAAACCGAAACGAAAACTCATATTATCAGTACATTTCGGCATTGTGGGGAAATTTCGTCCGAAATTCAAAATTTCTGCTTCAGTCCAAAATTTTGGTTTCGGTCCCCACCGAAACCGAAACGAAATCCGAGTTTTTGATCCTTGTGATCGATAATAGAGTCCCCGTCCACTTCCCTTTCCCTCTACGTCGCATCACAAAAGATAATTGCGTCATCAACATATTGCATGCGTGTGATGGAGGGCCAATTTCTTCCAATCTTGAATCCTTTTATCATTTCGATCTCTACCGCTTTTCCGGTCAACTTATTGAATGCCTCCCACCATATCGAACAAAAATGGGGACAGAGATCCTCCTTGATGAGTATCTTTCGAACTCGTAAAGAATCCTCTCGCTGCTCCATTCACGATTATGAACTTTCCCATTATCGGTTTTAGATGGTTTACACTTTTGCCCTGATACCTTTGTCGATGAGCTGGAATTCCATAGGATTTAGGTAGGAATTTCAATCTCTTTAAATATTCCCCAAGGATCACTCTATTTCTCTCTTTTTGAATACACCCCAAGGATGACTGAACCTTGCATCTAATTTCCAACCTCCCCCAAGGCTTCTCAAGCCCTCTATTTATAGAGGGCTTGAGGCTCCCATGGAATCCCAAATGGAACCCCAAACATTCTATCTATAGTGTTTCTTATAGGGCTTGGCTCAATTATTGTCTAGAAACATCATATCATGGTTCCATATTTCACTTATAAATCCCTTCGAACTGCCTTTTTAGCATACTCACAAAGTCAGGATATGGCTATAATTGAGCAAGTCGTCAATTAAGGAAAAATCAGAGAAATTTGGGAGATAATATAAAAATATGTCATAATATATTACAAGTTAGAAATAATGTTTTTAATAAACGAAATAGGCTATAAGATGTTTTCACAAAAGGCGCATCTATAATTACGGAATCCGTATAACCATATATATGTATATGCATGATTCGTCCCAGTTAAATTCAATAAAATTCCTAAAAATTTGACATACCATTTATTTTTATTTTTTTTCAAAAAAAAAGGCCGATTTTGCTTTTTAATGATAAGAAAAATTAAAACTGATTAATTTGACATAAAAGAAGAGTTTGAAGGTGGAAAAGTGGTGAAAATCCCCTTCATCATCCTTTATATATTTTTGTGCATGTCAACCTAAATAGTGAATCAGTTTGCATTGATTTAAATGAAAACAGGTGAAATGAATCAAAACACAAGGGGAAAATTCAACAACTTCCAACCTCCATTCTCTTTATCTCCCTATCTCTCTCTCTATATGTATGCGTGGATGGTTGTGATATTGAGGAAGATGGATTTCATAGATCTACTTGGCGTAAGATCAGTATGGCAGGTTATATCATAGAGTGATGAAAATTCCACCTATAGGGGGATTCTAATTGGACGAGAGAACTGCTAGCAAATGGGCAGTTAGATTCTCTGTTAGAACCCTTTTTTGCTATTGCCAATCCACATGGTAGCCAGCCTCATGATTGCGTGATCGACTGTACTCATGCTACATGGTACTATGTGGGGACTACGTGGACTCATTGAAGATCTGATTTGAATTTTTGACAAATTTAATTGATCTTTCTTTCGGCATGTTTGTGCTCAATCCTGATTTTTTGCTTTTGCAGAACTTATCTCAATCAAGGGGAAGTGGAAGGAGGATAATGACTCCAGAAACTGAGTCTCTACCTAATGTTGACTCTAGGAATATCCGAAGACCGTCATCATCATCTGTTGCTGGAGGCTTACCTCCATTAGGAAGGTAAATAAGGAGCATTGGATCATCACCATCATTTGTGGTTGGAATGGATTTAACTGAGCCTTCCGATGCATAATAGATCTCATACACGGGCTTGATGATAGTGTTGTATGCAAGGTTCAAAATTCCGGAAAAAACCAATACTTATCAGTTTCGGAGGTTACGTATTGGTTTTGGAGCTGGACGATACTTGCCTGAAGACCGGAATTTTGATCCATGGTTGTATTTCTTCTTTCTCATTTCTTACTCTGATTGAGATGTTTTTATGGATATCCCAGGCCTACTCCTGTTGGGCAGGCATCTGGTAAGTAAGAACTCTAGGATCCATGGTGCATTCAGTCTGTTCTCTTGCATGTTAGTATGTTTCTTCTCTGAAGCTTTTCTATGTATCAGATCGGAGAATGGGTATTAGGAAGGATGAGTATAGTTGGAGTTATGATAGTGACGAGATTTCCAAGGATGTAATTCGAGCTTCAAATGCCTTAGAAAACCTCCAGTTGGACAGAAAAGCACGACACCTAACAACATCTTGGCGGTATGGGATTATTATTATTATTATTATTATTTTCTTTGTATGATTCGTCTACATGAAACTGATCATACCTTAAACAGCCGTTTATTAGAAAATGGTGCAGCCTTTGTCTCCCTCTGATCGTCAAAATTCAGAATTTTGTTTCCAGACCCTGCAATTGTCTATACTCCTTGTTTGTGTTCAAGCATTGACGCGGGACAATGACCTTGAAATCCGTAAATATCCATGATATGATGATTTGCCGAAATTAAACTAATTAATTGAGCAATTAAATCACAAATTAAAGCGATACCTTGGGGTTTGGTGGGATTCCACTTAAGTGACTATGCTTTGGTTCACGTAGGGTCAAATCCGACGCGTGGGATCCGTTAGGATGGCAGAAGAGGCGATCCGAGAGATAAAACTCTTGCGTCGTCTAGGTCGGAGCGCTAGGTTGTAGTTCTTCGTGAAATCAGTAGCTCCTTACTAGGGCTTTGGAATCAAAATAGCTAACGGCTCAAATCGAGCAAGCTCGAGTCCAACAACGGTTATGGATCGACGGGCTAGGATTGGATTCAATCCATAAGGATGGACATCAAGGTTACTCTAGATCTAGTATTGGGAAATGAGACAATCAATTGAAAGGGAGAAAAGAGGATGCAAAAGATTCAAAGAGGAAATAGGGGATCAAATAAGAATAAAATGTAAAGGGAAAAATCAAAGTAACATGGGCCTCACACCCTTGGCTTCACACCAAACCCACATGGGGAAGAAGACTCTCTTCAAGCTCATCTCAAGCCAAATGCAAAGCATAAGTTTCATTAATTCAACAAGTGCCAAAAATGACTTACAAATTGGGCTTTATAGCCATTTACAAGGGAATAAACTTAAATATAGAAAAATACTAAGTTGCCCTAAGTGGTAACTTACAAAATGACAAAATCTAAGGACAAAAAGAACAATTACATCACTTAAGACACTGATGCAGGGAATTTCACGGACGTCCGACCTGGAGCTCATGGACGTTCGTGCTCACTAAACAGTGAGCACTCCAAAACACGGACGTCCGTGGTGCACTACGGACATCCGTGCTCATAAAACAGTGAGCACCTCAAAGTCCGGACGTCCATCTTGAAGCCACGGACGTCCGTCGCCTGATGCTCCCCAAGCTGATCTCTAGGGTCCTCCTTTGGTGGTTCTTAACGTTCCTTGGCCCTTCAGTCGCTTCTTTTGCCGTTGATACATCTTGTACGGCCTGAATCCTAGGTCTTTATTGGTAGCGTCCCCGTCAGGCATTTTCTTCACTTCTTGTAATGACCAAGGTTTCCTTCCCAATGGAGTTCTATGTTAATCGGGATTGGAAAGTCCTCTCTTCAAAACTCTTTGGAAATGACCCAATTTATTCTACAGATTTTGGACCACTTGACCTCTTACAAGGTCCCATTGTGTGACTGGGAGCCCAACTATTCTACCCATGATGTTTGAAACTTATCTGAAATAAATTTCACAGAGCTCAGCTGCATTGTGACCCGCACTTTTGAAAGCAATCAAACCTCCAGACCTTACTTATCGTTCCTACTTCTTAGGCCCTGTTTGGTGTGGGCTTTAGAAACTGCTCCCCGCTCTCCGACAGTGACAAGCAGCACTACCGTCTTAGACTTTGTTTGGTTAACACAGCTTGGCACCCTGATTTCACTTAAAACAGCTTCCCTCAAAGCTCAAAATGGCAAAAGCTGAAACGGCCAAATCCAGCTTCCAGCTTTAGTGTTTGCAGGAACCAAAGAACATCCTTTTGTATAACAAATCAAAAAATGAAAAATACTTCTCTGAGTGAGATTGCTCGTTTTTTTTATGCAGGCATGCCGGTGATGGAATTGCCGAGGACGATAGCAAGGCAGATCAGCTCTAATGGGCATTTGGTTCACTCTACTTGTAATCTTCTAATTGGTCTTGCACTTGTCCTTTTGTTTGTGATAATCAAAATGTGGAGACCAACCAACTCATGTCTGTTTATGTTCTTTGATTTGGGTAATATACTTGTTCTTTCTATGCTCACGAGTTTTGTCTTCCCGGGAAATGGTTAGATCCAACTAGTTGAACGTTATATGGTATTCAACCTGTTTTAAAACCCTTGGATTGGAATGATTTTGACATGAATTACTTTCCGGTTGACCTATGGAAGTGGAATCAGTGAAAGTCAAGATTCTCTCTTATCCAAAGGTATTTAAAACTCGTTGACCCCCATTAAGGGATTCAACTGGGTTGGTCACCTGAACATAGGGATGCAAGCTTTGAACTGTACACCGAAACCAAAAACTGAGGGTCCCAAACCGGACCGAATCACACCAAAAACCGACACAAACCAACCGAACCATAATTCGGTTCGGTTTCGGTTTGGGTGGCTCGAAACTGAAAAAACTGAAAAAAATACATTAAAAAAAATAACAAAGTAGGTATTTTACCTACACCGAACTGAATCGGTTTCGGTTTCAGTTTCAGAAAAAGTAAAAATGAACCAAACCAAACCGAATGAGTTTTGGTTTGAGGTGTACCGAACCAAACACCGAAAAATTAGGGTGCGGTGTGGTTCGGTTCACCGAACTTGCATCCCTACCTGAACATACCCTTGTACCAAGTATATGAATTATCAGTATTGCTGATACTTGATCCGAGTATACCATATATCATGTATCCCTTACATTTAGTGACCAAATTCTCCAACTTTATGGACAAAGTCACAAATAATTTGCAATTTTTTGAAAGCGAATAAAATTATAATTGTTTGCTACTTTTTCAAAAAATTGTGAATTTCAAGAATTATTTCTAAATTTAAAGAATTATTCACGAATTTCTCTAATATTTTACAAATTTTTGTATTTTTCAATTTTTAATTAATATATTTTTATAATTTTTCTTTTTTATTTTTCCGAATTTCAACTGTTTCTTACCGGAATTTTTTCAGATTTTTTCAAGCCGATTTATTCCTAACCCCGACTTGGTCACCATGCTTATATTTGCCTGCGCCATATGTCAATGTCTGAGAGGAGCCAGAGGATCTGTTTCCTGTCTATAGATGTTTTTTTGGCAGGGTATAAAAAATGTGCGGCAAAGCGTGCATCATCAATCCGTGATGTCCACGTGGACAGGCCATCCTTTGAAAAGGGTTCATCTCACAAAATCACATGGTTGCCTGATCTCCACTCTGAATTTTGTTCAAGATTCCAGAGCGTCTAGCTTGCACATGGAATTTTGAAGCAAAGTGGCTCACATGAAATAAGTAAAGAGAGTCTACAATGAGCAAGGATCAAACTTTCGGCTGAAATTATTGGTTTCAGTCCCCACCAAAACAATAATTTGGGTCCAAAATTTCGGTCATTTTTGAATGCGTTGAAATTTCGGTTCAAATTTTCGAGTCCGTGTACGTCATACAATCATATAGGCGTGTTGATTGCTTTAAAATTATCCCTGTAACTGTTCTGAAACTTGTAGTAAGAAGACATCCACCTCCATTATGTATCCCTTTCACAGTTACTAAGGGTGCGTTTGGGAATGAGCCGGGCGGGTGCAGGCCCACACCCTGTCCACTCCTCTCCTGCTCAGCTGAACCCACCACCACCACCACCAACAGCAGAGAGTGAAACTTTTAATTCAAAAATTGCCGAAGCATTTGGTTTAAGTAAGCGCTTACACTTTAATGGCTTAGTTATTTGAATGAAAAAAAACGTGTTTCTGACTTTTAAAAGTTGCCTCGCAATATGTTAGTGTTCCTCGGCTGCCTCACTGGGGATCAAGGATCAAAATTTTGGGTTTTGTTTCGGTTTTGGAGGGAACCGAAATAAAAAATTTGGACAGAAATTTTGACCGAAAATTTCAACCCATTCAAAAATGACCAAAATTTCAGTCCCAAATTATCGTTTCGGTGGGGACCGAAACTGATAATTTTGGCCGAAATTTTGATCCTTGCTGGGGATTACTGCTGGGGATTATGTTCAACGTTGAGCTTTATGTACTTCTTACATAAAGCTCAACGTTGAACAAAAATAAGTGGAGAAATAAGACTTGAAAAACTTTGAACATAAACAAATAGAGAAATAGGACTCAAAAAGCAGACCACAAATAGATGAGATAGAGGTATGATAATGATGATGTTGTTAAGCATCATATGAGTTTGTATTAGGTACTCTGCCCAAGCGCGATAATATGGTACACTCAGGTCACTTTTTAGATATGTCATGCGTGGGGCTATTGACGGGTTAAGTCGGGTCACAATTTTGGCTGCCCATTAAGGAAATCGCAAATGCCCTACTTGATGGTGCACTCAAACAAACTCAACCTCCCAAAAACCCGACCCGATAAAAAAATCTCTCTTTTTATACTTTTTACAACTAAAATAGTCGGTTAGGCCTGGTCGGGTCGACCCAACCAAATGGGTCAAGTTTATGTGTCCGACTCAGTAAAATATCAGGTCGAGTATCCGATCAACCTGACCTATAGACAACTCTAGTCGTGTGGGACCACTACGTCTTATGCGTGATTTGGCGCCTATGATCTCAAAATTTGTGCAAAAGATTGGGGTCAAAAGAAGATCATGATCATCTAATTCAAAGCTATCAAATGCTATATGAAATTAATAATATGTTGGATTTAGCTGTTAATTTTAGATGACCTTAGACAACTTTGACTTAGATAATGGAGATCATTTTCTATCTCAATCTTTTATGCTAAAAGATCTTTAAATGGTGCCATTCTATCAGACAACACATGTAATATTTTCACATGATGCACATACCAATAAGAGACCGGAATATAAAGTCACCTGGCACTAAGGCCACTTGCTTAATACTATTAATTATCATATAAGGTTCAACTGATTGGACCTAACCATTGCCCAAAAAAATTATCCTCATGTACCTTACCAATTTTTAAGAGCAAGTTCATTTCCACTCTCTTAAGGCTGTGTTTGGGTTGGCTCTTTTGGGATGAAGAGCAGCTTTTTCAGTTTTTGGCTCCGACAAAGAACTGCTTTTACATTTGGTAACACAGCTCCTTGCCTTATTTGTTCTAGCGGGAAGTTGTTTTAAGTGATAAAATTGCTCTATGTCTGCTCTATCTCAGAACAGATTTAATCTGCTCTGACAGAGAGCAAGCAAAGAACTGCTTCTGCTTTTATAAGAGCTAACCCAAACACAGCCTAAGTAACTCACAAGAGATTCATTATCCTATGTCTAAACTGATGCACCCCAACTAGTGGTTGTGATCTATCTATTGCATAAAGTCCTAGCTAGGGATGTGCTGTCCTAAGACATTGAAGCCAGGAGTCCGAACCGTTGTAGCTTTTGAGAGCCCTACAAAAAGATAAAAGCCCAAAGTTTAGGTCGATAGAGAAATTGAACTCTAGGCTGTGATGAAGCAAATTCTAGCATCATGGTAGGCGAAGGGATTCCCAAAGAAGACCAATAAGAAAAAAATAAGAAAAGAAGCATTTTGGTACTAATGGTGGTGCCCTCTGAACCAAGAAAATAAAGTGCAAAGAAAAGTATGTGTACCTAAAAGGTAAAGGTGCAAAGTAATAAAGCGCTCTGCCCCATCGGCCACAAAACGGTTACAAAACGGTCCCCCAAAAGGGAACAAAGGATACTTCAATTGCACCCTACCGAATCTTTGAGGGCACTTACGCCAAAAATATTAGCTACTTTGAATAAGATGATGTACATCGTTTTTTGTCCCAATCTTCCACACAAGGATCTTGAGATTATGTGCATACCATATTTGATTTTTTCTAGATATGTGTCAAGTGGAATTAAAAAATTGACTGTCTCATTGGACGTTCATGATCTCAAGATCCATTTTGTGAAAGACTAGGACTACAAATAATCTCCCTCATCTGATTCAAACTAGTTAATGATTTTTGGCTTATGATACCCTTGAAGATTAAAAAATAGTAAACTCATTTGAGAAGTTTTCAGAGCCCTATGTGCGTCTTCCGAGTTTGTCCTCGTGTAAAGTACGATGAGGCGCTATCCAGGTACAAAATACAGTGTTTGATTTTTCCGGGATAAAAATTGGCACAGGGCTCTCTTTTGTAAATCGCCCAAAAAGTTTTCTATGGTTGTTTGTTGGAAAATTGTTTGAGTAAAAAACCTGTTATTTACCATAGGTTGCGCGACTCGGTGGAAAATAAAATTTTCAGGTAAAATTCACTTTTTTCCTGAAAATTTAAGTTTGCATTTGTTGCCAAATAAGCTCCGTATCTTCCAGTGGTAAGCTCGTGTGGTTGGTATTAGGTACTTGACCCGAGTGCGAAGCTATTTGGTTTATAGGTAAATTTTTAGAGCATCTGACCCATGATTTAAGGATTTTTATGGGATATAAGATTGAAATATTCAAGCAGTCAATACCTTTTAAGATTAACGGCTGTCATATAAATCTTCAACACCATAAATCTATAAAAAGCTTTAATTGCTTTAAATTACATGATCGGATTGAAAAGATGTTTCATGTGTCTTAAAAGATATCCTTAAACCAAGTCAATCAGTCGGAATGAAAAGATGTTATATACATAGAACCAAGACATGTCATGTGGTGTGTGGGGTGAAGATCTAGATTAGATTCAGCCCAAGACTTCTTTAAAAAATGACATGCACCGTGTTACTTAGTGATTAATATCCTTTTTATTTTTTATTAATAAAGAGATAAGCTCTCTATAACCCTACAATATAGCTTCTTAGGTGTGCTTTTGCTCTTTGATGAATATGTCAAAATCATCTCAATTGACATTCTGTAATTTTCTCTCCAACTTTCAAATTTCTTCTTACCTCAATGAAAATCGGAGTTAACTCTCAAATGATCATTTGAGTATATGAGTTGAACTGTTAAATGTTAACCTTATACAGACTATCATTGGCTCTCGCTAAAAATCGAAATCAAGAAATACTAGCTTCTCATTTTCCTCTAAATCACACCACGTTAAACTTTCATATTTTAACTAGAGTTTTTGTCTCCAACTACTCCAAATTTCTAGTAACCGATTTATTAGTTTTTCAAACTTAAGTAAATAGGGTCTAAATATTTGACACGTGCTGAAATTCAATTTAAGTAAAATAATGGGTGAGACGAAAGTGCCCTTACGAACCATAAGAGACCAATCAATTGGGTTCCATATGAGATCGATCGGTCTCATATATATATATATATATATATATATATATATATATATATGGCTCCCTAGGACGTGGTTATAGGTTTGAACCTTACGACATGGTTTATTTGAACTCTCACGTGGCACTAAAATCCAGAATTGACACTAGTTCTCAGGGTTCACCAATCCACTTCAGGTTATAGAAAAAAAAAAAAAATCTAGACTTTTTGCCTTTCAAATCATAGATCAAATATTATGATTCACCCTACAAACATGGTGCATTAATTTTGTTTCAACTTTGACCTACTATTAAACTGTGGAAAAACAATTCTTCTAAAATCATTTTTTTATATGGTACAGAATCGACATTAGGCAAGTTGTCATGACACCTGATATTCTCGTTGGTTATCAGGTGGCGCCCAATTGACCACGTCGTAGGGTTCAACCTTACAACCATGTCGGCTTCCTATATATATATATATAGAGAGAGAGAGAGAGACAGAGAGAGAGAGAGCTTTTACTTGCACACAAGAAGTTAACCTTTGCACATTGTTTAAAAGAAAGACTTGGTATTTTAAAGATCCATGTTATGTGAAAATATCATCTAAGCAATCTCATTTGAAGGTCGTGATCAAAAGATTTATTAATGCAAAAGATTGTTGTTTAGATGAAAATGTCATCTAAACAACAATTCTTATTATATGATTTAATGCATTCATAAGCCATTATCTGATTCAACACTTTGACTACACTGAACCACATCATGGGGATATGTATTATGCCAACCTTTCTTTCTTTTGATTCCATAGAAATTATGCTGTTCTTTTACACCGTACCGCCTGGTTGAGATATGCCCTTCACCATCCCACTTATATGCCAGTGTCACATGGCAGTGATGGCACACATTTATAACCAATAAAAAAAGTAGATACTTGATCATATCCAACGGTGCTTGGGTTAATCTCCTTCCACCGACCTTGAAAAAGGGTACGTCTTTTCGCACCTACACAATTTTCTGAGGGTGCACACGAACAAAACCCATTGAAACCGTTGACTTTTTGCAATCGCACGATGAAGATCGTTTTTATTCCAATATTTTACACAATAGATATTAATACCATGATCTTACCAGTACCATTAGACGGACAGTTTTTATTCCATGTAGCACCTATCCTTGAAAATGACCCTAAAATCTCATTTGAACATGATGTGTCATGTAATTTTAGGAAATATTTTGAGAGGATTTGTACCACTTAGAGTAAAAAATTGATCATCTAATACGCTTATGGTCTCAAGATCCATCGTGTAAAAGATTGGGGTAAAAAACGATCTCCATCATATAAATCTAAGCAGTCCACGACAATGCTAAATTGTATGGGTATTTTTAGCATCATATTTGATCTAATTTGCTTATTTATAAACATAGATCATCAGAAATCACGTAGGGGGCAAACAAAGGTTTCACCAATGAAAATGTACGGATTTTTTTAGCTATCATATTTTATCTAATTTGCTTATTTATAAAAAGTTGTGTACCTCCGAATGCTTACTGTTTTGTTTGAAATAGGTTGACCAAAGCAATGCTAAATTGCTAACCATAATTAGCCCAACGGAAAATTATAAATAGTGTACAACTTTTTATAGACAAATTTGCAGGCACTTTATGTGACACGGTGACTTACTACACTGCTTGAGTCTCACTATGTGTGCAGTTAATCATATTGCATCACATAAGTTGCCTATAAAATCGTCTATTATATAACACTGTCTACAAAATTGTCTATTATATAACACTGTCCTTAGGCCAATATTTAATACACGACTTAAGAAGTCGCTACTTGGGGGTGGTATTGGCAAGTCTCAGGGCTGATATATATTGCTAATACCAGTTTTTATCAGCCTACCGAGAATACCCATTTCCTTGGTTGGCTCACATTAATTGTATTGCCAAGGCTTGTATCGCCGATACCAACCGATATCCATGGCATTATAGGTGTCAAAAGTCAATATTAAATCAGACTAAAAGTGATATCTATTGCTGCATTTGCCTAATTATGAATACCTCACCTAATGTTAACTCTCCGACTTTTTTCAACAAAAGGTTATTTATGTAACCTCATTGAATCAGCACAATCGCAAAATTATTGATTGCTGTGAATCATATTATGAGATATTTTTTGTCCTATTCTTTTACATAATGAATCTTGAGTTCATGAGCATACTATAAAACAAACAATTTTTAATTGCACACTATAAAATCTAACAAAATAAATGGCTCAAAAAACTCGTTAACATATATAATGTAATTTTCAGGTCGCTTTTTGAGATGTGTGCTACGTGGAATAAAAAGCTTAGTATTTGATGGTATGTGCACGATCTCAAGATTCAACATGTGGAAGATTAAGTTGAAAAATCATCTCCATAGTGTGATTTAGAGGATGGTTTAAAAACTCACTCAAAACTCGACAAGTCAAATCGACCTGGCTTATTTTCGAGTAGACTCGATGAAAATGAGGCCTTCGCTACTAATTTTAAAATTTTAATATTATATATATATATATATATATATATATATATATATATATATATATATATATATATATATATATATATATATATATATAAAATATTTATTTATTTATTTATATACAAGGATCAAAATTTAAAATCTCAATTTTCTGATACATATCAGCCAACTCCAAAACTGATACTTATCAGATGACACATATTTGATTACGAACAATTTTGAATAATGGTTATATATAAAATATGATATTACTAAGTCGATCAACTCAAGTCTTTTTTGTTTTTTTTTTTGTTTTTGAGTCTTTGAGTATGCTTGACGCATCTGACGTTCGAGTTGGCTCAAGTTTTCGTGTTTTCGAACTAGGATTAGAAGGAGTCAATGGCAAGGAACAAAATTTCGGCCGAAATTTCGGTCAGATTTTGTATGGGGTTGAAATTATTGGCCAAAATTTCGGTTTCGGTCTACTCCAAAACCGAAATGAAATCCTAAATTTTGATCTTTGGTCGATGGTTTTTTATTGGTGCCCATACAGATTCTGTGGGTGTAAATAGAGGTACCGTTTATGCGATTTGAGGAAAGTAATCACCGTTAGGCGCACTGTATCCGTTTCACTGGCCTACTGACGGTGAGATAGAGAGGTATCTTCTTTATAAGGGCCAGCTGGCGGGTTTCAAACGTCATCAGTAACAAAAGTCTACCTTGAGCCACGTGGGACGAGGCACGATCTAAGCAAATCCGCTGGGATACAGTAGAGACTCTTGTGCTTCCGGCTTTAGATTTTGTCCACGTAGGACGTTCTGTGGCTTCGATTTTCACCACGTTAGAGAATCTTTCGTCCTACGTGTCTCCCTGCGCCTTCTCTCCACCTCCATTTGTTCCACGTCAGCACCCTTGGACTAATCTACTGTTTCTCGGCAGATCTTTTTCACCAGAGCTCGTTGCAGTTTTTTATCCAACAGTGGAGCTCTATGGGATAAACAAATCTAACCCTAATTTATTTTTCTTCTCGATCGAGCTTTGTATTTGTTCGATTTTCTATGGAGTTTCGTTCTGATTAGGAGTTCGTATGATTCTGAAGCCTCGATCGCGCCGCTTTCGCCATTTTTTTCCCTGTAGTTCCAATGTATTTTCGACGAACTCTTTTGTTTTAATTTCCTTTATAATGAATCTTTTTACAGGGAATCAGAGAGATATGATAATTTTAAATTAGATGCGGATCGGTTATTGGTTCATGCTTTTTCTGATCAAAGTTCGGATCTTTATGATCAAATTGATGAAATTATTGCCTCAAAAAGAAGTTTAAAAGGCCAGATCTTTAATTTATTTTTGGATAATTCTTTAGATCCGTCTCTTACTGTCTTGTTGTTCGTGGCTGTTCGATTTGTAAAGCTGTTCTCTCTGTTTTGCTAAATACCTAGGGTTTGGGAGTAAAACAATTTGTTTGAGCAAGTTTTAGTAGTTTAATTGTTCTGTGTTTGGGTTGATGTTGTTGAACTAGAATTAAATATTAAAGGTGTGTTTGGCAACGCTCCCCGCCTGATCCAGCCGCTCTTACAGCGTGCTCCTGCCTTGAGCGTGGCGGGGAGCTGCGAAGCTCTATGGGACCGGCTGTAGGGACGTTTTTTTTCCAGGGCGGTTGAGAATCACTCTGGCGGGGAGCAGACGGGGGCACCTCGTCCATCTCATGCCAAACGCAGCCTAAGTATTCAATTGCTCCAGGATCTGATTTTATAGCAACTTCCCATATCTTACAAATTGTGTGATTTTGAGGTTTGGACACAGGTCAGACTAAGCCAAAGTGTTTTCCTGAAGGCAACAGAATGTTCTTGTTTTCTTTCAGCGTGAAGGTGGGACTCAAACCGGTTACATCCAGCGTCTTGGTCATCATCGGTCTTTTTGAATCTGGCTGATGGGGAGGATTCCAATGAACTCTTACACCACCCCTAAAAACGGATGGGCAGAACGAAGTTACCAGATGCAGGATGAGCACAACGGAGTCAGGGATGGTGTTGTTGGCGAGGCCCAGAGACTTTCAGAGGAAGATGAATCACGGATTAATGGGGTGGCTGGAGATGTAAATGATGAATATGGAGGGGCTATGATACCCCAAGCTGTTGTGCAGAGACAGCAGCAACAGCCTCAAGGACTGATTGTTCGTTGGGAGAGGTTTCTTCCTCTCCGATCCCTGAAGGTTTTGTTGGTTGAAAATGATGATTCAACTCGCCAAGTAGTCAGTGCTCTGCTTCGTAATTGCAGTTATGAAGGTATGACTGGGCATTCACAGAAAGAAATATGGGGTCTAAATGACAATAGGATACTTAATGAGAACATTTTGTGGCATGTGGTGTTTGCATGCTGCATAACCTCTCTTCCTTTTCTAATTTTATATTTTACATAAAGGTTCAATATTTTTGGAGCTGTAAATTTTTTTCTGATACTTCTGTATACAAGCTGATTTTCTCTAGTTAGTTGCTATAGTGATTCTTTGATTATACAATTCACTGTTTGGATGATGTGAGATGCGTGGTCCTTCTAGTTACTTGTTCGAAGTAGTTTCTATATGCACTGGAGGGTGAGACGGATTGTCTTTTACATTTCATGTGGGTTTTTATACATGTGGCTTTGTTTATACAGCACATGGGATAGCCTCTTTTTTGTTTTTTTTGATGAAATTACTCATATGTCTTTGTAGGATTTATACAATGTATGGCTTAGAATGGTTTTTCTGTAAGAAGTAGAGTACATATTACATATACTCTGAAGTACAGCCAAGGAAGTTAAAGGCGGTGTGGAGAGGTCATGGCGATGAGGCTTATTATTTTCAAAATCTTTTGATTTTGTTTAAATTTTATTTTATCTGTTAATTACTAGTATTATTTTTTTATTTATATTTTTTTATATAAGAAGAAAAAAATAAAAATTCAACTACTGAAGTATCATACTTTGATTTTAATATTGAGGATTTCATGTTCTAGGCATAAATAAACATCAATAAATACAAATCAATTATGGAACATCAATAAATTTGCAACATGGTAAGTATAAATAAATAAATATGAAGTATCAACATTAAAAAATATTTAATATCAAGTACACATACTGTAGTGTTGCCGACGTTGAGGTTCAATCGACTTGTACCCTGCTAAGGTGTCGCTGATGCTAGGTTGATAGTTGTCATGAAGAGAGAGAGAGAGAGATAGAGAGAGAGAGAGAGGGAGAGAGAGAGAGAGAGAGAGTTGAGGATTTTAGAACTTAAAAATGTTATAACTCATAAGAATTATAAGTTATAACAATGTCATACTTATAACATATCTATTTTATAAGTATTATATGTTATTATAAAAGAAATCAAATAGCGTGCATAGCGATGCCATAGTGCTATTTCGCCATGGCGACGCTATGGCATCGCTGTCATCATGGCTATTTGGTTGTATATGGCGTTTCCCATTGCCATTTGCCATAGCGAGGATATAACGTCGCTTTGACAATCATGAGTACAACACATTCAAGTTTGATTTTATCAGCGGTCAGATTCTTAGATCTGAAATGGTTTAAGTACATTTGAAAATTAAGGTTGATAAAATATATGAGCGGTTGGGCCTGTAGCTCTACTGGAAGGTGCATGATGACACAACCTTGAGGTTGCAGGTTCAATTTCAGCTTACCTAACAAAAAAAAGTGATAAACTATACAATGAATAAATCAGAGACTAGCATGCAAAAGAAATCATTTTTTTGTAGGTCTCTAAGCTTTACATGAAGGAAGAGAAGTATGATCCTCCGTCTTGGCACTCACAAAACATCTCGCAGCTCAGTTCAAATCGCGGGATTAGCAAGGACGAAGAGGACGAAGGATGCCTCAATTGCAGTGATTCTCAATAAATGGCGTGTATGGCAATACCAGTTACCACATCTGAATATTTGGAGATTACTCTTGAGTGCTAGAGTGATAGTGGTTCATCCTAGAAATATAACTTTAATAAATGATTAGCTGATGTTCTTGTTCCCAATGACAAACTGTAAGATGAGTGTATTTCTAGCTCCCAATCCTTCTTAAGGTAGAAATTATAAATCATACGATGGAAGAATTACCTTTTGTAATGAGAAGGTGGTGATAATATATATATATATATATATATATATATATATATATATATATATATATATATATATATATATATATATATATATATATATATATATATATATGGACCCCAGTTCCATCCTCCAATGAATTTACTTTTCTTTTTAAAAAAGTAAAAGTCATACATTGACTATTTTGATGTTTCAAATTTGAAGGGTCAGAAAACACATGGTGGAGATGAGTTTTTGAATTTTCTTTTAAAGATGATCTAAACAATGACCCGAGCTCCATGTCGCACCAAAACACTGTTTTGGGTGTCACGTGGCGCTCCACTGTGGACCTTGGATGACACTCACCATCCTCCATTGGAGGACGGAATCCTTTTCATATATATATATTAAAATTCATTTAGTAGGTCCTTGTTCAGGTCCAACTGAGTAGTTATATAGGGTTCATCTGATCTTAAAACACTTGGAGTTGTATCGTCGATGCTGAAGAAGAAGAAAAGGACCAGCATCAAAAACCGATTCAAGGGTGCATATCTCGGGTCAAACCGACGTCGACCAGTTTGACCTGGCTGATATCGGCATGACATCATGCTGATGTCAGGGAGAGGGAGGACGACTATGGGTTTGGTCTTCCTAGGTGGCTCTGATATCAACTTGGAGTTGTAAATCTGTGTGTGTATGTGAGGTTAGGGCTAGGATTAATGTAAGTGTTTAGGTTTAGGGTTAGGGAAGATACGAGAAGAAAAAGAAGAAGAAGAAGTAATTATAGAATAAATAATTCGGCTTAATGAGAATAATGGTCTCATTAGCTTTTATATTAAACTCATGTTACATACACGCCCAAAAGTAAAAACCACACACAAAACTAAAAAGGTTACAATACTAAACACTAAGAAAAACCCTTTAGTAGTTTTACTATTTGGCCCTTGTGCAGAATGCCGTAATGCCTGGAGGAGGGGATTGAGGGTGTTTCGTGGTTTATGCCCGAGACATGTACGGAATCCCTTATTTCCTGGAGGGATTTTCCATTCTCGGGTATAATTCTAGAAAGTTACTATCCTAGCTGGGTGGTGGGCTCTTTGGCATGAACAGTATCAAAGGGTATTTCGAAACAGTCGAAATGATTGTAAGATGGTGATCAAATTTGCTGCGGATTGTATTGTGGAGTGCCTGGGGACTGAGGTAGGGGATAATTCTAGAAAGTTACTATCCTAGCTGTGTGGTGGGCTCTTTGGCATGAGCAGAATCAAAGGGTATTTCGAAACAGTTGAAATGATTGTAAGATGGTGATCAAATTTGCTGCAGATTGTATTGTGGAGTGGCTGGGGACTGAGGTAGGGGATGGTCAAGAATGGTTGTTGAAGACTAGGGAAGCTTTGAAGGACCTGATTGCCAGATAATCTCCCCTGGTAGTTGCGGTCTTCATGGTGCCTGTGTGGTGGCCTGCCTGCCTGTTGTCCTGAGTTGGCTGGGTTTGTTTGAGGTTCTTTTTGTTTTCTTTGTTTTTTTGGCTTTTCTAGTGGTCTAGCCCCTCTCTATGCTGCTTTTTTGTATCTGTTTTGTTCTTATACATTGATTTCTCTTTACATATATATATATATATATATATATATATATATATATATATATATATATATATATTATATTTGACCCTTGTGCATCGTGCGCCAAATTCAATCATGGTCATCAGATCTGTAATATATATGCCATCATAAATGTTAAAGACTATATTGTAGTCTTTGCAAATGGTTTCCACGTCAGAAACCCTTGTATCTAAGGGATTTTAACTGGGTGATGTAGGATATCATGTTCACCACCCGAACACACCCCCATTTAATATCTCACTGTCCATAGATTACTGCTTGAGAATAATATGCATCTGAAGTGGGAGGGTTCGTTTTCTATGTCTTCCCCAGTGCATGACTGATGGCACACGTTTAATAGTTCAAGGATAAAGATTGTTAGATAAGATACAGAACGAACAAAATTTTATCCTTACAGTGAAGCTTGTGGTACCCAACGAATCTCAGTTTCATCAAAACTAGCATTTTGTCTGACTATTACCATTTGATTGTTGACATTGGAACAACTCCTTCTAGTTGTGACAATACTAAATGAAGACATGTATCCAGATTGAGGCAGAAATATGTATGCCAAAATACCACAACAAATGGATCAATAGGTTTCATAAGAGATGGCACCCTACATGGATCAATTAGTTGTTGGTGTATGTATTTAGTAATGTATGGGTGCGTATGTAGTAGTTTAGTGGTGTCTTATGTATTGGAGGGTATACTTGTACTTTCTCCTCTTTTTGCCAATAATATAAATGCTAGTGAGACACAATGTCTTATTAAGCCTTCTCTCTCTCTCTCAAACCACTAACCTAACCCTAATACCACCAACCTAAACCACTATTCTCACTATGCTAAATCTCTTCCTGATATTAGAGCAGGACCTGCGACTCTAAAGTTTGCGCCACACCGTTCCTTGCCAACGTCAGTATTATATCATGCTGATGTCAGCGTGTCAAATCATTGACCTGTTTTGGACTAAAAAATTGCCCCACCTAGATCAGAAGGGATGTTGATCATACTTTCCTCTTGAAGTTTGTCTGTTTCTGCTTCTTTACACCAGTTTTGAAGCCCTCTTTGAACCCCATGTTATGTCACCTCTTTTCATAGTATTTGAGGATACCACTTTCTGGAACATAAAATGATGGAAAAATTACCTCGATGAGCTTCGGTTTTCTGCTAGGAATGATATGGATTTAGTGAAATATTGTTGTGATTTGAGTGAGATCCATCTATCTCGTGGGTTTCTTAGTATCGGCTACCTCTAGTTTTCTGCATCTACAGTCTAATGCTGTCATCGTATGTTCCTCTTCGCTGCATTCTGGTATGTCTATTGGTGGAGGTAGTGGTTGGTTCATATGTGTTTAGGCGTTAGAGATAATATATTTGGCATGTGACCATATATGTTTAGATATTGGTAAGTGCGTCTAGTTATCTTGTAGGTACAGGTTTAGTCCGACATTGGTTAAAAATGAGTTTATATAGAGACTGTCCTCTATATATAGAGGCTATCTCATATAACTCAATATCACAATTAGTAATAATGTAGCCTTTAGAGTTCATTGTTCTCTTTCCTCTCTCCCACTTCTCCTACATCTCTCTTTCTTTAATAAATCCTAATTAGGGTATGTTTCTCTTTAATTAGTTTATCATTATATTAGATTCTTAATTTCTACATGTTATCAGATCGGGCTAGATCCTGTTTTTCGTTTCATTGGTCGAGTCCTATTGTGGGTTTTGTCTGACGTATGCTTTGCACATCACCGCTTTGTCGGATCTTTGCATCAGATATTGGAAACCTTATTCATCATTGTTTATTCCTCTTGTTTTTCTTGCCATTAATGGCACGTTATATCCTCCCTGCCCCTCCATCTAGCTTTCAGTTATAGTCTTCTGTTGCATAATGCTTTTATCATTCTGTATCCATCTCTGTCCATCAGCCACAATTTTTTTGAAGTAGAAGATGGTTTTTTGGAGGAGGAGAAGAAGACGAAGACGAAGAAGAAGATCTGTGCTGCCTTGGAGTAGACGCTGCTGGTTGAAGAACAGAAGTAGAAGAAAAAAGAAGAACAATGTCAATTCCTGCTGATGTCATCCCTAGGTTGCTGAGGTTACCTTAGTCAAAGATTTGACCCAGAATGGCTCGAAATCAGCACCACCTGGATCAGATTTGTATGGAGATCAGTTCTTCCTCATGCAAGTTTTTGATTTGAAGCTTCTAAAGGGATGTTTCGAAGGCTTTTTTGAGATATATAACTCTAGCCCAAATTCACTGTTTTTTGGGGCACTGATTTGTGTAAGGATTGAAGCTTGTGTCAGTGGAAAGGGTATGCATCAGAATCCGTCTAGCTACCTGTTGGATCCATGGATCAAAATATCGTCTGATACCAATACGTATCGGACGATACGTATCGGTATTGGACTAGGACGATATGGTACATTGATGTACCGTATCGTCCAATTTGTATGGGAAGGCCCGGACGATACATTCAATGTGTCGTCCGGTAAGTTACTATTCCGATACGTATCGGTTTGGAGCTCGGATGATTCGTATCGGAAAGGCGAGATTTTGACCCTTGGTTGGATCTGACCTTGAGTCATTTTGTTGCGATTTGAGGGAGATCTATGAGATCTCATTTCAGTCGAACCTGGAGTTTCTCGTCTCTCTGTACAAGGGGCTTGTATTCGCTGTTTTTTTTTATTGTCCTAGAGGAATCTCTCTAGGTATTCTGATCCTAATCTCAGTTTCTCACGAGATAGTGTGTTCCAAAGGAAGCTATGTTATATCAGGGTTTGACAGTTTCCTGTGTACTCTGATTTCTGTGGTGCAAAAGGCTGGTGCAGCGGGGTTCTTTTGGATTGGAATCCTTTGAGAAGCATGAGAATGGTGCCATTTTTCTTATTTGTTGGCTTGTTGATGCCTGATTTCTTATTTTTCGGATTCCACAAATTTGGAGGAATTTCATGACCTCGGTACTCCAGACCTATGTGGTTATGATTCCGCTAGTTTCATATGTAGGGTTGGATTGGAATCCACACAAAATTCTTTTGACGCTGGTCATGTGGCATTTGGGGTAGATCCGAGAGAGTAATGAATTTTTGGTGAGATAGGTGTCTCGTTTTTTCACGATTTTTCTACTTATCTAGTGGTGTGATGTGGTTATGGTGTTGTCTGTATAGTTGATTTCTAATACCTATCTGTGATGGCTATCAATCTTTGAGAGTAGTTGGTTGTGGGTTGTGAGAAATAAGAACAGTTTGTGATCTTTCTGCTGTGGGTCATTGGCCTTTTTCTGCTTTCGTGTTTGATGTTGCAACTTCTCTTAAGATGTGATATGATGTTGGCTTATACAACATTATAAGGTGTATTGCTCTTAAAAAAAGAATAGTGGTATTGTCCTGCAATTCGTGAAATCGAGTGTTACGTGAAATTTGAGGCTGCTCTGAGATCTGGGAAATCTGGTAATAGGTGTTGCAAAAGAAAGTTAGGCTGGTTTTGGTTGTTTAGGGTTAGGTTATTGGTTTTAAGTTTAGAGTTTGATGGAGAGAAGAGAGACAAGAGGATTTATGTTATAGGAAAAAAGAAGCAAAGTACAAGCATACCCTTAATATAAGAGGCACCCACAAATTCTATACGCACACCCATACATATGCTGAAAACATGCACCAACCCTCCCCCTCAAGCTGGTGCATGAATGTCATGCATGCCCAGCCTGACAGAGATGTCCTGGAGAAGAGCAGGGCCTACTGCCTTGGTGAAGATATCATCCAGCTGCTGTGAGGAGGTTACATCAATAATTTCCAACTTGCAATCGCAAACATTTCCACTGAGAAAATTGACATCAACTTCTACGTGCTTCGTACGTTGGCGCAATACAGAATCAGATGCAATCTTCTCAGCAGCTTCATTATCATAGTGGATGAGCATGGGACTACTAATATAAAATCCAAGCTCAGTCATGAGGGAACGAAGCCATAATAACTCACAAGCTGCACGAGCAATCGCTAGATACTCTGCTTCAGCACTGGACTTGGAAACGGTGTGCTGCTTTTTTACTTTGCGTACATGTATTTACAATCCAAGATTCTTCCTTCTCAACCCGAGTTTCACATGATTAAACCGTTGACTGCTTTGAATCAGACGATGGAGATCATTTTTCGCTCCAACTTTTCACCCAATGAATCTTGAGATCATGGTCCTACCATCAAACGGTCATATTTTGATTCTACATGACACACGTCTCAAAAAGTGAATATGATCATGGCATACATCAAACGTGGTTCTTGGATCACATTTAGAGATGTGTGCCATGTGAAATCAAAATTTGACCGTCAAATGGTAGAACCATTATCTCAAGATCCATTGTATGTAAGATTGGGACAAAAATTGATCACCATCATTCAAAGCAATCAATGGTTTAAGTGCGTGAAATTCGTGTTGAAAAGGAGGAATATTGGTTGAAAACGAAAGGACCCTTTTACTTGTCCTTAAAACAAAATTGCCCTCCAAGGAAAGTACAGTACCCAGAAGTAGAGCGACGACCAGTAACCGAGCCAACCCAATCCACATAAGTGTACCCAAATATATGAAGATGACCACGAGAATGATACACACTACCACGACTGGATTTTATATATCTCAGAATACGATGAATGATGCACAAACTGGATGACAAGACTTACCGCGAAAGTAAATTTCTTGCCGTGTATTGGTAAGATAAATCAATTGGCCCACAAGGCACTGTTACTCTCAAGTGTCGAATAATAACTCCTCCTTACTCTCATGGAGAGAGTGTTTCTAATTCAGAGGAGAAGAGGCATGCTTGCATACCATCATACTTGTATCACTCAAGAAATCTAGAGCTTATTTCCATTTGAGAAAGAAATATCCTTTTTTTCGACCTGGCTATCTCCAAGCTAAGAAAATATTTTAGGGTGCCTAAATCTTTCACTTCAAAAAATCCGACCAAATTCTTCATGTACATGAGATATAAAAGAGGAATCATCTCCAATAATCACAATCTCATGAACATACACCAGCAAGATCATGCGGCTAGCAGGACTAGAATGATGAAAAATTGTGTGCTATGAGTGGCATTTTTGAAATCCCATATACTAAAGACCACTCCACTGAAACATTGAAACCAGGCACGAGGTGACTGCTTTAAACCTTATGTGGACTTTGTAAGTCCTACATACTTTCCCGGTCTCCCCCTGAAGTAAGAAGCCTGGTAGAGGATCATATAAATTTTCTCGATGAGATCACCATTAAGGAATGCATTTTTTAATGTCTAGATGATAAATGGGCTAATTTTGATTGGCCACAATAGAAATTAGGACTCCCACCGACGTGAGCTTAGCCACCGGGGCAAAAGTGGCATCATAATCAACTAGCCACAAGTCTGAGTATATCCACTAGCCACAAAGGCATGCCTTACTGAGAGACACTGCCATCCAGATTATGTTTGACAACAAAAACCCACTTGCATCCCACAGTCTTATTGTTAGGAGGAATGGAGACCCTTTCCCAAGTGTGACTACTCTCAAGGGCCATTCATCTCATGGTCTCATTTCCATATCAGCCTTCCATGCAGGATGGGAAACGGCAGTATGGACAGTAGAAGGAATAGTAACGGTATCAATCTCAGAGAGAAAAGTTCTGTTAGAAGAAGAAACAACCTAGTATCAAACATATTTGGAAATATGATATGGTGTCAGTAAGACAAGATTGAACACCCTTCCGAAGAGCAACAGGAACGTCAACATCAGAAATAACCATGGGACTAGCAATAAGTCGAGGATGAGAATCAGAAGAAGAAGAAACATGAGTAGAGCTCTTAGTGAGATCTTATACAAATAGATGCATATGTTCACGAACATAAGTGCGATATTGCTGCTGTGCTGTAGAGGAGGTTGGGTCGGTGGCGATGTATCAATCAACTGTTGTATAGGTGGCTGTAATGAAGACATAAGAGCAGTAACAGGGAATGGTGAAGAAACATGGTCAGTAGGTTGGGGAATATGTAGAGTAGAGACAGGTTGAGAGATGTGATGTGCCTCAGGCTAATGCATGGAAAATATGGCACATGTACAAAAAAGATAACATCCATAGAAGTAAAGACTCTGCGAGAGTTAGGATCATAGCATCTATATCCTTTCGAGGCACTGGAGTAACCAATAAAAGCACATTTTATAGAACGGTCGTCTAATTTATGATGAGTAGGACGAAGGCTCTGAACAAAGCAAATGCACCCAAACACCCTAGGTTCAATGAGAAGCATGGAATTATTTGGACGTAGGGTGGTAAAATATGGCATATGTTAAAAAAAGATAGCATCCATAGAAGTAAAGACTCTGCGAGAGTTAGGATCATAGCATCTATATGATTTGGAGACACTAGATGCGGTGTCGTCTCCAAGATGCGAAACCAGGCTCTATACTAGGAAGCAAGTTAGGGTGGTATTAGGGTTATGATGGCGACGTCGACATCGAGGACCTAGGTTTTGAGCCACACAAGGTGTACCGCGGAAGAAGAAGTGATGAAGGAGCCACACGATGCCAACATCTACCGAAGAAAGGCCTTGAGAAGCAGCGAAGTTCACTGCCCATGCCCGCTCGAGCGAGTATGCTTCAGAAAGGAAGGACAACTTTCGGCCCATTGTCGCTCGAGCGAGGGAGCATCAGAAATCAAGGCCAAAACTTTCGGCCAAAACTCGCTCGAGTGATCGCTGGTTGTCATTCGAGCGAACCCTGGTTATCTCTCGAGCGACCCCTCATAAAGATCCCTGCTCGAGCGAGAATCAAACCTGCTCGAGTGAGTCAAGTGACGGAAGTTGTCCTTTTTATAGTTTCTTTTTATGTCTAATGTTAGATATCTTTTAGGGTAACATGATACTTTTCTATTTCAGCGTTATCCCCATTTATAATTACTATAAAGCATCTTTTTGAAGCCATTTTTGGGAACTTGTTGATGAATTAATGAAAATGCCTTTCACTGAGCTTCAGATAAACTTTGAAGAGTGAGTCTTCTTCCCCATGTGGGTTTGGTGTGAGGCCAAGTGTGAGATGCCCATGTTATCTTTGATCTTCTCTTTATCTCTTTTCCTATTTTCTTGCTAATCTCTTGCATCAAATTTTCCCTTTTATTTGATTGTTCAAAATCTCAAACCCTAGATGTAGAGCAACCTGATGCTCATCCTTGTGGAGTGACTCCTATCAAAATATGTCGATCCATGACCGTTGTTGGGTTCAAGATTGTCCAATTTGTGTCGTTGAGAGGAGCTACCGATTTCACCTTGAATTACAATCTAACGCCCCATCCTAGAGGACGCTAGAGTTTTATCTTTAGGATCGCACCTTCCGCAAATCTTAACGGATCTTGTGCGTCGGATTGGACCCTATGTGAATCAAGCATAGTCACTTAATTGGAATCCCATGAAATCCAAGGTATTGCTTTAATTTGTGTTTCATTGTTCAATTAATTAGTTTAATTTCGACAAATTAGCCTATCATGAGCATTCACGTATTTTAAGGTCGTTGTCCCGCGTCAGTTTTGGTATCAAAGTTTAGGTTCTAGGTTAGGGCACATGTGTATATCATTTCGATGTCATTTTGATTTTATTTCATTAGTGTGTTCATTTGTATGGACATCTTATGTTTGTAAAAATTACTCGTTGTGTAGTTCATATTTGTTTGTTCATTGGTGTGTTCATTTGTGTGCACATCTTGTGTTTGTTAAAATTACTCACTTGTTGTGTGTCCATCTTGTGTTTAATAAAATTACTCAATCACTTTCGGTTAGTAGTTTCTTGTTCGTTTTAGAACCCGTGTTAGTGAGTTGTGATCACCATGGATACGAGTGAGATTGCCTATTGACACGGAGCATAGCTCGACACCGGCTATCACACCTGTGCGACGCCTCGCTGCCACAACAACGTGGCTAGCGTAACCCCTTATCAACTCTGATACCACCCGCCTAGAGGACGAGAACTTTCGTTCATGATTACCTTCTCGCCAAGACCTATCATATCAACGCATCGTGCCACATACGACACACTTGTCAGCACCTCTGTGCCACGCTTGGCATGCTCAAGTTTCACCCTGTGCCCAACACTAGTACCTCTCCCCACGACAGTAGCATGCAGCTCCTCATGCCATCCCATTCCAACATGTCTCGCTGTCATACTGAATCAAGCTCACCATCGCGTGTGGCTCTCGCGACCAACACACATCAACGCCCGACCCTCAGCTAACATGCACCACAGTGTCCCAAGTACCTCACGAGTGCCTCCCTCGTAGCCGACCCATGTGCATTGTGACACATAGCTCGGGCACATGGCAACCTCGCCTTGGGTGACACACGACATTGCCAAAGCAACGTCCTAGGCCCACCCTTTCAGACGTAGGAGATTATTGTGCACCCTCTAGTGCACAGGGCCTATGTGTATGAGAGTAGCTCTACAGCTCTCCTTCTATATATATGATTTAAACACCATCTAATGTATTGGTTTGACATATTGCTCATGGTACATGACCTCTATCCATGGCGCACGAGACCCATTTAGCACCAACACATGCAAGTTAGCTATCCACGCTCACATGCGTCTAGTCGCCACATTAGAACACCACCTAGCTCGAGTAGCCATCTACGCCATACATATAGGGAGCAAGCACGCAACGCAAGGCCCCATGCCTCCGCGGTCGCGGGTCACATACCTAGCTCCAAGGCGCACACGCCTTCCTGCTAGCCAACCAACCAGCTCTAAGACCCCCACGTCTTCCTATTGATAAACAGAGTATTGGCCTCGTCACACGATGCTTTTCGGAGCATCCAAGCCACGATGATCGCAATGAATGAGAGGGAACTAGCTAAACAAGGAAACTGTTACACTCCAAAAACTAGGCGGATGTCCCAAAAGCCGTGATGAAATTAGAGTTAGGGGACACTCCCATCATTGTGAACCCGAACATGATCTTGATAGAAATCCTCTAAGGTCTATTGAAGTCGAAGTCCCGGATTTCAAGGGTATGACGAACCCTAAATCCTTCGTGGGATGAGTGTCTAGTGTAGAGGAGTATTTTGACTCATATGATGATTTGGATAAGTGTAAGGTTGAGTTAGCCAAGATGAGGTTGGTGAGCCATGCCAAAACCTATTGGGCTAATGCGGAGTTTCGACACGAGTGACTTCAAAGTAATCCCATCACATGATGTGAGGACATGAGGGCGCGACTTATGGAGAAGTATGTTCCTTTCACTCACCGTCACCTTCTACGGTGTTTGGAAGCTGAAATGGATAAGTTACATGATTTTTGCAAGTTTGAGTCTAGGAACATGTAACGACTGAGATTTTTCGTTATTTAGTCCTTAATTATTTGCTAAATTTGTAATTATGAGTAGTTTGATTAATTTGATGGATGTGATTAATTGTTACACACGAATGTAATGCGTACTTTATTTTATAATGACTCATAATAATTAATTAATCTAATTAACATACCCTAAAAGCCCTTAAATATGTGTCGGTAATAATTAGGGTGCGTTTATTAATGTTTAATGGACTTTTAAAATGTGTTAGTAATTAAAGGCCTATAGAATCACTTAAGACCCATGTAGGAAATTCTAAATAGAGTTAGACCTTAAATAGGAAACTTTAAAGTACTCTAAATAGAATTTGATATTAAATAGGAAACCTTAAAACATTTTAAATAGAATTAGATCTTAAATAGGAAACTTTAAAGTATTATAAATAGAGTTAGATATTAAATAGGAAACCTTAAAGCATTCTAAATAGAATTAAAAATAAAATAAGAAATCATAAAGTATTATAAATATAGAAATTAAATTACAGAATTTTTTATATAACTCTTATTATCTAATAACCTTAGAGAGAGAGAGAGAGAGAAAATTCTAGAGAAGGAGAATTAGAAGAGGAATCCTAGAGTTTTCGGTTTGAAGGCTTAAGAAGAACATGAGAGGAGTTTACGACTCGACCGAATTTCAGATTAGAGCTTCGGATTGAATCAAGGAGAGGAATTACGTCAATTTTTACCCGAAGATTAGAGGTATGGAGAAATCATATTGAGATTAATCGGAAACGTAGATAACATAAAAATAAAATAGGAATTAGGGTTTATTTCATTTAATGAATATTCTCCATATTAGATTGTTAAATTTTTATGCTTAATCGCGGGTTTTCAATGGTACAAGGGGTTTCGTGATTGATCACGAAATTATGTGCAGAATCCAGAATTTGTGCAGAATCCAGAATCTGTTTGGAATCCAGAATCTATCTAGAATCCAGAATCTGTTCAGAATCTAGAATCTATCTAGAATCCAGAATCTATTCAGAATCCAGAATCTATCCAAAATCAAGAATTTGTTAGGAATTTCAGAATTTGTCTAGGATGCAAGCAATGAATTTCGATTCAAATATTGTCTATGTTTAATCATCATGCTTAAATATTTATTTATGTTCATCATTATTTTATTGCTTAGAATCCATGCAAGCTAGGATGTTTGATTTACACCACATGAAACAAGTAGGAATCGATAGAGATTACATATTTATGATGTGTTAAGCTTAAACAAGTGAAAAAGCTATTGCATGATCGATTGATTTCCAATTTTTCTATGCATGTACATTCATGACATTCATAAAAGTGAAAAGATACGTTTACGACATGACACATGGAAACAAAATATTTCTATGATTATGATAGAATTCCTATGGGCGTATGCTAGAGGAATTAACATGAATAAGAATGACAAGTAATAAAAGTTATGCATCCCTGTATTAATGATAAGACTGAAGAGATGGAGAAGGCCTTTAATTTTCAGCTTACTACTTAACTGAAAAGAAGTTATGTGAAGGTTAACGTAGATACTAATCAAAGGATCAGAGAATATTAGGATAATAATTAAGAAAGAGATAACCATGTCCATTATGTATGCCGATTCATAAGTATTAAATGCACAATTAAAAATAGCCACATATGAAATTAGGGTAGAGAACCAAGCCATAATGTTTATTTAGATTTAATGCTATGTTTCAGTTTCATTCTATTGCTTTACTTATTCTTTATGTCACATGTTATATTTCTGTTATTGTTTGATTTTATGAGATGATTTGAGTTATGAACCTTTTCTATTAGTCTCATCATGTCTGGTCCATACCAGTTTACTTGGTAAACTGGCCCATTGTTTGGGATTGCAGGGAGTACAGCTATACATGGAGAGGATAAAGTAGATGCGTCAATGATTGATGGAAATCCAGATTTGAGCGAAGAAGGATTTGAAGTTTAGTTTATAGGTTTTTCTTCATGCATTAGGAGAGATCTTAAGATGTTTATTTCAGATTATTTTATGAACAAGTTCATGTTAATGATGGATTATGCTTGATTTCAGTTTTATTTAATTTAAGGAGTAAGCATACAATATGGTATAATAGGTTGTTATCTCATAATTTAGTATTGTTCTCATGATGATATAAAAAAAAAAGAAAATTTATGCGTGCACTTTTAATAGTTATTTTTTCGTTACGTTTATATGCGGATTTTTATAGAATAATTGATTTATATAAGATCATGGAGATGTGATGTAGTGTGATGTCTCCAAGTGAGCTCATTGATCCGGTGTGTGAATTTGGGGACGTCACAGTTGATATCAGGCGAAGTTTTGCTATCTGAATTTGTGGAGATTGAAACTAATGTAGGAATGGCATTGATTTCAGATGGCCAATTTTCAAAGACAAGGTGATAGGTTAGCAGATGCTGTTACGAGGGCGATCAATGCAGCGAGAGCACTCATGCCTAGATCGGATGTGGATGAGTTTAGAAAGAACCATCCTAGGACTTTCAATGGAACTGGCGATGTTATGGTGGCACAAAGGTGGATTAAGCATTTAGAAAAAATATTTGGGATAATGCAGTGCCCCGATGCTAGTAAGGTGAGACTAGCAACTTACAAATTGGAAGACGCCGCAGACTACTGGTGGAGTCAAGTCAATGATACTACAATTGCAGCAAACCCAGAACATGTTTGGACTTGGGTAAAATTTGTGAGAACCTTTAATGATAAATATTATCCGCAGAGTGTTCGTGACGGTAAGATTACTGAATTTTTGAAGTTAGAACTAGGGAACATGGCAATCGATGCCTACGATAGGGCATTTATTGAACTTGGAAGATTTGTGCTGAACATGATAGCTGATGAGACCTTCCGTATTAGAAAGTTTGAGCAGGGACTTAGGCCACATATCAGGTCTCTTGTAGTGGGGCATAGGAGTACTACCTTCAGAGATTTATTGGATAGATGTTATGCTGTAGAGAGAGATGTTAGCCAGACAAATCAAGGGAAGAATTTTGGTCAATTGACTCAGAGTAGCAATCAGTTTAATGGACGAGATCGGGTCATGGGCAGGCACAACAATCAACAGGAGAGGAAGTTTTATATCATATGGTAAACCCCAATAGATTCAGCAGAAGGGACAACCAATAGCTATGACAATTCATACAACGACGAAGTCGAAACCGACGTGCAACACATGTGGGAAACAACACTATGGTAAATGTTTACGAGGAACGACCGCATGTTATAACTGCGGGAAAGAAGGGCATAGAGCGGCGGATTGCAAAGAGCCGAAGAAGAATCAGAAAGCACCAATGACGATAACCGCTCATGGATGAGTTTATACCTTATCTGAGATGGATGCTAGAGCCTCCGATGATGTGATTCACGGTACGTTTTAGATAGTTTATCTTACTTTTATTGCATATAAGAGCTATTCGAATTGTTATATTTAATGTGCATATTTATCTACCTTAGCTTTATAAATCACGCATATATGAGACGTTAATTAAGATACTTAAGAATTCAAGAGAAATTTAAAGTTAGAAATTTTCTTAATTAAGATCGCTTAGCAATGATGAATGTGTCTTTGTTTTAGGCCCTTTGTTGATTGACGGATGTTCCGCTCACGTACTTATGGATTCGGGAGCTTCACATTCATTTGTTTCTTTGGGTTTCGCTCCACGATTGGAGAGGGAACCTAGCATAATGAGCTTTACCTTAGTTGTCGCAACACCTTTGGGAAAAATTGTCATTGTTGATCGGTACTTCCCAGGTTGCATTGTTCGAATTGGAGAGAACGACCTGAAGGCCGATTTGATTGTTTTAGACTTTGAAGATTTTGACGTTATTCTTGGGATGGATTGGTTAGCAGAGTCGCGAGCTATTTTGGATTGTTACGAGAAGGAGGCGATCTTTGCGAAAAGCGACGAATCGATTTTTAAATTCAAGGGCTTGAGAAAAGGAACCGTGTCAACATTATGTGCGATGACGAATTTAGATGAGAAGAGTGTCGATGTTTCGAAGATACCTATAGTTAGGGAGTTTGCTGATGTATTTCCCAAGGAACTTCCTAGTTTACCGCCTGTTAGAGAAGTGGAGTTTCGAATCAACTTATTACCAGGTACGGCACAAATTTTGAAGACACCATACAGGATGGCACCACTTGAGATGTCTGAGTTGAAGAAGCAATTGGAAGAGTTACAAGGGAAAGGTTTTATACGCTTGAGTCACTCACCATGGGGAGCCTCAGTTTTATTTGTGACGAAGAAGGATGGCTCAATGAGACTGTGCATCGATTATAGACCGTTAAATCAAGTAACAGTGAAGAATAAATACCTGCTACCGAGGATTAATGATTTGTTTGACCAGTTAGGAGGTGCTCGATGCTTTTCGAAGATTGATTTAAGGTCTGGTTACCATCAGGCGCGAGTACGAGAAGAGGATACACAAAAGACAGCTTTTAATACAAGGTATGGACAGTTCGAGTTTTTAGTGATGCCTTTTGGTTTGACGAATGCACCTGCAGTATTTATGGACTTGATGAATAGGGTATTCAGACCATTTTTGGACCAATTTGTAGTAGTCTTTGTGGACGACATTTTAGTCTATTCAAAATCAGAGGAGGAGCATGCTACTCACCTACGGATAGTGCTTCGGACACTTTTGGAGCATCAACTTTTTGTCAAGTTGAGCAAGTGTGAGTTTTGGATGACAGAGGTGGCTTTTCTAGGCCATCGGGTTTCTGAGAAAGGAATTATTGTTGATCTTGCGAAGATCGAGGCAATTGTTCAGTGGGTAAAACCGAAGAGCGTGACCGAGATTAGGAGTTTTCTTGGTTTAGCAGGGTATTATAGAAGATTTGTAGAAGGTTTTTCAAAGATTTCTGGACCGCTTACAAATTTGACAAGGAAGAAGACGAAATTTGTTTGGTCCGATGAATGCGAGCAGAGTTTTCAAGAGCTAAAAAGTAGATTGACAACCGCACCAATTTTAACGACACCATCAGGTAGTGGAGGTTTTCTTATTTATACAAATGCATCAAACAAGGGTTTGGGTGGTGTGTTGATGCAGAATGAGAAAGTTATCGCCTATGCTTCAAGGCAATTGAAAGATCATGAGAGGAACTACCCGACACATGACTTAGAGCTCGCAACAATTATTTTCGTGTTGAAGTTATGGAAGCATTACCTTTACGGGGAGAAGTTCATCGTATCAACGGACCATCAAAGTTTAAAGTACTTGTTTACGCAGAAGGATCTGAACTTGAAACAGAGGAGGTGGATGGAGACTCTAATAGACTTTAACCCTGAGATTAGGTACCACCCAGGGAAGGCTAACGTAGTAGCTGATGCGCTGAGTAGGAATGTTCCAGAGAAGATGCTTAGACCAAGGGCTTTGTTATCCTACATCGATATTAAGCCGGTACTATTGGATCAAATTAGAGGAAAGCAGTTAGAAGATCCAGTATTAGTTCGTTTGAAGGAGAGTAAGAATGCAGAAGTAACATGTAGAGATGGAATAATATTATTCAAGGGAAGATATTGCGTACCAGATGATGCGGAAATGAAGCAGCAACTTCTCTATGATGCTCACAGATCAAAATTTGCGATACACCCTAAAAGTACAAAGATGTATCAAAATATAAAGAGGAATTATTAGTGGCCAGATATGAAGGAGATTGCGGATTATGTGTCAAGATGCCTTGTCAGCAAGTGAAGGCTGAGCACAAGAAACCACCAGGATTATTACAGCCGTTACCTGTACCAGGATGGAAATGGGAGAGCATTGGTATGGATTTTATCACAGGATTACCGAGGACGAAAAGAAGGAACGATTCGGTTTGGGTGGTAGTAGACCGACTGACAAAATCAGCACACTTTATTCCAGTCAGGACTACTTTTTCATCTACGCAACTGGCAGATATCTACATAAGAGCAATTGTACATTTACATGGAGTGCCAGCGAGTATTATTTCCGATAGAGATTCCAAGTTTACTTCACGTATGTGGCAGAGTTTTCAGGATGGTATGGGATCAAGATTGGAGTATAGTTCAGCTTTTCACCCTCAGACAGATGGTTAGACTGAGAGGTTGAATCAAATTTTAGAGGACATGTTGAGAGCATGCACGTTAGATTTTAAGGGAAGTTGGGATGATCACTTAACATTAGCAGAGTTTTCGTACAACAACAGTTATCAAGCAACGATTCAAATGGCACCATATGAAGCACTTTACGGAAGGAGCTGCAGGACACCGTTATGCTGGGATGAGGTTGGAGTAAGAAACTTACTTGAACCGCAGATTGTTGAAGACACGGCGACATAAGTGCAACTAATTAGAGAACATATGAAGACGGCTCAAAGCAGGTAGAAAAGTTACGCTGATAAAGAAAGGAGAGATGCAGAATTTGCTAAGGGAGATTTAGTTTTTATCAAAATCTCACCTATCAAGGGCGTGATGAGATTTTGAAGGAGAGGAAAACTAAGTCCAAGGTATGTTTGACCTTTTGAAATATTGAAGAGGATTGGAGAAACTGCTTATCGGATTCAGTTGCCACCAAAGTTAGCCGGGATGCATAATGTTTTTCACATATCAATTTTGAAGAAGTATATCAAGGACTCTTCACATGTAATCGATTTGGAGCCATTAGAAATTGAGGACATGACTATCATTGAGGAACCAATTTCAATTCTAGAAAGAAAGGAGAGGACACTACGTAATAAGGAGATTCCATTGGTCTTGGTTAATTGGAAGCACCACTCACGAGAAGAATCTACTTGGGAGTGCGAGGATGATATGAGGAAGGAATATCTACACCTTTTTACTTCAGGTATGATCTAATTTCGAGGACAAAATTTTCAATGAGGGAAGAATGTAACGACTAAGATTTTTCGTTATTTAGTCCTTAATTATTTGCTAGATTTGTAATTATGAGTAGTTTGATTAATTTGATGGATGTGATTAATTGTTACACATGAATGTAATGCGTACTTTCTTTTATAATGACTCATGATAATTAATTAATCTAATTAATATACCCTGAAAGCCCTTAAATATGTGTTGGTAATAATTAGGGTGCGTTTATTAATGTTTAATGGACTTTTAAAATGTGTTAGTAAATTAACTAAAGACCCATTAAGTAATTAAAGACCCAATAACTAATTAAAGACCCATTAAGTAATTAAAGGCCCATAGAATCACTTAAGACCCATGTAGGAAATTCTAAATAGAGTTAGATCTTAAATAAGAAACTTTAAAGTACTCTGAATAGAAATTGATATTAAATAGGAAACCTTAAAACATTCTAAATAGAATTAGATCTTAAATAGGAAACTTTAAAGTATTTTAAATAGAGTTAGATATTAAATAGGAAACCTTAAGCATTATAAATAGAATTAAAAAAAAAAAAAGGAAATCATAAAGTATTATAAATATAGAGATTAAATTACAGAATTTTTTATATAACTCTTATTACCTAATAACCTTAGAGAGAGAGAGAGAGAGAGAGAAAATTCTAGAGAAGGAGAATTAGAAGAGGAACCCTAGAGTTTTCGGTTTGAAGGCTTAAGAAGAACATGAGAGGAGTTTACGACGCGACCGAATTTCGGATTAGAGCTTCGGATTGAATCAAGGAGAGGAATCACATCAATTTTTACGCGAAGACTAGAGGTATGGAGAAATCATGTTGGGATTAATCGGAAACGTAGATAACATAAAAATAAAATAGGAATTAGGATTTATTTCATTTAATGAATATTCTCTATATTAGATTGTTAAATTTTTATGCTTAATCGCGGGTTTTCGATGGTATACGGGGTTTCGTGATTGATCATGAAATTCTGTGTAGAATCCAGAATCTGCTTATAATCTAGAATCTGTTCATAATCCGAACTGCTTTGGAATCGAATGCATCCGTAATCGAATCTGCATCTAGAATCCGTAATCTGATTTGAATTAGGAATCATCCAAAATCTAGAATTTCTTAGGAATTTCAGAATTTGTCTAGGATGCAAGCAATGAATTTCTATTCAAATATTCTCTTTGTTTAATCATCATGCTTAAAATGTTTATTTATGCTCATCATTATTTTATTGCTTAGAATCCATGCAAGCTAGGATGTTTGATTTACACAATATGAAACAAGTAGGAATCGATAGAGATTACATATTTATGATGTGTTAAGCATAAACAAGTGAAAAAGCTATTGCATGATCGATTGATTTCCAGTTTTTCTATGCATGTACATTCATGGCATTCATAAAAGTGAGAAAATATGTTTACGATATGACACATGGAAACAAAATATTTCTATGATTATGATAGAATTCCTATGGGCTTATGCTAGAGGAATTAATATGAATAAGAATGACAAGTAATAAAAGTTATGCATCCATGTATTAATGATAAGACTGAAGAGATGGAGGTCTTTAATTTTCAGCTTACTAAACTGAAAAGAAGTTATGTGAAGGTTAACGTAGATACTAATCGAAGGATCAGAGAAGATTAGGATAATTATTAAAAAAGAGATAACCATGTCCATTATGTATGCCGATTCATAGCATTAAATGCACAATTAAAAATAGCCACACATGAAATTAGGGTAGAGACCCAAGCCATAATGTTTATTTAGATTTAATGCTATGTTTCAGTTTCATTCTATTGCTTTACTTATTCTTTATGTCACATGTTATATTTCTGTTATTGTTTGATTTTATGAGATGCTATGAGTTATGGACCTTTTCTATTAGTCTCATCATGTCTGGTCCATACCAGTTTACTTGGTAAACTGACTCATTGTTTGAGATTCCAGGGAGTAGAGCTATACATGGAGAGGATAAAGTAGATGCGTCAATGATTGATGGAAATCCAGATTTGAGCGAAGAAGGATTTGAAGTTTAGTTTATAGGTTTTTCTTCATGCATTAGGAAAGATCTTAAGATGTTTATTTCATATTATTTTTATGAACAAGTTCATTTTAATGATGGATTATGCTTGATTTCAGTTTTATTTAATTTAAGGAGTAAGCATACAATATGGTATAATAGGTTGTTATCTCATAATTTAGTATTGTTCTCATGATGATATAAAAAAAAAAGAAAATTTATGTGTGTACTTTTAATAGTTATTTTTCCGTTGCGTTTATATGCGAATTTTTATGGAATAATTGATGTGATGTAGTGTGATGTCTCCAAGTGAGCGCATTGATCCGGTGTGTGAATTTGGGGACGTCACAGAACACCTACACTAAAGAGAGCTCTAATTCCGGGGTTCAACCATTGAAACCCGCAAATACTCATTCCAAATGCCAAATTGATCATTGGGAAGGAATTGTCCCCGAGTGATATAATTTCGGGGTTCAACCATCGAAACCCATGATTACTCCTCCAAATCCCAAAATCGATCACGGGAAAGGAGCGATTGTTGAGAGCCCCAAAACTTGTGGTCGTAACAAATGTTATAAGTGCCAAGGACTTGAGCACTCTGCTTATCAATATCCCACAAAATTTTCCACCCAAAATTTATTAATTAAAAGAGGGAGTTCTAAGGAGCCAAAAAATATGAAAGTGGAAGAAATTGTGTATGACCCTAGTATCGTGGTGAGTGAAGAGGAAATAGAGGAAATCGAAGAAAGTCTAACTTGCATTGAAGAGACTTTTATTCCCGTTGTGAGTAATAGCGTTGAGTGGCTCACACGTGAGCCAACCCAGTCGCCCACGCACGATTCTACCGAGTCACTTACACCTGATTTGTTAGTGTTCATGGAGTCAATTGTACATGAGTCCTTGTTGTTTGTAGAGTCGAGTGCACTTGAGTCTTTGGTGCTAGTTGAACCGAGCACACACAAGCCGATCAAGTCACTTACCCATGAGTCATTGAAGTCCGTTTAGTCGAGTCCACATGAGCCATTAGCGTCACTTGATTCGATCACACATGAGTCACTAGTGTTGGCAGAGTCCACTGCACATGAGTCACTAGTGTTGATAGAGTCCACTACATGTGAGTCGTTAGCGTAACATGCACATGAGAATATCGAGTCCATAGATACAAATACACATCATAGTTTCGAGTTGTATACCACATCACATTCCGAGTCTAGTTGTGAGTCGGATTTTGAGTCTCATTCCACATTGCACGCCGAAATTACGCTTAAAATTAATTTGTGCAATGGAGATTCCAAATTATGTGAGCTTCAAGGAAATCCAAATAAGTGGCCATGAAGTGGTTCGGGTTAGGCTTGAACAATTCCCATCAGGGATCGCAAAGAAGTCTCACACCTGCGTTGTCGGATCTTTTAAGATGATGGAAAGGAGTGGACCTAAGGTATATGTATTTGAGCTACCTTAAGGTATGCGGGTTAGTTCAATACTCAATGTGGGAGACCTAGTTCCTCATCTAGGCTCAATCCCACTTCTTAGAACTCCTTTTCAAACGTCCTTTCTTTGTGTGCCAATCCCAATCCCACAACTCCTATCTTTTCTTCCTCCGAGCACCATGAGTAGCGAGGTTATTGAGAAGATCTGAAATGATCTTTTGGCATTCACCCGCGGCAGAGAGTTTCTGGTTTTTTAGATGAAGAGGGTTGGTAAGTCTACTTTTGGGAGTGCATGGGCCAATCATGAGAGAGTTCACCGCTTAAGTTCCTGTATTTCCGACTGATATTACGATCACACTTCATCGGTGATGACGGCTTTAGGATCCGGGAGAGTTGATGGGAAGCTTAAAAAATATTTAGTAGAGTGGGTTGGCAAGCCGAGTTATAGGGCTCGTTAAGAAGAGGTTTACCGTGTGCGCCCCGATTCAATCGACCGAGGTGATGATTATCCGTCACCGGGTGCCGAGATTTCTTAGGCTAGTTGCAAGGAGTTCCACTGTTCGGGTCTCGATACATTTGACCAGTATTACATGCGTGTTTCATCGAAGATGAAACCTTTTGGGTCCGAGGGAATTGATGGGGACGTCAACTTAACTGACTAATGTCACGAGCTATTTTCATCGGTGAGAAACATTTTGGGTCCGAGGGAATTGACTGGGACGCCGACATCGAGGACCTAGGTTTTGGGTCACACAAGGTGTATCGGCAGAAGAAGCGATGGAGCCACGGGATGCCAACATCTACCGAAGAAAAGCCTTGAGAAGCAGTGAAAAGGTTCACTGCCCATGTCCACTTGAACGACCACCTTTCTCGCTCAAGCGAGTATGCTTTAGCAAAGGAAGGCCAACTTTCGGCCCATTGTCGCTCGAGCGAGGGAGCATCAGAAATCAAGGCCAAACTTTCGGCCAAAACTTGCTCGAGCGATCCCTGGTTATCGTTCAAGCGACCCCTCGTAAAAATCCCCGCTCGAGCGAGAACCAAACCTGATCGTGCGAGTCAAGTGACGGAAGTTGTCCTTTTTATAGTTTCTTTTTGTGTCTAATGTAAGTTACCTTTTAAGGTAACATGATACTTTTCTATTTTAGGTTAATTCCCATTGGTAATTACTATAAAACATCTTTTTGTAAGCCATTTTTGGGAATTTGTTGATGAATTAATGAAAATGCCTTGCATTGAGCTTGAGATGAGCTTTGAAGAGTGAGTCTTCTTCCCCATGTGGGTTTGGTGTGAGGCCAAGGGTGGGATGCCCAAGTTATCTTTGATCTTCTCTTTATCTCTTTTCCTAGTTTCTTGCTAATCTCTTGCATCCAATTTTCCGTTTTATTTGATTGTTCAAAGTCTCAAACCCTAGATCTAGAGCGACCTTGATGCCCATCCTTGTGGATCGACTCCTATCTTAATCCGTCGATCCATGACCGTTGTTGGGTTCGAGATTGTCCGATTTGTGTTGTTGATCGATTTCATTTAAAAGCCATAGCGAGGAGCTACCGATTCCACCTTGAATTACGATCAGACGCCCCAACCTAGAGGACGCTAGAGTTTTATCTCTAGGATCGCACCTTCCGCAAATCCTAACTGATCTCGCACATCGGATTGGACCCTACGTGAATCAAGCATAGTCACTTAAGCGGAATCTCACAAACTCAAGGTATTGCTTTAATTTGTGTTTCATTGTTCAATTAATTAGTTTAGTTTCGACAAATTAGCCTATCATGAGCATTCACGTATTTTAGGGTCGTTGTCCCGCGTCAGGCTAGGTCAGTGGTTTTTTGTTTAAGGTTGGATGGATAGAAGAGAGACGAGGAGAAAGAAAGAAATTATGAGGAAGGCTTAGAGAGAAAGTGTCTCACTATCTCCTATATTATAGGTAAAAAGAAATAAAGGACTTGCATATTCTTAATATAAGAGACACCCACACAAATACTGTACTCACACCCATACACATGCAGAGTACACTCACCAACAGCTTGTGATCTGAGTTGTGGCTATGGATTACTGTTGGCTGCTTAGTGCTATGTGGATGATGTGGCTGCTAAGGATGGTGGATTTGGTTCCCCTTCTCTTACCATAGATTTCATAGTGGTTGTGCATGGTTGAGTAGCCAAGGGCACATGTTGACTAAGTGTGTTGCCTTAAGTCATCGGTTTTTCGGTTGATGGGGTGTACCATGACCAGGTCTTAAAGGTGTATTTTTACCAGGACCAGTTGTTGTGCCTTGGTCAGTTTTATTTCAATCATGGGGTGTACCATGACCAGGTTCATGAGGTGTGTACCAGATCCTCTTAGGTGCAAGTGTTTGCTCCAAGATATGGATATATTGTTAGGGAGAGATGATTGTGTCAAACATGTATCCTTTTATGTATTTGTTAGGAAGTTGGACAAGTTGGCAAGTCTTGGTTAGGAGGATGGTGGTTTTAGTACTGAGAAAGTAGTATTAGGTTGATGGTTTTAGGTTTACTCTTAGAGAAGAGATGAGGGGAAGATATAGAAATAAGGAGAAGGCATCGTGAGAATGGGGGTCCTCACTAGCATTTATATTAAGAGATGAAATATTATAATGGCACACCCCAAAATGATATACACACACCTACACAACAAACATAGAGACATCACTAACACTCCCCCTCAAGCTGAAGCATGACCATCATACATGCCCAATTTGACCGATATATCATGAGGAATAGCAGGCCCATCGCCTTGGTGAAGATATTCGCGAGCTGTTGTGAAGAGGAGACATCAACAAGTTCAATTGTATTGTGCCAGACTCTTTCACTTACAAAGTGGATGTCAACTTCAATATGCTTTGTATGTTCATGGGGCACACAACCAAATCCAATCTTCTCGGCAGCGTCATTATCACTATGAGAAGGCATCGGAGTACTCACATGAAATCCCAACTCAGACATAAGAGAGCGGAGCCATAACAACTCACATGCTCCATGATACCAAGTTGACAAGTCTTGGTTAGGAGGATGGTGATTTCAGGTGGTGGTTTTAGTAGTGGGAAAGTGCTATTAGGTTGATGGTTTTAGGTTTACTCTTAGAAAATAGAAGGGAAGAGAGAAATATTGAAATAAGAAGGCATAGTGAGAATGGGGTCCTCGCTAGCTATTATATTAAGAGATAAAATATTACAATGGCACACCCAACAATGATATACGCACACCAACACAACAAACATAAAGTCGCTAGCATTTATATTAAGAGATAAAATATTACAATGGCACACCCAACAATGATATACGCACACCAACACAACAAACATAAAGACATGACTAACAGGACGTCCATGTCATGGATGCTCCAACTTAAGGGGGAGTGTTGGAGGTAATGGTTGGTTCATATGTGTTTAGGTGCTAGAGATAATACATTTTGTGTGTGACTGTATATGTTTAGGTATAGATAAGTGTGTCTAGTTATCTTGTGGGTGCAGATTTAGTCCCACATTAGTTGGAAATGAGTTTTGTATTAAGGTTGTCCTCTATATATAGAGACTATCTCATGTAACTCATATGATGACAATTAGAAACAATGTAGCCTTTAAGTGTTCATTGCCTTTTATCCTCTCTCCCTCTTCTCCTCCATCTCTCTTTCTCTAATAAACCCTTATTAGGGTAATGCTTCTCTTTAGTTGGTTTATCATTATATTATTCTTAATTTCTACATCTATATAATCCAGTACTCTCTCTGTTGTATTCCACTACTTGTAGATTCAGAGATCACAAATATAATCACATTTATTGCATTCAAGTGCTGTTGGTAATTTTCTGAAGTGGTCAGCATATTGGTCGATGTTGAGCATGAACATTGGCTGTTTTGTTGACGGCCCTGGAGCATAACTAGTCTGTTTATCGAAATCCCCTCAATGATGAGTCTTGTTATATTTTTCTTGATTTTTGACGGTTTATTGGAGATGCTACCTGAAATTTTGGTTCTATCCTGTGGACTTGCTGAATGGTATTGTGGATCCCTGATCTGCTAATGGCTTCATTTTCTGGCTGCTGTATAGACCTTTGTTGTTGAAGCTGCTGCATAGACATTTGTTGGGTTTGATATTGTGAAGACTTGATGGGGTTATGATTGTGTTCTTGCTTGCACATGGATTGGTTCCTTCTTTCATTAAGAAGTTCTGCATTAATGTATTTCCTCTGGCTGATTTATGTCGATGACGCTCTACTCTGGATTTGTCTCAACCCACAACACAACATGACAACATGCTACATTGGTCTTGTCTGCTACTTCCTAATCTTTGTTACATTGGGTAATTGATTTTGGAGTTATGAATCGTATGATTGGAAATTTTGAGGGCTATGCATCATAATCTCCTCCCGCGTCACTCTCTTAGGTTTGTGAGATTGATGGTTCCTCTACATATGTTACTGGGATAGGAACCATTCATGTATCTTCCTCCCTTTCAATGTCCCATCTGCTTTACGTCCCACATCTTGCTACAAATTTACCGTCTGTTACTAGTCTTATTAAATTTTTTGATTGTTCCATTATTTTTATCCTTCTCAATGCACTGTTCAGGATGTTACCACTAAGAGTGTTGTTGGGAAGGGCATTGAAAGAGGAGGTCTATACTATTTGGATGTTGATTATAAGTGCACTGCTATGGGTGAAAATGTGTCAGGTCGGTTGCGGCTCGGTGATGAATCAGACCCTCCTCATTTGGAATCGGTTCAAGTCCAGGTCGGGTCAAAATAAAAAATCCTATTCCCTTTTTGTGTCCGGATTTGGATGCGAGTTCGGGTATAATTTATCAGCTTGTGTGACTCTAAAATACAAGAACAAATGTGAGAATTGGATCCGGTTCTGGTCCATTAGGGTCAGTTTTTGGGTCGAGTCCAAGTCGACCCGATCCATTTGCACCCCTATGCATTGCTACTGTTGTCGCTAATGCATCCTTGGATCTTTCCACTCATTGTTCTTTTCCTATTAATGCCAACCTTGATACCATTAGGGCATGTTGGATTTAAAACTTTGTGTTTAATTATTCCCTCTTTTCATACTTTTGTACGACCTCTAACCTTCAATGTGAGACTTGTACCCTTTCAAAACATGTAAGAAGCATGCACATGCGCACTCAGTGTTGTCATATGCAATCTCATAATCGCATATGCGTTCTCATATGCCATTTTTGGTCTTAGGATCGCATATGCCATGATGACGTATGCAATATTATGTATGATAAAATTTATGCCATTGCATACAAAAGTATCGGATGACATAAGCGATCACTTTTCTGAAAGTCGCTTGAGCGCCCCGATTTAAGCCAGGGCGCCCCCCGGAGTGGACCGGATTTGGGGCGCCTGCCCAAGCCACCTAGGCGGCCGGCTCACCCTTGTCCCCAATTATTTTGATTTATTTTTTTTTAAATTTTTTTTCTTCTTCTCAGGAGTCATTACTTGGCAGATTTTGAAAGGCCCTTACACTCGGAAAGTTGGCCCTTGCACCGACTTTAAAGAGACTTCGTATGTTAGGGACATGTGACATGTGAAGACCATTGATGGCTTCAAATCAGATGACGGAGGTTGTGTTTCACCCCGATATTCCTCACAATAGATCTTGAGATCATAGTACATCTAATCGATGGTCAGTTTTTTATTCCATGTGTCATAGATTCCCAAAAAATGACCTTAAATTTACGTAATCACATTTGAGCGTGATGTATGTCATATGATTCAAGGGCTATATTTTGGGGATCTTTGACACATGGAATCAAGCATTGACCGTATGATTGGTGCGCCATGATCTCAACATCTAGTGTGAGAGATTGGGCTGAAACAAGATCGCATCATTTGATTTGAAGCAATCAATGGTTTTCAAAGTGTCTCTAGACAAAACTATAATTTATAGTTAGGGTTTAATAATAGAGATGAGGAAGAAGAAGAGGGAGATATTAAGGTTGAGTCAATGTGACTCAAATCCCAATGCAAAATACTATATATATCATCTTAGCATATTCACGTATTATATGATTCCCGAGTTAAGTGAATTGTACAACTTAAAATTCACTTAACTACACACACACACCCAAAGTTACTTACTACACACCCATACAATAGAAATAACATCACCAACACTCCCCCTCAAGTTGGAGTATAGATGTCGATCATACCCAACTTGAAGGAGATGCCATAAAGTCTCTTGCCATCAACACCCTTAGCCAAGATGTCGGCAAGTTGATCATCAGTTCTAACTTGAGGAATATTGATTTCTTTGGACTCGACCTTCTCACGAATATAGTGACAGTCCACGTCAATGTGTTTTGTCCTTTCATGAAAGATAGGATTCTCTGCAATATGATGGGCAACTTCATTGTCACCATACAAGATAATTGGAGAGGATACATCAACTCCCAAGTCTGCTAAGATGAATTTAAGTCACATGCCTTCTCTTGCACCTTGGGACATGGCACGGTACTCCCCTTCGGTACTGGAGTTTGATACTACATGTTGCTTCTTAGATTTTCATGTGACCAAATTACCCCCCAAGAAGGTGCACCCCCCAAGAAGGTGCAATATCCGGTAGTTGATCTTCTGTCATCCAGAGATCCGGCCCAATCGGCATCAGTAAATATCTCTATATCCAAATGATCATAGTTTTTATAAAGAAGCCATTTGCCAGAACTTCCTTTCAAGTACCTTAGAATCCTGTGAACAGCCTCCAAATGTACTGTCTTTGGTGAGTGCATATATTGACTCACCACACTTACTGCATAAGCAATGTCCGGACGGGTTATGGTTAGATAGATTAGTTTACCAAATAATCTCTGATAGGTACGTGGATCCTTGAGAGGATCACCTTCTTCACAATTTAATCGGTGATTTTGTTCAATAGGGGTCACAGCCGGCCTACACCCCAAAAACCTTGTATCATGAAGGAGGTATATGGTATACTTTCGCTGGGATAATGAGATGCCCTTCTTAGATCTCGCCACTTCAATGCCAAGGAAATATTTCAAGTTTTCCAAGTCTTTGATTTCAAACACTCTGCTCAAATACTCCTTCAGTTTAAGAATCTCATGACTATCATCAACATAGACAAGTATAGCAATCGTCTTGATTCCCCTTTTTACAAATAAAGTATGATCATAATGACTTTTTTAGTACCCAAATCTCATAATAGCATCACAAAATTTTTGAAACCAGGCCCTTGTGGATTGTTTTAATCCATAGATAGATTTCTTCAATCTACATACTTTTCCCTTCACCCCTTCTTTTACAAATCCAGGAGGAAGGTCCATGTAGACTTCTTCCTGGAGATCACCATGAAGAAATGCATTCTTCACATCAAGTTGAGAGAGCGGCCAGTCTTTGTGGGCAGCCAGAGATAACAATACCCTAATTATGTTGGACTTGGCTACAGGTGCAAAGGTGTCCTGATAATCAACTCCTTGTGTTTGAGTGTACCCCTTTGCTACAAGCCTTGCTTTATATCTTTTGACAGTACCATTAGGTCTACACTTACTGTATAAACTCATTTGCAACCAACAACTCTCTTTCCTTTTGGGAGCTCAACAATTTCCCATATTTGATTATATTCCAGAGCATTTATCTCCTGAATCATAGCATCCTTCCATTTTGGCTGCAATAAGGTATCAGAAACAGTAGAAGGATGGGTGATAGAATGAAGAGAACAAATAAAACAATAATGAGATACTGAGAGATTGTGATGACACATACTTACTAATGGGATGACGAGTACACGATCTAAGAAGTTTTTTGTGAGCACTGGGTAGATGAAGATCAGAAACAAGAGGACCCTCTTCGAGTAAGGGATCCTGGTCGGTATTCTGAGAAGGAAACTCATTTATATTCTCATGCGCAGTAGCTTCAACGATACTTTTCTTGTTCCTTTGCACATACATCTTTCCCTTTCCATATTTATCAAAGGTGAGTTATTCGCTCTGCTGTGGCTCAATAGCTTCATCATCCACTTCTTCACAATCTTCACTATCTCCCATAGGTAAAGCTCTAAACATCTCAGAGTGCTCTTCATTTTTAAGTTGTTTCTCCTCCTGAAGAGGACTCGGAGGACTAGAAAAAACAGTGCCCTCAAAGAATGTGACATCCATGGTGACTATGACACGACGAGTGAGAGGGCGAAAGCACTTGTATCCTTTCTGAGAGGGGGGATACCCAATAAAAATACACTTCGTGGCCTTGGGATCAAGTTTATTCCGCTGAATATTGGGGATATGTGTAAACACAAGGAACCAAAGATGCGTGGTGGCACCAAGAACAGAGGTTGATTAGGAAACACAAGTTGGAAGGGAGAATGTCCTTCCATAATAGGCGTAGGCATTCGATTGATGAGGTAGGCAGCAGTGAGGACGGCTTCACCCCAGAGATGTTTAGGAACCTTCATATCAAATAACAGAGATCAAGCAACCTCCAAAAGATGCCTATTTTTCCTCTCAGCAACCCCATTCTGTTGGTGGGTATAAGGACAAGTAATTTGCCACACAATTCTGTGAGAATGAAAATAAGATTGGAGAATGTGAGAGGAATATTCTCCACCATTATCCGATCGGAAAACCTTAGCATGCCCATGAAATTGTGTGTTAACTAATCTGTGAAATAGAGAAAAAATAGAGGCAACTTCATCTTTGGTGCGCATAAGAAAGAGCATAGTGAGTCTAGTACAGTCATCAATAAAAGTAACAAAATAACGATGGTCATGAAAAGCAGTAATAGGGGAAGGCCCCCATATATTAGAGTGAATCACTTCAAAAGGAATAACATATTTACTGTCATTCAAGGGATAAGAATTTTGAACATGTTTAGAGAATTGACAAGTTACACAATTAAACAAACGACTATCAAATCCATGAAAATTCTCTGGAAATAAAAGTTTCAAACGACTATTATGAGGATGTTCCAACGGGAGTGCCACAATTTTGCTTCATCAATAGAAACCACCATAGCTGCAGGAGGAGATGCACCACGTAAATCTTGAAAGAGGTAGAGTCCCTTCTCTTCAGTACCATGACCAAGGATCTTTTCCGATTTCAGGTCCTGAAAACACAATATGAAGGAAAGAATGTCACACTACAATGTAAGGAATTGGTAATCTTACTGACAGATAATAGATTCATAGGCATGTTAGGAATTAAAAGAGTAGAGTCAAGAGACAAGGTGCCTAATTGAACACTCCCTTTGCCCTTTACAGGAACAAGGGATCCATCAGCAATTCGAACATGAATAGAATCAGAAGGGCTTGACACAGATGAAAAAAATTTAGTCATACCAGACATGTGGACCCGTAGCCCCAGAATCGTTGATCCATGAGGACTGAGAGGAGGTCACATGTGCAGATCCATAGGTACCTGACCCATCTATGGAGGAGGAAGATGCCTGTCCCTGTGTCACTGTCATGCGCTAAAGGCAGCCCTGGAGATCCTGAAGTTCTCTCTGTAAGCTCTGAAAATCAGTATGGTTACTCTGACCACCAACTGGATGAGAAGGTTCCTTAGTAGAGGACTGGAATGCACGACCTAGAAGGAATTTCGGCTTCCCATGTAATTTTCAGCATTTTTCTCTGGTATGACCCTTCTTACCACAATGAGAGCATAATAATTTCTCTCTTTCTTCATGTGAGAGGGCCCCACGACCTCTACCACCAGATTTGCCTCCACCACGACCAAAAAGAATGAAAGATGGTAGGGCAGATCTCTCAGATACATCACCACCAAGAATCTGCATAAATTGTTGCCTACTCTTCTCATGCTGAAGGAGGGCATACACGGTACCAAGTGGAGGGCACTCCTCTCTTCCTAGAATGTTTGGTTTAACATTCTCATATTCAGGTCTAACCCCTTTTAGGAAGTCAAACACTCTTCTCCTTTCAGTATTTTTAGTAGCCTTCCTGGCACACGAGCTGCACAGTTCTTCTTTGTGATACTGGGCTAGTACATCCCACAAACTTCTCATTTAAGTGTAATACTCTCCAATAGTATTATCACCTTGCTTTATGGTGTTAATTTTGTCACTAACTTGAAACATTTTTGCAAGATTTTGTTTCTGCGAGAATGCATCCCGCACAGCCTCCCATAATTGCTTAGCATCACTAGCATACATAAAAGAATAACTAATATTTGATTACATTGAGTGTAATAGCCATGTCATGACAGTTAGATTGTCTCTTTCCCAATCAACATACTTAGGGTCATCTTCTTTGGGTTTGGGAATAATCCCGTAAATGTAACCCACTTTTTTCTTCATCCCTAAGGACATAGCAGCAGACCGTGACCACGAAAGATAATTGGCCCCATTCAATTTCTTCGTTGTAATTTGTAAGTTATGAGAGATATCTCCCCCACCAATGATCCCGGATTCATTCTCGTCCATGATCAAAATATACCGAGGTCAAAAGATACCAAGCCTGGTTTCAGGCAACAATTCTGACAGCTGAAAGATGCTTACAATGCACCAACAATACAAATTAATTAACTTCACCGGAGAAGAATACTCTTCTCTTCACAGCTATACAACATCACACACCTCACAAAATGAGCTCTAATGGCTGCAGTCAACATGGCTACCATGTTCATAACCATGGAGAACCAAAAAATTTATCGGAAAGCACCAATCTAAGTTGCAGCTGTCTATACAGCAGTTGACCATGAAAAATATCACAAAAAACGTTTAGAAGACTGTTACCAACAATTTGGAGTTACGGAGGATCAATCTGGCATTGATTCGAAGATTTCCGGCGAGAAATAACATCTCCGGCAACGTGGAGTTCAGTTTCCAGCAGCTTTGTAACCTCCAAAAACACTACATCACTTCAGAAGAGGCATCGAAATGAGGTTCTAGGTAGATTTCGATGCCTCACATCAGATCTGGGAGGAACCTAGCTCTGTGTAGTTGCTGTGACGGAGGTGAACCAAGGTTGAAGACGAAGTAGGTTCTCCCTCTTCTAGTGCTCGAATGAAGATGATGTAGAAGAGAAAGTTGCTCAGAATAAAAAACCGAGCAAGTTCTCGGCAATTTCGATGGATTCTGGTAGGGTTCCGGCGACAGCTGATGTTAGCATGACGTCATTGCTGACATCAGCAGATTTCTGGTGACGCCAGCAACAAGGAAAAAAAAATTTGAGGCAGAGATGATCGGTTCCTTGCTCTGACACCAAGACAAAACTATAATTTAGAGTTAGGGTTTAATAATAGAGAGGAAGAAGAAGAAGAAGAGGGAGATATTAGGGTTGAGTCAATGTGACTCAAATCCCAATGCAGAATACTATATATATATCATCTTAGCATATTCACGTATTACATGGTTCCCGAGTTAAGTGAATTATACAACTTAAAATTCACTTAACTACACACACACACACCCATACAATAGAAATAACATCACCAACATCTCTAACGTGGGCACAAACAGAGGCACCCAAGAAAACTGTGGGTGTTCTTGGGTGCAATTAGCGCCACCCTAAGTTAGAAATTAGAGGCAAATAAGCAAATAACCTTTCTTGGGTGCAATTAACACAACCCTAAGTTGTAGGGTGCAAATAACGTCACAAAAAAAAGGGTGCAAATTATATATATATATATATACATAACGGCTGCCCGGATCTTGGGGCGCCCACCCGGGCGCTGCCCAGCGATGTCCACCCGAACATTCCCCCGACCGCCATAACTCGCCCGGCGATTTTAAGAACATTGTAAGCAATAAGTATTCCATGGCATAATGATATCCAATTTGTGCCATGACATACAAAAGTAAGCAATGACATAATGATGTCTAGTTTATTTATTTATTTATTTGTTAAATTTTATGCCATTGCATATGCAATTATGTGATCACAAATGCGAATGGCACAATGTATGGCATAGTATAGCTTATGCCATTTGGCAACATTGGGTGTTGTTCTCCCAATGAGGTGATTCATTTGGATGTCTGGGTCCTTCTCCGACCCCTCAATAGAGGGGTTTCATTATTATGTTGTTTTATTGATGATTACACCCGTGTCACTTGCGTCTACCTCATGAAATCAAGGATGAAACTTGCTAAATTTCAGGAATTCCATTCCATGGTTCACACTCAATATTGTTCATCTATCAAACATTTTAATCAGATGATGGTGGGGAGTATACCTCCCATTCTTTTGCTTAGTATATTCGGGAGAATGACATTGTTCATCAGTTATCATGTCCTTATGCTCCTCGACAAAATGGAGTAGTCTAGCGCAAACATACGCATCTTATTCAGTTACATGTTCCTTATTGAGAGACATGTTTGTGCTTAAGACCTATTGGTCAATGGCCTTACTTACCGTCTATTTTTTAATCAACCATACTCCCTTTCCTGCCCTTCGTCCTAGTGAACCTATGTTTCCCCTTGAACCTCATGTATTTAGGTGTACATGCTTTGTTCAGGACCTCCATGCTAATTGGCGTAAGTTAGATGATTGATTAATTATTTGTATATTCCTCGGTTATGCATGTGTTTCTACAGGATATCGTTGTTATGATCCCAAAACGCATTAATTTTTTACTTCAATGTATGTGACCTTTTTTGAGCTTGTTCCTTATTTTCCTCATCACCCTGAGTCTCCTCATAGGCCTGCACCTGCCATTCCTGCTCCGCTAACACCTCAGCTCATAGGTACTGCTCCCTCCTCATCTCCTACTGCTACTACCCAACCTCCATTACCACAGCCTGTTCATACTCCTTTACCTACTAGGTCTTCATTACAGCAACAACAACAGTTTCACAGGTATGCTCGCAGACATGAGCTTGAGACATCCTCTCTCAGGCCTCATCTTCCCTCCATGCAGGTAGGTCCAATTGAGAGTCTTACCCCCTTGCATACTTCCACAGATTCTATTTTGGATTCTCCCAGTACTCTTGCTCCCCACCAGCTAGTGTTTCTGATCTACACTTGCCTATTGCTCTCTGCAAGAGGGCACGTTCCTGTGATACCTCGTGTCCCCTTGCTAAGTTTTGGACTTTGTCATCCTTCCTGAGGAGGTGCTATGATGGAGGAGATGGATGCTCTTGAGAGCAATTGTACCTGGGATATGATTCGTACCTGGGATATGATTCCTCGACCATCCGACAAGAAAACTGTAGGATGTAAGTGAGTTTTTGGAGTGAATCATAACCCTGATGGTAGTGTTGCACGCTATAAAGCTCGTTTGGTTTCTCGTGGCTTCACACAGACCTATGGTGTAGTTTATGATGCCACATTTGTTCCCGTGGCTAAGCTGACCTCCGTTCGTGTTGTCATCTGTATTGCGGCCAATCAGAATTAGTCCCCGTATCAATTGGATGTGATGTCACAGAGGAAATATATATGAATCCGCCGCTAGGCTTCCTGCTTCTGGGGGAGACTTGGAAAAATACAAACTTAGAAAGTTTTTATATGGTTTGAAGCAGTCGCCTCGTGCCTGGTTTCGATGTTGATATCTATGCTCTAGCTTGAGGGGGATTATTGGATTTTATATATATATATATATATATTATATATTAGTTCTCATGTATAGTTAGAGTGTGTGTGTGTGTAGCACTAGTAGTATGTAGGCTACTAGTAACCGCATAATTGTGTTCTTGTCACTTAGGCAAGCATGGTGACCCTAACTATCTAAGCCATTTATTTTTCACTTTCTTTCCTCTCTTCTCTTGTTCTCTTTTTCTTCTCTTCTCCTACATCAACACCAAAGCCCTAAGACTCCAAAAACCTAGAAAATTCAAGTAATATAAAGTACAAGGTAAAAAGGTGATTAGTTTGTAGTTTATTTATGAAAAGAGAGGTTTCCGACATGTACTTAATTTAGGTTGAACTCACTATGTTTGATTTTGCACAAGCAAAATTCCAGCAAGAGCATTAGGTTGCTACAGTCCAAAACTCTGTATGAACTTTTGAAACTTCCTAATTGGTCTATCCTTGTTGGTAGCTTTTTGGTGGTTTGAGTCTTAGATAATTGCACTTAAGAATGAAGCTTTATATTCTTGAAGTCAAATTCTTTTCTAATAGCATTATGGATGATTACATAAATAAAGCTCCAACCAGATCCATACATACTTCTAATATGCTACTTATAAGACAAATGTTAAATCTTTCATGATCACATGCTTGCATTGGAAGCCTGAAACCTATTGTTGGAAAAATTGGTTAATTCAATTTAGTTCAGTCATTATCTGAATAGAATTTTGGGGACAAATTTGTTGTTCAGGGATTGGGTGGAATTGGGATGACTCTTATTTTTTGCCAAAAAATTTAAATGAATAAAAGTGAAAATTTACAAATTGGTCAATTTTCACTCGAACCCTATTTTGTCTTATGAGAATCTTTATGGTTCGTTCTAGGAATAAATTCAGGATAAACAGATTTGTAAAACTCTAACAATGAAAATGAATGTTCTTTCTAAAGAATCTTTTTTTAATTGTTTGGACAAGCAGAGATGAGTAGGGTTCTCCATGATTCGGGCTTGCCTGTCAGGTTGAGCACTCCATGGGCCAAGTATGGCTAAAGATTCTGGTTTGAGCTAAATCTGAAAGCAGGTCTGGGGCCTAAACCTTGGGCCTTATCAATATTCAAGATGCGCTGGGGAGCAATTTTTAAATATTTTTACCTTGATGTCAGGCCTGAGACGATCAATGTTAGCCTGATAATTTTTTTTCAGGTTGGGTTCGGAGCTTGATATTTTAGCCCCCAGTTTATAGATAGGTTGGACTTCAGCCAGGCTTTTAGGCCAAGTTTATAAGGAGGTGAAAAATTATAATAAAATATGAAAGAGTGAGTGGTATATTAAGAGTAGGAGAGTGAATGAAAAAAAGAAGAAAAAAGGGAAGAGGAAAGGGAGAAGAGAAGGAAGAAGAAGAACGAACCCCAGTAAGCAAAGAGTCCACGGCTCAGGTTCCAATCTAGGCAAGTTAAATTTTATTTAGTCACATCCTTCTTTTGGATTTTGAAAAATAAGTAAGGTTTGCATTTGCTTTCAAATGGTTTCGTGTTCCTAGTTTAAGAGGTAATTTCTGGTTTTATAAGAAATATAAATAATATTATTATTTAAGTAGCATATACAGTTTTGAGTGAAAATACACGTGGTTATCGAATTTCGTTATGATTCTATATGCATGTTTTTTAAAAGAAAATGAAGTTTCTTTTACATTTGTATCTGCATGATTTGCAAAAGAAGTGGATTTCTGAGATATTTGATCCCGCATATGATATCTGATAATTTCTGACATCTGTATCAGTTTCTGGCGTCTGACATCTAATATTTGAAATGATTTCTGATATTTGAGATCTGAAATTTGAGAATCCGATATTGGCATCATTTTTGTGTATTCATATATGGAATACCGAATAAGCACGGAGTGGGAATAAGACTTGGTTACTGAAAAATCATTTAGTTGCCCAGCATCTATCTGTCATTTGTTATCTATTGAGAGCTTGGTATTAGTGCTCTATAGCTACTTGGTAGCTTCTGCTATATATTAACCTAACCGCTAAGTTGGCTCAATATTAATACTATTTTACAAGGAAAGATTCTTTAATGCTCATTTATGTTATACCCTTAATATCTGATTTTTTATATCTGTCGAAATATCTGACATTCGTTTTTAGACAACAGTTCCAGTATATTGGATATTTGTTTTCTAATTTCATTTTACATATGGTTTAGAACTCTGATTTACATATCTGATACCTGTCTACCGTTTTTATTGGAATTTTTTTTTGTTAACCATCTGTCATCAATTTTTCTGGATTTTGAGATCCTTTGCATGTCTATTTTACTTTTGCATCTAGACCACAATGGAATTAGCTTGCTGAGTTATTTTTCAAACACTCATATATATTTTTACCGCAATAAAGTAAGGATCGAATTAAAGAAAATTCAAGGTACTAAATAAAGAAAGACAGATTTGTGAAAGTACTAGTAAGGTACATTTTATTAGAAAAAGGTAAGAAGTGCGTACAATATAAGATGACGGTTATCACTATAATGGTCTGTACTGGACTCCAGTGTTAATAAAAATAGTTTGAATGAAATAAAAATGATTTAAAGTTTATTTCTTTATTATTTATGATATTACTATACTAACCCCATGTTGCCAGGTCCTTTAGATCCAACGAAGCTGACATCTGATATTTACATATGTGGCTATTGGGGCGTGACAAAATTGAGACATTTTCTGCCATTCATAGAAAACTCCCTATTATTTTATTCTGCATTGTCGAACCTTTGTTTAATCTTTTTCTTATATTTTATGCATGTGTTATAAAACTGATGCATTTGCTCCCATTCATGGAAAACTGTCTAGTTCTTGATTTGTAAATAGTAAATTGTTCTCATGGCTTTTGTCATCCTTTCATGCGTACTACTTCCATGCAAAGGGTGGGCTAGTGAAACTATATGAACAGATTTCTAGTTGGTCACTTGTATCTTTCTTTTAAGACAATCATAATTTTACAGGGTCCTACTCTTCGCATTGTAAACATCAACATTTTTCAATATTTTTACTGAATGATACAGTTGCTATACTTAATAGAAGATTTAGAATATGTGAATATTTAGATGTCCCAATCATATTGGGACTAGTTTTGCGAAATATTGAATTCTTTATTCGCTTTGTATAGTCATGAAGCAATTTTGCCCAACTTATCTAATGCGGGGCAAATGCTAAAACCCTAATTATGCGAGTTTGGGATTAACTTCAAATTAAATTGAATAGCGGAAATATTCGAACTTACCCAACCACAGAATAATTTAATGAATTCAATTAAACAAATAGAATATTTCTATTTTAGCGTTTGCATGTATTAAAATTTCCTGATCTAGAAAAACGACTCCGATGAAGGAACTCGAGTTTCGATCTAGTTTAGGGCTCCAAGTGACAATTATGGGATCGTTTCTTGACTCCTCTTCAGTTTGAAAACAAAGGCTCGAAGGATTAATTCATTCAAAAGGGGTAGATCAAAAGATATAAATTAATAAAGGTTTGGGGTTATGGATTTTTATCAAAGCAAATAGAGAACATATTACCAGAAAATAATTAGAGAAAATGATAGAAGAGAAAAATAGGGTTCCACGGCTTCACACCAAGGATTCCGAGGCTTCTCACCAAGGTTGTACATCGGCTTCACACCAAGTCGCACGAGAAATGAAGATTGACTCCTCAGGCTTTGAAAGATTCACTCTTTCGATCGAAAACTCTTCACAAGTCTTCTAGGGTTTGCACAAAAGCGAGCTCTCAATTTTCATTCATTAATCATTTTCTATTACAAAGTTATAAGGACCTTATATAGTTGGCCTCAGAAAAAAAGAAGACCATAAAAAAAGTAAGCACTAAAAAAGACAAGTTTGCCCATAAAAACAAATTCCATCTTTTGGCGGATCTGATTCACGCAACAAATCTCGATCGATTTCTAAAGTTATAAATCGCATGAAGTCCCTGTTCACTTTCGCTCAATTGAAAATTTAGAATCAATTGATCGACTGAGAAAAGCAATTCGCCAAAAGCTATGAACCCCTTGGTCTCAATCGATCGATCTAGTCTCTGAGATTGATCGATCAACCGAAACATGCCCAAAACCTTTAGCTTCCTCCAGTTCTTCAATTCTGAATCCCCTTCCGTTTCTTCCGATGCTGGCCAACCTTTTGCGGTCCAAATCTGACGCGCTTGATCTTGATGTCCCCATCAAGGCCTGGACGTTATAGACTGTTTAATGTTACTGCATTGATCTAAAGCATTTTCCATAGTCTCTCGGTAAGTGCAACAAACATTCACACTATTTATTCGATCGATACATTTACATATGTGGTAGACAGGAACAATTGGATGATAAATATATAGAAACATATTAGAAAAAGTGTCTTTGTTTGATTACTTGGTGATTCATGCATTTTTTATGAGTAATTACTGGGAGGTATTAACATAGAACTGTAGTAGATTTATAGATGAAATGCTTGAACCAATTCTAGTATTTGTATGCTTATGTCAACTTTTTTTTTTAATGTTGAATTGTGTCTTGGCAGTTACTTCAGCTGCAAATGGACTGCATGCTTGGAAAATCATAGAAGATCTGACCAATCATGTTGATATTGTCTTGACTGAGGTAGTCATACCATGTTTATCCGGCATTGCTCTTCTAAGCAAGATTATGAGCCACAAAACTTGCAAGAACATTCCTGTTATTAGTGAGTATTTTCCTTATATCCCTCTCATACTAGCACTTACGTAAAATAAGTGTAGTTTCTTTCTCATAATGCTAGTCAAAGTTGATACGTTTAACTACTACACCTGATGAGCTTTGTGTGCAGTGATGTCATCTCACGAGTCTATGGGTATAGTCTTTAAATGTTTGTCAAAGGGTGCAGTTGACTTTTTAGTGAAGCCTATTCGAAAGAACGAGCTTAAGAACCTTTGGCAGCATGTTTGGAGGAGATGTCAGAGTGTAAGTTTCGATATTCCTTACTTTTTGAGTAAGTTTCCATTTCCTAACAAATTATGGGCATTGTCCCTAGTCATTTCTATTTACAAAAAGTTGTCAGTGGCATGTTTTGCTAAATTAACTCTATGAAGTACCAATACTCTAGCATCTTTTTGCTAGTCTGATATAATGTCAATTGTAGAAATTTTGAACACCTTAAATATCTTCATTTGTTTAGAGATTCCCTTTCACTCTCTTCTTATATTCAACCTTTGCGAAAAGCTGGTGTCAGACTCTTGTTGCTCTTGCTCTTCTATCTTACATTAATTTTCATCCTTATCTCAGTCTAGCGGTAGTGGGAGTGAAAGTGGCATGCAGACTCAAAAGTCTGTGAAATCCAAGAGTGTTGATGAGGATGATGATAACAATAGTGGAAGCAATGATGAGGATGATAATGAGAGCATCGGTTTGAATGTCAGAAATGGGAGTGACAATGGAAGTGGCACTCAGGTATGAGATTTAAGATTTCCTTTTGGGTTATGCAAATGTACCTTGTTTGGAATATGTCCATTAGCTGAACTTCTCCCTTCAAATCTTAAAAGCACGAATACTATTAGCGGTTGTTATATGTAAGTGTGTGTGTGTGTTTGGACAATTTGCATGTATTACACTTTAGTTCAGTTTTTAAGTTCACAAAATTAAGATGCACCATATTTTTCAAAATAGACACTGGTGCATGACCCAACCGACAATGGACAAAAACACATCACAATCCAAGGGGGGGTAGAGTGAAGAGCAAACGAAGATAAAAAAATGCTGTCTGGAAAAGATACAATCCTCCTGCCTCATGACCCTCATCAATCTTCCCCGTCTCGAGGTCCTGAAATATGCAATACAAAGGGAAGGCCACACAATAATTTAGGGACTTTGTAAGACTACTGGTTGACAGTAAATTACCTGTGACATGCAGGAATATCCAAAGTGGAATCCAAGGAAATATCACCAGCAATGTTTTTAATAGCGAAAAGTGCACAATGTAGCGTTTGACACTTCCTCAAGGCGAGGCATAAGCTTCAAGGCATGAGGCGTAAGCCTCAAAATTTTTCTAATATTTTAATTTTAAAAAATATAGATATAGAATAAATAGAAATAAAAAACTAATTTTTTTTTCTTAAAGAAGTGCGCAGATATTTTTGACAAAATTTCTTAAAAAAAGTGCACATAAAAGTGTGCATTATAGTTTGCACAAAAAAAGTGCAAAAATGTGTGCAAATTTTTTAAAGAGAGTGCAAAAAAGCTGCACTACGTAGTGTGCAGATTTTCATTTTACAAAAAACTGCACACAAAAATTCTAGCCAAACTCTAAATTTTGCAACAAATTTTCTAGATAAAAATTGAAGGAAAAACGAAGAGGAAGAATAAGAAGGAAAAATAAAAACTAACTTTGAGCTGTCGTGGACTCGGAAGGCTGGAAGACGTTGGAGAGAGGGCTGCAAGATGTCAGAGAGAGAGAGAGCGTATAGCATACGCTACAGGTTGTAGCGTACTGTTATAGGAGCAAGCGAAGTGGCTAGCCGCAGGGCCACTCGTTACACTTGTGCTCCGCGTGGGGCATTGGTGAATTGAAGTTGGGGCATCGTAGGCGCGTCACCAAGCCATGTGGGCTTCACCGTAGATACTCCGAGAACTTCAGTCGTGGGCCATGAGGGCACGCGACATGGTGGCATGATTGGTTTGCGACGCGGTCGCGACATAATTGCATGGGGGAAGATGTGTAGGACATTGGGGCGTATTGGTGTGAAGATGACATTGTGTGCCACGGACCGGGGGGACGTGTGCCATGGTGGTATGTCAAGCCAATACCTTTGAGGTCCTCCCATTCCTTTCCCCCAGATGGTGTTTAACCCTTATACATAGGGACTATAGCTCATCAACTAGGCGTCATACTACTGGACGTGTCGCTAGCCTGAGTGTGTCACTACCAACTCACGTGCGTGCACGGGCATCCGGACCTAGCTTCGCCGGGTGTGTTGCTTGGTCACTCTTGGGCACACGGGTTGTGCAGCCAAGGACCATCGCGTTTGGGGTGGTTCCGACCACCTCCGCAGTGCGGGTCAACTCCGAAAGGAGGCCGGCCCCATACTTGTCACTGTGTATCGCATTCTTCGCCATACTCGAGACCCGACACTGCTTCACTTTGTGGGAGCTTTTAGGCCGACCTAGCTTGGGAAACTAGTGTTTCCGCACGCGAGTTCACGTCGAAAAGGGTGACTCCATGACAATACGCTATATAGACTGCAACGTAAGCTACAATCACGCTACACATACAAAGCTATATGTGCGAGCTATGTAGCTTTTAGGGTGTTCTATGCCATGAAGCGCGTAGCGTAGTGCCTTAGTATTAGCTATTTAAAACCTTGATCAGCAGTGATAGGGACAGTACCAGAACTAGGGACAGATCTGAGAGATCCATTTGCTATACGTACCTGATGGCTACACTTTTTAGGAAATAGATCCGAGAAAAGAGAAGACTCAACATTTCTGTGATTGGTGGCCCTACTACCCTAGTCCACAGTGAGGAGGAGGCCCGAAGAGCAGGACAAGTAGCTCCTGGATTCGGAGTAAAAGGGGTGCCCTTATATCGGCCACGAAGCAACTGTTGAAACTGCTCCTTAGTCAACTAATATATCGGGATCCATTCAAGGACTCTGAAGAAGGAGAACCTCCCATGAGAAAGGCGAGTAGACCCATAAGGCTTGTCATATAACTCTAAACAATACTCCCTAGTGTGTCCAGTCCTCCCATAATGATAGCATTTCTTGGTGGTGTCTGTGGGGATACTCCTACGCCCGCGCCTTCAGTGTTGCGACCATGACCACCTCAAGAAATATCTGATTTGAAGGCTGATGGAATAGAGGAAGAAGGTACAAAAGACGAGGTCTCTTGACCTTCCTCTTCATTTAGCAGATAGGGCATTGTAGCACTAGGTGTGGTTTTGCTGTCATCAAAGAACCACTGAACTTTGATAATTTCAAATTCAGGATGCAGTCTAGCAAACAATTGAAACTATTGTAGTTCTCCTAAGAAATCTTCTTAGGAGTTATGTGTCCCACAAGTGCCATTGATCAACGGTGAATAAGCTTGCATCTCATCGCACAAATGCTTCAACTGATTGTAGTAGCCAGATACAATCAAATCTTCTTTTTGCAGTCCTCATAATCTCCATTTGCAGCTGATAAATTTTAGCCATATGCCATGTGAGCATAGAGTGAAGATATTGGCCCCATACTTCTTTAGAGGAAGATAGAAATAGTAAGCCCGAAGCAATGGAGGGCTCAATGGTTTGTAGAATCCACGACATAATCAATGAGTCATCGCTCTTCCATTGACATCTTCTTGACATAGTCAACATCATCTTCAGATGGTTTGGGGATTGTCCCTTCAACATATCGCCACCAACAGCAACCCAACAAATGAAATCTTTATAGCTTTTAACCAAAGGATATAAATATCTCCAATCAACTTTTGTATAGTGATTGATGGAGGAATATCTTATGAAAGAGTGGAGGACTTTTGGAATTGAATCCGATCCAGAATTAACCTCCGGCATATTTAACAATCTATCGTTGCCACACTAACCAGAAATCTAGACTCATGACAATAACCGCGATCGACCAACACACCTTGAATACATTATAGGACTTAACAATCCCCAAATTATCAGTAGGTTCCGATTAAAAATAGTAAAGTGCGGTAAAATATCACCACAAACAGTTTTATTAAAAGTTACAACTTCAAGGGGGTGGAAAGCTACTTTTGCTAGCAAAAGGATGGCGACAGAGAGGTGATTCTGAAACAGTGTATCTGGTAACACTGATGGCTCGAGAAAGGTCGGAGAAGGTGGGGCGGGGTGGAGGCAACTTCAGCATGGTTTGGAGAGGAATCGTGCTATGATCACCCGGGAGGGTGATTGGGTCTGCAACTCTTGTCGTAACCTCAACTCACGGATGGTTTGTCACAGGCCTGATTGTGGGGCTCATTGGTGATGTAGCGTGGTAGGAGAAGAAGAGATTCAAAATAAATATCAGAATTTAATATAAAGATGACTCACCTTTTTTCTGCAAAATATAGAACAAAGAGAGAGAGAAGAAGAAGCCCAACTTAGGGTTCTCAGCACCACACTAACACAACCTCTTTTTCACACAGACAAAATAATTTTTATTCACTAAAATCTGATCTGGTCCTTGCGGCAGATTTATAAGCATATATAAATAAAAGCAAAAGTAAAATTCCTAGATTACTTCTGATTTTATCCTTATCCTAACTTACTATTTTAGTTTCCTACCCTATTTTAGGACTCTTAATTACAAATGTACTTAAGGTAATTAACTAATAGCTATTCCTAGTTAATAGGAACTAAACTCAACAAAAATAAAAAAAGGAAACTAAGATTCACATCTCGTGTTCCAGTCGTTGGTTCTCGGTTCACTTGGTCCAACCTTCAGGTGTCCCCCTCGTTCAATCGTCTAGACAGGTTTCTCTACTCCTAGGAGTGGATGGACATCTTTCTAGATGAGAGATTAGAAGGACTAGCTAGGGCTGTCTCGGATCATCGCCCCATTCTACTTAGCTGCGTGTTTCGGAGGAAGGGGTCATCACCTTTATACTTCGAAAATATGTGGTTGCTTGACGACAAGTTTAAAGCGGCGGTTGCTTCTTGGTGGTCCGACCCTACCCCTTCGGGGACGGCAGCATTCCATTTTATCTCCAAACTTCAGAGTTTAAAGGGCCGCATCAAGACATGGAACAAAGAAGTGTACGAGTTGGTTCACATCTCGAAAGAGGCCTTACTTCTTCGGCTAAAAGAGATTGACAACCTTGAAGAAAGCAGGGACCTCTCGAAGGAGGAAAGAGAACAGCGGATGAGTAAGAAATCGAAATTCAATGACAAGTGTATGGCAGAGGAAGTGTGCTGGAGGCAAAAAGCTAAGGTGCAGTAGCTTAAGGCAAGGGACCAGAACACCAAGTTCTTCCACGCGGTAGTTAACGCTCTCAACAAAATCAACTACTGGGGTAAGATTGTTGTTGAGGGTGTAACCTATTCTGATCAAGAGCAAATCAGAGACCATGTTGTCAATTTCTACAGTAATTTGTACTCTGAAGAGGGGCTGGCTCGGCCGGAGCTGGATGGGCTAGAGTTCCAATCCATCTCACAGGATGAATGTGTGGATGTGGAGCAGCCTTTCAGTGAAGAAGAGGTGTGGTGGGCAATCAAGTTCGGCGGCAAAAATAAATCTCCGGGGCCTGATGGCTTCACATTGGAATTTTGTCGCACTTTTTAGCCAATCATTAAATCCGATCTCATGGAGGTGCTTCATGAGTTCCACGCCTTCGACTTCATTAGTCGAAGCCTCAACTCCACCTTCATTACTCTCATTCCAAAAATTGATGGGGTGGAGGAGCTTACCGATTTCCGGCCAATCTGCCTTATTAACTGCCTGTACAGGATCGTCTCCAAAGTTCTGGCCAACAGAATTAAACCATTAATAGGCAAGATCATTTCCGTCAACTAGGGTGCTTATGTTCATAGGAGACAACTAGTGGACCTGGTGGCTGTGGCTCAAGAGGTGATCCACTCGGCTCAACATGAGCATCAACCTGCTGCTCTTTGGAAGGTGGATATGGAGAAGACGTACGACCGTGTAAGTTGGGACTGCCTAGACTCCATGCTAGTTAGGCTCAGTTTCGGGTCTACTTGGAGGGGGTGGACGTGCGCTTGTTACTCCTCGGCCTGGTTTTCCGTTTTAGTTAATGGGACGCCAGCGGGGTATTTCAAAAGCTCCAGAGGGATCCGCCACGGTGACCCGCTCTCCCCTTCCTCTTCAATATGGTGGGTGAAGCGTTATCGGGCCTCATTGAGCGCACTAGGTAGCGACATCTCTTAACGGGAATTCAGGTGGGTTTGCAGGGCTGACATATCTCACACCTCCAATATGCTGATGTTAATGAATTCAGATCTTGACAGAGATTCTTTCAATATATGAAGCTATTTCTGGCCAGAGCATTAATTTGCACAAGTCCGCGATTTTGGAAATTGAGATCAGGGATTCATTGATAGCAGACCTGACTGCTACTGTGAATTGTGCGGTGGAGAAGCTCCCGATTAAATACTTGGGTTTTCCTCTCGGGCTCAGGTAGTCGACCGCTTGGGCATGGGAGCCGGTCATTTAGAGATTTGAGCAACGAATGTCGTCATGGAAAGGAGAACTTTTGAGCAGTGGGGGTCGTCTTCTCATGGTAAAATCGGTCCTATCCAGTCTGCCCATTTTCTACATGCCCATGTTCAAATGTCCGATTGGTGTGATCAATCAGCTCGAGCAAATCCAAAGGAACTTCCTTTGAGAGGGATTTGGTCTAGACAAACGTTATCATCTTCGTAACTGGGATACCTGTCAGTTACCAGTGAGCTGTGGTGGTTTTGGGATTCGCGGTTTGAGGTGGACCAATATTTCGCTTTTGGGTAAATGGCACTGGCGAGCAAGCTCGGATTGCGAAAGTCAAAGTCTTTGGCACATGGTGTTGGCTGAGAAGTATGGCCAATAGATTGGAAACTAGGGCATCAACACGACGACGCACAGAGGTACATCAGCTTCGTGGAAAGGAATCTCTTCTACTGCTGCCCTTTATGCTAGGGGGATCTGATTCAGCTGGGGGAGTGGTACAAGGATTAGATTCTGGGAAGATGCTTGGGCGGAGTGCGGCCCTCTCAAATCCTGTTTCCCAAACATTTTTGCCATCTCCTGAAACCCTCAGGGGCTGGTTACCAAGTTTGTCATGGAGAATCTTTGGGGAACTCAATGGGAAGTCACCACGCATAGGCTCCTTAGAGCTGAAGAGGTGGAATCCTTTTAACGGTTGTTGACTTCTCTCCACAAGCTCCATAGGAATTCTCACCGTCGGGATGTGCAGGTTTGTACACCCTCTAAAGAGGGTAGCTTCACCGTCAAATCGTTCTATCATATGCTTACGCAGCGTCCGTTGATCAAATCTCAAGGAGCTGCGTTGTGGAAGGCGACAATCCCCCCCAAAGTAAAAATTTTCGCATGGACTCTCCTCAAAGGTAAAATTCTCACGATCGATCAGCTCATTCGGCGAGGGAAAGATCTGCCCAACCCTTGTGTGATGTGTCTCCATGGGGAAGAGTCGGCCGCACACCTTTTCCTTCATTGCTTGGTGGCCCACAAAATGTGGAGCGTCATTCTCTCTTCTTTTGGCATGGTGTGGGTATCCCATCATTGACCAACCAGCAGTTTTTGGCCCAGTATTCAGTCACTTTGGAGGGTCAACTGGGGGACTTCTGGATGGCGGGGTTCTTTGCAGTGATTTGGAATAGTTGTCTTGAGAGAAATGCGCAGACTTTCGAGAATAAGCGTAGTGTCACGGGGTAACTTTTTTTCGACGCCTGTGCGGCGCCTCGCTGCCGCTACAGCGAGGCCAGCCTAACTCAGATACCAGTTTTCTCACGAAGCATAACCTAACATTGGTTATCACGCTCGTGCAACATCTCGCTGCCGCGCACAGCGAGACCTCATATCCAACCATCACTCTGATACCACCCGCCTAAAGGACAGGAACTCCCGCAGCGTGGTTGCCTTCACTTGAGGGGAACCCACTCAATGCATCATGTCTAACCGCGACACGCATGCCAGCACCTCAGTGCCACTTGGCCTGTCCAGCTTCACCCTGTGCAAAGCACTAGTTCCTCGCTTTAGACAGCGGCATGCATCTCTTCATGCCATTCAAGCCAACCAACGTGTGTGGTCCACGCGACCAGCACACTTGGAGTAGCATGCCGCTCTTCATGCTCTCCAAACCAAGCATCGTGTGTGGCCTACACGACCAGCACACTTCTGCTCCAGGCCCTCAGCTAGTGTGCGCCACTGTGTCCCACATAGCCCTTGAGTGCCCACGTGAGGTCACCGAACCATGTGCCATGACGCAGCAGGCCACATGGTAACCTCACCCCGGTGACACATGGCATCATGCATGGCCGCATTCTTTGCTGATGTTCAGCTCACCCCTAACTTAGAAAGCACATGCGCTCATCCCGCAACGCAAGGCCCCATGTGTGGGAGAATATCTCCACAGCTCCCTTCCCCCTATATATGGTCCAAAGACCAACTTAGGCAAAGTAGCAGAAAACCCTCAAACCCCTTGGTTTGTCATACCACCATGGCACACGACCTCCTGCCCGTGGCACACACCTGCAAAGGTGGTGTCTTGCCATTAATCATGGCACACGATCCTCTAACCGTGGCACCCAGTGCCATCCTCCAAGCCCACATGGCTTGCGAGGTCACGCATCAGCGTCCCTTGCGACCGTGTCGCGTCCGCATCGCGACCACGTCATGAGGCCCTCATGGCCTCATGGCCTCATGTCCAACATAGCACTGTGTCGCGACCATGTCGTGTCCGTGTCGCGACCATGTCGCAAGGCCCTCATGGCCTCATGTCGCGTGCCCTCATGGCCTCATGTCGCGTGCCCTCATGGCACCACATGGCATACCCTCATGGCACCGCATCACGTCTAAGTCGTGACTGTGTCTCGTGTCAACTCGACACCATATCGGGTCTGTCATTGCACCCAGATGCCGCGTGCCCTCTTAGCACCGCATCACGTGCCCTCTTGGCACCGCATCGCTTGCCATACAAGATAGATGTCGCGTGTCCTCTTGACACCACATCGCGTGCCATCATGGCACCGACTCGCGTGCCTTATAGCACACAGACGTTGCGTGCCCTCTTGGCACCATGTCGCGTACCCCTACGCGGAGCATCGCATTACGTGCCTTATGGCACCAAGACGTCGCGTGCCCTCTTGGCACCACATCGCGTGCCCCTACGCGGAGCACCGCATTACGTGCCTTATGGCACCAAGACGTCGCATGCCCTCTTGGCATCACGTCGCGTGCTCCACCGCGGAGCACCGCATTACGTGCCTTATGGCACTAGGACGTTGCGTGCCCTCTTGGCACCACGTCTCGTGCTCTACCGCGGAGCACCGCATTCTAAGCCCTTCACGCGTCTAGCCACCATATTAGATCGTAGCTTAGTTCGGGTCACCGTCGCATCATGCATCAGGGACTCATGCACGCATCGCAGGGCCACGTGCCTCTGCGCCCACGCGTGCTACACGGCTAGCTTACAAGGTCCGCTTGCCTTCTTGCTAGCTAAGTGTCCAGTTCCAAGGTCGTCATGCCTTCATGCTGGCGCACAGATTAATGAGGCCGTCACAGTAAGCCGGTGGGGATGATCATGAAGTCTGTTAGAGATTGTATGTGGCTATGGGTGACTAGAGGCTGTGTTGGAATTAGGGGTGCACATTCTCCCTGGGACCCAGGTTAGGTGGGGGCCTGTATCGGCTGGACTGCTCCTGCCTTCCATGGTTCTGTGGGTTTCCCTCTTTTTTTTCCTTGTCTTTGTTCTGTTTTTTTGTCTTCTCCTTTGGTTGTTCTATCTTTGCATTGTCCCTTTCAGCATCTTGCTGGTTTACAATATATATTTTTATTATCAATAAAAAAAAAAAAAAAAAGATTCACATCTCGTGCCTTTTGCTCCATCTGGCTTTCCAGCTCTCACAAATCTAGCAAAGTCTTTAAGTTTATCAGTGTCCAAAACCTCTAGTAATTAAATCTCTCCCTTTTTAGTAAGTTAATATCCTAGATAAATTAGGAAACCATCATCACCTAGCCAATAGAAAAGATCCTCAAATGTGTCGATCCCTAGCCCATAAATAAGTTGTGCAGGTTTAGAAAAATTAATCTCATGCCTACTTTTGATATCATGTGGTACTGCCCATATTTCTGGGCCCTTGTTAACTAGTTTTCTTGGGGCCTTGAAATCTGTTTTCTGGTTTTTTTTCTTTAGGGTATTAAATGGGCCTTTTGAAGGTCAACTAAATTCCAGCCTAAATCCTAATGAAAGGTCTTTACTGAACCTATCATTAGCATCTTTCCAACTCCCTTTTCCAGCACCATTACTATACTTTTTAGCCCTTTTTTGGTCCAACAACCAGTCCTTAACAGCACTCCGCAAGCTCTCTTGAAATCTTCATATCTCTTCTTCAACATTGGTAAAATTTCCCCTTTATTGCAGCCATCCAACATAATCTTCTTCCTTCTCAACACGTTTTATTGTTTTGGCGAAGATTCTGATTGTAGATTTCACTTTGAGGTAGAGGGGGACATTTATGATAACATATACAATGAATGTTGCAAGCTGTGGGTGGTGGTATCTATCATTAATGGAAACACATCTTTCATTAATATTAATAACTTTGTACAAACGGTGGGGGAAGGAGAGGAAAAGAAACACACTCACACCCCATCAAAAAAGGATCTTCCAGTGGAATGGCCGCACCCTATGCTTCTACAGATGGAGGGAGGTGGAGATCGACACAAAATTTCAAAAGAAGCCAACGAGACGTGGCTAAGTATCTTCATCCTCCCCCTTACGCCTGGACCAATGAGGTCCTCAGTGGGATCTGCTGTTGCAGAGGTTCCTAGGGGTGGATAGGAGGACGTCGGAGCTCTCCGCCAAAAGATACGCTCGAATCCACGTGGAGCTGGAGGTATCAGGCAAGGTCCCAAGGTGGGAGATGTGTCGGTTAACGGGCATCAGCACCGGTTCTTGGTGGAGATAGAGGACGGAATGGGTACTCATTGGAGATCACGACAAAGTCCCGGCCATGGGCATCAGGGCCATCCATGTATAGGACCTGTTGGGAGCTACTGAAGTATTGCTCGGCAATCCGGGGCAGATTCATGGGATAAGGGGGTGTCAGGCTCGCTGGAGCTCCTGCTCCCAATATTCAAGCAGGGATGACATGGCCTTGCTGCGGTAGGGGAGACGTGGCATGGTGGAATAGAGATGGAGCTGAGCTGGCAAAAGACAGGGCTGAGTTGGATGGGGCAACGACAACCTCTTTGAATTCGAAATTGCTGAGAAGCTTGATGCCCTTAATATAGGGGAAAGGGAAGGCTTTGTCGATCCAACGGTGGAGATTGGAGGTGGGTCGTCGAGGTTGCTATGAACCGTATACAAAAAGGCGCCTTTGGAGAGGCTTGATGCTGCTTGCTACGAAACCACTAGGCGGTTTTCGGCAGGACAAGAGGAGATGAGGACATTGTGTCTAGAGTGATGACAACATTAAATGGGACAGGAAAGATACCCTTAATATTTCCCCTATTGGTTTGTGTGCTGAGCTTTTCATGTCTGGGGCAATCATGAGTGCAAAGCCCAATGAAAGGGGTCAGCGATTTCCTTGCGCTGGAGAGCCTAGTTCCGCCAACAAGGACACGTGGTGGATTGGGTGTGCTCGACGAGCCACGTGGGAGGGGAGGAGTCGGCTTCTAGTTTAATTCTGATGAGGGTCCTTGACTTTTTCATCAATAGGCAACATAGATGTAATGAGGTGGGTGCTAATACATGTACTCAATGGTCGGTAGGGTTTTCGAGGGAACGGCACAATCAGGTTTTGGATTATGGGCAACACACGGCTGCTGGGCATTTTTTGAGTACCCTGTATGGGGAGCAGCACACATGGTACTCGGAGCGCAAAACCCACATAGATGGAGCGATGCCCTTTTGGATGCAGCTGCCCACCCCGCGCTTTCATTCCACAAGGGACCTGCCAAGTCATGGGCCGGTTTAAGGACATTTACTGTGGACCGGGTCACTATTGGGTCCTCTCCAGTTTTGTCCTTACGGGCTTTCCTGTTTTGATTATCGTAATATACCTGCTGGGCCATTTTTGTGTACTAATGTCAATTTGTTTTCTTTGGGTGGTGTGAATTGTTGTAAAATATACAGGGCGGCGAGGGGACTCCGATGGACACCTCACCTACAAATAAAATACCATCCACCACTGGCGCCATGGAATGGTGTCGAAAACAGAACAACCACCTCTACCGTGTTGCCACTTGCCGCCACTTAGGCTGAAAATTGAAAGTAAAAGTGTTGACCCGATATGGGTGGCTGAGGATGAAGAGATGGTTGCACCAACAGACGAAACTATTGATTTTGGGATGAAGCATGGAGTGACCTTCTCGGGGTCTAATGAGCAACTCTCACATGTTTTCTTAATAACCAAAGATAGAGAAGTAAGCAAAAGGAGGGTTTCAAAGTTAGGAACAATAGAGAGCTTGATAGGCTGAAGTGGGGGCTATCATACACCAGATCAAGGTCAAAGCCAAAAAGAAAGGAGGCAGTCACTAAAAGGGAAAGTCCTATCCTCTCCATCGGAGGTCTTCCGGTTTTGGGGTTTGCTCTATTTAGTGTTTTATGATCTCTGTCTCTTGGAATGTGAGGGGGCTTGGGGATCCTGACAAGAAACCCATTGCCAAGAACTTGATTAAATAATGAGATCGGATACCGTTTCATCCTGACAAGAAACCTATTGCCAAGAACTTGATTAAATAATGAGATCAGATACCGTTTCTCTGCAAGAAACCAAATGGGAGGAGACCACTGATCCGAAGGTTACATCAGTTCTTGGAAGTGGTGACTGGGAGTGGGACTGTCTCGATGCTAGGGGGACTGCTGGGGTTATTTCGAAAGGTTGGATGGGGAAAGTGGTGAGTTCTCGGTTCTGCTCTGCTCAAAGACAAGGAGAGCGACCATGTCAGTGTGTTCACAGGGGTGTATGGTCCGACCATCGATGGGTTGCGTGCGGAGTTCCCGTTAGACCTAAGTTTTATCTCTAAGAGATGGGATGTTGGTTGGACTGTGAAGGGAGATTTCAATATGTTGCGTTTATTATGGAGAAAAATGGTGGTACAGTGGATAGAAGAGTTTTGGAGATCTTTGAAGAGTTTATATCGGAGTGCCCCCTTTTGATCCTGGGATGAAAGGGTCAGATTCACATGGGCCAATAGGCAGGAGTTCCCTATATTTCTATAGGTTTGATAGATTCCTCTGCTCTACTGAGTGGATGGACGTTTTTGAGGTGAAATACTGGCCAAACACAGTTTTTGATCATAAACTCATCCGTCCCAACACTCAAATGTATTAGGGGAGAGGGGCGTTCCCCTTTCCGCTTTGAAAATATATGGCTGAAGAACAAGGATTTTAGAAACATAGTTCCGGGATGGTGGAATGAGGGGGGTATTTCAGGGACCCCCACTTTTGTTTTGTCCTCCAAAATAAAAAATTTGAAGGAGAAGATTAAATCGTGGAATAAGGTGTTTGGTAATGTCTCCCTAATCAAGGAGCTTATCCTCAAGGAGATCAAGATTTTTTACGGTTTCGAGGAGTGTGGCCTCAACAGGGAAGAAAAAGATATTAGCAAAGCCCTTAGAATGGCCTACAATCAGGTTTATTCGTATTAGGGTTAGGTTAGAGAGAGAGAGAGAGAGAGAGAGAGAGAAGAATAAGGTGAATAAATTAGTTGGAGCAATGTGCTCTACTAGCCTTCATATTAAGTAAAAATATGCTACATACACATTAACTTACACTACACTAACATTACATATAACACACCAACATATACTAGAGAACAAATACTGAAATACATAACATTGTACTAATTTCAAAGTTTAAGGTCAAGATCCGATGTCATCATTTGAAATGCAAAATGAGGATAATGTATAATTGAAGTAGAGCTTCAGTGTGGTGGTGTTGAAAAATGGAAAAAGAAATTGATGTAATCTCACAGTCAAGTGTAGTTTCAAAGTAATTAAGCATTTGGAAACGTATGAAGGATAGTGACATGTTTTAGAATTTCATGTCAATGAAAAGAATGAGAATAGAAGATACTAAAGCTACTTTGTTGTTAAAGTAAAAACAAGGAGAACCTTTTTGGGTTGCATGAGACACTGTTGATTTTACAGTAAACTGGTCTAGTTCAATAACAATAGACTCCAAATATGGACTACTAATTTGTACAGATATGGGAGACAATAGTGGCTATTGATGGCTCTTTAAGGCCTTTTTGTTGGCGTTGTTTTATAAACTCAATTTTAGTTTTATAAACTCATTTTCTGTATCATGCTATGACGATTGTTTTATCATCAAGCAGTAGTGTTGCCCTAATTTGTACAGAGGTTTTTTAGCCGTTTCATTGTTAAGGTGCCCACTAGCTATCTTATGATGATAGTATAATTTTGCACCTTCTAATATCCTTGACATATAGCTTGGAGGCATGGTGGTCTCTGTATCTGCATTCCCTAAACTAGTTGGTGGAATTACTTAAAAGTGGAGGGTTGGAAGGGGTTCAAGTTTACTCAGAAATTGAAAAAGCTCAAGGAAAAAATCAAAGTATGGAACAAGAAATCTTGTTGATTACTTGACAGAAAGGGAGAGATCCTTTCAAAATTTTGATGCTTTGATTTATGTGAAGAGAGAATACTAAGGAGAGGTTAAAAAGGGTAAACTCAAATTGAAGTTCCAAGATGTCATTCAAAGAGAGGAAATGCATTGTAGACAAAAGTATAGAATTGTTTATCTTGATGAGGGGTACAAAAGGACAAAAACACAACATCCTTTCATGAAAGCTCAATATGCTAAAAGAAGGTTAATTACAATAAAATGGATTATCTAAGATGGAATTATGGTCAAGAAAAAAGAGGATGTTGAGATTGTGATTGTTGAATTTTATCAAAAGCTCTTCTCTATACTCTATAGAAAACTTTGTAAGAGCAAGGCTTGATGGGGTCTCTTCTCTATAGGAAACAAATGGAGTGCTTGGATGAAAGTGTTATTTGGGTGTCAAATTCTCGATTCTCTTAAATGGTAAACCAACTGGTTACTTTGAAAGTTTATGAGGTTTAAGGCGAGGTGTTCCTTTTTTATTCTAAATTGAGTTGAGGCTTTGAGTAAATTGATGTGCAAGGCTGAATCTCTTGGGTATATTGTGGGGTTTGTAGATGTCGGTTTGAAAACATCACACCTTCAATTTGTGGATGATGGTTTTAGGGCTTAGAGTGCATCTAAGCAATAATTATGGTGGTGGGAGTTGGGATGGAGGATGAACAGATACCAATCATTGCAAATATTTTTTGGGTGCTTAATCAAGTTTGGGTTTGCCCTTGGGTTTTGATCCTTCATCTAAGGTGTTTTGGAAACCAATTATTGAAAGGTTTGAAAAAAAAAATTTAGCCATGTGGAAGAGAATTTTTTTCTATTTGGTGGGAGAATTGACCTTACAAAAGCGACTCTCAACAACTTTCTAGTCTACATGAAATGCCATTATTGAAGATCCCAAGCTCTGTGGCAGGTAAATTGGAAAACCCCAAAGGGTTTCCTATGGTGGGACACCGCTTTGTATTGTCTTTCTGTGGTTATATGGAATTGTTAGTGAAATGGGTAGTCATAAAAGATTGTTATAAGTGAGAGGTGGAGAGTTGTTTCTGGTAGTGTTTAGCAGGCACTAAAAAGATGAGGAAACTGGAATCTCTATTCTTGGGAGTTTTAGAAACGGTGTATATCTCTAGAGAGGAAGATGGAGAATCTGGAAGTGAGATCTAAAAGGAACCCTTTCATACTAGCACTTTCTTCGGGATTCTAACCTAAGAGGCTTCTCTTTTGGTAAGGTCTTGCTCCTAAAGTTCAGGTATTTTATCAGTCAACTTTGGATAACATCATCCTCACAGTGGATAATCTTCAAAGACATAAATTCCATCTCTCAAACAGATTTCTTCTCTTGCCTTGCTATAAGATCATGAGAATGGCATAGGCTATTGTTCTAGACTTGTTTGGAATTGCTTGGATTTATCCAGAATCCTTGATCTATTTATGGTAAGGATGGGGAAATAAACAAATATTTGACTTTGAAAGAGAGTGGAAGGTCTTTAGCATAACATACATGAGAAAATAGTGATTGAAATATGGAATTCTCCCGAGCATGCTATTCTTAAACTAAATTTTGATGGCAGCTCTAACAGGTACAGGAGGGGTGGTGCATAATCATCTTAGGGAAGTAGTCAAAGCATAGTCCAATCCCAAAGGGATCAAAGACTCGAATGAAGATGATTCTAGATTATTTTGTGCAGTCTCTGAAGTTATGAGAATCATCTAGAGGGAAATCTTTAGGTGGAAGTTGACTTGGCGAATGTTATCAGATGGATGTTGACTAGAGAGGGATGAAAGTTAATCAGCAAGATCTTCTTGGTATGTTGTGACGACACATTGGACAAGGATGAAAGTTGCTACTTCATCAGTTAAAAGGGTGAGGATACTGCTCTGTAACAACATTTGTACATTGCTTCTCTTTTCCTCTGTCCAATTGTTGGAGATGTTATTTCTGTTGTATGGGTGTGTAGTAAGTAACTTTGGGTGTGTGTGTAGTTAAGTAAATTTTAAGTTGTGCAATTCACTTAACTCGGGAACCATGTAATACGTGAACATGCTAAGATGATATAAATAAAATTTTGCATTGGGATTTGAGTCACATTGACTCAACCCTAATATATCTATTTTTCTCTTTCTCTTCTTCCTCCTTATTACTAAACTCTAACCCTAAATTACAGTTTTTGTCTTGGTATCAGAGCCAACAAAAACCTAACACTAGAAATTTTTACAGCCTATTAAAGCCATCCACGTCTTCGCTGACGTCAACATAACGTCACCATGTTGACGTCAGCAGGGTCAACCTGCTAACCTTTTTTCTCAGATTTTGGGGGGGTTTTGGTCGATTTTTTCTCCTCTCTATTATCTTCTTCTTACTCGAAGTGATTTGAGTGGGAACATGGAATTTCGAAGGTGTTCCTAATGGAGCTCAGGATTGGACCAGGTTGGACTGGAATCACCATACAAGATTGATGGTGTACTCCTTTTTTATTTTTGGATCTATTTTGGTGTTGTTTAATCAATTCTCGTGAATCCCTCTTTTACTGCCCAGCCACAAATCTCCTCCGTTCGATTGTTGATCGCTTTTTCGTCTGGCAAGGTATGACTTGTTTGAAAGCTCATTTCATTTGCAGACTGATGGTTAAAGTTTTGTTGAATTCGGAGTTCATTTGAAGGAGTTATGGATGTTTTAGTGGCTGCTATAGCCTATGTTCGCCTGTTTTTGTCGATCTTTTTTTATGATTGTTAAGAAAACTGTTGCCCAATGTTTTTGAATATTTTTTTGGGATTAATCAATGGACAGTGTAGGCATTCCCCCTATTTTGAAGCTATGGGCCTTTTATTTTTTGAATTGTTTTGATCTCGGTATCTCTTAATCATGGACGAGAATAAATCCGGAATCGTTGGCAGGGGAAATATTTCTCATAACTTACAAATTACTATGAAGAAATTGAATGGGGCCAATTATCTTTCGTGGTCACGGTCTGTTACTATGTACTTAGGGATGAAGAAAAAATTGGTTTACATTTACGAGACTATCCCAAAACCCAAAGAAGATGACCCTAAGTATGTTGATTGGGAAAGTGATAATCTAACTGTCATGACATGGTACTACATTCAATACAACTAAACTTTAGTAATTCTTTTATGTATGCTAGTAATGCTAAACAATTATGGGAGGTTGTGAGGGATGCGTTCTCGTAGAAACAAAACCTCGCAAAAATGTTTCAAGTTAGCGACAAAATTAACACTATGAAGCAAGGTGATAAGACTATTGGAGAGTATTACACTCAAATGAGGAGTTTGTGGGATGAACTAGCCCAGTATCAAGAAGAACTATGCAGTTCATGTGCCAGCAAGGCTAGTAAAAACACTGAAAGGAGGAGAGTGTTTGACTTCCTAAAAGGTGTTAGACCTGAATATGAGAATATTAAATCAAACATTCTAGGCATAGAGGAGTGTCCTCCACTTGGTACCGTGTATACCCTCCTTCGGCATGAGGAAAGCAGGCAATAGTTTATGCAGATTCTTGGTGGTGATATATCTGAGAGATCTGCTTTACCATCCTTCACTTCTTTTGGTCGTGAAGGTTGTGGGGGCCTCTCACGTGAAGAAAGAGAAAAACTATTATGTTCTCATTGTAGCAAGAAGGGTCAAACCAGAGAAAGATATTGGGAATTACATGGAAAACCAAAATTCCTTCCACTGAGAAAACTTCTAATCCAGTTGATGGTCGTGCATTCCAGTCATCCACTAAGGAAACTTCTAATCCAGTTGATGGTCAGAGTATCCCTGCTGCTTTAGCTCCGTCTCCCCATTCATCTGATTTTCAGAGCTTACAGAGAAAGCTTCAAGATCGACAGGGCCGCCTTCAGCGCATGACGGTAACACAGGGACATGCATCTTCCTCTCATATAGCTGAGTCAGGTACCTATGGATCTGCACATGTGACCTCCTCTCAGTCCTCATGGATCATCGATTTTGGGGCTACGGATCACATATCTAGTATGATAGATTTATTTTCATCTATGTCTAGTCTTTCTGATTCTATTCATATTCGCATTACTGATGGATCCCTTATTTCTAAAAAGGGCAAAGTGAGTGTTCAATTAGGCACCTTGTCTCTTTACTCTTTTGATTCCTAACATGCCTATGAATATAATATTTGTCAGTAAAATTATCAATTTTATATTGTAGTGTGGCATTCTTTCTGTCATATTGTGTTTTCCAGGACCTAAAATGGGGAAAGATCCTTGGTCATGGTACTGAAGAGAAGGGACTCTACCTCTTTCAAGATTTACGTGGTGCATCTCCTCCTGCAACTATGGTGGTTTCTGTTGATGAAGTAAGATTGTGGCACTCTCGCTGTGGCCATCTTCATATTAGTCATTTGAAACTGTTGAAGGGTCAAACGATATCCGATTGATGTGAAGTCTTATTTGAAAGCTTATCGATGTAGCACTAGATCGAAACTAGAGTCTATCTTTAGACCTATTTTCTAGATCGAGAAATTCATATGCTAACGGACACTAATTCGAATCAATTAAATTGCTCTAATAAAGTTATTAAATATTTTTATTTGTTTTGGAAATAATTTCGATATCTCCGTTGCTCAATTAAATCTCAAATTGATTTCAAAATTGCATAAACAGGGTTTTAGTGTTTTTTTCCTGCATCAAGATGACTTCTTGATCTTCTTTTGAGTTTCAAATATGAGTGGAGGATCATGCAACTTCTAGGTAGGATTTAAGCTAGAAAGGCTTGAAAATAACAAAAAGTCACCAAATATTCTTAATTTAGGGATTCCATTGGGATTCGGCAAGAGCAGACTTCGGTTATAGGAGACGGTTCTTCAGAGATTTCAGAAGAGATTGGCAGTTTGGAAAAGCAAGTTCCTCGGGTATGGGGGAAGATTTACGCTTATCAAGTCCACTTTTGCATCCATCCTTATTTTCATGATGTCTTTCCTCAGGGCACCAGTAGCGATCATCTTAAAATTGGAGAAAATCGTAACTATTTTCTTTGGGAAGGAGCGGGAGACCGGAAGAACATCCACTTGGTCAGATGGGAACAATGTTGTGAGTCGAAAGACTATGGGGGGACTCGGAAAATGGGTTTGGAGGTTCGGGGAGGAGAGGTAAAGAGAAGGCCTATGGCACCAAATTGTTTCGGCAAAATACGGGAGGGCCAATGGGGAAGTCCCTAACTAATAGGGATCGACCTGGTGGAAGACCATCAACATCGAAACTCAAGAAATTTTAAATGGAACTAAGTTCAGCTGGGGAGGTCGAAGTAAAATTAGATTCTGGAAGGATTTGTGGATCGGCGGTTAGCCCCTTTTACAAAGGCTTCCAACGGTGTTCATGTTGTCTGAGGATAAGGAAGCAGTCCTGTGCCATTTTTTCATTTCGTCCGAAGGTAGGGGGGAATGGCAAATCCAATTAAGACGTCCTCTAAGAGACTGGGAGAGATCGGAATTTCTAAGCCTTATGGAGCTGCTAGGGGAAGCTACCCCAATGCTTCTAATATGGACTTGCTCCAAGAAAGGTAATTTCTCGGTCAAATCACTACAATCTTCTCAAGCTGCGGGAAAGAGGGACGGTCGCTAGAGAGACATGGACAAGGATGTGGAAGATCAAAGCCCTGCCAAAGATAAAGAATTTTGTTTGGTTGGTGGCTAAAAAGAAAATTCTGACGAGGGACCAATTGGTAAGAAGAAATTTCCCGGTGATTAACAAGTGTATGCTTTGTATGCAGGGGAATGAATCGGCGGCACACATTTTCTTGCATTGCCCGTTTGCGAGATCCATTTGGCATAAAAAAATTTCGATCTTCAAGGTTGAATGGCTTTTACCACATTGGCCGGTTCAAATGATGGAGATGTGGATAGATTTCAAATTCGAGGATCTGAGAAACGATATCTGGCCGCTCACGATTTATGCGGTTTTCTGGGCCATTTGGTTGGAAAGAAATAATATAATTTTCAGCTAGCCAATTTTCTTGGATGGTGCATGCACAAATTTTCATTAATGATGACTCTCAATCATCAATGCCCTTAATTTGTGTTAGTTTACAAGGTTGACTCATCCTAAGGTAAACAAAAGGCTCTCTTATAGTTGGGATAGTCAACATTCTCCTTAGATGGAGGGTTGAGGGTTATCCATGCCCCCCAACAAAGCTCATAACTACTTGAGATGCAAACTCTTTAATCTAAGTGCACTGGATCATGTGAGATTCCAGATCAATTGAATCATAGGTTTATAGATTTAGAGTGGGAGAATTATGACTTCTTTTTAATACAAAATTGTTCAATTCAGCCTTGGTCTTTAATTTATATACTGAACCCACAAAGAGTTCTAATGTGAAATAGTTTATACCTAAACTTGGTGTTAGTGAACCTTAGACAACTAATTTGGTCAAAGTAGGTGATATAAGGGATTTTACTCCAAACTTTCCTATATATAGTAAATCAAATTAAAATGGCATTCAAGAACGCTGTGGAATAAGGTGTGTATGACGATTTTGGTTTGTTACAAGCTCTGTGGCCAGAGATTGGGATATCGAAAACCTATTTGACTGTCTCCATGACTTCACAGAAAAACCCACAATGGCAGTACCCTTATCAAAAAATTTGATGGGCCAAGGGGGGGATCTTGGATGTGAGATTTCAGATTTGATGTTAGGGTTTTTTTTTGTGTGTGTGTGTGAGAGAGTGAGGAAGGGAAAGGGGATTCTGATTGCTAGGGTCTTAATGTGAAAAAGGGCAATTAAGTCATAAAATTTTACTTATATTGAGAGGGAGCCCAGAAGACAAGTATTATAAAAAACATATTATAATAGAGGAAACTGTAGTTTTATATAGACACTATTTTAACAAATTTATAAGGTGAGAGGGGTTAGGCGACCCCGCTCGCCAACCCCTGGCTCCGCCCCTGCTTCTCTGAGTGCTTGGCATGCTCCTTATATCAACGTCTCATCTTGATTTTTTGAAGAGCCTTTTATCTTATTTGAAGATCCATTTGTTGGGATGTTGTTCTCAAAACTGTCCCAACATCTTTTTAAGTCCCTAAAGAGGACTGTATATCTTTGAAATGCCCATTGTTAAAAAATTGGCGACACCATTGTTGATCTTCAGAAGAAATTCAGAAAAAAATCAATAAAAATATCTAGATTAGCTATTGGTTGCTTGTCACGCATGCAAAATATATATGCGTGATTATTCCATGTCACCCAACAGAAACTCAACTGAACGAATTATGAAATTTAGTCATTCTCCATGAATATTGTGGCGGAAATGACAGATGGAAACATGTTGACGATACCAAAGTAGTCCTAGGGTGCATTTGGACAAGCTCTTTGCTAGCACACTCCAGCTCCCCTCTTGCTCCCCATCAGAGCAAGTTTTATGTGGTCTGGCGGGGAGCTTATTTTTCACTTAAAACAACTCCCCACTAGTCCAAATGGGGGGGAGGGGGGGAGCTGATTTACCAAACATGCTACGGGCCTCGAGCACAATGGAAGGTTGACAAAATTGCCATAACCTTATTCTAGTTCTGTTTCCTAAATGACATCAGTAGTCTTTATTGCAAAATCATGGATGTGGTGCTGCAGTTTCATCTACTACTGATCATGAGTATCATACTGGTGTTGCTTTGTGTGTGACTTGGACAACGGTTTTTTGCATGACTTGTACGAAATTGTTTCTTATCACTGAAGAATTTAATACTGGTAATCGTGTTTTATGAGTCAAGGCTGGAAGAATCTTCAACAACAGTAGCTTGAATAAACAAAACAAGTGCAACAAAAAAGTCTGATACCAACCATTATAAATAGTTTTCTTTTCCTGTCTGTAGTCTTCTGGTACCCTTCACTTCATTGTTCTTTTCTCTTTACTAAATCAATCATGTATTGTGATCGTGCAATCTAATTTGACTGTTTAGCAGAAACTCAACTACCATTGCTGAATGCTGATGGATATCAAGTATATTTTGTTCTCATTTCAGAGTTCCTGGACAAAACGAGCAATAGAAGTTGACAGTCCTCAACCAATGTCACCATGGGATCAATTGGCTGGTGCGCATGATAGTACGTGCGCCCAGGTTATTCACCCAAACCCTGAAACCCTCTGCAACGAATGGGTGCCTATGGCTGCAACTGGGTCCTTAGAACACAAGGAACAACTTTGGGGTAATTTTTAAAATGTCTTTCTATGCATCAAGCTCAGGCTCAGAATTGCAATGTGATTTTTAGCACTCTTAACATGACTTTTTCATCTGTCATACAGAAAATGTTAAAATGGGAAAGGACCTGGAGATAGGAATACCTATGAATTCAGATATACATATTAAATCATATCCAAATGAGAAGGTTTCTATCAATCTAACAGGCCCAAAGCAGGACAAAAGGCCAGAAAGGGACCCCAAGGTAGAAAATGAGAAATTAAATGAAAGATTGCTGGAACTCAACAGAAGCTCTCCAACCAGCGAACTTAGAGCCCATGCTGTTGATCTGATTAGCACTATCACCAATGGTGCAAATGCTCAGATGGAGGCCGGAGTTGGTGAGGGTCTCAAGAGCCTCCCCAAAAATGATCACACCATTTATGATGCTAAAGATTTTCCTTCCCTTGAACTGAGTTTAAAAAGGCAGAGATCTGTTGTAGATGACCAAATTACCACTCATGATGACCGAAATGTTGTGAGACGTTCGAATCACTCCGCCTTCTCAAGGTATGAAGAATAAAATCTAAAAATTTGAAAATGTCTTTTACTTCTTGTAAAATAAAGTTCAATAAAGACATTGGTATTGATATAAACCTATTACTGTGTAGGTACAATACTGCTGCTGCTGCTGGTTTTACTCAGGCTCCTACAGGATTTGGAGGAAGCTATTCTCTACCACTTGATAATAGCTCAGCAGTGAAGAATTTTCCATCTAATCATGATGTCTTTCCTCTCAATCAGCGCTCCAGCAGCAGTAGCAACAACAATGATATGGGTTCCACCGCTAAGAACGTACTCACCCATCCAACAGCAGCATCCATTTCGACATCCAAGAGTCTGCGCTCCTCTGCCTTCCAACCTTCACAGCACAGCCGTAATAATCAACCTCAGCAACTCATACCAGAAAAGGTTAGTGATGTGACAACAACTGTTGATGTGGTAGAACAGACTACAGGGGCCCACGGCCAGGTCCAAGTACAACACCACCATCACCACTACCATCACCACCACCACCACGTCCATAGCATGAAGCAGCAGCAACAACAAAAGCTGCCACCAGAGGACAATGACTTGTCAGTGGAAACCATGGCGACACCCACTCAATGTGGGTCATCGAATATGCTCACTGTGCCCATGGAAGGTAATGCTGGAAACAGCAACCTGAATGGCAGCATCTCTGGTAGTAGCCTTGGGAAGAATGGTCAGTCTGGAAGTAGCACGGCCACAATTTCTGGAGGGGTGAACATGGAAAGTGATAAAGGGCTCTCTGGAAAAGATCCAGCTGTTGTCTTAAGCAGAAGCGGAAGCGGGGTTGAACAAAGCCGATTTGCACAGAGAGAGGCTGCCTTGACCAAATTCCGGCAGAAGAGAAAGGAGAGGTGCTTCGAAAAGAAGGTATTTAACAGTTTTTTATTTTTAGAGGGCCTTCCCATAGTTCAAAAAATCAGGGGGCATTGCTTGGTGCATTGGTAAAAGGCTTAGGCTGTCAAGCGTGAAGACGCACATGCGGATCCGGGAGCAGCCACTTTATGTAAAAATACCAAAGGTTAGGTCTGTAATCTGTATCCCGTCCCGCCCCTCCTAGCGCCCTGCATGTACGGGACTAGTACTGGGTAATGGCCTTTATTTTCCGCCGTGGTTTAAAAAATTCCAACAAACCATACTGTAAATCGCCTGATAAATATCTTTCCAAGCGGTTCACGATATGATTTGCCAGGAAAAGAGAGTTTTATTCTATCTGCATGTACGGGACTAGTACTCGGTAATGGCCTTTATTTTCCACCGTGGTTTAAAAAATTCCAACAAACCATACTGTAAATCACCTGATAAATATCTTTCCAAGCAGTTCACGATATGATTTGCCAGGAAAGGAGAGTTTTATTCTATCATCATCATCTCCTTGTCCCGCTAGTCATTTTAGTCAATCATCGCCATGTCCCATCTATTTGGTTTTGGATGATGAGTCGGGTAATAAATTGATCCGAGGTTTTATTCTATGGGAACCATAGCAAAACCTCCCTAATTTTCAAAAGGGATCAAAACGATCGTCGCACCTCTCGAGTCTTGAAAAAATGATAATAGTCAACTTCACCAGCTGCATTTGACCATTTATAGTTAAAAGTCGCACCATTCATTCTGTAAAATTGAGAGGTGGTGAAATTGTTCTTCCTTCTTCTTTTGAACTTTAAGGTTGTTTTATATTCCTCCCCTCTGGTATACTTTGTTTTCCCCAAATTGTGGAAGATTTGAATGGCATTGGGCTTTTATTTGCCTCGGGTTTTCAGGTCCGATACCAAAGCAGGAAGAAACTGGCAGAGCAGCGGCCCCGGGTGCGCGGACAATTTGTGCGACAGACCGTGCATGACCACATGAGCCAGGACGCAGATGCAGACTCCTAACAAAACTTATGGGGATTGTTGTGTGTACATGAATGAGCTTAGGAGTAGGAATTTTAGATTCTGTGGATGGAGGGGGGTTGCTTGGTAGATATGTAATTAATATTGAAAGGGAAGATAATCCATGTTTTGAGAACTCAAAAGGATACCTCTGTATGACCTGTGTTTTCTAGATGGTACTTCTGTGGTCACCCTCAAAATGGGTGCCCTGCCTGTGTCCTCTAATAAAGTTAAGTTGTTGAAAAGTGTTTTTATATTTGGTGGTTGCATGAGCAGAGAAGAGTGAGGCTCTTGTAGCTTTTCCTATCATTGTGAAAAGATTACAGACTCCTCACAAGCTTACTCCAATTTCAGAAACAGTGTAATGGTTATTTGCCTTAGGATGCCACATAAAAAGTGCTCACAGATCTCAGGGATGATCAACTTATTTCTTCTGAATCTTAATTTTGAATGCATTCTCCCCCTAATACTTTTGCCCCATTGGTGTATGGGGTTAATGGGGCCGGCTAACCTATATCAATAGACATGCCACTCAAAAGTACAATTTTTTTTATGCCATGTTGCATACAATTTTTTACCAATCTAAGTTATCCACGGAGCATAACACTTTGTAACCTTAGCCTAAGAAGGGTGCACATAAGATAATTAGAACCATTATCCAGGCAATTTAATATAGGCCCTTACTCGTGAGTCCATATTGAAGTGCTTAGATTAGATGGTGTGAATTATCAATGCTGGCATGGGATGGGATGGTGTGAATCATCAAGATGGATGATGTTCGTTCTTGGGCTAAGTGAAGTTCACATGACATCGAGACACCCGGATGAAGCGGATTGATGAAAATGGGTGTCATGTGGCAACACGGCCTAAAAGAATGCCTTTGAGGGTGTTTATCAATCGATGTAGTTGATCGTGGTCAATCTACAAACGAGAGCTGCTATCGTGCACTCGCACAATATATTTAATGGATTTTCTTAGAGCACATCAATCTGGGCTAACTGCACACCAACTAATGAAATAAATATAAGTTATCTATGTTTGAGGGATGTTAGGTACATACCATTTTTTTTTTAATGCAGACGAATTGATTTAACATTCATTAGGTGGTGTGGTGTGTTAGGAATTCAACCACACACCACCATACTCCCTATTGCCTATCGCTATGAATATGGCAAAAGAAAAAGACGTAATAACAATCACTCACAACACAAAAGGATTTACATGATTCACCCAATCTAGGGTTATACCTACGGAGTATATACACTATATTTATGAACGTTTATAACACACCACGCTCCTCTCTAGTACACTGTCAATTAAGATCTGACTTGATCTTCAATAGCCAACACGCTATTAAACCAAGGGCGCGATCCTTCAAAGAACATAAAAGAGATCTACTAGAAGATAATAACGATTGCAGTAGAAGAACGGTTTTAATCGGATGCTTCGATCTCCAAGCTTTTTTTCAATACATTGCCTCTCAAAATATTCATCAGTTTTCACTCTCTCAAGGAACCCTAGAATAACCTTCTGCTAATAGGTTCCTTCTTATATTAGGAAACTTTGACTATAAATCTTCTAAAATAGCCATGAGTCAAAAATCGCGAAACTAATCCGCCCAGAATCAATCGATTGTTTTCACAACTTGATCGATTGATTTCAACTCGAGAGTTTGCCAAATAATTTATGCTTAGGATCGATCGATCGATTTTACAGCTCGATCGATCGATTTCAACCCATGAGCATACTGTTTATTTTCATCAAGAATCGATCGCTCACTCCCAACATCGATCGATCGATTGAGCCCAGAGAATTCTTTAAAGTGTCTCAAAACGTACAACTGGGATTGAACCTAATCAACAATCTCCACCTAGGTTTCATCCTCAACCGCGTCACTGCCCCAACGAACATCAACATTTGCATCAAGTGTTGATCAAGTTTGGCAATACCTAAACTTATTTTGTATAACCGGCTTAGTCAACATGCCGATTGTGCTTTCTTTCGTATCAATCTTCTCAACCGATACTTCTCCATCTTTTATCATATCTCTGATAAAATGATACCGAACATCTAAATGTTTTGTCTTAGCATGAAAAACTTAGTTATTTGTAAAGTGAATGACATTCTGATTATCGCAGAAGATATCGGTGCTTTTATCAACCTTACCAAATTCACTGACCAAATCCTTAAGTCATGAGACTTCCTTAACAGCCTTTGTAGCTGCTATATATTAGACTTCTGTAGTTGACAACGCAACTATCCTTTGAAGCATAGACTTTCAATTGATCGCTCCACCTGTTAAGACAAACACGTACCCTATAGAAGACCTTCTGTCAAAGTCACTAGCATAATCGAAATCAACGTAACCGTAGAGATATAACTCGCATATATCTCCACCTTCAAACATCAACAAGTTTGCAGTTGTACCTTTTAGATATCTCAATATCCATTTAACCACAAGTCAATGCTCTCTTCTCGAATTAGACATATGCTTGCAAATCACACTCAAGACTTGTGCTAAGTCTGATTGTGTACTCACCATGACATACATCAAGCTCCCAACAACATTTGCATATGAAATATTCTTCATGTATTCTCTTTCAACATATGTGGAAGGACTCATCTTCTTTGTGTGCTTGAAATGCTCTGTTAGAAGAGTTGATACCAACTTAGTATCACTCATATTATACTTCTCAATGATCTTTTGTATAAAAGTCCTTTGAGTTAATCAAAACCTCTTATTCTCACAATCTCTTGTGATTTCCATAACTAGGATCTTATTTGCGAAATCAAGATCCTTCATGTCAAACTTCTGTCTCAATGATCGTTTCAATTTATTGATTTCAACATTGCTTTCTGTTGCTATCAGCATATCATCTATATAGAGAATTATAAAGATTCTCTTCCTTTCATAGTATTCTTTACAGTAGACACAACAATCATACTTCTCCCCTGTGATATCTTATGCTCAACATATATGAATCAAACTTCTTGTACCACTACCTTGGTGCCCGTTTGATACCGTATAAAGATTTTTTCAATCTGTAAATGAGTGATTCTAACTATTCTGTTTCAAATCCTTTTGATTGTCTCTTATAAATCTCTTTCTGAAGATCTCCATGGAGGAAAGCGGCTTTTACATCAATCTGTTCTAGTTTCAAATCTTTCTGAGTAACAATGGCCAACAACATGCAAAACGATGTGTGTTTCGCAACCGAAGAGTCCAAAATCTTCTAAAATAGCCAAGAATCTAAAATCGCGGAACTAATCCGCCCATAATCGATCGATCGATTTCAACCCAAGAAGTTAAAATTATCGGCAGATCAATAATCATATTTTGATGATGACTGGTGACGAAAAAAAGAAGTTTAAAACAAGAAATAAACTAGTGTAAATGACCTTGTGCTTATTTTCATTAATGTGCTTGATTCCATAATGGAAAATTATAAATAGTAGACAATTTTTGATAGACAATGTTATAGAGAGCTTATGTGGCGTAATGTTATTGGTTGTAATGTTTGAGCCCTACTATGTTTGCAGCCAATTATATTGTGTGGCATAAACTGCCTCCAAAATTTTCTATAAAATATTATCCATTATATAGCAGTGTCTTTCCATAATTTTAATTAGAATTTGTAATGGGGGTTGAAATACAGGAATACACACAAATATTATACTGTGGACTATGGATTACCTGTAAAACATTTATCTAGCGACCTATGTCATCCAACGGTTAATATTATAGTCTACAATTTGGATACTTTGAATCTCTTTAAAATATTATTTTTATACTTCAATTTATGAACTATCACTTTTACGTGGGAATTATCCACATCTTAAATCATTGATGGTGTAGGATCATTTAATATTTAACGACGGTTAGGAAAGCCTCGTCCTTATAAAATTGAGCAGCATTCGCAATGGGAGGCATTTAATGCTTTTCTTTTTAGAAGAAAAAAAACAACAAAGCGTGGAGAGCTTTTAATGCTGCCTTTAGTTTGACAAAAAAATCAAGAAGATCCCAAGTGTTGACTATTGAGGGCTTTAAAAACAAGTAAACAAGTCTGCTGACTTTTTTCTAGTGCAATTCCCATGATACCGTCAAGGTTTTCATTATCGCCGATACCATATGTATCAATATCTTCCACGATACCGTCAAAGTTTTCATTATCACCGATTCCATACATGTCAATATCGATTTCTCTGCAAACAGATACTGGTGCTACCCTGATACCACTAGCGGGGTGGTATCGGTATCAAGTATTGGTATCCGTCGATATTGCACCGTACCAATCGATATGTATCAAGTATCGGTTGATATTATTGAACGTAAATTAGTCTCACATTCGGTAAATCATAGCCTTGGCTCTTCCCGTTCCATTCATTGTCAATTGATTTTGAGTTGGATGCATAAATTTATCGGATACAGATTGAAAATAGACCCCTTAGTTTCAAATTTTTTTATTATTTATTTTTAATATGTCTCATTCGTGTAAAAAGAAAAGAAATGTAATAGTTGCTTGTACTTTTATGATACACCCATATATTTTAACTATGACACTCTTTGGGTTAAAAAAAAATTACCGTATCGGCCAATGCTAATACGTATTGGTGGTATGTTTCAGTCCTCTTTAAACCAATGCCCGGTACGGATACCCGATTTTATACCTTGGTTATAGTGATACCTAAGCAAGTTATCAAGCTTCGGTATCCGGTATTTAGTGGTCCAATATTTGGAAGGATATATATAGGGTGATAACTGATACCGACACTATCGGCTAGTATGATCAATATCAACTTTTTTTATACAAATATATATATAAATTACAATATTAGCTAATATTGTCATGATATCGATCAGTACTATGATGCTTATCGGTCGATACTGCCCGATACTGGCAGAAGCCATCGATATCAGCCAATATGATTGACTGCTAATGATATCAGTTATGTATCAGTATCAGCAATGATTTAAATCCTAAATATATTGGGCAGGCCTCCGGCCAATACATATTGAGTATATGATATATATTGGTCAAACCGGCCAAATACCATTGAGGGTGTTTTCGGGATAGAATATATCTAAAAATAATTATAAAATAATTATTTTGTTCGATTCATATCGATTGATAAGACTTAATATGAATTGATATTTTATTGATGTCAGACGATATTTGACCCTATATCAAATCAAAGATAATATGTCTCGTGTAAAGACTAACCCAATACATATCGGCCAATACGTATCAGATACACCTAATAAAACAATGAATATCAACATCAATTTAGCCAGAAACCGATATTTATCATCAATACATATCACTATTAGTCTATACTTGATACCGTGAGTCTAAGGGCTGCCACTTTAGTCTGCACCCTTTTGACTGCAATTTATTTTCTTCCAAAATTTAAGTGCATACATAAGATGGTTAAAATCCTCTATTAAGTGATTTTTTGATTCACTATGTTTGAATATATGAATTACTATTTTAATGACTTTAATTGCTTTTAAGTCACAAGCCTAATAATTGGACATTCGTCGATTAATCCATGTAAAAGGATCATATGGCAGTATTGCTTCAGAAAAAACTTGAGCGACCAGTATCCATTTTAGAATTCAACATATAGACACTTGGCAAGTCTGAATTGGTTGCTTAACTAGGTCTTTAAGAAAAAGTGTAAAATGGACAATATGGACTATTCCTATACTTGATGGATTTAATCATCATTTAGACTTACCACATCTATTTAGAGTCAACATAATGAAACCTATTTCTCTATTTGTTTCTTATCAGTGTTAAGTTTTCTGTAACTTTGCAACCCCTTATATCTCTTCTGACTGTTTTCCTTTAAATCTTCACAAATATTCATTTTCTCCAATTTTCTTGTGCTTGTAGCATTTTAAGTTTCCATATCTATTATTAGCCTCCAATAGACGTTCCCAAACCGTATCAAACGATAATATGTAACTTTTCCTTTATAGTTGTTGCTTTTACATTTTCTCTTATATATTTGTTTCGAATTTTTTTATTTTTTATTTATTCCAATCCACACTCCTCTTGACATACGCATATGAGCCATATGAACTATCTTCTAATCCTTTTTCCTAGGCCAATATTTTATATCATATAATATGGCATGTTTAATCATATTATAAAATTGTCCATCCAACTAAGTGAAATTCTTCGGTACATGACTTGGTTGTTTCTATTTCATCCAATCAATATTAATCTTATTTGAGATTTCCTTCATACAAGCTCTTCAAATAAAAGTATAAAGCCCTGATTAAGAGTATTCCTCTAACCAATAAAATAAATAAAACATTCCTCTTTCTCATGGATTTGAGAAATGTAGAGGGTAGTTTATTATTTTGCAAGACTTCAATAATTTTTATTTTGTGTATTATATGTTGAAAATCAATAATAGTCACAGGATCACTTATAACTAGTAGGAGTGACATAATAGCCTACCCATCCCTTTCCCAATAAGGGACTTGAGTGGACTTTAAGGCACTACATCTGAAGAGTCTATAGTCTCTGTGGTATGACATCTTAAAAAAAAAATTAATAAGAAAAATAGCTAATCAAAGCCAAGACTGCGATTTGAAAATCATAATCTAAAAATTAAGATAAAAGATTCAGATAAAAAAGAGAGATTTCAATCATATAGTTCAAAGCATTACCAAGGATCAAAATTTCGATTGAAATGACCGAAATTTTAGCCGAAATTATCGATTTCGAACCCATCGAAACTAAAATTTTGGATCAAAATTTCGATCAATCTTGTATGGGGATCAAAGATCAAAATTTCGGCCGATAATTTTAATCCCATACAAAAAATGACCAAAATTTTGGTCCCATATGGTCGCTTCGGTGGAGACCGAAACCGATAATTTCGCCCGAAATTTCGGTCATTTCGACCGAAATTTTGATCCTTGATAGGGATCAATTTTCGACAGAAATTTTGGTTTCAGTCTCCTTTGAAACCAAAATAAAACTCTAAATTTTGATCCTTGAGCAGTACATGATAGAGGCTACTTTTAAAGGCGACTGCGTTGATATGAGAGGTTCAACGTCCAATTACAAAAGCCCTCGCAAGAAAGGATGAATCTAAATATTCCTACTACAATAAAATTTGGCGCGCAAAGAATCACCGATACTGGCCTAAAAGAACAATTAGAGCAGAGAATATCAATTGCATTATAAGGTTAAATCGAACAAGTTTGAAATGTAACATGAAACTTATTAGTTCGAAAGCACAGTGGAAACCAACAAAATCCACAGACCACCCAATCAACACCAACGCCTAATATCTTCCTGTACTTTGGGAGTAGAAACTGCATCAATTAAGAAATTGTAGCCTTACAATAAGAATTAGTTAATCCATGATTATATCATAAAGTTACAAAAGTTATAGGCGTGAATCAACCTCCTAAAACGAAATAAGCACAAAGAAAGAACAATAGATCAGACTAAGGATCAAAATTTCAATCATATTTTGTATAGGACTCAAAATTTTGATCAAATTATCGGTTTTCGGCCGAAATTTTGATCCAAATTTTTAATTTTCGGTTTCGATCATGCCCAAAACCGAAATGTTATCCAATATTTTGATCCTTGGATCATACCAGTCCCAGTGGAAGCTTTTGAATCATACGATGAAGATATTTTGTCGCCCGAGTCTTTTACACCATTAGATTTTCAAATCACACGACACATGACAAAATCATATGCCACGTGTCCTGAAAAGTAACTCGCAAACCAGCCACTTGGCACTCGGGTAGTATACCTAATACCAACTGGTTTGTTTGACAAGTGAGTGAGCGCGATACGCCCAGACAGCCAGAAGCCGCACGCGCACAAAACCTAAACGCGGTTTGCCGAAATTAAAAAGAAGAAAAAAATACAGACGAAAGAAGGCTCGTGCCTTCGGCAACAACGCCCCAAGGGAACGATTCCAAAGACATGTTTTGGAATCGAATCAGGGGATGCATAAAACCAGAAAGCAGATCAATAAACTTATTAATATAAATCTGTTTTTCTTTTCTTTTTTGCAGACATTAAATTCAATATCTATTATGCATTTAATATAAAAGGAAGCCCATTTTCTTTCTTCCTTCCTTCTCTTATTCTTCTCTCTTCTCATTTCTTTAATATTTTTTTTTGAAAATAAAATTATAGAAATGGGTTGGTTCCCCTGCTCCGGAAAATCCAGCAAGAAGCCTAAGAAGAAACCTGATGATCATCAGATCACGCCCTCTTCAGGTACTTTTCGAGCTAACCCAGAAAAAAAACACCCTTCAATCTGTTTTTACTATATTTTTTGTTATGATGATTTAATGCATTTTTTTTTGTCATTTGGGTCTGTGATAAATTGATCGAAATCGGTGTTTTTATTTCGACTATTGTTAGGATCTGATTCGATTCGAGTAGAATATTGGGTTTCTTCGTGCGTGTGGATTTATTCGATGTTTTGGATTAGGTTAGAACTAGTTTGTTATGGTTGTTTCGATGTTCGTCAAAGGAATCTTTTTGGTGTTTTGATCAGATTGGATAGATGATATTGGGTGTTTTTTTTTTTTTTTTTGAAAAATGATGATTTTGGGTTTCGATGATTATAATTTTAGATTCTTTAATGGTTGATGGCTTTTGGATCGCATATAGACTTCATATTCATTTAATGGTTGATTGCTTTTTGATCGCATATAGAATTCATACTCATTTAATTTTTGGGGTCAGTAGAATATAAGATTCTCACGGAGCTAAACTTCGTTTAACTTGCTGGAAAACTTAATTTTTTCTCTTTTAATTTTAGATATCTTTGAATGATGGTTTGATTTTTCGGCCTTCTTTTCAATTTTATAAAAACCAGAATTCCCAATTTAGGGTGCTCTGTAAAGGAGTATGCGTTTTTGTATGCTATGATGCATAAGATGTTTGTGAGTTTAATATTCTTGTCGGGGGAAATTGTTTCTTTTTTTGGAATTTAGTCGTTCTTTTTTGTTATTTTGTTTGTTCTTGTAATGGTGTTTTGTTATTTTGTCTTTATTCAGAAAACTTGAAGCGAAATGCTTCACTTGATGTGAAAAAAGAGCTTTCTAAAGATGGAGCCAACCACATTTCCGCTCAAACATTTCCATTTCGTGAATTGGCAACTGCAACCAAGAATTTTAGGCCTGATTGCCTTTTGGGAGAGGGAGGATTTGGTCGAGTTTATAAGGGTCGATTGGAAAGTACCAACCAGGTCTGTTTGTGCTACTTGTTTTTGTTTTCTAGCTATCAAATTTTCGTAATGCTCGATTATATATTGTTGAAAAGTAATTATCTATAGAAATTATAGTAAATTGAAAGGTGAATGTGGCAGTATATATCACACATACTGTATATATCTTAATCTGATTTAGTTCATCTTTCCTGTAAAAACATTGTTTTTGTTGTTCCCACTTCTCTATATCCAAGAGGAGCTTTTGATTGTAGTAATTATGTAAAGTGTATACTCCAGTGTTACCTAGGCACTTCTACCTTTGGGATTTTTGTCGTGCTGACACTTGGACGCACCTCAACACAGCATGATACTTCTAGACATGTATGAAAATACTACGTAGTCCCATCAAAATGTTCCTCGTTTTGGCATGATAAAATGAACCGTCATTTTAAAAAAATAAATTTGTGTATAGTTTAGTTTAACTTAAAAAATAAAAAGCTTGGGTCCTTGAAAACGATTTGTATAATATAATATAATTTTAGTTAGGCTGATGACATACATTGTGTATCTTTTCATTACATATTTCAATTAGCTCTCTAAGATTTCCGTTCAAGGTTGTATCGCCGTATTGGAATCTTTAGAAATTGGCATGCCAAACATCTATGCCACCTTGACATTTGGCACGGGTGCCACGTGTCTAGGTAACACTGTGTACTCTTCAAAAAAGATGTAGATTGTGCGTTCGCAGTAATGGGCTAACAACGTTTGAATCTTCACTTTGTTGATGTTCCTTCCCCTTGATATGTGTAACTTGTATTGTTTGATATAGGTGGTGGCTATCAAGCAACTTGATCGTGAGGGCTTGCAAGGAAACCGAGAATTCCTTGTTGAAGTATTGATGTTAAGTCTTCTTCACCATCCTAATCTTGTTAATCTGATTGGATATTGTGCCGATGGAGATCAGAGGCTATTGGTTTATGAATATATGCCACTAGGATCTTTGGAAGATCATCTGCATGGTATATAACGTTATTGTTCCAATTGTTCTATCTCTTCTCTATTTTCTTATTCTTTGTGTAGATATTGGCATTGGTCACTGTCTCACAGACCATCAACTGCATGGCATATTACATTATTATGCTGATTGTTCTATAACTTCTCTATTCTCTTGTTCTTTATTTGTTTGTGTCTAGATATTGGCAGTGGTCACATTTCCTACCAATCACCCATGTTTTGTTCGTTTGAAGTTGCCTTTGTTTGACCCTCAAGATCATGGGATGTGTCTGTGTGTGTGTGTGAGGGAGAGGGAGTGTCATTATTACATTGATAGATAAATAGAAATAGATTAATTTGAAGAATGATTGTTCGTCTAAGCACTTTTTTGGGGTACAGATTATGCTCCTGGTAAAAAGAGACTTGATTGGAACACAAGAATGAAGATAGCATCTGGTGCAGCCAAGGGTTTGGAGTACTTACATGATAAAGCGAGTCCTCCTGTAATATACCGTGACCTGAAATGCTCAAACATATTGCTTGGGGAGGGATATTTTCCTAAATTATCTGATTTTGGCTTGGCAAAACTTGGTCCTGTTGGAGACAACACCCATGTTTCCACTAGGGTGATGGGTACATATGGATATTGTGCCCCCGAGTATGCAATGACAGGCCAGCTGACGCTAAAATCGGATGTTTACAGCTTCGGCGTTGTTCTTTTGGAAATTATTACTGGCAGGCGGGCCATCGATAATTCTAGAGCTACCGGGGAGCAAAATTTAGTTGCATGGGTAAGTAAATCTTTCTTCTGTATTTCAGTCTAAGTTGCCAGAAATCAGATTCACAATTTTTTTTTCTATGCACGCAATTAGCTGTGGTTAGTCTTAGTTGGAAGTTGAAACTTGCTATGAATTAGCTCTCGTTGGTGAAGAAACTGATTTCAGTTACGGAATACCAATTTATTTGTTTTGATGTATAATTTTTGGTAATTATGAGATGTGGTCCAAGATTTTTCTCCTAAATTCATGCAAGACAGTATTTCAACCATGGATTACTCCTTTTGAACATGGAGGAAAGTATTTCTTTTTCCGAGGGCAGTAACAACTGACAATTTGTCCCTTGGAAAAGAATAAGTCGTTCCTTAGTTTAAAAAATGAGGATTCTGAGAAGGGGGTTTCTAGATATACACCTAACTTATGAAAAGGTGCATAACATTCTCCACAGAGGACTTATCAAGTTACATAACTAAGAGAGAGAAAAATAAAATTTAATTTCAACAAGTAAAATTCATTGGAAAATTTGTGGTTTTGATTAGATCCCTAATGGGTTCCGGGCTGTCCTCAGGCTTGGAGGGGGGGGGGGGGGTACTTGCTGCTCCCTTCTTGTAATCTCCTTGCCTTTTTTGGGATTTCTTTATATATATATATATATATATATATTTAAACGAGTATAATTCACAGCCAACATATGCTATATTAGTGTAGGTTAACAGGAAACTAAGGCTGTTCCACACCAACAAAAACTACCTGTAGAAGATAGTGAAAGGCTTCCAGTAATAAGAGTTTATGGTTCATGGATAAGTTGAGATTCCAATGCACATGTTCCAGGCAGGATTATTCATATTAATTTAGTATGAACTTTTTTGTTGAAAAAATGAAATAAAATTATGAAGATAAAATTGAAGAAAATAGACCAGAGTTTGTGAGATAGAAGAAATAACATTTAAGTTTGTATCATAGATGTCCTGTAACATATACGAAGTTACGTAGAAAACACTTGTTAGTAAAAGACCAGATATACCATCTCCTATATGGATCATCTGTATTATCAAAGCTGATGCTATTTTAATCTAAGTATTCTTGTCAACGCCTTTGGTGGTGATTGCAGGCACGACCATTGTTCAAAGACCGCAGGAAATTTCCGCAGATGGCTGACCCATTGCTTCAAGACCAGTATCCAGTGAGGGGCTTATATCAAGCACTTGCTGTTGCAGCGATGTGCGTGCAGGAGCAGCCAACCATGCGTCCTGTCATAGCTGATGTGGTCACAGCTCTAAGTTACCTTGCGTCCCAGTCATATGACAGCGAGAAGCACCCTCGAAGTCCTCGTTTGGCTCCTGCTATTCCTCGAACAGTAAGAAACTGAATGGCTGAATCAAGACTCAAGAAGGACCGGTTCATAAAATGAAGACATATCTTTGTCATATCCTTGAGAGAGCTAATCATATTTCTTTTTGTGAAAATTTTGACCACCACCAACTTTGCTACCATGGACTTGCTTTTGGAGTCTTTACTCTGATGGTTTCTCTTGTGATGATGACTTTCATGCTTATTCACATGGGTCTGCTTATTCACATGGATCTAATCTGAGTGGTGTACCCTTTTAGCTGCAGATTTGGCGCCCCTAGTTATCAAATTTTGTATTGCTCCAGATATCAGGTGTGCTCTGCTCCATCCCTTTTTCCGTGTGTAGGAAAGTTGGTCCTTTTTTTTGTATACATGTTGATCTGAGGTCCTTGTATTTAGTGTCTGTTTGATGGAGACATCATATATGATTTACATTTTAATCTTGCTCGTTTAGTTACAAGTGCTTTTTATTGGTTTCCTGTTCTCTTCCCCTTTTTGTGTACTGCAGTCTTTTTTCATTTCTGATGCAGTTCTTCGTTTCTTTTATTTATTTTCTGATGGGTAAGCTGGGTCAAACTGTAACCTCAAGCAAGGTGTGAAGCGTCTGCTGCTACCGATACATATCAGCGATACATATTGGTCCGGACTGAGAACCAATATCGATACCAGTCGATACCGGATTGGCATCGGCATCTATTCTCGGATTGACCGATACATTTTCTTTTTTCTTTTTTTATTCATTAAAAAAAACACCTTTTTTAGAGGCTATAATTAACATATACATGTGTAGATACTTATTTGAGAAATAAATTATAGTTATAACATATACATAGTCTGATATGCATATAAATTAGCAAATAATAGTAGGGATCTACTCTCTTCACTGGCGTGATAAGATTATCAAGCATATGAATATAGCTTTTAGCCACACAATCCTGCCAAAATGGGAGTTTCACAAGTGGTCAGGGTCCCTGACATCTTTAGAAGTTGGCTCTTGAGAGGATAGATGGGGTAAAAGGTTATTCATAAGCCTATAACTTTATGAATCATGATGCCAGTGACACCCCATCAATCCATATTATTACTGCATGCATAAGGTGTATACATGTGTTTAAATATTATATATATATATATATCAGGGAGCCGGTTCCATCCTCCATGGGAGGACGCTCAAGTGTCCTCCAAGACAATGTGGAGCTCCATGTGGCACCCAAAACACTATTTGAGTGTCACGGGGGGATGAGTTAGATCAATTTAATATATATATCTTTTTAAGGCTTCCTTCAAAGTTTGACTGATTTCAATGGTTCAAATTTCACGGCTCAAAAAATACACATAATGGAGATGAATTTTCGAATTATTTTTTTTCTAAAATATGAGCTAAGCAATGCAGCTGTGCTTTGTGTGTCATCAATTTGGTGTCCCGCTGCCAATTGGAGGTTTTCCCCGATCTTGGAGGACACTTGAGCGTCCTCCAATGAATGACCGAAGCCTTTTCCATACATCAGTTTTGTTATAACATGTATATCTTCTTTTTTTGTGGTCATTATTATAGCAATATAAATCATTCTATTTATAATAATATTAAATCTAGAAGAATAATAAGTTATATATTTTTATGGCTGTTTTAGATGTTGCATGTGCATGTGTCGGTAGGGATATGACATCACAGCCCTCGTTCTCATAAACTATATTAAAAAACTCTTTATGTAGTGAACTTCTTGAGTGTATTATTGTAGTAGACTAGGATGGAAAAACCGTTATTTTATGAAAAGATACCGAAATTTTCCACAAGCTAACAATAGACACACTATCGACATCATGGTCTTACATCCATCCTATCATTTTTTGGGCTGATGGGGAACTCCACCCCTCTTTCCATGGAAACAGTTTTGCAGTCATGGTTCAGATAGGGTTTCTCTACATCATTTGCAGATTCATGTTTCTCATGCCATAATGAAGGCTTTATTTATAATATATTATATATGTTGTCTGTCTGACTCGAAACCAACGAGAGGTTGCCGCAGTGGCCAGGCCACGCCTCAAGAAACGGAGGTTCTGGGTTTGAATCTCACTCCTTGTTGACCAGTCGCAGGGATTTGTCACTACTGACTAGTATGTATGATATGCAAGTGTTGTATGTACCCATGGACTTAGTCGGGTGCTCAAAGAGGCCGGATACCCTGTTATATATAAAAAGAATGTTGTCTGGATGATCTGTGCGAAAATTATGCTGTTTGCCAAGTGTGAATCCCTAACACAGTTTAGACTCGCCTGTGTTCATGTTGTTGTAAGACCGTATTCATGCTCCATTTTCTTGGCTTTGAGAAGGTATACTTTTGGACTTTGAATATATTTTTCTTATTTTCTTGAAGTGGGTAGGACTGGAGCACTTTGTTCATCTTCATATTCTCTTCTGTGAAATACAGTCACTAACTTTTGGGATTAGTACTTCCATCTTCTGAAAATTCAAGCACCTTAGTTTGGGATAATGAGAAGCCTTCATCCCTGTAGTATCTGCATATTTTTTAACCCTTTGATGGATCCATGAAAATGGATACAGAAGTTGGTTGATGGATCCATGACAATGTATACGGAAGTGGTTGGTATTCGGTGCTTGGGTCATCTATGTTACTCGTGGCATACATGGTAATCAACATGAGATGTCTGTGGGTGGGTGAGACTTACTTCAAAGTCATGTTGATCAGAGGATTTCAATCGTTCGATGGTAGCAATTTTTGTGCATTCTGTGTGAAAAGTAATACTGATTCTCACCATCAATTTGCAGCCTCTTGGTCAGAATGTCACAATGGATAGTGGGATTTTTTGGGTCAGAGTCCTCTGCATGATGTCCATATGGGCATCATCTTTTGGATTTATGAGTTATGACCATGTGTGTCCTCTAGCAAGGGCAATACCAGCTCTATAATGTTCCATTTTTTTATATTTTTTAATTTATTTATCCTTTTTATTTCTATTTTTATTTTCCTATATCTGGGGATTGAAAGCACAAGGTTGTTGTGGGGAAGAGCTGTGAATGAACTCTGGGTAAAATTGATTAATATAACCAAGAGAAGTGCCTGTCAAAAAATCGAAAGAGTGGTACTAATTATCAAAGTTACCAAGTTGGTTTGCATAAGTGGTGGCTGTAACTTAAAAAGGTGTGGCAATAGCCCTTGAAGATTTGTAACGTGTTGTTGAACATTGAATGTATGTTTATGGCTTTTAAGCCAAACATGTTTTGTCACTACTTTTCACACTACCGCTTACAAGAAATTGAGCACGAGCTTGTGGTCTCGTGTAACATTAGATAAATAAATAATATATCATTTTATGGCTTTGATGCGTTGCTTGGTTACAAACATTCAAACCTACCCCTAGTCTTTGCCATTGAATGCACTTATCATCACATCAATAGATGGCAACTCTTAGTCTCTGGAAAATACTCTTTTAGTGGGAAGCGAAGGGAGGGCTTCCCTTTACAGAAGTCTGACCGCAGCACAATGCTTTAATGAATGTGAAGGACTCAGGCTTTATTCCTCCCTTCATAATGGTTCGAAGGGAGGGCTTTCCTATACAGAAGTCCGACGAAGCGCAATGCTTTAATAAACCCGAAGGACTCGGCTTTGTTCCTCCCTTCATAATGGTTATGTCATGGCAATTGGATCACATTTTTTTCCAATATACTTCATCCAAGTCGTGAGACAACATGTGAAATTCACTTGGACCAAAAAAAAAAACCCCATTAGTGGATTAGTAACATCCAATCCAAGCACTTTTAATTTGAACCCTAAGATTTGAGTAAAGGTCTGATTATATTATTTGCATTTTGTGATGGGCATCAATTTTAGGTTAAGATCAGCTCTCATGAAAATTTGCAACTTTAATTGATTAAGGATGTATGCCACGTGACATGAAAAAGTGCACTTAAACGACTACTAGATGGCCATCTTCACAAGTCTTCATAGGAGCCATATCTTGGAGAGGAAGAGTTGGCCCTTCACTTAGTTTAAAAGCTACGCTTGGCATGTTAGTGACATGTACGAAGTTTCAAAATCTTGGATTTCGGTTCGGTTTTAGGTGGATTTCAGCCAAATTCTTCCAAACAGTCCGAAATAACTGATAATTTGAGTTATTGGTTCCCACCGAAACCAAAATATTTTGGCCAAAATTTTGAACCATGACATGTGCTATGTGAAAACACCTTCTAGGCCATCTGAGTTGAAGTCCATGATCTAAATATTATTGCAAAAGTGTCCAAAAACAGTGATTGATTAATTGATTTTTATTTTTTTTAGTATATATTTGCATTTGAACCCACTTTTTTTGAGCTTGATAAAAGGGTGAGGACTGGTCAACCTCAATGCTTGCAGATCAAAAAAAGAAAGAAAATAAATTATATAATTAGATAATGACCTTTTACTGCATTGAATCATGCGATGTAGATCGTGTTAGATAATGGCCTTTACCTGCATTGAATCATATGATAAAGATTGTGTTTCGTGCCAATCTTTTGCACCTAACATCTTTGGATCATGACCATCAATATCGACAACTCAAATGGTTTTTTCACATATCAAATGTCTCTAAAATATCAAGTTTTTCTTTTAAATCATGTGCAACAATATAATGACCAACTTCTCCAATGCAAATAACGGAGGAATGACTTCCTTCATGTGATTTCTCACTACTTTTCTCCTAGCTTTTATAGTCTTTTATAAAGTCCTCACAAGGAGGTTGAGAATCTAGCTAATTTCGGCCTAAAAGTTGAAAGTCTATGCATCACCCATCTAAACTAAACAAGTGACATTAGGGCCCTATTTGATAGCAAGGAATCTCCAAAGAGGAAATGAAATCAATTTCTTAATTGGAATTTTCTATTGTTTACTTAGTGTGTTTGAGAAATGACTTTTATTGGAAATTGATTTCTCTTGTTTGATTAGTGTGTTTTAAGAAAAATTTAAAAATGAGATTTTAAATTTGGATTATATGTTTTCTACTTTTATGAAAGTAGAAGTTAGTTTGAACAAATACTTCGTGAGAAAAGAAAAAAAAAATCATTTAGAAAAAAATTTAACTTATTACGTCGTGTTGTACTAATCATAGATTGACTTTTTTTTTTTATCAAAATTATAATCAAAGTTAAATATTAACTAATAATTTTTTTAATGATATTTATTACGTTATAAATTAACACCATATTAATCGCTATTTATTACCAAGTTATATAAGATAAAGTTTGAAAAGTCAAACTTTGACCAAATTTAAAATTTTGATCAACAAAAATGTGTTAGTTAAATAACAAAGTTGTAAATGTTAGTATCTACTGTAAGGTTACACGTTGAAAGGAAATTAATTTTTATAAAAGTCAAACTTTGATCAAAATATTCACTTTGACCAAGAGAAAATTTTATAATGTACCAATAAGTTATAAAAGTCCAACAACAAATTAACATAACAGTATTCATATCATTCGTTAGATTACACTCGTCAAAATTTGATCAAATATCCACTTTTAATAAAAGTCAAACTTTGTTCAAATGTAAAACTTTGATCAATAAAAATTTTTAAGACTAAAAGTACAAAGTTACATAGTAAATTATAGTATGTACAATAAGGTTACATATTGCAAGAAAATTCTATTTTAAAAGAAAAGTCTAACTTTGACCAATAGAAAATTCTGGAATGTACTGCTAAACTATAAATTAACATATCAATATTCATATTTATCGTTACCTTACACTAGTAAAAAATTTAATCAAATATCAACTTTTAAAAAGTCAAACTTTAATTAAATGTAAAAAATAAAAAATAAAATTTGATAATGTACTACAAAGTAATAAATTAAGAAAATGATAATCTCATTGAGGCTACAAAAGTTTAAAAAATCAAATTGTGTTATAAAGTCAAAGTTTGATCAAATATCAAACTTTGATTGATAAAAATTTATATTACTAAAATACAAATAACAACAGTAATAATCACTATCTACCGTCAAAATATACTTTTCAAATTTTAACTAAAGTAAAAAATTTGAATAAAAGTCAAATTTTGACCAATAAAAATGAGGCAATGCTTTCTAAAGTTACAAATAATGATAGATATTTTTTATTATAATATCTTACTAATTAAAATTTATAACTTTTTTAAAAAAAATTGAACTTTGACAAAAAGTCAAACTTTGACTAAGGAAAATTGTATTGGTACGATATAAATTTATGTAGTAGTAGACTTTATTTATAATTTCGAGTTTGACTAAAGGTCAAACTATTAAGTAATAAAATTGAAATTCTAGTATCACATTATAAATCAATACGACAGTATTTAAATAAAAAAATTCAAGGAAAATTTAAATTGAATTCTTAAATTGAACTTCGGGCTCCAAAATTTTCTTACAATAACTTTGCATAATTCAGTCGCCACAATGTGCTTCATAAGCTTGTGAGGCTGGTGATGTCCCATTAATCATTTTGGAGAACCAAAGCTCAGTGTCACTGGAGTCTTCTTTTAACTGTCTCTCTCCTACTAGCCAAAAGAAACCAACCGATTGGATATCAATATTTCCCAGCCAATAATTTTGACGGTCTAGATTGAAAGATTGAAGGTAGAGATTTAGAAAATTAGTATTTTAACAGTTGCTAAGAGCATGTCCAACCATGGACTTCAAATGTTACTGTTTGAAATGGTGATGTGGCAATAATTGAAATCAAGCTATCAAATCAACTCCAATGAGAAGTAATAAAAAATAGTCATTTAATTTGAAAATGATATAACAAATTTGAGTACTTGATTCTAGGCTTTAAAGTTTGAAAAGTCTAATGGCGGAAGTTAAAATTAGTTGTTTGACTTCAAATTATTATATTAAATATGATCATATTTTCTAAACAATTAAAAAAATAAAAAATTTAAAATTCAATGTAATCAATTTGCCGTCCTAGGAGTTGGTATCCTATTCCACGTGAAATAAGATACCCCATTGGAGTTGTTGGGGGGGAGTCAAATTCAACCATTTGGCTCTGCTGAGTTGTAATTGACGTCCCCATTCGAATTGCTTTGATGTGGCAAATTTTGAAATCAAGCTCTTAGATTTCTAATGAAGCTATTTTAATACTTTTAAAGTGAAGAATGATCAAATTGTACTCAAATAATCAAATGTTAGATAAAATATAATTTTTTGTTCTTTTCAGTTAACGTTAGCTTTGATGTGGCAAATTTTGAGATCAAGCTCTTAGATTTCAAATGAAGCTATTTTAATACTTTTAATGGGAAGAATGAAAATTGTACTCAAATAATCAAATGTTAGATAAAATATAATTTTTTGTTCTTTTCAGTTAACGTCAAACTTGGCATCGAGGGAGAGTATTTTACTTAGACTTCCAATCCGACATAGAGCTATTTTAATTACTTTTAATGTGAAGTCGAGATAGAGCTCATAACTTTTTGGGCCAATTTCAGAATTTACCAATTTTATTGCTTGTAAGAACCATCAAATAAGAATTCGATAAATAAAATAAGACATCCTTGACATCCGCAAAGTGTCCGTTTGACCAAAGAGCAAGAAAGGCAAATAAGTGTTTACTCCATATATGAAATGGAGTAATCAGTTGTGAGGATCCCCATTCCTCTCACCTTTTCCTCTCAGCCTGCATCGCCTCCCATCCATCCTCCCTCATCATTTTAATTAAATTAAATGATGCCGTTAAGGTTCAATTCCTCCCCAGTTCGCTAACGTAAGCCGAATGCATCCTTTCACCATGACAATACTCAAAACGAGCATCCTCTCATCTATGCATAGCAAGTCGTATAAGTGGGTGCGTAGGATAAGTAATAGTAGCAGTAGCCCTGCTGCTCGGGTGATGGCGAGAACGAGGGGTTCGGTTGGAACCAGAGACTTTGGGAAATTGTGGGTGGGGTGGAGGTTGGTATCGTGCGCCCGTTTTGGCGATACGTCCGGCAAGGGTTTTGGTAGAAATTGGGGTCGTGGCGGTTCCGACACGGCAGGTGTTTCGGTGACCGATATGAGTTCTGAGAATAAAAGTGGTTTGGAAGAAGAAGAAGATAGTATGCATGAGGAGCACCATCAAAGTCCTCCCTCTTCGCGATTGCTTACATTGCCCACTGTCTTGACACTTGGCCGCATCGCCGCTGTTCCTCTCCTTGTTAGCAGTAAGTTTTTATTTTTATAATTTGTGTTTAGTTTGAAGATGTGTGATCATGAGTATTTTTTTATTGAGGCTGTGGATTTGGGGTTTGGTTTTCTGAATTTGGCGGTTTGGATTTTTTTGAATTTTGTTTTTAGCATTTGCTGTTGAAGTCAGATGGATATGGGTTTTGAAGTATTTATTTATTCATTCATTTTTAGCGGTTGAAAATGTTCGTGTTTTGATATCGGGATAATGGCTCTGATCGACATTTAAACACCATAATGGTGTTTAAATGATCTTACATCATTAAAAATTAGTTTTTTTTATCTCACACCATTGAAGTGTGATTTATCATGATGCCATGTGGCATACATCTCTGATTAATCTAAATTATCCAAGCGGCAATCTATCATTGGAACATGTTTCCTATAAGTGGTTCTGAACAATTCCATTGATGAAGTTTAATATCAGCCATTAAAACTAAAAACAATGGTTAATATCATACTCCACAGATTAGATCTCCATAAAACACCATTTTTGGGCTTGTTGCACTTCAATCTATGATCTACCACTTTGACCGTACAGATTGGTCACATCTTAAACCATTGATGGTGTAAGAACATTTAAACACCATTTTGATGTTTAAATGATGGTCAGGAGAGTTAGGTCCTTTGATATTTGATGTTTTGGTATATGAGCTGTGAGGAGCCTCTTCGATTGTCTTTGTTTGTGTAGTTTTTTTATTTAAGGTATCTGAGATTTTGTGTGTATTTGATCAATTGCGGTCTATCTGCCTGGAATTTGATTTTATTTGAAAGAAATAGCATCTGGATTTTGACTGGGAAATGTGGGATTTTGGCATCAAGAGAAGTAAATTTTTTGGTTTTTAGTAGATTGGATTAGCCTTTTGATGTTAGTTCGTTGTTTTAATCTTTTTTTCATGTTTATGTAGTGTTTTCGATCTGTAATATCTGCCACGCATTTGGGTTTTTATTTAAGTCCTAAACCCCCTTCTAGGAGAGATTACACTAAAATTAACACTACAATAGGATCACAACAATGTCGAAACCTCAAACCAGACTGTTTAATACATGAATCGACAAAAGTTACACTGTACAGCATTCATGCTATGTAGATGCTATATCCTATATTCTTCCCTCGATATAAGCATCAATATACACAAGTATTTTAGAGAAAACATCCCCATTTTGAAGAATCCCAAGCTCCTATGTCTTTGGCAACCACCATCCACCATGGTTCAAAATTTCGGCTGAAATGCCCGAAATTTCTGTCCAAAATTTCAGTTTCGGTCCCCACCGAAACCGAAACGATAACTCTAATTTTCGGTTTTTTTGTATGGTGTTGAAAATTTCGGCTGAAATTTCGGTTTCGGTCCCCACTGAAACCGTAATGAAATCCAGAATTTTGATCCTTGCCGCCCACTGGTTACCCTCCCTCCAAATGTGAAAGATTCTCCAATTCTTAAGATTGTTAAGGTGCCCTCTGATGCTTATGACTGTCATTTTACATATCAAGCTGTAGCACTCGTCCCTTCACTTCAGGACACAGCCACTCTCGAATCTGACTCAACCCAAATATTTTTTATCCCCTCCCTTCCTCACTAGCTTTCCTGGCCTCATATTCCATGGCCTGCAACTCTATCTTCAGAATGCTCTTCCCTGTTGATGAGCCACAAAAGCACCAGATGAATTCCCCCTAAGTATCCCTAACGATCACTCCAATCCCTCACCTTCCACCGGTTAAGGACCCATTGGTGTTCAGGTTGTCCCAGTCCCTCTGGGGCTTTCCCCACCTGAACCTGAAATCTTTCTTCTACATTTTATGATCCTGATCAGCCCCAAGACCTCATAATTTGGAGATTCGCCTACATTGGCCACTCTGCTTCCTCATTTTCTTTCATTTTCAGATGGATATCTCTTGTAATAAAACACAAAATAGCTGGTGTATTGTATTCCATTCTTCAAATAGCCTTCTATTTCTTTCTGCCCATATTTGATAAACAACCGCAGCTGTACATAGTCCCGATAGAGTTGACTTCTGTCCCTTAGCTTTGAACTTTGTACACAGTGTGCCTGATAAAGAGGCTTAGGGCATGGACTTTCTGAAAGAATGGGTTAGCCTGCTTGAAAACTAAATTTCCTTTCCGTTGGGGGAGATCCTTCCTTGGGGTTTTCTATGTTTTGTCCTTGGGGGGGTGGGGGGTCATGTGAGTTCCTTTTCTTTGGTTGGGCTAGCCTTTGTCTTGTTCTCTTGTCCAGTTCCTCACTAGATCAGGGGTTTCTGTCCCATTGTACTTATCTTTTTATTAATGAATGGGCTCCTTTTTATTAATTGAAGTACTTCAAGACCACAAGAGTGCTGATTACTTCAAGACCACAAGAATACTATGGCTTCAAGACCACAAGCCCGAGTACCATTGTACTTATCTTTTTATTGGTGTCGGAAGAAACGGAGAGGAAGCCCGAGTACTATGGCTTCAAGGGAGAAAAGGAGGCACAAACCGTTATCAGGTGACAAACGTCCGTAAATTCCTAACAGACGTCCGGAAATAAGCGATCTCACTGTTTAATGCGCAACGGACATCTGTGACAATTACGGGCGTCCGTGATGCTGGATTCTATAGGCGACGGACGTCCGTGACCTCCAGGACGAACGTCCGTGGAGATTTCCGCCGAACGACGGAGATTTTTACTTATGCGAAAATTTACCTTTTTTAGTCTTTTATTATTTTAGGACTCTTAATTTGAGTTATTAGTTGGTTGCCTATTTAAAGATGCTTGTAAACACAATTTAATTAGTTTTTGAATATATTGAATGAACTTTTGCTTGAATGGAGAGAGATTCTTCTTCCTTGTGATGGGTTTGGTGTGAGGCCAAGAGAATGATTCCCATTTATCTTCTGCTTTATCTTTTATTATCTTTTCTATCTACCTATCTCTGTTCTATCTTATAAATCTTGATCTATTTTGCATATCTGTTCTGAAACCCTAATCCAACCAAAACCCTAGTTGTCGCTTGAGCCTTAAATCTACCCAATCCCACAACCTTAGTGAGAACTAGCAACTCTACATCGGATTAACGACAAACGCCCAAGCTTGGGAAGCTAGAGTTATATCTCTAGGCTCGATCTTGCCGTAAAACTAACGAGACTCGCGCATCGGACTGGACCCTATCCTGATCTCGTGTGATCTACCTATCAGAATTCTTAGAACCCTAAGGTATTGAGATAATTTTGCGATTAAGGTTGATTTAATTTTTTAATTTCGGAAAAATCCATTAAATCCTCATGCACTCATTTAGGGTTCCTGTCCCGCGTCAGTTTTGGTATCAAAGCCTAGGTTAGGGCATAATTGCTTATCATATTTTATTCTGTTGCATTAGTTTCTTTTGTGAGTCCATTTTGCATTTCATGTTAGAACCCTAATAGACATCTGTGATCACCATGGACTCGAGTGAGATTCTCGATACTCTTAGAGGTATGCGAGAAGAGTTGGGTGCAATTAATGAGCAACTGAATACCATTGAGCAAGCCCAGACAACCTTAGGGTCTTCTAATGATAGGCTGGATGATCGAATCAACCAGTTAGTGGGGTTTGATGAGCGCCGTGATCAGCGTCGAGAGTGTGAGGGTCCGCATTTGAACATAATGGTCTCCTAGATGATCAGAACTGGAACCATAGAGATCATTGTAGAGACGACTATGACCTCGATGTGAAACTCCTCAAGAATGTCTGAGTTGAGTTTTCAACCTTCGATGAAAGAATGGACTCTAAAGTCTTCCTCGATTGACTTTCTGACATGGACCAATATTTTGGTTGGTATGGCATGAATGACGACCGTTGTGTCAGGCTCGCCAAGATGAAATTAATTGGGCAAACTTGACTATTCTGGGTCAATGTCGAGCGCATAAGGGTGAATACAGGTTGTCCTCCCATTACCTGTTGGGCAAAACTCACGCCAAGGTGGCATGCCAGTGATCGAGTACATTGACAAGTTCAAAGAGTTCATGATGAGGGCCAAGGTATCAGAAGACCTTGAAATCACTCTCTAGATTCCACACCGGATTGCGATTTGAATTGCAAAAAGAGTTGATTTCTCACCCCGTGGAAACTCTTGAAAGATGTTACGTCGTTGTGCAAGATCTTGAACGGTATTTGAAAACATCGGTGGTGAGGCGAATCGAGCCACAAAACAGTGGTCATCGCTCAAGAGAGGGACGATTTAATGTTAGAAATCCGCCTCCTAAACCTACACAACCTGTCTCTACTAATGTGAGGTTTGAAAAAGGGAAAATGTGTAGTTGGAGAATCCTCTAAGGGTAGCTCTCAAATTAAATGCTAGAAGTGTCATGGGATGAGACACTTTGCCGCCAATGTCCTATGAGAGATCCCCAAAGGAATCTCTTCATTGAGGGAGATGATGAAGGTAAGGTAGTGGTTGAAGAAGTGTTTGAGCTGGACGTCACACCCAACAATGAGGAGGGTGATGATAGTGGTCGTGCTTTAATTGTGAGGTGTGCCCTTGCACAACCTCAATGGGATGAAAAGGATGATTGGCGAAGGGAGAATATCTTTCACACCTTTGCTAGATTTGGTAAAAAGAGTTGTAAGGTCATTATGGATAGCGGAAGTTGCACCAATTTAGTGTCATCTCACACCATTCTCGAGACCCTATAAAGTCGCATGGGTTGACTCTTCATCCATTCTCGTGTCGAAAAGGTGTCGTGTGCCGATTCAATTGGGTTCTTATTCGGACACCTTATGGTGTGATGTTATGCCAATGAATGTGGCCCATATCATTTTAGGAAGGCCGTGACTCTACGACATGGATGTGACCCTTTTTGGTCGATCAAACATATGCACGTTCATGTATAACAGCAAAAAGATCACTTTACACCCTTTGCCTCCCAAAACGCCATCGACCAACAAAGTCGAGAGAAGGGCGATACATCTAAATCCATCAATATTGTGAGCCCCTCGGAGTTTGAAAAGGCTTCTTTGGATGAGAACATGGTCTACGTTGTCATCAATATTGAGAAAGCTCTTGAGTTTATAGGTGAACACCCCAAGGAGGTTGTGCCGCTTTTGAAAGAATTTACGAATGTCTTCCCTGAAGACTTACCAAACGAACACCCTCTAATGCATGACATTCAACACACTATAGACTTAGTTCATGGATCCACCGTACCGAACCTGTTCCATTACAGGTTGAATCTGGTTGAGCATACCGAGTTAATGTGACAAATTAATGATCTCCTTCAAAAGGGGTTCATTCAAGAGAGCATGAGCCTTTGTTCCGTGCCTGCACTACTCACACCTAAGAAAGATGGAAGTTGGCGAATGTGTGTGGATAGTTGGGAGATTAACAAAATTACGGTCCAGTATCGATTTCAAATATCGAGGCTCGACGACATGCTAGATATGATGGTTGGTGCCACTATCTTTTCTAAGATAGGCCTCAAGAGTGGCTACTATCAAGTCCGAATCCGCCTCGATGATGAGTGGAAAATCGCCTTTATGACCAAGGATGGTCATGCCTTTTGAGCTTTCTAACGCTCCGAGTACTTTTATGAGACTCATGACCCAAGTGTTGAAGCCGATTCTAGGCAAATTCCTTATTGTGTATTTCGATGACATCTTGATTTATAGTCATGACAAGGAACAACACTTGAGCCACCTTAGATTGGTTTGCGAAACCCTAAAGGGTGAGAAGTTGTTTGCGAATTTCAAGAAGTGCACTTTCATGCAATGATCCATTGTCTTCTTGGAATTCATTATTTCGGCCGATGGAATGGTCGTGGACCCCGAAAAGGTTAAAGCTATTGTGGAGTGGCCCGAACCTAAGAACATACGCGATGTCTGCAACTTCCATGGATTGGCTACTTTCTATCGTCGCTTCATCAGAAGCTTTAGCACCATCATGACCCCAATCATTGATTGCATGAAAAAATGGGATTTTCAATGGGGCAAAGCCGCGACGAAAACTTTTGCCGAGATCAAACAAAGGATGTGTAGTACACTCGTCATGTGCTTGTCAGACTTTTCCAAAGTCTTTGAAGTCGCATGCGATGCGTCGGGTGTGGGTATAGGAGGAATGCTTAGCCAAGAGGGTCACCCAATGGCCTATTTTAGTGAAAAGTTTAATGAGGCGAAGCAAAAATACTCCACCTATGATAAGAAGTTCTATGCGGTAGTTCGTTCCTTATGGTATTGGAAACATTACCTTAGGCCGCAAGAATTTGTGCTGTTCTCCCACCATGAAGCCTTACGCTTCCTAGCCTCTCAGAAAAAGCTAAATCCGAGGCACGCGAAATGGGTTGAATACCTCAAAGGGTTCACCTTTGTGTTGAAGCATAGGGCCGGTGTTGAGAACAAGGCTGCTGATGCACTTAATCGTCGGGTGGCAACTTTGCACACTATGAGCACCGAGGTCGTCGGGTTCGAAAGATTAAAGGATGAGTACCCCGTGTGTCCAGATTTTGGGGTAGAGTACATTACTTTCCTTAGTGACCCGACCAGCACACACTCCGCGTACACCCTCCAGGATGAGTACTTGTTCAAGGGTAATCGCCTTTGCATCCCTCGCACTTACTTGTGTGACTTCCTCATTTGGGAGTTACATACCTGAGGGATAGCTGGACATTTCGGGTGCAATAAGACCATTGCGCTCGTAGAGGATAGGTTCTTTTGGCCTAGCCTAATGAGAGATGTCGCCCGGGTTGTCAAACATTGTCGTGCTTGCCAAGTGTCAAAACAGAGTAAGCAAAGCACCAGCTTGTACACCGCGCTACCCGTGCCACACACACACCGTGGTAGGACATCTCCATGGACTTTGTCCTTGGACTTTCCAAAACTCTGAGGAAGCATGATTCCATCTTTGTTGTGGGGAACCGATTCTCCAAAATGACCCCTTCATACCTTGTTCCAAAACCTCTGATGAATCCCATATTGCTAAGTTGTTTTTCGCGGAGGTAGTGCGCCTTCATGGGTTGCTCAAAACTATCGTGTCTAATAGGGACGTTAAGTTCACTAGTTATTTTTGGAAGACCCTTTGACACATGAAGGGCACTATCCTCCTTCCATCGATCTATCACCCTCAAACGGATGGCTAAACCGAGAGTACCAATAGGAGTTTAGGTAATCTCCTTCGTAGTCTTACCGGTGATCATGTTAGGGCTTGGGATACCATTTTGTCCATAGCTGAGTTTGCCTATAATAATCATGCATCCATAGGCATGAGTCCCTTTGAGGTTATACATGGTCATAAGCCTAGGACACCTTTCGATTTGATCCCTATGTCTGCGTTAGATAGAGTATACGAGTTTGTCGATGCATTTGCACAACACATTCATAGCTTGCATATCGAAATTAAACAGAAGATTAATTTAAGCAACAATCAATACAAATTATGTGTTGATATTCACAGGCGTTTCAAAGAATATCAGGTGGGTGATCAAGTGATGGTCCGATTTAGGCTAGAGCAGTTCCCATCGGGATCCGCAAAGAAGCTCCAATCCCGAGGCGCTAGGCCTTTTAGAGTTTTGGCTAGGAGTGACCCTAATGCATACGCGCTTGAGCTTCCTCCAGGTACGAGGGTTAGTTCAACGTTCAATGTGGAGGACCTGGTTCCTTACCCGGGTTCAACCTCACCTCCTGAAACCCTTTCCAGCCCTTTAATAGCCCCAAACCCAACCCAACCTTGTAGTCAGTACCTCTCCCTTCTCCAAGCAAACAGAGACAAGATGTGATTAAGGGTATATTAAATGATCATGCCGTATCTACAAGTGACAGAGGATTTCAGAAATATTTAGTCAAGTGGGTCGGTAGACCGGACTCTGAAAACACATGAATCCATGAAAATGAAGTTTGTCAATTAGATCTCGATATGCTCGATAGCTACCACAACCGCGTTTCATCGATGATGAAACCTATTTGGTCCGGGGGAATTGGCGGAGATGCTGACTACATGGACATCGGTTTTGGACTACATCGGTTCTATCAGCGTCGGAAGAAACGAAGAGGAAACCCTAGTATTATGGCTTCAAGGGAGAAAAGGAGGCACAAGCCGTCATCAGGTGACTACGTCCGTAAATTCTTAATGGACATCCGTAGGTTCTGGACGGACGTCCGGAAACAAGTGACCTTACTATTTAATGCGTGACGGACATCCGTGACAATTACAGACGTCTGTGATGTTGGACTCCGTAGGAGACGGACGTCCGTAACCTCCAGGACGGACATCCGTGGAGATTTCCGCCCAACGACAGAGAGTTTTATTTCTGCGAAAATTTACCTTTTTTAGTCTTTTATTATTTTAGGACTCTTAATTTGAGTTATTAGTTGGTTGCCTATTTAGAGAGGCTTGTAAACACACTTTAATTAGTTTTTGAATATATTAAATGAGCTTTTGCTTGAATGGAGAGAGATTCTTTTTCCCCGTGATGGGTTTGGTGTGAGGTCAAGGGAGTGATTCTCATTTATCTTCTTTATCTTTTATTATCTTTTATATCTGCCTATTTCTGTTCTGTCTTATAAACCTTGATCTATTTTGCTCATCTATTTTGAAACCCTAATCCAACAAAAACCCTAGTTGTCGCTTGAGCCTTAAAATCTACCCAATTCCACAACCCTAGTGAGAACTAGCAACTCTACATCGGATTAACGACAAACGCCCAAGCCTGGAAAGCTAGAGTTCTATCTCTAGGCTCGATCTTGCCGTAAAGTTAACGGGACTCGCGTGTCGGACTTGACCCTATCCAGATCTCGTGTGATCTGCCTATCAGAATTCTTAGAACCCTAAGGTATTGAGATAATTTTGCGATTAAGGTTGATTTAATCTTTTTAATTTCGGCAAAATCCATTAAATCCTCATGCACGCATTCCCGCCCTGCGTCACAAAGCCTTTTGCAAACATTATACATGTTTGGGGATGCAGTACCAATACCAAACGAAGTTGTTCCAACCTACATTCTGATAAACTCTTTTCTAGGCCTTCCAAGCATAGCCAATAGAGAGACTACCATCAGCATAGTCTCTACAAATAATTTTTCCTTGCTATATATGGGTAATAAATTAATGATCACCTGATTCGAGTCACACATGACTCAAGCGGGTAACTGTTAGATCATGTCGCGGTCAACATTTGACCGTGATTTGACGGCCACCACTCGAGTCATGCATGACTCGAGTGTGACTCGAGTCAAGTGATCACCACCCATTTATATATATGGGAATGCTAACCTTCACTGTGAGGTTAGAAACATCCCTGGACCATAATGCCCTCATTGGTGGCATATTGGTCAATACATGAAGGGGAAATTGTTTTTTTTTTTTTTTTTAGATAATTACTAGTTTGCCATCAAAAAAGAAAAAAGTGCGATTTTGCCCTTCATGTATTTACCAAAATGTGACCTCATTGGGTTATTATGGTTCGGGGACGTTGCTAACCTCACAATGGAGAGGGTGAGGTTAGCATTCCCCATATATATATATATATATATATATATATATATATATATATATATATATGTGTGTGTGTGTGTGTGTGTGTGTGTGTGTGTGTGCATATAGTAAATGGATTAGATTCAAATGGTTAATTGTTTGAACCGTCTAAACATTTAGAATATGAACAAAGTGAAATGTAGCTCTGAAATGTTGGTGCAAGGGGTATTTCTTACAAGAATATAATTATAATAACTCTCGTTTTCATGGATAGGGGCAGAGGAAAAATAAAATATACAGATGTAATATTTTATTTCTTTTGATGCTGAATATAATTATAATAACTCTCGTTTTCATGGATAGGGGCACAGGAAAAATAAAATATACAGATGTAATATTTCAACTAGCACGTACATAACAAAGACACTGTATTTTTTAAGTCTGCCATGTGGTTGTACTCTTATCTGTACCAAACGTGCATGTCCATGTCTTAAAGCTTTGTAGGGTATATATGACCAAAGCTGCTGTGGCAGATTACTCGTATGCATGGCCAACACCAACTCATATGTTTGTCTCTAAAGCTCCATAATTTATCGAGTTAGCCTGGAGAATGTTTGTTTTGGTCCACAGATCCTACCATAATGTCATGTAAATACGGCAATACGTTTCTTTGTTCAGAATGCAGGAGTGTCATATATAATGAATTAGTGACTATAAGGTGACTCGGACGCTGTCATCATTTGGGTAGCTGACCCAGTAAAAAAAAACTAAATTTGTTTGGGGCTGAGTACTGTAGTATTATAGCAATATTTGTAGGTGATTATTTGGTTCTTTCATGTTTATCATTACTCATTATTGGTGTAACCAACGGGTTGTTGGAGTGGTAGAACAACTTGGATTTGATCCCTAAGATCGTATGTTCGAGTCATGACGCCTCTTCTTCCCAAACAGATGCCCCGTAAGGAAAGCATGGATACCCATGGCATGGGGAAGGCATCCACTTAGGAATTAGTCTTAGCGCAAGCTTGGGATACCCTAAGTTATCAGACTTTTTTTTTTTGCTGTAGCCATTACTATCACTATTATTACACTTATCATATAATTTAACTTCTCAGCTTTATCTTCCATGCAGATATATAGTTTGAAGAAACTTATGCACCTCTTTATCTATGTTATGTTAGTTTTTAGTTTACTGACAAAAGAAATAAATTGTTTTCTTGGATGAGAAAGAACAGACTCGTACTATCATGGTAGGAATAGAATCATGAAGTATTGCACATAAAAACTTCCATCCATCCTCCTCTGTGCTTCAAAACCATGAGTAATCACATTTTTCCACCTTCTTGGAATCATATATGCTTGCTTTGGGATGAAGACTTGATTAATGTATACAAACTGGACTTCTTTTTTTTTTTTTTTTCTGAAGTTATTATTATTATTATTTTATTATATATATATTTTTACATAGATCTACGGTTGTCTCTGCTCTAGTTAATTCACAATTACAGTGGTCATTGTGTCATATGTACATATGATATGACTAACATGTGAATTTTGCTCACTAGCTTTTTACATGGATAGCCGGTGGGTGACAACAGCTACAACAAGTATCTTTATTGCTGCAGCACTTACCGATTGGCTTGACGGATACCTTGCTCGAAAGGTATGCAACTTACGAATCCCATTAATTGGACCATTTTGTAGTACATAATTGTTATATCCTTTTTTGGCTGAGTCATCATATAGGACATTCTTTTAGCTAATTATTTCCATATCTCAGATGCGATTAGGCACGGCATTTGGTGCTTTTTTGGATCCTGTAGCTGATAAGGTTTAAGTTTTTTCTCCATAAATTTTCTGTATTTTATTCAAGCTAGTTGAGTTTAAGAAGACACTTTTTTGGGGTGAAATAAGATGGCTCCCATTTATATATTTTCCATAACTATCTAAGAGTTATACTTGATTTTTTAACTTATTGAATGCAGCTTATGGTTGCTGCAACATTGGTGTTGTTGTGCACAAAACCTGTGGAAGTTGCTATATTTGGACAAGTACCATGGTTATTGTCTGTTCCTTCAATTGCTATCATTGGTAGAGAGGTAATTGCCTATTCATCCTTCCATATATATATATATATATTCATACCGTTACGTCATTTAAGTCTAGACCAATAATTTTTGAAGTTATGGACCTTACGGTTGTGGAATGCGATGTATACATTCGTAGTCCTTGCACTTTGGTGGTGTAACAGTGTAAGGATTCATACCTATTTCTATGATTCTCTTACAATTCTAGGGTGCAAGTGCGAGTCCTTGAAGAAATCGTACCTATTTCTAAGGCCCTGTTTGGCAACCCTTGTCTCAAAAGGACTTTTTCAATGGAAAAATGTTGGGTGAAAAGCACATTTCACCCACGTACCTGACCACCTCCAGCTGAAAATGGTGTTCTATTGAGAATCTGCCTCATGCTGCTTCTCACACAACACCATTTTCAGCATGTGATAGACCTTTTTGAGAAGCAATATTTGGAAAGCAGCATGTGAAACACCTCTTTATAAAACCTGAAAAGTGCTTTTTGTAAAAGGGTTGCCAAACAGGGCCTAAGATTCGAAACTTCTACTCTGGTAGAATCAACATACCAAGAAGGCTTGAAAAATAGATTATAATGTCAACTAATCACTGTGAGCAACCCTCCAGTCTCAACCAAAGTGATAAAAGTCTCCGGCTTTTAGAAAGACTCACACTTTAACCACGATTTACTTGTCAAACGAATAAATCACGACTTATTTAAAAAGCCACAACTTTTGAATAAATCGCATAACTTCATGAATAAATCGCAACTTGTTCAAAACGTCACCGACTTTTTGAAATATATACTTTTAATAATTTTTCCGTAGTTATTAATATTTGTTTTTATTTTTTCCAGATTCTTGCCTGATGCTTTCCTGAATTGCCATTTTTTTCCGAAATTTTCCCTTGCTAATTTATTCCCAAACTCCAACTTTGTCACTATGGTTTTAACATGACCTGGGTTCTCTATGCTGCCATTGTTAAACTTGTATTCTAAATGGCCAACATGAGGAGGAGCCTTGACGTTTGGAACTCTAGACATGGTCCTTGGAATGCAACTCAAAACATCTTTTTAATCATCTCAGGGAATTGAGCATATATGGAACATGTGAGACAAATTAGTCTCAAAATTCTTGCACGGTGGAAAGCACTCTTCTAAAACTCCACTGCCCTTTTGTATCTAAATGTTTCTCGTAGTCGCGAAAAACAGATTGCAGCATTCATTTCGTCTCAGGTAGAGGTATCATGGAATCCCCACCCAGCTCCTGAGTTGAGGTAAAGGAAACCTTGGATAGGCTGGATTTGGAGGCATGTTCTTTAGGTTTATAATCCAGTGTTGCTTGAACAATGATCAAATTTGCATGTTTGGGAATTGGTGGTGTTGTGTCATCATCATCATTTTCACTCGCTATTTGGGGTCAACTTTGCTAGTCTTATTTCTCCACTCACTTCTGTTCTTCGCTAAGCTCTCTGTAAATGCAATCCTTCGTATCCCTTCTTACTACTTCCTCTAGGCCATACTGGTCTTCCTCTCGTACTTCCTTGTGCTTTTAATGTCTCAATCCTTCATAAAGTGTCTGTTTCTGACCTCTGATGTACATATCCAAACCATCTCAAATGACGTTCCATAATTTGCTCCTTTTCAGATGCACTCAAATTAAGTATGTTATGTACTATCTGTAATTTGACCAAGCTGTTGATTTTAACTGTTAGCTAACCCTATTGATGGTTTTTCTCTTTTAAAATTCTGAGTAATTTTCTTGTTTACCTCGGGTTCCAATTTTTATGCTTGGTTTGATTTTTTGGTAGGCTAATGAGTGTTTGCAACTCTTTTGTAGATAACAATGTCAGCACTTAGAGAATGGGCTGCATCTCAGAATACTAGAGTTCTTGAGGTTGCCTTACTGCTGCCTTTCCGCTACCTGCTATTTGCTTCAAAACTATCAAAGTCGTAGTTGTTACATTTTTCATTATATTGATCAGTGGTAATTAATGGCAGGCTGTTGCTGTGAACAACTTAGGGAAATGGAAAACAGCAACACAAATGATTGCACTAACTATCCTCCTTGCTACAAGAGACAGCAGGTTCGTCACCTTTCTTCCCAAGGTTTTTAACATTTCACTCCCTTATCCGAAGATCAGAAATATTCCCTTTTTTCCAACACAGATTAGAAAAACATTTGACCTTTTCTTTCATTTCATAAACCGTGCAGTCTAACAGGTCCAGGAGTTCTAGTTGCATCTGGTGTCATTTTGCTTTATATCTCGGCTGGGCTTGCCGTTTGGTCACTGGCAGTGTACATGAGGAATATTGGGAGAATATTGCTGAGGTAGTTGCCGTCTACCCAGAACAATCAATGGGTGGAGATTTATCAGAGAACATTTGGATGCAACTCATGACCGTTTCGGGTATCGATTTATGAAATGATGGGAAATATTCAGCTTTCTACACTGCTCCTTAGATCAGTCACCGGAATACCTTCGTCCAAGTATGGCTATGGCTTATCAATTAAAGTCGGGAGCTGTTTTTCAGTGTCTTAGATGAATTTCAATGCCACTGGTACTGGATGAACGAGGAGCTGATACATCAGATATTTACCTGTCCTAACTCCTAAAGCTGCTGCCCATAAAAATGCTGCCGATCTGCCACTGTAAGCAAATATTTCTTGAACGTCTTTTGAAGAAATATGGAAGAGATTCGATGAATAATATGTCAAATGAATTACAAATTCTTTAGGTGGCAGATGATTACATTTTTGTAGATGAATGATTCAACTTTTTTTTTTTTTAAGAGATATATACTTTTAGAATATATATATATATGAATGGTTCTAGTTTAAACAGTTGAAGAAATAATCATAATAAGTTAAGCAGGGCTATATTGTTTTTTTTTTTATTTGCTCATCTCTGTAAAGAATAATAGGGGCATGGTCCCATGTTTGCCTAAAAAAATTATGTTCCATTCAAGATTCCAGTCATTCAACTCCCACTTTTGAGTTTTGAGAGGTTAAAATCAGTTAGAGAACCTGCAGGCCAAGCCTTCACCAGAATATGATACGCCTTAAATTCAAGGTTAACGACTTGATTTTTGATTTCCCAGAAATGTTCTGGCGAGTTTTGGCCTGATTTGGTAGATTTTAGTAGAGACCCGAGATTTTTCTCATCCCTAGACAATAGGATGGTTGATTAGAATTAGCTTTAGAGAGCAAGGGAGAGAGAGAGAGAGAGAGAGAGAGTGAGAGCATATTACATCTATTATCACTATAAGGATGAAAGAGGTCTGAAATTTTGGAACATCAAATTTTTGTAATTGTCTAGAAAATAAAATACGCAAACAATAAATTGTAGTGCCCCCTCTCCTCAAATTAAACTCTCAAGAGAAACTGTAGTAACTATTGCAATATGTGTCTCTCAAATTATCAAACAAGTAGTGCCTCCTCTCCTCATGACCATAGTTAAAGGTCCTTCCCATCGTCATGCCCCTTGAAAACATAATGGGATGGACGAAAGATTACACTGCAATTTAGATGTTTTATTACACTACTAACAGAGAGAAGATTAATTGGCATATTAAGAACATGAAGAGTAGAGCATAAGGATGTAGACCTAAGTGAACGGTCACTTTCATATCAACGAGAACAAGAGACCCATCAGCAATAAAAACAGTATATGGATTAGATAAGGCAGACATTAAAGGGAATCGTGAAGACATATAGGCATATGATGGTCAGTTGCCCCTGAATCAATGATCCAGGGGACTGGGGTGATGATGAAGCATTGGCAACATGAGATTGAGAGGATATCGCCCGGGTGATGAGGAGGCATGCTGCATCAAATCATCATACTCCTTCCTAGTGGGAGTATGGCATTAGGAAGGGCAAAAAGTGCAAAAGCAGGGTGTGTAGGAGCCGCCAAAGTTCCCTATCAACAATTCTCGTGCATGCTCGATTGCCTGTTACTTAGGACATTCATCTAAGTTTCGACATGTTTCTTTAAGATGTCTAATCCTTCTGTACTTGGTACATTTGTGCTTTTCTTTTCAGCGCGAGACAGGCTATCATGGCCGTCCATGTTCTCTAGATTTTCACCTCTGTCGTTCTCTTTTCACCTCCTTGACAGAACTCAGAGGAGGGAAGAGCCAATCACTCAGATGTCCATAGGGAAACCTCCATATTCTAGTTTCTTCACATTAACGGGTGAGAAAACAGTTTTCAAATGTGGCAGTTCCTCTCTTTCCAGGATACTAGCTCTAACCCCTAAAAATATCAAAGATTCTCTTTACTAATTCTCTTGTTTGCATGCTCATGCAGCCATAACACCGCGATTTGCTAGCACAAGCACGGAAGTCCTTAGTACTTCCCTGTAGTGACTTAGCTCATCCGACATACCTCACAATTGAGTATAATATTCACCCATGACGAGTATTGTTGATTTTGTCTATCAGCCCGAGCACCTTTGTATATTCATACTTATGAGAATAGGTTTCACTGATAGCTAATCACAACTCCTTGGGTGAAGTATCATACATGAAGGACCAACTAATAGTTGGATGCATTGGATGCAAATATATATATATATATATATATATATATATATATATATATATATATATATATATATATATAAAATTTATTGATTTATTGAAACGGTAACAAAGTATTGTATTGAAAATGAAAAAGGAAAGAATAACATACCTTGACGGATAGTAAGGAACTATCCAAAAAATGCAAGCCCCCCAAAAAAACTCACCTGTGGGACGAGAAGAGGTCCGCAGAACGGATCAGTCCCCCATCGCAAACCAAAGGCGACGAACAGAGCTCAAGAGCTGCAATCCTCCCATAGAGTAACGAAGTGATGCAGCCCCTCGTTAACATCTGTCATCCTACTCGCATTTCAGCTAACAACCAGGTCTCGAATATCCCGGACAACCAAAGAAAATGGTTTAGCCTTGCGCCTGAAAATTCGGTTATTTCTTTCCACTCAAATAGCCCAAAAAGCGGCTTACACTGTGAGAGGTCATAGCTCTTTCCTATGGTCGTCCACGCCCAATTCCTTCCACATTTCCATCATGTTGGCCGGCCAGCAAGAGAGGACCAATGGACGTTAAAGATTCTAAAGATCTTGTGCCAGATATTCTGAGAGTATGAACAGTACAGCAGAATATGGGCCATTGATTCGGTACCCCTCATGCATGGTAGACATATTTACCCTCCAATCAGTCATATTGTTACACCTCCAATCAATATACTTTTCATTCTTGGGGTGGTTCAGGGATAATACCATCCCCGTATTCCAATTTACCCTTTGATCTTAAGAACAACTTGGCAGTCCGTAGTGCATAATCAGTTACATCAAACTTACCAGTAGTAATCTGCAGCCCATGTGTATTATCATTGCTTCCACCTACATGAGTGTTGGATTCTTCCATCGTTGAGATGATTCAACGTTACACCACTAACAACCATAGTGACCAAATTCTCCGACTTTTTAAAAAAGTTGTAAGCATGGGCCAAAATTTCGGGTATCCGATACGTATCGTCCGAGCTCAAAATCGATATGTATCGGAATAGTAAAATACCGGACGATACATTGAATGTATCGTCCAGGCATATACATACCAAATAGCGATATGGTACATTGAATGTACCGTATCGTCCAAGTCTGATACTGATACGTATCGGTATCAGACGAAATTTTGACCCATGGTTGTAAGTAATTCATGATTTTGTGAAAAAACAAATAAAATTATCAATTATTCGCATTTTTTTCTCAGAAAACAGTGAATTTCTAGAATAATTAGCGAAGTTCTTGATTTCTTCCAATATTTTCCCCAAAATTTTATGATTTTTTTAAAAAAATTGATAGTTTTTAATTAATATATATTAAAAAAATTTCTTTTTTATTTTTCCGAATTTTGAACTTTTTTGTGAATTTGACAAATTTATTAAATTTTTTTTAAAAATTTCCAAGCCGATTTAATCCGGGACCCCGACTTGGACACTATGCTAGCAACATCACAAAATTTTTAAACAATATGTTACACGGCTCAAATGGAGCCCCAACACACTGCACTACAGCTGAACGAACTTCTCAACATCAAATAACATTGAATACACAGTAATATGACCCACAGGTGTCTAAAACAGCATATTAAGAAAAATATTATCATATGAATGTATCCACAGACCAGTCACTAGGGCATTGGTCGGGTCCAACCAGGTCGAATTGGATTTTGAGTTCTACCACATCTGCTGCCCTTGGAAATAGGAGAATCTTGACTGCATGTCGTCCTATAAAAATTGAATACCATCAAAGTCAAGATTCTCCCACATCCAAGGGCAGCAGATGTGGGAGAACTCAAAATCCGGTTCAACCTAACGATTGCCCCTAGTTAGTTCACTATGGAAGTCCTGGACTCCTGCCTGCCTCCTGCCTCCTGCCTTACCCAAGGTCCAGCAACCATTTTTTTTGTTCCGAGTCCAGCCAAACAGTTTGACCAAATCCCACAAAAATTAGCCTCCACTGAGATAGCCACATGAAAAGAACCAATATTATACACATCACATAAAAATCTGAAACGGTTCCTAGAACCTCAAGAGAAAGGGTGCCCCAATTGTAATCCCTAGAGTGGGTACTTGTGGCACTAGCTTCATTAAGTTTTCCCCTTGATGTTGAAGATCCAATGTAAAAAGTTGTCTCCATCGTGTAAATCGTCTTTAAAGTGAAGGCTTAAAACCATGGTCTTAAATATCGAAATTCCAAGAAGTGGCAATACGCTAGAAGTCTCGTCCCGACGAGATATCTTGGTCATACACTGCGAAATGAAAAGAAGGTTTTACATGATCTTACATTGTTTAAAAAAGGTATTTGATCTTATACTATTAAAGTATATTTCACTATTATGTTACGTATCTGTGATCAATCTAAACAGTACAAGTGGTTGTCCATCCTTAAAATACATAACAGTTAAATAGCACCTATAAACAATGTAAACTGTCCAATCTACGAGCTTGAATACTAGCCGTTAAAAGTAGAATAATAACGGTATTTCAATGCTCAAATTAAGACAAAGTATGATAACTATTCATGGTATCATCACATAGATTTGATAGAGTAAGTGAAAATAGTGTCACGCGTATAAAAGTGATGATTTATACACTTTTAATTGCATATTAGCTTAACATCTAATACAAATTCATTATTAAAAGCATAAGTTTATCATTATCGTCTAGCTAAGCGTCGAGACATGAAAATGTATCACCTGAGACATTTTATCTGGGGTGAAATTTAAAATCATGCTTAATATATGGTAACTGTTCATTTTAAAGGCATTCCATCTCTTTGAATCACAAGATGAATATATATATAGACGCACCATATCTTTATATCTGCTCCTTCACTTCACAGTGTCACATGTTCCTAATTAGCCGCCCATTACAATCTAGATTGGGAACATGCAAGTTCCCTATATCTAAATCTTTTAATACACAAGACTCCTTGAAAGTTCCAGTTTCTATTGGCGTTAGTCTTCCTCTGTTTCTAAAATAATGAGCGCTTGGGGAACATAAATCAGCTATGCCGCCTTTACTGCCGGTTTTACCTTATAGACATTCAAGTAGTTCCCCATCTTATTTACTTTGTCGGCCTTCAGTGACCGACAAGCCCTTACTTTCTACTTGTTAATATGTGGCATACCAGATGATTGCAGGGGATTATTTATGAGGTGGCTCTATCTGCACCCACCCGGTCATAAACAACGACACTTGATTCTTGAGTCACTGTTTTTGGAATGTATCATATATCATGTATGTCCCTGGAGTTTAGAGGGGCGGAATTTGAGTATTGACTCAAAAAAGGGTTCCTTCCTGAGCTTCTCTAAGCTTTTCCTTTGTTTGCAAGTTTTTATTAAAATTTGTATTTTTTAACTTTTTTGAAATGAAAGTGACATACTCATTTCTTAACAATTCACTGAAAAATGCTTAGATTCTGAGCTTAGAATGCTAAAGGCAAAATACCCTTCTAAATCAGGAATATGAGAACTCGAGAATACATGAATATGTTATTACTGGGAAAAGCTCAAAAAAACCCGAACTTTGAACAAACTCAAAAACACTACTAAGAAAAGCTCAAAATCTGAGTAAGTTCAGATTTTGCAAGATTCTTAGTTGATAAGATTATGGGCTTTTCTGGAAAAGCTCAGAATCACCCCAACGAGCCCTTAGGAAATCAACATTTGAGTTGTCTCATAGTATGCCCATGATCTCAAAATCTATTTTGTCGAAGAATGAGACGAAAAATAATCTCCATCATGTGATTCAAAATAGTCAAAGGTCATTAATACACTTAATTCTCGGCTCACTCTTTGATATACATGTCATATGGAATCAACATTTGATCCATCTCATGGTGTGCCCATTAAAATCTATCTTGGGAAAGATTGAGACAAAAAAAAGAAGTCCATCATTTGATTCAAAGTAATCAATAATTGTTGCTCTGAAATTTTAGTGGTTGCAAGTAAATTTGCCCACCAATTTAGAACTTTGTAACGATCCAGTTTACCCATTTGGGTACTTCAGCCGACTGAGCTTAACAGCATAGGGAGGCTATTTAGGAGGCAGTGCAGTAGATAAAGGCGACACAATGCTACAAAAGCGCACCCTAAATGTCACATTCTTATAATCATGGATTAAGAGGGTCACCACTCACCCACACCATTATGAAACTTATGACAAAATCAAATATTTTTTATTTGTCCCTTTAAATATGTTATAGTCAAATTATAGAAAGTCATTTATCCAATAAAAAAGTTGACTTTGATCCTTTAAAACTATGAAAGTCAAATTTCCATGATCTTTTGTGGCTAAAAGGCTTTTACGATGAGGATCAGGAGAGGCATCCCTATTATTATTCTTGTGACGACAAGAGGTACAGCGAGATCCCCATGTGACTTTGAGGCCACCGATTTTTTGCCCATAAGAAGAAGAAGATAAGGTTTATAAACTGGGTTTAAAATATATATTAACATAAAAAAGAAAAACGATAATGAAGAAAGAAAAAGAAAGACGATAAGGAAGAAGGAAACGGAATTATGGAAAGCGAATCGGGCCTCGAGAGGGACACGTATAACTGGACAAAACCACACCGCTTTTAGGAACTAGCCCACGTACTACATTATAGATCTCGCCGATTCCAATGATGAGCGCGATGCCATTTTTGCCCTTAACTTTTTCGTTGATGCCAGATGTGTCCTTACTTTCAATATTACGACTTTAACCCTGAGAACTGCAGGGGTAGAATATTCTTCTCATTACGCAAAATTCGTTTCAAAATGATTGTAATCGTTTATTTGCCATGAATTTATGGAAAAGAAGACTTCCACAAATATCCAAGGCTAAAAAAAAAATTTAACAACAAAACTCATGTATACACCAAGTAAATTTATTATGAACGGTCGGAAACGTTATATCATTTAATAAATGCCTACTTGGTGCGATATAAGTGGCTGCCCTGATGTGCATTATTGAGCCCACTGTGCTTGTATCATGCCACATCAGCTGTCCGTTCAATGGTTTGTCATTTCACGTTTGCCATACAACATTATCCATACACCATTCTGTTATAAGATTACCTAATGTAAATCTTTAATTAACTCAAAATTATACATAATTGTCCATATTAGAGTGTATAAATTGGATGATTTCACTCTCTAAAAAAATAAAAAATAAAAATTGGATGATTTCGAAATGCCCAACGAATGATACTAGCAGGCATACTTTAATGCACTTCTCAAATGAGAGAACTAAAATTTGGTGGTATGGTATTGCGACCCACCCATGGGTCTACATTTGCCTTGTCGAAGCCTTCCTCAGCAATGAAAAATTTTACTTGTTAGCATCTCTCATTAAGACATTTGATTAGCCAATGAGAAATTTCTAAATTAAATATAAGAAATCTTTTGTATTAAATGACATTTATAAAAGGATACTTTTTATAATTTCAATTATAAATAAATAATTTTTTTTTTTATACGGCCATTTAGGCCGAGACAACCTCGAGAATCGAGGAGCAGACACGCATATACATATGATAGTTGAGGAACAACTTGAAGAAGCACCAACTACAGTGGTGAGAGTTAACTAATAGAACTCAACCTACACCTTGTAAAGGCAAGGGTGAGAAACAGCGTGAAAGACAAGTATCGAACCCACGACCTCCACCCTCACAGTAGAGGGAGGTTTCCAACTAGGCTAATGCCTCTTTGATTATAAATAAATATTATAACAGTCTCTTTTTTCTATATTTTAAATTTCTACATCTTCCTAAAGTAATAGAATATGTTAAAATTTTCTTCAACGAGTCCCATTTATTTAATTCTGTTTTTCCTTACAAAATTTTCTTTGTCAACAATTGTTTATTCAAAGATCCTTTCAACATATAGCCAACAACTAATAAGCTCTTTCTCTTTTAAAAAAAGCTATTAAAACACAAACAACGTCTTCCGTGTTAGGGATCAGCACATAATACCTACTCCAAATTTTGATATCTGCTTTATATACCTTCCAAGGACCCATCTGACATTAAATAAAAGTCTACGTACACACCAGTCATTCCAAAACTCCCTTTAAAACCCCACATGCTCCCATATCCATTCTCCACTCATCAGCCTCCCGCGAATCCCATGGAAGCCTCAAGCGAAGCGATTATGGCTGCTCTACTCAGCCTCGACACCCGCCAATTCTCCGATCTGACGCACTCCATTGCCTCAGATTTCAACCTCCATCAACGAAGACTCTTGTCTCTCCTCCTCTCCTCCACCCATTTCTCCCAAACCTTCATCTACCTCCACACCCTCTCCCTCCCCCAAAAGACCTCACTAATTGCACGCTTACTCCTAAGATCACTCAACCAAATCCCACGAATTTCCGTACCCAAAGTCGGGTATCCCGCACCAGAAGGCGTCGTCGCCGGTGGCGGTCTGCGGGAATTGGACGCAGCACTCCTTCTCATGACCTTATGCGAAGTCTACGACCACGACTCTCGAGTGTCAGATTCCGGCGCCAGGAATCTGACGTCTCCGGCAGAGTGGCACAAAAGAGCAACCTCCCATGTGCTCAGAACCACGCTGAGTCTGGCCCGGTTTGGGTTTTCCCGGTGGGCGGTTTTGGGTTCCTACGTCGACTCGGTGGCTAAGTACCGACGGTTTATTGAAGCGGCTACTGGCCGTGACGGTGGTGAGAAGGAAGAGGTTAAAGTAGCAGCTTCGGTGGCGACGGTAGTTTCTTTACCGTCGGTGGAGTGCGGAGGGGTTGGGATGGAGTGTGTGATTTGTAAAGAGGAGTTGGAGGAAGAGAGGGGCGCCTGCGAGTTGCCTTGCGAGCACGTGTTTCATTGGGTTTGTATTTTGCCTTGGCTCAGAAGCAACAACACGTGTCCTTGTTGCAGGTTTGAGCTCCCTACTGATGATGTGTTTTGTGAGGTGGAGCGGCTCTGGAGGGTCTTGATCAGAAGGAACGATAGGGTTTAACGGTGAAACGATGGGATTTAATGGTGAAAGGTGACAAGTTACCAAATTTATATGTATTAGTTGGGTTGTGTAGAATCTAGAATCCTAGATAGTTACTGGGTTCGATTGGTACGGTACACGTGGTCGCCTATGTGGCCGTTGATCTTGTATATTTATTGTTGCTCCTCAATATGTATATTGGGTGGATGGCTAGGATCACCTAAAATTGTTGGGTAGTTATGTGGCTACACCATCTTCAGTAGTTAAACAAAGCAGCGGATACGTATTCTATCAATGGATATAGTTAACGTGTTTTGACTTTTATCTTTTGTTTTTTTTTATAACATACATTGAGGAGTACCAACTCTAGGGTTAACTAACGGAATCCAACCTACACCTTGTATTAATCAAAAAAAATATTCGGAAAATTTACCTAATCTATCCTGTAGATTCATCTTTTTCCTCAGAGTCTCTATATTTTTACCTTTATCCAAACTAATCAGTTTTTAGTCCAATCATTTTTAGCTGTCACAAAAAGTCATAAATATCCTTCTTACACTTTTTTTTGGATTCTATATAATTTAAAATTTTAAATATTTATATTTTTCTATATTTATGCGATGTAAAACGAGATTTATACTGTCGATTTGAAGACCACAATATAAAATCGATGGTGCCAAAGATAAATAAAAAAAAATGCAATATCGCATCTTACAAAAAAAAAAAAAAGTTTTAAGTAGTTGATGTCGACTCTTAAAACAGTCGATAGCGACTCTTAATACAGTTGGAATCGGCTATTTACACAATCGCCATCGACTGTTTAGACAGTCGGGACCGATTGTGTAAACAGTTGCCATTGATTGTATAAAAAAAAGAAAAAAGAAAAAAAATTATATAGTCGATGGCGATTGTGTAAACAGTCGATGACAAACAGTCGCCATCGATTGTTAAAAAAAAAAAATTTACACAGTCGATGCCGCCTCTTAAAGCGATGTTTATTTGCAGATAGTTAAAAAAAATATCGCCATCAATTGCATATATATATATATATATATATATATATATATATATATATATATATATATATATATTAAAGAGAAGATATCGTCTTTTTTTCGTATCTATCCTTGACACCATCGGTTTTATATTGTGGCCTTCAAATTAGACGGCATAGATCTCGTTTCATATCGTGTAAATATTGAAAAATACAAATATTTAAAATTTTAAACTATATAGAGCGAAAAAAGTGTAAAGGGTATTTCTGACTTTTTGTGCAAGCTGAAAATAGCTTGACTAAGAGCTGATCCGTTTGAGTAAAGATGAAAATATAGGGTCTTTAACAGAAAAGGTGTATCTGACAGAATCGATCGGATAAATTTCCCAAAATATTTACAAAAAGATATACAAAATCATGTGGTCAACATTGTCAACTGGTTGGAAAATAAAAGATACGATACACTATAATTGAGCACGGTCCTATTTGAACCCTCTAAACTCTAGAACAATGATACAATGATTTGATCAAATAATATTAGTATGGCTCGAGAGTATATAGCAGTTTTTTATTTTAGTTTTCTATTTTATAAACAAAACTCTAGAGCATTCTCGCCTTAAAACCATTGATGGAAATTTTTGTCTCAATGGTTCACACAACAGATCTTGAGATTATGGATGTACCATCGGACACCTCAGAAGTGGATTTCCTAGGGTAGACATTCCAAAAATAAAAATAAAAGTGACTGTGCATTTATATTGCTTTTAACGGCTTTGAATCAAATGGTAAAAATTATTTTTCGTTCCAATCTTTCATAAGGATAGATCTTGATATTATAATCAGACGATTTCGATGTTAATTTCATATGGCACACATACTAAAAGTGAATCGAGAACCAAGTTCATTGATTTTTGGCTACGTTACTCTGGAATTTTAATGGTGAAAATAGAGCCACGATATAATTTAATTGTTTGCGTGGTTTACATTGTTGATAGCACAATGTTACGTATATTTATTATAATTTTTTCTTAATAGTCGTGATCATTCGATCTTGTGATCAACACGTGGAGTAGAAAGCGTAGATGGTCTAGAAGATCAATCTGACTTGTACCTCCCTAATAATTGAAGATGAATTTTCTTAGTGAGATGCCTAAAATATGCGAAGCACTACCTGATACTAACTCTCTTTAGCGTGCCAAGGGGCCATCTATGATACCAAGATATAGATGGACGGCTATGGATTCGTAATTATCCATTAACTATATTTGATTGTCAAGCTTATTAAAGACCTGTAATCCCATTTAAAAGCAACAAAAAAAAAAAAAAAAGTTTATCAAAGGCCTGTTATCCCATTCAATTCTGTATATCTAGGCCGATAAAGCATGTAAAAGCCAGCTTTTCACTAAATCAGTGGTAAAAGAATCTTGATTAGCTTCATAGTTTTATAGTGCCAGTGAAGTCCTGAGTGTTAAAATTCTAAAATAAAAAATAAAAATGAAACAACAGACAAATTGTCATAATTACATTACTTTACACTGTGTTATATTATATAATAAAGTGCATAAATAAGATTACAAATATAATCGTTAGCGATTACCATTAGTTTAGATAAATAAGATTATAACAATTGATTTAAATAATTGACGTATGAAGTTGAAATGTGATCGTTGAGAACATCCAATTAGATGAAATGTATCTTTACATCACAACAATAATTATAGTAATCCACCTTATGATTAGATTAGAAATAGTGTGGGAAAGACATCCACTGAAATGTAAATCATAAGCCTTTCGGTCATCACCATAAAAAATAATAAAAACCAAACAAATGTGGAAAAAAAATCTACATGATTATACCAAAGAAATTGTAGGAAAAAATATTTACATGAAAAATATAGGAAAAGACATCTACATGATTATACCAAAGAAAATGAAGGAAAATATATCCACATGGAATATAAAAGGCTAATGAAGACCACAGTGGAAAATACATTTACTAAGCAAATCAATGTGAAAAATAGATCGACATCAATAAAAAGACATCTCTTATTAAATGCAAAAGTGATGAAGGGAAAAAATAAAAATTACACGAATCAATTATTTTATTTAGAAGAGATACAAAAAAATGAAAATATAATAGCTAAAGCAATGTCAAGACCATAACTGACTTGAATGCACGGAGCCAATTATGACTCTGATATCATGTTAAAATTAGAAAATAAGAAGAAGATGAAAGAAAAGAAGTAGATGAAAATATAGAAAATTAGGGTGTATTTAATGCCATGTTAAAATTCTAAAATTAAAAAAAAAAAAAAAATAAGAAAAAAATTAAAGAGAGAAGACGAAGATATAAATATAGAACAGAAAAATTGCTACTAATTGATTACATTAAAGTGCATTACAATATTATGACAAGAAAGTATATAAGATTACATATATATGATGGAATCTAAATGGATCTGACGATCCGACCGTCCAAAATTAAGCCGAGAGATCTAGGCGCATGATCAATCAAAAACAATAAACCAACCATCTATAAATTAGATATATGTGCGTACCTTGAGCGTTAGCCATTAATGGTTGTCGATCTTCAACGATCTTCTCGCGTTCAATGTCTCCTAGCACAATGGGGATGCTCTCGCCAATAGGGAGGATTGAATTATGTCGAGCTATCGTTGGGATCAGGCACCCCTTATATTTATAGCCAAAAAGTCCTATCCCATTAAGGACTGAAATTGCTAATTATAGTGTGATTAGAAATCACAATCATACCTTAACTGAAAGACACAATAAGCAGTTGCCTATTCTCTTCAAACTCACCAGAATAGCAATTGTACATCTTAAGGTTGATCTTATACCATTCACCGGTCAACGGGTTTGACCATAGTGATGGCCACCAAAATAGGAACTTCTAACAGTCTCCCACTTGGCCAAACTATGTCAATAAACTCTGAGTACCCAATGTTAGCTAACGTTTGTGGAATGGTAAGTCACAATCAATCTTAATCAAAGTCTTTATTATCAGTCCGGTCCAGTGAGAATTTCAACACAAAATCAATGTAGTCAATATATTATAGCATCGATATATGACCGCTTATTAGTTACTGTATTGGAAGTCATCACCGACATGGATTCCAACTAGTATGATTTCACATAGATTGTAAGTTTACAAACTGAATGGTGATTACATGTAAACTCAATCTAATATTGGTCCTACTTTATTGCCATCTACTGGCACCATATGTTCCAAGGAATTATTTGCATAAAAATGGAAAAGCAAATAAATAAGTTTTATTTCTGAATTAATTTAAACAAATGTATTCACTCGCATATATCCACTCTCAAAGGCTATCAAAATTATCCGTTAACCCCATGCGTGCAACATGCTCCAAAAAGAGCATGGGAGATAAACTTTTAGTGAGAGGGTCAGCCAACATGAGTGTCGTACTTATCTTTTCAACAGATACAATTTGATTCTGAACTTTCTCCCTGACAACAAGATATTTTATATCAATATATTTGGAACCCCAACTAATCTTGTTGTTATTGGAGATAGCAATCGCAGCGGAATTGTCACAAAAGATTCTTAGTGGCTTTGAAATAGTATCAACAACTCGAAGCCCTGAGATAAAATTCCTCAACCATATCGTCTCACAGGTTGCCTCAAAACATGCAACGAATTCTGCTTCCATAGTGGACGAAGTAGTCAGCGTTTGTTTAACGCTCTTCCAAGATATAGGTCCACCTGCAAGCATAAAAATATAACCCGATGTGGACCTACGAGTGTCTTGACACCCAAAGATAGTCGATGTCGGAATAACCAATAACTTCAAGGTTATTCGACCTTTTGTATGTGAGCAGGTGTCCTTTAGTCCCTTGTAAATAGCGAAAAACCTTCTTAGCTGCATTCCAATGTTCCAAACCAGGATTACCTTGCTACACCAAACATGCTAACTATATACGCTTATATCTGGGCAGATCTAGACTTGTGCATACATGAGACTCCCAACTGCCGATGCATAGGGAATTGTCTCCATCTATTTTCTCTCCAGATCGATCCTGGGACTCTGAAGTAGACTAAATTTATCACCCTTAATGACAGGGGCAACAGTAGCAGAACAATTGTGCATGTTAAACCTTTTAAGAACTTTATCAATATAAGCTCTTTGAGACAATCCCAATAGGCCACGGGCTTTATCTCGATGAATCTCAATTCCTATCACGTAGGAAGCTTCACCAAGATCTTTCATATCAAAACTCCTTGATAAAAAGTTCTTTGTCTCATATAAAATGCTTAAATTGCTACTCGCAAGTAAGATATCATCAACGTATAAAAAAAGGATGATAAACTTACTCCCACTGATTTTAAGATATATGCATTGATCCACAATATTTTCTTTAAAACCAAAATTTGAAATGACATCGTGAAATTTTAAGTACCATTGTCGAGATGCCTGCTTTAAACCATATAGAGACCTTTTGAGTCTACAAACTAAATAACTCTCCCCCTCAACCTGAAAGCCTTCAGGTTGTGCCATAAAGACATCTTCATGCAAGTCGCCATTCAGAAAAGCAGTTTTAACATCCATTTGATACAATTCTAAGTCAAAATTAGCTACTAATGCCATGACTATCCGAAAGGATTCCTTTCTAGAGACAGGAGAAAATGTCTCTTTATAGTCTATTCCTTCTTTTTGAGTGAAACCTTTAGCGACTAATCGGGCCTTGTATCTTTTTATATTACCTTTGGAGTCTTGCTTGGTTTTAAATACCCATTTACAGCCTACAGGCTTGATTCCATTAGGTAACTCACAAAGATCCCAGACCGAGTTATGTTTCATTGATTCCAACTCATCTTTCATGGCTTCGAGCCATTGAGTGGATTTGTCGCTCTTCATGGCTTGGCTAAAGGAAAAAGGATCTGATTCCTTTCCAAAATCAAACTCACTCTCATTTAGGTAAACTATATAGTCATCAGAAATGGCAGACTTCTTTGCTCTCTCTGATCTACGCAATGGTAGATCGATGGCGATCATCATAGAAAGAGCCTCCTCAATGTGGGGTGTGTCAATAGGTATAGTCACAGGTGCATCAACACTGGCTTGAATAATTGGTGTTGGTGCCACTTTTTCTTGGATAAAAGGGATAGAAATTATAACCGATTCTCCTCAAAAGTGATTTTCCTAAGCTCTATACTCCCACTGATCTCACGATCCTCAAAGAATTTTGCATGTCTAGTCTCAACAATCCAGGTACTATGAGTGGGGCAATAAAATCTGTAGCCTTTTGATCTATCAGGGTAACCAATGAAATGATAACTTATAGTTTTAGGGTCCAATTTTCCTAATTGTGGGTTGTACACATTTGCTTCAGTCAAACAGCCCCAAATGTGTAAATATCCTAAAGTCGGTTTTCTGCCTACCCATAGCTCATAAAGAGTTTTGGGAACTGCCTTATTAGGAACTCGATTGAGGATATGCACCGCTGTTTTCAAAGCTTCTCCCCACAAGAACATAGGCAACGTAGAGTTGCATAACATGCTTCTCACCATATCCATAAAATGCGATTTATTGCTCGGCTACACCGTTCACACCGTTACATTGGTGTTCGGCATGGTGTATTGGCGACAATGCCATGCTCTTAGAATCTGAGGCGAAGGGTCCTGGATTGCGACCTGTTTCAGAGTATCTACCATAGTACTCTCCGCCTCTATCAAATCTCACAATTTTAATCTTCGAATTGAGTTGTAACTCAACTTCGGCTTTATAGATTTTAAACATATCCAGGGCCTCAGATTTCTCGTGAATGAGAAATATATAATCAAAACGAGAATAATCATCAGTGAAGGTAATAAAATACTTTTGACCACCAATAGCGGGAGTTGGAAACGGCCCACAAATATCAGTGTGGACTATTTCCAGCAAACTCGTGCTTCTGAGAGCCCCTTTCTTATTAGTCTTTGTGAGTTTCCCTTTAACGCAATCAACACAAGTATTGAAATCAGAGAAATCGAGCGCATCGATTATATCATCCTTAATTAACCTCTCCATTCTATCCTTAGATATATGGCCTAAACGTTTATGCCATAAAATGGAGGAGTTATCGAGTGCTCGTTTTCGTTTCTTACTTATTTTATCATTCACATGCATAGAAACTAAAGATTGGGCGTAAGATGAATCCAAGTTCAACTGATAAAGATTGCCCACTAATGAGCCACCACCTACAATATCGGAATTAAATAATAGAGTAAACATATTATTTCGAAATTTAAATTCAAAACCTAATGAATCCAATTTAGAAATTGAGATAAGGTTTCTAGTGATACTGGGAACATAAATAGTATCAACTAAATCCAAAATAAAACTACTATCTAAAATGAGACGGAGAGTCCCAATGGCCTCCGTCACTTCTACTCTATTCGAGTTTGATGGTCGTTGCCTTTACTTAGCTTCTCTGGATCGAAATCCTGCATTGAATTACTGATGTGAATAGTTGCACCAGAATCTATCCACCAAGTATTGCGTGGATCATCAACATAAAGTGATTCAAAACACACAAAAGCAAGGTCATTACCTTTCTTAACTAGCCAATCTCTGTATTTCTGACAATTCTTCTTAATGTGTCCTTCTTCTTCTGAGTGACACTTGATGCCAAGTAGATGTGTTAGCCTCTCCTTGTTTGGTTTCGGTGAGAGCTTTCCGTTCTTTCCTTTATATTGTCCGGTTTTGGCTTGAAATTTCGTTTATTTGGGCCGAAGCGGCGTAATGGGCACTTTCAGTTTTTCGGGAAATCGTTCTTCTTCTTGGACACAGTGAGAGATTAACTCGTTCATCTTCCACTTCTCTTTTTGCGTGTTATAATTGATCTTGAACGGGCCAAATTGTGCAGGAAGGGAAGTCATAATGAAGTGAACAAGATAACCCTCAGAAAAACCCATGTCCAGTTCTTTCAATTGAGTTGCCATGCCACTCATTTTCATAATGTGCTCCCGGACGCCGCTATGACCATCATATTTCACGGTTCCCATTTTAACAATTAGACTACTGGCAAGGGCTTTAGAAGTCCCTTGAAATTGTTCTTTAATGGCTTGCATGTATTCCTTTGCAGTATGCGAGTTAGGAATACCTCCCCGAATCGCATCAGCAATAGAACTCTTTATGATCATGAGGCTCATACGATTTGATCTATCCCATTTTTCTAAATCCGTATGGTTCACTGCCAGATCCTCAGCCGAGGCATCAGCGGTGAGCACCTTAGGTTTATCAGATCGTATAACATAGTCAAGATCCATGCAGCCTAGAACAATTGCAACTTGTTCCTTCCATTTCTTATAATTTGATCCACTCAAAAGTTCAATTCCACCAATCATACTGGTTATGATAGACGGGTTCAATGCTGCACAATAATTAAGGGCTTTATTATATCCACATACAATCGAAGTAACTATCAATTCCACAAGGTTATAATTATAGTATGTGACGCGAAAGTTAAAATATGTCAAGGAATATAAAAATTAAAACCAATGTGATTTTATTGAGAAACGATTTGTGTCATTATAACCCTCCGTTGGGTCGAGCCATAACACACTAGTCGCTTCCTCAATCTATATTAATGATTGTGGTACAAATTGCGTCGGTATGACCCTCCGTTGGGTCGAGTCACAATCTGTGACGATACCCACACACAAAATAATGAATAGTGAAACACAGCCATCATATAACATTAAGTGATTCATCACCGTTGGGCAGAAGAATCCCTTATGTTGTAACGCCAACATTCACTACACACTTTCACTGAATTTGTAACATATTTTTGAACAAAATTAAACCTTACTATGAAAACCACGGCACTAGGAAGGATCATCACCGTTGGGCAGAAGAATCTTTCCAAGCCATGTTTTCAAATTAGGCTTGATAATAATTTAGATGATCACAAAACGTGTTATGAGGAGGTGTCAAAATAGACAATAAACGAGCATTATAATGTGGAAGTACCAGCCATGGTGGTGGAGCACAACCTCCACTACTCATTTCTAATGAATGATACTTGAACAAAAATTGATTACACAATTAAAAAATAGAAAAAATAACATCAGGTCATAAAAATATCATAATAGAGATCTCATTGGTAAAAATAGACCTCAAAAACGGATCCGGAATGTCCGAGATAGTCAAAATGCATATATAATGTCCAAAAAACGGACTTGTAAATAGCCCAGAAAAGGCCCGAAAAGAATAAGAAATTCATAAGATCATAATTGGGCCGGGTATAGGGCCGGGCCATGGGCCTTAGTGGCCGAGTGGGCTTCAGCCAGTGGGCCCTGTGGTCAGGCTGCAGGTCGGGCCATGGGCCAAACGTCCGAGTGGGCCTAGGGCCCTGTAGATCGGGTCATGGGCCAAAAGCTGAGTGGGCTAGGGGCACAGCGGGTCGGGCCAAGGCTATGCGGGTCGGGCCATGGTCCAAAAGGCCAGACGGGTCCATGCGGGTCGGGTCATATGCCAAAATAGGCCAGACGGGCCAGGGGCCAAAACGGGTCGGGTGGGTAGAAAAGGGCCAGCAGGGTTGGGCCGGTCGGTCCGGCCAATTAGGCCCAGACGGGTCGTGTCGGTCAGGCAGGTCGGGCCATGGTCCAAATGGCCATTCGGGTCCATGGGCCATATAAGATCAGGGGGGCTGGCGGGTAGGGTAGCCAAGGCGGCCAGGCGGGTCTGATGGGCCAAGTAGGACCGGCGGGTCAAAAACACCCAAAAGGGCTGGCGGTCAGGCGACCAAGGCGGCGGGTCTGATGGGCCAAGTAGGACCGGCGGGTCAAAAAACACCCAAAAGGGCTAGGCGGGTCGGGCAGTGGGCCGGAAGCGGACCCGCCCCAAATCCCCTTTCTTCTTCTTCTTCTTCTTCAGAATTTTTTTTTTTTTTTTTTGAAGTTACAACAGAGGAACAGCCGGCATTAGGTACTTAGCGCCCCACCGGTGTGGCCGTGATGACGGTCCGGCCGTCGACGGCCGACGTCGTCGGCGTCTTACGTGGTGGGGCAAAAGTCATCGTGGCCGGACCGTCGGCCACAAAAACCTCCAAATTTTTTTTTTTTTGATTTGAATTGCACCGGCAGATATCCACCCCGCCCGGGTGACGGACCATGTGCGGTGGGCCATCGATCGACCACATTTACGGCCCGGTTTGTCAATCGATGGCAGAAAAACCCTTAAGGGCGCCCCTTTTTTTTTTTTAACTGCGCCATGCTAGTTTAGAAATTGACGCCCACAAAAAAAAAAAAAAAAACTTTCGTTCCTCTCATTTGAATGCACGACGAGAAGTCGAGATCTAAATATGATGTTTTGATTGACCAAACACCATCATGGCTCTGATACCAATTGATGGAATCTAAATGGATCTGACGATCCGACCGTCCAAAATTAAGCCGAGAGATCTAGGCGCATGATCAATCAAAAACAATAAACCAACCATCTATAAATTAGATATATGTGCGTACCTTGAGCGTTAGCCATTAATGGTTGCCGATCTTCAACGATCTTCTCGCGTTCAATGTCTCCTAGCACAATGGGGATGCTCTCGCCAATAGGGAGGATTTAATTATGTCGAGCTATCGTTGGGACCAGACACCCCTTATATTTATAGCCAAAGAGTCCTATCCCATTAAGGACTGAAATTGCTAATTATAGTGTGATTAGAAATCACAATCATACCTTAACTGAAAGACACAATAAGCAGTTTCCTATTCTCTTCAAACTCACCAGAATAACAATTGTACATTTAAGGTTGATCTTATACCATTCACCGATCAACGGGTTAGACCATAATGATGGCCACCAAAATAGGAACTTCTAACAATATAATTGCAAGAGTTACAATTGATTTAGATAAATCAGTTATATGTATAATCGCAAGAGTTACAATTGGTTTAGATAAATCAGTTATCAAATAAAGTATACTCTAATAGCAATGGATGCGAGAGTAGGCACTTCATAATTTGCTAATTCGTTATTTTTTTTCACAGGAAATACATAATTAATTGTAACTTGTTTCACAAGAAATATCCAATAATCAAACAAAAAACCAAACTGTAAAAGAAAACGCCCTAAAAAAAGGAAAAAGCTGCAGTACTCCGGTGCTGCAATCTACTGAATCGTGCATCAAGTCATAGCGAAGCGCATGGGGCCCCTTAAGCCGGTTTCCCGAATAGCCCAGAGCTGAACCCGGTCCTCTGTGGCCCTCAACCAGTTCTCCCTCATCAACTTTAACCATCCTCCCATCATTATTTGCGACTCCAAGCCACTCCAGTATTTGTAAACGATCAGCCAATCCCGGCCCATCCGGTCCACGACCAAAATCGGTGATCCGTCTCGGGTCAAAAATCCGGTTCGAGCATCCTCTCCATCAAACAAAACCAGATTCTCGTCGGACATGACCCTCGCAACCATCTCCTTCGGGACGAACCGGAGCTTATTCGTGTCGCTCCAGGTGAGACGCTTCTCTCCGAAACGGAGTGGGGTGCCGTCGTTGAGTCGTAGCCGCACCTCCATCCAGTTGTATAAACGGAAAGATGAAGATGAAGAAGATAATGGGTACTCGTTGGATGCGCACTCCTCCTCTAAGGCCGTATAATTATCTGCTACTTCTTCTTTTTGCTCCCTTCGTTGTCTCTTGATCTTCGAATTGGATCCTTCTTCGCTGCTTCTCTTCATTGTAATTTGTGTTCGCAAAAAAATAAAAAAAATATCAGGAGATCGAGTGATGAACTAGAACAGAGAGAAAGAACGATGGACTGAATGAGAAATTTTAGATGTTGGCTATAAATATACATATATTAGAGAAGAGAAAGGACTGAAGGAGTAATATATATATATATATATATATATATATTAGAGAAGAGGAAGGAGTTTCTAAAAATAGATCTTGATTCAGGTAAACCGCGTTAACCCTTGTCAAATTAGGCAAGAAAGGAAACTAAATAATTTTAGGGTAGAGGTTGACTACCCTCACCGGCAGCATATATTTAACATGGTTATTGAGCACCTTTTACCCCATTGGATCATGTTATAGTCTTACTTTTACAGTTATCAGTGCTACTAAAATCTTTAAAATTCAGCTTATGGCAGGATCAGTAGCAAAAAAAATGCTTCATTAGCTTTATAATCTTATAGTGGCCGTGATGTGCCATCAATTTTTAGGACCCTGTTGCATGTGAAAGTCAGCTTTTGATTTAATTGATGGGTAAGAGGCACTTCGTAATTTTGGCAACCTCGCTATAAGTGGGAGTAACTTGGTTCACAAGAAACATGAAATCTCCGGATATTTAGGGGCCTCAACATTCCCTGATTTTTTGGGTACCGACACGTTTGTAGAAGTGAAATTTTGATTCAGTTGAAGGGGATAAGAGGCACTTTTTTTAGTTGATGAGTAAGACGTACGCGGCAGTCTTGATTCGGGAAATCCATAACGCTCCAGCAAATCCATGATTTATTGCAACTTGTTGCCCAAGAATCATCAAGTAGCCAAGTAAGTTAGGCTGTCAATGGGTTGGGTTACCCCGATATATAAGTACATAACCCACCCGACCCAGACTTTTATCGGGCCGAGCTCATAAACTTGACCTGTCAGGTCAAGTCGGGTAGAAGATATCTGACCTCACTTTCTGACCGGGTCAGACGGATCTACTAAGAGCTGTCAGGCCAAAACTTGGTTGAGTGGGGTGGACTCGACCCAACCGATTATATATACATGTGGCACCAGAAATATTGTTAGTGCACTCGACCCAACCGATTATATATATACATGTGGCACCATAAATATTGTTATATATATATAGAAAAGGTGTCCGTCCTCCAAGTATCCACATGGAGCTCCAGGTGACACCTAAAATATTGTTTCGATGCCATGTAGAGCTTGCGTTCATTGCTTAGATCATCCTTGCAAAAAACGTATATTGAAAACTCATTTCTATCGTGTGTTTTTTGAACCATGAAATGTGGACCAATGGAACCCGTCAAACTTTGATTTGTGGGTTTAAAAAGATTTTTTCGAATTTTTTTTCTTTAATATTGATCTAAACCGTCCACATGTGCTCTATGTGACACCCAAACAATATTTTGGGTGCCACGTGTAGCTCCATATTGACTTTGGAGGACGGTGGTGAACAGTATTTTGGGTGCCACGTGTACCTCCATGTTGACTTTGGAGGACGTCGGTGACCGTCCACGTGTACCTCCATGTTGACTTAGGGTAATCCCAAGCTTATGCTTGGACTAATCCCTAAGGGAAGCCATCATCCCCACAATATTGTTATATATATTGTCGATCAGGTTCGATCAAGGATCAAAATTTCGGCCGAAATGACCGAAATTTCGGTCCAAATTATCGGTTTCGGTCCTCACTGAAACGATAATTTAGACCGAAATTTCGGTCAGAATTTTGTATGGGATTGATATTATTGGCCGAAATTCAAATTTTTCGCTGAAATTTCGATTCAAATTTTCGGTTTCAGTCTCCTCCGAAACCGAAATGAAACCCGATATTTTGATCCTTGGGTTCGATCACCGTCTTCTAAGGGTCCCCGTGGAGCTCTACGTAGAACACGAAATATTGTTTCAGTGCCACCTGCAGCTCGAAAGCATTGCTTAGATCATCTTTCCATTTAAAAAAAATGAAACTCATCTCAACCGGTGTGTTTTTTAACTGTGAAATGTGGACCATTAAAATCTGTCAAATTTTAACTTTTATTTAAAAAAAATCTTTTTTCTCAAAATTTCTATTTTTTAAGAATTGATCTAATCCATCCACGTTCTCCACATTTCATTACATGGTAGATTAAGATAAAAATATCTCCATCACTAATTCAAAGCAATCAACTAAGTACTTGAAGCTCTCTTGAGAGAAAGAATCTCGCCTTGTAAATAAATGTACCCTTCCAAGGTCGGTAAGGGAGCCTGACCATAGTATCAAGTATCTGTATCATGTCCAACCGATATCCATATGACCCCGATAAAATATCGGGGCATATCAGTATTAGCCGATACCTTTTTTAATTGACTTTTAAAACCAGTGTATCATGGACTGATGCCCGAGTTGATAACTTGAGAGTTGAGACTGAGGGCAGTACTTAATATATTTCAGACCCTAGTTATACGGCAGTACTTAATTCAAAACTCTTTTAGCGTTAGGTCCCTACATATTTGGCCGTTGTGGGAGACAGACAGACCGGTGCTCTACCCATGGTGTACAGGACATGTGCAAGGGTCAGGAACGTCCTACAAACGCTTTTCTATAAAAGGCTAGGGCTGTGCATTTTTTGGACCGAACCGATCAAATCGATCAAATTGGACAAAACTATCGGGTTTGGTTCGGTTTGGACGGGTACCCGTTTGGATTTTGTTTAGAAAAAAGGAAAACCGAAAAGTTTGGTTTGGTTTTGGTTCCAAGCCTCCCCAAGGAAAAACCGAACCAAATGTAGTTTGTAAGTATATATATATATATATATATATATATATATATATATATATATATATATATATGCGGGGTTTTAATTAATTTTAAAGGACATATAACTAAAATACATATTTTTATATAAAATCTCACCCTTGTCTTTGGTCTATTCCTAAACCCCAAAGCAATAAAGTAGAACTTAGAGAAAAATTAGTTGAAAAGAAAATTTTGATGTGCAAGTAGAACTTGGAAAACCAAAACCGACCGAACCAAATTGAATCGAATCAAATCGAGTTGGTTTGGTTTAAGAGTTGGATGGTTTAGTTTGATTTGAAAATCTAGAAATCGATTAAGACTAATTTGGTTTGTGATTTTGGGCCAAAACTGACCAAATCGAACCCAACACACCCCTATAAGAGCCACTTGATTGCCATTGAGGGAATTTTGGAAAGCACCCACTTTCTAGTCACACCCACTTATTATTTCAAAATATTTGAAGGCACCCACTTACAATGAAGAAGAAGCAATAACTTTCTATTCGTCCAGACGAAGATGATTATGACATCTCCCTCACTTGGACGAAGCGACTGCAGTGCAATATCTCTTTTGGATGCAAGCTTCGAACCGAACATTGAAATTGAAGGTCCCGAATCAGACCGAATCGCACCAAAAACTAATACAAATCAAACCGAACCGAGCCCCAATTCGGTTCAGTTTCAGTTTGGGTGGCTCGAAACCGAAAACCGAGGGGGTAGGTTGAGTAAACCGAAAAAATCCGAAAAAATTGAACAATCGAAAAAAAATACATGAAAAAATAAAAAATAAGTATTTTACCTTCACCGAACCGAACCGGTTTCGGTTTCAGATAAAAAAATGATTTGAACCGAACCGAATGGGTTTCGGTTTGATTTCGGTTTGGAGTGTACTAAATCGAACACCGAAAAATTTGGATTTGGTTTGATACAGTGAACTTGCATCACTACTTGTCCATACGACGATTGCGGCAGCTCCCTCGCTAGGGCGACAACGACGAATGCATGCATTGCAGGTGGGTGCTCCAATCAGAAGTTTAAAACAATTAGTGGATGCTCACCATCAAAATTGTTATGATGAAGGTGTGCACCGACTGCCAAGCATGTTATGCACTTATTTCTTTTTCTTCCTTAACTCTGAATAAGTTTTTAGGACAATAATAATTACAACTTTAAGAAGGTTATTGATTTAGAGGGTTTGAAGTGGGTTTCAAGAAAGTAAATTTTATTTCAGGTGAGTTTTAAGAGGGCTTCATAGGTTTCATTCTATTAGATTACGGGTCCGTTTGGAGTGGATTTTATAAGTTTCATTCTAGTGGGTTTGCTCTTATAAGTGCTACTACTGTTAACTCGAAAACGCAGCCTAAGATTTCGAAAGGCACGTGGGGTTCAAACAAATGGTTTAAAAAAAGAGGCTGGTTTTCGGTTGTGCAAATAAAAGGTACGCTTTATGAAAAACGGTTGCAAAAGGCTATAGCCCTCGCAAATGGCAACAGCCATAGCCAACTCGCTTCCTCGTCTCCCAATCACCCAACGACAGACTCACCCGAGTCCACATCGAACACCGAATCCTCTTCACACTGAACCAGCACCCGCTTCTCTGCAATCTATCACCTCCCTCAAACAAGCCAAGCAAATCTACGTCTCCATTCTCCGTAACGGCCAACGGGAACCCGAGCTCTACGCCAAGCTCTTCATGTTGTGCACATCGCCTCCCATTGCTTCATCTGGCGGCTTAGCTTATGCAGCTCTTGTGTTCGATAAGCTTGAAATCAAACCCAACGTGTTCATGTATAATACATTGATTAGAGGTTACTCTAATGGCGAATTGGGACCGAAAAAAGCCATCTCTCTCTATAATCGTATGAGATATAGTGGCCTGCATCCCAACAATTATACATTCACCTTCCTCGTCAAAGCCTGCACCGAGGACCCATCGGCGTGTCCATGTCCGTTCGATATGGGACGAGCAATACATCTTGTGATTGTGGTTTTGGAATGCGGGTTCCGATGTGTATATTCATGCTTCGTTGATTAATATGTATGGTATTGGTGGGGATGTCGAGACCGCATACGAAGGTATTTGATAGAATGCCTCGGAGAAGGAGCGCGACGTGGAACGCTATGATAGTTGGGTATTCGAAAATGGGCGATGTTGAGAGTGCACGGAAACTGTTTGATGAAATGCCTGAGAGAGATGAACAGTCTTGGAATGTTATGGTTTGCGGGTATGCGAGGATAGGTGAGTGCGGTGTGGCTGGGAGGTTGTTTGATGAAATGCCTATGAAGAGTTTGCCGACTTGGAATGCGATGATTGCAGGGTACTGTCGTGCCTCGAAACCCATGGAAGCGCTGGTGATATTTCATCATATGCAAATTGCTGGGGTGGAACCCGATGAGATTACTGTGGTCACAATTCTTCCTGCTTGTGCACAATTGGGCGCTTTAGAGTTAGGTGAGTGGTTTCAAGATTACATTAAGAGAAAAAGGTTTGATTGCAATGCCACAGTGTGCAATGCGCTTATTGACATGTATGCGAAGTGTGGATGCATTGACAAGGCCATGGATGTTTTCTGTAGGATGAGTGATCGGAGCTTGGTGTCATGGAACACAATAATTTCAGCTTTGGCGATTCACGGCCATGGAAAAGAAGCGATTGAGCGGTTTGTGGAGATGGAGAGTGAGGGGGTCTGATGATATAACATTTGTGGGACTGTTGAGTGCTTGTGGGCATGCAGGATTTGTCGAAAGAGCACAGCTCTACTTTGAAAGAATGAGTAGACTTTATCGAATACACCCCAAGATAGAGCATTATGGGTGCATGGTGAACGTTCTATGTCGTGCCCACCTCTTGGATGAAGCCCTAGGCCTTATAGATTCAATGCCTTTCGAACCCAATTCAGTGATCTTGGGGTCCTTGCTTAGTGCTTGCAGAACATTCAATAATTTCCAGCTCGGAGAAAGAGTTTTAAAGAAGTTGGTAGAGATTGAGCCTCAAAACTCTGGTTACTATGTTCTTCTTTCAAACATGTATGCTTGCACTGGGCAATGGGAAGAAGTGATGGGAATTCGGAGCTTGATGAAATCGAGAGGCATAAAAAAAATTCCTGGGTGTAGTTCGATAGAGGTAGATAACACGGTTCATGAGTTTGTTGTGGGCGACAAGACTCACCCAAAGACCCAAGAGATTTACACTAAACTCGATGAGATTTCTCATAGACTAAAAATGGCTGGTTATGTGCCAGACACTTCCATTGTATTGTTTGATTTGGATGAAGACGAGAAAGCTCAAAATCTTTCACTCCATAGTGAGAAATTGGCAGTTGCTTTTGGGCTTTTGAGTGTAACTCCAAGGAAAATTATTCGGGTGGTGAAGAATCTTCGTGTGTGCAAGGACTGCCACGTTGCAATAAAACTGATCTCCAAACTTTATGATCAAGAAATCATTCTCAGAGATCGCAACAGGTTCCATCATTTCAAGAAAGGGCTCTGTTCTTGTAACGAATATTGGTAAATATTGGCGAGCAAAGGAATAGGTCGGGTTGAACCTGCCACAAAGGCAACATATATACTACAACACCAGCTGTTAGCTTTAATGGATAATCTTCGTACCAGACATCAGATCGATGATCTTCGGACTAGAGATCGGAGTTTGTGCTTCTATAATTAAGAAATTATAATTCAGATGCATAATTGACTGGGAAAAAGAACAGCAAGATGGTGTTTAAGTTGCAATCAGCTCAAGTCCGAATGCGATACTGGTCAACCATACCAGCGATGAAAAGATGGTGTATCGCTAGATGAAAAATGTGACCCGACAGTAGCAGGAAGCAACTGTACATTGTTAAATTACACTAGGTCAAAGTTTTTAAAAAGTCAAACTTTGACTAAAAATTAAAGTTTGACTGAAAGTAATTTTGAATAAAAAAATTAAATTTTCACTAATAAAAAATATAACAGTGTACAATTACAAATTAACATAATAGTAGTTACTCCTCACTGTAAGGTTATACGAGTAATACGAGTAGTAGCTCTTGACATAAAAATAAAACTTTAGCTAGAAGGCGAAGTGTGACCAATAAAATTTTTGACAGTATACCGTCAAGGTTTGATCAACCTAGTGGGAACAACTATCCAATGTTAAGTTATTATCCTTGAACAAGTGAAATGTACATGAGAGAGAAAAGGTTTCTTCTTCCTTGTTTGAGAATCAATGGAAAACGCTTTGATGCCCCCTCTTTAGTAAAAGATTAATGACTTTTTTTTTTTAATAGTTTTTATTTCCATTTTAAAAATAAATGATAGGCATTTTTAGCATTTAGAGAAATTCATAATATAAATTTTCATCTCAGTCTCGTCACATTATAATAGTCTCTCTCTCTCTCTCTCTATATATATATATATATATATCGTAGAGATATTTTTGTGCCTTTTAATATGGAAGCGCTTTTTTTATGAAGTGATGGGTGACATTCATGGATCAAAATGTCGGAAAATCGGTACATATCGTTCGGTCAAAAAATCGATACGTATCGGACGATACGTATTGGTACCAGTCTGTATCGAACGATACATTGAATGTATCGTTTGATTCATATTATATATTTGAACGATACGGTATATTTAATGTATCGTATCGTTCACGTCCGATACTGATACGTATCGATATCGGACGATATTTTGATCCATAGTGGCATGAGTCCACTTTATTAATTAGGATTAAACTTTTAAAATATTTTAAAAGTTATATTCCCTTTCAGCCGTCATTTTTGACTTTTTTAGAAGTTTATTTTTTCTCTCTTTTCTTCCTTTTTCCAAGAAAGTGTTAGACTTACCTTTTCAAGTATATTCTATTCAGAAAATATGGGCGCCCAATAGTGAAGCACTAGCACCTCGGTAGCAAAGCGTAGACACCCTGATAGAGAGGCACCGATACCCCGATAGCGAGGCTGACACCCCGGCGCCGGGGTGTGAGTGTCTCGTTTTAGGGGTGCCAGCGTTCGATATCAAGATGTTAACGCGTCGCTATCGGGCGCCCATATTTTTTGAGTAAAATATATCTGAAAAAGTAAGTTTGACACTTTCTTAAATAAAATGAGTGGAGAGAGAAAAGAAAGAGACATTTAAAAAGTCAAGAAAGACGACTGTAAGGGTATATAACTTTTAGTAAAGTGGGCCTCATGCTATCCATCACTTTACAACAAAAGTGCTATGTGTCGCGCACATATCAATAGGCGCAAAGATATCTCTACGCTTGGGTGTACATCCCCGACCCCCCCCCCCCCTCTCTCTCTCTCTATATATATATATATATGTATAGGTTTATGATTGATTGTTCTCTCTCTCTCAAAAAGAAGTCACCAGAGGTCTCCCAACCTTGAGAACTGCATTAATATTTTCGAGAAAATTAAAACGGTGGATAATTTTGAAGGCAGCTTATGTGACACAATATGACTAGCTACAATGCTTGGCCCCTACTATGTGTGCAACTAGTCACGCCCTGTCACAAAAGCTGTCTGTAAAATTGTCTATAAAAATTGTCTATCATATAACATTGTCCATATATTTGAGCGCCAAATTAGTGACAAGTCAAAAGCATACTTTCATTGAGTTGTATGCTCGCTCGGATTGACTATTTAGTAAGGAGGAGATTGACCCAAGCACAGCCAATGGTGTTCAAGTCCGGTAAGTAGTTATTTTTTTTTTTTTTGACAAAAAGTCGGGTAAGTAGTGTGTATAACAACGGTTTCACATATTGGCCGATCCCCATCCCAATCTAGATCGGTTTTGGCCTGAACAATACTGATACCAGGTATTACTACGGTATCTGCTTGGTATCGGCCGGATTGGTCTGGATCAGCAGATCTCAGGCGATATTGATATGGGGCCGAACAAACGGTTAGAAAACTCTAAAAAGCGTATTAACACAATACAAGCTTTAAAGTAATAAAGAGAAACCAAAGTCTCAAACATTCTTCTAATTTTTTTTATGATTTTGTTTTACCCAAAAAAATTCATATGGCTGTTTCAATGGAGACCTGTTTTGGTAATATATTCAATGATAAAATTTTAAACAGTCTAGTAAAGGGCAAAATTATTTATAATCCGGGATTCTTTCTTCTCAACTCCGGTTTTCAGTGTTAAATTCATTGATTGCTTTAAATCAGACGATGAAGATTATTTTCATCTAAAATCTTCTACACAATAGTTTTTGAGATCATGGTCGATTAGACACTCAAATGTTGATTTCAAATGGCACACATCCTAAAAGGTGAACATGATTATGCACATACATAAGATAGTATTCTTGGAACACATTTCAAGCTGGGACCAACTCTCTTTTAAGGAGGATTTTTTTCATGTTTCAAAGAGCAGCCTCCTCCTTTCTTCTTCCTCCAATCTCTCTCTTCCCGCATTCATTTGCAGCAACTCTCTTTTCTATTCTTCTAAAGAGCAATGCCAAATACAGCCATAAATTATTTCAATGGGGAACATTTATTTGGCAAAACAAAAAAATCTCTTGTCATGCCTCTTGCACACGGTCGGCTTAATAAAAAACTACTTACCATTGAAAATTTAATAAAGAAAGGAGTCATCATTCCGTCAAGATGCACACTTTGTTTGGCTGAAAGCGAGGACAATAGCCGTATTCTTATGACTTTCACATGCTCTTACACTAGTTGGATTTGGAAATCAGTTCTTGCTCGCTATAATACTAATATTAGAAACCACAATCTGAGGCAAAGTAAGCTGCAACGTATCAGCTCGGTATCGGTCCATGGAGAATCGAAACGTATCAGTCAATACCGATACACCTTTATTTTAAAAAAAAATTCAAATAAAGGAAATATAGGCCGATACTCGATCTATCGGTTTGATACAGTCCTGTATCGGCAGATACCGATATAGCCCCAATACTGTATCGGAGCCCTATCGGTATCGATTGGCCAAAATACCAATACGTATCGATATCGGCCGATACTTGATACCATGGTAAGCCATTTGAGTAGAGGATTGGTGTAAAAATCATAAGACCTTGAGGGATATACTTGAGGTCACTTTTGAGGCCATAGTATGCTTACATTTGGCAAGAGAGAAATGGTCGGATTTTTAACAATAGAGACATAAGTGAAACATTTTGAGGACGATAGAGAGCTTCACATTCGAAATATTTTTTAAGGGTTTAAGATCAATTTTATGGCATGGACAGTTTTTCGAAGAATAATTGTTGGATGTGTTTGATTCTCCTTTGGAATCATCTTATTGGGGTGATGGTGATGCACAAGCTCTTTTATGATGGCTTGTTTTATTTTTCTATTATTTTTTTGGTACAGTTGTATATTCCCATTTTTTGTTCTTAACGGAAGGAGGATGTCCCGGCCTGCAACCTCAAAAGCTTATCGATTAATAAATAAATAAAATTAATTGCAAAATATAAAAAAATGAGCCACCACTTAAACAGAGTTTTTTCACCATCCATCCACGAATCTGGCCTACCGTGGTTCAATGCTCTTGAACATTGGTCCGGTTGTTAGAGAATTCTAAGGGTTGTTTGGGTGTTTAAGGTGAAGGCGCAAAAGCCAAACTTTGGGCCAAAAACTTCATTTTTAGCTGAAATACGAGTCAAACAAACAGATCGCATGGTACTTGCCTTTGGGAATTGGGTCTCATATTACTATATTAGTAGTAGAAGATGCAATTTTATTAACAAAATAAAATTACATCGAGATCAGGCTGAGCGAGGAACACAGGAAGAAAGGAAAAAGGCAAAAAAAGAGAAAGGAACAGGGAGCAAGAAAAAACAGCTTCAAAACAGAGTGGAACCCGATCAGCAGCCACACCGAAGGACTCGACCTCGGAAAACCGAGGAAGGGCCCGGATCAGGCAGCTCTCCACAAAGAATCCCAGGGAATAAACGAACCCTTTGTAGCTGATCATCATGCAAATTTAACTTCAGATCATGGTTTCAAATCTCTTCAACTGAAGATGACCACTGATGTGTACGTATTGGTTTGGCTTCAACTGAAGATGATCGACACGACGTAGTAGCCCAGACCATTGAAAGCATCTAATATCTCATTAGCACAAAACAAAATTAATTGCAGCATTCTTATAAGCACACAAAATAAATAAAGAATTTCATCAAATTACATAGTTATTTAAACATAGAACTAACAAGGAAGAGAAAACAGATCAATGGCCACCCGCTAACAAGGATTGTGATTGCTTCTCGTAGCGAAAACCATTCGCTTTAGAGTCATCCGCAGACCATACAAAAATACCATGTAGTTTCCCCTTCTTCCTCAGAATAGTACATGCCGCAAAGAACCCATCTTCCGGAGACAAACCGCCACTTCCGTCGCTGATGAAACTCGCCAAGATTTTACCTCCCCTATAATTATTGCTTTGCTCGTTAAAATAATTTATGAACTGAGAGACGCTCGTCCCTTTGTCGTAAGCATAGAATTGGAAGTTGACGTAATCGAAAACATGCCCGTATTTCCTCCATAAAGCCAAATAATGGCTTTTAACTCTGCCGTCGTCGTAAGGGGCAATGGAAGCAAACAAGATCACGTGGTTCTTTTTAAGAATTGTCACTAACTGTCCGATGCACTCCGCGAATGTGTTTGAATCCGCCTTATAATGCTCATAATCGATGTCTATGCCGTCTAGATTATATTGTTTGATAATTTTAGTGAGGGAAGTGACCGCATTTCTAACCCAAGAATCAATAGAATCAGGATCAAAATATGCGTAACCACCCCCCACACTATCGCCTCCGAGGCTTAAAGCGACCTTGACGTTGCTATGGTTAGACTTGATCAAACGGACAGCGGAGGGGCTTAGATTATCAGTGTCCCAAAAGATGTTAAAATCTCCATTTGTAGGGGAGGGCGAAGACGAAGTGGTGTAATCAATGGCGAATGAGAGAATGAAATGGAAATTGACACCGGAGTTTATGGGTACATCGGTGAATTTAACATTTTGGAACTCTGCACCTATGTATTCTCTAAAAAGCTTGGAATTTGGGGCTGCTTGGGTTGATGATAGAATGATGAGAAGTTGGAGAAGAATTATAAGGGCAGGGCACTTAGGGAGGAAAGCCATTGTGTTGTAGACTTTGTTTTTCTATTAGTTGCGTGTAAGAGAATGTTTGTAAGAAAGTTATTTATAAGGAAAGATGTGTGAGGGTATGAGACACTTGTTGGATACATTAAAAAAAAGAAAGTCGTGTCTATTGTGGAGGCCTGTCAATTGGTTCGGTTGGGCCAAAATTTTGGATGCCTAGAGGGTCAAAAGGAACAAGCGGTCTGGCCCTACATGATCCACTCCAATGGGTGGGTTAGAAACATTTATGGGTGGAATTACAGAATCATCCTTATTCTCAATTAGAACACGATATCATTTTTATTATATGACATTTTGTAGAAAGATATTTTCGTAATTTCAATTACAAATGTTTCTTACATATTTAATCAAATGACTTTTTGGAGACTTTTTTTTAATTTTAATTCATCGTTTGCTTGATCGAGTGACAATACATTTTTTCAACCATTGGAACTGAGACAATTTATTTTTTCTAAAGCTTTCTAAAGTAATATAGCATGCTAAAACTTTATTTAAGTAGTCCCTTTTTTCCCTAATTTCCCCGGGTGGACCCAACCGGACCCTATCAGACCCAACTCGGAAACTTCAAAACCACTCTAATCTCTTTGTAATTTATATATAAAATATTGATGACCTAACCTGATTTCTGCCCGGTCAGAGCAGGTTGGATGCTTCAAGCCAAACCGAAAACGACAGGTCAAGTTTATGGGTGGACCCCACCCTCTAGCAGGCCTAGAAGTGTGCCGTTTCCGTACTTCTGAGCCATTGCCTTGTTTAATATATGTGACGGAATCCTTGAGGGTGTCTATTGTTTTGTTGGTTCCATTACAATACGAAGGTAGCCGGTTTTGCAACCAAAGATTCTTACCACGCAATTGATGGTTATACCGTTCACTCTATTGACTGTTTTGAATCAAATTATAAAGGTCTTTTTTTGTCCCAATCGTTCACACGTTAATCTTGAGATCATGGCCCACATATTTGACGGTCAGATGTTGATTATACGTAATATATATACCCAAAGTCATCACGATCATGGCATACTATGGTGCATTGTGATCATAGAAGTGTGCTATATGGAATCAATATTTGACCATATGATATATGTTTTGTGATCTCAAGATCTATTTTTTGCAAGATTAGGACGCAAAACTACCTTTATCATCTGATTCAAGGTAGTCAACAGTATAAATGGTGGAACAATCATTTCCCCAATAATCTTTGGCTGCAAAACCCGCTGCCCTGTAAAATTTTTTTTTATAGAGAACAAGCAAAAGGAACCAAAAAAAGAGAAGTGGGGGACCCTGGGGATCAAACAAGAGGAAATTGTCTAGAATGAGTAGACAATGAGCTCCATCTGCATTCACTAAACATTGAGGCATGGCCACACCTTTTCATAAAAATTCGTGGACATTTTGAAGTCCCAATAAGTGCACAGGTGAGTAGTAATTGGGTCCCTGTCTAGGTTTCCAATGAGCCTTTGGCTCATCTTAGTCAATTTTTCATATATATATATATATATATGAATAATGTATTCACTAGTCACTAAGTCTGGATTCATCAATTATCATATATATATATATGAATAATGTATTCACTAGTCACTAAGTTTGGATTCATCAATTATCTGATAGGGTGTCTCAAATAAATTGGAGAAAGATTAGCCAAAACCTATTTAGTATAGAATTAATAGTATATTATTAATTAAAAACTAAAAAAGTATTTGTTAATCTATTTAAAGGTAAGATGATTTTATTTAAAATGATAAACTAAGTGTATTAGATAATCTGCATACAATAAAAATTTATAATCATAAAAAATAGAAAAATAGGAAGCATGATTAAAATATGTATCACAATAATAAAATTCAAAGATAAAATTCAACTTCAGAAAAATTCCATAAAAATTAGGAAATTTGAGGAATCAATTAAATATTCGACGAAAAGTTTGACATACCACCTGTTCGGAAAATAATTTCCCGATTTTGATTAGTACGGAGAAGTTTGTACAGAGGTCTGGAATAAGAAAAACTAGATTTGTCTTTATCACCATAAGCATTCTGAACATGGCTTGCTAGGCCTAGTCTGGGCAATATAGTCCCGGCTACTTAGTTAAAACTTAGAAGTAGTTACCCCCTTTTCAGTCGCAATTTGATTAATTCTCAGTTACTATTAGATATCTGAGCAAGTGTTAAGGCTCTTGATCTTTAGGTCACTTTTTAGGATGTGTACCTTATGAAATCATTGTGTCTATGTGATTTGATTCTTGATCTCATTAATATTTAACTGTCCAAGAATTTGAAAAAAATTTATCTCCCTCATTTGTTTTAATGCAATCAACCGTCATCTAAAATTAACAATATGTTGGGCTTACATGTTAGCCATTAATTTTATATCACGCTTGATGTTTGGGAGTGATGGAGACCATTTTTATTCTAATCTTTTACGACAAAGATCTTTAAATCATGACATTAACCATAAGACAATACATATGTTCTTTGGGAGCCATTACTTGCACACGCTTTTCAAGTAATTGCATCGAATTTAAAAGAAAGACTTGCAAGTTCGGCGACCTCTAGATCTGCTATGTGAAAATACCATCTAAGTCATTTGATTTGAAGGCATGATTTAAAGATATCTATTCCAAAAGATTAGAACAAAATATAATTTTCATCATTTGATTAAATGGAGTAAAAGACTATTATATAATTCAACTGTTGACTACAATAGATCATATGACAAGTATCGTATTTTTTATGTTCCAGAGATCTATTGATCATGAACTTCAAATCAGACATCCCATATTGTATTTTTACATATCATGTGTCCCTAAAATAGAAGTGTCTCTTTAAATTGGGTGCATTCACTTGAAAAAGGTGTGCAAGTAATGGCTCCCATGTTCATTTCACATAGCATATATCTCTAAAGTGATCCCAGCGTCAATGCATCTAGAACTCGTGCTGCTCACTTGATACTAATTCAACCGAGTGCTAACTCATTTATTCTCTCTTCTCTAAGCTAGGGTTGGCAACGAGCCAGGCCGGTCTCAGCCTAATGTTGACCCAACTTGAGTCAGCTTTAGGCTTAAATAAAAAGCTTAAGAAGTTATACGGAGCCCCGGCAGATATTCTATTTCGAAAGAGGTCAAGCTTAATCTTTTAAGTCGAAAAATAATAGGTTGGGCTGGCAAGATTCTGGCCCAGCCCAAGCACGTTTTGGTCGGGTTTGGGATCAAATAAAAATCCCCAGTTGAATGACCCGGAACCCGGATCAAATTCCTATCAGGACCAGATTCAGGCCTAATTTTTGTAGACGGAAAAAATCAAGCCTGGACCATCATTAACAACCAGTATCTACCCCAAACCACTCCCATGAACCAGGCGAACAGCTTTCAAAGAGAGTGAGAATAATAAAAACCCATATATTCTACATTGATCCTAACACCTGTGGCTCTGTACTTAATTGTTTTCTCTTAGTGAGGGGTACTTACTAGGTTCACTTCCCTAGATGCAACTGACCTTTGACTTCCGACAATTCGTCTTCTGTCAACGAGCACGGCAATATGAGAAATAGCTTCGCATTTTAAAGCTGGGTCAGAGTTAGATAAAGGCTAAGTGTCACTTTGTCTCTAGGTAGATCCCATAACAAAGTACGTGCCTCTAAATTTGTCCCATAACAAAGCTTTTGTCATGGGAAATATATATATATATATATATATAGGTTTGAACACATCCTTACGGCAATGGATTAGAATCAAGATAACATGCCACATGATTTCAAACAACACTCGTTGGGATCACATGGAATCTAAAAATATATATTCAAAAAAACAAAAAAAATAAAATTTGGTAGATAAAATTGTGGTCGAAGTTTGGGTACCGCTCACGCATCTTAGTGCATTAATTTTCCTCCTTTGACCACATTTTAAATAGTGAATATGCATCGGATCATGCCCAATTTTTTTGGATAGACCCTGATCGTCCTTAGGCAAGTTTTCGTAAAACCCAATTCCTCAAATGAATGCCACATAGACTCCAACTGATTCTAACACAACCCCCTACACTACAAAAAATAAAACTATTAACAACAGCCAAAACCTGCCGCTATTAACAAAAAATTATTGTTATAATTAGTCTTGTCGCTACCAAAAATTGTCGTTGTTAGTCATGTTGCTACAAAAAAATACCTTAAGAGCAAGTATTGCTGAAACACATTATTTTTGTAGTTCTATTAGTGGCACAAAAAACTACCGCTATGAGTCCTATGACTATTGAAACAACAACTTTTTTTCTCAATAGCGGCAGCTTTTAGTGCCGCTAATAGTCGTATTTTTTGTAGTGCTGCGGTGGATTTGAACGCATAGTCCCGGGCCTACATATAGGCCTTGTTTGACAAAACTCATGAAAATGATATATTTTTTCACTTTATATGGGCTTGTAGAATTCATGGGAAGTTTTATTTTCAAAATTTTACAATGATTTGAATTTATTTTTTTCAGCTGATTGGCTACATTCTGTAAAAATTATTTTCCCAAGGCATCATTCTTCACACCACGTGAACATGTAACCTCATCCTCTCTCATCAGGCCAAAATGCATTAATCGTTTTGAATTAGAATATGAATTCATTTTTTTGTCCCAACTTTTTACAAGATGGGTCTTGAGATGATGGGCATATACTCAGATAGTTAGTTTTTTATTCCGCTTGCTACAAATCCCAAACAGTAACTCTAAGCTCATAAGACACATCAAGCTCAAATACAAATCATGAATCATTTTTTTGGAAGGGTGCCACATAAAAAAAAAAAAAAAAAACCTCTAATGATATACCATGATCTCAAGATCATGTGAAAGATTGGGATAAAAAACAATCTCCTTTGTCAGATTCAAAGCAATCAATGCATGTTGGCTGGAGGAGATGGGGCGAGATTACAATTTTACAGTGCAAATAAATGGTAGGATTATGATGTGAGGTTGCATCTAAACCATCTAATATTAAGGCCATGATCTAGAGATCTACAACACAAAAGAGTGGTGCAAAACCCAATCTCTATCATATGATTCGATACAATCAACTGTTGAATCGGATAATGGCTTTGGAGTGCATTGAGTCATATGATAAAGATTATGCTTGGTGCTAATCTTTTCACTTATGATCTTTAGATAATGGCATTCTAATTGAGTGGCTTAGATAGTTGGGTTACATTTATTGACGTCGTTGTTTATGGGTACCTCTGTTCACTTCCATGCATTCTCTGAAAGTGCCCATGTCCCAGACTCCTTGAATACTACTGATTGCTTTGGATCAAATGAGGTTGATTGTTTTCACCCCGATCATCCACAAAATGGATCTTAAGATCATGTAGCACCTATCGGATGGTCGGTTTGTGATTCCATGTGTCCCTAGTCCCCAAAAAATGACCCTAAAATCACGTTTGAGCATAATGTGTGCTATATGATTTAAGAGCTACTTTTTGGGTATCGGTGATACAGAAAATCAAAAATAAACCGTCAGATTAATGCACCATGAACCCAAGATCTATTTTGTAGAAGATCTTTGTTAAAAAATATCTCCATCATTTGATCCGAAGAAATCAACGTTTTTTTCAGGGGTTTGAGACGTAGGCACTTTCAGAGAATGCATAGGCCTGAGCAAAGAGGTATTGACATTTGTGCCACATCAATGAAATAATCGAGCGTTGATGATAAGCTTATGGTCTCAAGACCCATTATATGAAATTTATAGTGAAAAAAAACCTCGATTGATTGATCCAAAGCAATCAAATGATTTTAAGTATGAAACATCGGAGTTGAGAGGAATGAATTTCGGGTTGCAAAAGTAGGCACCAAAACTCTCTTTAATCTATTAACCTTAGGCAGAAAAAAGGTTGAGCGAAATTTTGGCTGAAACTTTTATCTGAGTTTTTTTTAAAAAAAACTCTAGTTTGTGAGTCCCACTAGATTGTCAAATAGCGGAAAATTTTCATTTCTGTAAAATCTCAAGATTTTACGGAGTTATTTCAAGAACTCGTTTGGCCCAACAAGGCCATATAGGTTGCTTATACTGCAGTCTTAAGAATAAATGACTTGATGGCAGAGAAATAATGAAACTACCCCTAATTACATATTCAATCATGCTAAAATTTTGGCTGCCCAAGGGAAAAAGTATATATATGCCCCACCCGAAAATCAAACAAAATCTGATGCCCGACCTGATAAAAATCCTACATTTTCCATATACTTGATACATAAAATATTGGGTTTGGTGGCCTGTTCTCGCCCGACCTGACCCATTTAAACCCAACTTCTTAGTTGACTCGAGTAACTCGACCAAGGGATCAAAGTTTATATGCTGCACCAGATAAAATATATAGCGGGATTAGGTCGGATATGGGGTGATTGAAAGTTAGGGTCGAGGAATGCTCTGGTAAAGAAATTAAGCTTCTTTTATTGTATGTTTGGCACCTCACTAGCTCGCTCCCCTTGACTAGACAAACAAAGAGCCACAAGCTCTTTGAGCTCGAGCCAAGCTAAAAAAAATAAGCTCGTTGTTAATTGAATCGAACTAGAGCTGGGCATTCTATAGCTCATAGCGGCTCAGCTCGATTAAAGTATATTTATATTACATAGATATAGATATAATAAATATACTACTCAATAACTTAATTTTATATATCTAATTACTAAAATCCTTGAAAGTAATCGTTAAAATGATTCTAACAATTAGATTTAAAGCTATATTTATAAAATATAATGGAGGCAACTCTATTTAATAACGCTTTTATGTTTTCCTCTTACGCAAGATTACTATTTCACGGCAAAAACAAAAAATCTTACCTCCTTCTCTCTATGAAATCCTTTGATAAGAACGGAATATAAAATTATTAGTTATTTAAATATGAAAATTTAAATGTAATAAATATAAGGTAAAAAAAAGATTATATATATATTATATATATTTGAAAAGTATTATTGAGCTCGATAGAGCCGAGTTACAGCTTCGACTTTTGAGGCTTCATTAGTTTAGAGCGAGCTTGAGCTCAGCTAAGCTAAAGTCAACCTAGCTCGCCCCATTAGGTAAATTATAGCCTTGTCTTTTCCTTTCTGATGTCATGGCCCCTCTACACATAGCCAATTGATTTTGACTAAATGCACAAATTTATCAACTTGTGTTTAGGCATTTTGGTGATTGACACTTAGATTATTTTGGCGATTGAAATTTGCTGGAGTAATGTTCAACTTATCCTTTGTTTTGAGGGATTGCTTTGAATCAGATGATGGAGATTATTTTTCGTTCCAATCTTTCACACACCTGTTCTTGAGATCATGGATATATCATCAAATGATCAATTTTTTATTCTATGACACAAATCCTACAAAGTAACCTATGCTTATTATGTGTGCCACGTGGTGTTTGGGTCGCTTTGCACACATCCCAAAAGTGCATGTCCTGAGCATAATGAGTGGCACGTGGTCTTTGGGTCACTATTTTGGGGTGTGCATCACGTGAAATAGAATACTTATCATCTGACGATATACCCATGATCTCAAAATCAGTTGTAGGAAAGATTGGAACAGAAAACAATCCCCATCATTTGATTCGATGCAGTCAGCGCTTTCCCCCTCTATTTAATGGAGGATATTTAGTATTTGTTAGGGGTTAATAGCAGCCCCCTTGTTTTATTATATGTTTGGCACCTTGGGTGCCAGTAGGGGTGTCAATGGGCCCTATTGGGCCTTAAATGACCTGATTATAATTGATCTTCTTGAAGCTAGCCCATGCCAACTCAATCATTAAATGGGCCAGGTCAGCCGATTTATGAATTGGGTTACCTTATCTTAGCCCATACTCTGCCTATGTCAAGTCAGGCCGGGGCATACATACGGTCACCCTTATACTTTCACATAAATTAATCCATTTGAGTGAGTCGAGTTGAGTACTGGCTTAAACGGGACAATTTTTAGTTGGGCTTTAGGAAATAGCCCATAACCGGTCTGGCCCACTAATTGGGGTGGGTGGAATCGGGCTAGGTCATTTATGCATCAGGGTTTCCTATCATGGCCCATACCCATCAATTGCGGGCCAGGTTCAACCCCGGCCCGTTGAGACCACTAGGTGCCCCGTTTTCTGTTATTTTGAACTTCCAAATTTACTTTCCTATAAAAGAAGTTGAATTACAGATGGCGTCAAAAATGGCGTCAAACATATTAACCAAGACATTGACACCCAGCGCAACTACGGAAACGGCACACATACAATCTATTTAAATCCATAATCAAAGCTCCTCCAACGGTCTCATAAGTCATAACGTCACAAGCCCCTTATAAATACCTCTTCCTACTTACTGCCTCTTACACAAAACTCGTAGGACCTAAGTCTCCAATACAATGGCATTCTTCTCTAAATACCCTTCCTTTGTAATTTTTCTCCAAGTTGTCATTACTCTCTCATCAGTACAAGCTGCCCGAAAGTCCAATCTCTTCAGAGAATACATTGGTGCAGAATTCAACAATGTTAAATTCTCCGATGTCCCCATAAACTCTGGTGTCGACTTCCATTTCATTCTCGCATTCGCCATTGACTACACAACCTCGTCTTCGCCCTCACCCACCAACGGAAACTTTAACGTCTTTTGGGACACCGATAATCTCGGCCCCTCTCAAGTCAGCTCAATCAAGTCCACTCATTCCAATGTGAAAGTCGCTCTGAGCCTGGGTGGCGATAGTGTTGGCAACGGTTACGCCTATTTTAACCCTGATTCCGTCGACTCTTGGGTTAGTAATGCTGTTACATCCCTCACACAAATAATCAAACAATATAATTTGGACGGCATCGACATCGACTACGAGCACTTTAATGTGGATCCTCACACATTTGCAGAGTGCATCGGACAGCTTGTGACAACTCTCAAACAAAATGGTGTGATCTCGTTTGCTTCGATTGCCCCTTACGACGATGATGAAGTCCAAAGCCAGTACTTGGCTTTGTGGAGTAAATACGGGCAGGCGATAGATTATGTCAACTTCCAGTTCTATGCGTACGACAAGGGCACGAGCGTGTCACAGTTCCTAGAATATTTCCAAACACAAAGCACTAATTACGGCAGAGGTAAGGTTTTGGCCAGTTTCATTAGCGATGGAAGTGGCGGCCTGTCCCCGGAAGACGGCTTCTTTAAGGCATGTGCTACTCTCAAGAGGCAGGGGAAGCTACATGGTATTTTTGTTTGGTCCGCTGATGACTCTAAAGGGAACGGTTTCCGTTATGAGAAGCAATCGGAATCCTTGTTAGCAGGCGGGCATTGATCTAGCTTTCTTCCTTAGTGTTCTATGTTTAAACAACTATGTAATTAAATTAAAATATATATATTATGCATTTTATGTGCTTATAAGAAATGTTGCAGTTATTTTGGGGTTGAGGTTAGTGCCTTTATTTTGTTGTTTTTTTCTTCTCTTTATAATAGATTTACATTAGGGAGCCTTTTACTTGCACACGCTTTTTAAGTGGTTGCACTAAGTTGACCAAAATTTATCCTTGCACACAGTGGCGGAACCAGAATTTTCATCTAGCCGGGGCGCAAATCATAGAGAGAAATTTCGACGAAATTCTCCAGAATTCGTTGAAACAAAGGTCGGACGAAACTTTTAACGAAATTTCTGTGATTTCTCTGAAATTACAGAATTTTCATTAATTTCAACGAATTTAACAAAATTTTGTCAAAATTATGAGACCACGATCTTAAGATCTGTGGTGTCGAAAATTTGGACGAAAAATAATTTCCATTATTTGATTAAAAATGTCTATAGTATTAACACTTAAATGCATGTGTGAAGAGATCTACTTTTGGAGATGAGAGACGGGTACCTCTATTTGTGCCCACACATTCTTTGAAAGTGACCACGTCTCAAACCCCTTGAAAACCATTGATTGCTTCGGATTAAGTGATGGCGTTTTTCACCCCGATCTTCCACACAATTGATCTCGAGATTATGTCTCACTTATCAGACGTTCTGTTTTTTATTCCATGTGTTAAAGATCCCAATGACTCTGATTCACGTTTGAGTATGGTGTGTGCCATATGATGCCAAAAATATGTCATATGATTCATGAATTTTTTAAGAATTTGTGACACATGGAATGAAAACAGACCGTCTGATAAGTGAGACATGATCTCAATATCTATTTTGTAGAAGATCAGGGTGAAAAATGATCTCCATCATCTGACTTGAAGCAATCAATGACTTTCAAGGGATTTGAGATGCGAGAGCTTTTAGAGAATGCGTGGGCGCAAGCGGAGATATCCATGAGAGATTTAGGGAGCAAAAATAGGTGCTTAGTTGAGTAATGTTGTTCTTTATTGTTTGCAACTGTAGCTTTACTCTTTATAAATAGGTGTAGACACACTTTTGGGGATGTGTGCAGTGTGGAATCAACATCTGATCGTATGATAGGTGTGCCATAATCTGAAGATCTGTTATGTGAAAGATTGGGACAAAAAACAATCTCCATCGCCTGATTCAAGACAGTCAACTTTTTTTATTGAGAGGGGGGATCGCGTGTTCTTCACAAATTTAAAGGGTGCAAATAACGCCACCCTTTAAAAATGAGTAAATTTTTTTTAAATTAAATTCAGTGCGGGCGGACGCCCTCAGTAGCCTTTAATAAATCATGCTTGCTTACTTCTTATGATTGCACCTAAAATAATAATAAAATTGCACCTCCTTGTCTTTCTTTCTCTAATCATTCTCTCTCTATCGAAAATATCTCTCTAATCACTCTCGTGCAACCATCTCTCTGGCACTCTTTTCAACTCTGATTTAGGCCATTTTAACTCTACAATACATCTCTTAATGGCCTTTTTAGCAGAAAAACGAGCAAATTCTGATGCCTTTGAATCAATGAGTTGTCATGAGGTACCATATCGTGCACCAAGAGTTGTGCCTGGATCAATCTTCCTTTGAAAACGCCTCAAACAGATGCACATATATTTGAGTGCCAAAGACATTTTTAACCATTCAATGATTTTTTTTACTCTCAAAACGTTGCTAAGAAATCTGTTTTTCTTGTTTAAAGCATAGCCTGGTTGCCCTCATCTTGGATCGTTCTTATTGGAGGAATCCTACAATTACATCTCCACATGAAATATAAAAGGCTAATGAAGACCATAGTGGAAAATACATTTACTAAGCAAATCAATGTGAAAAATAGATCGACATCAATAAAAAGACATCTCTTATTAAATGCAAAAGTGATTAAGGGAAAAAATAAAAATTACACGAATCAATTATTTTATTTAGAAGAGATACAAAAAAATGAAAATATGATAGCTAAAGCAATGTCAAGACCATAACTGACTTGAATGCACGGAGCCAATTATGACTCTGATATCATGTTAAAATTAGAAAATAAGAAGAAGATGAAAGAGAAGAAGTAGATAGAAATATAGAAAATTAGGGTGTATTTAATGCCATGTTAAAATTCTAAAATTAAAAAAAATAATAAGAAAAAAATTAAAGAGAAAAGACGAAGATAAAAATATAGAACAGAAAAATTGCTACTAATTGATTACATTAAAGTGCATTACAATATTATGACAAGAAAGTATATAAGATTACATATATAATCGCAAGAGTTACAATTGGTTTAGATAAATCAGTTATCAAATAAAGTATACTCTAATAGCAATGGATGCGAGAATAGGCACTTCATAATTTGCTAATTCGTTATTTTTTTTCACAGGAAATACATAATTAATTGTAACTTGTTTCACAAGAAATATCCAATAATCAAACAAAAAACCAAACTGTAAAAGAAAACGCCCTAAGAAAAGGAAAAAGCTGCAGTACTCCGGTGCTGCAATCTACTGAATCGTGCATCAAGTCATAGCGAAGCGCATGGGGCCCCTTAAGCCGGTTTCCCGAATAGCCCAGAGCTGAACCCGGTCCTCTGTGGCCCTCAACCAGTTCTCCCTCATCAACTTTAACCATCCTCCCATCATTATTTGAGACTCCAAGCCACTCCAGTATTTGTAAACGATCAGCCAATCCCGGCCCATCCGGTCCACGACCAAAATCGGTGATCCGTCTCGGGTCAAAAATCCGGTTCGAGCATCCTCTCCATCAAACAAAACCAGATTCTCGTCGGACATGACCCTCGCAACCATCTCCTTCGGGACGACGAACCGGAGCTTATTCGTGTCGCTCCAGGTGAGACGCTTCTCTCCGAAACGGAGTGGGGTGCCGTCGTTGAGACGTAGCCGCACCTCCATCCAGTTGTATAAACGGAAAGATGAAGATGAAGAAGATAATGGGTACTCGTTGGAAGCGCACTCCTCCTCTAAGGCCGTATAATTATCTGCTACTTCTTCTTTTTGCTCCCTTCGTTGTCTCTTGATCTTCGAATTGGATCCTTGTTCGCTGCTTCTCTTCATTGTAATTTGTGTTCGCAAAAAAATAAAAAAAATATCAGGAGATCGAGTGATGAACTAGAACAGAGAGAAAGAACGATGGACTGAATGAGAAATTTTAGATGTTGGCTATAAATATACATATATTAGAGAAGAGAAAGGACTGAAGGAGTAATATATATATATATATATATATATATATATATATATATATATATATATATATATATATATTAGAGAAGAGGAAGGAGTTTCTAAAAATAGATCTTGATTCAGGTAAACCGCGTTAACCCTTGTTAAATTAGGCAAGAAAGGAAACTAAATAATTTTAGGGTAGAGGTTGACTACCCTTACCGGCAGCATATATTTAACACGGTTATTGAGCACCTTTTACCCCATTGGATCATGTTATAGTCTTACTTTTACAGTTATCAGTGCTACTAAAATCTTAAAAATTCAGCTTATGGCAGGATCAGTAGCAAAAAAATGCTTCATTAGCTTTATAATCTTATAGTGGCCGTGATGTGCCATCAATTTTTAGGACCCTGTTGCATGTGAAAGTCAGCTTTTGATTTAATTGATGGGTAAGAGGCACTTCGTAATTTTGGCAACCTCGCTATAAGTGGGAGTAACTTGGTTCACAAGAAACATGAAATCTCCGGATATTTAGGGGCCTCAACAGTCCCTGATTTTTTGGGTACCGACACGTTTGTATAAGCTAAATTTTGATTCAGTTGAAGGAGGTAAGAGGCACTTTTTTTAGTTGATAAGTAAGACGTACGCGGCAGTCTTGATTCGGGAAATCCATAACGCTCCAGCAGATCCATGATTTATTGCAACTTGTTGCCCAAGAATCATCAAGTAGCCAAGTAAGTTAGGCTGTCAATGGGTCGGGTTACCCCGATATATAAGTACATAACCCACCCGACCCAGACTTTTACCGGGCCGAGCTCATAAACTTGACCTGTCAGGTCAAGTCGGGTAGAAGATATCTGACCTCACTTTCTGACCGGGTCAGACGGATCTACTAAGAGCTGTCAGGCCAAAACTTGGTTGAGAAGGGTGGACTCGACCCAACCGATTATATATACATGTGGCACCAGAAATATTGTTAGTGTACTCGACCCAACCGATTATATATATACATGTGGCACCAGAAATATTGTTTTATATATATATATATATATATATAGAAAAGGTGTCCGTCCTTCAAGTATCCACATGGAGCTCCAGGTGACACTTAAAATATTGTTTTGATGCCATGTAGAGCTTGCGTTCATTGCTTAGATCATCCTTGCAAAAAACGTATATTGAAAACTCATCTCTATTGTGTGTTTTTTGAATCATGAAATGTGGACCAATGAAACCCGTTAAACTTTGATTTGTGGGTTGAAAAAGATTTTTTCAAAATTTTTTTCTTAAATATTGATCTAAGCCGTCCACATGTGCTCTATGTGACACCCAAACAATATTTTGGGTGCCACGTGTAGCTCCATATTGACTTTGGAGGACGGTGGAGAACAGTATTTTGGGTGCCACGTGTACCTCCATGTTGACTTTGGAGGACGTCGGTGACCGTCCACTCATAGAGGACGGAACCGGCTCCCTATATATATATATATATATATATATATATATATATAAAACTTAGGGTAATCCCAAGCTTATGCTTGGACTAATCCCTAAGGGAAGCCATCACCCCCACAATATTGTTATATATATTGTCGATCAGGTTCGATCAAGGATCAAAATTTTGGCCGAAATGACAGAAATTTCGGTCCAAATTATCGGTTTCGGTCCTCACCGAAACGATAATTTAGACCGAAATTTCGGTCAGAATTTTGTATGAGATTGATATTATTGGCCGAAATTCAAATTTTTCGCCGAAATTTCGATTCAAATTTTCGGTTGCAGTCTCCTCCGAAACTGAAATGAAACCCGATATTTTGATCCTTGGGTTCGATCACCGTCTTCTAAGGGTCCCCGTGGAGCTCTACGTAGAACACGAAATATTGTTTTAGTGCCACCTGGAGCTCGAAAGCATTGCTTAGATCATCTTTCCATTTAAAAAAAATGAAACTCATCTCAACCGGTGTGTTTTTTAACTGTGAAATGTGGACCATTAAAATCTGTCAAATTTTAACTTTTATTTAAAAAAAATCTTTTTTCTCAAAATTTCTATTTTTTAAGAATTGATCTAATCCATCCCCGTTCTCCACATTTCATTACATGGTAGATTAAGATAAAAATATCTCCATCACTAATTCAAAGCAATCAACTAAGTACTTGAAACTCTCTCTTGAGAGAAAGAATCTCGCCTTGTAAATAAATGTACCCTTCCAAGGTCGGTAAGGGAGCCTGACCATAGTATCAAGTATGTGTATCATGTCCAACCGATATCAATATGACCCCGATAAAATATCGGGGCATATCAGTATTAGCCGATACCTTTTTTAATTGACTTTTAAAACCAGTGTATCATGGACTGATGCCCGAGTTGATAACTTGAGAGTTGAGACTGAGGGCAGTATTTAATATATTTCAGACCCTAGTTATACGGCAGTACGTAATTCAAAACTCTTTTAGCGTTAGGTCCCTACATATTTGGCCGTTGTGGGAGACAGACAGACCGGTGCTCTACCCATGGTGTACAGGACATGTGCAAGGGTCAGGAACGTCCTACAAACGCTTTTCTATAAAAGGCTAGGGCTGTGCATTTTTTGGATCGAACCGATCAAATCGATCAAACTGGACAAAACTGTCGGGTTTGGTCTGGTTTGGACGGGTACCCGTTTGGATTTTGTTTAGAAAAAAGGAAAACCGAAAAGTTTGATTTGATTTTGATTCCAAGCCTCCCCAAGGAGAAACCGAACTGAATGTAGTTTGTAATATATATATATATATATATATATATATATATATATATATATACGGGGTTTTAATTAATTTTAAAGGGCATTTAACTAAAATGCATATTTTTATATAAAATCTCACCTTTGTCTTTGGTCTATTCCTAAACCCTAAAGCAATAAAGTAGAACTTAGAGAAAAATCAGTTGGAAAGTCAGAAAATTTTGATGTGCAAGTAGAACTTGGAAAACCAAAACCGATCGAACCAAATTGAATCGAATCAAATCGAGTTGGTTTGGTTTAAGAGTTGGATGGTTTAGTTTGATTTGAAAATCTAGAAATCGATTAGGACTAATTTGGTTTGTGGTTTTGATCCAAAACTGACCAAACCGAACCCAATACACCCCTATAAGAGCCACTTGATTGCCATTGAGGGAATTTTGGAAAGCACCAACTTTCTAGTCACACCCACTTATTATTTCAAAATATTTGAAGGCACCCACTTACAATGAAGAAGAAGCAATAACTTTCTATTCGTCCAGACGAAGATGATTATGACATCTCCCTCACTTGGACGAAGCGACTGCAGTGCACTATCTCTTTTGGATGCAAGCTTCGAACCGAACATTAAAATTGAAGGTCCCGAATCAGACCGAACCGCACCAAAAACTAATACAAATCAAACCGAACCGAGCCCCAATTTGGTTCAGTTTCGGTTTGGGTGGCTCGAAACAGAAAACCGAGGGGGTAGGTTGAGTAAACCGAAAAAATTGAAAAAACTGAACAATCGAAAAAAAATACATAAAAAAAAATAAAAAATAAGTATTTTACCTACACCGAACCGAATCGGTTTCGGTTTCAGAAAAAAAAAATGATTTGAACCGAACCGAATGGGTTTCGGTTCGATTTCGGTTTGGAGTGTACTAAATCGAACACCGAAAAATTTGGATTTGGTTTGGTACACTGAACTTGCATCACTACTTGTCCATACGACGATTGCGGCATCTCCCTCGCTAGGGCGACAACGACGAATGCATGCATTGCACGTGGGTGCTCCAGTCAGAAGTTTAAAACAATTAGTGGATGTTCACCATCAAAATTGTTATGATGAAAGTGTGCACCGACCGCCAAGCATGTTATGCACTTATTTCTTTTTCTTCCTTAACTCCGAATAAGTTTTTAGGACAATAATAATTACAACTTTAAGAAGGTTATTGATTTAGAGGGTTTGAGGTGGGTTTCAAGAAAGTGAATTTTATTTCAGGTGAGTTTTAAGAGGGCTTCATAGGTTTCATTCTATTAGATTACGGGTGCGTTTGGAGAGGATTTTATAAGTTTCATTCTAGTGGGTTTCATGAGGTGCTTTCTAAACCGGCATTTGGATTAGCTCTTTCCCGAGTTTGTTCTAAGTTTCATTCCAGTGGGTTTCATGAGTGCTTTCTAAGAATGCATTTGGATCAGCTCTTTAGCTAGTTGGCTTTAACTGAAAACTGTTTTTATGTTTGATAATATAGCTCTTCAACCCATCTGTGCTATTTAAAAAGAGCGCTATTTAAAAAGGCTGTTGTAAGTGATAAAATTGCTATATGCTCTGCTCTTATAAGTGCTACTACTGTTAACTCGAAAACGCAGCCTAAGATTTCGAAAGGCATGTGGGGTTCAAATAAATGGTTTGAAAAAAGAGGCTGGTTTTCGGTTGTGCAAATAAAAGGTACGCTTTATGAAAAACGGTTGCAAAAGGCTATAGCCCTCGCAAATGGCAACAGCCATAGCCAACTCGCTTCCTCGTCTCCCAATCACCCAACGACACACTCACCCGAGTCCACATCGAACACCGAATCCTCTTCACACTGAACCAGGACCCGCTTCTCTGCAATCTATCACCTCCCTCAAACAAGCCAAGCAAATCCATGTCTCCATTCTCCGTAACGGCCAACGTGAACCCGATCTCTACGCCAAGCTCTTCATGTTGTGCACATCGCCTCCCATTGCTTCATCTGGCAGCTTAGCTTATGCAGCTCTTGTGTTCGATATGCTTGAAATCAAACCCAACGTGTTCATGTATAATACATTGATTAGAGGTTACTCTAATGGCGAATTGGGACCGAAAAAAGCCATCTCTCTATATAATCGTATGAGATATAGTGGCCTGCATCCCAACAATTATACATTCACCTTCCTCGTCAAGGCCTGCACCGAGGACCCATCGGCGTGTCCATGTCCGTTCGATATGGGACGAGCAATACATGCGCAGATTGTGGTTTTTGGAATGCCGGGTTCCGATGTGTATATTCATACTTCGTTGATTAATATGTATGGTATTGGTGGGGATGTCGAGATCGCACGAAAGGTATTTGATAGAATGCCTCAGAGAACGAGAGCGACGTGGAACGCTATGATAGTTGGGTATTCGAAAATGGGCGATGTTGAGAGTGCACGGAAACTGTTTGATGAAATGCCTGAGAGAGATGAACAGTCTTGGAATGTTATGGTTTGCGGGTATGCGAGGATAGGTGAGTGCGGTGTGGCTGGGAAGTTGTTTGATGAAATGCCCATGAAGAGTTTGCCGACTTGGAATGCGATGATTGCAGGGTACTGTCGTGCCTCGAAACCCATGGAAGCGCTGGTGATATTTCGTCATATGCAAATTGCTGGGGTGGAACCCGATGAGATTACTGTGGTCACAATTCTTCCTGCTTGTGCACAATTGGGCGCTTTAGAGTTAGGTGAGTGGTTTCAAGATTACATTAAGAGAAAAAGGTTTGATTGCAATGTCACAGTGTGCAATGCGCTTATTGACATGTATGCGAAGTGTGGATGCATTGACAAGGCCATGGATGTTTTCTGTAGGATGAGTGATCGGAGCTTGGTGTCATGGAACACAATAATTTCAGCTTTGGCGATTCACGGCCATGGAAAAGAAGCAATTGAGCGGTTTGTGGAGATGGAGAGTGAGGGGGTTGTGCCTGATGATATAACGTTTGTGGGACTGTTGAGTGCTTGTGGGCATGCAGGATTTGTCGAAAGAGCACAGCTCTACTTTGAAAGAATGAGTAGAGTTTATCGAATACACCCCAAGATAGAGCATTATGGGTGCATGGTGAACGTTCTATGTCGTGCCCACCTCTTGGATGAAGCCCTAGGCCTTATAGATTCAATGCCTTTCGAACCCAATTCAGTGATCTTGGGGTCCTTGCTTAGTGCTTGCAGAACATTCAATAATTTCCAGCTCGGAGAAAGAGTTTTAAAGAAGTTGGTAGAGATTGAGCCTCAAAACTCTGGTTACTATGTTCTTCTTTCAAACATGTATGCTTGCACTGGGCAATGGGAAGAAGTGATGGGAATTCGGAGCTTGATGAAATCGAGAGGCATAAAAAAAATTCCTGGGTGTAGTTCGATAGAGGTAGATAACACGGTTCATGAGTTTGTTGTGGGCGACAAGACCCACCCAAAGACCCAAGAGATTTACACGAAACTCGATGAGATTTCTCATAGACTAAAAATGGCTGGTTATGTGCCAGACACTTCCATTGTATTGTTTGATTTGGATGAAGACGAGAAAGCTCAAAATCTTTCACTTCATAGTGAGAAATTGGCAGTTGCTTTTGGGCTTTTGAGTGTAACTCCAAGGAAAATTATTCGGGCGGTGAAGAATCTTCGTGTGTGCAAGGACTGCCACGTTGCAATAAAACTGATCTCCAAACTTTATGATCAAGAAATCATTCTCAGAGATCGCAACAGGTTCCATCATTTCAAGAAAGGGCTCTGTTCTTGTAACGAATATTGGTAAATATTGGCGAGCAAAGGAATAGGTCGGGTTGAACCTGCCACAAAGGCAACATATATACTACAACACCAGCTGTTAGCTTTAATGGATAATCTTCGTACCAGACATCAGATCGATGATCTTCGGACTAGAGATCGGAGTCTGTGCTTCTATAATTAAGAAATTATAATTCAGATGCATAATTGACTGGGAAAAAGAACAGCAAGATGGTGTTTAAGTTGCAATCAGCTCAAGTCCGAATGCGATACTGGTCAACCATACCAGCGATGAAAAGATGGTGTATCTCTAGATGAAAAATGTGACCCGACAGTAGCAGGAAGCAACTGTACATTGTTAAATTACACTAGGTCAAAGTTTTTAAAAAGTCAAACTTTGACTAAAAATTAAAGTTTGATTGAAAAATAATTTTGAATAAAAAAATTAAATTTTCACTAATAAAAAATATAACAGTGTACAATTACAAATTAACATAATAATAGTTACTCCTCACTGTAAGGTTATACGAGTAGTACGAGTAGCAGCTCTTGACATAAAAATAAATCTTTAGCTAGAAGGCGAAGTGTGACCAATAAATTTTTTGACAGTATACCGTCAAGGTTTGATCAACCTAGTGGGAACAACTATCCAATGTTAAGTTATTATCCTTGAACAAGTGCAATGTACATGAGAGAGAAAAAGTTTCTTCTTCCTTGTTTGAGAATCAATGGAAAACGCTTTGATGCCCCCTCTTTAGTAAAAGACTGATGACTTTTTTTTTTGAATAGTTTTTATTTCCATTTTAAAAATAAATGATAGGCATTTTTAGCATTTAGAGAAATTCATAATATAAATTTTCATCTCAGTCTCCTCACATTATAATAGTCTCTCTCTCTCTCTCTCTCTCTCTATATATATATATATATATATATATATATATATGGCGTAGAGATATTTCTGTGCCTTTTAATATGGAAGCGCTTTTTTTATGAAGTGATGGGTGGCATTCATGAATCAAAATGTTTGAAAATCGGTACATATCGTTCGGTCAAAAAATCGATACGTATCGGACGATACGTGTCACGACCCGAAATTCTACCCCATCCCGAGGGCCTAGAATACCGAGTTATGACCTGCACATATCCCGGATATGCTAAGCGGACATACACCTAATCAGAGTTATCGTGCAATAATGGTTCCACGAAATCCGTGAAATCTAACAAATACGGTGGAATATGAATGTAATCATAAATACTGAATAAGTCTGATAAAATGCGATAGAATGCTATCAATTCACAACTAACAGGTAAGTCAAATCGGAGACAAATCCGATAAAAATAAAATAAATGCACAGCGTCAATGATAATAATATAAGACAAAATCCAATACCGAGTCTACTAAATCAATATCCGGCGCTCGGATCAAAACCAACACTGTAGTCCTCCTGATGATCGGCAACGTCGCCCTCCAAAGGCTCCTGGTACTCAACGCCCGCGAAATCAATGAAATCAGCGTCGCCGAGATCTAGATGGTCGGCGTTTACTCCACCAGCGTAATCACCTGCAACTGTTAGATTATCGTGGGATGAGTTTACTCAGTCACGTAAACTCAGTGGAATACACCACCAATCCACCTCATACTACTCAGGTTCATTGTGGGTGCATCTTGTAAGTGATAAACATAATATCTCAAAGCAAATAGAAAAAGAGATAAAATCACATGCATATCGTAAAACTCATATCATAAATGCAAGACCATGATCTAGACACTCATATCCTAACGTACCTTACCATATCTCATAACATATCATACCATGTCTTATTATCATTCTTGCACATACGTCTGTACATCGCATGAGCGTAACTAACATACTAGTGAAATCCTAAACGACCTGTGCCAGAGTCGCTGCTCGAGCTACTATGGGAGGGTCAACATAGTATCATACTACCATATTATAACGCCCTTGTGTCATACTCATACTCCACCACCCAGCCAATGGGGAGACATAATGGCCAAACTCATTCATAACGCACTCATACTTATAATCTCTCTCAAAGATCCGTCTTGGCTGAAAGACGTTGTTGCCCTTACGGTGGCTACGCAATGAACGGCACGTAAAGAGACTTAAGTTCTTTATCTTTTCGCTTATCTCGTGATGTCTTATCTATCGTAATTTTATACTCATATCTTATCATACTCTTATACTTAATCCTATGACAAACTATAGTGAGGCAACCTTCTTAATTCACGCTTCCCAAGAAAAGGTTCCGCAGTAACCTGGATGTACTTCGTGTGATAGTTTATACTATCATAGAGGTGTTGCATCCGTACATGGACGCTAATATTCTGAGTTTCACGTGATCGTAAAAGAAACCTCACCACAACTAAAGGCCCAACGCCCGATTCTCGTATCATATCTCATATCTTATCCTCTCGTATTAAAACTCGGGGTGATAGGATCACTGTATATGCCACCGTGTACGAAGTTACACTGAATTCATACTCACCCGACTCGTCATGGGTCTCATTCCACCATGAGTTGTAAGGCATTTGAATACGGTGTATTCCTCGCTTCGATACCATCTCGACGAATCACCACGCCCAAGCGTAGGCATGATCTCATACACTCTCGTATTCATGATCTAACATATTCTTGACTCGTATAAATTGATTAAGTTGTAAATACAAAAGTATCACACATACAGAACGGTTTATACTTAGATTTTGATTATGCTTATATTTATATTTATTTACATACCACACCAATATAATTATAGAATATAGTTATAAGTGTGATTTCGATAATCGTAAAAGTCAGAGTTCGATTTCATAAAGGCATCGAAGTTCTAACACTTTGTATTATCGAAGAGGTCGCGTTGAAGCGATAAAATTGAGATATATATATATATATAATAATTAGATAATTAAATTAAATAGTATTTATACATATTAAGTTATAATTTATCATGACCATCGATCGAAAGACCTTAAGATATAATATACACAGAAACTTTGGCCATGAGAATTAAAAAATAATATTAAATTCGAATAGCCTTGATTCATTCAAAATTGAACCCGACTTGTTGATCTATTTTGACCTCTAAAACGTTAGATTCGTGAAATGGCTATTTCACACAAAGTTGTAAAGTTCGCTGTCTTCTTTCCAATGCCGCAAGAATCGCATTAATCCGAGGTCAGAGTAAAATGTTATAACCAAAATATTGGGACAGGTGCATTAATGGTCGCGAGGTCGGGTTCATGGACGCAAATTCGGGTTCGTAGCTGCAAGTTCGGACCCGAAACTTTAAGTTGGTGCAATCTATTATTCATTTAAATAAAATAAAAATATAATTTAATTTTTAGACTTAATTAGTTTTAAATAAATAATAATATAACTTGCAACAATAATATATATTATTATAGTCTTAGTAGAATGATAGATTTATAATTATATTGATTTAGAAATAAATAATATCAATATGATATTATGCCAATTAAGTCAATCTATCAAATTTATAAGTATTAAAATTTAATTAATTTTACAAATATAAAAGAGAAAGTAAACATATTAAATATACAGACCTAATATAAGGTAAAATATTAATGGCTCAAACAAAAAGAATTTTTGAACAGAAAAGAGAAATAATATATAAACCTAATTTATAAAATATACAACTTTCAAGGGAAAGCATATATTAAATATATAGATCTATTAATTTATGAGATATTTTGGTTTAAATAAGATTTTTAAACCCGTCGATGCGCGATCGAACGCATCCTACGCGACGGGATCTGAGAAGAACAAGATGGATTGATGGGTACCCACCTCTTGAAGCGTGAACGGAAGATCAACGGCGATTCGGATTGAAAAAGTCGATTCCCAAGGCATCGACTCGTCTTAGTCTTGAGAGAGAATAATTTCTTATTATAGAGGGGAGAGAGCTTTTAAAGTTTTAATAGAATAGGAGATTTTTACACGAAATAAGAATTCATACGTAACTTGGATAGCTTGAGAAAAAGTTTCGTTTCGTTTTGCATAAGCACCAAAGCAATTGGTGTTTCTCTCCCGAAATTACAATTATACCCTTTGACTTGCTTGATCACTTAAAATGGGCATAACTTTTTATATTCTTGTCAGAAGTCGTCAAATTATATATCGTTGGAATCGTATCGACGAGCACTTCGCAATGAGTCTAATTTTAATATAGGAAAAATTAAAAAATTTCTATTTTAAAAGGTGGGTTTCGATTCTGATGTGGAGCGTTAGCACAGTACATAGTGTGGTGCATCATCTAACACTGTTAAAATAAAATCTAAAAATCTGGGTTGTTACAATACGTATTGGTACCAATCTGTATCGAACGATACATTGAATGTATCGTTCGATTCATATCATAGATTTGAACGATACGGTATATTTAATGTATCGTATTGTTCACGTCCGATACCGATACGTATCGATATCGGACGATATTTTGATCCATGGTGGCATGAGTCCACTTTATTAATTAGGATTAAACTTTTAAAATATTTTAAAAGTTATATTCCCTTTCAGCCGTCATTTTTGACTTTTTTATAAGCTTCTTTTTTCTCTCTTTTCTCCCTTTTTCCAAGAAAGTGTTAGACTTACATTTTCAAGTATATTCTATTCAGAAAATATGGGCACCCAATAGTGAAGCACTAGCACCTCGGTAGCAAAGCGTAGACACCCCGATAGAGAGGCACCGCTACCCCGATAGCGAGGCTGACACCCTGGCGGCGGGGTGCGAGTGTCTCGTTTTAGGGGCGCCAGCGTTCGATATCAAGATGCTAGCGCGTCGCTATTGGGCGCCCATATTTTTTGAGTAAAATATATCTGAAAAAGTAAGTTGACACTTTCTTAAAGAAAATGAGTGGAGAGAGAAAAGAAAGAGACTTTTAAAAAGTCAAGAAAGACGACTGTAAGGGTATATAACTTTTAGTAAAGTGGGCCTCATGCTATCCATTACTTTACAACAAAAGTGCTATGTGTCGTGCCCATATCAATAGGCGCAAAGATATCTCTACGCCTGGGTGTACATCCCCGACCCCCCCCCCCCCTTCTCTCTCTCTCTATGTATATATATAGGTTTATGATTGATTGTTTTCTCTCTCTCTCAAAAAGAAGTCACCAGAGGTCTGCTAACCTTGAGAACTGCATTAATATTTTCAAGAAAATTAAAACGGTGGATAATTTTGCAGGCAGCTTATGTGACACAATATGACTAGCTACTATGCTGGGCCCCTACTATGTGTGCAACTAGTCACGCCCTGTCACAAAAGCTGTCTGTAAAATTTTCTATAAAAATTGTCTATCATATAACATTGTCCATATATTTGAGCGCCAAATTAGTGACAAGTCAAAAGCATACTTTCATTGAGTTGTATGCTCGCTCGGATTGACTATTTAGTAAGGAGGAGATTGACCCGAGCACAGCCAATGGTGTTCAAGTCCGGTAAGTAGTTATTTTTTTTTTTTTTGAGAAAAAGTCAGGTAAGTAGTGTGTATAACAACGGTTTCACATATTGGCCGATCCCCATCCCAATCCAGATCGGTTTTGGCCTCAACAATATAGATACCAGGTATTACTACGGTATCTGCTTGGTATGGGCCGGATTGGTCTGGATCAGCAGATCTCAGGCGATATTGATGTGGGGCCGAACAAACGGTTAGAAAACTCTAAAAAGCGTATTAACACAATACAAGCTTTAAAGTAATAAGGAGAAACCAAAGTCTCAAACATTCTTCTAATTTTTTTTATGATTTTGTTTTACCCAAAAAAATTCATACCCCTGTTTCAATGGAGACCTGTTTTGGTAATATTTTCAATGATAAAATTTTAAACAGCCTAGTAAAGGGCAAAATTATTTATAATCCGGGATTCTTTCTTCTCAACTCCGGTTTTCAGCGTTAAATTCGTTGATTGCTTTAAATCAGACGATGAAGATTGTTTTCATCTAAAATCTTCTACACAATAGTTTTTGAGATCATGGTCTTATGATTAGACACTCAGATGTTGATTTCAAATGGCACACATCCTAAAAGGTGAACATGATTATGGACATACATAAGATAGTATTCTTGGAACACATTTCAAGATGGGACCAACTCTCTTTTAAGGAGGATTTTTTTCATGTTTCAAAGAGCAGCCTCCCCCTTTCTTCTTCCTCCAATCTCTCTCTTCCCGCATTCATTTGCAGCAACTCTCTTTTCTATTCTTCTAAAGAGCAATGCCAAATACAGCCATAAATTATTTCAATGGGAAACATTTATTTGGCAAAACAAAAAAATCTCTTGTCATGCCTCTTGCACACGGTCGGCCTAAAAAAAAACTACTTAGCATTGAAAATTTAATAAAGAAAGGAGTCATCATTCCGTGAAGATGCACACTTTGTTTGGCTGAAAGCGAGGACAATAGCCATATTCTTATGACTTTCACATGCTCTTACACTAGTTGGATTTGGAAATCAGTTCTTGCTCGCTATAATACTAATATTAGAAACCACAATCTGAGGCAAAGTAAGCTGCAACGTATCAGCTCGGTATCGGTCCATGGAGAATCGAAACGTATCAGTCAATACCGATACACCTTTATTTTAAAAAAAAATTCAAATAAAGGAAATATAGGCCGATACTCGATCTATCGGTTTGATACAGTCCTGTATCGGCAGATACCGATATAGCCCCAATACTGTATCGGAGCCCTATCGGTATCGATTGGCCAAAATACCAATACGTATCGATATCGGCCGATACTTGATACCATGGTAAGCCATTTGAGTAGAGGATTGGTGTAAAAATCATAAGACCTTGAGGGATATACTTGAGGTCACTTTTGAGGCCATAGTATGCTTACATTTGGCAAGAGAGAAATGGTCGGATTTTTAACAATAGAGACATAAGTGAAACATTTTGAGGACGATAGAGAGCTTCACATTCGAAATATTTTTTAAGGGTTTAAGATCAATTTTATGGCATGGACAGTTTTTCGAAGAATAATTGTTGGATGTGTTTGATTCTCCTTTGGAATCATCTTATTGGGGTGATGGTGATGCACAAGCTCTTTTATGATGGCTTGTTTTATTTTTCTATTATTTTTTTGGTACAGTTGTATATTCCCATTTTTTGTTCTTAACGGAAGGAGGATGTCCCGGCCTGCAACCTCAAAAGCTTATCGATTAATAAATAAATAAAATTAATTGCAAAATATAAAAAAATGAGCCACCACTTAAACAGAGTTTTTTCACCATCCATCCACGAATCTGGCCTACCGTGGTTCAATGCTCTTGAACATTGGTCCGGTTGTTAGAGAATTCTAAGGGTTGTTTGGGTGTTTAAGGTGAAGGCGCAAAAGCCAAACTTTGGGCCAAAAACTTCATTTCTAGCTGAAATACGAGTCAAACAAACAGATCACATGGTACTTGCCTTTGGGAATTGGGTCTCATATTACTATATTAGTAGTAGAAGATGCAATTTTATTAACAAAATAAAATTACATCGAGATCAGGCTGAGCGAGGAACACAAGAAGAAAGGAAAAAGGCAAAAAAAGAGAAAGGAACAGGGAGCAAGAAAAAATAGCTTCAAAACAGAGTGGAACCCGATCAGCAGCCACACCGAAGGACTCGACCTCGGAAAACCGAGGAAGGGCCTGGATCAGGCAGCTCTCCACAAAGAATCCCAGGGAATAAACGAACCCTTTGTAGCTGATCATCATGCAAATTTAACTTCAGATCATGGTTTCAAATCTCTTCAACTGAAGATGACCACTGATGTGTACGTATTGGTTTGGCTTCAACTGAAGATGATCGACACGACGTAGTAGCCCAGACCATTGAAAGCATCTAATATCTCATTAGCACAAAACAAAATTAATTGCAACATTCTTATAAGCACACAAAATAAATAAAGAATTTCATCAAATTACATAGTTATTTAAACATAGAACTAACAAGGAAGAGAAAATAGGTCAATGGCCACCCGCTAACAAGGATTGTGATTGCTTCTCGTAGCGAAAACCATTCGCTTTAGAGTCATCCGCAGACCATACAAAAATACCATGTAGTTTCCCCTTCTTCCTCAGAGTAGTACATGCCGCAAAGAACCCATCTTCCGGAGACAAACTACCACTTCCGTCGCTGATGAAACTCGCCAAGATTTTACCTCCCCTATAATTATTGCTTTGCTCGTTAAAATAATTTATGAACTGAGAGACGCTCGTCCCTTTGTCGTAAGCATAGAATTGGAAGTTGATGTAATCGAAAACATGCCCGTATTTCCTCCACAAAGCCAAATAATGGCTTTGAACTCTGCCGTCGTCGTAAGGGGCAATGGAAGCAAACAAGATCACGTGGTTCTTTTCAAGAATTGTCACTAACTGTCCGATGCACTCCGCGAATGTGTTTGAATCCACCTTATAATGCTCATAATCGATGTCTATGCCGTCCAGATTATATTGTTTGATAATTTTAGTGAGGGAAGTGACCGCGTTTCTAACCCAAGAATCAATAGAATCAGGATCAAAATTTGCGTAACCACCCCCCACACTATCGCCTCCGAGGCTTAAAGCGACCTTGACGTTGTTATGGTTAGACTTGATCAAACGGACAGCGGAGGGGCTTAGATTATCAGTGTCCCAAAAGATGTTAAAATCTCCATTTGTGGGGGAGGGCGAAGACGAAGTGGTGTAATCAATGGCGAATGAGAGAATGAAATGGAAATCGACACCGGAGTTTATGGGTACATTGGTGAATTTAACATTTTGGAACTCTGCACCTATGTATTCTCTAAAAAGCTTGGAATTTGGGGCTGCTTGGGTTGTTGATAGAATGATGAGAAGTTGGAGAAGAATAACACGGGCAGGGCACTTAGGGAGGAAAGCCATTGTGTTGTAGACTTTGTTTTTCTATTAGTTGCGTGTAAGAGAATGTTTGTAAGAAAGTTATTTATGAGGAAGGATGTGTGAGGGTATGAGACAGTTGTTGGATACATTAAAAAAAGAATGTCGTGTCTATTGTGGAGGCCTGTCAATTGGTTCGGTTGGGCCAAAATTTTGGATGCCTAAAGGGTCAAAAGGAACAAGCGGTCTGACCCTACATGATCCACCCCAATGGGTGGGTTAGAAACATTTATGGGTGAAATTACAGAATCATCCTTATTCTCAATTAAAACACGATATCATTTTTATTATATGACATTTTGTAGAAGGATATTTTCGTAATTTCAATTACAAATGTTTCTCATATGTTTGATCAAATGATTTTTTGGAGACTTTTTTTTAATTTTAATTCATCGTTTGCTTGATCCAGTGACAATACATTTTTTCAATCATTTGAAATGAGACAATTTATTTTTTCTAAAGCTTTCTAAAGTAATATAGCATGCTAAAACTTTATTTAAGTAGTCCCTTTTTTCCCTAATTTCCCTAGGTGGACCCAACCGGACCCTATCAGACCCAACTCAGAAACTTCAAAACCACTCTAATCTCTTTGTAATTTATATATAAAATATTGATGACCTAACCTGATTTCTGCCCGGTCAGAGCCGAAGGCAGGTTGGATGCTTCAAGCCAAACCCAAACCGACAGGTCAAGTTTATGGGTGGGCCCCACCCTCTAGCAGGCCTAGAAGTGTGCCTTTCCGTACTTCTGAGCCATTGCCTTGTTTAATATGTGTGACGGAATCCTTGAGGGTGTCTATTGTTTTGTTGGTTCCATTACAATACGAAGGTAACTGGTTTTGCAACCAAAGATTCTTACCACGCAATTGATAGTTATACGGTTCACTCTATTGACTGTTTTGAATCAAATTATGAAGGTCTTTTTTTGTCCCAATCGTTCACACGTTAATCTTGAGATCATGGCCCACATATTTGACGGTCAAATGTTGATTATACGTAATATATATACCCAAAGTCATCACGATCATGGCATACTATGGTGCGTTGTGATCATAGAAGTGTGCTATGTGGAATCAATATTTGACCATATGATATATGTTTTGTGATCTCAAGATCTATTTTTTGCAAGATTAAGACGCAAAACTACCTTTATCATCTGATTCAAGGTAGTCAACAGTATGAATGGTGGAACAATCATTTCCCCAATAATCTTTGGCTGCAAAACCCGCTGCCCTGTAAAAATTTTTTTATAGAGAACAACCAAAAGGAACCAAAAAAAGAGAAGGTGGGGGACCCTGGTTATCAAACAATCGATAAAACAAGAGGAAATTGTCTAGAATGAGTAGACAATGAGCTCCATCTTGTCATCTCTGCATTCACTAAACATTGAGACATGGCCACACCTTTTCATAAAAATTCGTGGACATTTTGAAGCGCACAGGTGAGTAGTAATTGGGTCCCTGTCTAGGTTTCCAATGAGCCGTTGGCTCATCTTAGTCTATTTCTCATATATATATATATATATATATATATATATATATATATATATGAATAATGTATTCACTAGTCACTAAGTTTGGATTCATCAATCATCTGATAGGGTGTCTCAAATAATTTGGAGAAACATTAGCCAAAACCTATTTAGTATAGAATTAATAGTATATTATTAATTAAAAACTAAAAAAGTATTTGTTAATCTAATTAAAGGTAAGATGATTTTATTTAAAATGATAAACTAAGTGTATTAGATAATCTGCATACAATAAAAATTTATAATCATAAAAAATAAAAAAATAGGAAGCATGATTAAAATATGTATCACAATAATAAAATTCAAAGATAAAATTCAACTTCAGAAAAATTCCATAAAAATTAGGAAATTTGAGGAATCAAGTAAATATTCGACGAAAAGTTTGACATACCACCTGTTCGGAAAATAATTTCCCGATTTTGATTAGTACGGAGAAGTTTGTAAAGAGGTCTGGAATAAGAAAAACTAGATTTGTCTTTATCACCATAAACGTTACGAACATGGCTTCGGCTTGCTAGGCCTAGTCTGGGCAATATAGTCCGGGCTACTTAGTTAAAACTTAGAAGTAGTTACCCCCTTTTCAATCGCAATTTGATTAATTCTCAATTACTATTAAATATCTGAGCAAGTGTTAAGGCTCTTGATCTTTAGATCACTTTTTAGGATGTGCACCTTATGAAATCATTGTGTCTGTGTGATTTGATTCTTGATCTCATTAATATTTAACTGTCCAAGAATTTGAAAAAAAATTACCTCCCTCATTTGTTTCAATGCAATCAACCGTCATCTAAAATTAATAATATGTTGGGCTTACATGTTAGCCATTAATTTTATATCACGCTTGATGTTTGGGAGTGATGGAGATCATTTTTATTCTAATTATTTACGACAAAGATCTTTAAATCATGACATTAACCATAAGACAATACATATGTTCATTGGGAGCCATTACTTGCACACGCTTTTCAAGTAATTGCATCGAATTTAAAAGAAAGACTTGCAAGTTCGGCGACCTCTAGATCTATTATGTGAAAATACCATCTAAGTCATTTGATTTGAAGGCATGATTGAAAGATATCTATTTCAAAAGATTAGAACAAAATATAATTTTCATCATTTGATTAGATGGAGTAAAAGACTATTATATAATTCAACGATTGACTACAATAGATCATATGACAAGTATTGTATTTTTTATGTTCCAGAAATCTATTGATCATGAACTTCAAATCAGACGTCCCATATTATATTTTTACATATCACGTGTCCCTAAAATACAAGTATCTCTTTAAATTTGGTGCATTCACTTGAAAAAGGTGTGCAAGTAATGGCTCTCATGTTCATTTCACATAGCATATATCTCTAATTCAACCGAGTGCTAACTCATTTTCTCTCTCTACTCTAAGCTAGGGTTGGCAACGAGCCAGACCGGTCTCAGCCTAATGTTGACCCAACTTGAGGCAGCTTTAGGCTTAAATAAAAAGCTTAAGAAGTTATACGGAGCCCCGGTACATATTCTATTTCGAAAGTGGTCAAGCTTAATCTTTTAAGTCGAAAAATAATAGGGCAGCCAAAGCCCGTCCCCTATCAATCCCGACTAATTACGGGAGGTTGGGCTGGCAAGATCCTGGCCCAGCCCAAGCACGTTTTGGTCGGGTTTGGGATCAAATAAAAATCCCTAGTTGAATGACCCGGAACCCGGATCAAATTCCTATCAGGACCAGATTCAGGCCTAATTTTTGTAGACGGAAAAAATCAAGCCTGGACCATCATTAACAACCACTATCTACCCCAAACCACTCCCATGAACCAGGCGAACAGCTTTCAAAGAGAGAGAATAATAAAAACCCATATGTTCTACATTGATCCTAACACCTGCGGCTCTGTACTTAATTGTTTTCTCTCAGTGAAGGGTACTTACTAGGTTCACTTCCCTATATCCAACCGACCTTTGACTTCCGACAATTCGTCTTCTGTCAACGAGCACGGAAATATGAGAAATAGCTTCGCATTTTAAAGCTGGATTAGAGTTAGATAAAGGCTAAGTGTCACTTTGTCAGTAGGTAGATCCCATGACAAAGTGCGTGCCACTAAATTTGTCCCATAACAAAGCTTTTGTCATGGGAAATATATATATATATATATATATGGGTTTGAACACATCCTTACGGCAATGGATTAGAATCAAGATAACATGTCACATGCCACATGATTTCAAACAACACTCGTTGGGATCACATGGAATCTAAAAAAATATATTCAAAAAAAATATATAAAAAATTTGGTAGATAAAATTGTGGTCAAAGTTTGGGTACTGCCCATGCATCTTAGTGCATTAATTTTTCTCCTTTGACCACATTTTAAATAGTGAATATGTATCGGATCATGCCCAATTTTTTTGGATAGACCCTGATCGTCCTTAGGCAAGTTTTCGTAAAACCCAATTCCTCAAATGAATGCCACATAGACTCCAACTGATTCTAACACAACCCCCTACACTACAAAAAATAAAACTATTAACAACAGCCCAAACCTGCCGCTATTAACAAAAAATTGTTGTTATAATTAGTCATGTCGCTACCAAAAATTGTCGTTGTTAGTCATGTTGCTACAAAAAAATACCTTAAGAGCAAATACTGCTGAAATTATTTTTGTAGTTCTATTAGTGGCACAAAAAACTACCGCTATGAGTCCTGTGACTATTGAAACAACAACTTTTTTTCTCAATAGCGGCAGCTTTTAGTGCCGCTAATAGTCGTATTTTTTGTAGTGCTGCGGTGGATTTGAACGCATAGTCCCGGGCCTACATATAGGCCTTGTTTGACAAAACTCATGAAAATGATTCTTTTTTTCACTTTATATGGGCTTGTAGAATTCATGGGAAGTTTTATTTTCAAAATTTTACAATGATTTGAATTTATTTTTTTCAGTTGATTGGCTACATTCTGTAAAAATTATTTTCCCAAGGCATCATTTTTCACACCACGTGAACATGTAACCTCATCCTCTCTCATCAGGCCAAAATGCATTAATCGCTTTGAATTAGAAAATGAATTTTTTTTTTTTGTCCCAACTTTTTACAAGATGGGTCTTGAGATGATGGGCATATACTCAGATAGTTAGTTTTTTATTCCGCATGCTACAAATCCCAGACAGTAACTCTAAACTCATGAGACACATCAAGCTTAAATACAAATCACGAATCATTTTTTTGGAAGGGTGCCACATGAAAAAAAAAAAAACGTCTAATGATATACCATGATCTCAAGATCATGTGAAAGATTGGGATAAAAAACAATCTCCTTTGTCAGATTCAAAGCAATCAATGCATGTTGGCTGGAGGAGATGGGGCGAGATTACAATTTAACAGTGCAAATAAATGGTACGATTATGATGTGAGGTTGCATCTAAACCGTCTGATATTAAGGCCACGATCTAGAGATCTACAACACAAAAGAGTGGTGCAAAACCCAATCTCTATCATATGATTCGATACAATCAACTGTTGAATCGGATAATGGCTTTGGAGTGCATTGAGTCATATGATAAAGATTATGCTTGGTGCCAATCTTTTCACTTATGATCTTTAGATAATGGCATTCTAATTAAGTGGCTTAGATAGTTGGGTTACATTGATTGACGTCATTGTTTATGGGTACCTCTGCTCACTTCCATGCATTCTCTGAAAGTGCCCATGTCCCAGACCCCTTGAATACTACTGATTGCTTTGGATCAAATGAGGTTGATTGTTTTCACCCCGATCATCCACAAAATGGATCTTAAGATCATGTAGAACCTATCGGATGGTCGGTTTGTGATTCCATGTGTCCCTAGTCCCTAAAAAATGGCCCTAAAATCACGTTTGAGCATAATATGTGCTATATGATTTAAGAGCTACTTTTTGGGTATCGGTGATACAGAAAATCAAAAATAAACCGTCAGATTAATGCACCATGAACCCAAGATCTATTTTGTAGAAGATCTTTGTTAAAAAATATCTCCATCATTTGATCCGAAGAAATCAACGTTTTTTTCAGGGGTTTGAGACGTAGGCACTTTCAGAGAATGCATAGGCGGGAACAAAGAGGTATTGGCATGTGTGCCACATCAATGAAAAAATCGAGCGTTGATGATAAGCTTATGGTCTCAAGACCTATTATATGAAAATTATAGTGAAAAAAAACCTCGATTGGTTGATCCAAAGCAATCAAATGATTTTAAGTATGAAACATCGGAGTTGAGAAGAATGAATTTCGGGTTGCAAGAGTGGGCACCAAAACTCTCTTTAATCTTTTAACCTTGGGCAGAAAAAAGGTTGAGCGAAATTTTAGCTGAAACTTTTATCTGAGTTTTTAAAAAAAAAAATTCTAGTTTGTGGGACCCACTAGATTGTGAAATAGCAAAAAATTTTCATTTATGTAAAATCTCAAGATTTTACGGAGTTATTTCAAGAGCTCGTTGTGCCAAACAAGGCCATATAGGTTGCTTATACTGGAGTCTTAAGAATAAATGACTTGATGGCAGAGAAATAATGAAACTACCCCTAATTACATATTCATTCATGCTAAAATTTTGGCTGCCCAAGGGAAAAAGGATATATGCCCCACCCGAAAATCAAACAAAATCTGATGCCCGACCTGATAAAAATCCTACATTTTACATATACTTGATACATAAAATATCGGGTTTGGTGGCCTGTTCTCGCCCGACCTGACCCATTTAAACCCAACTTCTTAGTTGACTCGAGTAACTCGACCAAGGGATCAAAGTTTATATGCTGCACCAGATAAAATATATAGCAGGATTAGGTCGGATATGGGGTCGACCCAACTCATTGACAACCCTAACCATAAAGCACTCGTGTTTTTTTGGTGATTGAAAGTTAGGGTCGAGGAATGCTCTGGTAAAGAAATTAAGCTTCTTTTATTGTATGTTTGGCACCTCACTAGCTCGTTCCACTTGACTAGACAAACAAAGAGCCACAAGCTCTTTGAGCTCGAGCCAAGCTAAAAAATATAAGCTCGTTGTTAATTGAATCGAACTAGAGCTGGGCATTCTATAGCTCGTTGTTAAAAGGTACGCTTTATGAAAAACGGTTGCAAAAGGCTATAGCCCTCGCAAATGGCAACAGCCATAGCCAACTCGCTTCCTCGTCTCCCAATCACCCAACGACAGACTCGCTCGAGTCCACATCGAACACCGAATCCTCTTCACACTGAACCAGCACCCGCTTCTCTGCAATCTATCACCTCCCTCAAACAAGCCAAGCAAATCCACGGCTCCATTCTCCGTAACGGCCAATGTGAACCCGAGCTCTACGCCAAGCTCTTCATGTTGTGCACATCGCCTCCCATTGCTTCATCTGGCGGCTTAGCTTATGCAGCTCTTGTGTTCGATAAGCTTGAAATCAAACCCAACGTGTTCATGTATAATACATTGATTAGAGGTTACTCTAATGGCGAATTGGGACCGAAAAAAGCCATCTCTCTCTATAATCGTATGAGATATAGTGGCCTGCATCCCAACAATTATACATTCACCTTCCTCGTCAAAGCCTGCACCGAGGACCCATCGGCGTGTCCATGTCCGTTCGATATGGGACGAGCAATACATGCGCAGATTGTGGTTTTTGGAATGCCGGGTTCCGATATGTATATTCATACTTCGTTGATTAATATGTATGGTATTGGTGGGGATGTCGAGACCGCACGAAAGGTATTTGATAGAATGCCTCAGAGAACGAGCGCGACGTGGAACGCTATGATAGTTGGGTATTCGAAAATGGGCGATGTTGAGAGTGCACGGAAACTGTTTGATGAAATGCCTGAGAGAGATGAACAGTCTTGGAATGTTATGGTTTGCGGGTATGCGAGGATAGGTGAGTGCGGAGTGGCTGGGAGGTTGTTTGATGAAATGCCTATGAAGAGTTTGCCGACTTGGAATGCGATGATTGCAGGGTACTGTCGTGCCTCGAAACCCATGGAAGCGCTGGTGATATTTCGTCATATGCAAATTGCTGGGGTGGAACCCGATGAGATTACTGTGGTCACAATTCTTCCTGCTTGTGCACAATTGGGCGCTTTAGAGTTAGGTGAGTGGTTTCAAGATTACATTAAAAGAAAAAGGTTTGATTGCAATGTCACAGTGTGCAATGCGCTTATTGACATGTATGCGAAGTGTGGATGCATTGACAAGGCCATGGATGTTTTCTGTAGGATGAGTGATCGGAGCTTGGTGTCATGGAACACAATAATTTCAGCTTTGGCGATTCACGGCCATGGAAAAGAAGCGATTGAGCGGTTTGTGGAGATGGAGAGTGAGGGGGTTGTGCCTGATGATATAACGTTTGTGGGACTGTTGAGTGCTTGTGGGCATGCAGGATTTGTCGAAAGAGCACAGCTCTACTTTGAAAGAATGAGTAGAGTTTATCGAATACACCCCAAGATAGAGCATTATGGGTGCATGGTGAACGTTCTATGTCGTGCCCACCTCTTGGATGAAGCCCTAGGCCTTATAGATTCAATGCCTTTCGAACCCAATTCAGTGATCTTGGGGTCCTTGCTTAGTGCTTGCAGAAAATTCAATAATTTCCAACTCGGAAAAAGAGTTTTAAAGAAGTTGGTAGAGATTGAGCCTCAAAACTCTGGTTACTATGTTCTTCTTTCAAACATGTATGCTTGCACTGGGCAATGGGAAGAAGTGATGGGAATTCGGAGCTTCATGAAATCGAGAGGCATAAAAAAAATTCCTGGGTGTAGTTCGATAGAGGTAGATAACACGGTTCATGAGTTTGTTGTGGGCGACAAGACTCACCCAAAGACCCAAGAGATTTACACTAAACTCGATGAGATTTCTCATAGACTAAAAATGGCTGGTTATGTGCCAGACACTTCCATTGTATTGTTTGATTTGGATGAAGACGAAAAAGCTCAAAATCTTTCACTTCATAGTGAGAAATTGGCAGTTGCTTTTGGGCTTTTGAGTGTAACTCCAAGGAAAATTATTCGGGTGGTGAAGAATCTTCGTGTGTGCAAGGACTGCCACGTTGCAATAAAACTGATCTCCAAACTTTATGATCAAGAAATCATTCTCAGAGATCGCAACAGGTTCCATCATTTCAAGAAAGGGCTCTGTTCTTGTAACGAATATTGGTAAATATTGGCGAGCAAAGGAATAGGTCAGGTTGAACCTGCCACAAAGGCAACATATATACTACAACACCAGCTGTTAGCTTTAATGGATAATCTTCGTACCAGACATCAGATCGATGATCTTCGGACTAGAGATCGGAGTCTGTGCTTCTATAATTAAGAAATTATAATTCAGATGCATAATTGACTGGGAAAAAGAACAGCAAGATGGTGTTTAAGTTGCAATCAGCTCAAGTCCGAATGCGATACTGGTCAACCATACCAGCGATGAAAAGATGGTGTATCGCTAGATGAAAAATGTGACCCAACAGTAGCAGGAAGCAACTGTATATTGTTAAATTACACTAGGTCAAAGTTTTTAAAAAGTCAAACTTTGACTAAAAATTAAAGTTTGACTGAAAGTAATTTTGAATAAAAAAAATAAATTTTCACTAATAAAAAATATAATAGTGTACAATTACAAATTAACATAATAGTAGTTACTCCTCACTGTAAGGTTATACGAGTAGTACGAGTAGCAGCTCTTGACATAAAAATAAAACTTTAGCTAGAAGGCGAAGTGTGACCAATAAATTTTTTGACAGTATACCGTCAAGGTTTGATCAACCTAGTGGGAACAACTATCCAATGTTAAGTTATTATCCTTGAACAAGTGCAATGTACATGAGAGAGAAAAGGTTTCTTCTTCCTTGTTTGAGAATCAACAGAAAACGCTTTGATGCCCCCTCTTTAGTAAAAGACTAATGACTTTTTTTTTTGAATAGTTTTTATTTCCATTCTAAAAATACATGATAAGCATTTTTAGCATTTAGAGAAATTCATAATATAAATTTTCATTTGTCTCCTCACATTATAATAGTCTCTCTCTCTCTCTCTCTCTCTCTCTCTCTCTCTCTATATATATATATATATATATATATATATATATATCGTAGAGATATTTCTGTGCCTTTTAATATGGAAGCGCTTTTTTTATGAAGTGATGGGTGGCATTCATGGATCAAAATGTCGGAAAATCGGTACATATCGTTCGGTCAAAAAATCGATAAGTATCGGACGATACGTATTGGTATCAGTCTGTATCGAACGATACATTGAATGTATCGTTTGATTCATATCATATATTTGAACGATACAGTGTATTTAATGTATCGTATCGTTCACGTCCGATACCGATACGTATCGATATCGGACGATATTTTGATCCATAGTGGCATGAGTCCACTTTATTAATTAGGATTAAACTTTTAAAATATTATAAAAGTTATATTCCCTTTCAGCCGTCATTTTTGACTTTTTTAGAAGTTTCTTTTTTCTCTCTTTTCTCCCTTTTTCCAAGAAAGTGTTAGACTTACCTTTTCAAGTATATTCTATTCAGAAAATTTGGGCGCCCAATAGTGAAGCACTAGCACCTCGGTAGCAAAGCGTAGACACTCCGATAGAGAGGCACCGATACCCCGATAGCGAGGCTGACACCCCGGCGTCAGGGTGCGAGTGTCTCGTTTTAGGGGTGTCAGCGTTCGATATCAAGATGCTAGCGCGTAGCTATCGGGCGCCCATATTTTTTGAGTAAAATATATCTGAAAAAGTAAGTCTGACACTTTCTTAAAGAAAATGAGTGGAGAGAGAAAAGAAAGAGACTTTTAAAAAGTTAAGAAAGACGACTGTAAGGGTATATAACTTTTAGTAAAGTGGGCCTCATGCTATCCATCACTTTACAACAAAAGTGCTATGTGTCTATTGTGGAGGCCTGTCAATTGGTTCGGTTGGGCCAAAATTTTGGATGCCTAGAGGGTCAAAAGGAACAAGCGGTCTGGCCCTACATGATCCACCCCAATGGGTGGGTTAGAAACATTTATGGGTGGAATTACAGAATCATCCTTATTCTCAATTAGACCACGATATCATTTTTATTATGACATTTTGTAGAAAGATATTTTCGTAATTTCAATTACAAATGTTTCTTACATATTTAATCAAATGACTTTTTGGAGACTTTTTTTTAATTTTAATTCATCGTTTGCTTGATCGAGTGACAATACATTTTTTCAACCATTGGAACTGAGACAATTTATTTTTTCTAAAGCTTTCTAAAGTAATATAGCATGCTAAAACTTTATTTAAGTAGTCCCTTTTTTCCCTAATTTCCCCAGGTGGACCCAACCGGACCCTATCAGACCCAACTCGAAAACTTCAAAACCACTCTAATCTCTTTGTAATTTATATATAAAATATTGATGACCTAACCTGATTTCTGCCCGGTCAGAGCCGAAGGTAGGTTGGATGCTTCAAGCCAAACCGAAAACGACAGGTCAAGTTTATGGGTGGACCCCACCCTCTAGCAGGCCTAGAAGTGTGCCGTTTCCGTACTTCTGAGTCATTGCCTTGTTTAATATATGTGACGGAATCCTTGAGGGTGTCTATTGTTTTGTTGGTTCCATTACAATACGAAGGTAGCCGGTTTTGCAACCAAAGATTCTTACCACGCAATTGATGGTTATACCGTTCACTCTATTGACTGTTTTGAATCAAATTATAAAGGTCTTTTTTTGTCCCAATCGTTCACACGTTAATCTTGAGATCATGGCCCACATATTTGACGGTCAGATGTTGATTATACGTAATATATATACCCAAAGTCATCACGATCATGGCATACTATGGTGCATTGTGATCATAGAAGTGTGCTATGTGGAATCAATATTTGACCATATGATATATGTTTTGTGATCTCAAGATCTATTTTTTGCAAGATTAGGACGCAAAACTACCTTTATCATCTGATTCAAGGTAGTCAACAGTATAAATGGTGGAACAATCATTTCCCCAATAATCTTTGGCTGCAAAACCCGCTGCCCTGTAAAAAATTTTTTTATAGAGAACAAGCAAAAGGAACCAAAAAAAGAGAAGTGGGGGACCCTGGGGATCAAACAAGAGGAAATTGTCTAGAATGAGTAGACAATGAGCTCCATCTGCATTCACTAAACATTGAGACATGGCCACACCTTTTCATAAAAATTCGTGGACATTTTGAAGTCCCAATAAGTGCACAGGTGAGTAGTAATTGGGTCCCTGTCTAGGTTTCCAATGAGCCTTTGGCTTATCTTAGTCAATTTTTCATATATATATATATATATATATATATATATATATATATATGAATAATGTATTCACTAGTCACTAAGTTTGGATTCATCAATTATCTGATAGGGTGTCTCAAATAAATTGGAGAAAGATTAGCCAAAACCTATTTAGTATAGAATTAATAGTATATTATTAATTAAAAACTAAAAAAGTATTTGTTAATCTATTTAAAGGTAAGATGATTTTATTTAAAATGATAAACTAAGTGTATTAGATAATCTGCATACAATAAAAATTTATAATCATAAAAAATAGAGAAATAGGAAGCATGATTAAAATATGTATCACAATAATAAAATTCAAAGATAAAATTCAACTTCAGAAAAATTCCATAAAAATTAGGAAATTTGAGGAATCAATTAAATATTCGACGAAAAGTTTGACATACCACCTGTTCGGAAAATAATTTCCCGATTTTGATTAGTACGGAGAAGTTTGTACAGAGGTCTGGAATAAGAAAAACTAGATTTGTCTTTATCACCATAAACGTTACGAACATGGCTTCGGCTTGCTAGGCCTAGTCTGGGCAATATAGTCCCGGCTACTTAGTTAAAACTTAGAAGTAGTTACCCCCTTTTCAGTCGCAATTTGATTAATTCTCAGTTACTATTAGATATCTGAGCAAGTGTTAAGGCTCTTGATCTTTAGGTCACTTTTTAGGATGTGTACCTTATGAAATCATTGTGTCTATGTGATTTGATTCTTGATCTCATTAATATTTAACTGTCCAAGAATTTGAAAAAAAATTATCTCCCTCATTTGTTTTAATGCAATCAACCGTCATCTAAAATTAACAATATGTTGGGCTTACATGTTAGCCATTAATTTTATATCACGCTTGATGTTTGGGAGTGATGGAGACCATTTTTATTCTAATCTTTTACGACAAAGATCTTTAAATCATGACATTAACCATAAGACAATACATATGTTCATTGGGAGCCATTACTTGCACACGCTTTTCAAGTAATTGCATCGAATTTAAAAGAAAGACTTGCAAGTTCGGCGACCTCTAGATCTGCTATGTGAAAATACCATCTAAGTCATTTGATTTGAAGGCATGATTTAAAGATATCTATTCCAAAAGATTAGAACAAAATATAATTTTCATCATTTGATTAAATGGAGTAAAAGACTATTATATAATTCAACTGTTGACTACAATAGATCATATGACAAGTATCGTATTTTTTATGTTCCAGAGATCTATTGATCATGAACTTCAAATCAGACATCCCATATTGTATTTTTACATATCATGTGTCCCTAAAATAGAAGTGTCTCTTTAAATTGGGTGCATTCACTTGAAAAAGGTGTGCAAGTAATGGCTCCCATGTTCATTTCACATAGCATATATCTCTAAAGTGATCCCAGCGTCAATGCATCTAGAACTCGTGCTGCTCACTTGATACTAATTCAACCGAGTGCTAACTCATTTTCTCTCTCTACTCTAAGCTAGGGTTGGCAACGAGCCAGGCCGGTCTCAGCCTAATGTTGACCCAACTTGAGTCAGCTTTAGGCTTAAATAAAAAGCTTAAGAAGTTATACGGAGCCCCGGCAGATATTCTATTTCGAAAGAGGTCAAGCTTAATCTTTTAAGTCGAAAAATAATAGGTTGGGCTGGCAAGATTCTGGCCCAGCCCAAGCACGTTTTGGTCGGGTTTGGGATCAAATAAAAATCCCCAGTTGAATGACCCGGAACCCGGATCAAATTCCTATCAGGACCAGATTCAGGCCTAATTTTTGTAGACGGAAAAAATCAAGCCTGGACCATCATTAACAACCAGTATCTACCCCAAACCACTCCCATGAACCAGGCGAACAGCTTTCAAAGAGAGTGAGAATAATAAAAACCCATATATTCTACATTGATCCTAACACCTGTGGCTCTGTACTTAATTGTTTTCTCTTAGTGAGGGGTACTTACTAGGTTCACTTCCCTAGATGCAACTGACCTTTGACTTCCGACAATTCGTCTTCTGTCAACGAGCACGGCAATATGAGAAATAGCTTCGCATTTTAAAGCTGGGTCAGAGTTAGATAAAGGCTAAGTGTCACTTTGTCTCTAGGTAGATCCCATAACAAAGTACGTGCCTCTAAATTTGTCCCATAACAAAGCTTTTGTCATGGGAAATATATATATATATATATATATATATAGGTTTGAACACATCCTTACGGCAATGGATTAGAATCAAGATAACATGCCACATGATTTCAAACAACACTCGTTGGGATCACATGGAATCTAAAAATATATATTCAAAAAAACAAAAAAAATAAAATTTGGTAGATAAAATTGTGGTCAAAGTTTGGGTACCGCTCACGCATCTTAGTGCATTAATTTTCCTCCTTTGACCACATTTTAAATAGTGAATATGCATCGGATCATGCCCAATTTTTTTGGATAGACCCTGATCGTCCTTAGGCAAGTTTTCGTAAAACCCAATTCCTCAAATGAATGCCACATAGACTCCAACTGATTCTAACACAACCCCCTACACTACAAAAAATAAAACTATTAACAACAGCCAAAACCTGCCGCTATTAACAAAAAATTATTGTTATAATTAGTCTTGTCGCTATCAAAAATTGTCGTTGTTAGTCATGTTGCTACAAAAAAATACCTTAAGAGCAAGTATTGCTGAAACACATTATTTTTATAGTTCTATTAGTGGCACAAAAAACTACCGCTATGAGTCCTATGACTATTGAAACAACAACTTTTTTTCTCAATAGCGGCAGCTTTTAGTGCCGCTAATAGTCGTATTTTTTGTAGTGCTGCGGTGGATTTGAACGTATAGTCCCGGGCCTACATATAGGCCTTGTTTGACAAAACTCATGAAAATAATATATTTTTTCACTTTATATGGGCTTGTAGAATTCATGGGAAGTTTTATTTTCAAAATTTTACAATGATTTGAATTTATTTTTTTCAGCTGATTGGCTACATTCTGTAAAAATTATTTTCCCAAGGCATCATTCTTCACACCACGTGAACATGTAACCTCATCCTCTCTCATCAGGCCAAAATGCATTAATCGTTTTGAATTAGAATATGAATTCATTTTTTTGTCCCAACTTTTTACAAGATGGGTCTTGAGATGATGGGCATATACTCAGATAGTTAGTTTTTTATTACGCTTGCTACAAATCCCAAACAGTAACTCTAAACTCATAAGACACATCAAGCTCAAATACAAATCATGAATCATTTTTTTGGAAGGGTGCCACATAAAAAAAAAAAAAAACCTCTAATGATATACCATGATCTCAAGATCATGTGAAAGATTGGGATAAAAAACAATCTCCTTTGTCAGATTCAAAGCAATCAATGCATGTTGGCTGGAGGAGATGGGGCGAGATTACAATTTTACAGTGCAAATAAATGGTAGGATTATGATGTGAGGTTGCATCTAAACCATCTAATATTAAGGCCATGATCTAGAGATCTACAACACAAAAGAGTGGTGCAAAACCCAATCTCTATCATATGATTCGATACAATCAACCGTTGAATCGGATAATGGCTTTGGAGTGCATTGAGTCATATGATAAAGATTATGCTTGGTGCTAATCTTTTCACTTATGATCTTTAGATAATGGCATTCTAATTGAGTGGCTTAGATAGTTGGGTTACATTTATTGACGTCGTTGTTTATGGGTACCTCTGTTCACTTCCATGCATTCTCTGAAAGTGCCCATGTCCCAGACTCCTTGAATACTACTGATTGCTTTGGATCAAATGAGGTTGATTGTTTTCACCCCGATCATCCACAAAATGGATCTTAAGATCATGTAGCACCTATCGGATGGTCGGTTTGTGATTCCATGTGTCCCTAGTCCCCAAAAAATGGCCCTAAAATCACGTTTGAGCATAATGTGTGCTATATGATTTAAGAGCTACTTTTTGGGTATCGGTGATACAGAAAATCAAAAATAAACCGTCAGATTAATGCACCATGAACCCAAGATCTATTTTGTAGAAGATCTTTGTTAAAAAATATCTCCATCATTTGATCCGAAGAAATCAACGTTTTTTTCAGGGGTTTGAGACGTAGGCACTTTCAGAGAATGCATAGGCCTGAGCAAAGAGGTATTGACATGTGTGCCACATCAATGAAAAAATCGAGCGTTGATGATAAGCTTATGGTCTCAAGACCCATTATATGAAATTTATAGTGAAAAAAAACCTCGATTGATTGATCCAAAGCAATCAAATGATTTTAAGTATGAAACATCGGAGTTGAGAGGAATGAATTTTGGGTTGCAAGAGTAGGCACCAAAACTCTCTTTAATCTATTAACCTTAGGCAGAAAAAAGGTTGAGCGAAATTTTGGCTGAAACTTTTATCTGAGTTTTTTTAAAAAAAAACTCTAGTTTGTGAGTCCCACTAGATTGTCAAATAGCGGAAAATTTTCATTTCTGTAAAATCTCGAGATTTTACGGAGTTATTTCAAGAACTCGTTTGGCCAAACAAGGCCATATAGGTTGCTTATACTGCAGTCTTAAGAATAAATGACTTGATGGCAGAGAAATAATGAAACTACCCCTAATTACATATTCAATCATGCTAAAATTTTGGCTGCCCAAGGGAAAAAGTATATATATGCCCCACCCGAAAATCAAACAAAATCTGATGCCCGACCTGATAAAAATCCTACATTTTCCATATACTTGATACATAAAATATTGGGTTTGGTGGCCTGTTCTCGCCCGACCTGACCCATTTAAACCCAACTTCTTAGTTGACTCGAGTAACTCGACCAAGGGATCAAAGTTTATATGCTGCACCAGATAAAATATATAGCGGGATTAGGTCGGATATGGGGTGATTGAAAGTTAGGGTCGAGGAATGCTCTGGTAAAGAAATTAAGCTTCTTTTATTGTATGTTTGGCACCTCACTAGCTCGCTCCCCTTGACTAGACAAACAAAGAGCCACAAGCTCTTTGAGCTCGAGCCAAGCTAAAAAAAATAAGCTCGTTGTTAATTGAATCGAACTAGAGCTGGGCATTCTATAGCTCATAGCGGCTCAGCTCGATTAAAGTATATTTATATTACATAGATATAGATATAATAAATATACTACTCAATAACTTAATTTTATATATCTAATTACTAAAATCCTTGAAAGTAATCGTTAAAATGATTCTAACAATTAGATTTAAAGCTATATTTATAAAATATAATGGAGGCAACTCTATTTAATAACGCTTTTATGTTTTCCTCTTACGCAAGATTACTATTTCCACGGCAAAAACAAAAAAATCTTACCTCCCTTCTCTCTATGAAATCCTTTGATAAGAACGGAATATAAAATTATTAGTTATTTAAATATGAAAATTTAAATGTAATAAATATAAGGTAAAAAAAAGATTATATATATATTATATATATTTGAAAAGTATTATTGAGCTCGATAGAGCCGAGTTACAGCTTCGACTTTTGAGGCTTCATTAGTTTAGAGCCGAGCTTGAGCTCAGTAAGCTAAAGCTGACCCTAGCTCGGCCCCATTAGGTAAATTATAGCCTTGTCTTTTCCTTTCTGATGTCATGGCCCCTCTACACATAGCCAATTGATTTTGACTAAATGCACAAATTTATCAACTTGTGTTTAGGCATTTTGGTGATTGACACTTAGATTATTTTGGCGATTGAAATTTGCTGGAGTAATGTTCAACTTATCCTTTGTTTTGAGGGATTGCTTTGAATCAGATGATGGAGATTATTTTTCGTTCCAATCTTTCACACACCTGTTCTTGAGATCATGGATATATCATCAAATGATCAATTTTTTATTCTATGACACAAATCCTACAAAGTAACCTATGCTTATTATGTGTGCCACGTGGTGTTTGGGTCGCTTTGCACACATCCCAAAAGTGCATGTCCTGAGCATAATGAGTGGCACGTGGTCTTTGGGTCACTATTTTGGGGTGTGCATCACGTGAAATAGAATACTTATCATCTGACGATATACCCATGATCTCAAAATCAGTTGTAGGAAAGATTGGAACAGAAAACAATCCCCATCATTTGATTCGATGCAGTCAGCGCTTTCCCCCTCTATTTAATGGAGGATATTTAGTATTTGTTAGGGGTTAATAGCAGCCCCCTTGTTTTATTATATGTTTGGCACCTTGGGTGCCAGTAGGGGTGTCAATGGGCCCTATTGGGCCTTAAATGACCTGATTATAATTGATCTTCTTGAAGCTAGCCCATGCCAACTCAATCATTAAATGGGCCAGGTCAGCCGATTTATGAATTGGGTTACCTTATCTTAGCCCATACTCTGCCTATGTCAAGTCAGGCCGGGTCATACAGTGGCCGCCCTTATACTTTCACATAAATTAATCCATTTGAGTGAGTCGAGTTGAGTACTGGCTTAAACGGGACAATTTTTAGTTGGGCTTTAGGAAATAGCCCATAACCGGTCTGGCCCACTAATTGGGGTGGGTGGAATCGGGCTAGGTCATTTATGCATCAGGGTTTCCTATCATGGCCCATACCCATCAATTGCGGGCCAGGTTCAACCCCGGCCCGTTGAGACCACTAGGTGCCCCGTTTTCTGTTATTTTGAACTTCCAAATTTACTTTCCTATAAAAGAAGTTGAATTACAGATGGCGTCAAAAATGGCGTCAAACATATTAACCAAGACATTGACACCCAGCGCAACTACGGAAACGGCACACATACAATCTATTTAAATCCATAATCAAAGCTCCTCCAACGGTCTCATAAGTCATAACGTCACAAGCCCCTTATAAATACCTCTTCCTACTTACTGCCTCTTACACAAAACTCGTAGGACCTAAGTCTCCAATACAATGGCATTCTTCTCTAAATACCCTTCCTTTGTAATTTTTCTCCAAGTTGTCATTACTCTCTCATCAGTACAAGCTGCCCGAAAGTCCAATCTCTTCAGAGAATACATTGGTGCAGAATTCAACAATGTTAAATTCTCCGATGTCCCCATAAACTCTGGTGTCGACTTCCATTTCATTCTCGCATTCGCCATTGACTACACAACCTCGTCTTCGCCCTCACCCACCAACGGAAACTTTAACGTCTTTTGGGACACCGGTAATCTCCTCTCAAGTCAGCTCAATCAAGTCCACTCATTCCAATGTGAAAGTCGCTCTGAGCCTGGGTGGCGATAGTGTTGGCAACGGTTACGCCTATTTTAACCCTGATTCCGTCGACTCTTGGGTTAGTAATGCTGTTACATCCCTCACACAAATAATCAAACAATATAATTTGGACGGCATCGACATCGACTACGAGCACTTTAATGTGGATCCTCACACATTTGCAGAGTGCATCGGACAGCTTGTGACAACTCTCAAACAAAATGGTGTGATCTCGTTTGCTTCGATTGCCCCTTACGACGATGATGAAGTCCAAAGCCAGTACTTGGCTTTGTGGAGTAAATACGGGCAGGCGATAGATTATGTCAACTTCCAGTTCTATGCGTACGACAAGGGCACGAGCGTGTCACAGTTCCTAGAATATTTCCAAACACAAAGCACTAATTACGGCAGAGGTAAGGTTTTGGCCAGTTTCATTAGCGATGGAAGTGGCGGCCTGTCCCCGGAAGACGGCTTCTTTAAGGCATGTGCTACTCTCAAGAGGCAGGGGAAGCTACATGGTATTTTTGTTTGGTCCGCTGATGACTCTAAAGGGAACGGTTTCCGTTATGAGAAGCAATCGGAATCCTTGTTAGCAGGCGGGCATTGATCTAGCTTTCTTCCTTAGTGTTCTATGTTTAAACAACTATGTAATTAAATTAAAATATATATATTATGCATTTTATGTGCTTATAAGAAATGTTGCAGTTATTTTGGGGTTGAGGTTAGTGCCTTTATTTTGTTGTTTTTTTCTTCTCTTTATAATAGATTTACATTAGGGAGCCTTTTACTTGCACACGCTTTTTAAGTGGTTGCACTAAGTTGACCAAAATTTATCCTTGCACACAGTGGCGGAACCAGAATTTTCATCTAGCCGGGGCGCAAATCATAGAGAGAAATTTCGACGAAATTCTCCAGAATTCGTTGAAACAAAGGTCGGACGAAACTTTTAACGAAATTTCTGTGATTTCTCTGAAATTACAGAATTTTCATTAATTTCAACGAATTTAACAAAATTTTGTCAAAATTATGAGACCACGATCTTAAGATCTGTGGTGTCGAAAATTTGGACGAAAAATAATTTCCATTATTTGATTAAAAATGTCTATAGTATTAACACTTAAATGCATGTGTGAAGAGATCTACTTTTGGAGATGAGAGACGGGTACCTCTATTTGTGCCCACACATTCTTTGAAAGTGACCACGTCTCAAACCCCTTGAAAACCATTGATTGCTTCGGATTAAGTGATGGCGTTTTTCACCCCGATCTTCCACACAATTGATCTCGAGATTATGTCTCACTTATCAGACGTTCCGTTTTTTATTCCATGTGTTAAAGATCCTAATGACTCTGATTCACGTTTGAGTATGGTGTGTGCCATATGATGCCAAAAATATGTCATATGATTCATGAATTTTTTAAGAATTTGTGACACATGGAGTGAAAACAGACCGTCTGATAAGTGAGACATGATCTCAATATCTATTTTGTAGAAGATCAGGGTGAAAAATGATCTCCATCATCTGACTTGAAGCAATCAAAGACTTTCAAGGGATTTGAGACGCGGGAGCTTTTAGAGAATGCGTGGGCGCAAGCGGAGATATCCATGAGAGATTTAGGGAGCAAAAATAGGTGCTTAGTTGAGTAATGTTGTTTTTTATTGTTTGCAACTATAGCTTTACTCTTTATAAATAGGTGTAGACACACTTTTGGGGATGTGTGCCGTGTGGAATCAACATCTGATCGTATGATAGGTGTGCCATAATCTGAAGATCTATTATGTGAAAGATTGGGACAAAAAACAATCTCCATCGCCTGATTCAAGACAGTCAACTTTTTTTATTGGGAGGGGGGATCGCGTGTTCTTCACAAATTTAAAGGGTGCAAATAACGCCACCCTTTAAAAATGAGTAAATTTTTTTAAAATAAAATTCAGTGCGGGCGGACGCCCTTAGTGGCCCCTTTGTGCGTCCGCCACTGCTTGCACACACTTCTTATGATTGCACCTAAAATAATAATAAAATTGCACCTCCTTGTCTTTCTTTCTCTAATCATTCTCTCTCTATCGAAAATATCTCTCTAATCACTCTCGTGCAACCATCTCTCTGGCACTCTTTTCAACTCTGATTTAGGCCATTTTAACTCTACAATACATCTCTTAATGGCCTTTTTAGCAGAAAAACGAGCAAATTCTGATGCCTTTGAATCAATGAGTTGTCATGAGGTACCATATCGTGCACCAAGAGTCGTGCCTGGATCAATCTTCCTTTGAAAATGCCTCAAATAGATGCACATATATTTGAGTGCCAAGGACATTTTTGACCATTCAATGATTTTTTTTACTCTCAAAACGTCGCTAAGAAATCTGTTTTTCTTGTTTAAAGCATAGCCTGGTTGCCCTCATCTTGGATCGTTCTTATTGGAGGAATCCTACAATTACATCTCCATACCCAACATGAGTAGGAACTTTAATGGATGTCTATTATACCCATTCCAAATCAGCTTCATCCATATAAACTTCTCATGGTGCATTCTAATGGCATTTGATACATTCCAAAAACTAAATTTACTGGAACTAGCTGGGGTTCAGGCAAAACAATCTTTGGCTAATCTGACGGGGAACAGCAAAAAAAATAAAATAAAATAAATTTACTGTTCACGATGAATAGTGACGGACGTCCGTGAATAGTGATGGATGTCCGTGATGAACAGTGACGGACGTCTGTGATTTTGCCCCCTCACTGTCCACAGGTCACGGACGTCCGTGGGCGTCGTGACGGAGTTTTCTAAATATTACGGAAATTGACTATTTTAGTGTTTTATTAGTATCAGGACTCTTTATTTCAAATTTTAACTATTGGTGGCATATATATAGAGGCTTGTAAAGACTTTTTAGGTAATTTTTTTATTATTGAATGAAAAGAGAGTTGCTCTCATTTCTCGTGCGACTTGGTATGAAGTCGATGTACAGCCGTGGTGTGAAGCTTCGGAAAATCCTTGGTGTGAAGCCTTGAAATCTATCCTTTTATTTTATCTTTTCTCTAATTATTGTCAAGTATTTTCCTTCTTTAATTTTATTGATAAAAACCCAAAATCCCAAGTTTTTTCCCTTTTATCAAAATTATTTGAAACTCTATTTCATTTAAAATTCCGGAGTCAAGAGATGATATTGCAATTGTCGAATGATGCCCTAAACTATAACGAATCTCAAGTTCCCTCATCGGAGCCATTTTTCTAGATCGGAAAATTTTTACGCATGCGACACTAAAATGGATTAATTTAATTGTTTTATTAATTTCATTGAATTAATTTTATATGTTGCTTGATTTTGAATATTTCCGCCATTCAATTCATTCTAAAAGTTAATCTCACATCGTATATTAGGATTTTAGCGTTTGTCCCGCGTCAGTTTTGGTATCAAAGCACAGTCTAAGTTTAGGGTTTTTCGCATCATATAGATTTTAGGGTTTATTTCTTTCCATTTTAGATCTATCTTACACCATCTAATTTTGCATAATTCCATCATGGATACTAGTAGCTTAGAAGCCCTTATTAGAGATCTTGCATCTAAGGTTACCACTAGTCAAACCCGGATGGATGAGCACATCGCTGATCAACAAGCTAGGTATGAGGCTTTAGAAACCCGTTTTGAAGAGATCAATAAGCTCATCGCTGAGAATCACAATAGAGTCAACAACCGTGACCGTAGGAGAGATGTTCCTCCCCGACGTGAGGTCCAAGGCAATCTGAACGATAAGGTCATGAAATATGTCAAAATGGACGCCCCTACTTTTGATGGGAAAAGACAACCCAAGGTCTTTGAGTGGGTCGCCAGCATGGAAAACTACTTCGAGTGGTATTCCATGTCTGAAGAGCGCAAGGTCAGATTTGTCAAAGTCAAGCTTATGGGTCAAGCTAGACTTTACTGGTTGGGAGTAGAGCGTCGTAGGCAAATCTAGGGTCTTCGTCCCATTTCCACATGGCTGAAATGAAAGTCCAACTGCACGAAAAGTACGTTCTCGTATCATATGATGAACGTATTCTTGATTAGTGGCAGTCATTGCATCAAGGAGATTTCCCAGTTATAGAGGACATCGATCGGTTTGAAGACTTGATGACCCAGGCCAATGTCGATGAACCAGCAAAAGTTACCATCTCCCGATTTCGAATGGGTCTTCGACCAGAGTTACAGAGGGAACTCATTCCTTATCTTGTTGCGGATCTCGAGGAATGTTTTGCTAGGGTCGAAGAATTAGAACGGTATCTCAACACCCCCAGTCATGGCCGATCGAAGTCTTCCAAATTTGAGCATCAATCTAACCCTATCGAAAAGAAAAATAATGCCTCTAGTCAATCCTCAAAATCTATAATTCTTTAAGTTGACAAAGGAAAGGGGCCAATGGTCGAAAGTTGTAAGCGTGCCCCGCAACAATATTATAAGTGTCAAGGTTTTAGTCACTTTGCATCCCAATGTCCTAGTAAGAGTCATACTTTGATCATTCTGGAGCATATTGAGAAAGAGGACAACGAGATACCAGAAGAAGTATACGAACCATGTAGCACTCCAAGTGATGAGGAAGGTGAGGTTCCGGTCAGAGCCATAGGTTGCATTAGGACAATTCCTATTACTGAGGATGGTGTTGATAATGTGTCCATCTCAAGTGAGTCATTAGAGTTGGTAGGAGTATGTCATCATTCTGATTTGCATGGGATTAACAATCTGAATTTATTGGACATTGAAAATACGCATGATTATACTAACACATTGAATATATTTGATGTCTTTGATGCTAAAAATTTTGTGTTAATTCCTGATGGTTCCGAGCATATGAAATCTTTTTCAATCTCGAAAAGGGGTAAAGATGAAGGTCTAAATTTTCCTCTAGATAAGAGTAACTTTCTAGCAGTTATCGTAACGGATCTCACGCCTATTCTAGATCCCACAATCCTACCCTTTGATCCATTTCTTATTGAGCACCCGACCCAATCGCACTCATTTACCCAGTTTCTATCACTTATCTTACTTGTGCAATATGAGAAAGGGTCGAATAAGAAGGTCATAGAATTTTCAAGCTTCCATGCCAATGAAGATAAGAATCAGAAGTATCTCACAACGTGAAAAGGCAAATCAAGAATTGAGTTCCCGAAGTGTGACTTTCGTAGATTTCCTAACTCATTGGAGATGAGTTTTTCCAACCCGAGGAATATTGATGGGGGCATCACACAGAGGAAGGCAGATGAAAGAATAAAGAGAAAGGAGGTAGAAAACGTCAACGGATGACTTGCAAGGAGTTCCACCGTACGAGTTCCAATACACTGAATCAGTACCACGTGCGTATTTTATCGGTGATGAAACATTTTTGAGTGGAAGAGAATGACGGGGAATGGCAAAAAAAAAAAAAAAAATTTACTGTTCACGATGAATAGTGACGGACGTCCGTGATTTTGCCCCCTCACTGTCTGTAGGTCACGGACGTCCGTGATTTTGCCCCCTCACTGTCTGTAGGTCACGGACGACCGTAGGCATCGTAACGGGGTTTTCTAAAGATTGCGAAAATGACATATTTTAGTGTTTTATTAGTATCAGGACTCTTTATTTCGAATTTTAACTATTGGTAGCCTATATATAGAGGCTTCTAAAGACTTTTTAGTTAGTTTTTTTATTATTGAATGAAAAGAGAGTTGCTTTTGTGCAAACCCTAGAGAGCTTGTAAAGAGTTTTCAACCGAGGGAGTGAATCCTTCAAACCCTGAGGAGTGAGCAATCGTTTCTCGTGCGACTTGGTGTGAAGCCGACATACAGCCGTGGTGTGAAGTTTCGAAAAATCCTTGGTGTGAAGCCTTGGAATTTATCCTTTTATTGTATCTTTTCTCTAGTTATTGTCAGGTATGATCCTTCTTTAATTTCGTTGATAAAAACTCAAAATCTCAAATTTTTTTCTTTTTATCAAAATTATTTGAAGCCCTATTTCATTTAAAATCCCCGAGGAGTCAAGAGACGATATTGCGATTGTCGAATGATGCCCTAAATTAGACTAAATTTCGAGTTCCCTCATCGTAGCCATTTTTCTAGATCGAAAATTTTTTACGCATGTGACGCTAAAATGGATTAATCTAATTATTTTATTAATTTCATTGAATTAATTTTATGTGTTGCTTGATTTTGAATATTTCCACTATTCAATTCATTCTAAAAGTTAATCCCACATCGCATATTAGGATTTTAGCGTTTGTCCCGCGTTATAATCTCTCTCTCTCATCTCTTCCTCTCTGTCTCTCTACACCATTCTCTCTTTTTCACCCTCTTTCGATCTCCTCTTCGTAGTGATTCTGCAAAAGTTTGCCTCTATACAAGGTGCAATCACCAAAGTAATTTAGTCATTTTAAAAACTAAAATTAATATCAAAGTTTTATTAATTCGGGGCAACCACTTAAAACGTGTGTGCAAGTAATGGCTCCCATTAGATAATAGGATTCTTAACCTATGAAGCCCAAGATCAAGAGGCAAAGTCTGCCCTCTTTGCCTAATTTATTTACACAAGCTCTAGCTAAAACATGCTTGATGCCGCCTCTAAAAGGAGTCATGTCCTCATGATTCAAACATTTCGGTGCTTCCATATTCTCAGGTGATCATGGACCCGATCCGCTAGCTAGGTTGGACTACCCTTGGCCTTTTATGGAGTTGACTAGCAGCGTAACCAATTTTCTACCCTAGAATCACCGGTCCTGAATTTGTGCATAAATCTCGGGAAATCCAACGACTTAGTCCTGTTAACTAAAATAAAAAAGAAAGAAAAAATTTCTTATCTTTCACTTCGGTAATTTACTTCTCATCCTTTGATCCAGTGTTTGTGTTTGAAGGGGTCATTATGTTTGGCAGAAGCGAACAATAAAGTCGTTTCCTGTGATCAAGGAAAAGTCGACCTCGAGATCTACACAATCTATGGCTGAGATCTCGTGTCCTCCAAGGCCTTAGCCACCGTTAAAACCGATTTCTCGAGGTGTTGTTGAATGTTTTAGTTCTCCATTGATGGATTATCTCTTATCGACAAAAGAAAAATCATTAAACTCATCTTTTGTGTTTGATTGCAACTCTGCACATTCTTGTTCACCCACATTATCAACAACCTTTGATTTCTTGTTGATGTTTTGCTCATCGAAAACTGGATTGTTATTGGGATTGGAGAGGTGCAAGGCGATATAATCTAGAGTCCATTGGATCAAATCGAATCAGTTGATCATCTGGCCACCCACTTTTCCAAGATCTTCGATGCTCCAAAAACCCACTCTAATACTAAATTGATACGCTGTTCTCCCTATCCCCGCCCACTTAAGAGGGAAATGGTACCTCTTTGTATTCATGGGCAGAGTCAGGATTTTCTTCTAGGGGCAAGGTAGGGTAGACAAAGAAAATGAGTTAGTATTAGGTAAGTGAAACGAGGCTAGGTGACTGGATACTTGGGCCACTCTTGGTTGTGAGCCAGGTGCAATTAACATGTACCATCTAACTTTGGTGTAAAAGATTGAGACAAAAATGATTGCCATCATTTGATTCAAAGCCATGAAGCGCCATCTAAAATGAATGGTTCTTGTTTTTTTTATCCGTAATGGTGAACGTTTTAGTAAGCAAAAACTATACAAATAAAAAATTTCAGCAAGATACTGAAAAGAAAACATCAAACCAAAGAAAAATCCAACAAATAATCTCACCCCCGAGCCCAAAAAATCTGAGGACAAATCAGATCAATGCGAGAGGATAAAAAGGTTTCGAGGCAAGGCTATCCCAAAATGATAAACCATCAGGCTCTTCTTGAAAGCCAACAGAATGCTTGATCCAATGATCTCTCACATGCTAGACAACCATACTAAAAGGCCTCCTACTTTTCTTAAAAATCCTATTATTTCTTTCGTTCCACACAGCCCACGTGACCGCTATCCCTAAGGCTCTGTTTGGGTTAGCTCTTATAAGAGCAGACTCAGCTCTCTGCCTGAGCAGATTTGCACTGGTAGAGATCAGTTTTATCACTTAAAATAGCTCCCCACCAAAGTAAATGAGGCGAGGAGCTGTGTTACTAGAAGTTAAAGCAGTTTCCCGTGGAGCCAAAAAGGTTGTGTTTGGGTTAGCTCTTATAAAATCAGAAGCAACTCTTTGCCTGCTCTCTGTCAGAGCAGATAAAATCTGCTCTGAGATAGAGCAGGCATAGAGCAGTTTTATCACTTAAAACAGCTCCCTGCTAGAGCAAATGAGGCAAGGAGTTGTGTTACCAAATGTAAAAGTAGTTCTCCGTCTGAGCCAAAAAGTGAAAGAGCTGCTCTTTGACCCAAAAGAGCTAATCCAAATGCAGCCAAGAGCCGCTCTTTGACCCAAAAGAGCTAACCCAAATGCAGCCAAAGAGCCGCTCTTTGGCGAGAAAGAGCGAACCCAAAGGCAGCCTAAGAAACTCCGTAGTTTCCCTCTTTCCCCCTCAAACTCAATCCCGTCCTACTGTACCAACAAATTTTTAGCTTCCTTCGGGAAAACCCAAACCATATTAAACATCTTGAGAACCACATTCTACACCTCCTTGGCAACCCAACAGTGAATCAGGAGATGATCCATCTGTTCTTCATCTTGCAAACACAAGGTACATCTATTTTGTGGTCTCATCCTCTCTTATTTAGCTGATCAATGGTAAGAATTCTTCCCCATCCTACACTCCACCCAAAAAATTTAATTTTTGAAGTCACTTTCAACTTCCAAATTATCGACGACTCCTTTTTTCATTATCCCCCTGAACCATGAATGAATGGAAAGAACCCACAGAGAACCTACCCTTTTTGTTGGATTCCCAAAGCCGTACATCTTGACCCAAATTATTTCTTCTAACCAAATTCAGTTCGGCCAATAAAGCTAAATAAGAAGTAATCTCCTCCTTCAGGTTTCTAGACACTGATACATTCCATATATCACTGTCATTCTCGCTCTGAACCCAAAGCTTCAATTTTTGCATTAGGTTGTTTTTTTTTTTTTTTTCCGATCGATAAAAGGCTCAATTTCATTGCAAAAACACCAGCGAGGAGCTGGGAAAGAACAACAAAAACAGACATAAACCTAAAGCTAACAACAAAAAAGACAAAGCAGCGAGCCGCCAGAGCCTACCACCCCACTGGAACACTAATGCACATCGAGGCTTCTAAAGAGTAAACTCGATACCCATTCTCCCATCCTTATCAAGAGAGACCCACTGGTACATAAGGTCTCTAATGTTCTTCATAACTGCTACCCTCGGACGGCGTTGCCGATTGAACACCTGGCTGTTCCTTTCCAGCCAAATGCCCCAAAAGACAACGAAAACAGCCACTCTCCAAAACGCTCCTTTGGGGCCAGGAAAATTGTGGCCTAACCAAGAGACCACCAGCTTCGGCACCAAATCCGGGAGAGCCCAATTAACCTCGAAGGATTTCGAAAGCGTATTCCAGAAATCAGTAGCTACCCAGCTGTGGATAAGAAAGTGAGGTATAGACTCTTCAGCAAGAAGGCACATAGGGCAACAGTTGGGGATGACTTTGCCTCTCACCAACAGCTGATCTATCATCAAAATATGTCTGAGAACCATTGTCCAGCTGAAGAATCTCACCTTCGACGGGATCGGAGCTTTCTAAATGAACTTCCACTCAGCCGTGTTCATCAGACGATATGAGAGGATCCGGTAAAAAGATTTGACCGAGAACTGTCCGTTTTTAGCCGCCAGTCATACGAGCGTCCCTTTGCAGCTGATTGCGCTTGGCTCCCCGAAGTAAAAGCAAAAAGTGCTGGAACTACTCAAACTCACTATCACGGAGGGCCCTTGATGCGGGAACTTACTAAATGCAATGTTATGGTTGTGATTAGGATTAAAATTAATTTAATCAATTAAAAAAATTATTATTTCTCATAACAAATTATCACGGAAAATTCTAGAAATTCAATTAGGTGATTTAATTCCAATCCAAAATAGCGCTACTTTAGTGTATGTTCCATATCGCGGATCTAGAAGACTAGAGTTCTTATGAACGGTTAGATCTCCGATAGTTTTAGGGCGTCGAATGAACGAACTCACAAGCGGGTTCTCTCGATACCAAACGAAAATAAAAGACTAATAAAATTAATGATGAACAAAATATTAATTTTGGGCTTTTATGAGAACAATAAAATAATTAGGATTACGCTACTTACACAAACCGTAAATCTAAAGAAGATAAAGATGGAAGAAGAGTTGGTCTCGCATCAAATCGCAAGCGAGAATCGAAGAATCGCTCTCCGTTTTGAGAGAATCACACCCACACGAAAGTTTAGAACTCTTAATTTTACATAAACAATTTTCATTAACCAAAAAGTAATAATAAAAGTGTTTACAAGCCTTTAAATAGGTTAACCAATGCATAAAATTAAAAATCCTAGTATAACTCTAATTCCTAAGAGAAAAAATATCATAATTCTTCTAAAACAATAAAGTCCTAAAACAATAAAGAAATTAATCATATTTCTAATAAAAGAAACAACTCTTACTTTCTAAAATAAAATAATAAAATAGACTAATCCTAATTCAATTAGGATTCTTGAAATTCGTCACTTTATGTGCAGCTTTCGAAAACTGACTATAACTTTTTCAATACCTGTCGGAATTACACGTTTTTTGATTCATTGGAAAGCTACTTCGATAAGCTTTCAAATATGACTAATTTCCTATCAATCAACTTCGTTTGACACTTTAAAATATGCCAAACATAAAAGTGACGGGATTAAAAGTTGAAGACCCTAATAAATTTTAGTTTTTATTCTTTCTGATCAAACGGGTCTTTAACGGGCATTTTTTAAAAAACTTATTCGTGAGTCCACTTTTTCTTTTGACGTCTCCTCTTTATCTGACCACGATTTAAATAGGCGGATCTAAAATACGCATCAATCCCCTCTACTTTGAAAAAATTCGACCTCGAACTTTGGTTGGCATGAATTTTCACGGTCGCGATCACAGACAATATATAGGGAACCTCGATCGGAAGCGGCTTGAATCGGACATCCCCATCAACTCTCCCCAAGTTAGAAGGATGCATTCCTGATGAATACTGATTGTGATAGAGGTCTAAGAGATCCGGGTCAATCTGCTGAAACTCTTGTGTAATCCATGTATTCTCTAAATCGCTCTTGTTCTTCCACTTGACCAAATACTTCTGAAGTCCCCCTTGATTGGTGGACACAATCTGATCGTCCAACACATCTTCGATGATCTCACGAGTTTGTCAAGTAAATGGGGGTAGCAATGTGGGTAGGAGAATTATTAGTTCATCAGATGTAGAAGGCTCAAAGGGGTTGGTAGGACTGGTTGAAGGACTATGGAATGGAACAAGGTCCTCTACGTTGAAAGTCGTGCTAATTCCCAAATCTGACTGAAGATCTAAGATGTAAGCATTAAAATCGACATGCTTCAAGATCTGATAGGGTCCAGCACCGCGAGCTTGTAACTTCTTTGCAACTCCTTGAAGGAATTGTTCGGGTCTATATCGAACCATCACAAAATCACCCTCTTGAAATTCTTTGAACCATATAAGAGAATCTGCAGAGAACTTGTATTTTTCATTGTTCACATTAATTCTTTTCTTAATCTCAGCATATAACTCATGAATGCAATATGCAAAAGTGGATGCAAACTCTAATGACCTTTGATGAATGGACATTGAGAGAAAATCTATGTGTGTTCTAGTATTCGGCTTACCCTTCCTTTGGATGAGGTAGATATTTCTCAGATTGCATTCTCCTTGCAGTCCAAGTGGTGTCAATTTTCGGTTTACCTTTCCACTTAAGAAGATATTCTCGATATGTTTGATGTGTCTTTACCTTGGTAATAAAATATAGATCTCCCAAAACTTTCCCATCTAACATCTTCACATATTGTTCAGGCGGGTATTTGGAAATCAATGAGTAGATAGGATTGGACTCAGGTGGGAGGGCATTAAGGAATGGGTCTGAAGGTTTTATTGTTGGGCCCAAAAAAGGTGTACGTACATCTACAGACTCTATAGGCTCATGTGTAAGTGACACTATTGACACTAACGACTCTTGTGTAATCGACTCAACTGATACTAACGACTCATGAGTGCATAACGTAAGGGGCACTAATGGCTCATGTACACTCGACTCGATTATCTCGTGTGTATTCACTTCAACCAAAACCAAGGACTCTGGGGTACTCGATTCAATTGACCCTAATGGTTCTTGTGTACCCAGTTCGTTGGGCTCATGTGTACTCGATTCAAGGGGCACCACCAAGTCGTGTGTACCCAACTCTACGGATACCAATGACTCGTAGGCAAGTGACTCGATTGGTTCATGTGTGGGTGACTCAACATCACTATTCACAAGGGAATAGAAGTCTCTTTAACACAAACTAGACTTTCTTCAGCTTCTTCTATCTCCTCTTCACTCAACACGGTACTAGGGTCGTACACTTCTTCCACTTCTCTATTTTCCTGCTCCTTAGGACTCTCTCTTTTAGTCAATAAATTCGGAATGAGAAATTTTGTGGGACATTGATATGCAAAATGTCAAAACCCTTGACACTTAAAGCAATCAGGATATTTATCCGCCTTAGTTTTTAAACTCCTAAGAAGGTGACGGTGTGTTAAAGGAACATACTTTTCAATAAATCTCACCTTCATGTCCTCCCATGTGGAGATATATTTATTTCGAAGAGATTCAGTACGACATTCTACACGAGTCTAAAATTTTTTGGTATTACCCTCCAACTTTATTTTTGCTAGTCTAATTTTGTACTCCTTTGGTACGCCATACCAATCAAAATATTCATCTACACTAAACAACCACTCTACGAAAATTTTAGGGTTTAACCATCCCTCAAAACTTGGAACCTCATTCCGAATAGATTTGAGAAACTTCTCGGCAGGATCGTACTCGGGTTCACGATGATGAGGGTATCCTCTAACTCTAGTCTTATCACGATTTTTGGGACTTTGCCAAGAGTTTGGAGTGTAGCGGTTTGCTTGTTCGGCTAGTACCCTTTCATGATGGGTAAGGAATTCACGATGACATGTGACTCATACATGATATTTGATATAAACACAACTCAGACACAATACTAGAAAAGACAAATACTATAAACCAACAATGGATGAAGACTTTTGTCAAACACGAGACATGCACACTAATGAAATAAAATGCAATAAGATTAAAATGACATGCAATTATGAAACAAAGGGATGCAAGACAAAAGTTAGACAGAGGCTAGACTAAATTTAGACAAAAAAACTTAGACGAAAGTTTTAAAAGAAATAAAAATTTAAATTTAAAAAAAAAAAAAAAAATCTTTGTCCGACTTAGTGTGTCGATTCTAATGCTTACATCTTAGATCTTCAGCCGGATTTGGGAATTAACACGACTTTCAACGTGAAGGACCTTGTTCGTATTAATTCTTTTCTTAATCTCAGCATGTAACTCATGAATGCAATATGCAAAAGTGGATGCAGACTCTGATGACTTTTGATAAATGGACATTGGGAGAAAATCTATGTGTGTTCTAATATTCGGCTTACCCTTCCCCTGGATGAGGTATGCCTGATGTTTCTCATATTGCATTCTCCTTACAGTCCAAGTGGTGTCAATTTTCGATTTACCTTTTCACTTAAGAAGATACTCTCAATATGCTTGATGTGTCTTTACCTTGGTATGCAAAATAGGCCAAACATAAAAGTGACAGGATTAAAAGTTGAAAATCCCAATAAATTTTAGATCTTCTTTCTGATCAAACGGGTCTTTAACGGGCTTTTTTTTTAAAACCCATTGTGGGTCCACTTTCTCTTTTGACGTCTCCTCTTTATCTGACTACGATTTAAACAGGCGGATTTAACATACGCATCAGCCCTCCTAATAGCTATATTCCAACCTGGGATACCACCAACATCAGAGTACATCTCGGCAAGGGATGCCCGAGGATTCATCGTGACATTAAAGATTCTAGGAATTAGGGATTTCAAAGGCGAAAGCTCAATCCAAGGATTGTCCCAAAACAGGATGCGGGACCCATCTCCCTAGCTGAAAGAAATCCACCGAGAGATATCCAACCAATCCCCGTGACGTAGGACAACGACCTTAAAATTTGTGAACACTTATGATATGCTAATTTGTCGAAATTAAACTAATTAATTACAAATTAAGGCGATACCTTAGGGTTTCGCGTTAAGTGACTATGCTCGGCTCATGTAGGGTCCAATCCGACGCCCGAGCTTTTTTGGAAATGCGGAAGAGGTGATCCTAGAGATAGAACTCTAGCTCCTTCTAAGTTGGGGCATTTAATCGTGATTCGTGCTGGAATCGATAACTCCTCACTAAGGCTTCTGAATCGAAACGATTAATGGCACAAATCGAGCAAGCTCGAGACCAACAACGATTGTGGATAGACAGGCTAGGGTTGGATTTGATCATCAGGTTGCTCTAGATCTACAGTTTGGGGAATTGGGGTAGTCAATAGAGGGGGAGAATTGGATGTAAGAGATTAATGGGGAAAATATAAAGATCAAATGGGAACAAGAAGTAAAGGAGAAGATCAAGATAGCATGGGCATCTCATCCTTGGCCTCACACCAAACCCACATGGGGAAGAAGACTCACTCTTCAAAGCTCATCTCAAACTCAAAATGCAATGCACTTTCATTAATTTTCAACAAGTGCCAAAAATGGTTTACAAAATGTGTTTTATAGTGATTACAAATAAGAAAACTCATAAAATAGCAAAGTACCATGTTACCTAAAAGGGTAACTTACATGTGACACAAAAAAAAAAAACAAAAAAGGGATAAAAAGGACAAAATGCGTTACTTGACTCACTCGAGCGGGAATCTTTAAGAGAGGTTGCTCAAGCAACAACCAAGGGTTGCTCGAGCGACAACTGGGGTTCGCTCGAGTGAGTTTCGGTCGAAAGTTTTGGTCATAATCCTTTATGTCCTCTCGCTCGAGTGACCAAAACCCGAAAATCTGCCCGTATTTCTGAAGCATTCTCACTCAAGCGAGAATGAGGCTTGCTCAAGCAAACCTGAGCAAAGACTCTTCTCTTGGGCTGCTCCTTAAGGGTTTTCTTTGGTGGCTCCATGGCTCCTCCATTGCTTCTTCTGCCGATACACCTGATACGGCCTAAACCCTAGATCCTTATTGGTGGCGTCCCTGTCACTCTGCAGATTCCCTTCCACCATGCAGAAATCCTCCAAGAAATGATAACATTTATGCTCCAATAACCCTGCATCCACCCATACTTCTCAACCAAAACATCGCACCAAATGTTGCTTCTATCGGACTCGGATCTGGCCCGCTATAGCCATTTGCCAAGAAGGGCAGAGTTCAGGGGCGGACACACATATATGCTTGTGGGGGAGCAGGACCCCACAGGCTCCTGTAAAAGCCTTTAAAGGCTACTATCAAGCCATATTTAAGGCATGGAATTAAAAGCCTTTAAAGGCTACTATCAAGCTATTTTAAGGCATGAAATTTTGTTTTACGACCCCCATAAACTAAAAATCCAATGCTCTTAGTTTTATTTGAGTTCAGATATTTGCAGCTAATGATTCAGTTTCTGCAGTGAAGACTTAGCTTGGAAACTGGTTGAAGAGATCAAAAGTTCGGTTGCAAATAACTAAACCAGCTTTAAGTCAAAAATCCCTTCCAACGCTCTTTCTATCTTCATTCTCTCTCTCCTCAATCTGCGCTCTCTCTCTCTCTTCTTTGTTTGCGCTCAACACTCTCTTCTCTCTCTCTCTCTCTCTCTCTCTCTCCCTCCTCTCTCGTCTCTCTCGATGCTCTGCACTCTCCTCTCTCGAGCTTCACAGCAGATATCTCTATCTTTTCCTGGTTCTCCATCTCTCTCTTTATCTCGCTTAATTCCTAAATTTTTTAACCTTAACTTCTAAATAGCTAATTGATGGTATCATGGGAACCCTACATTCATTTGTAAACCCTAGTTTTAAAATCCCTACTTATATCCTAAACCCTAAACGCATTTTCCTAATTTTTAAATTTCCCAATTTCCTAAACCCTAAACCCATTTCCCAATCCTTTTCTAATTGACATGAATATTTTTATATTTTATCCAACTCTCCTGTCTGTCATTTAAGCGCTAAAATGGTGTTGTAATGATCTTCCTCCATCAATGGTAGACGATTCGGTGATCCGTCAAAGTGATAGATCATAGATTGAATTGCAATATGCCAAAAAATAGTGATTTAGATATTTTAAACCATCCAATATGTAAACTGTAAACTATAATATCAACCGACGTATTCAGTTTTAATGGCTGATATTAAAGTTCATCAATCGGATGGATCAAATCTACTTATAGGCATGTTTCTTTGGGCTGAGACATGTTCCATTGGTAGATTGTCACTTGGACAATTTAGATTGATCACAGATGTTTTCTACATTATATAATGATAAATCATACTTCAATGGTGTGGGATAAAAAGTCTAATTCTAATGATGTAATTGTGTAAGATCATTTTAAACACCATTTGGTGTTTGCCAGCTTTATTAGAAATTAGAAATATTTGATTTTTTAGAAGTGTTTTGTAATTTTTGAAAATAAAATTCTATTTCCATGAAGGGCGGAAAGGAAAAAAATTATTAGCATATAATATATTGATTACGAATTACCAAGTGCCCTCACTTTGAGAAAATCCTGCGTCTGCCACTGGCGGAGTTGACCAAGCGGAGATTCCGAACGTCTAGGCCCCCTAAGTGCTTAGGAAGTAAGCAAGTAGGGCTGTCAACGGGCCGGGCCAAGTTCGGGCCTAGTTTTTCATTTGGCTCATTTTTTTAAAAGAAATAATTTGGGCCCGAATCCGGCCAGATTAGTTATCCAGGTCAGGTTTCTAATATTTAAAAAAAAAAAAATTTTTTTTTTTTTAAAAGGACCTCAGCTAATCGGGCCAGGCCGAACTCGACCTTACACTTTGAAGCCCAAACTCGGACCCGTTTCTTATCTGGGCCGGGATGGGCCCGACCCGTTTAATAAATGCCTAAAAAAATTGGGCTGAACCCGACCCGTTGACAGTCCTATAAGCAAGTCTCCCACCTAACCAAGTGGTATTTCTTCGCATGGCCAGAGCCCTCCCAATGAAAGTCTCTCTTGATTTTTTCAAACTTCCATATGATCTCCAAGGGACACTTGAATAGAGAATATTTGCATTAGGTTCTCTAGTGATTGCAACTAATGCAAATATGTCCAGATACTTAATGCCTTACCTGGACATCTACCTACTTATCACTCGAGAAACTAATATTATTTCCTCTTCCCCAACTGTATCTCACCCCTTACGGAACTTTTCATATGCGGAACAAACACTTTTCCACCAACCTGAGCCCCTCTTAGATTTTCTCAAAGGCCGCATTTGGGTTAGCTCTTTCAGGGCAAAGAGCAGCTCTTTTGTTCTTTGGCTCCAACAGAGAACTGTTTTCATGTTTGGTAACACAGCTCCTCGCCCCATTGGCTCTAGCATGAAACTATTTTAAGTGATAAAACTGCTCTCTGTCTGCTCTCTATCAGAGCAGATGTTATCTGCTCTGACGGAGAGCAGGTAAAGAGCTGCTTATGCTCTTATAAGAGCTAACCCAAACGCATAGTGTTAGACTCCCGTATGTTTCCGTACTTTGCCTGCACAATCTGCCACCACAAATTATGTTCTTCTCTTTGTTCTCCACAACCACTCTCCCAGGAGGCTTTATCAGTGATGTCAGCCTTCTCATCCTTCATCAAACAACACTTCTCAATTGATTAGATGAACCTTATTTTCCTCTTTACCTCCCTCCCGTAAGAAATCCCTAATCATCTTCTCCAATCTCTTGATAACTGCCGCAGGAGCTCTGAAAGAGATATAGAAAATGGGTAAAGAAGAGAGAGTAGATTTTATGAGGACCAATCTATCCCCTTGCTCAGCATTTTACTTTTCCAAAATCGCCAATTCCTCCTCAAATCTAGTCACCACAGGTTCCCATAAAGTCACCCTAGGCTTTCCTACCCCGAAAGGAATACCCAAATAATTTCTAGGCAGCTCTTCCTCCTGGCATCCAATAAAACTGGAGAAGCCATCCGAAGTAACCTTATCAACATTAATACCAGTTAACTTCGATTTCTGCATGTTTACTTTACTTTTGCATGTTCACCTTATGCCCTGAAACAATCTCTAGATATTCAGAACATCCATCACTTTCTGTAAATCTTCTTGTAAATCAACACACCATTAATTTTTGATGGCGTTTAGTCATGTTAAATTAAACAATAGAGAACTTTTTATTCCAATCTTCGATAAAATAAATTTTGAGATTATGTGACCTCAAATCACATGAAAACCATTATATTTCACACGGCGCACATCCACCCAAATCGTAGAATTCAAAATTAAAAGAAAGGCCGGGGTAGGAGCAACCACACATTTCATCAGTAGAAAAGTGGGCAAATGCATTTAACAAAATAACCCATACCAGTACCATAGCCTAACTATAACTATAACTAGGCCTCACAAAGTTACCCATCCAATTGTAGGCATGACCGTTTGGCTCAGATATATTCCAATGAGGGATTACCACAAAATAATTTAGATTGATTACAACCTAAGAAGCATGGACACCGGTACGGCGATACAACAATTATAAAAAATCATGATACGATATGGGAGGTTACGCGTATTTGAAAATTATTATTTTATATATTTTTAGGTAGGTAAGCTGTGCGTTGGTGGGCTCATTTGATTTCTTCTTCTTTTCTTCGAAAAAACCCTAAATTCCAAACTCGCAGTCTGAGTACTTTTAATTATTTTTTTTTCGGGAAACGCTCAAGATACACGCGCAGCTGTATCCCTCAAATATCGGTATCCAATACGGATACAAGTACGTTGCCAAAAATGGAATATCCGTGCTTCTTTGATCAGTCATGTGATTTATTATCAAACAACCACTTTAATGGTATAAGATTAACGTTATAAGATCATTTAAATACCACTTTGTTGTTTAAATGTGTGGCTAAGGGCCATTATTATTAAATACCTTTTGATGATATTTAATAATAGTTTATTCATTCCACATTAATCCTTATTCTTAGTTTTTTAAAAGACAATAAAAAGTTAAAGAAACAAAAGGCAAGGTAAATCTTACGAAACTATTAATGAGTCTATTTACATCTACATCTTAGACGTAGTTTCCTTTAAATAACTCCTAAATTTCTCACTTGACAATACAAACCTTTTTTGGTCAAAATGATATTTATTTAAAGTGTAAGGATTCTTCTGTCCTAATTGAAAATTTCCCTCACTAAACTTAACTTTCACTTTAATATAGTAAAATAATAATAATAATAATAATAATAATATATATATATATATATATATATATATATATATATATATATATATATATATATATATATATCTTATGTAAAAAAATAAAGAAAGAGATCAGGCAGAGGAGAGAGCCATCATCATGAGTATGATGATGATCAAAGGTAAAGCCGATGTTCAAGCAAATCATAAAGTATGTATATTACATTTATGTCCTTGTGACTTGTGTGCATATTTTATTGTGTTTTGGTTTCAGGGGAAAATTAATATTACGACATCCTCATTACTTGTACCAAGTGATGTGGTAATTTACCCTCTTTTATATTTGATGTACTACATTCTTGTTGGTTAGTAGATCACAGGAATTGATTAATAGATACCATGGAAGGTAATAAAAACGCTGGGCATTTTGCTATGGGATGTTGTGGAAGAAGTTTTCAGGGAAGAGCCTCATCCACACAGGAAAGTACGCAAGGGGTAGATATAGCGTTTTCTCTTCTGGTCGAGCTTCTCGCTCGGCTGCTTTGATCTGCTGTAATTTTGTTTAAATTAATGAAATAATAATGTTTTACCGATTAAAAAACAAGAAAGGGGGATATATAAATGATTTCGAAGGTATGGCCCAACCATGATCTGCTTGCTACTCATGCAATCCTCCAATGTCTGTCAAGCCTTTTCGCGTGCGCTGTGCAATCCATGAGTCATCAACTAATACATATGAAATTATTATATCAGATATACACATAAGAAACTAAACCCCTTTTTTATGTTTTAAAGGAGAAGCCAGACATGCTACTTCCCGGCAAAATTATTTGTCAATGCAACAGTATGAAGTTAAATTTCACAATAACCAATCACGGAACCAAGGTTCGATCCATAGTTATTGTCTCTACTTTGGAGTCATCTCAATCCATGTTTTGTTACTTCCCTAGTGAAATCAAGAGAGGAACATCCAAAATTAGCTAAACTATAGCCACTAAATCATTTTGCAGTTCATGAGGTTTTGGGTGAGGGCCAGTTTGAATAGAAGATGTACTTAGATTAGACTAATGGTGCATCTCCTTAAGTAAAAATATCTTATACTATTCATGGTGAACAATTTGCCCCAAATCATGATCTCAGTCGTTTCAATATGACTTGAAACGAGTGTGATCATGAAGTGAGGAAAACTGTTCAAGATATTTAACATAGGATAGACCAGACTGATTATTTTAACTCAGGGGCAACGCTATTAATCTACTCCAATCAGATCTTGTCCAAACTGGCCCCTAGTAAACTAGGGTTCAAGCTATAGTACTTTAGTTCCAGAAGATTCAGAACATAAATGCATCTTGGTATGCATGAAAACTACGAGAATCAACTTATTTGTGTCCTCGCTGTAAATTTTCCTTATCTGATCTCCAAAAAAAAATGTGCTACATTTCAAAAATATATAAATACTTGCTTGAATGACAACATTATTATCAGATGCTGAGGATGGTGGGATCCAGACTGTGGAGACAAGATTAGTGCCTCAACTAGTTGCACATGCTATTTTATAATTTCCCCAAAATGAAAATATAGAAGTAGACATCACACCTTTGGAGTACACACGTGGAGCTCGAAACAAAAATGGCCATGCAATATAAATTTGGTGACCTTCTGGACCTGCAAGATGAACAAGTTTTCTGCGTCATTAGTTGATATGAACTGCATACTAGTATTCGCACTTAAAATAAATGCAGAAAAAAAATAAAAATAAAATAAAATTACATCACCAATATTCAAACTTGACGAATGGAGAATATCTGTACTTCACCGCTCCACAAGTCAAACTGGTGTGGATCGTTAAAGAGCACAGTAACTCTATGGCATAGGTACTATTTTAAAGCATGGTACTATAAGAGACGAGTTAAAATTTAACCAATGATATGCTAACCGCAAAATAAATGTTTCTTAGCAGGATGAACAAATCGCTTGCAGTTTAGATGTCCTGGTATGGAAAGTCTGAAACTCCATGTACGCACTTTTTTATTCCAATACGAATGTTATTGTTTCTCTTTCTTTCTTTTGATGTTCGGTATAGGTAAGCTAGATGCCAAAGTATGAGACGATGGTGTCCAAGTTAAGACGACACATGGAAATGTGGCCATTACCAGGGATCAATATGGATAGAAGTGATAGGGCTAGCAGCAATACAACTACAAGGGAGATACAGTTTTTCATACAGCACTGCTACATAGGATTCCTTCCAGTACGGACTCGGATTGTGGGTGCGGGGGCTCATGCGCGCGTGTGAAAGAAAATTATGTGGTGGTTTCCGAATAGTAATTGAAAAATGGCTAAGTTGCAATTTCATGGTATGCATATAACTTCCCCTATTGGGTTTGAGGAAACCATTTCGAACAGGATTAACAACTGGTGTGTTCTGTTATCAATGAGTGATGTTTCGATCACATTTCTACAACATGGCATGAAAGCCTGCATTAATCTAAGGTGGAGAGTATGGAGTTATGAAGAGGCAAACAAGAAGACAGAGCACATGTGATCATGGTTTAAAATCCTGTCCAAAACGAGATGTTTCAGATGAAACTTCTGCATCTCAGCCATGCCCAAGAAGAGAGAGTTGTGTCTAGAGCATGCCTGAGAAATCACATCCATTTGCTCTATATTGGGCAACATGGGCTATTTCTCATTCATCTCTGGGATCTCCCCTGAAATGGACAAAAATCGTCTGTCTCATTCGAGACAGATTTCGTTCTGTTGAAGCCTTTACAAACCGAAAATTAGAAAGGCCCTTATAATATAAAAAAACCAAGAAATAGAACAGGAGCCAAGAAGGGTTTGGTCTCAGACGATCTCAGCCATTTGAAGGTGATGACTGATGAGTTCATGTATATCCTCAATGCAAATTTTTCTTCTTCCTCTTTGTTGCCATTAATGGCAGCGGAATCAGCCAGATTTTGATTCTAATCTGCAACATCCATTGAGTAAAAGTGAGACTTATTCATTAGCCCTAACGTATTCCAAGTAAGTTTCAACTTTCTTTTATTTGATGGACTGTTATTGGTTTTTCCTCATTGGGATGAGATCGATAGGTATCTCGTTTAGCCGTTAGCCTGTTTTCTTTACACTACTGTAAATTACTTAATTTGAATTAGTTGTCGATGCATATCATCATCCATAGTCTTATCCCATCCATTTAAATTAACAAAAAAACGAGACCAAGACATGGTCCAAGTACCTTCCACTTAGGGTTTAGGCAGAACAGTGATCAAGGATTTTGATTTTTTTTTTTTAAACAAACTATGTAAAAGTAAACAAACAAACTATGTAAAAGCACTACCACTAGGGCAAGATGATCACCAAGGGAACCTGTGTGACTAAAACCTTGTTTAAAACGTAAGAAAGATCAATTTGTAAAACATAAATAGTATTTTAGTTATATGTAGATTCTAGTGGGGGGATCAAAGTTGGCGCACTCCAGCAGCATTGACAGCCACCAACAGCAGCATTCACCGCCACTCTGTTGTCTCTAGTCTCTCATTCACGGGCACGTCCTCACACTCCCTCCGTCACTGATTCATGGCCACTCTCTGTATCACAGGTCACGAACTCAAGGCAATTCATCACCAGCTACAGCGCCACTGCCACCACCCAACTGCCCAGGTGTTACCTACACACCTTTTTTTATTTTTTTTATTTTTCTGTGAGAATTGTTAATCGGATTCACCTCTTTCCAAAGCCTAATCCAAACCCTAAAACTAGTTGTTACTCTAACTGAAACCCTAACTCCAACCCTAAAACTTGTTATTACCTAACTCCAAACCCTAAAACTAGTCGTTACTCTAACTGAAACCCTAACTCCAACCCTAAAACTTGTTATTACCTAACTCCATAAACACTAATCTACCCTCAGATCTTACCCTCCCTAACCTAACTGAAACCCTAATCTAAACCGTATTGACTATTGTATTTTTAAATAAACCCTCATCCCCTAAAATCTCACCCAGTCACCCTAACCTACCCGAAACCCTATCTTCCTATTGTAACTGTAACCCTAAACCCTAATCTATTGTGGTTATCATTGTTGTCAAATCGCATATACGATGCTATGAGATGGCATAGTGCCATCGCATAAAAATAAAAAATAAAAAAGTAAAAAAAAAATCAAAAAAACCAACAAAATCCCAAAAAAATCCTAAAAGTATATAAGATATGTTTTGTGTTAATTTGGTGCTCCATTAATTTTGTAGTGTCTAGAATATGGAATACAAGTACATAAGATAAGTAGATAACCCATAAAAGAGAGCAAAAAAATTATGAACAAAGATTTAAGAACGAGAGAGAGAGAGAGAGAGAAATAGAGAGAAAGAGAGCACTAAAAAACTCAAAAAAAAAAGACCAAAGAGACAAAAATCATACCTTGGATGGATGTGGTATGGATTAGGAAGAGGAATTTCCTATTTATATGCTTTGGGGAGGCCTAAAATGTAAAAAAAAATAGAAAAAAATTCCAACGGTCATAAAATATGACCGTTGGAGGTGTATGCGGTCGCATACATTCCAGATGGCATATATGACTGTTGGAGGTGTATGTGGTCGCATACATTCTAGATCGCATATGCAATAATACCCTGTAGGATCGCATATGTGATCGCATAATCGGGTATGTGATCGCTTTTGACAACAACTGGTTAGTTAATAGTAACCATGATCTGTGATTATTATTGTGATATGTAGTTATTTACTGTGAATATGTGATATTTACTGAGTTTGTGATAACTACTATAAAATTTTCTATGAGTATTGACTATTATTTATTGTGTTCATCTAAAATTTATTATCTTTATTTACCATGATAATTATTAAACTGTGTCTCCTAATCTTATTGTTGGATTAAAGATGACAATTACCAGTGGTTGATGTTACTTCTCCGCTACTTAGTGTTGAAGTTGATATGGAGGTCCCGACTCCCGGCATTACCTCTGGCTGTAATCCACTGCCGAGGCGCGCGCGCGCACACACACACACACATATATATATATATGTGTGTGTGTGTGTGTGTGAGCCTATAGATATATAGTATGATAATATCTAGTACTACAGAAAAAGCTAAGTACTTACCTTACCTAAAAAGTTAAAGCAATCAGTTGTGGATTCTCCCACTTCCATTCCCACACCACCTGATCTTCCAGATCTTCACTTGCCTCTTGTCCATTCATGAGTTACCCCATATCCTCTTGCCAAGTATGTTTGCTATCAGACTGTGTCTTCTCCTTATAGGGCTTTTCTCTCTGAGATCGATACTGTTACCATCCCATGCATTGTCCATGCTGCTCTTTCTCATCCTACATGGAAGAATTCCATAATTGATGAGATGAATGCCCTTGAGAGTAATCATAGATAGGATATGGGCACCTTCCTCCTGGCACGAAAATTGTCGATGCAAATGCGTTTTTATTGTCAAACGCATTCATGATGGCACAATTGTTCGATATAAGGCACGTCTCATAGCGCGGGCATATAATCAGACTTATTGCATTGATTATGATGTCATGTTTGCACATGTGGCTAAGTTTACTAATGTACATATTCCCATCTCCATTGTTGCCAATCAAAGTTTTCCTTTGTATCAACTTGATGTAAACAATGCTTTTCTAAATGGTGATTTACCGAGGAGATTTACATGAATCCTCCACCTAGCTTCCTACTTCATGGGGAGATGGGGAAAGTTTGTTGGCTCGGGAGGTCTATATATGGTATGAAGGAGTCGCCTTGTGCTTGCTTTTAGCAGTTCGATGGAGTGATCCTTGGTATGGGGAGTTTCAGAGAGCACATTGTTTTCTATCATTCTAGTCTTGTCAGGTGCACGATTTTGTTGGTGGATGTTGATGACATCATGATTACTGGAGATGAATCCTCTTTTATATTCCCTGAAAAAGAGGAACTTCGAAGGATTTTTGAAGTGATAGACTTAGGCAGTATGAAATATTTTCTTAGCCTGAAAGTAGTAAGATCGAAGAAAGGTATATTTCTTTTTCAAAGGAAATATGCTCTTGATTTGTTGAATGATACGGATATGCTTGGCTACAAGTCCACTTCCTTACAGATTCTAAGCTCTCTCCATGAGATTGAGAGGAGTTATTATCTAACCCCCATGAGTATCAATGCCTGGTGGGTAGGTTGATATATCTTACTCTTACACAGCCAGACATTACATTTGTTGTCAGCCATCATATATAAGGGCATACTGATGCCGATTGGGTTGACTTTGTTACAAATCGTCGTCTACTTTGGGTATTGTGCTTTCGTCGAAGGCACCATTGTTTCTTGAAAGAGTAAAAAGCAGCCAGTTGTCTCTAAATCTAGTGTTGGGGTTGAGTATCGCATGATAGCTCATGGAGCTTGTAAGCTTCTATGGCTTCAATCTCCTATGTTTGAGCTTGGTTTTCCAATTAGTGGGCCTATGCCCATCATTGTCACAACGAAGCAGTAGAGCCAAGGTTGTCAAATCGTATATCGTATCGTGCATTGTAATAAAGAATTTCCGTATTGCGTATCGTATCGTACCGTATTGAGTATTGTAAGATAAACTTAAATTTTCATAAATACATACGAAAAATATATAAATATATACAATTTCAAAAAAAAAAAGGCAAATCATAGTTTGATATATATATATATATATATATATATATATATATATATATATATAGGAAAAGGCCTCCATCCTCCATGGGAGGACGGTCACCGTCCTCCAAGCTTCCACGTGGCAGCCAACATATTGTTTCGATGCCACGTGAAGCTCGGGTGCATTGCTTAGATCATCTTTGAAAAAAAAATATTTTGAAAACTCATCTCCACTGTGTTTTTTGAACCGTTAAATGTGGACCAATGAAACCCGTCAACTTTGACTTGTGGGTTTAAAAAGTTTTTTCCAATTTTTTTTTTTTAATATTGATCTATACCGTCCACTTGTGCTCCACGTGGCACCCAAACAGTGTTTTGGATGCCACGTGGAGCTCCATGTGTATCTTGGAGGACGGTGACTGTCCTCCATTGGAAGACCTAGCCGGCTCTCATATATATATATATATATATATATATATATATATATATATATATATAACAATCTATGATCATTTTCGAAATAGTAAGTGTCAAAGACACTCGTTCCATAATCTATCACATTAGAAATTAGATTTTAAATCACAAAAATTGAACAAAACATTTCATTGGATTGATTTATAAAGTGGAGATAAAAATCCAGTCATATAAAATCATAAATTTTTCAATTTTTCGCTATATAAAAAGAAATTCTATACTTGTTTCTTGACATTACCACTTTGTAATCCAAAAAAACAAAAACAAAAAATCCCATGTCTTCATTCTTCATCTCTAACCCCAATATCACCATCAGCATCTTTGTTAGCAGTTAAATTATCACTTTTTTCTTATTTTTCTTCCTTCTCGTAAACATCTTCCTCTTCTTTATTTATTCTTGTCCTCCTTTTTTTATGATTTTTTTAGATCAGAATTGCGATAAATAAGTGACAATTTTTTTTAATAAAAAGCAAGTTGTTGTCGAAATCACATGTATTGAACATATCGTGTATCGTAAAGCATCGTAATGTATCATATCGTGTATCGTAAGATACAGTCCAAAAAAGATACACATCATAGATACGTACCGTATCATATATCGTATCACGTATTGTATCGTGTATCGTAAGAGATTGACAACCATGAGTAGAACAACTTTGTGCTTCATGAACCTACAAAGCATATTGGAGTTGACATTCATTTTGTCAGAGAGAAGGTTTGGGATCGCAATGCTGCGCTTGTGGATGTATCCTCCCCCCAAAAGCATGTTGATATCTTCACCACGGTTGTTGGCCCCTCACTGCTTCAAGACATCACTATCAAGTTGGGTATGCATGACATGTATGCTCTAGCTTGAGGGGGAGTGTTGGAATATGTGTGTTTGTTCTTATTTATTCACGTGTGGTGTGTGTGGAGTTTATATGAGTGTCTGTGTATTACTTTCTATTCTTCTTAATATTAATGCTAGTCAAGGCATTGCGCCTTACTAAGCCTTCCCATTAACTTTTTCTCTCATTATCTTCTCCTCTTCTCTTCTCTCTAACCCTAAACCTAATACTACCAAACCCTATTATCACCTATTTAACCCTAATACCACTCACCCATACCACCCAACATTAATTTAGAATTCTTCTATAGGAACAACATGTGGAGAGACGAGTGAGTTCCTTGTCGGAGTAAAGTTCCACCAAGGATCTATCCTGAGCCCTTATTTTTATGTCCCTATCATGGATGCGTTAACCATAGACATACACGAAGAGATTCCATGGTGCATGTTATTTGGGAGTTGACTAGAAGGTTCCATAAATCCAAACCAAATTGGATTGGTGCTCAAAAAAAGAAAAGCAAAAAAAGGCGATTGATGTGGTACTAACTGCCCAAATAAGGAAAGAAATATGGAGAAAAACCTTAGAGTCAAGAGATTTGAAAATTAGCATAACAGAGCCTAAATGCATAGAGTGCAAATATATTGAACATGACAGCCTAGAGGAGGATATTGTTAAAATAGAAAATTATCTAGTGCCACATTGCAATAGATTTCGGCATTTAGGGTCTAGATCTTAAGGGAAGAATCCCTCACCTCCCCCAAACATCAGTAACTTCATATTAGTATCAAACTAATTGACGGGGAGATCAACCGATATGCTTCGTATGGAAAGCGTAAGGGGAAGGTTCAAAGCCTCTGAACATCTCAAAGACCTATGTGTACGCATGTGACATGTGAGAAGACCCAATGCTTGGAAGGCATGCACGTGAGAGTAAGGGAAAGGAAGGAAAAATCGTCATATGACGGGCTTCCATGCCTAAGGATGGACTTCTATAAAAATAAAGCAGTTCTGAAATCTAAGGCATGGACTTTCTTGCCCAAAGCATGGACTTTCGTGCCCAAGGACAGACTTCCGTGAATAACCCACGGACATCTGTGAATTAGACCAATTCTGATCTTAAACATATTTGTCAAGGACGGACGTCCGTGATTTTCGTCCGCAAATTGGCTGCTAGACGAGTTTTGAGGCAAAACTTTTTGTTTCAGAGTTTTAGTTGCTTTAGGACTTTCTTATTTTGAATTATTGGTTTAGCTAAGGTTTCTTAGCCTATAAAAAGGTATGTAAAGACTTTGTTTGAGCTAATGAATGATTGATTAATGAAATTGAGAGTTTTGCTTTTTGCAAAACCCTAGAGAGCTTATCAAGAGTTTTCACCCGAACGACCGAATCTTTCAAACTCGGAGAGTGAATCTTCCATTCAACATACAGTTTGGTGTGAAGTCAATTATCTCCTTGGTGCGAAGCTTTGGGCCTTCTATTTACCTTTTTTATTATTATTATTGTCAAGTAACGTATTTAGTTGTTTCTTTACCAAAAATCAAGCCTCAATATCTTTTTCTACTAGTTATTGTTGTTGGGATTTGGTCTCTTATTTCATATCCTAACCTGTTACTTTCCTTCAAAAGATTTAAACCCTTCGGGTCTTAAATTATTCAAACCCTAGCAAGGAGTCAAGAGACATCATCTTGATAGTCGCTTGGTGTCCTAGACTAGACGAAGATCTAAGTTCTATTCATAGGACCTTATTTTCTAGATTGGGAAAATTTATAAGCTAACATAGCTAAATCGGATCAATTGAATTGTTATAACAGAGTTATTAAATCTTTTACGTGTTTTGGGATTAATTTCTATATTTCCGATGCTTAATTAAATCTCAAATTGATTTCGAAATTGCATAATTAGGGCTTTAGGCCTCGTTCGGATAACTCCGAAATGGATGGAAACCGAGTTGCAGCTTGGAAAGTGCCTCTTTTCCTTCGTTTCTGAGTGATTCTTGCGTTTGGCAATGACAGTGGGACCCACTGCTTTCCTGGCCATTCCCGAGTTTCAGCCCCTCTCTCATTTCCGACCAAAAAACTCAGGAAAGCTCTGTTTCCGAGTCCTAACTGTGTATACATCTCTCTTCATACACATCATATAATAGTCATTTAAAATTTGCTTTACAACCCCTCCAACGGCCATTTCTAGAATAGGGTATGAATATCCAAATATCGTGATTTTTTATTAGTTTCACAGTTCTCTACGCTACCTTCCATCTACAAACCCCAAATCCACATAAAAAAAAAAGCCCCAATTTTTAACTTCCATCATACATATTGCTCGAATTGAAACCCTTCTCAGATCTGATATATAGATGTCATCCTTGAGATGTAAAAAAAATCAAAAATCAATTGTTGAACCATAAGTAAACAATTCATAATCCATTTCCAAATCGATTGGCGTAACAAAACAAATCGGCAAAATGAGAGGGAAAAGCGCATACCTGAATCGAAATCTGCGGAAGAAAACCGGTTTCCAGAATCGATCGTAGAAACAAACTTCTCGAAACAAAGATTTTCCGGTTGAATCTAGAAACCGAGGTCGCAGATCGAGCTTTTGGGAGGATAGTGTTTTTGCAGAGGAAAACAAGCTTTGAAGAAGACGGCTTCAAAGCTCCGATTTATAAAAGCACCGATTTGAAGAAGAGGGCTTCAAAGCTTTGAAGAAGAGGGCTTCAAGCTTTGGGAGGAGAGTGAATTTGTAAAAGCTTTAAAAGCACCGATTTATAAATGGATGACACGTGTTGCTTGGGAGAGTTCACTGAAATTGGTATTGGGTGTTTTAATCGAGTACAAAGTAGGGTGTTTGGCTCATCTCGTACCATACACGTGGCATTATTGTAGGTCTCTAAGTGCACATTTGATAGCACCTAATGCTCCCATCTTATGTGTTTAGAGGCCTTTTTTAATATAGGGTACCTGTTTGCACCCACGTATTCTCTAAATACCCTTTGAAAACCATTGATTCGCTCTACTCAAGGGATAGAGATCTCGTTTCACCTCACTATTTCACACAATAGATCTTGCAATAAAATACTGATCATCTAATAGTCGTTTCACGATCTCAAGATCTATTGCATGGAAGATCGGGGTGAAAAATGATCTCCGTTATCTAATTAGACGAAATCAACAATTGCACCAATGGAAGTGTTCAACTTCTCATGGATCGTGCATCGGCTAAAAATGACCAAATATATGCGGCACGGTATCGGATGCTCTACCGTCATTCCTACAGTCATACGATGTCCCTAAAGTAGACCGATTCTATGCTTTTCTGGAACAATTAAAAGAACACAGGAAATCCTTCATTTCTGTGAAATGCCAAGAATCAGAGCTTTTCTTAGGCATAAAAGAACACACCTGGGGAAAGCCAAGAATCTGAGTTGGCCAGGAATCTACAGGAAACTAAGTTGTCAGGAATCAGAACTTTTCTGAGATAACTGGGGAAATACCCAAACATGGCCTTAGCGTTTGTCGTGCATCACTAATTTTTCACCATTCTAACTGACATAGAACACATAATATAATTCATCTCTAGTTTTCATCAAATAAATCCAAGTTTAACATGAAAAACCATCTATAAAAGAAAGAGAATACTAAAAACCAAAACAAACTATCCGTGTAAATTTCAAGCTTTTTATTGGCAAATCAACTTGATGTTGCTTAGCAAATTTGCAGGTTTTACATTTAAAATTAAACTACTATGAAAATCAACTTAATGTTGGTTAGCAGATTTGCAGGTCTTACATTTAAAATTAAACTCATTAATAAAACTAAAAAGCACAAGGACCCGAAGACTAAAAAAGACGGATGGCCAAGATGACAATGACATTTAATCTTTGTTCAAACTAAGTTGAATGGCAGGGAATACAATCACATTACAATTCAAATTTTAAAAGGTACCCGCAAGGTAGGTAAAAGAGAAGATGTAACACATAGAATTCCTCTATTAGCAGGAATTGAATGCCACCATCCGACATTATAACTCAATCAAGTCTCAACTACCAGTGGAGCCAGTGTTAGTTTCTCTAACGTACGACTTGGCAGTTTTATGTGTTTCAAAAGGAGACAATGACTTGGTCGACTCCTAACAAACTTTGTCGTATCAAATCCTAGTCAACTTGATTCCGGTCATGGCCAAGTTTGTCACCGATATGGAGTCCTTAATTTTTGATTGAATGACAGCATTAAATTCATCTCATAGACCTTCTATTGATCATGATCTAATATCTCAGATTTCCAAGAAATTTCGCCCATGGTAGAGACCAGGATAACTCGGGTCTTGTTGAGAGGTTGACACAAACTTCTTTTAATCAATTAAAATCATTATAAAAATTAGCAAAAATAGGGGAACAATAGGAGGAGAAAAGGAGAAAAAAATAGCGAAATTTTATAACATTTAATGGGAAAGAAGATCTAAAACACTCAATCAAACTTGTACTATTCGTGTGAATTAACATTTCTTAAATACTTCATAATATATAACAAAAAAGTAACAACAAAATGAAAAGGAATAAAACAATAAATAAAACGCACATAAAAAATATATAATAGGTCCATTCAAAATCTTCAAAACAGTTGTAGATCTAACACATTGAATGAATGAATGACGATTGCATGGAAACGATAATACCTAATGGAGCGGTCTAAATCGAGTTTTTTGCAAAAATCTTGATATTAGATTCAATCTGGCATCAATCCATGCAATTATTGGTTGATTCAGCACAAACAAAGTGAAGATTACCTAAATTGACACTAACCTTGAAAAATCAAGATCATAAGAAAATAAGAGGGGGTTTTTCCTTTTCTTTCCTTTGATTTTTCAGTATCTACAAAACTTGCAATTATTGATTGATTTGTCACAATAGAGTAAAGATTACCTAATTTAGTGCTAACCACAAAAAATCAAGATCATTTAATGATACAAGGTTTTTGTTTATGGGTAAGCTGGGAATGAACCTGAGACCTCGGGTTTGCAATTTATCTATTTTTTTAGCTTTTTGGAGTTTTTTTATTTTGAACCCTAGGTGAGATGCATGATATTCGCCTCAGCAAAGTCCAAATTTCGAGACCTCTCATTTCAAACAAAAATAGAACAGTCCAGAAGTAGGCAACTGTGGAAGGTCATTACTCATTAGCAATGACTTGATCTATCGGATTTGCAAATGCAAATGAGGCATTAAGTTAGGTATTAGGCATCTCTCTTGTATGATTTGATCTTCTACAATATATGCGCTTAAATTTTTCATCTCCATGGCTTCTACTTCTTCCACCATATTCACCAAAATTAAGGCTACCTCAACCATACCATGGCTCTTTCCTAGTGAGCCTTAGAATTAGCCGCCAAAGCTAACTTATCTACTATCATAATTTAAGTTGCATGACAGATTTAAACCGCACCATCTGAATACGAGCATACCATTCAGTGACAAAGGATCCAATCACCATGTATCCATATCCAATTGCTTCATATTTGGGGTGGAATTCAACCAATAACACAATGTCGTAATTCGCAATGATTAGCAATCTCCACGTAGTGGGAAGAGCTAAATCTTGTCCAAGGAGATAGATCCTTGAGCTATGGACTCTCTGTGAGCATTACTTTACTAGGGAGGAGTTCAGTTTTTATCAATTAACATCTCAAAGAGAACAGAAATCAACTAAAAATCTAAATTTTTTGTGATGATTTGCAATCTCCTAACATAACTGGTGTACAACGAGCAATGAATAGCATATGACAATTCTTTAGTCATGTGCAAACATCCAAAGGTAGCTAAATTTGCCTATATTGAATTAAACAACGGCAACAACACAAAGAATTTGGTTGACTCCCACTCTTCATTTTAGGATCAATTAATGGGTCCTTATCTTTTAAAAATAATAAAACCCATGTTTGGCTTCAACTAATATACATCTAGACAAAGTATGACCAGAGAAATAAGTTTGACTAATTAATCAAACCAACGTCATTTGAATCCTAGGATTTTCTTTTTTCGCAAACAACAGGTAACAGGAAAAAAAAAAATCATTATAGGTGATAATAGATAATCCCGACACACTGCCTTAACAATTTGTAAAATGAGTAGAACCCTCTTCAGATAAAGGCTGCAAACACTACATACCTCCTCACTTTCGATTCGACTAAAATAATATGAATCAATCACAAATACATATCATATTTCATTTTTAACTGATCCAACAGATCATCCAATATAGTTATATTGATCGACCTAGATAATGAAATCAGAGTCGATATCATAGAGTCGGGGTTGGTTTTTGACATAGAAACCAACAAAACTGGTTAGGATCTAACCTTTTAGGGTGATTGGAGAATAGATACCTATATCTCGAAACATAGCCCTTCACAGGCTCACGATAAAACTTTATGGATTTTTGAGTGACCCTACATGGATATCAAGGCACACTAGCTCTCTAAAATAATTTTATTATTCAACCACCAAAAATATACGGAACAAACAGGCCTTTAAATAGGCTTTTCACATGAAAGGAAAGAGTCTTAGTGATGGGGATGCTGCCACTAAGGATCTAGGTTTCGGGCCATACAAGGTGCACCAGCGAAAGAAGAAGCGACGGAGGAACCATGGAGCGCCAAGATCCACCGAGGAAAGGCCCTAAGGATCAGCCCAAAAGGAGAGTCACTGCCCAGGCTCGCCCGAGCGAACACCATTCTCGCTCGAGTGAGAATGCTTCAGAAACGCGGGTAAACTCTCGGCCTATTGTCGCTCGAGTAAGGGAGCATCAGGAATCAAAGCCAAAACTTGCGGCCAAAATTCGCTCGAGTGATCCCTAGTTGTGGTTCGAGCAAGTCATGTAACGGAAGTTGTCATTTTTATCTTTTTTCTTGTTTTCTTTTATGTCAAATGTAAGTTACCATTTTAGGGTAACATGGTACTTTTCTATTTTAGGGTTATTCCCATTTGTAAACGCTATAAAACATATTTTGTAATTCATTTTTGGCACTTGGTTGATTTTAATGAAAAGTGCATTACATTTTGGGCTTGAGAGGAGCTTTGAAGAGTGAGTCTTCTTCCCCATGTGGGTTTGGTGTGAAGCCAAGGTTGAGATGCCCATGTTATCTTTGATCTTCTCTTTACTTCTTGTGCTTTGTTTGATCTTCCTATTTTCTCCTTAATCTCTTACATCTCATTTTCCCCTTTTAATTGATTGTTCCAATTCCTAAACCCTAGATCTAGAACAACCTTGATGTCCATCCTTGTGGATCGAATCCGATCTTAACCCGTCGAGTCATGACCATTGTTGGGCTTGAGCTTGTTCAATTTGTGTCGTTGATCGCCTTCATTCAAAAGTCCTAGCGAGGATCTACCGACTTCACCACGAATCATAATCGAACTCCCCGACCTAGGTGAAGCTAGAGTTCTATCTCTAGGATCGTCTCTTCTGCATTTCCTAATGGATCTCGTGCGCCAGATTGAACCCTACGTGAATCAAGCATGGCCACTTAAGCGGAATCTCGCGAAACCCTAAGGTATCACTTTAATTTGTGATTAATTGTTCAATTAATTAGTTTAATTTCGGCAAACAAGCATATCATGGGCATTCGCGTAATTTAGAGTCATTGTCCAACGTCACCTAGCCTCTTTAGACTTACTAAAAATTACAAAATCCTACAAATACTTCCTAAGAACAAATACTAAAATCCTAAAAATCTTAATTTCCAAAAAAAATTAATTTCTATTATAAATAAACTTAGTTTGAAAATAAAAACTAAGACACACTACTTATGTGTACTAGCCTAATATAATACTGAATTATATAAAATTAATATAACCTAACTCTTGGTGTCCATGACCCGCACTCAATCTAAATCTCTAGTAATCCCTCAAATTCTTGATTGTATTTTCTTTTATTCTTCTTGGAACCCTAGCAAAATTGTGAGGCTAGGATATTACTGCATCACTAGGTCAAACCAAATACAATTAACTGACAACCATAAAAACACGAAAGGCATTCAACATAACTCTTGAGAAGAAGAAGAAAAACTTTTCAACACAACTCATACAAAATAAGCTTGTTTTACAGGATTTATTTAATCAATTGTCCAACTCTAAACACTTTACAGTGTTCATCATCAATTTAAGAACCAGCAAAGTAACTAAGAAAAACTTGTCCTTATTAAAAAATTCTAGGAAAAAAAAGGCTTTCAAAAGATCTTTAAACATTGACTAAGCTATATGATAATCAACATATATCAATCACTACAGTTGTAGGTTTGAAGTCATGACTTTAGTTGCAAGTGATGATGGCACGAATATAATTGAATGATCAGCTCTATTTCTTGAATCTTTGATGCATGTGTGAGAAAAGTATCACGATATCATGAATAAATGTAGGAAGGAAAAAGGAAAGAAGATTTGCAAGAGAAAAAGAATAGTGCAGCCCCATGTGGCCTAGTTCTGCGTTCTACAAGTACTAAACAATAATTATAAATGGTAAGGATATTCTCTAAACAAAGTTTAACAACAACAATTAAAACTTAGACTAACTAACCATTACATCACTTACAATACATCAAGCAAAACCTCGTTAGAAGCAAACTTGGCAAGTCAATAGAGTCTTTAATTTGGCTTTGGGTATGGCGAAATCAACATGTTATTCCAAATTCTTAATCCTTGTACCTATTGTGTAATATAACATTAACATTGCACTGGAGATTTCTAATCTTAATAGTACCTTTCATCATATTCATAGACATAAATCTAACCATAAAACTTCCTGCTAACAAATGTGTAAATACTCTCATCTGTATTTTGGGAACTCTATTCTTCTTTCATGATCATCTTGTCAATATCAATATTGTATTCTTTTCTTTAACAATATTTTTCTATTTCTATTATCTATCAACACATAACGCACACACACACACATTATATTTAGAGTTGAATGTTCTTATATCTCAAAAAACTGTCACATTTCCTGCCCAAGAAGTAATGAAAAAAGTTTAAAATTACATCCCCAGCCTTACAATTACAAAAAAGGTGTCTGGTTCCACAACCTTGCAAGCTTAATAACAATGACAGACTGACAGTTCCCCTGGGAATCTAGGTCTACCAGGGATTGGGGATAGTTTAAGATCATTTAGGGATAGCAAAACTAATATTCAGAATCTATAGGTGATATTAGCAAAATGATGTAAAATTGCAGCCATTTCTACATGGAATGTGATTCTCCATATCCATAGATAGTGGAAGCAGGTCCAAAAAATGTTAGCGTGTGACATTTAATGCCAAACTCTTCCCATTGCAATTCGCAAGTGTGTTCCTCAATACGGGGATTCACCAGGGATGAAGTTGGGAGGCACCCCTGTTGTATTTGGGAGTTGGGACGACTTCACTAATATTTCAATGATTTATAGCTTATGTATGATCCCAAGTGGTGTGTGGTTTCTGTTTTTTCTCTTTTGGGATGTGTGTGCATTGTGTGACATATCAAACTCAATAGCAGTTGCAATTATGATGGGATATAGTACACCAAAACTTGTACAAAGATTTCACGGTTAGTAGTAAATTATCAACAACAATCCAAATGGATCAAAGTACCATATTCTTAATAGTGGATTCTATGTCATGTATGAAATAGAATAAATGATGATGTTAAAAAGCTTAAGGAAAAAACCTTATACATAATCAGTAACAAAAATGTAATGCATATGGAATCAACTAATAGGTGTAAATGCAACCCTTGAAATAGCAATCTTAAGATTACAGTGAAATTCAGAAAGGATAAAATATGATTTTAAGACTACCTGGACCATTCTGCAAAATCTGATGCTCCAAAATCAGGGATCAATCCATTCCTCACAAGAAGATTGCATTCAAATGCCCAACTGTTTCTCTGTAGTAAACGTTTCATCGTCAAAATCATCATTTGTAGAGTTCTCTTGACACAGAATTTTGTTCTCCCGCAGAGGAGTCAACCCAAGAACCTGCCAACCCATTGGATGACCCTGACTCATGTTACCTTGTCCTGAATCAATGAATGGCTCAATGTTCTCCACATTTGGCCTCAAATCTTTATATACGAGCTCTGTTTTGTCCCCTGCATAGACCTCAGAGCTACAATCATATCCAGCCACTGAACCACCTGCAACTTTGTCTCCATTCCCATGATATCCCACATCATTTACCCTGCTCGGGTCAGAGCGCTCCGTAGCATCCTTCCTCGGCCTTTTCCATTTCTTTGTAGATGAGGTGCCGTCATCCTCAAAATCTTCTTCTTCTCTTTCTCTGTGCAAATAAACCCACAATTTCCTCTCCCCGTCAAATTGTACACAAGGATCCCGCTCATAATGCAATCGGTCGAGAGCCCCACTAACAACTTGGTTAACTTGACCATCAGAAACATCCTCCACAATGTACTGGGAGTCTCTTATCAGAGTACAAACATCTGCTCTTGTGCCAATACTTCCCGGTAACCTGGCAGCAGCGTCTCTGACCAGACAGAGGATCGTGACGTGTGGTGGCCGATCAGGCTTAAGCATGAAATGGTCTCGAGCTTTTGATGTTGGTTTGCCTCCACACCTTCTCAGCGGAGCAACTATAGATTTTTTACCATCCGCGGCAGTGTAAGAAAAGGCTCTGTCGGGAACTAAATATCTTAGAACTTCTTCTTTACGGAAATATGCGCGCACTTCATCGGAGCTAGGGCTAATAGTGGTGAGACTCTTCTGCGCTCTTAGGTCCCTAAACCTTTCCTTCTCATCCAAGTTAGGCAACATCAACGTTGCAGGTGGTGCTGGAAGGCTGCCGATTTGCTGAAGGGTCTCTTGACCACTTTTTAGCCAATTAGCGAATGTATCAACCAACTTCACAAGCATCTTGTGAGGAAGACCCCAAGCTTCAGAAGATATTTCCTCTTCGAAAGCATCACGATCTGATGAGCTAGAAGATATAGGACCAATCCAAGACCAGCTTTTAGTAGATTTTTCATAGTACACCAGCGCCTTCCAACCCTTTGCTCCTAAAGGTGCTGTCTTTGATGAAAATATCTTAAGCACTCCTCTAATCAAATCCTGAAGCGGCTCCTGCGTTTCAAGAATACAAGGATCTCCAGGGTTCGATCTCACACGGTTGACAATCTCTTGGACAGTGAGAGAAGGCAAATTCTTTTGCCCTAAGTGTTCTGAAGAATCTAAGTCCAAGTTCTCATGAGAATGAGAGCCCCCTTCCCGGCTTCTATTATGCTCAAGATGCTTTCCAACCTCTGAGGTATCTTCCGCATTCAAAGTAATCATTGCCTTTCGAACAGCTGAAAGAAGATGTATAATAGAGAAAGAAAACCCAGTGTGAACAGACGGTGTGATCAAAGTAAATGGCTTCTTTGGTGGTTTAATCTCTAGGGCGTCTACCTCTCCAGCTCCTCTCTCTATAATATTTGAATCAGAAGCGACCATAGGCAAAGAAATGGAGTCAGCCTCCACTTTTATCTTCCCTCGCTTTGTCATGAGATTGGGGTCGCCAATCTGCAGCTGTGGGCTTGAATGCAAGGAATCAGTTTCATCTGCCCCACCCCTATAAGCCAATTCCACCTTCCCTTTCCGCTTCTTTGTCACAGAGTTACTAGCTAATGAAGTCATGTTTGTTTCTGATCTATTAGTTTGTGCTCGGTCGTCCACTGACTTGGGTATACCACGCAAACCCTCGCTCAAAACACCACCAACATAGTCACGGATATGGTTTGATGAAGGAACAGATGGAGGAACAGAATACTCCAGATCAACCTTCCCTTTCTTCCTTTTAGTGACAAATTCTAACCTTTCCAGAGGACTCATTAACTCAAAATTTTGCCTAGAATCATCTGCCAACTTAGCTGAAGCAGAGAAATTCTTATCCGCCAAATACCCAGTAGCTCGCTCCTGCAAGTAACTGGGATCTTTAAACTTGCCCTTTAGATACACCCGTTTGCCAACATCAGTCACATTCATGGAAGAGTGTGTGCCTCCATCAAGAACCTGAGCATACTCCTTATCTCTTCTAACTAGTTTACTAACTTTTTTAGGATCGTATACTGATTTAGCAGAACCAGGCCAACGGCTTTCCAAAATACCACTTTGATAACCCAACTTCTTTGTTGAAGGATTAACAAAATCTCCTTCTTCAACCTGCTCCGAAGAATCCGATTCTGTTTCCTCACTTTGTGCAACCATACTGACACCTCTTTGATCTTCCATGTTTATTCCTCCATTTTGAGAATACCTTCCCTTAATCGTCTCCTGCAGTGCTTTACTTCTATAATCACTCACTGATGGAAAAGTTTTATACGATCTAACTTCTGAATTGGGTAACACATGGGTTTTACTAGTTTGAAACTCTTCTCCTGTCTTCCATTTCTTGCTTCGAACTCTCGAGTCAATTGATTTACCTGAATGATCAACAGAAAAATCTGCTTCTTGTGTTCTGCTGTGCCGAAGAGGTTGACTTCCAGCTGACCAGTCAACTTGAGTTCCTTTCAATAACAGATTTTGTGCATGGTCTTTCCCATGCTCTGAATACTTGGCCTTTTTTCCTGCATCTCGAGAATGGTATTCAGAAGAAGGGGCGTCGTTCATCAACTTCGATGCTACCATTTTAACATCTCTTTTACTACCGCGAGAATATAAATTTCTATTATTTGATGATGACAGCGGAAACCCGACAGCGCCTTGTTTGTTCAAAACAGCATGAACATTGGGATCACGGTCTTTCGAAAAATCTTGTTTCTTTCCCACTTTTAACAAACCAACCCTAGCAGCCACTAGACAGCCCCGTGCAGCACTCCGGTCTCCCTCACCACTCATTCCATAACCATGACCATCTTCCTCATCATTATCAACAGCTCGATCCTGCCGAGGAAGAGCTAAAGTCGAAACAGATGATCTAGATTTCATCGCCGAACCACGATTATTGGAAAAAAGAACCTTCGGAGCCGCAACCTTCAAAATCCCTTTTGGATTCTGTTTTCCATACTTAGACAGATCAACATCCAAAGATGGTCTTACCGTATACACGGCTCGACTACTTCCTTTACACCCTTTAATCCATAAACCCTCACCAATTTCCTCCTCTTTCACAGAGTACTCCCTTCCAAACCCTAAAGTTTCATCTTTTTGCTTTCTCATTACATTCAAAAGCCGAATCTTTTCTTTGACACTATACCCAACACAGTTCTCCAAAGCATCCTTAATCCTGACAAAGCTACCCACCATGGAGTTATGATACTCTTGCAGAATGTGGTAATGTTCTCGCTTCAAAAGAAAATTTAGCCCTGTTCGATAAAGATTGACTCTCGGCTCACAGAGCCCTCCCTTCAACATATCGAAAAGGTTAGCAATCGGGCTACTGAAGTGGAAATTAGACCCCGAAAAGAGATCTCTCAAGGTTCTCATAAACGTCTCTTGATCCATATCAGGGAGATACTCTGCTAGACTGAATCGCTCGTCCTCCATGAGGACGTTGTTCCAGGTGTCCAAAGAAAGAATGCCGCGCAAATCGGGGAGATCGTAGAGATCGAACGGTACTCTACAGCTTTGGTTTCCAACTTGACATAATTCCTCCCCGATTTCACAGAATTCTGATGTACCAGAGCCATCCGATTCAGCACCCGAATCCACGACATCGTCCTCATCATCGAAGGACGAATCAGAGGACGAGCTCTGTGTTAAAAGCTCGTCATCGCCGTCAGTCGATACACTGTATCTACTCTCTGGAGATATATCCCCATCTAATCTCGAAACCCCAAAATTGTTTTTTAAAATCGCCATGTGAGTTCAAACCAAACAAACCCTAAGATCTAACTCAACAGAAATCAATATAAAGGAGAAGATTTCGATTGAAACTTACATACTTAATCCGAATTTTTGACCAGATTGCTCAGATCGATTCCTCTTTTTCGCGCCTCTCGAAACCCTAAAAAGAGAAGCTTAGGGTAAAATAGAAAAGGACGAAGAAGACGCCTCTCGAAACCCTAGAAAGAGAAATTAAGATTAAATAGAGAGGGACGAAGAAGACGACGGTGACGTGGACAAATATCGGCCGTCTGATGCGGGAGAGAGAGAGAGAGGAGCGAAAAAGACTAAAAAGGGCAGGGAGTGGGAAAGAGAAGACGTGTTTTGCAGACGCAGCGAAAGAGAGAGACGGTGACTCAGAATCCGAAACCGATACCGTTACCAAGGTAACGCGTATCGTGTCTTTTGTGTCAGATTTCGGACTTGGATTGCGAAATCTCGGCCGTTAGATGTGGCGGGATTAACCCCTAGCGGTCTTACCGTCTGGGTCAAAAATGGTTTACTGGTGAATTACCAAATTGTTCCTATTTCAAACAGAATTGACTGAATAGTTTTGGTTGAAACTTATAGCCGGCCGTCTATAAGGTGCACGAGTTGTACGGCAGGCTCGAGGCGGTTCAGAGACTAATTTAAAGGAAATTTATCAGAGACCCTCTCAGATACACTGTTTATATCAGACCTCACATTTTCACTTTTACTCAAACCGATCAGGCTTTAGCCAAGTCATTTTCCTCAAATATAATTTTAAATTTTAAATATTTACATTTTTCTATATTTATGCAATGTGAAACGACATTTATGTCGTATAATTTGAAAGCTATAATATAAAATTGATGGTGCCAAAGATAGATACGAAAAAAATGCGATATCGCCTCTTAAAAAAAAAAAATTAACAATCGATGCCGACTCTTAAAACAATCGATAGCGACTCTTAACACAGTCGGTACCGGCTGTTTTAAGAGTCTACCATCGACTGTTTAAAAAAAAAAAAAAAAAAATTTTTTTTTACAGTCAATGTTGACTTGTAAAACAATTGGTACCGACTGTTTTAAGAGTCATCATCGACTATGTTAAGGGTCAGCATCGACTATTTTTTTTTTTTTTTTTTTTTTTTTTTTTTTAAATTTAAGAGGCGATGTCGCCTTTTTTTTCGTGTCTATCTTTGGCACCATCAATTTTATATTGTGGCTTTCAAATCAGACGACATAAATTATATTTCACATCGTATAAATATAGAAAAATATAAATATTTAAAATTTTAAACTATATAGAACAAAAAAAAAAAGTGTAAGAAGGTGTATTTCTGACTTTTTGTGTTAGCTGAAAATGGCTTGGCTAAAAGCTGGTTGGTTGGGGTAAAGGTGAAAATATAGGGTCTCTGACGTAAAAGGTGTATCTAATAGGGTTGATCATGTAAATTTTCCCTAATTTAATGAAAATTTACGGGACCTTTTCCACAAACTTATTGCCGACTGTCAGATACACATTTTCCACCAGAAACCCTATATTTTCACCTTTAATCAAATCGATCAACTCCAAGCCGAGCCAGTTCCAACTACTACAAAAAGTCTTAAATACCCCTTCTTACACTTTTTATGATTCTACATAATTTAAAATTTTAAAAATTTACACTTTTTAATATTTACACGATACAAAGCAGCATCTATGTGGTCTGATTTGAAGGCCACAATATAAAGATCGATAGTGTCAAAGATTGACACAAAAGAAGAGGGGATATCGCATCTCCTTTAAACAATCGGTATCGCCTATTACAGTACTTTATTAAGATAACTATCACATATTAGTTACCTCAATCAATCGTAGTTATCTAAACCAATTCTAACTGCTCACGGTTATATTTGTAATCTTATTGATACAAAACAATTCATTTTGATTCGTAAAGAGTTAAAATATTATACAAAAAAATAGTTGGGTTAAATGAGTTTGTGTGTTCGAGTTTGATTTAATTCTATATCACAAAAAATAATGAAGAATAATATATTTATAGATAACTACAATTGGTTGAGGTAACTGATGTCTGGTAGTTACCAAATAAGCGATACCGATTGTTTAGAGAGACGGTAACAACATTTTAAAGAGTCAGATAATGACTATCTGACTGTTTAAAGAAGCGATACCAACTTTTTAAAAAGGTGAATTATTATTATTTTTTTTTTAAAGGTGATATCACTTCTTTTTTGTGTCAATCTTTGGTACCATCAATCTTTATATCATGACCTTCAAATCAGACGGCATAGATGTTGTTTCATATCACATAAATATAAAAAAAGTACCTTAAATCCACCCACTGAATCTTTGAGTTCACCCACGTTGACACCCATTGACTGATTTGAATCCAATGGTCCAGATTGTTTTTCATTCCAATCTTTCACATAATGGATCTTGAGATCATAGGCGTGCCATCAAACAATAAGTTTTTGATTTCATGTGGTAAACATCCCAAAAAGTAACCTTAATTCAATTTAATGAGTTCTACAAGATGTTAAGATCACTTTTTTAAATTAGGTAGAACCATAAAAAGTGTAAGAGTATTTAAGACTTTTTGTGGTAGTTGAAACTGGCTAGGCTTGGAGCTGGTTGGTTTGGGCAAAGGTGAAAATATAAGGTCACTGACGGAAAATGTATATCTGACAGGGTCAATTAAATAAATTTTCCCTAATTTAAGTATGAGTACCTTTATTTCCACCCACCGAATCTTTGAGTTCACCTATATAGACACATGCAAAAGGAAAAAGTGGCAATTTGTGAGTGCCCTCAAATATTCGGTTTGGTGATGAGTGACTCTTGAATATGACCCACTTATTTAGGTGCAATTTTTCATCTTCTTATTCTTCTTCCAATCGTTCCGGCGAGTCTTCTGTTCCAGCGAGTACTCCATTCCGATGAGTCGTACACCCCATGAAACCCCTTGGAACCCCACTTCTTCTTCTCCATAAGTTTTGACGAGTCTTTTAGTTCGGTGAATCATATATCCCCGTGAAACCCCCTTGAAACCACTCACTTCTTCTCCTTTCATTCCAGCGAGTCCTCCATTTCGGTCAGTCATACTCCTTGTGAAAGGAGAATAAACTCACTTCTTCATCTTCTCCTCTCTTTAAACTTACACAAATCCCTTGGAAACCCTGCAAAAAATGAGAAACGTAAGAAGAAAAAAAACATGTCTGTATGTGTAATGGTGGATACCCCTTGTCAGTTGTTTAAAACTGACGGTGGGTACCCACTGTCAGTTACTTAATTCTGATAGTGGGTACCCACTATCAGCTTTAAATTACGATGGGTACTCATTGACGGTGGGTACCCACTGTCAGATTTAAAAAACTAACAATGAGTATCCACCATCAGTTTTAAATCATTGATAGTGAGTACTCACCGTCACACACACAGACACCTTTTTTATTCTTCTTTTTCTTTTTCTTCTTCTTACGTTTCTCATTTTTTTAAGAGAGTTTTCAAAAGGAGTACATGAGTTATGGAATTTTCTTTCTCTTCTTCTCCTCTTTGTTCTTTTTTCTATGGGTTTTAAGAAAGTTTCATGGCTTCTTCTTCTTAGAGTTTCAAAAGAGTTTCATGATTTCATCTTGAGCTTCCAAAAGTTCATGGATTCCTCTTCTTAGGATTTCAAGATGTTTTGTAGGCTTCTTTCTCGACATCGTCAGTGTAGGCATCGGCATCACCGGCATCGACATCGTTGTCACCGACATCATCGTCATCGAGCCAAGAAAAAGATATGGATGTGCCAAAAGAATTCATGTGAGTGAATCATTTACAAAATATTCACCTGAATAAGTTTGTAAACTTAAAGATTTGACTTTTTTTAAGTGGTACACTCCCATAAGTGGTGACCACAAAGATTAGGTGAGAGGAAATAAAGGTACTCTATAAAATCCTTGCCGAGAAATTTGCATTTTCGGCCCTATACGTTTGCATATTTACAGAAACGACCCTATAATTTCAATCCTAGCATAAATGGCCAGCTCCAAGCCTAGCCGGCTCCACGTCAGATATATATATGCTTCTCTATGCAAGGATTGAAACTACAGTTTCTCTATCATTTTTTAACACATTCTTTCTCTCTTGGATAGCGATTTCGAGATTCCACTACAGTTCGTATAACATAGAGAATACAACAGGCTAGGTAAGATATCGAGTACATTATCTTTTTAAGTTATTGATTTCCCAAATTTTCAAAATATTGTAGGTAGTCCAAGATATGTAAGATATCGATCGATATCTTAAGATATCGATCGATTTCTTATGCCATCGATCGATATCTTATGCTATCGGCCGATAGAATAAGATATCGATCGATATCTTAAGATATCGACCGATAGCATAAGATATCTTAAGATATCAGCCGATCGCATAAGATATCGACCGATAGCATAAGAAATCAATCGATATCTTAAGATATCGATCGATATCCTACGATATCGGCCGATATCTTAGGATAGGGCTTATTTTTAAGGTTTAGGTTTATGGTTTATGTCAAAAGTCCATCGGCCAGATATCTTAGGATATCGGCCCGATAACTTAGGATATCGTCCTGATAACTTAGGATATCGAGCGATATCCTATGATTGACTTTTAATCCTAAAGTTTTCATTCCTTTTATTTTTTAATATTTTTAATATTGTAGCGCTAAGTCAAGTATAACTCTATATAAACAACCAATTTTCATTTTGTAAATATTGTAGGTTGAAATGGATGTTCCCCTTCTTTGCCATTTTGATTTCGTTCGTGTGGGAGATAATACTTATAACGAAGGACATCGGAGGATTGTCACTGTCACGGAGAATATATCATTTGATGAGTTTATAGAGAAAATGTACAAAGTTAGTCGGACACGACCAGAAGAACATTCTATTACACTAACCGTTTCATTACGCATATGAAATGAGCTTGTATTTGTCGAATTGTCTGACTCTGATGATCTTACAAACTTATTCAGAGCATATCGTATCGGTGATGGTGTGATAAATATTTATATTGAAAAATCATTAGTTACTACCGTAGCTGAAATTTTACCGTCTTTAGAAACATTTCAACCGTTTCAGGAAACAAACGAAAATGATCATGGTGTGGGAACAGAACATTTGATTGAAAATCAAGAAATACGGTATGAAGAGGAGAGCATTGTTGCACCGATGATAGTCGACGATGATAGAAATATGAATATAGGATTTCGCCCCTACCGTAAGCTTCTAGAGCAACCCTCTTCAGACATTCCAATGAGTGAAGGCGATGAAGATCAAGGATATTGTCATCAAATGAATCCGATGCATGATACATCTCAGTTCAACTTCGATTCGGTAAATCGGTGGGAAACATTTTTAGTCGGCCTTAGTCCATATCAATGGCCTTCCGAACAAATAGCTTCGGAGCCAACGATAATCGAGCCTTCAACAGAGCAGCCTCTCATACATCAAACATTCCCGCATCAGCCAACATCAATCCAAACAACTGCATATCAACCAAGCGTACATCGACGAGCTCAATCCCAATCACGTAATAAACATCCAGTCGATGATGGTGATAGTGATCCTGAAAATAATGAAGCACCACCGTCTCCCACTTCGCTTGTTGATACTAATAGGGGAATTGATCAACCTCTGGTGGATGAAGATTATCAGCTTAATGACTCGGAAGGAGAGTATATGGATTCAGATGATGAGAAACTGTATGAAGGGAGAACAATTACCATTGGTCAGGCGTTTAGAAATAAGAAATCCTTTTAAAAAGTTTTTAAAGAATTTACAATGACAAATAATTTTTAGATTAAACCAATAAAAACCAGTCCTCTTTGAGTTACGACAAGGTGTGTTGAAGTAGGATGTGCTTGGCGAATACATGCATCGAAATTAGTAGGCATAGACACGTTTACTGTGAAAACTTTCCACCCGAAACATACGTGCGGAATGTCAGCTTTTGGAAGCGGACATCGCCAATGTACGACATCGTGAATAGCTTCATTCGTGAGAGATAAGCTATTAAAGGGCTTTAACGAGACTCCTGCTTCAATAATTTTTTATATTGAAAAAAAATACAGTATAAAAGTAGGTTACTGGAAAGCATGGAGAGGAAAAGAAATGGCGTTGAATGACATCCGAGGTAGCTGGAAGGAGCAATTTAAGATGTTACCGTCATATGTTGCCGAATTACAGCGAGTCGATCCAGACGAACAGACCGAATTGTGTCTCGAGCCTGATAATGCATTTCAGAGATTCTTCGTGGCATTCGGACCTTGCATTCGAAGCTTTCGTAATACTTTACGAAGAATAATTGCGGTAGATGGAACGCATTTGCGTGGACGATACAAGAGAGTGCTGTTAATAACTACGGGGATAGACGGGAATAGACATTTATTTCCTATAGCGTTCGGCGTTGTACCGAAAGAAAATGAAGACCATTGGACATGGTTTCTTGCTCTATTAGGGAGACGTGTAATCGGTGAATTTGAAGAACAGTTTCTATTGATATCAGACAGACAGAAAGGTTTGATGGAAGCAGTGGAAAAAGTTTTTCCTAACGCCTTTCACAGCTACTGTATGCGACACCTAGCTCTAAATCTGTTTGATAAATATAAGGATACAATCTCTAGACCGCTTTTCTGGGTTGCTGCCCGCGCATTTTCATAAGTAAAATTTAAAAGAATTATGTGAAAAATAGAAGACGACACCCCCCCGGAATGTACAAAATGGATTAAAAAAATTGGTGATCATTTCTGGGCGCGCGCTTATTTTCAAGGGAGGCATTATGATATGTTGACAACTAATATAGCTGAAAGCATAAATAGTGTGTTGAAAATAGCCAGGGAGGAACCGATTGTCAGCATGCTAGAAACTATTCGTACAAAGATAGCCGAATTTTATCTTCGTCGTCAGGAGGAAGGAAATAAAATGACACATGTGTTAACACCGATGGCAGAAAAATACATAACAAGAAATTCAGGATGGGGCCGTCGAAAAAATGTTATACCATATGGTCGTGATATATTTCAAGTTAAACGTGGAGATTACACTCACAGTGTCGATCTAGAATCATGAACATGTACATATAGACGTTGGGCTATTCTTCGATTACCATGTTCACATGCGATCACCGCATTATCGCGCCGAAACAGAGAAAGAGAGATCCCCAAATTTTGTGAACACTGGTTTACCAATAACTTATTTAGGAAAACTTATAAAGAACACTTTGTCCCAACTGTTGACAAGCGCCAATGGACTTCGCAAAGAGACGACCTTCAAGTTTTGCCTCCCCATAAAATACGTCAAGCCGGCCGTCTGAAGAAAAGGAGAATAAGATCTAAAGGCAAAGTTCGACCACTACGATGTAAAAATTATAATAATTACGGTCATAACCGTCGCTCGTGTAAATTTATTAATATTTGAAATTAACTTATATTACTTCAAAGTTTGAGATTGAGATCAGATTGGACCTAGTGGCGATCGAGCTTCCAAATGATCCCATGATCGAAGAGTTTATTTTTTTTTCTCTTTTTCTTTCCTTCAACATCAATAGATTGGACCCCAATAAAAGAGCGATCAACATCCTTGCCAATATCATCATCTTTAAATTTTGATTCTTCGTTTTCTATTCCACTCTGTAAGGGTGAGAATTTATTAATCGAGTTCGCCGCCCATTGATTAATATTTTTTTTTTGACTAATAATTTCCTTTTAGAATTGTGATTGAGATATATTGTTGTGCTTAATAAATCATTAACTCAAAAATGATTGGAAGTTGCCAAATTCGCCTCTAATCTATTAGTAAATCAACAGAGCCTTCCTCTCTCGAAGCAATCATATTTGACTCTTATTGAGGGCTTGGAGATTGTGAAGTTCGACCCTTTTTTAAGGAAGGATTGGCATAGAGCCCTACCAAAGATATCCAAATTCACAATTCCAATCGATCGATGACTTTAGTCATCGGCCGATATTTTAAGATATCGGCTGATATCTTAAGTCATCGGCCAATATCTTAAGTTATCGTACGATATCTTAAGATATCGGCCGATGACTTAAGTCATCGTCCAATTGGAATTGTGAAACTGGATATCTTTTGTAGGGCTCTATGCCAATCCTTCCTTAAAAAAGGGTTGAACTTCACAATCTCCAAGCCCTCAATAAGAGTCAAATATGATTGAAGGAAACATTAGATAAAAAATTGTTTATAAGTAATTGTTAGACAATTACGATAAATTGATAACAACGAAAATTATACAAGTTGATAAAAAAAAAATTATTTACAATTTTATCAAAAAAAATATTTACAAAAGTCTATAAAATTTTACAAAGATATGAAAGTTTAACTCTTATTCTCAAACGTGCACATTAAATGTCCGATTTCGGCTCTAAATTATTGCATATGTTTTTCTTCGAAATCAATAGGCCGCCGTTGGGAGAAGTATTCTATATACTTCAAAACGTATACACCGCAATCCCAACCGTTTCTTTGGATTGGGAGAACGACATTGTTGAACGCCGATACCTTTCACTGTTAATCGATAGCTGACTTCAAACCGACAGTGTAAAGAAGTTGCGGAAGGTGATTCAATAGACATCCTTTATGCGCTTCAAACCTTCTTGAGCACTCTCGGTCTGCTGGATCTATTAACTTAATTTCTCGATCAACTAATGAAATTATAGCCAACGCCCAGTGGCTATATTTTTTGCTATGCATCGGAAGATAAATCTGCAAATAAACAGAACCAAAATTTTAAATAATAAATTTTATTTAAAAGCCGTTAACATCAAATAAAGCGAAGTTTAATATTAAAAAACGTATCGTTCCACAGTCGACTGCGTGAATTCCGCAGTTATTATTTGTCAGTAGTGGTTCCAGCGGCTTTGAATTGTGACAAACCTTCCATTCGTCACAATAGGCCTGCCACTTATCGAAGTCGCTGAGCGCAGCTATACCTTCATTGTCGATAAACTTTTCAAATTTTTTCTCGTCTGCCATAAATAAGGCCTGAAACAGGATAATATAGTAAGTAAATAAATTAGAAAAAGTGAATTAAGTGTCGTGATTGAAAAGACAAATAAAAGAAACAAACAAAATAATAAATAGTTGAAACCTTACCAGGGCAGACGCAGAAGCGAACCAGCTTTTTTCGGCATTGGCCGTAAACATTGAATCGTTTATAACTTCAAGGACTCTCGAGTACGCGTCGATGACTTCATTGTCGAGCCACGAGCATCCTTTGAGAACCTTCAAAAGAGCAACTGTGATGTCAACACCCATGATAGTATTGATGATCACATCGTCCTCGTTCTCTGGCCGGTTCCAAAAACTAAGCATATATTTTTGCTCCATTGAGTTTGGCTCATCCTCCTCCTCCTCCACAACCAATCTTGATTTTTTTATTATTGCTTTACTGGTCGGAGACTTTCTCTTCTTACGAGCACGTAAGTCATATCCTTTGGCTTCATTTTTTGCAGTTAATAGTTTCACTATAATTGATTTTAGTGATGATGGCTGTGACTCACGAGAAGGCTGCCTAAGAGGAGCACCATCATCACCCACATCCACCAAGGGTTGTTCAGTAGGTTGAGGAGCAGTGGGTTTTGGGGCAGTAGGTTTAGAGGCAGTAGATCGATGGGTAGGTTGAGGAGCGGTGGGTTTTGGGGCAGTGGATTGATGGCTTGGTTGAGGAGCAGTGGGTTTTGGGGCAGTGGACTGATGGCTTGGTTGAGGAGCAGTGGGTTTTAGGGCAGTGGACTGACGGCTTGGTTGAGGAGCAATGGGTTGAGGGACAGTGGATTGAGGATGAGTGGCGGAAGGAACGAACGTGTCAAATAGCACAGAGGTTAGAATATTATCCTGCATAATTGTAAAAAAAATACATCTTTCATTATTTTACAAAAAATAAAAAAATTAACAACCGCATTATCGGACGATAATTTATATTATCGATCGATAATTTACATTATCGTTCGAAAATGTAACTTAACATTATCGGATGATAAGTTACATTGTCGGACGATAAGTTACATTGTCGATCGACAAGCTAATTTTGCATTAATTTGTAAAAAAATAATATTTTTTTTTAATTTGAAAAGGCTTGGTTTAGTACCTTTCTCAAATGAGAGATGACCGCATCAAGATCCTTCCGTATTGCTTCATTTGCTTCTTGTAGGGTCTTCTTATCTCTCCCGAGTTGTTCAATGGTGAGTGATTGCCCTTTCAGCAGCGTAAATGCACGTCGGAATTCTTTTTTCATCTCTTTTACAGCCATGCGGAGAGTATTGCATTCTTTTCTAAGCTCCGTTACTTCTTTGGTTAAGTGTGGTTGCCTAACCGGCTGTTCTCTTGTTGGTTGGGGCCTAATATTCGATACTTTGGTACAATATGTTGGCGTACAACGACCTCAAAATTGTCGTTTTCGTCGCTGTCATCATTGTCATCCTCATTGTCGTCATCGTCGTCATCTCGGCTATTAGGCTCTTTCTTCCGGATGTGTCGCATAACTTGGGATATCATCATATTCATATATATTTTCTTGGAAGTAAGGCTCCTCTCTTTCCTCGGTCTGTTCCTTCTTCCTTTCCATCTCTCTTCGCATCAAAAAGTATCGAACCGATTTATACTATAATTCGTACTTTACAGCTTCAAACTCTAAAATAATTTTAGACTTAAGAAATTTTTCTCGATATAAATTAGGATTACGGCTGAATTTTGGGCCTTCCCATTTCATTAACCTGGGAAATGGTTCTTTAAGCCTAGTAGGAGCGGTGGCGACTGCAGGAAAGTGCTCAAACACCCAAATCTGTAAGGCGATAGTGCATCCGTAGATGTTGTATTTCTCCTTTTCTGACCTTTTCGTCATTTCCCTTCTGCCACTCGCTTTTGATATGCTATCTAATAAATTATTGTAAACTATCAGGCCCCACGGTAACTTGTTGAACTCTTTAATATTATCTACTAATTCAAAGTACCGTGTATCCACTTCCTGGTATGTGTCCGGAAGTAAAAAAGAACATACGAAAAATAATAATGATAGTTTTAAAAAATCATCATTGGATAAATTAGTACTATCAATAATTTCTTCAATACGAGGTCTTTTCGCCAGCTTCCGCCGAAAGAATTTGTATCGAATAGTTGTTTCCTATGGCATGGCCACCTTCTCAGACTCAGGTTCCTTCAACATGTTGAGGCCTAAAATTAAGGCTATATCGTTCTCTTGCAGGAGTACATTGGTGTTCTTAACCTTGAAAACATTATCTTTAACCCAAAAACTTAAAATAGCATCAACCAAGTTTCCAACGAATCCTAATTTCTCATTAATCCTAAATAGATGACCGAATATTGAATCATCTAGTATCTTCTTTCTCTCTTCGTTACAGTGCATGTAAAATTTCTTAACACCAACTCCAGAACATTTCCCGATGGGCTTTAGAGTCATGGTCATTTTCAATCACTTAGTAGGAACTGCAATATAAATAAAACCCAATTAATTAACAAAGTAAGTGATTTTGAAAAAAACTACTGATAACTTAAATTGTCGATCGATAATTTAAGTTATCGACCGATAATTAAAGTTATCGATCGATAACTTAAGTTGTCGGTAAGTTAGCGGATTAGGTGGGAAACATTGGGGATGACTAAATGTGTTTAAATATAAAAAATTAAATTACCTGGAAATTTAATGTGACCTTTTTCCGCTTTGTCGCCGCTAAGCCGCCGCTCTCTTAGTTTTTTCAGAAAAGTTAAAAGTAAAAGTAAAAGTAACTTTTATATTGTATTTAAAGGGCGGTACAAAATTTTGCATATTGCATAATATAGGCCCTTACTGACGTGGAGCAGGCGGAGCAGGCGGAGCCGGCTAGGCTTGGAGCTAGCCATTTATGCAAGGATTGAAACTATAGGGCCGTTTCTGCAAATACGCAAACGTATAGGGCCGAAAGTGTAAATTTCCCATCCTTGCCAGTATACTTTGACCTATTTGCCAAATGAGGTTGGCCCGTGGATAATACACGACGTGTGTACATAATACAAACTTAACTTTATTATAAAATATAAAAGAGAAAAGTACCAAAATATAAGGCTCCTGATGGGCCGGGCCAGCCCGAATTTTAGCCCCCACCTAGCCCGAAAAAAGTGGTACTTTCTATCAAGCAAACTAATGAATAGTGAAATATGATGATATTTCACCCCTAAGCACCTATATTTAGCCATCTAATTAAAGCTATCTAATGAGATTTGTAAAGTTTCATGAGTTTCAGGAAAAATTGGTTATTAGATGCATTAAGGAGCATAAAATGATGCAAAGTGAACAAAAGGATGCAAAGTAAACGAACATCGGAGCAGTGAAGCAAAGAGCATACTAGACCCAGACCATTTGGTCATATCGATCAATCAACCCATCTAGGTCGATGCATCAACATAACAAATGGAATTTACGTTTAACATTCGAATTTCAATCTGGTTGATTGATCTACCACTTATGTCAATCAATCGACCAATTTCAAATTTGAATTTCGAATTAGAAAGATACTTAGAGAGAAATCTGAGGATTCGGGGGGGTCATCTCCGCTTGCATTTTTTCTGCTTTTGCTTTGAGTTTTTTCAGGGCATTCAGTCCCGATTGTTCCAGTTTTTATTATTCACTTTTTAGGTGTAAGATTGAGCTTAGTTTTCGTTCCTGCATTTGAAGAATCATTGTACCTGTTGGATTAAAAGATTGAGATTAAAGCTTTCATTGAGATTTAGTTAAAGCTTTGCACGGTATTTTAATGTTTATGTCGATTTACTTTTTAATCATGTTGTTTAATATCATTATGTGTGGCTAGTTTCATTAAGGATGGGGATCTGATGAACCCCATCCGAGGTAGTCATTTATAGTAATACAAATTTGTGGTTTAGATGTTAGATTTGTTTAAAAGGCCCTAATGTTATTATTGGCAGGGATAAAATCTGATTGCAGTCTAAGATCTAGGAGCTAATCATGCCCTATGATCTCAGTTTTGCAATGATGATTTTATCGTAATTATTGCCTATCTTTGGGTTAAGTTCTACTACCGTCTGAGGTGTGAGTGTTAATCATACAATCATGGGATGTTAATCATACATCTCCGTAATCTCATATTGGTAGTGCGACTTTACCCCAGCGATAAGTTTCAATTACCATCCGAGGTGTGAGTGTTAATCATACACTCATGGGATGTTAATCATACATCTCCTTGATCTTAGATCAGTAGTATGGAATTTACCTAGAGATTAGATTCTGAGCACTATCTAAGGTGTGAGTATTAATCATACACTCATGCGATGTTAATCATACATCTCCTTGATCTCAGATCTGCACTTTAGAACTCATGTGTGTTTGGGTCCAGTATTTGCACATTGATATCTTTTGAAGATCTCACATCTTAATCCATAGATTTGTATTGCACAAATGATAAACTTACGACGGGAGAATTTAGTATCCCAATCCTTTTCTTTTATTATATGTTTAAATTCTCAGTTTTTTTTTGTTAGTACTTATCTCATCCTCAAAATTCTCAAATTCTTAATTTAGTAGATACTGTGATAGATCTGTGATTATTCTTTTGGTTAATTGTTATTTCTGGTTATCATTTTTTTACCAATTTTCGTGGCAACGATCTCGTACGCTGCACCCATTATCTGCAAACTGATTCATGCACTTGACAGTAAAACACATTTAAAATCACAACAAATATTTGGTGTCGCTACCGGGGATTGGGCGTAGAAAATTCATAATTTTTAGGAAATAGAAAATTAATTTTAGGAATTTCTCTAGGTTTAAATCAATAATTTTATTAGTTTCAAAAAAAAAATGAAAAAGTTGAAAAATTTTTAGATCAATCAATCGAGCCAAACACCCGATCAATTGACTCCAAAAAAAAATCCGCAAATTATTCCTCCATAATCTTTGAATTTTTGGAATTTCAAAATTCAAAATTTTGAATTTCTAAATTAAAAAAAAGGGCTTTTCAAATTTTGAATTGTAATTCTCGATTGATCAACCTAAACCCTCGATCAATCGGAGACTGTTCTCGATCGATCGATCGACCTAAGCCCTCGATCAATCGAACTTTAAAAAAAAAAAAAAAAAAACAAATCAGGAATCAATAAAATCCGTGCAACTTGTATATGCACATGAGGTCCTCTAGAGAGAATTCTTTAGAACCTTTCAATTTTGAGATTGAGTGAACTTGTCGTTTGAATCGAAAACAAATCAGAGCAGGACGAGAGGCCCGAGTTGAAACATTGATTCAATTCGAGATGAACGGTTGTTAAAATCACCCACTTGAAAATGATGAAGAACTAACTCTGAGAGAGTTGTTTGCTCCAATAACCACAAACATCCCTTCTTGTATCACATACCCTGCCACACTTGGTGGCAGATTTGAGATCCGTACAAATGTGATTCAAATCCTTCCAATTTTTCATGACATGGATAGAGAAGACCCGTACTGACACATCAAAGACTTCGTTGAGGTCTGCTTATCAATGTATCAAAATTTCAGTGAAGAATCCATGAAATTATATTTGTTTCCTTTCTCCATAAAGGATAAAGCCAAAGCTTGGTTAAATTCCTTACCAGCTGGATCTATAACCACCTGTGATCAAATGGTTAAGAAATTTTTATCAAAATTTTTTCCCATGGCTAAGACTAATACCTTAAGACGTGAAATCATTGATTTTACACAAGAAGATGACGAGAGATTTAATGAAGCTTGGGATAGGTTTATGGATATCTTATTGAAGTGTCCACACCATTGATTCTCAAAATAGAAATTGGTCTAATATTTTTACAACGGACTGGATCAGGCCAATCGACATCTAATCAAATCAATGAACAGTGGAAGGTTCCTTGGACTTAGGGAAAATGAATCCTATCAATTCTTGAAAAAGTTGGCTAAAGATTCACAACAATGGGACTTCTTGAAAACTCGAGATCAACCAAACAAGAATCGAGACCAAGCAGGAACTTTAACGAAGAAAGGAGGATTGTACGTGGTGAAAGAAACACCTGATCTTATGGCAAAGATAAATTTCCTCACTCAACAAGTTGAGGAATTGAAGCTGAAGAAGAACGTGAGTGTTGTAAATATACAACCAGATCCATGTTCATACTATGCAAGTTCAATACACACATCTGATGGTTGCCCTTCACTACAGAATTACTCAGAAGACCCTTGCGAGTAATTCAACACATTGAACACCTATGGTCGAAATCAGGGAAATGTCTTCAATGAAAATAACCTAAATAGTTAAAAATATTATCAAAATTTCTCATGAAAGCAAGGAAATCAAAATCTTCAAGCTAGAGGACAAGGGATAAATTTTTATCCAAATCAAAATTTCAACCAAGGATCACAACAACAGTTTGGTCAAGGGTAATTCCAACAGCAGGACTATGCGGGTGGAAACTAATTTCACCAAAATCAAAGTCAAAATGAACAGCCCAGGCAATCCAACCAGAATTATCAACTCTCACAACCGATGTTGGGATATCAGAACCAACCCGCGCAACAATTTGTGAGTCAACCTGATTTTGCGTAAAATTTTCCACCGCCTGGATTCAATAATCAACAAGGAAACGTTGCGCCACGTCATCCTCAGAACCAATATCCTCAGAATGAGGATATGTGGAAGTTCATCCAATCAAATACTTCTTCGATATTAAGAATAAAAACTCAAATTGGTTAATTGGCAATACTCTTATATGAAAGAGAAAAGGAATCATTTCCTATTCAGCCAATTCCAAACGCAAGAGGACAGATGGTTGTCGAGCATGCCTCGACCTCATCACATGAAGAAAATCAGCAATAAATCAAAACAATCACAATGCTGAGATCTAGAAAGTAGGTTGACAACAGAGTGAAAATGCCTGAAGAAGATGAGAAGTCTGAACTTGAAGATAAAATTGAGATAAATGAGAAAGTCGAAGAAGAGGGGGAATAAAAGATAAAGACTGAAGAAGAGAATAAGAGAGAAAAAAGTTTTGTGCCCAAAGCCCCATATCCTCAAAGGCTAATGGGACCAAAGAAAAATCGTGATCAGGAAGGAATAATTGAAATATTCAAGCAGTTAAAGATTAATATTCCCTTCCTACATGTCATTCAGCAAGTACCGGCATATGCGAAATTTTTAAAGGACTTGATCAGAATCAAGAGGAAGACTAACGTCCCGAAAAAAGTTTTCTTAGCAGAGCAGGTAAGTTCAGTATTGCAAGCGAGACTTTCGATTAAATACAAGGACCCTAGTTGTCCTATAATTTCAATCATTATAGGGGAGAATCGCATTGATTAAGCACTTCTAGACCTTGAAGCAAGTGTTAATCTGTTGTCATACTCTGTTTACAAGGAACTCGAACTGAGTGAATTGAAGCCCACATCTATGACCCTTCAACTTATCGATAGGTCAATCAAGATTCCTAAGGGAATAGTCGAAGATGTCCTTATTAAAGTAGACACTTTCTACTTTCTAGTTGACTTTGTTGTCTTAGATACCGAACCTATTCCTAAACTGAAAAATAATATTCCGATAATTCTGGAAAGACCTTTCCTAGCAATATCGAATGCATTAATTAATTATAGAAATGGGATAATGAATTTTTCATTCAGGAATATGATTGTAGAGCTGAATATCTTTCACATTGCAAGGCAACCTGTTGAAGATGAGGAACATGCACAAGTATGCATGATTGATAGTATCGTGAAAAATGTATTTTTGGCTTCGAAATATGAGGACCCTCTAGAAGCCTGCCTAGCCCATTTCGGTGAAGACTTTGACGTTGATCCTGTGATCCACGAAGTTAATGAAATGTTACATTCAACACCACTCTTGGGAGACAATGAATGACAATTGAAAGATGAGGCCAAGGAGGAAGAAAGTTAAGAAGAATCAAGAGAAGAAGAGAAATTAAAGTTGGAACTGAAATCTCTCCCTGCCGATTTGAAATATGCATACTTGGGTAAAGATGAAACTGATCCGGTGATTATTTCAGTAAAATTGAATAAGGATCAAGAGGAACAGCTCATTGAAGTACTCCAAGACCACAAAAGTGTAATTGGATGGTCCGTCAAGGACATTAAGGGTATTAGCCCAACAGTGTGTATGCATCGAATTCATTTGGAAGAAAGCGCTAAACCCTCTAGAGAACCACAACATAGACTGAATCCAATAACACAAGACGTGAGAAAGGAGGTTATTAAACTGCTAGATGTTGAGATTATATACCCTATTTTCGATAGCAAATGGGTTAACCCTATATAAGTGGTCCCCAAAAAGTCTGGAGTAACTGTGGTGAATAATGAAGAGAATGAACTGATACCAACAAAAGTTCAAACCGGCTGAAGAGTGTGCATCGACCATAGGAAGTTGAATTCAATGACAAATAAGAATCACTTTTCTCTTCCGTTTATTGATCAAATACTCGAAAGGCTGGCAGGACATTGATGAGTAGTGAAATATGATGATATTTCACCCCTAAATACCTATATTTAGCTATTCGATGAAGGCTATCTGATAAGAATTACTAGATTTGAAGTGTTTCAGGTAAATATAATCCAAGTGCGTAAAACAGCCCAAGAATCCCGAAAATAATGTCAAAACACTACAACTTTGGGTCATCAAGAACTTGGTGCGACTTGCATCTCAATTTGGACCTTTAAGACGTTTGATTCATTAAATTGCTAAAACACAAAAGTTGTAGAGCGTTACGTCATCTTTCAAATGCCGAAAGAATCATGTCAATCTAAGTTCGGAGTCGAAAGTTATAACCGTAATACCGAGGCAGTATCTGATGCAAAGTTGAGCGGGAGTTCACGAAAATCTGGGAAGGTCGATCGATCGACCTTTCAGTCGATCAATCGACCAAAATGATGGAGTTTGAGACGGAAAGGACCTCTTAACGCAAATTTTTAAGGAGTCGATCAATCGACCCTATAAGGTCGATCAATCGACCCTGACTTTTCGAGCCAGGAAAGCTGTGCGACTTGGATACTATTTAAAGTCAAATCAAACACTTCGAGAGGGAATAGATTAGAGAGTTAGTTTTAGATTTTTGTTCCTTTAATTTTTCAGCATTCCTTTCTTCAATTTATTATTTTTGTTCAGTTGATTCTTAGTTTAAATTTAAAGATTAGTAGAGAGCATTGTTAATTTCGTTCCTGAAGATCATCGTACTTGTGGATCAAAGTAATTTCTGTTGAAGTTTGAGGTATTTTTAATTCATTAAATTGATGTTATTTTTCCTTTCTTATTTATTTATGTCATTTAATTACAACATGTGTGGCTAAATTCATAGAGATGGGGATCTAATGATTCCCATCCGAGGGATGTACTTCTAATAATATAAATTTAGGATTAAAATATGAGATTTTATTTTATGGTTGTTATGTTATCACGAACGGATGAAATCCCCGCCACTAACTGGGATCGAGTGTGCCGAGCCATGCCATGGATCTCAAATCTGTGATAGTAATTTTATCCCAATCATTATTATGGTCTTTTTGCTTTCATCTTGTGGATCAACTTACGCTTATGATCTGGGATCGAGTGTGCCGAGCCATGCCCTGAATCTTGGATCTGAAATGGTAATTTTATCTTAATCCTGATCTGAACTCAAGTGTGCCGAGCCATGCCCTTGATTTCAGATCTATGATGGTATTCTTGTTGGAATTTTCACCCACTTTGGGGATGATTTTTATTTGAACATGAGATCAAGTGTACCGAGTCATGTCCTTGATCCCAGATCTATATATGAAAATCATCTCTGAAGTTAAGTCCTGATTGCAGGGATGCAACGTGGAACTTATCGGAGTTTTGACCATTTATCTTCCATAAAAGATGTGTTTCAATGGTATATCTCATAGTTTAATCCTTAGATTTATATTATGGGGAGAACAGACCAAAGATGGGAGGATTTAGTATCTTCATCTTTATCTTTATCTTTACCTTTATTTTTGAATTATCAATTTAATTTTAGTTTGTAGTCAGTAATTGTCATCAAACCACCTAAATCATAAGACTAGTAGAATACTATTAGATCTTGATAGATTTCTTGAATTACAGTTTTGTCTTTTTAGATCTTTCAAAAATAGTCCTCGTGGGAACGATCTCGTACTCCGCACCCACTATCTACAATCTGATTCGTGCGCTTGTGAGTAACATATTACAATTAAAATTCACATCAAGTTTTTGGCGCCGCTGTCAGGGACTAAATCAAGAAAATCTAAATTTTTAGAAAATAGACAGTTAATTTTAGGAATTTCCATGGATTAAAACAGTATCTCTGCTAAAAAAAAAAAAAAAATTTAAAAGAAAAAAAATTGGTGTTATTGGTGAAGTCATGTCAATGCATGGATTCAATCTAAAATCATAAGCTATTTGTGGAAATTCGATGCACATTTCACCTATGTGTCCCTTGAACAACTCAAATTATTATCCGGAACAAGTCCAGCCAAATCCTGTTTGGAACACTCATGACTGGCAGAGTCAATCTAATGACATCCGGGGTTTTAATCAACCTCTAATGTGTAATATGATGCCTTGCAATGATCAAAATTCTTATCCCAACAAATTTTCATATGGGTTTTCACAGCAAACTCAATACTTTCAAGACACAAAACCATATGAACCAGCCCAAAATTCTTCTTACACCTTAGAATATTTAAAAGGTTTGGTGCACACCAACACTCAAAAAATTTCTAGGATACAATCTCAAGTTAGTTAGATGATCGAGTACTTACAAATGAAAGTTGAAATAGAGGAATCCCTCATTGATACCGATCGGAATAAAGAACATCTTCAAGAGGACTCATCTGATTTTGTTCAAAAATATGAGGATGACCAATTGGTCACTACGCTTGAGAATGACATAACAAGCGTTGAGGTAGTGCAAGTGCGAGGAAAAGAGGAAATGGAATGGAACAATACTTATGTCGAGGATAGAATTGAGAATCAAATTGAGATGAGAGAAAAAGAAAATGGCACCCTTACAACACCTGATAAGGGAGACATAACTTTTTCCGATGAGTGTGAATTCGGTTTAGAAAAAAAAGAGGAATTTCAAATCTGTTGCCCATTCATTAAATACATAGATAATCAACAGAATGTCAGAAAAAGATTAATGGGTTTGAATCTAGAGTGTAGTTTTGGGAATATCAAGCACAGGGTAGAAATTGAAAGGTTAGAGAGAAACCATAGTAGTGAAACACGGGCACATCATGGGGGTGTAACCAAGTCCTTGATAAGAGAAATGCAGAGACAAATAAATAAATCACTGATCTTGCTTAGACAATTTTTCATGAAGATTTGGGATCCTGGTGGACTTGGAATGAATTTACACCTTGTAGATTAATTTCGTAATTTTTCTTTAAAAAAAAAAATAATAATAATAACAAAAAAAATAAAAATAAATAAATAAAATAAATTCTGTCCTGTCTCGATTAATCGAGCCCACCACTCGATTAATCGACTTCTTTTTCGATTAATCGACTTCTTCGAGTCGATTGATCGACAGTAATAATGAGTGGCCCTTTTCCAAGGCAGTCTGCATTTATTGTTGGCTGACTTTTATGCCAATCGATTGATCGACTTCCAGAGCCGATGCATCGACTACTCCGTGTTGAAGACCGTGTTGTCTTCTTAGATTCTGTCAGGTTGTTTTTTTTATGGAGTCGATGAATATCGACTCCCACAACTGATTAATTGACTTTTATTTCTGTGCATGCATTTTTTGTTTTTTTACTGCCTCGATTTAAGTCGATTAATCGAGGGCAAGTGTCGATTAATCGACTTTTCCACTTCCGGATGTTACATCTTTTCACTTAAAGGCGTTGCGTGTTTTTGTGCGTCAGAACTTATGACGCGACTGTTTCCAATGGGGTCAATTAATCGACTATTTGCGGTGTGTCCGTCCCGAGAGGACGCCTTTGCGCCTATTTAAAGGCAGCAGGCTCTCTTCGATTCTCATTCAATTTGTATCCTGCTTTTCCCCTGACTGCCTCCAACATTCCGATAGTGTGATCATGGCTTCGACCTCTACCGCGCTACAAAGGCTTTCCCAACGTCCTGCAGGTCATCCACGTGAGCAGCCAAGTGGTCGCTTCGCGACCCGAGACTTGTGTTCCGAATATGTTTTCGATCTCACGGCATTTCAAGACATGCCTGTCTGCGCCGTTTCCCTCGCCTATGTAATGGCTCTCAACGTCCACTTTCTCCTCACTCCGCCTGTGATCAAAGTGTCCGAACGGGTCGTTCGGTTATTCTATCAGAATATGGCATGGGTGATCGCCTCCGTTGAGAATCATGTCACCGCCCACTTCACTGTTTCAATCGATGGGTGGTTGCGCCCGGTTTATCAGCACACCATTGCAGAGGTTTTTAACATTTCTTGCGAGTGTCCTCACAATCACACTTTGGGTGAAGAGCTTGACGATTCTCAGGAAGATATAATCAACGATATGTGCCGCGACATATTTTCTTCAGGGATTGCCACTAGGCGATCGGCATTGCCACGCCCGCTTTTGTTTTGGGATAGTGTGGTCTGTAGTAACCTCTGCCCCCGTGGCCACGTTTCTGAGTGCACCGGTGATCAGGTTCGGGCCCCTTATGGTGCCTGATCGATTTTAAATATAACCCTTGCAAGTGCACAAGATCTATTGCAGTATTTCAAGAACAAGGGTGTCGAACCCACATGGAAATCTGAATTTTTAATTAATTCTTGCAGGGATTTAAAAACATCCCCAAGGAAGTACCAAGGGGCAGATTCAATTTTACCAAAATTTATCACACTTTTCCTAAATGCAGAAAAATAAATTAATCTAAACAACTAATTAACGATGAATCTAAAATAATAATTAAATAAGATCAAGGAATATGCTACCCCAGATTTGTACCCCCTTTTTTTTACCATTAACACCCATAGTTTCATTAAAGCATCATTCACACCATCATTCATTCATAAAAATGATTTGAAATAAAGTATGATCATCAATCCGGCATACCCTATCTAAAAACAATGACTCAGCCTAACATTACGATATGAGTCATGTAAGAAGCATAGCGTATCTCATGATGTGTAGATCAAAACAATAAAAACATAATCGCTCTACAGCCTAGATCAGCCTACAGGTCCAGATCTAGCGATTATGGCCGTTGATTCGCGCAATCAATGGTCATAACAGGCATTCAATATATTTTCAATAATACAAACTTTTAGCAAAAACGATTCCACAATGACAGTAATTAGACTATGGTATTAATCATAAATATGGGTACTTATCTGGAGATCGCATCTTCCCCGATCTCGATTGGCAGCTCATCTTTGGTGTATGATCTCCTTGTTCATTCAAAGTCATTCCTCTTTTTATTTCTTCCCAAAAGATATTTGTTTACAATGCCCTCTCCTAAATACAATCTATGCTTTAAAAGAAAACAATGCAAATCCTAAGTACAATCTACCCTGATCAAACCCTAGAAGAAGGAGAGAAGAAGACCTTAAAAAGATGAAAAGAAGTTCCCCAAAGTGAAAAGCCCTAAAATTCCAAAATAATCAAATCTACTTCTAATTCCTCCAAAGAAAAGTCTCAAAAGATCTCAACACCAAGTCCAAAAACAGAGTCTCCCCTATTCAAAGATTTAGCTTCCTTTTTATAATGGCCGAGCACACCTAAACCTAATTGCCTCAATCGATTGAGCCAGAAGTCTCAATCGATTGAATTTGAGTTTGAATTTCTTTAGGGCACTTCTGCCTTATGTGTCAATCGATTGATTTTCATGTCTTAATCGATTGATTTTCAGGGTTGAAGTTTATTTCATCTGTCAATCGATTGACAATGATTCCTCAATCGATTGACTCTTCAATGTAAAGTCTCCTTTCTTGATGGATATTGATTCTCTTCTCAGATCTTAATGCTTCTTTGGACCTTTTTGTCCATAGCTCTTGCATAGCCTTTAATTTCCTTCTTTTAGGCTTTTGAACGCTCTAATGGTCGGAAACATCAAAACCTCACAACAACCATCAGATGCTTTCATCGAACAGCTAAATGTAGGATTTAAGGTGTGAAATATAGTCATATTTCAGCACCGATCAGTGCCCACCGAAATTCGTTTATCAACGTGCCCAGGATTCTTCATGATGGCATGTGGCGATGCCATGAGTATATCGCCAACCCTACCACTGGTGAAGCCCAGTTGATCTATTTTCCTCATTATGTTATGAAGTTGCTTAATTTCCTTCGTTTCCCGTTTTACCAGGATGACGATCTCGGGGATCTCGCATTTTATTGCTATGGTGCAACCCAATGGAACCGCAGTATGCGTCTTTTGAGAAATGTCCCTGATACTCCACCACGCCACACATGTCGCCAGATGACCACTGCGCTGATCAAGAAACGACGAGGAGGGTGTGTCTCTTGGTTCGCTCCAAGCCCAAATTAACTCTTTACAGGAGGAGCAGCAGCGGCAACATGGTGCAATCTTGCGCCGAAGCTACCATGATCATTCCTTCATCCATCAGATCGGGCAGCGCATATGGCCTAATAGTTATGATGAGATGTGCGCTAGGGCCCGCCAGGCCGAAGAGGATGGGGATGATTAGTTTGTTTAGTCTAGGATTAAGATTTTTCGTTTTGTGTTATTTTTCTTTCTTTAGGTTAGGTTGTTTATTTTAGGAGTTAAATCAAAAGTGTCCTTGTAATCATCTTGCTTATCAATGAAATAGTGTGTTTTCTAATCTGTTTGGGATTGCCAATATTTTTGCAAATTTCCTGTTGCATTTAGAGGAATAACATTATAGGCAAACTTTCACTTCTCTGCCCACATGGGGACGATTAATCGAGTATAACCCTCGATTAATCGACCCACAGTTTTCGAAGAAAAAAAAAAAATCTCTTTGGGGAGTCGATGAATCGACCCCCTGAGTCGATTAATCGACCCCCCTGGAGTCGATGCATCGACCCCCACTTTTCGGAACAGAATCCTATTGGGACTCTATTTTTTCCACTTTTCTTTCGTCTTTGGGATCCCTCAAGCGTACTGCCACACTTTTCATTATTTCTTTTTTGCGGGACACCTCCTCCCACTTATACTCCAACTCTATCAATTTGCTCCATATATTCACCCTTAGGCTCACTTTCCATTAAATCTAGCACAACCTTCTCATGGCCCGATGATTCTATCTCACCAGAGCACGGTTATCAAAGATGGAGGAGACTGCTAAAAAGCAGGAGCGCCGCTGTTATCGGACGGTCCATTTTGAGCCTCGCAATGTTGAAATCATCGACCTCGATCCGATGATCATTCCTTCCTGGGGAGAACCATCTCGAAAGAAGGTAAATCGTTCCAAATCTCCTATACCGTGCATCAATACTGATATCGAGATAATTGATGTGATTCCGTCACCACCTCCCCCATCTCCATCTCCTACTGTCACCTCACCACCCCCATCCATACCATCGGCGGTGTCTCATCAATTACCCCTTGATCTTTGAGAGATATTGTTCCCTGTGTCGAAGAACGAACCAAGGTGGATGGGCCCACCTAACGATGGTTAACGGAGTTGGATTCATGTTTAGTTTAGGTTGTTTTTAGGGTAACCATATTCTCTTCAATAAATTTTTGGTCATGTTCCAATTTGATGCACATATTCTCTACACCTGATCTTTGTGTTGAGATACTTTTCAACAGGTTTGAGGGTGCGCTACTTATTTCAATCAATGAGGACATTGTAATCTTTAGGTTTGGGGGTATGGTTATTTATTTTGCGTCACTTATTTTTTTTTTAAATTATATATAAAAAAAATAATAATAATAATTTTGAAGTCCTCATGCACATTATTTTGCCATTGTTTTCAAACTTTAGTTGATGATGCATGTGAATTTAATTTTGAGAATACTGATGTCATATTCTGATTACTTGTATCTAAGATGATGAAGCTTAATGTGATATTTTATGGATAATTTTGATATTCATACTTAGAATTTTTGCGCTTATACCAAGCTAAGACTTAGAAATCGATGAACTGTTTTGAACGTTGAATCTTAGGTTCTTAGTGGAGACGAAACCCGGAGAGCTTTAGAGCTATTTTCTCGTCTTGATGAGTGAATACATAAACTCAGAGTTTTCTTTGAATATGAATTATTTTGCATGATCTCATACACTTCACTTTGGCTTGTGACTTTGCATGCAATCAAATTCATATTATTGTGTTAGAACATACTGTATATCTACTCAAGACAAATAGGCAAGGTTACCATCTTTTAAAGACATGATTGAAGGCCATCTTTGGTTCGTTTGGGCTTAAAATACCCCACCTTATATAAATTTATCCTTCTAGTATCCCTTTGAACCTATTGAAAAAATTTACCTTTATACATTCTTTGATAAGCCACATTAACCTTTACCCTTTCACCATTTCTAAAAATTCAATTTTACCCTTCTTACTTCTGAGAAATTAGGAACGAGGGATGAGAATAAACGAAAAGAGAGTAAGTGGAGAGATACCGAGTTGTGATGTTTACTGAGAGTGTATGGTAAAAATAAAAAGAAAAAAAGGGGGAGAAAAAGAAAAAAAAAACTGTGAAAAATAATGAAAAATATGAGGTGCTTCAAGAAAATAAAATTCAAAAGAAGAAAAAGGAGTGAGAAAAGAAAAAGAGAAGAAATAGAAAAATCAAAAGTTGTTTCCTTTTCGATTTCTCATAAATTTTGAATCCCAACTTCCAATTCTTTCTTACCCTTTCCTGAGCTCCATTACAACCCTAAAAAGACCATGATTTAATCTTGCATTGGTAACTGCCTTGTCGAGAGTAAATATGTAATACTTATGACACTTGATATGACATGCTTAGGATATACAAGTATCTCTTCTTATGAGAATTATTTTTGTTCATTGATTGCTTCGTATTTCATTTATCATGTGAGAACTTTTTGTTTGCTTTGTATTGATCTCTCACATGTGTACGAAAACTTACCCATCATCGGAGTGATTTTATTTTAAGAGTATACCTAAAGTGAGGATTGAGTAAAAGTAACAGATCCGATGGTTTTCCGTTTTGACTAGTTCAAAGACGGATGAATCTTAGTTTAGGTATGCACACACTTCACGTTTAGGCATGAATGGATGAGTTATCTAACAATTTGAGCATTAGACTAACTTGAATGGATATTAGTATGATCAGTATAACATTGTTATTTAAAATTAAGAATTCGCATGTTGAATTGATTAATGATTTTGAGTTTTGAATGGTATATATATTATAAAAATCATGTTTTGAAAACTCAATTTTGCTGATGGTTTGAAAATTTTGGAAGTTTGTGGGTAACTTCACTGTAAACCCTCAGGAGACACAACTCCTCCACTAAGGATCACCTAGGGGTTTAAAGGCTTGTTGCACACGCTAAGTGCAATCGTGCTCCCTACGAAAGTGGCATTTATTTTCTTTAGTTTACTTTGCTCGAGGACTAGCAAAGTGTAGGTTTGGGGGTGTGATGAGTAGTGAAATATGATGATATTTCACCCCTAAATACCTATATTTAGTTATCCGATGAAGGCTATCTGATGAGAATTACTAGATTTGAAGTATTTCAGGTAAATATAATCCAAGTGAGTAAAACAGCCCAAGAATCTCGAAAATAATGTCAAAACACTGCAACTTTGGGTCATCGAGAACTTGGTGCGACTTGCAGCTCAATTTGAACCTTTAAGACGTTCGATTCATTAAATTGCTAAAACACAAACGTTGTAGAGCGTTTCGTCATCTTTCAAATGCCGCAAGAATCATATCAATCCGAGTTCGGAGTCGAAAGTTATAGCCGAAATATCAAGACAGTATCTGATGCAAAGTTGAGCGGGAGTTCACGAAAATCTGGGAAGGTCGATCGATCGACCTTCCAGTCGATCAATCGACCAAAATGATGGAGTTTGAGAGGGAAAGGACCTCTTAACGCAGATTTTTAAGGAGTCGATCAATCGACCCTGACTTTTCGAGCCAGGAAAGCTGTGCGACTTGGATACTATTTAAAGCCAAATCAAACACTTCGAGAGGGAATAGATTAGAGAGTTAGTTTTAGATTTTTGTTTGATAGCTTTGTTCCTTTAATTTTTCAGCATTCCTTTCTTCAATTTATTATTTTTGTTCAGTTGATTCCTAATTTAAATTTAAAGATTAGTAGAGAGCATTGTTAATTTCATTCCTGAAGATCATCGTACTTGTGGATCAAAGTAATTTCTGTTGAAGTTTGAGATATTTTGAATTCATTAAATTGATGTTATTTTTCCTTCCTTATTTATTTATGTCATTTAATTACATGTGGCTAAATTCATAGAGATGGGGATCTAATGATTCCCATACGAGGGATGTACTTCTAATAATATAAATTTAGTATTAAAATATGAGATTTTGTTTTATGGTTGTTATGTTATCACAAACGGATGAAATCTCCGCCACTAACTGGGATCGAGTGTGCCAAGCCATGCCCTGGATCTTAGATCTGTGACAATAATTTTATCCCAATCATTATTATGGTCTTTTTGCTTTCATCGTGTGGATCTACTTACGATTATGATCCGAGATCGAGTGTGCCGAGCCATACCCTTAATTTCAGATCTATGGTGGTATTCTTGTTGAAATTTTCACCCACTTTGGGGATGATTTTTATTTGAACCTGAGATCAAGTGTGTCGAGCCATGCCTTTGATCCCTGATCTATATATGGAAATCATCTCTGAAGTTAAGTCCTGATTGCAGGGATGCAACGTGGAACCTATCGAGGTTTTGACCATTTATCTTTTATAAAAGATATATTTCAATGGTATATCTCATAGTTTAATCCTTTGATTTGTATTATGGGAAGAACAGACCAAAGATGGGAGGATTTAGTATCTTCATCTTTACCTTTATTTTTGAATTATCAATTAAATTTTAGTTTGTAGTCAGTAATTGTCATCAAACCACCTAAATCATAAAACTGGTAGAATACTGTTAGATCTTGATAGATTTCTTGAATTACTGTTTTGTCTTTTTAGATCTTTCGAAAATAGTCCTCGTGGGAACGATCTCGTACTCCGCACCCACTATCTACAATCTGATTCGTGCGCTTGCGAGTCAAACATTATAATTAAAATTCACATAAGACATCAATACTACTATTTTCTCGATGACTATTTTGGATATAATCAGATAGTCATAGCACCAAAAAATCAGGAGAAGACAACGTTCATATGTCCATTTGGAACGTTCTCCTACAGGCGAATGCCATTTGGGCTCTGTAACGCCCCAATCACCTTTCAAAGATGTATGCTAAGTATATTTTCGAACATGGTGGAGATATTTTTGGACGTCTTCATGGATGACTTCTTAATTTACGAGGATAGTTTTAATAATTGCCTGCATAACCTATCTCTAGTTTTTTCAAGATGTCAGGAAAAGAACCTTGTTTTGAATTGGGAGAAATGTTATTTCATGGTTCAGAGTGGTATAGTCCTTGGACACATCATTTCATCCAAAGGCATTGAGGTGGACAAGGCGAAAGTAGATTTGATTTCAAACCTCCCGCCACCCAGAACAGTCAGGGAGATTAGATCTTTCCTTGGGCATGCTGGTTTTTACAGACGATTCATCAAAGATTTCAGTAAGATTGCAAAGCCTTTATGCAACTTACTCGGCAAAGACATTTCATTCCTTTTTTATGAGAAATGCCTAAAAGCTTGTGATGTAATTAAAGTTGAACTTGTTCAAGCTCTAATAATCCAATCTCCGGATTGAAATTCACCATTTGAGATCATATGTGACGCATCTGATTATGCGGTAGGAGCAATATTGGGACAAAAGATGGGGAAAATTCTGCATGTGATTTACTATACAAGTCGCACACTGAATGATGCACAGTTGAATTATTCCACTACAGAAAAGGAACTCCCAGCTGTAGTCTTTGCACTAGATAAATTTCAATCCTATTTGTTGGGATCAAAAGTTGTGGTGTTCACGGATCATGTGACTCTTCGCTACCTCTTTGCAAAGAAAGATGCAAAACCCCGTTTAATCAGGTGGGTTTTACTTTTGCAAGAGTTTGACCTGAAAATTAAAGATAAAAAGGGATTTGAAAATGTGGTGGCTGACCATTTATCTCAAATTATCAATGAAAAATTGGACGATCTGATTCTGATTTTATAAAACTTTCCCGATGAACAATTGTTTGCTATCGAACATTCGCCATGGTATGTGGATCTGGTCAACTATTTAGTGACGGATCAAGCGCCATGGCATTGGAATAAGAACGAGAAAGTTATTTTTTTGACCCGAAGAAAGCACTATTTTTTCGAGAATACGTACTTGTTTAAATATTGTGCCGATCAAATTATTAGAAGGTGCATTCCAGAATTTGAGCAGTCAAAAATTATTTCATGTTGTCATAAATTGTCCTGTGGGGGATATTTCAGCTCAAGAAAGACTGCTGCTAAGATCCTCCAATGTGGATTCTATTGGCCGACAATTTTCAAAGACTGCCACCAGCACTGTATATCATGTAGCAACTGTCAGATGTTAGGTAGAATTTCAAAGATAAATATGATGCCTTTAAATCTAATTCTTGAAGTTGAAGTGTTCGATGTATGGGGAATAGACTTCATGGGCCCATTCTTGAAATCTTTTGGGAATTCATACATCCTTATCGCAGTAGATTATGTTTCAAAATGGGTTAAAGCAATGGCGTGCAAGACTAACGATCACAAGGTGGTTGTTAAATTCCTTAAGAACGAGGTATTTTCGAGATTCGGTACTCCACGCGCTATCATTAGCGATGGTGGAAAGCATTTCTGTAATAAAGTTTGTGCTCAGCTAATGAAAAAGTATGATATCACGCACAAAGTGACTACATCGTACCACCCTCAAACCAGTGGACAAGTTGAGGTTTCAAATCGGGAGCTGAAACGCATTTTAGAGAAAACGATAAAGCCTAATCAGAAAGATTGGTCATTAAAATTGAACGACGCATTTTGGGCTTATCGGACAACATTCAAAGCTCCCACTGGAATGTCACCCTTTAGGATGATTTTTGGTAAAGGTTGTCATCTACTTGTTGAGTTAGAACACCGGGCCTATTGGGCTATCAAGTTTCTGAACTTTAGTTTGCAAAAAGCGGGTGAGAAGCGAAGCATAGAGATTGTTGAATTGGAAGAAGTTAGAGCCGATATATATGATTGTGCAAAATCTTACAAGGGCCGCATGAAGTGTGCCCATGATCAGTTTGTTTTAAGAAAATCATTCGTTGTGGGTCAGAAAGTGTTGTTATACAACTCAAGGCTTCATTTATTTTTGGGAAAGCTTAAAACTAGATGGAACGGTCCATTCTAGGTCAATTGAATATTTTTAAATTGAGTAATTGAACTCTGGAACCCTCGAAATGGGGGTAAATTTCGAGTCAATGGACAAAGGGTGAAACCATTTTTAGAAAATATCATTAAAATTTTTGATGAAGTTGCGTTAAGCAATCCCGATCAATCGGGATGAAGTTGAAAATTTTAGAATGTCGGGCTAGTGACACTAAATTTAGCGCTTCTTGGGAGGCAATCTGATGAGTAGTGAAATATGATGATATTTCACCCCTAAATACCTACATTTAGCTATCCGATGAAAGCTATCTGATGGGAATTACTAGATTTGAAGTGTTTCAGGTAAATATAATCCAAGTTCATAAAACAGCCCAAGAATTCTGAAAATAATATCAAAACACTGCAACTTTGGGTCATCGAGAACTTGGTGCTACTTGCAGCTCAATTTGGACCTTCAAGACGTCAGATTCATGAAATTGCCAAAACATAAAAGTTATAGAGTTTTTTGTTAGTTTCCAACATCGCAAGAATCATGTCAATCCGAGTTCGGAGTAGAAAGATATGGCCGAAATACCGAAGCAGTGTCTGATGCAAAAGTGGGCTGGAATTCACGAAAATCTGGGAAGGTCGATTAATCGAGGTACAGAGAATAGTTTGACACAGAAGTGACTTTAAAGCAGATTTTTAGGGATTCTTTGGCGGGTCGATGCATCGACCCTGACTTGTCAAGCTGGGAAACCTATGCAATTTGGAAACTATTTAAACCCGAACCAACACTTCGAGTTGGAAAATAATTTTTAGAGAATTAGAGTTTTTATTTTTTAGAATAGATGTAGAGATAGAGATTCTTTATTCTTTTTTAGAGCTTTGTTCCTTTAATCTTTTCAGTATTCCTTTCTTCAATTTAGTATTTTTGTTCAGCTGATTCTTACTTTAAATTTAAAGATTAGTAAAGAGCATTATTAATTTCGTTTCTGAAGATCATCATACTTGTGGATCAAAGAATTTCTATTAAAGTTTGAGGTATTTTTAATTAATTTGAATTGATGTTATTTTCCCTTCTTTATTTGTCTATGTCATTTAATTACAGCATGTGTGGCTAATTTCTTAGGGATGTACTTCTAATAATATAAATCTAGAATTAAAATATGAGATTTTATTTTATAGTTGTTATGTTATCACGAACGGATGAAATCCCCGCCACTAATTGGGATCGAGTGTGCCGAGCCATGCCCTGGATCTCAGATCTGTGACGGTAATTTTACCCCAATCATTGTTATATGGTCTTTTTGCTTTCATCGTATGGATCTACTTACGATTATGATCCGGGATCGAGTGTGCCGAGCCATGCCCTGGATCTTGGATCTGTAATGGTAATTTTATCTTAATTACTCCATAATCTGAAATCAAGTGTGCCGAGCCATGCCCTTGCTCTCAGATCTATGGTGGTATTCTTGTTGGAATTTTTACCCACTTTGGGGATGATTTTTATTTAAAATCTGAGATCAAGTGTGCTGAGCCATGCCCTTAATCCTAGATCTATATATGGAAATTATCTCTGAAATTAAGTCCTGATTGCAGGGATGCAACGTAGAACCTATCCGGGTTTTGACCATTTATCTTTCATAAAAGATATTTTTCTTCAATGGTATATCTCATAGTTTAATCCTTAGATTTGTATTACGGGAAGAACAAACCAAAGATGGAAGGATTTAGTATCTTCATCTTTACCTTTGTTTTTGAATCATCAATTAAATTTTAGTTTGTAGTCAGTAATTATCATCTCACAAAACCGCCTGAATCGTAATATTGGTAGGGTACTGTTAATTCTTAGTAGATTTCTTGAATTACTGTCTCATCTTTTTAGATCTTTCAAAATAGTCCTCGTGGGAACGATCTCGTACTCCGCACCCACTATATACAATCTGATTCGTGCGCTTGCGAGTAAAACATCACGATTAAAATCACATCACAATCCAAGTCTAAAAGTTAAAAAAAAAAAAAATTGAAAATAGGTCGATCAATCGACCTTTAGACCTCGATTGATCAACAATAATACAAATGGTCGATCAATCGAGCTTTCCTCGATCAATCGACATTCATTTTGTGACATTTATTGTCATGCTTTTCCAGGCTGATACTTTTCTGGGTCGATCAATCGATGTTGTCACTCAATTAATCAACCTGGTACGTCGCGTGTTTTCAAAGGAAATTAACTACCATGTCTTTTCATTCGCTGCATGTGCTGTCCTCGATCAATCGACCTATATGGTCGATTAATCGACCTTATGTTAACGTACCGTTCCAACGCCTGGGGAAGCGATGCATGTCAGTGTCGATTGATCGACACCTTTGGGTCGATGCATCGACATTATTTAAATCGACGTATATTCTTAAATGCTTTTATGTCGCATCTTTTCAACCTTTGTCGATCAATCGAGCTTTGTGTCTCGATCAATCGAGGGAAGAATGCGACCGAAGTGAGGAGGTGCCTCTATGCTTATTTAAAAACGAAACGTCCTCTCCGTTCTTCATTCGCTCCTATATTCCTAATTTTCTCTGAATTTCTCTAATCTTCCCCTGACATTTTCAATTATGGCATCATCTTCATTAGCACGACTTCCTCCCCGACCGCAAGGAATCTTAAGAGAACGACCCAAAGGTCATTTTGCAACCAAGGAAATCTCATCAGAATATGTGTATAATCTGTCGGCATTCCATGCGATGCTTGAGTGCGCGATCTCACTCGCGTACATTGCTGCTCTCAATCTCCATTTCCTAATGGCGCCGCCAGCAATCAACATTTCGGAGCATGTGGTTCGTTTGTTTTATCAGAACATGAAGTGGGAAAATGCATCGATGGAGACTAATGATGATGCCCACTTCACCATCTCCATTGACGGGTGGGAAAGGAAGATTTATCCGAATACGATCACGGATGTTTTTGGCATTCTTACTGAGAATCCACTGAACCACCAACTTGGAGAAGAACTCGACGTCAAACAAAAACCAATGATTGATGATATATGCAAGGCATATATGTATCAGGAAATGCTACCAAGCGATCGGCTCTACCTGACGACATATTATTTTGGGATATCGTCGTGTCTTCTAGTTTTTGCTCGTGAGGTCATGTGTCAGAACGAACTGGACCTCGGGCAAAGGCTCTGTATGGTGGTTATAAAAATTCATGACTCAATATTCCGTGGTTTTTGCATAATTCGATGTGACGATGCCACGATGAGATTGTCAACCCTCATCCTGGTGATGCAGCGCTTATTTACTTCTCCCATCTGGTGATGCAACTCCTGCATCACCTAGGTTTCCCTTTTTATCTTGATGATAATATTAGGGACCTTCAATTTTTTCTCTATGGGCCAACGAATTGGAAGTGAAGTATGCGTCTTTTGGGCAATCCCTGTGGAACCGACAATGTTGCTACTCAGCATCCCCCTGCCCAGCCTGCACGTCAGCGCCATTGTGTGCAACAAGAAGAAGCCACCGCCGAGCCCGAACAACGCCGCAATGAGGGTGCATCCCTCGAAGTCATACAAGCTCAGATCAATTCTTTAATCGATGAGCAACAACGACAGAATAATCAAAATCTTCGTCGCAGCTGCTATGATCGGTCCTTTATGCATCAAATGGGACATCGATTGTGGCATGATGGCTATGACCATATGAGGGCTCGTGCAAGGCAGGCAGAAGAAGAAGAAGATGATTAGGAGTAGGATTTCTTTTGCATTGTTTGCTTTAGTTTCTAGCTTTAGACTTTTTAATTTTTAAGTTTGTTTAGGTAGGATTTCTAATTTAAGTTTGTGTAGGATTAGGAAGTTGTAATGTAAAAAAAAAAAAAAAAAAAAGGATAAATGAAATTTCAATGAAAAATTTTCATTTTCATTTTATATTCCTGTGAAAATTTCTAACATTCGATTAATCGACAGCATGTAAAAAAAAAAAAGGGTAAAAAGTGAGTCTCTGTTCGCACTTACACTCGATTAATCGACTCACACTGTCGATTAATCGAGCCTATATAAAGTCAACCAAGTTGACTTACATAGTCGATTGATCAACCAACCTTTGTCGATCAATCGACTGTGCAATTTTCAGAAAATAAAAACTAAAAAAAAATAAAAGAGAAAAAGAAAAATCCGTATAAAATCGTTTTAAATTTAGCAATTTAATGTTTTAGGACTCTTCTTTCTCCTTAGTAGGACTCTTTTAGATGTTTTACAACTCCTTCTCTATTTATTTCAAACACTCTTAGGACTTTTTCATTCGTGTCATCATAATTCAATTTTCTCCACTCTATCAAACATCAATGGCCACAGAACCTATCGCATTCAGGTAACCATGAGAAAGATGGAGGAAACTATCAGAAAAAAGGTAAGGCATAACGGAACACCGGTTCCAATGGATCTCACCAATGTTGATGTGATAGATCTTGATCCCGTGTCTCTTACAATTTGGGAAGAGTCAGCAAAAAAGAGGATCAATCGATCAGCCAAACCTCCAACAATTATATCGAATGATATCGAGATGATTGATCTGGATCCATCTACTCCACCTCCTCCTGATGTGACTCTGGATTCCTCTATTCCTGGCCGTATCACTGAAGCGATGTGGAATTTCACTTTTCCAAAATCAAAGCCAGGATCAGGAAATGATGCTAATGTTTAAGAAGTAGAGAAATCTTTAGGATGTTTTAAGATTTAGTTTATGATTTTGGTTAGTTTATGATTTTTAGGATGCTTTAAGATATTTTGTCTTTTAGATACATTTAGGTCTTCATATTTCTGATTTTTCAATAAGTGAAAATAACACATTGCCATTAATAAATTCCTCTTTGTTTTCAATGATGCTTTTCACATCTTCTTTGTCTCTTGGTCTGTGCGAATTTTGATGCAGGTTTGGAGGTAATCTCAATTTTAGTACAATGGGACATTGCACAATTCAGGTTTGGGGGTGGTAATGCATTATTCGTATTCAAATAAATAAATAAATAAATATTAAAAATAAAAAATAAAAAAGTTTTAAATGTGTTTTACTCGCAAGTGCACGAATCAGTTTACAGATAATGGGTGCGGAGTACGAGATCGTTTCCACGAAGATTGGTCAGAAAATGATAACCAAAAATAGCAATTAACCAAAAGAATAACCACAGATCTATCACAGTATCTACTAAATTAAGAATTTGGGAATTTTGAGGATGAGATAAGTACTAACAAAAAAAAACCTGAGAATTTAAACAAATAATAAAAGATAAGGATTGGGATACTAAATCTTCCCATCGTAGGTTTATCATTTGTGCAATACAAATTTGTTGATCAAGATGTGAGATCTTCAAAAGATATCAATGTACAAACACTGAACCCAAACACACATGAGTTCTAAAGTGCATATTTGAGATCAAGGAGATGTATGATTAACATCCCATGAGTGTATGATTAACACTCACACCTTAGATAATGTTCAGAATCCAATCTCTAGGCAAATTCCATACTACCAATCTCAAATCAAGGAGATATATGATTAACATTTCATGAGTATATGATTAACACCCACACCTCGGATGATAATTAGAACTTACTGCTGGGGTAAAGTCACACTACCAATTTGAGATCACGGAGATGTATGATTAACATATCATGAGTGTATGATTAACACTCATATCTCATACGGTAGTAGAACTTAACCCAGAGATGGGTAATAATTAGGATAAAATTATCATTGCAAAGCTGAGATCATAGGGCATGATTAACTCCTAGATCTCGTACTGCAATCAGATTTTATCCCTACCAATAATAACATTAGGGGCCTTTTAAACGAATCTAATATCTCAACCACAAATTTGTATTACTATAAATGACTACCTTAGATAGGGTTCACCAGATCCCCATTCTTAATGGAACTAGCGACACATAATGAAATTAAACAGCATGATTAAAAAGTAAATCGACATAAACATTAAAATACTATGCAGAGCTTTAACTAAATCCCAATGAAAGTTTTAATCCTAATCTTTTAATCCAATAGGTATAATGATTCTTCAAATGCAGAAACGAAAACTAATCTCAATCTTGTGCCTAAAAAGTGAATAATAAAAACTAAAACAACCGAAACTGAATGCCCTGAAAAAACTCAAAGCAAAAGCAAAAAAAATGCAAGCGGAGATGATCCCCCCCGAATCCTCATATTTCTCTCTAAGTATCTTTCTAATTCGAAATTCAAAATTGAAATTGGCCGATTGATCGACATAAATGGTCGATCAATCGACCAGATTGAAATTCAAATTTTAAACTTAAATCCCATTTGTTATGTCTATGCATCGACCTAGATGGGTCGATTGATCGACATGACCAAATGGTCCGGGTCTAATATGCTCTTTGCTTCACTGCTCCGGTGTTCGTTCACTTTGCATCATTTTATGCTCCTTAATGCATCTAATAACCAATTTTACCTGAAACTCATAAAACTTCACAAATCTCATTAGATAGCTTTCATTGGGTGGCTAAATATAGGTGTTTAGGGGTAAAATATCATCATATTTCACTACTCATCACAAACCTGACTCGGAATCCGGACTGGGCTAAACATGTTGCAACCTAGATCCATCCGACCGGGCTTGAGTGTTCGAACACCCACGCCGGATATATATATATATATATATATATATACACACACACACACTTACCCTTTTAAAGTTATAAAAAAAAATTTCTTTTAATTAAATATAATTTATTTAAATGCCATGAGATTAAATAGTTGAACGATTTAAACTTAGGGGCATTTAAGTAAAAAAGGCACCTGTAAATTCATTCAATAAATAGGGGTTTAAGTTAGGGTTCTCAAGTCTCTCTATGCTCTCTTAAGAACTAAGCTACCTACGCCCTCTCTCTCATTTCCTCATTCTCAATCTCTCTCACTTTATGGTTTGCGCCGCAAGCTCGCAGAGACGCACAAGTGGACAACTCTCTCTCTCTCTCTCTCTCTCTCTCTCTCTCTCTCTCGCTCGCACACACCAGTATTGGCACAAAACCCTAGCAGCTTGTTGGGTCAACGGTCGACGGCCTCTCACAAATCCCTCTCTGCCTCCCACAAAAATGGAATATTTGAATAAAAGGATATACCTAAGCCTCTATAATGTTAATATAATTATTTAATTAAAATTTTAACCTTCTTCAAACCTTTATTAGAAAAAAATAATAGCCCAACCAAATTTTATTAGAAAAAACAATCGGAGAAAAATCCGAAAAAACACCCAAGTCCAGCCAGGCCTGGTAGGGGCAGGGCTTGGGCTGAGTACATTGTGGCATTGGTTAAGGCCGGGCCAAAAATTTTGGGAACCTAGCCCGAGTAGGTTAGGGCCGGATTGAACCCCAGCCCGATTCTAATCTAGCTCATTGAGAGCCCTACCACAACACACCCCATTTATATTTTTATCACAAAAATGGTCGTTTTTTTTTATTATTATGAAAATGTGCCCCATACAGGCAAATAAGAATCCATTTTCGTACACCTTCTCCAGACACTTGTCGAATGCCTAATTAAAAAAATAGAAATTTGTTGGCAAGGGCAGCATTATAATTATTTATTTAAATTGATCAGTGCCCTAGATGGGTTGAAATGTATGGTTGCCCCTTTCAAATAAGCAGGTCGCTGTTTCGGAAGAAAAAATGGCATTTGATTTTTGTGGGATATATAGGGTTCTATTTTGTGAAAAGCCCGAAAGATTGCCCACTACAATGTCTCTTTGATAAAGGACCACTTGGATTTCATCATTTTAGTTAGGGCTGTCAAGGTGTTGGGTAAAAAATTTGGCTGCCAAATAAAATAGTTGCAAATGCCCGACCAGATGGCGCACTCAAGTTAACCAGGCTTGACCCAGTAAAAAATCCTTATTTTTTCACACTTTTTCCATATACAATATTTGGTCAGGGTGACCTAACCCGATGGTGCACCCAAGCCAACCCCACCCGACCCAATATAAAAAAACCCCTTGTTAATTTACACTTTTTTTCCATATAAAATACCGTGTCTGGTCAACCCGACCAAACTTGAAGAATGGGTCAGATGTTTCATGTCGGGTCAAGTTTGTCTCTGACCCGGTAAAATATTGGATCGCGACCCCACCCAATAAAATATCGGGGTTGGGGTTGGCCCAAAATTTTGGCTGCCTAGTGAGAAAATGTTATATGCCCAACTTGACCAATGGTGTACCCAATTCAACCTTAATGAAACTCTAAAGACTCTTTAAATTCAAACTACTTCCCACAATGTTGATAATGATTTTGATAATGATTTTTCTCTATTTCATTGATGGAGAGAAGCCTCTTTAAATAGATATGAATACATTCAGTTAAGATACACATTTTGATAATGATTTTTCTCTATTTCATTGATGGAGAGAAGCCTCTTTAAATAGATGTGAATACAATCAGTTAAGATTTTTGAGTGATCTTTAAATTCAAACTACTTCCCATAATGTTTATCTAAATATTTACAAATCTCAACTAATATAATCTTGCCTAAAACATAAGATACACATCATACATGTATCTTTCTTTTAATCCTAAATATTCTCTATTGTCCTCTTGCTATGGCTCTTAATGGGCCGGATTAGGGTTGGGCTGGGTTTAACTCGACCCTAACATACTCGGGCTAGGTTCCCAAATTTTTTAGCCCGGCCCTAACCTAGGCTGTGCTGTACTCAGCCCAAGCCTAACCCTTACCGAGCCGGGCCAGGCTTGAGCATTTTTTTGAACTTTTTTAAAATCTTTTTTTCTAATAAAATTTGGTTGGGCTATTTTTTCTAATAAAATTTGGTTGGGCTTGGGCTGTTTTTTTTCTAATAAAAGTTTGAAGAAGGTTAAAAATTTAATTAAATAATTATATTAACATTATATACTCTTGGGTACATGTTTTTATTCAAATATTTCATTTTAATTTGTTGCATAATAATTATAACGGACAACGATTAATATGAGGGCATTTAAGTAAATTATATTTAAATAAAAGAAATTATATCCAAAAAAATGACAAGTATATATATATATATATATATATATACATATACATATCCGGGCTGGGTGTTGGAACACTCAACCCAAGCCCGGCCCAGATTTATCCGGGTTGTAACATCCGGGCCGAGTGCGGGCCAAAATCCGGGCTGCCCTAACACATTGAGAGCCCTACCTCCTACAATCACATGTTCCTTAACGTGTTTCAAAGGAAGAATGTGTGATTGGTTACATAGAATTCTTGCTTTCGATGTTATAACATGAATTGAATAGCTTGTAATGTCCGATTGTGCTTACTAGTGGTCACCGTCTGTCTATAATATACATCACTGGCACTTCTTGCTCTTTGTTGAGTTTGTTGGAGTCGATGGCTCATTAGATCAGGTCCATCATGATCTCTCATAGAAGCTTGCGATGCATGATTGTGCGGCTTCAAGAAAACCCTCGTTGGAGAGGTCTTAAATATATTTTTAAAATGAGATCATATGGTATAAATGTATGGACCAAGGGAGCTTGTTGAGAAAAGAAAGCGTGCAAATTTATTGGGAAAAAAATAAATTAAGACACTTGAGAAGTGACTAGAGGGCACACCACCCAGGACCATGGCCAGCCTGACTGCGAGATTAGAGCCGACCATTGCTCTGATACCTTATTGAAATTCTAAAAAATTACGTTTTGATAATGATTTTTGAATTTCATTGATAGAGAGAAGCCTCTTTAAATAGTGAATACAATTAGTTAATATCTCTAAGAGATCTTTAAATTTAAAATACTTCCCACAATGTTTATCTAAATATTTATAAATTTCAACTAATATAATTTTGTCTAAAGCATAAGATACACATCATAGATGTGTGCCTTTCTTCCAATCCTAAGTATTCTCTATTAGACCTGACCACATGGTGCACTCAACCCGACACTTGACCCTTTCTTCATATTTTTAAAAAGAAAATTATAAACGATGGACAATTTTTGATAGACAATTTTACAGACAGTTATGAGGCGTGCCTTGCTATAGTGCTTGGGCCCCACTATGTGTGCAGTCAGTCATGTTGCGCCACATAAGCTGTCTACAAAATTGTCTACCAAAAATAGTCCACTGTATAACACTGTCCTTTTTTAAATATAAAATGTCAGGTCGATTTGCCCCACCGGACCAACCTCTTAGTCGACCTGACCATACCCGACCCGAAGGTCGGGTTGGATGTCCCATGCCAGACCCGACCCGACAAGTCAAGTTTATGTGCCTGACCAATAAAATATCAAGTCAGTTGGGTCGATGATCTGGTCGACCCAACCCATTGACCGTCCTAATTTCAGTTTTCTAACACCAACAGTAGATGAGTAAAGGCTGTCGATGACTCGGGTTGGGTTTAGTGGGTCCAAGATTTATGGTGCTCGAACTTTTGGAGCCCTTGAATTGACCTCATGACCTTCAAGGTCACGTGTGTTTCATACCTGACTGGATGTTTGACTCAACCCAATTATTGGGGTTAGATTTATGGGTCGGACTTAGCGACCTAACCCAACTAGTTGACGAAACTCAGCTATTAGTACCATGGTGTAAAAAATCGGCCGATACTGATATGTATCAATTTTTCGGCAAACCGATACATATCGGTATCTCAACTCGGTATCCATATCGGCCGATATGGGCCCTTATCCCGATACGTATCGGGTATCGGACGATACAGAATCGGTTTTGATTGATACCTCTATTTTTTTTTTTAAATAGGCAGATACATAACGGTTGACTCATATCGGTCCTCCATGGACCAATCCCCGAGTCCTATACCGATTTTGATACCTTGGTTAGGACTCTCTTTCCGTGATGCCCCCATGGTATTAATTACCGATCGACTGATACCGGTATAGGTATTGGCCAATACTGCACAGTATCTGTCGATATGTATCGAGTATCGACCGATACTTACTAGTTTTGAATTTTTTTATTATTATTTTTAAAAAATATATTTTTTATTAAAAAAATCATTTAATAGTTTAGATTATATAAAAGTAGAAATAATTTCTATCAAATTTTGTTTTCACATGTATTATGACCAAATTGCCCCTAACTAGCCTAGGAACTAAAACTCTTGTACACCTATATTTTCTCTTTTCGGGGATTACCACTTTATCCCGATAAAAATTGATTTGACTCCTAATTGAAGTCTAATTACCTCTTTATCTTACTACTATATAAAAGCTCGGATCCTCTCCCAATTTCAATCATTTGTGTGTTTTCATGATGTAGGAACAAAATTTCCCTTTAATTGCTCAATTTGCCCCTAAAATCTCATATTCACCCCTATATCTTAGTGCTTTTATTAGATTCACGAATTTCAGCCCTTAAAAATTGTTAAGCTCCTTTTGAAAATTGAAATGGAATGCTTAAATAGGATTCTCCACCACCTAAACAAAATATCCTAATCATAAGATCTATGATGTGACCGATCTTATAAAAGCTTGTTTGTTTTCACACTTTTTCAATATAAAAAATATCCCTATTCAATAATATTAATGACAAGTATTCTTTTCATAAAAAAAAAAAAAATGACAAATATTCTAACCCGATTTGATAACCTACTATTTTCTTGGGATATGTGACGTGTGGAATCAAAAAGATGATTGTTTGATAGGTGAATCATGATCTCAATACCCCTTAGGTGGAAGATCGAAGGGAAAAACGATTTCTATCATCTAATCTACAGCAATCAAGGTTCGATGGGTGCCTTTAAAGCTATCCTATTTTTCTCCCACTAAAACAAAAAATCGATGCCTCTGATGTTTGTAATGAGATTCCAACAATGTCATGCACCTTTAAAGTAGAATCCCGATCTTATCCTAACATGTTCTTAAATTAAAATACAAATAAAAATTTATTTTAATTTTAACAAATACTACATAAAGATTAACTCTTATTCTAACAAATATGGATGAAGAATAAAAGATTGGGCAGGTCCAAACGCGTTCTCTAAAAGCAGCTACATCAGAGACCTCTTAAAACCCATTGATTGGGTCGAAACAAATGATAGAGATCGTGTTTCACCTCGATCCTCCACATAAAGGATCTTGAGATTATATTTAACCTATCAGATGGTCAATTTTTTATTTTGCAAGGCACAAATCTCCTAAATATGGCCTTAAAATAGCGTGAGGTCTTCCATAGGATTCAAGATCTTTTTTTGGGGATCTTTGACATGTGGAATGAAAAACTGACTGCCTGATAAGTGCAACATGATCTCAAGATCATTTGTGTGGAAGATCGGGGTGAAACAAAATCTCCATCGTCATATATGAAGCAATCAATATTTTTTAGGGGTTCTCTAATATAGATACTTTCAGAGAACGCATGGGCACGAACAGAACTACCCTAAAAGATTTCAGCTTCTCTTTAATTCATATTCGCATTAAGTAAAGAGACGCTCCATAACAATCCTGAAAAGAAGGGAGCTAAAACTAGAATAGGGAATTGGTACCATAGCACATGATTAAAAAGAGTCACATTGAACACTATCTAAGTCGTCTGATTTGAAGAACATGATATACAGATCTTTGAGAAAAAAGTTGGCACATAAAATTATCTCTATCATCTGATTTGTGGGAGTCAACAATTAAATCAGATGCGAATCTTTGATTGTGTTGAATAAGATGATAGAGCTCATGTTTTGAGCTAATTTGTTACCTCAATGATCTTTACATCATGGTCTTCAAATCAGATTGCTTAAAGGGTGTTTCATGTGGCCCATAGCCAAAAATATCAAATTCTCTCATTTTAATCAGTGCCTCCGTACAAATCTCATGTGCCTGTTATAGTTCCCAAAAATAAATGGGACAACTTGTGCTTTCATCCTCTTTAAGATCAACTAAACCGAATGTAAAACTGCCCTTAAAGTCTAGGAATTGGTATTGGGTACCAATATTTACAGCCAAAGATTCAATTTCTCTTATACTGACTTCCATGAATCAAATGATGGAGATCATTTTCATCCAAACCTTTCAAAAAATAGATCTTCAAATCATGTCCCACCTATCAAACAATCATATCATAATTACACTAGCACATCTCCACATTTGACCATGATCATGACATACCATGAGAAGGGTTCTTGGGTCACACATGTGGGGATGGGTTCCAGGTTGAATCAACATTTAATCGTCTGAAAGGTAATCCATAATCCCAAGATCTATTTTGTAAAAGAGTTTGATGGAAAGAGATCTCCATCGTCTTATTCGAAGCAATCAATGCCTTTAACGACTAATTACGGAGACGAAATCTTTGGTTGAAAATACCATGCCCAATGATATTTGAGAGCCATTATTTGCACATTAGAAGTTGGCCCTTGGACATAGTCAAAACAAATATTTGGTATTGTAGGGACTTGTGTCATTTGAAATATCATATGATTCATTTGATTTGATAGCTATGGTATAGAAAGCTATTGTCAACTGTTGAATCAAACAATAACTTTTGACTATATTTAATCACATGATAAAGATTATATTTCATGCTAATCTTTTGCACTTAATATCTTTAAATGATGGGCTCCAAATCAAACGGTTTAGATGGAGTTTTCATATAACAGAGGTCGCCAAACTTGTAGGTCTTTGTTTTAAACTCGTTCAAAGAGCCAAGTTTCGGAGTGCAAGTAATGACTCCCACGGGATAGAGGTCCATATAATGCCATTAGTGGGGTGAAAAATAACTTCCATCATCAACGGTTTAAACTTGTGAAATTGCATCAATATCAATATCATTTAAAACCCAAGATTAAATTGAGTCAACCAATGAAATTAAATCAGCTTGATAATGGTTTGATTGGTGTTACCGGCACACCACTCTGTTACGGCCACCACATTCAGTGAATAAAAAATGTTGAAAAGGAATGGACATCGACGGTCCAAAGTCAAACGATAAAAAATTCAATGTGCTATGATGTGTGAGTCAGTATCCAAACTTTGGTCGAAGTTTAGACCATAAAAAAAATTAATTAATAAATGACATGCGATATGACACACGATCTCTAAAAAGGAGAGAGAGAGAGAGAGAAGTATTGGCGTATCGATCGAGACCGATACGTAGATACCAAGTCCCGATTTCACACCTGTATGGGTGATTTCATCGAGAGAAACCTGTATGAGGTGATTGAAGTGTTCGTATACATACCGAGGCTTTACACACAGATAGAAATCCGGCATGGATTTGACAAACCGACACCGGTCAATGTTTCGAGGACTAAAAACATCCTTACGTCTTAATTTCAATCGTGAAAACGTCAGTGAAAGATTCAAAACAAAGTCATGGGACTCATCCACGCACCCCTATCAGTGTTTCCTGCGAAGGCCCCTCGATAAAGGTGCACTTTTAGGCCAAAAGTTAGACCATTTGCTATAAAAAGTAGTTAAAGACTATTTAATAGGCCACGGTGAAACGAGGGCCACACTAAAACTATTTAATAGGCCCCGGTGAAACGAGGGTCACACTGTGTAGTCGATGTCCATTTCAAGCAATCGGCTCTATTGAGAAAGTGAAGAGCATGGTTCAAAATTTCGGCTCAAATATCAAATTATTGGTTGAAATGTTTTGGTTTCGGTCCATATCGAAACCGAAATGAAAATTTAAATTTTTAATATTTTCGAACCTTTTGAACATTTCGGCTGAAATTTTGGTTCAAAATTTTGGTTTCGGTCTCCACCAAAACCGAAACCAAAACAATATCTGAGATTTTGAGCCTTGGTGAGGAGAGAAAGTGAAGAACTTCAAAATATAGAGGTTTACATTTAGGTCGGAGTCTCAATGTGCGAAAATGCATTATAAACACTTAAATAATAGCGACAGTGCACCTAGGGTTTGTCACTTTAAATTGTGACACTGTTTTCATGAGGTCGATCAGACCAACATTCAAGAGCATGTAGGGTATCAAAAATAAATTAGGGTTAATGATTTGAGTTTTTTCATAAGGTGCACCGATTTTCGTGTATATTAATATAATTTTATTTATTATTTTAATCAAATTGGGACGTGGATCGGAAGATTAGTTCCGTCACATCATGGTGCCCCTGAAAATTAGGGGTCCCTCTTGGGACTCCAGGCTGTTTTAGCCTGAAACCCAATGTAACAGGGTCCAAGTTGACCCCCAATCTCGAATTTAAAGAGGGCTTGAGACACCTTGCCCATCTAGCAGAAACAAGGTTAAAACCTTAGAGCCTCTACCTCTCTCCGGAGCATCTACTCTTCCCCCACTCAATTGCAGAGCCAACTTTGGCTCTGATACCATTTGTGATGACCCAACTTGACCCGGTGTGATATTCTCTCATTCTGTCACACTAGGTTCTCCGATTTGAAAACGCATCATACGTGGAAGGGATGGAGATCACTTATAGCCTATGTTTCAGACGAGTTTGCAACTAATGTCAGATGAAATCTGTAACATCCTGAAAATTTTGACTTTAAACAGTGTATCTCGGTGTGCATGCTCGACTGATCACGTGCCTGATTTTGTGAAATTAAGTAAGTGAGTTATTTCATATTAGATCTTAAGTGGAAGAGGACTGATTTAGATTGTGTGTTAACCATTTGATGGTTTCATATACATCAAGCCTTGGTATGTTGGCTCAACACCGTGTCCGATTGATGGATAGTTTGGGTGTGTAGGCTCACACCGAATCAAAGATCATTTTGTTATGAGATAACACCTAACTAGGTATGTTCATTTTACACGGGAGCTAAGCAATTGGAATGAGAATTAATATAACCAAAGTGGAGTATATGTGTTTTGTATGGGAACTAGTCCCATGGAGTTAAAGAAAGGAAATGCTTCATTTGGAAGCTACCCGGTTTGCAAGAGAAATGGTTTTGGGTTTAGAAAGAGAGAAAAGGGAAGAAGGAGACGAACTTGTGGGGTTGTGCGCCAAGCCTTAGACTTGTGTGAAGAAGGTTTGTGAGATCGTGTAAGGGGAAGATCGCCGTCGGTTTTGACGTTTGGTTGTGTTGCGAGATTTGGAGCCGAATGGAGTGTTAAAAACTCATTTATCTCACAAAGAGATGTGTGTTTGAGCCGCTAATCGTAGCGAAAGTTATGTGAAATGTGTGTAGAAGGATCGCCTACGATTACGTTAGCTTGGTTGTGATCGCAGAGCTCGTAAGAGATCGATGTGGGTTTTGAAAATTCTTTTGTGCAACGAAGAAGATGATCAGATCGGGGAGTAAATCGTTGGATTAAATGTAAGAATTTTTATTAAGTTATGTTTTTGCGTATGTGTTAGGAATCTAGTTAGTATGTGTGTGAAAATTTAAGAGAAGTGGGTTAGATTTGAAGAAAAATGAGTTTGAGAAGTTAAAACCCGAGTTTGGGTGAAATTTGACGTAACCGTTCGATCGAAATAAGTAACCGTTCGATCGATTTTTTCAAGAGTGAAATCTAAAGGTTTCTGGTCGGTTTGACTATTCGATCGATTTTGTTTGAGCATGCCGACACTATTTTGGTATTTTGACCGTAACTTTCTGCTCCGAGTATTTTTACCGTAATTCTTATGACATTGGAAAAATGACAAAAATCTCTACAACTTTTATGAATTGACAAACTTATGAATCAACTATTTTAAAGGTCAAAATTGAGTAAGAATTTGGGTCAAGTTTCGAGTTGGCATGTTTTGACTGAAGTACCGAAACCGCTTCGGTATTTTTGCCATAACTATTTACTCCGAACTCATATTTACGCGATTCTTGAGGCGTTGGAAAGAGAACAACAAGATCTATAACTTTTATGAATAACAATTTTATAAATCTAAAGTTTTAATGATCAAAATTTAAAGGGAGGTTACATCAAATTTTGAGTTAGCTTGAACTTGCCCGTTCCAACTCGATTTTGAGAAAGTACTTAAATAGGTCTATGTTATTAGTGGTTAGAGTTTATCTTTGATGTATTATTATATATTTGTGATGTAGATTGAGGGCAGTAGCCATCGATAGAATTTTGCTTTACTCCGCGTAACTTCAATGGTTAAGGTAGGGGAACTTCAACATAAATTTACATGTTTGACTTTGATTTCTAATTCTTTGACATGTTTGTATGAAAAATGATATGTTTGACAGTGATTTGAATTAGAACTTGAACTCCTTGTAAATCATAATTTGAAATCTTTTGAGTTCGAAATGTGAATTTTGAATTGTGAACTTAATATAGAATTTTTACTATGGTATTTGAATTAAACTTGATCTTTAAATTGTGAGTTTTAAAACCTTTGAACCAAGAATGTGAGCTTTGATTTGTGATTTGGGAATCTGAATTAGAATGTGAACTCGAAATATTGGAGTCTTGTAGAACTGTGTGAATATACGCCCTTAGACCGCTTTCGCGAGATTTATGTACACCCTTGAACTTTGTTGTGATTATGTACCCCTGGGACCGCTTTTGCGGGATTCATGTACGCCCTTGGACCTCTTTTACGGGATTGATTATGTACACCTTTGGACCGGTTTTATGAAATTTATGTATGCCCTTAGACAGCTTTTGCAGGATTGATTATGTACACCTTTGGACCGCTTCTGAAGGGATTTATGTACACCCTTGGACCGCTTTTACGAGATTTTACGTACTCTTCAGATTATACTTCGTGAATCAAATTATAAGTCATGAGATTAAAGTAGATCACTATGGGCGGATTATGGGTATGTGGACCGCTATGGGCGGATTGTGTATGTAGACCACTATGGGCGGATTATGCGTGTTGTTGGCCGCTATGGGCGGAATATAAGTACTAAGTGGGCCGTTGGGGCAGAAATCAAAATAGTTTTTGTGTGTTAAGAAAGTGTTTTTATAAGAAAATGTCTTGAAATCAGTTTTGGTGTAATGAGGTGGTGTTTTTATAATCAATTTTGTGTAATAAGAAAGTGTTTTCGAAATCAGTTTTATGAAATAAGGATGTGTATGAAACCAGTTTTATATAATTAAGGAAGTGTTTTGAAATCAATTGTGTGATAAGAAAATATATTTGAAATCAGTTTTGGTGTGTTAAAGAAATGTCTTTAAAATCCGTTTTGTACAATAAGATAATGTTTTGGAAATCAGCTTGGTGTGATAAGAAAATGTATTTGAAATCAGTTCTGTTTGATAAGAAAAGTGCATTGGAAGTTAGTTTCAGTTTTAATATGAAAACGTTTGATTTTGGCATTGAATCTATGTTTCCTTATGATAAGATGTGAAGTAGTATTGAATTTTCCTCTACTGGGCTAGAATGTAGCTCACCCTTCGACTATACATCACAGGTATAACTCTTGATTTGGACCTGGAGAAGAAGATCTTCAGCCTGTGGATTGATGCCTTAGTCAGGGATCGTAGACTAGCACATTGTGGACTTTGGTGGGTTTAGGCTTGGTACACATATTGTACGCCACTGTTTGTGATGGTCGGCCATTACCGGTGGTTTGTTTAGTCATTATTCACGTTGGATATTAAAACTAGAGATTTGTTTATGACATATATTATCTACTTTGATTTTCCGCATGCGTGTGAAAGTATCAAGTATTCTTTGTATTCGGATTGTGTTCTATGACCCGACGGTCCGAATTTTTTCATTTAGTTTAAGTTAGTTTTAAATATAAAAATATATATAGATATATATCTCAAAAAAATTTAAGTTAAGAAAATCCGAGTTGTTACAAAATCACTCTCATTAGGTGGGAATGGAGCATCACATAGCGGGAACAAACTCCTGAATGAGCTCCTTCCCTTTCAGGATATGCATTTTAAAATCGGAGAGCCTTGTGTGAAAGAATCTGACAATATTATACTAGGTTAGGTTGGGTCATCACAGACTTGTTAGTGACATACATGGTGTGATGGGTAGAAACTTAAAAATAAAGATTTTAACATGCCTCGAATCAAGTATTTACATATAATAATTCATTTTCTATCTATTTCTTCATATTTTCCAAGGGTAAAGGTTTTTTAAGTACCACGGACAAGGTAAGCCCAAGTAACTTACCTGGTCCCCAATCAATTTGTTGTCACGTGACTCCTAAGCATATAATTTGGATGTCATGATTAGGAGAGGTTCGATGAGCACAATTATTTTGTGATAATAAAATAAAAATAATAAAAAATATAAAATCACATGGTCAAAAGAGTCATCTGTACATAAAATGAATGGTAAAATCACATTTGATTTTACCTTTCATTTCTCACTATGATTGATGCCATTGATCATGTAGTTTTATATTTTTATATTTTAATTTTTTCATAAAATAATTATGATCATCAAGCCACTTTTATTCATGATGCCCAATCATGAAATTGAATGTTATATGACTGCAAATTAGTGTGAGTTCACGTAAGTTACCTAGCCCATAATATCATGCTCCTTTACCCATTTTCCAACGGACCGAACTTTGCCCCTCTAATTTTAATGAAGGATTAAAGTGGATTTCATGATTGAGATAATAATTTCCATGGTAGATTAAAGTGAGCTTCAATTCATGACTGAGTTGTTGGTTTTAGTGGCATATTAAATTGATTTTAATGATTATTTAGAAAAAGAAAAGCATAACTCTATAGAAACTTACCTCGGCTTTAATTGGGCCTCTAGTTCAAATGGAGAGTTGATGATATTGCAAAATTGATGTCAGCTTACCATAAGGGTGAGAGTCTTATATTTTATTTATTTATTTATTTTATTTTATTTTTAGGAATAAATTTTTTTGAGTTTAAATCTTCGTGGATTTTCTTGTTATCGATCAAAATCTTTTAGATCAATTAGAGGAGAGACCGATTGAGCGGTAGCTCAGTTAGCATCCCCCCTTGTGGGGTATGTCGTTGGGAGTTACGCATTTCATGTTTGCTCTCTTCCTTTTTATTAAAAAATGTGAGTGATTTGTTGTATGACATTTATTCTCCAAATGATGCTCTTGAGTTAACTCACTTTTTGCAATATGCAAGTGTACTTTTAAGGTTGTCGATGACGTATTGCATCATTAAAAATAAAAAAAATTGGAGAGCATAGTAACAAATTTTGTTTTCGAGAATTTTTCAGTTTGTCCTTTCGATATATTTCGGATTAATTTTGATACATTTCGAAAAAATTTTGAAGATTAAAAATATATTTAATATTTTTTAAATAAAGTTTTTAAAATTTTAAATTTTTTTCCAATAAAATGCAGCATATGAACAGTAAGGATCTGTTTACTCGTATGCTACGTGTGGTGTAGATGATCTATCCACAAGAACACTAATTCAAACCCCAACAAGTACACATATGATAGTCTAAAGGCAGATCACGAGTGTCTTCTACGGCATGCAGAGAGTTCATATCAGCCTGCATTAACACGTGGGTGCTTACTCCTTAAACGTACAACATCCAAACAGTGAAATTCTTTAGGTAAAAAGTTAACAGTTATTTTTTTTTTCTGCTGGCCCAATGTTATATCTCTCTCTTCAGTAAAACTATTGGTTAAATGTTTTGACTCCAAGGTTAAAGCAAATTGAGCTATCCCAATTTAACCAGGCAACAAGGTTGACGAGGTCAAATATTCCACCAATTCTACTGTAGGAATTGTACTGGAGGACCCATCTCTCTTTGAATCCTCCATTAGTAACACTAAGTGGGAAAATTTTGATGCATGGTAAAAATATTGGGCTTTTTACGTAAACGCGCATTGCGCCTCGTTTTATCCCGAAAATAACCTACGCCCTTTTTTGTTCCAAAAGAACGCCCAAGCGTACGCTGAACAAGCGTTCATATGTATGAACTCACGTATCATGTTTTAGTCTTTTACAATTTTACCCTTTTTATAAAATCCCATCGAATCCTCACCTCCTCTCTAAAACCTCGACGACACAGCAATAGTGATGATGACTCCATTGATGACAAGAGATAAGGAGGTGTCAGACATGAGAGAAGAAATCTCCAGATCTGAGGGAATTCAGAGATCAAAAACCCTTGGATAGAAGGGGGAGGATCCGGCCGTTCGATCTCTACGAAAATACGATCGCCATTTTTTCTAGTGAGAAGAGCTTCGAATTCGCCGGAGATTTAGTTCCTTCGTTTTCCCAGCCCGACGAATGTAGGTTTAGAGATAAAACGGCTGTTGAAGCTAAGACAACTTTTAGGGAGAAGATCCAGCCGTTCGATCTCTACAAAAATACGATTGCCATTGTTTCCGGTGAGAAGAGCTTCAAATTCGCCGAAGAATTAGTTCCTTCATTTTCCCAGTGAGCTTGGGTTTAGAGAAAGTTGTTTTGGAAATAAACTAAGAAGGGGACTTTCATATCTATTTTCCACTTACCAGGGGCAAAATCATAAAATTACAAAATGAGTTTTTGAGACGTGCATCGACGCGGCCTGTTTTACAATTGTTTGGGGCGCTAAATCGTAATTAAAAAAAAAATGACCGAAATCATATTTAAAATCATTTTGGGGCTCTTTTTCGTACTTTTCTAAAAAATATTAGGTTGTGTTTGGGATTGCTCTTTGGAGGCAAAGAGCAGCTCTTTGCTCTGACGCAGAGAACTTTAGTATGAGACTGTGTTTGGATGTAAGTGCTCTTATCTCTTTCAGAGAGTGAAAGAGCTGAATTTGATTCTCTTTAAAAGAGCAATTTAAACATGTTCTTTTAAGTGGGCTATTTTTTGCCTCCAAAGAGGAATCCCAAATACAGCCTTAGGTGTTATACATTAAGGTTTAAGACCCAAACTAGAAAAAAGTAGATGCTAAAAGACTTTAGGACTCTATATGAGAGAGAGAGAGAGAGAGCTCTTAAGTGCTTTTCTTAGGCTGTGTTTGGGCTAGCTCTTTCTAGCTCTTTTGCTCTTTGGCTTCGGTGGGGAACTACTTTTGCATTTGGTAACACCACTCCTTGCCCCATTTGTTCTACGGAGAGTTATTTTAAGTGATAAAATTGCTCTCTACCTGTGAAGAGCAGAAAGAGAGTTGCATTTGCTCTTATGAGAACTAACTCAAACATAGCCTTACTATGTTAGCTAAAGGCTACTATGTTTAAGAAAGGCTTCTGGTGTTAGGAATCTAACACCAAATGCTTACAAGAGACCAAGTTATGCCACTGTTTTACATGGATTTTGTGATGAAAAACACTCATTGGGCCACTTCCACATTACAAAAAATAAGATTATTAGCGACAATTTTTTGCAGCTAAAAACTATCACTATTAACAAAAAAATTATTAAAACTATTAGCCGCAAGGGTATTAACGGCATTATTTTTGTTAATAGTGATAGTTTATGGTTGCCGCTAATTGTCTTATTTTTTGTAGTGTCACTACAAAAAATAAGACTATTAGCGGCCAAAACTGCCCCTATTAACATAAAAACCTTGTTGTTTCAGTAACGATAGGACGAGTAGCGGCAGCCTTTTTATTAATAGCGACAACTTTGGGTGCCTTTGACACACCTTATTTTTGTAGTGTTTGTATACATCTTTGATCATTTTAAGTGCCTCAAATAATGGTTATCATGTGTTCCCCACACATCCTAAAAACTACTTGTAGTGTAGCTCTATTTGCTCGTATTGAATCTCTAAAGGCACCAATATTGAAAATTATTGACTGCTTTGAATCATATGATGGAGATTATTTTTCATCCCATTTTTTATACAATAGATCTTGAAACCATGGACGTTCCATCGTACGGTCAAATGTTGATTCCATGTGGCACACATCCCAAAAATTGATATGAGAATGACCGTCCATGTGATTCTCGAAAAACATTTTTGAATGTGTGCCAATTGAAATCAACATTTGACCGTCTGACAGTACGCCTATAGTCTCAAGATCCATTACCGTGGAGGTACATTGGGACAAAAAACGATCTCCATCACTTGATTTAAAGTATTCAATGGTTTTCGGCGCTGTCCCCTTACAAATTCGGTAGGTGCAATGAGAGCTACTTACATATGTCAGCATCGGAAGCATTAGATCATATCACTTTCAAATTTGTGCGATAAAAAAATGTGAACAACTGGCCATATTAGAGTGCATAGTTTGGAGGGTTCGATCTCCCAATGTCTGGAAATTTTGTGACATAAGTAGCTTCAAACATGAGCTACAACTTCAATGACTGCTCGAAGATGCACCACATGGCCTAAAATGGGTGCTTCTCAACTCAACCCAAAAAAAACATCCGTAATCTATAAATGTTTCTCATAGGCCATTACTCCTACCAGCCTCTATCATTAACAATGAATTTGGATGATGAAAACGTATTTATGATCTGCAATGTTTGCTTACAGGACGTCTTCTGTCTAAAGATATTCTAGCTGACTTATAAATTATGATGTTATGATGAGAGAATCATTTCAAGAAACCAATCCTCTCTCTCTCTCTCTCTCTCTCTCTCTCTCTCTCTCTCTCTCTCTCTACTGAAACACCATTTAATGCCCCTCAGAAATGCATCAGCAGTACGTATTCTCTCTCCCTTTATTTCTCTTTTCCGTTTCGGCTCTTTCTAATTTCTATCCATCCATTTTGTCTCTCCAAAGTCTAAACCTGAACACCTCTCTGTCTCTCTCTCTCTTTCTCTCTTTCTAAAAGTCTAAAACCACCTTTCTCTCTCACACGCTCTTCCTCTATCTAAAACCATGCCTCATAGGGCTTCGACTAGATGGTGTCCAACACCAGAGCAACTACTAATACTAGAAGACATTTATAGGAGAGGATTAAGGAGTCCAAATGCCTCTCAAATACAAAGAATTACTGCACACCTCTCATTCCATGGTAAGATCGAAGGGAAGAACGTGTTCTACTGGTTTCAAAACCACAAGGCCAGAGACAGGCAAAAGCTCCGAAGGTCACTAAACAAACAACAGCATGGCCAAAACACACCTCTGATTCTTCACCAGGTTGTTTATTATCATTATCATTATCATTATCATTATTATTATTATTATAAAATGGATAATGCATAGCTCACGAGCCACATGACATCTGATTGCCATTTACACCCGTCTTCTAGGGTTTCATCCTTCCCTATAAGATTTTAGAAAAAAAAAATCGATCATTTCACCTTTAAAAGCACTGGTCAAAGTTTTTGCGCTTGATCCTTGGTGCATTGAAATCTGCATCTTTGACCAAGTTGTGGATGGTCCATACACGACCCTTTTTTTACTTGCTTAGATGGATCTACTCATCCTTCGGTAATTTGTCGTGGCACCCACTCTCCTGTGTGTTGTCATGGTACCCTCTCCCATGTATGCGTGCCACTTGGAGCCCCGGACTGAAAACAATAGACCATTCAACGGAATGCTTACATAGAGCGATGCAAGCACAGTGGGTCCCAGCAATGAATGTCGGGCTAGCCACTTGCATCACCCCACGGAAGCAGTCCGATGTTGGTCTGCAATGTGAGGTCCACTCATTATAATTTTCCTATTATTATTATTAACTTTTAATAAATAGGAGAAACTGATAGTAAATAAGTGAATGTTCTTGAATGTTATAGCTATTTTGGTTTCATTTCATTCATTGTTATTGATGTATTTGGTATATTTTCATTTGACTGAAAAGTGGGTTGATCGATATATAAACTTACTTTTTTTAGGTTGTTTTTGACGTTAATGAGTCGAATTTACTTTCTTTTTTAGGGGATTTCATGCTTTGGCTGAAGGACAAACTAACATATCTTGATGTGAATGTGACTGTGTATGATCATATATTATAAGAATTTTCTGGCATTTTGAATATAATAATTATGTTTTAATCCATTATGGATTGAACAAATTATTATTTATTTATTTGTTTTATACAATTGGTAAAAATATGCATGCACAGGATAGATGAAAGCGCACTTTCTTATTTTATTTTTTCAAATGATTAAGCATTGGATTTGAAGATGTCAAAAACAAATATTTTCACTCTAATTGGGTCACTACAAAAATAAGGTGTGTAGGATAAATAAACCATCCAAGTAATTTTTTCCTACTATTTTTCCCACAAAAAATAATATTTTTTTTTAACAGCTAAACTTCTTTTTAAAGAAAAATTTGAAGATTATAGATTGGAGGATGATTGATACATTATGTTCAATCAATTCTCGCTTTCAAGGGGATCACGTAAGTAATTTGAAGGACGAAATCAAGATTAATTGTTTAATTTAATCCCATCCAATTAATCTTCATCATAATTTTTTGTATTTTGTTAAGTTAATATTAATTTTTACATTAGTATATATTGTTGTCTATTAAAATGATAGAGACCTTAATATAGCCACCTGTTTTTTAATTTAGCAGTTTCAAATATTTTTAATATATATTTTTTTATTTTTTTCCTTTCTAACAAAGGCAGCTTATGTGATATGTTGTCAATGATTGCTGAGTCATGGGTCTTGTGTTAAAATCAGATTGAAATGGTAATAAATTCATAGGATGACGTTTGTCTAAATATAATGAAAATTGATTTTTTTTTTTAAACAATAAGCACAACAGTAGCACGGATTAGATGTTTCATCAGTCCTTATGTAGGGTCAACAAAGTCCGAAAAATATCCAAAAAAAAGTTCAATTTGATAACCATGACCACTTCATCAATTCATTTTTGGTGTGAAGATTGATTTGTATGACTCGATGTGCATATGCTCTATAGCATTGCTCAAAGAGTGTAGGTTAACGGTCAGTTGCATTGTGCTATTATTCATCTCTTATTATATGGAAAATTTTGAACTTCCTCCAATTTCAGGGACCCTAACAAATGTTAAAGTCAGCTTTTGACAGGATTGATGCAGTAAAATGCTCCTCATAAGCTCTATAATTTTGTATATGCATAATCTTTCAAGCATATTCTTAAACCCTTATTTATCAAAAAAAAAAAAAAAAAACTCTCAATATACTGGCTGACATGTATTCTGAGGATGTGAGCTTTCTATTATTATTTGGGTTCATGGAACTGATCACCATTCTTCCACAGATAGCACCCCTCACAGTCCCCTCTTTTATGACATGGCGAACGTTTTATGACTAATCCAAACCATTCAAGTGACTAAGTATCATTTGAACATGCTCAATACTAATATGCCCATCAAAAGATTCAAACCATTACATTTGGGTACTTTATTTTTTAAGTTTTTTATTTAGTTTTATGAGCTGGGCTCGAACCTATGACCGTGAGGTTGCAATGTTGTCAACTTTCTGTTGTGCTAGAATCCCGAGCCTAGATTTGGCAGTTTGACATAAGGTATAGTTTCTATTTTAGGTAAGGTCCATCAAAGCTTTTATTTTGACTTTGTTGACTAAGTTCAAACGATAGGTTGCATTTTGGATGACTTGGATTGATAAAAAATGTGTGTTACCTCAACTAGCTAGTATAAAAAACAGTTTGTCGAAGTATTAATTATAATACAATACTAACATGATGATTATGATTTTTATGGGTTAGGGAGGTCTCCAAGACGCAACTCAAGAGATGAACACCGGATGCGAACCCGGTCATACGGAGACAAAAGAGATGGAGAGATCGGTATCGTACGAGCATGAATGGATGGCAATGATGGGCATAGATTTGGCACCATGTTACAAGCCTCCCAAAACCCTAGAACTATTCCCCCTCAAAAGCCCATGCCTTAAAGAAGAGAATACATTATCCATCCCCTACTAACACCCAACCTCCACCAACTTACAGTATTATCTATAATATCTATCTACCTCCCTTGCATTTTTTATTTGTTATTAATGTAGTACTACGTATGGAGTGCAACAGAACGATGGTAAAATTCAAACTCGTACCTGAATCTCTATATATTTCCAAATTTGAATTTGTTGGCCTTATTTTATTTTTTTATATTTTGAGCGTGACAAATGATTCGTCAGTAATTGCGAGTTGTAGAATCTGCATTTATAGCGTTGACTAGTCAGCAGGGTGTGGAAATCTGGTTGCTTTCCCTCCTTTATTTCTCTTATCTCGGCATAGTTAGGGTTGTCAACGGGTCGCGTCTATCTGGGCCAAATTCTAGGTCTCCCTACCCCTTTGGACATCAACCGACAAGACCCGGTGTGTTAATGGTATATGTCTTATCTGACCCAAAAAATTGGTCAAGCCCAGCCAAAATCTCTTATACCCCAAATCCTATATACATAAATCTGGTCGGATTGGGCACATATTAGGCCCAAGCTGACCCGACACAACTTTTGTGAGCCAGACCCGGAAGTCGGGTCGGGCTGTGATTGAACCTAAGGCCAGGTGTGTGCCAAGGTAGAGAGGTATGGGATTATAATTGAGAAGAAAAATACAATGTGCTTCTTATATGATCTTCTTCTATGTGAAGGCCTCCGTATCTATGGTGTAAAGCTTTCAAATGTGCGAGTAATAACATATGTCGATCATCACTAGCCCCCACTATAAGAAAATCCTAGCTGTGCACTTACCTACGGTCTAGAAGTAATCATAAGGATATAGAGAGACACATTACACGTGAGGGGGCGTGAATGATAGTCCCACAGCACCTGGGTCAGTGGCCTTAATTAGGCTATATATAAATCTGGGCAAACCTTACCTTACAAGCCTTTTTTTGTGGAGTTGAGTTAGGCTCATGGGTTTCATCATAGTATCAGAGCATGCCTTTCTTCACTCTATATCACCCAGTTCAATTGTCCACGTGATTTGGCTCAGTCCGGCCATCATATATAAGGGCGTGTTGAAATTAATTTAGTCCCACATCGGGTATCGATAGCTTTGTCTCTCCTCTTTTAACATCTTGAGCCCCTTCACTCACTACCAATTGATTTTGAGTTGGATGCACAGATTTATCAATTGCAACATTATCAATAAATCATATGGCATATGTAGTAGGCACCTTCGTTCAAAGCGATAGTTGGAGTCAAAGTCATGTCTTTTAATTACAGAATCTTATAAAAATTTAACTTTTTTGTTTCTCAAGTCGGAACAAATAAATGATTCTTCCTTAAGATACTTCTTTCATGGAATTCAAAAGAACGCAAGTCATTACCATATTGTTTTAAGGGAAGCTGTGACAGTTCGGATTTTTACACTCGGAAACTCATGCCATCAGGATCATGCTCTGAATGATCCCTGAAACAAATCAAAGAGTGTCTGTTCATTTAGCGAAAATTAGAGTAGACACTGTCCAATAGTGACAGGTCGAGTCATCATGTAAGGCTTAAAAAAATATATAACAACGCACATATGTAAATCAAAAGAAGATACATCCTCAAAAAAGAATAAAGAAGAATCACTGGTGATAGATATCCATCACCCAAAATAACGGTTCCCACTAGTGGTTCTCATAGAATGTATACAGCTATAAATAAACAACTATAGTAAATAAATACAGAAAAGTGGCCACTAGGTACACAGATAATAATCCAAAATATATATATAGGACCCAAATAAAAAATTAATACCCAAGCTATGGGTAGAACTTGTCAGCAGGGGTATTAGTATCCTCCTCTTCTACCTCAACCTCCGGCTCTGGCTGATACTTGGGATCACTCTCTGTGCCGGGAACTCTAGCCTCAAAACCTATTATGTATAAACAGGGTGAGTTAATCATCTAAGCTCAATAGAAGAAACTCACATAAGTTGCATCAAAAGTATAAAGCATGGCTTGCAGAATAGAAATGCAAATTAGATATCCATATCAGAAAATGTAGACAGAAGAGCATATGCAGACAGAAAATCAGGATGTGGAACTTTTAGTAACCAGAGCAAATATATACTTATGAGAAACAGACTTTAATTTCAAAGTCGTCAGATGCATGTATACAGTAGTTATTGACTTAAATTCTATATACTTAAATAACTCCTGTGAATATAGCACGTGGTAGCCAAATGTGTGCCGATGGATAACCCCGACCATCGTCGTTCAATGAACAATTGCAGATGATGCATCAAGTCTCTACAAAGGAGAGTAACTTGTGTCGAGGGTTTACAAATAAGATACACGGATATCTCATCGTGTCGGTCGTGTGTATCCTGCCACGTCAGGGAGATTCGTCACATGAACTTTAAATCAATACACGTAAAGACCTCAAAATCAGATGACAGAACAGATAACAAAGCTTGTATAATAGAAGAAACAGATACAGATGCTCGAAAAATCATGCAGTCGAAACTGGATATAAGTTAAGTTGAATTTCCCTTACCTCAAATCAAGTATTTCTAAGCAAATTCAAAGCTTTTTAAGATGTCCAAACCTTGACCTAAAGCATACGTATAGTATACTAAGTGTCAAAACATAAATTGATACATTGCCCAATAATATTTATTTTTTCCAGAAACTAATACAGGCAAAACAGGAGAATTCGATCGATCAATCTCCATATTTGATCGATTGGATTCACATCTGATCAATCAATTCCTCATTTGATCAATCGGGTTCACATCTGATCGATCAATTACGCATTTGATCAATCGGATGCCTCACATCTACTCATTCAGAACAGAGGACACCTAATCGATCAACTCTATGGTTGATCGATTGGATTCTCAAGTTGACCGATCAATTCCCATTATTGATTGATCAATACCAACCATTTTACCTCTCATGACAGAAGAAACCTTGATCGATCGATTCCTAAATTTGATTGATCAATTCTTATGTTTGATCGATCAGATTTCCAAAGGTCAGAATCTCAAAAAAATAGGCCTCCTGTTTTATAAGTGCTTATAAAATTCGATCGATCAAATCCCTGATTTGATCGATCAATTCCATAGTTCGATCGATCAATTCTCAATTGATCGATCAGTTCACACCTGATCGATCACTTCTTAATTTGATCGATCAGTTCCAAATTCGATCGATCAAATCACTAGTTTGAGCACATCAGCTCTAACTTCTCAAGAAAATCACTCTTCTGTTTCAAATGGGTCTTTATAAAATTTGATTGATTAACTCCCAAGTTTGATCGATCGGATTACAGATTAATCAATCAATTCTCAATTGATCAATCGGGTATGACAGTTAAGTTGTCATTAATGGGGTTCGTTGAATTCAAACCCAAATAAATCCCTAGCTTTTATGATCCATCATGAATCATTCAAGCCCTCATTAAACTCATATTTATTACATATAAATCTCCTACAAAACCCATAATAACTCACCTTTTCCGATGATTGTTTCTTGGTTCACGACATCCTAGGTCCACGAGGGTTTCGGATCCAAATCGGAGAGTTCGTCAAGGTGGGTTCTCCAATGAACTAGAGGGTGTGTCACGCGTCAACACGCAACCACATCTCGCCTTTCCCAAGCGAATTTTGACACACACATATCGATTTCTTCGTGTTCTAACTCGGGTATCAAGAACCTAAGTTTCTTCTTTCACACCTTAGCATTTCAGAACAGCAAACCTAGTCACAGATTATCAGGAACAAGAAGAAGAAGAGTGGAGTAATGAATTTTAACTCTCTTCCTTCCCTTATAAGCTAAACCAATGAAATTTCAATATTATTCTTTGTTTAAACTCCGGTGTGGAGCACATATACAAATTCTCCGACGTAGCACACCTCATCAAACGTCTTACACAACTTGAATTTACGTAAGAAGTCACACATGACTTCGCCTAACTGTGGATTAATATTATTGCTAATAATATTATTATAAAACTTTAATTTATCTCAATTTTCGTGTCAGACACGCATATCAAAGCAGTTGAATTCTGTTCAGAATTTTAGGGTCATTACAAAATGACTTCAATGAGAACCTCAAATTTTGTTTCTTTTAGCGTGGCTGCATATACAGATTCCACAGATGGAAGAAGGCAAAGATATAATTAATTATGATAGATGATGCATGATGATCAACTCCAACATGAGAGAATTTTTATGAGTTGAGATTCCTTAATTTTATTGCATTTTCTACGAAATAGGAGGGAGAATCTGATAAATCTGTATGGGACCGACACTTGCATCCAACTCAAAATTGTGGGCAGCCACTTTGTGCCTGAAAAGGTTCCCCTCCGAGCACGCTATACGTATGGGACCGACACTTGGTAATAGCCTCTTCTTAGTTTCCTACAAACAAAGTCATCCAATCACACAATTCTACAGCGGGCTCTGATCTTGATCTATTTGTAGATGGAAACATTTCATATTTCATATTTAATATTAAGAATTGGATGGCTTAGATGTATAAGATCATTCCATAAAATAATAATAATAATTATTATTATTTTATTTTTTTTGAGAAACATAAAATAATAATAATAATAATAATAAATAAATAAATAATAACTTGAGCTGCCACCAATCCTTAGTACCATTCCATGTGGATGAGGACCATGCCTCAAGAACCGGAGGTTCTGACTTCGAATCTCATCCCTTGTTACTCGCTCGAATGGATTTATCTCTACTGATTGATACATGTGATGTGTTGGTGTTGCACGTAACCAGGTACTTAGTCGGGTGTTCTACGAGGCCGGGTACCCGTTATATAAAAAAAGAAAGGGGCATTTTAGAAAACAATGTCTCAAAAACAAACTTTTTAGCAAAAAAGACTCGACTTCAAATGTTTTAGAAAAACGGTGCTTTTACAGATTTTGGAACTTCAGAAAACCGTGAAAGCACTTTTTTGTAAAGCGCTTGAAGTTGGATCTTTTTTGCTAAAAAGCTTGTTTTTGAGGCATGTATCTCTAATTATCCCAAAAAGGGCGCATGACCTTGATTGATGCACATAAGATGTGGGAGGTAGAGACCCCAAAATAGGGTTGTCAGTGGGCTGGGACAGGGTCTGTCCCAACTTGACTCATTAAAGTGACAAAGCTGAACCGAAGCCCGATCTTAAGCCCTAGTGGGTTGGAACTAACCAAGAAGGGAATTGGTGAAATACCCACCAAGGGGTTGTCACAACGGTCTGGCGACTTGGGTTTGCTCCCCAACGTAAGTTTTAAAACCGACTCCCCTCCACGAGAACGGGTGTACTGAGGAAAGGTGGGGGCGCTGCACCCCCAGTAAGGATTAGTCCAAGCGCAAGCCTGGAAACCCAACGTTATAAAAAAATTAAAAAGAGGGGGGTGGTGGAATTGGAAGCTACTCATCGAAGATTCAAAAGGAGGGAATTATAATGAGTGTAGTGTTGTTAGATTGCTTACTCCTAACACTCTCAAAAATAGAATACCAAAATACCAACCATTTGCCAAAGACAGCATGAGGTGTTTAATTTAGATTGCAGAGTTTAGGCAAATGCCAAAATTTAGAATTTGGTTAGCTTTGTATAGTAGGGAGAAGCCCTGGTATACTTAATGCAATTTTTTCCTTTTCCGGTTTCCTTAACAAAACGATCACTTCATTTTGACACAGAAGAAAAATGTTAGTGGGCTTTCTTACTAAACCTTCCCCTGGGAGGGGTTGGTATACTCTTAATGTCTAAAAAAAAAAAAAAAAAACCAAATCTATACTCGGATCAGCCTACTACCCAACACGCCCAACCCAATTATTAACCTAGGTCGGGCCACATAAACTTGACTTGTAAGGTTGGGCTGGCCATCAAGTATCTGACTCAACCCAGGGCCGGCCCTGGGCCAAGGCCCAAGAGGCGGCGGCCTCGGGCCCCCAAATATTTGGGGGCCCCATATTTTGAAAGTCTTTAACTATGTAGTTGCTTAATATAATTTTTAATGTATAAAAATATTGAATCAATTTAATTATTTAGTTGGTTAAGTGATTAGTGATGTTATACTTAGTCTCATATTTGTATTTTTTTTTTAATGGGTCATAGATCGGGTCTTGGTCGGGTCAGTCCAATAAATTCTATTGCCCAATTTTAATCGTATCAGATTTGTTTGACCAAATCCTTTATATATAGGGTACCTCTAAACGCGCTAGCGCGTTCTCCGGAAGCGCCCACGTCCTCGATCCCTTGAAAATCATTGATTCCTTCGAATGAGATGATGGAGATTAATTTTCATACCTATCTTTTACAAAATAGATCTACAGATCACGACCCACCTATCAGATGATCAATTTTTTGTTTCATGTGTCACAAATCCCCCAAAAAATGTCTTTGAATCATATGGCACACGTCACGCTCAAATGTGATTTTATGACAATTTTTTGGCATCTCTGACACGTTGAATCACAAACTGATTGTTTGATAGGTGCACCATGATCTTAATATCTATTGAGTGAAAGATGTGGTTGAAAAGGATTTCCGTCATATGATTCGAATGATTCAATAGTTTTCAACGGGTATGGGATGTGGGTGCGTTTAGGGGTACCCTTAAATATATATAAGTACCTTTAAATCCACCCACCAAATCTTTGAGTTCACCCATGTTGAAATGCATTGATTCCGTTGAATCAGATGATGGAAATCGTTTATCCTCTCAATATTTCACACGATAGATCTTGAGATCATGGGCGCACAATCAAATGGTCAGTGTTTTATTCCACGTGATACACATCTTAGAAAAGTGATCTTAACATCACGTGCACGCACAAAATTGATGTTAAGGTCATTTTTTTGTATGTGTACCACATGAAATAAAAAATCGATTGTCTGATGGTACAGCTATGATCTCAAGATTCATCGAGTGAATGATTGGGACAATAAACAATCTCCACTGTCCGATTCAATGCAATCAATGTATTTTAGCGTGAGTGAACTCAAAGATTCAGTGGATGGATTTAAAGGTACTCTCTCTCTCTCTCTCTCTCTCTCTCTCTCTCTCTCTCTCTCTCTCTCTCTATATATATATATATATATATATATATATATATATATATATATATACAAAATTTTCTTATTAAATGAACCTAACTTAAAATAGTGATTTCAGGCACGTTACAGTTCCATTTTTAACGAATGACCTATCAATTTTGATCTACTCGATGAGACTTATCCATTGAACATATTTTTAAAACTTTTGAGACTATTAAAATACTAAAAATTGGCAATGAAAAATTCAATAAGAGTTAAAGAAATAAAAAAATACTAAAATGTTATTGGTTGGGTTACTTGATCCGTCGGATACGTTCTACTATTTAACTTTTCTCATTTTGTGTTGCATTTTTCTTTAATATATATATTTTTTAATTTGTTATTTGCATTTTCAAATTATAATCAACAGAAGAAAATATTAGAATATTTATAATCTAAATGCAATGAGTATTGTTTTATTTATATATAAAAAAAAAATTGTAATAATTTTTATTTTTTTAAATTAATATAAAATAGAGGCCCCATTTTAAAAACTTGCCTTTGGTGCCCGATACGTCGGAGCCGGCCCTGCTTTGCAGAGCTAATGGTCAAAACATTTTTGGATGAGATATAAAAAAGGTAAAAACGGGGTTTGTGTATCACAAGGCTCTTAGAACCTTTATGGCTCCTTGCATTCAGTCAGTCACCTGTCATTCTGTCAACGTATGACCCATTGACTGTGTCCAATACAAAGGAAATTATAAGGGTGTTTGAACTCTTTCCTTCTTTTTATCACTTAGAAGTCAGAACATGCTAGGTCAGAGTTACTATTTGCAACGGAAGATTAAGGTTTTGCTAAAGGGGTTTTCAACATCAAAAGCAGTTGACTGCCTCTTGAATGGAGATCATTTTTCATCTCAATCTTCTACACGACTGATTTCTTGATTGGCTCACTTTTCATTCGGTCAAATATTGATTCCAAATGTGTACCATATAGAATCAACGTCTGATTGACCGTTTGATATGTGAGCAATGATCTAAAAGATTAGTTGTTAGAATATAGGGCCGAAAAATGATTGCCACATGATTCAAGGCCGTCAACTATTTTCATGTCCGAAAACTCTGATTGCAAACACCAAATCTTCAGTTGTAAATATCGGTACTCATTACATAATTCTACCTCTTATGCAATAAGAGTACACGGGTATGTGCAACCAAATTTACGTTAAGGGCAATCGTGGGTAGAACCGTTGATTGCCTTGAATTTTGTCCTAATCTTTCACAAAATAGATTTTGGCCCACCTATTAGAGGATCGGATGCTGATTCCAAGTGGTACAGATCTACAAAAGCGATTGTTATCATGGCTTGCCATGAGAAGGGGCTCTTGAGTCACTTTTGGGATGTGTCCCACATGGAATCAACACTTGTTTGATAAGTGATTCATGATCTCAAGATCTATTGTGTGAAAAATTGGGTTAAAAAATTATCTCCATCATTTGATTCAAGGCAATCAACGGCTCTCAAGGTGAAAAACCTAGTTGCCCTTAATGATTATTTGGCTGCAAATACTGTATCCATGCAATAAGTGCTCTGCCACTTATTAGCATAGTGGTGAAATATAAGCCTATGAGAATTGGACCACACCAATTGTCACTAGGGCTCTGTTCTCATGTGTTGTGCACAGTTTGATCGGTAGATGATGGGATGTATGACCCTATCTCATGATAAGTGATCATAGTTCATACAGTGGGCCCATATCCCTTGGACATCCCAATGGCCTTTTGAAGAGGGTACAGGTATTTGCAATTGAAGATACAGTTTTGGCACCCAGTGTTTTTGTACACGTGAAAATCGTTGACTACTTTGAATCAGATGATGGAATTTTTTTTTTCATCCCAAATCTTCCACACAACTGATTTTTAGATCATGCCTCGCATGTCAAACAGTCATATGTTGATTCCACGTGGCACACTATCCAAAAATGACCTAAGAACCCCTTCTCATGATACACCCATGATTCAAGTCATATTTGGAGAAGTATATCAAGTGGAATCAACATATAATCATCTAATATGTGATCCATGAACTAAAGATTAGTTGTGTGTGAAGATTGGGAAGAAAAATAATCTTCATCACCTAATTCAAGGCTGCCAATAATTTTCACGTATAAAAATGCTAATTGCAGAGACCGAATCTTTGATTGCAAATATCGATAACTTTTGAAGGTCAAAGGGTCACAGATTACTGTGCAAAAGATTTAGGTCTTTCATCTTTTCATTAATTTGTGCCTTCCCATTTAGAAATTCCATAGCACCCTTTTGGCTTTTGGCCACTTTGTTACATGTGGCCCTGTGGTATTGAGTGAGTGTTGACACGAATGAAAGGACCATTGCTTAGGTGGAGAAGAAAGGCATGAATTACTCAATACCAAGGGAAGTTGACTTCAATATGATTTCTCATGAAAATGAGACTCCTGTGGAGGGACAAATATTTGATTTCTTAATATCCTCATATAAATATTTGATTTCTTAATATCCTCAGATATATATATATATATATTCTTAAAAAAAAAATTTCTTGCATATATAATGTGTTATTTTATTTTATTTTTAAGGTAAGCTTGGAATGAACTTAAATCCTCAAAATTGCGACGTCCCAGTCGCCATTCCAAATGAGCTGGAGGTCGAACCCCTACTTCTAGAATTCATTATTAGTAACTAATAAATAAATAAATAATAGATCCTAACTTTTTTTTTTTACTTTTAATACGGCCATTCAGCATACACAGTCTCAAGAATAGAGGAATAAGCACACATATACATGTGATAATAGAGGAACAGCATGAGGGAGCACCAATTATAGTGGTGAGGGTTAACTAACAGAACCCAATGTATGCCTTATGATGACAAAGGTTAGAAACAATATGGAGGAAAAGAATATAACCCACAACCTACTCCCTCACATTGGAGGGATCGTATCAATTGGGCTAATGAGGTTTTTTGTTAAATCAAACAAGAATTATATCTTCGATTTAAGGGCATACCTCTAGAAAAAAAACAAAAAAAAACATAACCATCCAAGTGTGTGGTCTCATCAAAAGCAAGATATCGTACATTGAGCATATAGCACACAAATCTTATATCCAAGGACTCAAAATCAGTTTCGGTATCGGGTATCGGTCCATGGAGGGTTAATATGAATCGGCTTTTAAAAAAAACAAAAAAAACACGTCTCAGCTCAAACTGATACAGATATGGATACCAAGTTGGAGGACCGATACGTATCGGTTTGCCGAAAAACTCATACATATCGTCGATACATAAATTAGGTATATACATCTTCAAGTTTGGTTTACTTAGTGTATGTTGTCACAAATTCTTTAAATTAATCAAATTTTTACAAAAAATTTTTGAGTAAGTAGTTTACCAAATTTTTTGGTTCTTTATCGGGAGGGATGATTGGCCACTCTGTCTAGATCGGAAATAGTGGGAGTATGAGTTTGTACCCGTGTCATTAATTGTATCTCGCTCCCTGCTTGTGCCCAAAAATGCCATTTTCGTCCCAAGTTAAAGATATGACTTGAGTAAGGAATTAGGATCATTTGACCCTATCACTACTTATTTTTTTGAATATTTTGAATTTCTATTCTTGTGATACATGCTTTCATCACGTTTTATCATGCTTTTATTTTTATGATTATGAATGGGAGGGGAATGGTCAGGTCCTACTAGGCAGAATCGGAGTTCCAGTCCTACCCAATCCGCTGCCTTTCGAAATAGAACCTTAACTTTTTTGGTTTTTATTTTTTATACCAAGACGTGTGGTCAAGATTCTTCTATTTCCAAAGGCAGCGGATGAGATAGGACTTGGAAATCTAATTCTACTTGATAGGATCTGACCATTGCCCATGAATGGAATGTGAATTTTGTAATGCATCTATTTTATTGTTTTAAAAAATTATTTTTGAAACTTTAAATAGGTTATTGTAAGTTTTCTGTTATTTTCTTTCTAAACGTTGAACTTAATTACCGATTATTTCTGAATTTATCTGAATTAAATCGGACTGACTTGCCCTATGTATAGCAGCTGCCTTCCACCTATGCTTATAGAGCACCTTTTGTACCCAAGTGGACACCAACTTGCCTGTCCCTCTGCATTGTAAAGGGTATCAGTATTTGCAGCCGAAGATCCGGTCTCAAATAAGTTTTCTACAGTCACGGGTATCTGCCAGTAAAATCGGTCAGTACCTTGAATCGAGTGATGGAGATTGTTTTTTATTCCAATCTTTCATACAATAGAACTTGAGATCATGGCCCACCTATCACACAGTCAAATGTTGATTTCACGTGGCACGTATGTCATGTGAAATCAACATCTAAGTGTCCGATAGGTGGGCCATAATCTCAAAATTTACTGTATGAAAAATTAGGATGAAAAAAATAATCTCCATATTCAAAGCATTAACAATTGGCAACCTCTGACTGCAAAAATAGAATCTTAGGCTGGAAATAGGGGTACCCAAATGTAAAGATACCAACATAATCTGCATCATAATTTGGAATGGCACGGCAGCTTTTTCAAAGTGCATGGAATAGTCACCAAATCGAACATATGATTTGTTTCTATGTTGACCTCTCATCTTCGGTTGGGTAGCCACTCAAAAAGTGTGACCTCTCGACAGTACCTAGGTGGGTGGGTCATGACCCAACCCAACTGGATTGGCTCCTCATACCTCTTACTTGGTTACCAACCAACCGATGAACGAAACGTTGATCTCGAAACCCTAGCCAGTGTCCTTTTCCACATTGTCACCCCCTTTCATTCAGAAGCCATATATACCTTTTGAATCAATATAGATTATAGAAGATTCTCATGGCATACCGAAACATATGACCTACCAATGAGTTGTTATTAGGTGCTCCTCATCAATATTGTACAAGTGGCATCGATCGATGGTCAGCGTCTATCCATCAGATCTCATCTGCTCTTGATCGCATGGTTTAGAATTATCCAACGGCGAGAGTTTGTGCGCAGAGTCTTATATACATGATGGCCTGCCATGTCTTTCATGTGTACAACATTGATGGCCCGATCACCACTGTTGGTGTTCACTATCAAGTACCGAATTTCAACTCCATTACCATGGATTCATCACCGTAATGAAAGACAAGTACCTAACTTCGATGATTAGATTAGAGTGTTGCAATGATGTAGATGAAGAAGAATATAACCCATCTCTACAAAAATGTATCATTTACATGTCTAGGCCACGTTACAACTTCAATGGAAGTTTTCATTACTTATTACTTATTAGGGAACCTCTATATGCACCAATCAAAACCTTAAAACCACCCACCTAGCCCCACCTGCGGATGATTTGATAGGTGGGGGCAAGTGGGTACTTTTAGAGTTTTGTCTTGGTGGGTGCAAATAAAGCTACCCTAATTATTATTATTATATCATATCTTTCTCTAAAATGATTGGAGACATTAGTCTGTCACATGCCTAAGCATTAATTTATATGAAGTACTGTTTCTTTTGCTCTATTTAACAAGCTGACCCCGTGTAAAAAGGTCATGGCGAGTGGTCCACCACTTCTCTCTCTCTCAAAGAGTAGTGAGTGGGTCTCCTTTTTCCTTACTCAGTTACAAGTTGGGCGTGAAAAGTGCAACCCACGTAACAATAGGTTCAACCCTATGCCTACAATGAAGTTTGGTAGCTCAAAGAAAACTAAATATTAACATCATAAGACTCGGCCCTTTTTACACTGAACACCTTGGGCATATACACCTGAATCTATGTCAAAAATATAGTTGGGGATTAGGGCTCGGACCATTTATAATGTGTCCACATGGCACACGTGGTCTTCCACCAAAACTTTCCATGAAAAGGGTTCAGCCCAAAGATATATATGATGGCTAGATGATCCAAACCATCCAATCAAAGGACATTTTTGCGAGGTTCCTTAATCTGTGTATTTGGCCAAGTATTATGCTTTGTGAGGTTCCTTAATCTGTGTGTTTGGCCAAGGATCATGCATTCCATGGCTTCTTGCCTAGGTTGCAATTGAACCGGCCCTAGCCTGAGCTTGGGTCAACTCTAACTCAACTTTACCTTATACGAGTCGAGCTGGAATTTGATTTTAAGCCCTTCGAGTCTGAAAAATCTCAGCTCTAGCTCAACTCTATCGAGCTCGAGTCAAGCTTCGAGCTAAATACGTTTGATTATTAAAAATATTTCTAATGTTATTTTAAACATATATTATCTTCTTTTTCTAATAGATGAAAGCTTTAATAAATGAAAGAGCTAATATCATTTAATCCCTTAGTCATTTTGGATTTAACGGATCGATTGGAGAAAACAATATTAAAATTTTGAAATGTAAAAAGGTGTTTAAATTTAATGTGTTAAATATTGATTAAGAGCATAGGTGTTGATTGATTGGTCAATTGTCATGCTAATGGTTGTTTATTAAGACGAGTGAAAAAGAACCAAAGAACTTCAATAGTTGCACACACACACACAAAATCAGAGAGAGAGAGAGAGAGAGAGCAAACTTCAATGGAAGATCATAAGGATTATATGTTGATTACATATTTATCCATCATAACATTAGATAAATCTTATTATAAGACGAGGAGAAAAGTTTAAAAAAATATATCAAAATTATATATAATATATTTTATTATATATAAAAGAGCATAGATGTTGGTCATAGGTGTTGATTGGTTGGTCAATTGTTGTGCTAATGATTGTTCATTCAGACGAGTGAAAAAGAACCAAAGAACTTTAATTGTTGCACACACAAAATCAGCGAGAGAGAGCAAACTTCAATGGAGGATTATAAGGATTATATGTTAATTACATATTTATCCATCATAAAGTAACCATTAGATGAATCTTATTATAAGACGAGGAAACAAGTAAAAAAATAAATAATCAAAATTATATATAATATATTTTATTATATATAAAAGTATTATATACTATTAATCAAGTAGAACCAAGTCGAGTTAAGCTTTACAAGCTCAGCTTTAGCTCAGCTCTACTTCAGTCAAGCTTTAAATAAAAAGCTCAGTCATGGCTCGCAAGCCGAGCTTAAAAGAGCAATAGCTCTCATTTTTAGGTCCAACCGACTAGCCAAGCCGAGCTGTCTAACTTGCTCGGCTCTGTTGCAGCCCTACTGATGCCTATATAGTTTGCCATAGATGACACAAGCTGATTTTTAACTCGTATATATATATATATATATATATATATATATATATATATATATATATATATATAGGGCTGTCAACAGGTCGAGTTGGTTCAAGCCAAAATTTTGACTGCCCAATGAGAAAATGGCATATGTCTGACTCGACTAGAACAGTCCAGAAAACCCGATCTGACCCAGTGAAAACCCCCTATTTATAATGTTTATATATATAAAACATTGGGCAACCTAACCTGGCCCAAGGTCAGGTCAGATGTGAGATGTCTCAAGCCCCACCCGGTATAATTCCAGGTCGGATCAGGTATTAGGTCGACCAGACCTGTTGACAGCCCTATATCGATAATACCCTGTCTATTTGTTATCGCATAATATTTTTGTGCCTTCACTTTTTGGGCCTACCAATTTAGGATTGCTCCATAGACGGTAAGATATACCTAATATACATTTCATAGAGAGGTTATCTCCCTGATTCATTTTCCTGGTCTTGTAAGTTGTAATCTTTTATTTAAAGAGCCACAACTCTAGCAACATACAAAATGAAAGGTCTTCTAGTTCTTCTCTATTGATCTTCTCTCAAACTTCGATGGCATTACAACAGTTGTAAGGATTTTTTTTTTATTTTTTTTTCGATCAATAGTTTTAAGGATATGCTGATCGATGCTTTCTTTCACCAACACCATTCTGTTGCATGTGTTAGATAAATTATAATGAAAACTGAAAAATTGATAAAAACGTCACAAGGGAGATTGGATTGATCAAGGCCCATAGTCCCTATCTTTAAGACGTTCCCTACTCGGGTTTGCACTCATGTGGAAACACCCTGTAAGGCGCCTAATTTGAAGGTCATGATCCAAAGGATTTTTTAGATCATGCTTTGAATTCATTCCGTTGAGCTTTCGTATAAGATATGAGACGGATCGATTTGTACATCAAGTTTATTGCACTCAAAAATATTGGAAGATGAGCATATAAGAGGTAATCCATTGAGTTTCCATCCATACCGGAATGAATTTAAAATTAGCATTCTCGAGCTTTAATATTGTTCCCCATTTCTTTAATATATGCGGCTCCCCTATATATAAATGGGCAATGGTATGGGCAATGGTCAGGTCCAACTAGGTTGAGCGGGATTTGAAGTTCAACCACATTTGCAGCCCTTAGATATGGGAGAATCTTGACTTTTCATATGGCTTTTACTTTTTATCGGATGACATGCAGTCAAGATTCTCATATTTCCGAGGGTTGCAAATGTGGTGGAACTTGAAATCCGGTTAGACCTGACCATTGTTGTACTAAATACACCCTCAAATCAATGTACTGTCAAATGTCCCATGTCCGATCACATTAACTCATATCAAGTCATATCAGCCCATATGTAGTCATATCTATTTGATATGTATTCATATCTTTTTTATATGAACGGGGAGACGATACAAAAAATGCCTTTTGTATAATTTTAGATTATTTATATATTTTTTAATATTTTAGAAATTGGTCGGTTTAAAATAGAGTATAATATTGGATACATGATAATGAGTGCCTTTAAATACACTCACCGAATCTTGAAGTTCACCAATGTAGACACGTGGAAGGAAAAAAAAAAAAAGGGTCTCTTGTGGGTGCCTTCAAAGATTCCATGGGTGATGGGTTGAGCACACGCTTATGTGGGTGCTTTTCTTCATCTTCTTCCTCCTCCATCATTATGACGAATTGCAATGGCATCGATGACAACGCCCATTGATAACACGGTGTAGGCCGATGCCTACGCCAATGATGCCGAGGAAAGAGCCCCAAAACCCAAACCCTTTTAATTTCAAAACCACTTTCTTAAAACCCACTTCTTCTCCTTCCTCCAGAATGAGAACCACGAAATCCATTGGAATGAAATCCAAACCCTTTGAATCATACCTATGTTCTTCTACTAAAATCAAACTCATGAAACCTATTGAAATGAGACCCATAAAACCCACTTCTTCTAGAATAAAACTCACTTTTTCTTCTTATTATTATTCTTCTTCTTCTTCTAGAATGAATCCATTAAACTCATGAAACCCTAAAAAAATAAGACTATTATTGGCAATCTTTTACAACAAAAAACTTCCGCTAAACTGCCACTATTAACAAAGAAACTATTAAAAACTATTAAAACTTTTAGCGGCAAGAATATTAGCGGTAATTTTTTGTTAATAGCGACAATTTTTTTGCTGCCGCTAATTATCTTATTTTTTGTAGTGTCATCATCATCTTCTTCTTCTAGAATAAAACTCTCTTGAAACTAATAAAAAAAATTTGAACTAAAAAAAAAAAAGTCACTACATGCATGATGGTAGATGCCCATTGTAAGTGGTTTAAAGCTAACAATTGACACTTTCTGTCAAAATTTTAAACGGGGAAGGGATGCCCACCGTTAATTTTAAATTACAAATGGTGGCCACCCACCGTCATACTTATAGGCCCTTCTTCTTCTTCTTTTACTTACTCTTAGGGTTTCAAGAGGGCTTCATGGTCTTCTTGCTTATTATTATTAGGGCTTTAAAGAGTGTTTCATAGATTTAAGAGGGTTTCATGGGTTCCATAAATTTATCAAATACACTATTTTGTGACCTTTATCTTCTTTTTTCTAGGGTTTCATGACTTCTTCTTAGGGTCTCAACAAGGTTTGTAACTTTCTTCCTCCTCAACATCACTAGCGTGGGCACCAGTGTCTCCGGTGTAGGCATCAACGTCGCCGACATCATCGTCAGCATTATCGATGTCATCATTGACACCACTGTGTCTCGCTTAAGAAAAAGACCACCACCGCAGCTCCCACTTAAGTGGGTGAACATCAAGAGTTGGTAGGTGTATTTAAAGATACCCCACGATAATAGGAAGTTTTAGCTGAACTGGACTCGGCTACATTCGTTTTAAGCTATTATACGGCTTTGAAAAGTAATATGTATAAGAGGGATTATTCACACTCGTTCTTTCACAGAAAAAAAATCATTGATTGCCTTGAATCAGATAATGGAGATCGTTTTTCTTCCTACTCTTCCACACTAAAGGTCTTGAAATCATGGAGCATCTATTAGACGGCAAGATCTTGATTCCACATGGCACACATCGCTAAAAGTGACCGTGATTATGGGCGTACGTATTAGATGCTCACTTCTAGGGATATGTGCCATGTGGAATTAACATGTGGCCGTCTGATAAGTGAGCCATGATCTCTTGATCTATTATATGAAAGATTGGGATGGAAATCGATCTCTATCTTTTCATTCAAGGCAATCGGGGGTTTGTTCTTCACAGGTTTAACGGGTGCAAATATCGTCGCCCTTTAAATCCCTTTTCCATAGAATAGAACAGTTTAGCAAGGAAGCTTGAAAGAATCATCCGTGGCTTCACAGATTGTCAGTGAATATATGTGATTCGAATCTCGTTAGCTCTGGAATTTTATCGTGGTTCGGAGCTGAAAAAAACAAGATTTCTGTGCTATATCTGTGTCACTGGGCCCCACCCGCAGAAAGCGTCTCTCTCTCAGACACACACACTAAAACCAAGTGTGGTCGACTCATCCACGATCTTTCCCTAGTAGGCCCATCTTAAACCATTAGATAACGCACTTTTTGAACCCCATCATAATATACCAATCTCATCACTCAAAACATCTACGGCCTAGATTAGCCTAAGCATCATCTCCCAAATCGCTACTCTGAGACACAAGTCAACTGCGTCTCTACAATGACGTCACTGTCCGCGTCAGCATCCAGCTGGCGATCTTTTTTGGCCGAGCCTAATAAAAAGAGCCCTCGCGGGAAGCCCTCGTGCTCCAACAAAACCACCCGCCATGTACGAGTTCGGTGAACCGTTCGTCGCCGGCAGCGATTTCCTCCACTACGCGCCGGAATCTGACCCATCGTTTCCGGGATTATTTCCGTCGGCGTTGCCTTTTCCGGCCAACGGGTACGAGACCGTTCGCGACGCACTCGCTGTGCTTAAATCAGAAAGCGTCGGAATCGGCGATTTCGGCTCTCTATCGCCGTCTGGTCCCGCTGATTATTATGCTCAACGACCGTACGCCATGCAGAGGAGCGTGAGCAGCCACTCGCTTCTTCAGAAAGACGTGTACGTGCCCGTTTTCTCGTCTCACGAGATTTTGGGCCCTCAAAATGGCCCAATGAGAAGGGTTTTAAGCGCCGGTGATATACAGGTATAAATATATTGTACATATACCGGCCAGCTTCTTTGGGAAATGACCGGAATAACCTCAAGCATTTTGTTATTGTCTTTCACTTGTTTTTTTTTTTTTTTTGAAATGATCTTTCACTTGTTTTAAGATAAAGGCCATAAGGCTCTTATTGCTCTGCTCTCCGTAGAGCATTGGTATGTTTTACGTTTATTTTAAATTTTGTTTGTGAGGATTTGATCTGCTGGAAATCTTATACATACAAGGAAATTTGTTAAAACTGCCAATGCAAATGCTGATGGACTGAACGAATAACGATAGACGAATCATTGCAACTTTTGGATGATCATAGACCATCTGATCGTATTGACTTGTTTACAAGTTAGACTAACTCATTTGTAAATTGGCATGGGCAGACACCACCCATTATTATAGACAAACTCATTTGTAAATTGGCTGGTGTCAAGCTGGGTTTAACTTAAATTACTAGTAGAAGATGAGGTATTTTTGTGTGTGTTGTATCAGCGGCTGCAGCTTAGCCATAGATCAGAAAGCCCATCAACACATGAGAATTGTAGCCTCGAAGGAGTGACGAAGGTGGGTCGTTACAGTGCGGAAGAGCGGCGCGAAAGGATTGAGAGATACAGGAGTAAGAGGAACTTAAGGAACTTTCATAAGAAGATCAAGGTATATATGCTTTGAAAACGGCCATTAGAGGAATCTTAAGTACCATCACTCTTCATGTAGTAATAATAGTTTATGTAACCTTCATGAATCTAGCCTTATTCATGGTCAGGTTCATTGTCATCTTAGTACCGGCAAAAGGTAGCTAAAAGCCAGTTTCAAAAGTTTAGCATTAGTAGTTGGATGTCTTCGTATCGCCAGAACAAATTAATATGTATCGTTTTTTTTTTGTCCAACGTTTTTAAACGGTGCTATAAAGGTCGTAAAGGCTGTTTACCGTTACCATTATAACCCGTTATAACGAGCTATAACGGCTGGCTTTACAAGTTTTTTACTTTCTATTTTCTAATTTTCTTTCTAAAATGTTATAAAGGCATTATAACATTTAGGAAATTGTAGTAATCGTTAGCTCCAGCCCCGTGCGATTAGAAAACTTTATAACGGCCGTTATAGAAAGCATGAGTCCAATACAAACTAATACATCTCTTATCGTTGCACTCCGATATTGAGAGTTATCGGTGCTCCTAGAGACTTTGAACTATAAAGAAATAAAATAAAGGATCTTAGAAAAATGTTTCTCTAATTTTTAGGTTATTACACCCAGTCACTGAGTAAGTGATCATCAATGGTTTTTAGTCAGGGAACTTTTAGGCTTAAGCTTAGTTTTGGTTATGAATCTTTCCATGAATTACGTAATCTCATAAAGTAAAGTGAATGAAATGTATGAAGCTCTATTCAATGGCTATTTTTTATTCATTGGGGCTACTATAGCTAAAAGATGAGGGAGGTTTAAAAATAAGAACTTCAATTTATTTTTAAAGTAAAAAACCAGAAGCCTTAGTTTAAGGGGTTGGATCTGTTGCTTAAATAGAAAGTGCATGATTACCCCAGGAAGTCACATATTCAATTCCAGCTTATCTCTAATTAATAAATAAATGAATAAAATTGGAAGCTTGGAGTTAGGCCTATAATGATGCGACTTTAAGTCCGACTTTCAATCTTAATTTACCTATAAAAATAAAATAAAACTCAGAAGCTATTAAACACTTTTTGAGGCTAGACTACAAAAAAAAAAAAAAAAACTATTAGCAGTGCCGCTACTAGTCCTAACATGAATAATCAGAAATTATGTACCCATAAAAGGTCATAACCATTGTCTTCTTTCCACTAGTATGCATGCAGAAAGACGTTAGCTGATAGCCGACCACGTGTGAGAGGCCGGTTCGCGAGGAATGAAGAGATAGGTGAGAACTCTCAAGTACAATGGAGTCAAATGGCGGACGAAGAAGAAGACGATATTTGGATCAATGTCCTTGATGAGTTCTCCATGAATCTAATACCTTAAGAAAAGGGGAGACTACCATGTAAGGTTTATTTATTGTAACAAAATGTATGTTCTATTATTTGTGATTTGTGGGTTACTAAAGATGCAGTTAGGAGACATAGGGACTCAAATTTCATGATGTAAATATGCACTAGTTAGTTTAGTGGGGTAAGGTGGGACTCTGGAAATTAGCTCAGAACTCAGTCTCGGATGTTGACTCGTCCGAGCTTACTCAAGTTGGAAGGGGAGAGGACCTAACCCTTTGTAAAGTTTGGAATGTGTGAATTAACATCTTATTTATTATCTAATTTCGCGTTCCTAAAGATTGTTCATTGGTATAAGGTACTTGAGCGGCCTCTTGTAGAAAATTTAAAATAAAGAGGAAAATGAGAGGAAGATTAAAAAGAGAAGAGATGTTACAGGGGGAGGCTTCATTGTAAAAATCTTAACTTATCTCATCAATCAACATTAAAGATTGGCTATTACTTCCATGAATCTAAAACGGACAGCCTTAGTTATTATTGTGCTGATAGTTTTGATGGCGCTAATTAAAAGTGAACTTTCACTGATTTGCAAGCTCATAAGCACTAGCGCTGCTCGCACAGCTTGACAATGTGGATAGAAGGAGATTGACCCGAGTGCCACCATTGGCACTCTGGTCAGGTACCTAATACCTACTCCAATAAAAAAAAAAAAAAAGGGTTTCTTTTTATAGCCCTCCTATAGTTTTCTTTATTCTCCCATTGCAACCCCTCAATGCTTTAGTTTTTTCTCATCTTTTTCAAATCTTGTAGGGCTAGATATAGGCTTTTGGCAGTTATTTTCATACTCCTCTCGTCATACACATAGCATTCGATTTGGACCGTACATAATCATTTGTCCAACTTAGAGAGGTTAGCTCAAAAATAAAAGGGTACCTCTATTTCAGTAATTTGGTAGGAAGAGTACAGAACTACAGGGACGGTGGGGAAGGGTGCAAACCCAAGCCAGATGACTGCCAAAGTTTGGGTGCTACTGACTCGAGCGCAAGGTCAATCCATCATCTTCCAAACTTATTTTTCCTATAAAAAGAATGCATTGACTCTTAATACTTACCATATAAGTAAATTTGTGGTATCTAATCGACCAACCGGAATCGCCTCGGTTGACCTGGTATCTGATCGTCCAAACCTATACCGCCTCAGTCGACCATGATATCGGATTGGGCAACTCGATATTACGTCATTCATCCATCAATGGGATATTCCATGAATGCGATAAGAAGTTTTATCAATCCTTCAGCTTGGTCGGACACTATATTGCCCTCTAGGCTTGATCGATATTGTATGGTGTCATGTGGCGCACTAGTATTAATCGCTTTCCGTGGTTTTTTTATCAAACACAACTAAATCAGTTTTTAAAGCTTTTGTGGCATTTTAGTCATTTGCCTAACAGGAAAAGTAGCTTAGGGGATTGGGCATCTAGCACAAGGGAAAGTTAGACAACATTTTATTTTTCTTGGATAACTTAAGGTATCTCAAGCTTACTCTTCGATTATTATAACGCTTGATATGATATATTTGAGCATCTATCTCAAAATCAATTGACTAAGAATGGAGAGGTAAGGGAAGAGACGAGGCTATAATTTAACATGATTTCTTCCGGTATTATTAACTTTTACTCGATGTTTGCCGATAAAAAAGAACTTTAGCATGGATCAAGAATCAAAATTTCGAGCATCATTTCAGTTTCGGAGGGGGCTGAAACCGAAATTTCGCCAAAAATTTGGGTCTCATACAAAAATGACAGAAATTTCGGTCCAAATTATCCTATCGGTGGGACCGAAACCAATAATTTCAGCCAAAATTTCGGTCGTTTCGGCCTAAATTTTGATCCTTGGCATGGATAGAAAATAATGGCAAGAGTTTAGCCTGGAAAGAACAGATGGGGATATTTCAAGAGTTGATTTTCCAACATAAAACACTTGGAAGAAGTTATAATAATTAATTAATGAACCTTTGAAGCGCTTTTCTCTCACTAGAAATTAGTCGAACAAAGCTCTCAGCTTTCCACTAGTTTGCGTCTTCAATTAAAAATTAAAATTTTAAAAATTAAGAAAGAGCACTGCTCTCTTTCCCCGTGAGGCACGTAAGAGGCCAAGCCAGCAAAACAATAACAACCCTTTTCTCTATTTTAATTATTATTACAAGAATCTGGCATGAGTTGTTAGTATTCGGTGGTCGGACCCATGCACCAGAAGTGGTACCTACCACAATCTATACCACACAAGTGGCTTAGGTTCTGAACATGGAGTCCACGTGTCACAATGTGGATTACGGCGGCTTAAAAATTACACATCAATGTGATTTTGGGCATTAAATATTGACAATTACTGATAGGCAGCTCAATCTTTTATAAAATGTTTGACCAATCTGATTTAGTCAATGCCAACCCACATTAAGCAATCCATCACATTAGAGGCTATTAATTTTGACACAAAGTAAATTATGCAAGAAGGATGAAATTAGCCTTTCAATGTAGTTGAATTAAGAAATAATCCACCAAAGTTCCTCTTTTAACCTGAAAAAAAAAACGAAATACTAACCACAACTAAACAAGACTTCGAAAAGCTAAAAAAAATATTTTATTTAGCTCTAAATTAGATTCCAACAACAATCACAACCAAAAAAAAGAGAGATTCCAACACCAGTGGCTTTAAATATAATACACAAAACCAGAAAGCCTAGTTTGAATTTACATTACTTGATTCGCTATTGTATTCTGCAAAAGGAGAACTGGTTCAGAGCAAACCAATTCACCAAGATTCATACTACCCTATTAAGTGAGCTGACAGGTCTCTTGGTTTAACATGTAACCTTTAATAATTTTAATATTCACTCATATGACCTTATTGAGATGATGACTCTTTTAGTTTAATATGTTAACTTTAATAATTATATTACTCACCTACTAGCTTACCCAAAAAAAAAAAGCATTAAAAATTCAACTTACCCCTAGTGATTCGGGTTCACATTGTAGTAAGAATTGTGAATTACGAACCCGAATTTAAATCAATCTCCATTTTTAAACTAATCTACATTTTATTATTTTTTTCTAAAATAATAAAATAAAGCCCGAAATAATAAAGAAGCTAAACTCATTTTTAATCAAAGAAATAAATCGTATTTGCTCGACTAAAAGAAAAAAAGAATCTAATCAAAATTCAATTAGAAGTCTTGAAATCAGGCCAATCTTCAAAAACTTATCATAACTTCTTCGATACTTTTCAAAATTGCACATTTCTTGGCTCGTTGAGAAGTAACTTCGATAACTTTTAAAGCAAAATTAATTTAAATTAATTTGGCATCAATCTAACTTTATTTGATGCTTGAAAATAGGTCAAACATTGAAGTTAAGCACTCTCTGATTGTCCAATCAGAGACTTTTCATCAATAAATTTGAGATTTTCTCCGTTCTTTCGTCTTTTCTTTCAATTCTTCTCAAACTTCTTTAATTTTCTTCTCTCCCTCTTAATCTTCACTTTAATTTTCTCTTTAATCTCTCCATTTTTTCGACTTTTTTAACACTGCACCATCTTACACAATCTGTTCATGGTTACTGTAATACTTACAATCCACCCTATCAATCTCCTTCGAACTACCATCCAAATGTTGATGTTTTGACAGTTATTTGATCTGGCTTAGATTTGTGATTAAGAACTCCATTAGATCATTGGTTATGATTGAGATGCTAATCCGATACTTTTTCATTGTTGAACATCTTCTCCGACAGTAGGTGGTGGTTGATATGATGATCCATCACGTTCTTACCATCAAAACCTCCATCAAATGGTTAGCCTTCTTGATGATAACGATCAAAGGTCTTCTCACCTTCGAAAATTTTAGCAGACCCTTGATCGATGATTGAAATTTAATTTAAGACTTTAGTAACATGAGAATCTTGAACCGGCTGATTCTCCTTTAATAACTTGATCTAAAGCATTTCTATCATTCAAATCTTCATCTTCAATTTTTATTCACAAACAATGTTGCCCTTAAAGGAGTACATATCACTTTGCACTTTCCTCTTTATGGTTTGAAGTTTAATCACTTCAATCAGTATCTCCTAAGCCCCTCGTTAATACCGATGGTTGATGATCGATGCCCTCTCATCACCATCATAGCCATATGCTTTATCTATGATCCCTGGTTCACATCTATGCAGTTGGGTAATAAGATCTAGTCTTCCAAACACTTCGTGCTCTAATTTATCTAATCATGACATCGTCGTGTGTTTGATCCTTGATGACATCTTTGTCACTACCCAAAGCAACAACCTACTCTGATATCAAATGATGCAATTCGCACATGACAACCACTAGACAGACTAACAGAGCATTAGCATTGACAAAAAACCAGCAAAACTTGAAAGACTGAAATAAGTCTTCCAATATGGTTGAATTAAGAAATATCTTGCCTAAATTCCTCTTGCAACGAACCCATAGGAACATCTAACAATAACTGCAGCTTGTATATCTTCAAAAAGCTCCAAATAAAATATTTCATTTGACTCTAAATTAAATCCCAGCAATAATGGCCTTTAAATAGGCTTTTACAATACATAAAATTAAAAAACCCTAATTTTTTTAAAACAATAAAATATATCTTAAATAGTAATAAAATTAAATATATTTCTAATAAAAAACTAAATCTCTTTTGTTAAAATAAAATTATGAATTCAATTATAAGTCTAGAAATTCGTTACTTTTAAAGTTGCCTCTAAAAACTACCATAACTTCTTCAACACTCATTAGTATTGCACCTTTCTTGACTTGTTGTAAAGCCATTTAAATAAGTTTTCAAATAAGACTGATCTCATATCAATATGAGATTATTTAATATTTTATAATAGATCAAACATAAAAGTGAAAGGGATTAAAAGTTGAGCACTCTAATCGTTCGATTAGTAACATTTCACCAATAAAGTTTAGATTTTTTTTTTCATTTTTTCTTCCATTTCTTCTTGAGTTCTTTAATTTTCTTCTCTTCCTCTTCATCTTCACTTTAATCTTCTCTTTTATCTCCCTTTTTTTCCTCCGTTTTTCTACACTTCATCGCACATGGGGTCATTCATATCGACCATCTGAATTTGTGTAAAAATTTACCGAGTTTGTTTTGTCGATGACGAAGGTCCGTGCAGTGATAGCAAATCATGTAGCAAAGACAAGGTTTAGCTGGTCATTTTGAACAACAAATGATAAGGAAAACTTATAATAATGAAAACTAATACAAAATCATGTAGAATCTGACTTTAGTAAAGTGCTATATGCTCCAATGGAAAGTCCTTGAGAATCCCTACTTCCCTAGAGGTGGGGAGAATGGCTAAGAAGTTCTTGTAGGCATGTGAGGGCTACCCCACTAAGTTCCTGTTCTTTAAAAGGAAATAAAAGAGAGAAATATAAAAAAGGGTTTCCTATTGACTGCACATGCTTTTTCTGTAGCTTAAATTTAACAATGCAAGAGCACTGATATAGTGATGATTGACTGGTCACTAACTGGCACAGATCTCCAATCTCCTCTTTTTTAATACTACAACCATATTTTATTGGTGTTCTTTGATTTAAAGGTCACATTTGGTATGATATAAACATTTGTGCTTCTGATGATATATTTTAAGGCCTCTAGAAACACCGCATTAATGAAAAAGGTCTCAGTGGGGGTACAAGAACCCATGTGATGTCTTAATATAGAGCAAAAGTAGAGAAGATCAAGAAGCTTATTTGCACTAGTTTTTTAATTGTGCAATGAGTGAGCACACATGCAGAGAGTAATACTTCAGTCCTCTTTAAGAATTGAAAAAGCGGGAAGTGAGATCCAGTTAGTAGCTTCCTTATGGCTTTAGACTAACATAAAAATATGCAGAGCACTACTAGGATGTGAGGCTATAATATATAGAAAACTAAGGAATGCTAGCCAACTTGTTGAACTTGATTCATTGAGTTTTTTTTCCTTCTTTTCCCCACTTTTTTTTTGAAAGTCAAAGAGAGTTTATATTAGCTTCAGTATCTATAACATTGTTCACACACAAAACTGAACTGTTTGATGTTCTCTCTCTCCCCCTGCGCGACCTCCATGACAGGTTTCTACTTCCATTTAATTCTTCAAAAAGTTATTCTCTTAGTGTGCACTGTTGACTGAATAAATCACTATTTTACCCCCATCAGATGTGCATTCCCCTGTTGTACGTATGGGTTACCAGTAATATCAGTTTTCTTCCAGAAAAATCAATCATTTGGGTATAATATTTCAGGGTTATTACAGTTCATAGCTTTAATTCTTATATGTTGCTATCTTCTATGTTAGGTAAGCTAGGATTGAACCTGCGATCTGGTGCACGTTCCAGTGTTTTTTTTATAGGTACGCTGGGATCGAACCTGCAACCTTGAGGTTGCAATATTGTCAACCTTCCAATGGGTATACGTTCTAGTTGAGCTACACGACCAATCCATCCTCTATCTGTCCCAAAGACATCTTCTTTGTGTGGCAGGAATAATAATAAGAAGAAGAAGAATGAGGAATAATGGTAATGGTATATTAGAAGCATTTATAGATAATTTTTATGAGCAGCATCCATTTTGGGTCATGTGAGAAGGAAAGAAATAAATAAGCTGGAATAACAGGAAAAAGCCTTTTGAGTCGAGAGGTTTGAGAATTAGCAGAACAAAGACGGAATGCATTGTACAAAATTTTTTTTTTATAACAGGGTATCTGCCCTCTTAGAGGACCCAACTAAGTCCCCGGGTACGTGCACCACCCGCACATCACGCGTACCAGTCAGTAGGGATAAATCCCTGCGAGTGGCCAACAGGGGGTGGGAATCGAACTCTTCTAATGCCACATTGTCATAGATTTCGCTATTTTAGCTCTACTTTACAGTCAGATGATGGATTTGAAGAGGACATCTCAAATAGGATTAATGTAAGTTGGATGAAATGGAGACAAGCAAGTGGAGTATTGTGCAACCCAAGAGTTTCGTTTAGATTGAAGAAACGTTTTGTAAGACGATAACATGCCATATTATATGGTGCGGAATGTCAGGTTACAAAAAAGTATCAAGAAGATTGAGTGCATATGGATGAGATCATATGTTAAGATGGACGTCTAGAGTAACAAGAAGATTGAGTACATATGGATGAGATCATATGTTAAGATGGATGTCTAGAGTATCAAAAAGATTGAGAACATATGGATGAGATCATATGTCTAGAATTCGGCAAGTAGATAAGACAATTTGAGAGTGACACCTATAAACGAAAAAATTACGGAATGTTGTTTGAGGTGGTTTGGACAAGTCCATCCGAGGCTAGAAGCAAACCCTGTACGAAGGGTTGAGACATTACAAGCACAAGGAAGTAGGAGAAGAGGAAGACTAGTTAAGACCTAGAGGAAAACAATGAGAAGGAAGATGACAGATTGTGAAATTAGTATTACTGATAGCTTAGCGCTAATCAGAAATGAGTGGAGAAAAAGGCCTCACAAAGCCAACCCCAAATAGATAGGATAAGACTGTGATGATGATGAAGGCATACATTCTGTTATAAGTTTAAGTGTTTCATGCGGATGGCAATCACTTGTACCACATTCAGACTGATAAATCATGCATATATGAGCATTAAAACCATCCGATCAAAGTTCCTTAATATGGAGCATTGTTCATATCTACTTAACGGGTCATATTAAAGCTCTCTGATCAGATGGTTTCACTGCTAGCATATGCATGATTTTTAGGATGGGTGTGGAACAACTGTGACTATCCACATGAAACACTTAGAATGATCAAAGCTATATGCAACGTCTCCTAAATAGGTGCTTCTCATGGCAGTATCCATGTAATGTAGACATAGCAATTGGTCTCCAATAACCTTTTTTTTATCGGTACCAGTAATTATTATTATTATTATTATTATTATAAAGAGAAAAAAATGGAATTATACTGGGAAAACAAGTTGGCAGTGGAAATAACTTTGATAGTTTAATTTTTTCTTACTCTCAGTAATAATAATTGAAACTTCATCTTTATATCATGGTCCTCTTAGTTTTCAGTCGCCGAGCTTTTCTCTTCAAAGCTACTGGTTTCAACAAACCCTTGAAAGGCAGAGGAAAAGTTCGAAGAGGCAGCCTTCGCTTAAATCTGGCTATCCCTGCGGACAACAAAAACATATGAACACAAATGGTCACTGAAATGGTTGAATAGAAATAGAAAATTTCTTTGACATATTTCAAACCAGCGAAAATATGCAGATGAAAGAATAAAAAATGGCAAAACTATATAACCATTATCATCGCCTTTTCACATATAGATATATATATATATATATATATATATAGAGAGAGAGAGAGAGAGAGAAAGACACACACACATATATGTCACGTCAGTCTAACAAGAAAATTCAGTTGAGACCTGATATGTCACAAAAAAGTGGAGACGTCAGAAATTTTGGGCTTTGCTATTCTTTTCATGTAGGTGCTGCTTTAGCCGCTAACCACATTACTCTTGTTAAAAACTAAATCATAATCGACTATATTTGATCTTATAACACATCATATGTATGGTATTATATTAATAGCCAGTGGAAATAATAAAAAAATTATCAGAGGCTTGGATAGTAACTAATAAATAATATGTATCACATTCCTCTGAAGTTTTTTTTTTAAATTCAGTAAATTAGTACTTGGTATATTTTTTTTATCAACCTATTAATAAATATGACCCACAACCCAAAGGGAAATTATTGTATCTCCTGTGTATATAGAGTTGTTACTAAACGCCTGAGGCATGCACCAAGGTCAGTAAAAGGATAAACCCCCCCCCCACCCCGCCCCCCCATCAAACTGGTCAAATAGTGAGAGACGCATAAATAATTATAATCATACAAATCAGTGGAAGTATTTTTTTTTACCTTCAACTGATTTGGCAGTTGGCACTTAATATTTGTGCAAATCCAAGGTTGGCAGAAGGAAATTGACCCATGTCCCTGTCTTACCTGGACACGTGGCACAGGTGCCGAGTGTCAAGGTATCATAGGTGTGGCACAGAAATTTATGAAAATTCTAATAATTCGGCACGACGATAAAGATATTAAACTTCAGGAAAATCTTAGAGAGTTAATTGAGAAACCTACTTGATGAAAAGTATTCATAAGTATGTCATGAACCTTATTTCAAATATTCCACAGTATACCAATGATTTTTCAAAGGAACAAACAAATTTCATTTACAATTGACCAAACTTTACACAGTTTTTTCCTAAAATGGCAACTCATTTTACAGAGTTGAAACAAGGCACACTTTGATGGTATCAGCTGGTATTTTTTCGTACACATCTAGAAGTGTCGTGTCATGTTGAGAGTGTCCAAGCGCCAGCAAAAATCGCACCAGTAGAAATGTACAGGTAACAGTAACCTTGGGGCACAAGTCGACACCTAATAATATAACTCTCTGTCAACCAAAAAAAAGGTCGACACTTAATACCAAGTCAATGTATTTAGCTGTCGCAGCAACATGCGTGAAAGTAGCACCACGAACATGATTTACACATCTAATTTTGTCTATGCACTCCTTTTTTTCTAAAGCTGTCTTGAGAATACAAGATGCGTCTCAAAGGACATGCATACATATCTAGGTAAACAAAATCTCGGAAACTTCTAATGCGTTCATGTATCCTACATATGTATGAGATCCATCTTAAATAGCTGATATATGTTTGTCAGTCTCCACTAAACAGGGTGCGGGTGCATACCAGTGTTCGACACTTGGTGGCACTTGGACACTCCTCAACACAGCACGATACTTCTAGACCTGTATATAAAATGACCGTCGTTCTATAAAAAAATTGTGTAAAGTATAGTAACTTATAACATAAAAAGCTTGGGTCCTTGAAAACGATTGGTATAATATTATACTTTTAGTTAGGCACATGACATACATTATGTATCTTTTCATTATATATCTCAATTTGCACTCTATGATTATCCTTCGATTTGTTTTCCTATAAATGGTCTGTATCTTCTTTTTTAATTTTATTTTTCATACGTTATGTTTTTTATCTTTTTTAAATTATTTTTTCCCTATATATGCGGAGTTCCTTCGCTTGGAGTTGTTATTTATGAACAGGCTTGTGAGTTCCTTCCTTTGGATCTGCTAATTAGGTGAACTATAGGGCATCTTGAAAATGTTAATCGACGCAAAGTGATGGTTTCCTATTGTTACTTTGGAGTCCTAGGTTAAAGCCAATTTATGCAGTCCTATTTTCTTTTGTAGGTACTTAAGAAATTCTTTTTTGGGGGGGGAATGTGAGAAACACCATACAATATGAAGTTCCTCTTGGGAGTTCTCTTCAACAGTTCGAAATTGCTGAAATCTGCAGAGTTTACCGTAAGACAAGTGAGAAATTCCTTTTGTACATCCCACCGCATTTAGCATCGTGTCGACTTGATATCTCTCCAATCTTTATATAAGGATGGTGAAGTCGGCTATAGATTTCCGATTTTAATAACAAACACGTCACCATGTGAACTTTCTATATCAGTGTTTATATTAAGGTTATCCCTTCCTCTCTCTTATTTTATTTTATTTTTTCAATATATAAACAAATTGCCTGATATGGCAATATCATGTGACTGGTCTTAAATGTGTATATATATATATATATATACTAGTATAAAGGTCCAAGGCATACTATACCAGCATAGTCAAATGTGACTAAACTACGTTGCAATTGTTTGTTTGTGTGTGTGTGTGTGTGTGTGCGTGCGTGCTGTGTGCGTGTGTGGGTGTGGGGGGTGCGTGTGTGGATGTGGGTGTGTGTGTGTGTGAAATTCATCATTTTCTTCATCAAAGTCATCATTTCCCTGTCCCATCTATTTTTGGGTTCAGCTTTGCTAGTCACATTTCTGCAATCATTTCGGTTCGGAGCTAAACTGTCACTCTCCAATTCTTCATGTCACTTTTCCCTACTTCCCTCCAAGTACTTATCTGCCGTCCCACTCTTTGCTTTAGGGGCTGTCTCAGGTATCCAGTGAACATGTCCAAACCATCTCAAGGAACATTCATTAATTTCACTTTTATTGGGGCCACACCTGAACTTCCTCTTTTATATACATCCGTAATTTCATCCTTCATTGTTTCCTGTTGTATAATTCAGCTTTAGTATGCTGATAATGCTAGTCTTTTGTGGGGCCTCAATGGAAAGAGATGAGAATTATAGCCACTCGTAGATGCTATGAGGCTTGCTCAGGGTCAACATGGGGGTATCCGTGTTTGTTGGAGTTACTATGGAGAACAGAGAGATATCTGCTCTTGCCGATTATCTATGACACCTTGACACTTCGCTCTCATGCGACGTGTCTAGGTAACACTGGTGCATACCAATGCCCATCCCTCAGATATTACTAAGCACCATCTTGGCAATCTGTTCTCCATATTCTAAAAATCACTTTAGTCATGCATAACTTTGCATTGTTTACATGCGCTCCAAGTGTTGATTACATTCTCACTGCCACTGGTGCTGAAAGGTAAACAGAGGTGACTATTTTACTACTGTACTCGGTGCCACCTTCTAACCCAACGATTTTTAAACATAAATTCCAATCTGAACGGAGTACATTGGGTTCAGCTTCACCTATGGTTCTTATATAAGCAAAGAAATCCAAATTTTAAATATGCTTCCACTGATTAAGAACCAATCCAACAAGTATGCACGCAATTTATGTATATTAAGTTCATTATTCAATCAAAAATAAATAAATACGTTCCTTCTGTCAAAAAACTGTAGCGGAAATTAGTGAGAAGTAATAATATCTATGTCAATACTGAACCAATTAGTGAGAAGTAATAATATCTATGTCAACAAACACGTTATCCCCTTTCCTCTTTAATATGGAGGTGGAAGCTTTGGATGGGCTCGTCTCTCGGTCCCGGCCGCTTGATCTTATTTTGGGTATTCAAGTGGGCAGTTTTGGTCGGTCCATTATGCACCTCCAATACGCAGACGACACAATCTTATTTTGTGAGGGAGGTTCGGGTGTTGGCAGATTTGCTCGCGGTTTATGAAGCGGTGTTAGGCCAGCGGATTAATTATCAGAAGTCCAAGGTGACGAATATTGGGACGGATCCGCTTCTTCTTGGAGAGCTGGCTGAGGCAGTGCATGGGGATATTGATCACTTCCCAATCACTTATTTGGGGCTCCCTCTCGGTCTCTCTTCTCCTAATGCGGCTGCTTTGGGGCCGGTCATTCATAGGGTCGATTGTAGGCTAGCCTCGTGGAAGGGGAAGCTCCTTAGTAGCAGGGGTCGCCTTCTTTTGGTCAAGACGGTTCTTGCTAGTCTTCCGATTTTTTATAAGACGCTGTTTCGATGCCCTATAGCGGTCATCCTGAGGCTCGAACAAATCGAGAGAGATTTCTTGTGGGAAGGTTCGGGGCTACAAATGTGACAGCCCAGATTTCGGCACCCCAAAATCCGTGCCATCAGCACGACCCTCGAGGCCATGCCCCATATAATGTCTTATAACTTAACACATGACTTGTGTGTTAAGCACCTATAACTAATTAGTGTATGTGTGGATACACCCTTATCTATATTCACCACACCTCCCTCACATGATTTATCCAACCCATACTCACTAACCTAAGTCAACCACGTCAAAGTTGACCGGGTCAAACGTTTGACCCATTGGTCCGCTTATCGAGGTGCACTGTTTAGGTACCGAATTTCCGGGACGTTACAACAAAAGAAGTACCATCTTGTTAATTGGGAGGTGTGTCAATTGCCTATGGGTGCAGGGGGTTTCGGTATTCGTAACCTCCGGCTGGTCAACAGAGCTTTGATGGGTAAGTGGCTGTGGCGTGTCAGTATTGATTCGGAGAGGGATAGCTTGTGGGTGTTTTGATTCTTTCTGAGAAGTATGGCCGGCTGGATCACTCTTGTGGGATTAACTTCCGGATTAGTAGGAACTTCTCGGCGTAGTGGAAGGGAGTGTGTAGTTTTTGGCCTGAGTACTCGAGATGGCTCAGTTTTAGTTGAGAAGATGGGTCTAGAATCAAATTTTGGGATGACCCTTGGTTAGATATAAGACCTCTTAAGGAGTGTTTCCCTTCTATATATCGGCTGGCTATGGATCCTGATTCCTCGGCTGCTGCTCTCTTCTCGGAAGTTGGGGAGGAGCCTTCGTGGTATATTCGTATCCGTAGGTCTTTAAGAGATGAGGAGCTGTCCCCTTTCTTGGGGCTGCTCTCTCCTTTATACTCCGCCAAGAAGAATGCTGCTGGTTTGGATTCTCATTTTTCATTGGCTGATAAGAAAGGGGTGTTCTCGGTCAAATTTTTTATAGAACTCTCTCAGGCAGACCTCTCGTTAGTTGTGACTGGGCCCTTTTGTGGAAAGCCCTGATCTTGCCCAAGGTGAAGTTCTTTGCTTGGACGGCTGCTAGGGGTCGAATACTTATTATTGATCAATTCTTTGGTGACTGAAAATGAAAAGAAACCTGACATATTACAGAATAAGCGGAAAAGATCTTTACTATTTAAACATTTTTCTTTTAATGATGGGTTTATTAAATTTCAAGAAACAAACCGCGTATCTTGGAACAATAAGAAACAACGAAAATGAGTCAAAGGCTTCACAATTTTCACTATCTAAAATTCTTACAAAAAATAAGTTACAAAAATAAGAAAGCATAAAACACATAGATCACAACGTAACTCAACTAGCAACAACATAAGACCTCGATTCCCCATTTAATATGGTACCTGATTTAGACTTATGCATGGGACCCTTGATAGCAACAAAATCTTCTTGCTTTGGCTCTTCCACTTGGACCACAACCTCCTCCAGTGGCATAGAGGTTGCATCTAAAACTGTGTCTCCTTGCTCCTGCATTGTCACATCAAAAGCTTTTTCCAAAGGCATGTCATGTGCAATTAGAACTGACTTATCACCATTTTCAAGCGGTTCAGTTTTTGAAAGTTCTTTCTGCAACGGTGTATCACATGTAGCTGAAACTACATCTGTTTCTTCCCGCACTTCTGACTTTGCTAAACCTTCCTCCATTGGTGTATCATATGCAGTAAACAAAGGGTCATTTTCCTTGGAATCATTGGAAAAAGTAACTGTATCATCCATCGACACCATTTGACCTTCATCATTAGGGATGCAATCCTTTGATGGTACACTAGCCAATGGTGGCCCATCTGAGACTGAAACTGCATCAAACTCATTTGGTCTTTCACGTTCTTTAATGTCCTCAGCGGCAGAGACTGCTGTCACAGAGTCTTCCAATGGAAACAGATTGCCTTCACTGCCTGAGATGCAACCCTTTGACGGTGTATCATCTGATGGCATCCCACCTGCAACCCGAACTGCATCGAGGCCATTGTAACTCTTATTTGCAGTAGCATCTAGTAGGAGCAAATCACCTTCACAACCAGAGATTCGGTCGGTTGATGGTGTACAAGCCAATAGTATTTCATCTGCCACTAGGACTTCATTAAGCCCATTTGAATGTGTCGGGACGTTATTGGTGGTAGCAGATGGGAAAAGTTCATCGGCGACAGAGAAAAAAGTTGCAGTGTCATCTAGAGTCTGGAAAACATTAGATAAACACTTCGGCACTTTACTGGTGGCAGAGAAACACTTTGCAATATCATCTAATGACAAATCACCGTCACCACTAGAGATTGGATCCCAGCTACACCAATCATCACCTGGTGATATTCTTTCAACTTTGATTGCCTCCTTATAAAACTGCTTTTTCCTAATAGAATTGGCTAATAGAGACCTGCCACATGGAAACAGACTATCGAGTGAAAAGCTAAAGGGGTTAATCATCATACTGATATCTTGCTGAAATAGTAACTACATAATTCTGCAAGTTGCTAGACCTGCAGTTCTTGGAAATAGCTGCTTTAGCTTTCTCCATTGAGAGGCCAAGTAAAGTGGACAAATTTGCAACATCATATGGACCTCTCAGTTCATTTACGATGAGGGCAGCACTTGTGAAAATGAGATTTTTCCCTCTTGTCCAATCCACCAATAGCTGAAAATTCAATATAAATGCTGCTTAGTGGAGATATAAAACTCACAAGCTGACCCTAAATAGATATAAGACACACTGTTGATGCCAGAATAAAATGGCTACAAAAATGAACATATACAAACACTAGTACAGTCACCATACTTACGGGTAACTGGTAATTTACCTAAATTAAGTTCCATCTGTCTTGAGAAAACCTCCCATTATAATAGCTCGACAACCAAGCACAAAATAGAAAGATAGATGATTTAATCCTGCATTTTCATATCCATTCTGATGCGGGAACTTACTAAATGCAATGTTAGGGCTGAGATTATGATTAAAATTAATTTAATCAATTAAAATAACAATTTCTCATAACAAATTATCACAAAAATTCTAGATATTCAATTAGGTTATTTAATTTCGGCCCAAAATAGCGTTACTTTCGTGTACGTTCCCTATCGCGGATCTAGAAGACTAGGGTTCTTATAAACGGCTAGATCTCCGATAGTTTTAGGGCGTCGAACGAACTCGCAAGAGGGTTTTCTCGATACCAAACGAAAATAAAAGGCTAATAAAATTAATAATGAATAAAATATTGATTTAGGGCTTTTATGAGATCAAATAAAATAATTAGGATTACGTTACTTACGCAAATCGTAAATCTAAAGAAGATAGAGATGGAAGAAGAGTTGGCCTCGCACCAAACCGCAAGTGGGAATCGAAGAATCGCTCTCCGTTTTGAGAGAATCGCACCCTCACGAAAGTTTAAAACTCTCAATTTGCATAAGCAATTTTCATTAACCAAAAACTAAGAATAAAAGTGTTTACAAGCCTTTAAATAGGCTAACCAATGCATAAAATTAGAAATCCTAGTATAACTCTAATTCCTAATTCAAATAAAAGAAATATCCTAATTCTTCTAAAACAATAAAGTCCTAAACAATAAGGAAACTAATCTTATTTCTAATAAAAGAAACAACTCTTATTTTCTAAAATAAAATAATAAAAGAAACTAATCCTAATTCAATTAGGATTCTTGAAATTCGTCACTTTATGCGTAGCCTCCAAAAACTGACTATAACTTCTTCAATACTTGTCGGAATTGCTCAAATTTTGGCTCTTTGGAAAGCTACTTCGATAAGCTTTCAAATGTGATCAATTTCGTATCAATCCGACTTCGTTTGACACTTCAAAATAGGCCAAACATAAAAGTGACGGGATTAAAAGTTACTCTTCTTTTAATAAGTTACGTTTCTTCTTTCGCCTCCGATATGTTATGGGCAGGTGCTTGAATCGGATGTCGCCATCAACTCTCCCCGGGTTAGACGGATTCATCCCCAATGAATGCTGGTTGTGATAAAGGTCCAAAAGATCCGGATCAAGCTGCTGAAATTCCTCCTGTGTAATCCAAGTATTCTCTGTGTCGGCCTTGTTCTTCCACTTGACCAAGTACTTCTGAAATCCCCCATGGTTGGTGGAGACAATCTGATCTTCCAGCACATCTTCGATGATCTCACGGATTTGCCGAGTAGGTGGGGGTAACGGTGTGGGAAAGGGAATAATTGGGTCATCGGATGTAGAAGGCTCAAAGGGGTTGGCAGGGATGGTTGAAGGGCCATGGAATGGAACAAGGTCCTCCACATTGAAAGTCGTGCTAATCCCCAATTCTGGCGAAAGATCTAAGATGTAAGCATTAGAACCGGCACGCTTCAAGATCTGATAGGGTCCAGCACCACGAGCTTGTAACTTCTTTGCAACTCTTTGTGGGAATCGCTCGGGTCTATTCCGAACCATCACAAAATCACCCTCTTGGAATTCTTTGAACCGTCTATGAGAATTTGCAGAGAACTTGTATTTTTCATTCTTTAAATTAATTCTTTTCTTAATCTCAGCATGCAACTCATGAATGCGATGCGCAAATGTGGATGCAAACTCTGATGACCGATGATGAATGGACATTGGAATGAGATCTACTAGTGTCCTAGGTTTATGCCTGTGGTTCTATTAACCGAGTTGTTATATGCAAACTCAGCGACAGGTAAGATGGAATCCCAACTCCTAATGTGCTCGCCCACTAGACACCTTAACAGATTTCCTAAACTCTTATTAACAACCTCGGTTTGCTCGTCAGTTTGGGGATGATAAGCAGATGAAAATTGTAGTCGAGTCCCCATTTTGTGCCATAGTGTCTTCCAAAAATAACTGACAAATTTAACGTCACGGTCAGACACTATCGTCTTAGGCAAACCGTGTACACAAACGACCTCATTAAAGAACAGGGTAGCAATGTGACTAGCATCGGAGGTCTTCGCGCACGCAATGAAGTGGGCCATCTTAGAGAAACGGTCCACAACAACGAACACCGAGTCGTGCTTTCAGAGGGTTTTAGGGAGGCCTAACACGAAGTCCATTGATAGGTCTTGCCACGGGGTGTGTGGCACCGGTAAACGTGTATACAATCCCATGTTCTGCCTCTTTTGCTTTGCCAACTGGCAAACACGACACTGGCTGATAATTTTGGCAACATCTCTGGTGAGATTGGGCCAATAGAATTGGTCTTCAACCAATGCGACAGTTTTATTGCGACCAAAATGGCCAACAACCCCTCCGGCGTATAATTCCCAAACGAGAAAGTCTCGCAAAGAAGTGCCCGAATACACAATCGGTGTTTCAAGAACAAATACCCCTCCTATAGGGTATATTTACTCCCTCTGACAGGTTGTCCACTCACAAGTGAGGCGTGTGCTCTTCGCCAAAATCCGGACATGTGGGGTAATCCTCCACTAGGCGTTCGAATCCGGTTACCTCAACACTTAATGAGTGCAACGTCGCCAAATTCTACGGCTAAACGCGTCAGCCACTCGATTCTCCACACCGGCTCTATGTTTCAGCACGAAGGTAAACCCTTGAAGTTGTTCAACCCATTTCGCATGTCATGGGTTTAACTTCTTTTAAGAGTTCAAAAATCGTAGGGCTTCGTGGTCCGAGAACAAGACGAATTCATGTGGTAGTAGATAGTGTTTCCAATATTTAAGGGATTGGACTACCGCGTAGAATTCTTTGTCGTAGGTCGAGTACTTCTGCCTAGCCTCATTTAGCTTTTCACTGAAATAAGCTATCGGATGGCCCTCTTGGCTCAATACTCCAATACCTACGCCTGACACGTCACACGCAACTTCAAAGACCTTAGAGAAGTCTGGAAGGCGCATGACAGGAGCTTCCGTCATACGAAACTTAATCTCCTTGAAAGCCTTAGCCGCCGCAGGTGTCCATTTAAACTCCCCCTTTCTGATGCAATCGGTGATAAGGGAAGTTACCGTAACGAGGTCATGTCAAAGAGGCTCTCTACGCCATGGCGAGGCCATTTATTATTTTTTTATAAATTTTTTATTTTTATTTATTAATCATTAATATTTTATATATTTTTACTATTTTTAAATTTTTATATTTTATAGAGGACGAAAAAAATCACCGACTTAAGTCTCGGGCATAAACAAATATTAATAAACAGAAAGCAAATATTAATTATCAAATATGGAACATCAATAAATTCGCAACATGAGCAAGTATAAATAAAAAATTCAACTACTTTGACCCCTGGTTAGCCCCTTTCCTTAAGTTAACAAAAAACGAACTTGTTTCCTCCATGAATTTTTGTTTCATAATTTATAAGCTAAAAAAGAAGAAAAATCCCATCAATTTAATTATTAAAAAATCATCACATCATAGACCGATTAATTAAGAATCAACAATATAATACGCGTACATCATTACAAGCGACAAACGAGATTTGAAGACCATGGTGTAAAGATTTGAGTTGGAATCTTTCTTTTGCCATGTGAAAAAGGTCTTAATATTTTCATATCTATACCCTGTGAAACACCATCAAGGGGAGAGAGAGGAAAAAAAAACCCAACCCTAAGGGTTCCGATTTCATTTACTTATAACTTACGTTATAAGTTAGGTATAAATTATAACTTATAAGCAAAAAGTGTTATAAGTTATAACTTATAACCAGTTATATAACACAATTGCCGCCCCCTTTTAAACAAAATTGCTTAGTTGCCACATAGCACTTATAGCGGCGCCATGGTATCACCATTTGGAGACTTTCTCCATTTACCTCCATATGGCGATTTCCCTCGCCATGGCGACGCCTTGAACCCTTGATAACCAAGACTATTACAAATGCTGCCAATTGGAAGCGCCTAATATTCTAACAACGTTTACAGTTACACGAGCCGTGTCAATCAATATAGTAACTTTGCATGGAATCTCTGAGGAATAACATAGCCCTACATGAATTTCATATACTGAACCTATATATTCAAGTTATAGGGGTACTTAGTTAGTTATCTATATTATAAAAAAGGGCACAAACGTAAGGACATAATAGATGAAGCTCATAATGGTCTACCACACCAAAATACAACATTTCATGTTCTCTTTTATCTCTTCTAATTCTTTGTTATTTACTAATTACTATCCTATTTCACATATATTAAGTCTTCAAACTTTCCAGGGTATTAAAAATCTGTCGTACAAATTTCTCTCATAATGATCAATTACAATGCTGAGGTGCTTGCTAATCAAAAGAAAGGAAAATCCCTCCATCCCTCCCTCCCTCTCTCTCTCTTTCGCTTACATGCTTAGAAATAAGTCATCCAGCCCTAACCCAGCTATTTTAGCCATTGAATCCTATCACAAGTTGATTACGAGAATTTTTAGGGGCCACGATTTCCATGGACATCAGCTTTGACATGATTTGATGGGTAACTTGCAATCATGTCATGAGATTTGGTGAGGAGATTCAATTTATTTCCATTCAGGCTCAATCCAAAACTATCAGGTGCAGCCCATTTATGCTTATAGGCTGGGACCGGTTTGATTTTCGGCCTGAATAATAAATGGGTTGGGCTAAAGCCTGAACTTTAGCCAGTCCAAGGCCTAGCTGGTTGACAGCCCTAACACTCGTGGTTAGGGCCAGTCAACCAGTTCAAGGCCTAGCTGGTTGACTGGCCCTAACCACGAGAGGTCAGTAGCAAATTTCTAAGCTATGCTGAGAGTTTTTCTCTCTTAGTGGAGAAAGAAGCATAGGACTCTCTCGCTCTAGTGTAAAAGCTTAGTACAGGACCGTTGTTGTGACTACTGCAAAGTTGCCTTGTTTCAGACATTTGTCATTTGTCATAAATTAGCTCGACCACTTAAACTGTCTCAGAATTCAATCTTCCACATGAGATTGAAGCATATTGAGGTTGATGGCCATCTTATTAGAGAAAATTTGGGACATGATAAATTTGTATTGAAGGGAGAGTAAAAGGAACAATATATTCAGGTTGACAGTCGGTTGTAAAAATCTCGTAAATCTCTATGGCGAATCATATTACAAATTCATGTCAAGCCAAGGCATTCTCTATAGCGATACGCTTCAACAAAATTTACTTGTAACGAGAAGTAAAGGATTGGCTAGGGCTGTGCACAACAAATTGGCTTGGATAGAAGCGTAAGGACCAATGCCTTCCTAGTATCTCAGCCACGTTTGAAGGTTTAAGTGCAGGCGACATCAAGAAAGAGCTCTTTTTCCAAGTGGCCCGGCAAGCACTCATGAGGCTCACACGTGCGGTTCGTTCGTTGGTTTCGGGCCTATGAGTTATGAGTCGATTCATATCTTTCTTAGCCGAAGAGAGCAATCAGCTCACGGGTCTCAGCTTGTGGCTTGTCAGCTTTCGTCTTTCAGTACTAGGATTCAAGTACAGTTCAAACAGTTCAAGGAAAGGAGCCGAGGGAAAGAGAATTGGCAGGTCAAACTCTACATTTATGTGGCAGAACATTCATAAGAAAATCACATCAAAAAATAGTAGGGGGTGACTAAAGTAGCTAAATGGCTCCAAGCATGACTCTTGGTGACATGCTGCATCTGACTTGATCAATGCCACATGTCAGCACACTTGGAGAATGTGGACTATTGTTCTACACTACTTTAGTGCTACTTGATTTCATAGTGAATTATAAGTAGACTTCAGATTAGGTTGACAGGCAAGTCTTCATGAATAATAAACACACTTCATGTAATAATAAAATCTGATTGTTCATGTAATAATTACATACATGATAGGTACATCAGAAGGATTAAAAAAATTTGGTTGCATACAAAAGTCGAAGTTAATTAAACTTTTAACAACTGAATTTTTTAAAGATAAAAGGGAAATTAGGAACATCTACCAAGATTTCACCAAATAAAAAATGGATTAAAAATTTAGAACGGAAAGTTCAAAAAATACAGTATGCATCTTTCAAAAAATACTATCATGAACATTAGTTTCACCGAAGGAAAAAAACCTTGTTGGCATATAAACCTAAGGTATAGATTAAACCTTTCAAAGGTGCCTAGTACAGTTGTAAAGGATACAAGGATAAAATACAACATATTATCTATGATATACAAGTTCTCACCTTGGCACCTTGAAGTATTTGTCTCCTTACATGAACATCAGAAATAAGATGAGAGTAAGTAATCTCGAAATGTATCCCACGCTGCAAACAAGTCATGTCAGCTTAGAAGCTCTATCCACATATCAAGCAACCCCTTAGAAACAATGTAAAAAGTGTGGCTTATAATGAAACCTCAATTGCAGCTTTGACCATGGGAAGCTTCAAACGAAATGGTAATTTCTGGGAAAAGTCTATTGCAATTAAATCTACCTGCAAAGGAAATGTTTCAAATTGAGAATATTTGACCATAAAGTTTACAAGCTTCAATTTATCAATATATGTCCCAAACATTACAATCAATTTTACGAAATATCCACAATAAAATTTTATGACCTACTGCAAACTTTAACCAATGCATTTGCACCCATAAGGAGCAAGGAACATTATCCAAATACCAACCAAGATGAAGCATAAATATGAAAGCAGTTTGAGATATGACTATTAGGGGTTTGTTAATAGTCTAAATACTAATGATAAAAGTTTGAAAGGTAACTTGAAATATTTGTACAAGTGATGGAAACAAGATCTTTGGTGAAAAAGAGCACACAGTTCTTAAAGAACGCTACAAGTTGGGATCCTTTTGCATCATGAATCCCACTGCTAATGCCAGTCCCTAGAGAATGAGTTATGGTTATGAATTCATTACCTATGAACCCCTAGAAGCCATTCTAGGATTACTTTCATATTTACTTAAATCACCTTGAGGTAGTTTCTTATTGTAGTTAGTCCTAACTGCAGGTATATATATATATTTGAATGGTGAAGGCGAGATATATTAAAGAGCCAGCGAGAGGCTGGGAAAATACAAGACAAACCGACTAAAAGTGAGGAACAAAAAGCAAACCCCCCTCAAGAAAGAGAGACCAAGACTAAACAAACCTAGCTAACCAAACTCAAACAGCTCCAGGATTACGCCAATCCCATTCTTACCTAGACTAACCCAAAGGCACATCAAGTCCAAAATACCCTTCAGAATCAAGCCCACCGGTCGCCGCCTCCTTCGGAAAATGTGAGCGTTCCTCTCTAGCCAAATGCTCCAAAGGACTGTGAAGAACCCCACCTTCCAAAAAAACAGCAGCTGGTCCTCCACCCGGGTACCAAACCAGGTCAAAAAGTGGGAAGGAATATCGCTGGAGATCACCCACACCATACCGAAAGATCTCAAAATAACGGCCCAGATCTCCGACACTACCCAACACTGAAGGAAAAGATGAGAAGTCGTCTCTTCCGATTACAAACACATAACACACCATTTGGCATATCTTTCCCCGCACAATCAGTTGATTGACTGTCAACCCCTCAGCACCGTCCAAGCAAAAAACTTGACTTTGGGGGGCACCGGAGCTCTCCACACAGCAGCCCACTTCACTCTAACAAGAGGCCTAAGGGACAGAACACGGTAGAAAGAGCGGACCGCAAAGCTCCCATTAGCATTTGGAAGCCAGCATCTAGTGTTGCACCGCAACCGGTTTCTCTTAGTTTTATACACCCAATCCCATAAACCGAGAAATGGGTGCACCTCGCCATCCTTTAGGTACCGCCGAGTATATATACTCCACACCGTCCTTCCCCCTTGCTCCACAGCAACCTCATCCACAGAACAACTAGGGGAAGCAGCAATCTTATAAATACTAGGGAAAGAGACACACAGAGGTCTACAACTAATCCACGGGTCTAGCCAAAACCTGATACGAGATCCATCACCCCAACTAAATTGAATCCATCTAACAAAGTCAGGCCAAACCGAACAGACTCCCTTCCACCAAGCCGAAGCATTTCTAATCCCATTAACCCGAATACCCCATTCGCCACTAATCCAACCATATTTTGAGACAGCACTTGAACCCACAGGCTGTCTTTTTCTTCATCCAAACTAGCTCTCCATAACCATTTACCTATCAGGGCTTTATTGACAGTACGAAGATTATGGATACCCAGCCCTCCTGCCTGTTTAGGCAACTGACATATATCCCAACTAACTAAGTGATACCTCTTTTCAAGCCCTAGCGTTCCCAAAGAAAGTTCTGCTGAATTTGCTACAACTTGTCAATCACCGCTATCGGACATTTTAACATCGAGAGGTTGAAAATCAGAAGACTAGCCAACATCAATTTAATAAGGGTCAACCGACCACCACTGCTCAACAACTTGTCTTTCCATGTAGCCAGTCGAGCTTGACATCTCCTAATCACTAGATCCCAATCCGCCGCCGAAGGATTGGTGAAGCCGAGAGGAAGCCCCAAATAGCTAATAGGCAACTGTTGGGGAACACAATCGACCATAGCAACTAAATGAGACAACAATCAGGATTCCACTCCAATCCCGGCTACCGAGGACTTGAAGAGATTGACACGCTGACCCGAACCGCCTCAAATTACAAGCACATCCGCCATTGATTGTATCTCAGCCGAATCAGCCTTATAAAAGAGCACTGTATCGTCTGCATTGTCTGAGCATTTTCCTATTTAAGGCACATAGGTATTATTCCCCTTCAATGGGAAATAATTTTTTATTTAAGAATAAATAATTTTCATTGCTTTGGGATATCCTTGAAGAACCCTTCTAGGAGGGTTGGAATATTCCTCTGTCTTGAAGAAGAGATGTAGATCCCTAGAAATCTCTCATGTCCTCTCTAAGAGTCGATGAACCCCATCTAATGAAACAAAGTGTTATCTTATTTAGTTTTCTAGAGCAATGTAGATGGACAAGTTAATATATACATACATACATATATATATATATGGGTAATGATCACCTGACTCTAGTCACCAAGTGACTCAAGCGGGTGACCGTCAAATCACGGTCAAATGTTGACCGCAAAGTGATCTGATAGTCACGCGTGACTCGAATCAAGTTATATATATATATATATTGGAGTCAAATGTTGGCCGCGATGTGATCTGACACTCACCCGCTCGAGTCACGCGTGACTCGAGTCAAGTGATACATACATACATACATATATATATAAATATATATATATATTATATATATGAAAAGGGTTATCGTGTTGGACCTTTAATCTCCTATCAACATCAATAATGTCTAAAGTTGATTGGTCATTGGAATCATCATTGCAGTGTGCCATCAAACAAGATCGATATTCTAATTATTGTGGATAAACATCTGGATCTTTTCTTTATTCTGAACTTCATAAATGTAACTCATTAACAATGTCTATAATTGATTCTCTTTCATCATTGTTGATGGCCATTTTGATCTTTTCGCTCTAAAAGAATTGCTTCATAAATGTAGCCCACTGTAAGCTTCACTTCGCTTTCTATGTCCTTATTGGTAGGGATAATAAGCCAGACAGCATTAAATGCAGGTACGACTCGTTTTCAATATGTGATGAGAAAATTGTAGTATTCTTTTTTTTTTTTTTTTTTTCTTTGCAGCCCAATGACCAAAATACACAACACCATCGGCGCATTTCTATGGCAGTAACCATTGGTGTGCTTACAATAAGTAGGAACTCTCCCTTTCACAGAAACCGTTATGTGCAGCCTTAGCTTCCTCATATCCTTTAATATCAAATCCAAACAACATGCTTCCAATATTACAGCTTCCACGTTACCAACAAAGACAACTGATAACTATGTTTGGCAATAATGTTATCTGTTGCAATTTGGAGAAGAAGCTTTTCACCAATCTCAACTTTCACACTAGCAATCAATCTAAAGATGTAATTAGTGTAATACACATGTTCAAATTAATCAACAGACTTCAAAAACAGTATCCAACTCAAACAACTTATAAAACAATTCATCAAACACCCCCCTATCTGCTCGTACCAAATACCACCCATCAAACTTCACTGTACACCCATACGGTTTTCTTTTTTTCTTGTTATATACCTCTTTCTTAACACATGGCCTCCACACTTCATAATCCAATGAAAGCACTAATCTAGTGCTGCCTTATGAGCTTCAAATGTGAGTTTCAAGCTCTTCAACTTGACGACATTGAAGTTGGAAAGTGTTAGTGTATGTGTATCTTATGTTTTATATTGTGGTGTGCAGGTGGTTATATTGTGGGTGTATGAAATATTCTTACCATCTAATATAAAAGCTAGTTAGGGCCCCATTCCTTACTATGCTTTCCCATTATTTATCTCTCTTCATCTCTTTCTCCTCCTCTTCTACTCTAAACTTAAAAGCAACAGTGTTACCCAGGCACTTCTACTTTGGGGATATTTGTCATGCCAACACTTGGTGACACTTGGACACGTGCCGACACTGGCTAGCACTTCGACACTCCTCAACACAACACGATACTTCTAGACATGTATGAAAATATCACATAATACCAATAAATTGTTCCTCATTTTCACTCGATAAAATAAACTCTCGTTTTATAATAAAAATTTTGTGTAAAGTTTAGTAACTTATAAAATAAAAGGCTTGGGTCCTTGAAAACGAATTGTGTAATATAGTATACTTTAAGTTAGGTTCATGAAATACAGTATGTATCTTTTCATTGCATATCTCAATTGGCTCTCTAAGATTTCCCTTTTTTTTTATGTTATTTGTTTTTTTTAAAAATATTTTTCTTAAGTCTGTGTTGTCATATTGGAATATTTAGAAATTGACGTGCCAAACATCTATGACACCTTGACACTTGGAGCTTGTGCCACGTGTCCAGGTAACACCGAAAACCATATACCTAACCCTAATCCCATCTACCTAACCCATCAAACCCTAATACTAAACCTACTCGATATCAGAGTGAAACAATTTACACCTTTGTAGTTTGTAGACACCCTTTTTTGGACGGATATTCCCGATATTTGAAAATTGAGAGTATGAGCTTCCAAGGAATGATTTGAGCTTCCTACTCCAAAACTCAAACCTTACCCTTCTAATATGAGATGAATTATGGAAGAATTAATTACAAAGGATACAAAGGAAAGAAATTTTTAAGGCCTCGAGTTTCAAAGATCTGAGGTCCAATGAGAGTCTCTTGCTTTTTAAGTTTCACATTTTTTGGGGTTTTGAAATTGTCCTGTACTTCAAGAACAATATCTCCTAAGTTTTTAGCCTAAAAAAAATGTGAAGCTACTCATTTCAAAGTAGTTTTAGTCATTTTTTCAAAGGATTCAGAATTCTCACATTTCGATGTACGATTTCATAGTTATGACCAACACATCCCCAGGGTGCCAATTAGACCTCTGCTAGTTGACAGCACCTCATCTAACTTTGAAGAGTTAGGTACTGTTTATGTTAGACAATGTCTTGATAACAAACTATGAAACTACATAACTTTTTACCTCCCAATATGGTGGTCAATCATATTTAACAATCAGATTCGAAATGGAGATACTAATTACCTCCTCCTATCAAGGTGCTCACTTGGGCCCACACCTAGGAAATAGCTGATCTTAGCCTAAAGGAGTTGGACCCACCCCACTTGCATAGGCTGTGGCATATGAACGCACAAATCACACATGCACAGTGTTGGATTGAGCCTTAAGCATTAGAGATCAGCATGTATTAATATGTCTTACCCCCCACCATTGAGAGCTACTACCGACACTATACCTATCGCACACCAAATGAGCATAGAGATAAATTTCTCCGAAATTCCCCAAAATAGGGGTCAGACAACTTTCGGCAAAATTTTGGTGATTTCGGACACCAAAAATTCATTAATTTCGGTGCAATGAATGAGAATTTTTTAATTTTTTCCATTTTTAAAGAATAACTAATTTTTCCATTTTTGAACTCCCCCAACGTTTTATAATTTTTTCCAAAATTTATCCTGAAGGAACCAAAATGACCCTCTAGCGAAATATTGCCGAAAACAAAATTTGTCACTATGCCAATGAGGACATTACTAATCACATATACCCAATTAATAAATACTAGTCACACATCAATTAATTCTATGTGCAGACTAATTAATGAAAAAAAAAAAATCATATCCACGATTAATAAAATCCCCAATGACAAGCCAATGAATTCTAAGTGCACACCGATTGATACGCCCTTCAATATAATGGAATGGAAGTAGCAACCCACTTATCAAAACGAGTTCACGTTTATTTTTCCAATCGTTGGGGGTTCGAATTTAACGAACAAAAGCAAATTGACCAACCGGTTAGGAACGTTCAATCTATGCAACTTTAGACCACAATGCTATCTCAACCTAAGACCAACAATATAAACTTAAACCCTAATTCCAAAAACAATGCTCAAAATCGCACCTCGGAGACCTTGCATGCCTGATCAAACGCAGTCTGATTCAAAGGTCGAACAGCCACCAAATCGTAAGTCTTGAGAACAGGGTTCCCGGAATTCAAGGCAGCAGCGTGACCGGGAGTGTCAACGGCGACGGTCAAACGAGTGTACTGCCGAAACGGGGTGTTCAGAGGAACCCCCAAAAGTTTTCTGTGAAACCTAACGGAGTTCGATAGAGAGGGAGCGAGTTTTAGCAGAGAAGAGAGAGGGAAGAGAGGGATCGTGCATCGATCGGAATCTGACATCGCGCCTTTGATCGAACGGTTGTAAGCGACTCCGCTGTACCCTAATTCCATGGCTTTAACTACCACTTTCAGTCTCAACTCTTTTTCTGATTGTGATTCATCTTCGATGAAGGGGACGTTGAGGTCGAAGAAAACCATTTCAGGAGAGAGAGAAGTGAGGGAGTATTTGGTTTACAGAGTTTTTGGTTTACAGGTTCTCTAATTTTATTTTTTTTCCAGCTAGAGCGCAGCGGCTTTTCAAGGTTCTTCAGTGTTTCATTACCATTATACATAGTTGGGAGCCATTAATTGCACACACTTTTCAAGTGATTGCCCGAATGACTAAAAAATTGATATTATTATTTTTTTAAATGACTATATTACTTTCATGAGTGGACTTTGAGTATAAGAAATAATTTTACAAGATCACTAGCCCCAGCCACATGAAGAAGAAAGAGAAAGCGGATAGCAAACATAGTTGAAAGATCATGGGAAATTTTATTTTTAAAATTTTACAATGGTTTGATTTTATTTTTTTCAGCTGTTTGACTACATTGTGCAAAATTATTTTCCTAAGGCACCATTCTTCACACCATGTATACTTGTAATTTCACCTCATCTCGTTAAGCCAAAATACATTAATCGCTTTGAATTAGAACATGAAATATTTTTTTGTGTCCCAACTTTTTACAAGATGAGTCTTGAGATCATGGGCATACACTCAGATAGTTAGTTTTTTATGATATACCCATGATCTCAAGATGCATCATGTGGAAGATTAGGATAAAAAAACAATCTCCTTTATCAGATTCAAAGCAGTCAATGCATGTTGGCCGGAGGAGATGGGGCGAGATTACGATTTTACAGTGCAAATAAATTGTACGATTATGAGGTGAGGTTGCTTTGAGTCATTTGGTAAAGATTATGCTCGGTGCGGATCTTTTCACTTATTATCTTTAGATCATGGCCTTCAAATTAAGTGGCTTAGATGGTTGGGTTATATTTATTGGCGTCGCTGTTTATGGGTACCTCTGTTCGCGTCCATACGATCTCTGAAAGCACCCACGTCTCACACCCATAGAGGTACCTACCCTATTATTCAAGGGGTTGAAAGTGGTTTCAGATATACACGTTTTCTCTAAATGCATTCTCTGAAAGCGCCCTCGTCCCAGACCCCTTGAAAATCATTGATTTCTTCTAATTAGATGATGGAGGTGGTGTTTCACCCCCAATCTTCCACACAATAGATCTTGAGATCATGGTGCACTGATCTGACGGTCAATTTTTTATTCCAAGTGTTACAGATCCCCCAAAAATGGTACTAAAATCACATTTTGGTGTGATTTGTGTCATATAATTCAAGGGCCAGATTTTCGGGATACGTGACACATGGAATAAAAAATCGATCATTTGATAGGTTCATCATGATCTTAAGAACTATTATATTGAAGTTCAAGGTGAAAGACGATCTCCATCATCGATTGAAGGAATCAATAGTTTTAATAGGGTATGAATGAATAAATAAATGCACAAATCCTGATAGATCTTAGATCTTGAGATCATGGTGCAATGATCTGACGGTAAATTTTTTATTCCAAGTGTCACAGATCCCCCAAAAATGGTACTAAAGTCACATTTCAGTGTGATTTGTGCCATATGATTCAAGGCCCAGATTTTGGGGATACGTGACACATGAAATAAAAAACCGACCATCTAATAGGTTCATCATGATCTTAAGATCTATTATGTTGAAGTTCAGGGTGAAATATGATCTCCATCATCTGATTAGAAGGAATCAATGGTTTACAAGGGGCATGGGGCGCGGGCGCAAATAGAGGTAGCTTTCGTTTTTTCTTGCAACATGGGCTAAAAATAATTTCAACAGATTTTTATCTGAAAATATTTTGTGGGCTATTTTATCATATTTCCCGGATAAGTGGGACCCATTGAGTTTTCGAAATAGCTGGAAATCCACTTTATGTGAAAAATCAAAATTTCCACGAGTTTTTTTGAAGAACTCGGGTTTTCAAACAAGGCCTAATAATGTATCCTAAATTTTTTTTTTAATATATTTCTTAAAATATTAATTTTTTATATTTGCTTATTTATTGATAAATTAAATAAATATATATTTATTCAAAATTTATTATACAAATAGTGGTATCCCAAATTTAAGATATCAAATCGGAATCTTATTTACACAAATTTGAAATAACAGACTTTTTGAGCTTTCTTTCTATTCGAGAGATTTTATGGGGCTGTGTGTTTTTCGACCTTTTTCCGTTGAAAGTGACATTGTTTTTGGAGGATATTGCTCAAGAAAGCTCAGATTCTGAGTTAAGAAAATGACATTATTGTTGGTTGTTGCTTCTTCGTTGTCATTGTTCTGGTTGGGAGTATTCATAAAGTTATCCCAGCTGTCCATTTTGATGTTTTCGGTCTTGTGGAGAGTGGATATCATTTACCATTGAGGAAAACTATCATGTATTGTAGAATACCAAAGAGTTTTATTAGAAAATCTAATAGCGTCTGTTTCTAAAATTTGGTGGTGTTAGATGTGTGATTATTTTTTGGAATATTTACCGAATCAACAATGTCAGATACACCTATTCTATCAGAGACCCTATATTTTCACCTTTAACCAAACCGACCAGCTCCAAGTCGAGCCAATTCCAGCTAGCACAAAAAGTTAGAGTCGCCCTCAACTGTAAAAAATATTTATTTTTTTTACAGTCGATGGCGACTGTGTAAATGATGTCGCCTCTTTAAGCAGTCGGTATCGGCTCGACATTGACTGTTTAAATTTTTTTTTTTTTTTCTTTTGTTAAGAGAATATCTCCTTTTTTTCGTGTCTATCTTTAGCACCATCGATTTTATATTGTATTATTCAAATCAGACGGCATAGATCCTGTTTCACATCGAGTAAATATAGGAAAGTACAAATATTTAAAATTTTAAACTATGTAAAACGAAAAAAAGTGTAAGAAGGGTTATTTCTGACTTTTTGTGCTAGCTGAAAATGGCTCGGCTAAAAGCTGGTAGGTTTGGGTAAAGATGAAAATATAGGATCTCTGATGGAAAAGGAGTATCTGACAAGGTCGATCCAATAAATTTCCCTTATTTTTTTGGCTGGTGCTACTACCACACCACTTTATGTTACAACCATCTCACTTAAAGGAAAATTTGTTAATTGATTTAAATCAGTCTATATATTTTGAGATCATAGGATTACTATCAGAAAGTGTTAGATGATGATTTCACATGGCACAAATTCCAAAAATGTGGATGTGAACTATGTTTCATAGGATGCTGATCACGTTCACTTTTATATATGTGTGCCACATGAAATCAACATTTGACCATCTGATTGTAAGCCTATGAGCTCAAAATTTATTGTATAGAAGATTGAGGCAAAAAACGATCTCCATCATCTGATTTCAAATAGTCAATGGACTTTTCCTTTGTTTGAGTGCAACGTTGACATGCATAGATTCAGTCAATGATCGTTAAAAAAAGCATATATCCACACCGTCAAAATTATGATCAACAGAATTTAAATTTTTTGGTATAAAAATTTCTAAAACGAATTTCATATTTTGACCTATTAAATCAAAGTCATACACTTGGGTTATATATATATATATATATATATATATATATATATATATATATATATATATATATATATATATATATATATATATATATATATATATATATATGTATATGTATATTTGAAAAATGAAAGAAACTAATAAATCCTTAGATGATTTATATTTTCTCATAATCTGCTAGATAAAAGTCCTCAATATATTGCCGATTGGATATCTATAAATTTTGATGATCATCCGATCAATACAATCACTTTGATAAAGGTCATAAATGCGGGTAGCTATAGGGTGTGAAAAAACATAATGGACTTTCTTGACGTTTTCTTGAGGAAGCGTAGAACACAAGAAAATGTAAGAAATGCTAAGAAAATGTATTTTTGAGTAACTCAAGAACAACCCACTTAGAAAGGGACTTTCCTCAGAAAATAGGTTTCGAGGCAGAAATTAAGATACTCATTTTCTTCAAAAAATGAGTTTTTGGGTAGAAACTGCCGAACAAGCCCTAGGGTTATCCATGAACGTCCATTTTGAGGCAACGTAGGGGTGGCGCTTGTTTGATAAACCCAACTAGCTCGGACAACCATTGTTAGCATATGCCTCAACCAAAAGATTATGTACACCCACCAAATCTTTGAGTTCACCCACGCTGACCCAAAAAGGTGTCCTTAAAATCAAATTTAAGTGTGCACATGATGTTAAGGTCACTTCTTTGAAATGTGTGCCACAAGAAATAAAATACTAACCGTCTTTTAAAGGTACTCTATTTATTAGAGGGAAATTTACCTGATCGGCCCTGTCAGATACGCCTTTTACGTCAGTGGCCCTATATTTTTTCCTTTACCCAAATCGACCAGTTGGGAGCCTAGCCGACCCTAAGGATAGCAAAAAGTCCAAATTACCCTCTTTCTTTAACGCACAAAAACATCATCTTCTTCCTCATTTTAACCTGGTACAGTTTTTAAAAGTCAGAGGTAGCGAACGTGACGGCGTCTTCTCTTCAATCCAAACTATTCCGATCTACTATTTGAATCGACTCAAATACACCTTTTTCGTTAGAGACTGTAGCAGATTAGAATGAGGAAGAAGAAGATACACCTATATAATTTAAAATTTTAAATATTTGTATTTTTCTATATTTACGCGATGTGAAACGATATCTATTCTGATCCAAACTATACCGATCTGCTATTTGAATCGACCCAGATACTCCTTTTTCGTCAGAGACTATAGAAGATTAGAATGAGGAAGAAGAGGATACACCTAAGATAGATATGAAAAAAAAGCGATATCAACTCTATACACAGTTGATATCGACTTTGTACACAGTTGGTACCGACCATTTTAAAAGTCGTCAATGACTATTTATAAAGTCGCCATCGACTCTGTATAGAGTCGATGGCGACTCGGTACAGAGTCGTCATCGATTATATATATTAAAAAATAATAATAATTTATTATTATTATTATTTTATATATAATCGATGACGACTCTGTACAGGGTCGATGGTGACTCGGTACAAAGTCGATGACGACTCTGTATAGAGTCACCATCGATTGTTATTTATTATTATTATTTTTTTAAAGAAGCGATATTGCCTTCTTTTCGGATCTATCTTTGGCGTCATCTATTTTATTATGTGGCCTTCAAATCATACGACAATGTAGAATAAAAAAAAGTGTAAGAAGGGGTATTTCAGACTTTTTGTGCTAGCTTAAAATGACTTGGCTATAAGCTGATCGATTTAAATAAAGGTAAAAATATAGGGCCTCTGATGTTAAAGGTGTATCTGACAGGACCGGTCAGGTAAATTTCCCTTTATTAGAAGATTCTAACTATCTGATTGGGTTACTTTCATTTCAACTCAACTATAAAAATTGGATTGAGTTGTACCTTAATTAGTACACTACCTCTTTTGTGGGGCTTAAGGTTGTGGATTTTATAATCCATATCCGCTTCCTCTCATAACATGTGTCGCTCAATGTAAGTGTTTTAACATTATTATTATTTTTTTTTTAATTTTAAAACAATCTACTTTTCTTTTTAAAATGTATATATTGGATGGCTCAAATCTTTAAATGAGTGATTTTTAGACCCCTTTTATTTTAAGGGTTAGTCTACAAGGTGTCCACTCATCACGTACATTAAAACAGTCCACATATTTATGTGATTATGTAACGTGCACGAACTTTCAATGCATAAAAGTTTGTGCATGTCTTGTAATCACACATGTAGACTACTATGTCCACTCATGGTGGGTGGACACTCATTGTAGACCAACTCTTATATAATGAGTTAGTGAACCACTCTCTAAATGTAGCGGTGCCAATGAGTATGGTCAGACAGGTAAAATTTTTTGGGTATATGCCTGACCCAACCAAATGCCTCATGTGATCATGCCCAATATGACCCGACAAACAATTTCACATGCCTGACTCAATAAAATAATTTGGCCAGGCGCCTCGAGTCGACCCAACCACTTGATAGCCCAATCTAGAAGATTTGGATTGCTCAAAGTCATGTGTCACATCGCCGAATAAGTCAACAGGCATGGCATAATCTATTTAAGGGCGGTCATATGTCATCATTCATTTATTAATGAAATGATACATCTTAAGCCAATTGATTAAAATAGCTGCAATTGGCACACGAGATTTATAGCATTTCACATCGTCCAAAAAGAATTTGATATTTTTCAGATCTGGGTCATGTTAAATACCATTTAAGCCCTTTAATTTGAAGGCCATAATGTAATAATCTTAACTGCTAAGATCACCCCAAAATGTGATCTCTATCATCTGATTTAATATATTCAAAGACCATCATCTGATTCAATGTTGAATCAATAGTTAACTAAGAAAAGTTAGATGATAGAGAACATGTTTCATGCCAATCTTTGACAGCAAAAATCTTTACACTATAACATTCAAATCATTCTTTGCGTGTAATGTGCCACGGTACAAAACTCAAATTGTACCCTTTGGTTAATAATTTTTAATTATTCATAAACCTTTTAAATATTTATATTTTAACAAAAAATACAAAACACCAAAAATTCTATTTAATTTAAATTTTTTGCGCAAATTGATGCATACAATCTTCTACAACTTCATATGACACCAGAATAATGGTTTGAGTGCCTTCGACTATATAGCACAGTCAAAGAGTGGACCAACTATTTCAAACAATTCTACCCCAATTCCATGACATAATGATCTGAGAAGCCACTGGTTCGGTTGGTTTTAGCTAGAAGTATGCTAGAAGTAAACCGGACCTGTGTCTACCCGACCCAGACCCATATTATCTTTCGTCTGGTATTTATCAATGAAAACCCGACCCGGACCCAACATCGATGAGCTGGAAAGAATACTTTAGAAATCATCAAAGATCCAAATTTTAAAGCTTCTTATTTTTTCATACCTAAAACAATTGGTCAAAAGCTTTTGCCGATCCTCTATTTAGAATCATTGATACAGCTAATATATAGAGATTATGAATAAACAAGAAGATAATGAATAAACAAGTTGTCTACTTATGCAAACCCTCCTCTTTTTTAATCCGGGCTGGGGACCGGCATAGGCAGAGTTAAAAAATGAAGCACACACAGAGCGTATGTTGGCAATATCGATGTAAAAAAATATTAAAGTGAAAAAGACTAAGACTAACCTAAAATCCTCTACAACAAACATATATAGCTTTTCAATAGCAATAATTGATAATCTAATGAACATTTCTCTAAGGATAATGTAGCCAATACCGATAACACCATAAAACATACTGTGTAAAGATCGTTTAAAAAATGGACTACAAATATATATGTATATATAGAGAGAGAGAGAGAGAGAGCTTAATAAGCACCTGGCGAGTGGTTTTCCACACCAAAAACTCTATTCCCCCACGCACAAATGATCTAGGATCCTAAAGTTCTAATTTGTTAGAATGGCACTATACCAATTGAAAATAACAAAGAATGAATGATTAATTCCCCTTCTTATCATAAAAAAAAAAAGACACGACCAAGAGAATAGAATTAATAAGATAATCCAATTATAAATCTTCATCAGATGGTAGCATACATTTCAAAAGGCATGACAACCCCTGCTCCATCATTATCAGAGACAAGATACACAACGAAAAGAAGCATTTTATTCCTTAAATCACCACCATGAACAGAAATAAAATATATGACAGAGCCAAACCAGAAAAAACCCAATTGTAAGATCTTAACAAGAAAAAATTACAATGCGTCAACGTTCCGTAAATCTAACTAAACACTGGATTGTCAATTCAAGGGTAAGATAAAATAATCTGACAATACTTCAAAACCTCAAATTACCAATCAAAAACTCAACTTAAACCCATGATCCACAAAACCACACTTCCACCCTAAATCCTAAAAAGACAAACACAAATAAGATATCACAACCTCCAATAAACAAACTAAAAAATCATATCTACCAATAAGTTGGATCCGCATCATCAAACCTATACTCTTTGACAAGTTACACTTTTTCCTTTCTGAAAAACAAACTTCAAGCACACCATCAACGCCAAATAATAGTGGAATCAAATAAAAAGATCTTAAAGCATCATCATACACCTCATACACTCAATGAACAAGTTCTTAAAGTCAACCATTTACTGTCACTTGGCTTTCTAAGGAAGTGAATCTTCTGCAATCAGAAGCAACTGTGTGCTGTGTGCTGCAAATGCAAATGTAATTGAAACAAAATTACCTATCCATACGATTAGAACAGATCAATTCAATTATCAGATCAACTCCAATAGAAGAGCAGCAAGGAAACACTAAAAAGAATTATGGATCCTTTGAAATGATTGAGTAACCATTTCAGCAACGAAGTACAACAATCACTTCCCCGAGGAGACCAAATACAGAAAACACAAAAAAGAATTCCCTCTTTAAACAAATGCAAAATCACCTACAATTAATTCAAAATCAAAACCACTCTTATGATCACAACCACACCTAGAAAGCTAAGCATCCAATTAATGCGATGAGAGAACACTAAATGAAAACTAATTAACTCAATTAAATTTCAACGATATTAACTCGCTCGCAAATCATAACATCGACATCCATCTGGATATGATAATCTTGAGGGGAAATAAGATTAGATGATCAAAACAATCCAACAATAGAACACATTAAATAATTTTACATCAAACAATCTCAAAATTATAAGGAGATCGTCAGATGACTAATACAAATATCATCGCTCAACTCTTCGAATATCAACCCCTAATAAATATGATGCTCTTCAAAACCCTGAAAAATCAACCATAATACTCGTAACCATCTAACCATCTGATATCTCAATAATCATCCTAATTATAAAAAAATGAGAACTTCCACTTTACTTCCACAAAATCATAATTTGAATTCTTAATAACCAAAAACAATAATAAAATCTGGTTCGGTGACCAGAGGAAAGAGCTTTGGCCTATGACGGTGTACGCTGTTTTATGGGCGATCTGGTTGGAGAGAAATAATAGAATCTTCAATCGCAAGGCGAAACCCTTTTCGCTGATTATTACAAATGCGAGGGATCTACTCATCAGCTAGAACGCCTGGCTAGATAAGGATCTTCAACAATGGGCTTCAGCACTTCCTTCGGTTGTGGGAAGATTGCTGTCGGCATGGGTTTTCGTTGAAGCTTGTATTCGTTTGCGCACGGGATTAGGGCGATCGCTTTGGGCGTAGCCCGCTTTTTTGTTTTCGTTTCTGTCTGCTGGTATCTTGGTTTTGGTAGCTCCTTACTACGAGCCAAGGTACGCTGCTATAGTAATTCGTTTTTATGTTCTAATATATTGCTCTTTGTGACCGTTTCAATAAAAAAAATAACCAAAAACAATCCAAAAAAAGAATTTGTCATAACCATATATAAAATAAATAAAAAAAGACATCGGACCAAATCCAAAAGAGCAACTTTGTATTTTTCTCTCCTTTCCTGAACAATAAACAAATCACCAGATACAAAAATTTTCAGTTGCAATATCAAAAATCAAATACAGCAAATAAAAGAGAGATCTAATATCCCACAGAAATACTCCACCGAACATCACGCTTTAATTAAACTCCACTGATTAATTAAAATAGATTTGTTTCCTTGCAATCAAATCCATAAAAGCGATCATGCAGATCTGTCAAATTAAACACCCAAAATAAAGCCAAGATCAAGAATAGAGGTATATAATATAGGAAAATCAAAATATTGTGAAGAGAATACTCCACCAAACTACAGATAAATCCCCCTTCCATTCCAAAGCCACCACTTAAAATCTCAAACCTCCACAGTGGAAACAAATCCACAAAATTAACCACCTTAAAAAGAAAAGGAATTGATCAGGAAAGGAAACTTCCCAGCAAGATATTTTAAACACTCCTATCTCTTGCCTCTTGTAATAAATTGTTAAAAAAAAATATTAAACAAATCGTAGATTATGTCCTTATATAATGTTCAAAACTCAAAAACGAGCATAAAAAATCATGATCAATCTAAAAACGCAAACAAGATTCCCCTCTTTATATACTGTGCAAGCCACCACTAGAAAACTTCAACATCAAAATCAAATTTACGATGATAATCACACCTAGAAAGGTAAGCATCCAATTCATGGGGCGAAAGGACGCTAAGTGGAAACTAATTAACTAAATTAAATTCCAACAATAAAAACCACGTGCAAATTTATTGAACACCACTGAATATTAGGAAATACGCTGTAATAAATACGCCGTATATGGTATGCTACTCAAATTCAACATAGGAAATAAAATTCCAAAAAAGGAGATAAATCCAAATTTCTCAACGAATACTCCACCAAACTAATACAATCTCAAGAAATTATAGGTCACACCATCCATCTGAAATATCACCGTTTTAACTCTTCGAATATCAACGCTTGATTAATATGACGCTCTTCAAAACCCTGAAAAATTAAACACGACTGATCTTCATGTGAACTTTCCCGAATAAATCCAAGCAAGCATCTTCAAACTTCCCTCGCCTTCTCCTGATCAACAAACAAATCCATCACAGGCAATACGGTTGCTTTTCAATTACATCAAACAATAGAGAAATCTAAATATATCAAAGAAACACTCCACCGAACATCATGCTAAAAACGGATTAAAATAGAACTGTTTCTTTGCAAATAAAATCCATAAAAGCCGATAAAGCAAATCTGTCAAATCAAACCCCCAAAATAAACCCCAGATCAAGGATAAAGTATATAAAAAGTAGGGAAATTTGCACTTTCGGCCCTATACGTTTGCGTATTTGCAAAAACGGCCCTATAGTTTCAATCCTTGCATAAATGGCCAGCTCCAAGCCTAGCCGGCTCCGCCTGCTCCACGTCAGCAAGGGCCTATTTTATGGAATATTTAAAATTTTGCACCGCCCTTTAAAATACAGTATAAAAGTTACTTTTACTTTTCATTTGTTACTTTTACTTTTACGTTTAACTTTTCTGAAAAAACCAAGACAGCGGCGACAAAGCGGAAAAAGGTTACAAAGGTCACATTAAATTTCCAGGTAATTTATTTTTTTACATTTAAACACATTTAGTCATCCCCAATGTTTCCCACATAATCCGCTAAGTTACCGATAACTTACCGATAATTTAAGTTGTCGATCGATAACTTAAGTTATCGCCCGATAATTTAAGTTGTCGATAGTTTTTTAAAAATCACTTCTTTTGTTAATTAATTGGGATTTATTTATATTGCAGTTCCTACTAATTGATTGAAAATGACCATGACTCTAAAGCCCATCGGGAAATGTTCTGGAGTTGGTGTTAAGAAATTTTACATGCACTGTAACGAAGAGAGAAAGAAGATACTAGATGATTCAGTATTCGGTCATCTATTTAGGATTAATGAGAAATTAGGATTCGTTGGAGACTTGGTTGACGCTATTTTAAGTTTTTGGATTAAAGATAATGTTATCAAGGTCAATGTACTCTTGCAAGAGATCGATATATCCTTGATTTTAGGCCTCAACATGTTGACGGAACCTGAGTCTGAGAAGGTGGTCATGTTAGAAGAAACAACTATTCGATACAAATTCTTTCGAGGGAAGCCGGCGAAAAGATCTCGTATTGAAGAAATTATTGACAGTGCTGATTTATCCAACGATGATTTTTTGAAACTATCATTATTGTTTTTCGTATGTTCTTTTTTACTTCCGGACACATACCAGGAAGTAGATACACGGTACTTAGAATTAGTAGATAACATTAAAGAGTTCAACAAGTTACCGTGGGGCCTGATAGTTTACAATAATTTATTAGATAGCATATCAAAAGCGAGCGGCAGAAGAGAAATGGCGAAAAGGTCAGAAAATGGGCAATACAACATCTACGGATGCACTATCGCCTTACAGATTTGGGCGTTTGAGCACTTTCCTGCAGTCGCCACCGCTCCTATTGGGCTTAAAGAACCATTTCCCAGGCTAATGAAATGGGAAGGCCCGAACTTCAGCCATAATCCTAATTTATATCGAGAAAATTTTCTTAAATCTAAAGTTATTTTTGAGCTTGAAGCTGAAAAGCATGAATTACAGTATAAATCGGTTAGATACTTTTTGATGCAAAGAGAGATGGAAAAAGAGATGAAAAGGAAGAAGGAACAGACCGAGGAAAGAGAAGTGTCTTACTCCCAAGAAAATATATATGAATATGATGATATCCCAAGTCATGCAACACGTCCGGAAGAAAGAGCCGAAGAGTCGAAGAGCCGATTAGCCGAGATGACGACGATGACGACAATGAGGATGACGATGATTACAGCGACGAAAATGATGATTTTGAGGTCGTTGTACGTCAACATATTGAACCAAAGGGCAAACCGGATATTAGGCCCCAGCCAACAAGAGAACAGCCGGTTAGGCAACCACACCTAACCAAAGAAGTAACGGAGCTTAGAAAAGAATGCAAGACGCTCCGCATGGCTGTAAAAGAGATGAAAAAAAAATTCCAACGTGCATTTACGCTGCTCAAAGGGCAAGCACTCATCATTGAACAACTCGGGAGAGATAAGAAGGCCCTACAAGAAGAAAATGAAGCAATACGGAAGGATCTTGATGCGGTCATCTCTCATTTGAGAAAGGTACCAAACCAAGCCTTTTCAAATTTAAAAAAAAAATAATTCTTTACAAATTAATGCAAAATTAGCTTGTTGTCCGACGATGTAACTTATCGACTGATAATTTACATTAAATTATCGACCGATAATGTAAATTATCGGCCCGATAATATAAATTATCGGTCGATAATGTAAATTATCGATCGATAATGTAAATTATCGTCCGATAATGCGGTTGTTAATTTTTTTATTTTTTGTAAAATAATGAAAGTTCATTAAAGATGTATTTTTTTTTGCAATTATGCAGGATAATATTCTAACCTCTGTGTTATATGACACGGTCGTTCCTTCCGCCACTTATCCTCAATCCACTGTCCCAAAACCCACTGCTCCTCAACAAAGCCATCAGTCCACTGCCCCAAAACCCACTGCTCCTCAACCAAGACATCAATCCACTGCCCCAAAACCCACCGCTCCTCAACCTACCCATAGATCTACTGCCTCTAAACCTATTGCCCCAAAACTCACTGCTCCTCAGCCTACTAAACAACCCTTGGTGGATGTAGGTGATGATGGTGCTCCTCTTACGCAGCCTTCTCGTGAGTCACAGCCGGCATCACTAAAATCAATTATAGTGAAACTATCAACTACAAAAAATGAAGCCGAAGGATATGACTTGCGTGCTCGTAAAAAGAGAAAGTCTCCGACCAGTAAAGCAATAATAAAAAAAACCAAAATTGGTTATGAAGGAGGATGAGCCAAACTCAATGGAGCAAAAATATATGCTTAGTTTTTGGAACCGGCCGGAGAACGAGGACAATGTGATCGTCAATACTATCATGGGTGTTGACATCATAGTTGCTCTTTTGAAGGTTCTCAAAGGATGCTCGTGGCTCGACAATGAAGTCATCGACGCGTACTCGAGAATCCTTGAAGTTATAAACGATTCAATGTTTACGGCCAATGCCGAAAAGTCGTTCGTTAACTATTTATTGGAAGCTCGTTTGTTTCTTTTATTTGTCTTTTCAATCACGACTCTTAATTCACTTCTAATTTATTTACTTACTACATTATCCTGTTTCAGACCTTGTTTTTGGCAGACGAGAAAAAATTTGAAAAATTTATCGACAATGAAGGTATAGCTGCGCTCAGCGACTTCGAGAAGTGGCAGGCCTATTGTGACGAATGGCAGGTTCATCACAATTCAAAGCCGCTGGAACCACTACTGACAAATAATAACCGCGAAATTCACGCGGACGACTGTGGAATGGTACGTTTTTTAATACTAAACTTTGCTTTATTTAACGTTAACGATTTTTAAATAAATTTTATTATTTAAAATTTTGGTTCCGTTTATGTACAGATTTATCTTCCGATGCATAGCCAAAAACATAAACATAATAATTTCATTAGTTGATCGAGAAATTAAGTTAATAGATCCAGCAGACAGAGAGTGCCAGAAGGTTTGAAGCGCATAAAGGATGTCTATTGAATCACCTTTCGCGCCTTCTTTACACTGTCGGTTTGAAGTCAGCTTTCGATCAACAGTGGAAGGTATCGGCGTTCAACAGTGTCGTTCTCCCGATCCAAAAAATGGTTGGGATGGCGGTGTATATGTTTTGAAGTATATAGAATACTTCTCCCAACAGCAGCCTATTCATTTCGAAGAAAAATATATGCAACAATTTAGAGCCGAAATCGGACATCTAATGTGCACGTTTGGGAAGAAGAGTTAAACTTTAATATGTTTGTAAAATTTTTTAGACTTTTGTAAATATGTTTTTTGATGAAATTGTAAATAATTAATTTTTATCAACTTGTATAATTTTCATTTTCGTTGTTATCAATTTATCGTAATTGTCTAACAATTACTTATAAACAATTCTTTATCTAATATTTAGATTTCACCTTGCCCGATTTATCAACGGAGCCTTCCTCTCTCGAAGCAATCATATTTGACTCTTATTGAGCACTATCAAAGATATCCAGCTTCACAATTCCAATCGGCCGATGACTTAAATATCGGCCGATATCTTAAGTCATCGGCAGATATGTTAAGTCATCGGCTGATATCTTAAGTTATCGGCCGATGGCTTAAGATATCGGCCGATATTTTAAGTCATCGACCGATTGAAATTGTGAAGCTAGATATCTTTGGTAGGGCTCTATGCCAATCATTCTTTAAAAAAGGATCGAACTTCACAATCTCCAAGCCTTCAATAAGAGTCAAATATGATTGCTTCGAATCATTTTTGAGTGAATGATTTATTAAGCAGAACAATATATCTCAATCACAATTCCAAAACGAAATTATTAGTCCAAAAAAAATATTAATCAATTGGCGGCAAACTCGATTAATAAATTCTCACCCTTATAGAGTGGAATAGAAAACGAAGAATCAGAATTTAAAGATGATATTGGCAAGGATGTTGATCGCTCTTTTATTGAGGTCCAATCTATTGATGTTGAAGGAAAGAAAAAGAGAAAAAAAGTACTCTTCGATCATGAGATCATTTGGAAGCTCGATCGCCACTAGGTCCAATCTAATCTCAATCTATTCTCAATCTCAAACTTTGAAGTAATATAAGTTAATTTCAAATATTAACAAATTTACACGAGCGACGGTTATGACCGTACTTGTTATAATTTTTACATCGTAGTGGTCGAACTTCGCCTTTAGATCTTATTCTCCTTTTCTTCGGACGGCCGGCTTGACGTATTTTGTGAGGAGGCAAAACTTGAAGGTCGTCTCTTTGTGAAGTCCATTGGCGCTTGTCAACGGTCGGGACAAAGTGCTCTTTATAAGTTTCCCTAAATAAGTTACTGGTAAACCAGTGTTCACAAAATTGGGAGATCTCTCTTTCTCTGTTTCAGCGCGATAATGCGGTGATCGTATGTGAACATAGTAATCCATGAATAATCCAACGTCTATATGTACATGTTCGCGATTCTAGATCGACACTGTTAGTGTAATCACCACGTTTAACTTTAAATATATCACGACCATATGGTATGACATTTTTTCGACGGGCCCATCCTGAATTTCTTGTTATGTGTTTTTCTGCCATCGGTGTTAACACATGTGTCATTTTATTTCCTCCTCCTAACGACGAAGATAAAATTCGGCTACCTTTGTCAACATATCATAACGCCTCCCTTGGAAATAAACGCGTGCCCAGAAATGATCACCAATTTCTTTAATCCATTTTGTACATTCCGGGGGGGCGTCGTCTTTTATTTTTCGCATAATTCTTTTAAATTTTACTTCTGAAAATGCACGGGCAGCAATCCAGAAAAGTGGTCTAGAGATTGTATCCTTATATTTATCAAACAGATTTAGAGCTAGGTGTCGCATACAGTAGCTGTGAAAGGCGTTAGAAAAAACTTTTTCCACTGCTTCCATCAAACCTTTCTGTCTGTCTGATATCAATAGAAACTGTTCTTCAAATTCACCGATTACACGTCTCCCTAATAGAGCAAGAAACCATGTCCAATGGTCTTCATTTTCTTTCGGTACAACGCCGAACGCTATAGGAAATAAATGTCTATTCCCGTCTATCCCCGTAGCTATTAACAACACTCTTTTGTATCGTCCACGCAAATACGTTCCATCTACCGCAATTATTCTTCGTAAAGTATTACGAAAGCTTCGAATGTAAGGTCCGAATGTCACGAAGAATTTCTAAAATACATTATCAGGCTCGAGAAACAATTCGGTCTGTACGTCTGGATAGACCCGCTGTAATTCGGCAACATATGAAGGTAGCATCTTAAATTGCTCCTTCCAGCTACCTCGGATATCATTCAACGTCATTTCTTTTCCTCTCCATGCTTTCCAGTAACCTACTGTTATACTGTATTTTTTTTCAATATAAAAAATTATTGAAGCAAGAGTCTCGTCAAAGCCCTTTAATAGCTTATCTCACGAATGAAGCTATCTACGATGTCGTACATTGGCGATGTCTGCTTCCAAAAGCTGGAATTCCACACGTGTGTTCCTGGTGGAAAGTTTTCACAGTAAACGTGTCTGCGCCTACTAATTTCGATGCATGTATTCGCCAAGCACATCCTACTTCAACACACCTCACCGTAACTCGAAGAGGACTGATTTTTATTGGTTTAATCTGAAAATTATTTGTCATTGCAAATTCTTTAAGAACTTTTTTAAATGATTTCTTATTTCTAAACGCCTAACCAATAGTTATTATTCCCCCTTCATACAGTTCCTCATCGTCTGAATCCATATACTCTCCTTTCGAGTCATTAAGCTGATAGTCTTCGTCCACCAGAGGTTGATCAATTCTCCTATTAGTATCAACACGCGAAGTGGGAGATAACGGAGCTTCATTATTTTCAGATCACTATCACTGTCATCGACTGGATGGTTATTACGTGATTGGGATTGAGCCCATCGATGTACGCTTGGTTGATGTACAGTTGTTTGGATTGATGTTGGCCGATGCAGGAATGTTTGATGTATGAGAGGCTGTCCTGTTGAAGGCTCGATTATCGTTGGCTCCAAAGCTATTTATTCGGAAGGCCATTGATATGGACTAAGGCCGACTAAAAACGTTTCCCACTGATTTATCGAATCGAAGTTGAACTGAGATGTATCATGCATCGGATTCATTTGATGACAATATCATTGATCTTCATCGCCTTCACTCATTGGAATGTCTGAAGAGGGTTGCTCTAGAAGCTTACTGTAGGGGCGAAATCCTATATTCATATTTCTATCATCGTCAACTATCATCGGTGCAACAATGTTCTCCTCTTCATACCGTATTTTTTTATTTTCAATCAAATGTTCTGTTCTCACACCATGATCATCTTCGTTTATTTCCTTGAACGGTTGAAATGTTTCTAAAGACGGTAAAATTTCTGCTACGGTAGTGACTAATGATTTTTCGATATAAATATTTATCACACCATCACCGATACGATATGCTCTAAATAAGTTTATAAGATCATCAGAGTCATACAATTCGACAAATACAAGCTCATTCCCTATGCGTAATGAAACAGTAAGTGTAATAGAATGTTCTTCCAGTCGTGTCCGACTGACTTTGTACATTTTCTCTATAAACTCATCAAATGATATATTCTCCGTGACAGTGACAATCCTTCGATGTCCTCCGTTGTAAGTATTATCTCCCACGCGTACGAAATCAAAATAGCAAAGAAGGGAAACATCCATTTCAACCTACAATATTTACAAAATTAAAATTGATTGTTTATAAAGAGTTATACTTGACTTAGCGCTACAATTATTTAAAAATATTAAAAAATGAAAGGAATGAAAACTTTAGCGTTAAAAGTCAATCATAGGATATCGCTCGATATCCTAAGATATTGAGTTGATATCCTAAGATATCTGGTCGATGGACTTTTAACATAAACCATAAATCAAAACCTTAAAAAAACCCCTATCATAAGTTATCGGCCGATATCTTAGGATATCAGCCAATAACTAAGATATCGACCGATAACTTAAGATATCGATCGATATCTTATGCTATTGGCCGATATCTTACGTTATCGGCCAATATTTTAGGATATCGGCAGATATCCTAAGATATCGATCGATATCTTACATATCTTGGACTACCTACAATGTTTTGAAAAATTGGAAAATCAATAACTTAGAAAGATATTATACTCGATATCTTACCTAGCCTGTTGTATTCTCTATGTTATACGAACTGTAGTGGAATCTCGAAATCGCTTTCGAAGAGAGAAAGAAAGTGTTAAAAAATGCTAGAGAAATTCTAGTTTCAATGCTTGCATAGAGAAGCATATATATATATGACGTGCAGGCGGCTAGGCTTGGAGCTAGCCATTTATGCAAGGATTGAAACTATAGGGCCGTTTCTGCAAATACGCAAACGTATAGGACCGAAAGTGCAAATTTCCCTAAAAAGTAAACACCAACAATAATCACAAAACCAATAGAAAGAAATATAGATAGAATAAGAAAAACAAAGAGAACAAAAAGGACTTCCTATAGAACCCTCCGCCAAGGGCAAAAGGACTAAAGAGGGGAAGAGACCTCCCTCGGGTATTTCTATAAATGGTATTTCTATATATAGAGCGAGTGCATACCAACGATTCAGATTAAGCGGTCAAAAAGTAATGGACGGTGGGATTTGTTAATCTTTTTTTTGAGGCCGTGAGTTCGAGAAATGGTAGCTGTATGGGTGGTTGGGGTCCACAAGACCCACATGATTTCAACGCGGTTTGTTGGGAACGAGTCAATTGCACGCCACTACGTCAGAAAAAAAAAACACAAAAAAATTCTCTCCTAACCGACCTCCTTAGATTGTAAACCTTATCGCGTCCCTTTACCCTCAAAACCACTATTACCAAATCAATGATTGCAAACCATTGTTACGAACATAATAACCCCTGTAAAATGAAAGAAACAAATAGGTTTCCATTAAAGCACCCACTTCATAAAACATAAGACTGATATTAAATATAATAAATTAAGAAAAACAAAACACGAAAAATAGACCTCTAGCAAATTAATTGAGCACGTTACACACCATCCAACAATGAAACACTCCACTAAACATCACACTAAAAACAGATTAAAATAGATCTCTGTCTTTGCAACAAAATCCATACAAGCCGACAAAGCAAATCTGTCAAATCAACCGCCAAAATAAACCCTAGATCAAGGATAGAAGTATATAAAAAGTAAACATCAACAATAATCACAAAACCAATAGAAAAAAAAATAGATAGAATAGGAAAAATAAAGAGAACAAACAAGACTTCCTATAGAACCCTCCGCCAAGGGCAAAAGGACTAAAGAGGGGAAGAGACCTCCCTCGGGTATTTCTATAAATAGAGCGAGTGCATACCAACGGTTCAGATTAAGCGGTCAAAACGTATTGGACAGTGGGATTTGTTAATCTTGTTTTGAGGCCGTGAGTTGGAGAAATGGTAGTTGTAGGGGTAGTTGGGGTCCACAAGACTCGCGTGATTTCAACGCGGTTTGTTGGGAATAAGTCAATTGCATGCCACTACTTTAGAAAAAAAACACAAAAATTCCCTCCTAACCAACCTCCTTAGATTGTAAACTTTATCTAAGAAGGAAAGAAACCTCCCTCGATATTTATGGAAAGAGCTAGAGTACACCAACGGTTCAAATTAAGCGGTCGAAAGTAACAAATAGGTTTCCATTAAAACACCCACTTCATACAACATAAGATAGATGCTACAAAAAAAAATTAACAAAAACAAAACATGAAAAATAGACCTCTAGCAAATTAATTGAGCAATTTACACACCATCCAACAAAGAAACAATCCACGCTCATCATTCCTACAGAACAAATAGACCTCTAGCAAATTAATTGAGCAATTTACACTCCATCCAACAAAGAAACGATCCACGTTCATCATTCCTACAGAACAAATAAATCAATGAAGCGAGAAGGAAGACAATCGTATTATTCAATTTCACCATTAAAATTAAATCTCTATGAAAACAAGAACAAAATATATTGTAAAGAATACTCCACGAAACTACAAACAACTCTCTAATTGCGAAGGCCACCACTTGAATTTCCATACTCTACAAAGTGGCAATAAATTCACAAAATTAACCAACATCAAATGGAAAGGTATTGATTAGAAGAGGAACATTACAAGAACGTACTGTAATAAACTAGAAAATAAAATATCTTTAGAGATATTTATCTTAAGTCGTACTATGTCAAAATAATATATGCTATCAATTTATTGCAATAACATAAAAATAGACAATAACATAGACCACACTTTACTAACATGATCTTCAACTATCAACAATTTGAATTGTTGCAAAATGTTCTTAAAACCCTTCAAAACTAATATAAAATCAAAGAATAGCAATTTTACCCAAAACAAACCTCCAATTATAACGAGATAATTAAAAAAAAAAAAAATGAACTCCCTTTTAAAATGTCCTCAAACCACTAGTTCCACACACATGCACCAATTCCATCGTTAAGTTCATTAACATTCCTGAAAAACCAAATTAACATATAGCAGAGATTCATTAAAAGCACACTTCACAGAAGGAGAGATGGATACTAAATGTCAATTAGTTAATTAAAATAAAGTAGGAATGGAACTCCCTCGCAAATTAATTGAATCGGACCAACAGTGAATCAAACCCTTGCCATTCCTAAAAAATTTAATCAAAAAATGAGACATTTGACTTATTGAATCAGTATCTGCATGAAAAAGGAGAGATAAATCAAAACATTGAAAAGAAATACTCCACCGAACTATACACAACTACCCTTCTTTTACCAAGGCCACCACGAAAATTCTCTATCCGCTACAAAGTGGCACCAAAACGACAAAAATAACCACCATTAAAAGAAAATAAAGATATTAGAAAAGGGAACTTCCAAGTACTTGAAAAGATAAGATTAACTTAAGGATGCACCGGAAAGTCGAAACTAAAATACAAATCACAATTCTCTTGGAATAAATTGAAAAGATCTTCAATCTAATAAACATAGACTGCACTGTATAGATGTGGTCTTCAAATATTCTCAACTTGAATTGTGAGAAATAATCTTCAAAATCCTGAAAATCAATAACAAAATCGACAAATAAACGATCTAATTTGAAAATTGCAATCTCAAGAACCAAGACGAGATCAAAACACAAACGAGAAATCCCCATGGATATTTCCTCAAAACCACAAGTGCTCAAACAAATGTTATGATCAAAACACCCGTGAAAAAAATCTACGTAACAAATAGGTCTTCAGAAAGCACCCATCCATGTAACTGAAAAGTAGCTAAATAACCCAAAATAAAGTAACTCCTGAGAAAATTAATTGAACGCATTACACATAAGGTCAACAGAAAATGATCCTCACTCATCATTCCTAAAGAACAGTGTCTTTAATCAATTTCAACATGAGAGAATAATCTCCATAAAACAGAGAAAAATCAAAATATTGTAGAGAGAATACTCCACCGAACTACAGATAAATCCCCCTTCCATTCCCAAGCCACCACTTGAAATCTCGATCCTCTACAGTGGAAACAAATCCACAAAATTAACCACCACAAAAAGAAAAGGAATTGATCAGGAAAGCAAACTTCCCAGCAAAGATATTTTAGACACTCTTATCTCTTGCCTCTAGTAATAAATTGTTAAAAAAATATATTAAAAAAAACGTAGGTTATGTCCTTATATACTGTTCAAAACTCAAAGACGAGCATAAAAATCATGATCAATCTAAAAACCCAAACAAGATTTCCCTCTTAAAATACCGTGCAAACCTCCACCAGCTGCCTCCAACACCAAAATCAACTTTACGATGATGATCACACCTAGAAAGGTAAGCATACAATTCATGAGGTGAAAGGACGCTCAGTGGAAACTAATTAAGGAATAATTCAAAGCCCGTCACTCCGCTGAATAAAAATCCAAACTTATCAATTGTCGTAAAAGAAGCATACTTGTCAGCCGGATCCTATACAGATGTTTACATGACAATCAAATCAACTAAAAAATACAATCTCAGTTAATTATAGGTCACACCATCTATCTGATCATGATAACAATTAGTTGATCCGAATGATTTAATAATTGAGTATCAAACTTATATTTTTTAAAAAGATCATCACATGACTGTTACAAATATCGCCATTTAACTCTTGGAATATCAACGCCTGATTAATATGACGCTCTTCAGAACCCTAAAAAATCAAACACGACTCGTAACCATCTGATATGTGGCATCCAAATAATCGTCCTCAAGATCATATTACTTGAAATCTCAATAACAAAAAAAAATCGCTGCAATCATAAGCACAAGAAAAAAAAACAGATCTTCATGTTGACAGCCCGAATAAACCCAATCAAACAGTATCAAATTTCCCCCGCCTTCTCCGGATCAACAAACAAATCCATCACGGGAAATCCGGTTGCTTTTCAATTACAACATCGAAATCAAATGCCGCAAACAACAGTGAAATCTAAATATACCAAAGAAATACTCCACTGAACATCACCCTAAAACTGATTAAAATAGATCTGTTTCCTTGCAATCAAAATCCATAAAAGCCCATAATGCATATCTGTCAATTCAAACCCCCAAAATAAATCCTAGATCAAGGATAGAAGTATATAAAACAGAAACATCAATCCAAAACCAATAGGAAGAAAAACAAAGAAAACAAACAAGACTCCCTATATATCCTCCGCCATCGCGAAAAGACCAAGAGGGTGGTGAGATTTGTTAAACTGTTTTCGAGGCGGTGGGTTGGAGAAATGGTAGCTGTAGTGGTTGTTGGGGCCCACATGACCCGCGTGAATTCAACTCGGTTTCTTTTGTTGGGAACGAGTCAATCGCACCAAAAAAACATTAAAAAAAAAAATTCTCCTCTAACAGACATCTTTAAATTGTACACTGAGAACATTTTGAGTCAATGGGTCTCCCTTTACCATTGATTATGTCACTAGGCTAACTGAGAACAATTTTGAGTTATTTAAACCTAAGACGATCATTTTTCAACCGGATCATGGCTTCAAGGTGTTCATAAAGCATAGTCCAACGAAAAGCTATTAATGTGTTTTTTCATTACCTAATGGAACATTGGGTCTATGATGCGCCATACACATAATAGTTGATTGGATAATATCGATATTCATCCCAATCACACATAATAGATCTTTAAATCATTGAACAACTATCACTCTGTCAAGTGTTTCCATTGGACCCATATTCCAAAAGTGATTGTGGTTATGACCGCACAATAAAAAGGATTCTCAAATCACTTAGAGTGACAAATTTTTTTTCTTTTTTTTTTTGTGAAATCAACATTGGAATGTATGATAATTGGGCTATTATCTCAATATACCTATTGTGCGAAATATTAGGAGGAAAACTTATTTTCATGGTATGAACGAAAATTTAAGTTGAAAAATTTTTGATTGCAGGCCTTGAGAATCGTGAATGTAACACATCTAAACTATTGCTCTTGTCAACCGAGCACCCGACAATTCTATAAGTTTATCAACTAAACCCCAACCACCAACTCCCGTTAATATGCGTTTAGTTGATGAAGTTATGGAATCTACGGGTGCTTGTTTGACGAGCAATAATTTAGGTGTGCTAGATATATCAAGGTGGTATTAGAGATATCGAGGAAGTTTATTTGAAAATTTCCCTTTAATTTAACTCTTTAGCATCCTTTTGTGCTAAAAAAATAAAAAAAATCCACCAAGCTATCCTTTCATGAATTTGGAAAAAATTCAAAATATTACCATAGGATGATGGCGTGACCAACTGAAATACAATTTTACTTAATGAGGAATTCAATATATAACATATACATATTCTTATGATTAAATCATTTAAATTTATAGTTATTGGGAGCTCAATGTTTCTTGAGACACTCTCATTATCCCTCGTCCCATCAAATTATTTTGATCTAAGCACCAGTAAAATTTAGAGGTAGTGGTTTTCCACCATTCTTGACACCACTAGAGTCCCACGATGTTGTAGGCCATAGTAAACTAATCAATAATAATCCAAACCGCTAGTGTGATTAAGCATCCTATGAGAATAGCAAAAAAGCTTGCCCATTCAAAGATTTAAACTATCTCACTAGCCATATTTGGGATTGCTCCTCAAAGGGAAAGAGGAGCTCTCTGGTGTGATGCAGAGCACTTTAGGCCGGGAATGCTGAAGTACTTTTTAACTCTTTCGAAGAGTGAAAGAGCAAACTTTCACTCTCTTAAAAGAGCAATTTCAATCCGCTTTTTAAGGAGTTACTTTTTTCCTCCAAAGAGCTATCCCAAACACAACCTATATTAATTACATAGATTGGATAGTATAGATTATCTAATTGGCATCTTGTTGAGTAGGCTCAAGTGAAGGTATGTGTCAATGCAAGCTCAGTTCACTCAAAATTGGGCCTCTCTTTGTGGCTTCAGAGGACATTCACGTTTGGCATATACCAGCCCTAACCAAGAACTTTGATAATGATTATGTACTAAAGTTCAATGGAAGAACTTTAGGACACCCTTGAGGAAATGCACCCGAGGCATTAGTTAATCGGGTGGCTTTAGAAGATTGGCCAATCCAAAATGTCCAAATATCATTATATGAAAATTACTGATAAAAAACATGCCCACAATCGCTCTACTTATTTTAAAAATTTCATAGGAACCATCGTCCATAACTTAAGAGCAACATACAATCGAGAATTCCCCCATGATATGTCCTCAAGATCACATACTCAAACCAAAGTTAATATCATAAACACTCATTAAAAAACTCAAAAGTACTAAGTAGGTCTTCATTAAAAAAGTCATTTCATGTAACTGAAAAATAGCTACATAACCTTTATTACATAGCACTCTGCTAGCTCCAATAACAACAAAGTTCACCTACTTTAGTTGGTTCTCATTATATTTTCCAACTTACGGAGGATATACCTACTCCAGCAACAACCTCCCTACTCTCTACTAACTCCCGATCAAAACAAATAAAATATGCTCTAACAAGGAGTGAGTAAAGAGGATGGTAGAATTGTTGAATAGGTATATCCTGCATAAAATGATATAAACCTACTAATGCAAGTGAACTTTGCTATAGCATGGACTAGTAGAGAGCTATACCATACGTAGCCAAAGTCTCCGAATGGAACTCCCTAGCAAATTAATTGAGCACCTTCCATATCAGGTCAATAGGGAAATGCACTTATAAACACTTTTACAGAAACAATTTAAAGGGATAATCACACAAACGAGAAACATGATAAGACCGAAGCACAGAAGAATTCCCTCTTTACATAAAGGCAAATCGTCTACAACAAATTCAATATCAAAACCAATCTTCCGATCATAAACACACCTAGAAAGCTAAGCATCCATTCATGGGATGAGAGGACACTAAATGAAAATTAATTAACTCAATTAAATTTTAACGACAAAAACTCTCTTGCAAATTAATTGAACACAACTAAACATTAGGTCAACAATCAAAACCTTGTCTCGCCTTATTAAAGAACAAATAAATCCACCAAGTGACATCATAGGAAATAAAACTCCACAAGAGATAAATCAAATTATCTCAAACTTAAAGCCTAGAACATTTAGAATGACTTGCTTCCTTCTCATGAAAATCCAAGAATGACATAATAAACCTGTGGTAACATATCATAAACACAATTAATCCAAAGCCGATGTGACAGCATCCATCTAGATTAGACAATGAAAACAATTCGACAAGAGCAAAAAATAAATAATTTTGAATCAAACAAACTCAAAATTATGAGATCGACAGGTGACTAATACAAATATCATCGTTCCACTCTTCGAATATCAACACCTGATGAATATGACGCTCTTCAAAACCCTAACAAATCAACCATAATACTCGTAACCATCTGAAATCTGGCATCTCAATAATCATCCTAATTATAAAAAAAAATGAGAACTTCCTCTTTACTTCCTCAAGATCACTACTTGAAATCTCAATAACCAAAATCAATCCCAAAAAAGAATTATTGTCATAATCATATGAAAAAAAAACATAGATCTTTGTTTTGACAACGCGACCAAATCCAAATCCAGAAGATAATCTTTGAATTTTTCTCTCCTTTCCTGAACATTGAACAAATCACCAGATACAATGTTTCCCAGTTACAATAACAAAATCAAATACAGCAAACAAAAGAGAAATCTAATAATCTCAAAGAAATACTCCACCAAACATCACGCTTAAATTGATGAAAATAGATTTGTTACCTCAATCAAATCTGTAAAAGTCAAATCTATAAAAGCCGATCATGCAGATCTGTCAAACTAAACACCCAATACAAACCCTAGATCAAGAATAGAGGTATATAAAATAAGAAGATTGAACGTACAACAAAAATAAAGTCCACAAGTGAAATACTCTAGCAAATTTATTGAACACATTACACATCAAGCAAACAGTGAAACAACCCTCACTTGTCATTCGTAAAGAACATAAATCAACAAATAGACATTTTTATAAACAAAAAAAGGAGCTGATTTGGAAAGAGGTATCACAAGAAGAACAAAGTGGTATAAGCTCGTAAACAAATCATTATAGATATAATCAAGCTCAGCTAGAATGGCAACATTAAAATAATAAATCCACCCTCTATATAATTCTTTTAGAATAAATTAAAGAGAACATCAACCTTGAGAAACTATCTTTTAAAACCTAAAAAGCAACAACAATGTAACAATCTAATTTAAAATTTCAATCCAAAGAATCATGACAACATGAAAGCACAAACGAGAACTCCTAAGATACCCTCAAAACAACTTTTTACCAAATCAATGACTGCAAACCACCGTTACAATCATAATAACCCCTGAAAAATGAAAGTAAAAATAGGTTTCCATTAAAACACCCACTTCATAAATAATAAGACGGATATTGAAAATAATAAATTAACAAAATAAAACATGAAAATAAACTCTAGCATATTAATTCAACATGTTACTCATCATCCAACAATGAAACGGTCCACACTCATCATTCCTACAAAACAAATAAATCAATGAAGCGAAAAGCAAGACAATCATCTTATTCAATTTCACCATTAAAATTAAATCTCTACAAAAATAAGACAAGAAAATATTGTAAAGAATACTCCACGAAACTACAAACAACTCTAATTGCCAACGCCACCACTTGAATTCCATCCTCTACAAAGTGGCAACAAATTCACAAAATTAACCAACATCAAAAGGAAAGGTACTGATTAGAATAGGATCATTACGAGAGCGTACAGTAACAAAAAAGAAAAAAAAAATATCTTTAGAGACAATTAACTTACGTTGCACTATGTCAAAATAATACATGCTATCATTTTATTGCAATAAAATGAAAACAGTCTTAATCAGATTAGCAGACCCCAATGAACAAACATGATCTTCAATCAACCATCAACAGCTTCAACTGTTGCAAAAAAATTTTAAAACCATCATAAAATCAAAGTAATTTTATCCAAAACAAACCTCCAATTATATCGAGGGGATTAAAAAAAATGGGAACTCCCTGTTAAGATGTCCTCAAACCACAAATTCCACACACATACGTCAATTCCAACATTAGGATCATTAATGTTCCTGAAAATCAAATTAACATATAGGTGGAGATTCATTTAAAGCACACACTTCATCAAAGGAGAGATGGAAACTAAATGCTAATTAATTTATTAAAATAAAGTAGGAATGGAACTCCCTCGCAAATTAATTGAATCGAGCCAACAATGAATCAAATACTTGCCATTCCTAGAAAAATAAATCAACAAAATGAGACATTGAACTTATTGAATTTCATTATCTCCATGAAAAAAGAAAGAGATAAATCAAAACATTGAAAAGAAATACTCCACCGAGGTATACCCCTTCTTTTAACAAGGCCACTACTAAAATTTTCTATTCGCTACAAAGTGGCACCAATCCACCAAAATAACCACCATTAAAAGAAAATAAACATTTTAGAAAAGGGAACTTCAAAGGATGCACTGGAAAGTCCAAACAAATATACAAATCATGATTCTGTTGGAATAAATTGAAGAGATCATCAACCTAATAGACATAGACTTCACTATAAAGATGTGGTCTTCAAATATTCAGAGATTCAGAGCTTGAATTGTGAGAAATAATCTTCAAAATCCCGAAAATCAATAACAGAATAAAAAGAAAAAGGAATTGATCAGGAAAAGGAACTTTTCCCAACAAGATAATTTAAGACACTCCTATGTTCAAATATAATATTTAAATCACGGAAACGAGAATAAAAAATCAAGATCAACAATCAAAAAACGCAAAAAAGATTTCCCTCTTTAAATACCGTGCAACCCACCACCAGCAAACTTCTACATCAAGATCAATTTTAAATCAACTTTAAAATCAATTTTAAAATAATAATCACAACTAGAAAGGTAAGCATCCAATTCATGAGGCGAAAGGACACTAAGTGAAAACTAATTAACTAAATTAAATTCCAAGGATAAAAACCTCATGCAAATTAATAGAACACAATTGAACATTAGGTAATGGCTGTAATAAATACCTCGTATATTATAAGTTACTCAAATTTACTATAGGAAATAAAATTCTAAAAAAGGACATAAATCCAAATATCTCAACAAATGCTCCACCAAACTTCAAGCCTAGATCAATTAGAACGACAAGCTCCCTTTCCATTGAAATCCAAGAATCAGCATATTAGACCAGGGATGATACCATAAACACACTTAAATCACAGCCCATCACTTCATCGAATAAAAATTCAAACTTATCGATAGTCATAAGAGAAGCATACGAGTCAGACAGATCACAAATGTTTACATGACAATCAAATCAGTAAAAAAAATGCAATTTTAGGAAATTATAGGTCACACCACCCATCTGCACTTGATAACGATTAGTTGATCGGAATGATTTAATAATTGTGTATCAAACTTGAAATTTTCTAAGATCATCACATGACCGTTACAAATATCACCGTTTAACTCATCGAATATCAACGCCTGATTAATGTGGTGCTCTTCAAAACCCTGAAAAATCAAACACGACTCACAACCATCTGATATCTGGCATCCAAATAATCCTCCTACAATCATTAGCATATAGAAAAAAATAAACAAATCTCCATGTTGACTGCCTAAATAAATCCCAAGCAAGCAGCTTCAAATTTCCCTCGCTTTCTCCTGATCAACAAACAAATCAATCACGGTCGATACGGTTGCTTTTCAATCACAATATCGAAATCAAATACCGCAAACAACAGAGAAATCTAAATATATCAAAGAAATACTACACCGAACATCATGCTAAAACTGATTAAAATAGATCTGCTTCCTTGCAATCAAAATCCATAAAAGCCGATGATGCAGATCTGTCAAATCAAACCCCAAAAAAAAACCCTAGATCAAGGATATAAGCATATAAAACAGAAACATCCACAATAATGACAAAACCAATGGAAAAAAATATAGATAAAATAGGAAAAACAAAGAGAGCAAACAAGACTTCCTATAGAACTCACAGCCAAGGGCGAAAAGACTTAAGAGGGGAAGAGACCTCCCTCGATATTTATAGATAGAGCGAGTGCATACCAACGGTTTAGATTAAGCGGTCGAAAAGTAATGGACGGTGGGATTTGTTAAACTTTTTCCAAGGCAGTGAGTTGGAGAAATGGAAGCTGTAGTGGTAGTTGATGTCCACATGACCCGTATGATTTCACTCAATTTGTTGGAAACGAAACAATCGCACGCCACTACTGGGGAAAAAAAAAACACAAAAAAAATCTCTCCTAACTAACTTCGTTAGATTGTAAACCTTATCACGTCCCTTTACCTCATAACCACTATTACCCAATCAATGATTGCAAACCACCGTTACGATCATAATAACCCCTGAAAATTGAAAGTAACAAATAGGTTTCCATTAAAGCACCCAATTCATAAAGCATAATACAGATACTGAAAATAATAAATAAACAAAAACAAAACATGAAAAATAAAACTCTAGCAAATTAATTGAGCACACTACACACCAACAATGAAATGATCCACACTCATCATTCCTACAAAACTAATAAATCAAAGAAAGCGAGAAGCAAGACAATCGCCTTATTCAGTTTCACCATCAAAGTTAGATCTCTAAGAAAATAATAAAAAAATACGGTAAAGTATACTCCCCAAAACTACAAACACTCTAATTGCAAAGGCCACCACTTGAATTTTCATACTCTACAAAGTAGCAATAAATTCCCAAAATTAGCCAACATCAAAAGGAAAGGTACTGATTAGAAGAGGATCATTACAAGAACGTACTGTAAAAACGAAAATAAATTATCATTAGAGAAATTAACTTCAGTCGCACTATGTCAAAATAATATGCTATCATTTTATTGCAATAAATTGAATATGGCCTTAATCACAATAACTTAGACTGCATTGTACAAACATGTTCCTCAACTATCAACAATTTGAACGGTTGCAAAATTTCCCTAAAACCTTCAAAACCAATATAAAATCAAAGAATAGCAATTTTATCCAAAACAAGCCCCCGATTATAACAAGATAATTTAAAAAAATGTGAGTTCCATGTTAAGACGTCCTCAAACCACTAGGTCCTCACACATGCGTCAATTCCAACGTTAAGATCATTAACATTCATGAAAAACCAAATTAACATGTAGGCAGGGATTCGTTAAAAGTACACTTCATGCAAGGAGAGATAAATACTAAATTCTAATTGATTAATTAAAATAAAGTAACAATGGAGCTCCCTCGCAAATTAATTGATTCGGGCCAACAGTGAATCAAACCCTTTCCATTCCTAAAAAAATAAATCAACAAAATGAGACATTGACTTATTGAATTTCAGCATCTCCATGAAAAAAGAGAGAGATCAAAACATTGAAAAGAAATGCTCAAACAAACATTTTGATCAAAACACTCATGAAAAAAATTGAATCAACAAATAGGTCTTCGGAAATCACCCATTCATGTAATTGAAAAGTAGCTAAATAACCCAAAATAAAAGAGCTCCTGAGAAAAATACTCACATAACACAAGGTCAGCAAAAATAATCCTCATTTGTCATTCCAAAAGAACATCGTCTGTAATCAATTTCATCAAGGAAAATAAATCTCCATAAAAAAGAGGAAAATAAAAATATTGTAAAGAGAACGCTCCACCAAACTATAGATAAATCCCCCTACAATTCCAAAGCCACCACTTGAAATCTCGATCCACTATAATGGAAAAACATCCACAAAAATAACCACCAATGAAAAGAAGAGGAATTGAATTGATCGGGAAAGGAAACTTCCCAACAAGATACTTTAGATAAATCCCCCTACAATTCCAAAGCCACCACTTGAAATCTCGATCCACTGCCATGGAAAAACATCCACAAAAATAACCACCAATGAAAAGAAGAGGAATTGAATTGATCGGGAAAGTAAACTTCCCAACAAGATACTTTAGACACTCTTATCTCTTACCTCCTATAATAAATTGTTAAAAATATATTTTAAAAAAATGTAAATTATGTCCTTAAAAGTTTCGAAACTGAAAAATAAGCATAAAAAATCATCATCAATCTAAAAACACAAACAAGAATTCCCTCTTTAAATACCGGGTGAAAGGACGCTAAGTGGAAACTAATTAACCAAATTAAACTTTAATAAAAACCCGAGCAAATTAATTGATCACCACTGAATATTAGGTAATGAACAGAAATAAATACACCGTATATGGTATGTTACTCAAATTCACCATAGAAAATAAAATTCCAACAATGGAGAAATCAAAAATATCTCAAGGAATACTCCACCAAACTTCAAGCCAAAAATTAGAACGACCTGCTTCCTTTTCATTGAATCGGCATATTAGACATGAGATGATATCATAGACACACTTAATTCAAAGCCCATCACTTCGTCCAATAAAAATTCAAACTTATCAATTGTCGTAAGAGAAGCATACTAATAAATACACCGTATATATAGTATGTTACTTAAATTCACCATAGGAAATAAATCAAAGTATCTCAAAGAATACTCCACCAAACTTCAAGCCAACAATTAGAACGACCTGCTTCCTTTTCACAGAATCGGCATATTAGACATGAGATGAATCATACACACTTTAATTCAAAGCCCATCACTTCGTCGAATAAAAATCAAAACTTATCAATTGTCGTAAGAAAAGCATACGAGTCGGGATCCTATACATATGTTTACATGATGATCATATCAGCAAAAATATGCAATATTAGGTAATTATAGGTCATGCCATCCATCTGAACATGATAACAATTGGTTGATCCGAATGAATTAATAATTGTGTATCAAACTTGAAATTTTCTAAGAAGATCATCACATGACTGTTACAAACATCACCGTTTAACTCTTCGAATATCAACACCGGATTAATGTGGCGCTCTTCAAAACCTGAAAAAATAAAAAACGACTCATAACCATTTGATATCTGGCATCCAAATAATCCTACTACTCAAACAAAAAATGAAAAATTCCTCTCTGCTTCCTCAAGATCATCACAATAACCAAAAATAATGGCTAAAAAGATGCAATCATAAGCATATGGAAAAAAAAAAAAAACAGATCTCCACGTTGACTGCCCGAATAAATCCAAGCAAGCAGCTTCAAATTTCCCTCGCTTTGTCCTGATCAACAAGCAAATCCATCACGAACGATACGGTTGCTTTTCAATTACATCGAAATCAAATACCGCAAACAACAGAAAAATCTAAATATATCAAAGAAATACTCCACCGAACATCACGCTAAAACTGATTAAAATAGATTTGTTTCCTTGCAATCAAAATCCGGAAAAGCCGATAATGCAGATCTGTCAAATCAAACCCCCTAAAAAAACTCTAGATCAAGGATAGAAGTATATAAAAAAGAAATATCAACAATAATGACAAAACCAATGGAAAAAAATATAGATAAGATAGGAAAAATAAAGAGAGCAAACAAGACTTCCTATAGAACCCACCCCTAAGGGCGAAAAGACTTAAGAGGGGAAGAGTAAACTTTTTTCGAGGCGGTGAGTTGGAGAAATGGTAGCTGTATTGGTGATTGGGGTCCACATGACCCGTGTGATTTCACTCAATTTGTTGGGAACGAAACAATCGCACGCCATTACTGTGGAAAAAAAAAAACACAAAAAATCTCCTAACCAACTTCGTTAGATTGTGAACCTTATCGTGTCCTTTTACCCACATAACCACTATTATCAAATCAATGATTGCAAACCACCATTACGATCATAATAACCCCTGAAAATTGAAAGTAACAAATAGGTTTCCATTAAAGCACCCATTTCATAAAGTATAATACGGATACGGAAAATAATAAATAAACAAAAACAAAACATGAAAAATAAAACTCTAGCAAATTAATTGAGCACATTACACACCAACAATGAAACCATCCACGCTCATCATTCCTACAAAGTATACTCCACGAAACTACAAACAACTCTCTAATTGCCAAGGCCACCACTTGAATTTCCATACTCTACAAAGTGGCAATAAATTCACAAAATTAACCAACATCAAAAGGATAGGTACTGATTAGAAGAGGATCATTACAAGAACGTACTGTAAAAAACTAGAAAATAAATTATCATTAGAGAAATTTAACTTCAGTCGCACTATGTCAAAATAATATATGCTATCATTTTATTGCAATAAATTGAAAATAGCCTTAATCACAGTAAACTCAGACAGCATTGTACAAACATGTTCCTCAACTATCAACAATTTGAACTGTTGCAAAATCTCCCTAAAACCTTCAAAACCAATATAAAATCAAAGAATAGCAATTTTATCCAAAACAAACCTCCAATTATAACAAGATAATTAAAAAAAATGTAAACTCCCTCTTAAGATGTCCTCAAACCACTAGTTCCTCTAACATTCCTGAAAAACCAAATTAACATACAGGCAAGGATTCATTAAAAGCACACTTCCTGCGAGGAGAGATGGATACTAAATGCTAATTGATTAATTAAAATAACGTAAGAATGAAACTCCCTCGCAAATTAATTGTTTCGAGCCAACAGTGAATCAAACCCTTGCCATTCCTAAAAAAATAAATCAACAAAATGAGACATTGACTTATTGAATTTCAGCATCTCCATGAAAAAAGAGAGATAAATCAAAACATTGAAAAGAAATATTGCACCGAACTATACACAACTACCCCTTCTTTTACCAAGGCCACTACGAAAATTCTCTATCCTCTACAAAGTGGCACCAAATCGACAAAAATAACCACCATTAAAAGAAAATAAACATATTAGAAAAGAGAACTTCAAAGAACTTGAAAAGATAAGATTAACTTAAGGATGCACTGGAAAGTCCAAACAAATATACAAATCATGATTCTCTTGGAATAAATTGAAGAGATCATCAATCTAATAAACTCCTTCAAATATTCACAGCTTGAATTGTGAAAAATAATCTTCACAATCTTGAAAATCAATAACAAAATCGACAAATAAACGATCTAATTTGAAAATTGCAATCTCATGAACCAAGACAAGATCAAAACACAAACGCGAAATCACCATGGATATTTCCTCAAAACTACAAGTGCTCAAACAAACGTTATGATCAAAACACTCATAAAAAAATCGAAATAACAAATAGGTCTTCAGAAATCACCCATTCATGCAATTGAAAAGTAGCTAAATAACCCAAAATAAAGGAACTCCTGAGAAAAACACTTGAACACATAACACATGAGGTCAACAAAAAATGATCCTCATTCGTCATTCCAAAAGAACATATATTTAATCAATTTCATCAAGGAAAATAAATCTCCATAAAAAAGAGGAAAATCAAAATATTATAAAGAAACACTCCACCAAACTATAGATAAATCCCCCTACAATTCCAAAGCGACCACTTGAAATCTCGATCCTCTACAGTGAAAAAATCTATAAAATTAACCACCAATAAAAAGAAGAGGAATTTAATTGATCGGGAAAGGAAACTTCCCAACAAGATACTTTAGACACTCTTATCTCTTGCCTCCCGCAATAAATTGTTAAAAAATATTTTAAAAAAACATAGAATATATCCTTATAAGTTTCAAAATTGAAAAACAGGAGATAAATCAAATGACTGTAGAAAATACACCGTATATGGTATGTTAATCAAATTCACTATAGAAAAAATTCCAAAAAAGGAGATAAATCAAAATATCTCAGGGAATACTCCACCAAACTTCAAGCCAACAATTAGAACGACCTGCTTCATTTTCATTGAATCGGCACATTAGACCTGAGATGATATCATAAACACACTTAATTCAAAGCCCATCACTTTGTCAAATAAAAATCCAAACTTATCAATTGTAGAAAGAGAAGCGTACTAATAAATACATTGGATATGGTATGTTACTTAAATTCACCATAGGAAATAAATCAAAATATCTCAAAGAATACTCCACCAAACTTCAAGCCAACAATTAGAACGACCTGCTTCCTTTTCATTGAATCGACATATTAGACCTGAGATGATATCATAAACACACTTAATTCAAAGCCCATCACTTCGTCGAATAAAAATTCAAACTTATCAATTGTCGAAAGAGAAGCATACGAGTCATGATCCTATACATATGTTTACTTGACGACCATATCAGCAAAAATATGCAATCTTAGGAATTTATAGGTCACACCATCCATCTGAACATGATAACAATTAGTTTATCCAAATGATTTAATAATTGTGTATCAAACTTGAAATTTTCTAAGAAGATCATCACATGACTGTTACAAACATCATTGTTTAACTCTTCAAATATCAACGCCTGATTAATGGGGAGCTCTTCAAACCCTGAAAAATCAAACACGACTCATAACCATCTGTTATCTGGCATCCAAATAATCCTACTACTCAAACAAAAAGAGGAAAATTCCTCTATGCTTCCTCAAGATCATATTACTTGAAATCTCAATAACCAAAAATAATGGTTAAAAAGATGCAATCATAAATATATGGAAAAAAACAACCAAATTTTCATGTTGACTGGCTAAATAAATCAAAGCAAGCAACTTCAAATTTTCCTCGCTTTCTCCTGATCAACAAACAAATCCATCACGGGCGATACGGTTGCTTTTCAACTACAACATCGAAATCAAATACCGCAAATAAAAGAGAAATCTAAATATATCAAAGAAATACTCCACCAAGCATCACGCTAAAACTGATTAAAATAGATCTATTTCCTTGCAATCAAAATCCATAAAAGCCGATAATGCAGATTTGTCAAATCAAACCCCCAAAAAAAACCCTAGATCAAAGATAGAAGTATATAAAACAGAAACATCAACAACAATGACAAAACCAATGGAAAAAAATATAGATAGAATATAAAAAATAAAGAGAGCAAACAAGACTTCTTATAGAACCCACTACCAAGGTCGAAAAGACTTAAAAGGGGAAGAGACCTCCCTCGATATTTATAGATAGAGCGAGTGCACACTAATAGTTCAGATTAAGCGGTCGAAAAGTAATGGACGGTGGGATTTGTTAAACTTTTTTGGAGGCGGTGAGTTGGAGAAATTCACAAAATTAACCAAGATCAAAAGGAAAGGTACTGATTAGACGAGGATCATTATAAGAACGTACATAAAAAACTAGAAAATAAATTATCATCAGAGAAATTGAACTTTAGCCGCACTATGTCAAAATAATATATGCTATCATTTTATTGCAATAAATTGAAAATAACCTTAATCACAGTAACTTAGACTGCAATGTACAAACATGTTCCTCAACTATCAACAATTTGAACTGTTGCAAAATTTCCCTTAAACCTTCAAAACCACTATAAAATCAAAGAATAGCAATTTTATCCAAAACAAACCTCCAATTATAACAAGATAATTAAAAAAAATGTGAACTTCCTGTTAAGATGTCCTCAAACCACTAGTCCTCACACATGCGTCAATTCCAACGTTTAGATCATTCATGTACTTTTCCTGCACAAAACCTGTCACCGTTGCAATTTTCTTTTGTTTTTTGTTCATATTTAATTTGTTTGTGGGTTGGTAAGTAGGGATGCGGGGCAGACGTAACTGCAGCGTCATTCAACATCCTCACACATGTTCCTCTTTAGTTTCCTGAAAAACCAAATTAACATATAGGCAGGAATTCATTAAAAGCACACACTTCATGGAAGGAGAGATGGATACTAAATGCTAATTGATTAATTAAAATAAAGTAAGAAAGGAACTCCCTCGCAAATTAATTGATTCGGGCCAATATTGAATCAAACCCTTGTCATTCCTAGTTAAAATAAGGTAAGAAAGGAACTCCCTCGCAAATTAATTGATTTGGGCCAATAGTGAATCAAACCCTTGTCATTCCTAGAAAAATAAATCAACAAAATGAGACATTGACTTATTGAATTTCAGTATCTCCATGAAAAAAGAGAGATAAATTAAAACATTAAAAAGAAATACCCCACCAAACTATAGACAACTACCCCTTCTTTTACCAAGGCCACCATTAAAATTCTCTATCTGCTACAAAGTGGCACCAAATCGACAAAAATAACCACCATTAAAAGAATATAACATATTAGAAAAGGGAACTTCAAAGAACTTGAAAAGATAAGATTAACTTAAGGATGCACGGGAAAGTCCAAACAAATATACAAATCATGATTCTCTTGGAATAAATTGAAAAAATCATCAATCTAATAAACATAGTGAGAAATAATCTTGAAAATCAATAACAAAATCGACAAATAAACGATCTAATTTGGAAATTGCAATCTCAGGAACCAAATCTCAAACAAACGTTATGATCAAAACACTCATGAAAAAAATCGAAGTAACAAATAGGTCTTCAGAAAGCACCCATTCATGTAATTGAAAAGTAGCTAAATAACCCAAAATAAAGGAACTCCTGAGAAAAATACTTGAACACATAACACATAAGGTCAACAAAAAATGATCCTCATTCGCCATTTATAAAGAACACCGTCTTTAATCAATTTCATCATGGGAAATAAATCTCCATAAAAAAGAGGAAAATCAAAATATTGTAAAGAGAATACTCCACCAAACTATAGATAAACCCCCCTTCAATTCCAAAGCCACCACTTGAAATCTCGATCCTCTACAGTGGAAAAACATCCACAAAATTAACCACCAATAAAAAGAAGAGGAATTGAATTGATCGGGAAAGGAAACTTCCCAGCAAAAGATACTTTAGATAATGATAATAACACCTAGAAAAGTAAGCATCCAATTCATGGGGTGAAAGGATGCTAAGTGGAAACTAATTAACCAAATTAAATTCCAACAATAAAAACCCGTGCAAATTAAATGACCACCACTGAATATTAGGTAATGTACCGTAATAAATACACCGTATATGGTAGGTTACTCATTCACCATAAGAAATAAAATTCCAAAAAAGGAGATAAATCAAAATATCTCAAGGAATACTCCACCAAACTTCAAGCCAAAAATTAGAACGACCTGCTTCCTTTTCATTGAATCGGCATATTAGACCTGAGATGATATCATAAACACACTTAATTCAAAGCCATCACTTCGTCCAATAAAAACCCAAACTTATCAATTGTCGTAAGAGAAGCATACTAATAAATACACCGACACCGTATATGGTATGTTACTCATATTATAAAATTCCAAAAAAGGAGATAAATCAAAATATCTCAAAGAATACTCCACCAACTTCAAGGCCAACAATTAGAACGACCTGCTTCCTCTTCATTGAATCGGCAAATTAGACCTGAGATGATATCATACACACACTTAATTCAAAGCCCATCACTTCGTCAAATAAAAATTCAAGCTTATCAATTGTCGTAAGAGAAGCATACGAGTCAGGATCCTATACATATGTTTACTTGACGACCATATCAGCAAAAATATGCAATCTTAGGAATTTATAGGTCACACCATCCATCTGAACATGATAACAATTAGTTGATCCGAATGATTTAATAATTGTGTATCAAACTTGAAATTTTCTAAGAAGATCATCACAGGACTGTTACAAACATCACTGTTTAACTCGTCGAATATCAACGCCAGATTAATGGGGCGCTCTTCAAAACCCTGAAAAATCAAACATGACTCATAACCATCTGATATCTGGCATCCAAATAATCCTACTACTCAAACAAAAAATGAAAATTTCCTCTCTGCTTCCTCAAGATCAAATTACTTGAAATCTCAATAACCAAAAATAATGGCTAAAAAGATGCAATCATAAGCATATGGAAAAAAAACAAACAGATCCCCATGTTGACTGCCCGAATAAATCCAAGCAAGCAGCTTCAAATTTCCCTCGCTTTCTCCTGATCAACAAACAAATCCATCACGAGCGATACGGTTGCTTTTCAATTACAACATCCAAATCAAATACCGCAAACAACAGAGAAATCTAAATATATCAAAGAAATACTCCACCGAACATCACCCTAAAACTGATTAAAATAAATCTGTTTCCTTGCAATCAAAATCCATAAAAGCCGTTAATGCAGATCTGTCAAATCAAACCCCCAAAAAACAAGCCCTAGATCAAGGATAGAAGAATTTAAAATAGAAACGTGAATAATAATCACAAAAACAATAGAAAGATATATTGATAGAACAGGAAAACCAAAGAGAACAAACAAGACTTCCGATAGAACCCTCCGCCAAGGGCGAAAAGATTAGGAAGGGTAGAGACCTCCCTCGGAATTTATAGATAGATCGAGTGCATACCAATGGCTCAGATTAAGCGGTTGAAAAGTAATGGACGATGGGATTTATTTAACTTTTTCAAGGCGGTGAGCGGAAGAAATGATAGCTGTAGTCATAGTTGGGGTCCACATGACCCGCGTGATTTCAACGCGGTTTGGTGGGAACGAGTCAACCGCACGCCACTTATTCATAGAATAAAATAATTTTAACAAAAAAGAAAGAGGAAAAAAAATCTCCCCTAACCGACTTCCGTACATCGGAAACCTTATCGCCTCCCATTACACCTTATCGCCGCCCTTTACGATCGATTTTGTGAATAGGCTGACTTAGAACAATTTTTAGAGTTCTTTAAATCCAGGAATATCATCTTTCGGCCGGATCATGGCTGCAAGGTGTTTATTGACCATAGTCTAACGAAACGCTATTAATGTGTTTTTTCGTAAGGTCACTGGATTTTTAGGTCCATGACGCACCTTACACATACTAGTTGAATGGGTTCTTCCACTAAAATAGTTGATTGGATAGAATGAGACGAGAAATATCGATATCCATCCCAATTTTACACATAATATATCTTTAGATCATAGAACAGCTATGAGTCGGTCAGGTGTTGATTTTATTTGACGTATATCCAAAAAGTAATTGAGATTATGAGTGTATACTCAAAAGATCACTTTTGGCAAAAAAAAAAAAAAAAAAAAAAAAAAAATTGAAATCAGCATTTGAGCATATGATAAGTAGGCCATTATCTAAATATCTATTGTGTGAAAGATTATGAGAAAAAAATATTATCATCGTACAAGCGAAAATTTAAGTTGCAAAATCTTTGATTTCAGACCTTGAGAATCATGACAGGCCAACTCTGTTGTTTTAATCTAGAAAAATTTTCAAAAAAATTTATGCATTTTGACATTGATATCTTAAATACACTTAAATTGTTGTTCTTGTCAAACGAGCACCAGAAAATTTTATTAGTTCATCAATTAAACTTGTACCGCCAACTCTAGTTAATATGCAAATGAAAAACGCTGAGTTGACATTCAAATTACCATCCGAATAAATCATAAATTCATCAATTAGGCCCCAGTCATCAACTATTGTCAGCATCTTTCGTTCTCCTATTAACGGGAGTTGACAGTAGAAGTTTAGTTGATGAACTTATAAAATCTTTGAGTGCTTACTTGTGTTAGAGATATCGGGTCAGAGTTCAAAGTTTATTTGAAATTTCTCCTTTAATTTAACTCTTTAACATCCTTTTGTACTAAAAAATTCCACCAAGCTATATTTTCATGAATTTAAAAACAAAAATCAAAATATTGCGATAGAGTGATAGCGTGTGAGCAATTGAAATATAATTTTTCTTAAAAGAGGAATCCAGTGTATAACATATACATAATCTTATGGAGAATCATTCAAATTTATAGTTAAAATAGTAATATTGTGACTGCAATAAAAACTCGAGTGATATACTAATTTATTCAATCACATAAGGTGGGCTTATGGAATATGGCGTGTTTCTTAAAATCAAAAGTTGACATATAAATTATTATAAATTTAATAAGTAAAATGCATCCATCTTTTATATATATATATATAGTAAAAGAGAAAATATGCTCTAGCATAGAGATATTTCTATGCTAATTGATATATGCGAGACACGTAGCGCCTTTTTTGAAGTAATGGGTGGCATTGAACTCACTTTATTAACTTGGGTTAAACTTTTAAAATATTTTAAAAATTATATTCTCTTTCAGTCGTCATCCTTAAATTTTTAGAAATCTTTTTAAAGTCACTTTCTTTGTTTTTTATTTTCTCTTTTTTATAAGAAAGTGTCAAACTTACTTTTTCAGGTATATTTTACTCAAAAAATGTGAGCATCAGGTAGCGAAACGCTAACACCTTAACAGCAAAGCACCGGTACCCCGATAGTGAAGCGCTGGCACTTCGACAACGAAGCATTATTACCTTGGCACCGTGGTGCCGACGCCTCTATATCGAGGTATCGGCACTTCGCTAAAATAAAATTAAAAAAATTGAGTATCAGTAGCTCGTTTCAGGGGTATCAGCGCCTCTACATCTAAGTATCGATATTTCGATTAAAAAAAAAATAGCAAAGTGCTTAGGCGTCGGAGCTTTGATAAAATATATATATATATTTTTTTTAGTGAGGCATCGACACCCCGATGCTGGCACCATGACGTCGTTAGTGTTTTGCCACCGGGGTGCCAACGTCTCACTATCAGGGTACTGACGTCTTGTTTTCGAGGTGTCAGCGCTTCGCTGCTGAGGTGTCAGCGCTTCACTATTGTGCGACTATATTTTTTGAGTAAAATATACTTGAAAAAGTAAATTTGACACTTTCTTGAAAAAATGGAGAGAAGAAAGAGACTTTAAAAACGTCAAGAATGAAAAGGTATTTAACTTTAAAATATTCTAAACGTGTAACTCTAGTTAGTAAAGTAGGCCTCATGTCACCCATCATTTCACAAAAAGGGCGCTACGGGTCGCACCCATATCAATTGGCATAGAAATATCTCTACGCCTAGGCACATATCCCTAGGTCCCCTCTCTCTCTCTCTCTTTCTCTCTCTCTCTCTCTCTCTCGATATATATATATATATATATATATATATATATATATATATATATATATATATATATATATATACTAGTGAAAGGCACGCGTTGCATGTGTCCTATTGTTTTGCTCATTTTTTTATGCAATCCATGAAATTTACAATCATTTTAAGAGAATCCTCATATTTTTTCCCAATCTATGAAATTTACAATCATCTTAATAATATCACCAAAAGAGATACCACTATCGTAGGAGGTGATTGGTTTTAGTTTTTAACCCCAGTCCTTAGATAATCATATGACAAAATAGTCATGACTCACCTGGTGCAGAACTATTGATGAGCATATGAATTAGGGTACCTTTATTCATACCAACGTAATTTCTAAAAGGGCCAACTTTCCAAACCTCTTCAAACCCATCGAATGCTTTGAATCAGACAATAGAGGTACCCTATAAATTGCGTTAGCAAGAATAGAAGTACCTTATAAAATAGGGACCGACTCTCTTGGCTGTCATGTAAGTAGCAAATGGTGCTTAAACAATCTTACACCATTTATTGACTTATGATCATGAAAATTCAAACCGTCAAAGTGATTTATCATCAATTGAGGGGTTATGGGTCTAAAATTCACACTTTTTGGGAGATTCAAACCATCCGATCTATGAACTCCAATACCAACGTTTGTTCTTAAATTTGATAGATGACATTAAAGTTCACCGATTAGATAATTTACATCCACTTATAAGCATGATCGTTTAGCTGGTACATGTTCCAACGATGGATTGCCGCTTGGGAAATTTAGATTGATCATAGATGTGTGCCTATGGCACAATGATAAATCTATCTCCAATGGTGTGAGATTAAAAGTGCAATTTTAATGGTGTAAAATCATTAATCACCATTTGGTGTCTAAATGTTGGTCAAAAGCAATATCCCATAAACTATTATCCCTAAAATAGTTTTATTCCATTTATTTGGGGTTGGTTTGCGAGTTTCAACATTTGGCTTTTTGTAATCTTGCAATCATTCATATCCTCTCATTGTTTTCCTCCAAATCTTTAACTTCTTTCCCTCTAATAGAATTTTTAGGGGTAATTAGCGTGCATGCAAAGCCAACTTCTTAGATTGTCTTAATCATTTGAGCGAAGCCTGAGGCTTGTAGAGAGCATTTTTCTTATTGAAACAAGCTTCATTATGGTGGATTGTTCTTTTGCTTCCTTTATCAATGACAAATATAAAGGCATCATGCAGCTAACTTGGGATCTGAAATGACAAAACACCATATTTCATGGATAAGGTACTGGAAAATCAATGACTAGGTACAACGCAAATATTAAGATTCAATGAGCTACAATGAAACAAAAATGTAGGAAGTAGGAAGAAAATTTCCAAGATCTCAAGGCATGCATCACTATTAAAATCAAATAAAAGCACATTTCACAATGTATACTTGAGGAGCCACAATTGTCTTCAAATAGTTAGCCATTTCACCATTAGCTATAGAAGGTACTTGTTGTCGAGGTACATCAACCAAAGAGCGGACCTCAGTACCACTAATGGGATAAAACAAAATGGGTGAAGGATCTGCTAAAATAATATGCCCATGGTTTGGGTAACCAAGCCAACAAAACAAGAGGGCACATCTACCTACATGTAGGAAAATGACACAAATATCCATCTTCAGTGTGAAATAAATGGAACAACATCGTAATCATCATCAACATCACGGCCTTATCCCATCTATTTGGGAAAATAAGGAACAATGTACACGCCAAAATTCACTAAGCATTCAATCTTGGTGAAACTTTCAAACAAATCTTCTTACATTTTTTGAATAACTTTCAGACAAATATAAACCATTCATATGAAAGAATGTGCAACTTAATGTTAGTTCCATGCCTGATTTAGAAACGAACTTATCTCAAGAATTAATTAAAAGATAAATGCTTTTACTTGGCAGAGTTGAGTCAGAAACTTCACCATAGGAGAGCACAAAGAGCGCCGTAAAATTGAAAAACAACCATCACACACAATTGTAAGAGGTGCATATGCTTTTAATTCATCATCAGTCTTAGATTTGTATTGCACCCCTTTAACAGTCCCATTTTCTTCAACCAAAGATGTCACGGTTCCTGGTTCCAATCGAACACTGAAATAAAAATTCCAACGGGGATTAAAACATCAAACCATGAAATGGGATAGCTCAAATGAAGGAAATTGTGACAATGGAGAACATGCTATGTTAAAATGTTGATGTAGATAGTCAATAAATATCATGATTTAAGAAAAAATACAAATCAAGGTACTTGTTGTAAACTTGATCACGAGGCATGCAAATCAAATTGACCCGACGGTGTCAGAAACTATATAATTTAACAGCGAAATCTAATTCTCTATTAAATTTCAACTATAATATTGTATACCTGCTTACAGGGTATATAATCCCTCACCTAACTAAAGACCAATAGATAGGGTCTAACCTGAGAAATTATGGTTTTACAGCAATACAACCATCATAATACAATGCAATATTTAATCAAATCTGAAGTGAAATATTTCATTAGCAATGTTGAAATTAAGTTCTCTAACTCCAACATGAAGTTAACAAACATTAAAAGACAAGAATAAAATCGAGTTTCTAAAAGAAATCTTATCCATTTTCTCATACAAAAAGGATAAAATCTCATCCCCTTCACATTTTGAGTTTTACCAAGACATGCCTACATGAGCTTCCAATTAAATAAATTCGGGCAGCTTAACCATGAAAAAAAATAAAACATTAGCGTTGTCAAGATTCTGTGGATCTCTTATCTGGGTAAAAAAATCTATCCTATCTCATAGGAACTGTGACTGCTCGGATTTCGGCACCCCGAAACCCGTGCCATCAGCACGGTCCTCCAAACCGTGCCCCAAAACTATGCAAGGAACATTGACATAACAAGTAATGGTAAATAAATAAAGCAAATAATTACATAAGGCGAAAAAGTAGCATGTCCATCTGGCATAAATAAAAGGCAGTTCTACTTTCATGCCACTGCATGAATAGAGAACCAATCCGAACCATCGGTGATAGACTGATCACCCCAGATGGATCGTCCAAAAGAATTATCCACCTAATTACATTATTTTATAAAAATAAAGGCCTGACATACCAAGCCGTACAATCTACTCACAAAACTCTCTCAAAGTACTCAGCGGAATCTCCTAGAAGAAGTCCTCGAGAGGAGGCTCCAACTCATCCCCCGACATGTAATCCGAATCACCCGGATCTACGTCACCCGAAGCCTCAGCCGCTGCTAACAAAGGACCTGCGACATATAGTCAAAAGGGGTGAGCTACATCCTAGCTCAATAGGGAACAACACAATGAACATATAAATCAAAATCTAAGATATCTTTCATGATATTCTAAGTATAATGTGGCTATGCATTGCAAGAAAAATAATTTAAAATATGGCAATTTGTATTCAAATTTACTGGTAGTTTGCATGTTTTACCTTACTGATTGTTTTATTATGAATAACACTGAACAGGCCTAAAGCAAAACTTAAATCTTCAACTTAAGTAACCCTCGAGCAATATAGCATCGAGCCTCGATGGAATACCCACTATCATCGCCTAAATAGATAGTTGTTATATGTATTCCCTGGGAATACTATCCAAGCCTCTTTCTCACTAGGCGGCGGGGTTAAATCTCATCTCAACATCCCTGAAATGTGCTTACTGTGTACGGATAGATCTCCGCACTGGTGTACGGATTAGCCGCCGTACCGGTCACGGATATCCTGCTGCGTCAGTCGTGGGTATCTCGTCACGTCGGTGGGGTATTCTAAATAAACCTCAAATAACAAAAATAACGCGTGTTTTATATATAGTTGTTCACCGTGTAAGTGTGCTATCTTATATCAGTTAGGCCTCAACAGTAATTATTCAATCATATATATATTCCTGGGATGTCTAATTTACTTGCATCACACTGATGCCTTTATTACTTTCTCATCCCCTTGGGATGTCTCATTTTTCATTCGTTCTCTTAGTCTCAGTTACTCGCATCACACAGATGCCTTTATCACATTCTTGGTGTCACACACACACTCATTTTCACAAAGTCTTTCATAGTTAAAATATTTTTAATTCTAATAAATATATCACTACATACATGCTCTTGCAATTAAAGTACATGTTCAAGGTGTTCCCTACCTTAGGTCTTTGAAGGTTCAAGCATCAAGGTCCCGCACGGCTCCTTGTGCTAGCTTTCACACGTACCACCTATGGTACATCACAACACATGCAATATATCACTAAAGATGTAATAAAGAAGGTCCTAAACCCTCCATGAATCTCAAAGTAAAACTATAAAGTTAAGTAAAACAGCCAAAGCCGATTAATCGATTCCCAAAATCGATTAATCGAAACCCAAATCGATTAATCGATCTACAAAATCGATTAGTCGAAACTCAAATCGATTAATCGATTCCCAAAATCGATTAATCGAGATTCAAATTCGATTAATCGATCCCAAATCAATTAATTGAAATCTCAGCATAGTGAGGTCGATTCTCAAATCGAGTGGCCGAAAATCTGAAATCGATTAGTCGATCCCAAATCGATTAATCAAAATCCAAAATCGATTAATCGATTTTCCAACTCGATTAGCCGATTTTCCCAGGTCTTGTTTCTCCAGCCACTGGAGGTACCCAGTCGATTAGTCGATTTCCAAATTAATTAATCGACATTCCAAATCGATTAATCGAATTTCAATTCGATTAATCGAAATCGGGCATCCTTGACTTTTCAACTTATGGGCCAAAATCGATTAATCGAACCTCGATTTCGATTAATCGATTTGACTAGATTCAGCCCCCTTTCGGCTGTTCTTCCAAAACTTATTCCTTTTCTTTTTTCTTCTTTTTCTAAGTCCTTAATCTATCATTTTAACTATGCTGGACTGAATTTAACTCATCAATTCTCTCAGTATTGAAATCTAATACAACATACCTCAATAAATCCTTTAAAGGGTTGATTTGTTGATTTTGGTGGCTAGGGTTCCATGTTTCCGTTTCAACGGCTCCTCAAGCGTTGAATCAGCATTCAATGCTCTAATCTACTCTTGATTTGCATTAACTCCCAGCCTCAATAACTCCTCTTGTTTTCTCCCTCTCTCTCTCTCTCTTCTTAATTCCTTCACCAACCAAAGCAAAAGGATTTCTAGGATTATTAAAACCCTTATATCCTCTCTCCTGCTTGTGTATTAAACACATACACCAGAGATAGGTGTGCGTGACTACTAACTCACCTTATACACTACTCTTAAGTCGTATTGACTTCACATTAGTTCATCACTTTATGAGTTTACTGTTTGACCATCACTTGGTCAACCCTACGACCAATCGGGTACGGATCCCGAGGTCATAGTTAAACGCTCAATTTTTTAGGATATTACAGTAACGATCCATTCAACTATTTAGTGTGAAATCCCATATAACTTTGGAGCCCCTTTCCACTCTTAATTATTGGCCAATAAGCTTCATTAAGTGGATTAATAGAAGTTCCGATAGAAAAAGTTTAAGATAAAAGGTAAAGAAAATCAAGTGGCGAATTTTTTGATATCCGATCTCATTTCTGGTTTTTCATAATTTAGTTATCCCAATTCAATCCTCTTGCCCAACACCATTTGTCATTTTTACAAAGCTCTGGATTAATATGTAATAAAGTGAACTCAATTGTATGCTAATAACTACGAATATATATGCGTGTATGTGTGTGTGTGTCCAAAATAACCAAACCAACATATCAAATTTTCATTTTGCTTTAATTATCTAATAGTAGATATGCCAATTAGATCCCACGTGCCTAACATACAAGGAATAGTAGTATTAAAGTGAAAAGATAAACAAAATTCCCATATGATAAAGGAAAAGAGAAATCATGGAAAAAAAAATTACAAAGACCAAGAAGCTCCGATGTTAACAAACTCGCACCAAAACCCTGCAAACTTTGAATCCACACAAACAAACTAATCAGAAAAATATTCCAGAATCACGGTATTTTCTCTTGATTTAACTGGCTAAGCCACAAACTATTAACCTATTGTAAAAGTGGTTGAACAAGATATGACGATATCAACATTAACCCTGAGGAGAGAATCTTGACTTCCATGGTTTCCATATTTATAAGATGATGTGCAATCAAGATTCTTTCCTATCAGGCAGTTGTAAAATTGGTCAAACATGATATTAGTCTCTAATTTTTATAGACAAACATTCATTTTTGGTTCGAACTCTTCTCTTGTCCAAAAAGAGCTAAACTTTTCAAAAGAATACTATCCAAACATTAGGAACAATTTTAAAGAAAAGTTCAATTATGAAGAACTTTTCACCACTGAATCCCATCAAGAGCTAATTGTCACAGATTTTGTGGGACATCAAATTCGAGATGGATCTAATAAAATTCTACAGGCCTAACTTAACTTCACAAAACCGGCTTGTAAGGTGAGGAGTGCCCAGATTACATATAGCCCAAGACCTCCAAGCCCACAGGCAATGCAAGACTATTCTAACACGCCCTTGCACATGTTGGCAGGATTGAGCCAAGCCAAATCATGTAGATAATTGAATGGGGGACATGGAGTGGAGAAATACCTACTTTGATACCATGATAAAATTCTACGAGCCTAACTCAACCTCACAAAACCGGCTTGTAAGGTTAGCAGTGCCCACAGGCAATGTGGGACTATTCTAACAAGAGTAGATAGGAATCCAAATATGGGACTATTCTAACAAGATCAGTAGATAGGAATCCGAATATAAAGAGAGCAACAAAGAATATTACTACTGTGTAAATGAAGAGTTTAAGAGTAAGTATTACACAATCTCTATGTCAACAAATATATGGAGAGTAAGACAATTGATGTTTACCAATAAAGTACTGGTTAATCACAGATTGATTCGCTACTGCTCGTTCGATTTGCACCATCTGACTGATCTTTTCTTCGAGAGTCATCTGATGCATCATGGTTTTTATTCGAGCACCGATCGGCTGTTTTTGATCTTTGTACTTCACATCATTATTTATTTCTCCTACCGCTGCCCTGCAACATAGAAACAGAATACCTAACACAAAAATTATATGCTCCATCATCGTCGATCACCCGTCTGAGATTGTAAAATAATCTTATCATTAAAATGAAAATAATCAAAGAGACAAATAAGCATTTTTTAATGATGATCTATATTAACAAGGTAAGATTAATAGAAACAGAGAAGGATTTGTAGTGTAATGAAGACCCCGTTAAAAGATCAAAATAAATAAATAAATATATTCAATCGACAAAAAAAGTACAACTTTAATAATAAGCAGCATTGTTAAAATAGGAATGCCGAATTGAATCAACTCAACAAGTTTCCGAGTTCACTTGGCAAGCTTTTGAACTATATCCACATCTCCAATTACTTAAAAAACAAGGAATAAATCAATCGTAGTGCCAGAGCCACCAACTCGGGGTTCAGCAAGGTTATAATTAGGAAAAATCTGGCAAGTTCAAGGGAAAATTCAGAGGAATAAAATTTAAAAAGTACCAAAAAATTAAGAAAAATTAAAATTCATGGTTTATTGAAAAAGTCTTCAATCATTAATGAAATTCGCGAACGCAAGAATTTTTCATACATTCATGACTAATTCATAGAACAATAAATTTGTGAATAACTCGTGATTTTTTTTTAATACTCAGAGAATTTGGTGACTATGGTCGCACACAAGGGTCGAAAAATCTGGGTTTTCTGGTTCGAATCGGCTAACTCCAAAAACGATATGTATCAGATGCAAGGTGGGCTTTTGAAGCAGAAAATCGCATATTTCATAGAAGGAAAAAATCAATGTGGCTAGTGACCGATTTTCAATGATAAATTAATAAGCATACATGGCGAATACATTCAATGTATCGACCCAGCGATCTTCAAAATCGATATGTATCGGACGCTATCAGAATTTTGAACCATAGTCACACAAAATCAAAGCAACTCGACCAAATTTTGAGTTGACTCAGCAAAATTTCACCGCCAATAAGATAAATATACAAACAAAAATATCAAATCACCCAAAAATAAATTATAATCATCATCATCATGGCTAAAAATGAATTAAAAAATAAATAAATAAAAAATAAAAGAAAACCAACATCAAAAACCAACTTTAGAAAGCGAAAATTAATTTATGTAACAACCCTTACCATACCAAGTCAACGCAACAGTTGTGATTCAATTTGACTATATAACTTTTTAAACACCAATTTAGGATTTCGAAGGGCTAAACAATGAACACACAATAACAAATAAAAAAATATTTATATTGGAAACTAAGAAAGAATGAAATTCATTTACTTGGTGACTCTTACCAGAATTTATAGGTGTAGCTAAACCACATTCCATAAACCATATAATAAAACCCCTCAAAACCAACTTCAAAACCGAAAACTTTGTGAACCCACCTTCACATATTTCTATCAATAGTCAAAATCAACAGATTAATCAAACGGTTCAGATCAAAGGAAAAATACAAAAAAAAAATACAAGAAAAAAAACACAAAAAATGGAGGAGGAAGAACTAGAAGAACTTACAAATGATCCTAAATCCGCGTTCTTCTTCAGAAAATATTGGTTTTGGTCATGAGAGAGAGAGAGAGTAACTCCTTGACTAAGATGAGAACCCTAAATTTAGGGAAGAAAACAGAGGAGCTCTAAATTTAGAGAGGGTATCTCCGTTTCAACTCTCAAAAACTTTCAAACCCGCTAAATTTAGAGAACATTTCCCGCCAAATTTGTGGCGGGTTTTTCCTTATAATAAAAAGGATACCTTTATTGAAAAACCCAATTGATCAGACTGTTCCAATCAAAGGAAAAATATATATAAAAAAAAATTTACAGGAAAAAGACACAAAAAATATAGGAGGAAGAAGAAGAAGAAGAAGAAAAACTTACAGATGATCCTAAATCCGTGTTCGTCTTTCATAAAGTTTTGGTTTTGGTGATGAGAGATGAAGAGAGTCATCATCGTACTCCATAATCATACCTTTGTGTAGAAGAGAAGCTGGAAATTGGAGTCGATGGAGAAGATGCACTCTATTAATGAAACCCTAACATTAACAATGTAACGGATAGGATGCAGGATGCATTTACAAAAAAACCCCTTTCCTATAACTCCTCCACAACACAAAAAAACACTATTGTTATAGGGATAAAAATGGCAACCTACATACCTACGAATGGTTTCCGGTTCTTGCCCCTCCACTTTTTATAATGACTAAAGAAGATAACTATTGAAAGCAAAAGGGAGAAGCTGCTGAAAGGTGTATTTTGTTTTTATGGAAAAATGATGGACCAAACAATAGGCATCCAATTTGCTTATATATATATATAATTGTTTGAGCTTCTTAGAGGGCACGACTAATTTCAGGGGCGTCTATGCACTCCAAGTTAGCACATGTTGGGTCCCTACTGGATATAAATCCTTAGCGTGGCCTCAAGAAGGATTCGAACTCGGCACCCAACTTGAGGTTTCCTTATTTTTTTCAAAAATAAAGAAAACGCAATCCATTTGGAATCAATGTCCATCATAATAATTAATAAAAGTCTATCTATCTTTAAAATTTATTAAAATATTAGAAAAGTGAAATCAAATTTAGCAACTCTCTAATTTTGTATCTTGATTTATTTTCTTCAATTTCAAATATCGGAAACTCTCTTAGGCCACACAGGCGTACTTTTTTTGCTAATACAAATTAGAAGAGTTGATCCGTTTATCAAAATGATTTAAAATTTTAAGTTAATGGGAGCTCGATGTTTCTTGAGACACCCTCATTATCCCTCGTTCCATCAAATTATTTTAACAATTTGATCTAAGCACCATTAAAATTTAGAGGTAGTGGTTGCCCACCAGTCTTGAAACATCATTAGTGTCCCACGATTTTTTAGGCCCTAGTAAACTAATCAATTATAATCCAAACCGCTCGTGTGATTAAACATCCTGTGATGAATAGCAAAAAAGCTTGTCTATCCAAAGATTAAAATTTTTTCACCTAAGCACTTTAATACAAATCAATATCGATACCAAGGTGTCAAACTTGGTATCGATACCGAACATCCGACCATAAAAAATCGATACAAATCGGCCTATAAATATCAGCTGATACCGATATTTAATCAGTCCATGGTGTAGACTATGTAGTATTGCACCCCATATATAGGGTATACTTTTAATACTAATTCGTTTTTTCCAATGTCAAAAATAGAAAAGATGTATACACCGGTCAACTTTTAATTGAATAATATATCAAATTAATTTAAATGGAGACAAATGACGTGCCAGCACGGAAGAAGACCACAGGAAAATCAGTGCAACTTCCTAACGGGTACCTATGTTCTTGCCCACTTTATCAAAAGCGCTCACATTCTAAACCTCTGAAAAAACATTAATTGCATAGAATCAGATGATGAAAGTCTCGTTTCACCAAGATCGTTCACACAATAGATCTTGAGATCATGGTACACCTATCAGACGACAATTTCTTGACTCCACGTAACACAGATCCCTAAAAATGACCTTAAAGTCATGTTTGAGGGTGACGTGTGTTATATGATTCAAGGGAATTTTGTGATGATCTATGACACATTTAATCAAACATTGACCGTCTAATAGGTGCGCCATGATCTTAAGATCTATTTTTTAAAAAATATGAGTGAAATACAACTTCCATCATTTAATCTAACACAATCAACAGGTGGCACTTTCAGTAATTAAACAGGTGGGTGTGGCCAGAGGTACCCTTTTTCCTAACTCTAACTCTGCAATAGCATATGCCTTGGCAAAAAAACCATTATAAAATTACGAAAGCCAAAAAAAAAAAAAAAAACCAGCAGAAAAAGCATTATAAAAAGTAAAGAATCCGGAAGCCAAAATCAGAAATTGGCGCAATACCTTATGCGTATCAGCACCGATACATATTATTATCGATCGATTTTTGATACCATGAGCAGATTTTTCAGTCTCTGTTAAAAAGCAATTTCAACCCATTTTTTAAGCGGCTGCTCTTTATCTTCAAAGAGCAATCCTATGCCCAACCTATATTCAAGTAGGTAGATTGGATGGTACAGATTATCTAATTGGCATCTTTTTGTGAGTAGGCTCAAGTGAAGTTATGTGTCAATGCAAGCTCACCTTAAGCCTAAGGTAAATCCCTCATTCCCACTTTTTAGCGTTTTGTTCATTTAGTTGATTTTTAGTTGATTTACTACATGATGATTTTATTGAAAAGACCAGAGTCACCATCTATCTTCCTTTCACTCCACTAAGTTCGGTAGGAGAACTTTAGGACACCCTTGAGGAAATCCACCTGGGGCATTAGCCAATGGGGTGGCTTTAGAAGATCGGCCAATCCAAAATGTTCAAATGTCATTATATGAAAATTACTGATAAAAACATGCCTATCATTGTTTAAACTTCTCATTTGGAAAACTTCATAGGAACTATCATTCAAATCTTAGGAGCAACTTCAATGGGATATCCCAAATTCAGCTTGGAGGCTCTAACGGCTATATTTGGGATATTGCCTTACTTTTTTTTACTCTAATCGGTATCCCATATCTGATGTGTATATAGGATGTCCAATTGGTACCCTATTAATAGAGCAAGTTGGTATTCTATATTTTGTAAATCCTATATATTATTGTAACCATTTTTTTTAATTGCTTTTTGTAGATACATGGTTGCCTTTTTAATTACTTTTTATTTAAAGTATATTTTTAAATAGGGAAATTTATCGAATCAATCGTGTCAGATACACTTTTCTCGTCAGAGACCCTATATTTTCACCTTTACTCAAACCGACCAGCTTTAAGCCAAGCCAATTCCAGCTAGCAAGAAAAGTCTTAAATACCCCTTCTTACATTTTTATCGTTCTACATAGTTTAAAATTTTAAAAACTGCATTTTTTTATATTTACGCGATGTGAAGCAACATCTATGGCGTCTGATTTGAAGGCGACAATATAAAGATCGATGGTGCCAAAGATTAGCACAAAAAAAGGCAATATCGCCTCTTTAAAAAAAATAATAAATAAATAAATATGACTGTCTATGCAGTTGAAAACAACTGTGTAGATAGTCGTTTTCGACTGCCTATACACAGTTGCTATCAACTTTCTAGACAGTCGTTTTCGACCGATGTGAAGCAACATGTATGGCGTCTAATTTGAAGGCCACAATATAGAGATCGATGATGCCAAAGATTGACACAAAAAACAAGTGATATCGCCTCTTTAATCCAAAAAAACGATCGCAGACGATCGAATGGTCGTTTAGAAAGTCGATAACGATCGTCTAGATAAATGTTATCGACTATCTAGACAGTCAATAATGATAGTCGTTAACTTGCCGTGAGTTTATAGCCGGAAAGCATATTTTGTCCTTAATGAAACCAATATTTAAAAAATACCACCATTCTAAAAGACCCTTCATTCATCTATATTTACAAGTCATGTCATTAAAGTTTATCACCATTCTAAAAGGCCCTTCATTCACCTTTATTTACAAGTCATGCCACTATAATTGACCACATTCTAAAAGGAGTACCTTTAAATCCACCCACAAAATCTTTGAGTTCACCCATGCTGAAACACATCAACTACATTGAATCAAACAATGGAGATTTTTTATCGTCCCAATCTTTCATGAGATCGATCTTTAGATCATGGGTGTACCATCAGACGGCTGATTTTTTATTTCATATGGTACACACCCCTAAAAGTGACCTTAATACCAATTTTAAGTATGCACGTGATGTTAAAGTCACTTTTCTGAGATGTGTGCCACATAAAATAAAACACTGACCGTCTGATGGTACGATCATGATCTCAAGATCCATCATGTAAAAGATTAAGAGGATAAATGATCTCCATCGTTCGATTCAATTCAATCAACATGTTTCAGCGTGGGTGAACTTAAAGATTCAGTGGGTGGATTTAAAGGTACTCTTCTAAAAGGCCGTTCATTCACCCATCAGATTCAAGACTCATTTGATGGGTGATTCCCCCATTAAAGCATGCAAACGTTTGGACGAATACTCAACCAATGGAAGATTTGTGGCAAACGATGCAATTATTCTTGAAAAGAAAACCTTCAATCTACATGTTCCACTCAATATGCTCGTCCCTCCAATTTCCTATATGATTCAAGACTCATTTTTAGGAATTGGATTACCTAACCGCGTCTGCTTCCATTCACCGAATCTTTGAGTTCACACACGCTAAAACACATTGATTGCATTGAATAAGACGATGGAGATCGTTTAGGTATACCATTAGACGATTAGTGTTTTATTTCGTGGCACACATCTCAGAAAAGTAACCTTAACATCACGTATACGGTTAAAATTAATTTTAAGGTCATTTTTTTGGGTGCGTACCACATGAAATAAAAAATCAACCATCTAATAGTGCCACATGATCTCAAGATCCATCGTGTGAAAGGTTGGGACAATAAACAATATCCATCGTCCGATTCAATGCAATCAACTGTCTGATGGTGCCACCATGATCTCAAGATCCATCGTGTGAATGGTTGGAGCAATAAACGACCTCCACCGTCCAATTCAATACAGTCAACAGTCTGATGGTGCCACCATGATCTCAAGATATATCGTGTGAAAGGTTGGGACAATAAATGATCTCCATCGTCCGATTCAATGCAGTCAACCGTCTAATGGTGCCACCGTGATCTCAAGATCCATCGTGTGAAAGGTTGGGACGATAATCGATCTCCATCGTCCGATTCAATGCAGTCAATGCTTTTCAGCGTGGGTGAACTCAAATATTTGGTGAGTGGATTTAAAACTACTCTTTTTTGTAAGTGGAGGGATGGATTTAAAATTACTCTTACCACGTATAGAGGGTGGCAATTTAGTAATTTAATTTAAAAAAGGATAAATATGGTATTTAGGCTATTCTTTAATGGCTGATTAACCATTTAAAGTAGCATCCGTTAAAGAGGGTGTTCTATGAACACCAAAATACTAACTCAGGGGGTTTAAAGCAAATAGGTATAATTGAGAGGTTATTTGTAATATCAACATAACTCGGGAGGATATTTGTAAAAAAACCCATATTGAAGTGCTTTGATTTGATGGTGTGGATCCAATCAAATGAACTTGAAATGTTATGCTACTTTGACAACTCCAATCAGGAAGGTGATAGTATTATCGCTTAGGTAAGAAGAGTTAATCTTGTTTCATTTGAAACCAAAAAAAAAAGGATTAAGGCAAATAACGACCTTTTAACAGATTATGTCAGGACTATTCACATAGAGCAATGTGCCACGCGGGTTTATGTAACCCAAGAAATCTACATGATGGTTTATATATTTATGTAGATTGGAGTCCAGAAATTACACTCATTCAAAGATTTGAATCATTCAATTTAAGTTTTCTAAAATGGGCGGCTGCTCACATTTTTTAGGCTGTCTTCTCGTGTCCGAGCAATGGCTCCCTTGATGAAATCAAGCATCATGTGTCCCAATCCAATGATCACCTTTGGTTGGAACATGTCTCAATCACAGGGTCATGCTTATAAGTAGATGTAAATCATCTGATCAGTGAACTATAATATCACTCATCAAAATTAAAAACAATTATTAGAATTCAGTGCACAAATCGGATGGTTCAAATCTTCCAAAAAGTGTAATTTTTGGTCCCATAGCCTCTCAATTGATGCTATATCACTTTGCCGGTTTGATTTTCTAAGATCATAAGACAATAAATAAAGATCATTTGAACACTATTTGGTGTTTAAATGACAGTCAGGAGAGTCGGTCCCTAAAAAACAAAATGAATCTTATTGCACAAGGTGTCATTCAAAAGGAATGATAGGTATGTGATCCAAAGACTGACACTTTTGTTCCTCGATCACTTTTTGGATGCGTGCCATGTGAATTTAACATGTCTTGCAGTTTCAGGCTCCGCCCTTGATTGCAAGATCAATAGATTGAGACAAAATACAATCTGTATTATCCTATTCAAAACAATCAAAGGTCATATAAGGTCATATAAAATTAAAGATTTTCAAAAGCTTTTTATGACCTTTGGCCACATTGAATCAAACAATGAAAGCCGCTATTCCTCCCAATCTCCATGGATCTGGAGATTATCAGCATCTCATCATGCCATTCCTATTGACTCCACATCATGCATGTAAGAAAAGTGACCTTAAGTATTAAGGATGACGGCATTTTGGTCTCATGTAAGCGGATGTTAGCCTAAAATAGGTTGCCATAAGAGGGGATTCTAACCATTTGATCCTAAAGTGTAGACTCGCCCATATTTGATGTCTGATAAACATTTAAGTGGGCTGAGACATTTCTATCATGCGAATAAAAGCAGTCAAAGCTCAAGGTGAACTCTGATTTTACATGGCAGCCATTCATTTCAAAAGCATTTGACCACATTGAGTCGCATGAAGGAATCACATGATGGGGAAAAAATTTGACCCTCCAGATTTTGTGAATCAACTGCTCGAATTACATGATACACTTGATGAAAGATGGTCATTGCTTGCACACGAGAAGTTGCCCCATGCCCATAGTTTCAAAGAAAGACCTGGTATTTTAGGCACTCTGCATGTGAAAATACATATAGGCCGCCATTATCAAAAGATTAGTGCAAAAGATTGGCAAGAAACACAATCTAAATTATATGATTGCTTCAATGCAGTCAAAGACCATTCTTTGATTCAACAGTTGACTGGATTGAATCATATGATAGAGATCTTGTTTTGTGCCAATATTTTGCAACAAAAATCTTTGGATCATAGCCTTCAAATCAGACATCTTAAATGGCGTTTTCACATGGCACGGGTCCGTAAATACCAAGTCTATCTTTTAGACTATTGTCTTCTGGTGTGCGAGTAATGGCTCCCTTGATGAAATCAAGCATCATGTGTCCCAATCCAATTATCACTTTTTGGAAGGGGTCATAACAAAAGGCAAACAAGCACATATACGTTGGAAGATTGATGCATCCAAATACAGAGCCATAGAGCAATACCAATATAGTAAGATTCAATACAAAGAGCTCAAAAACCTTCACAAACTCAGAAAAAAAATAAAAAACCCATGAGATCAATAGTAGTATGTATATATGGAGTTGAGTAATAGGGTTAATCTTGAAAACACTTAGAAAAAATCACTTCCACTTTTTGAACCTCATGAACTTCCCTCCATGCTTTCCAAACATCCCATGCCTACCGAACTTTCCGTGCTTGAATTTTCCATGGTGCTTGAACTTTCCATGCTTTCCAAAGCCATGGTGCTTGAACTTGCCATGCTTTCCGAATATTCCATGCCCGTAGTGGCCCATGTGCCCAACATGGTGAGCTCCGTGTGACAATTGGTGGGCCCCATATGCAGCTGCAGCAGCGGCAGCGCCCCCAGCTAGCAATCCCCCTATACCTGATCCTCCATGTCCTGTAGATATAATCTAGAAGGCTCAGAAGCTGTTAAAGATAATCAAAAGCTTACATCCCTTCGAAACTTAACATGAGATGGTTCCAACAGACAAAAATAGATCCATGACTGCCGGGTCAGATTTTCTGCTCAGGTGAAACAGAAATTATACAGCTTTCTGTGTTGGGTTCGAATCTAAATAGTCACCAATCACCCAAGGAATTCACAAGCATTCTGACCAAGTCTGGGTACGTGAATAAAACGGCCCTAGAAATTTAAGGAAAAAGCGGTATATTTCGGCAATTTATGGGGAAAAAGGGGGAAATTTTCAAATTTTAAATAATATTAGTAATTATAAAAAATATATGTTTGACCAAAAACAGGTTTTAAATGGGAAAATTGTTTTTTTTCAAAATATATGGGTTTAAAACGCATTTTCCAGAAAAAATGGGAATATTTTGGAAAAAAACATTTTTTTTAGTTTTTTTTCACGATTTTGGTCACTAGGTTCATACAACAATTGCTACAAACGAATCGTTGTCGGTATCCGATGATAGCACAGTAGAACCCAGTTGATCACGAAGTTATAACGAGATCACTGTACCATGGTTGGGTGAGAAAGAAATATCCCAACAATGGTAGAGCTGTAGTGCTATGAAAAGAATGGTTGTAGGTGAATGTTAGCAAGTCAGGATCGGTTCTGAATCCAAATCTTTCACCAATCACCTAACGACTTCACGCCATAAGTGGAGAACAGAATGGATTGGTAAGAAATCATAGCTACCAAAAGAATGGTTGTAGGTTAACGTTAGCAATTAGGTACTGATGAAAGCCCAGTTGGTCACCAAGTTATCACGTCATCATTGTATTATTGTTTGGTAAGAAGAAGATCCCAATTGGGTTGTAGTACCTACTACCATGGTCACCAAATCAGGAATCAGAAATTAAGGGCAAAAAATCACAGTTCGAGGAAAAATGGCATAATCCAAAGAAAAAAGGAAAGATATTAAAAACTTAAGAAATTTAGGATTTCAAATTTAAAAATCGTAATTAACTTATATTTAGTTGGACTTAAAGACAAAAATGAAAGTAGCGTTTTTAACTAGAGACTTATACCTGTGATTTAATTGTAAAGATCGGAAAAAAATAGAAAAAATTACACGAAATTTTCAATAAGCCACAACTAAAGCATAGAAAATATTTCACGATTTAAACGAGACCTAAAAACTGGAGAATTTTGTTACTATGCTTACTAGCACCGAGTCTTGATGATTGCCCACAAGTAAGCCGTAGAAGCAACAAGATTAATTATTCAAATCTCTATCATTTACAATGGTGATGGTAAATGTTTTGAATATACTAATCTCACCATCAAATCTTCATATATGCTAAAAGGTTCTTTTTCAATAATCCTGTCTCAGAGGCCTCATGGCCTTTCTTAGGTAACCAAGACCAGCTCACAAATTATGCTACTCAAGAACCATATACTTCTAAAATGATGGCAAGTGAATGTCTTTTTATAAAAACTTTAATCATTTCGAAGAACGCGCCAAAAATAGTTAATAAATGATTATATTTGACTGAGGTCACTGGTTAAACTAGATTTTAAAAAGATTTGATGGAGTTAGTCACAAATTCTGACAGTAAAAATTGAAAAATCAATCATTCTTGGATATGGGGAACAATACATCCTTAGTGATTAGTTTGGACGAGGGAAAACTTGTAAAACAAACATATTCAGAATAAAAAAATACCAACAATTATAAGCACAGATTCTAGCGGATAACAGAAACCAATGATCAATTGTTCCTAGATTAAGGTGACTAGCATCCTTAGTGTTCATTACCTGACAAAATAATGGCTAAAACCATTACAAATATCTTTCAGAAAATGCAATTTCCCTATAATATGCAGTCACTAGTTTATAAGATTATGATAAAAAATTACCGTGGTATGGAGGAGCAGAAGGACCTGGATAACCTGCCGGTGGATATCCATGTGGGGGGTGTCCACCTGGTGGAGGATATCCTGCTGGTGGGTACCCTTGGGGAGGATATCCCTGAGGGGGATAACCTTGAGGCGGATACCCCTGAGGGGGGTACCCGTGCTGAGGGTATGAGCCAGGTGGTGGTGGGTAGCCAGAGTGATGCCCCGGAGGATATCCGGAAAACCCATGTGCAAGATCTGAAAAAAGTCCTTTGTCACTAGAGTCCGAACCATTATAATTGTCCTTCCCGCCTCCCATTTTCCTTAACACAAATGCTGTATAATTGACGGGCAATCCCAATTAAGATTATTACTTAACTGACCTCAGAGCACAATAACGGGAAACGCTAAAAATTACTATAAAGATTTACAAGCAAGTTCAAGCAGAGTGGATTTAAAACGCACTAATTTAACGTGTATAGAATACTTCCCCTTCAATATATCAAAACTAAATTCTGATCAGTCTAAAATTTGATTTTCTCTCCGTTTCTATAACCAGGTTGCGGTAATTTTCTGATAATGAAAATAATATGCGGGTGCTGAAGGGATTCTTATGGTGGTTGAGTTACATGCTTGAGATGGATAGTTTTTAATGTGAGAAGGATATTAATTTACTCTTCATAACACCAATATGTAATTTGGTTCACGCCAAAAAAAGTCAAATGGCCGGTTTGACCATCGTCGTGGTGGTGGGGGTGGGGGTGGGAGTGGGGGTGGCGGCGGCTATAGTTGGAACTATTGGGAGTGTTTTTGGGCCCAATCGGTTTCTGGTAGATCCTTAGGGCAGCATCCTTTCTTGATCGGGACCGCTCCTTTTCTTTTGATTGAGCCCGGGTTTTGGAGGGTTGGGCAGTTTCTCACTACCTCTCTCTCCTTTCTAGGTTCCTGCTCCGGTTTGATCATCGTGGCCGAGGATGTATTTCTGTGGCTTGCGTTTTCAAATATATTTCTTTGTTATCGTCTCAAAAAAAAAAAAAAAAAAAGTCAAATGGCACTACGAACAAAACTGTCCTTGTTTTAGTTAAAGATCTTTTCATGTCTCCTTTAAAAGGTCTATTATCTCGGCTTCCAGCTTTCGCAGCCAAATGAGATGATCCAACAAATTAAATAAGCCAGCTATTTTAGACAAAACAATTATTAAAGTGACGCATTTTCATTTCAACAAATTAAAAAAATTCCTACAAATATTGTCAATTTTAGTTATAAACGAGGTTGAAACCTGATATGCAATTTTTGGTGCCAAGTGATATTAGCTAATTTAACAATGAGTCACTGGAAAAATCAAACAAAATGAACAAACAAATATGTTTATACATGCAAAAGTAATTAAAAACATAAAGATAATAACTATTCAATTGAAGTAACCAAATTCTTCAAAATAAAGAGCATATTTCAATAGCTAACAATGAAACAAAATGAAGTTTTCTACAGAAAACCTACCAAGAATTAGAATTGGTGGTTGAAAAATTTACCATTTGCAAATGTCCATAGTAATCTAAATACCTCCGAGATGATAATTCATCTCGATGAAGGTGAAAAAACCAACTCGGACACTAAACGCCCATGATATGCTAACTTGCCGACATTAAACTAATTAATTTGACCAATTAAATCACAAATTAAAGCGATACCTTCGGTTTCGTTGGATTCCGCTTAGGTGACCATGCTCGGTTCGCGTAGGGTACAATTCGACGCACGATATCTGTTAGGATGGCGGAAGAAGAGATCCGAGAGATAGAACTCTCGCTTCGTCTAGGTCAGGGCATTGGATCGTAGTTCTACCCTAAAATAGAAAAATACTATGTTATCCTAAGTGATAACTTACACTTAGACACAAAAGAACAAATTTAATGACAAAAATGACAAATACGTCACTTAAGCTGTTAGGGCGGGGATTTCCACGGACGTCCGTCGCCTATCCACGGACATCTGTCGCACAAAAATAGTGAGACCCTCAAAATCCGGACATCCGTCCAAAGCCTACGGACGTCCGTCGCCTAATGCTTTTGTGCCTCATGGGCTGACCTCTAGGACCCTTCCTCAATGGTTCTTGACGCTCCCTGGTCCTTTTGTCGCTTCTTCCGCCACTGGTACGCCTTGTACGGCCTAAACCTTAGATCTTTGTTGTTGGTGGCGTCCCCGTCAATTCCCCCAGACCGAAAGGGCTTCATCACAGATGAAGAACGGTCATGGTAGCGATCAAGCATGTCGGGGTCTAGGCGGCAGGACGTCGTCTTCAGTAATCCACGTATTTTCGGATTCTGACTTATGGATCCACTTCACCAAGTACCTTTGAAACCCCCCATCATGGGTGGAGACCACATGATCGTCTAAGATCTCAATCACATCTCTTTTAGGTTCTTTCGGAAGAGGAGGTGGTATAGGCTGCAAGGTTTGGGTTAGCTCATGAGTAGAGGACGTTTAGAAAGGATTGCAAATGGGTGGGGTTGAGCCTAGATAAGGACCCAGGTCTTCCACGTTGAACTAACCCCCACATCTTGAGGAAGCTCAAGAACAGATGCATTCGAACCACTCCTTGCCAGAATCCTAAAAGGACCGGCGCTGCGGGCTTGGAGCCTCTTCGTGATTCCCGATGGGAATCGTTCACGCCTAACCCGAACCATTACATGCCCACCTATTTGGAATTCTTTGAAACGCCAGTGGGAATCCGCCGACAATTTGTAATTATCATTGCTCGAATTAATTTTACGTCTAATTTTGCAAATTGTGAATATGTTGCGCAAATGTATCCACAGACTCGGATGTGCGGTGAGATGCGAACATAGGAATCAAATCTAGGGGTGTTCTTAGCTTGTGACCATTCACCGCCTCAAATGGACCCTTACCTATGGACCTATTGGAGTTGTTGTATGCAAACTCAGCTAGTAGTAGAATGAAGTCCCAGGTCCTAATGTGATCACCGACAAGACAACGATGGAGATTGCCTAAACTCCTATTGGTAGCTTTCGTTTGACCATCGGTTTGAGAATGATACGCCGATGAAAACTGGAGCATCGTACCCATCATGTGCCATAGGATTTTTCAAAAGTAACTTGTAAACTTGACATCCTTATCCGACACAATGGTCTTGAGTAATCCATGGAAGCGCAATACCTCACTGAAAAATAACTTCGCAACATGGATTGCGTCGGTAGTCTTGTTGCACGGTATGAAGTGGGCCATTTTGGAAAATCGGTTCACAACGACAAAATTGGAGTCGTACTTTCTCAATGTCTTGGGGAGCCCAAGCACGAAGTCTATTGAAAAGTCTTGCCAAGGCGTGTGCGGTACCGACAAAGGAATGTACAAGCCGATATTTTGCCTCCTTCGCTTGGACACTTAGCAAGTGCGACATTGTCGCACAATCCGGGCGACATCACACATAAGACTAGGCCAAAAGAATCTATCTTCAACGAGTGCAATAATCTTGTTACACTCGAAATGACCGACAATCCCTCCGGCATGTAACTCCCAAATGAGGAAGTCACGCAATGAAGTGTGAGAAATGCATAGGCGATTGTCTATGAACAAATACCCGTCTTGAAGGGTATACTTGGAGTTAGCGTTGGGTGAGTTATCCAGGAGAGCAACGAACTCCGCCCCAAAATTTGGGCACTCGGGATATTCTTGAACCAATCGCTCAAACCCCACGACCTCGGTGCTCACAACTTGCAAAGTTGCTACCCTGCGACTAAGCGCATCGGCCGCCTTGTTCTCAACACCGGCCTTGTGCTTCAACACAAATGTGAACCCTTGAAGGTATTCGACCCACGTCGCGTGCCTTAGGTTCAACTTCTTTTGGAAAGCAAGAAAGCGTAAGGCCTCATGGTCGGAAAATAGCACAAATTCTTGCGGTTTAAGGTAATGTTTCCAATACTAAAGAGATCAGACGACCACATAAAACTCTTTATCGTAGGTAGAGTATTTTGTTTTGCCTCGTTGAGTTTTTCACTAAAGTAGGCCACAGGGTGGCCTTCTTGGCTAAGCACTCCTATTCTTACGCCCGAAGCGTTACAAACGACCTCAAAGATTTTTGAAAAGTTCGGTAGGCGCACAACGGGTGCACTAGACATTTTCCTTTTTATCTCGGCAAAGGCTTTTACCACGGCTTTGCTCCATTGGAACTTCCCTTTCTTCATACAATCGGTGATGGGAGCCATAATGGTGCTAAAGCTTCGAATGAAGTGACGATAAAAGGTGGCCAACCCATGGAAACTACGGGCATCATGTATGTTCCTAGGCTCGTGCCACTCTACAATAGCCTTTACCATTTTCGGGTCTGCAACCATACCATTGACCGAGACAATGAAGCCTAAAAAGACAGCGGATCGTTGCATGAACGTACACTTCTTAAAGTTCGCATACAGTTTCTCTCCCCTCAATGTTTCACAAACGAACCGAAGGTGTATCAAGTGTTGCTCCTTGTTGTGACTATAGATCAAAATGTCATCAAAATATACCACAAGGAACTTCCCGATAAATGGACGCAACACTTGGGTCATGAGTCTCATGAAGGTGCTCGAGGCATTTGAAAGCCCACAAGGCATGACCATCCACTCATAAAGACCATCTTTGGTCTTGAAGGCCATTTTCCATTCATCGCCGGGGCGGATTCGGATTTGATAGTAGCCACTCTTGAGATCTATCTTAGAGAAGATAGTGGCACCAACCATCATATCCAACATATCATCGAACCTCGGTATAAGGAATCGATATTTGACCGTAATCTTGTTGATGGCCCGACCATCCACACACATCTGCCACGTGCCATCTTTCTTGGGTGTGAGTAGTGCGGGTACGACACATGGACTTAAGCTCTCTTGGATGAACCCTTTCCAAAGGAGCTCATCAACTTGTCGCGCTAACTCGACATGTTCAATTGGATTCAACCTATAATGAGGTAGGTTCGATAGGGTAAATCCGAAAACTAAGTCTATTGCGTGTTGGATGTCATGCATGGGAGGGAGCTCATCGGGCAAGTCTTTCGGGAAGACATCCACAAACTCTCTCAAAACTGGCTTAACCTCCTTGGGGTAGTTGCCCATAGACTCGAGAGCACGCTCAACGGTGATGACAACATACACCACGCTCTCATCTAACGATGCTCTCTCAAACTCCGAAGGGCTCACGATATTGATGGTCTTAGATTGACCGCCCTTCGTCTCGACTTTCTTATCCGATGGTGTCTTGGGAGGCAAGGGGTTTAATTTTATCTTCCTGCCCTCATGCATGAATGTGCACACATTTGATCACCCAAAGAGGGCCACGTCCATATATAGAGCCACGGCCTTCCCAAGATAATATGGCCCACATCCATCGGCACCACATCGCACCATAAGGTGTCCGAATACGAAGCTAATTGTATCGGCACACAACACCTTTGAGACAAAGGAATGGAAGAGGAGTCAACCCATGCGACTTTGTACGGTCTAAGGTGGGGCTCAGGTGTGAGCCCTAAATGAGTAATGGTGTGGCTTGACACGACATTCGTGCAACTCCCGCTATCCACGATGACTCTACAACTCTTCTCCCCACACTTGACGAAAGTATAGAAAATGTTATCTCTATGCCAATCACCCTTATTTTCACGTTGAGGTTGTGCACGGGCACACCTCACAACCAAGCACTCTTAGATGCAAGCTAGTGCTCGATTACCGTTGTCACCCTCCTCATCGCTAGGCGTGACCTCCGATTCATACACTTCCTCTTCTTCACCTTCTCCCTCCTCGACTTCTCCTTCAACCAAGAGAGTCATTTGGGGGTCTCTTGTAGGGCATTGGGCGGCAAAGTGGCCAAACCCATGGCATTTATAGCACTTGGTTTGAGTGTCACCCTTTGGGGGCTCACCTACCGCACTTTTTCCTTTATCAAACCGAACATTTGTAGGAGTGGGTTGTGTCGGTTTGGGAGGTGGATTTCCAGCACTAGGCCTTCCTTCTCCGACTCTATGGCTACCGGCATGTGGCTCAAATCCTCTCACCACTGTCGTCTATAAATACCTCTCAAGGTCTTGCACAACGGCGTAACACTCTTCAAGAGTGTCGACGAGGTGGGAGATCAACTCTTTTTTGAGGTCCAATTGCAACCCGGTACGGAACCTTGAAAGAGTGACTTGAGGATCTTCCGACACATTGGCTCTCATCATGAACTCCTCAAACTTGCCAATGTACTCAGCTACGGGCATACTACCTTGGCATAAATTTTTTTATTGGTCAAGTAGGCGGTGGTGGTATGATAAAGGAACGTACTTCTCTGTAGGTCGCTCCCTCATGTCCTCCCAACGGGTAATGGGAGCACGACTCGCGTTCGCTAGCATACGCTCGACGTTGACCCAAAAGAGTCGAACTTGACCAATTAGCTTCATTTTGGCAAGTCTAACACATCGCTCATTGTCTATGCCATACCACGCAAAGTGGTGTTCCATGTCGGAGACCCAATCGAGGAAGACTTTAGGGTTCATTCTTCCATCAAAGGTCGAAAACCCAACTCGAACATTCATGAGGAGTTCCTCATCTGAATCGTAATCATCTCCACGATGACCCATTTCCCTTTGGTTTCTGTTTCGACCCTCGGGTCGATCACCGTGTTCAAGACGCGTACCATGACACCCATTGCGTCGGTCACGGTGCTCCTTATTCTCTTTCGATCGACCCAAGCGGTCGAGGAGCAACTCATTAGTGGTGACCATAGCGGTTTGGGCCCCCTCCATAGCATTCAATCTCTCGTTCATGGTGATCATCAAGGCTTGGATACCTTTAAGAGCATCGGCAAGCACATTCATATCCATGATGATCACGACTCAGTATGCAGGTTCTAGGATGACACAACTATGAAACACAAAGGAGTGAGGAATTTTACCAAACACACGGTGTGCGCACAAATGATCACACTAATATGAACACACAAACATGGCGTGCATGCAAATTGAACACAAATTTGAGTGGGTGATTTTGTCGAACATGTGACGTGCATGCAATTGAACACACAAATGAAATAAAACGCAATAAAATTAAAATGACATGCAAGTAAGTATGCCCTAACCTAGAACCTAAGCTTTGATACCAAAACTGATGCGAGACGACCCTAAGATCTGTGAATATCCATGATATGCTAATTTTTCGAAATTAAACTAATTAATTTGATCAATTAAATTACAAATTAAAGCGATACCTTGGGTTTCGCAGGATTCCGCTTAGGTAGCCATCCTAACGGATCTCGAGCATCGGATTGGACCCTACGCGAACCGAGCATGGTCACCTAAGCGGAATCCCGCGAAACCCAAGGTATTGCTTTAATTTGTGATTTAATTGGTCAAGTTAATTAGTTTAATTTCGGAAAATTAGAATATCATGGGCATTCACGGATCTTAGGGTCGTTGTCCCGCATCATTGGGCCTTACCATTGTACCTCAACCTCATCAAGAAGGTGTTGACTCAGCCAAATCCTTAATAGATTTAAATTTTCAATATAGTCTTGTCTCATCAATCTTGGATCAGCTTTGTAAGCCTTGTTTTTCTGCTCATTTCCATTAAGGGATGAACTCTTTGTTACTCCATGATTCTTCAAGTCGTTTGTGAATACTTTTATCCAAGTCTTTAGTGGTCTTCCTCTTCTCCTCCTTGAGCCTCTATTGTTCAATTCTTCATACAAGGGAGAATTTAGCTCTCCTCTAGACATGCTAAACCATCACAAGTGACATTTTTTAATTTTGTTTTATTGGGGCCACTCTTAAATTTCCTCGTGTACTCATTCCTAATTTATCCATTCATGTTACTCCAACATCTACCTCAGCATAATGTCATGGACCTAGCATCGCGCCTCGACAATCCGTGAGGCTCTTGCATCAAAATGCTCCTTAGCGTCGCAAGATCAGCCTATCTCTGAAGGCTCGCTAAGAGACTAAAAGTGTAGAGGAGAACTCAAAAGAGGGAAGTGAAAAAGTGCTCTTTATATTCAACTTAAGAATGTTTTACAAGTTGTGAGAGGTATGTGAGGTGCCTTGCAAATGAAGCCCTCTTGCCTATTTATAGAGTTCCTAGCATACAATGAATGGTAGTAGATCTATACACATGTCATACATTCAACGGTTGTAGACCCTTCTAGAATTCTCTCTAGAAGTTTCCACACTAGTCTTTGGTTCTACACACTTCTAACACTTTTCTCCATTTTTCCAAGTTCACTTCATAATATTTTAGACTCTTCCTTGTTCTAGACTCTTCCTTAGCTTTCCTCATTCCTCCATGAGTCTAGACCTTTCTTAGTCTAGAATCTTCCATGGAGCTTCCCAAGTTATTCTACTATTCTAGAGTTTTCTATGTATCTCTACTATATACATATAATGTATATGATACAAATATGGTGGAAAATATTCGGTGCTACGCACGGGGTATGACAATAAGCATCCCAGCCACATGAACTTTGTCTTTTAGTTACTTCTTCGTAGCCCAAAACTCTACACCATACAACTATGTAGATCTTACCGTCGTTTTGTGATGGGGACATCCGATTCAAGCAACCACCCATAACATATTGGAGGCGAAAGAAGAACATTAGAGAGATCAGAAAAAAGAAAATCCAAAATTTATTGCCAAAAATTCTCTGATCAAAGGGTCTTCAACTTTCAATCCCGTCACTTTTATGTTTGGCCTATTTTGAAGTGTCAAACAAAGTTGAATTGATGCAAAATTAGTCATATTTGAAAGCTTATCGAAGTAGTTTTCCAACAAGCTAAAAAGCGTGCAATTTCGACAAGTATTGAAAAAGTTATGGTCAGTTTTCGAAAGTTGTACAGAAAGTGACGAAATTCAAGACTCCTAATTGAATTAGGATTAGTCTCTTTTATTATTTTATTTTTAAAAAAAAAGGATTTGTTTCTTTTATTATAAATATGATTAGTTTCCTTATTGTTTTAGGACTTTATTTTATTGTTTTAGAAGAATTAGGATATTTCTTTTATTTGAACTAGGAATTAGAGTTACACGAGGATTTCTAGTTTTATGCATTGATTAGCCTATTTAAAGGCTTGTAAACAGCTTCATTAGAACTTTTTAGTAAATAAAAATTGCTTATGTAAAATTGCGAGTTCTAAACTTTTGTGAGGGTGTGATTCTCTCAAAACGGAGAGCGATTCTTCGATTCCCGCTTACGGTTTGGTGCGAGGCTAACTCTTCTTCCATCTCTATCTTCTTTAGATCTACGGTTTGCGTAAATAGCGTGACCCTAATTATTTTATTTATTTCATAAAATTCAAAATCAACATATTTGTTCATCATAAATCATTATTAGCCTTTTAATTTTGTTCGGTATCCCGCTTGCGAGTTCGTTCAACGCCCTAAAACTATCGGAGATCTAGCCGTTCATAAGAACCCTAGTCTTCTAGATCCGCAATAGGGAACGTATGGAAAGTAAGAATTAAATCTTCTAATTGAATTTCTAGAACTTCCGTGATAATTTGTTATGAGAAACTATTATTTTTAATTGTTTGAATTAATTTAAATTTGAATTCAACCCTAGCATTGCATTTAGTAAGTTCCCGCATAATTTAGTAAAAGCGTCCCTCCAATCGAAGGAGCACTCACGGATCACGAAAATTACCATTTGTCTATCTCCACTTTGCCAACCCTACATTTATCCTGTTTGAGATGTCCTTGAACCAACAATCAGATTGTATCGTACAACCAAAATTCTGAAATATATTACATCGTGACAGCAAATGGTTTTCTATTTGATCAAATCATCTTCCAGTCTTGTGTTCTCTAAATTTGCACTTTATGTATTCTTTCTTTTTCTGCTAACAAATACGAACTGAAAGTAAACCCTTGAATAATATCAATATATTCATTCTAACTACATTTCCTAATTCTGAAATCTATTACACCGTGACAGTAAATGGTTTTCTATTTAATCAAATCATCTTCCAAAGTCTTGTGTTCTCTAAACGTGCACTTTATGTATTCTTTCTTTTTCTTCTAACAAATACGAACTGAAAGTAAACCCATGAATAATATCAATATATTCATTCTAGTATAGGCTTCTCCAAATCAATAAAAACCATACATAAACATTTCTTTCCATCTGTAAATTGTTTCATAAATTGCATCAACAAGGAAATGGCTTCAGTTGTTGATTTTCCTAGCATAAATTCAAATTGATTCTTAGAAATATTTTGTTCTTGTCTTAAATGTTGCTCCACTACTTTCTCCTATAGTTTCATAGTATTGACTCATATATTTAAAATTGAAAAATATGATAAATAAAAATAAAATGAGAACTATGGGCTAACTTGACTTGGGTAAAAGGTACACCTCGAAGCCTTAACATTGAATAATTGAGTCAAATTTTTGCATAATTGAGTCAAATGAACCGACGTAAACCAACTGCAAGTAAATTTCCAAACCTCTGCCTTCATTATGGGTCTAAATTTCTAAGTCAACTAAACAGTAAAAAATGGATGTGTGCGCTTGACAAAAAACACTTGCCTAACTGCGCTTATGTTTCTCAGTGTCACCTTTCAGATCATGAGTTTTAACATTGAATAATTCCAACTAATAAAGTTTGGAACAATGTTGAAGTCAATCTATTGACTACATGGACCTCTCTAAAGGACACCCTTTTGGTTTCCACAATAGGTAAAGTATGTCAAGCCAAGCTAAACAGTCCACACATTCCATGTTCGACTCAACTGATTACTATTTCTCTAGTTTGTTAGGGGGATTAAGGTGAGGCAAGACCCTTTTTTGAAAAAAGCAATGTAGGGAAGCTATAATTATTCCTTTGAGGACAAGAAGCCCTACAGGAATCATATTCTCAAAAGGTCACTTTCTCATCTCTTTATTATTCGACTGCTTATGAAGTTGTCACATTTTTTGTGTTGCCCTCTAGAGCTCTCCATCCCTCTGCCCAGTAATTTGAGAGGTGACTCGTTGTTAGATCCTTGATCTTTCTGCAGTTCCTATCTTACCATTCACTTATTATAGGCTTCAACGTAAAATATTCCTGTAAATTTCCCCCTATGTTGATATGTGACACCAGACATTCTAACATTACCTCCAAAACTAAAACTCAATTGATGACAGCTTTTTTTTTTTAATACTGAGTTTAGAACAGACCTGGCAATCAAATGACTCGTAAAACAAGTCTTTGTAATTCTACCATCAAAATAGCAAATACATTTTCTCTTAGGGGCGCTTGTAGGAAGATGGAAGGGCGATTTGACCATTTATTCCAAGGCCAGCCAATCAAATGGAGGCCATGTGCATATGACCAGCCCAGCCAAACACTCTCACCAATATGCACATGCTAGTTCAACCTAGGCTGGCTAACCTTTGGATGAGGGAGAACCTTATAAACCAAAGAGGTTTGTTAAAAAATTTATAAACAAAACAAAACTAACCCACTACAATATTGTATTTGAAACAAATCTAACACAGTGACACTTCATTCTACTATTTAAAAATAGAAACCTATGGCATTGACCAGTCATTAGAAAATATCTTTACCTGGATTGCAAATTTTTGTAAAATGTTACTGATTTTGCTAAAAAGTAATAAATTGACAGAGTTAACCATACACGTCATCAATGCGATGAGCCACGTATGGTTAATCATGGGTATCATAACCTTATGAAGAACCTTTTACGGTTTTAACGTATCAATCCTGTCAAAAGCTGACTCTTACAGATCTCTATCATGGATAAAAATTCAGAAAAACGATACGTATCGGTTCCAAACGATACGTATCGGTTACGGACGATACATTCCAATGTATCGTCCGGAATTTTCAGTTTTGTACGGGAGGCACTGATACGGTACCTTGAATGTACTGTATCGGTGAGGTCCAAAACCGATACGTATCGGACGATACGTAGTGGTATCGGACGATATTTTGACCTATGAGATAAATATATAAAACATATGTGAAAATCAGCTTTTGAAACCATTTAGGCTAAAAGGATATTCATAAGCTTGATAATTTTGGGAGGACTTGCCAACATTGTCACATTCGAGGCTCAGGTATATAAATTTCAGCCCAACAAGGTTGAGGGTAGGCCCTGTCTCGGAGGCCATGGTATTGTATCGTGTTCCGGGTATGGGAAAGATGCATCGCAGATACCCTAGCCTCGTGCGATATAACGGACGATACAAGTTGATCACCCTGGTTTAGAGGCAGCCAACATGGCCAATACGAAGTGATAAATCGAGAATTTAAACCATTATTATCTTGGACATACCCCAATTTGGGCCACGCTGTCCCGCATAATTTTGTCGGGAGCCATTTTGTATATCTTCTGAAATCCATGTGTTTTTAAAGTGTTTCACACGAAGGAAAAAAGGTTAAAATTTTGAAATAAAAATCATTACTAAAAAAAACTAACCTATAAAAGGAAAAGGAACAATAAAACAAGAATCTGGCCAGTATTTAACGAGAAAATGTGTTTTATTTCTGTCAAATTCAGTTTTCACACTTTTAAGGAACAATATACTGTTCTTCAGCCCAATATACCCCTAAATCGCTTCCAAACTGCCCCTTTTCATTCTCCAACATATTCTCGTAAACTATATTTGATGTAACAAGAAAAGAGCAGGTATATATATATATATATATATATATATATATATATAATTGTTGTGCATTAATTGATTTAACAAGAAAGGATAAAATTCGGAACATAGTAAGAGAAAATTTGACAGTAACACCTATAAAAGAAAAAAAATGGAATCTCCCTTGAGGTGGTTTGAACATGTTCATCAGAAATCAGAATTAGACCTGTATGCATAGTCACCAAATTAATCAATTTTTAAAAACAATCGTGAAACATGTGAATAATTCATGGATAATTCATACTTTTTCAATAAATCATGATTTTTAATTTTTTTTTTATAGTCTGTAATCTCTTTTTTCTCTCCAAATATTTCCAAAATTGCAAAATTTTGTTTGATTTTGTCGAATTATTGTCGAACCTTGATATGGTGACTATGCACGTACAAAGGGTTGAGACACTATAAGCACAAGGAAGTAAGAGAAGATGAACACCAATTAAGACTTGAAAAGAAACACTGAGAAGGGACAAGAAGGATTGCAAAGTTACAAAGAGCTTCGCGTTGATAGGAACCGAGTAGAGATATAGGACTTTTTTATCAACCGAGTAGAGAAATAGGACTCCCAAATATATGGGATAAGGCTGTGATCTAATTGATTTAACACAATCATATTGTTTCATTAGTATCTAAACTATCTTCTCCTTTTTTTTCAGTTCTCGATTACAGTTTTTTTATTTGATGCATTCTAATATTATTAAATTATGTTTAATTGTTACAATGAAAATTTTCTCTTTATGTCCCCTCAATATTTCTGAGATATTAGTGAAAGTTCTACCTATCCAACATCCAAATCAATTAAAAGATAACATCATTACACGTCTTCAATAAATTTAAAAAGAAAACAAAAAATAAAAATTAATTAAAATTTAAATTTTTGAAATATTATTTAGGTAAGCAGATGCAACGCACGTGCATTTTTACTAATAAATTAAAAATACAGATATAATGATGAGCTATGGATTAGAGAAAACGCACGCTTGACAGATTATGCATCCCTTGAAATAAATCCTAATAGTTGATAGACTTGATTCACGTTAGTAATGTGATATATAAAATCCCAAACAGAAAAATAAAAGAGAAGTTGATAAATAAAAAAACGAGATTTAGAACTCGTACCTCGATCTACGTAGAATCAAGAAACCTCTGAAACGAGGATTTCCCGTAGGGAAGAAGCTTATATAGCAAATCTTCACACGAGCGGGATAAGCTTTCGAACGCGTTGACGGGTGTCAATTATGGTAACTGACACGTGTCATGTGTCCACCTCAAGAGAAGTTGAGGAGACTTAATCGCTAAGAAATTAGGCAGTGAGCGAATTAAGGAAGGAAGGTGGGCAGAGGTGGTTTCGCTTCTTCCGTCTTTAATCTCCATCCATCAAATTGGGGTTTTTATATAACTTTCGCTTTATTGCCTGGGAAGACGTGACGCAAATGAGCAGAGAGAGTTTTTTCCCACCATCTCCAACTGCTTCTCTTGATATTTTGTTATGTATGACTGACGTTCTATTTAGACTCTTATCTTTAGTTAATTAATTAATTAGTTATAAACAGAGATTCTTTTATCGAAGGTCGCTTTCTTGAAAAATACAAAAAAAAAAAAAAGAAGAACTCGCTCGCGCTACAAGGTGGGGCTTTGTTGAGTCTACAAGTGGTAGCGTCGTGGTCCTGCAGGGCCATCCTAATTTATTAGCTTTTAATCTCCCCACCTGCTCTTGCCCTTTGTTTGAGTCTCCTACTCTTACACTAAAAAACAGTGCATGCATATAATACTAATCAATATTTACTTTTTTTGCCAATAGTTTAAGCTCTTCTAACAAAAGTTCGATCATTTTAATTGAGGGAAAAAAATTGCGAAGTCAATCATAGGTATTTTTAATATTTAATTGATGCATATCAACCCCATTTAGGTATAGTACTTGGTAGGGATTCCTTTTTATTTAGGCCCTATTTGTGCTTTGAAGAGTTAGTTTACATGCTACTTCTCAAGTAATGCTTCTCAAAAAAATATCAAATGTTCAAAATTGCATTGCGCGATTGGGCTGCCTCTCAATACATCATCATTTAACTAGAAATGGTTGTCTTCGAATGATATATGCTTCTCACCTAATATTTTCTCTTTTAGAAATTGCTTTTTGGAAGAAGATTGTCAAAAAAGGGCCTTATTTTTTTCAACAAGTCACTTTCTTATATGTGGTAGAAATCACTTTCGTCAATAACAAGTGTAATTACGAAGGTTTGGATTAATAAATTTTTTTAAAACAATTGTTGCAATCATGATGGTTTGCAGATTCACTTTATAGGGATGGGAGGACCCCAAATATGTTAGTTCCAGTCGGCAGTGCAAATGCGGCATTTGCAGTGGATGCAGTGTAATCAAGAGGAATGCCGTGCATTCGAATAGTATTTGCTTCTCAAGAAGCACAGCATTCTATTGCAATGCTCTTATTGTAGTATAAAAAGGTTTTCAATTCATGCATTGCAAACACTATATTTGCACTTTCATTATAGTACTCATCTATCAAAATCAACAATTCAGAAAGCAGGTCTCATTTTTTTAAAAAAATGAAAATGCAAGGCATCCAAACACTACCCACTATTTGATTTTTAAGAAATTAGCACTACATTTAGCGAGATTAAAGAGCCCAAAGATACACCGGAAAGTCGTTGGGAGTGTGGAAACTAACACCGCTTGAGGATGTCATTCTAGCTAGCCTATTAGCGACCTTGTTTACCTCCCTGAAGGGCAATGGTCAGATCCAACTGGTTGAACTCGATTTTCATGTTCACTCAGATTTGCAGCTATTGGATCAAAGAGAATCTTGACTTTCACATTTTCATTTTCATAGGATAACATGCAATCAAGATTCTCCTTTATCCAATGATTGTAAAACTGGCTGACCATGATATCCAGTTCGATCAGTTGGACCTGCTGAAACAATGTTTGACTTCCCGCACTCAGATCTTTGAGAATCTCCTCAATTTGATCAATAATAGTAGCGATGTTCCATGGAATCCTGCCTCCAGTAAAAGCTTTGATCATTAATAGAGAATCACTCTCTATAATCAACCTCTTTGAATAACTTTAACTAAATTTACATCATCCAATATAGCATAAACCTGTGTCTGTGCTGTTGGTCAATTGCTCGTAAAAATTATTGTGAAGGCAATAACAAAATCGCCATTATCATCCTTCATAATCCCGCCACCCCCATAGGCACCCGGGTTGTCTTACGGTGACCTGTCTGCGTTAAGTTGCAGTTCGGTGCAGGCCAGGCTTAAGACACCGAAAAACATTGAAGGCTGCGTTTGGGTTAGCTCTTATAAGAGCAGATGTAGATCTCTGCTCTCGTAGAGAGCAATTTTATCAGTTAAAACAGCTCCCCGATAAAGCAGATGGGGCAAGGAGTAGTATTATCAAACCTAAAAAGAGATTTCCGCCAGAGCCAAAAAGTGAAAGCGCCGCTCTTGAGGAAAAAGAGCTAACCAAATGCAGCCGACACATCCAGAGAATCTTGGTAGGAGCCTTACACTACCATAGTTTCTTCCATATCATTTAAGGTTCCATATGGTCTCTAATAAAGTTAGAGGCAGTTTTAAAGGTAAATTATCCACTATTACGAAGTTTTTAAACAATCTTATGAGGAAGGTCAAATTCCCGGATTAAAGTTTTGTTTTGCACCTGGCTTGAAAAAAAAATCAATTACGTGAGATTTCTTAATGTCCCCTCTCTAATATGGGGCAATCCAACTGAGCATGATTAGCGACAAATTCCCCGAGTGACTCGAGATCCTAGGGGCTTTAAAAACAGAGAATATTGAGGTCCTAGTTGGACAGTGTTAAACAGACGACAGATTTTATGCAAACAAAGTGCAAGCGGCTGATGTGGTATGACCCAATAGGCTGTATGGACAGTGGGGCTCAATTAATGCAGGTCAGTACAGTCAATCACGTCGCGCCACGTCAGCCACTTGCAATTACCTATGATTTACTTGCATAGCCTCGTAGCATCCATGTTCTTCCTCCTTTCCCTCTTCCAAATGTAGGAGTCCCCGATAATGGGGCTGCATAAATATCTACCCTCTATGTAATTAGCCCAAATAGGTTCCCCTTTAGGTTCCCCTTTAATCACCTTCCAGCCAGATCTCATCATCATTCCACTTTTTTCCAGTAGTATTTAATTTCTTCATCAAAATCTCACCCAAAAAAATTTGGAAAACATTTTCGATATGATCAATCCATACTTTTGGAGGTAGGTAAGATAAATAGGGATCCAACTGAGAACATGTTTGAGCAAATCCAACTTGTCGGCCTCCCAAAGATCAATGGCATATACAATTTAAACGCTGTCTTATTGAGGCTGAAATCAATCAATTTTTCGAGCTTTTTTGGATCTTTGATTCTCTTAAAGTTATCCCCGATATTCACAATCAAAGAATTTGAAAATGTTGCAACAACAACACATTTTCTGTTAAAACGGCTTTTCATTCTCTCCATTACAATCTATCCAAGGTTGATTGGACATTTATCTGGGACCTAAGGATCCCCTTTAAAATATTATTTTTCCTCTGGTGTGCTTGTTAGGGTAGACTTCCTACTATTTCTAATATTAACAGAAGGGGGATGAACTTAGATCAAAAGTGCTTCTTTTGTCTCAGTCAGGAGGAAGATTGTGTTCATATATTTTTTCTATGTGAGAAAATATGGCCAACATGGGGCAAACTCTTTCAAGTTTTCGGCATTTCTACTTTTACTATCATAACATCGTCACAGTTTTATCCAGTTGGGAAAAGAGTAGCTAGTCCAAAATAAAGAAAAGAATTTGGGAGCATATTCACATATCTTTCCTTTGGAATATTTAGATCACTCGTAACAATATCAGATGCAAGAACCAGCAGTTCCTTGAAGAAATCTTATCTGTGACGGCATCATCTCCGTCTGCATATGGGCAATTGTGGACGGTATTAGTGATTCCTCCTTATTCAGTCTTCAAAGTTTCAATAAACCCTCCTTATTCAGTCTTCAAAGTTTCAATTATGAACACTTCCTACGTTTTCTAACTTCTTTATAAGGGGAGTTTTTTCTATGTTAATAGGCTATATGAACTAGGGGGTTATTTTCCAAGTTGCAATGCTTGCCCGCTAGTCTAAGTGTATTTCTTGGACACTCCGACGCACTAGACTTGGCTTTTATATAATACAAAACAAATTTTAAGAAAACATAAAATAAAAAATATTTGGCCTTCCAATCCTCCACACACAGCTTAGGAATTTTATTAACTAATCAATGCAATCCAATCCCGAGTCGACCATTAAATAATGAGACACCTAAGTAGTTAGCTGGAAGGATATTGGACAGCATGCCCTTTACTGGTGCAAAATGATTTTTTTTTATAAGGGTGCAAAATGATTTTGAGCTCCTTTTGGGGCTCAAGAGTAAGTCAGTACCAGATGGGAGCATAGTTACCAAAATCAATGATATTTCGAAAAAAATTCGTTTAAAATGCATTTTTTCATAAATGTCATACACCCGCTTAAAAACACTTCTTTTTAATAAGTATTCGCAGTTTTTAAAAAATTAATATTTTTACATTTTAAAAGCATTTTTTTTATGTATTTTTCCTGAAATTTACCTCATTTTTTGTCAAAAAAATTTGTTATAAATATTTTCAGTACTTTTTCCTTATTGCTTCCCGAAATTTTTGGGATTGTACCGATTTTTTCATATATTTTTGCTTTGCCGACTTGCTCCCACTTCAATTGCCTGACTTGGTAACTACGGATGGGAGATAAAAATTGAATGGACCACCATTCTAAACGTTACCTGGCCAGCTAGAATTTAGTGCGCATCCAATGTACTTTGTTTAAAGCAGTGGGTTCCATAAAGGGTCAAAATTTTGGACCGGAACCAATAATTTTGGCCAAAATTTCGGTCCAAATTTATATGGTACCCAAATTTTTGGTTTTCAGCCGACATTTCAGTTCAAATTTTCAGTTTCGGTCAAGCCCGAAATCAAAATTTTACTCGATATTTTGATCCTTAGGTTCCATGCAACTCTTCTTTGTTTAAATTTTAAAACATTTGGTTCTATGCCATTCTTCTTTCTTTAAACAATCCTCCCAAACAGTAATTCTCGAGGGTTTGAGCGTTTTTGCACTATTGAAACATTTTCTTTACACTTCAGAAACAATTATGAGGACCATAAATTTTACCAATGAAGGGAATATGACTGCCGACCTTATAGACCCAAATAAAGGCGACGTGTGACAACCATATGTTCTGATTTCTTAAAGTGTTAAGCTTGTACTCTATAAAAAGTGTTACTCTTTTTTTTTTTTTTTTTTTTTTTTATATACACAATACTATTTTATCTTATCATACCCTATCTATGTGATAATCTTGTGAATATCTATCAGGATGTGTCTAAATTTATGCACCTAATATCACTATTATTTTTATTTTTTAACCACTAACATTGAAAATCTTTGATGGGATGTTATACAATTGATTAATAGCTGTGACAAAGATATCTTCTAATCATGAACAGCCACTTGTAAGCATGAACAGCCGCTCAAACTGTTTAGATTAGTCTCAAATATTTGCCAAATGACATTATAATAAAATATTCCTTAATAGTGTAAGAATATTCACAGAATTATTTTCCTTTCACGCCATCTCACCGATACGTCTCGCCGAGATGCGAGACATCTCGGTCTAGCTCGAAATCCAAGATTTCAAACCATGGCTACAACTTTTGCCCAATCCAACTTTTGTCCGAGAAACCTACACTTTGGTACAGATGGGTGCCGATAGAAGCTTGGGGTAGCTGAGTACCTACGTGTGAAGGACTAAGAACGCTTCGCTTGCTTCGAGATTAATTGAAGCCTAACAGACCAAATCCACTTGGCATGTCAGACCCTAAAATTTTTACTTGTATCACAGTTGCTGGCCTGGCCTGGCTATGCCATTTTGGCCACGATAAATATAGTGGTAAAAAGTTGGTATTTAGGTACAAACCAGAGTGCCACCTGCAATGCTCGGGTCTCCTCTCGGGAGCGCCACAACTTTTTATGAGCATGCAAACCATACTCACAAAAATCACCGAACATTTCAAAAGTTAGGATTTTTTTGGTGCATCGAGTTTATCATGAATTGTTCGCGAATTCTTGAAAAAGTCTTGTATTTTTTAAATTTCATGAATAATTTGAAACGTTTTAAAAAAAAAATCATCTTTTTTAAAAATTTATTATTATTAAAAAAAAAATTCTCCCAATTCTTTCCGGATATCATCTACTTTGGCTGGATTTTTCTAAATTTTAACTGCCGAATTATTGTAGAACGCCAACTCTATAACTATGATGCAAACTGAAAACTAATTTTTTGACGTTTCACCGATTTGTAGCTGATTACACAAAAAGCATGTAAACTAGAAACTAGCATCTCACTTGAGTCCACAAAGCAATATTCTCGTCCATGGGCAAAGCAAATAATATGTTTCATTATATCAGTCAGCATTAATATAATCCGAATGTAAATAAAAACCAAAGATAAGTCAGTTTTCACTAAAGTCGGCCAAATTACCTCAATTTTGATCACTGGAAGGAGATTCACTGCCTCTGGCAGAACCACGGTTATCATCATCGTCCTCAATTGGGCTCCTGTCATCCCCCGGGCTAGGGCTACGCCCATTGGCCTCGTGACTTCTGTACCTCTTAGGGCTCTCCCTCTCTGGGCTCATAGGGCTCCTGCTGTTTCCCCTAGGGCTCTCACTGTAATCTGAACCATCACGCTCAGCTGCTCTGAGAGCCTTAGGTGGAGAGCTTGCTCGCTCTAGTGGACTGCTGTCAGCAGGGGATGGACTACGTTGCTTCCTTACCTTCGATGGGGGTGGACTCTTCTTCGGCTTAGGGCTCCTGCTGTGCCGAGGACTCCGTGATCGCCTCTCCACGCGAGCTTCTTTCCTTGGAGGAGACCTAGATCGACTGGTGACAAAATCATCAGCAAATGGAATTAGAGCTCAGTTATGGAAGAGTGTAGTAAATAGCAGCTAATCTCTTCTGCAAACATGGACTTTTTCTGCCAGTTGTTTCTGATTATAAAAGAAAATATTTACTGTATGCAATAAGCCGTCCAATATTTGGATTTGAAGGGATAATAAGCTGAGATTCATGAATTACCCAATGATATTTGCTAAACTAGGAGAGAATGACAATGTTTTAACAACCTGTAACTGCGGCTGCGGCTGTAACTTCGGCTTCTGCTTCGGGCACGGCGAGGAGATGCTGATCTCGAAGGTGATCGTGAATAACTACGTCCAGGCCTGCAACACAACTTAAACAGCTAAACTATGCATTTGTAATATTAAAATTTCAAAAGTAGTACGACATGTCTGAATTTTATGTGAAAAAAGGTAGGAGTGGAACTGAGTTTACTTGAGACTCTTTGGACTATTCTGGCAGTTTCTTTCGATGTGGCCTCTTTCTCCACAGCGATAACACTTGTTCTTCCAATCTCCAGCTTTGCAATCGCGAGCCCAGTGACCATCAATGCCACAATTAAAGCAGCGACCAGATCCAGGGGGAGGACCTCTGCCCAGATACTCTCGAGAGCCTCCACCACCTCCTCCTCCTCCTCCTCCTCCACCACCTCCTCCTCCTCCTGATCCACGCGGCCCCTAAACCCAGTCATTCATATTGTTATTGTGTTCATGCTCATCAAAAATAAAAATTATTCAAAATTAAAAAAAACAAACAAAGTCCAGCCACTCCATATACATATATATAAACGTATAAGAGCTGAAACTAAATTCAACTTATCAATATGTCTAAGCTACTTCTCTGCCTCCTGCACCATGGAGCAGCATAAGCAGAATCAAAGTGATATTAGTTTCATAAAGAGAAAAGCCATTACAATGTTATCAAAAAATAATAAAAAAACCAATACAAATTTTTAGCATACTTACAAAAAAAGGACCACATACGGTCCAATGACTCCAGTGCTTCAGTTTAGACCAATAAGAATCACAACCAAGGTTTAAAATCCTGACTTTAGCTTACTTACAAAAAAAAGACCACATACAGTCCGATGATTCCAGTGCTTCAGTTTAGACCAATAAGAATCACAACCAAGGTTTAAAATCCTGACTTTAGCACCAGTACCGGCCATAGCCACTGCTGGTAAGTAGTAACAGAGCATACGGGATGGTACAAACTTTTCTAAGGCTGACAGTACCATGTGCTGGCGGTACATTGATACTGGTACAGAGTTGCACCGGTAGTCCAGTATGTAGCAGCTAGTTCATACCAATGTTACCTAATTCGGAATTCGGTTTCATAATTCACAATTCGCTAAATCCAAGCAAACCCAAACATAATAAGATATTTAAATAAATTTTATATGTAGTTTGTAACATGTGTGAGTTTTAGTTTTACAATAAATATAAAAATAAATACACAAATAGAACACAAGTAACAACAATGGATTGTTGGTTACTCATGTGATGCTCAAAACAAGGGAACTCTGTTTTGAGTCTCCTCGATGCCAATTTTTCGGTTCAATTATACGAAAGGAAAATAAACTAGTGTGTGTAGCCAGTTCGCCCATCCTCAGCGAACCGAAGCGAATTGAACCGCAAACAGATTCGCAACGAGCCGGTAGGTGATTTGCAGGATTACCTAGCAAATGAGGTAACCCTGGTTCATACAGGTAACATGCAGCATTCAAGAGATCGCACCAAACTGCAAGATATTAACACACAAGCAGAACAGTAACTTCTGGCATGCCCAATAAGCTGGTTTCATACCAATGGAAATGCCCATATATCTACCATCAGTTTAAATGGGTTGAATTAGACTCGACAGAACTATCAGAAGAAAAAGAACACCACACAGACCCTCGTGACAGAATTGTTATAACTTGTAATCAAGTCAACAATAAAGAATGGGGTTAGCACTTTGTTGAAACGATTTTTGACATAGAAAATTAACGGGCCTAAACTCGTAATCCCAACAAATGAACTTTGTTTATACTTGCAATGCCCTTTGTTTGAATGGTTGGATTTGATTCCACTCAACTGACAGGAAGACAGAAAAAATGCTAAGGGATCCTTGTAAAATCAAGACACGAGACAAAACAAATAGCTAGTAGATAGTAGTGGTGTTTCAAAAGAAACACGAAAGAGTGTGCTATATTTCAAGAAGGCCACAGTCATCTAAGCAACCGAAGGCAGCAACATAAGAGTACCTGATCTATTAAGTGCTTATCACAAATTTCTGCTGGCAGAGTGCATAGCGCAGGCAACAGTTTCTATGTAAATTTGAGAGTGTCAATTATGACAAGGCAAGTCACTTAAATTAAAGTAGCATGCTACCTCACAAAAATGCATGAAAGACAAATAGCATCTCTCTCCAATGAAATCCTATTGTCATCAGTGTTCACCGTTTAAAATTTGATCGAGGAAAAACCAAGGAATTATGACCCTATTCCCAGAATGTGAGGACTGAAGCAACAAAAAAGGGCAGCATCTGAAACTTGATAGCAGGAAATTTAGAGACGGGTAGTGTTATATGCACCCGTTAAACCTGTGAAGAACACAGGCATATCCACCATAACAAACCCTTGACTGTCATCAAACAGACGATGAGATTGTTTTTTGTCCCAATCTTTCACACAATAGATCTTGAGATCATAGCGCACCTATCAGATGGTCACATGTTGATTCCAAGTGGCACACATCCCCAAAAGTGACTGCCAGGTGGAATATAGGTGTGCCATGATCTCAAGATCTATTGTGTGAAAGATTGGGACGTCTGATTGAAGGCGTGCCATGGTCTCAGTCAACAACTTTTTATTGTGGATATGCATGTGTTCTTCACAGGTTTTACGAGTGTAAATAACACTACCCTACACATAATAAAGGAAGGTAAGGACAACAAAAATTTCCAGTGACATTGAATTTTGAATTCAACCATTCACCACCGACATTGAAGCCAGCTTTTGTCCAACAGGCATCCTAGACCGAAAGTAAAATAATTTCACACATGACAATTATTCTTTTTTATTCATCGATAATTATACAATTATAGCCAAATAACAGCATGGTTTATTCCCACACACTGAACTGTTGGTATAAAATTTAATTAAAGACGCTATTCACATTCAATATTCAACAGCAGTATCTTAAATAACACTTTCACACATGACAATTATTCAATTATAGCCAAATAACAGCACACACACACGCACACTGAACTGTTGGTATAAATTTAATTAAAGATGTTATTCACATTCAATATTCAACAGCAGTAGCTTAAATAACACTATCTCTCGCTCTAAAATGCTTAATTTCTCATAAACAAAGCCGACACTCTCAAAACAATAGTGGAACCGATGGTTTATCAAATATGAGTATACTCAACCAATTTTATATATATATATATATATATATATTATGTGGACCCCATTTCGGTACTACAAAGGAGTACCTAGTTGGTATACACCACGTTCCACGTGGAGGAAAACAGGGTTGTTTAGATCACTTTAGATTTTAAAGAAAAAAGGGCATCTCCATGTGTTTTTGAGGCTTGAAATCTGGGCCATTGAAGTTTGGCCAAAAATTGAATTTCACCTTAAAAAATTGATTTTGCATTTTTATTGACCTATGTAATATTTGGAGCTCCACATTGAGCTCGGTGTATTGCGTCCCTCCCATGGAGCGCGCATGCGCACACACACAGCATAAGCAACTACGGAAAAAGTAGCATTCGAACTAGTTGCAGATTATAAAAATCATACATACAGAATATTAACACCATCTTATACAATGAAACTTTAACAAAAAAGTAGTAAGTTGATCAAATTACCCCCTTTGCAAATTCCACTATGATACGGCTCCCATCAAAATCTCGGCCATTTAAGCTGTATCTTGCATCATCAGCATCTCGAGGATCACTGAATTCCTATAAACAATTGCAAAAGACAAGAAAAACACCGAAAAGAGGCTCATAATTGCACCAAACCTGTTAGAATTAATATGATTACACAATATTTATGCCCGTGTTTTGGATAGCACAATATTTATTTGATGTTCGAGAACAAAAAAATAAAGTAAATATAAAGAGAGTGGAAGGTACACATACAACAAAGGCGAAGTCATGCTTCAAATCCACATCTCGTACTCTGCGGAAACGGTTGCCAGAAACAGTAAGGTCATCGTGACTTAAGTATCGAAGGGTGTGATACTTCGCCCCTCAGAAGATGAACAAAACACCATGTTGTGATTGATGATCCATAAAAACACGCAATAACAGTACAGAAAGAATCGCCAAAGTCTCCTATAAATTCTGCAAGAATAGCCACCAATTCCACCAAGGGCACCCTCTCACCATAGACCTCCAGGTTAGGCAAAAGCCTGGAAACCTTCAACAAGATCATTCAAGTTAAAACACTCGACACTTGGGGGGTGCAACCTTCTCAGACAGATAACATAAAGCAGAGAGAACGTAAATCCAAGCACAAAATGCCGGCTTGGTAGAGGCCTAAATATCTCCGCAAGCTTCTATGGGAGACAACACCTCCCCACGGACCCCACCCACACTAAATGACTCTTGTTTCAACGAATGAGCATTGTCACAGGTAAAATAGAAAATGCCATTGAAGAGGACACAATAGGCTGTGATAGAAAAGAATATGCCATAAAGGTCGACTTCAACCACCTGGAAGTCGGGATTCGACCCTATGAAGTCGTATAAAAGGGTGTCGGTTATAAACACACATGCATTTTCAAAATGGCATATATTGAGAAAGAAGCATGAGACACAAACAGCCCTGAGGATGCTAAATGGAATATTAGAAGGATGAACAAGTCAGATGATATTGACAAAATAGGGATTGTAATCAGCAATAAGCAAGGTTAATACAGGAAAGAGTAGATCTGATAAGAGCTAAAATATTATGATCACTAGCTGAGCTTCCTTTTTTTTCAAGAGTGATCAGATAGAGCTAATACTAAAATTTGATGCCATCATCTCGGCAATCAAACCAATAGGGAAACTATCCAAGTCATCATTTCACTCTTGGAAATAATATATATATATATATATATATATATATATATATATTTATATATAGGCACACACGCACACACACAATATAAATATTAGGAACTAAATAGTAAATAGCCATATAAAAAAAATCTTTAAGCAAAATGAAAAATGGGCATTTCCAGACATAAATAAACATTATGGAGAAAAAAATTCTTGGAAAAACCAAGAAGAAAAAAGAACACATCAATCACTGAAGTAATATTAAGTGATAAAGATGCGGTGGTGTTGGGTTGATGATAGGCATCAGATCTCCAAGGTGATAGCATCAACGCATAACTCAGACGCAAATTACTCATTTAAATGAGCTTCATCATTTGCCCATCTTCAATGTGTGTGAGACTGAGATAGAGAGAGGGACTAGGGCTTTTGTTATTTGGAGTTCAGGAATGAGGAGACAAGCAGGACGAAATGAACTTTAGTTACGAAGTTGAAAGGACTATCTGTGAATGTTAACAAAGTACAAGTAAGGTACAGTGACCTCTAGTTTCCAGGGGACTGTATGTGAGTGCTTCTATGCAAGCAAGACTTGATTATTTTTCATAAGATTCATATAGGTTTTATACAAAATCAAATAGCCAAGAATTTGACCTGCAATCAATTAGATTACCTTCCATATCTGCTGAACAAGTCTTCTAGATCACGTGAGCGTGTGCGAGACGACAATCTGCCAACATAAAGACGTGTACTACGATGGCGATCATCATGGCGAGGCATTTTCACACTACAGCAAATAAATCATCAGTGAACTTCATAGTCCCCAATATTTCTTAAGCAAAGCATTCAGGATCAATCCAATGAAGAGAAAATATATATCAGAACAAAGTTATGGTCCTCACATGCGCTTTGCAATAAAAATAAAAAACAGAAAATATTCAAAAATGCACAAGGCAATTATGAGATTTCGTTTCACGTGATTACATAAACCAAGAATATAAACATGAAGATGTGATTCAAAATAGCATGAACAAAACCATAAAAGAATGTAAGTGGTGCACAAGCCCAAGCACCATCCACCATGTTAATTAGAATTTCTACTGAATAGAACCACTGTTGCACATGAAATGTTCGACACTTCCATACACTTGCTCTCAATTGGACAGACATTCTATGCTCCAACTTCCAACCACCATCCGTAGTTCTCAAGCCCAACCACCATATATCAACTCAAACATAACCCAAGAGACCATCAAGTGCTCTTGGGTCCGACGATCATCTATCCACATTCCACAACATGCAATCATGGTTTACTTCACCAAGCTGAAGCCAAGAGGGTGAGGTCCTTTATTAAATAGATAATACAATAAATTTAGAACATCGAGTACATCACACATTGCACAACCAAACACCATCATACAAAAAACAAAGAAAAAAAAAATCATTAGAAGCTAATAAACAAATAAAATAAACTGCAAAACGTGCCAATCCCACTTCTTACCAATGAATCATCCATATCTATTGGTGTAGATCTATTTTCATGTTGCAAATTTTCCTTTGATGTACCCATTTCTCGGAGAAAGTCTCCCATTCAAACCAATATACCTAACTAATAAGGATCTAAAATACCAATGATCAGCTCATTTCCATGAACTAGGCTCATTTTAGAAGCTTGCATAGTTGCATTACTCAAATCTCCAACAGGTCTAACAGAGTCAAACCAGCAAAAAATATTTGAAGACCCTCCAACAAATTTCTTGCTTCTCCAATCATTATTAGAAACCTTGATTCCAATAGGGCCCAAGTACAGAAACATGATCTGACGCGGCCCCGAAATTAAAGAAAGAAAAAAAGATAAGAAGGGAGAAGAAGAATAAATTTGAGAAGAGAAGGAAGAGTGAACGGTTTGATTAAGTGGACAAACAACAAGAAAGAAAAACCTTTACTTAAAGCTCAAAATCTCCAAAAAATTGAAACACAAACCGTAGATTCATGTTTGAGACTCATTATCTTCCTAATATATATTTTAATACTTATAAAAATAAGTTAAGACTCTTTTCATTTGTGCATACTGATTTTATTTTTAAAATTTCATTGTTTGAGTTCTTTTAGTATTATAAATTATAATATTACTTTTTTGCATATGATTTCTTATTTATGAAGCCTGAGATTTCTCATAAATCCGAATAGTATGTTCGAGACTTAGTATCTTCGTTAGTCTTTTTTTAATATTGTTAAACTGTGATACTAATAGTATCCATAATCTGTTATATCTTCTCTTTGATCCCTAAATCTCACCTAAACCAACCCCTAAATCCTTAACCCAACTCTAATAATAAAGAAAAATTACTTGGCTTGAAGCTCGGTAGAGCTGAGCTAAAGCTCAAAAGTTTCAGGCTGGAAGAGCCTAGAATCGAGCTAGAGCTGACCCTAGCTCGGGCTTTGCTCAGCTCGAATGCAGACCTAAGTGTCGCCATCCTCTTTTTAGTAAAAAGCACTCCCTATCTTATGGTTTCTATCTTGTAAAAACAACATTCTTCTACTCCCAGGCAATGATGCCTCTTTCTGTAATGCCTTTTAAGATCCCCTCGATTGCCACAGGAAGCAATGCAGCTCTGCTATTGAGGAACAAGATTCTTTTGACAACCCAACATCCCCACACCCCAAGGGTCCATTTCTGTAAATATTTAATATCTAGGACTTTAATAGAAAATGTGGCAATTACAAGTATTTTTGTAGATAAATCTGGTTGCTAGAAAGATGTTATCCCAAAAATCCACCATAAGTCGACAGTTTAAATGCTTTGAACCCCCCTTGTAGTCCCGATTGAGCAAGTTCGCTAAGGAGGCCGACGAGCCTGCTCACCTCTCGGAGCATGAGCCTGTGATTGGGGGGCTCATTTTTGTTGATGACCGAGAGGTTGATTGTCCCACTTGGTCCCCTACCACATACTTGAACCCCGTCCCCGAGATGGAAGATCCTTCATGTAAGTCTGCAAGCTCTCTAAGGAAAAAGGACTAGCTGACCTATGTGCTCAATGTCAAATCCTCTTAACTTTGGATCATCCTCCTTTCATTCCTGCTCTCATTGCAACCCCATCGACGACACTTATCTCGCCTGACAAAGTTAATATTTCGGCACCTACCGCAAACCCAGTCACCAGCCTTAATCACCAAGACACCACTGCCAGGAGAAAGAGTCCAGCACCACTAGCCATCGTTAATTTTTAGCAATTAGCATGCAATATTAAATGTATATAAAGGCCAACATACAAGGCTTGTTTCCAACTGTACTGCGTATTGAATGCATACAAAGGCCTAGGGCTTGATATCATTGAGAACTAAACTGATAAGGGCATTGATTGATATAAGGAACAGTCGTCAAATCGAGTATCATAAGACACAATTAGATTTTATAAATATATAAGCAAAATGGAGAAATATATACAAAAAATTAAATATAAAAAAATAAAGCATATAACGATCTATAATCATTTGTTTGAAATACTAAGTATCAAAGACATTCTTTCCATCATATACAATAGTAGAAATCAGAATTTAGATCAAATAAATAAAATAAAATAAGAGACTTAAGTATAGACAGAAATCCACAGCCACATAAAGTCATCATCAAGTTTTCCAATTTCCCGCTATCTTAAAATAAACAAATAAATAAATAAAAACCATAGATGCAAGTGTATACTTGTATTGTATATAAATTTACATTACATGTATTTCTTAAATTCCAACTTCTATTATAATAAAGAAGTCCTGTAGTTCTACAAGTCTAATATTTATATATATATATATATATATATATATGTGTGTGTGTGTGTGTGTGTGTGTGTGTGTGTGTGTTTTGACATTGTAAGCTCGTATTTTGTAACCCTCCAAAACTTTCAAAAGAAGATATAAAAAAATTTGAGTCTTCATTCTTGATCTCCATCTCCAATATCAACATCATCAGTTAAATCATCACCACTATTGATCTCCATCCCGTAGACTTTAAGACTTTAAAGTGTCACTTTTCTCTTCTTTCTCTTCTATCTACTCTTCCCTTCCTTTTCATTTTAACTTGATTCATTTCATAGAGACGGAATGGTTAATAAAAAGGGATAGGGTTGGGGCTAAATAAATAATATTTTAAAAAATAATAATAAATAGAGTAATAATTGAACTCACATTTCGTATTGTATTATATGGATGCCGGTTCCCTAGGACGTGGCCAGTTGGGCACCACGTGGCAACCAATCCAAGGATCAAGTGTTGCAGCAACTTGCCAAAGGTCAATCAGATATCATCTACAAACCAAAAAATAATAATATAGAAAAGAGTGTTTTTACTGTTGAATATTAGGTCAAAGTTGGAAAAAATTCAACGCACCATGTTTGCTGGTTGAACCAAGATATTTGACTTGTGATTTGAAGGATAAAAAAATCCAGGACTTTTTTTTTTCTAAAACCTTAAGAGGGACGGGTGAACCCTAGGGGGAACAGGTGTCATTTTTGGATTTTGGTGTCTCGTGGCAGCCTAAATGAACCACACCGCAGGGTTCAAACCCTACTACAACACTCCTAGGGTCCCATTTTCCTAATTGAAATTGCATGTATCATATTGTATTGTACTGTGACATATTGTGTATCGTGTAATACGGTTAAGAACGATATATATCACTGATATGAATCGCTTCAATTATTATTGTGTATCATCTCTTGTATCGTACAATATTGATGCATGATATCCATGATGCTTGTGCAGCTATATTGAAATTCACATGCAATTTCTTATTTCCACTATGAGCCAACTTTTTTTGGCACATGTCAAGGTGATGATGGAGTTGGAGGCTAGATAATTGAAGTAAAAAAAGGAATGTGACCAAGTAGATTTACAGCTCAATGCATCCACAATTACCCAGTAATTTTGTGGACGAATCTTGACCATTAAAATTACAAAGAAGTTCTCTCCTAGTGTATTTTACATTTTAATTAGCTTCAATTTCATTGTTATTAATCTTTATTAACATTAGAAGGAAGAGCTCTCCTACATTCATATTTTGTCGAAATATAAAATATGAAAGAAAGAATGAACGTAAAGGTACCCAACTCGAGTGCCAGCGGCAGCGCTGATCAGATCAATCTCCTTTTGTCCTTACGGTCAAGCCTTGGAAGCCACACAGCAATTTATGAGCACACAATTTAGTGAAAGTTCAATTTTGAGCTCACTGATTTGGCCTGCTTTCACTGACTTGGTGCTCAAAAAATATCATCAGCGCTCGCATTAACCAACGTAGGCAGTTTGAGATTGATCCGGCCACCACCACTGGTGCTCGGGACAGGTACCAAATACCAGCTTACGAACAAAAAAGAGTTAGTGTTCTATGAACCATCCACTGCAGATTATAGGGGTGCACATCACAAGACCATTATACCAATATATATTGTTGCCCCATACCACGGAGAAGGGGGGATGCCAGGAAAAAAGGACAAAAATTGAATAGATTAAAAGCCTAAATTTTTTCTCACATTCTTTTTTTGGGAGGTCAGGAAAGTTAAAATTTATTTCGAGTGCCACTTTTTTATGGTTTCGCATAATTCTTCCAAATTTTTCAACCAATAAAAAAGGAAGATTTGAATACCATAACTACCACCAATTTCACTGCTGGTAAACCATTAGCTTCTTTCAAAGATCAAGAAAAAGGTAAACATATACTACAAAAAAAAAAGCATTTAATAATCTAAATTCCAGATCTATATCTATAAGCATCACATAATCAATAAATAAAGAACGAACTAGATCTAAGCATCGAACATTATATTTAAAGAAAAATAAATAAATCTAAATTTCAAATATAAGGATTAACAGAGATCGAGGAAGATAATTAACCTTAGATTTAGTGCAATTAACCGACGAGAAAGGGGAGAAATATTGCGCACCTACCTGATAAAAGCGAGGAAAGAAAAAACCCTAGATTTCCTTGCGTATCCTGCTCTCTCGATCTATATATATATCATGAGTGTGATGATTGGACGGTCACGATTCTTTATTTTGCAAATCAACGGTCACGATATGTCTATACCATAATGGTAGAGAAGGGGCCGGTGCGTCGGGTGAGACGAAAAGATAATGTTTTTCTAAAATATTTTTCCCCAAAATCTCAAAAACATTGCTTACAATTATTGCTAGGGCTGTCAGCGTCGACATCCGGCCCAACGCAACCCGATGTCATGGATAGATAATAGATAATAGTTTCGTTTGCTCTCTCGTGTGCGATGAAAGAATTGCTGGTATTCTTCATGAAATGTTAACTACCAAGGCTCCAAGGTCGAATGGTTTTTAGAACATTTTTTAATCCAATAACTTTGGGGCCTCATTGACACATTAATCTACAACGTAGTTCAAACAATTTTAATTTTTGGCATGCTTCATGATGGTTTTAACCCACGTATCTCACTCTCATTCCCAAATGCTCCAATCCTTGTACCCTTAACCAATTTTGCTCACTTAACTTATATAATTTCACCTAAAAGATTGTTATATACTTAATTATTAACCAAATGACCTTCAAACTTTCAATTTTTCTTCTTACTTAATTTGACACTTCACAATGTTCTATTGAGATAGTTTGATGCAATGAATGCTTGTTAAGAGGGGTAGGATTTGCCAACTTAAATCCATAGAAGGGTTAGGCATTCATCAGTTGTGGCTCATAAATTTATTCATCAGTTGTTAAGAGGCGTAGCCACATAGAAGGTTGTGGGGGGTTTAAGCCCCCATTTAAATCTAGAGTTTCTATGAAATATGTGTCTTATATACTTTTGTTTGTATATAAGCCTCCAAATTTATGATGTAGAAGCCCCCGAATCGATGATAAAATAACTACTAACATTATATTTATCATTTGTAGTCCCCCACCAACAAAAATTCCTGGCTATGCCCCTGCATACATCACTTTGGAGACAAATATTTCCTCATAAATATTTAAAAAAATGCTAAAGTACTCATTGATTTTTTGGGGTAAAATTGTTTTATTAATAGTAAACGAAGACCACTAAGTTTTAAAAGTGAATGTATTAAACTAGTCAAACAAGTTATTCTCGAGTAAAGAAAGGAAGCAAGCAGTTAATGAGAGCATTAAGGTAGGCTTGCGAGGGAGTTTCAATAGAGACCTTCCTAAGAAACATATTTGAAAGGGGACTATTCTAATAGAAACTTATCTAACTACTTTTACACAATAACAACTGTCATATAAGCTTCAATTGATTCAATTCTCATAAAAACATAAACTTTTTGTGATGAGTGGATCCTCGCGAAATGAGTCATGACCTTTCGATAAAAGGCCTATTGTGGCAAGTTATAATGGGTACGAATGCCAGTATATGAAAGGATTAGTGAGTAAAAGTCTGTCTCAAACCATAAAGCAACCAAACACGTCACCCCATCCCTCACAAGGCCCCTTAAGATTATTCTTGATCTTATTTCTTAACAAATTTTTGGTTGGGACGCGGATTTAGTCTAAATTCTTAGCAATAATAATTTGATACCCAATATTCTTTTTGTTCCCCTACTTTAGATTGTATAATTTGTTAGACAAGTTTGGATTTTAGACCATATTCATAGTTAAAAGTGCACACTACCTACCTTGAGAATGGTCCCTCTATGACTTGTCCTCCTCTCTGAAAGGCTATTGGAAGTTGCGTTGTCCTCCTCAAGTGCAGTTCTTTTATTTTGCAAGATATTAACCATAAACTTCGTACTGTTGTTATTTTAATCCATGGCCACGGTGTGGCTAGATTAAAGTTAATTTTGATAGCTATATCACACATTAATGATCAACACTCTAGGTGTAGGAAGCATCTTTTAGAATAATTTTGACAATTTTCTTGTTGACAAAGTAATCCGCTTAGTGATGTACTAGTCAATATCTTCAAATTGTCACTCCACAATGCGATTTTGTCATTGCAGATCTTAAGTCTATTTGAGAAAGGAGGATAATTAGTGTTTGGTTAACAACTAGCTCCAAAAAACCATATTAAATCCATTATGTAGGAAATAACGCAAAGTTAATAGTCTTGAAAGTTAGTAAAACAACGAAAAATATAAAAATTACAACTTTGAATAACATGATCTCCTAGTAGAGGACTTAGTTAAACAGAAAACTATATAATGTCCCCTTTGCGGATTTGAGGGCATCTCAAATGAGACCAATTCAGGCTAGACAAGATGAAAACAAGTGATCGAGGAATTATACGATCCAATGGTTTCACTTCAATTAAATTAATTATTATTATAAGACAGTGTTGAGGACTACCATATTATATGGTTAGGCTACCAAAAAACAATGAATGCATGAGGTTAGAATGCACATGTTAAGAAGGATGAGTGGAGTATTAATAAAAGTAAAATTAGAAATATGAAATTTGAGAGTATACCAATAAAGGAGAAGCTTATTAAATATTTTTTTAGATGATTTTAACATGCCTACGAAGGGCATAAACAAACTATGTACAAAAGATTTAGAGCTTACAAAGTGTAAAGAAGAAGTAGAAGATGAAGACTAATAAAGGCGTGAAGGAAAGTAATAAGAAGTGATAAGAATGATTGATTGTATAGTTCTACAAAGTTTAATACTATAAAAACCAAGTGCATGTACACTTCAATATAATACCCTATTTTTACACGAAAAGTGAAGAAAATTCAGTGAAATTTTGTTTTGGAGTTGTTCTTCTCGCGATCAAATTGTTGTAAAATAGAAAGATTATATCCTTGTATGATAATTACCTTATGAGCAAATTTGCGGTAACAAACAAAAAATCACGCGAGAATTGCAACGGTCAAGAAACTAAAGCTTTTATTTCAATTGACAAGTGGGTACACCCATATAGCATTGTATCAATTAATGTACTCGATCAACACCTAAAAAGTGATTTCATGGATTTAAAACAAAAGATGACGTCTTCCCCATACGGTTTCATATTTCCCACGAAGCGAAGTGCAAGCCCCAAGGAATTTGATGCCTTCAATGCCCTCCATGAGAACTTCTCATCTACCTTTTTCCATGGATCACCTTCTAATCTTCTCACTCACGTGATGTCGCGCGATTGTGAATTGTCTAAAGGATCCATCAACGAACCCCTCCTCACCTTCAACCTACCATATGTTTGTTCAAACCTCCATGATTGAGCTTCAAAGCTTCACGGGAGTAGATTAGTTAGGGAGTAGAATCGTTATGATGGGTGATTTTGTTGCAAGAATTTGTTATAAGAATATCTAAAGTGCAATGGAATTTATTCCATTAATGGTATCCAATTAATGGCTATAAATAGCATGGTTGGTCATCTTCTCCTTACTACGGTAAAGCTCCAACAAAAAGTACATACAGTTGCCATTTTGTTATTGTAGCCATTTAGTTATTGTACCTCTTTTATTCAATTAACATCTTGTAGCCCTTTTGTTCTAAATTTTAATTTGGACCAAAATTTTCTCCGTGATTAACATCTTGTAGTAGAAGAGGGAGGAAATTAGTTGTCAAAGAAGATGAAGGGGAAAATGACGAAGAAGCAGAAGATGATGAGCATGACAATTATATGCACGATGAAGATGATGATGACAATTCAAACTCAGAATCCATTACTTTGTAGGTCACATAATTAGTTAGACAAGCCAAAGTTTGATCTTTATGTGCCACTGCAGTAGGTATTTATTTTGCTTTCATATCAGTGTTCAAAAGAGTCATTTTGATTTTGTTGTTATCCTACCCACGTTAATATGTTGAAAATGTATGTGTGACTATTTGTTTTCTCGTTTATGTATGCTTTGAAGCCCAGATCTATGTGAATTTCATTCATACTCTAAATATATATTAAATATTTTAATGTGCATATTTTAAGTTATGGTACGCAACATTCATAACATTTGTGATGTAGTCAACGATTCAGAATTGCGATTGTTGAAAAGTACACTCGATCACAAGAAAAAAAAATTCATGAGTTTTGGACGTTTCTGCCATAGGGGATGAATGTTAATAAAATGAAAAGTTACGTTTCCTCATAGAAAAATCAATAAGTAAATTTTACAAGGATTGTCCGCTTGACAAGAAGTTAAATGAAAGATAAAATGTGTAATTTACAAGACCAAAGTACTTTCCAAGAAACACTTTTTTTACATGGGATGAGAACACTTTACTGCATAATAACGTTTTACTTTTATCTGCATAGAGAATTTACAGATACAATGAATACATTGAAGTGAACGTGGCTTAAGTACATAAATAAAAACCCAAATTGGACTCCTAATAGATGGGATACACTTAAATTTAATGATGATGAGTACACCCAACATGAGGGGTCAAAGAGAAAAAACCTAAAAAACAAAATCCCAACTTTTTAAACTAGGTCCAGCACATAAACTTGGCATGTTTGGGTCGGGCATGAAATATTAGAGCTGACCTTTGAGTCGAGTCAGGTTGGGTGGACACAAAGGTTGGGTCAAGTCCGACAAAAAGTATTTAAAGGAAAAAGGGTTTTAAAAGAGTCGGATCAAGTTTTATAGTTGGGTCAGGCCTGTGGCTTTGACTCATTGGGTCAAATGGGTGTGCACCATTGAGTATGGTTAGACATATATTCTTGCTTGTTGGGTATTAAATTTTTTGGACCGGCCCAAAACTATTACTAACAATTAAACTTATTTTTACCTATCATTTTCAAGGATTCATCGGAGAAAATAAAATAAAGGCTGGTATTACTATCATTATGTTACAAACCCTCTCTTATGTAAACGAAAAATTTCTAGACTACTTTAAATCGGGTGATGGAGATTTTATTTGTCCTAATATTTCTCACAATAGATCTTGAGATCATGGGGCTAACATCGCGAGGTCAAATATTTATTCCAAGTAGTAGACACCTTAAAAAGTGAACATGAACCATGTTTGATGGCAAGCTATAATTACATTCACTTTTTTGGTTGTGTGCATTGAAGATCAACATCCGACCCATCTGATTGTAGGATCATGATCCGAAGATATATTTTTGTGGAAGGTGGGGATGTAAAATGATCTCCACCATCTAATTCAAAGCAATCATTAGTTTTTTCTTCGTTTAAGTGAGGTGGATGTAACATGAAGTAGTATGATAGTGACACTAGCCTAAAAATATATAATAATAATTTAAAAAATGACATATATATATATATATATATATATATATATATATATATATATATATATATGAGCTCCAATTGACGGAATCTCACATCAATTGACTTTTTAAAGCCCACTAATATGATATGCAGCCACTAGGGGGCTCTATTGATGGGTTTATGTCTCATGACATGACTCGAGTTATATAATCATTTCCCTAGTATATATATATATAGTAGAGGGGAGAATGCGCCTAGGTGTAGAAATATCTTTGCACCTATTGATATGGGTATGACATGTAGTGCCTTTTTGTAAAGTGACGGGAGGCATGGAGCCACTTTACTAATTAGGGTTAAAACTTTAAAAATATTTTTAAAAGTTATATTCCCTTTCAGTCGTCATATTTGACTTTTTAGACGTAAAATGATCTCCACTATCTAATTCAAAGCAATCATTAGTTTTTTCTTCGTTAAAGTGAGGTGGATGTAACATGAAGTAGTGTGATAGTGACACTAGCCTAAAAATATATAATAATAATAATAATTTAAAAAATGACATATATATATATATTCGAGCTCCTATTGGCGGAATCTCACATCAATTGACTTCTTAAAGCCCACTGATATGATATGCAGCCGCTAGGGGGCTCCACTGATGGGTTTATGTCTCATAACATGACTCGAGTTATATAATCATTTCCTTAGTATATATATATATATATATAGCAGAGGGGAGAATGTGCCTAGGTGTAGAAATATCTTTGCACCTATTGATATGGGCGTGACATGTAGTGTCTTTTTGTGAAGTGATGGGAGACATGGGGCCCATTTTACTAATTAAGGTTAAAACTTTTAAAATATTTTTAAAAGTTATATTCCCTTTCAGTCGTCATATTTGACTTTTTAGAGGTAACTTTCTTTTCTCTCTCTTCTCTCTTTTTTTATAAGAAATTGTTATACTTACTTTTTCAAGTCTATTTTACTAAAAAATGTTGGCCCCCAATAGGGAAGCGCTGACACTCCGGAATCGAAGCGCCGACACCCAGGTAGAGAAGTGCTGACACTCCGGGAAAGAAGCACTAACGCTTAGATATCAATGCGCTGACATCCCCTTTTTTTTCCACCCCGATAGAGAAGTGCCGACACCCCTTTTTTTTTTTTAACCTCGCCAGTAGCGAAGTGTCGACACCTCAATATCGAGGCTTCGACACCTTTATTTTTTTGGCACCCTGATAGCAAAGCGTCGACACCCCAATAGCGAGTCGCTGGTACTACGGAAGAGAAGCGTTGACACCTCAATAGCCAAGTGATGACACTCCGATAGAGAAGTGCTGGCACCACTTTAATAGAAAAGAGGTGGGTTGGTGCAGTTTTGATACCCACGTCGTTAGGCAAAGGGTATTTCAAAAATGTTGCCTACTTTTATGAAAATAAAGGTATTCCTAGTTAAAATATAGTTAAATGACTATAAAGCAACACGCGTCACATCACAAAAAGACTTTATGTGTCACACCCAATTCAATAGGCGCAAATATCTCTATGCCCCAACGCATTCTCCCAGCATATATATGCGTCCAGGCGTAGAAATATTTTTACGCCAATTGATATGGGTGTGACACGTAGTACCTCTTTTGCGAAGTGATAGGTGGCATGGGGCCCACTTTACTAATTAGAGTTAAACTTTTAAAATATTTTAAAAGTTATATTCCTTTTCAACCAGCATTCTTGACTTTTTTAGAAGTTTTTTTAAAGTATCTTTATTTTCTCTCTCTTTTCTAATATATATATATATATGCGTCCGAGTGGAGTGATATTTCTACGCCAATTGATGTGGGTGTGACACATAGCGCCTCTTTTGCAAAGTGATGGGTAGCATGGGGCTCACTTTACTAATTACAATTAAACTTTTAAAATATTTAAAAAGTTATGTTCTTTTTCAGCCGTCATTCTTGACTTTTCTAAAAGTTTTTTTAAAGTATCTTTATTTTCTCTCTTTTTCTAAGAAAGTCTCAGATTTACTTTTTTAGGTATATTTTACTCAAAAAATATGTGTCGTACCCAATTCAATAGGCGTAAATATCTCTATGTCCCAACACATTCTCCTAGCATATATATGCGTCCGGGCGTTGAAATATCTCTACGCCAATTGATGCGGGCGTGACACGTAGCACCTCTTTTGCGAAGTGATGGGTGACATGGGGCCCACTTTACTAATTAAAGTTAAACTTTTAAAATATTTTAAAAGTTATATTCCTTTTCAACCAGCATTCTTGACTTTTTTAGAAGTTTTTTTAAAATATCTTTATTTTCTCTCTCTCTTTATATATTTATATATATATATATATGCGTCCGAGCGTAGTGATATTTCTACGCCAATTGATGTGGGCGTGACACGTAGTGCCTCTTTTGCGAAGTGATGGGTGGCATGGGGCTCACTTTACTAATTAGAATTAAACTTTTAAAATATTTAAAAAGTTATGTTCTTTTTCAGCCGTCATTCTTGACTTTTCTAGAAGTTTTTTTAAAGTGTCTTTATTTTCTCTCTTTTTCTAAGAAAGTCTCAGATTTACTTTTTCAGATATATTTTACTCAAAAAATATGAACACTCAGTAGCGAAGCGCTAGCACCTCTGCAGAAGCGTCGACGCCTTGTTTTAAGGGAGCTGATGCTTTGATTAATTTTTTATTTTTATTTTTATTTTTTTTATGGAAATTCTTCGATGCCGACACCCCAATAGCGAGTCCTAGTACCGCGGAAGAAAAGCGTTGACACCTCAATAGCCAAGCGCTGACACCCCAATAGAGAAGTGCTGGCACCACTTTAGTAGAAAAGAGGTGGGTTGGTGCAGTTTTGATACCCACGTAGTTAAGCAAAGGGTATTTCAAAAATGTTGCCTATTTTTATGAAAATAAAGGTATTCCTAGTTAAAACATAGTTAAATGACTATAAAGCAATACCCGTCACATCACAAAAAGACTTTATGTCTCGCACCCAATTCAATAGGCGCAAATATCTCTATGCCCCAACGCATTCTCCCAGCATATATATGCGTCTGGGCGCAGAAATATTTTTACGCCAATTGATATGGCCGTGACACGTAGCACCTCTTTTGCAAAGTGATGGGTGGCATGGGGCCCACTTTACTAATTAGAGTTAAACTTTTAAAATATTTTAAAAGTTATATTCATTTTCAACCAGCATTCTTGACTTTAAAATTTTTTTTTTTAAAGTATCTTTATTTTCTCTCTCTTTTTCTATATATATATATATATATATGCGTCTGAGTGTAGTGATTGATGTAATTTTTTATTGTAATATTTTACTCGCAAGCGCACGAATCAGATTGTATATAGTAGGTGCAGAGTACGAGATTGTTCCCACGAGGACTATTTTTGAAAGATCTAAAAAGATAAGACAGCAATTCAAGAAATCTATCAAAATCTAACAGTATTCTACCAGTCTTATGATTTAGGTGGTTTGATGAGATGACAATTACTGACTACAAACTAAAACTTAACTGATAATTCAAAAATAAAGGTAAAGATGAAGATACTAAATCATCCCATCTTTGGTCTGTTCTTCCTATAATATAAATCTAAAGATTAAACTATGAGATATATCATCGAAACACATCTTTTATGGAAGATAAATGGTCAAAACCCCGATAGGTTCCATGTTGCATCTCTGTAATCAGGACTTAACTTCAGAGATGATTTTCATATATAGATCTGGGATCAAGGGCATGGCTCGACACACTTGATCTCAGGTTCAAATAAAAATCATCCCAAAGGTGAGTAAAAATTCCAACAAGAATACCACCATAGATCTGAGATCAAGGGCATGGCTCGGCACACTTGATTTCAGATCAGGGAGTAATTAAGATAAACTTACCATTACAAATCCAAGATCCAGGGCATGGCTCGGCACACTCGATCCCGGATCATAATCGTAAGTAGATCCACACGATGAAAGCAAAAAGACCATATAACAATAATTGGGGTAAAATTACCGTCACAGATCTGAAATCCAAGGCATGGCTCGGCAAACTCGATCGAAGTTAGTGGCAGAGATTTAATCCGTTTGTGATAACACAACAATCATAAAATAAGATCTCATATTTTAATCATAAATTTATATCATTAGAAGTACATCCCTCGGATGGGAATCATTAGATCCCCATCCCTATGAATTTAGCCACATATTGTAATTAAATGACATAAACAAATAAGGAAGGGAAAATAACATCAATTTAATGAATTAAAAATATCTCAAACTTCAACAGAATTTACTTTGATCCACAAGTACGATGATCTTCATAAACGAAATTAATGTAGAAATCAACTGAACAAAAATAATAAACTGAATGAATGAATACTGAAAAATTAAAGGAACAAAGCTTTCGAAAAGAATAAAAAATCTCTTTATCTCTACGTCTAACTATAAAACAGAAAAACTCTAATTCTCTAAAAATTAATCCCCTAAAATTCTTATCCCTCTCGAAGTGTTGGTTCCGTGTTTAAATAGTTTCTCAGTAGCATAATTGTCCCAGCTCGACAAGTCAGGGTCGATTAATCAACCCTGTAGGGTCGATTCATCGACCCTCCAACAATACCTAAAAATATACTTTAAAGAGTCAATTATGTGTCAGACTACTTTTGCCCCTCGATTAATCGAGCAAAAGGGTCGATTAATCGATCTTCCCAGATTTTTGTGAATTCCAGCCCACTTTTGCATCCGACACGGCTTTAGTACTTCGGTCATATATTTCTACTCTGAACTTGGATTAACATGATTTTTGTGGTGTTAGAAAGCTGACTGAAAGATCTACAACTTTTGTGTTTTAGCAATTTCGTGAATCTGACGTCTTGATGGTCCAAATTGAGTTGCAAGTTGCACTAAGTTCTCGATGACCCAAAGTTACTGTGTTTTGACATTATTTTCAGAATTCTTTGGCTGTTTTCTGTACTTGAATTGTATTTACCTGAAACACTTCAAATCTAATAATTCTCATCAGATAGCCTTCATCGGACGACTAAATATAGGTATTTAGGGATAAAATATCATCATATTTCACTACTCATCAGTGATATTTCTACGCCAATTGATGTGGGCGTTGTACGTAGCGCCTCTTTTGCGAAGTGATGGGTGGCATGGGGCTCACTTTACTAATTAGAATTAAACTTTTAAAATATTTAAAAAGTTATGTTCTTTTTCAGCCGTCATTCTTGACTTTTCTAGAAGTTTTTTTAAAGCATCTTTATTTTCTCTCTTTTTCTAAGAAAGTCTCAGATTTACTTTTTCAGATATATTTTACTCAAAAAATATGTGTCGCACCCAATTTAATAGGCGTAAATATCTCTATGCCCCAACGCATTCTCCCAGCATATATATGCGTCCGGGCGTTGAAATATCTCAACGCCAATTGATATGGGCGTGACACGTAGCACCTCTTTTGCGAAGTGATGGGTGACATGGGGCTCACTTTACTAATTAGAGTTAAACTTTTAAAATATTTTAAAGTTATATTCCTTTTCAACCAGCATTCTTGACTTTTTTATAAGTTTTTTTAAAGTATCTTTATTTTCTCTCCCTTTTTCTATATATATATATATATATATATATATATATATATATATATATATATATACGTCCGAGCGTAGTGATATTTCTACGCCAATTGATGTGAGCGTGACACATAGCGCCTCTTTTGCGAAGTGATGGGTGGTATGGGGCTCACTTTACTAATTAGAATTAAACTTTTAAAATATTTAAAAAGTTATGTTCTTTTTCAGCCGTCATTCTTGACTTTTATAGAAGTTTTTTTAAAGTATCTTTATTTTCTCTCTTTTTCTAAGAAAGTCTCAGATTTACTTTTTCAGATATATTTTACTCAAAAAATATGAACACTCAGTAGCGAAGCCCTAGCACCTCTGCAGAGAAGCGTTGACGCCTTGTTTTAAGGGAGCTTATGCTTCGATTAATTTTTTATTTTTATTTTTATTTTTTTATGGAACTCTTCGATTTTTTTTTTTTATGAAAGCGTCAGTGCCCCTAAATGAAGCGTCGACGCTTCGTTTTAAGGGCGTCAACTTTTTGATAATTTTTATTTTATTTTTTCGATGCGCAGACGCTCCTAAACGAAGCGGCGCTTCATTTTAGGAGCGTCGACGCTTCGTTTTAGGGGCATCGATGCTTCGTTTCGAGGTGTTGGCGCTTCTCTCCCGAGGTGCTAGCGTTTCACTACCAGGCGCTATATTTTTTAAGTAAAATATGCATAAAAAAGTAAGTCTGACAGTTTCTTAGAAAAATAAAGACTTTAAAAAAGTCAAGAACGACGACTGAAAGGGTATTTAACTTTTAAAAATGTAACCCTAGTTAGTATAGTGGGCCCCATGCTACCGATCATTTCACAAAAAAGGCGCTACGTGTCGCGCTCATATCAATTGGGTAGAAATATCTCTATACTTGGCGCATATCCCCCGCCATGTATATATATATATATATATATATATATATATATATATATATATATATATATATATATATATATATATATATATATATATATTTATAGTTTTAGGCCTTTTAGCTGCATTTTCAATTAGCGAATAAATCCGGTTGTGGCAAAGGTGTCAATGGGTCCCACGGAGATGAGTAATCCAGCATCTCTTTCACTATTTAATGCCAAGCCATGAACAACGGTTCAGAGAAGACCGCCTTCTCAGGAAGAAGAAGAGGTTGAAACCTGTGATGGTATCCAAACCGTCCCTCACCATCGACGGTGACAACGACGGTCACTCTATCATCAAACACAAATCCTACGCTCGAGTAGGCCTACTTGAGAACATTAGCGACGTGTATTTCGGCCGTACGTGTGTATATATATATATATATATATATATATATATATATATATATATATATATATATATATATATATAGTTTTAGGCTTTTTAGCTGCATTTTCAATTAGTGAAGAAGAGGTTGAAACCTGTGATGGTATCCAAACCGTCCCTCACCGTCGACGGTGACAACGATGGTTACTCTATCATCAAACACAAATCCTACGCTCGAGTAGGCCTACTTGAGAACCTTAGCAACGTGTATTTCAGCCGTACGTATATATATATATATATATATATATATATATATATATATAGTTTTAGGCTTTTCAGCTGCATTTTCAATTAGCGAATAAATCCAGCTGTGGCAGAGGTGTCAGTGGGTCCCACAGAGATGAGTAATCCAGCGTCGCTTTCACTATTTAATCCCAAGCAATGAACAACGGTTCAGAGAAGACCGCCTTCTCAGGAAGAAGAAGAGGTTGAAACCTGCGATGGTATCCAAACCGTCCCTCACTGTCGACAGTGACAACGACGGTCACTCTATCATCGAACACAAATCCTACGCTCGAGTAGGCCTACTTGAGAACCTTAGCGACGTGTATTTTGGCCGTATGTTTTCCTTCACCTTGGGCACAATTTATGGGCCTATGTTCGCTTACAGCCGTATGATGATCTCGTTATCAAGCCGCACCCCACACACAATCTCGTACAATTCCACTCCATCCATCACCTGGTAGGTTTGATCTCGATCTAAATTTATTTTACATCTGGTAAGGTCCAGTTACCGTCGAGTGCTGTTTACGTAAATCCAGCTGTGGCAGAGGTGTCAGTGGGTCCCACGGAGATGAGTAATCCAGCGTCGCTTTCACTATTTAATGTCAAGCCATGAACAATGGTTCAGAGAAGACCGTCTTCTCGGGAAGAAGAAGAGGTTGAAACCTGCGATGGTATCCAAACCGTCCCTTACCGTCTATCATCGAACACAAATCCTACGCTCGAGTAGGCCTACTCGAGAACCTTAGCGACGTGTATTTCGGCCGTACGCATATATATATATATATATATATATATATATATATATATATATATATATATATATATATATATATAGTTTTAGGCTTTTCAGCTGCATTTTTAATTAGCGAATAAATCCAGCTGTGGCAGAGGTGTCAGTGGGTCCCACGGAGATGAGTAATCCAGCGTCGCTTTCACAATTTAATGCCAAGCCATGAACAACGATTCAGAGAAGACCGTCTTCTCAGGAAGAAGAAGAGGTTGAAACCTGCGATGGTATCCAAACTGTCCCTCACCGTCGACAGTGACAACGACGGTCACTCTATCGTCGAACACAAATCCTACGCTCAAGTAGGCCTACTTGAGAACCTTAGCGACGTGTATTTCAGCCGTACGTATATATATAGTTTTAAGCTTTTCAGCTGCATTTTCAATTAGCGAATAAATCCAGCTGTGGCAGAGGTGTCAGTGGGTCCCACGGAGATGAGTAATCCAATGTCGCTTTCACAATTTAATGCCAAGCCATGAACAACGATTCAGAGATGACGGTCTTCTCAGGAAGAAGAAGAGGTTGAAACCTGCGATGGTATCCAAACCGTCCCTCACCATCGACAGTGACAACGACGGTCACTCTATCGTCGAACACAAATCCTACGCTCGAGTAGGCCTACTCGAGAACCTTACCGACGTGTATTTCTACCGTACATATATATATATATATATATATATATATATATATATATATATATATATATATATAGTTTTAGGCTTTTCAGCTGCATTTTCAATTAGCGAATAAATCCAGTTGTGGCTGAGGTGTCAGTGGTCCCACGGAGATGAGTAATCCAGCGTCGCTTTCACTATTTAATGCCAAGCCATGAACAACGGTTCAGAGAAGACCGTCTTCTCAGGAAGAAGAGGTTGAAACCTGCGATGGTATCCGAACCGTCCCTCATCGTCGACGGTTACTCTATCATCGAACACAAATCCTACATTCGAGTAGGCCTACTCGAGAACCTTAGCGACGTGTATTTCGGCAGTACGTTTTCCTTCACCCTGGGCACAATTTCTGGGCCTATGTTCGCTTACAGCCGTCTGATGATCTCGTTATCAAGCCGCACCCTACACACAATCTCGTTCAATTCAACTCCATCCATCACCTGGTAGGTTTGATCTCGATCTAAATTTGTTTTACATCTGGTAAGGTCCAGTTACCGTCAAGTGTTGTTTACGTAAATCCAGCTGTGGCAAAGGTGTCAGTGGGTACCACGGAGATGAGTAATCCAGCGTCGCTTTCACTATTTAATGCCAAGCCATGAACAAGGGTTCAGAGAAGACGGTCTTCTCAGAAAGAAGAAGATGTTAAAACCTGCGATGGTATCCAAACCGTCCCTCACCGTCGACGGTTACTCTATCATCGAACACAAATCCTACGCTCGAGTAGGCCTACTCGAGAACCTTAGCGACGCGTATTTCGGCCGTACGTTTTCTTTCACCCTGGGCACAATTTCTGAGCCTATGTTCGCTTACAGCCGTCTGATGATCTCGTTATCAAGCCGCACCCCACTCACAATCTCGTTCAATTCAACTCCATCCATCACCTGGTAGGTTTGATCTCGATCTAAATTTGTTTTACATCTGGTAAGGTCCAGTAATCGTCGAGTGTTGTTTACGTAACCTCACCGTCTATTTCCGCTACCGCCAAACAAGTAACATGACTCGAGTTATATAATTATTTCCCTAGTATATTACACCCCGGGAGGGAAGTGCTAACACATAGATAGCGAGGTGCTGATATCCCATTTTTTTTTCCACCCCGATAGTGAAGTGCAGACACCCCATTTTTTTTTTTAACCTCGCCAATAGCGAAGCGTCGACACCTTGATATCGAGGCTTCGACACCTTTTTTTTTGTACTCTGATAGCAAAACGCCGACACCCCGATAGCGAGGCGTCGAGACCCCAATAACAAATTGCTGGTACCCCAAAAGAGAAGCGCTAACACCTCAATAGCGAGGCGCTGACACCCCGATAGGGAAGTGTTGCCACCCCTTTAATAGAAAAGAGGTGGGTTGGTGGAGTTTTTATACCCACATAATTAGACAAAGGGTATTTCAAAAATGTTGTCTACTTTTATGAAAATAAAGGTATTCCTAGTTGAAACATAGTTAAATGACTATAAAGCAAAACCCGTCACATCACAAAAAGACGTTACGTGTCGCACCAAATTCAATAGGCGCAAATATCTCTATGCCAGACGCATTCTCCCGACATATATGTGTCCGGGCGTAGAGATATCTCTACGCCAATTGATATGGGCGTGATACGTAGCACCTCTTTTGCGAAGTGATGGGTGGCATGAGGCCCACTTTACTAATTAGAGTTAACTTTTAAAATATTTAAAAAGTTATATTCATTTTCAGCTGTCATTCTTGACTTTTTTAGAAATTTTTTTAAAGTCTCTTTATTTTTTCACTTTTTCTAAGAAAGTGTCAGATTTACTTTTTCAGATATATTTTACTCAAAATATATGGGCACATGGTAGTGAAGTGCTAGCACCTCTGCAAAGAAGCGCCGACGCCTTGTTTTAGGAGTGTTGACGCTTTGATTAATTTTTTACTTTTATTTTTTTATAGAAACTCATCGAAATTTTTATTCTTATTTTTATGGAAGCGTTAGTGCCCCTAATGAAGCACTGACGCTTCATTTTAGGGGTGTCAAGGCTTTGATAATTTTTATTTTATTTTTTTCGAAGCGCCGACGCCCTTAAATGAAGCGGCACTTTGTTTTAGGAGTGTTAGCGCTTCGCTCATGAGGTGCTAGCGTTTTTCTATCGGGCGTCATATTTTTTGAGTAAAATATGTATAAAAAATTAAGTCTTAGAGTTTAGCGAAAAAATAAAGACTTTAAAAAAGTTTAGAATGAAAATTGTATTTAACTTTTAAAAGTGTAACTCTAATTAGTATAGTGAGTCACATGCTACAAATAATTTCACAAAAAGGGTGCATATCCCCCGCCTATATATATATATATATATTAATTTTTTTATTTATAGTTTTTTAGTGCATATCCCCCACCTATATATATAGGAAAAGGTATCCGTTCCTAATGGGAGGGCGGTTATCGTCCTCCAAGCTTTCACGTGAAGCTTCACGTGGCACCCAAAATATTGTTTCGACGCCACGTGGAGCTCGAGTGCATTGCTTAGATCATCTATGAAAATAAAGTAATTGAAAACTCATCTCTATTGTGTGTTTTTTGAATCATAAAATACGGATCAATGACACTTGTCAAACTTTGATTTATGGGTTTATTTTTATTTTTTTTCGAAATTTCTGTTTCTAATATTGATCTAAACCATCTACCTTTGCTCCACGTAACACCTAAGCAGTATTTATAGTGCCACATGGAGCTCCATGTGTATTTTGCAGGACACTGACCGTCCTCCATTAGATGACCTAACGGGCTCCCACAGGGGCGTACGCACGTGGAGAGGGGGCGCGTCCCGGGACCTTCCAATCTTATTTTTTCTTTAAAAAAAAAATTAGATTTAAAATTTAAAATTTTGATTTATTTAAAGACCCTCTAATATTGATAAACCCCACCGTGCCCCTACAGTTTATAAGCTTTACCTTTAAAGGTTTTAAAACCACCCTCTCTCTCTCTCTCTAAAAAAATACATACCCTAACACGTTGCCCCTTGAGACTACATCCTCTCTACTCTCAGCGGCAGCCGCAGGCGGGAGCAGCATTCGCCCGCGACAGCCCAGCCAGATTCAGCCAGCTTCAGCCAGCTAATCATCTTCTTCTTCTTCATCTTCATCTGGCTCTCTCTTCTTCCTCATCTGTCTCCATTTGTCTCTCTCTTCTTCTTCTCCATTTGTCTCTCTGATTCCCTCTCTATCTCTCTCTGTCTTTCTCTTCTTCTTCATCTATTCATCTTCTTCTTCCTCTCTCTTTCCCCTCTTCAGCTCTCCTTGATTCACCGACGGCAACCATCCCCGATCCGGTGATCCCCACACCCCTCCCCCCCCCCCCCCCCCGGCTCCCATATATATATATATATAAATTATTTTATTTATAGTTTTAAGCTTTCACCTGCATTTTCGATTAGCGTGGCTTTCACTATTTAACGGCAACGCAGGAAAAACGGTTCAGAAGAAGACCGTCTAGGAAGAATAAGAAGAGGTCTGCGATGGTATCCAAACCGTCCCTCGCCGTCGACGGTGACAACGACGGTCACTATATCATCGAACACAAATCCTACGCTCGAGTAGGCCTACTCGGGAACCCTAGCGACGTGTATTTCGGCCGTACGATTTCCTTCACCCTGGGCAATTTCTGGGCCTATGTCCGCTTACAGCCGTCCGATGATCTCGTTATCAAGCCGCACCCCACGCACGATCTCGTTCAGTTCAACTCCATCCATCACCTGGTAGGTTTGATCTCGATCTAAATTTCTTTTACATCTGGTAAGGTCCAGTTACCGTGAGTGCTGTTTACGTAACCTCACCGTCTGTTTACGCTACCGCCCAACAAGTAATCCAATGGTCTGAAAAGTCTGATCCGGTGTATTTTTGGCCTTTGGTCCAATCTTTGTGAAAAAAAAAACCAATTTTGTTTTCCACCAAAAAAAAGTTCCTTTATACTATAACCAAGTAAAAGATGGTTTTTTAATCTAAAAAAAAGAGAGAGTAAAAGATGGTTTTAATCGATTTATTAATAAATAGAAATTTCAATAGAATCTAAAAGATAAATTGAAATGTATACATTGGAAATTTTTAGTTGGCAATTAGAGTAGTTTTTAGCTGGTAATTAGAGTCAAACTAATGACTTTAATATTAAATTTGCTATATAACAACTTTTTTTTTAACTAATTTATTTTAATGTTAATATCGATCATTTGGGTTATTAAGGGTGATTCATTTTGTTCAAATTTTCAATTCTACTTATTTATTTATAAAATATATATATAGTTTTTACAAATTAATAAAGAGATTAATGGTCATTCTTTATGTTGAATCGCATAACCAGTTCTGAGTGGTCTGACCAAACCGGCTACCTCATCCATTAGGGAAGTGGTCCAGTTTTTTAGAACACTGGTAATCCGTGGACTAGTTTTTAATCCAAATGGACTCCACATTGTCCAGAATCGCTCCCAATTTAGATAGATATACGTGGTTATATGCATATATCTTTCTGAAATATATGCATTATATTTTCTTTTCTTCTATAGTTTTATCGGATTTATTTTGTATTGACTATATTTCTTCTGTGGATTTCATTTGATCTGATATATATATATATATATATATATATATATATATATATATATATATATATATATATATATATATATATATAATTTCGTTTTGGATTTTGCATGGTTGCACTTTTTTACACATAATTGGCTGATTGAGTCGAAATCGTTTTAAATGGAGGTGATGGGTTTGTCCCCGATTTTGAGATGACCTGACATTTGCTTTTCTATTGATTTATCTTTAATAAATTGAAGGGAAATTTACACTTTCGGCCCTATAAGTTTGCGTATTTACAAAAATGGCGCCTTATAGTTTCAAACTTTGCAGAACAGGCCAGCTCCAAGCCAAGCCGTTTCCATGTCAGCACCGACCTTGTTTCCCTTATATATATATGCTTATTTTCCTTTATTTTTTATTATTTCTTGTATTGCCATTTTCAGTTTCGACTACAGTTGGTAGCCCAGTGAACTGCAACCGGCTAGGTAATCTAAAATCTCTTTATAGCAAACTTCAGAAATTATAAGATAGAGTGGTGGCCGATATCTTAAGTCAGTGGCCGATATCTTATATAGCTGGAAGCTATCTTAAGATATCGACCACTATCGTAAGGTAGCGGGACGCTGTCATAAGATATCGGCCGATATCTTAAAGTAGCGGCCGATATCTTAAGTTATCGGTCACTATTTTAGAGGTAGTGGCCGCTATCTTACGATAGCGGCGATATCTTATAATATCACCCGCTACCCCTAAGATAGCGGTTGATATCTTAAGATATCGCCCGCTACCCTAAGTTAGCGGCCGATATCATAAGTCAGCGGCCCGTTGACTTCTAAACTGTTAGTCAAGTATGACCTCAGTAAGGATCTCCACGTTCTCTGCTAACGTGGTATGGTTCCCTTCTTGCACATTCAACCGTTCCCCATGGGACGGTACCATCGATACCACTGATTCTATTTGTTCTGCTTGAGCTTCCAGATAATCCAAACGTTCCCTTGTGCGCCTTCGCGTATCACTATTGCCTATCCCAGTGTCGACCATCTTTAGGCTTTGATACCAAATGTTACGGAGTTACTCGTTACAATGTAATCTTTCGTGTGACAACTAGCTTTCCCGAACTAGATCAGCCTACTCACGTTTCAAACCTGCACGGTAACGCATTAGGTTAGAAACTATGTGGATTCCCGAATGCAAATAATATTGCGATACGCAGCGACAAATATAGGGGCAGCCCTGCATCGGAGATAGGCCCGCACCGTGGAGGTGGTTGGGAACTACCAACACGATGACCTTAGCACACGACGTGATTAGAGCGACCTAACACCCTTTACGAGGCCCGGATGCACGAACTCAAGCCCACAAGGCTATCGTACGTGTTCCGTAGGGGATCATTTAGGCCATCAACACGTCACATGGCTGATAAAATCACTTCCCCATATATATGGTTTAAACACCAACATAGGCCAAATGGCGGAAGAACCTCAAACGTATTGGTTTGACATACTTTACTGTTCACACCGCAACGCCCCGCATTGCTCCCCCACATGGCTATGTCATGTCCGTGTCGCGACCAATTCTGCCACCATGCCGCGTGCTCTTATGGCATACGACCAAAGCTCTAGAAGTATCTACGGCTAAGCCCTCATGGCTTGGTGAGCGCCTACGATGCCCCAGCTTGTAACCACCAATGCAGCACACTAGTGGCCCTGCGTCTGGCCCAGATGGCCACACCGTCACAGGACGCTATCCTAAGATAGCGGCTGCTAACTTATGATAGCGATCGCTATCTTAGTTTAACGGTCGCTATCCTATAATAGCGCCCGCTAACTTTAAGTTAGCGGGCGCTGTCTTAAGTTAGCGAGCGCTATTTTAGGATAGCAACCGCTATCTTTTTATGTAATTTGTAATGAAATATTAAAAAATTATAAAAAATTTAAAGAAATAAAAATTTTACAAATGAATTTTATTTATAATGTTACCTATAAAGATATACAAAGAGAAAATTGTAACATTGTAACAAAAATTATAACATTGTAATAAAAAATATATACAAAGAAAATTGTTCCATTTGTTTCTCTAACTTGTTGATCTCCCGAACGTGGATAATGAATGCCCGATTTCGGCTCTAAATTGTTGCATGTATCTCTCTTCGAAATCGACAGACCGCCTTTGAGAAAAGTATTCTATATACTTTATTTCAAAAACACCGCAGTCCCAACCATTGCATTGGTGCGGGAGATCGACACTATCCAAGACCGTTAACTTCCACGGTTGATCGAAAGCAGACTTCACACCCAAAGCGTAAAGGAGGCGCGGAAGATGATGCAGTAGACATCCTTTGTGCGATTCGAACTTCCTTGAGCACTCTCGATCTGCCGGGTCTATCAACTAACAACGTGATCACCTACCGAAATTATAGCCAACGCCCAGTGATTATGTTTTTGACTATGCATCGGATGAAAAATCTTCACGGAAACGGAAACGGAACCGGAGTCTTAAATAATAATAAATATAAAAAAGCGTTAACGTTACATAAAGTAGGGTTTGGTCTTAAAAAAAGCGTACCGTTCCACATTCTACCGCGTGAATTCCGCGTGTGGGATTGGTAAGCTGGGGTTCAAGTGGCTTACAATTGTGATGAACCTGCCACTCGTCACAATAGGCCTGCCCCTTATCAAAATCGTTGAGTGCTGCCAGACCTTCATTATCGACAAATTTTTAAAATTTTCTTTGATCTGCTATAAATAAGGTCTGAAAGATGATAATGCGATAAATAAATAAATTAAAAGGAGTAAATTGAGAGTTATGAATGGAAAGACAGATAAATAAAGGAAACGAAACAATAAATAATTGAAACCTTACTAGGGCGGACGCAGAAGCGAACCAACTTTTTTCGGTCTTTTTCGGAAACATTGAATCCTTTATAATTTCAAAGACCTTAAAGTACGGGCCCATGACTTTATTGTAGAGCCACGTGCGTCCTTTGAGGACCTTTAAAATAGCAACTGTGACGTCAACACCTAGGATATTATTGACGATCACAGTGTCCTCATCCACCGACCGATTCCAAAAACTGAGCATATATTTATGCTCCATGGATTGTGGCTCATCCTCATCCTCCTCCACAACCACTCTTGGTCTTTTAATAGCGGCTTTCATGTTCAGAGTCTTTCTCTTCTTCCGAGCATGCAAGTCATATCCCTCGGCTTTACTCTTTGAGGTTGATAGTTTCACAAAAATTGATTTTAGTGATGTCGGCTGTGACTCACGACAAGGCTGGGTAAGCGGAGCACCCTCATCACTCACTTCTTGCAAAGCCTCCACCAAGGGTTGTTTAGCAGTGGGTTGAGGTGCATTGAGTTCAAGGGAAGTTTGTGAGGCAGTGGGTTGAGGAGCAGTGAGTTTAGGGGCAAAAGTTTGTGAGGCAGTGAGTTGAGGAGTAGGTTGAGAAGCAATGAGTTTAGGGTCAGAAGTTTTGGGGACTGTTGGGTGAGTGGCAGTGGATTGAGGGGCAGAAGTTTGAGGGGCTGTTGGGTGAGTGGCAGTGGGTTGTTTGGGAACGAAGGCCTCAAAGAGGTGCAATACCCTAAACCGCAATAGCGGACGCTAACTTAAGTTTGCATTGGATCTTTTAAAAATTATTATTTCTTAGATTTAAAAATGAATTGATTTGATTTAGTACCTTTGTCAAATGGGATTTGATCGCGTCAAGATCCTTCCGTATTGCGTCATTTTCGGCTGTTAAATTGACTACCTGATCTTGTAGTGACCCTATTTGCTCTTGTAGGGTCTTCTTGTCTCTCCCTAGCTGTTCCATAGTATTAGCTTGCCCTTTCAGCACTGTAAACGCCAGTCTGAATTCACCTTTCATCTCTTTAACCGACATACGGAGAGATGTGCACTCTTTTCTCAGATCGATTACTTATTTGATTAGATGTGGTTACCTAGCCGGCTGTTCTCTGGTTGGTTGGGGCCTAATCTTCAGTTGCTTGCCCTTTGATTCCGGATGTTGACGTATAACAACCTCGTAATCGTCAGTATTGTCACTGTCATCATCGTCATCCTCATCATTATTATCGTGAGGCTCCTCGCCTCTTTTTTAGGTACGTGTCTCGTAACTTGGGACATCGCCTTCATGTTCGGTAGGGTACTCTCTTTTCTGCTCCCTTTCCATCTCTCTTTGCATTAAAAAGAGTCGAACTGATCGATATTGTAACTTGTATTTTACATCTTCAAGTTCTAAGATAACTTTAGACTTACGAAATTTTTCTCGATAATAATTTGGATTCCGACTGAATTTCGGGGCTTCCTATTTCAATAGACTCGAAAATGGATTTTTCAGCCGAGTAAGAGCGGTGACGACTCCTGAAAAGTGTTCAAACGCCCAAATCTGTAGTGTGATAGTGCATTCGTAGATGTTATAATGCCCCTTTTGTGACGTTTTGGCCACTTCCCTTTTGACGATCGCTTTCGATGTGCACTCTATTAAATTTTTGTAAACTATCTGACCCCACATAAACTCGTTGAACTTTTCAAGGTTATCGACTAATTCCAAGTATTGAATATCCACTTTCTGGTATGTGTCCGGAAGTAAGAAAGAGCATAAGAGAAACAACAACGATAGTTTCAAAAATTCATCATTGGATAGCTGGGCACTATCAACTGTTTCTTCAATACGAGATCTTTTAGCCGGCCTTCCAAGAAAGAATTTGTATGGAATGGTTTCTGTCTCTGGCACAGCCACATGCTTAGATTCAGGTTTCGTCAACAGGTTTAGGCCTAAAATCAGTGATATATCGGACTCCTGCAGCAGTACATTTGTGTTCCTGACTTTAAAAATGTTGTCCTTAACCCAAAAACTTAAAATTGTGTCAACCAAGTCTCCAATGAAATTTAATTTCTCAGAAATCTTAAATAGATGACCGAAAATTGAATCATCTAGTATCTTCTTCCTCTCTTCGTTGCAATGCAAGTAAAATTTCCTAACACTAACTCCAGTACACTTCCCGAAGGCCTTTAGAGACTTCGCCATTTTACAATCACTTAGTGGGAACTGCAAAATATATAACATTAATTAGTTAACAAAAATAGTGTAGATATAAATATTCCGCTAACTTACCGCTAACTTACATTAGCGGTCACTAACTTACCGCTAACTTACATTAGTGGTCGCTAGCTTAAGTTAGCGACTGCTAATGTAAGTTAGCGGTAAGTTAGCGAATTAGGTTAGGAAGATAGCGGATGATTATAGTTGTTTAAAAGTAAAAAAAAAAATTACATGAAAATTTTCTCTCGCTATTTTGTCGCTTAGTCGCCGATTTGTTGCCGCTCTCTCGGTTTTTACAGAAAAGTTAAAAGTTAAAAGTAAACAGTAAAGGGTAAAGTTAAAGTTAACTTTTATATAAAGGATTTTAAAATTGAATATTTTATTTGACATTTACAAGGTCGGTGCTGACGTGGAAATGGCTTGGCTTGGAGCTGGCCTGTTCTGCAACGTTTGAAACTATAGGGCCGTTTTTGCAAATCCGCAAACTTATAGGGCCGAAAGTGCAAATTTCCCTAAATTGAAGTCACAAATTAAATGCATTTGGAAATTTAATCTGCATTTGTGTTTAGAATCAAGCTGATAATTATATCTGTTGAATTATTGTAAACGGTGGTAATGTTCATCCCTAATTGGTGCCGGTTCTGTTTAAAAGTTAGCCCCAAAGGACAAAGAGCTTTGTGGATTTGAGCTAATAACTGATTGTGATTTCTACTAAGGAGGTTTGGCAACAAAAATTCTACCCACTACTAGGGGTGCAGATTCGGTTAACCAAACCAAACCGAAACGGTTTGGTTCAGCCTGAACCGAAACCAAACCACAAGAAATCGGTTTGGTTAAATTTCGGAAACTTGAAACCGAGCCCGAAACCGAAAAAATCTGTTCGGTTTCATATATTGATTTCTATCCGATGATTCTCTTAGTCAATAAAAACTCTTTTGTTGCTTTATAGGATCTTCTCTGTTGAATTATCTTCTATTTCATAGATTATTGTTCAATTAGAGCTCAATATTGAATCCTACCGTAGAATATGTGATCTGATTGTAATTTTGAAATTATTATTTATTTCCTGAAAAGGTTCAGTACCATTTGTAGTTTTGGTCCTGTTGGAGTTTAATTTTCTAGTGAAGCTAGATCGAAGCTCTGTTTCATGCTTTCTTTTTCCAGTTATAATGGAAGGTGATGCATGAAGTATCAGTTTCATGGTGACGTCTTGATTTGATGAAAGGAATTCTTGACCTATAAATTGGCCATCCCTCTTTCCATAATGTTCATGGAGATGCCAATTCCATGGCGGATGAGTTGGCAGAAACTGGAGTTGTTGGTTACAGGGATGTGTATTACCCTTCTTTTGTAAATTAACATCTGTTTTCATTGTTTGCGACAAGGTATCAGCATCGGTCCATCTTGGACCGCTACGGATACGGTATCGCCGATACTGAATCGGTCATTTTTTTTTTAATAATAAAAAATTAAAACTTGTATCGGTCAGTATTGGTTGATACCGAGACAGTATCACCCTGAGACATTATCGGCCTGATATTGATACTGATACAAACCCGATACTTGTATCGGGAAGGTAGCGGTAGCGGTTTTCGATGAAACCAATACGTATCGGTATCAGCCAAGTTTTGATTCCAAGGCTTGCACTGACTCTCCTAGTTCATCTTAGGCATGGGTTCATGTACTTTATCTTCCGTTTCAATAAATATAATTATAATGGATGAAAAATGGGTACCCTACAGCTGTTATCATGATTCATATCTATTCACAAGATTGCAACATGTCTGTGATTTAGTGGCAGTATCTATGTATATGGTTTAGTATGGTGATATGCTCACTGAAAATCTATATTTATGTGTACATGGCACAGTTGTTTTATGTTATACAAGTGGTTATATTGTGCTACAATTGCATCAGCCATCTGAACTTTCTACTTAGAGTGGCATTTTCCCTTAAGACTTCAATGATTGCTAGGTGGTTTGGACCATAACATCAACTATTATCTACTCATGCCGAATTAATTTACTAATCAATTGCACTGTAATATTAAAGGTTGGGTCTTTTTTTATCTATATAACCTTTAAGACCCATTAAAACAATTGATCTCTTATTTTCTCTAAGTCGCAGGTTCAATCCCAGCCGACCTATCGAAAAAAAACCCTATTCTTTTCTCCTCAAAATTTTCTAACTGCTAATGAGAAATCATAAGTTTTTTGTTGCTTTAGACTTTAAATGGGAAGGCTTTATACTTCATTGGTACAAGTCATAATGTGCAACTTGTTGGCCGAAATAAAGTCTGCACTCTACTTCAGTGCCTATCAATTTATACTTCTGGCAATGCACGAGTGCAATAAACTTTCGATTCTTTTTGTCATGTATGCCTTCCTCAGATATGGGATTGACCATTATGCTCCCTCCCTCTGCACATCATGTACACGTATCCCTTTCTCAGAGCTAGCATTAGGTGCATGAATCCCCTAGCAAGATACCACAATAGCACAAATGATTCAATCCACCCAAATTATCCGTCACATTACTGGGCTGGTGGTGCACGACACCTGTACACCACCAATATCTAAATTACCTTTCTTAAAAATTAAGTGGTTCCTCTTAAATGCCGTACCTGCTTCCACTCCTTTCGGGGTCCTCCATTTGTTAGGACGCGATCCTCCTTTTCTCCTCTCCAATTTTTTCTTCTCCAGACCTGTTTTAAATAAGAGAATTCTGCTTCTAACACTTATGCACTTTAGGTCTACACAGGACAAAACCCTGCTATGGCATTGCTAGTTGACTCATCAATTACTGCACTCAACTTCGCTCTTCTGGATGTTCCCACTGTTTCCTGTACAAGAGCATCAATATCTTGATCTCTTTTACCATGTGTTTCCAGCATAAATGTTATACTGTACTAGTTTACAAACACACTAACTTGGGAAAGTTTATTTCTGATATTAGCTATTTGCTTGCTTATGAATTTAAGCTCTATATAATATAATCATTCATAAATCTTACAGGTTAATCGATTGGAAAATGAAGGTTATAACGGAGGGGTGCGCTTGCTGATGGCGATTTGTAAAGTTTTTCACACTTATTGCAGTGATAACAAAATTTCTCTAAAAGATGGAAATTTCATGCTATCATATGACACAAATATTCCTCGCCAGGTGAAGCTTTTGAGCAATAATCAATTTAAGTTATTATAATAGAGTCATGGGTGGCATACATATGTAATGTTGATCACTGAATTACATCACAGAATAAAATTGTTGAAGCTTGTTAGAATCATTCAGGCATTAAGTTCTACAGATCAGATATTGAAGATCCATTTATTTGTCATTACTGTGCAAATTTATTTGCTATTTCAATGTGTTCATTCCATGAACATGAAAAAACTGTTTTTCCAAAAAAGTTGAAGCCCATGTTATGGAAAATGAAGTCGTACTGTTGGTTTCAAAGGAATTATTTTTGGAATTAACCATCTTATTTTATTTTGAGTTAAAGTATAGGGCAATTGATCCGTTCACTCTCAAATGTGAACGAGTCAATCTCCTAATGCTAACATAGTCAAACCTTGGGAAGTGCACAGCTATTTATGAGCATGCAATTAGTAAAGTACAGTTTGACCATTTTTGCATAAGGAGATTGACCCTTTCACACTTGACAGCGAAAGAGTTGTTGGTTGCCGTATAGAAACTCTTTATCGTGAGTCACTAGTCACTACTATCATAATTTGAGGAGATGTTCTTATAGATGTCCAAAACCAGTTAGTTATTGAGAAGAAGCCAACACTCATGTGTCTTATTAAGTCACGGTGGATATAAGATGTGGATGGTTGCAAGTATGTTCTTAGTGCTAAACTGCTAATTACAGATTCAGTAAGCCACTCCAAGGTATGTTATTGCAAAGAGTGCAAAGCGAAAACACATCAATTTGAATTTAATTGACTATTCCATGCCTTCGAATATAGGACTTGGCTGAAAATTTGACAGTTGCGATCAAGTTTAGACAGATCTAGAGCGTATGTTTAGCATCCATAAACTTTTTTACTGGTATTTTTGTGATTGCCTTATTGGCATGGTTTAGGATTAACTACCTGCATTGACTGACTCTTCATCTTATTTTGTCTGGCTTCATCTGTTTTTTATTATGATGGATTTCCTGTTTATAAATGAAAAACAGATTCTAAATCATATAATTTTTGTTTTCTCTCTCTTCTCTCCTCTTTCTCCTTCGTTAGAGATTCGTTTTCAAATACCTGGGTTGGTGTCCAAACATTTATACATTGAAGAGAGTGAAATCTATATCTAACCATATTTAAGAAACCCCCAAAACTAATATCTCATTTTTTTTTATGCTAAGGCATGCTTTTCAATTGCATCTAACTTTTCTATATTCAGTCGACTAAGTACTAAAAGAAAAAGAGTACTTTCGACCAATAAATTTTTTTTCTTCTGATTTTTTATTTTTCTAATTTTGTCGACTAGAAAAGGGAAACAATCGAATAGTGTCTCATAAAATATTACTTTTAGATCCTTTTCTTACTCTTGCTACACACTTTAAGAAATAGTTCAAAATTGCTTAATCTGTTTGAAAATTAGTAACCTGATCTTTTTAAACGCCATTCAACAAAGTTATGTAAACATTTTCCTTTATATTTTCAGTATATATATATATATATATATATATATATACTATTTTTGATGAATAGAAGATGGTCATAATTTTGATATTTTTATGTTAATAACTTGGTCTTCGTTTGATAATGGTTTTTTGCTTTTTTTCTCAATTAATTATAAATATTTTTCTTCTCTTTTTAAATTAATTCGTCCACATTTTGTGTCCTGCAGTTTTTCGTCGAGCTAATCAGATCCAATATAATTTGTTTTTGGTTAATCAAAGAGCTTTTGCCAGGCTAATTCAATGATTTGATTGACTCCTAAATCCCCAATTACTTAGAGGGAGTTAAATATTTAGTTTTCTCACCATAGAAGGATTTAAACCTAGATCTAATGTGAAGTGCATATTTTAAGAAACTGTTTTTTCTTGTAGATGGCACATTTGAGACCATTGGTTGTCACTATTTGTTTTCATTTTTTTCTCTTTCTTCTCCTTTTAAAATTTTTAATTTTTTATTCTTTTTTCTTGTAATCACTTTCAACTACTGGTCTGATTAGTTGTAATACTAACTTCACTAACCTTTATCTCACCAAACATAAAATAACCTATAAAATAGATGTGCCAATTGACGTGGTCCAAAAGTAATATAAATTGATAGTCTTCCATAAAAATGCCATACGCGTGGCCTATTCTGTGATGGCATCAGCATGATGTCATCTTTTTGCTGTCACATAGACTACACAAGCATTCATTTGTCTCTCTTGCTTCTTGGTTTCTTCAGTGGATGTACATACTGCATCATTTCCCCTGGTTAGAGGTAACTCAGTTCCATCGAGATGAATTGTCAATTGCCTGTAGTCATTGAGTTCTTCTTATTGAGTCGAAGATTGAATGGTTCTTCTTCATGTCGTAGTAATTTTAATTCCAATATCTATGTGCTTTCCATTGCAAGGTACCTTTCTGTTAAACTAGATATTGGTGACAGGAACTCATTTGCATCTTTGTAGCTTTCACATCCAACATTTGTTGGGTGCCATCTTCTTTGTCGCAATCCCTTCTTGTAATCAATAAAATATATGGGGAGTTCTTTTTTCTTAGTTTCCATGGTAGATGCAGCTAAATCATTGAGAAGTTCAATTTGGTAGTCATTGTCATTGACTTATTGGTCTTTTTGAGGATTTACAAACGTCCAATCTTCTTATTTCTAATTAGTTGCAAGTTCTTGTTGGAAACCCACTCTCTTTTTGTGTGTAAAACATGACAAGTCCCCTCAAAATTCTTTGGCTTGTTGGTTTGTTGGTGTCATCACTAACGTGGCTTGTACTGATAGTGGAACTAAGTCAAGGACATGGCTGAGGACATGCCCTTAGATAATTTCAAAGGTTGAACTTGTTTGTAGATTGATTAGCTGTATTGTTGTAGACTAAATTTGATTTAGGTAATGCCAAGCGTCATTGAGTAATCTTCTCGCCCACAATACTTCTTATCACCAAAGTTTCAGTTAACCATCTCAGGTTGTGGGTGATAAGCCCTTGAAAGTTGCCGTTCTGTTCCCATCTTTTTTTTTTGATCGGTAAAATTACTCTAATTCAATTAAAAAACCAGCGAGGAGCTGGAAAGACTACAAAAGGAAAGCAAACAAAAAAGAAGATACAAACAAGAACTGAGAAAAAAACCAAGAGCATCAAGACACGGAGGGCCAGAGGCCTGCACCCTCGAGATCTCTTGAACTGGTCAAGGGACACAACATCCGTGCCCTGCCGCCCATCCTTGTCCAGAGACACCCACAGATAAAACGAACACAACCCACTTTCCATTTTGATGGCTGAGTTTCTTTTGGGCACTAAGAACAATTAACGCCTCATGATGGGTGGCGAGTAAGATGAATTTTTGTTGGATTAGGTCATGTCTCCAATGGTGAAATGTTTATATTATCGTGTAGAATTCCATGTCATTAGTGGACACCATATCAACTTGTCAATAAAGAAGCCAATAGGGGGGGCATTGTCTTCGCATAGGGTTGAATCTATATATTCGAGGAATCACACTCCTCACACCTTGAAGTTAGGTAATAATAAGATTGGTGCTTTGACGATCGTCTTTATGAGATTCAGCTTTCTTTGGCATTAAGTGTCCGCTTGAATTTTCCTGCCCTCATATAACCCATAATGGTATCAAATTTCTTGATGAAGTGTCGGTAGAATGTAGGAAGAAAACTTAACTTCGGTTATCGTCTTTGAAACCAGCTATTCGATCACAGTAAGCTACTCTTCTACAATTTCCCTATCGGTGGATGCAACAAAGTCTAAAAGGACTATGCAGTCCATAAAAGTAAACAGATCTTAAAATTGTGTTTCAATTTTCCTGGCGGGGACGATACTGTAGGTTTTGGACTGCTTAGGGTGTATCGATTGAAGAAGAAGCGAAGAAGCCATGGAGCATCGACCGGAGGAGATCCTAAAAGAGCTACAAGAGGGCATCTCACTGCCTATAGTCGCTCTACCAACCCTACCTATCGCTCGAGCGAGGTTGAAGGCAATTCAGAGGCCAAACTGTTGGCCAAGAGTCGCTTGAGCGACTCCTGGTTATCGCTCAAGCGACCCCAACCGGTGAAGACTCAACAATTCTTAAGTTTCTCGCTCGAGTGAGAACCAAACTCGCTCGAGTGAGTTTGATGATGTATTTACCCGATTTGGGCTTGTTTCTTCTTTTGTTTTCCGTTGTTTTTAGAAGCTTCTATGTTACCTTTTAGGGTAACATTTTACTTTTCTATTTTAGGGTTAGAACTTTTGGGTACGTGCTATAAAAGTTTATGATGTAATGGTTGATTAATGAAAGTGCTATGCATTTTGGAGCCTGAGATGAGCTTTAATGGAGAGTGAGTCTTTGATTTTTTTCGTTATCTCTTCTTCTATTTTGCTTTCAATTCTCCCTTTAATTTGATTCCCTAAAATCCTCAAACCTAGATCTAGAGCCTCTTGATGCCCATCCTCGTGGATTGATTTCATTCTACCATCCATCGATCCACAACCGTTGTTGGGCTAGAGATTGCTCCAATTGTGTCGATTGCTCGTTTTCCTCAAAGTCCTAGCGAGAAGCTACGAGAATCCACATTGAGCCGTGAGCGAACGCTTGACCTAGAGGATGCTAGAGTTCTATCTCTAGGATCGCACCTTCCATGTTTCTAACGGATCTCGCGCGCTGGACTTGCTAGTTGAATGGTCACCTAGGCCGGAATCGATGAAATCCTAAGGTCTCGCTTTAGTTTGTGTTTAATTGTTCAATTAATTAGTTTAATTTAAGCAAATATCATCACACATTCATTCTAGGGTCGTTGCCCTGCTTGAGTTTTGGTATCAGAGCTTTAGGTGCTAGGTTAGGGCATTTGTAATGTGCATTTTACTTGCTTGATTTCTTTAATTGTTGTGTGGTTCATAGTTACTTGTTCATTTTAGAACCCGTGTTAGTGTGTCGTGATCATCATGGACAAGAGTGAGATTGCTGATACTCTTAGGAGCATCCAAGCCACGTTGGCCGCGATGAATGAGAGAATGAACATTATGGAGTAAACTTAAACGACCTTAGGTGCTTCCAATGGTAGATTACATGATCGATTAGATCGGTTGCAAGCGGTTGATAAGCCACCATGGCCGACGCCGTGAGCGTGATGGTCTGCGCTTTAAGCTCAATGGGCGAGATGAGGATTGGAATTGGAAGCGTAGGGAAGTAGCTCATCACAGAGATGACTACGATCTGGATGAGAAACTCCTCAAAAATGTTAGAGTTGAGTTTCCAACCTTCGATGGAAGAATGGACCCTAAAGTCTTCCTCGATTGGGTCTCCAATATGGATCACCACTCTGAATGGTATAACATGAGCGATGTGTTAGACTCACTAAGATGAAACTCATCGGTCAAACTAAATTATTTTGGACGAATGTTGAGCACATGAGAGAGAATGCGTCGTGCTCCCATTACCCATTGAGAGGACATGAAGGAGCGACTTACGGAGAAGTACGTTCCTTTATCAAACTACCACCGACTTCTTGATCAATGGAAAAATTTACACCAAGGTAGTATGCTCGTGACCAGTACATTGGCAAGTTTGAGGAGTTCATGATGAGGGCCAATGTATCGGAGGATCCTCAAGTCACTCTCTAGATTTTGCACCGGGTTGTGCTTGAAATTGCAAAAGGAGTTGATCTCTCACCCTGTTCACACTCTTGAAGAATGCTATGCCATTGTTTAAGACCTTGAATGGTACTTGAAAATGACGGTGGTGAGACAATTTGACCCAAATAATGACAACCATCGAGCTGGAGAGATGAGGCCTAGTGCTGGGAACCCACCTCCCAAACTTACACAACCCACTCCTACGAATGTGAGGTTTGACAAAGGGAAAGGTGTGGTTGGTGAGTCCTCAAAGGGTGGCTCTCAAACCAAGTGCTACAAATGCCACGAGTTTTACCACTTTGCCGCCCAATGCCTCACGAGAGACCCCCAACGAAATCTCTTGGTTGAAGGAGAGGTTGATGAGGAAGGAAATGTTGAAGAAGAAACCTATGAGCCGGATGTCACACCTAGTGATGAAGAGGGTGGTGATAGTGGTCGTGCTCTAGTGTGCACCAAGGATTGCTTGGTTGTGAGGTGTGCTCTTACACAACCTCAACGTCATGAGAAGGACGATTGGCGTAGAGACAATATTTTCTACACTTATGCCAAATGCGGGGAGTAGTTCTAAGGCCGTTGTGGATAGTGGAGTTGCACTAATGTAGGTGTTGACACACACCATCACCCGCTTAGGGCATACGCCCGAAGCTCACCCGAGATCGTACAAAGTCGCATGGGTTGATCATCTAATTCCCATGTCTCAAAGGTGTCGTGTGCCGATACAATGAGCTTCGTATTCGGACACCTTGTAGTGCGATGTGGTGTCGATGGATGTGGGCCACATCATATTGGGTAGGCCTTGGCTCCATGACATGGATGTGACCATTTGTGGACGGTCTAATGTGTGCACATTCATGCATGAGGGTAATAAAATCAAATTGAACCCTTTGCTTCCCAAAGCACCATTGAACAAGAATAGTGAGGAAGTTGAGAAGAAGGGCGGTCAATCTAAGTCCATTAATATTGTGAGCCCTTCGGAATTTGCGAAAGCTACCTTGGATGAGAACGTGGTCTACGTTGTCATCACCGTCGAACGAACTCTCGAGTCTATAGGTGACCACCCTAAGGAGGTTGAGCCGATTTTGAAAGAGTTTGCGGATGTCTTCCTGGAAGACTTACCTGATGAACTCCCTCCGATGCGTGATATCCAACACGCCATAGACGTAATTTCCGGATCCACTCTACCAAACTTACCAGATTATAGGATGAATCCGGTTGAACATGTCGAGTTAAAGTAGTAAGTAGATGAGCTCATTCAGAAGGGGTTCATTCAAGAGAGCTTGAGCCCTTGTGCCGTATTCACACTACTCACACCCAAGAAAGATGGCACATGGAGGATGTGTGGATAGTCGGGCCATCAACAAGATTACGGTCAAATATCAGTTTCCTATATTGAGGCTGGACGACATGTTGGATATCATGGTCGGAGCCAGTATCTTCTCTAAGATAGATCTCAAGAGTGACTACCATAAAGTCTGAATTCGACTCGGGTATGAGTGGAAAACCGCCTTTAAGACCAAATATGGTCTTTATGAGTGAATGGTCATGCCTTTTGGGTTTTCTCATGCCCCAAGCACCTTCATGAGGCTCATGACCCAAGTGTTGCGACCATTTCTAGGCAAGTTCCTTATGGTATATTTTGATGACATCTTGATCTATAGCCATGACAGGGAGCAACACTTGACCCACCTTAAGTTGGTTTGCGAGACTTTGAGGGGAGAAAAGTTATATGCGAACTTCAAGAAGTGCACATTTATGCAACGATTCGTTGTCTTCTTGGCTTCATTGTCTCGACCGATGGGATGGTTGCGGACCCGGAGAAGGTAATAGCCATTGTGGAAGCCCATACCTAAAAATCTTTACGATGTCCTTAGCTTCCATGGATTGGCTATATTTTATTATTGCTTCATTAGAAGCTTTAACACCATTATGGCTACTATTACCAATTGTATGAGAAAATGGGAGTTTCAATGGAGCAAAGTCGCGACGAAGGGTTCCCAAAAGAAGCTAAACCCGAGGCACACGACATGGGTCGAGTACCTCCAAGGGTTCACGCTTGTGTTGAAGCATAAAGCCGATGTTGAGAAAAAAGTCGTGAATGCACTTAGTTGTTGGGTGGCGGCTTTGAGATCCATGAGCACTGAGGTCATCGGGTTTGAGCGGTTGAAGGAAGAGTATGCCGAGTGCCCAAATTTTGGAAAGGACTACACCACTCTCCTTAATGACCCGGTGAACACTTGCCCCACTTATATCCTACATGGTGGATATTTATTCAAGGATAATCACCTGTGCACCCATCGCACTTCATTGTGTGACTTCATCATTTGGGAGTTACATGCTGGAGGGATTATCGGTCATTTCGGGCGCAACAAGACCATTGCGCTCGTTGAAGATAGGTTCTTTTGGCCTAGCGTCATGAGAGATGCTGTCTAGATTGTGAAGCAATGTAGTACATGCTATGTCCAAGCAAAACAAATAAAACACAGGTATGTACACATGTTTACTGGTGCCACACACACCGTTGCAAGACATCTCGATGGATTTCATGCTTGGGCTTCCCAAGACTATGAGACTCCATCTTCGTGGTGGTGGATTGCTTCTCGAAGATGGCCCAATTCATACCATGCTTTAAAACCTCCGATGCAACCCATGTTGGGAAATTATTTTTCGGGGAAGTGGTGCGACTTCATGGGTTACCCAAGACCATTGTGTCTGATAGAGATGTCAAATTTTCATGTTATTTTTGAACCTATGGCACATGATGGGTACCATGCTCCGATTTTCATCGGCTTATCACCGTCAAATCGATGGCCAAACCGAGGTGACCAATAGGAGCTTAGGTAATCTCTTATGATGTCTTGTCAGTGATCACATTAGGACTTGAGATTCCATTTTACCCATGGCCGAGTTTACATATAATAATTCCGTCAATAGGTCCATAGGTATGAGTCCATTTGAGGTGGTGCATGGTCATAAGCCAAGAACACCCCTCGATTTGATCCTTATGTCCATATCTCATTGCACATCTGAGTCCGTTGATGCATTTGCACATCATATTCATAATTTGCATACCGAAATTAGACAAAATTAATTGGAGCAATGATAATTACAAATTATCGGCAAACTTTCATAGGTGCTTCAAAGAATTTCAAGTAGGTGATCATATGATGGTTCGGGTTAGGCTTTCACGACTCCCATCGGGAATCGTGAAGAAGCTCCAAGCCCGCGATGCTAGACTTTTTTGGATTGTAGTAAGGAGTGACCTTAATGCTTATGTTCTTGAGCTTTCTCAAGATATGAGGTTAGCTCAACATTCAACGTGGAGGACGGACCTAGTTGTTTATCTAGGCTCAACCCCACCTCCTTGCAATCTTTTCAAACATTTTCTATTCACGATCCAATCCCACGTACCCTTTCCTCCTCCAACAAGCAAGCCGAAAAAGAGGTAATTGAGAAGCTCTTGGATGATCTTGTGGTATCCACTAGTGGTAGAGGGTTTCAAAAGTACTTGGTAAGATGGGTGCGCAAGCCAGACTCCGAGAACACGTGGGTGAGCGAAGACAAAGTGCGCCGTTTAGATCTCGGTTTGATCGATCACTACCACGAGTACACTTCATCGGTGATGAAGCATTTTTGGTTCGGGGAATTGGCGAGGACACTGACACTGTAGACATAAGTTTGGACCACATAGCGTGTATCGACCATGGGTTAAAATATCGGGTTACCAATACGTATCGTCCGAGCTCCAAAACGTCGTGTCGACGATACATATCGATCGGTGCAGTCGGACGATACATTGAATGTAACGTTCGATACATTCAATACATTTGAATGTATCGAACGATACATTCAATGTATCGTCCGTGTCCAATACCGATACGTATCGTTCGATACGTATCGGTATCGGACGATATTTTGATCCATGGTATCGACGAAAGAAGAAGCAAAGAAGCCGTGGAGCATCGACCGGGAGGAGATCCTAAAAGAACTATAGCAGGGCACCTCATTGCCCAGAGTCGCTCGATCGACCCTATCCACCGCTCGAACGAGGTTGAAGGTAATTCAGAGGCTTAACTTTCGGCCAAAAGTCGCTCGAGCGACCCTTGGTTATCCCTCAAGCGACCCCAACTGGTGAAGACTCGACGATTCTTAAGGTTCTCGCTCGAGCGAGAATTAAACTCGCTTGAACGAGTCTGATGATGTATTTGCCTGATTTGGGCTTGTTTCTTCTTTTGTTTTCCTTTGCTTTTAGAAGCTTTTAGGTTACCTTTTAGGGTAACATTGTATTTTTCTATTTTAGGGTTAGAACTTTTGGGTACTTGCTATAAAAGGTTATGATGTAAGCCATTTTTGGCATTGGTTAATTAATGAAAGTGCTATGCATTTTGGAGCTTGAGATGAACTTTAATGGAGAGTCTTCTTCCCCACATAGGTTTGGTGTGAGGCCAAGGGTGTGATGCTCAAGTTTTATCTTGCTATAAAAGGTTATGATGTAAGCCATTTTTGGCATTGGTTGATTAATGAAAGTGCTATGCATTTTGGAGCTTGAGATGAGCTTTAATGGAGAGTGAGTCTTCTTCCCCATATGGGTTTGGTGTGAGGCCAAGGGTTTGATGCCCATATTCCATCTATGATCTTCTTTTTTACTTCTTATTCTATGTTGCTTGCTATTTTGAATTTAATTTCCTCATTTAATTTGTTTCCCTAAAATCCCCAAACCTAGATCTAGAGCCCTCTTGATGCCCATCCTTGAGGATTAATTTCATTCTGCCATCCATCGATCCACAACCGTTGTTGGGCTAGAGATTGCTCCAATTGTGCCGATTGATCGTTCCCTTCAAAGTCCTAGCGAGGAGCTATGAGAATACACATTGAGCTGCAAGCGAGCACCCGGCCTAAAGGATGCTAGAGTTCTATGTCGCACCTTCCGCATTTCTAACGGATCTCGCGCGTTGGACTTGAACCCTAGCCGAATCGACCATGGTCACCTAGGCCGGAATCGATGAAATCCTAAGGTATCTCTTTAGTTTGTAATTAATTGTTCAATTAATTAGCTTAATTTCGGTAAATATCATCACACATTCATTCTAGGATCGTTGTCCCACGTCATTTCCTCGTAAGATGTGGAAAACTTTGCAAAGATGGTCAAGCTGGTTGCATGATCCAACATAACCAGCACTAAGCATCAAGATATGATTGAAATAAAAAACCACAAACTTGTCAATAAACTATCGAAGAGGTGGAGCGATCTTCTCATGAATGCTCTTAATGCATTAGATAGATTGACGAGTATGGCCACCCACAAAAAGCCATCCTTCATCTTGAACACAGTCTTCTACTCTTCGCTGGGTCAGGTAAGAATCAAATGAATGGTAACTGCTTCATAGATATACCTTAGAAAAGATATTTACACCATGTAACATCTCCAACCTGTTCACCAGTAGAATAATAGGAAAGCGTACTTTGATTGTGAACTTAGTATTCACTCGATTTTTGACACACATTGTTCGACTTTGTCTTTCTTTGGCCTGAGTAGAGATGGGAGAGGACATAGGCTCATGCATCCTTTATTGGTCCGTTAACAGTTTAGATAGTGATTTTGTAGCTCTTCATGCTCATTTGGGCTCATCTGTTATTGTGCTAGATTCAGTAAAGTAGAACTGGGTACCGAGTTGTGTACAGCTAAAATTTGTCATGTTCAGGGCAATCCTTTGGTAATTTTCAGGCAATTAAATCTCTGTACTATTTAGGAAGACTTTAAAGGGGTTTAATAATAGGTGTTAAACTGACCCCTTAGCAAAAAGCACATGAATCACCCTGGATTCCTTGCTGTCTATGAATTTCTGCATATTAGGGCACTCCCTTCTTTATTGCAAACTAAGCCCTTGCGCTGCAAGAGATGAAGGGACATTTAATGTAGCAATCAGGAAATTGGATAACCAATGGAAACAAACAAACTAGCTTAAGGGTCACACAGGTACTCATTGAATACAGAAAAGCAAACTGATAATGATCGGGACATATAGTGAACCATTTGTGAACTTGCTTAGTTTGATGTTTGACCACTCAATCGGCTTAGGACCATAGTAACAAATTTCGTTTTTGGCAATATTTTGGCGGGGGTTTGCTTCATTTTTTTCTGATAAATTCGGGAAAAATTCGAGGATTATAAAAAGAATAAAAATAAAATATAAACAAAAATAACTGATTTGTATTTTTTTGGTGGGGGCTCCTTAGCTTAAGTTAAAAGGAAGAAAAACCCCAAAAAAGACTAAAACAAAGGAAAATTTTCCATGACACCCGATCCTTGGATTGGGTGCCACGTGGCACCCAACTGGCTTGAGTAAGTATATATTTATAGATGTACTTATATATATATATATATATATATATATATATATATATATATATATTGTATTATATAACACATTTATTAGATGGAACTAAATACTACAATGACTACAATATTTCATAAATTAGACTCACCTTTGAGTTGAGTTCTAATTTCAAAGGAAAGCCACACCTCATTGCCAGGGGATACCTTGACAAATAGGATACCATGTATCTAGAGGCTCAACATGCAACAATGGATAATATAATTACAATATTATGATAAAGGGTGTTATTCCCAATGTATATGTCGCTTCATCTAGCTTCTTTAGCAATTTTTCATTAGAATAGTAGATCTTGCCATTCCTCAGGAAGTCAAGAAGAAACATTTTCTCACAAGCAAGGATAAATCATGCGATATTATGCATCAGATCTTTTATTTGAATATTCAAACTCCTTTGGTTTCTATTAGATGATACTATAAAATGCGATTTTTAATCGTACTACCCCATCTGATATGAACGATACAAGTTTGTATTTTGTCATGCCAATTGACTTTTCAGCCTGGGAAGTCTTTGTACGATACTGATATTTTATTCTGTGCTTCCTAGAATGGTAAGCTGTGACATCCCCAAATTCACACACCGGATCAATGCGCTCATTTGGAGACATTACACTACATCACATATCCATGATCATAATTATGTCGATTAATCCATAAAGATCTGCATATAAATGCAACGGAAAAACAACTATTAAAAGCGCACACATAAATTTTCTTCCAACAATTTGACTAATCTCAAAGACATAAGTAATTAACTAACCATATACGAAGGTAACATTAAGATCATGAATTACCATAAGTTTAACCATTTAATGACTGGAATTAAAATTAATATCAAGTCATAGTTCAACCATTAATATAAACTTGTCCACAAATAAAATAAAGAATTTGAAATGAAAGGCTTAAAGTCCTTTCTAATGCATAAAGAAAAACCTAATCAACTAAGCTTCAAATCCTTCTTCGCTCAAATATGAATATTCAGCTATTAATAGCGCATCTACATCATCCACTGTGTGCATAGCTATACTCCTTGAAATCCCAAACAATGGGTCAGTTTACTAAGTAAATCGGTATGGACCAGACATGATGAGGCTAATAGAAAAAGTCAACTCAAACCAACTCATAAAATCAATCAATAACGGAGATATAACATATGACATAAATGATGAGTAAAGCAATAAAATAAAACTAAAACATAACATCAAATCTAAATAAACATTTTGGCTTGAGTCTACCCTAGTTACATGTGTGATCATTTTAATTGTGCATTTAATGCTCATGAATCGACATTCATAATGGACATAATTATCTCTTTCTTAATCATTATCCTTATCTTCTCTTATCCTTCGATTAGTATTTACGTTAACTTTTGCATAACTTCTCTTCAGTTAAGTAGTAAGCTTAAAAATAAAGACCTTATCCTATCTCTTCAGTCTTATCATTAATGCATGAATGCATAACTTTTCTTGTCATTCATATTCATATTAATTCCTCTATTATAAGCCCATAAGAATTCTATCGTAATTATAGAAATACTTTGCTTTCATGTGTCATGTCGTAAAGATATTTTTTTACTTTTATGGATGCCATGAATGTACATGCAAAGAAAAACTAAAAATCAATTAATCATGCAATAGCTCTTTCACTTGTTTAGGCTTTACATATCATAAACATGTAATCTGTCAGATTCTGGATTTCTAAACATATTCTGGATTCTAGACAGATTATGCAATTTTGGACAGATTCTGGATTCTAGACAGATTCTAGAATTCTAGACGAATTCTGAAATTCTAGATGGATTATGGAATTTTGGTTTACGCACATAATTTCGTGATCAATCACGTAACCCTGTGTACCATAAAAAACCTTGGATTAAACATCAAAACTTAACAATTTAACATGAAGAATATTCATTAAATGAAATAAACCCTAATGTGCTATCTATGTTTTCGATTAATCTCAATATGATTTCTCTATACCTCTAGTCTTTGCGTAAAATTGATGTAACTCCTCTTCGTTGATCTAATCCGAAGCTCTAATCCTAAATCCAGTCGCGTCGTAAGCTCCTATCGCATTCTTCTAAGCCTTCCAACCGAAAACTCTAGGGTTTCTCTTCTAGTTCTCCTTCTTTAGAATATTCTCTTTTTCTCTAAGGTTTTTAGGGTTGTAAAAGTTCTGTAAAAATTATGTAAATTAAACCTAATCTCTATTTTTAAAGTACCTTAAGGTTTCCTATTTAAAGTTTAACCCTAATTAGAACTTTCTATGAGCCTTAATTAATTTATGGGTCATTAAATTTGTTGTCATATGCGATTGCATATGCGTTTTTGGGAGGTGCTGTCGCATATGCCATCATGGCATATGTGACAGAAGGGGTATGCGATCGCATACATGTGTATGCGTTCGCATAATCCTCCAACGGTCATAAATATGACCGTTAGAGCTTTTTTAATTTATTTTCTTTTAACCCTCCCCAAAGCTTATAAATAAGGGGTTTCTCTCCCTACTCCATACCACATCCATCCAAGGTATGATTTGTATTGATTTGTGTCTCTTTGATTTTTTTTTTTTAGTGTTCTCTTTCTCAAAGCTTTGTTGATAATTTCTTTTGCTCTATTTTGTAGTTAACTAAGCAAGGAGCTTCAATCTTCATTGACATTCCATTATTCTTCAAGCAAAGAGGGAAGAAATCACTTCAAGAATCAAGGATTCAAGGATTCAAGAGTTAGAAATGCACCTATGCAAGCATGGGGGAATAGGGAGACACAAGCAACATCTTGCTTGGCAACTAGGATCGAATGCGAAGGCATGTCCAAATGTCACACTGAAGATTCGAAAAGAGATCATAGAATTGATGGATAAGACTTCGAGGTCGAAACAACGACGAAATAATTTTACAACAATACTATGATGTTGATGAAGATGAGGAAGAACATGATAGATTTACTCCCTCTACAGCTCGTAGTGCAAGATCACCACCCTTTAAAAGAGCACGTAGTGGAAGGGGATGAGAATAAACAAATTCTTCTCTTATAGACCACATCTCGAGGATGTGGTAGACGCTAGGAGTAAGGGCCCCAACCCAAACCACTTTAGAAAATAGATTTAAAGCTAAGGACCGACCCGAGACCATTCAATATGTGGCTAAGTGGATGTACCAAACCGGTATTGCATTCAATACCGCCAAGTGAAAGAGCTTCAAAGTAATGGTTGAAGCTCTTGGACAATTTGGACCCGACCTAAAACCTCCCTCATATCATGAGATTAGATATACATGTCTTAAAAAAGGAGATAGTCTTCACAAAAGCATTTCTCGAGGAGTATCGAGAGGATTGGAAGACATATGGGCGATCACTAATGATCGACGGTTGGACTGATAGGGCCGGTAGGTCAATCATCAACTTTTTGGCAAATTTTCCTACCTAAACTATGTTCATTAAATCCGTAAATGCTTCAGCTCATTCTCACATGGCCGAATATCTATTTTCCCTCATAGATGAGGTGATAGAAAAGGATATTGGTGCATAATATGTTGTCATGGACAACGCGAGAAACTTGGTGGTCGCGGGTAGACTAATAATGGAACGACGACCACACATATATTGGATCCCATGTGCGGTCTATTGCTTAGACTTAATCTTAGAAGACATAGGAAAAGTGCACATTAAAATCGTAGCTAGGCTAGGAAGGTAGTAGTGTATATGTATAAGCATACACTTCTATTCCACCATATGCGTAATGCAATTGAGGGTAATTTGCAACGCCCTGCCATCACCCGTTTTGCCACGGCCTTCTTGACATTACAAAGCATGTTTGTTAAAAGAGAAAAGCTTAGAAGCTTTGTAACTTTCACCCATTGGAGGAATGGAGCTTGGTCAAAGAAGGTCGAAGGAAAGTGGGTGGCACAAACCATCTTAACCAACTCTTTTTGGAATAATGTTACCCAATCACTTAGAGACTCGCAACCAATCGTAGAAGTACTACGATTGGTTGATGGTGATGAGAAGTTGGTTATAGGCTATATCTATAGTTTGATGAAGAAAGCTATAGAAAAAATTAAATATAATAATATGTACAAATATCGTCTCTATCAATCCATTATTGACATAATTGAGAAGAGATGGGATGTCCAAATGACTAGCCCGTTGTATTCCGCTGCATTCCTCCTAAATCCCGCAGTCTACTTCTCTTATTCGAACCGGGAAGCGGTGGAAGTAACGCCTATTAGTGGTTTCCTTGATGTTTTAGAAAAGATGGTTCTGGACAAAGGCGAGCAAGATCGGATGAGCAACTCTTTCGACCGACATAAGAATGCTTAAGGGATGTTCAGAAGAGAAATTGTAGTTCGACAAAGAGAATCCAAAATACCTAGTAAGCAATTTTATGATTTATTTTTTATTATATTTCGTTATTGCAAATTTGTAATTAAATAATCCGTCTCTTTATATATATATATATATATATTATCTAATTAACACTATTGTTTGTAGCTGATTGGTGGTTGTCTTATGGAGTGGATTCAGTGACAAAATGTGGATTGTTGAAGAAGATGGCCGTTAAAATTTTTAGCCTTACATGTGCCGCTTCGCCATGTGAACGAAATTGGAGCACGTTTGAGATGGTAACTAATTTATTTTTATTTCATTTTTAGTCTCATAAGTTTAATTTAATTGTTGTTTAAATTTTAATAGATATTATTATTTATTAAATGTTTATCTTAAATAGATACACACGAAGAAGCGGAACAAGCGTGAGCAAAAAAGTGATTTGGTCTGTGTAATACAACCAAAAGCTATGGGATCGCTTCCTAAAAAATCGGAAACATCCGGGACACTATGATCCCATCTCTCTCGAAGACTTGCCATCCTATTCTCTTTGGATGGCGGATCCCTCCGATGAGTGAGTCTTTGCGGTTGAGGATCTTACGTGGAAGCAAGTGGAAGAGATCGTTTTTGGAGATGAGCTTCCTACCGGGCAGATGGGAAGATCAACAGCGGGAGAAGGTAGCTCACGCTCACGCTTGGGTCAAAAAGAAGACGAGATACATGAAAAAACTCCTGTAGATGATATAGATACCGTCTTAGTGAGATCGGATGATGAAGAATCCGAGGAAGAACAATATGTTGAAGAAGGAGATGATTAAGATGATGACAACAATGCAAGTGACGACGATGATGGAGGTAGAGATGTACCATTGTGGGAGTGACAAATGTGTAGAATTTTTTGCCCGCATACAATATCATTAGGATGTTGGAATAAATATTAAGAACTTACAATACTTTTACTTAAATAACATTTTTCTTTTTTACTCTTTTCCTTCGTTTTTTTTATGTTCATATGTTCATATTTGTACTAGTTTGTTTAACATCGATGAAATTTATATTTTTTGACGGGGAACGTCGACACCAAGGACCTAGGGTTTAGGCCGTACAAGGTGTACCGGTGGAGGAAGAAACGACGGAAAAGCCAAGGAACATCAAGAACCATCGAGGAAAGGTCTTAGGGGACAGCCCATGAGGCACAAGAGCGTCAGGCGACGGACGTCGGTAGACTTTGGACGGACGCCCATATTTTGAGGGTCTCACTGTTTTTGTGAGACGGACGTCCGTAGTGCACTGCGGACGTCCGTGGCTTTCAGGACGGACATCCGTGGAAATCCCCGCCTCAGTAACTTAAGTGACGTAATTGTCCTTTTTGTCCTTATATTTTGTTTTCTTGTAAGTTACCCTTTAGGGTAACATAGTACTTTTCTATATTAGGGTATTTCTATTTGAAGCTACTATAAAAGGTAATTTTGTAAGCCATTTTTGGCACTTGTTAATTTTATGAAAATATGCTTTGCATTTGGCTTGAGATGAGCTTGAAGAGAGAGTCTTTTTCCCCATGTGGGTTTGGTGTGATGCCCATGTTACTTTGATCTTCTCCTTTAATCCTTGCTCTTGCTTAATCTCCTTTTCTCTTTAAGCTTTTGCATTCAATCTTCTCCCTTTCTATTGATCGTTCTAAGCCCCAAACCCTAGATCTAGAGTACCCTCAATGTTTATCCTCGTGGATCGAATCCGACTCTACCCGTCGATCCACGACCGTTGGTGGGCTTGAGCATATTCAACTCGTGCCATTGATCGCTTTCATTCAAAGCCCTAGCGAGGAACTCCCGATTTCACGAAGAACTACGATCCAACACCCCGACCTAGACGAAGCAAGAGTTCTATCTCTCGGATCGCCTCTTCCGCCATCCTAACGGATCTCGCACGTTGGATTGGACCCTACGTGAACCGAGCATGGTCACCTAAGCGAAATCCAGCGAAACCCAAGGTATCGCTTTAATTTATGATTTAATTAGTCAAATTAATTAGTATAATTTCGGCAAATTAGCATATCATGGGCATTCAAGGATCTTAGGGTCGTTGTCTCGCGTCATTTTCCCTTCTAACTTATGGGTTATATACTTATATTATATACTTTTATTTTGCATTCTAGACGCTACAAAATTAATAGAGCACAAAATTAACACAAAACATATTACTGATCAATATGGGGAACTTGGGGGATTTTTTGGGATTTTCGGGGATTTTTTGGGTTTTTTTGAAAAAAAATAATTTTTTTTATGCCATTGTATAATCGCATATGCGATGGCCCTATGCCATCGCATAGGGTCGCATATGCGATATGACAACACTGGTCATTAATATCACTAATGGGCCATACAAATGGGTCTTACTGACAGACCTTTACTAACATAAATAATTCTAATGGGCTTTATACTTTTATTACTTTACTAACGGGTCTTAAAGGTCCATTAACTATTGCTAGTGGCACACCAAAATTACTAACATATTAACTAAGAGTTTTAAGGTCTATTAATTAGATTAATTAATTATCATAGGCCATAATAAAATAAAATAGACATTATGTATATGTGCAATAACTAATTATGTGTATCAAATCAATCAAATAAAATCATAATCACAATTTAAAGTAAATAATTAAAATCTAAATAAGCGAAAAATCTCGGTCGTTACACGAGCCTCTTTTTATGCATACAAATGTAAATATGAACTTCTAAGGTTAGATGTTGGATATTAGACACTGGTGCCACTAGTTGCACGACGAGAAGGTCTTGCCTATGTTATAGGCTTTTCAAATTTATTGATAATGGAGATCTATCCACTTGTTTTAGAAATGTTACTTTCCTCAAATATTTTAGTTCAGAAGCTCAATTTGCCGTTGTTTTTATGCATACATAATGTTATTTTCATCATCCTCGGGAAGTGAGATTAGGGATTTATTGGAGAGTTAGGATTATTTTCTTGTAGCACCCTCTAGCATAGCAGGAGGTGATTCTCAGATGTTCTTATATTGGTTTTGGGCATCAATGAATATTCTTGGATAAAAGTTTTAGGTAGGGCAGATAGGGTGAATGTTTCTTTTTCTCGTAAGACTGGATCGCAAAAATATCAGATTCGTTAGTGATCTTTTTTATCAACTCTCTCTCTCTCTCTCTCTTATCTTCTAAATGGATGCTACTATATTAATACCTCTGCTTAGTTAGTGGTAGCTGATCATGCTGACTAATGGGTTGGGTTCAATAGAGCAGTGATATATATATATATATATATTATTACTGATATGCATTTTGACCATTCAGACAGGACTTTCAGGTTCAAGTGCTATCATATGTGCTGCCCTAAGCTGCCTCCTCGACTTCTATGAAGTCAGGAACCAGGTGAAAGTGGAGGTCAGGCCTAACCTGATTCTTAGTGCAGAACAGGAACTTGGTATTGTTGCTGGTCTCCAAGATCGAGTTGCACAGGTCTACGGAGGGCTTGTTTACATGGTATGTAAGAGTTGAAATGGAAACTCCATTGCAAAATTTGTAACCTTGAAATTGGTGGTTCGCATAACACCTTTTTCCGATGCTCACACTCAAGATTGACTTTGCAGGATTTTAACAAGGAATATATGGATAACTTGGGGCATGGCTTGTATACACCCATGGACACTACCCTTCTTCCCCCTCTACAACTTATTTATGCTGAAAATCCAAGTGATTCTGGCAAGGTTAGTTGCCCAGAAGATCTTTTTTTTTTTACATCATTTTCTTTTTGTAAAAGAATTATTAGTCTTCATACGAGAAGTGTAGGGCCTGTTTTGTCAATGACCACTTTTGGACCCAAAAATTACATTTAAAAAAAACTGCTTTTGTTTCAAATGACCTTTGCTAAGCAAGGTTAGTTTCCGAGGTTTTTTTTTTCCAAAGAATTAACAGTCTTCAAATGAGAATTATAGGGCCTGTTTCAATTTTCAGTGACCATTTTTTGGACCTTAAAATTACTTATAAGAAACAGTGCATTTGTTTTAGTCGGCTTCTGCCAAATCATCTGGCCACTCACATTAGTTCTAAATCAAAAGCCAAAACAAGGCTGGTTTAATTTCATGTAGAATTCATTTTAATTTTAGTTCAAACAATCATGATCAAATGTATTATGATTGAAGAGTCATGATCAAAAACTAATGATGGAGCAGCTATGATTGAACAATCTTGATTGATTACCCACGATTTAAAAATCAAACAACCATGATCAAGTTGCCAAGATCGAGTGATTAAGTCAAACAGTTGCAACCAAACGTTGATGGTTTATTTTCATGGTTAAACGATCATGTTGAAGCAACCATGTTCAAATCAATGTTATGCAGTTCGCTTGGTTCGGATCCGGGTTCGTGGTTGCTGAGTGAACTTGGTTTGCTAGGGCAACTCTAATAGAGTTTGTTGGGCGTGGAATTCTCTTAGCGAAGTTTGGAGGTTCAAGTCTCCTCTCCAACCTTTTTATCATGACCATGTATTACAAAAAGGGTTAAATGTTTAGTTCGCCTGCCAACAGCGAGCCGGATCGAACTGAACTTCAAACCGGTTTGCGGGTTGGTATCACTTGGAAGGAATCGGATAAGCCTTTTTGAAATGATTATGATCAAGTAGTCACAACATACAACTATGTCACATTGTCCCATAACATCCATACCCTTTGAATTTCATATCAGATTTTTATTTTCATCCCAATTTTCTGCAATCAGTCTCTTGTTTTAAAAGCCTAATTATTGTGTAGCTTTTGGTGCAGAATAATAATCTTTTGAGTAATGAAATGGGTATGCTATATGCTAATTTAGTATATAAGGTGCTCTTTTGTTCAACATGAGTGCTCTTTTGTGGGCTTTTGCTCTGGACTTGTGGGTCGGTTTAGGGCCAGGCATATTCAACATGTTCCGGCTTGTAAACCCAGACACCATGGAAAATATGAGAAACTCAAGATGCAATAAGTTTGTTTAAAATGTTTAACGTGCACACCTTTTTCCATATTTGTAAATACAGGTACACAGCACTGTTCGCAAGAGGTGGCTTGATGGTGACACATTTATAATATCATCAATGGAAGAAGTTGCAAATCTAGCTTTGGAAGGTCGAAAGGCTTTGCTTGAAACAGACCACACCAAACTTGCTGAACTTATGAACCGAAATTTTGATCTTCGAAGGTAACTTCATATTATATTTAATGAATTTACTTATGCTTAATCACTCTCCCTGGAACCATCCTTGATCCTACAATACCATTGTCATTGCTCAAGGTGTCAACTAGTAGCTAATGTGAACATATGAGTTGATAAAGTCCTCAAATTCATAGTCATCTGTTTACAAGTTTGTATATATTTGATCATCAAATTCTTAGCCATCCGTTTATGTGTTCGTACTTGTTTGATGACGTGTGGTACCAGAATACTCTTGGAAGAAGTGCGCTATTTTGATCCGGTTTCGGTGGTGTGTTTACCTTCAAATTTTGTTGAAATTCAGTTTAGTAATTTCTAAGCTTACATTTTCTGTTGATTTTGTGCTCATTATTTCTCATCCGCACATTATCAGTACTTGATCAGTGTCATCTATGCATTGGATTTATCACTTAACACAGAAAATATCCATATACTTGTATAAATCTGTAAGATAGATGTTGTTTAATATTGATATTATCAATGTAGGTATAGTTGAGGTTTGGGTGGGTTACGCTTGGATTAACTAGGATACAGTTGTTATATGGGTATAGTAAATGAATGCATATGTGCTGCCACCATGATGAGGCCTTACCTGAAAAAAGTATGTATCATGCTAATACCACAGTTCTTTATTTCGTGATAATACATTTCAATTTTGTATCAGTTACAACGTATATTACTAGCATTCAATTTTGTCTTTTCATTTATTCATGGGCAATATATGACTTGGGATTCCAAATATTGGATCTCTTTTATGTACTTTATGATCCCAAATAGATGGGACAAGGTATAATTGTGATGATTATGTCCTTTATGAACAGAACGGTCTGTATAATTATGCAAAAAATGTTTAAACAAAACTAGCCATATCCCTACCGATGTGGACAATGCGCTACACACCCATCAATCTGGACCGACTGATTGATTAGCCACCTCTCAGAGGGCCCATGCCCCCAAACTTCTATAGGGAGATACTGACCAGTTTACAAATGGAATTTTTCAGAAACCTTTACTGTCAATTAATGGGATGTTTAATGAAACACTGACTGGTGTGCTTTTTAGGCAATTACCCATATCTATGAATAGGTACAATAATTGGATGTTCTGGGATTTATATGCTGATTTTTCGTAGGTTTGTTAATTTATGGAAGACTCAAGTAATCGTTCCATTGAATGAATACCAATAGACAGACAATAAACATGATCAAAAGCCACGTAGGCTAAGGAAAAATACTTCCAAAACCTACGTCACCAAAACCGTCCGACCACTAGAGAAACACCAGTGATCCTTCTTAGCTACGAAGACCCCTTCCTAGAGAAGTAAAGTTGTGATCACCGCAATCTTTCTTATCTATCCCTAGTCAAAATTGTGATCACCGCAATCTTTCTTATCTGTCCCTAGTCAAAATTGTGATCACCGCAATCTTTCTCATCTGTCCCTAGTAAAAATTGTGATCACCGCAATCTTTCTCATCCATCCCTAGTGAATATGATATTATTTTGCAGGAGTATGTTTAGCGACGAAGCACTCGGTGCATTAAACAAAAAGATGGTTGAGGTGGCCAGAAGCGTTGGTGCAGCATCAAAGTTTACTGGCAGTGGCGGAGCAGTAGTAGCATTCTGTCCTGATGGGTGTGCACAAGTGAAGCTCCTTGAAGAAGCTTGCCGGAAGGCAGGCTTCATTGTTCAGCCAGTTGTAGTCGTGCCTTCTTTTCTTAGCGATGAGGAACTCAAAACCTTATCCAACCAATAGTGCTGGAAAGGTAACTGTTGTTATTCGTAACGCTTGTTTAGTTTACTAGTTTTTAAATACACAACTCATTTATTTATAAAATTTTTGCTGTTCTTGATTCTTGTAAGACATATTTTATAGATCATTTGTTTTGTTCCATTGCTAAACCTTAGGACACGTTTTAAAGCTCAAAATTGTAAAATTTTGCAAGAGTATGTTCAGGTCAAAATGTTAAACGCTATAGGGGGTTTGACAAGTTTTGAAGCACTTTCATGATAACCTATGAAAGCTAAGGGTGTGTTTGGGTCCACTATCCTTTAGCGGACGCCAGCTCCCTACTAGCTCTCCCCTATAGTCACCAGATTCTCCGATTTTTTGAATAATTCGTGAATAATTCACAAATTTAATCGCCAATATTTGCGATTTTTTCAAAACTCGTGTGTTTAAAAAAAATCGCGAATGTCACTACTTTTTAAATAAATTGTATTTTTAATGTTTTTTATTTTTTTTATTTACTTTTTAATTTTTTTTCCTTTTTTTTCCTCTGATTTTTTCCCCAAATATTTCCCCTATCTTGTCAAATTTTGCCTAACTTTTCAAAATTTTAACCTGCCACTGTGCTTTCTACCAGAGCAGGTTTTATCTTCTATGGCGGAGAGCCGTTTTATTGCTTAAAACAGCTCCTCGTCAGAGAAAATGGGGTGGAGAACTGTGATACTAAACATGATTACATGATTAGCTCCCCGCCAGAGCCAAAGAGCCACGCTTTGGCCCGGGAGAGTTAACCCAAATGCACCCTAACATTTCCTTGTATGGTTGGGACATTAACTCAGTACATTCTGCAAAGAACTAGTATAGACTACAGGGAAACCAATCACTGGCACACAACATGCAAGCCGTGCACTGCGTTGACACTGAGATAGATGCGGATCTCCATGCTCTTTAAGTTTGTACATGGTTCACGCGTGCGCTGTGGTATAAGTCGGTTGCTCTATACTATCTCTTTTGTAAATTTTTTGAAAATTGCTTAACGAGGAAAATAACTATAGAAGAACTAAGGCTGATTACCAGATGCAAAGTCGTTCGTCCCAAGTTTAGTCCTTAGGGAAAGGGATAGCTCAGGCTCCCGCCCCCGGGCCCCCGGGCCCCCGGGTTATGCTGATATTATTACCCCTAGTTAGCGTTTTGGTGTTTACAAAACACCTTTTTAACTACATGTCATATTTACGCTTTCAAAATTAAATTACTTAATTGTCACCGTCTACGCGAGGTTATGAGTTGGCGCCCTTGCATTTACAAAATAGAGTTCCTTTAAACCCGCCCATCAAATCTTTGAATTCACCAACGCTGAAAAACATCAACTGTATTGGATTGGACGATAGAGATCGCTTATCATCCCAACCTTTCACACGATGGATCTTGAGATCATGGTGGCACCATTAGACGGTTGACTGCGTTGAATCGGATGATAAAAATCGTTTATTGTCCCAACCTTTCACATGATGGGTCTTGAGTTCATGGTGGCACCATCAGACGATTGACTGCATTGAATCGGACGATGGAGATCGTTTATTGTCCCAACCTATCACACGATGGATCTTGAGATCATGGTGGCCCCATCAAACGGTTGATTGCATTAAATCAGACGATGGAGCTCTTTTATCATCCCAACCTATCACACGATGGCCCAAGCACTTCACGGTGGCACCATCAGACGGTTGGTTTTTTATTTCATGTGGTACACACCCAAAAAAGTGACCTTAAAATTAATTTTAACCATGTACATGATGCTAAGGTCACTTTTCTGAGATGTGTGCCATAAAATAAAACACTGACCGTCTGATGGTATGCCTATGATCTCAAGATGCACTTACAAAATATTACCGTTACACCACTATGATACCATCTATTCCATTCAATACTGAAATCAAATGTTCCCATTTAAACCATTATGATACCATCTAAATCATTTGGGATTTTTGCAAATATATGGTTACGAATTGGTGCTCCTGCACTTACAAAAATATTTATATGCATCGCCCCCACACCTACAAAATTTTTACCGTAAACACCACTATGATACCATTTAAATCATTCAAATTAGATCTGACTTGTCAGTATACTAGACCAAAGTACATTAAACAACTAATGAAGTTCATTACAAATATAAAGCATCACTTAATTAACGAGATATATGGTCTTTACTTATAAAGCATCACTTAATAAATTTCTTCCCCCACCTCCCACACGGTCCAATCCCGGCCAACAAATAGCCCTACGGTTCCTCTAAAACTACATTTTACGGTTTAATCGGCCAATTTCACGATTTGAGTCAGTTTTCCTAATGAACCGCACCTTTTACCGGACCAAACCGCTTAATCTCGCAATTCTGGTCCGATTTGTAAAATACTAATCCCATTACCATAGAGTAGATGTTGGTGACTTCACTTATATTGGCCAACAACAACGTTACAATATAAAAATGTGAAAATTTAAATCATACATATTAAACATGAAAATGATTGAACTAAAATTAGCCAAACCCATTTACTGCATTTATGAATATAAGAAGTCATCTGATCAGGTTCCTATGGTCTCTCTGTCTCTCTCTTAAAGTCAAACGTATAAACAATTTCTTCGTAACTATACATCGATTTTTCTCAACCAATTCTATGTTCTACTTTTACTTCACCTTCTTTGATTTGGATTTCTTCAACTTCCCTCTCTTATCATCCATGCTACTCCAGGCGTAATATCTCGGAATCACAAACGGATCCACCTGAGCCGCTAGTTCTTCGCAGATTCATCTTTGGGTCACTTCAATCACGAATTCCATGTCGATTGCTCGGTCTTATGCTCTTGCGAAAAACTCTACAAGTGTCTTGGACTTGTGAGCGGTGTGAAGAACTGCTCGAGGTCAACAAATTTGGTAAATGTGACCACAACTCTTATAGAGGGTACTACCGGCATCGCTACCTGATAATGAAAATGCAAAATCTGATTTAAATAATTCTTCGAAAAAGAAGGTATCGGTATCAGTTGATAAATATTGGTATTAGCCGATACGATCAGTTCCAAGATTGGAGAAGACCCGATCCAATTGATTTCTCCCAAGTGTCTCACTGAACTTAAAACTAGCCTTGATATTAAATTACATGTAGCTGATTTCAAGTTGGAAATAAAGTTTAAGTTTAATTCAAATGAAGGTGAATTAAATTATACGTAGCTGATTCCATTACCTCACCTTGTGATCGATCTTTTACCTTATCTCTAAATATGTGATTGTCGTTCATTCAATTGGAGAATCTAAATAAGAACCATTACAAACAATGATGTGAGTAGGCTAGATGAAAATATAAAAATACTTACCAAAATAAAATTACTGATTAAAATAAAATCTAATTTACTCAGGTCATAAAAATAAAAGGTGAAATTCAAAAGAGTTACAGAGGACCCTGAGAATCCCAAAACATAGAACCATGTATTACCTAGAAAAAGACTATACAAGCACCTAACCATACATGACTGCATTCTCAGCTGAAAAATATCAGAGATTCCAGTGTCGTAATTTCTTCTTTGGTGTCACCATACCTCAAAGGTTCAGTATTCAAGTACTACATATATTATCCATATATTATCCATCGATATAGTACATACATATATTATCCATCGATATAGTACTACATATATTATCTATCGATATAGTATATACAATTTAGGTTGTTTTTGCTAGCTCTACTAATTTAGTTTAAGGAACTAAAAATGCATGTGATGTCTGTGTGTGTGTGCGCATGCTCACAAGAGCCCAAAATGCATGTGCCCAATAGTTGAAAAATGAAGTGAGCCCTCAAAGGGTCCGAGGGTAACATAAAAGATATGGTAACCTGTTGATTTCAGAAATAGCAAGAGAGCAGCAGTAGCAGCCATTAATGGCCTGTTCCAGCAGCAACATCATCAACATTATGTGTTTTTGGTTTCATCTTCATCAAGAATCATATGTTCAGTTTATTTCTCTAGTTTCATTTTTATCTGTTTTGCAGATGTCAGCCTTAAGGCTGTTGATGTCCCTAGGGCCGTTGACTTCAGCATATGGTCAAAACCTTGAGCATGATCTCAAAAAAATTGGTATTTCCTTGGAGACCATAATTTTCTAGTACAAGCGGCCAGTTGGGATCCTCAGTAGACTTTTTTGTCCACCAAAAGCAGAACCACCAATATTATCCGGATCAGTGGCCTCAAAGATAATTGCTTGGATCAATCCAGTACTATGTTCCATACTTGAATGCAGCTCAGCAGATTCCTCACTCCTTGAAAATGTAATATTTTCAAACTTGTTCATGTGGTGTCTAATCATTGCTAAAAACACTTTTTAGTAAAATATAAGTTATATAGATGAATGTTTTAGTATATTAATACATCAAATATGATTTTAGATTCCTAGTACTGAGTGGACAATCATTAAACTGCTCAAAGGTATATCATATAGATAGAACAAGGTTTTAGAATTTAACCAAGTTAGTGCAAGTTGGCTGAGTCAAGTCAATGTTGGTAGCAGGAAACGAGATATTTGTATAAACAAAGACTCGCCAAGCCCTTCATGTATTGGCCAACATGACTCGATAACGGTTTCAATGCATGATTCAGCCACAATGTGCACCAATACCTGTTCAACTTGATCATTTTAATGCTCCACTCAGTTGACTCAACTCAGCACATGACATGACTTAGTTTTGCTGGTGGTTGTCCCAAACCTACAGTGAGGTATGAAAACTTGCATAGGGCAGTTCAAGAATCGTGTGCCCAGTTAAAGGAGGCCAATCTATACATGATATGTGCTAGGAATTGATAGTGAACCCAAGTTGTATGTAAATCACAAATATTCACAAAAATAAAAGACAAAAAAAAATAATAATAACAACAACGACAAAGTCACTGAGACTTTTTATCTAAATATGTTTTCAAAAAAATATTGGAACCGAAACTGAACCGAATCATCAGGGTTTTGATTCGGACTGAAACGAACCAAAAATAAAATTTATCTATGCAGTTTTGTAAATTTGAGTACCTTTCATCACCTAATCCACGACACATATTGTTATGCTAAATTCGGAAGAATGGCAACTTGGATTCCATAATAAAAATAAAATTTTAAAAACATAAACAAAAAGGAAATGCTGATGGTGGTCTATGAGGCACCCCTGCAGGGAAATTGTAAGGTGCACCACTCAACTGTCAAGACAATTTTGTGTAATACCAATGAAAGACTGGTAGTCAGGTATCGACCAAATGATTCCACTGAAAAAAGACACCTATAATTAAACCCCATTATTTGAACATGGGTTTTCAAAGTCCGCAACATGGGTTTTTCAAAGCCCATTCTAGATACAAAAAATTCCTAAAACACAAATACAAATATAGCCATTCGAAAATCACTAAAAAATAGGGCTTAAAAATAGAAAATAACCTTGAAAACCAAAGAATAAAATTGAAAATGGCACAAATTAGATATACCTGAAGAGCAAAAGCTTGGATCTGAACCGAAAATGGTTGCTATAAATCTGAATCTAAACCGAAAATGAATGCTATGAATCTGAATCTAAATCGAAAATGAATGCTATGAATCTGAACTGAAAATGGATGCTATGAATCTAAATCCGAATGCGAATTTGAATCAAGTAACCTTCGATTTTTGCTTAAAACCCTTGGGAGATGGTATGAATCTGAACCGAAATGGATGCCCTCATGACGGATGTACTTCGACGCTTTGAAGAGAACATATCGTCGAAAATGAATAGCCTCTTGCAGATGTACAGCAGCCGCCGGAGTTTGAAACCAGAGATGTGAGAACGAGAGAGGGAGGGACAATGATGACTATGGGTTTTCGTTCTATCCCATTGAAATCTATAGTAAGGGGCATTTGTGATTTTTTGCACCAAATTAAATGTTGGATTTTGAACTGACCAAAGCTTTAACCAAAGTTAGGTAACGGCAGGTTACGGTGGGGGGCTATATGTAGAGGGAACATAAAAGCAAGGGGTTTAGAGGAAATAGCACTAACTGGGATTTTTTTAATAATAGCAAAAAACCCTTGTTATTTTGTAGTTTGGATGTGTTATTATCAAAATAAGTTCATATGTTATGAAGAAAAAACCTTTGGGTTTTTTAAAAGAGACAAGTTTTTACTCACTAGATCAGCTGTGTGCACTAACTAGTGCGTGGGGTCATCGAAATCTTTACCTATATAACATCTAGTTCATCAAATTGAGATATCTTGGAGGCACTTGTGCTGAAAATCATTGACTGCTTTGATTTAGGTTATGGATATTTTTTCGCCCTAATCTTCCATATAATAGATCCTGGGATTATGAGCATTACCATTAGATGGTCAGTTTTTGTTTCCATGTGACACACATTCTAATTAAAAAAGGTAATCAGAAAATCACATAACACATCATGTTCAAACATGATTTTCAAGTCGCTTTTTGGATTTTGTGCTACATGAATTAAAAATCTGTCTGATGGTATGCCCGTGATCTCAAGATCTATTGTGTGAAAGATTCATACAAAAAGTGATCTTCCTGATGGTATGGCCATGATCTCAAAATCCATTGTGGAAGATTGGTAATAACATTTGGTTGTAGATGGTCTGATAAATCAGTAGGGATGGTGATGGCATTGGGGTCATCTAAACAAGGCGCATGGGAAATAGGGTAAGCGTATGTTAGTAGATCAAAAGAGCATTCATGCGAATGAGATCTGCCGCTAGGTTGAACGGTATCTAATTTATTCGAATATTCAAAAGTAATGGAAAGAACTCAAGAAGGTGTTATGTCCATCTCATTGACCTTAACCTAAGGAAGTTATATATGGCTCTTATTAGTTAGGTATAAGGCTGTGGCCCACATCTAAACACCAAAATGATTTTTAAATTCAATTAGTTAACGATGTCACGTGCATTAAAGCAGTCCACACATCTCTGTCACTGCGATATGAACACAGACTTTCATGCATTGAAAATCTATGCATGTCATGCGGTCATGATGAACACGGACAATGATGGGTGGACACTCATTATAGACTAACCCTTTAAAATCGTACTTTTTATCTCACACCACTAAAGTGTGATTTATCATTATATAACGCACATTGTGGCCAATCAAAATTGTCCAAGTGACAATCATCATTGGAACATATTTTAGCTCAAAGAAGCACACCTATAAGTGGATGTCTCCAATTGATGAATATTAATAACAGCCGTTAAAATTGGAAACAATGGTTGATAATATTGTTACTAGATGGAATGGTTTAAATCTCCCTAAAACTTTATCTTTTGGGCATGTTACACTTTAATCCATGATCTACCACTTTGACGGTATGGATCACTTACGTCTTAAACCATTGATAGTATAAGATCATTAAAACACCTTTTTAGTATTTAAATGACGTCAGGAGAGTCGGGTCCTATTATTTAAGGACCGACTCTCCTGACCATCATTTAGGCACCAAATAGTGTTTAAATGATCTGACACCATTAAGGTTAAAGATGTGGGTAATCCACACCATCAAAGTGATATATCACGGATTGAAAGGAAACAAGCCCAAAAATCAAACTTCTTGAGAGATTTGAACCATCCGAGCTGTTGACTATAACATTAACCATTATTATTAGTTTTAATGGCTTGTATTAATGTTGATTGATCAGATGGTTCACATCAACTTAGATGAATGTTCTTAGCACTACAAAAAATAAGACTATTAGCGACAGTTTTTTGCAACCAAAAAGTACTGCTATTAACAAAAAAACTATTAAGACTATTAGCGACAAGAGTATTAGTAGCAGTTTTTTTGTTAATAGCGGCAGTTTATGGCTGCCGCTAATAGTCTTTTTTTGTAGTGTAGGTTGAGAAATGCTCTAGTAATGAATTGCCACTGGAACAATTTCACGCCGCATGATATAATGATAAATCACACTTTAATTATGTGTGATAGAAAAGTATAAATTTAATGGTGTGAAATCATTTAAAAACCCTATTGTTGTTTAAATGGGGGACGAGGAGCTATCATCTTTTATTTTCCAATAAAGGCAAGGAGCCATTATCCTATTATTTACATAACTTAGTCTTTTACACTTTAGTTAAGTGTCTTTGATTATTGTTTTAGTTTATTTTTTATAGTTTTAAATCATTTATCTTTCATAAGATGTGTTTGTACCTGTATACAATAATTGTTGTAGGCATGTATCTTAGACTACAACAATTTAAAATGGTTGACTAATAAGGAAAAGGGCTCGTCCTCCATAGGAGAATGCTCAAGCATCTTTCAAGATTGGAGAAACCTATGATCATATTTAAAAAGAAGTTACAAAACTCATCTCCCCATGTATCTTTTGGGAATTGATATCGTAACCTTTGAATAGTTAAATTTTACCGAATATCTTTAAAAAAATTATATATATATATAAACAATTGTTCTAACCCGTCCCTTGTGCTTCACTTGGCCGCCCAAACAGTTTTCTGATGCCACGTGAAACTCTACGACATCTTGAAGGATGCTTAAGTATCTTTTTATAGAAGGTGAAATTGTTAAAAAAAATTTGGTATTGATAATGGCTCCGAGGCACGTAGTTTACTACGTTGTCTTAAAGACAATAGACGCTCTCACTCCGTTGGATAAATGAAGATGTAATAGAGTTCCCAGCGAATCTGCCTTCAAGATACAACAGAGTCCACTCTTGCCAAAAATTATATGTTTTTTTCTAGATTGCACTTTTTAGAAGAAAAACCTGCCACAGATTTTCTGACACACAAAATGATAAAAACGAAAGAGAAAAGAGAAATATATCTTATTTCTGTTGTATATTTTAATCTGGATCAAGTATCTATTTATAGAGGTAATCTTGAAAGATTGTGTCTTTTCACCGTGAAGAGATTTGTGTCTTTTCAGATTTACGGTGAAAAGATACTTTTGAAAAGATTTGTGTGTTTTCACCGTGAAGAGACGCCAGACTTGTGTCTTTTCAATAAACGGTAAAAAGATAAATCTAAAATTTGAAAATATACTTTTAAAAAAATACTTTAAAAAATAAATATTTACAGGTTTGTCATTGAATTATTTTACAAGTTTGCCATTAAATTATTAATCATAATTTAATCTTAATTTTGAAACACAAATATATATATTACTATCCTAATATATATAATAGAAACTGGCTCGCGTCTAATGATTAGAATTATCTTCAAATCTAGTTTAAAAATTTTAATGGTTACATTTTACTCTATCGGTCAGTCATTTCAAGTGCCTTCAGTGTATAACCTTATAAGACTTGTTTCTATAAGGCATCTTGTATTGTTACCTGAGCACCATATTCTATAAAAGTGACAATGGCTTCTAACCGACGTTTAAACTCTAAAGTGCCATTTAAATGATCTTACACCATTAAAGTTAGACATTTTACCTCACACCATTGAAGTGGGTTTTATTATTATGTCATGTGTGCACACATTTGTAATCAATCTAAATTGTCCAAGAGCAATCAATCATTGGAACATGTCTCATCACAAAGAAACATGGGCATAAGTGGATGTGAATCATGTGAATGATGAATTTTAATATCGGCCACTAAAACAAAAAAAACGGTTGACATTATAGTCCACAAATAAGATGATTTAAATCTTCCAAGATACCATTTTTGGACCTGTTGTACTATAGTCTATGATCTATCACTTGGACAGTACGGATCACCCACATCACCCACATCTTAAATCATTGATTGTGTAAGGTCATTTAAATATGATTTTGGTGTTTAAATGATGGTGATGACAGTCCTTCATAAAATGGAAGAGGGAGGTTGTCCATCCCATTATAGTTTGAGGCTACAACGCCCAATTTTTAGGCTACATGACACATATTTTAAGTGATTGAAGTCATTATAATAGTAGCTCTCCAATTTCGGGAGCTACTATAGGTATAAAAGATCAAACTCATTGGGACCTTGAACTTTTGGATCTATGCCCTCTAAAATAACATTGGTATTTTTGTAATGGTCTATATTAAAGTTGATAGATTATCTCAATCTTCTTATACGCGTGATTCTTTGATTAAAACATATGTCACTTGTAAAATTAAAGTTAGATTACTTGGATTGATCGAAATGTTTGTGATGTAGCTGAAAGTAGGATGTCATCGCAGAGATAGAAAGTTGTAACTTTTATCTCCAAATGTGCAATTTTAAATAATTCAAACCAATGTTTTAAATACCAGATACGACCGACCAGTTCGACTAGATTCTATCCAAATTGGTGGGTCAAATGATCTGATTTGCATAAAGAGCAAAAATCTCGGTTTTTGTCTCGTTGAATCAGTGAATCAGTCGGTGTTTTTCTACTAGAACTGCCGGTTCAACATGAACCAATATTCATCTTTGTAATTGTTTCTTGTTTTAAACTCAACCTACTAAATAATCACTTAAAACCTAAGTTCTAACAATCAAGAAGTAGAGCATCTCTATCAATGATAGCTATATTTGAATAGTTAAAATCCTTTTTTGAATATATTATAATTTTAATCTTGTTTTATTCGCAAGTGTACGAATCGTGATGTAGTCAGTGAGTGTAGAGTGCGAGATCGTTTTCACGAAAATTAGTTAGAAAATTTAAAGGCGGAAACAATAATCAACAAAGGAATTATCACAGATCTAGCACAATATTTGAACTAGTTTTATGATTATAAGAGTTTGGTAGATAGGGTAAAAACTACACTAAAATAGAATTTAAATAATTAATAAAAGATAAAGATTGAGATATTAAATATTTCATCATAGTTTTATCATTCATGCAATACAAATTTATGGAATGAGATATGAGATTACCATAAGATGCACTATATGCAAACACTGAACCTGAATACACATAAATTATGTATTCAAATATGAGATCAGGGAAATGTATGATTAACATCTCATGAGTGTAAGATTAACACTCACACCTCATATGACAATCAGAATTTAATTCTTGGGGTAAATTTCATACTACCGATTTAAGATCACAGAGATGTATGATTAACATTTCATAAATATATGATTAACACTCACACCTCAGATATTGATAGAACTTAATCCTGAGAAGAGAGTAATTAGAATAGAATCACCATTGAAGATCTGAAATCATAGGGCATGATTAGCTCATAGATCTCAAATTACAATCAGATTATATCTAATATCTATAATAACATCAAGGCTCTTAAAACGATCTAACATCTCAACCACAAATTTGTATTATTACGAATGAATACCTTGGATGGGTTCATTAGATCCTCATTCTTAATGAAACTAGTAACGCATGATTGAAATAAATGACATGATTAAAATATAACTACCAAATGACATTAAAATACTGTAAAATACCTCAACAACTCCATTGAAAGTTTTAATCAAACATGTACAATAGTTCTTTAAATGCAGAAATTAAACTAATTTATAACTTAAAATTAAGAAATGGAAAGAACAATGCTGGAAAAAGGAAAGGAGGCTTGAAAAAGGAAAGGGAAAAACTAAAAAAAAATAAAAAAAATGCTAAGGAAAATAAAAGGCTCCCCAAAGGGAGAGACCTAACACTAACTCTAATTTTTCCTTAAATAGGGTCTAATTTCAAAACTCAACTTTTTCCTCCCAATTTTGACTAATTTTTTACTTTAAAAACATAAAGATTCGGCCCAAACTCGATTAATCGAGTCTGTTGCTTGATCCATCGATTTCCCAGATTTTTGTGAAACTCGGCCCAACTCTTTAACAGACACAATCTCAATATTTTGACCATAACTTTTTACCCCGAAGTCGGATTGAAGCGATTCTTGCAGTGTTGGAAAGAAAACAATGAGCTCTACAATTTTGGTGATTTGACAATTTTACGAACCCGATGTTTTAAAGGTTAAAATTAAGCTGCAAGTCGGGATAAGTTCTAGATGATCCAAGGTTGCACGAATTTGACGTTATTTTTTAAACTCTTGAGCTATTTTATGCTCAATTTATCTCCAAACCTGTAAATCACTAAAACTATACAAAATATATTAAATAGCTTTTAGCGAGCGGCTAAATATAAGTATGAAATATGATCATATTTCACACCTCATCAGAACCTACTCTCTATTTTGGTTTTTGTCTTTTAAAAAAGTTTCCACCAAGGATAGCCATTTTAGCTGCTCCTTCATTAAAATAATAATTTTTTATTTCTATTTTAATATATATTAAAAATATATAGCAAGTGAAGAGAGAGAGAGAGAGAGAGAAAGAGAGAGATTTAATAATTTTTTTAATTATAATGATTGGAGGAGGATTCGCCAAAGATAGTGATGTGTATTTTAATTGTGATGTTTTACTCGCAAACGTACGAATCAGATTGTATATAGTGGGTGCAGAGTACGAGATCGTTCCCACGAGGATCAATGTAGAAAATCTAAAAAGATAAAACAGTAATTCAATAAATCTACCAAGATTTGACAGTACCCTACCAATATTATGATTTAGGCGATTTTGTGAGATGATAATTACTGACTACAAAATAAAATTCAATTGATGATTCAAAAATAACGGGAAAGATGAAGAAGATGAAGATACTAAATCCTCCCATCTTTGGTTTGTTCTTCCCATAATACAAATCTAAGGATTAAACTATGAGATATACCATTAAAAAGCATCTTTTATGAAAGACATATGATCAAAACCCGAATAGGTTCCACATTGCATCCCTGCAATCAGAACTTAATTTTAGAGATGATTTTCATATATAGATCTGGGATCAAGGGCATGACTCGGCACACTTGATCTCAGATTATAAATAAAAATCATCCCAAATGTGGGTAAAAAATTCTAATAATAATACCACCATAGATTTGAGATCAAGGGCATGACTCGGCATACTTGATTTCAGATTAGGGAGTAATTAAGATAAAATTACCATTACAGATCCAAGATTCAGGGCATGACTCGGCACACACGATCCCAGATCGTAATCGTAAGTAGATCCACACGATAAAAACAGAAAGATCATATAACAATGATTGAAATAAAATTACCGTCACAGATATGAGATCCAGGGCATGACTCGGCACACTCTATCGCAGTTGGTGGCGGGGATTTCATCCGTTCATGATAGCACAACAACCATAAAAATAAATTCTCATATTTTAATCCTAAATTCATATTATTAGAAGTACATCTCTCAGATGGGAATTATTAGATCCTCACCCCTAAGAAATTAGCCACACATGCTGTAATTAAATGACATAAACAAATAAGGAATGCAAAATAATATTAATCTAATCAATCAAAAATACCTCAACTTTCAATGAAAATTCTTTGATCCACGATGATCTTCAGAAACGAAATTAGAAATGTTCTCTACTAATCTTTAAATTTAAAACATGAATCAACAGAACAAAAATAATAAATTAGAGAAATGAATACTGAAAAGTTAAAGGAACAAAGCTCTGAAAAAAAGGAATAAAAAAACTCTCTATCTCTAGAACCTAATAATAATACCAATAATCCCTCTTCAAAACTCGCAGCTTCCTTTATATTTGGTCGAATAACCCTAACCCTAATAACCTCAATCGATTGAGAATTAAATCTCAATCGATTAACTCTTAAGTAGGAACAAAGTTGTCTTCTCCTGTCAATCGATTGACACTTAGTCCTCAATCGATTGACATCTAAGGGACAAAGCAATTTTTACCGCCCAACTTTGTATCAGATACTACTTCGGAATTTTGGCCATAACTTTCTGTCTCGAAGTCGGATTGAGGCAATTCTTATGGCGTTGAAAAGCGGACGACGAGCTATACAACTTTTATGTTTTAGCAATTTCCTGAATCGGATGTCTTGAAGGTCCAAATTGAGCTGCAAGTAGCACCAAGTTCCCGATGACCCAAAGTTGTAGTGTTTTTATATTATTTTCGGGTTTCTTGGGCTGTTTTATGCTCTTGGATTATACTTATCTGAAACACTTTAAATCTAGTAATTCTCATCAGATAGCCTTCATCGGATAGCTAAATATAGGTATTTAGGGGTGAAATATCATCATATTTCACTACTCATCACACCCCCAAACCTACACTTTGTTAGTCCTCGAGCAAAGCAAACTAAAGAAAATAAATACCACTTTCGTAGAGAACACAATTGCACTTAGCATGTGCAACAAGCCTTTAAATCCCTAGGTGATCCCTAGTAGAGGAGCTGTGTCTCCTGAGGGTTTACAGTAAAGTTACCCACAAACTTCCAAAAATTTCAAATCATCGGCAAAATTGAGTTTTCAAAACATGATTTTTATAATATCTTTAACTTCAAAACTCAAAATTATTAATCAATTCAACATGCGAATTCTCAATTTTAAATAACAATATTATACTAATCATACTAATATCCATTCAAATTAGTCTAATGCTCAAATCGTTAGATAACTCATTCATTCATGCCTAAACGTGAAGTGTGTGCATACCAAAGCCAAGATTCATCCATCTCGGAACCAATTTAAACAGTAAATCATCAGATCTCATGTCTCGACTCACTCCTCACTTTAGGTATACTCTCAAAATAAAATCACTCCGATGATGGGTAAGTTTTCGCACACATATGAGATATCAATTCAAAGCAAGCAAAAAGGTCTCACATGATAAATGAAACACGATGCAATCAATGAACAAAAATAAATCTCATAAGAGCAGATACTTGTATATTCTAAGCATGTCATATCAAGTGTCATAAGTATCACATATTTACTCTCCACAAGGCAGTTACTTATACAAGATTGGATCATGAAGGTCTTTTGTAGGGTTGTCATGGGGCTCAGGAAAGGGTAAGAAAGAATTGGAAGTTGGGGTTCAAAATTTCTGAGAAATTAGAAAAGAAACAAACTTTTGATTTTTCTATTTCTTCTCTTTTTCTTTTCTCACTCCTTTTTCTTCTTTTGAATTTTATTTTCTTTAAGTACCTCATATTTTTTATTATTTTTCACAGTTTTTTTTTTTTTTTCGTTTTCTCCCCCTTTTTTTCTTTTTATTTTTACCATACACTCTCAGTAAACACCACAACTCGGTATCTCTCCACTTACTCTCTTTTCGTTCATTCTCATCCCTCGTTCCTAATTTCTCATAAATAAGAAGGGTAAAGCTGAATTTTCAGAAATGGTGAAAGGTTAAAGGTTAACGTGGCTTATCAAAGAATGTATAAAGGTTAATTTTTCAATAGGCTCAGAGGGGTACTAGAAGGATAAATTTATATAAGGTGAGGTATTTTAAGCACAAACGAGCAAAAGATGGCCTTCAATCATGTCCTTAAAAGATGGTAACCTTGCCTATTTGTCTTGAGTAGATATACAGTACGTTCTAACATAATAATATGAATTTGATTGCATGCAAAGTCACAAGCCAAAGTGAAGTGTATGAGATCATGCAAAATAATTCGTATTCAAAGGAAACTCCGAGTTTATGTATTCACTCATCAAGGACGGGAAATTGGCTCTAAAGCTCACCGGGTTCAGTCTCCACTAAGAACCTAAGATTCAACGTTCAAAACAGTTCATCGATTTCTATGTTTTAGCTTGGTATAAGTGCAAAAATTCTAAGCATGAATATCAAAATTACCCACAAAATATCACATTAAGCGTCATTATCCTAGATACAAGTGATCAAAATATGGCATCGATATTCTCAAAATTAAATTCACATGCATCATCAATTAAAGTTTGAAAACAATCGTAAAGTAACTCATGTATGATGGTTCCAATTTTTTATTTTTTATTTTTTTTATTTTTATTTTTTTTTAATTCTAAAATAAGTGATGAAAGATAGATAACCATACATACCCCCAAACCTAAAAATGACATTGTCCTCATTGATTGGAATAGGTAGTGCACCCCCACACCTATTGAAAAGTACCTCAACACAAAGATCACGTGCAGAGAATATGGGCATCAAATTAGAACAGGATAAAAAATTTCTTGAAGGTAATGTGGCTACACTAATTTGGAAATGAAAAACAACCTAAACTAAACTAAAAAAACTAATATTCTAGAATTAAACAAATTTTCTTATTTATTTATTTATAAATGACGAAATTGGGTTGCCTCCCAATGAGCGCTAGTTTAATGTCGATAGCTTGACCATATGAATTGCTCAGTCAGGGTGATCCATTGGATCGCCCAAGGGAAGAATGTCAGATAATGTAATGGCATCCTCTAGGAAAGGTTTTAATCTTTGACCATTAACTCGAAAAATATTCCCGTGTCTCTGGTTGATGACATCAACTGCCCCATTGGGGAGTATTCGAGAGATTTTGAACGGACCACTCCCCAACGGGTTTTAAGTTTCCCCGAAAATAGATGAAGTCTGGAATTGTAGAGTAGAACCTGTTGACCAACAACGAAAGATTTACATAGAATAGATTGATCATGAACCCGTTTCATACGATCCTTGTATGATTTAGCACAACCATATGCGTCAGCACGAATTTCTTTTAATTCATTTATTTGCAAACCCCTCTGGTTACCAGATTTCAGGAGATCAAAATTCAATGACTTGATGGCCCAAAATGCTTGATGTTCCAATTCAACTGGGAGGTGGCAACCTTTACCAAAAACCAACCGATACGGCGACATATCAATCAGAGTTTTAAACGCAGTTCGATACGCCTATAGAGTGTCATTCAGTTTTAGCGATCAGTCTTTACAGTTCGGATGGATTGTCTTTTCAAAAATTATGACAGCCCGGATTTTGGCACCCCGAAACCCGTGCCATCAGCACGATCATCTTGACCGTGCCCCTTAGCTAAGCACGGAACATTGGCATATCAAGCATAAAATGAAATAATAAATGAAACTGCAGAATTTAAATCTATATTAAAGCAATTCTCCAAAAGACAGTTCTACCCTCATGCCTCTGCATGAATGGAGAACCGATCCGAACCATCGATGATAGCAATCATTACGGATGGTTCGCCCCAAAAGAATAATCCTAAACTCAATATAGACATGGTTTAACCAAAACAAGGCTTGACATATCAAGCCGTACAAATCTCTATCAAAAAGCCCTCAAAGCGGCACAACGGAGTCCTCTAGAAGAAGTCCTCAGGAGGTGACTCCGACTCTTCGCCGGCCGCAAGGTCCGACTCACCGGGGTCAGCGTCTCCTGAAGCCTCAGCAGCTGCTAGTAGTGGACCTGCGACGTATAGTCTATAGGGTGAGCTACATCCCAGCTCAATAAGGAATAAAACACAGTTGAACATATAAATTATTACTCACATATGTTCCATGATATGACATGCATGATGTGTCTATGCAATTACTGATAAAACAGTTAAAAAGTATTACATTTTACTGGTAGTTTACTCGTGTCTTTTATTTACTCATGAATGATGCTGAAAAGGCCTAAAGCAAAACTTAAACTTTCAACTTAAGTAATCCCCGAGCAATATAGCATCGAGCCCCGATGAGATACCCATCATTGCCATCTATATAGACACTTTTAACGTATTCCCTGGGAATACAATATAGTACCCAAGCTCCTTTCCCCTGGGGATTGGTGGCGGGGTTTCACTTGTCTCGAATCAACACCCCTGGGGTGTGCTTACTATGTACGGATAAGCCTCTCAGACCGACTTACTTACGGTTTCATAATCGATCGGTCACGATATCCTATCAAACCTCAAATAACAAAAATATCGGTGCCTTACATATAGTTATTCACCGTGTAAGTGTGCTATCTTATATCAGTTAGGCCCTATCAAACATGATTCAATCTTGGATACATCCCTGGGATGTATCCATTTACTTGCATCACACCTGATGCTCTTATCTCTTTACTTCTTCATCCCCTGGGGATGGCTCATTATACTTACTCTTATGGGTGTCACTCACACATACTTTTCACAATTCTTAAGCAATAAAACATTTGAATTTGAATTCTATATCACTACATACATGCTCTTGTAAAATAAAGTACATGTTCAAGGTGTTCCCTACCTCAAGTCCTTGTTTGATCAATGCATCAAGGTCCCACGTGGCTCCTTGTGCACTAGCTCATACGTACCACCTATGGTACCACATAACAGGTGAAACACATCACTAAGGATGCAATAAAGGAGGTCCAAGACCCTCTATGAAGCTTAAAGTCAAACTCAAAAGTCAATAAAATTTAGCACAGTCGATTAATCGAACTCCAAAATCGATTAATCGAAAATCAATATCGATTAATCGATTCTCAAATCGATTAATCGAGATTCCCATTCGATTAATCGAAACCCAATTCGATTAATCTAAATTCTCCACTCTATCTGTCGATTCTCAATTCGAGTAATCGAATTTCCAAAATCGATTAATCGAATTCCCATTTCGATTACTCGATTTCTCCAATCTATTTTCTTTCCTCCACTGGAGTTCACTGTAGGCTCCCAGTCGATCAATCGATTTCCAATTCGATTAATCAAAATCTAAAGTCGATTAATCGAAATTCAATTCATTTAATCGAGATCGGGGTCCTCTGACTTTTCAACTTCCTGGCCAATTTCGATTAATCGAAACCCAATTTCGATTAATCGAAATTGCCAGATTCAGCCCCCTTCGAGTTGTTCTTCTCAACCTTTTTCCACTCTTTTTCCTCTATTTTTTCTAAACCATCATCCTACAATCTAAACCATTTTTCAACTACAATTAACCTCTACAATCTATGCATTTTATTCACAAAAATTTACCTTTAATCAATCTCAAATTGATTTCAAATCAAGTGGTTAGAAGGCTAGGGTTCCAGCTTTGGCTTGAACGGATTCCTTGCGCAGAATCGGCCTCTTTAATACTTGAATCCCCCTTCCAATCACCCACAATGACTCCTTGCTTTATCACTCTCTTTACTCCTCTCTCTCTCTTCTTTACTTCTCTCTCAACAACCAAGCTATTGATTTTAGGGTTATTAAACCCTTTTATCTCCCCCTTAGCTTGTGTGTTGAGCACATGCACCTCGATAGGTGTATGTGACTTTAGATTTTCAACACACACCACATAGCCACACAACCCATCACATCTCATCCATTCATCACACCCCATGCTAACTATTGGACTTCTATTTGGCCAAACCTATGACCGATCGGGCACGGATCCCGAGGTCACAGTTTGGTGTGATTTTTCAGGCTATTACAAAAATTCTCTTAAGTTCCCGATTAGAGACTTCAACTTGGCCACTTGTTTGAGGATGGTATGGTGTAGCAACTGTGTGTGACATCATATTTTTTCATTAATTCGGTGAACACTTTATTGCAAAAGTGCTTTCCACCATCGCTGATTATCGCCTTTGGAATACCAAAATATGAAAACAGTTGATTCTTCAGGAATTTGATCACTACTCTGTGATCATTCGATTTACAGGCCACGACCTCTACCCATTTCGAGACATAATCAACTCCAACAAGAATGAACGTATTTCCAAACTAATTCAGGAAAGGACCCATGAAATTGATCCCCCAAATATCAAACAATTCAACTTCTAAAATTGGATTGAGCGGCATCATATTGCGCTTTGAGATTCGGCCCAGCCTTTGACAGTTGTGACAAAATTTGCAATGTTGATGACAATCTTTAAAGATCGTCGGCCAGTAAAAACCACTCTGGAGGATCTTTGCTGTAGTCTTTTTGGAACTAAAGTGACCTCCACAAGCTAACTCATGACAGAACGAGATGATCCGTGGTTACTCAGATTCAGGAATGCATCTTCGTATGATTTGGTCGGGACAGTATTTGAATAAATACGGATCCTCAAAAAAGTAGTATTTCACCCGAGCGAAGAAAATGGATTTCTCATTCTTAGACCAATGGTTAGGTAATTTCTCGGTGACTAGGTAGTTGACAAGATCTACATACCAAGGCGGGCAATCAATCCTGAATAACTGTTTATCTGGGAAGTGCTCCAAGATCTGAACAAGATCATAAAATTTCTCAATAATAATTCGTGACAAGTGATTTGCCACCACATTTTCTGAGCCTTTCTTGTCTTTGATCTCCAAATTGAACTCTTGCAACAACAAGATCCATCTGATTAAGCGTGCTTTAGCATCTTTCTTAGTGAACAGATAACGCAGAGCAACGTGATCTGTAAATACCACTTTAGATCCTAATAAATAGGATCGAAATTTATCCAGCGCGAAAACTACTGCCAAAAGTTTCTTTTTAGTGGTTGAGTAGTTCAATTGGGCATCGTTGAGAGTACGACTCGCATAGTAGATTACATGCGATAATTTTTCTATTCGTTGTCCCAGAACAGCTCCGATTGCATAATCAGAGGCGTCGCACATGATTTCGAACTGGAAGTCCCAGTTCGGAGATTAAATTATCGGGGCTTTTATCAATTCAGCCTTAATAATTTCAAAAGCTTACAAACATTTATCATCAAAGAGGAATGGGACATCCTTTGAAAGTAAGCTGCATAGCGGTCGCGCTATCTTGCTGAAAACTTTAATAAAATGCCGATAAAAACCGGCGTGTCCTAGAAAAGATCTGATTTCCTTAATTGTTCTTGGTGGTGGTAATTGGCAATTAAATCAACTTTAGCTTTATCGACCTCGATACCCTGAGACGATATGATGTGTCCCAAAATAATGCCATCTTTAACCATGAAATGACAAATTTTTTAGTTAAGAACAAGGTTTTTCTCCTGACATCGTGTAAGTACTAGCGATAAATGATTCAAACAGTTAGCAAAACTGTTTCCATGGATCGAAAAGTCGTCCATGAAAACTTCGATGAATCGTTCGACCATATCCAAAAAAATACTCAACATACATCTTTGGAATGTAGCTGGTGTATTACAAAGCCCAAACGGCATTCGTCAGTAGGAGAAAGTACCAAAAGGACATGTGAATGTGGTTTTCTCTTGATCCTCATGTGCAATGACTATTTGGTTATAACCAGAGTAGCCATCAAGAAAGCAATAGTAATCATGCCCGACCAGTCTTTCCAACATCTGATCGATAAACGGGAGTGGAAAGTGATCTTTTCTTGTCATTGAATTCAACTTCCGATAATCGATACACACTCTCCAACCTGTTTGAATTTTTGTCGGAATTAGTTCGTTGTCCTCATTCTTCACCACTGTGACTCCCGACTTCTTAGGGACCACTTGTGTGGGGCAAACCCATTTACTGTCAGAGATGGGGTATATGATTCCAGCATCCAAAAATTTTATTACCTCATTTCGGACCACGTCTTGCATTATAGGATTCAGTCTCCTTTGTGATTCCCTAGAAGGCTTAGCATTGTCTTCCAAATGGATCTGGTGCATACACACCGTCGGACTAATGCCTTTGATATCTTTTATCGACCATCCGATGACACTTTTGTGATCTTTGAGCACATTCATGAGTTGGCCTTCCTGAATCGCATCCAATTTTGATAAGATTATGACAAGTTGAGTTTCATTCTCCCTGAGGTAAGCATACTTAAGATTTTTCGGAAGAGATTTAAGTTCTAATGACACTTTCTCCTCCTCTTTCGGCTCTTCCTTGATTAATTTAATTTGAGCTCCAACACCAATTTTCTTTGCTTCTCTTAAAAGCAGTGTGGAGTCCAACATGTGATTCACTTCTTGGATCAGTTGATCCACATCAAAATTTTTTCTAAAATACGCAAGACAAGCTGCTAAAGGATCTTCAATTTCGGGTGCATGGAATATTTCTTCCACGATTTCATCGATTATGCAGGCTTGTGCATGTTCGCAATCCTCCATGGGTTGCTTGGCAATATTAAAGATGTTGAGTTCCACTGTCATATTCTCAAATGACAGATTCATGATCCCATTTCGACAATTGATTAGCGCATTGGAGGTTGCTAGGAATGGTCTTCCTAGAATCACTGGAATGCTATTCTTCAAATTTGGCACTGGTTCAGTGTCTAAAATAACAAAATCTACAGGAAAGTAGAATGAATCCACCTTGATGAGGACATCTTCCACAATCCCTCGAGGGATCTTGACTGACCGATCAGCTAACTGAAGGGTCATTGCAGTGGCCTTCAGCGCTCCCAATACGAGCTCCTTGTAAACAGAGTAAGGCAATAAGTTGACACTTGCTCCTAAATCCAAAATGGCCTGATCGATACGGTTATCGCCAATGACGATTGAGATTGTAGGACAACCTGGGTCCTTGTATTTAATTGGGAGCTTCGCTTGCAATACTGAACTAACCTGCTCGGTTAGGAAAGCCTTTTTCAAAATATTGGTCTTTCTTTTGATTGTGACCAACTCCTTAAAAATTTTTACATAAGCAGGTACCTATTGGATGGCATCGAGGAAAGGAATATTAATTTTTAACTGCTTGAAAATCTCATTTATTCCTTCCACATCGCGATTTCTTCGTGGTGCCATCAATCTTTGCGGGTACGGTGCTTTAGGAACAAAACTTTTCTTCTGTTCACTCTTCTCTTCTGTCGATTCTTTTGCTTGTATATTTTCTTCAATTTCTTCTTTCTCTTCAAATTTCTTCTCTCCATCAGACTTTCCCTCCTCCTCTGGTAACACTACTTTGTTATCGACCTGCTTCCCAGACCTCAACGTTGTGATCGCTCGAATTTGTTGTTGATTATCATCTTGTGATGAAGTTGATATTTATTCAACAACCATCTGACCCCTTGGGTTAGGAACTGGTTGGCTAGGAAACGATCATTTTTCTCTTTTACAGAGAAAAGTTGTCAATTGCCCAATTTGGGTCTCTATTTTAGAGATTGAGGATGTGTGAGAATGGATAAGTTCCATCAGGTCCTCAGTAGGAGTTTGTGTATGAGGACGTTGGACAGTATTTCCCAGTGGATTGTTAAATCCAGGTGGTGGAAATATTGGCACAAAATTATGTTGTGATTGGTTTTGATAACCTCCCATTGGTTGTGCAAACTGATAATTCTGATTTAATTGTCGTGGCTGCTCCATCTGATTTTGATTGTATTGAAATTGATTTGGATTATTGAACCCTTGATGTTAAAATTGCCCTTGATCGTAGTTTTGCTGCAGTCATTGGTTGAAATTTTATTAGGGATAAAAGTTCGTCCCCTATTTCCTGGGCTGCATTATTTGATTATCTTGTTTCCATGAGAAATTTGGATGGTTTCTCCAACTATTTGGGTTATTCTCATTAAAAACGTTTCCTTGATTCTGCCCATAGTTATTCACAATATTTAGCTGTTCAGATGTGTCTTCATGGTAGGTCTGCATTGAAGGACAATCATCTGTTATATGCATTGGACTTGCACAAATATAACATGGCTCGGATTGTGTATTCACCATATGCACATTCTTCTTTAATTTTAATTCCTCCACTTGTTGAGTGAGGAAATCAATTTTAGCCATCAGATCTGGGGAATCCTTTACTACGTATAGTCCTCCCTTCTTGGTTGAACTTCCGGCTTGATCACGAGCTTTGACTGGTTGTTCCCGAGTCTTTGTGAAATCCCAGTGTTGAGAATCCTCGGCCAGCTTTTCTAGGAAAGCATAGGATTCAGTTTCCTTTAGGCTCAGGAATCCTCCGCCATTCATTGACTCCACTAGATGTCTATTTGGTTGACTCAGTCCATTGTAGAAACACTGGACCAGTCTCCACTTTGAGTATCCATGGTGTGGACATTTGAGTAAGAGATCCATGAATCTATCCCAAGCTTCATATAATATCTCATCTTCCTCTTGCGTGAAATCCGTGATTTCACGTCTAAAGACATTCGTCTTCGCCATAGGGAAGAACTTTGACAGAAACTTTTTGACCATCTGATTCTAGGTGGTTATGGATCCCGATGGTAGAGAATTTAACCAAGCTTTTGTTTTATCCTTTATAGAGAAAGGAAACAAGCGTAGCCTAACAGATTCTTCGCTGAAATTTTGGTAAGCGGACGAGCAAACTTCGACAAAGTCTTTAACGTGCTGGTATGGGTCTTCTCTCTCCATGCCATGAAAGATTGGAAGAATTTGGATGACATTTGTACGAATTTCAAACCGGCTATCAGGTGTGGCGGGGTATACAATACATGATGGGGTATTTGTAGTGATTGGAGAAAACAGTTCTCTCAATGTTGGTTATTCCTCTTGTTCGAGTTTTCCATTCATGTTGTCAGTCATATTGACTTCAGTGGATGATTCACTAGAGAATTTTTGCCTTGATCTAGCGTCCTTACGATTTGACCGGCAAGCACGTTCGATCTCAGAATTTAAAGGCTCTAAAGTTCTTTCTTTAGAAGACCTAGTGTGCATGCAAATGATCACAGAGTGGAGGTTTCAAGCAGGAAATCCTCAAGAGAATTTTTTTTTTTTTTTTTTTTTTCAAATTTCAAATTTTAAAATTAAAATTTCTGAATTTTTATTGTATTTATTTTTTTTAATTTAAATTTTTTTTTTTTTCTAAAAATTAACAATTTTTTTTTTGAGTCTCGATTGATCGAGTAGGAATCTCGATCGATCGGGACAGAGTCGATTAATCGAGTAGTATACTCAATCAATCGACAAAGGACAGAAAATTTTAAATTTTAAATTTTTTTTTTTTTTGGTGCAAAGAAACTGTTTTAATCCACGAAAATTCCTAAAATTAACTGTCTATTTCTCAAAAATTCAGATTTTCTTAATTTAGTCCTCGGCAACGGTGCCAAAAACTTGATGTGTATTTTAATTGTGATGTTTTACTCGCAAGCGCACGAATCAGATTGTATATAGTGGGTGCAGAGTACGAGATCGTTCCCACGAGGATCAATGTAGAAAATCTAAAAAGATAAAACAGTAATTCAATAAATCTACCAAGATTTAACAGTACCCTACCAATATTATGATTTAAGCGGTTTTGTGAGATGATAATTATTGACTACAAAATAAAATTCAATTGATGATTCAAAAATAACGGGAAAGATGAAGAAGATGAAGATACTAAATCCTCCCATCTTTGATTTGTTCTTCCCATAATACAAATCTAAGGATTAAACTATGAGATATACCATTGAAAAACATCTTTTATGGAAGATATATGATCAAAACCCGGATGGTTCCACATTGCATCCCTGCAATCAGAACTTAATTTCAGAGATGATTTCCATATATAAATCTGGAATTAAGGGCATGACTCGGCACACTTAATCTCAGATTATAAATAAAAATCATCCCTAAAGTGGGTAAAAAATTCCAACAATAATACCACCATAAATCTGAGATCAAGGGCATGACTCGGCACACTTGATTTCAGATTAGGGAGTAATTAAGATAAAATTATCATTACAGATCCAAGATCCAGGACATGACTCGACACACTCGATCCCAAATCGTAATCGTAAGTAGACCCACACAATAAAAATAGAAAGATCATATAACAATGATTGGAATAAAATTACCGTCACAGATCTAATAATTCTCATATTTTAATCCTAAATTCATATTATTAGAAGTACATCCCTCGGATGAGAATTATTAGATCCTCACCCTAAGAAATTAGCCACACATGCTGTAATTAAATGACATAAATAAATAAGGAACGCAAAATAACATTAATCTAATAAATCAAAAATACCTCAACCTTCAGTGAAAATTCTTTGATCTATGATGATCTTCAGAAACGAAATTAGAAATGCTCTCTACTAATCTTTAAATTTAAAACATGAATCAACAGAACAAAAATAATAAATTGGAGAAATGAATACTGAAAAGTTAAAGGAACAAAGCTCTAAAAAAAAAGGAATAAAAAAACTCTCTATCTCTAGAACCTAATAATAATCCTAATAATCTCTCTTCAAAACTCGTAGCTTCCTTTTTATATGGTCGAACAACCTTAACCCTAATAACCTCAATCGATTGAGAATTAAATCTCAATCGATTGACTCTTAAGTAGGAACAAAGTTGTCTTCTCGTATCAATCGATTGACACTTAGTCCTCAATCGATTGACATCTAAGGGACAAAGCAATTTTCGTGGCCCAACTTTACATCAGACACTACTTCAATATTTTGGTCATAACTTTCTGTCCCGAAGTCGGATTGAGGCGATTCTTACGGCGTTAGAAAGCTAACGACGAGCTCTACAACTTTTGTGTTTTAGTAATGTCCTAAATCTGACGTCTTGAAGGTCCAAATTGAGTTGTAAATAGTACCAAGTTCCCGATAACCCATAGTTGCAGTGCTTTGATATTATTTTCGGGATTCTTGGGCTGTTTTACGCACTTGAATTATACTTACCTGAAACACTTTAAATTTAGTAATTCTGATTAGATAGCTTCTATCGGATAGCTAAATATAGGTATTTAAAGGTGAAATATCATCATATTTCACTACTCATCAGATAGCAATTGGAGGAGGACTCGACAAAGATAGCGAGTCTGATAGCAACTATGCAAGAGAGGCTTTCAAGGGTTTTGAATGGCCAAAATAGCGAATTTGAGCTCTTTTATACTTATAGCGATCCTTAATGGAGATGCTCTAATCTCTTATGTCGACTTTAAAATGCAATATTATTATTTTATACATATCTTTGAAATTTATATTATAAAACTACCTATCATATAAGCCATAAAACTTTATGATTAATCTTTTATCGAACTAGCTCAGTTGAACCTGATTAGACCCAACCGAATCGGTGCCCTCGCCGGTTCGGTATCCGGTCCAATTTTTAAAACAATTGCCATCAAGTCAATAAAAACGTTGACATTGGGACGCACTCGTGGTTTGAAATCTTCTTCATCCGCATGGTATGTAAAAGACACACCCACACAAGAAGTTTCCTGGGCACTTTCCTTTGTGGAAATTTTAAAGATATCGGTTCATTATTGAATCACTTGATTGCGAGGGGGACCCACTCAGGAAAATGACAATTGGGCGGGCTTGGAATCACATTGGCGTGCATTCTGCGACAAGAAGTCGTTGGATCTCTAATTTATATTTTATTATTGGCTTTTTTGGTTTAAGGGACAGACTCTCCTGGCTGTCATTTCAACATGTCATGCCGTTAAAACGATAAGAACTACATAAAAGAGAAATGAGTCTAAAAATCAAGCTTTTAAGCGATTTGAATCATCTGATCAATTAACCAAAATACCAACTATTGTTTTTGTCACGACCCAGAATCCTTACCCGACCTCAAGGGCCTAGAATTCCGTGTTATGACACCGCACGCTTGTTAAGGCGATAAGCGGACATACACATAATTCTTATACCGATTTAGCATATGGATCAAGGCATTTAATAGCATCATTTAAAAATAAATTATTCAAGAAAATAACAGCGGAAAACGTAGATGACGTTAATTAAGTGATAAATCCTAACCATGCATCTATAATCGAAAGCAAGCAGAGGTTTTACGTAGAATAAAACAGTCCCAACGCAGACCCAAGATTGGTGCTGAAAAATAAAAGTATCTAATAACAAATCTCCCCTGAAAAATAATAAAACTATGACTAAGAATCTCTCAATGCTCAAAGTAATCCGCCGGATCTATTCCCTCGTCCAAATGGTAGCCGACGTCTTCACGCCCTTGAGCCGCATCAGAACAAAGAACATCCCCATCCTCGATGGAAAAATTGAGAGTTCTCACTCAGAATCGTTAGTTTTGGGGAGGTGAGTTTACTCAACACGAATCTCAAGAAAGTTGCACAATCGATCCACCATAAAATACTCGGTGATCGTGTGCAATCGCTGAGTTCTATACATTTTGAAATAAATCAAAATATATAAATGATTACAAAAACATCTAAGATCTCATATCTATCATAAGAAAACTGAAAAATATAGCATAAAAAGAAAAAGAAGTAACATAAAATGAAAAGACCTGACATAACATGAAATAAATATGATGCATCAAGTTCTGATCTCCTTTTGTGTCTGCTTTGTCGACTTTTCCTATGTGGCATATCTTAAGACTTAATATTGCTCCATACGTCTACACAACGTACTTCACATCCTACCTAATTTTATCATTCGATACGACTGCTGCGGGCCGAGCCTATCATGCGAGGTCCACGTGTAGATAACCACCTAACCTCCATATCATATCGTATACCACCATCCAGCCCGATGTAGTTGCATGCATTTAAATCGTTGTCCCTTACATTCGGACACGTCAGATCATATTGTCCTTAAGACCCGCCTTGGTCAGCAGACGTTAGATCTTGCGGTGGCACGCAAGACATGGCACGTGTAGAAACTTAATTTGTGTTTTGCTGGCCTTCACAACGTAACTTAATTATCCGTATTCGTAGCTTACCTTATCTTACATATCATTTCTTATTGTTTGCTGAAAACTTAATTTGAAGTGAGCTACATGCGATAAGATTCACAAAATCACGCTTTCCAAGGAACGGTTCCGTAGTAACCTAGATGTACTTACAAACCCATACTCCCATTGAGGTGTTGCATCCGTATACATGGATGCCTACATTCCAAGTTCTACGTGGACCGTGAACCCCACCATGACGAAGGCTTAAAAGTCATGTGACATAGCTTATTTCTTTTTAATTGTGCGTATGCCCTATCGTGATTTTTCTATGTGGTGCATGCTATATGATGAAAGGACTAACTTGGCCTAAAGAAACTATTTCATACACCTTACATACTTGTGAATATAAAATAATAATTAACATTTGAATGTAATGATATTTCATACAAAAAAATTGTGAAGAAACCTTCTATGGGCACGATTCATCGATCGCCTTCGCTTTAAAGTTTCATAATATTTGTGTAGTCTTAGTATCGACACCTTTTACTAATTTGACCTAAGAGTGGGTCAATGTGGCAGTCAAATGATCCACTTAGCCTAGTTATACAAGGGTTAATATTCCTCACTAAATTTTCCAATTTTTGAGCCTCAAAGCGTCTAGAAATTTTAGTGACACTTTACGATCCATTAGATTACATTGAGTTACTATTGAGATCGTTTTGAAGTTGGTCCTATGGGCCACTTGCATAATTCTCAAAATTAAGGGTCAAAGGTAACCCATGTATTATTCCATGTGGCACCTAAGGCTAAAATAAGAAGCGAACTTTGAGTCATTTATCCTCTAATCTGAACCATTGGATGGTTAGACAATAAAATTTTACCTAAGGTTGATTCTTTTGTCCCGATCCCAATTCGATCTCTAGCACACTAGATCTTCCAAATAACGTTTTACAAGATCTAGCGATCAAGTGCACACTTAGTGTACCTACCATGTGTCGATCAGATTGAATAGATCTGAACCATCGATATTTAAGAAAAATGATTCTAAGGTATTAGGTCGTTGGGCCCAATTTATTTTGACCTCTAAGGTCTCAAATCTAAGGGTCAAATCCTTCATGTTCACTGATCTCTAAATAGCCTTTTAATTTTCTTGATTTGTGGGCCAAATTCTCGAGTTCTGAACCATTAGATGTCTCGAGGATTTCAATTTGTGGAGATGGTCCATCTCTGTTCTATTTCTTGGGTTGGGCCCACCAGGTCCAACCTTGAATCTATTTCATTTGAAATCAATGGTGCTAAAAGGATGGTTGCACCAAAGTATTCATATCAGGTAAAATTCTTCAAAGTGCCCAACTACAATAGTTGGCACGCAAGTTATCACCGCATTGTGGGCGTTTAGTTGGGCCGATCCCTAAATATATGTTATCTTCACTGACGAAATTGTGGAGAAGAAGAGCTCTCTCTCTCTCTCTCTCCACTGTAAACACCTATATAAGCAATACAAGACACTATATATATTCATTTTATATCTATATATATCAAGGGCAACTATTATATGTCCATGTATAGGATTTATGTTATTATACACACCGAAATACATGTATATATATAACTTCTGAATACCTAAATAAGATAAATAGATATTCATTTAATATATATATATATATATATTTATTCTTATTATTATTAAAATAAAAAGTTGAATATTTTAAGATCGATCGAGGGGCACCCACCTGTTGGAGCGTGCACGTAGGAGTTGATTTCAAGCGCTAGATCGGCGATGTGACTCCTATGCGTCGATTCACGATGTGCTTTCAGGGATCGACGGTTTCACACTTATGCAAATCGATTCAAGGCAATACTTTGGCTCTGGTGTGGTATTTGTGCGCCACCGTAATGATCGACAGAGGGCCTGTTAGGCGCTTGGAAGGAACGTGGTCATGGGTTTGGTTCAAAAGTGAGAGAGGGAGGCAGATGAAGATGGCTGTTTGGTTTAGTGGGTTAAGATATATGTATATTTATAAACAAGTCTATCTATATATAGAGAGGGAGGGTAAGGTTTTAGGTTAAAAGCCTTTGGTGGCTCTTATTTATAGAGAGAGGAAGAGACGGACGTGGGTGACCTAAATGGGTAAGTTCCCAAACCTAAAAGGGGTAAGAGTTCCAAGAGAGTAGGAGTCCTTTTTGGGACTCTTCTTATTTGGTAAACAAAATAATTTAGTTGCCCTATACAGTGTAAACGTAATAAAATAGAAATTCCTAAAATTAGCATTTGTGTGGGTCAGGATAGAGTGTGCGTACACGTACCCCCTCTTGGTGCATCCTAAATCTATCGCCATTCATTTGAGCCACAGATAACCGGGTCATAACATTTTTTAATTTGAAAGGCGCCAGATATCAAAGTTTATCAATCAGATGATTCATATCGACTTATAAGCGTGTTTTTTGGGCTAAGATATGCTACAAGGATGGATTGCCACTTGCACAATCTAGATTGGTTAAGATGTGCACCACATGGCGTAATAATACCTCAATGGTGTGAGATAAAAGTTACAAATTTAATAGTGCTAAATCATTTAAACACCACTCGGGTGTTTAAATGTTGGACACGAGCCATTTAGCAATTCTTTTTCAAAAAGCATTTTCCATGGAGGAAAATGTTATGTGAAAAGCATATTTCATCAAAGACTTCGCCATCTCTAACTATTGATGATGTTATGTTGAGAACTTGCCCCATCTTGCTTCTCACACAACACCATTTTTCAATATATGATGACTTTTTGAAAAGCAACATTTGAGAAACAGTATGTCCGTAGACCTCTTTCGGGCACTTGAAAAGTGCTTTTGCAAAAAAGAGTTCCAAACAACACCTTAGTTTAGAAATAAAAATTAAAACAAACCCTTGTATTTGACTATTTGTTAAAAAATTAAAACTTAAAAAACAAACCCTAAGTTTTAATTTCTTTGGACAATAAAGGCTCAAAGTTAAATTACTCATACTAAATTACCCGACATTGTTATACAGTGGACAATATTTGATAGACAATTTTACGGATAGTGGGGCCCAAGCACTGCAATCAGTCACGTTATATCACATAAGCTGTCTGAAAATTTGTCTATAAAAAATTATCCATCATTTATAATTTTTCCTAAATTACCCCTTTCCAGTAATTAAATTAAGATTGTAACCTACTATTTATTGTTAGTACCATATCAAACAAGACAACAAAGACTCTCTCTTTCATCATCCATGGAAGACAATGAGCCAACAGCTCACCAGTGTATTCATATGGTATTAACAATAAATAGTGTCAAAAAAGACATTTTGAAAAAGCCGTTTGATGAGATCTTGATTAGATCTTGATTCATGCGATCAAAATCTGATGATGCTTAATATAATCGTTCGATCATAAAAAGCTCGAACCTAAATATACCTGGGCTGAGCCTTGCCTGATTTTATTTTTGGGCCTGAATTCTTTTTAGGTTAAAAAATCGGGTTGATCAAAGACCAACCCAAGCCTAATAATGTTAAAGGAAAAAGGCAGGCTAGCCCCGATCTGGCCTAGCCCAAACCTGAATTGGGTGTAGTTTGGGCTTAAAGAAATAGTCTGAGCGCCAAAATATCCACGTTGAGTCCAACCCGATTTTGTCTTTGAGCCAGGCTCGAGGCTCTTTTTAGTGTAAAAAATAATTGGGTCCGTCCAAAGCCCGACCCAGCCCAACCCAGCCCGTTGACAGCCCGACTTGTAGGTAGAGCTGCAACCGAGTTGGGCCGAGCCCGAGCTTGGGTCAACTCTAACTCGGCTCTACCTTATACGAGCCGAGCTGGAACTTGGCTCTAGGCACTTCAAGCCTGAAAAGTCTGAGCTCTAGTTTGACTCTATCGAGCTTGAGTCGGGCCGAGCCGAGCTTCGAGCTAAATAAGTTTTATTATAACTTTTTTTCCCTAATATTGTTTTAAACATTATCTTCGTTTTTTAATACATGAAAGCTTTAATAAAATTAAATAAATAAAAACCCTAATATCTTTTAATCCCTTCGTCCTTTTGGATTTAACGGAGTGATTGGAGAAGAAACTGTTTAAATTTAAGGTGCTAAATATTGATTAAGAGTATTGGTATTGATTGGTTGGTTAATTGCCGTGCTAGTTGTTGTTCATTGGGACGAATAGCAAAGAAAGAAAAGAGAGAGAAAACTTCAATAGATGATCATAAAGATTATATTTATGACATATTTATCCATTATAAAGTAATCATTAGATGAATCTTATTTTATAAGAGACAAACAGTATATATATATATATATATATATATATATATATATATGGCAAAGGGAAAAATGTGCCCCGGTATAGAGATAACTCTACGCCTTTTGATATGGGCGTGATACGTAGCGCATTTTTTGTGAAGGGATGGGTGACATGAGACCCACTTTATTAACTAGGGTTAAACTTTTAAAATATTTTAAAAATTATATTTCCTTTCAACCACCATTCTTGACTTTTTAGAAGTCTTTTTTTTTGCCCTCTTCTCTCCCTTTTTTAAAAAAAATGTCAGACTTATTTTTTGAAATATATTTTATTCAGAAAATGTGAGCGCCCGATAGCAAAGCACCGGTACCCCGGTAAAGAAGCGCCGACACCACGATAGCGAGGCACTGAAAATGAGGTGTGAAATATGATAATATTTCACACCATAAAACCTACATTTAGCCACCCGATGAAAGAAAACTAACAGTTTTGTGAAGTTTTGACTGTTTCAAGAAAAGTTGGCCGTTGGATGCATTTGATAGCGTAGAAAAGCATAAAAACAACTAACACCGGATGATTGGATCAAAGGAACTGTCGGACCCTGAAGATCATGGAGAATCAATCGATCGACCATGTCCATCGATCAATTGGAACTGTAGAATAAATAACACAATACTTGTTCTCTGTTTTGTATACATTCGATCGATCGATTTTCCAAAATTTAGAGATGTGCGAAATTTAAACTTCAAATTCGATCAATCGATTTTATAATCGATCGATCGAATTTGAATTTCAAAATCTCGACCTGAGACCATACTTAAGCAAACTCGGGAATTAGTTTGGGGTGTCTCTCCCTTTGGGGAGCTTTTATTTTCTCAGCTTTTTATTTTCCTTAGCCATTTTTAGTTTTCTCCCTTCATTTTTCAAGTATTATTTTTCCATTTTCTAGGTCTATGTTTTAGATTAGTTTAATTTCGGCATTTGACAAAAGATTGTAACGACTAGATTAAAGCTTTTGTAGATTCTGTGGAGCATTTACATGGTATTTTAATGTTATTTTCAGTTTTTATCTTTATTGTGTTATTTAATTCAGTTATGTGCGGCTAGATCTTTCTTGAGGATGAGGATCTAATGAATCCCATTCGAGGGTCTTATTTATAATTTTAGATCTATAGTTGGAATTTGTGTTTTACGATGTTTTAAATTTTAATGCTTATTTGTTCTTACCAATCTCTGTAAAAACCAATCACCATTCTAAGATATGAGTTTTAGTTATGCTCTTCCCATGATCTCGGATCTGTGATTCAGAGTTTACACCAGATTCTTTATTGCTAAAATTTATTGTCATTAGAGATCTCTTTTACGGTGAATGTTTTGCCTATTTCTTTTGCGACATTTATTTATCGTCATTAGAAATCAATCTCTTTTACGATAAATATTTTGCCCATCTCTTTTGCGGTTTTCGAAGAACAATAATCTCGTTATTATTGAAAGATTTTAATGTTCCATCTTCCATAAATTACTAATTGATTTTGGTGTTTATGAGTTGTGCATCATTTGGATTCCAACCAGTTAGATCTATAATTATAAATGGTGAATCAAGGATGAGAGGATTTAACATTCCGATCCTCTCTTTTAATTTTTATTTAATTCCATTTTATTGCTCAGTCTTTTATTTTCATCATTCTCTTGAAAATTAGAAAACTAGTTAAATATTATGCTAAATTTACGATAGTTCTTTTGATCAATTACTATTTTCCTTTTTTATAATTTTTTGATCAATCCTTGTGGGAACGATCTCATACTCCGTATCCACTAACTACAATCCGATTCGTGCGCTTGCGAGTAGAATTAGATTTAAAATCACAACAGCTGGCACCCCGATGCCGGAGTGACGACACCTCGTTTTAGGGGTGCCAACGCCTGTATATCGAGAGGTCGACGCTTCGCTAAAAAAAAGGGTGTCAATGCCTCTATATCGAGGTGCCGATGTTTCAATAATTTATTTTTATTTTTTATAGAAGTGCCGACATCTCGATATAGAAACGTCGACTCTCCTAAAACGAGGCACCAATACCCATTTTTTTTTTAGCGAAGCGCCAACACCTTGAAATAGATGCGCTAGTGCCCCTAGAACGAGGCGCTGGCACCCCGTGTTAGTCACTGTTTTATACCATTTTTTACACCTTTAAACCTGGCTTTTGCTATGACCTAGAGTGTTTAATAATTGTTTTTAAGTTTGTTTTCCAGTTAGGTAACAATATGCAGCCATTCATGTAGAATACGCTAAAAAGAGGAATTAAGCTGAAAGAGTTTTCAAGACAACATCTTTAGTAAATTGCAGCATTGAGGAGTTGAGCAAGTTAGATTCAAACCATTAAAAAGGAAAGGATTTCAGCTGTGAAGCAAAAAACAGCAGCTTATTGTGACAAAGAGAAGCTGCAACCATGAACACCTATGAGCAGCTCGGCATTAGCTTCAACTGTGTGCACACACAGCCAGCTGCACATCAAACAAGGCACAGTCCCAAGCAATAATACACTCATAGCTGCAGCACTCCAATGGCATTCAAAGAGCAGTAGGTGAACTGCAGCAACAAAATATGCTTGAACAGCTCATGCAGCTACACTTGCTGGAAAATGAAGGAGCTGATCCTATCGAGTGCTGGTGTAGGACCTATCGAATGGTTTATTGGCAGCAGCAACAAACCTGGCAACTGGACTTCCTCGGCAGCCATTTTTATCTTGTTGGCTAGTGCTTTGTGGCAGGAATGAAACCTATCGAATGCTTCAATAAACCTGTCGATTGGTTCATGAAGCTGGAGCTCAACCTATCGAATGGTTCAATCCATGAGCCTATCGACTTGTGCAGATGGACCTATTGAGCAGTGCTCTGGGGCAACAAGCAACCTATTGAATGGTGTGGAATAACAACAACAAGCAACCTATCGAGCACTTCATGTATTAAACCTGTCGATTGGTTCAAGGCTAGAGTTGCAACCTGTCGAATGATTCTTTTTGCAAAATGTTGAATTTGTCGAACTCTTCTATGAAGCTTCTAGCTGATCCTATCGAGCAGTCCTCCAGCTTGCACCTATCGAATGCATCTGCTGAAGCCACAATCCTGTCGAGCTAAAGTTGGGAGCTGCAACCTGTCGAAGGGTTCCTTGGGCAGCAAGTTTCATCCTATCGAACTCCAACTCAATTACAACAGCAAGGGAGCCTGTCGAATTGATGTAGCTTTGTTTAATCTAACCTATCAAATGATTGGAGGTTGAGTACACTAGCTTGTCGAATGTTGGTATAGCAGTATATACAAACCTGTCGAAAGGAGTCAAACTGCAGATTCAATGGTTCAGCTCAAGCAACTTAAACTCTTGCAAATTGCTGCAGTCTTCAGAGCCACTCCTCCTATGTTTGCATCTGAAACTATCAAGGCTCGGGAACTATCTGTCAACAGTTGCTTGGGGGTTATTTTTGGTACCAAGCTCAGCCAATAAATTGCTAAGCTGTAGATTTGGATTGAAATGATGAAGCTATTTGTAGCAGCCCACATTTCTAATTGATAAGGGCTATGTTGGTAATTGCTGCTGTAATAACCCTGATTCTATCAAAAATAAGTCCGACAATTTTCGAGGACGAAAATTTTATAAGGAGGGAAGAATGTAATATCCTGAAAATTTTGAATTTAAATAGTGTACCTCGGGATGCATGCCCGACTTTGAATAGTGTGTCTTGGGGTGCATGCCCGACTGGTCACGTACCTAACTTTGTGAAATTAATTAATTTACTTTGGGTTAGGTCTTAAGTGAAAAAGATTGACAAAATGGTGTGTTATTCATTAGATGATCTTAATATACACCAAGCTTTGGTGTATTGGCTCAACATTGAATCCGATGGATAAATGGTTTGGGTGTGTTGGCCCCACACCGAATCAAAAGAGTATTTTATGGTAGATAACACCCTAACTAGGTGTGTTCGTTTCACGCGGAAGCTGGTTCTTTAGATAAGAACTAATACCCAAGGATTCATGTATATGCTTTGTAAGGGAAGCAAGCCCTTTGGCTTATAATAAGAGAAGGCAAGGGGTTTCCTTTGGTTACCCCGTTTGCAAGAGAAAGGGGTTTTGGGTTTTCTTGTGAAAGGAAAAAGAAGAAGGAGAAGACGTGCCGGATCCGTGTGCGTCGAGCCTTGGGATTACGTGAAAAAGGCTTGGTGAGATCGTGTGAGAAAGAGAATCCCCAATATTTCAACTTTGAAACCCTAGATCATTATGCGAGCTCATGGATCGAGGAGTCGATCGAATCAAGGTAAGAAATTTTGGTTATGTGTTGTGTATGATTTTTAGGTTTGATTGTGTGAAAATCAATGAAAAAGAAGGATGATAGATATGATTTTTATGAAAAAATGGGTTTCAAGGTTCAAACCCGAGAACTGCTCAAAAAAACTGCGAAACTCGTTTGATCGATTTTAAAAATCGATTAATCAATTTTTTTTTAACAAGAGAGAAATTCAAGAGGAACTTCACGAAATCAATTAATCGAAGAGAATTTCGATTAATCGATTTTGCCTGGGCTTACTGACATTACTGGAGTATTTCGGCCATAACGTTTTGTGCCGAACTCCGATTGATGTGATTCTTATTGTGTTGGAAAGAGGACAGCAAACCCTACAACTTTTATGAATTGACCAACTTGTGAATAAATTGTTTTAAAGGTCAAAAGTTAGTAATAATCTGGGTCAAATGTTCATTTTTCGAGAAACGAAATCGATTAATCGAATTTAATTCGATTAATCGATTTTTGAATTTCGATTGATCGATTTGGAATCGATTAATCGAATGGGTATTTCCAGTGGCTTAAAAAAGGTATAGTTTGGGAAAATCGATTTTAAAATTGATTGATCGATTTTGAAATTTTGATTAATCGATATAGGGATCGATTAATCAAGTTTGACTGTGCTCGCCAGTACTATTTTTGTATTTTGACTATAACTTTCTACTCCGACCTCCGATTGATGCGATTCTTGAGGCGTTCGAAAGATAACAAAGAGATCTACATCTTTTGTGTTTTGACTAACTTATGAATCTAAATTTGTAAAGGTCAAAATTTAGTGGAAAGGTTACATTAATTTCTATGTTGGCGCGAACTTGCCCGTTCCGACTCGATTTTGAGAAAATACTTAAATAGTCTAAGTGATTAGTGATTAGAATTGATCCTTGATACATCATCATATATTTGTGATATAGATTGAGGGCGGAAATCTATTGATAAGGCTTAGCTTGGCTTCGCGCAACTTCGAGGTTAAGGTGGGGAAAATTCGATATACACTTGCATTTTTATTTGATTCCATAGACTCTTATGATGTTTTTGATTTGGCTCAAACTATGTTTAGAACTTTGGATATTTTGAAACAATGATTGCTTTAGAAATCTTTGAAATAATTGAAAGCCATGAACCTTGGTATTTGAATTTCAAATTCGACCTCTGTATTTGAATCTAACCTTTGTAATTGAAATTAGTGTAAACCTTTGCGGATATGAATGGGGAATATGACTTCGAATATGAATTTAGTATTAGACTTCGAATCCGAACATATACTTCGAATCCGAACATTGAATCTGAAAGTCATGTAAGCAAATCGAACTCAGAAGTTAAATTTGAACCGAATAATAAGTCTTGTTATTGAGTGGACCGCTATGGGCGGATTATAAGTATATTGTGGACCGCTATAGGCGGATTATAAGTACACTGTGGACCGCTATGGGCGGATTATGTACATTTGTGGACCGCTAGGGCGGATTGTTCGTGGGATCGTGGACCGCTAGGGCGGATTATAAGTAAGTAAATCAAATCAGTAAGTCACGTGAATGAATTGAACTCCACAAATCAGATGTATAAGTCATTTAAGCAAATCAAACTTCGTAAATCGAATCTGTAAGACAGGTCATTGAACATAAGAACCGTAATTTGACCGGTACGACGGGTTATTCGTAATTTGAACCGGTACGGTGGGATATCCGTAATTTGAACTGGTACGACGGGATATCCATAATTTGAACCGGTACGGCGGGATATCCGTAATTTGAACTGGTACGGCAGTTTATTTGTAATTCGTTATTTGTATCGTGCTTTGAAATTCGAACATTGAATCCGAAACTTTGAATAAGCTATGTAAGAATAAGTAAGGCCGACACGGCGGAATATCCGTGATTTGAACCGGCAAGGCGGGATATCCGTGAATCGACTTTGTAAGTGATGTAAGAATGTGTAAGACATGTAAGTGAAGCTATGTAAGAATGTGTAAGACACGTAAGTGAATGTAAGCGAACTCAGTAAATCAAGATAAGACATGTAAGTGACTTGAAAATAGTTTCAATTTTGATAAGAAAATGTCTTTGAAATGAGTTTGTTTTTGAAATCAGTTTGCCTTTGAAATCAGTTTATTTTTTAAATCAGTTTGCATTTAGCTTGCCTTTGAAATCAGTTGCTTTTTAAATCAGTTTACCTTTGAAATCAGCTTCGGTTTTGATAAGAAAATACATTCGAAATCAGTTTTGCTTTTGATAAGAAAATGCTTTTGGAATGTAGATCCCATTATGAGTTTGAAAATTGTCATTAGTTTTTAATATGAAAATGTTTTTATCTTTGTCTTTGAATCTATGCATGACTGATGAGATGTACATTGGTATCGATTTTCTCTACTGAGCTTAGATGTAGCTCACCCCGACTATACATCACAGGTATAACGCTATCAGGACACCAGACTTGCAAATTGAGGAATTGAGGAGTGCTGAGATTTTTGGGATCGTAGATCGAGTGCCTTGTGGAGTTTGGTGAGTGTGGCTTGGTACAATGTGTTATTATATACTAGTTGTACACCACTGTTTGGTGATGTTGGTACATCATCGGTGGTCATTTTTAGTTATTGTAATATTTAATATTAGAATTTGAGATTTTATTTATGCTATGTTTTGTACCAAGTATTCTGTATCAAGTTGTGATCTACGATCTGACGGTCCGATTTTTCTGTTGGATTTAGTTTAAAAAAGAAAAAAATATATATTGTTGGTTTTTGTGGAAACGGGAAAATCGGGCTGTCATAGCTGCAGCCTGGTTCTAAAGTAATTTTCAGCGATTATATAAGGGCTGCAGCAGAAAATATAAATGGCTGGCAAGGGCATTTTTGAGAGTTGCAAGAACACATCAGCTGAACACAAAACTATGTACATGGGACAACAGTCCACATGCAATTTTCCTTGGCCGAAATAAAGACACCTCATCTGTGCATAACGGAACTGAGTCATCTGCTCTTTGATTGGCTGCAACTCAAGGCACATGGATCACTGTATACCTATAAATACCCATCTATTTTGCTGTTTTTCTTCAGCAAGGAAAGTAGGAACAAAGGAATAGCATGAGTTCTCCTTAGCTCATTTAAGTTTAGTTTTAGGTTTTATTTTTCCCTTTTCTCTTCCCCCTTCTCTGTCTAATTGAACTTGTTGGATTAGATCTAGGTAGCAGCTTAGATCTGTTTTGTAATTGTAATTTCAGCATGAAAAAATATGGATCGATGCACAGACTACAAATCTGAGAATAATGTTATTGTAAGTTGTTTTTGATTAAAGCAATAAATTATTGATTTTAAAGCTTAATTAAATCTAAAGATCTTGTGGTCCCATTAGATTCTCGATCGGATTTTTGCACTTGGCACAAGCCCAGACCCTTTTCCGGTAGATCTCTTGATGACCATTTAATTTTCCTGGGTTTGATATGCCTGTGGGTGCCTGTGCCTATGACCTTACATCCATAGCATTTGTAGTGATTATCTTGTTATGATCGAAGCCATCGGGATGGAGGAAATCTATTGGATGATTTGTGGCCATTTTAGTGGACATATCATAGCCTTAAGATCAATCCAAACCACCGGTCTAAATCAGATTCTTATACCTTGCATTTGTGCTTGTAGCCAAATGAAGGATTGCTGCAAATCCCCAGCTCTTGCTCTGTTTTGCAATGAAAAATCAGGCCCTAGCTGTCTATTTCTTCCCATTTTATATTTTATTTTACCATCTATCTTCCTCCATCTTTTAGATTTAGATTTACATATCTGTTTTGTAGATTAATTAGATCTAGTGACACCTGAAAAACTCTTTTTTTTCTTAGGATTACTAGATCTGTAGCCAGATCTGGAGGTCTACTATATACCTTCTAGGTTTAGATTACTACTCCCTGTGGGACAAATTCTTACTTATTAAAACTTGCTACAAAGGACCTTGTATCTTGCAAGTCTAGGATATTTTAGTTGTGCTGAATCCATCCTTTGTTTTACTTTAATTTTATTTTCTTTCTTTTACTTCATAATAATCAGCACCTAGAAATTCCCCATCACCCCGACACTCGGGTGCCAGCACTTCACTACCGAGGTGTCAGCGCCTTGCTATCGAGGTGCTAGCTCTTCTCTACCAGGGTGTCGGTGCTTCGATACCGAGGTGATAGCGCTTCTTTACTGGGCGCCCACAGTTTTTGAGTAAAATATACCTGAAAAAGTAAGTTTGCACTTTCTTGAAAAAAAGAAGAGACTTTTAGAAAGTCAAGAATGACGGATGAAAGGATATATAATTTTTAAAATATTCTAAAAGTTTAACCCTAATTAATAAAGAGGTTCCCATGCCACCTATCACTTCACAAAAAAAGTACTATGTGTCGCGCCCATATGAATAGGCGTAGAGATATCTCTATGCCCGAGTACATATCTTCGACCCTCTCTCTCTCTCTCTCTCTATATATATATATATAAAGTAATATATGTAAAAATAATATATATATATATATATATATATATATATATATATATATATAAATATTATATACTCTTAATTAAGCCGAGTCGAGCTGAGCCAAGCTTTATTAGCTCAACTCTACTTCCACAGTTCAATCGAGCTATAAATAAAAAGCTCTACTCTCGAGCTGAGCTTAAGAGAGCAAAAACTCATATTTTCAGGTTGTCCTGAGCCGAGCTCTTGAGCTGGCTCGGCTCTGTTGCAGCCCTACTTGTAGGGGAGCTTGAGCTTTGTACCCAATTACACTTTACCACTTACCAGCATTTAAATTAGGAGCTTTTTTTTTCCATATAGCAAGTGATCGTAGAAAAAACAAAAATTCCTCAACTTTCTGATCATTATCGTGTTGAGGATATGATGGAGCATTGTGAACATGTCATCATATGATAGGTGTTACAAGTGGTCATCAATATTCAAGTTTACTGTCCATTTTCATTCTGCATGGATCTCGCTTCCATCAGAACGCTTTAAAGGCAATGCGGATGCCGCTTGGAAAGAGTCAACATTGGACGCATGAATTGGTGTGATTATAAGGGATGCGAAAGCTCAACCGATTGGAGCTACGATTAAGAAGGTTCAGGGGATTCGTAGTGCGGAGCAAGCAAAAATGATAGCCGCTCTTGAAGGGGTTACTCTTGCAAAAGATCTTGGTATTCGCAACATTATTCTTGAAAGTGATGCTGTTAATGTCATTAACAAAATTGCAAACTTAGAGACCGATCTATCATATAGTAGCATGATTACCCACTCTATTAAGGATGTGTCATCTATGTTTGAAAATTTTCATTGTGCATTTATCCGTAGATCAGCAAATAAGGTCGCTGATATACTTTCTAAAGTCAGTTTGGGATATGACTCTTTTATTGTATGGGTGGAGGAAATTCTCCCACATATGTTTGATGTTGTTATTTCTGAATGCTAATGAATGAATTTACTTTTGTTATAAAAAAAAATAAAAATTATCTTAATAGTGTATGGACGATGATTGTTAAAATTGAGCCATTCACAATATTTCATTGCTTGCCACTGACACTTTTAAGATATAACATGTAGTTGGTGGCCCCCACCGTCACCTGCAAATTGGGGGTGTGCCTACCGAAATAGGGAGTTGTCTGCTATATCTTTATATTAAACGTATGTGTACATTATTTTTAAAGCATGATCGATCCATCGATCTCCTAAGATATCCGGACTGATCAGTCTCATACGAGATTGCAATACATTGGTCTCCGAAGGAGCAACAACTGCTCAGTCACATACAACACAATGATCTTATGTTAGACTGGACTTAAAACAAAATGCATACGTGCCTTTAGTTAAAGGATATTTTTTAACGCCCTTCTCACAAAAAAAATAAAAATAAAATAAAAACAAAAAAAAGGATGTTTTTTAGCTATTAAAAGTCCATAAAATAAGCATGCCTGTTTTGTTAAAAAGAATTAATAAGGGTCCCACGACTCCCAACTATTTTAGGAAATAAGAGATAAGTGGGGTTTCAAATTTCAATTAAAATATGGAACCCTCCCAAGTAATTTTTTTCATAAAAATAATTAAACTTATTAGGACACGTGCGAAGTTGAAGGTAATAACCCTTTCCACGCGTGCAAATCCGGAACCCTTCGTTAAGCCATGAAGAACTTACACGTGTCAGGTATCTCGCTCGTTAAACCATGATACGCCCTATAAATATGTGATCTTGAAAAACAAACAGCGCGACTTGTGGAAACCCTAGGCGTAAACGAGAACAAAAGGGTTTTCTAGGGATTCGCGCTCAGTTTTATTGTAGATATTTTCGGTTCCAGATCGGGTACTTTTAATCTCCTCTCTTTCTCTTCTTTTTTCCATTTCTAGGGTTACTATGATCCTTACTTCTTATTATCTCCCCTGTAAGATTTTGATGTTTTTTTCTCGATTTCCTTCAGTTTGCAGCTTTTTTTCAGCTCTATATTATAGTAAATGCGATTCTGATGGAGAACATCAGTGAATGTAGGGTTTTTTCCTCTGCAAATAAATGAATTTTGCTTGTTTCATTCTATTTTATTACTATTTTTAAAAAAAATTAAATTTTTATAGATCAAATCACTAAGACGAGTATAGATTAGAGAACAGATCTAAATAGCTGTTTGTCATTATGTATTAGTAGAGTGCAGACTTCTCCTTTTGAGCACTCTTCATAACTGTATTCATTACACCTTTGCTTCTTAGATCTGAACCGTCCAAACGAGTAGCCGTATAGTGGACGCATATCCAGAAATCACCCTAATTGAACGATTTGACTATAAAAGGGCGTCTAAAATTCATGAGCAATTTTCCGTCTTTGATGTGTAAAATTGATCTCTATTGAACAATCTGAGTCGTCTGATAATCATTATAAATTTATTCTTCCCCATTCGAGTGTTGGCTTACTTCATGGACAGTTTAGATCTCATGATCACTGCATACATGGTTCAGATGATCCTAGCATCCGGGCACCGAGGTTAGTGCTTGGTCCTAGGCAGTCTAAATTATTCAATTACCAATGAGTAAAGAGTTGTTGCGTCCTCATGATCGTCGATCTGAACGGTCTTTGATGTAATTCCAATACTTAACCCTACTTGCAGCCCAAGATAGAAGAAGAAGAAGAAGATAAAGAGTGATTGATCATTGACGATCACATGAAGAGATCTTTATTTCACCCTTAATAAATTTGTAGGGAAATTAGATTTAGGTTACCAAGTAATTATTTGGGAAAGTTTTTAAAGGTAGGGCTGTTTATTTATTTAAATAGTAAAATTTAGGTTAGTATTTGTTTATTTTTGGAAAAACTTGTTAAAAACTTAAAAAGAAGAGTTTGATCTTCGTTTAGAAGGTAGAGTTAGATTTATTATTATTATTTTATTATTTTTTAATGACTTTGCAAAGCTTATTTTTAGGCTGTTAATTCTGTAAAACAATTCTAGTTAATCGAACATTTATTTTTGGGGAGCTTTTGAAGTTCATCTCAACTGCGCTTAGTGTTTGATTTCCCCACGGGGTTTGCTCGAAGAGAGATTTCTTAGGTATTTCTTGATATAACCACTTTAGGAGAACTATTTTTAGGCATCGTGTAGGTATTGCTAGTTTTTGGGTCAGACTAGTGTATCATGGCAATCTAAGTGAAAGGAAATCATGTGAAGGAGACACCTTCTAAAACTCATGCAGATTGGAGGATTGTTTCAATCTGATCCATGTGCCTTTTTGCGCATTGAATATTGATCAATAGCTATATCCCTAATCGCATCATATAAAATCTCCAGTGGTGCCAAATTGTACTGCCTCGTACATTTTGGCACTTTATCCACCCTGTACAATCTCGTATTTCTAGGGGTTTGTTCCATGAACAGTGCTGTTACTCTATATGTACTTGTACTTGTATGATGTATCCATTATATTAGTGTCATAAATAAACATGCTATCAGTCAATTCCGTTCCTTCGACTTTTTCTCTGCTCAATTTGCATATGTATGATCAATGCTAGGTTGAGTCTTGGACTCGTATTTTTGGGATACCTGCAGTAATTCAATGATGAACCCTTCAACTTGAGAACAGCATTTTCGGTCTACATCAGTGACTCTAGGTAGTTGATAATGAAATTACCTAGGGTTCAGTAGTTGAACCTAGGTGGTCGAGGTTCAGCTTCTGCAGTTTCACCTATCCCCTAGGTGGTTATCCACTCAATATAATAAACAGTAATATATGGATTTTAATAAAAATGTTATATATAGCATATAATTATATAATTTTGTATAAGTATATAACAACTGTATGATCAACGCTGGTTTGTTTCTTCAACTTGAATGGAAAACTGCGTTTTTGGTCTACATCTGTGAACCTAGGCTTGACATTGGAAGTACCTAGGGTTCAATAGTTAAACCTAAGCAGTTGAAGTTGAACTTTCGTGTTGTTTTAGCTATCCTGTAGGTGGTTTTAATTTTATATAATAACCTTAACGGCTTAACGTAAGGAATTTAATATAAATGTTATATATATATATATATATATATATATATGGAAAAGGGTTCGGTGAGTGTCCTCCAAGATCCTACATGGAGCTCCATGTGGCACTCATAACACCATTTTGATGCCACATGGAGCACAGGTGCGCTGCTTAGATCATCTTTGAAAAAAAAAATGAAAACTCATTTTTACCATGTATATCTTTAGCAATAAAATTTGGACCGTTAAAACTAGTCCAAGTTTGACTTGTTCTTTGAAACAATTTTTTTTTAAAATTAACCTAAACAATGCACTTGTACTCCACGTGACACACAAAATGTGTTTTGAATGCCACGTGGAGCTGCACGTGTATCTTGGAGGACGGTCACCGTTCTCCATTGGAGGACCTAACCGTCTCTCTCTCTCTCTCTCTATATATATATATATATATATATATATATATATTTATTTATTTATTTATTTATTTATAACTTCAAAATCCCGGAACTAACTTCTAATATGCAGTTCTTTGTATGTGCTGCTGCAGGTGAGCAGGATTCATATGTGCTTTGTGGTCAGTCATCAAAGGAGTAGATAGACTACAAACCGCACAGTCCAATTTCTTCAGCAATAATTGAATTTGATTCAAGAGAGGGATTATAGAGAGGCAAACCAACAGTTCTCTAAGGGGACACTGAAACTAGACTATCGGAGGGAGATTCTACTAAATACTTTAGGAATCTGTATTTCTCTACCCATAGAGAAGCCTGAAGATATGCCAGTATCTGAACATGAGGAGGTGATTGTTTCCTTAATAGTGCTACTCATCATATTCTAGGATTAAATGGATATCCTTTTTTTTCCTGGAATATTGATTGTTGAGTTTTTTATTGGCAGCTTGGCGTTAATCTTAGCCGGCACACTAGTGACTCTGTTGCAGGTGTTCCCATTAAGAAAAGGAGGTTCCCATTGGTTTCATCTCCATCACCTCCACCTCGAATACTTAATGCCCTGAAAGGGGAACCTGATCTACCAAATAAACAACAAATTCAATCTCCATCTAAGACACTTTCTTCGCCGAAAGGGGAGCCTGATGTACCAAATAAAGAGCAATCTATAAGAAAGCCAGAACCGTTCTCTTCCAATGCAGGTGGTCAGAGAGATGTTTCAGCAGTTTCTGTTATCACCAAGGCTTCTTTGTCAGAGGATAAGGGAGAATGTTTTGCTGATAAAAGTGCAAGCTCGGGAAAAAGAACAGAAAATCAAATAGGATTTAATCTTCAGGGGTCACTGTTACCAAGAACAACTGGTGCCGTGGATGAAATAAGCAGCGATCAGGTAGTTTCAGAAAATACTGAACTGCTATTAGCATCAAAGGAAACTTGTCAAAATGCTGAAGGGAGCAGTCCAGTGCAAGAAAATATTGATTCCTATTCACAAGCTCTTCGTGAGAATTGTTCCAGTAATCATCATGGCTTGGCAAAAGCTCCGGGTTCTGCTGAGGGACAAAATAATGTTCAGAAGAAAGGTACTAGTGGCGAACCAAAGGTTGGTTGCACTCGTCTGTGTGCAAACCGATCACTCTGGGATTTGAATACTATGATGGACACATGGGAAGGACCTTTGAATGATGCAGCTATAAACCATGGAACAAGTGGAACTGATGGCTCGTGTCCGAATGGCATGTGTGATAAAAAGCCTGAGATATGCTCTGTTGGGATGACTTCTAGGGAACCAGAACATACCGCTGTGCCTTTGGAGAAACACATCCTTGGAGCATCTGATCTGAGCTTGCCAGCAAAGCTGAGGTCAGCAGCTGGCAGTCTGAAGTCAGATGATGATAAAAGTGTAAAATCTAAGTCATTTGAGGTGGGTAGTCAAGAAGAGTCCAAGACAGTGAAACTTGCCAATCCAAAGTCTCTAGATTGTGGAGCTGTAAAGTTTGAACCTTTTGAGCGAAGCGGCCAAGAAGTCCTCAAAATAGAATGCAAATCTGTAAAATGGAAACCATTTGGGGGAAGTGCTCAGGAAGTCGTTAAAATAGAATGCAAAGCTGTAAAATCGGAACCATTTGGGGGAAGTGCTCAGGAAGTCGTTCAGAAGACTGTTGAAGGAACATCTTGTCGTTTGGAATTTTTCTCTACCCATGACACACCTATTTGTAGGGCAGTACCCCTGATACAGAGTGGAGGTGTTAGCAAGGCTTCAAATTTGGTTTCTGAATCTGTGGTTCCTGATGGCGTAGAATCGGTGGCAGTCACAGATATGTTATTAGAAGCTGTGGAAATTTCATGTATGGATAGTGCTAATCCAAAACCATCCAAATCCATTTCAATGGATGAGCTTCATGCAGATCCATATGATGACAATGAAGCAGTTGAAAGCGATGAGGAAGAGAAGATTAACTTATCTGCTGATTTGGGAGAAGATGCTTATGGTAGTGATTCTGATTCGGATGGTTGTCGCAATGCAGTGGGTGTTATGGACACACTGGTTGAACAACAGGAGGATGAGGATGATTACGAAGATGGTGAGGTGAGAGAAGAACTGTTAGTTCGCAGTGTGATTGATGGTATGTGTGATGAAGAAGTGGAACATTTAGATTATGGGGATTCAGATAATAAGGAAGGTGATGACTGCAATGGTCCTGTGGATGATCATGTTTTGATATCATCACATGCTGAGGCCAGAAATAGTAGATCAGGAAATTCTATTGAAACAAACAATCCTTATTGTATTGGAGAACATGATAGCAATGAGAAGAATTGTCAAGGTTTAAGTGCTATGCCATCTTTACAAGAACCGTCAGTGAGTATGCTTCCAAATGTTAGATCCGGAAAGCAACTTCTCGTCAAGGCCGTTGGGAGGGTACCACGAGATCACTCAAAGGGCACTGGGAAAGAGTTGGAATCTGATACAGCAGTTAGTGCGAGCCAGGAAATATTCTCAAAAGATAGTCAGAGTGATGCAGTGAACCAACGCGAGAATGCGAAAGGATCTAAACTAGGTGAAGAAAGCCACTTGATTTCCCCCCATACTGAAGCATACTTAAATGGTGATGAAGCTAATATAGATGTCAATGGTAGAGATAGCCAAAGCCGTATTATAAATTTGGTGCGAGCTCCTAATGGGTCGCCACCTGGAAGAACTAGATCTATTCCGGGAAGGCCGCCATTGTTACGAATTGATAGAGAAAGATTATCAGATTCATCAGTCAGGGGAGATAAATTGCATCCCCGAGTTAGTAGGTGATACTCCTTGTTCTCAACTAGTTGTTTTTGTCATTTGCTTTTTTTGCAAATGCGTATTTTGATTTTTTATTATCTTTCTACAGAGGTGAAAATGGCATGGACGATTTCCGCAAATTTGAGAAAGAGTGGAATCAGGATCAACCGCCTAAAAATTCTCGACCAGATTTTATGCATGGCAGAGGAAGGGCTGACAACCGGATGGATACTTCACGGGCTATTTGGGATTCTGATCGGGACTATGCTTCTGAACATCATAATGGTTCTCCTAGTTTTCGATTCCCTAGAGCTAAAAATGCAGCTGCCATTGCTGCAGCAAAGCTTGAAAGCAGTGGCTTTGTTGTGGCACCAGATGGCACAATTCTCGGTGCCAGTAGAGCTGGGAGGAAGCCTACAAATGATGAAATGCAAAATTTCCGTCATCCACTATCTCGAAGACGATCACCTGGAGGAAGAGAGGGGCCCATGCCATCACCTGGTGTGCAAATGGTCTGCAAACCTGTGAGAGATGTTAGCCCTGGTCTGGTAAGAAGGCACGAGGAGAAGTTTATGAGGGGTTTGCCAGATGAAATGATGGATCCTTTCTTTTCACACCCTCAACCTCAATATGAGCGAGTAGAGAACAATTCTTTCGGCCGGCGAGAGAGGATTAATAGAAAATATTCTCCTATCCAAAGGAGGAGGGATTCTCTTCATTTCTCACGCATTCAATCCAAATCTCCCCCAAGATCAAGAACTCGCTCTCCTCGTCCTTGGTCATCGCCTAGAAGATCTCCCGGTGGGTTTAATGGACGTTCTGGACAGATGCGTGGCAGATCACCCCCCATGTTTAGGGTTGAAAGGGTGAGATCGCCTCATCATCTGTGTTTTCAGGAAAATATGATGGGTAGAAGGCATGGCTCTCCTCCTTTTATACCACGAATACCTGAAGGCATGAGGGAGATAGATTCCCCAAGGGAGCGTAATCATCCGAGGCCTTTCATTCCCAATAGGAGCCCATCTGGCAGAATTCTGAGGAGAGATCCTAAAAGGTTTGATTTGATGAACGGTCGAGAAAGGACAGACGAGGATGGGTACTTTGGGCCTTTGCATTCTGGCCAATTTCGCGAGCTTTCTAGTGATAGAATTGTTGATGAGAGAAGGAAATTTAGTGGGAGACGCGGACCTTTTAGGCCTTATGACATTGGTGCACCCCATTTGCATGTGGAAGATGATTCTAGGCCGTACAGATTTTCTCCTGAAGCTGATGAAGAGTTTCCAGTGAGAAGTGGTTCAAGAGACTTTGATGGACGCATTAAAAACCGGCCTGGGCGAGGGAACACTCTTAGGAGACCGAGAAGCATGGAGAGGCAAGAAGATAATTACAGGTTTGGTGGCCAAGGATGGAGCGATACTGGTTTCAATGATGTTCGTTTGAGGAGGAGAAAGTTTTAACATACCTCATTTGTCGATGCTGGTTTCAATGGTTTCTGATTTAGAAGCAGAAGATTTTAAGACCTTTATTTTTTGCAGTTATGGGTACGGGAATCCTGTTCAATGCATCGGTAGAAAGTCATATAATTGAAGTCCATTCGGGGCTTAGGTAACAGTTCCTCTGCTAATTTGGATGCAAGTTAAGTTATATACACAATTACAAGCAAAGTGTTCGATGCTCAAAGTTATCTGAGATGCTTTCTAGCTTATCAAGTATATGTGAGCGGAATTTGATCGGCCAGAGAGTTGAATGCAACATGTGTTGAGTTTTTGATGCAGCTGTATGCGGCCAACACTTAGTTGCTCTGTACATAATGCAGGTTCTGGTGGTCATTTATCACTTATTTCTTCTGAGAAAATACATTGCTAGTTGATTTCACAGCCATTAATGTGGGTTTTCTGGAAATATTTTAGAGTAACATGTTTGTGTTCCTGCAAACTATGGTGGCAGAGTGAAATACCCTGAAGTTTTTGGATGAAGGAACGTTTTGGTCTCTAAAATATCTTCAGCTTAATAAGGTTTGGATGTTTTGATTGTTCGGAGAGAGTTCTCGTCTGGGAACCATTTTTCTGATTCCTAATTCACTCGCGAGGACCTACCAGTGGAGCCATTTTTAATATATTATTTATATTAAATTTTATAATCATCATATTGTGCCATTCCCTGCTTAGAACCACCTTTCCAACTAACTACCCAGCCATCTCAGTCTACTTTTATCCAGTCGATTCATTTTGAAACTTGAATTTCCCGAAACCTGGGAGTATATATTTTAGGATCTCTAATATCTGAACTTCGTGCAGTGATAAATCAGGGAATGGAGAGATGGTGGTAGCCTTATTCATGTCTCTCTGCGTTTGGTAATTGTTTTATCTCTATACCCCTTGCAGAGTTGCAGTTCACTTGAATTTGCTTATGTCAGCTTGATTTATTTGCCGATTGGTTCGAGCAACAGTTCTATTGGGATCTTCTATTACAGGTTCTGAATTTAGTAAGTGTCCATATGGTTTCTGTTGAAGTCATGTACATCTAATGATCTATTGATTTATACAATAATGCTCAACTGAGTGAAGGCAAAGAAAAATCAGAGAGCATTCAGGTTCCTTGATCTAAAATCACACAAGTGTTAGGTATGGAAGTCCAAGAATGTCTTTTCACAGCTATATCATTGTGTTCCATACTTTATGAAGGCCAGTGGGACCTCTGTTTCTGAAGACTTTGCTGAGTAGCCGAGGTTTAATGTGGGAAATGACAGAAAGATTATTCATTTTCAGTCCAATATGATATGGATATAAACCTTCTCCTTGAACTCCATCCATACCTTTTTGGGTTTGTTGGGGATCATGATGGTCCGTCTTGTACATACTGACCATCAGATGCTGTGGTGCTAGGGCGAAGAGTATTGAGTTAGTTTATTTATCCTGGGGGATTGTTGGGAATATCGATATGTGCAAAAAGCTGTGTCAAGGGTTTGCTGCTTCCTACATGTTCTGCATATGACCTCTTTTTGATACATTTCTTCTTCTTACTTGATGATATGCCTTATTACGGCGCTGGAGGTAATATATCTAGGAATTGTTACCTCTATTTTTACTTTCTATAGCTTGATGTAGTAAGTGATGTGGAGTGAACTACGGCACATCGAGAGCTGCAGAGCTGTTTTTTTATGTCTGAAGGCTTAACTTTTCAACCAGACAATTATTTGGGGTGCAGGTTGTGTACTTTGTGGTGAATGTAAGCAGCAATTCTCTCTGTTCTTGTTGTCTCTAGCAAGATGCCCTTGGGCCTCAATGTATGTTATTGGAGAACTTAAGTTGTATGTGCTTTAAAGTTTGGGGGAGGTGTATGTTGCTGGAAAAATCTTATATTCTCGCTGGTCGAATTATTGTCAGCTTTACGATGACAAGGAGAACGGATCAAGGCGGTTTTGTAAGCCCCTTGGATTAGGATGCAACTGCTTGAGGGGCGTCTATATTGGGAATCTGATCCCAACTGTTCTACGTAGGATTTCTCCTCATTTGAGGTAAGGTGGGAGGCAAAGATTGTGCAATCCATAGGTTCATTTGTGGTTGCTCTAGTTCGTAAGGTTCTGCACGACGACACTTGGGTAGCAGATTTGATGGACTGAGTTCTTTTGCTAAAGTGAATCAACTGAGGTATTTTTTCCATGTCCCTCCCAGAGGCCTTAAATGTTTCTTGCGACCTTATAGTCTGTTGGCTACTATAGATTGCATGATCTGCAACCAAATTCCACGAAATTTGTAGTTCATTTAGGGTCTCAGCTCCTTTTCTGGAACAAGATACTGCATCTGGACAAAGAGGTTCAGTAAGTGGATGGAGAGGTCCAAGCTGGCAAGCGCTAGTTTGGTAGATGGAAGGTGTGACATCTGAACTAGCTAAATGTCTGTGGGTGAGTGACCTAGCTATGTTATTGGGATTGGAGATGGGAGTGTGATGGGCATTTTGCCCTGAGAAGTGAAACTGAGGGGTTGTGCGATAGTTTGAGCTTCTTGGTGGGTCCAAGCTTTGGAAGCGGTTGAGGACTTCTTCCTTCCCCTGCCCCCGGATTTTTGGAACTTGGGACCCAGCTTTGGAAATTGCCTTACCTGGTAAGTGCACTTGGGCTTCTTGAGAGAGCTTTGAGTCTTCCTCCAGGACTCCATTGCCAAGTGCGATTTAAAACCTCATTAATCCACTTTACTCTCTTTCCTGAGAAGCAAGGGAAACGCTAGGTTACATTCTTATGGGGGATGCCTCTTGGTGAAAATAATGGTGTAAATTTATGTCGAGACAAAATGACATCAACATTGGGTGGGTTTCCAAGACTAAGCTTTTGAGACATAGTGACCAAGTTCAAGGTACAGGAATAGAATGGCTTCAGAAATATTCTGAAAAATGGCTAATTTTGGCAAATATGGAATCAATGGGAAAAAAATATGAAAATTAAAAAAAAAATCGTAAAAAGTATATTATAATTTAGAATACTTTTATTTCCACCGACATATTCTTTTCATCCACCCACTATTACTAGTGTCTCACCTTATTTCCACTCACATATTCTTTCCATCTACCCACTTATGAGGGTGGATGGAAGGCATATGTGGGTGGAAATAAAACTACTCTATAATTTATATATATTAATAAACTTATGGGTTTTCAATCCTTGATGCCATGTGGTCACAGATTCACAGCGCTGTTGTTGCAATGAGGTAAGCGGCCTTGTACAATTTGAATAACATCAAGTGATTCAACTCTGTCGGACAGAACTTATGAATAGTCTAAAATTTTCAAATGTAAATCATATAAATAAAGAGTAAAAATATGATTAGGTATTCAAGTGAAGTGACCATTATACCTCTATCATAAAATTCCTTGAATTAATCAAAATTTAGGCAAAATTCTCCGAATAGGTGGTCTGTGGAACGTTTTGCCAAATATTTGATTGATTCTTCGTTCTCCCAATTTTTCTCAGAATTTTGTGAATTTAATGAATTTTTAAAATATTTTTTTTAATCAGTGTGATACAGGTACATGATTTAATCATGCGTAGTATTAGTATTTTTTTTTTTTGATTGTAAATTGCGGTAATGCATGCGGATCATGTAAGGCACTTATTTTATTATCTAAAGGCATCATTTTTAACTTTAAATAGGTTAACATATATTTTTATATATTTTAATAATTAATTATTATTCTTATAATCCCAGAATTTTTTTCTGATCTTTTCAGAAGTTATCTGGCGCCCCATTAAGTGATTGTTGAATCCAAACTGGTTATCATTGACCATGGCCTTGCTTTTGTATTCTTATTGCATTATATGTAAGGGGAAGGTGAAGTTCTTTTATTATTATTGTCCTCTAGGTGGAGTATTCTCACCGTACTAAAACATGCACATGAAGTTTTACGTGACTGTTCAAATACTGTTTTGGTGGCACATGGAACTTTAGCAGCCTATATAGATCAATTTTTACAAAAAATGAATGGAAAATTCTAAATGGTGGATAGATTTGAGCAGACAAAGTGCAAACGGCTTACGTGTTGCGACGTGACTGGCTACACCGACTTATATTAATTGAACTCTACCGCACTTGCAGCCAATTTCATCGAGCCACACTAGCCGCCTGCACTTTGTCTGCATAAAATCTATTCACCATATAGTACTATTCAAAAATGAATTTAAAATTGAGTTTTAAAATTAAAAGTCAAAATTTGAATGTGATTCAAGAATCTAGATTTTACGACCCAAAAAATACATGATGGAGATGTTTTATATTTTTCTTTTGAGAAATGATCTAAATAATGCAACCTTCCTCCACTTGACATCCAAAATATACTTTGACGGCTGCGTGGACCTTTATGTGGATGTTGGAGTACGGTGAGAGTACTCCGCTCGGAATATCTTCCGGCCTCTTATATATATTATTTATATGTAAATATACTTATTTATTTGAAGGTAAACTTTTGAATCTCCTCTTTTGTTTAAAAGCTTGTATTTTTATTGATTTGACACTTCTGGATTGACGTTTCTTCTTTTAATTGAAGAGAGAGAGAGAGAGAGAGAGAGAGAGGGGGAGATCCGTTTAGAAGAGGGCAGTTAGCCTCTTGGAAAGGATTCAGGTTTTATGGTTTAAGCCCTACAGGCTACAGTTATAATCGTCTATGTTTATTGGTGCCCTAGTTGGATCTTTTATTGAACGGTTGGTATTTGGTGGACATGTGAAGAAGCAGCAGCACAAGCTTACCAAATCTGTTCATCAATGTTGTGCTTGTGACAAACTTTGCTATCATCTAGATGGGGGCGTCATCGAACTGTTTCTACCGTCTGATTGAGAGCCTATAAAAACCTTCAAGTGGCTGCTTATACCAGTCACATAGACGGTTTAGATTACTAAATAAAAGTGCTCTGATGGAATGTCTGTATCATTTGATAGTCATGATGTTTGGACGGTAAAAATCCTGATGGGCTGCCACTTGGCAACTTGGATTTTTCAGAGACGTGGCATTTACAATTTTAGTGGCCGGTGCATAATAGTTGGTGGACCGTCCACTTAACACCAGCCATTCATGAAAACCATGTTCCTCCCAAGTTGCAATCATACGGTAGCTGTTGGTCAGGATCTCTTTATGACCTCAAGTAGAAAATGTTGACTAACACAGACCATTCAATCTAATCTTCTGGTTACCACTTTTATGAGCTATTGTTCAAAATCACACATTGAATGTTACCAACTATTCAATCAATGATCCTTTTTGTGGATGTGTTGAAAGTTGAAATCGGGATGAAACCGATACATATCAGTTTTGGAGCAGACCAGGTCGATAAATGGAATATCTCAACCCATATATTTTGGTATGTGTCAGCTGATGTTTATCAATATGGAAACCTATTGTCCAAGGTATTAAATAAAGACCAATACTGATACGTATCAACACCGATACGTATAAGATATCATAAACGGTATTCGTGTCAGTCGATACCTCCCAATTTGAAAAAAAAAAAAACTATGTATCAATCCAACTTGGTACCGGCTGATACGTATCGGTCCTCCATGGACTGATACACGATACCAGTACCCGAGTGACACCTTGCTATCGTCTGATGTGTATGAGTTTTAGAGCTGGCCAATACGGAAGACTAAGATTTTGACCAATGGTTGAAACCTTCTTTTTTCTTTTATGGGAATGTAAGTGATAAATTCCATGGTTAAGAATTACGATCTTCCCATTGAACGGTCCGGATTAACTGGTAAATGTGGTAAATGGAAGTAAAAGCTCAAGGAGACTGATTCTTTTCTTGATGAGGGCACATGCATCTTTGGTTTTTTATTTTTGTCGCCAGGCAATCCGCACGCTATCATTAATTCTGTCACAATATCCGTCGTTTCCATAACCAATAGGGCACGTGTTCATCAAATATGTTCACATAGCATATCTTCTTTGAGGTGTTTTACACGTTTGCACTGCACGCATCTCATGTAAGATTCATTTACATTTGCAAAAGGATACATTGTACTTGTAAAAATATATAATTTTGGTGTAAAACAGTTATTTATTTTACTGTAACATATGGGAATAAATTTACTTTATGAGTTATCTCACTTTACGGTAAAGTAAAACAGGTGCAGTGAACGAGCCAGCAACGTGTAAAGTTTACTTTATGAGCCATTTCACTTTAATTTCCATCTTCATGTTGAATTTACTCAACCCTTGCCTTTCCTTCTTGCATTTTTTAAATTTTCCAAAGCCAAACCTTGTAGAGTTAGATGCTCATTCTATTTTTTCCCTTGCTCACTTGGCCCATATTGGACTTGAATCAAGACCTCATCTGTAAAGTAAATCATTGCACCTACTATGCAACCAATTAGAAGAAAATTAGTAGATTTTTTTTTGGTAGCAATCATTTTTCCCGAACGCAACATGCAACTTTTCATAGTATTGCGCTCTCCAAGTGTGGTTGTTCTCCCTTATTCCAGCTTATTATTGCAAGTCTTTGCTTTGTGAAATTACTCTAATGAGAAGAAAAAAGAAGGCGTCAAAAGACCCTCATGGCATATCTTTGACACTAAACTCTAAAGTCCTTTTTCAAACATGTTCCTATTTCGATTTGAGTCCAACAACAGATAGACACATTCCATTACTCTAATCAGGCGGCGTTTGTAGTGACTAAGGGGGTTGAAAACCAAGAAGTGAGTTAATCTTCTTATATATAGCTAGAGTCAATATACTGGCCCCTCTAGGAAGGAAAAAATAATAATTTCATGTTCTTTTCTGGAGTAAAATTTTTTTTGTAATATCTACTGTGCTTTTAGCCGACCCTTTACAACGAATTGAACGATTAAAAATATTACTTGTAGTAATATACCATTACAAATAATCTTTAATTACTGGTAACTGAATGTGCCCATTCGACATGTTCGAATGTTGGTAATGTAGAGACGCCTTTAAGCCCAATTACGTTGCATAAGTGTAATCAATCTTACAAGTTGCTCCGAGGGCATACAAGGTCATGGGCTTGTACTTCATTTCGTATAAGCATAATGTTAAAAATGGCTGAACGCGTTTTTAAAAAAATAATCAAACATACAGTCAAAGTCAAAAGACAAGTGGAAGGCCTCTATGCGTAAGAGGAGGGCCTTAGGTTCTATCAAACGCGCCCTATAGGGCTGTGGTTACCTTAGGTGAGTTCGTATTAGATGTTTTGGCCTGGAACATAAAAGTGTCCAAGACTCCATGTGGTAGACTTCTGTGTGGACGGGAACAAGGACTTATGGTGGGACTGAATTATCTAAAACAATGCACTTTCTACATTTAGGGCTTGTTTGGCACAGCTTATGAAAAGTAAAGAAAAAAATATTTTTTTATAGGCAGATATGAAAAAAACTCATAGGTGCGATGAAATCCTTGTTAGACACCCAGAGACCCGACAAATTGGAGCTTTTAAAAAAATGGATCTCTTTAATAAAAAGTCTGTCAAATCATGAATTACGATTCCATTAGCCTTCCTCTCTGTTTCAAAAATTTATTACATAAACACAGTCATGATCCATCGTGACTGCTCTTTAAACACAATCTGTGGGATCATGAATCACGATTCCCGGTCCTTCCTCTCTGTTTGGTTCCTTTGAATGCGGCCCTTAGTCACGATCAATCGTGACTGACTTTTTATGTGTTCCTCTGCGACTGTTGCATTTTCCAACAAATATCCAATGTTTTCATTAACGTACTATAGTCTAAGCCATTCATTTTTGGGGTCTAATATGCTACCCGCAATTTAAGGTTATATGCATATCGGGGCGTGTGGTTGGAGTATATATGTCGAACATATCGTTCGACCAAAACTTGCAGGTTCATAGAGCCGCCAATGACTACAACACAAGATAAGCAAAACAACATAAAAGAAAATATACTACAACATATATAGCAAAAGAAGGAGGCGGCAGAGCATCATCCTCATCGCAGACCACTTTATCCTTCGGCAATCTGTAATCAACAATAACAGATTGCATCCTTATTTTCTTTTGTTGTGACCCTCGCCAATTCGTCTCCTGTTCCATCTGGCGTTGTTCATGAAAAATGACTTGGGAGTCATTTTTCATTTCAATTATAGCATAGTTCCCATTATGGACATTGGTGATGGTATTGGTATGTAATATTGTCAAATTGCAAGCCAAAATCAAAAAAATGTACTTCAAAATCCAATAGCCGAGTAGAGTTCACAACATATGAGTTGATAATTTGATTACTGGAAGAAGGTTAATATAAAATATTGTGTAAAAAACTTAAAATATATGATAATCCGTAGTGTAGAATCTAAACAATGTATCCAGATGGAAATTTATGCAAAACGCATGAAATCAAACATAAAGCACTTCCTCAAATTAAAACATAAATATAAAGCATATAGCACTTCCTGAAATTGTATCCAAAGATAAATGTTTCGAATGTGCATTCCATAGAATCAATTCATATTACTTCAAATCTTTTAGTCAATTCACTAAGAAGAACAATAGTCCCAAAGAACCAAACATACACTTAATTATATCTAGTCTATCTATCAGCTCATTGTACAGGCAGACCTGTTCTTTATGAATATAAGTAGTCCACAAAAATATAGCTATTATATAGGCAGTTACGCTCATTAATATGCCATGCATCAAGGATCAAAATTTCCGCCAAAATGACCAAAATTATCGGTTTCGGTCCCCACCAAAACCGAAATTTTTGATCAAAATTTCAGTCATTTTTGTATGGGGATCAAATTTTTGGCCGAAATTTCGGTTTCGGTCCCCTCTGAAACCGAAATGATAACTGAAATTTTGATCCTTGCCATGCATCAAACCTGCTTTTCATGAATATAGTAGCTACATTACAGTCATAATTCCAATCTAAAGATTACAGGCAGACATGCTCCTTAAACAAGCAGACCCAATATAGTCCAAATTAAAATCGTCTATGACATAATCATTCAATTTAGAAAAATTCATAAACTGGATACTTGAAACGCTCAGTCCAAGAATTGATTGGCAATATTAATTAGCTCGAGGCATTGCCAATAAAATATTTTCAACAATTTTTTTGACTAAAAAATTTAGGGTACCGTTATACTCATCTCAAAAGGCTGCTTTTTCACCTCACCTCCTCCACCTGGCATGCATTGACCGCCTTTGAATTAGATGGTGGTCATTTTGTTAGAACCTGTTTGTCACACTCTACTCCAAAATTCATGTAGATCTCCCTTAGGATATGTGTACGCCAAAATGGTCTACCTTGATTAATCAAGGTTATCAATCACATTCTCTTAGACCTGCTTTTTGAATCTTATAAAGTTCTTTTTTGAAATGATTATATATATATATATATATATTTGAGAAAATTTCCTTGGTGATATTATTGATTGGTTTGATGCTTCTTTTGGGCTACCTATCATGAACTGAGTTTGTACTTTTGGTGTTAGTCTTTGGCTATTGATGTGCTTGTTCTACTCATTGTTCATGAATTTCAGCTTTGTTCTAAATTTGTTACATGAAATCTTGATCTCTCATCCCCTAGTTTTGTTCAGTTCATCTTTTAATATATACTAAGAGTGGCTGTCAAACTCTATAGTATCTCATGTGGTTATGTGAAGCTCTCCTCACTACGGTAGTGAACTACGTGCCTCGGAGCCATTATCAATACCATTTTTTTTCAACAATTTAAAGATAATAGATAATTTTAATAACCCAGAGCATAAAGTTTATGAATCAAGATCTCATCAAACTTGATCGAATTGACGGGTCAAATTTCAAAAGATGGCAGCAAAATGTGTAATTTATCTTGCGACAATTCAAGATTACTTACGTCCTCACTACACCATGTCCACCGATTTCTGTAGTGAGAATAACAGAAAGTATGACTAGTGGAGGATTGAATGCTCGACTCAAATAGCTGGAAGATGATCTAGATTGTCGGGACCACATCCTCAATGCATTAAGAGATATGTTGTTCAACACTTTCTGTATATACACTACGTCCAAAGATTTATGGAATTCTTTAGAAAAGAAGTACTTAACTGAAGATGCCGGTACAAAGGCCTTTCTAGTCTCTAAATGTTTTCACTCCAAGATTGTTGAGGAAAAACATATTCTGAAATAAGTTCAAGAATTACAGTTTATCGTCACTGAGATGGAAGAAGAGAACATGAAACTTTCTGAAAGTTTCTAATTGGGTGTCATTCTTGCAAAGCTTCCATCTAGTTGGAAAGATTATCGAAAATCTATGACTCATAATAAAAATCTTCATACTCTAAATGAGATTTTTAAGGGTCTTAAGATTGAAAAAGAGAATAAAATTAAAGAAAAGAAGGTTGTTGTTTCCGAGCCTGCTAGGGCTTACTTTGTTAAATCGGTATCTGAAGAGAAGAAAAAGGATAAGAGATTTTCTATTAATTTTTTTCTTTTAAGAAGAATTTTCAGAAGAACGGTCAGTCTAAGATGAATGAGAAGAAAGAAGATTGTTATGTCTGTGGAAAAAAGGGGTCACTTTGCAAGAGAGTACAAATTTCGTAAAAACTCGAAATCAGAATCTAATATGGTTAAAGGTATAGTTGTTGCAGTGATATCAGACGTCAGTATGGTTGAATCCAAAGGCCATTGGTGGTCGACTCTGGTGCTACTCGACATGTCTGCCTTCAAGACTTACAAGCCTTAAGGAGAAGGGCAACAACTATATATGGGGAATTCGTCTACCACTGAAATTGCTGGGATTGAAACAATGGAGTTAAAATTATCTTCGGAAAAGATTCTCTTATTGAAGGATATGCTCCATGCTCCATGCTCCACAGATTAGGAAATAATATTTTATATTCAGGCTTACCTTTGAATTTATGGGGTGACGCTATTTATACTGCATGTCATATTTTAAATAGAATAACTTATTACAAGAAAAATATGATTTCGTATGAGTTATAGAAGAATAGAAAACCTAACTTAAAATATTTAAGAGTGTGAGGTTGCCTAGCCTATGTTAGGAAACTAGATGACAAAATTAAAAAGTTAGGATATAAAACTTATAAGTGTGCATTTATTGGATATGCTCACAACAGTAAAGCATATCACTTCTAAAACATAAAAGATAATTTTATATTAGAGTTTATAGAAGCACATTTTTATGAAAACCTATAATGTTTCAGATTTTAGAAATTCTAACCAATTGAAAATAGAAGATGAAACTCATTTTGATCAAATCAAAGAAAAAAGATCAGTTGAAAATAATATAGAACAAAGACGTAGTAAAAGACTTAAAAAGGATCCACTTTATAATTTTGGATTAGATTTTTATACCTATATTTTAGAAGCATATCCTAAAACTTATAAAGAAGCTATAACATCTTTAGATAGTATATTTTGGAAGGAGGCAATGGATGATGAAATAGAATCTATTAAAATTAATCATACATGAGAGTTAGTAAATTCGCCACCAGGTTCTAAGACTATAGGAAGTAAGTGGGTACTTAAGAAGAAACTTAAACTAAATGGAAATTTAGATAAATTTAAAGTTAGATTAGTAGCCAAAGAGTTTAGACAAAAGGAAGGAGTAGACTATTTTGACGTTTTCTTTCCTGTTGCACGGATGACATTTAGTAAACTACTAATAGCTTTAACATCTATATATAATTTATATATACATCAAATGACTGTAAAAATCACTTTCTTAAATATAGATTTAGAAGAAAAAATATATATGAATTAACCTGAAGGATACATAGAATCAGAAAAGACACACATGATATGTAAACTAGTGAAATCACTATATGATTTAAATAAGTACCAAAATAATGGCATGACAAATTTCATAAGAAAATAAAAGATTTTGACTTTAAACCAAATGAAACCAATAGATATATATATATATAGTAAATTTATAGAAAATAGAAGAGTTATCATATCATTATATGTAGATTATGTTGATCTTTGATACACATCTTGATTTAATAATAGAAACTAAAAAAGATTTAAAATCAAATTTTGATATGAAAGATATGGGAGAAGCGAATGTTATTCTTGGAGTTAAAATAATAAGAGAAGATAAAAGTATCTCTTTATCTCAAGAACATTACATCGAAATTTTTAAAAGAAAATTTAATATATTTGATTGTTTACCTTCTCCTATCCCAAGTGGTCCAAATAAGAAATTAATAAGATATTCTGGTAGAGCAGAATCTCAATTAGAATATTCTAGAATCATTGAAAGTCTTATTATCTAATGAACTGTACTAGACCCGATATAGCATTTATAGTGGGGGTATTGAGTAGATTTACTAGCAACCCAGGTTTAGAACATTGGGAAGCTATTCGTCGGGTATTGAGATACTTGAAAAAAACTATGAATTATAGTTTATAATATATTGGCAAACCTGAACTTTTGGAAGGGTTTATTGATACTATTTAGATTTCTGACTCCTCTTATTCAAAATTCACAAGCAGGTGAATTTTTACTTTGACAGGAGTAGTAATATTGTGAGGGTCTAGAAAACAAGCATGTCTTTCTGACTCAAATATGGAATCAGAATATATAGCTTTGTCTACGGGAGAAAAAGAGGCAGAGTGGCTTCGAAACTTTATAAGATAAATTCCTTTGATTAAACATACATATACAATTAATATTTATTCTGATAATAAAGTTGTTTTGCATATTTCAGGTAACAAGAAATATAAAAGGAAATCAAGGCATATAACATCATTCGACAGATGTCGAGTGATGGGGGTGAGCGTGTTGGACTACATACCAACTTCTGAGATGCTTGCAGATTTGCTTATAAAATCACTACCCAGAGATACAATGTTGAGAATAAGAAGATTTGGATTTGAAAACTTGCTTTCCATTAAGGCATGCAGCCTAATTTAAAGAGACGGGTACAAGCACAAGCACTTTACAAAAGTGGAGAACGTGGACACAATGTGGAGAACATGGATAGTTATAACTCACTATATGGGAATATGGGATAGAGCAGTTCTAACTAATTCAAAATAACTATATGGGATAGATACCATGTTAAACTAATATAGTGAGAATGTGTATATGCTATTATCCCCCCTCAAGATGAATGGTAGAATTCACCATCATCTTGCTTTGCAGATAGATGAAGTGAGCAGGTGACAAACTCTTTGTAAAAATGTCAGTAGACTGATCGACAGTAGATATGTGTCAAACCTCAAGATCATTATTGAGCACCTTCTCACTAATGAAGTGATAATCCACCTCAATGTGTTTTGTACGTGCATGGAAGACTAGGTTACTAGCCAGTGAGATAACAGAGATATTATCCCTCCAAATGATAGGCTTTGTTGCTACCGGAATGGAAAGGTCACGAAGAATCATTTTCACCCATTGAATCTCAACGGCTATAGATAAGAGGGCACGATACTCGACCTCGGTTGATGAATGATGTGATTTTTAATTGTGATGTTTTACTCGCAAGCGCACGAATCAGATTGTATATAGTGGGTGCGGAGTACGAGATCGTTCCCACGAGGACTATTTTGAAAGATCTAAAAATCTACTGAGATTCAACAGTACCCTACCAATATTATGATTAAGGTGGTTTTATGAGATGATAATTACTGACTACAAACTGAAATCTAATTGATGATTCAAAAATAAAGGTAAAGAAGAAAATACTAAATCCTCCCATCTTTGTTCTGTTCTTCTCATAATACAAATCTAAGGATTAAACTATGAGATATACCATTGAAGAAAAACATCTTTTATGAAAGATAAATGGTCAAAACCCTGATAGGTTCCACGTTACATCCCTGCAATCAAGACTTAACTTTAGAGATGATTTTCATATATAGATCTGGGATCAAGGGCATAGCTTGGCACACTTAATCTCAGATTTTAAATAAAAATCATCCCCAAAGTGGGTAAAAATTTCAATAAGAATACCACCATAGATCTGAGATCAAGGGCATGGCTTGGCACACTTGATTTCAGATTAGGGAGTAATTAAGATAAAATTACCATTACAGGTTCAAGATCCAGGGCATGGCTCGGCACACTCGATCCCGGATCATAATCGTAAGTAGATCCACACGATGAAAGTAAAAAGACCATATAACAATAATTTGGGTAAAATTACCATCACAGATTTGAGATCCAGGGCATGGCTCGGCACACTCGATCTCAGTTAGTGGCGGAGATTTCATTCGTTCGTGATAACATAACAACCAAAATCTCATATTTTAATCCTAGATTCATATTATTAGAAGTACATCCCTCGGATGGGAACCATTAGATCCCCATCCCTAAGAATTTAGCCACACATGCTGTAATTAAATGACATAAATAAATAAAGAATGAAAAATAACATTAATTTAATTAAATAAAAATATCTCAACCTTCAATGAAAATTCTTTGATCCACAAGTACGATGATCTTCAGAAACGAAATTAACAATGCTCTTTGTTAATCTTTAAATTTAAAGTAGGAATCAACTGAACAAAAATAATAAATTGAAGGAAGGAATACTGAAAAGTTTAGAGGAACAAAGCTATCAAAAAGAAAAATCTAAAACTAACTCTCTAATCTATGCTAAAAAATAAAAACTATAATTCTAGCTCTCTAAAATTATTTTTTTTTCTCGGAGTGTTGGTTCGGGTTTAAATAGTTTTCAAGTTGCATAGGTGTCCCAGCTCGACAAGTCAGGGTCGATGCATCGACCCTCCAAAGAATCCCCAAAAATCTGCTTTAAAGTCACTTCCGTGTCAAACTATTCTCTGTGCCTTGATTAATCGAGCAAAAGAGTCGATTAATCAACCTTCCCAGATTTTTGTGAATTCTAGCCCACTTTTGCATCAGATACTGCTGCGGTATTTCGGCCATACCTTTCTACTCCGAACTCGGATTGACATGATTCTTACGGCGTTGGAAAGCTGACAGAAAACTCTACATGTTTTGGAAATTTCGTGAATTTGACGTCTTGATGGTCCAAATTGAGCTGCAAGTTGCACCAAGTTCTTGGTGACCCAAAGTTGCAGTGTTTTGACATTATTTTCAGAATTCTTTGGTTGTTTTCTGCACTTGGATTGTATTTACCTAGAAACACTTCAAATCTAATAATTCTCATCAGATAGCTTTCATCGGATGGCTAAATATAGGTATTTAGGGGTGAAATATCATCATATTTCACTACTCATCTCACCCTCAAACCTACACTTTGCTAGTCATCGAGCAAAGCAAACTAAAGAAAAATAAATGCCACTTTCGTAGGGAGCACGATTGCACTTAGCATGTGCAACAAGCCTTTAAACCCCTAGGTGATCCCTAGTAGAGGAGTTGTGTCTCCTGAGGGTTTACAGTGAAGTTACCCACAAACTTCAATATATTTTTGAAACCATCGATAAAATTGAGTTTTCAAAATATGATTTTGATAACATATATACCATTCAAAACTCAAAATCATTAATCAATTCAACATGCGAATTCTCAATTTTAAATCACAATGTTATACTAATCATACTAGTATCCATTCAAATTAGTCTAATGCTCAAATCGTTAGATAACTCATCCATTCATGCTTAAACGTGAAGTGTGTGCATACCCAAACCAAAATTCATCTATCTCAGAACTAGTTCAAACGGGAAATCGTCGGATCTGTTGTTTTGACTCAATCCTCATTTTAGGTATACTCTTGAAATAAAATAAATTCGATGATTTCAACATTGCTAGGCTCAAAAGGGACCGTCCGATGAGAGCGGCGCTCCCGCTTTTTAGCAGTCTCCCCCATCTTTGATAATCGTGCTCTGGTGAGATAGAAATGTTGGGCCATGAGAAGGTTGTGCAAGATTTAATGGAAAGTGAGCCTAAGGGTGAATATAAGGGGAAATTTGATAGAGTTGGAGTAGGAGTGGAAAGAGGTGTCCCACAAAAAGAAATAAGGAAAAGTGTGCGTATTACGCTTGAGGGATCCCATAAACGAACGGAAAGTGGAGAGATGGAGTCCCAATAGGAGTCCGGTCCCCACAAAATGGGGGTCGATTAATCGACTCTGGGGGTCGATGCATCGACTCCCAAAATTATTATTATTATTATTTTTTCGAAAACCGTGGGTCGATTAATCGAGTATAACCCTCGATTAATCGACTCCATGTGGGCAGAGAGGTGAAAATTCGTTGATATTGGTATTCATTTTTGTTGTTCAACTCCTCTAAATGCAACAGGTAATTTGCAAAAATATTGGCAATCCCAAACAGATTAGAAAACACACTATTTCATTGATAAGCAAGATGATTACAAGGACACTTCTGATTTAACTCCTAAAATAAACAACCTAACCTAAAGAAAGAAAAATAATACAAAACGAAAAATCCTAATCCTAAACTAATCATCCCCGTCCTCTTCAGCTTGGCGGGCCCTAGCGCACATCTCATCATAACTATCAGGCCACATGCGCTGCCCGATCTGATGGAGGAAGGAACGATTATAGTAGCTTCGACGCAAGATTGCACCATGTTGCCACTGCTGCTCCTCTTGTAAAGAGTTAATTTAGGCTTGGAGCGAACCAAGAGACACACCCTCCTCGGGTCCTTGATCAGGCGCAGGCTGGTCATCCTGGTGTACGCGGCGGCACTGGCGTGGTGGAGCATCAGGGACATTTCCCAAGAGACGCATATTGCGATTCCATTGGGTTGCACCATAGCGATAAAATGCGAGGTCCCCAAGATCGTCATCTCGGTAGAATGGGAAACGAAGGAAATTAAGCAACTTCATAACATAATGAGGAAAATATATCAACGGGGCATCACCAGTGGAAGGGTCGGCGATATCCTCATGTCATCGCCACATGCCATCATGAAGAATCCCGGGCACGTTGATCCACAAATTTCGGTGGGCACCATAAAGTGCCTGAACCCGATCACAGGTGTGCTCAGAAACGTGGCCACGGGGGTAGAGGTTACTACAGACCACACTATCCCAGAACAAAAGCAGGCGCGGTAACGCCGATCGCTTAGTGGCGACTCCTGAAGAAAATATGTCGTGGGACATATCGTTGATTATATCCTCCTGAGATTCGTCGAGCTCTTCACCCAAAGTGTGATTGTGAGGGCGCTCGCATGAAATGTTAAAAACCTCCGCAATGGTGTGCGAATAAACCGGGCGCGACCACCCATTGATTGAAACAGTGAAGTGGGCGGTGACATGATTCTCAACGGAGGCGGTCACCCATGCCATGTTCTGATAGAATAACCGAACGACTCGTTCGGACACCTTGATCACAAGCGGAGTGAGGAGAAAATGGACGTTGAGAGCCATTGCATAGGCGAGGGAAACGGCGCAGACAGGCAGGTCTTGAAATGCCGTGAGATCGAAAACATATTCGGAACACAGGTCTCGGGTCGCAAAGCGACCACTTGGCTGCTCACGTGGATGCCCTGCATGTCGTTGGGAAAACCTTTGCGGCGCAGCAGAGGTCGAAGCCATGATCACACTGTAGGAATGTCGGAGGCAGTAAGGGGAAAAACAAGATACAGATCGAATGAGAATCGAAGAGAGACTGCTGCCTTTAAATAGGTGCAAAGGTGTCCTCTCGGGACGGACACACCTCAAATAGTCGATTAATCAACCCTTTAGGGTCGATTAATCGACCCCATTGGAAAAAAGCGCGTCAAAACTTCCGACGCATGGAAACACGCAACGCCTTTAAGTGAAAAAAATGCAACGTCTGGAAGTGGAAAAGTCGATTAATCGGCATAGGCCCTCGATTAATCGACTTAGATCGAGGCAGTAAAAAAACAAAAACGCTTGCACAGAAATAAAAGTCGATTAATCGACTCATATAGAGTCGATTAATCGACTCCAAATAAAACAAAACTGACAGAATTCGAAAAGTGAGCACAATTTTCAATGTTGAATAGTCGATGCATCGACTCTAGGAGTCGATTAATCGACTAATCAAAATGTCAGCCCCCCATAAATGCAGTCCTTGAAAAAGGAGACACTCATAATTGCTATCGATTAATCGACATTCAGAGGTCGATTAATCGACCTCTGAATGTCGATTAATCGAGAATTTTTTTTTTTTTTTTGAAAAACAAAAAATCAAAAAGAAACTACAAAAAATTGGGTTGCCTCCCAATGAGTGCTAGTTTAATGTCGATAGCTCGACCATGTGAATTGCTCAGTCAGGGTAAGCCATTGGATCACTCAAGGAAAGTGTCAGAGAATACAATTGCATCCTCAAGGAACGGTTTTAATCTTTGACCATTAACTCGAAAAACATTCCCGTATCTCTTATTGATAACATCAACTGGCCCATTGGGGAGTATTCGAGAGATTTTGAAAGAACCACTCCAACGGGTTTTTAGTTTCCCCAGAAATAGATGAATTCAGGAATTGTAGAGTAGAACTTGTTAACCAACAATGAAAGATTTACGTAGAATAGATTGATCATGAACCCGTTTCATACGGTCCTTATACGATTTAGCACAGTCATATGCATCAACACGGATTTCTTCTAATTCATTTATTTGTAAACTCCTTTGGGTACTAGATTACAGGTGATCAAAATTCAATGACTTAATGGCCCAAAATGCTCGATGTTCCAGTTCGACTGGGAGGTGGCAACCTTTACCAAAAACCAACCGATACGGCGACATGCCAATCGGAGTTTTAAACGCAGTTCGATACACCCATAGAGTGTCATTCAGTTTTAGCGACCAGTCTTTACGGTTCGGATGAATTGCCTTTTCTAAAATCAGCTTAAGTTCCCGATTAGAAACTTCAACTTGGCCACTTGTCCGAGGATGGTATAGTGTAGCAACTTTGTGTGTGACACCATATTTCTTCATTAATTGGGTGAACATTTTATTGCAAAAGTACTTTCCACCATCGCTGATTATCGCCTTTGGAATACCAAAACGTGAAAACACTTGATCCTTGAGAAATTTGATCACTACTTTGTGATCATTTGTTTTACACGCCACAGCCTCTACCCATTTCGAGACATAATCAACACCGATAAGAATGAACGTATTTCCAAACGAATTAGGGAAAGGACCCATAAAATCGATCCTCCAAACATCAAACAATTCAACTTCTAAAATTGGATTGAGCGGCATCATGTTGCGCTTTGAGATCCGGCCCAGCATTTGACAGTTGTGATAAGATTTGCAATGCTGATGACAATCCTTAAAGATCGTCGGCCAGTAGAAACCACTTTAGAGGATCTTTGCTGCAGTCTTTTTGGAACTAAAGTGACCTCGACAAGCTAACTCATGACAGAACGAGATGATCCGTGGTTGCTCAGATTTAGGAATACATCTTTGTATGATTTGATCGGGACAGTATTTAAATAAATACGGATTTTCGAAAAAGTAGTGTTTAACCCGAGCTAAGAAAATGGATTTCTCATTCTTCGACCAATGGTGAGGTAATTTCTCAGTGACTAGGTAATTGACAAGATCCACATACCAAGGTGGGCAATCAATCCTAAACAACTGTTCATCTGGGAAGTTCTCCAAGATCTGAACAGGATCATCAGATTTCTCAATAATTATTCATGACAAGTGATCTGCCACCACATTTTCTGAGCCTTTCTTATCTTTGATCTCTAAATCGAACTCTTGCAACAACAAGATCCATCTGATTAAGCGTACGTTAGCATCTTTCTTAGCAAACAGATAACGCAGAGCAGCGTGATCTGTAAATACCACGACTTTAGATCCTAATAAATAGGATCGAAATTTATCCAACGCGAAAACTACTACCAAAAGTTCCTTTTTGGTGGTCGAGTAGTTCAACTGGGCATCATTGAGAGTACGACTCGCATAGTAGATTACATGCGGTAGTTTTTTTATTCGTTGTCCCAGAACAGCTCTAATTACATAATCAGAGGCGTCGCACATGATTTCGAATGGGAAGTCCCAGTTTGGAGATTGAATTATCGGGGCTTTTATGAATTCAGCCTTAATGGTTTCAAAGGCTTGCAAACATTTATCATCAAAGAGGAATGGGGCATCCTTTGAAAGTAAGCTGCATAGCGGTCACGCTATCTTGCTGAAATCTTTAATAAAATGCTGATAAAAATCGGTGTGTCCCAAAAAAGATCCGATTTCCTTTACTGCCCTCGGTGGTGGTAGATTGGCAATTAAATCAACTTTAGCCTTATCGACCTCGATACCCTGAGACGATATGATATGTCCTAAAATAATAGCATCTTTAACCATGAAGTGATAATTTTCCCAGTTAAGAACAAGGTTCTTCTCCTGGCATCGTGCAAGCACTAGCGACAAATGATTCAAACAGTCAGTAAAACTATTTCCATGGATCGAGAAGTCGTCCATGAAGACTTCGAGGAATCGTTCGTCCATATCCGAAAAAATACTCAGCATACATCTTTGAAATATAGCTGGTGCATTACAAAGCCCAAACGGCATTCGTCGGTAGGAGAAAGTACCAAAAGGGCATGTGAATGTGGTTTTCTCTTGATCCTCAGGTGCAATGACTATTTGGTTATAATCGGAATAGCCATCGAGGAAGCAATAGTAATTATGCCCGGTCGGTCTTTCCAATATCTGATCGATAAATGGAAGTGGAAAGTGATCTTTCCTCGTCATCAAATTTAACTTTCGATAATCGATACACACTCTCCAACCTGCTTGAATTTTTGTAGGAATTAGTTCATTTTCCTCATTCTTCACCACTGTGACTCCCGACTTCTTAGGGACCACCTGTGTGGGGCTGACCCATTTACTATCAGAGATGGAGTATATAATTTCATCATCTAAAAGTTTTATTACCTCATTTCGGACCACGTCTTATATTATAGGGTTCAGTCTCCTCTGTGGTTCCCTAGAAGGCTTAGCATTGTCTTCCAAGTGGATTCGGCGCATACACACTGTCGGACTAATGCCTCTGATATCTTTTATTGACCATCCGAGGGCACTTTTGTGCTTTTTGAGTACATTCATGAGTTGGCCTTCCTGATTCGCATCTAATTTTGATGAGACTATGACGAGTTGAGTTTCATTTTCCCCCAGGTATGCATACTTAAGATTTTCCGGAAGAGGTTTAAGTTCTAAGTACACTTTCTCCTCCTCTTTCGGCTTTTCCATGATTAATTCAATTGGAGCTACAAAATCTATTTTCTTTTCTTCTCCCAGAAGCGGTGTCGAGTCCAACATGTGATTCACTTCTTGGATCAGCTGATCCACATTAAAATTTTCTCCAAAATGCGCAAGACACGCTGCTAAAGGATCTTCATTTTCGGATGCATGAAATATTTCTTCTATGATTTCATCGAGTATGCATGCTTGTGCATGTTCATCATCCTCCATGGGCTGCTTGGCAATATTAAAAATGTTGAGTTCCACTATCATATTCCCGAATGACAGATTCATGATCCCGTTTCGACAATTGATCAGCGCATTGGAGATTGTTAGGAATGGTCTTCCTAGAATCACTGGAATGTTATTCTTCAAATTTGATGCCGATTCAGTGTCTAAAATAACAAAATCTACAGGAAAGTAGAAAGAATCTACCTTGATAAGGACATCTTCCATAATTCCACGAGGGATCTTTACGGATCGATTAGCTAACTGAAGGGTCATCGCAGTGGTCTTAAGCTCTCCCAACTCGAGCTCCTTGTAAACAGAGTAAGACAACAAGTTGACACTTGCTCTTAAATTCAGAAGGGCTTCATCAATATGGTTATCGCCGATGATGATTGAGATTGTAGGACAACCTGAGTCTTTGTATTTAATTGGGAGCTTTGCTTGCAACACTGAACTAACCTGCTCAGCTAAGAAAGCCTTTTTCGGAATATTTATCTTTCTTTTGATTGTGACAAATTCATTCAAAAATTTAGCATAAGCAGGTACTTGGTGGATGACATCCAGGAAGGGAATATTAATTTTTAATTGCTTAAAAATTTCATTTATTCCTTTCACATCACGATTTTTCCGTGGTGCCATCAATCTTTGTGGGTACGGTGCTTTAGGAATAAAACTTTTCTTCTGTTCACTCTTTTCTTCTGATATTTCTTTTGCTTATACTTTTTCCTCAATTTCTTGTTTCTCTTCAGATTTGTTCTCTCCATCAGACTTTGCCTCCTCCTCTGGCAACAGTACTTTGTTATCGACCTGCTTTCTAGATCTCAATATTGTGATCGTCCGAATTTGTTGTTGATCATCATCTTGTGTTGAAGTTGATGTTTGTTCAACAACCATTTGACCCCTTGGGTTAGGAACTGGTTGGCTAGGAAACGATCATTTTTCTCTTTCACAAAGAAAAGTTGCCAATTGCCCAATTTGGGTCTCTATTTTAGAGATTGAGGATGTGTGAGAATAGATAAGTTTCATCAGGTCCTCAGTAGAAGGAGTTTGTGTATGAGGACGTTGGGTAGCATTTTCCAGTGGATTGTTAAATCCAGGTGGTGGAAACGTTGGCACAAAATTTTGTTGTGGTTGATTTTGATAACCTCCCATTGGTTGTGCAAACTGAAAATTCTGGTTCAATTGCCGTGGCTGCCCAACCTGATTTTAATTGTATTGAAATTGATTTAGATTATTGAACCCTTGCTGTTGAAATTGCCCTTGACCGTAGTTTTGCTGCGGTCCTTGGTTGAAATTTTGTTGGAGATAAAAGTTTGCCCCCTGTTTCCTGGGCTGTATTATTTGATTATCTTGTTTCCATGAGAAATTTGGGTGGTTTCTCCAACTATTTGGGTTATTCTCATTGAAAACGTTTCATTGATTCCGCCCATAGTTATTCACAACATTTAGCTGTTCAGATGTGTCTTCATGGTAGTTCTGCATTGAAGGACAATCATCTGCTATATGTATTGGACTTGCACAAATTGAACATGGCTCAGGTTGTGTATTTACCATATACACATTCTTCTTTAATTTCAATTCCTCCACTTGTTGAGTGAGGAAATCAATTATAGCCATCAGATCCGGAGAATCCTTTACTACGTGTAGTCCTCCCTTCTTGGTTGAATTTCCGGCTTGATCACGAGCTTTGACTGGTTGTTCCCGAGTCTTTGTGAAATCCCAGTGCTGAGAATCCTCGGCCAGCTTTTCTAGGAAAGCATAGGATTCAGTTTCCTTTAGGCTCAGGAATCCTCCTCCATTCATTGACTCCACCAGATGTCTATTTGGTTGACTCAGTCCATTGTAGAAACACTGGACCAGTCTCCACTTTGAGTATCCATGGTGTGGACATTTGAGTAAGAGATCCATGAATCTATCCCAAACTTCATATAATCTTTCATCTTCCTCTTGCGTGAAATTTGTGATTTCACGTCTGAGGACATTCGTCTTCGCCATAGGGAAGAACTTTGACAGAAACTTTTTGATCATCTGATCTCAGGTGGTTATGGATCCCGATGGTTGAGAGTTTAACCAGGTTTTTGCTTTATCCTTTATAGAGAAATGAAACAAGCGTAGCCTAACAGATTCTTCACTGAAGTTTTTGGTAAACAGATGAGCAAACTTTGACGAAGCCTTTAACGTGCTGGTATGGGTCTTCTCTCTCCATGCCATGAAAGATTGGAAGAATTTGGATAACATTTGTACGAATTTCAAACCGGCCACCAGGTGTGGCGGGGTATACAATGCATGATGGAGTATTTGTAGTTATTGGAGAAAACAGTTCTCTCAATGTTGGTTATTCCTCTTGTTCAAGTTGCCAATTCATGTTGTCAGTCATATTGACTTCAGTGGATGATTCACTGGAGAATTTCTGCCTGGATCTAGCGATCTTACGATTTGACTGGCAAGCACGTTTGATCTCAGAATTTAAAGGCTCTAAAGTTCTTTTTTTAGAAGATCTAGTGTGCATGCAAATGACGCACAGAGTGGAGGTTTCAGGCAGGAAAACCTCAAGAGATTTTTTTTTTTTTTTCAAAATTATTATTTTTTTTTTGAATCTCGATTGATCGAGTAGGAATCTCGATCGATTGAGACAGAGTCGATTAATCGAGTAGTATACTCGATTAATCGACAAAGGACAGAAATTTATTATTATTATTTTTTTATTAGCAGAAATACTATTTTAATTCTCTAAAATTCCTAAAATTTACTGTCTACTAAAAATTCAGATTTTCTTAATTTAATCCCCGGCAACGGCGCCAAAAACTTGATGTGATTTTTAATTGTGATGTTTTACTCGCAAGCGCACGAATCAGATTGTATATAGTGGGTGCGAAGTACGAGATTTGATGTGTCCTAAAATTTGTACTTGCAAGTGCACGAATCGTGATGTAGTCAGTGGGTGCAAAGTACGAGATCGTTCCCACGAGGATTGGTGAGAAAATATAAAAACAGAAATATCAATTAACTAAAAGAATTTTCACAGATCTTTTACAGTAACCAACAATCTAGGGTTATGATAAATGAGATAAATGCTAAAGATAAATACTAAAGGAATTTAACAATTAATGAAAGATAAGGATTGGGATGTTAAATCCTCCCATCGTAGGTTTATCATTTACAGAATACCAATCTGTGGATTGAGATATGAGATCTTTAACAGATTTCTCAAAAGAAGAATTGCTCTATACACACGTGAGTTCTAAAATATAGATCTGAGATCACGGAGATGTATGATTAACATCTCATAAGTGTATGATTAACACTCACACCTCGGACAATATTTAGAACCCAATCTTTAGGGCAATTTCCAAAGTACGATCTAAGATCAAGGAGATGTATGATTAACACCCACACCTCAGATCGTGATTGGAACTCACAACTGGGATAAAGTCATACTATCAATCCGAGATCAAGGAGATGTATGATTAACACCCCATGAGTGTATGATTAACACTCACACCTCAGATGATGGTAAAACTTCACCCCGAGATGGGTGATAATTAGGATAAAATCATTATTGCAGATCTGAAATCATAGGGCATGATTAGTTCCTAGATCTCGGATTGAAATAATGATTTCACCATTTTCAATGAATATTAGGGTCTTAAAAAGCATCTGACATCTCAATCACAGATTTATATTAATATAAATGAATACCTCGGATGGGGTTCATTAGATCTCCATCCTTAATGAAACTAGCCACATATAACTGAAATAAGTAATAAAATAAATGCAGAAGTTGAAAATGCCATTAAAATACCGTAAAGAATTATCCACAAAAATCTACGAAAGCTTTAATCCAAAGTACGTACACCTCCTTCTTGAAAGTGGATCGAAATAAGAAAACTAAGCCTTATCTTCTTCTCAAAATGAATATTAAAAAGATAGTTCAAGAAAATGGGACTCAATGCCCTTACACTTTCAAACGCAGAAAACTAAAAAATAAAAAATGCAGAAGAATGAAAACTCTCTTAAAAAACAGAACTCTCTCCAAAGAAGAATGCAGAAAAAAATAAAGAATCAGAATTCAGAATTATCTCTCCCAAGGACTCCCCGAATGAATATATCTCCAAGAATATCTTTTTTCCTTAATTGCCAAAACAGAAGCCGCTTTTTCCTCCAAAATTTTATTCCGTGAAAAGAGTACCAAGATTCTCGCGGCCAAACAAAATCCGAACTCAAATTCAAATTTGGTCGATCGATCGACCAAAGAGGGTCGATCGATCGACCATACCAGATTCTGTTTTGAAATTCCAAATCTTCCGGATCAGGTCGATCGATCGACCAAAAAGGGTCGATCAATCGACCTTCCAGATTTTCGTGAACTCCCGCTACACTTTGCATTCAGACACTACCTCGGTATTTTGGCCATAACTTTCTATCCCAAAGTCGGATTGAGGCAATTCTTATGGCGTTGAAAAACGGACGACGAGCTCTACAATTTTTGTGTTTTAATAATTTTCTGAATCTGATGTCTTGAAGGGTCAAATTGAGCTCCAATTAGGGATAAGTTCTGCATGATCCAAAGTAGCACGAATTTGACGTTATATTATGAACTTTTGGGTTATTTCATGCTCAACACATCTTCAGGCCTGTAAATCACTAAAACTATATAAAACATGTTAAATGGCTTTCATCGGATAGCTAAATGTAGGTCTTTAGGGGTGAAATATCATCATATTTCACTGCACATCAAGATCGTTCCCACGATGACTATTTTGGAAGATCTAAAAAGATGAGACAGTAATTCCAAAAATCTACTGAGATTCAACAGTACCCTACCAATATTATGATTAAGGTAGTTTTATGAGATGATAATTACTAACTACAAACTGAAATCTAATTGATGATTCAAAAATAAAGGTAAAGATGAAGATAAAGATGAAGATACTAAATCCTCCCATCTTTGTTCTATTCTTTCCATAATACAAATCTAAGGATTAAACTATGAGATATACCATTGAAGAAAAATATCTTTTATGAAAGATAAATAGTCAAAACCCTGATAGGTTTTACGTTGCATTCCTGCAATCAGGACTTAACTTCAAAGATTATTTTCATATATAGATCTGGGATCAAGGGCATGGCTCAGCACACTTGATCTCAAATTTTAAATAAAAATCATCCCCAAAGTGAGTAAAAATTCTAATAAGAATACCACCATAGATCTGAGATCAAGGGCATGGCTCGGCACACTTGATTTCAGATTAGAGAGTAATTAAGATAAAATTACTATTACAGATCCAAGATCCAGGGCATGGCTCGGCACACTCAATATCGTAAGTAGATCCACACAATGAAAGCAAAAAGACCATATAACAATGATTGGGATAAAATTACCATTACAGATCTGAGATCCAGGGCATGGCTCGACACACTCGATCCCAGTTAGTGGCGGGGATTTCATCCGTTTGTGATAACATAATAATCATACAATAAAATCTCATATTTTAATCCTACATTCATATTATTAGAAGTGCATCCCTTGGATGGGAATTATTAGATCCCCATCCCTAAGAATTTAGCCACACATGTTGTAATTAAATGATATAAATAAATAAGGAATGAAAAATAATATTAATTTAATTAAATAAAAATATCTCAATCTTCAATGAAAATTCTTTGATCCACAAGTACGATGATCTTCAGAAATGAAATTAACAATGCTCTTTATTAATCTTTGAATTTAAAGTAGGAATCAACTGAACAAAAATAATAAATTAAAAGAAGGAATACTGAAAAGTTTAAAGGAACAAAGCTATCAAAAAGAAAAATCTAAAACTAACTCTCTAATCTATGCTAAAAAATAAAAACTCTAATTCTACCTCTCTAAATTTTTTTTTTTTCTCGAAGTGTTGGTTCGGGTTTAAATAGTTTTCAAATTGCATAGGTGTCCCAGCTCGACAAGTCAGGGTTGATGCATCGACCCTCCAAAGAATCCCCAAAAATCTACTTTAAAGTCACTTCCGTGTCAAACTATTCTCTGTGCCTCGATTAATCGAGCAAAAGAGTCGATTAATCGACCTTCCCAGATTTTTGTGAATTCCAGCCCACTTTAGCATCAAACACTACTTCGGTATTTCGGCCATATCTTTCTATTCCGAACTCGGATTGATATGATTTTTATGGCATTAGAAAACTAACAGAAAACTCTACAACTTTTAGGTTTTGGCAATTTCATGAATTGGACATCTTGATGGTTCAAATTGAGCTACAAGTCACACCAAGTTTTTGGTGACCCAAAGTTGCAGTGTTTTGACATTATTTTCAGAATTCTTGGGCTGTTTTCTGCACTTGGATTGTATTTACCTGAAACACTTCAAATCTAGTAATTCTCATCAGATAGCCTTCATCGGACGGCTAAATATAGGTATTTAGGGGTGAAATATTATCATATTTCACTACTCATCAATGAACGTGCCACGATAGGTTGTTTTTTAGTACTCCAATAAACGGGATTGGGTCCCAAAAAGACACTGACCTGTAGTAGAGCGACGATCATTAGAATCAATCAACATCAAAAAATCCTTGGAGAATAAGTGGGCCAGAAGAGAAATAAAGTTTATGATCAACCGTGCCCTGTAGATAACGAAGTATCCTTTTAAGCTTCTTGAAGTGGCTTTCTTTTGGTGCATGCATTTGTTGACAAATGGTATTGACTACAAATGCAATGTCTGGTCGTGTGATAGTAAGATATTGCAGGGCACTGGCAAGGCTACGAAACAATGTTGGATCATGAAACATGGCATCTATATGGACCTTAGATTCTTTGTTCACTTGAAGTGGAGACTTGCATGACTTACATGAATCAAGACTCGCACGGTGAATAATATTGCGAGTGTACTGTGCTTGAGAGAGTGCGAGCTGAGTTCCATGTCTTTGAATTTCTATTCCCAAGAAGTAATTCAAGGAACCCAAACATTTCATGTCAAATTGAGCGCTAAGGGTACGTAGAAAACCATATATGACGGTTGCATCACTTCCAATGATTAAAATGTCATCCACATAAATTAAAATCACAATAATCCTCTTTTGTGACTTGTTGATGAATAAAGAGGTATCGGTAGTAGAACAAAAGAATCCGTTAGTGAGAAGAAAATTAGAGAAACGGTCATACCATGCTCTTGGTGCCTACTTCAATCCATAATGTGCTTTATTTAACCGACATACATGTTGAGGAAAGTTCGGATCCGCGAAGCCGGGTGGCTGACTTATGTAAATTTTTTCATTAATTTTACTGTGAAGAAAGGCATTTCGAACGTCCAGTTGTTCAATTTGCCAATTATAATGGAGTGTCAATGATAATACAATGCGCACAGTGGCATGCTTTACCACCGGACTAAAAGTTTCCATATAGTCCAACCCTTCCTTTTGATGAAAACTTTTAGCCACCAGCCTTGCTTTTTATCTGACGATTTTTCCATCTACACTTCTTTTAATCTTAAAATCCATTTACATCCAATAATCTGCTTGTGGATAGGGTGAGGCACCAAGGTCCACGTGCCTTGTTTCTGAAGGGCACTGAATTCCTCAGACATTGCTTGACGTCAGTGCAAAAATTTAGATGCTTCGGTAAAATTATGTGGTTCATCAATAGGGATACATTGATTAGGAAGAGGAGGTGCAGGTGTTTGAGCCGTGAGACAGTAAGGCTTCTTTTTTTTAGATATGTCATCTTTGAGTTTTGTTTGCATAGGGTGAACACGTACCGGTCTAATGGTTGTAGGTATAGTAGTTGTGTTGACTGGTAATGGAGGTGCATGGAGTGGAGATTGTTGAGTATTTATGATGGTATGAGATGATGATGCATGTGGGGACAAAAGAGGGAATGAGTTGGCCACTAAATGCTGGGGATTAGAATTTGAAATTTGAGAGGATATGGGTAGTTGAATAGTGACATTATTGAGTGGTTGTGGGAGGTCTGAGGTTACAGGTTGAGGTATAAATGATGTGAAACGTGACTTGTTAGTTTGGTGAGTTGGTTTTGGGAGATGGACTACAGGTGTAACCGTGCGAGTGGGTGGGTGATAAGGAATTGGTTCGGGAATCGGGTCTTCTGAGAGGTCACCAATTGACATTGAACTCGGATTAAGGTCCACGAGTGGAGAACTTGGGAGAGGCGCATGGCCTTTATCCATAGGTTTATATGAGAATAAATCTTCAAGTAATAATACATGACGTGAGACATAAACGATACCAGATGTACGATCAAGACAATGGTATCCTTTTGAACGAAAACAATACCCTATAAAAGTGTATGGTCGAGAACGAGGCTCCAACTTGTGTTTGGAGTGAGGTTGAAGCCAGGGATAACAACAATAACCAAAGACCCGAAGGATATTGTAATCTAGTGCATGGTTAAAGAGTATTTTTGAGAACTTTGGATGATAGCCAATTAATTAGGAAGGCTGCGTGCAAATGACATCAGCCCAAAATGTAATGGGCATATGGGCAATATGAAGAAGGGAAATTGAGGTTTTAATATGATGTTGGTGTTTTCTTTCCGCCACTCTATTTTGTTTAGGAGTGTGTGGACAGGTAACTTAGTGATGAATCCCATGAGTTTGTAAAAAACTTTCAAAGTCAGTTCTTGTGTACTCACCCCCACTATCAGTTCGAAATGTGCGAATTTTATGTTGGAGCATATTTTCAATCAAACTTTTAAAGGATATAAAAGTTTGAAACACATCAGATTTATTTGTTATAGGATAAATGCAGCTGAAGTGGGAGTAATCATCTATAAACAAAACGTAATAGCGAAATCCACGAAATGAGTTTTGAGGCGCAGGCCCCCATACGTCGGAATGAACAATCTCCAAAAGAGAGGCTGTAGATGTATTACTCAATGAAAAAGGTAACTTATGACTCTTAACACTAAGGCAACCATTACATTGAAAATTAGAAATGCTTACAGGAGATAAAGACAAAGAATTAAAAACGGAATGTAAAATATCCTTTGAAGGATGTCCTAAATGATTATGCCAAGTGGTGAGGTGAGAGCAACGAGCAACGAACACTTTAGAGGGGGAAATGGGTGAACCTTGGCGAAGAGGATAAAGACCATGTTCACAACCCCCTTGAAAAAGTATCTTCTTCGTGTTCTTGTTCTGAATAGAGAAATCATCAGAGTCAAAAGATAAGATGCAACTGTTGTCTTTAGCCAACTTATTTACAGACAAAAGATTGGTTGAAATGGTGGGAACATGTAAAATATTTTTTAATTTCAGGGATGAAGTAGGAGTGGTGAGGGAACTATTACCAGTATGGAGAATGGGTAGAGATTGGCCATTACTTACAGCAACTTTCTCGGAACAGGCATATGGATAGCGAAGTGAGAGGTTGGATAGATCCGATGTAACATGATTTGTGGCTCCGGAGTCGACGTACCAAGATGAAGACGGTTGAGTGCGGGATGCTATAAATGCGGATTGTTGCTGATTATACATCGGATTAGAGCCGTTAGATGGGTATTGAGCACGGTAATAACAATTCTCTGTGGAATGATTATTGTGACCACAAATTAAGCAAAAAAGTCGTGGGCGGGAGGGTTGGCCAAAACCACCACGACCACGATAGTTGCCTCCTCTCCGCAAGTTGTTACCGCCCCTATAGTAATTGTTGTTATTGTTATTCCTTGTACGATTGGTATTAGATCGGCTTCCGGATTTCGACAAAGAACCAATAGAAGTGTCGAATGGGGAACTAGTTGTGACTGTCATGACAGTATTTAATACTGAGGCATCGGCTTTGGCGACAGATTTTGCAGTAGTGGCGACGTAGGTCGATTCTTCAATTCTTAAGAGCCGATGGAGCTCCTCTAAGGAGATTGGTTGAAGACGAGTGTGAATGCTTATTTTGAATGTGTTATACTCATCTGGGAGCCCATTCAATGTCTGAAGGACGATGTCTTCTTCATCAACAGGTAAAGATGTGGCAGTGAGTTTATCCACCTTTTGTTTGATTGCGGCTAAATAATCTTTCATGGGAGTTGATTTTTTTTGAATTTGTAGTAAGTCAGATTTAAGCTGTAGAATATTGGCATGAGCCATGGAAGTATAACAATATTCAAGAAGACGCCAAACTTCTCATGCAAAGTCGGTTTCAAGAAAATAAGGAAGAACCGATTCGCTAACTGTAGCGATGATGCAACTAAGAATTTGTTGGTCACAAATCAACCATTCGTGGTATGCGACATTTCGAATGAGCATATCAGAGGCATCTTTCACTTTTTCTTCGGGTATGATGAGTGTGCCATCAATGTATTTTAGGATGCGATAGGCTATGACAGCGGTGCGAAATTGTCGTTTCCAAAGAAGATAGTTCGAATCATCGAGACGGATGGTGATTAGAGAAGGTAGGTTACAGATGAAATCGTTGATATTTTCATTATCGGTCGCCATGGTGAAGAGAGGAGAGGTGGGAGGGAATTTACAATGATAACTTTTAGGCGATCAATGACCGTCATATTTAGATGATCAAGAGTTCAAGGAGAACTTGCTCTGATACCATAAGAAGATTTAGATTCGAAACCTTGCTTTCCGTTAAGGCTTGCAGCCTAATTTAAAGAGACGGGTACATGCACAAAAGTGGAGAACGTGGACACAATGTGGAGAACATGGATAGTTATAACTCGCTATATGGGAATATGGGATAGAGCAGTTCCAACTAATCCAAAATAACTATATGGGATAAATGCCATGTTAAACTAATACAGTGACAATGTGTATATGCTATTAGAGAACATCGAGGGGGATGGGGCTAAGACTAATATCTTTAAAGGCACAGTATTTGAACCTCAACTTAGTAGAATTAGAGATCCCAAATCCTAAATTCAACGAGATAAGAAACTATTCTATGACCCTTGAAAGTGCACAAAGGTATGTTACCTATTAGCCATCCCTATGGTGTTAAGTTTTGTACACAACTCTTGTAATGTGAAAGGGTGAGTTTAACTCCTAATGATTCTGTAGACATTCATTTGTTGGGGTGATAAAGTAGTTACAAGAGCATTTTTGACAGATTCACCTATATGATTATGAAAGTGAAGCCGATTCAACAGAGATTGGTTCCTCTCCCTGAGATATTCATGAAATCATGATTTTAGCGCATGACTATAAAGCGCATGCCTTATGTCACTAATGATTTAGGTCATAGTAAGTGTATATGTAATTTCAGTTTGTTAGGCATGCTTTAAGTTTAAGACTATAAACTACTTAAGGTCCTTACAAACTTTGAGTTGTATGTACTAGTCAAATGATCAAATTGATCGGTACTTCTGATGATGCTTAATATGATCGCCCCTGATACACAATTTTTTTATTTTATTTTGAAACAAGTGGGGGATTGTTATATATATTAGTTTTGTAATATATATATTTTATTGTTTCAAAATAAAATTTGTAGTTATCATTATATATTGATAATAATTCAATGACAAACTATAAATATTTTTAAATTTTGATTTATCTTTTTGGCGTTAGTTGAAAAGACACAAGTCTGACATCTCTTCACCGAAAATCTAAAAAGACACAAGTGAATCGAAAAGTCTGATATCTCTTCACCGTAAATCTGAAAAGACAGAAGTGAATCAATTTTATCTCTCTATCGTTGTCTTTTTCACGAGTCTTACATCTCTTCACTGTAAATATGAAAAGACACAAGTGAATCGATTTTATGTCTTTATAGTTATCTAAAAAGACACAAATCACTTCACAATTATCTGAAAAGATATAATCTTTCAAGATTTTCTCTATAAATAGAGATCATATCCAAGTTAAAAAGAAACAACAAAAATTATAATAACATTAGTTTTTCCTTTTCTTTAATGTTCTTATTTTTTTTTAAGAATCTTTTTGTGTATCAGAAAATCTATGTGGGAGGTTTTTTTCTCTAGAAAGTGTATTCTAGAAAGAACATACGGTTCTTGGTAAGACCAGACTCTATTGTATCCTGAAGACAGATTCGTTGGGAACTCTATTGCATTTTCGTTTATCCAAACGGAGTGGGGGCGTCTATTGTTTTTAAGATAGTATAGTGAGTTACGTGCCTCGAGGTCATTATCAATATCACTTTTTTTCAATAATATTGTGGAGGTATGACTTTAAAAATTTCATAAAATCCTTAAATTCATGAAAAATGTGTTACTCATATTTTGTGAAGGGTGATTGCACTTTTTAATTTTAAAATGCTAAATTTTTTCATGCAAACTTTCGTTTGCCTTGCATAGCATTATTCATGCACTTATAGATTCCATTAAGTTTTATACAAAGCTTTTATGCTGCATTTATGATGAAAATATCTATCAAAATGATCTTATAAATAGGTGTACAAAGAAAATGATAAATCTACCCCCATTGTAAAAGTTGAACAATAACAAAAAGGATTATTTTCGTCATTTTATAACCCCCTTCTATTAAAATCGAAAATATTAAAATGTTGGCTTCAGACTTACTAGCCCAAAATTAGAGAGACCTACTCAGGCCCATTTAATTACTTAAGTAAGGCTTGAACCTGAACCCTTTTTTATTTGGACATAGCCCGACCTGACCTGATTAGCAATGAGTTTTTTAAAATTGGCTTGAACCAGGCCCAACCAATCTGGGGGCGGGCCCAACCTGAAACCTGACCCGTTGACACCCCCACACACACCATCCTTTCCATCTAATTTTTTATGCTTTCAATAAATCGATCCTTTGGGGATCGTCTTTTGCTTGGAGGCTTCGACTCTCCATGTTTCACTTTTTATTTTTTTTCCTTATTTTAGGGGTAGAATATAAAAGTTTTATCTTCTCATTGGTGAGAGTCTTCTTTTATGAGGAGATCGACTCTATGAAGGCTTTTTTACAATCCATATTTGTTTCTGAAACGGTTTTGGTTATGGGTTTTACTGATGGTTTGATGGCTTCGTTATTGCGTGAATTCATGCACTATTTCTACGCCATGAGACATTATTTAAAAGCTTTGATTGAAGCGACGTATGAAGCCTTTGGTTGGTGTTTGCCCTCGTTTCTAATATGGTGGGAGCTTGTATGGATCGTGAGTTTGCCGATGGTGGTGTCTCTTCACGATGGTGATGGATTCTTAAATTTTTACCTTACTTTAAAGGCTCATGAGTTCTGTGTCGGTGTTAGATGGGTCTTATATGCTATTCAATGTATTTTAATGTTAGTTATTATAGCTACCACTATTGTGGCCCTCTACTCTGTAATCGTTTTCTATTTTAAATAAAAAGAATAAAATTTTATTAGAAAAAAAAAAAGAAAAAAAAAGAGAAGAAGAAGAAGAAACCCTTGGTAGGTGCAAAAGGGACAATCTGTAATTACTGATTTGTCGGAGGCATTATAAGTCATTGACCCTCCAATAATCCGTATACAAACGTACGCAACGAAATACTGTATTCCCAAATCCCAATTATCTTTCTTTCATATCACCACCGTTTCAACACAAGACGGCCCGACGTCACAGGGTTTTGAAGCCCGACTTCTCTCTCCTTTTCTCTCTCTCTCTCTCTCTAGTCTCTTCATCCCTACCTCCTTCATCATTTTTCCTTTCAAATTTCTCTCTTTTGTTTTAATTATATTTATTTTTCTCGATTTGTTTATTTTTTTTGTCTGTTCGTCTTGCGATCTCTCAAATCGGCGTCAAAATCACATTTTTTTCTCTTTCTCCGAAGGTAATGAATCACTCGTCTTCTAGGGTTTGATTGATCCTATTTCTCTCTCTAGATGTAAATATATTTTCAAATATTCATTTATTTTTTATTTTTATTTTTTTTTTCATAAAAAGTTCAGTTCTTTATCGGAAATTTCCTTTTTTATATCATTGGCGGATTGCATGATATTATTTTTATTGGTTGAAGAATTCATTGATTTCATGGTGGTGCAGGATGCGGTTGTAATGGCGAATCAAGGAGGCAACACGATAGCGGAACTGGATTCGACTTCCCTCGAGGTATTTGCTAAGATGATTCTCCATGTTGTTGTTTATTTGATGAATTGATTTGCTTGGAATTGGATTTTGGTGGATGATCTAGGGTTTTTGGGTATTTAGATGATCTGTGCTATTAATAGTGTTGGTTTTTTTTATTAGATTTGGATTGTGAGCATGCTCTATTTCGATCTAATTATGGCTAGAATTTCTTTGTTTATTTGAGTCGGGTGCATGAAGTGAATTAATGGGTAACTACCATTGTCAGTGATCTTCTCCCATTGCCTGGGCACACGTCTGCTGGGGAATCTATGGCCAAGGCAGCCACTTGGGATTGTAGGTAGTATTCTAGGCAGTTGGCCAGTCATAAGGCGGTGCGGTCTTGTCCTTGCTTGGGGGCGTTGTTTTGGCTTTTCTTCTAAGATAGTAAAAGAACCGTATATAGAGATTTAATGATCAGTTGACCACCAGTCGGAGCATGCACCATAGGAGCGTGGCATTTATGATCGCAAAATGAAGTTTTGTTTGTCTGCCCTGTTGTTTCTCCGTGGAGAATGCCACCTTAAATCATTTTTTAGTCTCCATCATTTACTCAATTACTCTCCCTTATTTTAGTAGGCACCAGTATTCTTCATCTGGCCGCATTGCGTCAATATGGATCAAATCATCCGTTAATTGTACATTCAGATATGGATAAAATTACTCCTTTTATTTTTATGGAAAGGGTCTACTAGGTCAGGTAGCTCTGCTATCTTATCTTCCATTTGGATTTTTTATGCTTCATGTTTTGTAGCATCCCGACAATTATATGTGTGTTAATTCGATACCCACCCCCCTCGTATTGAACCATTATGGTATTTAATACCAATCCATGCCGTTCTTCATAGTGTACGGTGTACCCACCCGCCTCGTATTGCGCCATCAGGAGATGTAGCCATAATAACACCAAATTCCATATCTATGTTGGCTTTATTTTTTTTTCTTTCTAAAAATATGTATCTGCGTAGTCTAGAATCGTGGAGCGTCAAAGTGGTTTTTGCAGGGTTAAAAAAGTTTTACGACACTGGCCTTTCGTATTATGTGTTTCTTTAGTCATTTAATGTTATATATATGTTAGATGCAGTCTTCATGTACTGTGTAGGATCTTTTTATGCTGTTATGTGCATTTATATATATATATACACACATATTTCGTTAGTAATGTAGCATGATGTCAACGCCAATTTTAGATAGGTACCCCTTCAAATCTTTTTGATGGGTCAATCAATAAAGATAAGAACAAAATGAATTTTAAACAAATTACAAAGGAAGTGAATCCTCAGTTCTCCTTATACTTCCCTTAGTAAGCGAAACAGCTATAAGACTTGCTTTAGGAGGAAAATGCATGAGTGTAACTGAAAGCGTCCAACACAAATTCCTAATTTCTTTCACTCAATTGGCAAATCTCCAAGATAAGCAATATATCAGCTTTTCCTTGATAAGTAAATATATGGAAAATACAGATACACCTTCATATATATAGATATATACATTTCTACTATTGTATTGATAATGACCTGTATAGAAGCGTAGATTAATAAATAGTTCAGGAAGAAAACACCCTTTAATTTTAATCATATTATTATTTTTTATCAAAATATTAAATACATAATGGAAAATTTAGTAATTTAATAATCTGCCTACATTTCTCTCTCTACTCTCTCTCTTTAATGCCGCCTTTGACAACTTATCTCAGGAGTTAGTATTAAGTACACACCCATAATAATATTTGTGGTGTATAGGCAATAATTTTAGTCGGACGTAACATGTTTTTTACCCAACAAATCAAATCAATTAAATTTACAATTTCAAGCAAAATTTATACTGAAAAACATATGTGCATGTCCTGAGGTTTGACCAATTTTTGTGATTGGAGATTGACCAGTGCACTAACCTTGGTGTGTAGGTAGAGTTGCTAATATAAAATAACAAACACTATTGAGAGAATATTTTAAGGAGAAAAGGGGCATGCTCTAACTCTCTTTCCCACGAGTTGGTATTAGGTGCCCAACCTACATACGAGAGGGGTGCATATCCTAATATCTCTACCAATCTCGGGATATGCACAAATATTTTCTACATGAAAATATGTTAATTGATTAGAGCACTTATAAGAGTTTTTATATCTCCCAAGGTTTGACTATCTCCCATGAGTTCGTATTACATGCCCAACCTAATTCAAAATCTTTGGAATAGACCCTGCACCAAAGGTAGTGCATGGAGTCAATCTCTCACTGTGCATCGCACACACGTTACACCATATATATATATATATATATATATATATGTATGTATGTATGTATATACTAATTAGAATGCACCTTAGAATATATGTTTTTTTTTTATGGGCGGGGGGAGGTGACTTTATTTCTAAGATCGGCAAGTTTATCTGGTGATGTTGTTGGTTTGTGTTTTTTGCATTTGTAATTAATGATAATATTATTTAAAAAAAAATAAAAGAAAGCAAAATATAGAAGTATATCCTGAGGCCTGAACAACAAGGTAGTACGCAAGAGAAGTTATAAATTCTGTCTTGGTTTAGGTATCTTTGTCTTCTTTAGATATCTGAGTTGTTCCAGATGGAAATGACAAAGAAGTGACTGATGTCACCTATCCGTTCAAAATCACTTATAGCAGATCTCTCTGCAGGGGTACTGTTATTACTAAGGCATTTCTATTGTCCACACTGGATTAAGGGGGTACTGGTAGTACTTGGGCATCTCAATTGTCCACACTAGATCATTAAATGGCACCAGTTAGTACAGGAGTTGCAGAGCGTTGGTACCAGAAGCCAACTCAGGTGCCCAATACCAATTCTATTTATTTATTTATTTTTTGATCGGTAAAAGAGTAAAAATTCATATAAGACTAGTGAGAAGCTGGAAAAGCAAAACAGAGAAAACAAGAGGAAAAAAACAAAGAAAAGAACGGCCCCAAGGGGCCGAAAGTATGCTTAGCTTACCCGCCCCCCTATCCCAGACTCGAAAAACCAAAAAAAGAAAACTTACATACAAAGATCCCCACACCCCTGCCCCCCACACTTATCTAGCAAGACCCAGTGACACATTAGATCTTTAATAAGTTTTAAGATCGAGCCAATCGGACGACACTTGCCGCTGAAGACCTGAGCGTTTCTTTCGAGCCAAATATTCCATATAACCGCGTACACTCCCACCCTCCACAAGGCTCCCTGAGGCCCTTCCCACCTAAAGCCATTCCATGCTAGCAGAAAATCCGAAAGGCTCTCCGGAGAGACTCAACTAAGATCAAAGGACTTTAGAATAGTTCCCCATATCTTGGAGGCGGTCCAACAGTGAATAAAGAGATGGGAGATAGACTCGTCCGAGAGAAGGCACATGGGACATCTATTCGGGAGAGTTTTACCCCGAGTGATTAGCTGGTCCATTATCAAAATGCGCCCTTTCACCGCTGTCCAAACAAAAATATCTCACTTTAGGAGGAATTGGGGCCTTCCAAATGAAGTCCCAATCCGCTCTAATCGGCGGCCTACTAGTAAGGGCTCGATAAACGGATTTAACCGAGAACTCTTCATTTTTACTTGCCAACCAAACCCTCGAATTGCGGCGCTGCAGATTTTTGGAAGATCTATGCAGAGCAAGGATCAAAATTTCGGCCGAAATGACCGAAATTTCGGTCCAAATTATTGGTTTCGGTCCTCACCGAAACTATAACTTGGACTGAAATTTCTGTCATATTTTGTATGGGATTCAAATTATCGGCCGGAATTTCGGCCAAATTATCAGTTTTCGGCCAAAATTTGGGTCCAAATTTTCGGTTTCGGTCGTGCCCGAAACCGAAATTTTGGCCGAAATTTTGATCCTTGATGCAGAGTAGCCAACAGATCAATGAAAGGATCCACCTCTTCATCCCTTCAAGCCCTCCTAATGGTAAGATCCTAGACTGGTGTGCCCCCAATCACATAAAAGAAGTCCGCAATCAGGCCACAGGGGGAAGTCGATACATTAAAGATCGCAGGAAAGAAGGTTCTTAGCGGGTAGAGGTGTAACCATGGATCGTCCCAAAAGGAGATCCGAGAGCCGTCGCCCAACTGAATCGGACCCATCGCGAGAAATCCATCCAAATCGAGCTGATACCTTTCCACCAAGCAGAGGCGTGCCTAGTCAGATTGACGTTGATCCCCCAAACTCCCGACAAACTATCATATTTCTGAAGGAGAATAGAAGCCCATAATCAGTTTCGATTGGATTCTGACCTAGTCCACCACAGCTACTTGCCAAGGAGCTCAAGGTTGGCTCGATGAAGATTACGGACACCGAAGCCACCGAAGCACTTAGGGAGTTGACACACCCTCCCATGCCACCAAATGATATTTTTTCTCCAAACCCAAGCCTGCCCACAAAAATCTCTCTATACGCTCGAGAGTATGGATGACCTTCATGGGATATTTAAAAACAGACATGAAAAAAATAGGAAGGTTGGAGAGGACCGAGTTCAGCAGTTGCAGCTGCCCTCCGCTACTAAGGAACTTGCCCTTCCAAGTTGCTAAGTTTCCTTGAAACCTCTGAATGATGGAGTTCGAATCGGTGGCCTTGGGATTACCAGTCCCCAAGGGAAGGCCCAAATAAGTGATGGGTAGGGGAGAAGAGACACAAACAACCTCACTCACCAACACATCAACAGCCGGAGGGTCCATATTAATCCTGGAGACCGTATATTTCAGCAGGTTAACCCGTACCGATAAAAGAAAAATATCAATTCTATTTATGTGGGTGCGAATCTGAAAGTGTTCTCACCTGTTGTAAATTAGTGCTCACAGTTGGAGGGATATTGGCCTGTTCACCGCCCTTGGTGCTTGGATCGGGCACTTTATATGAACTCTAGAAAGGAGAATTAATCAAATGTCATTTTCTTGAAAAAAGTTGGTTCAATTGTGGGCGAATTAAAATTAAAAGTGACGTCTTAAAAGGTAATTTAAAGAAGAGAGAAATAAGAAAGGAAAGAAGGTAATTTAAAGAAGCTATTAAGAGGTCCAAAAAATAATATAATGATCAAAATAAGAAAGAAAAATGGTAATTTAAAGAAGTTATTTAAGTGACAACATTATAATATCAAGAGCCATTAAAAATCTGCATCTTCCTAAAAATGTTTTCATTTGCTACTGTAACTGAGATGTTCGCAAAAATAAATATATTTATTTATTTACTAAAATGTTTTCATTTTCCACTGTAACTTTCACAGTTTCCACTGTCATAGGTTGACATGAAAGTACTTTCCATGTCAAAATCCCTTCTATCCGATGGTTTTAAACCGGCGAATACCATAAGGTTCAACCTGTTGGACCAGACCATCGCCCTTTGATTAATTTTTTTTTTTCCGTTTTGTTCATAAATAAAACTTCCTTCTCATATTCTTTCGGCTTTCCTAACCTGTGCATCACATCGGTTTCTTACCAGTGTACAGTAATGCAGATGCTATTAGACCACAGATAAAATGGTCAAACGGTTAGATTAATTAAACTACAACTAATGATCAAGTTATCTTATTGACTTCTATAATGCCTTATGTATCTTAAAACATGAATTATTGGCTATGCATTTTTAGCTGACTAATTATATCACTAGAAACATGGAATTATGTTTTGTATTTTCTCAATAATCAGCTGAATGATTCTTATATTTGTTGATGCTTGTAAATTGCTCGTGCATGTGTCTCCTCAATGCCCAAAATTCTTTGGTTTTGTAACACAGTTTTAATCTTCTGTTAGAATGCACTTTACAATTTTGTTTGCAAATATCCTGTGTAATTCCCTTATGACTGTAGGCCCAAATATAGATTGCTATATGCCAGTGTTACTTAATAACGTGTGGTTCTAATTTTTTTTTCTCAACCAGAAACGTCGGGTTGGAGATACAATCCAAGGCCATGGATCCACATATACATCTTTGACTATAAGCCATCTCCCTCCACCCCCACCACCACCACGAGCACCAACAGGGTCTGCTACTGCTGCTTCATGGAGTTTGCAGCTGACCGGTGTTGGTTCTACTGAAAATGGGATTCCTACAAATTCTATCTATTATCAGAATCAGGAGACAGGGTTGACGGTTTCAGGAAATGCTCAGGAAGGCTTGAATGCTGCTGCATCCCAGGTCTCTACATCTAGTTTGGGTGCAGCAAATGGACAACAGGAATATGCTAGCTATACATCATACCCAACATCTAGTGATCCTTATGGATACAGCAACACGGGATATCAGGGTTACTATTATGGCTACCAGCAGCAAAGTAATCACTCTTACTCTCAGCAAGGGGGAGCATATCAAAATTCAGGTGCTCCTTACCAGCCTCTTACCTCATTTCAGAATACAGGCTCTTATGTGGGCCCTACAAGTTATTCAGGAACTTACTACAATACTGGTGATTATCAGACAACTGGAGGATACCAGAACAGCAGCTATAGTAGCCAGACTAACTTGTGGAATGATGGAAATTATGGAAGTTATCCACTTCATCATTATTCAAGCTATGCGCCTTCTGATTCAAATGGCACTCATAGTTCTAGTACTGCAGCTCCAACTCCAGACAATTATGAGCAACAGTATAAGCAGTGGGCACAGTACTATAGTCAACCTGTAACTGATGTTAGCTGTGCTCCTGGGACAGAGACTGTATCTGTTACCACTGCTTCTCTGGATTGTCCAGTTCCTGGTGATAGTGCTGGATATATGATTCCAAACAGCCAGCCACCGCCACCTGGCACCACAGTGTGGAGCCCGGATACCGGTTCATCTCAATTACCTTTGTTTCAGGTTTGAGGTTTCTGTTTTATAGCTTACTTTTGGGAGAAGTAACATGCACACACAAACACTTACACCTAATGAACACAACACGTTATTAGTAGTCCGGAACACTGAATCAGAAGCCTTCTTCCCTCCCCCCCCTCTTTTATTTATTTATTTTTATTATCTGAATTATCTTCAATTCTTGTATATCATTGCTATTATTCTTATTTTCTGCACTTCATTATTTCGACTTAATTTGATCAAAATTGTTTTTATGCTCTTTAGCTTGTTATCTGATCTGGTTCTTATTGTGAATGCTTTTATTAGCTACCCTTCTTTTTATGCTTTGTTAAATTGTTTACTCTTAGTGGAGGAAGCAATAGAACAGACCTATGCTGTTTTTGGGCTAGGATCACCAAACATATTTTTGGGTGATGTTAAGGTTGACAGCCACCTTAGCTGTCCACAGTTATCCATTTTCATAGCAGATCATTATTTCCATCATGAAAATATTCCCTTTTGTGGGGTTTGGTAGTTGCGTTAATGATTGGAATTATAGGACGTCCTTGGTTGGTTTTATTAGATGCATCTTAAATCTTTGCTGTAGCATTAGTAGGGTGTGTTAGGCTGCATTTGGCATAGCACTTTGCAGCTCCCTGCCAGAGCCGGATATACTTTCTTTAGCAGGCCCACCTTCTTCTTGCTGACTCCCTGCAAAGCAGGATTACTTGCTCTAGCAGCTACCTCCCTGCTCTCTGCTAACTCACAGCCAGAGCAAATGAAACCTGCTCTCGCAAGGAGTGAGCAGAGAGCAGGGGAGAACTGCAGGAGCAGGTAAATCCTGCTCTGCAGAGAGTTAGCAAGGAGAAGGGGGGACCTCCTAGAGCAGGTAGCAGGGATTTAGCAAAGAGAAAGGGGACCTGCTAAATCAGGTAAACCCTACTCTGGCACGGTGCTATGCCAAACACAGCCTTAGTGCCCCGGAGATTTGCAGGATTCAAGGAAACTAAAGATGCATAAAAAAAACCACTTACATGTCACCTCCTGCTACTTGTATGGAGAGTAAACTTTTTGATAAGTGACATATTTTTCATTTAAGGAAAAAAAGAAGGTATAATTATGAGGGATTATGTTTCTCCATAAAAACAAAAAAGCCTACATGCGATTCAAAGGAGAGAAATCCACCCCCCCAACCCACCCACCCACCCAAACACCCACACATGAGCGCGCACACACACAGATCTGTTTTTACTAATGTCCAAAGCTTCAGTGGGAGGTTAAATTCATTTAATGCTGCTAAAAAAAACCTTTTAACTTTTCATGTTAGTAGTAATGCACATTGAATAAATCGGGATAAATCAAAATTCTTACTTCGGTAAGCTGCCAAAAAGAAAACTCTTTTATAATGCAACGTTATCTCAACCTACAATGATTGAAACAATCAATATTTATTAAAACAAGCATGGAAATGATGCATCTTAACTTAGTAATATAGTTCAAGGCCTCACTCGTGCCACACTTGTTCATTTTAATCTAACCTGCCAAAAGCCAAACACAACTGAGTTCAAGGCATAGCTCGTGCCACAACATAGCCCCTTGTGGGTTAGGAACCTATGTACAAATTTTCTGCATATATGATAATTTGCCATCATAAAATCATATTGCATATGAATGCACAACATTGTAATTTAAAAATAATAAACAAAAATGAACAAATATATATATATATATATATATATATATATATATATATATATATATATAAAATTAGAAAATGTATTATGATTCTAAATATACAGTGTACACAAAACATTAGTAGTAAAACTGCTGGTGAAGAACCCATCCGAGAAGAAGGCAACCCTTTCAAACACCTGCAAAGGATATAAAGATGATATGAAAAATTTCCATATGCCAAAATTCAAACGAGTTGCGTTTGTTCCCAGCAAGGGGTTGTTGCAACCGTTGACGACTTGTGTTTGCTCCCCAAGGTCGTGGATTTTTAATTGGGTGTAGTGAGCATGCAGAATTCGTGAAATGGTTGTGGCACAGGTGGGGCACTACACTCCGTAGGGATTAGTCCAAGCACAATTGAGCTACCTTGTGTGTCAAAAAAAATAAAATCAAAAGAGATTATCCTAACAAAGTATGTAAATAATCTTACAATAATCAAAGTGCATAATATTATAATTTCTAAGAAATACCATCGAGCCTTCGAGAGTACACATTTCACCATTGTAAATTGTCTCAATTTCATGGATAAGTCAACAAGAATTTAGATGTCAACCACACTTTTTGCAGGTAGCACCAAAGAAAAAACTAGAACTGGTCATCAAGCCAAATGACTAAATGTCAGGGTATTAAAGCCTAACTGATTGTTTATTAAAAAAAATTAATTGAGTTAAATAGGCTACTTATTCCTTTGAGTGTAAGCTAATGAATTTTTCTTCTAAGAAATTTGACGAACACATTGTAGTCAATGAAAAGTAGCATAGGCGGCGCTTCAAGCTTGGAAAAGTTGGTTACAACAATACTTCAAATAATATCCTGGCACGGATTCGGCAGAGGGATTAAGGAGGGCACAAAGATTTAGATTAGATGAAATGGCCCATATGGATTTGAAAAAAGAAGAAATGTGCCATGTGGCACGTGATCTAACATTCGAGTGCACAGTCACTGTCGTGCACTCAAATGATCTCTTCCATTTTTTTATTAACATACATAAGTTATCTATTTAAACTAAGGCGCGCCTAGACCCAACCCTTAAAACAGTCCCATGTGAGAAAGGCGCACTTGATTGCGACTGTGTTAAAAGCCCGGCACAGGTGCAATAGGTGTGCCTTGGCCTAGGCGCACCTAGGTGTGCACCTAGATGCACTTTGATTACACTGACCATGCTGATTGAACATATTTTATTTAGGATGTTTGTGCTTGTAAGTACAAACATCCTAAATAGATATTGTGATCAACACATGTATCAGCATTTCCATGCCTTGGTAAGATAGATATTTACTCTTGTAAGACTTCTAGCGAAGCATATCATTGCTTCTTGGAATCTAGGTCTATTTATGTTGTTTGAGGGTATACACCTGAAATTTTTGGCTTTCTTTTTGCTTCGTATGGTAGACGAGTGCGGCAATAGGGGATAATCATGATGGCTATTGGAAAAAAGAGGATCCAGGATTTCAAAATCAATATCTCAATCAAGCTTCATCATGCTTCCAAAAGCCGTTGGGTTCAAATCCCCTTCCATATGACAGTTGTGGTGATCAACATAAAACTCTTTGTCCTCAAGGACCACATTCACAATATCCTGGTACTCATCAGGTTCCTCAGAATTTTCATACACCTTTGCAAACAGTTCCAACACTGGATACACAACGGGTTAGCAAACTGCAGATTCCAACGAACCCTAGAATTACTTCCACTTTTGCCTTGGTGCCTCAATCCGAGAAGGATATCTCGACAACCAATGCAGCACCGAAGCCGGCCTATATCAGCGTTTCGATGCCAACGTCTAATGATGTATCCTCGAATGATACTACTGATGCCATGCTTAAGGTGCGATGTTTCCCTTTTCTTTTATTCCACTTTATGAAAATCTTCACATTATTATATCTTGCAAGAAGTATTGCGGGAATGTTATTCTCAGATTGCTCAAATTTCAGGGGAAACCATTCTGCTTGCAAGTCTTGATTCCTGAAATATCTACCTTCACAACCCCTAACTATTTAAAGTAATATATTCATTTAATTAGGTGATTTTCTGAAAGTTATACAGTTTCTTGCCAAATCTTTTTTGAAGGAATGTTTATTTTTCCCTTTTCATGTAAATTATATGAGGTTTATTGACATGTGCCATTAAAGTTGAAATTTCAACTTCATATTCATATTTTAGGGAACACCCATTGCTTAATCTTTTCCTTGCAATGTAATATGCATTTTCATATTCATATTTTAAGGAACACCCATTGCTTAATCTTTTCCTTGCAATGTAATATGCATTTAATTAACTCATTTCTGAGGATAATTATAAGTTTATAGAATATGTTGGTTTTATATTGTTCTTTTTCTTTTTTGGAGAAAATATGGTTCTTTCTTCCTGAATTTGACTACTACTATTTTGTGTTGGCTGCAGCCAGGAATGTTCCCTCCATCACTCCGTGCTTATGTGGAAAGGGCTTTGGCTCGTTGCAAGGATGATACTCAAAAAGCAGCATGCCAAGATATAATGAAGGAGGTAACAGGATATTTAAAGCTTTTAGCATTCCTACTATATTGAAATATGGTGGCAGTGTGATAGCTTGGGTAAAATCGTGTGCTGCCTTTCTTCTCCTTTGGTCTTTCAAATATCTCTATAACATTTCTGTAACATCATCATCTACGGGGAGTTTCTTTGCTGCATAGTTACTGATTCGTAGTTGACAAAATTACAAAAAGTGGGAAGAGGAGAACCAAAAAAATATTAGAATTAGTTTAAACAAAATAAATGTTGTATCCTTACAAAGTCTAGTTTCAGTTTGTACTGTACTATACCTTTCATCATGGATAGTTACAAGCATTAAAACATTCTGGACATGTGCTGCATATTTATTTATTTATTATTATTATTTTTAATTTTTTATTGGGAAATTTGTATTTTCGGCCCTACAAGTTTGCTTATTTGCAGAAACGGCCCTATAGTTTGAAACTGTGCATAATAGGCCAGTTCCAAGCCAAGTTGTTTCCACGTCAGCATCAATCGGTTTTTTTCATGTTTATTTTTAATCATTTTTTTATCATCCCTTTTTTCAATTTTGACTACAGAAACCTGTTAACAGAGACCGTCATCTTAAGATAGATAGCGGTCGCTATCTTAAAATGGCGGTTTTGGGTATCAAGAAAAAGAGAAATTACTGTGTTATCCAATATAAGATTTATTAGTTAGGGATCTATAAAAAACATAGGAACATAAGACATAAATAACAAAAAAATAAAATTCTAAAAACCCGCTAACATACCGCTATCTTAAGATAGCGGTATGTTAGCGGGTTTTTGATTTTTTTTTTTTTTTTTTACTTATGTCTTGTGTTCTTATGTTTTTGGCAGATTACTAACTAATAATTTTATAGTGATTTTATAGCATATACACAATTAAAATAGATTACCATTTAATGCCGTATTTACTAAGTTTATATTGGATAACACAGTAATCTAATATAAACTGCCATTATAGATTGCGATTTCTTCTATTTTTTTTTACTTATGTCTTGCATTCTTATTAGTTGGCGGTTTAGGATATGAAGAAATCGTTATCTATAATGGCAGTTTAGGGTACGAAGAAAAAGAGAGATTACTGTGTTATGCTTTATAAAAACAACATTAGATGATTATCTATTTTAATTGTGTACATGATATGAAATCATTGTAAATTTATTAGTTAGTGATCTACCACAAGACATAAGTAACAAAAAAAAATATAAGAAAATTTTAAAAAACCCGCTAACATACCGCTATCTTAAGTTGGAGGTCGCTATCTTAAGATAGCAACCGTTATCTTTGGCGGTTAAGATAGCTTTCGCTATCTTTTTTTTTTAATCGGTAAAAGATGAATCCATTCATAACAATCAGCGAGAAGCTGGAAATATTATAAAGAGAAAAAAGAACCGTCAGAATGCAACAAAGAACAGGAAAAACCAGAGGCAAATAGACCCCTTCCCAGCATCCGCTAAAACTCCTCCCCACCCTTCCCACAAGAAAAGGACGAGAGCGTCACAGGAAAGGATCCTCCAAGTCCTGCCCCTCATACTTGTCCAGCGCAACCCAGCGACACATCAGGTCTTTAATGTGGTTGAGGATGGCATTGATGGGACGCCGTTTGCGACAAAAGACTCTAACATTTCTTTTCAGCCAAATGCTCCACAGGACCGTGTAGACCGCCACCGTCCAATAAGAACCAACTTGGCCATTCCAAACAACCCCTTTCTAGGCAATAAAAAAGTCAGATAAATTCTCCAAGGCAACCCAGCTGAGATCGAAAGAACTTAGAATAGTTCCCCAGATCTTAAAGCGACCTCGCAATGTAAAAACAGGTGGGAGATTGATTCTTCCAACCGCAGGCACATGGGACATCTGTTTCGAAGAGTTTTACCACGCGAAATCAACTGATCCAAGACGGAGGTTTAGGGTATGAATAAAGAGAGATTATTGTGTTATTCAATATAAGCTTTGTAAAGACGACATTAGACGATAATCTATTTTAATTGTGTACATGATATGAAATTGCTATAAAATTATTAGTTAGTGATCTGTCAAAAACATAAGAATGCAAAACATAAGTAATAAAAAAAATAAAATAAAAAAATCCGCTAACATACCGCTATCTTAAGATAGCGACTGCTACCTTAAGATAATGGTCGCTATCTTAAGATAGCAACTGCTACCTTAAGTTGGCGGTAGCTATCTTAAGATAGCGATCTGTTAGTGGATTTTTTTTTTTTTTGTTACTTATGTCTTGTGTTCTTATGTTTTTGGCATATCCCTAACTAATAAAGCTTATATATATATATATATATTTTTGAAAGGAATAGAACTTATATTGGATAATACAGTAATCTCTCTTTTTGTTTGTACCCAAAATCGCCATCTTGAGATGGCGGTCTTTGATAACAGGTTTTTGTAATTGGAATTGAAAAGAGGGACGATAAAAAAATAATTAAAAATAAACAAATATATAATAAATAAAAAAAGGTTGATGCTGACGTGGAAACGGCTTTGCTTGGAGCTGGCCTATTTTGCATAGTTTCAAACTATAGGGCCGTTTATGCAAATAAGTAAACTTGTAAAGCCCGAAAATGCAAATATCCCTTTTTTATTATTTGTTTTCTAATGGAAGTGTTTGCATTCTGTTTTTTCCATTTTTGACAAAATTTTGTAGCTTGGACTTGAACATTGTTGGTGGTTGACAAGGATACAACTTGGCAGACACAGATCTTGTGAATCCCAGAACAAGCTGACACATCCGTTGAATTATATGATAACAATGGATGATGTATGGGAATTAGTTCTTACAAGCGCAAATCTTTACCTAGGGTGTCTCTCCTGCTTTTGAATCTCATACTTTATAGAAACTTTGGGTCATAATTTTTTTTCGAATCTCTGCTCCCACATCTATACTTATTACCTGCCATATATATATATATATATATATTCTAAAACCCCCTATGGATGGGTGAACTCTAGGGGGGAACAAGTGCCATTGATCGCGTTGAGAAATGAATGCTGCATTTTCTCAAGTATTTATGTTATGAAGTTGTAGCATTTCTTTACAATTTATCTCTCAATATGCTTCTTGGCATGACAGATTATATTGCTGTACAATTTTCTCTAAATTTTCTTCTTGTCGTGCCAGATTATTACTAAAGCATCTGCGGATGGTACACTTTTCACACGGAACTGGGATACTGAACTGCTTTTCCCATTGCCAAACGCTATGGTGGATACAGTTAATAAGGGGTATGTCTTATTTCCGTTGTCTGATATCCTGATTGTTGCTTTATGAGTGCATTCTTATGATTGTCTTTGCCTTAATGTTTTTAGCTGCAACTTAGTGTAGTATTGAGTATCTGACTAGCTAAAGGGAAGCATCTCTCTAGGGCTGGGTTTGGCCTTTCCTGAAAGTTGAGGCAGTCATGTAGTGGTTATTTTTATTTTAAAGAATAGTCCAAGTCTAAGTAAAATATTAAAGGGTGTAATTTACTTTTTATAACTGTGAATTTGATTCTGTGCTAAGATCCTCACAAGTTCTTTTATCTGTCTTATACTTCTGTGACTTTTTCCATCACAAATAATAGGATTGCAGTTGGCTGTATATTGAGTTGATTGCTTTTTTTAATATTTTCTGGAATGGAGAACCACATGCACCAAAGGAGGCGGTTTTATGATTTTATCATAGAACAAGTAGTCAAGGACTCTTAGTTGCTGGGCAAGTGACATATATTGTCTTGTCCAAAAAACATTTGTGCTACCTGGTATCTGATTCATCAGATTTACTGTTTTGCAGCAATATACAGAGTTCTGTTGCTGTTTCTTCATTGCCAAAGTACAAAAGAAGTCCGAGTCGACGTTCCAAAAGTAGATGGGAGCCCATTCCAGAGGAAAAGATAGTTGAGAATCTACCATCTGTCAACAATGATCCAGTAAAAGATGCTACCTGGGACCATTTTAGAGAAAGAGACAAACCGGTAATCTGATTGGTCTCTTTGGGCACTTTTAGTATAGTAAACGTCGTGTAATTTAGAGTTTATATTACTCGTTGATATTTTTCAGAAGCCTCGATAATTATTAAAATATGGTGTTAAGTTATTCAAAATTGCCTGAAAAATGTATTTTTTTTTAGCATGTTCTTAAAGCCAATGTTCCTCGGTGGACATTTCAGTAATTCCACAAGGTCATTGGACTGGCCAGTGACAAATTGACACTTTTCCAAATTATAGGAACAAATACCCTCGAATGTATGCCTAAATGTTGTTACTGGATAGTTAGCAACATATACATTTTTGAATGCTTTTACCCCTTTAAAAATATTTTTTCTAAAAAAATTAATTTGTCAGATGAATGGTCTTTGCTATTCCACATAATTCACTTTTTAACAAGCAGGCCTCTGTGAAGTGTGAAAGTAAGGATGGATGGAGCAAGTTCCTTCCATCACAACAGCGAACTCTTCCGTATAATAGTGCCCAGAAGTCAGTTAAGAAGCAGCGTCTTTGTGATGGTTTAAATGCTACTGAAAGTGGTGATGCTTCTAGTGATAGCGATAAGGAGCAGGGTCTGACAGCATACTATTCAAGTGCACTTGCACTAGCAAATTCTCCAGAAGAGAAGAAGAAACGTGAAAATCGTTTTAAACGCTTTGAAAAAGGACATGGTAATCGAGCAGAGATTAAGCATTTCCGACCAAAAGTTGTTGGAGCTGGGAATTTGCATACTAGAAGGGCGAGTGCTCAACTTCTTAACAAAAATTTAGAAGGTGACTGCATCCGGGCTGTGGAAGATATGGACTGGGATGCCCTTACTGTAAAGGGAACCTGTCAAGAGATCGAGAAACGCTATTTGCGCCTTACTTCTGCACCTGATCCTGCCACGGTAATTAGTTCCTGTCTCATGTTAGCTTTTCCATATTCTGTGCTATAAAAATGCAAGAATTATATCTTCTAACTGCATTTGACGAAAAAATTATGTAACTGCTGCTTTTTTTTATTTATATTTTTTACTATAAAAAAAATCATATAGCATTCCGTGCTTTAAAAATGGAAGAATTAGGATCTTCTAACTGCAGTTGACAAAAAAAATATGTAACTGCTGCTTTTATGATTAGTTTTTCCATGGAATAATGTTTTATGGCAAGCTTAATATGCTTTCACTGGCGTGCTGAAATGAGGTGAGCTATATGCTTACAGGTCAGACCAGAAGAAGTGTTAGAGAAAGCTTTACTAATGGTTCAAAACTCTCAGAAGAACTACCTTTACAAATGTGATCAGCTGAAATCCATCCGTCAAGATCTGACTGTACAACGGATACACAATGAGCTGACCGTCAAGGTTGTTCTTAACTCCTATTTTGCTTGCTACTTCAGTTTCTATATCTGACTGAATTATTATGGTGTATCTCTTAAGTTTTGTTAATCATCTACCTTTACAGGTCTATTTCACTGAAGTGCCTTTTGTACCTTGAGAAATGGTCTTGGAAATGTTTCTAACCGCTGTTATATTCTTGTCTCAGGTATATGAAACTCATGCTCGATTAGCACTGGAAGCTGGGGATCTGCCAGAGTATAACCAGGTTGGTAGCCTAGGCATCATGGTCAGAAATCATTTATTCTCCGAAATTATGCCTTTTGGAATGTCATCGTATTCTGTTCTACAACTTTGGTATGTTTCTTGCTTTGCCTTTACTGCCTTGTGTCAACATGAATAAAATCGTAGACGTCTATGGCCTTTTTGGATTTTGCTCTTGGAAATTGCAGTCCATTGATTTCTGTTTTACTTGGCTAGAACATTCCTGTAGTTCCCATTTTACGGGAAGACTTATTTTTAGCCAAATGAGCATTAAATAACATTTTCAATGAAGTATCAGAGCCGACACACCATCGCTGTCTCAGACATTCACCTAGGCGCTTAGGAAATATTGCCTAGAAAAAGGGTGGGATTTGTCACATAGGCTAGGTCGCTTATGTTTCTTGGCAATCACCTGGTTGCCTGAGACTCGAATGGGGCCCAGATAACTGCTGCGACTTCCGCCCTCGTCCCAAGGCCCATGCATGTGTGCCTTGGTACATGATGATCGTTAGAATGGAGAGCGGAAGTGACATTTACCTATGGAAAAAAATTAATGAATATATCACAAAAAGGACTCCATAGTAGGCAGCGAAACAAATCGTAAGGAAAATAAAATCAAAATCATACATCTAAGATGCCAAGTCATTGTTCCGATACAAGTCCATAAGAAAAGGAAAGGTGTCATCTGTCCATGAGCCATATGGGCCACCAAAATTTTGGGATCTGCAAAAATGATAACAGCATACTGAGCTACGATAGCCCAGTAAATGCCAAACAGAACTTGTGAGTGTTGAAGCATAAACTGCAAAGATGGTCAACGCCATTTTCAAGTCACAAGTTAAGTTTAAACATGGATACCTTCAATTACACCCCCAGAATCTTGTAGAGCGCCCACACCAAAATCATTGCTGGCTTTAAATCAGAAGATGGAGATCATGTTTCGCTCCAATCTTCCACACAAGGGATCTTAACATGGGTCAAAATATCGGATTTCCGATACGTATCGTCCTGACCCTCAGGACAATACGTATCGGGTATCGTCCGATACATTCAATGTATCGGCAATACATTGAATGTATCGGTTTGATACATTCAAAAAAAAAAAAAATCCCAAAAAAATCTTAAAAAATCTCAATAAAATCTAAAAAATTATATTTATTTATTTTGTACTTATTTCAACTATTTTTGCTTATATTTTTGACTTATTTAATGCATTATTTAGATGAATATATAAGTAACATGCCTATTTAGTGACTTAACCCAAGTCACATGCCTTTTTTGTGACTTATTTTTGACTTAAGATCACATTTTTGACTTAATGTAATAAATCTTCTAACATTATTTTTGACCAGCTGATCACATGCCTATTTTGTTTCCCCTTTCCCTTCTTGAATTCTCTGAAATGAGGAAATTATGATTGATGCAAAATTGCTTCACTTTCATATATATTCTTAGAGCTTATACAAATTTAGAAGGAATATGCTCTAACTGCCATTAAATTCTCTTAACTAAATGTTTTAACCTGACATATGGGTTTGTTTATATATATAGATTATTTATTAACAATATTTAATAATTTGATCGACGCAGTCACGCATAAACTAAATTACAATGTATATTGATAAAAATAAATTATATATTGTCAAAATTAATAGCTATGTTGATAAAAATAAATTTAATTGTACATGGAAAACTTACTTTAGAGCCACATTGAATTTCGTGGTAGTTCTTGGCCCTCATGATCATCATCATCATCGGTGCGCGAACTTTTCGGCCTTTGCCTATAATGTTGGCCATATTGATATCCATGATCATATGTGCCCCCTTGAAACTGAGGCTGTAACAACGAATGACTCAGTGTAGTACGTAAAGGCCAGTCCTTCAAAAATCTGACCAACGAAGTCATATGACACCGGGTAGGTTTGTTGTGGCTGGTAGGATGGGTTACTAGTTGCTGAATCTTCGGTATTTTGCAAACTGAATCCCCCGAAGCTAAAAGTCATATAACCCATATCCGTATCATCATGTGGACCTTGTGGTGGTGGTGTTTGATGTGATTCCGATGCTCCTCTTCCTTCAACCCCTCTCATTCTAAATGTAAGAGTGTCGAACAATATTAACGACGTCGAGTCATCGTCCCATGCCGTAATATCTCTATAAGGATCAGAGGTACTAACATCCTTCCCTCCACCACTAGTGCCAACGTCCCCTCCACCATCATCCTCACCACTCCCATCATCACTATCGGGCTGCGTTTCGTCATCAGATTCAAGCACTGAATGACGATTCAGTCTTCTTTTCCGCCTCGGTGGTTAGGAAGCCTGCTGCTCCGCTATTCTTTCAGCATTGTCCAGCCATTCAGTGCTCTTAGTATCCAAGACTGGCTCTTCTCTCTCTTCGATCCATTGATTCAAAGGGTCATCCTCCTCGAATATATAATCCAATTGGATGGGATCAAAATATTCACTGTTTGCAAGGTAGAATATGATAGATGAATTAGTATAAGATGTAAGTAAAACTTCATATAATTGAGGAACTAAGACTATATAATTGCTTACTACGGTTGGTTCTTTGCATATTCCTGACCCTTAATCGCATGTTGTAGTGGCAGTAGACTAACTTTTCCAATCGTTCCATAGTTAGTCTATTCCTTGTCTTAGTATGAATGAGAGAGAAAGTACTTCAATTCTGCTCACAGTTGGACGAGGAACATGTTTGCGACAATACCTTCATTGCTACCCGCCTCAATATCGGACCATCACCTCCATAATGCATCCACCAATCAGCGGGTTTGTTGTTTTTAATTTGGGATTGCGCCAACGGGGTCCCAAATGACCCATGTCTTGTGAAACACGTTAATCTATAAAGATGAAATACAGTAAGCCACATATCAATAAACATATAATATTACATGACATTTGACTTATTAGTTATAAGGTATGATACTATGATTACTCACATCGTTGATGGCTTGACCTTGGTCCGCCAACTCAGGGAGCATTTGTTGGATTACATTGAGCAAACCGGTATACACTTCATCAGTGTCACTCAACTCGAAGCGTCGCGTATACTGGAAGGCCGGTTTCAAGTAGTGTGCTACACATCAAATATGAGCAATTTCATCAATATATGAAAATAATGAAAAAATAAATAAAAATCACTACATAAGCAGTTTACATGTTATACCTGCTGCATGCAAGTACTGGTGAAATTGTGCATCCCACCTCTTGTCGATAATTGCCTAATATCATTTATATTTTGTAGGGCATTTGGTTTTGATAGCCAATTTTGCCTTATCCATTGACTGATAAACGTACCCCATCGTTGGTTTCTCATCACCATCAACCAATCTCAACACTTACACCAACGGGGTAGTGACGGCGATTAGGTGGTCAACATCTGCCCAAAACTGCGTGTTGTAGATTAGGTCAGCAATTTCAGTGCAAGCTAGTCTCTTTGCTCGTGAGAGTTTTATTTCATATTATTCCATTCTTCCGACGACACCATGACTTTCAGCTCACGTCTATATCTAGCCAAACTCTGTAGGGCTAAAAACTGTGTTGCAAAACGTGTAATCGCAGGTTGGAGCAACTCATTGTTCGTGACGTCTCTCATTAAATTGACCAGCTTATCATTGTTGTACAGGTAGGAAGTAATCGTTCTTCCCTTCTGAATAGTTGCCTGTGCCTTACTTCTCTTTCCTAAATTCTCAAGAATGAGGTCCACGCAATGAGCGGCACACGGGATCCAGTACAGGTGGCGTCTCTTCATCATTAGTTTTAATCCAGCGGCTTTGTAATTTGCCGCATTGTCTGTTACCACCTGCACAACCCGCTGCTCTCCAACATCTTCAACTATCTTATCCATTAGTTGAAAGAGGTAATCAGCTGTCTTTGCGTGTCTAGAAGCATAAACTGATTTCAAAAATACTGTCCCGGCATCGCTGTACACCAAAAAGTTGATCAAACTCTTCTTTGTGGGACCAGTCTATCCATCGCACATAATTGTGCAACCTCTCTCATCCCATACATCCTCAAAGCTTTGTACATAGGCACCTATCTCATCGTACTCATTTTGTAGTAAGGGCCCAGATATTTCGTATGCAGAAGGCGTTTTAACTCCTGAACCAACTTCTGCACTTATATCAATCATGCTTTTGAAGTACGACGACTCAGCTACTTGGGTCGGAATGTGGTTGTATATAAAAAACTTGGCAATGGATTTTCCAAGCTTCTTCCTCATTTGTTTAAGTGAGATTGCACTCAATTTGCTTTATTTGGAGCTTTCAGTGCGATACATGAATGGATCCATGAGGCTTGTAGTACGGCCCGTGGTAGACGGTCTATAATCCCTCCCGGATGCTGACCTACGCAACCCGACAGTCTGCTCAACATCCTCATCAACATCAACAATATTTGGCCTACGAGTAAATCTATCACCAGCAGCAGGCATGGATGGGCCCCTCAACCTGGACCGAAATCGATAATCGGCTTCTTCCTGATCTCGTTGTTGTTGTGCTTCTCTGGCACACTCTCTCATAACTCTCGCTGTTTGCTCATCCTCATCCTCATCATCCTCAGGTCCAGGTGATGTAAACTCTGGATCTCCCCTCCTGATTCTCTCATACATTTCTCTATCACGATCGGCTTCAACTTTTTTCTTTCCCTTTGCCGTTTGTAAACTAGCTCTGACATTTTCTTTCACTTCTCTGGGTACATTGAGACACCCTTTTATCTCTCCCTTTACGTGAGCCAGATGCTCCTTCAACCGTGTGATACCTCCCCCCAGCAGTTTTTTCCCACAAAGCTTACATTCTATCCGGAGTCTATCATCATCTATTACTGTACCGTATTGCCAATGTGGATCTGACGATCGTACCATATTTATTTATTTCACCTGCATGAATGAGCAAACGATTGGATTAAATTAAACATCTAGTTTACACTTGAAAATAAAACTTATTTCATATTATTGCTATTTTTAAAACATTAGATTATATTTTATTAAATTTATTTGATATTATTCTAATTTTTATAAAATTTGGATTACATTTGAAAATTTATTTCATATTATTCTAATTTTTAAAATATTAGATTATATTTTGCCAAATTTATTTGATATTATTCTAATTTTTGAATATTTATTTGATATTATTATAATTTATGAATATTTATTTGATATTATTCTAATTTTTAAAAATTTATTTGCTAGTATTCTAATTTTTAAAAATTTATTTCATATTATTCTAATTTTTAAAAATTAAGAGTACATGTGACCCATATTGACCCATATTATTAATTATATTAATGAGATTGTGACCCATAATTTTAAGGGTACATGTGACTGATATTGACTCATATTGGCCCATAATTTTAATTATTTAAATTATTTTATAATTTTAAGGGTACGTGTGACCCATATTGACCTATATTATTAATTATATTTATTTTTTTGTGACCCATAATTTTAATTATGTAAATTATTTTGTGACCCATAATTTTAAGGGTATATGTGACCCATATTGACCCATATTATTAATTATATTAATTATTTTGTAACCCATAATTTTGTGACCCATAATTTTAAGGGTATATGTGACCCATATTGACCCATATTATTAATTATATTAATTATTTTGTGACCCATAATTTTGTGACCCATAATTTTAATTATTTAAATGATTTTGTGACTCATAATTTTAATTACATGTGACCCATAATTTTAATTACATGTGACCCAAAATTTTAAAATAATAATGGGGCATACCCTATTATTTTAATTATTTTAATATCTACCATTAAATATGGTAGATCTTCTATATTTATGGGTAGGTCTACCATTAAATATGGTAGATCTATCAAATTTATGGCTAGATCTACTATATTTAAGGGTCGATCTACCATATTTATGGGTAGATCTACTCTTAAATAAGGTAGATCTACCTTTAAATAAGGTAGATCTACCTTATTTTAACCTTTAAAACGAAATAAAATGATGGAAAAATGATAAAACACGTACCTTCGGCATTGATCCCGAGCTTTTTTGTGCGATTCGGCGGCGATTTGGGGTGAAAATAAGCAAAAAAGAAGAGTGTAAATGAGGAAGAAGGAAGAAGAAGGAAAGAGCAAAAAATGGGTGAAAAAAAGCAAAAAATGGCTGAAAAACCGACCCTAAAATCGGCTGAAAAGGGCACGTTCTTGGTCCCACGGACGATAATTTCAAATTATCGATCGTATCGGACGATAATTTGAATTATTTTTTAATATTTTAATTTTTTATATTATCGGACGATAATATCAAATTATCGTCCGATAATTTGATATTATCGTCCGATATGGACGATACGGGCAATACTTTGCCCGTATCGGACGACAATTTGGGTGTTTTCGGTAGGGTACGATACATACCTTATGTATCGTACCGCTGAGGTTCCAAACCGATACGTGTCAGTATCGGACGATATTTTGACCCATGAATCTTAAGGCCATGATGTACCATTAGACGGTCACTTTTCAATTTCACATGGGACATCCCAAAAAATGTGGGCCTAAAGTCACGTTTGAGTGTGACGTGTGCCACGTGACTTGAGGGTCATTTTTTGGGATCTGTGCCATGTGGAATCAAAACCTGGCCGTTTGATGGTACGTTGATGGCCTCAAGATCCCATGTGTGGCAGATTGGAGCGAAAAACGGTCTCCATCGTCTGATTTAAAGCGATCAATCTTTTTGGTGTGGGCACTTTTCAATTTTCCGTGGGCGTGGGTACCCTAAAAACATACCCAAGATGACTTACGTGCAAACCTGAAAAATAACAGCAAAACATTATGTTGGATATCGAATCAAAGTAATACTTAAAGTTTTATTCGAATAAAATCATAATTACAAAAGTCAGATAAAATAGTAATTAGTTAATATTAGTTGGTTAAGTCAAATGAGCAGAAATAGAAGTATGTATCGACAATCACAAGACAAGAAGGAGAGAAATGAAGATGTCGTGTAGTGAGGTGTTTTCATATGAGCGGATTGGTCCGAAATATGATTTAATTGGTTGGAAGGTGTTTAATTAACTTAAAAGAGTGAGGTGTTTTCATATGAGTGGATTGGTCCGAAATATGATTTAATTGGTTGAAAGGTGTTTTAATTAAATTAAGTCTTTTATGTTAGGGATGCATGGTACCAGCACACCTACGGAGATCTTGAAACAAAGTTCTATCCTTTCGATCAAGAGGAGTGTCGCACCTGCACTAAAGTGGACACACAGGGCATTACCAGATCAAAACCTTAATCTACGCGGTACGAAGGTCACCCGATAAGGTGCTCATCTACTCAGGTGGTGAACAGTGAGTATCGTAGATACCAAGTTTGTCACTTTTGGATTAAATTTTATTTAAAAATTAATTTTATTAAATAGAGTTCATCGAGAGGTTTGAACATTAGTCAAATCACCACTTGGCACCTGGCATATGTGCGTTACAGATTACAATCCAATCATAAGACCATGATACTCTGGAATCTAGGCGTACAAACCTTAAGTATCAATTCACATTGAATAGACCATGGTTTTAAAACTCGACTTGGCTCGAAAGTCAGTTGAGTCGAGTTAACTCGAAGACTCGGATAAGTTCGACTCGCACCGACTTGGTATTTAGTCTAGATTTATATATTAAAAAAAAAAAAAAAATTTACAAGGAATATGTTAATAAAATGGATAGACTAATACTTTCTTTAAAATGATTGGGTTTCTAAAACCTTATCTCATGAAAATAATATATATATATATATATATATATATATATATATATATATATATATATATAAAAGGGTAGCTTATGCACCCTGATTGCATCCTAGCAAAGTCTTGATTCGACCAGACTCAACTCGAAATCCTGGCGAGTCGAGTAACTCGTTGACTTGCTGAGTTTTGGGACTATGGAATATACGCTTCCATAAGGGGATCTTGGTGTCACAATTCGTAGAATCAGATTTGAATTACCCTTCGTAAGGACAAACTAGGTCACTGATGGGTTCAGTCGAAAGTCAAATATGAGGTTTGGGCACACTCTGTATACCAAACTCCAAGCTTTGAAAGGTCAAACTTAATTTAATGAACTAATTATTAAAATTACCACCAATACCCCACCTACACCAATTTTTGGGGTTCTGAACCACACCAATGTGTTGCTCTTGTCAGGAGCCCTATGGTTCGTGTACAGAGGTGTATTTCAAATATTCCAAAAAGACCTTTATTGACTCAAAAATTCGTAACTCAAATAATATCCACTATAATCATTTGACTTTATTTCCCTGAAAGTAAACTCACCGACAGACCTTTCAGCTAGGACATCATTCTGTTTTGAGCTCTGGTTGTTGAGCTATGACACTGCAGTCTGCACAGAGGTCAACTTTTCTGTTTGCATTTACAGGCAGAAAAGTTGGCTGAACTTTGTGGGTTTCAAAAGTCAACTTGATGAGTTTCGTTTAGCATAAAATCGGTGCCTTTTGAAAGGTGATGAAATGAGATGAACTTAAACAGGTGTCTGTCTTACCTGTGATTCGGATCAGATCTTTATGGTCCTAATCCATGATTTTTAGAGAAAATCCACATGTGAAATTGGGTTGAAATTTTCATTAGAGCTATTTATGAACTTAACTACCAGGGGTAAAATTTTCAGCTATTAATTCCATGGTCAAACTTCTGGTTTTCCGATAGTATTGGGTCTGGCTCAGACCGATACTTATTGTTGTATTGTCGGTTACATTGAATGTATCACTCGAAATGATTAGACGATAATTTAAAATTATCATCCAATCATTTTAAATATCTGAATTATTGAATGATATAACCTATAAATTGATTGTATCATCTGATAATATGGACGATAAAAGGGGGGTACGATACATTGCCTATGTTTTGTACCGGAGGGTCCGAAACCGATACATATTGGATGATACGTATCAGTTTCGGACAATATTTGAACCATGATTAATTCAATCTATATGTTTTTTTGGGAAGTTCCTAATTTTTTTATTTAAATCAGGCCTTTTACAGTGAAGTCTAAAACATGCAGTCTCAAGCTAAGAACGCAAAAAAATTGACCTCATATATGCAGCTACAGGTTCAAAAGATGCTTGATCATGTCTAGTACAACATTTATGGAGAAGGATTTAGAAAGGAACTACATGAATGGCCTTTATATTGAGTTGTGTACCCGCAGGATAAGAAAAATATATAATGGCTGTTTCAAGCATGAATACTGATTCTCATACTAAGGCTTATCACGTGCTGTTCCAGGGCCATAACATGCTGGGAGAACAGATTTGATCACCCTTACCAAGAAGAGACTAAAGAAAATCTACAGGCATGGTCTCTAGATCTCAATGACCATGCATGCACACTAGAAAGAGCATATATAACCCAATAAAAAGTCTAGAACTTAAAGGTCACCTTACAATCTAGTTCCTAAAGCATGAATTAGAGACGTGGTAGATACTTGAGTGTTATGGAAAATCCTCCTTTTCAAAGCTTTTCCCCCTAGAGCATCTCCTCTCTAAGCTCCAAGAACACCCAAGCTTCAACTTTAATGGTTTCCTTCGCAAGCACTAGAACGACACACCCAAATTAAACAAATTTAAAAACCAAGAGCAAATGATCTTGTTCATACACCCTAGAGCTTAAAAGGGGCTTGACCGCCCCACCTTTGGGCTGGCTAATGGCTTCCAAGTATGAACCACATGGCTATGATTTGTCAAAGTGAGTAATGATGAGGTTCTAGGTTAACTAAAAGTGAAGGTGTTGCCTTGTGAGACAAAGGTACCCCCATGTGGAGAGAGAGCCCAAGGCATGCTCCTCCTTGAGGTGGAACCCATACTCTCTCTCTCTCTCTCCCCCCTCATGGTCAATCAGCCTTCCAAAATCTTGGAAGTTGATCATCCCTAGAATCTAATGTTTCTGTATATTAGGTTCAATGGTTAATTTAAAAATTTTAAACTAATTGTTACCTTTTTTTTTATATCGATAAAGCAGATTTATATTAACACACACAAAACTAACCCACCTCAGTCAAATCATCCACCAGTCGATAGATTCTTATCTCCATCAATCATCCCCTCCTTCACCAAACTTGCCTAACTTAGCACCCAATCCCTGGCCGCTCCCATAATTATAGCTGTCAACTTTCTTATCTTTCTAAAACTCATATCATTTCTTTCCAATCAAATAGCCTACAGGGCTTTGAGCAAGCTTGAGATATTTTAAGGGGAGTTTAGGTATATTTTTATTAGTTTATGCCGACTTGCTAACACTTTCAACAGTGGATGCTGTGGAGGGCACTATCCAACAGTACTTCTACATGGAAAATGGAGACTTGTGAGTTGTGATTAGAGTTATGGTGCTTCGAAAAAAGAATCCAAAGACTTGAGTTCTATTCTCAAGATCTTCTTGTATTGCTTTAGGTTCTTTGATAAACCAATGTGGTTAGAGTCTCCATCAATGCTGTGCAGGTCAACGGTAGGATCAGCCAGTGAGATGAGTAAAACATTGAGATCCGTGTTTATTGGTAATAATAGTTTCAGTAACAACATTCCAAGACTTGGTCGTGCCTTTTCTGTACTTTATGATACTATAATTTTTGCAGAGGCTAGTTGTCAAATGTTGCTCTCTAAGTTACTATGGCCTCAATTTTTTTAATCAAAATAGAATTAATCAGTTTCTATTCATGGCATATTTTTTCTCTGTAGCATGAAAATTAGATGAAAGCATATGTCCTTTTACTTCTGGTTGTGTTTTCTAGATAAGATTAAAAACCTACTATGAAGTGCTTATTATTCATAGAATCAGGAGTAATATCACTTCTTTTCTTTTTAGCAATGTTACGAGTGTCACATAATGCTTGTAACCATTAAGTTTTGACTCTATTAGAAGCTCAAACTGCCCCTTGTTCTCTTTGAATTCTCAGTGCCAATCGCAGTTGAAAAACCTTTACGCAGAAGGAATCAATGGATGCTATATGGAGTTTTCTGCTTACAACTTGCTTTGCGTTATATTGCACTCTAATAATTATAGAGATCTAGTATCATCAATGGCAAGGTAGGTGGCATTCTTATGTAGCTTTTCACCTAATTAATATTTAATTATGGTTGGTATTTTTGGAGAAAAAATATATCCAATTGCATGTTTGCTTCTTGCAATTTAGAGATATTTCTGTATCTTGGTATAAAACAGAGTCTGTAGCTCAGCTGAATGGTGCTCTCTGTGACAATCATAAGGTTAAGTGCTTGATCCCAGTCTTTCTACCCCAAGGGAAAAAGTAATATTTGTATAAACCATGGTTCTTAGCAATGATATGGAGTTTGAAGTTGTGAAATGATATGTAGAATGCTGGTTTCACCTCTATAACTTTTTTCATGTCCTATAGGTTGTAATTTCAACAGTAATCTGTTGAGTGATAAATTTATAGTTATAGCAATTGAAAAGGTGCATCTATAGATAAGTATTTTGCTAGTTCTAAATTTATAGTTACGACAGCTGACACACATTGCACTGTAGATATGTATTTTGCTATTAACATTCCAATGTTCATAGATCTTACTAGTTGAATCTAATGATACAGTAGACTGAAACGACTCTGGTTTGTTGCAAAAGAAGAGTGCATTTATTTCTGAACCTTTTGTTTTTTGATTACTGTGTTTATAACATGAAAATTATATATATATATATATATATATAACTAGGTAATTTCTTTCGACCCCATTCTCATCTAAAGGAGGACTGAAAACATGGAGCTTGGCTCCACCTCAATAGGGCCTAAGTTCAAGTGTACTCGAAATCATTGTTGTAAAAACCGAATAAGAGAACATTTGCAACAAACAGGAACCAAATCCATGTTTATATTGCAAAACTATTTAAAAAGCAAGCAAAAGGGGTTTTGAAGAAAATGAAAAGATCCTAGAAATTTTTTATAAGAATGAACTAAATTATATATATATATATATATATATATATATATATATATATATATATATATAAGGTCAAATGTGTAATAATTGAATAAGAGGGTTCACAGTCAATCCGTGGCCGTGAAACCCCAAAGATTTGAGTCGAATTATATGGCTCAATATATGAACTGTACGATTTATCTAAATTTGTGGTTCATTAAATTGATCGAATGGTGAGCCTGTGAATGAATTTGAATCATAGGATTCACATAGTGTATCGTAAAATTTTGATAACAATGCTCGAAACTCAATCAAGTTATTGGGTTTTTACTTATTAGGAATACAGTACATAGTATGATAAGTTATTAATAATATGTTTAAAAATGGACTGATGCGGACAGACACTTCTTTGTTGGATTCATTTTGATTCCCAAGAAAATTTCTAAAAGCAAAGGACTCCTCTTTTTCCTCAATCTGTTCATGACCAATGTTCCTAGGCAAACAACTAGCGAAGGCGTGTGAATCTCTGGGGCCTATTCTTCTTGATGGTTGGATATGTAAAGGGACTGGGAGTATTTAAGAAATAGGTACCAAACTGCCAATAAATAGGAGTAATTGTAAAACTATGGGGCGCTAGTCATATCGCAGTTTCTTAGAGAAGACCAGATAATATTGACTAACAGAGACTATCTGAGCATCATAACAACATGGCACCATGCTGTGGCTTGGAAGACTTGTAGTGAATCATAAAGGCAATACACAACACAACTCAAAGGTTGATATCTGTAAGAAATCATGATAGGATGAAAAGATCATCATAGACACGAGATGAAACCCTTTTAATACAAGAGTGGGAATGTGGGATACGATTTGAAGGATATATATATTTTTTGTTTTTATAATCCCAATTAAAATATTCCTAGCTTGGGAAGGTGATGCATGAGTGTCAGAATTATGGATTAATAATTATGGGAAGACCAGACAATATTGACTAACAGAGACTATCCGAGCATCATAACAACATGGCACCATGCTGTGGCTTGGAAGACTTGTAGTGAATCGTAAAGGCAATACACAACACAACTCAAAGGTTGATATCTGTAAGAAATCATGACAGGATGAAAAGATCATCATAGACATGGGATGAAACCCTTTTAATACAAGAGTGGGAATGTGGGATACGATTTGAAGGATATATATATTTTTTGTTTTTATAATCCCAATTAAAATATTCCTAGCTTGGGAAGGTGATGCATGAGTGCCAGAATTATGGATTGCAACCGGTTTGTAAACACATCTTCCTTCAATTCTCCACTTCTCCACTTTATATGTTTAAGAATATGACTGAAAGGTTGTTTGGCTTTAATAAAAACCGGTTGCAATCCATGCAGGCTCAGAAGACTTAAGTGGAGAGCTTGTGGCATTAGATATATCATTACAAATAAATAATAGTGAATTTTAATTCTTATGCAAATAACTATAACTAGCGGGGTCTTATAATCACTAATTAACTAAGGTACCTCTAAGATTGTCTTTTATATGTATTTATCTACTGTCTGAAAATTGATAGTATGTATGCAATTGACTTACCAGTTATCCAGCATTGAAAGATATCTGTGGCGACTTTAATTAGGCTTTACGAAAGTACAGTTTAACTTAAAGAAAACCATGATCCTCATCCATTTGTCTTCTCGCTAACATATCCCAATTAGTCCTCATTATTGTCGCTATAGATGGTTAATGGTTGACAAATCACATGATTCATGATTTGAACTTTGAATTCTAAAATTGAAATTGGTTTGTATTTATTTCGATTCAAATCACATGTTTGGCTTGGACTCCATAAAAAAATACTTGTTTTCATAAACTGCTCACATTTTATAATAAATGTTAAAATTTCTTTAACATCGTTGTCTGAAAATTACTAAATTTAATTCAAGATGTTAGGCAAGGGTTTCAGGCTGGTTCGACTTAATTAAATGGTGATTTTTCAAATCTTGGGTTCTTTGGCAGAATTATCATACCAATGTGTTCATGCTTAGCTCTTTTTATTGGCTTCTCATTTGTTTACATAAATTTAATGATTTTTACGTTAATTAAATAAGGAATTGATTCCATCGAACAAAACAAAAGTTGGAAAAGGAAGAGTTGTAATCATGGAGGAGTTGTTATATATCACTATATTGTAGACGTGCACATATTTTATTCTGTTGATTAATTGTCGTTAAGGACTCATCATTTCATCATCATGATAAATTAATGATGTTTGAAGATTATTATTATCGTTTCAATTTTTGTGAGATAATTTTTTTTATTTTTTAATTTATTATTATTATTATTATTATTATTATTATTATTATTATTATTATTATCGTTAGGCTTTGAGGTTTAGGGGACTTCAACCTTTCATTAAACTAGAGAAATATACATATAATACATCAGACTCTCAGGGAGTACACACCTAATTCCGCCAGAGCTTCGGCATCGCCATCTCCCTGACAAGGATTAGAGCTACACCCTGAGCCTCAAACACTTAGCAATCTACAAAAAAAAACAGTAGATAGATCCTTCTCCATAACATAAATAAGTTCGCAGGGAAGGTTATCAGTCGATGACCAAGAAACTGAGTTATCAATCGACAAACTTCTTTTTTCCAAGAAATCAGCACATGCATTGGTTTCTCTAACATGATGCTCAAAGTTAATATATGAGAAATTTTTTCGGCTGGCCTCAATACTTCTAACCAGTCTTATGTATTTCCACGGGTAGTCGGAATCACCATTGACACTGTCAAGAGCAATTTTGGAATCAGAGGCTAAAATGATAGCTTTCCAATTCTTTTCATTAGCTAGATTGCTTGTAACTCTACCTCATTGATGTCTCTAAAATTACTCCTTGCCATTTCAGCAAATAGAAAATCCACCAAACTGATTTCAGGCAACAATACCAAACCCAGCATTCTCTTCCCTCAATGTACCTTTTGTGTTGATTTTTATCATATTTTCAGGGGGACAGCTCCACCTGAACTGTTGCACTCGAGAGGTATCTACCTCCAATCTTAATCCCCATTTTTGAAGAATAAGGTGGCTGTTGTAGTTCCTCTGTGAGATGACAATCAAGGAAAAAATCCCTTATGTCCCTGCTTTGTTTTTCTAACACACTTCGTTTGCGAAGGGATTTGTTTTCAAATATTCTCTTGTTGCACTCCTTCCACACGTGCCAAATGATAGCTGAAAAAGCAGTTTTTTTATATCCAAAATTAAGCCTGACGACTTGCAAAAGTTCATCATCAACTGCAACTCTTCATCCATGTTTTGAATTCTTCTTCTGTTGATGCTAAATCGGGCAAGAACTGATCTTAAGATTCAACTTGAAAAGGAACTAGAAAAAAACATGTGATCATTAGTTTCGCTATCCCCCCAGCAGAGAACGCACCTTGAAGGGATCATGATACCCTTTTCATCAAGTTTTCAAATGTAGGCAGCTCCCTATGGACGGCCAACCATGCACAAATTGTATGTTTTGCAATTCAATGTTTGTGCCATAAAAAAGAAAACCAGGGAACTGTCTTTCACACTTCGGCATCTCTCCCAAGCAGACTTTATGGTGAATCTGCCATTCGGATTAAATGGTGAAATAGTTGGTTAGTTATGCGACGGTATATTTTTTTGTGAGATAGACTTTATATTTATGTGGGATAATTAACGTTATACTCGGTTACTTATGCGACTTCTGTGTATGAAAATGGTGAAATAGTTTTTACAGTATAATTTCTTGATGGAAATGAATGGGAATTCAAGATTTTTAGCAGTTTTCTTATTTTCTAGAATTTTAAAAAAGATCATATTAAATGTTTATAATTTACGGTTCAATTCGTATTTGACTCCTTATGACTTTTGAACATATTTTATTTTGATAAAATTGATCGTATACTTCTTGATTACTTGATGCTTTATTTTCATTACCAGATTATCTGCTGAGGCGAAAAAGGATGAAGCTGTAAAGCACGCACTTGCAGTTCGTGCTGCTGTTACTTCAGGAAATTATATCCTGTTCTTCAGACTGTACAAGACAGCTCCCAACTTGAATACTTGTCTAATGGGTACGTAAATTTCATGCTTTTCCCTAACCATCTGGAAGCCTGGAACATATCTGGAGAGTTGATCATTTCCTAGTAATCACCATGTCGCAGATCTTTATGTCGAGAGGATGCGATTTGAGGCCGTGAAATGCATGTCTCGCTCATATCGCCCTACAGTCCCTGTTGCATTCATTGCTCAGGTTTTGGGCTTTACAAGTGTCATACTGACAGAAGGAAGCATTGAAAAGGACGTGGATGGACTGGAGGAATGTGACGAATGGTTAAGAGCACATGGAGCGACTCTCACTGCTGACAATAATGGAGAGATGCAGCTGGACACAAAGGTATGTTCAGAACTGCAAGTTATATCCCTATTAAATACCCATTGACTGATCAAATGACATTTTTTTTGTATGTCAAATGACTTATCAGTGGTTTAAGGATTATGCTGTATTTGGAATTGCTCTTTGGAGGCAAAGTGCAGCTCTCTGCTCTGGCGCAGAGCACTTTAGTATGGGGCTGTATTTGGTTGTAAGTGCTCTTAGCTCTTTCGGAGAGTGAAAGAGCTGAATTTGGGTCTTTTTAAAAGAGCAATTTAAACCTGCTCTTTTAAGTGGGCTGCTCTTTGCCTCCAAAGAGCAAGCCCAAACACAGCCTAAGTTGATGCAGGAAACATTTGGTCAATATGTTCACACTGTTTTATGTATCCAATTAAGACAAATTAAACTATGGAAACGATCATTAACAGTTTAACACTAAACTTTCATAGATTTTCTCCATTATGATCTCATCTGTTCATTTGCCTTTATGGTACCTATAAAAAAATAGACCAAGGATTCTCTCTCTCTTTCTCTCTCTCTCTCTCTCTCTCTCTCTCTCTTACACATTAATTCTTTGAGGCACAGCTGCTAGAGTTGATTGTAGAGACACTTGTTTCAAAACCGTTTGAAGGCCATCATTCCCCCCCTAATGTGGTGTTGAAATGCAGGTGTCTTCATCCAGTCTTTACATGCCAGAGCCGGAAGATGCCGTCTCACATGGAGATTCGACTCTTGCTGTAAATGATTTTCTGACTCGGACAGTCTAAAGGTATTTTGTCTGTATTCTTTATGTAGTGGAAAATATGAGGGATAACTTTTATGGCTTGGTATACATGGAAGGAAAATTGTTTTCTTTTGATTCGGCAAAAAGCCGGAACAGCTATGCTGTAAGCTGTAAATGAGCTAGAATGAACTTTTCAACAGGAAAACCAGAATGAAAAGAATGTATTTTTCTATTCACCATATAATTGATAAGCAACTTAGAATAACTCATGACTGACGATATGAAACATTGCATCAACCATACATTTAATGCTCTTCTATGCTGAAAACACGGTAATCAGCTTAGAACATGGGCTTTTGGTCAAATTCGTCAGCCAACTATTGAAAATCACCAGAACTTAGTTTTTAAAAAATCACCATATCTGTGTTCCAACAATTTTACCTACCACTAACTGCTCTAGGCGTAGGTGAAAAGTTGGAAATGCCCTTTCTTTTGGGGTTGTGCCCAAATGAACCCCCCCCCCCCCCCCCCCCGGGTGCATCCTTTCCAGCACAAACTTAACAAATGAGAACAAACGGTCTTTCAGAGTCAGTCGAGAGGGCATTCAAATCCCATTTATTCTTATTTGTTAGTTTTGGGCAGGAAAGGCTGGCACTTGGATAAGTGTGGGATCTTCGAAATGACATTTTGCGTACAATCCCGAAAGCAAGGGCATTTTTTGACTATTTGTCATTTGTCCAACGCAGTTAGTGGTAGGTAAAGTTGCTGGAACATGGATATGGTATTTTTTTTAAAACTACGTCATTTTAAAGGTGATTTTCGAATGTTGGCTGATGGATTTGACAAAGAGCCCTTAGAACGTCATCTTTCTTGCTCTTGGAAGGGCTACATAGCCTAAATAATGCAGAGAACTCCATGGGTGCTCCTGTGGCGAATCCCCCAACTTTACTGATTCGCCAGAAGCTGGTGATTCGTTAGGCGATTGACATTCTATAGACCAGTTAGTTATACTTCACCCAAGAGTTTGTCTATTTATTGGATGCATTGAGATGACGAGCAAATTCTCCGATGGAGCGTAGCGAGCTATATTCAAATCCTTTTTCTTTGAACCTTATGGTTAATGGTTCACTCAAAACCAATGCACTATTAACTGGCACCTAATGAATAGTTTGCAGTTCAGTTCGATATGGTTTGCGGACCGTTCGGGGTGTTGTTCTGTCTTGTTTGGCTTTGCCAATTCAATTGTGTGTGCCCCGTTTTTCACTTTAGGCCCTATTTGATAGCAGGGAAACTTGAAACAGGTAATGAAAGCAATTTCCTGGTTGAACTTGAAAAGAAGCCCAAACAATGAAACAATAGCTCTTATTACCTGAAAAAATGACCTTTTTTTTAATTATAAAAATTACTCTTGAAATGAGTAATAACCTTTATTGTATTAGTGAGAAACTTGAGAGGTTGAATTAATATCCTTTTTGGAATGGCTTGGTGTACGGAAATTGAGTTTCAAAGTTCATAATTTCCTTTCCATCTCTTTAAAACAATCAAACAAAAATATATTGAAATTAAATTTTGTTCCACCAATATTTGCAATTTCCAAGTTATCAAACCAGGTCTAAGTTTCATTTTAAAATTTGGAAATGTTGTATAGAAGTTTTGAACATGAGAAGTCACTGTAAATATGTTGCATTTTTCTTTTAAAAATCATCCTACCCACCACACTGGATAGTGGTGACACGAAGTGCAAACCGAGCAAACTAGTGAACCTGCAACGTTTGCCTATTTGTTTATCAATGGGGCCTATAGACCAAAGCTGGAACACTGTGGGCTTGTAGCCCATCTGCCACCCTCCCTCTCTTGAAGTGGACACAGAGGATCAAAATTTTGGGTTTTATTTCGGTTTCAGAGGGAATCAAAACCGAAATTTCAACCCCAAGCAAAAATGACCAAAATTTTGGCCCCATATTATCATTTCGGTGGGGACTAAAACCGATAATTTCAGTCATTTCGGCTGAAATTTCGACCTTGGTGGACACAGACTCCCTCTTTTGAAGTGGACACAGACTCATGCTCTCTTCTATTGAATTAATAAGGACATGTACGGGGTTTATGGAGACCGTCATAACGATCAATTGTCATGCATAATAATTGGGAGCCATTTATTTGCACATAAGAACTTGGCCTTTGCACATGATTTGAAAGAACTTATTTTGGGGGCATTGTGGCATGTGAAAATCCCATCCAACTGTCTCATTTGATATCATGATCTAAATATCTTAGGTGAAAACGATTGGGACCAAACATAATTTTTATCATATAATTCAAAGCAGTCAAAGGCTTTTATTTGATTTAGTACTTGATCTTGTTGAGCCACATAATAGAAATCGAGTTGTGTGCCAATTTTTCTAGAGTAGATTTTTAGATCACAACCTTCAAATTGGAAAGCTTAGATGGCGTTTCCACATGACATATGTCTCCAAATTATCAAGTCTTTCCTTTAAACTATGTGCGAGGGCTGCAATTAATGGCTCCTAAAATAATTTCTATAAGACATAATATAAGGTACGTGTTCTTGAGGTTGATCCGAGTGCCAACTGTTGCGCTTTTTTTTAGGTCCAACCTATTGAACTCTAAATGACGTTAAATTGATTATAAAATCATTAGATGTAAGGGCCTGTTTGGGTGAAAATACGGAAACGAAAAAGGGGCCCGGCCCAGATAAGAAATGGGCTCGGACCCAGGCTTCAAAGTTTAAGGCTCGGACTGGCCCATTTAACTGAGGCCTTTAAGAAAAAAAAAATTAAAATTTTTTGTTAAAAAATATTAGAAACCTGGCCCGGCCCGACCCGTTTAGCTAAACAGGCTGGGTTTGGGCTACATAATTTTAACATCGGGTTGAGCCCGACCCGGCCTGTTTAGCTAAATGGGCCGGGCCCAAAATTTTTTTTTTAAAAATAAATAAATAAATAAACGGGCCCTGTGAAAACCTGGCCCGAACTTGGCCCGGCCCGGCTCGTTGACAACCCTAATTTTCTCATGGATACCTAAGTTATAGGAAACCATGAGATTCCTTTATTTCCCTTTGTTTTCTGCTATTTGGATAACCACATTGTTAATTGGGAAAACACAAGATTAATCAAATCCTGTGTTTGGATATATATACATGAAATTGTAGGAAAATAACATATTCTAATAAAAAAATAGTCATAATACTATAAAAGATCATCCAAATTAAAAAAACAACTGTCACGTGAATAAAAAGACATCTCTTACTAAATATAATAGAGATGAACAGAAAAAAATGAAAATTACATGAATCAATTTCATGTAAAAGAGATAAAAGAAAAATGAAAAGTTTATGAATCAATATAAAAAAATAAGAAGAAAATAAACGTAATAGAAGATAGAAAGATAAAATAGACAAATTTCCATAATCGAATACATTGTTTACCGTGCTTTTCAATAATCCGATAAGAAATTTTCCCTTATTTCCCTTGAAACCAAATAGCCCTAAGGCCTTGTTTGATAACATAGAAATGTAATTTCATAGTGGAAATGAAATTTAGTTTCCAATTGTTGTTGTTTGATAGCTATTTAAGGAGATGGAAATGAAATTAAGTCGACCCCCATGGAAATTGAATTTCCATGCACCAAATCATTTTAGGAGGAAACCATTTCAACCTTTTAATTAGCTGAAATTGAGTTTCCTACTAACAAAATAATAATTTTTTGTCCTTGCAAATCTAAAGTTACTTGTAAAAAACTTAAAAGCAAAAAAATTTATTTTTTGACTATTAAAAAGTAACTTCAATTTTTATGACCATCATACCGGCACGATCACTATGACCACCACATTATCTACATCGTACTCTTTTCAGCTAATATTTGACTTGGGTCAAAGTTTGAATTTTAAGCAAACTTTAATTAGATTAATAGGCTATATAAAGTTTTGACTTTTGATCAAACTTTGACTACTGAAACATGATAATAAGTTGTAAGTTAGTAATATATTATCAAATTTTTAGGGGTTAAAGGTTGACTTTAAAGTCAAACTTTGACTGTTAATTAAAATTTATTTTTTATTAAACTTTGACTCCAATAACTTGACGGCGAAAAAAAGATACTGCGGTGTTGATATATAATTTGATACTAGATTTTCAATTGTATTAGTCAATAGTTTGACCTTTAGTCAAACTTTGACTTTTGATCAAACTTTGACTTTTACACAAATTTTATTTCTACTCAAACTCGAAACCTGCTTATAGAAAGAGTCTACTACTACATAAATTTGCATCGTATCAGTACAATTTTTTTGGGTCAAAATTTGACTTTTGGTCAACGTTAGATTTTATATAAAATGTTATAAATTTTTATTAGTGAATTATTATAATTAAAAATATCTATCATTATTTTAATTTATAACTTGAAAATACATTGCCTCCTTTTATTGATTAAAGTTTGACTTTTAATCAAAGTTTGACTTTTTATTCAAACTTTGACTTTAGTCACAAGTTGATAAGTGTATCTTGACAGTAGATAGTGATTATTACTGTTGTTATTTATATTTTGGTAATGTAAATTTTAATCAGTCAAAGTTTAATATTTGGTCAAACTTTGACTATTAACAGAATTTAATTTTTTTGAACTTCTGTATCCCCAATGAAATTATCATTTTTTTAATTTATTACTTTCTAGTATATTACCAAATTTTATTTTACTTTTTTTACATTTGGTCAAAGTTTGACTTTTTAAAAAGTTGATATTTAGTCAAATTTTTTACTATTATTATCTAGCGATGGATACGAATATTGTTATGTTAATTTGTAGGTTGGCAGTAGATTATCGAATTTTTTATTGGTCAAAATTAAAAATTTTGATCAAAGTTTGACTTTTTAAAAGAATTGAATTTTCTTTCAAATTTAAAAATTGAATTTTGTTTCAATATATAATACTTACTAGCATTTACTATATAACTTTGTACTTTAGTCTTAAAATTTTTTATTAATCAAAGTTTTACGTTTAGTAAAAGTTTGACTTTCATTAAACGTGAATATTTGATCAAATTTTGACTAGTATAACCTAACGATATATATAAATACTGTTATATTAATTTGCAGTTGGACTTTGGTAACTTGTTGGTACATTATAAAATTTTCTCTTGGTCAAAGTTAAAATTTTAGCCAAAGTTTGACTTTTATAAAAATTAAATTTCATTTAAACGTATAAATTTATATTAAATACTAACATTTACAACTTTGTTATTTAGCTTTATATTTTTTTTTATCAAAATTTTAAGTTTGGTCAAAATTTGACTTTTTATTTGAGTTTGACTTTTCAAACTCTGACTTATATAACTTAATAATAAATAGTGATTACAATGGTATTAATTTGTAACGTAATAAAATATCATTAAAAAAATTATTGGTTAATACTTGACTTTAATTATAATTTTAATAATAAATGATCAAAACTTAAAAGCTCATTTTCAAAGATACTAATCAAACAAGATAAATCAATTTCTAATGAAATTTATTTCTCAAACACACTAATCAAATAGTGAAAAATCCATTTCTAACTAGAGGAAATCATTTATCAGAAAATCAACTAAGAAATTGATTTCATTTCCTCTTTAGAATTTCATTGCTATCAAACAGGGCCTAAGAGCCAAACCTTTTACATTGAAACAAGCAGTTGCTCCTAAAGGTTTTCTGCAGATGCATACTATCGATCCTCCCTACCTCTCCCTCAATCATCCATGCTTTTGAAAAAATACCCATATTTTACTTTAACAGCAAAATTTCATGAAAATTGGAATTTTCATATATATAAAAATTCAACGACCTAAAAACTTTATATCTCACCGTTAAAGTAGAGAGCGGTCTCTAAAAGCCGTGCCAAATAGGGCCTAAATTTTTGTGACTCCACAAATCATTTATGACGACCCTTTACATCCTACATGTATAACTATTTCATCCTTACGAAAAGAACGAATGAATTACCGCAATTAACTCTAAAAGATCACACTAATGAATTACCGCAATTAATAGTATCTCTATCCTTACGAAAAGAACGAATCTTATCATATATCATTTAGGTAGCTATTTCATCTTTTTCATTAACATTCTCTTTGGACACTTCAGTCTTTGCAAACAACACCATAGAATATATATATATATATATATATATATATATATATATATATATATTTAAAATTGCATGTTTTGCTCGATCCACCCATTTAAGATGTTTTAGCAAAATAAGTAACATTTTACAAAGATTTATAATTAGAGATGCAAGTTCGGTGTAGCGAATCAAACCTGAATTTTTTGGTGTTCAGTTTGGTACACCCCAAACCAAAATTGAACAGAAACCCATTTGGTTCGGTCTATTTTTTTTTATTGAAACCGAAATTGATTTGTATCAGTTCGGTTTGGTGTTGGTAAAATACCTACTTTTTTTCGTTTTTTTTTTTTTTTTCGATTTTTGGTTTTGAGCCACCCAAATTAAAAATCGAACCGAATTGGGGATCGGTTCAGTTCGGTTCGATTTGTGTCGGGTTTTAGTGTGGTTCGGTCTAGTTCGGGAGCCTTGATTTTCGGTTTGATTTCGGTATTCGGTTCAAAACTTGCATCCCTATTTATAATTCATGTGAAATAGTTAGTAAAAATTGAAAGACTTCAAACGAAAAGATCAAATAAGCGACTTACACAACTTTCGGTGACTCACACAATAAGTTTGCTCTCTTTCTAGTTTACTTAAAACTTGATAGATTAAAGGCTTCGGGACCTTCGTTGGTAACGAGATCCCACTCCACACAACTTTAGGAGTCGGTTTCGCATGATTGATTTGTGGTAAGTCAATCCCTATTTTTTGGTGATACGCCTCTTCCTTGAATGATAGGTTAGAATTTAAGGGCATGCTATAAAGAGGGCAACGTCCCCTCTTCATCTCCACTCAATAAAATCTTGCCTATCGTATAGAGGGAGATAGAAGCCAGGTAGCATCGTCTTCAAGTTCTAAGCAAGCGACTCATCGAAATTCTCCAACGGATCATTCTCATCGGGCAATGTATGTTCTAACCTTTCTATTAAATTGTTGATGATTGAAATTAATTAGCTTTAATTAGTATTGTTTATTTAACAATTAGTATCAGAGCCCGATTTGCTAATTTATTTTCAATAATATATATATATATATATATATATATATTGGTTTGCGGCACCGTGTGTTGGCCGGCGGCTATGATGGGTGATCCAACCTTTCCCACCACTGGTTGGTGATCCAACCTTTCCCGTAACCCACTCTTTGGCCTTCAAAGGGCATATGCATAATCACATTAAAAAAAAAAAAAACAAAAAAAAAAAAAAAAAAAAAAAAGGCGTTGGAGGAGATTACGGTGAGATATCTCTCACCTTATCGTCACCGGTATGCCTTCTTGGCTCACCGGATGGCCACCTGACAGGCACTGATTGACTTGTCTCGTCAACACCATCGAACTTATATCCGTGACCATCGGCGGTTACAGGGCCGACCAACCATGATCCATAACCCAGTCCGACCCTTTTTACCGGTAGATCCAGAACGATGGAGCTTTCATTTCCTTTCCTTCTGTTGCTTTACTTTTTTAAACAAATTTGATATAGTTTACTTTACAAAAGGGGATAACTAGAGCGTATAAACAGAAGTACCAAACTCAATGCTTCTTATAAGTACTTATCTCATGTGGAGCTTAAGCGCAATATCTAATGTTTCCCAAATATAATTAATTAATTAAATTTATTTGAGCCATGGAATCTGGTCTAGATTTGTTTAGACTCATCAAATTTATTTAGAAAGAAAAAAAAAAGGTTCCACTAAGTTGCAAGCAGCTTATTTGTAGTTTATTTTTCTGTCGACTGCAAATATCAATTTAATCCTATTAATCCTATAAATTTGTTTTCACCACGACACTGAGTCTAATTTGGGCATAATCTTTGAAACGCAATATTTGGAGATATATAGTTCCGATTTACACATATGACCTATCGTTTTTTGTTTATTCGACGAGTTCGATGTGTTGGACTCTTTGTTTGGACCGTCTGGGATTATTTTGGGCCTGAAAATTTCAGTCAAAGTTTATTAAATTAATTTTATGTAATTATACATATTTCCCTCATATTATACAGGAATTATTGAACCTTTTCTACTTGCTGCTCTTATACTATCATGCCATTATTCATAGTAAAATCATGTGTAATTTTCTTGTTAATGAACCTATCATATATAAATAGAACACATACAATGTCTCTTATCATGAAATTTCTTTATGAAATTAAATTTAATCAAATTAATATGTGGGCATTCTCTTAGAATGGAATATGAACTATTGACATGATAGAAATGCCTATGAGCTTTAATTCTATCTATAAAGGGGTTTAGATAGAACAGTAAAATAATCGTTTCGGGATGTGTAGCTAAAGTAGGTTTGTAGTTTGCCCAAAAGTGACTGACCTATGGAGGACACATTATCCTTAAATTTTGAAATTTAATTTCATTAAAATTGCATGTGCATTCATCTGTGTGAATTACTATTTCTGATCAAAGTTGATTTAGAAAATTTATATAGATGGAATGAATAGAATAGTCATGTGTGCCTAGGTGAGAGAAAATCGACACTCCTGACCTCAACTGATGAATAACTTTGATCAAACTGAAAACACATCTTACTAGATCACAAAATCGAGATTTTTTTCCTTCAATTTTATATATTATAGATTTTTAAATTATAATTTTCAAATCACACGACACAATTTATGAAATTACATGGGATGTTCCTTGCCACTAGCCCCACTAATTACTCATGACTTTTTAGCTACTTAAATACTATGGTAGAGATGCTTTTTTAATTTTCCCATCTTTAAGGTAGTAGCTGAGGTCCCATCGACATAAAACTATAAGATAAAAATATAATTTGAAAAGTGTAAAACCTGTTTTTATATCACTCACTAGAAGCATTAGTTAACTGAAAAAAATTGCCTAAAAATAGAGACAACCAAAAACCAAAAAATTTACATATATAAAACCGGATCCGGATCCACCACCAACGTTCAGAGTCAGTTCTTATATATATATATATATATATATATATATATATAATAAAAAAAATATCCCGCATATATTTCGTCGTTTGCCAATGATCTTCTTCTTCTTCTTCTTCTACCTCCTCTTGTTCTTGCTCCCCACCAACAAAGCAAAATAAAACAGTATTCTGAACAAGAATCCCCATGCCACTGTGATCCACAAACAATTCCATTTGCTCAAATCATTGACCCCCTGCTCCCTCAATATATCAACTCCCGTAGTAACACATGTGGTCCTCGTTATGTCAAAGCCCAAAACACTGCTCAATGCCCTCAGCATCCTCACCTTCATCTCTGGCCCCGCGCTCTCTAGCGGTGTGTTATCGAACATCTGCGCACCCCTTACGAAACACTTACTTGCGTCGTCGAATTCGTTCTGTAACACCGCTTCGTAAGGATACTTCACTAATGAAATGTAGTGAAACCATATCCAATAGTCTGGAATCCTATCCCTGTTAATGAAAAACCCACTAAACAGGAGAAAGTAGGCTAAAATTGCAACCACTATTGTGTATCCTAGCATAACATTTGATACTACCCCGGATAAAAATGTTACGAAGGAGCTACCGGCCCAAAATGCCGCCAAGACGATGCCGAAGAAGAAGAAGAAGCCCGAAGTACCACCCCCGAGACCCACCGCGAAGAACGTTGTAGCGGAGAAAGCAACCGCCAACACAAGCAATGGTGGCACCGCTACGATTAAATTTGATATCACATAGGAAGATCGGCGATATGCGTTGTATGCCGTCTCTCTCATGAAGATGTATCGCTCTTGGAGGAAGACGGGGAGGGCATCGGCGCATGTGTAAAATGTCGTCGACATCGCGAAGGCGAAGAATCCAAGCCGTTCTGTTATGCCTTTGGGTGAATCATCAAGCTGCCAGAAGATGGTCGCTAAGATGAACCCTGTTACGAGTGTTGCCCCTAATCGAATTCCGAACAGCTCAGGGGTACGCTTGGTGTTAGTATAAGAACGTTTTGTTAGCACAGCGATTTCGGTCCAAAACGGGTTGGCGAAGGTGGATACGGCTGAGGATACGGTTGAGGCGGCGGGGCCTGAGTCCCCCGACACGAGTTTACCTCTCGAGATGCTTGCGCTTATTGAATCTTTAAGAGATGGTCCTGTCGTATCGGCTACACCCGTACCGGAACCGAAAGTAGTCATGTTCTTATTGGTTTGCCAGCTTTTGTTGAATTCTGCTAAACCATTTATGCCTCCTGGTGATCCCTCAATTTCTCGAATCAAATCGAGTGCAAACTCAGTCCTATTCTCTGTTTCGGGAATTGGGTAACCGAATTCAGCGAAAAATTGAGGAATGCTCGACGGCGGTCCACTATACACAGTTTGCCCGTGTGATAAGAAGATTAAACGGTCAAGTAAGCCGAGAATTCGGTAACTAGGTTGGTGTACTGACATGATCACGATGCTACCGGTTCGCGCGATCCGCTGTAACACCTTGACTACCATGAACGCACTTGTTGAATCCAATCCCGACGTCGGTTCATCGAGGAACAACACTATCGGGTCGTGAATTATGTCGATTCCGATTGATACGCGGCGCCGTTCACCTCCCGATACTCCTCTGTGGCCTTCGTCCCCGATTATAGTATTGGCCGCGCTTCTTAGCCCTAGCTGATCGATCAATGCTTGGACTCTGGCCTGTTTTTTGGACTTGGATAGGGATTTAGGAAGCCTAAATTCGGCCGAAAACATCAAGGTCTCCTTTACAGTTAACATGGGATACAGCAAATCGTCTTGCATTACATACGCCGATATCACTTTTAGTAGACTGCTTTGTAGCACTTCGCCATTTAATGTTACTGATCCTTTTAAGCTCCCTTTTGCAATCCGATTCGCTAAAGCGTCGATCAACGTTGATTTCCCTGACCCGCTGGCACCGAGGACGGCTAGAATTTCTCCGTCCCTCGCCTCGCCGGATATATCATTCAACAAAGTCTTTCCCCTAGTTTGGCTGCACAATCACAAAGAATTGGAGATCACACTAATTGCAAACTGGTTTGGCATAGACTGCAAAATGTTTGTAAAATTTTATTTACTTTATAAAAAATATATTAAATTAATAAAGTTAGTATTAATGTCTTTAATTTGTGAACTTAAAATAAGGTCCCCTATTTGCACCTATCCAATAACTGTTGACTGCTTTGAATGAGACTAATGTGAAGATCGTTTTTCCATACAAGGATCTTGAGACCATATCGTTTACCATGAAACGGTCACTTTTACATGTCAGGTGGCACACATCACTCTCAAATGTGATTTTCATGTAGATTTTTGAGTTGTGTGCCACGTGAAATAAAAAGCCGACTGCCCATTGTCTCAAGATCTATCTCTATCATTTGAGTTAAAAGCATTCAGTACTCAATAGTTTTGAGTATAGGTGTCCTCATTATTTCCGTAGGTGCAACTATACCTTTTTCAATTCTATGGTATTCTTTTTTGTCAAAAAAATTGTATGGAAAGGGAGCTTTTGTTTTAAAATACCTATTGGGACACTCGTCAGAATGCAACACTGAGGCTGAGCGAAGTTGGTTTTTCCGGCGAGAAAACCACCATTTTTGGCTGGTTTTGACACTATATGTCAGATTGTTGAATGAGAGAACGAAAGGCAGTGATCTCTCCACAAATTCTACTCCATTTAGCTCAAGAACTTGATGCTCTGGAGTTTCACCGTCAGCATCTATTCGAGTATCGCTGATATGCTTCAACAGCCTACCGAAACTTCGTGACAGGCCATCGTATCGTTCACTAGTGCCTGCTCGGAGTACGCCGTCGAGCTTAATTGATTCCACGCGATCGAAGACTGGTGAGTTCCCGAGGAAACCGCTCACCGGAATATTATCCTCCGAAACGATACGAGACATGGTGTTTTTTGCTACGAACTACGAAGTGTCTTCAACACTAAGTATATTTATAATAACAGTGAAACTGCAACAATATGCATCTATGATCTAACACCGTTGACTTCGATTTTGAACGTAGTCGTAAGTAGGTGAGAGGTTGGGCACCTTCAATCCTGCCATGTAGAGTTTAGAAGGATACATAAATTTTTTCTACGATGGTGGTGAGTCTGGTGACCTAAACTCTTAATTTCATTTTAATTTATATATTATATTGTTTCGGTCCTTCATGAAAGCTAAAATTGATGAATGTTACTTGGACGTATTAAGTAGGTAGGGCGGCCAGCTACACACTGCCATCCTCTGTGCATCTTCTCCAATTCGATCGATGCAAAAAAGTCAAAGGGTACCATTATTTACAATCCATGCAACTGCAACCTCAACCCATTATTTTGATAACTAAGTTTCAAATAGAGAGGTTTATTAGATATTTACAAAAATATTAGGAGGAATCTAAAAAAGTAATTTTAAAGGGGGGTGATTTTAGAAAATTTTCCATTTTTTTTCTTCTAAAATAATGGTCTCTATCCTATTGGATAATTGTTGATAGGTCATAGTATTAATTGTTGTCAAGAGATTTCAAAATCTCTAACTTAGCAGTTATTGACCGGCTCCTATTCAAGAATTTCTCAAGACTATAAGATCTCTAAAGTCCTAACGCTTCTCCTAGCTCTTATTAATTTAAATTTTGTAACTTGGATACTGTTATGAGAACAATCACTATTATCTATATATATATATCATATGGTGAATGTAACCCAAATTGTGGGAAAACATTATTTGAACTTTTTCTGTGCTTTGCGCTTAAAAATTGTATGCTAGAGCCCAAGAGCCGTTCTTAGGCCCCTGGAGCTAAGCATGGTTCAAAATTTCAGAGATAATTCAAATTATCGGCTGAAATGTTTCAATTTCAATCCCACCGAAACGAAATTTTGATAAAATAATATATGGAGGAAAAAATTTCTACCGAAATTCAAATTATTGGCCAAAATTTGGTTTCGGTTATGCCCGAAACTGAAAATGAAACCGCTATTTTGATCTTTGGAGCAAAGCCAAACGCACCAAATAAGCCGCTGTTGTATGTTTGGAAAGGATTTGTCTATAATGTGCTACGGGAAATATGACCTTGAAACTAGCCATCCGGCTAATGAGTGTACATTAAAGAGGATTAAGGACACATTAAAGCGTGCATACAATTACTAGCCATTTGAAGTATTATTGGGCCTTTAAAGTAGGCATATAACAATATAACTAGCCGTTCGAGCCTCACATGGCTAGATGTTTGCGAACCAGTGTGCATTCATGTGAATTGCATCCTATCCATTCAATCATTATAGATCTATCTGAATCATGCATTTGGTATAATCAGTGGGTGCATCTAGATCTCTTTATATACAAAGGATCTAAGGTGTGGCCGATCATAGAATACTTCATAGCTATTCAATTTCATCTTCTTCTTTAGACTTACATTTTTAGCTTATCTAGTTTTTGACGAAGGGTGATTCGGGTTGCAGTTGAATGGTGAAAAATCTGACCCATATTAACAAAGGTCTGGGCTTCATCGTATTTTGGAAACAATTTTGTTTACTACCTTTTTACACTGCTTAAGTAGTGAATTTTGTTTTAAAGAAATTATGTTTGAGCTTTGAAGACTAAGGCTAACATCTTGCTATCTGTTTTAATAGGTATCCCTTCTCCTTCATAGTAAAGTTCACTTGCTTTAATAAGATTTACCTGTTCAGAAGTTCTGCCATCCTCTCTACTCACTTTTTGTCTGAGTAGATTTTATTTGCTATGATAGAGATTTAATAAAGAGGAGGAAGGTTATTGCTAGAGAAGGTAAATCTTACTTTGCAGGAGCTAGAAAAGAGAATAAGAACCAATTAAAGTAGGTAAACTCTAATGTGGCATAGGCTAACCAAAGAGCTATGCCATACACAGCCTAAAGATCTTTCATTTAGATTCTTATTGTTATTATTTTTTTATTTCCATACCTTTCCCCAATTTGAATAATATTTTCACTACTCTTTATGCTTTCTATGATCTTTGCTTGTCTCAAGGTATGCTCCCTTCCTAGCTGCCTAAGACTGAGCTCATTGCCTTAAATGAGACATTGGCTCATTGTAGACAAATTCTTTTGGAAAACTCTCCTAGCCGCGATCAAGTAGCTTATATATATATAAACTCTTTTGGAAAACTCTCCTAGCCGCGATCAAGTAGCTTGTATAAATGATCCATCTCTAATAATAGCTAAGGTCTTGTTCAGGTATTTTTTAATTTTTCTAAGAAAAGCTCAAATTCTTGAATATTCAGATTCTTAGCAGACTCAAATTCCTAACTTTTCTCATATACGTTCTTAAGTTACTAAGATTCTTGACTTTTCTTATAAAAGATGAATTTTTTTAATTTTTAAGTTCCTCTCAAAAAATCTTCAGATTCGATTCAATGGGTGGTTATGCTGTGATCGTAGAAATATTATCTAATCATTTTTTTATGTGTTGTACTCGAATTTCTCTCAAAATTTACGGGCAAACAATCAAAATGGGACTGAACATATTTGACAGTCTTTTTTGGAATCTAATTTAATGGCCAATACTTTTAAAATGGGCCAGTAATACCCAATATAGTCACCAAATCGGGGTTCGACAATAGTTCGGCAAGGTTAAAATTCAAAAAAATCTAGGAAGTTCGGAGAAATATTCGGAGGAAAAATTATAAGAAAAATTAAAATTATAAATTACAAAAAAAAAAAAAATTAGAGATTAGTCCAACCGTCCAAGCATAAAAAAAAAGAGAAAAATATCAACAAATAAAAGTCTCACAAGTGTATTCTTGTGCCTTCACATTGCACACATTCTTTATTAATATTCAAGTCGTCCATGTTGCAAATTACATGGTGGTAACCTCAAATTAGTGCTCATCGAAGGCCTCTAAACCATTCAATCCAATTGCTTTAATATAAACTATATTCGGGTCTAAAGTAGGGCTAAGTGCTTCGATTGGATGATGTTGATTAAGTAAATTACTTACACGATTTTAAACTTTTGGGAGCAACTATTTGGACTGTCTTGTATTAGAAGATAATGATTGTTTTTCGTGCCCATTTTTAACACTTAAGATTTTTACATGGTGGTCTGCAAATCAAACGATTCAGGTGGTATTTCAAGTGGGCCTTTAAAATACTAAACTTTTCCTTTTTTGAAGTACGTGAAACTATACAAAACACGGGTGCGAGTAGTTGACTTTTTGGACCCACATCCTCAACGTATGACCAGTGAACCGAGATTCAAATCTGCTTGGTTGCTATAGTCTAACTTTCACGAGTATTAAGGTAGATGAGGTGCCACGTTTGCGGTGTTAGATGTGGGTAAGTAGGCACCTCCGTCTTTAGTGCTGTCTGGTACTTACCATTTACTTATATATATAACAAGGGAGAAGAAGAGGAAGAGGTTTGTTCTATTTTTGGCGCTCCCCCTTCATTATTTTTATTTCCTTCCAACAACTAACTCCTCCTGGCTTGTGATTCTCCTCCCACTTTCCTTCCTCTCTCTTCTCTTCTCTCTCTCTCTCTCTCTCTCTCTCTCTCTCTCTCTAATGGCGTTGTCTGAGCAACAAACACAGTTAATCAAGGTAAACTACCCTTCTTTAAAACACACACACACACACACACACACATATATATATATATATATATATAAAATAATAGTAGATTGAATTTTGAATTAGTTGGTTGAAGTATTATAAAATTAGAAATCGTGGTTGACTAAAGAGAACGAACTGAATTACAGGCGTTGAAGGTACTGATGGTAAGCAATTTTGGGAAGGGATGGGATGGGATCTGGTGTATACACTTTGTCTCAAGTATAAAAGCAGCCTACAATCTGCGCTCAGATTCCGAAATTGATCGGACAACTTGATGTTGTTTTCAGTCGGAAAACACTTAGATTCTCCCTTCCTTAGGTAACCTCTCGAACGCCAGATTCAGTCGAAAAATCTCACAATCTGACCGCTTTTCTGAGTTTAAACTCAGATTCTGAGTTTTTCACAACTCTGGAACAGGGCCTAAGGGCATGTTTGATAGCAGCAAAACTTAAAATAGAAAATGAAATCACTTTCCTGGTTAATTTATTGTAAAGTGTTTTCACGGGGAAATAAAATTTTTGTTGTCTGATTAGTTTGTTTAAGAAATGAGTTCGGTTGGAAATTGATTTTATTTTATTTTATTAATGTGTTAGAATTTTTATATTTTTGGAAACAGACTGTTTTGTCCAAACAATATTGAAAAAGGGTGTTCTTTTACCAAAGATTACTATTTAAATGATCGAAAAAAAAGCATTATCGTCTTGGTGAGAAAGTCCATTTCAACTAGAAAATGATTTCCTTCTAAAATTGCTTGGTGTCTTTACACCAATATTCGGCATGAGTCTCCTCTTTGGCAGGTGAAGATCACCTCAAAAATTAAATTCTTTTGATGGATTGTAGCTTGGGGAAGGGTACTCACGATCGATCAACTTAGGAAGAGAGAGAGAGAGATCAGATTCTTAATAGATGTGATGTGCTTGCAAGAAGAGGAACTCCACGGCAATAGACAAGGAAGAAAAGCGACAGAGCTTCAAGTAACTCCATCCACGTCCCAAATCCCAGCAGATTCGCAGGAACTCCACAGAAACATCAGATCTCGGATGCTTTTCAGAATGAAACCCAAAGGGCGGCGCTTTCTATTGAAAATCCAATTGTTCCTTTCAATCCATATGCCCCAAAGAGCAGCTATAGCAGCCACTCTCCACAAAGCTGATATGGCTCAATCAAATCTATGGCCATACCAAGAAATCAGCAGCGCAGAAACCGACTCCGGGATAACCCAGATCATATCGAAAGACTCCAAAAGACAATACCAGACCTTACACGCCACCCAACAGTGGATGAAAAGATGGGAGATGGACTCTTCGGAAGCTAGGCACATCGGACACCGATTGACAATCTCTTTGCCTCTGATTACAAGCTGATCTATCGTGAGGATTCGCCCAAGAACTGTTGTCCAACTGAAGAACTTCACCTTCGGCGGGGCAGGAACCTTTCAAATGCAGTTCCAGTCAACCTCAATCATTGGGCGACTAGAGAGTATCCAGTAAAAGGATTTAACCGAGAAGGAGCCGTTTTTAGATGCCACAACCATAAACCGACATCCGTTTGGGCCTGGTTCCTTTAGCACCTTGGAGGCAGAGCAGCAATCATTGTAACTGTCCTGTCTTGACAACGGAGAGAGATTTCCTAGTAACTAAATTCCAGCTTGCTGCACCCCCGGGGACGGCATGCATCTCAGCTACCGATGCTCCGTGATTAGTAGCGACATTGTAGATCTAGGAAATAGAAATTTCAGCGGATACAGCTCAATCCAATGATCCTCCCAAAACTGGATACGAGTACTGTCCCCCCAACTGAAAGAAATCCAATGCTCAAAGTCCGGCCTTACACCGCAAACTCCTCTCTACCACGCGGATACCCTCCTAGATATGGAAACGTTGATTCCCCAGAGACCATGCGCCCACCCGTAATTTTCAGCCAAAACTAGTACCCAGAGGCTGTCCCTCTCGGCTACACATCCTGCACGCCATAATCACTTCCCCAGGAGCGCCTTGTTCATCAAACGTAGGTCCCTAATTCCTAGACTCCCAAAGCGCTTGGGTAAGAGGCACGTCTCCCATCGGACCAAGTGGTATTTCCTCTCCATCCCTGGTCCCTCCCACAGGAAATCTCTTTCAATTTTTTCTAGTTTTCTGATTACTTCTATGGGGCAACTGAACAGGGGCATAAAGAAGATAGGGAGGCTGGAGAGGACGGATTTGACGAAGCAAAGGCGACCTCCGCTGCTTAAGAGTTTTCCTTTCCAAGAGGAGAGTCTACCTTCAAATCTTCGGACCACCGGGTCCCAACCCCTAGCATTTGGCTTACCCATCCCGAGAGGTAGGCCCAAGTAGGAGGTCGGAAGAACGTCGGTCTCGCAATGAACCTCCTGTGCCAAAGTTCCAACCAGCTGACTATCAATGCCGATACCAATCACCTTCGATTTAGTTAAGTTCACTCACTGCCCCAACACCACCTCATAAATCGTGAGTATGTCTGCGAAGGCTCTAACCTCATTTAGCTGGGCCCTGCATGATAGAATCGCGTCGTCGGCGTATTGTAGGTGAGTAATCACTCTACCCAGGCTGCCAATCAGGATACCCGAGATGCGGCCGGAAGACCGAGCCGGTTGTAGCAGTCCTCCCAAAGCCTCCCCGAAAATATTGAATAGGAAAGGGGACAGCGGGCCCCCCTATCGGAGGCCCCGAGAGCTTTTGAAATAACCACAAGGAAACCCATTAACTAGAACAGAGAACTAGGCCGTAGAGTAACACACTTTCATCCATCTTCTCCACCTCGCTCTGAACCCAAATCTCATCAGCATATACTCTAGACAGCCCCAGTTAACTCGGTCGTAGGCCTTTTCCATATCAATTTTCTACACGACCACTGGAAGCCAATGTTGATAAGCTGAATGAATGACCTCCTGCGCCACCACCACTGTATCGATCAACTATCTGTTAGGGACAAACGCCCCCTGGTTGGGAGAGATGATCTTCAAGAGCACCGGTTTCAATCGGTTCGCGAGCACTTTGGATAAGATCTTAAACAGGCAGTTGATGCTGATGGGTCTAAAATCTCGGAGGTCCTCTGCTCCGTCTTTCTTCAGAATGAGGGCAATGAAAGAGAAATTGAGGCTTCTGCCTATGTAGGCACCAGAATGAAACTCTTGGAAAAATGCCAAGATATCTACTTTAAGCAGCTGCCAGAAACATTTGAAGAACTCTAAAGTAAAACCGTTGAGGCTAGGGGATTTATTACTACCGCTGAATTTGATTGCTGCCCAAATCTCCTGTTCTTCAAAAGGGATCTCCATCTTTTCCTGATCTACCTCTGGGATGGAGGGAAAGGAGATGCCATCCAGCTCCGGCCTAGAAATGCATTCTTCGCTATACAGCTACTTATAAAAGTTGGCAGTCATATTTCTAATCAGATCCGGCTCAGTAACAACCACCCCCATCCACCTCTATTCTATACAAGTGCTTCTTCTTGCTCCTGGCGTTGGCAATCGAATGAAAAAATTTAGTATTGAGATCTCCTTCTTTCAGCCGCTGGATCTTGGATTTTTGCTTCCAACAAATCTCCTCTTGGATGCACTTATCACTAAACTCCATTTTTAGGAGAAACCGAGAAACCTTTCGTTTTTCTCACTATCGGATAGCCCCCTAGATTCTTTCAGCTGGTCGATGTCAGAGAGACGCGCTAAGATGCTTTCCTTCCTGACAGGCACCAAACCAAACTCCTCCCTGTTCCATTTTAGGATGCATTTCTTTACAAAGGACAACTTGGAGACAAGTCTGAAAGCTGTTGATCTGCGGGGGTTCGATTGCCTCCACCAAAATGGGACCCTTTCCCTGAAGTCGGCATTGGTGAGCCATAGGTTTTCAAATCGGAAAGGAGAGGGGCTTTTACCCACCTCGTCACAATAAAGCAATAGAGAGCGATGATCCGAAACTACCCTTGTGAGACCATACAACATCGCACAAGGGAAAGAATCCAGCCAGTTGTGACTAACTAGGACACGGTCCAGCCTACTCAAAGTCGCCGAATCTTGGAGGTTGGACCAAGTGAATCGAGCCCCTTTCAAAGGGAGATCCACAAGGCCCTAGTCGTGAATGAAGGAGTTCAGTGCATCCATACTAGGCCGATCAGGTTGCCCACCTGATTTCTCGTCAGGGCAACGAATCGCATTGAAGTCCCCTCCCACACACCATGGGACATCCCAACGCCCCGCCACCGTTGCTAGCTCTTCCCATAAATCATCCTTTAATCGGGTGTTAGTGGGACCATAAACTCCGATAAACACCCACCTGAAGCCGTTGTCCCTATTCTCGAAGAGAATTGACACCGAAAAAAGACCCACTTCCTCTTCCAGTTTACGAAGAAAGTCTGAGTTCCAAGTGAGCAAAATGCCACTAGAAGCTCCCACGGAATCCACACTGATCCACTCCCAACGGTTGCCCCCGAGAATGAAGGCCACTTTGGCTTGATCACAAGCCCCCCACTTGGTTTCTTGGAGGGTGACAACGGCCAGGTTACTAGAAGCTAGAATCCATTTGATGCCCGCTTGCCTTTTGGGATGACAAGATCCCCTAACGTTCCATGACATGATTTTCATAAAAACAGTAGATGCAAACCGCCCAAAAAACCTGAAACCTACAAGGCTCCTGATCCCCTCCCGTCGGATATACCCCACTCCAATCTGGCCAGCTCTCTTGGTAAATTTTTTTTTCCGACGCAGGGGTCGAAGCATTGCAAAACGCAGAAGTCGTTCGGAAAATATCACACAATTCTTCATCAGTCCCATTGAAAGTCATCTCGAGGTCGGTTCCAAACCGAATGATCTTGTCGAAAATGCCTTTTGATTCGACTGTTTCGATATCGTTGTCCGAGGAGGACGCCTCACCGAATGGGAGGAAACACTGTTTCCAACATCCGGCCTCGTTATGTCTCATTGTTCTAATGAGGAGAACAATACTGCAAGAGGAGGATGAAGAAGACACGTCCAACAGAAATCAATCGGCGGTGTGAGGAGGTGAGCCGAAAGATGAAGAGTCCTCGATATCCATCACCAAAGGTGAAGAAAGAAGAAGTTGGGCCGGAGAAATGGCGTCAGCGGTGAACTCGCTGGCTGAGAAGAGATAGTCGACGGGGCCACAGACCCTTGGGCTCGCAGTCCATCCCAAACGAGGACTCGAAGCTTCGGTCCTGAGTAGACCCGGGCCCAGCAGAAATAGCAAGTCCAGACGGGTCGACCATAGCCCAGAAACCCCTTGGTCTAGCGTCACCCGCTTCAACCCATTGTAACAACTCCAGAACTTGCAAGTAGGCCCGGCCCCATACCCAAGTTGTAGAACATCGACCCAGCAGATCCAATCTCCTCATTATCGCCACGTGTCCTAATTGGGACCTCCAAATACCGCAACACATCAAATGAGCCCTCGTTAGAAGTCCAATTTGGCAGATTGAGGGGAGTTATTGCCCTGGACTCAAGATTACATGTCCCCGTACCACGTGGAGGCAGCTGCTGCTCCCGACAGCCGAGGGAGCCCATACCGACAAAAACCCTGCGCGAGCATCGGCTAGACGCATCCCGAGAACCATGTGTCCATTCATCGGACATTGGATCGAGTCTTGAGCACAGGGCACCGTCAAAAGGAGCCTTGTGCCTGCACGAAGCGATTAGGGTTTCAAATTTTGAAAACCCACGCAAAGGGCAAGGGCGATGAGTTGGATCAACGGTAGGGATCAGCCGAAGAAGAGACGATGTAAGATTACGATGTGTGCCCGTGGTTGTATCCGCCGCCACCTTGAAACTAGGCAACCCTTCCAATAACTGACTATGCTGTGCCCCTTCATCTTCCTCCCAAGCTGCGAATTGTCCCTCCTCGAGTTCCTCTTCTTCTTCGGCATCTGGGAAATGTTTGCGAGAGCTGGAATCACCACTCGACGACACGGCGGTCCGCCGATGAAAGACGGCTCCACGAACGAGCTCCCCTTCGAGACCAGCCTTTCTGTCTCAGCTACCGGGTTTCTCCAGTGCGAGAGTGGTTCCATCTCCGACGCGAGTACTTCAGTGGAACAACCGAGCATGTCATCGTTGGGATGCCGGGACCTCAGGGATTCATCGTTTGGCTAGCGAGGGAGGAGCATCCTCTCCACCCACTCCACTTCAACGAAGACTCGAAATTTTTGGCCGTTGATGACGGTAACACAACATATAGGGATCTCCTCCCAATTTTCCGTCTCCACCAAGATCCTAACAAAGCTGGTCTCCCATAAGTCCTCGGTGCTTCGATCAACAGCAAGGAGAACCCGGCAGCGATCCCCGATCCCTTTGAGAACTCTGGTGGTCCACGCATGTAACGGTAGTCCGTAGAGGCGCAGCCACACCCCGCTGTCCCATTTATGAATATGTAGCTCTCCTTAATCAACATGTCAAGGCTTACAAACGACAGACACTCCCTCAATGGATATCTTTTTTACGCCGCTGATTTCCCTCGCCCCCTCCAAAGTGGGAAACCTAAGCAGGAACTTGTTTTTAGAAAAGGCAGAGAGGGAAGGCAATTACTCGCAACTGCTGAGTGAAAATCGATGGGAGCTGGTTTGGCATAGCTCTCTGTTAGCTCCTTGCCAGAGAAGGCTTTCCTTTCTTTGACATTTTGTGTTAAATCTCTGCTACTTGCTTTAGCAGGTCCCCTTCTCTTTACCAACTCTTTGCATAGCAACATTTACCTGCTCTATCAGTTCTCCCCCAACTCTCTGCCAACTCCTTGTCAGAGCATATTAGGAAGAATACCAAAGCAAGTACATCCGACTCTGGCAATGGAGCTGACAAAAAGTTATGCCAAACACAACCAAAGGGGTGTTATGGAGAAATATGGTCTTTGCTGTCACAAGGTATCGCTCAAACGAAATGAGAGAATTTGAAGGAGGCGTCGTCCAGTTCTTTCCATCCTGAGAATTTGAAGGAGGCGCCGTCCAGTATGCCGATTAGAGGGGCAGCTAGGCTTATAAAATCCTTTATATTTGACTAAGACGTTGGATTCTGGACTCCCATTTTCCTCTTTTATGATTTCTCAAAGTTACAAACTAAATAATAGTGGTAATAGTGACAACTCTTGCATGACATGAAACAAATTTTCCAAAACTGCAATTGCACTAGTAGTGGGGTAAAGTAAAATTTATTCGTCTACAATTGTCATGTTGCATCGTTACAAAAAAATGTTAACAGTTGCTTCTATTTTTCTTTTTATCTAAAATCAGGGGCAAAATAATATATATACTAAACAAATCTAAATGGGATTAGAAAATTGAGATTGAAGAGAATTGGGCCACTTCAAAATCTAAGAGTCCTTTTCTCAAAAAAAAATAAAAAATCTAAGAGTCCCAAAATCCTTCTTCACAGGCTTCAAGGAACATGAACAATGAGGGTTAGAGAGCTCGAGCCAAAACAGTCGAAACACGGGGCAAGTGCTTTTTGCACCTGAACATCTCAACAGAGTTCATTTTTCTTCACAGATGGAATTTGTGACCACTCTTCACTTTACTCAACCTTCCGCTTTTCAGGTTTCCTCGACGCATAGTGGGCTCCACTTGTGAACCGCTCCACAAGCTTGAGAATCTCATCAACCAAGATCACGGGAAGAGCGACGACCAATACCAAGAGCCACTCGTTCAGGCCGAGTGGCACAACCCCAAACACCGGTGCGAGGAATGGGACGTAGAGTATCAAGAAATGTAATCCGAAAGATACAGACATTGCCAGTAGTAGCCAAGGGTTGACCCATGGGGGCATGGTCATGAGACTCCCGTACTCGGAAAGGGCATTTAAGGAATTGAACATTTCGATGGAAACCAAGACGGAGAGAGCAAGGGTCGTGGCTTTCACTTTACCCACCTGAAAATAGTCGCAGGGGTTGGCATCGAAGGAGAAGACATGGTTCCCGGCTGTGAAAGGAGAGACTGCAAAGCCCTCCCAGGAAGGGCATTGGCCCCAGTTGGATAGCTGAGAGTAGCTCACAAGGGTGTGTCCATCGCTACTCAAATCGATGCCCAAAAAGGAGTCATGGGTGTACCATATGCAAAAAACGCCCACTGTCGCCATGCCCACGTAAAGCCCAATGACCTGCATGGGTAAAACAAAATGTGATTTTCACGTAATCCAACAATATGTACATATTTATGGATGGATAAATACAAAATATTTTTTTGTAGTGTCACCCTTTAGTATTGAAAACTTCAGGGGAATAAATACAAAATAAGCCTACTATTAAGCCATGTGGCACACGTGCTTGAGCAATTCAAGTCAATTTCGGCCAAAATGACCGAAATTTCGGTTTCGGTCCCCACCGAAACGAAATCTATAATTTTCGGTTTTTTATATGGTGCTGTAAATTTCGGCTGAAACCGAAACGAAATCCGGCATTTGATCCTTGACTCAAGCCATCAAAATGACAGCTCCTATTTCAATATGAAGTGAGCCAAAAAGCCACACCCATTGGAGGTTTGAACCATCCGATCAATGCATTTTAATTCCGACCGTTGTTCATATCTTTTAAAGATCCATATTATACTGTTGGGATTTTGTGGTAAAAATCTTTTGATTGGGGTAATATTTGGACCAAGTGTAGTACAGATGATGGCCATCCATGTGGAATACTTGGATTGATCTAAGATGTATGCCAAGTGGCGCCACATGAATAAATAATGGCTTGTAAGGAGGTCCATCTTAGAACGCTTCTAGTGAGAGTCAGAGCCATTAGTAAATCAGGATCAAATCAAAATCAATGGACAGGTAAACCTACCAGAAAACGGAACAAAATCCAAGGATTGATTAATGAGTCATCACTCCTTCGAGGGGGTTTCTTCATTATATCTTTATCTGGTGCGTTGAATCCCAAAGCTGTGGCAGGGGGACCATCAGTCACAAGATTGACCCACAGAAGCTGGACAGGTATCAATCCTTCAGGAATACCTAAAGCGGCTGTTAGAAATATAGAAACGACTTCACCAATATTCGAGGAGATCATATACCTACAAATAATAAAGGAGAAATATTAAGTCCATGTAGAGATCTATAAATGAGACTCTAAAACCTTTGGGTGCATGCCAATTTCTCTAATGCAGCTAATAAAAGCACTTATTTTCTCATGAACATGATCTAAAACAGAAAATATGATCAAGCCTATAAGACAAACACCAAACACAATCACACAAGCTAGACATACAACAGTTTTTTATCTGAGATAAACCATGCAAGAATATCAAAATTCACACTAAAGTAATCAAGAAGCTAAAATAAAAAATTAAGAACCAAACCTTTATGATTTTCCTCCCTACAAGGGTTCAGCGAGAAATGTGATACATAAATTCAAATTCAGAAGCACAAACCTCAGCAATTTTCATCTTTTATGACGCCTAGAATCTCTGCTGAGACTAACATATTTTTATGATGCCTAGATAATTTAAAGCAGATTTTGATTCCTCCCTCCATCCTTTATGATGTCTAGATATACCCAAATTCAGAAGGAAAAATCTCTGCAACTAACATCCCTTATAATGCCTACATAATAGCAAGAAGAGCTCGATCCACTCCCTCCCTATCTCTGACCAATCACGAACTGTGCCGCATATTGTTATATGTCAGGTGAATCAGTGATATTAATCTCCAATGGAGGCTATAGATAACTGCCATACTAGATCATGCATGTATCGATTGTGACAAAAAATGGTATATTTTTGAAAATACACATTTAATATATGTACTTTTGCGACAATGTATCAAATATACATTAAATGCAAAAAAGCATCTTAAACTTAAGAAATACAAGAGATTACTTGAAAGTTTAAACCTTCGCTCCCTTAAACTTCTTTTCAAAGCATGAGATCTGCAAAGCTCTCTCTCTCCCCCGAGTCACGATAGCCTTTCTTTCTTGTCTTTTATAGTTTTTATTTTTTACTATTTCCCATTTTTCCAGACTTTTTTCCCCCCGACATGTTTATAATTTATTTAGATTCTGATTTTTTGCGCGCCATAAACATGCATCCTCATATTACCAACCATTAAGTTTTTTTTCCGTTTTACCGATTTTTCCCTCGCCATAAACATGCATCCTACATTGTCACTATGCATGCATCCGTAAAAATATTCCAAAGGCAACCTACCAAAAAAAATTATATGACATTCTTTTCGAAACATATCGCAATCAGGCCCAATATTAAGTGAGAAAACTTTCTTGAATGATCGATTTTTATTTATTTATTTTTATTTTTAAATATGAAATTTAATGTCAGATGAGAAAGAGCTAGTTAGAGGAAAAGTGTCAACAGAGGCATCCAGCTTTCACTAAGATAAAAATGATATGCAGCTATGCACATTGTTTGACACTTGTCACATTTGAAGTCGCTGAAGTATTTAGTTACATTATTGTGAGCTGAGAATGCACACACAACTAATAACATAACTACAGATTATCTTTAGAAGGCAAACTATGTTTAAAGAAAACATAACGTCAATGCCACAAAGTTGAACCAAAAAAAGGGTAAGTTCATCCAAACCTCGTCTGAGGTGAGGTTTAAAAACGCAACAATTGATGTATATAATTAAATTCTCAAGAACAGAGGTCACTGCCATCATTTTCAAGGAGATTCATCTTGGTCCTTTTTATTGTGACCATTTCATCATATTCCCCCTCAACCATAGCCTGTAGCTCTGTGATATGGCCTTACCTTACCTTTGCATGGTGATGAAAACACCTGTTGTACAACTTGTTGGTTAACTGGTAATTCATCATAAGGTCTACTGTCTTACTTCCAAGCTGGGTTCATAGCTCAAAAAGGTAGGCATAATATTAAAGTAACAACTAATAATTTGGAGAGCTTTCTTATCTTGGGGATGTTTGATGGAAGCCGAAATCCCTCAATGCTTAATCATAGAAATCCAACTGGATGCTGGCACTACTACAACCTTCTCATCTGGGAGTCTGGGACCATTCTGTCCGCATGCATATGGCGTCTTTTACATTTCCATCAGTTGGAGAAATCCCTTCATAGTTTGTGAACTAAAATAGTATTTAAATGGATGTAGAGGATGATGTAGCTGAGTATTCCATCTTTCATCCATTTTACTCCCATTTGATTAGTTTTTTCTCTTCCATTTCTGCACGAGTACTATTTTGTCTCTTCTGGAATCTATTTGCTCCTAGATAAAGCTCATTGCAAGCCTTCAAATCAACCTGTCTTTGTACCAAAAACAAAGGCAGTGTACCCTGTGACACCTAAACGATGCCCCTGAATTTTTTGGCCCAAGATATACAAACCCATTTTTTCAGATGCATAAGTCTTAGAAAGTTTACTTTTGCTCGTGTGTGTTATGAAGAGAAAACCAGATGTGACGCATGCTATAAGCCTATAACAGGGTAAAAAGCTCACATTTTTGAGTAAACGTTCTCGCTAAGCTTAAAATTCATCTAAATGTATAGATGAACTCCACTACTTGTCCTACCTTCTCAAGCACTACAATCAACTATTAAAGAAACATCATAGCCTAATATAGCTACATGAAATTTTCTTAATTTTTATACCATAAAATGTTATCGATTATCTAACAAATGTTTAGACTTGTTAACTATATCACATTTGCAATTTTCTAGGAAAATATCTGTGCAGTACCAATGGCAATTTCTAGCCGCTAGTAACAAAATGTGCCAGAGAGAACCGAAAAATGTAAAGAAATGAACCTGATAAATGCCTTCATATTGTTGTAAATAGATCTTCCTTCGCCAACAGCGGCAACTATTGTACTGAAATTGTCATCTGCTAACACCATGTCAGATGCTTCCTTTGCAACCTGGTAAAAAGGAGGACACATTGAAATAAGATCTTAAGAGAATAATTAAAGCACTGCATAATTTTAATCAACTAAAAGGAAACGAGGCATGAAATTTGTAGACAATCAACATCTATGGAACAATATACCCTCAGGAAAATAAAAATGAATGTGCCTTGGATGCAAACACCTGATTTGAAATTCGATTAAAACACGAGGTGTCAGAGGGAGTTTCTTTGATTCAAAATGTTAAAATGAATGCATGATATAGAATCTTTTCAAAGAGAAGTATTCATGTTACATCCATGTTCAAACAGTTTAAACAATGAAAAATAATGAATATTTAGACAAGCCAATGATGAGTGGAAAAATAAGTCATGCAGAGCCGACTCCAAATAGATGGGACATAACAACAATAATGATGATGGAAAAAATATATATTATAATTTACAAATAGAAGTCTGTGATGTCAAAAACCAATGTAACAAGGAGACTCCATTTTTAAAAGAACAAGTGACAAACACCGTTATTAGGGAAAAAACATGTATATGTCTCTATTGCTTTTGTTTCTAGTATTAAGTATATGCAGATTATAAAATATTCAGTGGATCTCTCACTGTCAATACTAACAAAATACAAATATATCTAAAATCATATGTTACCAATCTTTGATCCCATGACCTTGGGGTCAAATAAATATTACTTTGGATGAATAAAGCACCACAGGACATTGATAGATATGATATATATCTTAATATTGATAACAAATCGTAAATCTCTCAACATTAATATATAGTTATATAGACGTGTTTGTATATGATTTCCACGGGTTTCCATGTTAGACATCTGGTACCCATGTCAGATACTGACACATCCCTCTAAGTTACATAACATAAAAGAAACAAATGTGCACAACATGGCTGTACTAATATTAGACTACAAATATCCAATAACCAGGTACAGAGGATGTTCTGATAATCACAATGACAGGAAATAGAACGTACCTCAGTTCCAGCGATGCCCATCGCAATACCAATATCAGCCAATTTCAAAGCCGGGGCATCATTTACCCCGTCACCAGTCATTGCAACCACCTCACCATCTTCTTTGAGCAATCTCACTATCTCTTGTTTGTGCTTTGGTTCAGCCCTAGAGAAAAGAAGCCCACCAGTTTGCCTCAAATGGCCCTTCGGATCATGATGACACATGAACTCTCTCCCTGTTAAGCTCTTCATACTAATGTCTTCTTCAGGTCCAAATATGCCTATTTCACGGCAAATTGCTTCCGCTGTACTTTTGTTGTCCCCTGTAATAACCATAACCCTGATACCAGCCGCTCTGCAGTCCTCAATCGCTTTATGAACCTCTTCTCGAGGAGGATCCTATGACATTTTAGAATTGTTTAGACTTTAGAATCCTTATACCGATTGATGCAGCAAATGAAAAGATTCATGAAAGGAAAGTTTAAAACAGTTCTGAGAAATTATAAATAGAATATATGCTATATTTCTCACCCTCAGTCCAGCCAAGCCAACGAAAATGAGATCACTCTCAATTGACGGATAGTTGGACGGATCGAGTAAGAGCTTATGAGCAGGATGACCTTCACCATCATAGGTTGCAAATTCAGAAAGATCCTCCTTGTATGCAAAACCCAAACATCGCAACGCAGCTGTCGACATTTCATGAAGCGCTTCTAATATAAATTTTTTTGAATTTTCATCCAATTTCACAACAGAACCATCAAGCAACTGCATATAAGAACTTCTTTCCAATAAATTCTCGACTGCACCCTGCCAAAATGCAGCATTACCATGAGTCAATATATTTCAAGAGCAAATTGGTAATAACAAATAAGCAGGGCAAATCATGAAAGTTAGAACACACTATATTCCAGAAGAAAGACAACCAATTACATATTTTAGGTACCATACTACGAGAGGGTTTAAAGTTAGTTAACGACCACTTTAATAATTTTTTTGAACTGTTACAAACACGAACAAAGGGATAGGAGAATGATGTGACTCGTTTAGTAGTTTTTTTCTTCAAATTTTAAATTTTGTGAGCTATTTCTTCTGTTTGTTCTCTTCTTTGATTGTACTCACGTTGACCAGCAAAATTGGGAAAAAGTTGGAAAGAAATCGGGAATTATTAAAAAGTTCGTAAAAATATATGAGAAAAAGTTCTAGGCTAGTATTTATGCATTTATGCAATAATAAAATTTGAAGTATATCATGCATCTGAAATTCATACCTTTTAAAAAGTAGATACTTATTTTTGTTAAGTATGATTTATAGTTTACACCATTACATTATGGTAAATAATGACTTGATATAAATTTTAGATACATGATATACATCGTTTCTATTATAAAATTTAAAGAATGAGTCAGCGAACAAAATATAAAAAGTGTCTCAATCAAAATCATATAAAATATGTTACCACTTACCACCTTCATTTCTTCTTCTACATTAACTTCTTTAATTAACCGGGAACAAATCGGAGAAAGTCAAAAAAAATTCGAGAGAAAAATCAGCAATTAATCAAAAATTTGGAGATTTGGCCGAATAATCTGAGATCTAATCAAATGGGAAAAGATCAAGATTTTTGGAGACTTTGTCACTATGACTTTAATTTGTCAGAACAAGTTGCAATTCAAATCAGAATAGCGTACATGCCGCACATTACAAATGAACCAAGTCATACATACCTTCAATGGCGATTTAAGAAAAAAGAGAAAGAAATTTACCTTCACTAGTAACGAATTTCTTCCTGAGTTCGATTTCACAATCACTCCCATGGATTTCCGTGTTCGGTCAAACTCAAGAGTTGCAATCCTATGGGCAATACCATTCCACCATTGACAGCAATCTAGAAAAAACAGAACAAAGAGGAAACAAAACATGTGATGTGAGGGTCTAATGCCTATGGATTTATGCTTTCAAAGAGAGATCAAAGCAAGTATGCCAAGTGTCAACATACATAATAAAGCATCAGAAGATTTAAAAGAAGATGGGTCGAGCTCTTCAGGTGGTCCCATTTTCTCGACGAGAACCTGAAATTGAAGGAATCAGATATAAATAGTCTAATAAATTACATATAACAATGTAAATACTAGTAGGTAACAAAGCCACTACTTGAATTGTCATATTTATACATATAGTCAAAACGGACCTTCAGAGCTGCCTCCGTAGGCATTCCAGTAGCATTGTACTGCTGGCCTGTGTGTGCGATACTGATACCTGCATCATTACACAAAGCAGCAATCTTTGCAATCATTTGAAGATTACCATCCAAATTTCCCCTCGGCCAATCGTGTATCTTCCCATTGCATGGATCATAGGTAGTCCCATCCACTTTAAACTTCCGAATCTCCCCCTTCTGATGCCCCATCGCTACAAGTGATGCAACCGACATCTGATTCGTCGTCAATGTCCCCGTCTTATCCGAACAAATCACACTTGTACATCCCAAAGTTTCGACGCTAGGCAATTTGCGCACTAGCGCATTCTTTTGTGCCATTTTCCGAGTGCCAAGTGCCAAACAAGTCGTGATCACGGCCGGTAGGCCTTCCGGTATAGCGGCCACAGCCAATGCCACCGCGATCTTGAAATAATAAGTGCATTTCTCGAATGAGAACTTGAAATTAGTAGGCCAACCGTCGTTGCGGTAATCCCAAGTGAAGAAGTACTTCACATTGATGAGCCAAACAAGAACACAGATAACCCCAATTATTGCCGTAAGTTGCTCACCAAAGTCGTTTAGTTTCTTCTTCAACGGCGAGTCTTCGAGGCTCTGCGAAGCCTCGTGTATCTGCGAATGCACCTTTCCGATCTCGGTACTCATTCCGGTCTGCGTAACCAGGCAAATGCAGCTACCGTTAACGACCGTGGTTCCCGCGAAGACCATGCACTCTTTTGCTTGGATATCGGCGTCTTCGGCGTCGACTTTACGGTGCGATTTGTTAACGGCGGCGCTCTCGCCGGTCAGCGAGCCCTGTTCGACGCGCACCGTGGAGCTTATAAGCCGCAACACGCGCATATCCGCGGGTGCCTTATCGCCCACACGGAGCTCCACAATGTCGCCGGGCACGAGGCTGCGGGAGGGCAAATTGGGAATTATCTCTCCGTCCCGCTTAACGCAGGCGTGCTCCGATTGGATTTCTTTAAGAGCTTCTAGTGCTTTCTCAGCGTTCGTCTCTTGCCAAACGCCTACGAAAGCGTTAACTATGAGGATCAGAAAAATTACCAGGGGCTCCACAAACGCCGTTATTACGATTTCGCCCTCCCCCTCGTCTCTGCCGTCGTATAAAGCCAGGATAAAGGAAACGACGGCTGCGATTAAAAGGATCCGTACGAGAGTGTCGTTGAACTGGTCGAGGATCAGACGGAAGATTGAAGGGCCCTCGTGCTTCTCGAGCTCGTTCCAGCCGTAGATCTCCAGGCGATTTGCCACGTCTTCAGATTTAAGGCCCTGGTGTTTGTCTACCTTGTACTCGGCTTCGCATTCGTCTACCTCTTTCGCCCATGCTGGAAATATGATGAAATCGGACGGTGGGGATCTGGAGTGTAGGCCTCCTTTTCCCATGATGGAAACCAAAAGCACTTCTTCTTCTGATTCTTCTTTCACCTCGTTTATTTCTCTCTGTAACAAGTAGGAACTCTTCTTTTTAAAGGGCGCGCTTCGGTTGCTTTATATATATATATATATATATATATATATATATATATGTATACGTATATAACACGTCTCCTTTGCTGCTAGGCAACTGCCACTTTATTTGACGTCGGATGACACGTGGAATCATCTGAGGGTGAGAAAGACGTGTAGCCAACGATCATATCGGTTAATCAAGAGGTGAAATGATCTGAGGTTGAGAAACACGTGGATCCAGCAATCATATTTGTTAATCACGAGGTGCAGTTGGGTTGGATTTTGTAATCAATGCCATATTTTTGGCTGTATCCAATTTATGACGTAAGCAGAAAGATTCTGACAATCTGATCTTGATCAGACTAAGGGGATGTAATTTTTTACCGGTCAGTGGCTGTACCATCAGAACGATTCACTAGTTTGTTTCTTGGGTAATGTTATCAAGATATTGTAATCAGGTAATTGGACCGGACCACCAAACATGGTGTTTCAGTTATCTTAACAAATAATTTTCATTCACATGCACCCATCTAGATCGTCTATTTTCCTGCATTCAAACAAATCTAGCCGTTCAACGATGAGGCCGAAACTAAGTCTAAATGATCAATGTTTGACCAAACAATTCTAACCGTTTGATCAAGAACTGAATATGGTCACTTGTTATATTTATCTAACATAAAAAATTGCAATGATCACCACTGTTTCTTTCAATGCTAATTTGAACAAACTGACTTTTTGGACGCAGTTGATCAAGATCATTAGACACAGGTACCAAGTGTATGGTGTAGATGAGAGGTTCTAACTTTTAAACGATGACTTAGCTTTACACGTAATTCCTCCCCGTGGGAATATTTTATGTGTTTTAGGAAAGTTCGAAGAAGCATTGGTTGAAAGTAAAAGTACAAATAAAAAACAGAATGGTCGTGGTCGTGGTCGCGTGACGGCGCGGGAGACCATGATTCTCTGTGGCGGTCTAATACATGGGAAATTTATGGGAAAATTTACCTCATCGACCCTACCATATACACCTTTTACTTTAGAGGCCCTATATTTTCACTTTTACTCAAATCGACCAGCTAGAAGCCTAGCCGACCCTAAAGATAGCAAAAAGTCTAAATTACCTTCTTTCTTTTTAATGCACAAAAACATCATCTTTTTCCTCATTTTAATATGCTACAGGTTTTAAAAATCAGAGGTGACGAAGGTGACAGCGTCTTCTCCTTAATCCAATCTATTCCGATCTGTTATTTGGATTGACCCAGATACACATTTTTAAGGCGATATCGCCTCTTAAAAAAATAAATAAATTTAAATAGTCGATGCCGACTCTTAACACAGTCGATGCCGACTCTTAAAATAGTCGATGGTGACTCCTAACATAGTCGGTGCTCACTGTTTTAACAGTCGACATCGACTGTTTACACAATCGATGGCGACTGTGTATACAATCGTCATCGATCGATAAATAAATATGTCGATATATATATATATATATATATATAATTTTATTTTATTTTTTTATATAGTCGATGTCGATTGTAAAAAAAAAAAAAAAATTTATTTTATTTTATTTTATTTTTTTATACAATCGATTTTTATTTTATTTATTTATTTTTATTTTATTTTATACAGTCGATGGTGACTGTAAATATATATATATATATATATTTAATACAGTTGATGGCGACTGTATACACAGTCGCCATCGATTATATAAACAGTCGATGTCGTTTGTGATTTTAGCATCGAAAAAAAAATAATTTCAAAATAAATACCTTAGAAAGAAGAAGAAAAATTGCAAATATCAGATGACATAGATCTAGGTGTATTCTCTTTTTTTTTGTTTGACGGTTTAGATCTAGGTGTACCTTAGAAATAGAGCTTCCTGTTGAATCTCTATGCTAAGAAAGATCCTTGGGTAGATTACAATGAGGAGCATATTACAATGAGGAAGAAGACGATGCTTTTGTGCGTTAAAGAAAGGGGTACTTTTGACTTTTTATTGTGGCTAGGCTTGGAGCTGGTCGATTTGGGTAAAGGTAAAACTATAGGGTCTCTGCAGTGACAGATACATCTGACAGGGTTGGTCAGGTAAATTTCCCAAATTAATTTATATGGGAAATTTACTTGATCTCCCCTTTCAGATACACCTCCTTTTCCGTAAGAGAACCTATATTTTCCCTTTATCCGAACCGACCAGCTTTTAGCCAAGTGAGTTCCAGCTAATATAAAATGTCTCAAATACCCCTTCCTACACTTTTTATCGGTCTACATAATTTAAAATTTAAAAACTATGCACTTTTTTATATTTATGCGATATAAAGCAGCATTTATGCCGTTTGATTTGAAGGCCATAAATAAAGATCGACGGTGCTAAAGATTGATATGAAAAAAAGGTGATATTACCTCTTTAAAAATATATATATATATATCGCCTGTTTACGCAATGTGAAGCAACATCTATGTCGTATGATTTAAAAGACATAATATAAAGATAGATGGAACCAAAGATTGACAAGAAAAAAAAGTCAATATCGCCTCTTTAAAAAATAAAAATAAAAATTGGTATAAAGAATCGATATCGACGACTTATTAAAAATCGATATTGACTCATTCGATATTGACTCTTTAAAAAGTTGATAATGACTCTAAAGAGTTGATAACGACTCTAAAGAGCCGTTATCAGCTACTTGAAAAAAAAATTTTTTTTTTTTTTTTTTTATCGACTCATTTTTTTTTTAGTCAATAACAACTCTTTAGTGAGTCGATATCGACTGTTTAATGAGTCAATATCGATTCTTTAATAAGTCGATGTCGACTCATTAAAGAGTTGATATCGATTCTTTAAACAAACAAATTTTTGTTTTTTTTTTAAAGAGGCGATATTGACTTTTTTTCTTGTGTCAATATTTGGCACCATCGATCTTTATATTATAACTTTCAAATCATATGACATAGATGCTGCTTCATATCGCGTAAATAGACAATTTTTTTCTTTAAAAGGTAATATCGCCTTTTTTTCGTGTCTATCTTTGGCACCATCGATTTTTATATTATGACCTTCAAATCAGACGACATAAATGTTGCTTCACATCGCGTAAATATAAAAAACTGTAAATTTTTAAAATTTTAAATTATGTAGAACAATAAAAAGTGTAGGAAGGGCCGAAGGGGTATTTGAGACTTTTGTGCTAGCTAGAATTGGCTTGACTAAAAGCTGATTGGTTTGGGTAAAGGTGAAAATATAGGGCCTCTGACGGAAAAGGTGTATCTGACAAGGTCGATCAGGTAAATTTCCCTTAATATATTTAAGCAGGAAATGTATGTCCGTTGTTTATTTATTTTATTTATATATATATTATTTATATTATTTATATTTCAATATATATTTTTTTAGTATCACATGACATAGAACAACCCAGATATAGTGCATGTGCGCGTTAGTGGCGCAACACACTGGAAGGATAACCTTAGTAAGTTGTACCGTTGATAGAGATCTTATTTGTCGATGAAACTTGAAAAAATCTAGTGGGAACCATAGATACAAATTTGGTTTTCGAAAATATTTCGATAGAGGTCATTTCGGATAAATTTTAGGAAAAATATGAAAATATTTTGGAAAAATTTTGGAGAGTACAAAATATATAGGGAAATTTGTACTTTCGGCCCTATAAGTTTGCTTATTTGCAAAAACGGCTTTATAGTTTCAAACTTTGCAGAACAAGCCAGCTCCAAGCTAAGCCGTTTCCACGCCAGCACCGACCTTGTAAATGTCAAATAAAATATTCAGTTTTAAAATCCTTTATAAAAAAGTTAACTTTAATTTTAACTTTACACTTTAGTGTTTACTTTTAACTTTTAACTTTTCTGTAAAAATCGAGAAAGCGGCGACAAATCGGCGACGAAGCGACAAAATAGCGAGAGAAAATTTTCATGTAATTATTTTTTACTTTTAAACAACTATAGTCACCCACTATCTTCCTAACTAAATTTGTTAACTTATCGCTAACTTACATTAGCGGTAAGTTATCGAAATATTTATATCCACACTGTTTTTGTTAACTAATTGATGTTATATATTTTACAGTTCCCACTAAGTGATTGCAAAATAACGAAGTCTTTAAAGGCCTTCGGGAAGTGTACTGGAGTTAGTGTTAGAAAATTTTACTTGCATTGTAATGAAGAGAGGAAGAAGATACTAGGTGATTCAATTTTCGATCATCTATTTAAGATTTCTGAGAAATTAAATTTCATTGGAGACTTGATTGACACAATTTTAAGCTTTTGGGATAAAGATAACATTTTTAAAGTCAGGAACATAAATGTACTGCTGTAGGAGTCCGATATATCAATGATTTTAGGCCTAAACATGTTGACGGAACCTGAGTCTAAGCATGTGGCCGTGCCAGAGATAGAAACCATTCGATACAAATTCTTTCTTGGGAGGTTGGCTAAAAGATCTCGTATTGAAGAAATAGTTGATAGTGCTCAACTATCCAACGATAAATTTTTGAAACTATTGTTGTTGTTTCTCTTATGCTCTTTCTTACTTCTGGACACATACCAGGAAGTGGATATTCAGTACTTGAAATTAGTCGATAACCTTGAAAAGTTCAACAAGTTTCTGTAGGGTCTGATAGTTTACAAAAATTTAGTAAAGTGCATATCGAAAGCGATCGTCAGAAGGGAAGCGGCCAAAACATCACAAAAGGGGCATTATAATATCTACAGATGCACTATCCCTACAGATTTGGGTGTTTAAACACTTTCCAGAAGTCGCCACCGCTCTTACTCAACTGAAAAATCTATTTCCGAGGCTATTGAAATGGGAAGCCTCGAAATTCAGTCGGAATCCAAATTATTATCGAGAAAATTTTCGTGAGTCTAAAATTATTTTAAAGCTTAAAGCTGTAAAATACGAGTTACAATATCGATCAGTTCGACTCTTTTTGATGCAAAGAGAGATAGGAAGGGAGCAGGAAAGAGAGTACCCTACCGAAGATGAAGGTGATGTCCTAAGTTACGAGACACGTATCCAAAAGAGAGGTGAGGAGCCTCATGCTGATGACGATGATGGCAGTGACGATACCGACGATTATGAGGTTGTTATACGTCAACATCCGAAATCAAAGGGCAAACAACTGGAGATTAGGCCCCAACCAACCAGAGAACAGTCGGCTAGGTAACCACATCTAATCAAAGAAGTAATAGAACTGAGAAAAGAATACACATCTCTCCGTATGTCGGACAAAGAGATAAAAGGTGAACTCAGACGGGCGTTTACAATACTGAAAGGGTAAGCTAATACTATTGAACAGCTAGAGAGAGACAAGGGACCCTACAAGAGCAAGTAGGGTCACTACAAGATCATGCAGTCAATTTAACAGCCGAAAATAATGCAATACGGAAGGATCTTGACGCGATCAAATCTCATTTAACAAAGGTACTAAATTTCTAACTTAAATCAATTCATTTTAAATATATAATGGCAGTCAAAGTTTTAATTATTTTGCAATGATGTAGGATGATATTCTTTCCTCGGTTCTCTTTGAGGCCTTTGTTCCCAAACAATCCACTGCCACTCACCCAATAGCCCCTCAAATTTCTGCCCCTCAATCCACTGCCACTCACCCAATAGTCCCCAAAACTTCTGCCCCTAAACCTATTGCTCCTCAACCTACTCCTCAACCCAAAGCCTCCCAAACTTCTACCCCTAAACCCACTGCCCTTCAACCCACTGCTCTTCAACTCATTGCCTCACAAACTTTCCTTGAATTCAATGCACCTCAACCCACTGCTAAACAACCCTTAGTGGAGGCTTTGCAAGAAGTGGGTGATAAGGGTGCTCAGCTTACCCAGTCTTGTCGTGAGTCACAACCAACATCACTAAAATTAATTTTTGTGAAACTATCAACTTCAAAGAGTAAACCCGAGGGATATGACTTGCGTACTCGGAAAAAGAGAAAGACTCCGAACATGAAAGCCGATATTAACAGACCAAGAGTGGTTGTGGAGGACAATGAGGATGAGCCACAATCTATGAAGCATAAATATATGCTCAGTTTTTGAAATGGGCTGGCGGATGAGGACATTGTGATCGTCAATAATATCTTGGGTGTGGATGTCATAGAAAATGGATGCGCACTTTAAGGTCCTCAAAGGACGAACGTGGCTCGACAATGAAGTCATGGACGCGTACTTTAAGGTCATAGAAATTATAAATTATTCAATATTTCCAGAAAAGGCTGAAAAAACTGGTTCGCTTCTGCGTCCGCCCTGGTAAGATCTCAATTATTCATTGTTTTGTTTCCTTTATTTATCTGTCTTTCCTGTTTCCTTTATTTATCTGTCTTTCCATTCATAATTACCAATTTACTCATTTTAATTTATTTACTTATTGTATTATGGTCTTTCATTCCTTATTTATAGCAGATCAAAGAAAATTTTAAAAAATTATCGATAATGAAGGTCTGATAGCAATCAATAATTTCGATAAGTGGCAAGCCTATTGTGACGAGTGGCAGATTCGCCACAATTATAAGCCGCTGGAATCCCACCTTACCAATCCCACACGCGAAATGCACGCGATCGAATGTGGAACGGTACGTTTTTTTTTTAAGACTAAATTCCGCTTTATGTAACATTAATGTTTTTTTATATTTATTATTATTTAAGACTCTGGTTCCATTTTTGTGCAAATTTTTCTTTCGATGCATAGTAAAAAATATAGTCACTGGGCGTTGGCTATAATTCTCGTAGCTAATCACGTTATTAAGTTGATAAACCCGACAGACCGAGAGTGCTTAAGGAAGTTCGAATCGCACAAAGGATGTCTATTGCATCATCTTTTGCGCCTTTTTTATGCTTTCGGTTTGAAGTCTGCTTTCGATTAATCGTGGAAGTTAACGGTCTTGGACAGTGTCGATCTCCTGCGCCAACGCAACGGTTGGGACTATGATATTTTTGTACCAAAGTATATAGAAAATTTCTCTCAAAGGCGGTTTGTCGATTTCGAAGAGAGACACATACAATAATTTAGAGCCGAAATCGGACATTTAATGTCCACGTTCGGGAGATCAACAAGTTAAATAAATAAATGCAACAATTTTCTCTTTGTACATATTTTTTGTTACAATGTTATAATATTTGTTACAATGTTATAATTTTTGTTACAATGTTACAATTTTCTCTTTATATATCTTTATAGGTAATATTATAAAATTGTAAAATTTTCATTTTTTTAAATTTTTTTATAAATTTTAATATTTCATTACAAATTACAAAAAAAGATAGCGATCGCTATCTTAAAATAGCGCTCGCAAACTTAAGACAGCGGACACTAACTTAAGTTAGCAGTGAGTTAATGGCCACTATCTTAGGATAGCGGACACTATCCTAAGATAGCGGTCGCTATCCTACAATAGTGGTCGCTATCCTACAATAGCGCCTGCTAACTTAAGTTAGCGGTCGCTATCCTAAGTTAGCGATCGCTATCCTAAGTTAGCGATCGCTATCTTTGGATAGCGTCCGCTATCATATTTTTTTTGAGTTTAGGGTTTAGAGTTTAGTGTGCTATCATATTATATAGTTTGTAATGAAATAATTTAGAGTTTAGGGTGCTTTCATATTACATAGTTTGTAATGAAATAATGAAATAATTTAATTTGGATAACTCCTAATTTGTAAGATGCAATAATTTACAAATAATGATCGTTCATTTCAAATTCTAATAAATTTATATTAGCGTCGGTTATGACCGTATTCGTTACAATTTTTACATTGTAGTGGTTGAGCTTTGCCTTTAGATCTTATTCTCCGTTTCTTCGGATGGCTGGATTGACGTATCTTGTGCGGAGGCAAAACTTCGATTTCGTCTGTTAGCGCAATCCATTAGCGCTTATCAACGATCGGGATAAAGTGTTCTTTAAAAGTTTTCTAAACAAGTTACTGGTAAATCAGTGCTCACAAAATTGGGAGAATTCTCTTTCTCTGTTTTGGCGCGATAATGCGGTGATCGCATGTGAACATGATAATCCAAGGATAGTCCAACATCTGCATGTAAATTTTCTTTTATATAGATCGACACTGTGAGTGTAATCATCATGTTTAACTTGAAATGTATCGCGGTTATATGGTACAACGCTCTTTCGACAGGCCCATCCTAAATTTCGTGTTATTTGCTCTTAAGCCATCGGTGTTAAGACGTGTGTCATTTTATTTCCTTCCTCCTGACAACGAAGGTAAAATTCAGCTATCTTTGTGTGAATATTTTTTAGTATGATCACGATGGCCCCTGGCTACCTTCAACACACTATTAATGCTTGCAGCTATATTAGTTGTCAGCATATCATAACGCCTCTCTGAAAAATTGGTATGCGCCCAGAAATGGTCACTAATTTCTTTAATCCATGTTATACATTTCGAGGGGGCGGTGTTTTCTATTTTTCATAAAATTATTTTAAATTTAGCCTCCGAGAATGCACGGGCGACAACCCAGAAAAGGAAACATTGTATCCTTATATGTATAAAAAATATTTAGAGCTAGGTGTCACATACATTAGCTCTGAAAGGCGTTAGGAAAAACTTTTTTCACAGCTTTCATTAAACATTTCTGCCAGTCTGATATCGATACAAACTGCTCTTCAAAGTCTCCGATTTCACGTCTCCCTAATAGATCAAGGAAGCATGTCCAATGATCTTCATTTTCTTTGGGTATAACGCCGAACATTATAGGGAATAAATGTCTATTCCCGTCTATCCCAGTAGCTATTAACAGCACTCCTTTGTATCGTCCTCGCAAATGCGTTTCATTTATCGCAATTATTCTTCGTAAAGTATTACGAAAGCTTCAAATGCAGGGTCCAAATGCCACAAAGAACCTCTGAAAGGCATTATCAGGCTCGAGACATAATTCAGTCTGTACGTCTGGATCGACCCGCTGTAATTCGGCGATATTGAATGATAACATCTTAAATTGCTCATTCCAACTACCTCGGATGTCATTTAACGTCATTTCTTTTTCTCTCCATGCTTTTCAGTAACCTACTGTTATATCGTATTTTTTTTCAATATAAAAAATTATTGAAACATGAGTCTTGTCAAAGCCCTTTAATAACTTATCCCTCACGAAGGAAACTATCCACGATGTCGTACATTGGCGATGCCCGCTTCCGAAAGCTGGCCTTACGCATGTATGTTTCAGGCGAAAAGTTTTCACGGCAAAAGTGTCCACACCCACCGATTTCGATGCATATATTTGCCAAACATACCCTACTTCAATACACCTCACCGTAACTCGAAGATGACTGATTTTTATTGGTTTAATTTAAAAATTATTTGTCATTGCAAACTCTTTAAGGGCTTTCTGAAAGGATTTCTTATTTCTAAACGCTTGACCAATAGTAATTGACCCCCTTTCATACTGTTCCTCATCATCCAAATTCATATACTCTCCTTCCGAGTCATTAAACTGATAGTCTTCATCCACCAGAGGTTGATCAATTCCCCTATTAGTATCAACACGCAAAGTGAGCGAGGGTGGTGCTTCATTATTTTCAGGATCACTATCACCGTCATCAACTGGATGATTATGACGTGATTGAGATTGAGTCCGTCGAGGTATGTTTGGTTGAGGTGCAGTTATTTGGGTTGAGGTTGGCCGAGGTGTAAATGTTTGTGGTGTGAGAGGCTGTTGTGTTGAGGGCTTAATTAACGTTGGCTCCGAAGCTATTGGTTCGGAAGGCCATTGATATGGACTAAGTCCTCTTAAAAACATTTCCCATTGATTCCAGTCAAATGTATTGTTTATCGATTCGAAGTTGAGCCGAGATGTATCATCCATCGGATTCATTTGAAGATGATATCCTTGATCTTCATCGGCTTTTCTCATTGGAATGTCTGAAGAGGGTTGCTCTAGAGGCCTACGGTAGGGGTGAAATCCAATATTCATATTTCTATTATTGTCGACTATCATTGGTGCAACGATGTTCTCCTCTTCAAACTGTATTCCTTGATTTTCAATCGAATATTCTGGTTTCACACTATCATTATCTATTAATCTGACGTTTTCCTCACATTCTTGATGATCTTCGTTTGTTTCCTGCAACGGTTAAAATGCTTTTAAAGACGATAAAATTTTAGTTACGGGAGTGGCCAATGATTTTTTGATATAAATATTTATCACACCATCGCTAATATGATATGCTTTGAATAAATTTGTAAGATCATCAGAGTCCGACAATTCGACAAACACAAAGTCATTCCCTATGCGTAATGAAACCATTAGTGTAATTGCATGTTCTTCCGGTCGAGTCCTACTGACCGCGTACATTTTATGCATAAACTGATCAAATGATAAGTTCTCCGTAATAGTGACAATCTTTCGATGTTCTCCGTTGTAAGTATTATCGCCAACACGGATAAAATCAAAATGGCAAAGAAGGGAAACATCTATTTAAACCTATAATATTTAAAAATAAATAAAAATTAACTGATTAAAAATGTCATACTTGACTAACAGTTTAAAAGTCAACGGGCCGCTGACTTATGATATCGGCCGCTAACTTAGGGTAGCAGGCGATATCTTAAGATATCGACCACTATCTTAGGGGTAGCGGCCCCTATCTCACGATAGTGGCCGATAACTTAAGATATCGGCCGCTACTTACCGATATCACCCGATATTTTATGAGAGTGTCCCGCTACCTTACGATAGTGGTCGATATCTTAAGATAGCTTCCAGCTATCATAAGATATCGGCCACTGACTTAAGATATTGACTACAACTCTATCTTATAATTTCTGAAGTTTGCTATGAAGGGATTTTAAATTACCTAGCCGGTTGCACTTCATTGGGCTACCAACTGTAGTCGAAACTAAAAATGGCAATATAAGAAATAATGAAAAATAAAGGAAAATAAACATATATATATATATATATATATATATATATATATATATATATATATATATATATATATATATAAGGGAAACAAGGTCGGTGCTGACTTGGAAACGGCTTGGCTTGGAGCTGGCCTGTTCTGTAAAGTTTAAAATTATAAGACTATTTTTACAAATATGCAAACTTATAGGGTCGAAAGTGCAAATTTCCCAAATATTTAAGTATAATTTATATTTAATAATTATAACAAAATGCTATTTATTATTTAAAAATCAAGAAAATTAGAAAAAAAAATCATTAATTTCAGCGAAATTTGGTTAATTATGTTGATATTAATGAATTTTTGGTGATTTTAGATAAATCACCCAAATTTGAAATCACCAAAATTTTGTTAAAAGTTTTGTTCGACCCTGTTTCAATGAATTTCGGAGAAATAGTTGGAACTGTAGGTAACAATTTGTTTGATGAATAAAGAGTTTTTTGGGCATGTTTGATGGCTTCAAAAACATGTTTTATATATATATATATATATATATATATATATATATATATATATATATATATATATATATATTTTTTTTTTTTTTTTTTTTTTCTAAGGCATTACACAGTGACCAAATCCCTAGACTGAAAACCACACTGCTCGTAGAGCACCTATTTTAGGGTTGTCAATGGGTCACCCCGATACTCGACCTGCTCGTCTTGGATAGTTTAGGCACATAAACTTATCGTTGGATCAAGTCAGATATAAGCCATCAAACGTCGGGTCACACAAAAATTGGGTTAGGTTGACCCAACCAATCCTGATATTTTATATTCGAGAAAATATAAGTTTTTTTTATCGGGCCTGATTCAAGTTGGGCATCATGTTAGGTCGGGTTTTCACGTTAGGCGTCAGGTTGGGGCAGACATATACCGTTGACTCGCCAGATCGGGTTGGATCAAGTCAGGTGAGCCATCAAATCGGGTCGGATCAGGCATATGTTATTTTTTAATTGGGCAAACCAATATTTTGGCCCCACCCTACCCATTGACAGCCCTACTTATTTTCCCTAGAAAAAACAAAAAGAACAAAAGTATTATGGGAGGAATTTTCTAATGTATAAATTAGAAGAAAAAAGAACAATATGTTTTTAGCTTTTTAAAAAAAAAAATCTTAGGAGGACTGGAGAACCCTAACGGAACAAGCGCCATTTTGGGACTTGGGTGCTCTGTGGCAGCCAAATGAATCATTCATAGCAAGGATCAAAATTTTGGCTTAAATGATTGAAATTTCGGTCTAAATTATCAAATTCGGTCCTCACTGAAACGATAATTTGAACCGAAATTTTGATCAAGTTTTTGTATGAGATTGATATTATCGGCCGAAATTTCGATTCAAATATTCGATTTTGGTCCCGTCCGAAACCGAAACAAAACCCAAAATTTTGATCCTTGATTCATAGGGTTGAAAGCCTAGGACCACACGTCTTAGGGATCCATTGTCCTATATATATCTATAAAACTGAGCTGCACTTAGTCTATTTGGGCACCATCTAGCATTTATCATGAGCATCAAGTGTCACGACAATTTGGGCAAGATCGATTAGGTTTTATACAAAAAAATTGAGTCTCACATGATGTATATCCATTGTTGTGCCCAAATTCAATGCACCAAATTGTTTGAGCGATTCCTTATCTTTGACCTATGAAAGGAGGGCAAAAAATAATTAAAATAATTTTTTTTTTAAATCACATGCCACTAATTAGACAACCCAAAACGGGTGTTTTAGGTGCCATGTGATATAACACCTGAATCCAGTGATATGGTTCGCCAATAAATAAGCGGACATCGACCATATCGGACGAGTTTTGTAATTGATGTATGTTTCAAGAATGATTGGAAATCAATGGGGTTTTTATTTATTTTAAAGATACTTGGTTGAATTATATAAGACAATATCAGCAACACAACTAATGATATGACCGACAATGATCAAAAATTTGGATTTCATTTCGGTTTCAGTGGGGACCAAAACCGAAATTTCAGCCGAAGTCTTCCCCACAGCCCAAAAATTACCAATATTTTGAGTTTTCGTTTCGGTTTTGGTGGGAACCAAAACCGAAATATTTCGGCCAAAAATTTGAGCCATGATGGCCGATGTACCAAAGAGGCATTAGCCCAGTTGGTATGCTCCCTTCAAGGTGAGGGAGAAGGTCGTGGGTTCGATTCTCGTCTTCCACACTGTTTCCCACCATTGTCTTTACGAAGGGTGAGTTGGATTCTGTTAGTTAACCCTCATCACTATAGTTGGTGTGCCTTGACGCTACTCCGCAACTGTCACATGTGTATGCGTGTCTGCTTCTCGAGGCTGTCTTGGCTAAATGGCCGTATAAAAAAAAAACATAAAAATAGTATGGTTGAGATAGTGATTCTAAAAAGGGAGCCATTACTTGCACTTGAAAACTTGTTCCTTGCACTGAGTTTAAAACAAAGACTTATAAGTTTTATGACCTCTGCTATATGAAAACACCATCTAAACTGTTTAATTTGGACCCCGTCATTTAAAGATATAAAATACAAAAGAATAGTAAGAAATATAATCTTCATCATGTGATTAAATATAGTCAAAGGCTATTATTTGATTCAATGATTAACAATAATAGATCATATGATAAATATCATATTTTGCTTCAATCTAATCCACTAAGGATATAGATCATGAACTTTAAATAAGATGGCCCAGATTATATTTTCACATGTCCCTAAAATACAAAGTCTTTCTTAAACTTTGGTGAAAGGCCGCATTTCCGAGTGCAAGCATTGGCTCCCTTTGAAAAAATAAGATGAGTGGATTTCATGAAATAAATAAAGTTTTAAAGCAAGTCTATAACTATTGGAAGAGAAGAACATCATAAGCATAGCTATTGGAAGAAAAGGAAGGGCTACAATTGAAAGAGTGTATGATGGGCATTTAAAAGTGAAAAATAGAGATTGTTTTAAAAAAAATTGTGTGCAAAGAGTTTTTATGTGCAAGTAGTTGCTCCACTTTTTTAGGGTACCTTATTTTTTGCCCTTGCATTCTCCAAAAGCAATCACGTCCCAGACCTCTTAAAAATCATTGATTGCTTCAAATCAGATGATGGAGATAGCATTTTACCCCGATCTTCCACATAATAGATGTTGAGATCATGACACACCTATTAGACGATCAATTTTTTATTTCATGTGTCACAAATCCCTAAAAAGGGCCTTAAATTCACTTTTGAGCGTGATGTGTACAAAATGATTCAAGGGCCATTTTTTGAGATTTGTAACACATGGAAGACAAAATTGACCGTCTGATAGATGCACAATGATCTCAAAATCTATATGTGATCATTGTTTAATCCAAAGCAATCAATGATTTTCAAGGGATTTGAGACATAGGCGCTTTCAGAGATTGCGTGAGTGCAAACAAAGTATCCTTTTTTTTTTATATGGAGCGACTACTTGCCTGGTAAAACTGTGTCGCTGCATAGCATTTTTTATTTATTTAAATTTTGTCTATTTTTTCAAATGAGTTAGGTTAATGGTAGAGATGGTAGTCTTATAGTGGGGTTTCATGAATTATGGTTTTAAAGTGAGTTTACTTACTATATTAATTAGGTTTATGGTGGTTTTTAAGTGAGTTTACTTACTATATTAATTAGGTTTATGGTGATTTTAAAATGGGTTTAATGGCTATGATGGTGGTTTTAGAGAGGGGGATTATATGACTAATATGATGGTTTAAAAGTGCGTTTCATTCCTGCGATGGTGATTTCAATGACTAGGATGATGGATTTAATATGTAAGGTGGTTTCATGGATGGTGGTTCTAGTGACTGAGATTGGCAAGGGTTTCATGGATGGCTGATAAAATCTTTATTCCAATTGATTTCTTTTGGGCTAGGCCTTGTAGCACAATGGTAGTTTCACTATATTGAAACCTCAAGGTCACATGTTTGAGCCCAGCTTATAGATATATATATATATATATATATATATATTCCAATTTGTAAATCTTATAATAAAAAATTTAATTGAAGAAACTTGGTGTGGCGGTCTTATAGTTAAGAATCAGAATCCAATCTCACCAATTACAGGTAACAAATATCTACTGTTTACCCCTTTAGATCCACATCCACTCACAAATTACAAAATATAAAGATCACGCTAAATCTCCATTAGGCAATTATATATATAATCCACAGAAGTAAATTTATACTTAGTACCGCCATCTATATGTACAAAAACACCGAAATCTTCCCTCACTACGAACGCTCCTACTTTGAAATGTTAAACAATATAATGAGCAATATATAAAAGTTGTCCATTAAAGACTTCCAATCACAACTGCATGCAGGCTGTAGATGAAAGAATGACATGCTAAAAATGAATTTTAAAACAACTAAAGACTTGCATCAAGATGCTATAAATCATGCAATGATAAAGCAAAATTATAAGGTGTTTTATCGTTGAACTTAGCTTGTAGTTAGAATCATCCTTATAACTACAAGCTGCAGACCCTTGTCTCTTCTATCCAAGGGGAGGCACACCTCAGATATCACCCTTCAAATTGGCAAAGTCAACCATATTTTGGGCCTTACATCCACAGAAATAATGTGCTCCCAAAGGATTGTTATTAAGGTCTTTCACCTAAGGGACTCCTGTTTCCTGATTTATTTATGTCTTTAGGCTTTGTTCAATTCAAATGCCATTTCTACCATTTCCGAGAGAGAAAATCGAGTCACAGCTCGGAAAGTAACTTTTCTGGGCACTTTCCAAACAATTCCTCCGTTCGGCAGTGGAGCTGGGACCCATATAGAAAGCGATAGTTCCCGAGTTTCAACCGACTTGTCATTTCCGAGCAAAAAACTCAGGAAAAGCTAGAATCTGAGTAGATGGTGAGCATACTCTCTGAATTGCTATAACATATAAAAACCATTTGATTCTGAGTAAGGTAATCAACCACATATTCTACTTCACGAAATCGAAGACGATCGGAAAGCCCTAGAACCCGGTCCGCCGAACCACAAAGTTTTTCATTTCCCCCAAATTTTACATGCAAAAATCTTGAATCCAAAATATTTTCTCTCAACAAGATCTGGGAATAATAAAATCGAACAGAAGAGAGAGATAAGAGACAGAAATAAAATCGAATACGAAAGAAAAAGAGGGAAGAGAGAGAGAGAGACGAAACTACAAAATTAAGGGTTTTAAGGAGAAGAGAGTTTCCCACGTAAGTGACAATTATATATTTAATATTTGTTTTTTTGAGCTTTATAGACATTTTTAGAACATGGCCTCATCTTGTTGGGGCGGATATCCTCCTGCATAGTGTGTTATATTCAAACATGGCATGTTCTTTTCATATTTCCGCGCTTTGGCTTCTGGTTTTCAAGGTTGGAGAGAGAGACAATGGGAAAAAACAATTATAGTGTGTTAAATACAAACATGTTTGGAAGTTGGTGCATCTAAAGCTGTAGATATTTTGCCATCCATTTTGATATTTTTAGTTTTATTTCCTTGTACTTTTTTTTTTAAAAGTTTCTAATATCTAATTTTTATTCTTTTTCGTCATTACCCATTTCCATTTCCACTTTTATTTAACACGGCTTTATGTTTCAGTGACCTCACTTAAGCACAGTAAAAATTTGGTGACCGCTTTAAATCAAAGAATGGAGATTGGTTTTGTCCCATTATTCCATAATATGGATTTGGAGATTATAGGCCTACCATCAGACAATAAGATGTTGATTTCACGTGACACACATTCATAAAAGTGAAAGTGAACAACATACCATCAAATGCTAACTTTTTGGAATGTGTGGCACATGGCTCGTGGTCATCTTTGGGTGGTAACAACGCAACCTCGTAGTCATTTTTAGAGTTATATGTCGTTTTTCCTGCACACTTGTATTAGTCTTAATTTTGTAATTGGCTCTCAAATTAACTCGCTTTTGAATGTAATGAGCTAATGTAATATGTCATTTCCTGAATTGTACAAACCGCTTTTGTAATTAGCTCTCAAATTAACCCGCTTATAGTGTTAGTATGATAAGCAATCGGGTAATAAAATTGTAAGAATCTTTTTTGCACAATTGCACTGACGAAAGTGTTTAATCTCCCATGAATTGTGCATCGATTAAAAATGACCTTCAGATATATACGACACGATATCAGATGCTATAGATCAAAATATCGTCCGACACCGATACGTATCAGTTTTGGACCTGAACGAAACGGTAAATTGGGTATTTCTCGGGGCCTCTTAAAAACTGTCAAATTATTGATCAATTTATCGTTTGTATTATCCATATCGAACGATAATTTGAAATTATCGGGTAGTGAGGCCCCAGCTTCAAGTGACGAAGAGAAAATTCTGGTATGTATTATTCGAAGCCGATATGTATCGTCCGGTACGTATCAGTTTTAGAGCTGAACGATACGTACCGATTTTCCAAATTTTTGACCCATGTCAGATGCTCAACCATCATTCCTATGGTCATACGATGCCCTTTAACTAGAATGATTTTGTGCTTTTGTGGAACAATTAAAAAAACACATGAAATCCTTTGGTCTTAATGAATGCCAGAAATCAGAGTTTTTTTGAGGTCTAAAAGAGCATACCTGAAAAATACCAGAAATTTGAGTTGGTCAGGAATCTACAAGAAACTAAGTTGTTAAGAATCTGAGTTTCTCTGGGGAAACTGGGAAAATACCCGAACAAGGTATTAGGGTTTTTCACCCAAGGGCAAAAGTATCTCACAAAACATGCATCCAAAAATGAATTGTTTTAGAGACTTACATTTTTCTTTCACAAAATAGTAAGCAATTTAATTAAAAGCTAAAACCTATCATAGATGGGGCTCTCAATAGGCCGGGCGAGCCAGAATTTTGGCTTGCACCCGGCTTGAAAAAAGTGATATTTTTTATTAAGCAAGCCTGGTCCGATATGCAGACCGGGCTAAGCATGTTGCAACTCGGGTAAATTCGGGCCGGGCTTGGGTTGAGTGTTGCAACATCCGGCCCGCACCCGGCCTAGATATTTTATATATATATATTATTTAACTTTTTAAAATTATAATTTTTTTTATATAGTTAAATATGATTTACTTAAATGCCCTTAGATTAAACCGTTGAACGGTTTAAACTTGAAGCATTTAAGCCAAAAGCGCAATATCCTTGTACATATATTTTTTGGTTGGACAAATTAGATGACTTAATTTATTTTCAAACAATCGTTGCATAACTTTTTAACTACACAATTTGGATGTTTGTTAATAGATTTTCAAGCAACCGTTGTCCTTTATAACCATTGTGCAACAAATTAAAATAAAATATTTGAATAAAAGCATATACCTGAGCTTTTATAATGGAAATATAATTATTTAATTAAAATTTTAACCTTCTTCAAACTTTTATTAGATTAAAAACAGCCCAACTCAATGTTATTAGAATAAATAGCCTCTAAAAAATAGCCCAACCAAATTTTATTAGAAAAATTAGCCCCCCAAAACAATAAAAAAAAGCCCGAAAAAACAACAAAGCCCGGCCTGGCCCGATAGGGGTCGGGCTTGGGCTGAGTACATTGTAGCCCGGGTTAAGGCCGAGCTGAAAAAATTGGGAATCCGGCCCGTATAAGTTAGGGCCGGATTGAATCCCAACCCGGCCCTAATCCGACCCATTGAGAGCCCTAACCATAGATGCAAAGCAGCCAAGAGACACCCAGGCAAGAAAACACAACAAAGAACAATACAGAAGGCATGCATCATAGACCAACGAGCTTCGGCTTTAGACTACAAAATCCCTCATACCCCACACGACCAAACTAAAATGTGAAGTTGGTAGGCTAAGAAAGTCACCAATATAAGACTGACCAATTTCTGTAGGAAAAGGGGCCCATCCAGGAATTTACCAAATAGGATATGCATTTGGAGATAAGGACCCAGATGTACAGACTTCCATGATTGCCTTTACACAGATTTTGCGATGACTGTCCACTTTTTGACCACATGGCACACACGTTTGATCAATCACACTAATCCACTGTCCACCTAGCAGTCCTTCATTCACACACATATGTACCGACTTCTATGATTGCCTTTACACAGATATTGCGATGACCGTCCACTTTTGACCGCATGGGACACACCTTTGATCAATCACACTTGTCCACTGTCCACCTAGCAGTCCTTCATTCACACATGTCTCAGTAAAAAGATCGTGTCTGTTAGAGAATTTGAATATGTAGGATTTTATACCCCACTAAGCTACCATTCCGACAAAACTGATATGTATTGCCGATACGTATTGGTATCTGCCCCCGAGTTTTGATACCATGGGGACAACAACACACAGGTCCTAGGATCAAACCTAGCACTGATACCATGTAAATTTTTATAAAACAGTCCAATTACAAAGAAAAGAAGATGAGAAAGGAGTACACACATCAAACCATATCTTTGCTATAAATATTGGTGTATATTTTATAAAGTATGCCTCTTTATATAGAGGTATCCAGAGCTATTTTAAAAAAACATGCATCTAGAAATAAATTACTTCCGCAACTAAGGGAGGATACTATATAATGTATGATTCCAATTAGGAAGTCCCAACGACAGAGTAACAGATGCACTACCTTAATTTTAAACTTAGACAATGATTAAATAGGAAAGATTAAACTTAGCAATGAATAAATATGAAAAATCCTCTATAACAGAAAGAGTAAAGATAGCGAAGAAAAGAGAATATGGTGCATGTCTTCTACACAGTATATACTTCCCAATACTGGTATGTTAAGAATTGTTAGCTTCGCGCGCAACTTAGACTAGGGTTCCATGTTGTGTTATTATTCTCTACTTTTTTTTTATGAATAAATCATAGATGTGGTTGATAGGAACATGAGACTGAACTCTAAGCCATGCTCATCAATAGATCCAACCTCTTCACAGAACAAAGAATTGTGGTTCATGATAAATTACGACTGTTATATGTTTCTGTTACCAGGACTAATGGTGCATCAAAAGCATCATCCATTATGAGGCACCTTTAAAGCACCGGATTTTCTATAAAAAAAACTGACTTCCACCAATATCAGAGGCGTTGAAATCCATGGAAGACAGATTTTGAAGAATCATTGTGAAGAAAAGGAGCTTCATAACTATGTAAGGCCTCCTAGGAGAGTGGACAAAAGTTCTATTATTGAATGCTTGAATCTCCAATGAATATAATGTTTGGGCTAAGTTCCATCTACATGCTGGCCTGACATTTGGACATCTAGGATTGATGTAGAAGATCATGTGTGTTTCAGATATGGGCCAATCTACGACAAGTACAAAGGAACATAATATGGAACTATATTCAAGAGTGGAAGAAAGTTAACCGACTTGATGAGATGAAAACCAAGAGTAGGAGATGCTGGGACTCAATGGAAGAAATCCTTCTAAGATTCATAGATGATACTTTGTTCTGCAAAAGCAATCTCTATTCCTTCCTCTAGAAGTATGTGAGAACCTCCATTGCTTTGATTCGAAAAGCTGACCGCCAAAGCTAATGTGTTCTTTGATGAAGCTCTTTATTGTTAGTTAAATTAGAATGAAATCCATCTTTGATTTTAACCCAAAGCAGTAAGAATGCCCATCTGTAAAGCCAAGCAGAAAATTGCTGCTGGAAAGAAATTACCAGATTCAAAAGCTAATTATAAATAAAAAGAAATTACCAGATTCGAATTCCACACTTCTCCAAGCCTTTGTGTTGGTGTGGTTGCTAGATCTTCGAGCTCCCGAGAAGTTAACAGCCATTTTGTTCCACAAGGCTATGGCTTATTTTCACTCAAAGAAGACCCGAGGTATAGTATGAATCAGGAGATGAAAAATGCACCTTTCATTTGGGCATGTTCATCGCACTTTCCTTCTGAATTATCTCCCATACTAGAACATAAATTCTCGAAGGGGCAATGAGTGTCCATATGAAAGTATAACATCTGCATCGCAGGTACTTCACTATGATTGCGTTCGGTAGGCTGATGATTCTTTTGACTTCCTCGAGAGCTGCTCAGGACACATTTTTTTTCATCTTTGACAAAGATGTATTTCTATGAATTCCATAAAATAGATCAATGAAGAGGGAAATACCTTAAATTGAGAGAAGCTGGCTGAGGATCCATCCATTGTGCTTGACATCTATGCTTTGTCTGTTGCTGATGATCCAAAGAAATTGGATACCACCTTTCTAGTTCGATGTCCAATTTTCTGACTTAGAAGATTCTTATATCTTGGATTCGCTTAACACCAAATTCACCTTCCTTTCTGGTTTACAAACTGACCTAATTTCACCAAATTTGCTTTGTTTTGGATGATGAAGTTAGAACATAAGATATTTCTGGATGATTCTTCAATTTCCCTGCATGTAGTCACTGGTAACAGTATAGATAGAACTACATAAACCTAAATGAAATTAAGGGTGAAGAAGTTGGATTCCACCTCCGTAGATAAAAAAAGTTTACAGCTTTCCAAGTGGAAATTTGATGCTGAAATATTTGGATTAAGGCTCATATCCCGCATGGACTATTTAGCAAAAGATTTCACAGACAAAAACTTTTTTCCAACTGAAGACAAGATTTTGAAGTTGCTCTCTCTCTCTCTTTCTCTCTCTAGCCTGTTCACTCTGTCAGTATTGAAAGGTAAGTCACCAGCACAGATGCTTTTCAGGTTGTTCATTGTCTGTCTGCTCACCTGCACAGAGGCTCCTTAGCCTGTTCGCTATCTGTCTGTATTGAGAGGTAAGTAACTCACTTGCACAGAAGCTCTTCATGTTGTTCACTACCTTGAAAGGTGAGAGAGAGAGAGAGAGAGAGAGAGAGAGAGAGAGAGAGAGAGAGGGAGAGAGGCTTAAAATCATTATAATAAAGAAACTATTTTATTTAGTCGAGTATCTAGTTTGAATCGAAATACAGTAACACCGGGCCATATAACAGAACAAAGTAAAACAATGTCATCATCCAGAGATGCTTAGTTTCTGTGGGGGCATTGAAACTACTTAAAACTCCGTGAGAAAGACTATGATTATTACAGTCTTACAAGATGAACTCACTTCACAACAAATAATAGAACTCGAATGATGCTGCAGAAAGAACAAACAGAACATTCTAAACAAACACTATGCTCCCCATCCCTGCCAGTAATTACGAAACCATGCTTACCTGCCATCTACCTCGCATCTTCCTTCACCAACTGTGAGAAAACCCTGGACATTGAAACCGCCGAAATATCATCAGCTGGAAAAAGCGCGGTTGTCTGATCAGTAGCAGCATCTTCATCAGGATCCCTTTGCATTCCCATCTCTTGAAGTTGCAGTGCGGATTCCAAATTCCACAATACATCTCCCATCGTTGGCCGGTCAACACCGTAATTGACCAAGCATTTCTCAGCAGTCTCTCCAAACTTCTTCACGGAATCAGATCTTATCTCACCTACGAGACGGGGATCGATGATTTGTTCCAACTGCCCGTTCTTCTGCCACTTCATTGCCCACTCCACTATGTTAACCATCTCCCTTGGAAGGGAAGGTTCTATAGCAGGCCTCGCACAAAGGACTTCTAGCAAAACCACCCCAAACGAGTACACATCTGACTTCTCCGTCAGCTGTTGACTTCGGAAATACTCAGGATCCAGATACCCAAAACTCCCTTTCACTGCAGTACTCACATGTGTCTGATCTAATCCCGGCCCAGTTTTTGAAAGACCGAAATCTGCAACTTTTGCAACAAACTCATTGTCCAGCAAAATGTTTGCTGACTTGACATCCCGGTGGATAATAGATCTCGTGGTACCCGTGTGAAGGTAGTGTAGCCCTCTGGCAGATCCAATGCATATTTCGAGCCTCTGCTTCCAACTTAAATTAGGATGATCTGTGCCGTAAAGATGACTCTTAAGAGAACCATTTTCCATGTACTCGTAAACTAGTATCATCTCATTGGGTTCATCGCAGTAGCCAATAAGTGTGACGAGATGGCGATGTCGGAATTCAGATAACATCTCAATTTCAGTCCGAAATTCCACGACACCTTGATGAGACCCCGGATTACCTCGTTTAACTGCAACTTTTGTGCCGTCTCTAAGTTTTCCCTTATAGACTTTCCCAAAACCTCCAACACCTATAACCCAACTCTCATCAAAGTTATTCGTAGCATCTCTCAATTCAGTGAAAAGAAAGCGAACCCCAAAATGCGAGTTTTCAAGTCCGAACGAGATAGTAGCAGTAGTTCCATTAGTGAACTTACTTCCCACACTGTGAGAGGTCCATCCATCTGAATGGCTTTTGCGTCCCACTTTCCGTCTTCTACATACAAAGAAGAGAACTACAACTAAAATAAGAGCAATGAATCCGCCAACAACTGAGCCTACAAGAACACCGAGATTATTTTTCGAACTTGACTGTGCAGACGGAGCTACCGAAACAAGACCATCGAGACTTCCTCGGGAATTGTTCATCTTCATAATCTCCAGCCCGTTTAGAATGGCATTAGGATTATTGGGATATAATGTAGACGGACCGATACTGACACGAAGTGTCGTAGACCCTTCGCGAGCATCCACAATGAGATCCATAAAATAAGGTGCAGCCAAGACATTAAACGCAAGAGTAGTGAGATCCACATCACTTTTGGCGAGCTGGCTGTTTATATACACATTGAAGTAGAGTTCACCAAGTGCAGTACTAACTATATCACAAAAATGAAACCGTAACAGATACATGAAACTGGCGTTTACAGGGAAGTCCCACGTCACGTTGAAATTAGAATTACTAACGTTTGCTGAATTCATCTCTGTTGCAGTTCCATAGACAATAGAAGGAGCAGTTTCTTGGGAAGCTAAATTAGCTTCATAATTGATCGTTCCTGAGTACGTGACGGCTTTCGCGACATTCCGCTGAAGTAAGAAATTTTGATCAGGAATCCAAGTTCTCGAAAGGTTATCATTTGAAGGGAAAACATTTGGTCCCCCCATATTAACCCTATAAACCGTCTCTAATGCTTGTTTTTGCAGCCCGTCAAATGTCAAGGTTGGATTAATAATTTCAGCCCTGTCGGGGAAAAGGGTATCGGGGACTGAAACAACTTCAATGGCGCTTATAAAAGCAAAGAAATTATTCATGGGCACAAAACGAAGAATGAGAGTGTCCGTAGTTACGTTCACTGAATATTCCTTCAACACAGAATCATTCTGTGCTTGGAAATCGTTGAGGAGGACAAATTCTTGGGTGGAAACAGAAAATTTTGTGGATCTCATATCGTAATTTTGGTAAAGGAACGGAAAGAAATAAAGGCGGATCCAGTGCCTACCGAGGCTACGGATCGAAAATGTGTAGGATGAAGGTCCAGTGAGGATTCGAGCCGTTCGATACAGAGGAGAATTGCCCTCGGAAATTGAATTAGTTGTGGTGCTTGCAAAAACATTTTCAGGGGTCGAAAGAGCAGTAAAGGAGTTATCAGATACGAAAACACGATTACCAACAGTAGTGTTTGATGGTGATCCACAGTCTATAAGGTAGTTGTCTACAGGATCAAAGGCAATAGATTTAACCACCAGAGACAAGAACAATGACACCCCAAATAAAAAGATAATCTCCCTAGAACCCATCACAGGAAAACTGCAAAATTGAAAAATATGGAACCTTTGAGAACTAATATAACACACTCTATCTAAATACCAGATTCAAGAACAATGGAATCCCCAAAAAAAAGATATATCTTAAGACCCACTACAGAAAACTGCAAAATTGAAAAAAAAAAAAAAAAAAAAAAAAAGGAACTTTTGAGAACTGATGGAACAAACTCCTTTTTTAAAATGAACAAACTCTATCTAACTACCAGAGAGAACAATAATGGAATCTCTTAAAAACCCACTACAGAAAAACTGCAACATTAAAAAAAATGGAATCTTTAATTTCAAAAAAAAAAAAAACAATTGAATCTTTGAGAACTAATATACCAAACACTACATCATCAACCCAATTAAAAAGACGAACCCAAATCAAGATCTAGAATACTCTTACACCCATCAAGAGAAATCAGTAAAAAAGTGAGAAAATTGGCACCTCTGAGTTCTAGCTGAACTCAAATGCAACATAAGAAAGCGTGTATTCTCAATCTACAAATTCAATCAGAAAGATCAACCAATCTGTTTTCTCTGCAAAATTCAGCCACTATTCCATAAAAACTGTGGTGATCGTTACCTGTTCTGCTGAAAAAGACTCAAGAACACCTTCAAAACCTCATTTCAACCCTGGTTCTATCTAGAAGACTAGAAAAGTAGAGTTAAGAATGCTTTGAAACTTAAAAAAGGCAATGGTACAGTGGAAAAGAAAGACGGACTGCATTCGACAATCTAGTACCCTTTATTTCTGACATCGAATGGTTCTTATGCACTGACTTGATGCCTGAATCTAGTGCATCTGATACAATTGAATCGATTAAATAAGCGGTATTAAATCATAAACCACTAAAGAGAAATATTATTTAGCGCACCATATATTGGCTCGAGAAACAATACAAAGTCCAGCTAACGAAAGATGTGACCGTTCTCTTTTGCCAGAGAGAAAACGCGTACGAGTTTTTGTGCGGAGTTCGTATTAACTGCCCGACAAGCGCATCAAGTGTGGTCCACGTATCAATCTCCCTACACCAATTTAAAGACTTGCACGGATATTTTTGTGCACCCGACCAGTAGATGATCAAAGTATATTTTAACTAATTTGAATGCTTAGGAATAATTGTCAAGTATCTAAGATTTACAATTTTGGCTTTAGTAAAATTGCTATAGCTGTGCACTTTCTAAGGTTTGACCTGCAAAAGAGATTTACTTGTGTACTGGTCTTTATGAAATGGTTAGTCCCTTAGATCAATTGTTTTGGGAAAGAGCTTGTCTACAATCGGTGTCCATACATCTACACATCTTTGGGGTATTCAACTAAATTTGCAACCATTGGATAGAATAAAATCTTGAGTTCCACGATTCTCATTTATATATGATGATGTGCAGTCATGTTTTTTTTTTCTATCAAATGGTTGTAAAAGCGGTTGGACAAAATATACGGGGACAGGGCAGTGCATGAGTTACTTTCCTTCTCTAAAACTCTACAGATGCACAAATATTTTTGAACGTCCAACTAGTAAAATGTTAAAAGGCCCTAAAACTCTACAGATACACAAATATTTTTGAACGTCCAATTAGTAAAATGTAAAAAAATCTTGTCGTCGACTACTGATGCGCATGCTCATAAATATCTATGCATCTCCTGAGGTTTGAGGGTTGAGGTCATGCGATCATTATCGATCTTGGTTGAGGCACTGCTTGCATACATGTGCGAGCCCTGCATTCCAAGTACTTACATTACATGATGGAGCAACAGTCTTACTTGACGTTTAGAAAGTTAAAGGGATAATGACTCCTGACCTACATTTAAACACAACATTGTAATGGTGTTTTAATGATCTCATACCATTAAACTTAAAGTTTTAATCTCACAACATTGAACTGTGATTATAATTATATCAGGTGGTGAACATATGCGATCAATCTAAATTATCAACATGGAAATCTACCATTAGAAAGGGTTCAACCCAAAGAATGATGCCTATAGGTCGATGTGAACCATCCGATTGAAGTCCAATGATTGAATGGTTTAAATTTCCCTAAAACACCAATTTTGGCCCTGTTGTTGTTGTTGTGTCGCATGTCAATTTATGATCTATCACTTTGACGGTACAGATCACCCACATCTCATAACATTGCTGATCAGAGTCTAACCCAAACTATAAAAAAAAAAAATGAGAAAAGGGAGTTGAATTGTGATGTTTGGTGACCGTTGCCCAACCAGATCAGGCCCGACCCAACGGGTCAAGTTTTGTGCCAGACCTAGTAAAAGACTCGGGTCACATGGTAGACGACCTGTTGACAGCCCTACTTTTATGGTTCCTTTAGCCAGCGTCGCTCTCAAAGTCCACGCCTCAAATGGCGCTGACTCGATGCACAACACAACACACAAGTTCATATCATAGAATAAAAGTGGTACCCAAGTAGAAAGGGTGTGTTTGAATTAAGGGTAGATGAAGGATTAATTCCCATGGGTTGGAATACCATCTTTTTCGGTGTTTGGGTGGACATATAAGCTCGGAAAGTATGAACGCCTTTTTCCTCTCTTTTTGGAAAAATTTGTACAAGGGGACCCCTCGAACTGTGCTTTCCCCAGCCCTCAGAAAACATAATAATGAATTGATTTGGCCAACTGAAATGGTAATAAAATCTCCCAAAACTATCTAATGAGTATCTTTATTTGACTCAGGGTGGTTGTTTGTTCTCAACTCGGGTTTGACATTCTTAAAACATTGACTACTTTGAACCAGATGAGGGACATTGCATTTTGCCCCAATCTTCAAGAAAATAGATCGTGAAATTATGGTCCTACCATCAGGCGGTCAGATTTGATTTTATAGGACATGCATCCTGAAAAGTAATAAATGAGTCTCGTTTGATGTATGCCCATAATCATGTTTAGTTTTTGGTATATGTACTATGTTGAATCAAAATCTGATCGTTTGATGATAAGTCGTGATCTCAAGATTTATTGTGTCAAAGATTGGGGCGAAAAAGGAGCTTCATCCTCTCATTCACAAGAGTCAACGGTTTAAGCACGTGAAACTCGAGTTGAGAAGGAAGAATTTGGGCTTTTAACTAAAAGTGCTCATTCCCTAACAAAAAAAAAAAGGAATCTTCTTTTATAATGAGTCAGTCTCCTATGTTGGGTAGAAGCACTAAAGGTAGTGCTTTCCCTATTAGAGTGGAACGGAGGAGCTCCTATATAGAACAAAAATACCTCTATTTAGAACCCAAGATTCTTCCTCAATTTGAATCAGACGATCAAAATCATTTTTCAGCATAATTTTCCATACAATAAATATTGAGATTATGGGAATCTTGTCAGACGGTTAGAGTTTGATTCCAGATGACACACACCCTGAAAATTGGATATGATCATTAGCGTACATCCAACATAGCTCTCGGATAACTTTTCAGGACTTGTACCACATGGGATAAAAAATTGACGGTCAGATCCTAAGCCAATGATCTCAATATCCATTGTGATCGCGGTCATAGGCGTACCTATCGGACGATTCCTTTTGGGATGTGTGCCACGTAGAATCAAATACGTATGCAATGATTTCAAGATCTTTTTGTGTGGAAGATTGAAACGAAAAATAATCTCCATTGTCGGATTGAAGGCAATCAATGATTTTTATGATGGATATGCGTGTGTTCTTCACAAGTTTAATAGGTACATATGACCATGGATCAAAATATCGTCCGATACCGATACATATCGGTTTTGGACCTCACCGATACGATACAATGGATTTTTATCACCCCCTGAAAAAACAGTCAAATTATCGTTCAATGTATCGTTCGTATCGTTTAATGTACTGTTCGTATCAGACGATAATTTGAAATTATCGATTTTGATGTTTTTTTTGTGTTTTTTTTTTTTTTTTTTGGGAAAAAATCGAAGAGTATCATCCAAAACCGATACATATCGGTTTTGGGACGGGACGATACGTATAAAAAAAATGAGATTTTGATCCTTACATATGACGCTACTCATATAAGAAAACAAACTAAAAAGAGAAAGATAATATGTGGCTTTGAAATAATATTCGTGGCAGGTTAAGTTTTGTGCAATACCTAGTAAAAGACTTGGGTCACATGGATCGGGTTTAGGCTCCACCAGACCTGTTGAAAGCCCTACTTTTATGGCTCCTTTACCAGGCGTTCCTCTCTCAAAGTCCACGCCGCAAATGGCGCTGACTCGATGCACAGCACAACACGCAAAGCTCATATAATAGACTAAAAGTGATACCCAGGTAGGAAGTACTTCACAATCCCAACGCTTGAAAATTTCTTTGAATTGTTCGACATAACTTCAAATTCATCCATCATCTGATAACAATGTTTACCAGAGTCTAAGCCATTGGACCCCAGTCACCCCACCATCCGAAAATAATATTTACTGGAATGAGCCACTAGACAGTCTGAAGCTCTGAATTGAACAACTTTAGACTATAACAATAGAAATGTCTCACAATCTAAATATAAAGCATGTCTCAAGAAGCGGAAATTCTGAGTTCCAATTCTACCCTTCGTAGGCCACTCGCAGTGATTTTGATTTTATCTCCATTGATGGGTACATAATATACATGTGTTGCACGTATCATGGAATGGTGGCCGGATTTCCGCTATAGAAAAATATAAATAAATAAATTTCTAATCTATAAACGCATCCATTGGTCCTTTTAAAGCAAAAAATATGGGCATTGGCCACACATGGATGTGCAGGGACTTAAAAGGGCATGGAGATCTGCAAGCAGCGCCCATTGTAGACAAATTCATATGCAACTTAGCTGGAAGCCACTGGATGATTGGAAACAACTTGATCGGGACTAAGTTGTTTTCATGTGGCACATCTCTAAATGGATAGGCCCACGTAGCGGGAATGCAGCTATGTGATTATCAATTTGGAGATATTTTAAGGAGTATCTTTATTTGCAAGCAAATATTTTGTATCGACAACCAAGCTTGACACCTTCAATCATCCAATTTTTAGCACAACAAATCTCTAGATCACGACACACTTATTAGATAGTCAGATGTTGATTTCATATGACACATCCCTAAAAATGACTGTGATCATAGCATGTCATGAGAAAGGTTTCTCATGTCATATTTTTTTACATTGAAATCAACATATGAAGATCCATATTATGGAAGATTAGGCGTGTCCTCTATAGTTTAATTCAATGCAATCAACAGATTTCATATATGAAATCCTGATTGTAGATACATAATATTAGTTTGCAAATAACGGTAGCATATTTTGATTCATATTCATGTTCGGCTGGCGAGTCGTCGTCACGTTACCTAATAATTAAAGTCAAACATTAAAAAAATGAAATAAATAATTATTACCTTTTATTTTTCTTGTTGGTAATAATAAATGATTATTACTTATATGTAAGTTAGATCGTACAAGGCCAGAAATGCACAAAGCAACAACAAATGTTAAATTCGTGGCTCTCAACTACAGTTGACAACGTTACAGATTCAAATAGAGTTAAGTAAGAGCTCCCAGAGAGAATATGACAGATTTATGAGCGGTGGTGATTATTCCCTAACCAAGGGTGTCTCTTACCTGATCTCATTAATTTACCTTCGTTACTTTCAAATGTCGAAAGTGATCGGCTAACTATATGTTCTTTCGTGCTCTCATTAATTAATTTTTATTATTTTTGACAAATCCTTTTCCTCCTGGTGGCTGAATTTTTGCAAACTTCACTGAACACGCCAAGAATTTGTTTCGGGATACTTCCTTTGGCAATGGTTCAGTCCAACCAGGTTGAATCGGATATGGAGTTCAACCACTTTTACAATCATTAAATTGTAAGAAATTTTGACTGCGCGCCATTCAATAAGAGTGGAAAAATAATGAAAGTCAAGATTCCCTTCTATCTAATGGCCCTAAAAGCCCCATATCCGGTTCGACCTGCTTGGAACCTGACCATTGCCCTTGAGCATATATATATATATATATATATATATATATATATATATATATGAAGAGAATGCAACAATTTTCTCCACAATGTGCTAAGAGCTCATTAAGGTGTTTCTTGATTTTTCCCAGAAAAGTTAGATTCTTGGACGCTCAGATTCCTGACAGATTCTTAGTAGACTCAGATTCCTGATTTTTCTATATGTGTTCTTATGTTACTCAGATTCCTGACAGATTCTTATAAGACTTAGAATCCTTTGTTTTTAACTTCCTTTCATAAAATCTTCAGAATCAATTCAATCAATGATTATACTATAATCGTAGAAACATGATCTAATCATCGGTTTATATGTCATACTCGGATTTCTTTCAAAATTTACGGGTAACCAATCGAGATGGGGCTGAACATATTTGACGGGATCTTTTTTCGAAGATGATTTAATGGTCATTACTTTTAAAAGGATATTATATATATATATATAGGGAGCCGGTTAGGTCCTCCAATGGAGGAGGGTGACCGTCCTCCAAGATCCACATGGAACTCCACGTGACACCCAAAAAGTACAGGTGGACAGTTTAGATCAATATTAAAAAAAAAAAAATTCGAGAATTTTTTTTTTAACTCACAAGTCAAAGTTTGACGATTTTCATTGGTCCACATTTCACGGTTCAAAATATGCACAGTAGAGATGAGTTTTTAATTATTTTTTTTTTCAAAGATGATCTAAGCAATGCACCCTAGGTCCCCGTGGCACCCAAAACACTTTTTGGGAGCAACGTGGACCTTGGGTGCATTGCTTAGATCATCTTTGAAAAATAAATAAATTAAAAACTCATCTCCATTGTGTATATTTTAAACCGTGAAATGTAGACCAATGAAAATCGTCAAACTTTGACTTGTGAGTTTAAAATTTATTTTTTAATTTATTTAAAAAAAAATATTGATCTAAACTGTCCACCTGTACTCCACGTGGCACCCAAAAAGTGTTTTGGGTGCCATGCGAAGCTCCACGTGAATCTTGGAGGATGGTCACCATCCTCCATTGGAGGACCTAACCGGCTCCCATATATATATATATATATATATATATATATATATATATATATATATATATCCTGGTCGCGTGCGGGCCAGGTGGGAACACTCAACCCAACCCCGACCCATATTTATCCAGGTTGCAACATGTTTAACTTGATCTGGATACCAGGTTTGCTTGATAGAAAGGACCATTTTTTTTCTCGGTCGGCCCGAGTCTCGACCCATTGAGAGCCCTAGTCAATTGCATTTCAATAAGGCCCTACGTGCTAGTGAAAGATGCAAACTTTTCAACGATAGGGCGACCCAAGTCAAACCCATAGAAGGCCTATATTTAATTCCAATATTATGCAATTAAGGCCCTACCATGGATCAAAATCTCGGTTTCGATTTCGGTTTCGTTTATGACATGAACCGTAAATTGGACAAAATTTTAGTAAATTTCGGTCAAAATTTTGGTAAATTTCAGATTTTTTTGAAAATATGTTTTGAACTTTACTGAACTTTGTCGAACTTTATTTTATTAATTTTTTAAAACTCTTTAACATTGTTAAAATATATATTTATACTAGTGAAGCTAATTTTCGTTCACACAATAGATCTTAAGTTCATGCAAAACATATCAGACAGTCTGTTGGGCTATGATCTGTCCGTCTACTAGTTGGGGTATGATCTCAAGATCTATTGTGTGAAATATTACGTACCTTTATATATATATGGATACCTCTATTACCGCTCATGCAATCTCCGAAAGTGCCCATATGTGCAACCCCTTTAAACCCATTGATTGCTTCTTATTGGGAGCCATTACTTGCACACGCTTTTCAAGTGATTGCATCGGATTGCACTGAATTTAAAAGAAAGACTTGCAAGTTTGGCGACCTCTACTATGTAAAAACACCATCTAAGTCATTTGATTTGAAGGCCATGATTTAAAGATATCGATTGCAAGATTTTAGAATAGAATATAATTTTCATCATTTGATTAAATGGAGTCAAAGACTATTATATAATTCAACAGTTGACTACAATAAATCATATGACAAGTATCGTGTTTTGCTCCAATTTTATATACCAAAGATCTATTGATCATAGTCTTTGACTACAATAAATCATATGACAAGTATCGTGTTTTGCTCCAATTTTATATACCAAAGATCTATTGATCATGAACTTCAAATCCGACGGCCCATATTGCATTTTTACATATCACATGCCCCTAAAATCTCCCAACTAACATAAATTTCAGCCTTCCTCTAATCTAAACCAAGAACTTCCATATCAACTATCTAAATTGACTTAAACCAATGCCAACTTTATAACATTGATATATATATATATATATTATGATTCTCAGTGGTCCTATCCAAAAATCTAATAATAACTCACATATCAGGGTCATCAAAAAGTGTGAACCTTAGGAAAGTCGCCACATCCCCTTTTAGATGTCTAATGACGTGGCATCTGTTACCCAACCGAGCTTATTTGGATCCCATACTTAAAGAGGACAAAATATCATGTATAAAACACTAATATTTTATTTAAATGGCATGTTGATATCCATATAAATTATGCTGCATCACATAAATTGGAACAAAGAAAAAGTGTCACAACAACAAAGGCTCCTTGATTTCCATGAAAAGAAATCAATCTTGCCATAAATATACCCATACATATATAAACAACTTATATTGCTAATAAGATATCTTTACTCAAATAAATGTCATTTCTATCTAAGAAAATAGATAAATAAAAATAACTATTATGGGCTACCTTTCAGACGGCTCCCACCGCTGCAGCAACCCTCCTCACATTTGCAAAAAAAAAAAAAGAAAAAAAAAACAGAGGAGAAGAAGAAGAAGAAGAAAGGAAGGGAAAAAAAAATCATTTAGGTAAATCTTCCTCCTTTTTTTTTTTTAATCCTTTCTTCGTCTTCACTAACTTCTCTGATATTTTTTTTTCCCCTTTCTTCGTCTTCTCTAACTTTTCTGATAAAAACAGAAAAACCCCAAATCTGCCCCCTACCAGGAGATAAGTAATTTGGAGAAGAAGAGATACAGAAGACAATATATAGCAGTTTCATTTTTTGGCCGTTGAGAGGTGAGTTCAGATCACATGTATATGCTAAAGTGAAGTATACTTTACAGTCAAAATATGAGCTAATCTGAGCAATTTTTACGGACGTTCAAATGTCGTTTTCACTCGGAAAATGCTTCGATTCCCATCTCCCAACAAAAACTCCCGAACGTGAGCTTCCATTAGATTTCACAATTTATCTCGGAATCCGGGCAGAATCTGGCCAGAAAAAACTCTCCAACGCAAGTTTACCTATTCAACAATGTAATAAGGTTTCAATGCTGGTATAATTTCTAGTATGATAGTCTAATGGGAAGATGAGAGCCAAATTTCGCTTTCTATTACCTCTCTTCCTGTTGAAGATTTGTATCAAACTCATTAGTATTCGTAATCGTCAGTGATTTTATACTAATGAAAGGGAGGACACTCAGCAACTCCAATTAACTACAAAAAGAATTAGTACTATTCAATCTAAGCAGCTCTACATTAAAGATATGATCAATCAGTTTCATTAAAGAGCCCAAAACAATTTATTGGATTCCTTTTTTGCACTAACTTTAGGCTAATGTCAACTTGATCACATGCTTGCAACTTGGGATATTGAAATTATTTATTAAAAACTTAAACTTGGATGAGTTGTATGGTCATGGATATAGTTACCTAATAGGTAACCCCGAACTGGTATGGAATAAATCGGTTCCCGATTCAACATGTTCGCTACCAGTAGGTGAACCGCCCTTTCACTTAATATATTATAATTACAACTTACAATGTCATAAAAATGTAAAGGGATAATTAGAGAATTATGCCTTAAAAACTAACTTTTTAGCAAAAAAGACCCGACTTCAAATGCTTTAGAAAAACAGTGTTTTCACGGATTTTAGAATTTCAGAAAATCGTGAGAGCACAGTTTTTCTAAAATGTTTGAAGTCAGGTCTTTTTTGCTAAAAAGTTTGTTTCTGAGTCATTGTTTTTTAAAGTGCCCAAAAGTAAAATGTCTTCTCATAAGAGCATTTTGGTTGGTGGACCATGCTAACCTCACAATAAAAAGGGTGACATTAGCATTCGCCTTATTTAATATATTATAAATATAAATTTATAATTTATTAGAAACTTAATAAAATGTTTTTAAAATTTTTATTATTTATCAAAAAATCCTGAATTACGAACACGTATTCAAATCGAACCAATCAGCAGTTCAAGGACGTGTGCCAAGTGGCAAAGGAAGTGCACTGAATGAGCCTGCCAAGTCCCACCATCCATTGATCCAAGTGATGCTCCATTAATCCATATGAATAAGATATCATTGGTGTCCCTTCCGGTCGGTCGGTTTCATATGCGATCACAAATGATAGAAATTTTAATTTATTAATTTTTAATCGTAAAAGCATGTATAATAATTCTTGTGCCAAGTATATAATAAAGTCAATGACTCTCCTCCCAAACACTACAAGATTATGATTTATAGAACTTATCTTGCAAACTGTTGACTTTCACTGATCTGTAAGGGCTCTGACAAATGTCAAAATCAACATTTGATAGGGACTAATGGGCTGGAATATTCTCAATAATTTAGATAATATGGTGATGATGAGGCCCATTAATCTTGGAAAGAGAATAATTACGTGAAGTAATAAAATTGGATGGCCTCCTAAGGAAACATTTGATTGTCCCTGAGTTAGGAGTTCACACTTTAAAGTAGCTGCATTTGGATTACCTCTTTCAGGGCAAAGAGTGGCTCTTTGAGGATTACTTTCATGTTTAGTAGTCCTCGGTCCATAAGTAACTCTGGTGGAAAGATGTTTTAAGTGATAAATTGCTCTTTAACTGCTCTCTATCAATAATAAAATTATTCTTTATTTGCTTTGCATGACAGAGAGTAGATAGAGAGCTGCATCTACTCTTATCAGGGCTAATCCAAACACAATCATAGAGATGTCGAACTGTTTAAGTATTTAGCTTAGAGATGGTGTACCATGGCGGATATAAATTGCCCCAGGTTGAACTAGTAACAGTGTATATGGACTAGTAATTTTGAGATTTGGAACTAGCTGATTCGGAATTTTTAAATATCTAGGCAACTCGAAAAAGGGTTAGGGTTTAGTATTCGTTGCCTAATATAATATCGATATCGTGTAATACTTGTGGAATGGTGGGGGCGATTACACCCATAGGGCTTAGTCCAAGCGTAAGCTAGGGATACTATCTGTTAAAGAAAAAAAGAGAAAAAAGTTGACAAGCTTCTATAAAAAATCATAATAAAATTATTCACTTCAATTGGAATCGAATGCTTACAAATAAAAGTTCAATGTGTCCCAATTCAATTGAAAATCTATAGCATCCTTATTCAATTAAATTTCAATAACTTCTCATATGACATTTGAACCAGTAGCCTCTAAAGAGCAATCCACTTAAAAGAACGGGTTTAAATTGTTATTTTAAAGAGACTCAAATTCAGCTCTTTTAGTTTCAAAAAAATTAAAAAAAATTCAGCTCTGTCACTGTCTTAAAGAGCTAAGAGCACTTACAACTAAGCACAATCTCATGCTAAAGTGTTCTGCTGCGTCAGAGTAGAGAACTACTCTTTGCCTCTAAAGAGCAATCCCAAAGACAACCTAAATCAGTAATGAGTCACTCTCACTTGAGTGATTACTACATCAGGTTCAGGGGGAGAGGGAGGTGCACTGGGCCGTGCAACAGGCACTACGATGTCCGGAACCAAAGGTTTATATGCCATTCTTCTGACTACATAATAAATTACATATATAATAATAACAACACCTATAAGGGTCCCCAACCAGCTGAAGTTCTTGCTCTTGCTCTTGTCCTTGTGCTTGCAATTGTCTGTCAATGTGTTTCCTGTAACACTACAAATAAGAAAAGTTGTTAAAGTAAATTGAATAATTAATTATCGTAATGACATGTTATTTCAGTATGAAATTATCAGAAAATTTAAATATGGATAAAACAGTGAGTGATCCAATGATCCTTATGTTGGATCTATTGGTCCAAAACATAAATATTTGCCTTAGGATCTAGGCGTATGACCAATCAAAACAAGAAATCAACAATTCATAAATTGAAATATATGTGCGTACCTTATCACGAAGATCGTGATAGTTATGATTTTATCAAAAGCTTTAAAATAAAATATCTCTAACTCACCTTGACTGTGAGCCATGAAAGATGAGTTGCCGCTAATAGTCTTATTTTTTGTAGTGAACAATCTCTTCGTTCTCAATACCTTCTAGCACAATAAGGATGCTTTTGCTAATAATGAGGGTTGAAGTGTGTTGAGCAATCGTTGGACCAAACATTTCTTATATTTATAACCAATAAATCCTTCCCATTAAGGACTTAAATTACTAATTATATTGTGCTTGGAAATCACAATCATACTCAAATTAAAAGACTTAATTATTAGTTGCTTATTCTCTCAAATTCACTGAATTAGTAACTATTACATCTCAAGATTGATCTTACACCATTCACCGATCAACGGATTGACCATAGTAACGACCACCAAAAATAGAAACTTCTAACACCTTACCCTTAGTTTGATTGCACAATAATAAAAAATGTTGTAAAATGAATTGCAAAATGGTTTCACATAGATTGTAAATTCTTAAAATGCTACTTATTTTGCTAAAATATATTAAATCAATAATGTGAGTGAAATATGTAATACATTAAACTAAAGATTTGTATAATTTTTTTTCAATTTTATGGTGTATTTTGTGGAAAATGTGGGTGTCCTAATGGAATTTTAACAAAAAAGACTAAATAATTAACAGAGAATATTTAAAATTATAATACATATATGTGTGTGTCTCTCTCTCTATATATATATCACTCGATTTGAGTCACACTGCGACTTGAGCCAAAAGACCATACATCTCTGCAGTCAACATTGACCGCAGAGATATGAATGATTCACTGTCTAGGCTGAGATTACGGCGTGCAGCTTATTAAGCATTTATCTGGCCGAAATATACCTATTCCTAAAATGATCAGCCTAACCATGATTTTAGGGCCGGGTCAGGCAGGCTGACCGGCAAGCCCAATCATATTGACAGCCCTAATACTGAAAATTTAATTTATGATAAATGTCATTGGTAGGGATAGATTTCCATATTCCAAATTCTGAATTAAAGCTGAAGATTGAGAAATAAACTTCTCACTTGTAAGATATTTCTTTGTTGATGATCAAGGCCTCTGGTATGCAGCCTGAGAAATAGTTATTGGCAAGGTTCCTATACAAAACCAAATTAAGATGAAGTCAAGCTGAATGTAGTAAGAAAACTGATAAGCACCACCTGTCAACAGGTCGGGTCGGGCCGGGCCAGAGTTGGGCTGGGCTTTGAATCAGCCCAATATTTTTTTAACCTTAATATAGGACTGATCCCGGCTTGGATATAAAACCGGGCAGGGCTTGGCCCTTGTCTTTTCCAGCTGGGCTTTTTTATTTAAGCCCAAATCTGATTTAAATCGTGTTTTGGCCAGGCAGGATTCAAGTCAGCACATATTTTTCCTTTAAAATAACTGGCTTTAGCCAGGCCGGACTCGAGATATAGGCACATCCAAACCACCACTGTTAAAAGGCCGGACTGGACTTTGATCAGCCCAATTATTCATTATCCTAAAATGTAATCAAAAGCAAGCAGGGCTCGGGTTTTTATGCTTCAGTTCAAATCCGGTCCGAGCCTTGCCGGGTTGGGCCCGCCCTTGGCTGAATTCAAATCAAGATGGATAATGGAGCCTTAGGGTTGTACTTGTTTTTTCTTTTAAAATAAAATTGGAGTACACAATTTTTAGCCATAGGCCGAAGTGAAAAAGTGAAATCTCAGGTGATCAGCTTAAAAATGTAATCCAACCATTGACTGCAGATTCAGATCCTTTTTCGTCCCAATCTTCTACATATTGGATCTTAAGATTATGGGCGTGCAATCGGATGGTCATTTGTTAATTCTACATGGTACACATGTAAAAATGTAATCCTAAAATCACCTTTGAGCATGATGGGTCCCAAATGGATTTTGGGTTACTTTTTGGGACTGCATACTCTTTTTTAGGGCCCGCATGCTATGGCAGGGCTTGGGTCCTCAGTTTTTTTTTGTAAACAAAAATTTTGTGGGGTAGCCAGGGTCCCCTGGCTCCGTCACTGCATGTTATGGTACACTTGTGATCTCAAGATTCGATTTGTGAAATATTGGGATGAAAAATGATATCCATCGCCTGATTCAAACCCATTAATGTTTTTTCACACTTTCATGGAGTGAAATTTAATTTGGTACCCTTTTGATATATATGAAATATCCTATTCCAAGAAGGATAGCTATATTCACTCCTAGAAAAATTACCGAGGGCACCATAGGGGTATCGAATTAGAGATGATGGAAATCATTTTTCATCTCAAACTTTCATAAAATGGATTAGGAGACCATGGGCGTACCATCATACATACAATTTTTCTTATTCCACGTGGCAGACAACCACCAAAAGGTGACCTGCAAATAAGGTTTCAGTGTGATGTGTGTCATGTGATTTTTAAGTCATTTATTGGATGAGAGCCCTATGGAATAAAAAACGGACCGTTTGATGGTACACCCATGTTTCCAAAATTGATTGTGCAGAAGATTGGAACAAAAACAATCTCCCTATATTGTTAGATTCAAAGCATTCAATGGGTTTTAGTGTAGGTGCCCCTAATAATTCGGTAGGTGCGAACAGAGCTATACTTTTAGGAAAGGTTGCTGCAACAGATGCATGATGCGCACCTTTTGTTCTTGAGAAATAGAGTAAGGATCTAATTAAAGACAGTCTTCCCTATTTTTTTGAAACCCTATTATGCTATTATTTAGCACTTACAGTTGCCTTAGGTTGGAGAGGTTGCCAAGGAAATCCGGAATTTCACCACTGAGTTTATTATCATGTAAATCTCTGAGATCAAATTAAGAGAGGAGATGGTGATTAAATTTGATATAATAATAAAAAAAAAAGAAACATGCAAAGAATTGGAAACCTTTAGTTATGTATATAGTATATCTAACATGATTTCAAGGGCCTGCATTTGATCAAATGTTGGGAGAGGACCTTCCAACCCATAACCTGAGAGATTACTGCACAAGGTAAATTCAACAATAAATAAATAAATAAATAAAATAATTGGACAAGTAAAAAGTCAAAAGGAAAATTATAATGAGCGAACCTCAAACAACAAACCAATAGACTGCTTACGTGGTGTGATGCAAGTGGCTGACCCAACCTGCATTGTTGGAATCCACTACGCTTACATCGCGCCATGTAAGTGGTCTGTTGAATAGTCTAATGTTTAGGGTCCACCATATATCAGTGTCCAAGGTAAAAATACATTAATTAGAAGTTCTGATCATTGCATGACAATGAATGGAAGAAGATAAAAATTAGGGTTCTGGGTCGGGGACGGGATTTTGATAGGCTCAATTATCTTGACCCTAAAAGCTTAAGCCCGATTCATATATAATCAGGCCAGGCTAATTATCTTGACCCTAAAAGCTTAAGCCCGATTCGTATATAATCGGGCCAGGCTTTTGGGAATTATCATTCAGGCCGGGTTCGAGCCAATCTGAGTTTTTGGCTTCACCAAATTGGGCTCAGCCCAGCCAGGCAGGTTCAGGCAAGGCTTTGACAGGTCCAATTAATTTTACCCTAGAAACTAGGACCGATCCCAGCCCAGCTAAAAACATGGGCCAAGTTTGGCCCAGATACATTCTTCGGGTTTGTTTTTCAGTCCAAATCGGGCTGGGCTGGGCCGAGCCCGGGCTGAAGCACGAGTGCACACGACCCTTTGACAGCCCTAATAATAATCCAATACCATTTGCATTAGGATACCTCTATTAGCGCCCATGCACTCTCTGAAAGCGTCCACGTTGGGACGCTTTCAGAGAGCACATATTGTGTTTCAATCCTATCTTTCACTCAATAGATCTTGAGATCATATCTCACCTATCAAGCGGTTATTTTTTGATTCCACATGTCACAGACCCCCAAAAAACGCCCCTTGAATCCTATGACACACATTCCGCTCAAACGCTATTTATAGCTATTTTTTGGGGATTTGCAACATGTGGAATAAAAAATTGACCGTCCGATAAGTGCGATATGATCTCAAGATCAATTGTATGGGACATTGGGTGAAACACGATCTCTGCCATCTGATCTAAAGGAATCAATAATTTTGAAAGAGTTGCACACATGGGCGCTTTAAGAGATTGCGTGGGCACTAATAAAGGTTCCCTTTTCATCAGCATGGGAAGAATACATACAGTGAGGTAACTCTAGGAGGGTCGTCTTGGTTGCAGCTCAACCATTCCCAAACAGTATCGTTAGGGAGACACGGATCCCCACTCCATCCTACTAGTTGCACGATGCTGCTTGTAAGAATCGCCAGTCCATCCACTGTTGCACATCTGAACTTAGTGATTGGATGTTTGATTTCATTGGTACTATGAAAACTAGGTCAAAGGGAGCAACTAATTGCAGACAGATTTTTTCCATTGTATATATTTAAAAGGGTACCACTAATCGCACCCATGCATTCTCCAAAAGTGTCCACATCTCCGACCCCTTAAAAACCATTAATTCCTTTGAAACAAATGATAGAGATTATTTTTTACTCCGATCTTCCCCACAATAGATCTTGAGATCATAGCTCACCTATTAGACAACCAATATATGATTCAATGTGTCACAATCCCAAAATATGACCCTAAAATCACATTTGGGCACGATGTGCGTCATATGATTGAAGGGCATTTTTGAGGATCTGTGACATGTGGAATAAAAAATAGACAGCCTCATAGGTGCATCATGATCTCAAGATCAATTGTGTCGAAGAGCAGGGTGAAAAGCGGTCTCTGTAAAGGAATCAATGGTTTTCAAGGGGTCTATGACGTGGGTGCTTGCTGAGAACCCGTGGGCGCATTTAGAGGTACCCTACTTTAAAAAAGACTTGATATTTTAGAACCCCTGCCACATAAAACATCATCCCCACCGGCTGGCTTTTACAAAGTCTGTCCATCTAACATCATCTAAGTTGTCCGATTTAAAGTCTAGTAATGTAAATTAAATTCTTAGTGTTAAGGATTGGCATGAAACATGATCTCTATCATCTGATTCAATGCAGAGATCGTGTTTCGTGCTAACCTTTGGCACCATAGATCTTTAGATCATAATCGGCAAATCAGACAACTTAGATGGTGTTCCAAGTGACACTGGTCCCAAAAATAGCAAGTCATCTTTCTAAATTATGTAGTTGCTCCCTCGGACAATGGGGGTGTAAGGCTGTGTATGGCATTGCTCTTTGGGAGATTAGAAAATAGCAAGTGCTCCCCTTTGTTGTGCAAATGAATATGAGGAGGGAGAGAAGGATTGGAGGAAGAAAAAGAAGAAAAAAGAAGAAAAAAAAGGAAGGCTGGTCTTTGAAACATGAAAAGCATTTCTCTTTAAAATAGTAGAAAAGTTTTTCCAATTTCCAAAACCACCCTCCCTTTTATCTTCTTCCAATCCTTCTTTGCATCTCTCCCCATATTTCTATGCAATAACGAATATCAGTTGCTGATATTTTCTACTCTCCTAAAGAGCAATGCCAAACACAGCCTAAACTACTTTTCTAGACATGACAATTTTGGCCCTTTTGGGCCAGGTTGGGTTAACCTGTGCTCGACCCGCCACCCTTGATCCTCAACCCAAACCCGACACGGCCAATTTACCAGCTAATCAGGTCAACATAGTAGGTTAAAATATAAGGGAGGGAATGGGGTCGGGATTTTCAACTGAAACCTGGCTTGTTTAATAAATGGGTTGAGACTTTCAACCCGACCCATGCCAACACCTTAACCCAGCTTGGCCCGTTGGGACCCCTATAGTAAATCGACATTGTTATACATTGGACAATTTTCGATAGATAATTTAATTTGCAGGCAACGTATGTGACATGATATGACTGGCTGCATAAATAGTGGGCCTCAAGCACTGTAGCCAGTCACGTCACACCACATAAGCTCCCTGCAAAATTATCAATAAAAAAATGTCCCCCATATATAATTTATAATAAATATAATAGAAAATCAAATCAAAGAAAGGAAGGAGTACTTAGTACTTACAATCATCTTGAAAAGTTCCTATGCTCAAGGGTTGTTCAGTAGCTGTATACACTTCTATGGCACTTACGAGTGGAGGGAAGGATGAACCATCAAGAGGAGAGAGGGTTATGTTCAAAGGCCCCTTGGCTATATGAGTAGTTGCCTGTTCTACTATACAATAATAATGTACAGTGGTAACTGTCATGCCGTAATCTTGATCATCAATATAGACGGTGAAAGATCTATTCCCACCAGTATCAGAAACTTCGGTAAAATATAGGGCAAGGTAATTGATTCGATTGGTTTGTGGGAAATCAAGAGATAAGTTTATTGAATCTGTGTTACTTGTTGGTTCTACGGCTTTGTTAACTGCAGAAAAGGGAGGATAGTTGGACGGTTGATCATAGAGGGAGGAAAAATCTGCAACTATTGTAGTTAAATCTGGAGTGTCCAATGGCTTCCATATTCTGTTATATGGATCACTGGGGTACCTGATCATGGTTAGATTAAATGAGGAGGCTTCGTTAGATTTGTAATTATATTACTTTACGAGAGGCCTAAAAATACCACGACCCTCTTTAGCAACTCTTTCTTCAAAACACTTTTCAAAGTAAAATATTAAGTGAGAAGTCTTCCCTTCAAAAGTGCTTTTAAGATGCAATTTTGCCAACACGGCCCAAGTGTTTTTTAAATCATGCGCAACGGCACAAATATTAGCTCCCTAGGTAGAATTAATCAGATCGAATAGAAACAATCACAAAAAGTAAACTAATTAAATCTAAAAATGGAAATAATAAGCTTAAATAAGGACAAGGGTGGTCAGGCACACATGAATCCAATTCAAAAAGGCGCGCAGGAGCGCAATTCCATCCTCGACTGGAGGACGGTGATTATTGTCCAAGGCCTACATAGATCTCCATGTGTGCTGCTCAAAATACTGTTTTGGGCACTGCGTGGAGCACGCGTGCATTGTATAGATCAAATTAAAAAAATGAAATTAAAAGAAAAATAGAAACACAAATCAAATATTGACTAATTTCAGTAATCCATGTTTGAAGGCTCAAAAAATACACGATGGTGATAAGTTTTTGAATTTTTCTTCCTTAAGATGATCTAAGCAATGACCCAGACAACGCATGACATCGAAACACCGTTTTGAGAGTCACGTGAAGCTATGAGAAGGGATCACTTTTCCTTTCAAAAAACCCTTCAGACTCTAAATTGTCATTCAAAGTAAAGTTGTGACTTGGAGGCCTTTTTAAAAATTTAATTTTAGCCAAACCACTTTCTTGCTGCTATGGATGAGACTGAGGCTAAATTTGGAACATAGTGACAAATTTCATTTTCGACAACATTTCGGTAGGGGGTCATTTCATTTCATTTCGGAAAAATTTTAAGAAAAACTCGAAAAGTTTCGGAAAAATTTTGGGGAGTACAAAAAATATTAAATACAAATTATATTTAAACTTCATAAATTTTTTATTTATTATTTAAAAATGACAAAAATTAGAAAGAATTTATTAATTTCGGTGAAATTTCGTCGAAATTAATGAAATTTCAACGATTTCGGAGAAATCACCAAAATTTTGCCGAAAGTTTCGCCCGACTTGTATTTCAGTAAATTTCGGAGAAATTTTGGAAAAATTTGTCATTATGATTTGGAACTACAATTCCCCGCTCACCAGGTGGGGTTGGGTCTGGCTGGCATATCCCTTTCAGTACCCGTCAAATTGTAGGTCAAGCTGGACTGTCAGAGTCAGTTATAATTTTGGCCCGATCCAACTTGTTGACCGCCCTGTTAATCCTATTAGCATTTCTGCACAATCAGATTGGGTTGGGAGGACAGATTTTATACAAATAAAGTGCAGGCAACTGATGTGGCACGACGCAATTTGCTGCAAGTTCCAATTAAGCAACCAGTCACCTGGCGCCACATCAGTGCAGTTTATCCTCAACAAAGTTTTATAATTTCCCTAGTATATATGTCTTACCCAATGACGTCTGTGCCTCCTCCGAGATGGACCCTGTAGCTAGTGAACCACCCATAGTTTCTATTCATACCACTGTACATCTTTAGATCCAATGGTGTCGCTTCCAGAGAAGAGATGAATGGTAACATCTCATATTGTGTTTTCACTAAACAAACGTTAACACTATCCCCATTGACAGCGAAGATTCCTTCGTAGAAAACGGGATCTACATCCATCGAAGTAACAACCCTCGCCCATCGGTTACCGTCAAAATGGAGATCGAAGGTTGGGGGTGTCGCGAGCCCATCATAATTACCATAGTAAAACCCAGCTCGTATTAGGTATTTTGCTTGGTTGGGCGTTGGCACAGTGTAGCAGCTCTTCCGTGGTGTGATGAAGAATCGAAGGGTGTCCATTTGCTCAGAAACTGATGTGCCATTGAAGGAGACCTTCTTGTTATGTCCAGTTTTGGTGAATTCACCGTCGCCTCTCCATTCGACTCCATTACTTGCCGTATAACTGTTATCTGATCCGCAGTCGATGCTGATGCCTTTATCAAAGTCCATAAACAATGTAGAAAATATGCCAATCAAAAATAGCGCACAAATAAGTAATCACAAACGCAAGATTTACGTGGTTAGAAAATTTGCCTGCGAGTGACACTGAGTTCCTTTCACTAATGTGTGAAAACTACTGTTACAAATTTCTCATATTTACCCTCAATATAAAATCGAGTTTCCGGCAATATAACCCTAATCAATAATTAGAGTTTATATTTAATACAAAGTATAACTGCCCCAATTATCACTTAGTGTCAAGGTATCAAAAATCCGCCCATACTAATATATATATCAGCTATACGTATCGGTTTTCGGCCAAACCGATACGTATCGTTCCGATAAGTATCGGCATCGCCGATACGCCTAAGTTTCGACCGAGACCTTTCTTTTTTCGTTTTCTTTTTTGAATTGACCGATACATATCGGTATCGGCCTCGGGCAAATCGATACCGACTTTAATATCTTGATGGGTGTACATTAAGGTGTCAAAATCGGTATCGGACTCGGGTATCACTCCATGGAGGACCGATACAACTCGGTCGATACCGAGATGTATCAGCCTTTTTTAAAAAAAGAAGAAGAAGAAGAAGAAGAAGAAGAAGAAGAAAATGGGCGTATCGGTCGAAACCGATACCGTATTGACCGATACTCGATACGTATCGGCCGATACCTGATACGTCTCGGCCGATATGGGCCCGTATTGGCCGAGACCGATACCGAGATGAGATACCGATACGTAGATACGTATTAGTTTACCGAGAAACCGATATATATCGCTATTGGCCGATTTATTATACCATTGTGTACAGTCCAACACTCCAACCTGTTGACCAATATCACCAAGGAATTAAAGGCACAATCTCAACAAAGAAAAACGAGGAGAAATAATATGGCATCCAATTTTTTTGAGAAGCACCAAATTTAGGCCATGCAACACATCTGTGCCAAGTCATTCCAAGTGGTAGCTCATATTAGGAGCTAGAAAAAACCCAAAAAATGTAATTTTGGATGGGTAGCTGTATTTGAACATATGGAATCTCTAAGGGTACCAATGCTAAAATCATTGATGCTTTGAATCAATTGATAGAGATCGGTTTTCATCTCAATCTTTCATGGAATAGATCTTTAGATCATAGGTGACACCATTGGAGGTTCACATTTTGATTCCGTGTGACACATACCAAAAAGTGATCTGAACTTTTTCAGATGTGAGTCACATGGAATCAAATCTGAACGTCAGAAGGTGAGCCCGTGGTCTTTAAAAAAAAAATGAAAATCGAATTTTAATAAGATTTAGTGGCTGAAAGACTTAAAGAAACTTGATAATGTTTTGGGTTGATATTGGGTGATTGGTCATGCGTAAACCATGGTAAGTGATCGATCACCCTCTACCAAGCTAGTTTAGTCAAATTTTAAGAGATGCACATATATCTATCCATAGGAAGACTTAAGTCGGGGTTTCCTTTGGATGTCATGAAAATTTATCTGTTAGGTATCGCAAAATCATCTTCTGCATATAAGTGCGCATGGGTTCGAACCCCATAGCCAGCAAAATAAACCTTTTCTTGCAATTTAAAAAAAATAATTAAAAATACGAGTATTTTTTAAAAGGGATAATAAGTGTGATTTATTATTATGCCCCTGATGCATCGTCATCACTAATTATCATAGTGTTATCCCTTCCAATTGAGATTCGCCTTGTGAGTCTTATTTCTTCACTTATTTTATTTTTAGGTAAGATGTCGCAATCTTTTAGTCACTTCCAATTACTTTCCTCTGTCTTCATCTCAAACTAAGCGTAAAATTTGGGTACCAACGTTCAAAATCCAATATTCACTGAGGGCAATTAAGGTTTTTCATAGTGAGAAGTGTTACTATTTTGAATCAGATGATGAACATTATTTTTCATTCCAAATTTACATTTTAAAATAGATCATGAGACCATGCCTCACATATCAAATGGTCAAATATTAATTCCATGGAATATATCCCCAAAAGTAATTATAATCATCGACGTACCATGAGAAGGGGTCGTCGTTTCATTTTTGGGCAAGCGTGCCACCTGAAATTAATATTTGACAGCCTAATAAGTGAGCCATAAGCTCAAGAACTATTTTATTGAAGATTGGGATGGACATGGATCTCCATTGTCTTATTCAAAGCAGCTCTCACGGGAAAACCTTGGTCATTCAATTTATAAATATTGATAACCTATAAACCAAGGTATCAAAATCGGTATCGGTCTCGAGTTTCAATTTGCCTAAGGCTGATACGAATCGGCCGTTACCGATAGTATTGGCCAATTTTTTTTTTGTTTTTTTAAAGAAAAAAAAAGAAACTAAAATCTTGGTTGAAATCGAGATGTATCGGCCAAAACCCCATACATATCGGCTGATACAGGCTCGTATGGACCGTATCGGCATATATTTGATACTTGATACCATGTATAAGATTAGATGAAAGAGGGACTTTCACACATTTTAATGCTAAAAGCTTATTAGATAGTTCCAAAACCAATTAAAGGCAAATCAATTATGCAAATTTGGGGCTAAAAGCTGTTAGTCTTGTTTCGCAAAAATCAACCTAATTTGATGTTCAGTTTTATCCAATCAGATACCAACTTTTGGATGGTGAACAAAGATGGGGCAGCTGTAAGCAATAGTCTGATAATCAAAAGGACAATTTGCAGCAATAAGTGGTAGAATTCGAAAATATTGAAAGCAACTGCTCTCCAAACTTACTCGCATGTGAAACTGGGAACGAATGGAGAAGCAACAAAACCAGAAAAATCGCTACCTTTGGCTCCATGGACCACCAGACATACCCCTTTTTTCTTTTCTGTTTAGATTATAGATAGAAACTTTTATATGCAACCGAGGAATATGCTAAGAAGGTGTCATCATCGTAACCTTCACCAAAGTCTAAGTCTTCCAAAAGACATTGTTGTTGGCAGAGTGGTAACGTCCAACGCTTTTATTGAACGCCAAGGCCGTCCCTTCGTAACTAAGGTGACTGTGAAGAGGTCAATTTCAGTGCCATGTGCATGGATTAAATTTTCGTCCGAAACCGGTACGTATTGGACGATACATATCAGTATCGAGACTCACCGATGGTTCCCATACATTTACCGGATGATACATTCAATGTATCGTCCAGTACTGTCCGGTATCGATACGTGATACATATCGTCCAATACGTATCGGTTTTGGGCTCGGGCGATACGTATCAATTTTCCGATATTTTAATCCTTGGTCATGTGGCACCTAAGGGCTGTCAACGGGTTGGGCTAGGCCAAGAGGTCAATTTTAGTGCCATGTGGCACCTAAGGGGTGTCAATGGGTTGGCCTGGCCCGTGGATCAGCCCAACCCTTTCAGGGCTTGGCCCAATTATTATTAAAAGGACTGGTGCGAACTTGGTTTTTAGGTCCAGTTAATAATCGGGGCATTTAAGCCTGGCCGGACCAAACCCAACTACCACTATAAAAATAAGGTGTTTTAGTCGGAGCTGAAAACTGCCACTATTAACAAAAAAGTTGCCGCTACTAGTTATGTAGTATACTTAAAATGATAAATGTCGAACTAGCGCGTGGTCCGATGCAGCCTGATCCAATTTAGGCAAGGTTTGAGCTAAGGCATTAGGACCAAGTAATAATCGAACGTAAACCCGACTCAAACCGAATATTAAATGGGTCAGGTCGGCTCCATTTTTGTGTGCGATTAAGAATCTAGCCGTTGAAAGACCACGTGGCTACAACTGATCTTGAGAAAATGAGAATATCATCAAATTGTTAGTTTTTATTCTGCAGAAGACACATCCAAAAAAATTACCCAAAGACCACATCACAACAAAATGCTAAAGGGTCCCCTTTTGGGACATGTGGAATAAAAAATAGACCATCTGATGATAGTCCTAAGATCTCAAGATTATTTTGTGGAAGATTATAACAAAAAGTGATCTCCATCTTCTAATTCATGAGAGTAACCGGTTTATAGGGGTATTAATTGGGGCAAATTACTCTGGAGGGTCCGAAGTTTGTGCTAATTTACTTGATAGTGTCCAAAAATGCCCCAATAGTCTCATATGAGACTAACTATGCTCATATGAGAGTAATTATACATCGGTCCCATCTAAGACTGATCAATCAGATTCATATGAGACCGACAAGTCCACTATAAGAGCGATGGTATCAGTCACATTTGAGACCGATCGGTCTTGTAAGAGGCCGATCGGGTCTATATGAGATCATTCGTCCCACATGAGACCAAATCAGTCTTATATGAGACCAACCAATTCCTTATAATATCGATTGGTCTCATATAAGTCCGACACCATCGGTCTTCTAGTAGACAGATCGGTCTCATATGAGACTGTAGGGGCATTTTCATCTAACTCATTTTTTCACATAAGCTGAATTTCAGCATGTGTCAATTGATAGATTCTCACAACTTTCTTATAATACAAAAAAAACAAAAGTTGAGGGCCTGAGACCCATCTCAGTTAGTAAATAATAGGTTGAACCTTGTCAATTACGAATTACGGTATAAACGGAGACCCTCTTGGGTAATTATATTAGTTTGGTATTTGGTGAGGGGTAAGTTGCAGTCAAGGATCAAAATTTCGGCTGAAATGACCGAAATTTCGGTCCAAAATTAAATTTCGATTTCGGTCCCCACCGAAATCAAAGCAAAATCCGGAATTTTGATCCTTGGTTGCAGTCCCCCACCATCATCCTCCCCCCATTCCCCTCTTCTCCTTCTCTTTTAATTCTTAGGAGATATGTTGATGAGTGGTGAAATATGATGATATTTCATCCCCTAAAGCCTACATTAATTTAGTTATTCGATGAAGGTTAAATGACAGATTTGTAAGGTTTTTAGTGTTTTAAGAAAATATGACCATTGGATATAATTGAAAGTATAGAAGTATAGAAAATTGACTCACACCTGAACACTGGAGCAAATGGACTGTTGGACCCTGAATTTGAATTTGAATTTGAATTTCAAATCTCGAGTTGAAGACCTATTTAAGCAAACTTGGGAATTAGTTTTATAAGTCTCCTTTTGGGGAGCCTTTTATTTTCTTTAGCATTTTTAGTTTATTTCAGTTTTTCCTTTTTATTTTTCAAGCATTGTTCTTTCCATTTCCTAGTTTTAGGACCTAGATTAGTTTAATTTCTGCATTTGAAGAAGGATTGTACCCGTTTGAATTAAAGTTTTTGTAAATTTTATTGGAGTCATTTTACAATATTTTAATGTTTATTTTGATTTATCTTTCAATTATGTTCATTTCTAGTATGACTAGCTAAATCTTTTTGAGGATGGGGATCTAATGAATCCCATCCAAGACTTTTCATTTATAATAATATAGATATGTGGTTGGGTATTACTTTATCATAGATGTCTTGATCTATAATGTATTATTGCTCTTGCCAAATTAGTAAATTTCGATTGTCATCTAAGATAGGGGTGCTAGTCACACTCCCATGATCTCGGATTTGCAATATGGAATCTAGTCCGGGTTCTTTTTTAATAATATTTATGACATTAATTCATCGTCATTAGGAGTCTCTCTTTTACGGTAGATGTTTTGCCCCATTTTGCGGCATTAATTTATCGTCATTAGAAGTCCCTTTTACGGTGAATGTTTTGCTTAATGTTTTTTACAGCAGTAGGAAGAGCATACACGTAGAGTTAGTTTTATGGATTAAAAGAAATATTTTTCGTAAATATTTGATTGAGTTCAATATTTATGTGTATTGTATCCTGTGATGATATCATATTCCAACCAATAGATCTATATTTCATAAATGATAAACCAAGGATGGGAGGAGTTAGCATCCCAATTCTCTCTTTTACTCTTCATTTAATTTAATTTCATTGTTTGGTCTTTAATTCTCATCATACTCTTGAAAATTCGTTAGCTAGTTTAAATCTTGTGTTAATTATGTGGTAGCTCTTTTAGTTAATTGCTATTTCCTCTTAATAATTTTCTAATCAATCCTCGTGGAAACGATCTCGTACTCTGCATCACTAGCTACATCTCGATTCGTGTGCTTGCGAGTTTAAAACAAGATTAAAATCACAGCACATGCCAGTGAGGGGTTTTCGAGATTAGTATTGAATGGATCGAGTGGGGTTCCGATAGTGGTATCAATATAACGGACCGCGTTAAAAGATGATCATGAGATGAAATTCTAGAGATGGCTTCCTTCGTTGTTACCCCATTGAAAGGTTTTGGAATCTGTATCAAATAACATGATCAACAATGTGATGGAGTCGCTACAGTACTGGTTGTCATTTATCGAAGCTCGTCCGATTGGTCTAAGCCTTATTTCGTGTAACCACGCCCACGCTTTCTCACTCTAACCATTGCTTATATAAGTAAACTAATGTGACTGATAGATTATCCATTAAGAGGCCTTAATCACCCTTCTAATAAGATTATGTTGATGTTTAGTCCTACACTCCCTTCTTATAAGATCGTAGGCCCCTCTACTCATTGTCAATTGATTTTGCGATGGATGCCCAAATTTATCATAGTATCAGAGCAGGCATTTGGGTTGGCCCAATCCGGGCCAACATGTACAGTTATAAGTAATCACCCCATATAGATTATAGAGTTGCAGTTGAGAGATACAAGTTAGTTATGGACCTAAAAGTCTTTATACCCATGATGCAACTAGAATAAAGTTCTTCTATAATTGGCTCCATCTGTTAAGATTGCAGATTAAATAAAGAAAATTTGAACACCTTACTGCACAGCTTTCAGTTTCATCTCATCACTTCACAATAACACCATCTCCGATCCCTCACCTTTCCTCTCACACTCCCTCTTTCTTTGGGAGTTTCTCTGCATCAAGCTCCTTCAACAGTTTATAAACCCGCACCGCCAAACACCATTTCCCTTAAGGTGAAATGCTATGTTCACCAATAATCGCCTCCAAAAATGCCTCCGATAGCGGCTTGTTTTCTATAACTGCATTGCGTGTTTCAGGTACTGAGCCATCTTTGAAGAATCCAATCTTTAATTTTATATACAAAAACAAGAGGATTAATAAATAGCTAGAAGATTTAGATTTCAGATTTAGTGGGCGTTACTGATGTCAACCAAATGCAGGTTGTGGAATGTGGACTACTTCACATCAGCCCGATGGCAGTTGATATTCCTCTGGGCTGATCTGGACCATCCATATATATGGCATGATCCTCATTGATCGGGACTTGCTATGGAGGATCAGCACAGCAATGAGCTACAACCTGATATAACACCAATCAGACTACGGAAACCGACTAATCAATCCCGAAAAGCAAATGAACAAATTGGCAATGTTCTACCGGAAGTGGCAAGAAGGGTGTAATAGGGTTCGAAGCAGGGGTGCCATCGAAAGTCAAAAGTTATACTATTTTAGAAGCAAGAGTAGAAACAAGATTCAGAAACAAGAGCGACAAACTAAGTAGAAAATTTCTGCTACTAAGGGCCAAATAGTTGAGACCTCCTGATCAGCATGCATCTTAGACCATATGATCCACCCAAATAATTGATAAATTTGGTATTCATTTCAAAACCAATTGACTATAGGTGGAGGGACCCTGGATCATATAAAAGGAGAGATAGAGCGATGAACTGGGTGATGTGGAGTGGAAAAATCTCTGCTATGGTAGACTAGCATGGGTTAGGTTCTTTTGTGGGAAAATGTCATAAACCCTCCTATTTTATTAGTTAGGAGGTTTTATTTAACCCCAATGGGTAAACACTTAGATTTTCCTTTTAACTAACACCTCCTAGTTATAGAATTATATGGGCCTAACTCAATCTCACAAAACCAACTTGTAAAGTAAGGATTGCCCAGGTTATATATACCCCAAGGCTTCCACTCCACAGGCGATGAGGGACTATCAATCATGCCCCCTCATGTGTAACATGTCTCTCTACATCCTTGTGATACCTGCTCTGATACCATGTGTAATCTAATGAGCCTAACTCAACCTCACAAGCTGGTTTTGTGAGGTTGAGTTAGGCCCATGAAATTCTACATGGTATCAGAGCAAGTAACCACATGGACGTAAAGAGACATATTACACATGAGGGGGCACGAGTGATATGTTGGTTTTGGTTTAATCTCACATGAAATATTGAGACACTTTGAGGAGTGGTCTCTGGGCTTAATTGATCGATCGAGCTGTTGGGAGCGATCGATCGATTGTGGACGAAACAAATACTATGCTCACTGGTTGTAATCGATCGATTGAGCTGAGCTTGAGAAGTCAATCGATTGATCTGAGTATATATTGTTGGGTTAATCTCTGATTGAAATCGATCGATCGATTCTGGGCGGATTAGTTCTGCGAATTTGGACTCTTTGCTATTTTAGAATATTTTTTGATCAAAGTTTTGAAATGTAGTTGGAGCCTATTAGCAGAAGGTGATTTTAGGGTTCTTTGGGAGAGTTTTTTGGTGAGAGAAAACTGAAGTTAATACTTTGAGAGGCAAGGTATGAAAGAAAGGTTTGGGGATTGAAGCATCCGATTGAATCCGTTATTGTGTTGGAATCGTACTATATTTCAGCAGATCTCTTCTCTGTTCATGAAGGACTACATCCTTATTTATATAACGTGTAGGCTGTGAAAGATCGCGTTTGATCTTGATTGAGAGTGCACTAGAGGGAAGAGAGTTTGTGTGTTGTAAACGTTCATAAATAGTGCATATACTCCATGGACGTAGCCCTAGATTGGGTGAACCACATATTTTTCTTTGTGTTGTGTGTGATTGTTCTTTTGCGCAATCTTTATTTTGTTGTAGTCATCGCCATAGAGAGTTCGGTAGTGTGATTGAATTCCTAATGCACTACAAAAAATAAGACTACGTGGCGGCAGCCATAAATTGCCGCTACTAAGAAAAAAAAAACTGCCGCTAATAGTCTTAATAGTCTTTAGTAAGTTTTTTTGTTAATAGCGGTAGTTTTTTGCTGCAAAATATTGCTGCTAATAGTCTTATTTTTTGTAGTGATATGATAGTCCCACATCACTTGGGTATCATAGTCTTGGGCTATATATAAACATGGGGTAATCCTCACCTTACTAGCCGATTTTGAGAGGTTGAGTTAAGCTCATGGGATTAGATACTATAGATACTAGTCATTTGTTTTTTGTTACTATTTTCTCCCTTGAAGTATCATGGGATTACATATTGTAGTTTCTAGCCATTTGTTTTTTTTAACTATTTTCTCCATTGAAGAATCACGATATGTTTTTTTTAAGCATCTAGGCACAATCCACAAGTAGCCACACCATTTTCCCTTGAAGTAGTCACACTATTTTTTGTTCGGGAGTTGAGTCGGTTGTGGGCCAACTCGCCTATTTTTCTCTTAAGTGTTGTGAAAATTAAGTTGTACTTGCAAGTGCATGAATCGGTTTGCAGATAGTAGGTGCAGAGTACGAGATTGTTACCACAAGGATTGGTCAGAAAATTAAAAACAAAAATAATAACTAATCAAAAGAATCACCACAGACGATCTATCACAGTATTTACTAATTTAACGAGTCTCAGAGTTTTGACTGATGAGATAAACAGTAACAAAAACTTGGAATTAAACAAATAATAAAAGATAAGGATTGGGATACTAAATCCTCCCATCGTAAGTTGATCATTCATATAATACAAATATGTGATTAAGATATTAGATTCACAAAAGATGTTTATGTGCTAGCACGAGACCTGAACACCCATGAGTTCTAAAGTACAGATCTGAGATCAAAAAAATATATGATTAACATCCTATGAGTGTATGATTAACATTCACACCTCATATAGCACCCAGAATCAAATCTCTGGGTTAATTTTTATACTACAGATTTGAGATCAAGGAGATGTATGATTAACAACCCATGAGTGTATGATTAACACTCACACCTCAGATAGTGGTAAAATTTATCTTGAGATAACAGAGATTAGAATAAAATCACCATTGTAAATTTGAGATTCCGGGACATGATTAGCTCCCATATCTCAGATGGCGAGGAGATGATATTCATATAAATAGTAACAACAGAGTCCACTAAATAATCTAGCATCTTCATCACACATTTATATTATTATGAATAAACACCTCCGATGGGATTTATTAGACCCCATCCTTAATGAAATTAGTCACACATGATGGAATTGAATAACATGATTAAAATATAAATTGATATAAATATTAAAATACCGTGTAGAGCTTTAATCAAAATCCACAAAAAACTTTAATCCAATTCTGATATAATCCGTTTTCGAAAAGTGCAGAAATTAAAACTAGTCTAAATATTTAAACTAGAGAAAATGAATAATAAAAACTGGAACCACCGAGACTGAATGCCCTAAAAAACTCAAAGCAAAAGCAAAATGCAACCAGAGAATCTCCCCCAGAATCCTCAGATTTTTCTTAAATATCTTTCTGGTTTGGAATTTAAATTTTGAACTTGGTCGATTGATCTATTTTGATGATCGATCAAGCGACCATATTTAACTCTGAATTTTAAATTCAAATCTTCTTTGTTATGTCGATGCATCGACCTTAGGGTGGTCAATTGATCGACATAACAAAATAGATCGGGTTTAGCATGTCATTTACTTCACTGTTCTGATGTTTGTTGACTTTACGTTCTTTTATGTTCCTTAGTGCATCCAATGACCAATTTTACCTGAAACTCATAAAATTTCACAAATCTCATTGGATAGATTTCATCGAATGACTAAATGTAGGTCTTTAATGGTGAAAAATCATCATATTTCACTACTCATCAGTCAGCTCGCCTTTTTTTCCCTTAAGTGGCTAGGCTTGGGTGGACCATGCTGACCTTGATGGGCCTAATTTTAACTGCCCCTGGCCCATTCAATAATCGGGTCAGACTGGGTCTATTAATATCTTAGCCTAAGCCATGGTTTTAAATATCGGCCATCGGCCGATATCTATTGGCCATAGTTTTTAATAGTTTTTTTATACATATTACTCGATATGACTTGACTTGATCCGAAATGGTCCAATATTTGACCTCTTTGACTTAATATTTGAACCTATATAGAAATGGGGTGTATATTCTTATTGGATGGGGTCTAACCCGATAGATATCAGCCGATGGCCGATATTTAAAACCATGGCTTACGCTAAGATATTAATAGACCCATCCTGACTCAATTATTCAATAATAAAAAATTACAAAAAATAAGACTATTACTGGTGGCTAAAAAAATTGCTATTAACAAAAAAGCTATTAAAGGCTAATAAGACTATTAGCGACGATGGTATTAGCAGTAGTTTTTTAGTTAATAGCGACAGTTTTGGCTGCCGCTAATAATCTTACTTTTTGTAGTGGATCTAATTCATATTAGTCAAAGTTTAAGCACGCTAAACCTAATTTGAGAAGTAAAAATCTTACATTTAATAGAAAGTTACCCATAAATGTGCTTTATCAGGCAAGCTCTTGAAGTAAACATAGTGACAATTTTTTGCGAAACTCACGGTAATTTACCTTAAGTCTGTTGAATCAAGAGTCTGACGAAATGTTTTTTTTTTTTTTTTTTTTCGGTTAAACACAAATGAAAATTGCAAATCAAAAGAGGCGAGTGAGAAGCTCAACATAAAAAGATATAAAAAAAATAAAAGAAGAGAAAAGCATAATACAAGGAGAGAGGGAAAAGAAAGAAAATGAAAAACAAAAACTTTATAAATACTAGAGGGTGGGACTTAGGGCATGTTTGATGGCCTGTATTCAGCCATTATGTTTAACCCTCAAACTGTGTTACTACTAGTATTGGTAATACAGCTACATGGTCAACAAAGTGGGCTTTCAAATGATTGTTTGATCCAATTAATTAGTAGTTGCAATACATTACTAATGTGTAATATAGTTGTTTGATAGCGGTTGTTGTTTTCTTGTAAGTATAATAAGTTAAGTGAAGGTAGCTGACCCGTAAAAATCATGGATGTCATCTGAGACCGCTAGCTTCTCCAATTTACCTAAAAATTTGAGAGGTTACAATCCATGTGGAGTTAAATATTTGTAAACATTTTTTTAAGAAACACAATATTTGCGTTTTAAATTTTAATCACGATTTGTTTTTTTTCCCAACTTAGCCGAATTTGCTGATTTTTTCTAGACTTGGTAACTATGCAAACAACCATTGTCACTACAAAAAATAAGACAATTAGCAGCAATTTTTTGTAGCAAAAAATTTCCGCTATTAATAAAAAAACCTATTAATATTTTATGTCGGGTTTTTATGTTGTTTCTCTTTTCTTTTCCAAGAATCCTTTTGTTTAGGCTATTAATATTTTACCTTCTATTAGCTCTGCATATTTAATGTGTTTACTTCCTCTTTTAAATTTGAATAATTAATTAAATTATAATATTAATAAATCGGATAGATTGACTTAATTGGAATTATACCTTATTGAGATTATTTATTTTTAAAGGTATATACTTAGAAGTTTACTCTTTTATTAAAATTGTAATTTTATATTCATGTTTATCTAAAACTAAATAAACATTAAAATTTAAATCATATTTTTGTTTATCTAACCTCATTAATGACATCTCGAATATAAAGAAAAAAATAAGCAAAACTAATTATGCTCTAAGAAGGGTAAAAAACTATAATGATATATTATTGTTACAAATCTATATTATTATTTATTAAGTCTTAAAATTAAACTATACTCTTATTTTATTTAAAAGAATTATAGATTGTACCATTTTGAAGTTTCGAGTCCGAACTCGCGGCTACGAACCCGAATTCGCGGCCACGAACCCGAGCTCGGGACCATCGATGTATTAGTCTCGGTATTTTGGTTATAACTTTTTCCTCTGACCTTGGATTAATACGATTCTTATGGCATTGAAAGGAAGACAACGAGCTTTACAACTTTGTGTGAAATAGTCATTTCACGAATATGACATTTTAGAGGTTAAAAAAGAGCAACAAGTCAGGTTTAATTTTGAATGACTCAAGGCTACTTGAATTTAGTATTATTTTCTAATTTTCATGACCAAAGTATTAGAAACTCGATACTTCGTGAAAATCGAACTCTGACCTTCATATTTTTGAAATCACAATAATAACTATCTTATTCTATATTTATATTAATGTGAATTTAAATAAATATATGTATAAAAATAACTAAATCTAAATATAAAGTTATATTGTGTATATGATAATTTTGTGCTTTTGATCATGTTATACGAGTTATGGACATGTTACGCCATATGTTTGTGAATATATGAGATCATGCCTACGCTTAGGCATGGTGTTTCGTTGAGATGGTATCGAAGCGAGGAATACACCGTATTCACATGCCTTATAACTCATAGTGGAATGGGACCCTTGACGAGTCGAGTGAGTGTGGATTCAGTGTAACCTTATATACGGTGGCATATACGGTGACCCTATCACCCCGAGTTTTAATATGAGAGGATAAGATATGAGTTATAATATGAGATTTGGGCCTTGAGCCTTAGCTATGGTGAGGTTATCTCATTATAGCTCGTCTTAGAATTAAATGTAAGAGTACGATAAGATATGAGTAGGAGATAAGATATGTAATATCTTAAAAATTTCGCATTAAACAGTGACCTCGGGATTCGTGCCCGACTGGTCATTGGTTTGACCATGTAAGAGTTCACTAGATGACGTAGGATATGATGAACGGATGAGATGTGAGAAATTAAGTGAATGTGTGGAATGTGACGAAATTCGGAGTCACATACACCTACTTCTGGTGTATGTGCTCAATACACAAGTTAGAAGGGAGATAAAAGAGTTTAATAATCCTAAAATCAATTGTTTTGATTGTTGAAGGAGAGTAAAGAAGAGAGAGAGAGAGAGAGAGAGAGAGAGGAGTAAGGAGAGGAGTTATTACAGCTGATTGGAAGGGGGGATTCGAGCATTTAAGGCCGGATTAGAAGCGAGGGATTCCGTTAGAGCCAAAAGCTGGAACCCTAGCCTTTCCAACCATTAGATCTAATCAATTTGAAATTGATTGAAGGTAAAATCCTTGTAAATTCAATGCATAAGTTATGTGAGTTCATTGTAGTTAAGAATGATTGAAATTATAGGATAAAGGCTTAGAAAAATGAAGGAAAAAGAGTAGGAAAAGATTGGGAAGAACAATCCAAAAAGGGCATGAATCTGACCAATTCGATTAATCAAAATTGAGATTCAATTAATCGATTTTCTCCAGGAAGTTGAAAAGTCAAAGAACCCGAATTCGATTAATCGAACTGAGTTTTGATTAATCGACTTTGATTTTTGATTAATCGATTGTGGTGTCGATTAATCGACTGAGAACCTCCAGTGGACTCCAGTGGATGGAGGAAAAAGAACCTGGGGAAATCGACTAATCGAAATGGGATTTCGATTAATCGATTTCGAATTTCGATTAATCAAATTGGGATCGATTAATCGATTTTGGGAATTCGATTACTCGAATTGAGAATGGATGGAGTAGAGAATTTCGATTAATCGAATGGGGGTTCGATTAATCGAATGGGGATTCGATTAATAGACTTTGAATTTCGATTAATCGATTTTGGGAGTCGATTAATCGAACCAAATTCGATTAATCGACCTTGGAGTTCGATTAATCGACTGTGCCAGTTTTTGTTGACTTTTGAGTTTGACTTGGAGATTCTTGGAGGGTCTTGGACCTTCCTTATTACATCTTTATTGATGTATTTCATGTGTTATGTTGTACCATAGGTGGTACGTGTGAACTTGGGCACAAGGAGCCACGTGGGACCTTGATGCATGACTTATCAGAGACTTGATGTAGGGAACACCTTGAACATGTACTTTAGTTTGCAAGAGCATGTATGTAGTGATATGGAATCAAATTGAAATCTGTTTTATTGCTTAAGGTTTTGTGAAAAGTGTGTGTGTGACATTAATAGAACATCTAATAATGATCCATCCCAAGGGGATGAGGAAGTGAAGTAATAAGAGCATCAGGTGTGATGCAAGTGAATAGATACATCCCAGGGATGTATCTAAGATTGAATAATGTCTGATAAGGCCTAACTAATATAAGATACCACACTTACACGGTGAATAACTCTATGTAAAGCACCTGATATTTTTGTTATTTGAGATTTGATAGGATACCCCACCGACGTGGCGGGATACCCACGATTGACGCGACAGGATATCCGTGACCGATACGGCGGCGAAATCATAAGCCAGTGCGGAGGCTTATCCGTACACAGTAAGCACACCCCAGGGGTGTTGAATTGAGATAAGTTGAAACCCCGCCACCGATCCCCAAGAGAAAGGGGCTTGGGACTAATTGTATTCCCAGGGAATACGTTTAAAACTGTTTATATAAATGACGATGAAGGGTATCTCATCGGGGCTCGATGCTATATTGCTCGGGGATTACTTAAGTTGAAAGGTTAAGTTTTGCTTTAGGCCTATTCAGTGTCATTTATGATTAATTAAAAGACATGTGTAAACTACCAGTAAAATCTGATTCTTTTTCAACTGTTTTCTAAGTAATCGATGCACAAAGATGCATAAGCATATCATGGAATATATGTGAGTTTTAAATTATATGTTCACTGTGTTTTGTTCCCTATTGAGCTAGGATGTAGCTCACCCCTTTAGACTATACATCACAGGTCCATTATTAGCAGCTATTGACACTTCGGGGGACGTTGACCCTAGTGAGTCAGACCCAGCACCTGGTGACGAGTTAGAGCCGCCTCCAGAGGACTTCTTCTAGAGGACTCTGCTGTGCATTTTGAGGGTTTTGTTTTGAGAGATTATTGGTACAGCTTGGTATGTCAAGTCTTGATTTTCGTTTAAAATCATGTAATTAAGTATTGAGATATTCTTTTGGGCGAACCATCAGTGATGATTAGCTATTATCGATGGTTTGGATCGGTTCTACATTCATGCAGGGGCATGATGGTAGAACTATCTTTTGAGATGTGATGATAGTATTATTTCCGCATTTATTATTATCATTTTAGTTTATTATTGTTGCTTGATATACCAAAGTTCCGTGCATAGCTAAGTGGCACGGTCAAGATGATCGTGTCGATGGCACTGGTTTTGGGGTGCCGAAATTCGGGCTGTCACAAGATAAGTTGCAATAATAAGACACCGCTGTGTAGGCCAGTAAAAGATTAAGAATATAAGTCTTTATACGTGTCGTTCCTTAGTAGCCACCGTAAGAGCAACAACGTCTTTCAGCCAAGACGGATCTCTGAGAGAGATTATGAGTATGTTTATGAGTTAGTTTAGCCATTATGTATCCCCATTGGCTGGATGGTGGAGTATGAGTATGGCACAAGGGCGTTATGATATGGTGATATGATGCTATATTGACCCTCCTATGGTAGCTCGAATAGCGACTCTGACACAGGTCGTTTAGGATTTTACGAATATGTTAGTTACGCTTATGCGATGTATAAACGTATGTGCGAGAATGATAATAAGAAATGATATGATATGTTATAAGATATGGTGAGGTACAGGATATGAGTGTCTAGGTCATGGTCTTGTATTTATGATATGATAAGAGTTTTATGATATGCATATAGTTTTGTCTTTCTCTTGCTATCTGCTTTGAGATGCTATATTTATCACCCACTTAATGCACTCATAATGCACCTGAGTAGTACGGGGTGGATTGGTGGTGTATCCACTGAGTTTATGTGACTGAGTAAACTCATCCCACGATAATCTAACAGTTGCAGGTGATTACACTGGTGGAGTGGACACCGACAATCTAGAACTCGCTGAGACTGATTTCATTGATCCCGCGGGCACTGAGTACCAGGAGCCTTGGGTGGGCGACATTGTCGGTTATCAGAAGGACTACGATGTTGATTTCGATCCGAGTGCCGGATATTGATCATTGCAGACTTGGTAGTAGATTGGGTCCTTATTATCATTGATTTTATGATTTTATTTCATCGAATTTGTCTCCGACTGTCATTATTATTTTATTGGTAGATTATTCAGATTCATTACTTTTATTCCATTATTTATGACTATTTTTATCTCTACCTTTATGTGTTGGCTTTCACGATTTTCGTAGAATCAAATTTACACAATAACTCTGATTAAGTGTATGTCCGCTTAGCATATCCGGGATATGTGCGGGTCATAACTCGGAATTCTAGGCCCTCGGGATGGGGTAGAATTTCGAAACATGACACAAATTGACTTCTTGTTTAGGTGTGAAATGTAAGATGTGGTTGTCTTAAATTTGCTTTGAAAATTCAAAGCTTCTAACTAAAGGATTAGTCTTTAAATAAATGTTCGTGGATTTGGTGCTAGATTAAGATACATTATTTGTAATTTAATCTAACAACTAATATCATAACTATTGAGATAATGGCCCACCTATCATACACTCAAAGGCTGATTTAATGAGTAAATAAACTTTGGGTTAATAGATCCATTGAAGTGGGTAGCCTTGTATCTTCGTTTATTTGCAATAAAAAGTGCAATTTATCTTAAAGACAATAAATGCCCTCACTTTGTTTGATAAACGAAGATGTAATAGAGTTCTTAGCCAATCTGCCTTCAGGACACAACATAGCCTGATCTTGTCAAGAACCGTATGTTCTTTTCTAGACTGCACTTTCTAGAAAAAGAACATGTTACACAGATTTTCTGATATACAAATAATAAGAACGAAAGAGAAAAGAAAAATATATCTTATTTCTGTTGTGTCTTTTAACTGGATCTGGTATCTATTTATAAAGGTAATTTTGAAAGATTGTATCTTTTCACTGTGAAGAGATTTGTGTCTTTTCAGATAACAAATAGAGATAATCTTGAAAGATTGTGTTTTTTTACCATGAAGAGATTTGTGTCTTTTCAGATTTACAGTGAAAAGATACTTTTGAAAAGATATGTGTCTTTTCACGGTGAAGAGACGTCAGACTTGTGTCTTTTCAACAAACGGTAAAAAGATAAATCCAAAATTTGAAAAGACACTTTTGAAAAAATACTTTAGAGAGTAAATATTTACAAGTATGCCATTGAATTATTTTACAAGTTTGCCATAGAATTATTAATGATAATTTAACCTTAATTTTAAAACATAAAAATATAATTACTATCCTAATATATATAACATTCCCCCACTTATTTTAAAATAAAAAAAATTAAAAATAAAAGATTATGTATCAGAGCAATCGTACTAAGCATCATCAGAGGAACCGACCGGTTTGAACCTTTGACTAGTACATACAACTCAAAATTTATAAGGACTTTAAGTGGCTTATAGTTTTAAACTTAAAACTTGTCTAACAAATCGGAATTATATATATACTTACTATGATCTAAATCATTAATGACACAAGACCTACGCTTTACAGCAATGCTCTAAAATCCTGATTTCATGAGTATTTCAGAGAGATGACCGAATCTCTGTTGAAGCGGCTTTACGTCCATACTCATATAGGTGAATCTGTCATGGGCTCTCTTGTAACTATTTTCTCACTCCAACAAATGAATGTCTACAGAATCATTAAGAGTTAAACTCACCCTCTCATGCTACAAGAGATGTGCATAAAATTTAACATCATAGGGATGACCAATAGGTAACATACCTTTGTGCACTTGCAAGGATCACAGAGTAGTTTCTTATCTAGTTGAACTTAGGAATTGGGATCTCCAACTCGACTAAGTTGAGGTTCAACTACTGTGTCTTTAAAGATATCGGTCTTAGGCCCATCTCCCTCGATGTTTTTAATACTGCATCTCTGGGTAGTGCTTTTGTAGGCGGATCCGCAAACATCTCAAAAGTTGGTATGTAGTCCAATGCGATTACCTCATCACTCAACATCTGTCGAATGATGTTATATCGAAGGTCTATATGTCTTGATTTCCCGTTATATTTCTTATTACATGAAATCTACAAAACAACTTTATTATCACAATAAATATTAATTACATATGTATGTTGAATCAAAGGAATTTGTTTTACAAAGCTTCGAAGCCACTCTGCCTCTTTTGCTGCCGCAGACAATGTTATATATTCTGATTCCATACTTGAGTCAGAAAGACATGCTTGTTTTCTAGACCCCCACGATCCTGCTCATTCTGTCAAAGTAAAAATCTACCGGCTTGTGGATTTTGAATCAGAGGAGTCAGAAATCCAAGTAGTATCAGTAAACCCCTCTAAAAGTTCAGGTTTACTAATATATTGTAAACTATAATTCATAGTTCCTTTTAAGTATCTCAATACCCGACGAATAGCTTCCCAATGTTCTAACCCAGATCTACTCAATACTCCCACTATAAATGCTATATCGGGTCTAGTACACTTCATTAAATACATAGGACTTCTATCTCAGTGACGACAAACTGCAATTCTTGAACTCGTTCAAGAATCGATTTATCTCCAATCATTTTGAAATCAAAATATTAGAGACTAGAAAAGCCTTTGTATCTGTATCCTCAAGTAGATACTTTTTCGCTAATGAATCTTAAAATTTTAGTAATAGTGCACTTACAGAAAGTGTTGTACAACCTATCTTTTAATGCATTGAGGATGTGGTCCCGATAATCTAGATCATCTTCCAGCCATTTGAGTCGAGCATTTAATCCTTAACTAGTTGTACTTTCCGTTATTCCCGCTACAAAAATTTGTGGACATGGTGTATTGAAGATGTAAGCAATCTTGAATTGTCGCAAGATAAATTACACTTTTTACTGTTATCTTTTAAATTTTGACCCGTCAAATCGGTCAAGTTTGATGAGATCTTGATTCATAAACTTTATACTCTGAGTCATTAGAACGATCTAGTATCTTTAAATTGTTGATAAAATTTGGTATTGATAATGGCTCTGAGGCATGTAGTCCACTACGCTGTCTTAAAGACAATAGACGCCCTCACTCTGTTTGATAAAGGAAGATGCAACAGAGTTCCCAGCGAATCTGCTTTCAGGATACAACAGAGCATGGTCTTGCCAAGAACCGTATGTTCTTTTCTAGATTGCACTTTCTAGGAAAAAATCTGTCACACAGATTTTCTGATATACAAATGATAAGAACGAAAGAGAAAAAAAAAAACATATCTTATTTCTGTTGTGTCTTTTAACTTTGATCTGGTATCTATTTATAGAGGTAATTTTGAAGCATTGTGTCTTTTCACTGTAAAGAGATTTGTGTCTTTTCAGATAACAAATAGAGATAATCTTAAAAGATTGTATTTTTTCATCATGAAGAGAGACGCCAGACTTGTGTCTTTTCAACAAACGGTAAAAAGATAAATCCAAAATTTGAAAAGGCACTTTTGAAAAAACACTTTAGAGAGTAAATATTTACATGTCATTGAATTATTTTAGAAGTCTGCCATTGAATTATTAATGATAATTTAACTTTAATTTTAAAATACAAAAAGGAAAAGGCCTCCGTCCTCCATGGGAGGACGGTCACCGTCCTCCAACCTTCCACGTGGAGCTCCATGTGGCACCCAAAACACTTTTTGAGTGCCACGTGGACCTTGGGTGCATTGCTTAGATCATTTTTGGAAAAAAAAAAAATTTAAAAATCATCTCTACCGTGTATATTTTGAACGGTGAAATGTAGACCAATGAAAACTGTCAAACTTTGACTTGTGGGTTTAAAATTTTTTTTTCGAATTTTTTTTTTTTAATATTGATCTAAACTGTCCACTTGTGCTCCACGTGACACCCACAAAATGTTTTGAGTGCCACATAGAGCTCCACGTGGATCTTGGAGGACGGTTACCGTCCTCCATTGGAGGACCTAACCGGCTCCCATACAAAAATACATATTACTATCCTAATATATATAACAGTTGCTTACAAATGTAAATTTGTACCTTGATTGAGATAGCATTTGGTGAAGTCTACAATGCTTACTTCAAAAAAAATTTTAAAAAAATTCTGATTATTTGTGTATTCTGATGAAATCATTGAAAGGGGTACACTGAACTTGTTGATCAAGCAATACATGCAATCTTGTCTAAAGCAATACATGTAGTCTTGCTGTGCTACCCATGGTAGCCTAGTCTTCTTAGTTTTATATGTAGCACATCTTTTTCGTAAGTTAATTGGGGTTGATTATTGAAAAGAAAAAGGTTGATTATTGAAAAGTAAAGAAACTTACGTAACGATAAAAGAATGCAAACTAAATCTCCTGCAAGATGAATGAGGAAAGGGAATGTCTTCAACGCTAAGTCAGCGCATCACTCTAGATTTTTCGAGACCCATCTTGAAAAGTAAAGAATTCTGTTATCGGTACTGATCAGCAGTTGGACTATATATATGCAGCCACAGCTGTGCGAGTTGAGGGTATTTTGGTCATATTTTATATTAAGCAATTATACTGTTTATTAGATATAAACTCTAATGGAGCCATTATTTGCACACATTTTTCAAGTGATTGTATCTTGGTCATATTTTATGTTGAGCAATTATACTTTTTATTAGATATAAACTCTAAGGGAGCCATTACTCGCACACATTTTTCAAGTGATTGTATCGAATTAAAGAAAGACTTGATATTTTAGGGACATGTATGTAAAAATACAATATGAGCTAGCTGATTTGAAGTTCATGATCAATAGATCTCTAGTGTATAAAATTGGAGCAAAATACGGTACTTGTCATATGGTCAATTATCTGTTGAATTATATAATAGCCTTTGACTCCATTTAATAAAATTATGAAAATTATATTTTGTTATAATTTTTTGCAATTAATATCTTTAAATCATGGTCTTCAAATCAAACGGCTTAGATGGTATTTTCAAATAGTAGAGATCACCAAACTTGCAAGTCTTTCTTTTAAATTCGGTGCAATCACTTGAAAATCGTGTGTAAGTAATGACTCCCAAACTCTAATTATATATTAGAGTTATATTGAAGGAAACTCGATTTCTGGATTGAGAGAGGTGAGAGCTGAGAGGTTTATAATCTTAGTTTTCATAGATTAATGAAAGAATTCAGCATCATCCGTGGACGTAAACAAATTGCCAAATCACGTAAATATTGTGTTTGCCTTTTACTTGTTTTGTGTGTTTTTTATTACACTAATTTTCTACAAGTCTTTGTCCTGATGTTCTGGAAAATATAAGAATGAAACTTGATTCACATACGGTTAATTTCAGAAGTAAGGAAGGTGTTCCTCCAGGGAATATTGCAAGTACCATTGATGCAACCGATTGCAACAGCTGAGTCAGATTAAATAAGCAAATCTCAGCAATTAAGAGCAACGGCTAGAATGAGTCCAAGTAAGATTGCATCGAGCTCAGCTTGAGTAATATCATAGGCAAACTGAGGGCCCATGAAAACTTGAGATAAAGGAACCCTCGTGATCTCTCAAAAGGACACCCCAATACCATAGCTGCCATCCATCTTAGATGCGTCTGTATTCAGCTTAATGGTCTGAGCAGGCGGCGGGGTCCTCAAATTTCCAAAGATCTTCAATAGAGTATCATTAAGCAGCTTGATGGTAATATCCTCAATAATACGCCGAATAATTGATTATTTTTTTTATGAGTTATCTTGTCCTCAAATATTCTTTCGTTTCTTTTATAAGTTTTCTTTTAATGGCAGCGCCTGCAAGTCCTTGGTCAATTTGGATATATCCAAGGCATTCCTCAGATCGATCATCAATGTACCTATGATTGCACTTTTCTCAAGTGCCCCCCAGAAACTGATCAAGGAAACTATGCCTGTTGGGAGATGAGGGAAACTCCTTGGGGATTGTCAGAGGCATATGATGCTTGGCTTTCTTCAGTGAGCTGCTCTTCTTCCACCTGATTCCTTTATCCTACACTCTTGGAAAGCATCATCTCTTCCGCTCCATATGACGAAAATGGAATAAATAAACGTAACTTAGCAGTAATGAAATTTATTTATTTATTTATTTATTTTTTACATTTTGTGGTTTTCTATTGTTTCTTTGGTCTTTTGTATACCATGCTAAGTGAGAGGGGCTACATCTTGTAGGTTTTGCATGCCTCAGATGGTTGTCAACTTACCCTTAGTTGAACTTACCCACTTTCGTTCCTTCTAACATATAGCGGTGCTAGCAATATTTCAGTTAGTGTGGATTTGAATGCAACTTAAGCCCTGATGAAGCCCAAAGTTCAAATGGAAGCCAGAAAAGAATCCTTTGCTCTGACAAATTAAAGTGCACTTACAATTTATGCAATCCAAAATATTTCTCCCCTCTTGTGTTTTTTTCCTGTTCTTTTCGTTTTTTTGTCATTTATCCTTTGATTTGTTTTTCCTACAGTGCAGTGCCCTTTTGGATATTCATTTTGTCAGTCATTTGAACCCATAGCATCCTGCGGGATTTTCACTATATCCATGGCCTTTTGATATTGTTGGTCCCTTGACAGCTATGTATTTTTTCCCCTGGTGCGCTTCCGGGTTTTCGTCAAGTCCCTCAAAAGCTTATAGTTTTCACCCATGCCGCCTTTTGCAGGTTATCATCATGTCTATTTTTCTTTGGGCCTCTAAAAAATAATATTTTTATTTTACCTTTCCTTGCCCTAAATGCAAGCAGATTTCGTCACAATCGACTAGCCATGGTAGTAGTAGCAATTTGTGCCGACTTTACAGAAATTGTGGTTCTTCAGTTTCAAGAGAGGGTTTCATCCAGGTTAGGGTTCTAGGCTTCTAGCTAAGGGATGACTAGGGGATCTGAGAAGAGGGTGATGTAGGTAGCGCTGTGTAGGGCTGTCAACTGGTCAGGTTGGGTCAAAAATTTGGCCGCCCATTAAGAAAATTGCAAATGCCCGGCTCGACCCAATGATGCATCCGACCAGAAAATCTGAGACCCAATAAAAAACCCCAATTTTAATACTTTTTAAGTATAAATATGGAGTCGGGTCGACCCAACCTGACGGTTGCGTCAAATGTTTCATGCCCAACCCGACCCGACAAGTCAAGTTTATGTACCCGACCCACGTAAAATGTTGGGAATATTGGGTTGGGTCAGGTATCAGGCCGACCCGACTCATTGACTGCCGTAGATGTCTAGGTCAAATTTCCTTCTCTCTTGAGGCCTGCCCTTTTGTTTTCCTTTTTTATCTTCCTTTCTTTTGTTTCCTTCTTTTTTGAAGTGTATTTGTTTGGGATTGTTTGGTTTGGGATGTGCGGGTATTTTGCGAGCTTGTTGATTCTTTTGGTTGACAACCCTTAGCTGCTCATACCTTGCTGGGACTTCTTCTTCTTACACCTCTTATTCAAGGAATATTTGGAACCATCACACTTCCACCTTGACTGGTCCCATAAACAAGTGAGAAGGGCGTTGCATCAGTGGCAGATTTGATCAAAGTTCCAAGGGTAACATGTCGTGCCAGCCCCTGTGAGTGAGGATTTGAACCAATGTTGGGGCCTCACCACTCCATTGGTTTGTGGCCTATAAAGGCAAGAGTAATCTTGTATTGCTCATAGAGCCCTCTGATCCGACGGTTAGATAAATTGGTGCCTTTATCCGTGATGATCTCTCTAGGCATGCCGAACCGACAAATGATATTGTTCTTGATAAAATTTTCCACATGTGCTTTGATAAAAAAGTTCACATGCGGCTGTGATGCTGGTATATGATGTCGCCTCTACCCCCTTGGTGAAATGCTCAATAGCCACAACGATGAAGCGATGCCCGTTCGAAGCATGAGGATAGATCAGGCCGATGATATCGAGACTATGGCACGTGATCAGCGAGTTTACCAATCCTCTCAGGGTTCACCCACCCCTCCTAAAGTTTTAGGAAAACAAATTATTTTGGCCTTCAAATCTCAAGTCAATGTTTCCCATTCACAAAACAAACCTAATGCATTGAATTTTGCCCCTTTTGACCAGCTTTTGAATGGTGGATACGGACCTGGTTTTTCGGTTTGTTGGATGATTGTTAATCGATCTTGGCCAACCTCCCATGGCACCCAATCTTCAAGTTGGGTACACACTATAAAAAATAAGACTATTAGCAACAACCAAAAACTGCCGCTATAAAAAATGGTGGATGATTGTTAATCGATCTTGGCCAACCTCCCATGGCACCCAATCTTCAAGTTGGGTACACACTATAAAAAATAAGACTATTAGCAACAACCAAAAACTGCCGCTATTAACAAAATTACTACTATTGGTCCTGTCGCCACTAAAAACTGCTGCAATTAGTCCAGTTGCTATCAAAAACTCTCTTAACAGCAAGTGCCATTGAAACACCTTATATTTGTAGACAATAAATGATAAAAATAGATCAGAAATAACTTTAAAACACGATTAGATCGCTGTCTTTCACTACAAAAATTACCGGATACGCCGTCGGCTGGAATTAATGTGCCGACAACTAACCCAGCCTCTCCACTTAAGCCCACGACCCTTCAATCAGGCCTATATAACTTCGTTTTTCCAGCTCCCACTCCACTTAAGCCCACGACCCTTCAATCGGGCCACTATATAACTTCGTTTTTCCAGCTCCAATCTCCCTTCTCCCGAACTCAAACCGTCTCCCTTCTCCCTTCTCCCTTCTCCCTTCTCGATCCCCTCATTCCTTCTCGCTCAAACCCTAAATCACTCTCGCTCAAACCCCTCTTGCTCAAATCTCTCTCGCTCAAACCCTAAATTCCTTTCTCCTTTTCACTTCCCCGCCAATGAGAGTATGAAGCCCTAGCTAGCTATTGTCGCCATTTAAAGCAATCACTCGCGCCCGAAGAATCAGATTCAATCGACGCCGATCGTTCGTTTCATCTACTTCCTTCGCCATCGAAGATCTTAGAAATTTTCGGAGTTAATCGCGCATTAAAAAGGTAGATATTTGAATTTTGTTTTTTCCCCAAATTCCAATCGCAAAACCCTAACTCCTTCGATTTGATTTCAGCCTCGAAATCTCTTCCATTCGGATCTTCAATTGGAGTGAATCGGTGTACCCTGCTTTTTCAGTCACAAGGTCAGTTTCCCCAAATCTCAGAAGATCTGGTGATCTACTGCTTAGCCTCTTCGATTTGTTCAACTCGATGTGTTCCTTGCTATCAAATTTAATTTTCTCATTTTCTGCAACTATTTTATTATTATTGTTATTTTTCTCTCTTTATATGTCATATTTATAGAATATAGAATCCAATAAATTTTAAGCCAGAAGTTAAGCATTGAATAGATTTGTGACGCTTAATGATGGTCGTATGATTATTTATTGCACAATCCGAATAGGCTATTATAGTTTGTGTAATGCAGCATTTATTCTGGTTTTCTTTGTTTTCCTCAATCTCCTTGTCGAGACTATTCGGATGAATAAATTTTCATCAGCGTAAATGCGTGTTGTCTTTATTGTTTTGCATTGAGGGTTATTATGTCAGTTATTCAAATAAGAAATGTCGTTGCTGGCTCTCTCCGAGTAAGGATCCATGTTAATTTGCTATTTATTAAGCCCGAGGAAAATAGTGAGGTTGAGGTTTGAAGCTAGCTTGAAAATGAAAGGAGTAATGTGTGATGAGTGAAAGGGATGCCTAGATTTTTTTGGAGTTCCCTCTTACTTTTTGGACTGTACAATTTAGGCCATTAATTCACCATGATACTGAGGTACCAGTTATGTTCTCACTAAATTACGTCACGATGGCTAGATGAAGCTCAAGTTAATTTTAAGAGGTATGCGAACTATAGTTGGTGTTGAGATTTCATCATAAGGTGTCTTCTTTGGAGCTTGTTTTCGTTGAAGTTTCTGTTGTTCTCCTGGCCTCGCTGGGTATTGTGTTTTCTTTTAAGTATGTTATTGTATGGGGAAAATTGTTGTTTTTAATAAGAGCAACATATATGGGAAATTGCTACTTTTAAGGATTTCAAGATTCTTCTGCTGAAGTGAAAAAATAGGAGATTTGAAACATTTGAGGAGAGATGTAGGCACTATATTATCGAATTACCTTTGGATTTGCTTACTGCACCAATACTTGACTTCCCTTTTTTCCTAACAGATATGAATGTATCAGTGGCCTTCCAATTCACTTACAGTTCCCGACACACCACTATTGCTTCAGTGTATTGATTAAAGTTGGAATATTCATTTTATCTTTGTGGAATCGTTTTTATGCCTTGTTGTCTGTATTATATGCCTATCAGGCTAATGACCAACACTTAAAGGATCATTGCCATGATGGGTTAGGTAATCTTCATGCCATTTATTATCTTTAGCTCTGCCAGTCGTTGGTCAGCTATTTATTTACGTAGCTCTTCCTTAAGAGTACTGCATTTCTGTTACCCATTCTCCATGAATTGGATTAAACAAATAGAGAATGTCAATATATAGGTATCAGGATGACATGTCCAATGATTTGATTTGTGATGGCTTTTTTTTTTTTTTTTTTAAAGCGCCGAATTTTAACTTGATATTTTAGTAAATAATTTTCTTGCCATCTAAGGTATGGATGTTATGGCCAAATGTGACCGATTTATTACTGCCATGGAAGAATGTTTTCCATCTTTTTTGGCATGCAAATTTGTTTTAATATTTACATTTGGATGTTTTTCATTGCTTTTTGGTGTGCCAATTTAGAATTTGAGGACCTATTTTTGGGCAGGATGGTTTGGATGAAAAACCTAAACTATTCTTACTGCATAATACTTGGGTTGAAAATTTGGTCAATCTCTACGTTGCTTGGGGCTGTAAGCCTTAATATCTGCTTGGTTAGAAACTTTAACTAAAAGCTGCACTTTAATCACAAGTCATCTTTTTTATAATACAACTGAACTAGTCTATTACTTGAGTGCACTGGCAGAGTTATATTTTATGCTCGCAAAGGAGTCGAATATGAAAATTAATATTATAACATTTAATTATTCTCTCTTTTGGAAACATGGGTTCTTCAGAAAATGTCATACTATATTGATTATAAAAAATAAACCATGTTTCCCTCTTTTCCTTGTCCTCCTTTGCAAACCTCTCTGCTGCCTCCTTCACCATGTTCTCCACCTGTACATAATTCAAATAAACCATTTTGGCCTAATTTAATCAGCATGTCTGATATACCTGTTATTTTTATTTTAATTTATTTTTAATCAAATAAAAACCAACATTTTCCTACGCGAGAGTATAATACAGGGCATAGATAATTCATATCACTATTCTCTTGGACGGTCAGTAAGTGATTAAACTCATTAAAGTACTTTTGGAGGTTTATAAAATCAGTACTCGATGAAAGCCAAGGTCCATATGAAGAATTTAGTTTAGCATTCAATCAATTTTTTTTAATTAAAGCCCTTTATGGTTTATACTGCAGTGTTTGCTTGCCAGTTGCCACTTAGGAGTTCTGAAAGGGAATGAGCTTTTCCTTTTGGTCTGTGTTTCATAGTGGTCCCAGATCTAGTCCTCAAAAGGCAAAATCAAATATAAGCAGAAGCTTAGGTGGAGCTCCAATAGAAGAGAACAACAACAACGTCTCCAATTAAGAGCTGGGGTGACGTCACGAAATGAAAGACCGATCTACAAATGGGGCGAGGCATGAGCAAATTATAACTCAAATGGATATTGGTTTTGGAAATATGAACACCCACACACCACTTTTTATTTTATTAAAACCATCTACTATTTATTCGATTCCCTTAGTTCCCCTAATTTTTACTTTTATTATAGCCAAAAGAACCTGTGCTAGAAACTCACACTTCTGAGTCTTGACTGGATCATAAGTATAATTTTAATATTATTAGACATAGTTTATCATAATATAGCAATTATAAATAGTTAGTAGATGCCTACTCCAATATTTAGTATAGGAATGGATACATAGAGATATGTAAATGAGGTGTCCAAAGAATTAGACATGATGGTTTTGGCCTCAACACCCCCAAGATAATAATCTGGAGACTGAATTAACAATAAAATTGAATTTGTGCTACTCAGACGGGAAATTACTGCCAGTGGTAGTAAGACCAAACTCATCCAGGCACAAACTAAATTTGCTACACAGATTTTACCATCCACAAAATCTGTGCAGGCACACCGTAAACTATCTTGGTGGACTAAGATTGGTCTGTGTACACCAGCAGTAGAGAAGTTTACGAGTTTGATCATTTAGTCTAATTGCATCAGCTACAGGTAATATCAATTTTTACGATTGATGGAAGCAGTGATTCAAAATAAATATTTAAAAGTCACATAGGTATGAAATATTGAATTCTAGAGGCAGTTTAGAAAATAAATGGGGTCTAATAGTAAATACCTCATCAGTAGGCAAGGTGCTATGGAAAGGTGATTACTGTTTTTTTTTTTTGGTCTGCTCTGTGGGATAGATTTTCATGTGGTCGAGATTCAGTTATGTCAAATAACATCACATACACCTATTATAAACTACATAGCCTCCAAATTAGAACCCACCTCAAACTTTAATCTAAATTGATTATTTTACTTTTTAATTAAACTAAATACTTGACTAAAAAATCACATAAAAGCTGAGACCATTTCAGATTGTGAAACTAATATTGTCCATATTTTAATTAGCCCATTTTTATAAGATTGTTTTATTATTTATTAATAGTTCATATTTGATCAAGAATTCAGACTAGAACTTTCATGTTTGCTGTTTTTCTACACTGGCAACCCGAAATTGCACATTTTATAACTATACTTCTATATAGTTAAGGACATTGATCCCAGGACTCGCCATTACATATAATATAGCAAATCAGAAGAAGCACATCTGTCATAAGGAATATTCTAAGTTATTGCACTTGGTCCCATGTTTCTTATTTATCTGTCTAGCAAACGGGCTGGGGACTGTTGCATAATCGTGGATTTGGATTGATTGTATGATGGTACATATAGAGATTCTGTCTAGATGCTTTCTATTTGTTTTTCATACATTTGATTTATGACTGACTAGTTTCAAACTTGGAATTTGTAGGTTCTTCTAAAGCAAGCTGGTTTGAAGCTCCAAGAAAATGTAAGATTTTATTCCTCATTCTTTTCCCTTAGCGTTTCCATTCTAGTGTGGAACTAGTTTGCGATTTAGTTCGCTTTGGTTCAGTTAGATAGAGAGAATTAGAAATTTTTAAAGAAAAAACTTAATTTTGCTTGAATAATTCACTGAATTGCATATGCTTTAGTAGATATAGGGGAGAAAAAAACTCAAATATGATGCTTCTCGTTTAAAGCCATCAGTAAATTTTAAAAAAATCACTTAATTACAAAAGAAAGATTACCCTACTGAGTTTTTTATTAGAATCAAATTTTTGACTTTTTCAAAATAGGAAAGTATCAGCCAAACTAAAAAAATGTTCTCTTTGGATTTTGCTTCTTAATGCAGTATTATTTTAAAGCACGTTTTTCCTTCAACAAAGATCAATTTGCTGATTTACTGCTGATATCTAGTATTGCAGGAGTTATATCATAGGTATTTTTATTTGCTATTGTGGACTAATATATTTGTTAACATGAGAATCATTGCATTTCTTTTCTTCTTTTGCACTTATATTAAGTTTTTCCGATAGCTGCTTCTCATACCTATATCATAAGTATGTCTATTACTTATTTTATTGATCCTCCTTGTGATTGATAAAGTTGAATCATAGTATTTGATCGTATTAGTATCACTAGTCTTGCTCACTTTCTCTCACTTTCTCATACTAGTCTCACGAGCTCAGCTCAAATAATAAATCTCTATTTTCAAAGCTTCTTGCATAGACATTATGGATAAAAGCTGGATGCAGAAGCCTCGGTAAGCATTTTTTATTACGACTAATAGTTAGTATTTTGATGCAGTGGTGAAAGTAATGACTTTTTGGAATATGTTGCTATAATAGAAACACTGAAGCATACTATGATGGGGCAAGAGAATTCATTAAATTTGCTGACTCTCGTGGAACAGTTTATGATGGAAGGTTAAAATGCCCCTGTATCAAATGTTGCAACGTCTACTATCAAGACGTGAAGACAATATATGATCATATCATATGACACAGAATTGGGAAGAGCTACACTACGTGATTTTTTCATAGGAAAAATAACACGTCATCGAGTTTCACACGAGATGAACCATTGGCTGATGTAGTTAAAGAAGATGATGATACAACTGATGATATGAGGAGCATGTTACATGATTTGTGTGGGGTTCCGAGTGAAGAAGAAATTCATGATAGTCCGAGACAAGGCACAAAGAGTACATTGGATGACAATACAGCTAGATTTTTTAAATTGGCCGATGATGCGGAGTTGGCCCTCTACACGGGGTGTAAACATACAAAATTATCTTTTATCATAAGACTATGACATATCAAGTGCCTTTGTGGATAGAGCAACAAATCCTTCTCAATGTTACTTGACTTGTTAAGAGAGGTGCTCCCTGAAGGATCAAAACTTTCAGATAATTTTACACAGAGTAAAAAGATAGTTACGGACTTGGGACTCAGTTACAATAAAATTGATGCTTGTCCAAATAATTGTATGTTGTACTATAAAGAATCGATTGACAAATAGAAGTGCGACATTTGTGGAACATCACGTTGGAAGATGCATGAGAACTACGCTCCCGATGATACAAAAAAGAAGACTCCATCAAAAATTTTACGTTATTTCCCATTGAAACCACGTCTTCAGAGATTGTACATGTCATCTAGAATTGCTACTAATATGATATGGCATGACGTAGAGTGCGTTAAAGATGGTGTTTTAAGGCATTCGACAGATTCTCAAGCCTGGAAGCATTTGGACCAGCTTTATCCTACGTTTAAAGAAGACCCTCGAAATATTAGACTTGGGTTAGCAAGCGATGGATTAAACCCTTTCAGAACAATGACTATCACTCATAGCACATGGCCCGTGGTACTGTTTTCATACAACTTACCACCATGGTTATGTATAAAACAACCAAGCATTATATTATCGACTATAATACCGGGTCCAAAAAGTCCTGGAAATAATATTGACGTCTATTTGAGGCCATTGATTGATGAGTTGAAGGATTTATGGTTAGATGGGGTGGAGACATATGATGCTTTGAAGAAAGAGATGTTCGTTTTCCTTGCTGCGTTGCTTTGGACAATCAGCGATTTTCCTGGCTATGCCATGTTGTCTAGTTGGAGTACTAAAGGAAAGAAAGCTTGTCCTTCATGCCATAAAAACACATGTAGTCAAAGGTTGAGATACGGAAAGAAAGAATGTTATATGGGCCATCGTCGATTTCTACCGATGGATCACAAATTTCGAAGTCAAACAAAGACATTCAATGGGAAACCCGAGTATGAAGTTGCTCCAAAATCGATGTCCGAAACAGAAGTCTCTAATGAGGTAAACAAATTTGTACATAAGCATATTCTTGGAGAAGAGCATAATTGGAGAAAGAAGAGCATATTCTTTGAGTTGCCTTATTGGGAGCACAATCTCCTAAGACACAATCTCGATGTGATGCATATTGAAAAAAATATTTGTGATAATATGCTCTTCACGCTTTTGGACATTGATGGAAAAAGTAAGGATGGGATAAATGCGAGAAAAGACTTGGCTGAGATGGGATTGAGGAAAGAGTTGCATCCACAAATAATAGATTCAAACAAATTCAAATTACTAGCGTCAATTTACAATTTGGATAGACATGGAAAAGAACAGTTTTGCAGAGTCCTTAAGAATATGAAGATTCCGGATGGTTCCTCGTCTAATATCTCAAGCCGTGTCAATGTCAAAGAACGAAAGATAACTGGATTGAAAAGCCATGACTCACACACCATATTACAATATTTTTTGCCTATGTGTATTCGACATATCTTGCCAAAGTATGTGGCAAGGACTCTAATAGACTTGAGCACATTCTTTCGCGAATTATGTTCGAGAGTTTGTCGAACTGACGATTTGATCCGCCTCGAGAACATAGCACTGACACTTTGCCATTTGGAGCGGATCTTCTCGCCTGCTTTTTTTGACATCATGGTGCACATGTCGATACACTTGGCATCTGATGCATTACTTGGTGGACCTGTGCACTATCGATGGATGTATCCCATTGAGAGGTTTGTATTGATGCCTTGTCACTTTTCAATTAAACATGAGAGAATATTGATGTGTTTCAGTAACACGAAATTTAAGTTGTCGAAATCAGGTACTTGTTCACTTTAAAGTCGTATGTGCGTAATAGGGCTCAACCTGAGGGGTCCATTGCAGAAGCCTATTTGGCAGATGAATGTCTCACATTTTGCTCTCAATACTTGCACAATGTTGAGTCAAGGCTAAACCGAACCAAAAGAAGTGATGAGGAAACATCAATGAGAAGCGCCAAAGTGTTCAATCTTACCGATTTGGAATGGATACAGGCTCATCGTTATGTCCTCTACAATAATGTTAATGTTACAAGATATATAGAGTATAAAGCGTTAACAAAAATTCCTATTATATTTAGAGAGTCAATTTATTCAATTGTTTTAATATATGAATCCTTTTATGTAGGGATCATAAAAGAGTAATTCGACACAAGTTACATCGAAAACGCCCACGCCCGCATGATATAGAGAAAGAACACGAAAGGCATTTCATCTATTAGATTAAGGATCGTGTATGTAACTATATATTTCTAAAATCATCATCAATATAGCTCATTTTTTCTCATGATTAATACTTTCTCCCCTATTCTTAATAGATACGAGATGAAATGAAAATTGGATTTACATTGCCAAAAAGAAATGAGGGACCTCATCATATTGCTGAAAGGCTGAAATGCTATCCTATTAATGGATACAATTTCAAAACAATTGCAAGAGAATCAAAGACTAAAACGTAAAATAGTGGAGTCTATCTATCGGCAACGACTACTATCCTTTCAAGTGTAAGGGATATCAATCCGATTATTGGCAATGTGGAATATTTTGGCCGATTGATCGACATAATTCAGCTAACATATTCTGATAAATTGAAGGTTACAATGTTCAAATGCGATTGGCATTTTCTGATGAACCATATGTGTTGGCTTCCCAAGTCAAATAAGTTTTCTACGTAGATGATCCTATTGACCCAAATTGGAAGGTTGTTTTTAAAGTCAAGCCCAAAGGAGCCTATGAGTTGAGAATAGAAGATCGTGAACTGTTAATGAGCGACCAAAATTTAAATGATAGAGGAAATGTAAATGATGATTGTGACGATGACACTGAGTTGATTAGAACAGATGCAGAGGGAGAAATTGTTGTAGTGACAGGACTTCATAATAACAATGAACAATAGTATTTCAGATTATATGAGACAAAGAGGAGGTAGGTATGGTTTAATCTGGTTCCGGGTTCAGTTTAAAATGATTATGGGCAGTGGTTTTGTGAATGGTTGATCTGTGTTTTTCACACGATTCTATGAGACAATTACAGTGGTTTTGTGAATGGTTGATCTGTGTTTTGCACAGATTTCTGGGCAGAACTATGGTTGTTATCACAGTTATTGTGGCTGTGCTTACAGAGAAATTATAGGCTTGTTTCACTATATTTTGATACAATAATGGCAGATTTTAAAGAGCTTTTACCGACCATTCTTCTGATATGCAGTGTATTACATAATCAACACCTTTTGTTATTTGGCTTTTTGCAACCTACATTAATAATGTCACCACCATGAATAGACGCAATTTGTGATTTCATGTACTATCTTTGTTGACAAGAACAAAGGTATACAGTACAGGATACTTAGTAAACATTGCACTGTTTTCAATGGTTTGATTGCTGCTTTCTTGTGAACCATATACATGAGCCTCATCATGGCCGCTCCCGTGACAGTGATGGTAAGTTTTCTAGATACAGTGGTTTCAATGGAAATAAACCATTTCGGCATGAGACTACTATTGAACAGATGACTGGGTGTGCTTGAGGTGTGATAATCTAAACTTTGGCTTTTGGAAAATATGTAATCAGTTTGGCTGTTATCCAGAAGGAGTGAATTTATATTATTTTCTGATTAATCGTACTTTGTATATTTTATAATTATTATATACTTTCTTCTTCATCTTATTATATGAAATCATATTAATATCTGTATTTATTTTTTAATTTTACAGACTTCAGAGGATGGTGTAGAACCTAGTCGCGCCAATATATTCAAAATTGCATATATGCACAAGGATGGTACACCATCAAATAGTGTGGTCGCGGATGCATTGGTAAATTTTATAATAATTTTTAATTACAGGTCATTTTATTTCTCAAAGTAAAATATATTATTAATTATTACAGGAGAAAATAAATAGACAACAAGAGAAACAACTAGAGGGATCCAGAGACCCCCCCGGTCGTGAAGATGTCCTCTCTCAGGTTTTTGGAGAGGATCAACCTGGTCGATGTCGCATCCTTGGAGTGGGACCAACTCCATCACGAGAATGGGGGGGCAAATCCAACCGTCAAATATCAAAACAATGGGAGATGGCTTGTTTGAGGAGCAAGATAGCAGAATTGGAAGAAAGAGAGAAAGAAATAAATAAATGCAAGAAAGAATTAGAGAGATGCAGGAAAGAGACGCAGAAAGAGATAGAAAGATGGAAGAAGCGCTACGCAAGCACGATGAGCGAATAGAAGAATTGAAGAGAATGTTCCTCGCTTCACAAAGATAGATATCGAATGTAATTGATTTTCCTTTTTTATATGTTCTTTCTTCAATAGTAGTTTAATAACATTCTTCTTTGATTTATGGCTATGGTGTCCTTGCTTGCATTATAGTAGCGAAGATAGTAAATGCAATGCCCATTTCTGTCGCAAATGTTTAAGAATTTTGTTTTTGTTTAAGAACTCTACTTTTTCGTTGGGATTGGTTCTTGTTTGTATAATTCTTATTCCATATTCCATCAAACTCCTATTTCGTAGCTGTTGCACAACTCGTTATTTATGTTGGAACCATGGTGCCAGATTATTCTATGATTCTTTTATGATGCAGTTTAACAGTATTCAATTGTAATTATTTATGTATTTTTTACGATGCAGGTTGAGCCTTTCTAGAACATATATGTAAGATAAACATTATGTTATGTGTATTTTATAATTTAGGAAAGAAAAATAGGATGGTTGGATTGATTAGGTGATTATATTTATTTTTAAAATAAGTTCAATTATGATCATCTTGAAAGATTTAGAATAAGATTTTAAAAGAGTTATGTAATCTATATATATAAACCTCTATATATAGAGGTGTTCTCTATAAATAAACCATAGACAACCATACATTTCTCTCTCTTAAAATACTTTTGGATTAATAAAGATATTCTTCCATCATAGGAGTTTTCAGGCCCCTGTTGAAGGTTGACAATACTGCAACCTTGAGGTCCTAGGTTCAACCTCAGCTTGCCCATCCAAAAATAGAAAAATTACATCATAGCAGAAAACCTCAGGTTATCAAGAGAAATGTAACGGTTGTTTGAAGACCAAACAGAAGAGAAACTCAGAAGAGATTAGAGCTTTTTCCAGATCGCGGAGCCATGGAATGGAGTTCCAAAGAAGCTTTTCGACTCCAGATTAAAGATTTTCCAATTCCACATTGGATTCCAGCTATGCCAGCAAAGCCTGTTCTGATCAAGCAACTGTCAAGCTCAAGACGGGAATCAAGGAAGCCCATAGCGACAGATCAACAATGAATTATTTGAAATCGGGAGGTAGCTGTAGCAGGACGGAATCACATTTATGGTCAAATTCCAGCTACCAACAAACAGCCTTTAAGGAACACAACACCAGGTTTACGTAAGCTTCCTCAGACATCTTTCAGAAACATCTGTTACTGGAAGCTCATCCATCATGATGACACCCTATCCTCAGATCCACGACACCAGACATCAATCTAACTCAATTTCGCCCTACCCCAGATCAATGGTACTAGACAACAGTCTAACTCTGCATATCTTTGGTTGACGAACCAAAACTTTTCACATGACCCAAATTGTGGACTAATAATGGCTACCCACCTCTCAAGATCCTCGGCTACGTAAAAGTTGTTTGCATGCTTGTAGGAAGGAGCAATGGGGCATCACTAGCACCATAAGATTATCAAGCTTATGAAGCAACTTTTAGCCACTGAATCATGTAAAAACTGACATCCATCAGTTCAAATGACAATAAAGCAGAGTAGCATAAATGAAAATCCATCAAGGACAAGAATATAGGTATTTTATTTTTTGGGTAGTAAATTGGGATCAGACTTTAGTCCTCAGGATCGCAACACACTGTCGGTCCAATAGAGCTTCCTTGACGTCGAATTCTTGTCATCCATGTGCATTTTTTTAGTCATGTGCATTTAGCTTCCAGCCAGGAATCTTGTTGCAGCATGATGCTCCTAACCACTGACAATTAATGAAATTATAATTATTAAATTAAGACCAGACATCCTATTGTAGGTTCCAGATAGTTAGCAGAGGATCAATAGGGAATTTGTAGTTCAAAAGTAATAATAAGGAAAATTTTCATTCATTAACCATCATCTAGAAACAAATGCATGAGACTAAATACCACTTCCACCCATTATATGAGAAATTGTGAACAAATCCATAACATTAAAAAATTTAGCATACACAACAGTATTACATAGAAAAAGATTGGAAGGTTGGCTGGAACACAGACAAACAGCAAAACTCATGGAGGTGTTCTGCCATTTACTTTCTATCCTATTTTCATTATTGTGTCCCTAAAGCTACCTTGTTCCACACTTTCAATTTTCCTTGAGCAATTTTACCATAACTATAAAATGGTAAGTAGCCCATCCTTCTTCCACAGCGAAGCTCAACCAAGCCTTAACACGCTCAGGAAAGGCATCATGTTCTAGTGACTTGAATTTCGAGGGGAATGATAAGGTTCCCAACACTAAAACTTAGCATATAAAAGGAGGGGGAAATGGTCTGATGCCAATCAAGGAAGAGCTTAGAGACAAATTTCAATCAAGCGGTAGGCCCCAATAGTGGGATGTCATTGCAAATGTGGTCAACGTTGTAAGTTTTATGGGTTCACAAGATAAGTTAAAAAAGATAAAAATAAATAAAATAACATGCGGGGCACATGCCATACAAATGGGCTGATGGTCGTTGTATGTGTTAACCGAGTTGAATCATCATAATAAGTTCTGTGGGTACGATGAGATAATAAGTAAACTAATTAAAATAGGGAGACGTAAAGTGCAAGAGCCAAGAGGTAGGTGTCAGAAAGGGCATGTTGTGTCACGTGCAGAAATCAGTTGTAATTTTGTAGGGGTGATGCGAGTTAATGAATTTGCGATGCCAAGGCACAATTCTTCTATTCTTTCTGAGGCCCAGAGCCAACAAAGCGTAACAAGCAACAGCTGCCGATCGACGGAGCATCGCAGCTTAATAGATCGACGGTGCATCGCAGCTTTTTATTAAGAAACCAACTCGACAGAAGCGTCATTAATGACGATAGGCTACAGCCCAGTCAGCTAAAGTCAACGGCTAAAGGTGTAACTGCACTCCACCCATGCTTTTATTGAACTTTAAATATTAGAAAAATAATAAGGGAATCTGTGTATAAATGTGGGCTCAGTTCATGGGTTTTCTGTGGGTAAAAAGATGGTGGGTCGTAGCAGTAGTGGTAATGGAGGTGTGGGTGGGAGGAAGGAGAAGATAAGCTCCATATGGTCAATCTTTATGCACGCTGATCATATAGATAATTGGCTCATGATTTTTTGTTTTTTAGGAGCTGTTGCTGATGGGTTATAACTAGCAAGATTCTGAATAATTTGGGTAGTGGTAATTCCACTTCTTTTCTTTTTTTTTTTTATCAGTATGGTAATTCCACTTCTGATCCCTCCTTGCTTACCCATAATATCACTAAGGTAAAAACCGATTTATATCTTTATATATGTCCCTTTTTTTTGGTTTTTTTTTTTTTAAATTTGATTTGGTTTTTATTGCAGAATTCTGTGAATATAGCTCCCCGGATCATCACATGTTCTTCCCCCACTCTCCAAACTGTGTTCAGCATTTTTGGCATCTTTGCTAGAAAAGAGACCTGTCGTGGTAGAATGAAAATATATAGTTACAGAAAGGAATCAGTGTAGTGTTCTTCAAACCCATTAGTGAAGGGATTCGGATGCTCGACAAGTGGAATGCATTGGATTGGCGAAGTGGTGATGTGGCGAGTGAGTTGGGTGATCAAGGTTGATTGAATTGAAATGCAAGGTGCGTATTTTATTGCTATGACCATTGTATTGAACAACAGGAATTGAAAGTCCATTTTCCTGAGGCAAGAGAAGAGGTTAACGGGTCTTAATGAGATCAACAGATCTGTTGGTTCTAAGAGATTTTGTATTTTTTGATAGAAATTAATGTTTGAGAGGTGCCATTTTTTTTCCCTCTTTGATTGAAATTTTGCTATATGTGGTTATAACATCAGCCCTGTATTTCTTATTGTTGTTCAAATCAGATCACTATTTTGGCATTATTGCAGCCCTTTATTCCTGATTATTCAAGAAGATAATGCTTAGTCCTTTGCTTTGTGCACTTTGTTACATCAATTGGTAAAATAAATGAGAAAAGTACCAAATCAGGACCCGTACTTGTGTTTGTGTTTTTGTGTGTGTATATATATACAAAGCAATGTATTCAATTCATGTATGTAACCTACCGCCGTCGGCATAAATTATTTATTTATTTAAATAAAATAATTTAGCAACCCTATGCCTACGGCATCAGCCGACGGCATATGATATTTAATTAAAAAAAAAAAAATTTAATTTTTTTTAAAACACCTATGCCGACGGCATGAGCTGTCGACGTAGATTCATGACTTACGCCGACGGCTGCAAACCGTCGATGTTTAGATTCCCCGACGAGAATATCACCGACGGCGTGTCGGCGTCGGCATAGATATTACAGCCATCAACGATTAGTTTTGCCGACGACTGTTATACGCTACGCCGACGGCTGCCAGCCGTCGGCGTAGGTTACTATTTTTGTAGTGTTTAAAACAATATTTATCCCCTCTATGCAACGGAATAATGGCAAATTCGCCTCTAGGATATAATGAAACCTCAGTGATGCACTAATCTGTCATACACTACGTTGCACTGTAGTGTGCGACCCAATGAAACGAACACACTGAATTGTTCTGATAGGCACACAAGTTTCAAGGACACAAATATAGGATTTGAGATTTGCAAGTGAATGAAACCCCTCAATGCACACATGCGGTGTACATGTGTGAAGGCAATCCGCGAGCGAAGTGCAAAGTATGTCTTAAAAACACCAATTGTGTCATTCGGACATAGCACACGTATGCAACGCAGGGTATTAAAATCGGTATCGGTCTTCGATATCGGTTTGCTCGAAGCCGATGCGAATCGGCCGATACCGATGCGTATTGGTCAATTTAAAGTAAAATAAAATAAAATAAAAAGAAAATAAAAAGTCTCGATCGAAATTGAGACATATCGAGTTTCCGGTATCGGCCGATTTTTTATACCTTGGCACAACGGTAAATTAATCATCGCTATGAGAAATATATAACAACTTTCAAGTCAAACAATATAGAAGGTAAGCTTTTATATATATAACAAAAAAATTTCTTATAAATTAAAGACGTGAGACTAACTTTTCACAATACTTTTAAGTGTTAGTAGGAATAGTTTCCCTCTAATACTTTTCAAAATTCAAATCAATTTTGAGTTTTGACTTAAGGTTGTAGGCTCAAATATTGACAAAAGTATCTTTTCCACATGGAACTAAAATTTAGGGAATCATTTAAAGTTAAGTTTTTTTTTTAATCACAATATATAATAATTAAATAATAAATATTTATTTTGTGAAATATCCAACATGACGTGGTGCCAAACTGGTTCGGATGCAGCCATCTTCCAATTGAGTGCCACGATGGATATATTCAAGTCCGATTCCAGATTGTGGTTGGACAGGATACAATCACCAGGGGCATATAGACCCAAATCCAAATTGACTTGACTCTGGGTTGGGTTGGTCAAATACCCAATTGGTATGGGCCCAAATCCAATACCACTATCAAGTTTAGTATGGCTGCGTATGGCATAGCTCTCTGCTAGCCCCTGTCATAACAGAGTTTACCTGCTTTAGCAGGTTTCCATCATCTTTGCCAACATTTTGCTATCAACTTTAGCAAGTAACCCTTCTCCTTAATAACTCCTTGCATAGCAAGATTTTATGCAAAATTTATCTGTTCACCAGTTCTACCATCCTCTCTACTCACTCTTTGAGAGAGCATATTTTATTTGCTCTGGTAGGGAGCTAATAGAGTGCAGAGAGGTTGCTACTAGAGCAGGTAAATCCTCCTTTGCCAAGAGTTAGAAAAGAGAATGAGAATCAACTAAAGCAGGTGAACTCTGTTGTGATAGGGGTTAGCAAAGCGCTATTTCATACGCCAAGGATCATAATTTCAGTCGAAATGACCGAAATTATCGGTTTCAAACTCCACTGAAACAATTAATTGGATCGAAATTTCAGCCAAATTTTTGGCTTTTGGCCGAAATTTTACCTGAAATTACCGAAATTTTGATCCTTGCCATATGCAGCCTATAGGAATTTGGATTCAACCCGGCCAAGTCTAAGTCAACTGAATACCCTAATGTACCCTTTAGAATATTTGGATTACCGAAATTTTCCTTGTCTATTTCTTTTGGTTAATTTTTCCCTAATGTACCCTATAGAATATTTAGAACATGTAACTACCCATGGGCCCCCATTAGATTACCAAGCTTTCTTATACAATTATAAGTAATCACCACATATAGAGTTGGGAGTTGGGAGACATAAATTATTGAAGGGCTTAAGAATCCTTAAACCCATGGTGCCACTACACTAAAAGTATTCTATAATTAACTGGCTCCATGGGTTCGGACTGCAGATAAAGCAAAGAAAGTTTGAACACCTTAGCATACGAAAGTAGAAAACTACATTCTTTCTTCTCATCACTTCACAATAAGACCATTCGCCTGACTTTTCATCTCACACTCCCTCTCTGTTGGGAGTTTCTCTGCATCAAGCTCCTTTAACAGTTGAGATACCCGCACCGCCAAACTCCGTTTCACTTCAGGTGCAACGCCATGTTCGCCAATAATCGACTCCAGAAGTGCCTCCGATAGCGGCTTGTTTCCTATAACTGCATTCCCTTGTTCTGATACCATTCCATCTTTGGAGAATCCAATCTTTAAGTTTATAAACAAAAACAAAAGGATTAATAGGAGAAAATATTTAAAAGATTTGGATTTCAAATTTAGGAAGAGAATGCTAATTGATGTCAACTAAAGTGCAGTTTGTGGACTACTTTAGATCAGCTCAAATGCTGTTGATATTACTCAGGGCTGATCTGGACCATCCATATGGTATGAGTTTCATTGATCTGGGCTTGTCATCAGCAAATCTCTGGTCTACAGCCTGAAATCATACTAATAAGACTATGGAAACCCATCCAGTCCGCAAAGCAAATGAGTGAAACGTACTGCATTTAGGGTACACCAGGTGCAAAATTCTCAAACAGGGGCAACACTAAGTACAAGATTCCTGCTATTAGGACGCATATGGTTGGGACCTGCTGACCAGCATGCATTTTAGACAATGTGATCCACCAATTAATAACAGGCCTTGGTTAGGTTTGGGGAGAATGTTGTGGACCCCCCTAAGTTATTAGTTAAGAGGTTTCATTTAACCTCAGTGGTTAAACGCTAAAACTGTTCTTTGAACTACCAAAGAGGCATTAGCCCAGCTGGTAACCACTAAAACTTTTCTTTGAACTATCAAAGAGGCATTAGCCTAGTTGGTACGCTCACTCCAATGTAAGGGAGTGGGTCGTGAGTTCGATTTTCGTCTTCCACGATATTTCTCATCCTTGTCTTTATAAGGTATGGCCGGATTCTATTAGTTAACCCTCACCAGTGTAGTTGGTGCTCCCTCATGCTGCTCTCAGGGGTGGCCTGAGATGTTGGGGGCCTAAGGCGAGTCTCTAAAAAAAAAATTGCCACAATTCTTTTTTTGGACAATTGAAACAATACTCATTACTTTTAGATTACAAATATCACCATATTCCAGTCTATTGTTTATAATTTGAAAATGAAACTAACAAATTAACAAAAGTATTTTTTTTTTTTTTTAAATGCAACACAAAAAAAGAAAAGCTAAATAGTAGAATATACCCGTCGGATCAAATATTCCAACCAATAACATTTTAACATTTTTTACTACTTTAATTGCCATTAAATCTTTCACTTCCATTTTAGCAATTTAACCGTCTCAAAAAGTTCCAAAAATAGGTTTATTGGATAAGTCTACTTGGATAGATCAAAATTGATAGGTCATTTGCTTAAAATAGAACTATAATGAGCCTGAAATCTCTATTTTAAGTTAGGGTCAATTAATAAGAAAAATTTGTATATATATGCGCCAACCTCACCCCTTGAAAATCATTGAATCCTTCAAATCATATGCTGGATATCATTTTTCACCCATATCTTTCACTCAATAGATCCCAAAATTCATTGTGCACCTATCAAACAATCGGTGTGTGATTCAACGTGTCATAGATCCCAATAAAATGGTCATAAAATCACATTTGAGCATGATGTGCGTCATATGAGTCAAGAGCATTGTTTTGGGATTTGTGACACATGAAATAAAAAAATTGACAGTCTGATAGGTGGGCCATGATCTAAAGATCTATTTTGTGAGAGATACGTAAAAACGATCTTCATCATCTCATTCGAAGGAATAAATGGTTTTCAAGGGGTATGGGACGTGGGCGCTTTCGGAGAACGTGTGGGCCTGTTTAGAGGTACCCTACATATAAATAATTTGGTCAAACAAATCTGGTCTGATCAAACTTGGGTCATAGAATATACTGGGTCAATACATATGGCTAGCATGGTCCAATAAGGCCAGTGACCCAACCAATGACTTGCAACAACCCGGATAAAAAATAATACAACACTAGTCCCTTAACCAACTAAACAATTAGATTGATTCAATAATTTTGTATTAAAAATTCCATGAAGTAATTAGATGGTAAAAACTTCCAAGAATTGGGAGCCCCAAAAATTTGGGGGCCCGAGGCGACCGCCTCTCGCCCTTAGCCTCGGGCAGCCTTGATTGCTTCGCAACTGTCACATGTATATACGTGTTTGCTCCTCGGTTTTCGAGATTATTTCAGCCCAATCAAAAATAAAAATAAAAACTTTTCTTTGAGCTACCCGGCAATTGGTGTGACACACTAGTCTCACCCTTGGACTACCTGTGGTCCTTACCACTATGACATCAAGTATCGCCGATACTAATACATATTGCGTATCACTGGTACCGGCAATACTGATACGTATCAATCGATGTAGGCAGTACCGACTGATACCAAGACAACATATATATATATATATATATATATATATATATATATATATATATATATATATATATATGAAGGTGTCCGTCCTCCATGAGAGAACTGTCATCGTCCTCTAAGCTTCCACGTGGAACTCCATGTGACACCCAAAATATTATTTCGATGTCACATGGAGCTTGGGTGCATTGCTTAGATCATCTTTGAAGAAAAGAAAATTAAAAACTCATCTCCACTATATGTTTTTTGAACCGTGAAATGTGGACTAATGAAACCCGTCAAACTTTGACTTGTGGCTTTAAAAAGTTTTTTTTCGAAATTTATTTTTTTAATATTAATCTATACGGCCCACTTGTGCTCCACATGGCACCGAAAAAGTGTTTTGGGTGTCATATATATATGGGACCTAACCGGCTCCCATATATATATATGAAAGCCGGTTAGGTCGTTCAATGAAGGACAGTGACCGTCCTCCAAGATCCACGTGGAGCTCCACGTGACACCCAAAACATTTTTTTGGTGTCACGTGGAGCACACAGTTTAGATCAATATTATAAAAAAAAATCGAAAAATAAGTTTTAAACCCACATGTCAAAGTTTGTCCATTTTCATTGGTCCAGATTTCACGGTTCAAAAAATACACGGTGGAGATGAATTTTAAATTTATTTTTTTTCAAAGATGATCTAAGCAATGCACCCAAGATTCACATAGCATCGAAACAATATTTTGACTGCCACGGGAAGCTCCACGTGAAAAGTTGGAGGACGGGTCCTACTTCCATATATATATTACAAACCTTAACTAAAACAATCAAAAGGAGAGCTTCCACCGTTAGACTTATAATTAGTTTCTTTTTAAAAAATAAAAGAAACACTTATATTTGAAAAAAGGGTGACATTATTTGCACTCGTCTTTACTGTGAATTAGACGATGGAGAGTATTTCTCGTCGCAATCTTCTACACAAAAGATCTTGAGATCATGAAGCACCTATCACAAGATCACATGTTGAATCCACATGGCACACATCCCCAAAAGTGATTGTGATAGTGGACATACTTATCAAATGATCACTTTTGGAGATGTGTGACATGTGGAATCAACATATGACCGGTGCTCCGTGATCTCAAAATGGGTATGCATTGATAAAAAAACACTCACCGTCAAAGATCCAGACGGAGAATATGTGAATAAGATGGATGCGCCTGGAGGGAAATTTTGTTCCTGGAACACCTCTTTTAATTTCTCAATGGCTATGGCTTCTGCTTCAGTATAGATTCCAACTGCTTTCAAATAGTTTACACAGTTCTCTGCTGCCTTCTCTACATACTGTTGACCCGTCAATTGTAAGATCATGCTTACTCTAGTGTGCTTCTCGAAGGGCCCTATAACCAATAAAAATATATCAATCAGCTATACGGTCATTCTCGTAAGGACACTGTTATACAATGGCCAATATTTCAATAGACAATTTTATAGACAGCTTATGTGGCGTGACAAGACTGACTGCACATATAGTGGGGAACAAGCACTGCAGCCAATCACGTGGCGCCACATAAGCTATCTGTAAAATTGTTTATCAAAAACTGTCCACCGATTATAATTTTCTTTCTCATAAGTGATAATACGCTTTGAGTTGATGGAAGTTCATAATTTTTCATGGCAGACATTTTTATATCAGGCCAAGCCCTTCAAGTAAATATGTCAGGTGGTGCATGTTTGTGATTACTTTGACTTATCCATGTGACAATCTCTAAGAACACGACTTTTCTAGCATTATTTAAGTGGAATAAATTTTTATTTTTATTTTTTTTTCTGTTACTTTGATTTCCATTAATATATATAAAATGTTAGATATATATATTTTGTCATGAGTGTATGACTTGGGTATTGGATAATTTGTGCGACTCTATAGTTATTTAATACAAGTTTATGAGATCGTATATATGATATGATACAGTTAAATTTTATGAGTACCTAACTCAATAAAAGTAGATTATGACCCTGACTCAATTAGAACTCTTATTTTTTTCACCACGAGAGCAACTATTTATCATTGTTACCCGTGAATTATTAGTAGTTGTGAAACCCTAAGTTAATCACGTTCATTACATTAACATCGAAATCTCAAGGGGTTTTTAGCTAGCCAGGTACCTGCTTCCAAAAACAGGAGGCCTGAGCTTGAATCCCCTCCTCTCTTAAAGCCACCCTAGGGATTTATATCTTGTGTTGACCCAACATGTGTCGAATTTGGGGTGCGCATGTGCCCCTGGGGTTAGGCGGGTTGTAGCGGCCTCATTAATTTGTGCGCCAGCATGAAGGCATGACGACCTTGGAACTGGGCACTTAGCTAGCATGAAGGCATGACGACCTTGGAACTGGGCACTTAGCTAGCAAGAAAGCAAGCGGACCTTGTAAGCTAGCCATGTAGCACGTGGATGCAGAGGCACGTGGCCCTGCGATGCGTGCATGAGGCCCTAATGCATGATGCGACGGTGACCCAAACTAAGCTACGATCTAATATGGTGGCTAGACGCGTAAAGGGCTTGGAATGCGGTGCTCCGCGGTGGAGCACGCGACGTGGTGTCAAGAGGGCACGCGACGTCTTGGTGCCATAAGGCATGTAGTGCGGTGCTCCGCGTAGGGGCACGCGACGTGGTGCCAAGAGGGCATACGACGTTTAGGTGCTAGGTGGCACGTGAGGCAGTCCCATGATGGCACGCGATGTGATGTCAAGAGGACACGCGACATCTAGCTTGTATGGCAAGCGATGCGGTGCCAAGAGGGCACGTGATGCGGTGCCAAGGGCGCGCGGCATCCGGGTGCAATGACGGACCTGATATGGTGTCGAGTAGGACACAAGACATAGTCACGACTTAGACGCGATGCGGTGCCATGAGGGTACGCCATGTGGTGCCATGAGGGCACGCGACATGAGGCCATGAGGGTCTTGCGACATGGTCGCGACACGGACGCGACATAGTCGCGACACAATGCTATGTTGGACATGAGGCCATGAGGGCCTCGTGACGTGGTCGCGATGCAGACGCGATACGGTCGCAAGTGACGCTGATGCGTGACCTCGCAAGCCATGTGGGCTTGGAGGATGGCACTGGGTGCCACGATCAAAGGATCGTGTGTCATGTTTAATGACAAGACACCACCTTTGCAGGCGTGTGCCACAGGCAAGAAGCCGTGTACCATGGTGGTATGTCAAACCAATGGAAGGGAGCTGTGGAGCTATTCTCCCACACATGGGGCCTTGCGTTGCGGGACGAGTGCATGAGCTTTCTAGGTTAGGGGTGGGCCTAGAACATCGCTACAGCAATGCGGCGCTGCGGCGATGCCATGTGTCACCTGGGGTGAGGTTACCATGTGGCCTCGTGCCGGCGTCGCAGTGCACATGGGTCGGTGACCTCACGTGGACACTCAAGAGCTACGTGGGACGCAGTAGCGCACCCTAGCTGAGGGCCTAGAGCGGAAGTGTGCTGGTTGAGCAGGCCACACACGATGCTTGGTTTGGAGAGCATGAAGAGCTGCATGCTACTCCAAGTGTGCTAGTCGCGTGGGCCACACACGTTGGTTGGCTTGGATGGCATGAAGAGATGCATGCCACTGTCTGAAGCGAGGGACTAGTGCATTGCACAGGGTGAAGCTAGGTAGGCCAAAGGGCACTGTGGTACTGGCATGTGTGTCGCGAGTAGACACGATGCATTAAGAGGGTCAGCCTCGGGTGAAGGCAACCTTGACGCAGGAGTTCCCGTCCTTTAGGCAGGTGGTATTAGAGTGATGTTTAGATATGTGGTCTCGCTGTGCACGGCAGCGAGACGTTGCACGAGCATGATAACCAACATTAGGTTATGGTTCGTGAGAAAGATTGGTATCTGAGTTAGGCTGGCCTCGCTGTGCGCGGCAGCGAGGCGCCGCACGGGCGTCAAAAAAGTTACCCCGTGACATTTGGTATCAGAGCCAGATCGTTTCGATTGGGACTACTTTAGCAAGCTAGAGCGATGAGGTGCGCTCTGATTTTGTGACAACCAGAGTTACTTGGGTGCAGTTGAGTTGCACGTCTGCGATAGAGATGCGATTGAGTCGCACGCAGAGGGACGGTACTGTTGGATTATTTGTAGCGAAAAAGGAACTTGACGCTAGATGGCCATGTGAGCCACGCGTTGAGTTAGGGGGTCGGTCCGAGGTAGGATGGACGCTGGTGGCTCTCAACATGAGACGTTGAGTCACACAGGTGCTGAGAGCACCGTTGCCATATCGGCATGGAGCACGAGAGATGCTACGTTCTCATTCCGTGATGGTAGTTGCCCATGAGGGCTATACGTTGCGATAGCGGGTCGGTCCAGGATGGAGGAACGCTAGTGATCCCCAACATGAGACGTTGGGTCACGTTGGTGCTAAGAAGCACCTTTGCTATAAATGATGAGGAGCAAGTAGGATGCTCCATTCATATTTATCAACTTGTTGGCCGTGAGTGCCACTCGTTGAAGTAGCGGGTCGGTCCGAGGCGGATGAACGCTGGTGATCCTCAACATGAGACGTTGGATCACGTTGGTGCTGAGAGCACTGTTGCCATGGATGGCAAAGAGCAGGTAGGATGCTCCATTCTCACTTGAGGAAGCTGAGATTTTAGAATCGGTCGCTGGAATATGACATGAGGGTCTGGACCGCTGGTATGCGGCAATATAGGATCAAGATGTTGCGAAGGCCCAGGATCGATGATACAGTTAAGCGAGCTATCACGAGAACTGATTTGAGCTAGGTTGAACCAGAGTAGGGGTCAGAAGCTCGTTGCTTTGTTGTGTGACGATAAGGCACAACGTCCGCAAGTGACGGATGGCTAGACGAAGATCTAGCGCGGCTTTAGAGGAAGCCAATGGATGAACTAGATGGGTATCTTCAGAAGAAGCGAGTCCCAGGTGATCCAGTATAGCTTCAAAGGAAGCAAATACGAGAACCAGATGGGTATCTTCAAAGGAAGTGAATCCCAGGTGATCGTTGAAATCTTTGGTCTACAAGTAGGGCCGTAAGTCAGGTTGCAGGAGGTGACTCGAGTCACACTATTGGGTAAAGACAGAGGTCGAGGCACTATAGTGTGAGAAGCATAGAGCTTCATTGATTGAGCAAGGTGCTCATGGCAGGCTCTTGGGTGAAAACACAGAGGTGTTGAGGTACTAGAGCGCTGTAGGATCGTTGAGGGCTTGTGTGGTGATCAAGTCTAAAGGTCCGACAAAGCTGGGTTCCATCGATTGCTACGATCGAAAGATATAAGCAATGTTGCATATTTCAGCATTGTTAAGCATGCATCGAGGCACTAGAGCTGCAGAATTTGCTTGGGTGGTAGTCTCATGGTTGGAAACATACATTGAGGTACTGGAGTTCTACAAATCACACGCAGGTCGAACTCTTGGGCGAAGACACAGAGGTATTGAGGTGCTAAACGGCAATGCGGATGAAAGGTAGACTCCTGGGTGAAGATGGACTGTTGAGAACCTAGAGAGCTGCGAGGAGCAATGAGATGCGGAAGCTTGGTTGCTAACGATTGTCTTGCTTCTGGTCGTATGAGGAACTGGTATATAAAGATACCTGGGTGAAATACTAACCGGACCAAGTTGGCTAAAACACTACGTGGGGTGAAGACACCGAAAATGGTTGACGTACTAGCACAGAATTGTGAATCAATGCAGTGAAGTGCACTAACTGCGATTCAGATCTGAGTGTGCTTCGGTGAAGACCAGATTGTGTGTTGAGGAACTGACCTAGGAGTTCGGATGTTGACGAGGGCGTCGACGCATCGAGTGGGGGAGGAAAAATCACACCCCTATTGCATAGACCGAAGCACTAAAGTGCTTCAGATTCAAAATTTTCTAAGCGAACTCTTGGGTGAAGACACGTGGTGTCGAGGTACTAGAGCGAGCTGTAATCACTAATGCTTAGTGCATGGCATAGTGACCGATAGCGTGGTGCGGAACCGCGTAGATTTGACCAATTTGATCCAGCGAGGAGGTGAGAAACCTCAGGGCTAGATATTGGTGGAACACGTCTGCATGAGGATGCGACGTGAGACTCGATAGAGTACGTGGGCTAGAGGGTCTAAATATTATGTGTGTTGGTGACGAGGGCCACACACGAGCGTAAGATAGACTGATTTAGCGTGGGACGCTAAGTGCAGCACGCGAGTACACTATGAGAAAAGTGACTTTGGATAGGCTTTGCATGGGGTGAAGACATAAGTCGAGGAACTAATGCGAGTCTTACTGTCAATAAAGACTTGACACAACCAGATTGGTGGATGTAGCATGGTTCATTTCCTTGAGATTTTGCGTCAATGAGGACGTTGGCCTTATTGAGTCGGGGAGGATGTGATGGCCTCATTAATCTGTGCGCCAGCATGAAGGCATGACGACCTTGGAACTAGGCACTTAGCTAGCAAGAAGGCAAGAGGACCTTGTAAGCTAGCCATGTAGCGCGTGGATGCAGAGGCACGTGACCCTGTGATGCGTGCATGAGTCCCTGATGCATGACGCGACGGTGACCCAAACTAAGCTGCGATCTAGTATGGTGGCTAGACGCGTAAAGGGCTTGGAATGTGGTGCTCCGCGGTAGAGCACACGACTTGGTGTCAAGAGGGCACGCGACGTCTTGGTGCCATAAGGGATGTTGTGCGGTGCTCCGCGTAGGGGCACGCGACATCTGGGTGCTAGGTGGCACGTGAGGCGGTGCGATGATGGCACGCGATATGGTGTCAAGAGGACACGCGAAATCTAGCTTGTATAGCAAGCGATGCGGTGCCAAGAGGGCACGTGATGCGGTGCCAAGGGCGCGCGGCATCCGGGTGCAATAACGGACCTGATATGGTGTCGAGTAGGACACAAGACATAGTCACGACTTAGACGTGATGCGGTGCCATGAGGGTACGCCATGTGGTGCCATGAGGGCACGCGACATGAGGCCATGAGGGCCTTGCGACATGGTCGCGACACGGACGCGACATGGTCGCGACACAATGCTATGTTGGACATGAGGCCATGAGGGCCTCGTGACGTGGTCGCGATGCGGGCACAACACGGACGCGACACGGTCGCAAGTGACGCTGATGCGTGACCTCGCAAGGCATGTGGGCTTGGAGGATGGCACTGGGTGCCACGATCAGAGGATCGTGTGTCATGTTTAATGGCAAGACACCACCTTTGCAGGTGTGTGCCACGAGCAGGAAGCCATGTGCCATGGTGGTATGTCAAACCAATGGGTTTGAGGGTTTTCTGTTATTTTGCCTAAGTTGGTCTTTAGACCATATATAGGGGGAAAGGAGTTGTGGAGCTATTCTCCCACACGCGGGGCCTTGCGTTGCGGGACGAGCGTATGAGCTTTCTAGGTTAGGGGTGGGCCTACAACATCGCTGCAGCAATGCAGCACTGCGGCGATGCCATGTGTCACCTGGGATGAGGTTACCATGTGGCCTCCTACCGGCGTCGCGGTGCACATGGGTCGGTGACCTCACGTGGGCACTCAAGAGCTACGTGGGACGCAGTAGCGTACCGTAGCTGAGGGCCTAGAGCGGAAGTGTGCTGGTTGAGCGGGCCACACACGATGCTTGGTTTGGAGAGCATGAAGAGTTGCATGCTACTCCAAGTGTGCTGGTCACGTGGGCCACACACGTTGGTTGGCTTGGATGGCATGAAGAGATGCATGCCACTGTCTGAAGCGAGGGACTAGTGCATTGCACATGGTGAAGCTAGGCAAGCCATGGGGCACTGAGGTGCTAGCATGTGTGTCGCGAGTAGACACGATGCATTAAGAGGGTTAGCCTCGGGTGAAGGCAACCTTGGCGCGGGAGTTCCCGTCCTTTAGGCGGGTGGTATCAGAGTGATGATTAGATATGTGGTCTCGTTGTGGGCGGCAGCGAGACGTTGCACGAGCATGATAACTAACGTTAGGTTATGGTTCGTGAGAAAGATTGGTATCTGAGTTAGGCTGGCTTCGCTGTGCGCGGCAGCGAGGCGCCGCACGGGTGTCGAAAAAGTTACCCCATGACAGGGTGCTCTAAGAGGCCCGAATACCCAGGTTATCAAAAAAAAAAAATACATTAACATCGATGAAATCAATCTCAACTATCAAATGCAAGAACTCTGACCTTAACAGTCATTTAAGCATAATTATGAAAATACATATTGCAAGGGTATATTCTAACACATATTTATATTTATTATTATGATTAATTTCTACAAATTTTGTAATGGCTCAATGATACGTAGTCTATATCTTGGAGATGGAGGTCTCAGGTTTAAAACCCACTATCTTTTCATATATGATTCTAAATAATAACATTTTATTGAATGCATAGGTTCAATAGAAAATGTATATTATTGTTTGTTAACAATTATATAAGTTATAGATTAGCTTAGTGGTTGGGACCTTTGGAGTTTGTCTTTGAGGTTGAGGTATAAACCTTCCTAAACTCAAATGTAACTTTTACTTTTACATATTTAAAAACCCTTATACTATATTTAAGTAAATGTGTCCACTTTCCTACTTTTTCTCCCCTATATTCTCTCTCTACTTGAATAATACATAATCTCTTATTTCTTTATGATAAATTAAAAATTAGAACCAAAATACCACATGCAATTTAGAAAACTACCAAAAACTCCTAATATTTTTGCGTACAAGTAGGGATGCATGTTCGGTGTACCGAACCGAACCTGATTTTTTCAATGTTGAATTCGGTACACCCCAAACCGAAACCCATTCGATTTGGTTTGGTTCACATAATTTTTTTCTTTTTTGAAACTGAAACCGATTCGGTTCAATTCAGTGTTGGTAAAATACCTACCCCCTCGGTTTTCAGTTTCAAGCCACCCAAATTGAAACTCTTGTGTGGGTGTTTGGTGATGTTTGGTCCGGCTCGAGACCCTTGATTTTCCATTCGGTTTCGGTATTCAGTTCAAAACTTGCATACCTATGTACAAGAAATCTTAGTAAATCTCTCTAGCGGAATTTCTTTTATTTGCACATGCTAAATCAATCAAACACACATATCAAGGAGATACAGTAAAGTCCAAGTGTAACTTTGTGTAGAGGGTAATAATTCAAACCAAGGTAGCAAAATTGGTATCGGTCGGCCGACACGAAACAAAATTGGAATTGGTCACCCGATACGAATCGGCCGATACTGATATGTATTGGGCTATTTAAAAAAATATTCCTATATATAGGTATTGGCCAATACGGACCCGTAGGGGACAAAATTAAAAAGATATATATGTTTTTTTTTAAATGCGTTTAAAATATTTTTTTGAGCAAACATATAATAATCCTTTTATGCGTAAAAAAATGTATAAAACACATTTAGATGGAAAAATGTGTTTAAAACATTTTTTGTCTAAAATACATTTTATATAATTAAAAATTAATTAGATACAGTTTTTATATTTTTTCAATATCTCTTTGTCCTTCTTTTCTTGCACTTCGTCTTGATGACTATGGTGGGGGCTAATCTAATACATAGAGGTCAATATGCATCAAATACGGTATAAATATGTAACGACCCTAAAATTTTAAATTGAATTTGTGGTGTTAGATTTGTTTTGCACCAAGCATGGTGTTAGTGCTCCACACCGGAACTTACCCTAGTTGAGAAAATGAACATGTTAGCTTTTCAAAAGGTTTTATATTTAAAATTGTCTTTATTTGACAGATCAAACCTTGCTAATTAATGCCTATATATTATAAATAAGAAAGTTATTACGAGTATTCTTCTTAAAAACTCTAGCCGTCACTCCATCTTCTTCTCTAGCCACCCTTTTCTAAAAATACCCAAATCTCTTTTAAATCTCTTGTGTGTTCTTCCACAAAGAACACCGTGATATTTTTCTGCCGTCAGATCGTGGTGGAAGAAGGCGGCGTAATCGTGGATGGACAATCGTACGAACGCCGATCTCTATCGCCCTAATCACCGACAATCTGCCAATCACGCTTCAAGAGGTGGGTACCCATCCATCCATCTCGTCCTTCTCAGATCCCGTCACGTAGGATACGATTCGAACGCGTATCGACGAGCTAATAAAATGAACCATAGATTATTTTCATATAATATTATTTTAGGATTGAAAATATGATAAACCTCTGCTTTATTATTATTTTAAAATAATTTTTAGAAATATTTTTGGTTACTTCGGAACCCAGATCCGTTCAAAATTCACGACAGTCGATCAATCGACTTACATTATTGATTGATCGACTAATTCAAAAACAGTAACTAGAGACACTGTTAAAATTATATAAACTTACTGTTATATTATAAAGTCGATCGATCGACTATATACGCTCGATCGATTGACCCTGCTGCGCATTGCTTTATGCTTGGGGGTATTATGACTAGAGTATATTATATTATTATTATTATATAATATATAAGTTCAATGATTACACTTTAGTATATTATATGATATAGATTTGTTTGTATAATATTTTATATTAAAAGTGTAGTCTACTTTTAACCTATATTAGGATACCTATATAATATTAAATATTATTTAGTTATTATATTCTTAAGTAATATGTAGGTACTTAAGTACCATCTTTCTTATATATTATATGATGGTTGCTTTACGGGCTGAGCACATAAGCTCTGTTCGAAAAATTTAGAACATCGGTCAATCGACGCTTTATATACCGATCGATTGACCCTTAAGCTAAAACATTATATATATATATATTCTGTGCAGAGTTGAACCACGATTTATTAAATTGCTATAAATTTGATCGATCGACTCTAAGATCGATCGATCGACTTTGCCCTGAAGCGAATGATTGATATAAAATATAATCGATTGATCAATTCAAAAATTCGATTGATCGATTAAGCAATATTTTTATTATTGTTTTATCCTATAACCCCACTCATATGACCAAAACTTAACACACTCTAACTATTCGAAGTTTCGATCGATGGTTGTGATACACTCCACTTTAAATTGTACTGTCTTTTATTTGAGCATTTAACTATAGTATACTATATATGTATCATTCTATCGCTTTAATGCGACCACTTCGATAACACAAAGTGTTAGAACTTCGATGCCCTTATAAAATCGAACTCTGACCTTTATGATTATCAAAATCACACTTATAACCATATTCTATAATTATATATATATTGGTATATTATGTAAATAAATATAAGTATAAACATAATCAAAATATAAGTGTAAATCGTTCTATATATGTGATACTTTTGTGTTTGCATCATGATCAAGTCTTACAAGTTAAGGATATGTTAGATTATAAGTACGAGAGTATATGAGATCATGCCTATGTATGGGCGTAGTGATTCGCTGAGATGGTATCGAAACGAGGAATATATTGTATTCACATACTCTACAACTTATGATGGTATGAGATATCATGACGAGCCCAGTGAGTGTGAATTCAGTGTAACCTCGTATACGGTGGCATAAATGGTGACCCGATCACCCCGAGTTCTAATATGATAGGATAAGATATGAGTCGGTAGGCTAAGGTATGAGTCAGTATAATATGATATGAGTCAATATGATAAGATATGTTACGATAATAAGACACCACTGTTTAGGCCAGCAAAAGATTAAAAACTTAAGTCTCCGTACGTGTTGTTCCTTGCGTAGCCACCGTAAGGGCAATAATGTCTTTCAGGCAAGACGGATGTCTCTGGGAGACATTATGAGTTATGAGTCGCCGGTCGCCCCTGTGACTGGATGGGGTGTATGATATGATATGATATGATATGAAAGGCGATATGATATGATATGAAGGGTGTTATGATATGGTGGTATGATACTATGGTGACCCTCACATGGTAGCTCGAGCAGCGACTCTGGCACGGGTCGTTTAGAATTTTATGAATATGTTAGTTACGCTCATATGATGTACATGATATGTTATGAATATGTGCGAGAATAATAAGACATGATATGTTATGAGGTATGGTATGATATGAGATATGGTAAGATACGTTAGGATACGAATGCCTAGATCATAGTGTCGCATTAATGATTAGGATATGCGCTTACGATATGCACTTGATTTTGTTATTCTATTCTAATTTCTTTTATATATTATGTTATCACTCACTTGATGTACCCACAATGCACTTGAGTAGTATGGGGTGGATTGATAGTGTATCCACTGAGTTTACGTGACTGAGTAAGTTCATCTCACGATAATCTAACAACTACAGGTAACTATACTGATGGTGTGGACGTGAGTTTCTCTGATCCGATTGGTGTTGAGAACGTCGACTCAGTGGACGCTGATTACCAAGAGCCTTTGGAGCTCGTTGCTGGTTATTAGGGGGACTACAGTATTGATTTTGATCCGAGCGCCAGATATTGATTTTGTAGACTCGGTATTGGATTTTATCTTATGTTATTATCATTGACTTTATGATTTTATTTTATCGGATTTGTCTCGGACTTGACTTACATGTTATTTGTGGATTCATGATATTTTATCGCATTTTATTAGATTTATTCAACATTTATAATTGCTTTATATTCCACTGTTATATGTTGGCTTTCACGGATTTCGTGGAATCGGATATGCGCGAGAACTCTGATTATGTATATGTCCGCTTAGCATATCCGGGATATGTGCGAGTCATAACTCGAAATTCTAGGCCTTTGGGATGGGGTAGAATTTCGAGTCATGACAAAATATCTCATATTCAACCTTTGACTTATGTGATTTAACAATGTTTTCATAAAATGAATTTTATGAGTCTAAAAGTTTTTGTTACAAAACGTTTGGCAATTGCAAAGTTCAAATTTTATTCAAATCTTTAGAAAACGTATTTTTATTCTTGCATTAGAAAGTTGACTATAAATGATGAGAAATTGAAATTTCAAACGAATAACATAGAGGGCAATTGTAAATACCCCCTATATTATATTGAAATTGTATAAAACTCCCTGAGTTATGTCTAATTACGTTGCACCCCCTACTTTTATGTTTCCTTTACAAATGCCCCCCTATTGTTAAATGGCAGTTAAATAGGTGTCATTTTTTCAATTAAATGATGCATTTGCCCTTACTTAATATTATATACAAAATAGCCATTATATTTTTTTCAACTTTGACCGCATTTTAAACGGTAAATAAGTATTGGATCCTGCCCAAATTTTTTAGGTGGAACATGATTAATCTTTTCTCAGTTGCCTTGTTACCTCATTTTCCTCAGTTGGTTCGTAACGATGGTAGGGTCGGGATGGTACAAACGAGGTAGCATTTTAGCGCTACCCATGAATCAAGCGAGCGCCATGAACATTCAAATCGAAAATCAGGTAATACGGCAATTTATAGGAGATAAATTTGGGTGCAAGATCCGATACTTATCCACCGTTTAAAATGCGGTCAAAGTTAGAAAAATACAATGGTCATTTTGTATATAATGTTAAGTAAGGACAAATAAGTTATTTAATTGAAAAAATATGCCTAGCTAAATGTCATTTAATGGCAAGAGTATTTATAAAGGAAACATCAAAGTAGGGGGGCAAGTGTAAATAGGCATAACTCAAGGGATTTTATGCAATTTTAGCATAATATAGGGGGTATTTGCAAAAAAAATCCTTCATATTTCATGTACATAAGTGCATGTCCACTAGGAGTCGTGATCAAGGATAAAAATTTCGTCCCCACCCAAACGATAATATGGGATCGAAATTTCGGCCATTTTTTTATGGGGTTAAAATTTTCGGCCGAAATTTCGATCCAAAATTTCAGTTTTGGTCCCCTCCCGAAATGAAACCCGAAATTTTGATCCTTGGTGGTGATCGATATATGCGTCTATACCATATAGCAATAGTCTATACCATTCAAATATATGCGTCCCACAAGGGATATGGGTCTCACCTGTAACGATATCTCTATAGAAGTCAACGGAATCCGCTATCTCCTCTGCCGTTTTACCCTTCCACTTAACGGCGAGTAACGGAATGGCTTCTCCTTCCAGGTAAACACCAATCGCAGTAAACTTCACGAACTTGCCTTGGATCTCAAGTCCTCGGGCACCTGCACAAAATAGTATACCGGCGTCACAGATGTAGCAATAATGCAAAGATCGAAGAGAGAGTGCTAAAATAAGTAAAGGTGTGTAGTTTTAAGACCTGCGCCACCGAGGATTAACGTTTTAGAAGAACCAGGGGGTTTCACGATGGATGGGAAAACGAACCCGTCGACCTGTAATTCCGATACGATTGCCGAGTTAGCCATCCGATTTTTTCCTGGAAGAGAAGGAGGGATTCAAAACCATTGAGGAGATTTTGAACAATTGCAAGTGTTTATATAGAAGAAAAACAGAAGCAAGAAGCTTAACACCAATGGATTTGTTCAATTCCGAACTGCCACTCGTTTTACTTGAAATTACCAGGATGCCATCGTTGGTGCGTTCACGGACGTAGCTGTACAGTGCTCCCTAATTATTGTACTTCTTTATAAGTGAAATTTTTTTCTTTTTGACTTTAATATATTTGGATAAGTGGAGGAAAGTTATCAACTTTTTATATCTACTTTTGCATGATTTCCTAACCATCATTTTAAGGATGATACTGCATTTATCGTGGTATGGATAGCCATTTTGATACTTGAAAAATAATAAGAGTTAATATTTGATACATGACACATGAAACTCAAATATCGGGTATCAAATATCGGTCGATACCGATACGTATCAACGCCAATACATATCAAGTATCCAACTTGGTATCGGCCGATACGTATTCAGTACCGATTGATACCTGTATTAAAATTTATTTTTTTTAAATAGGCCGATACGTATCGGTATCGACTGATTTGTATCAGTCCTCCAAGGACCGATACCCGACACCGATACTGAGTTTGTTACCTTGATCGTCAAACAATCAATTTTTGATTCCATGTGGCATATGTCCCAAGTGACTTGAAAATCACATGGCATTCATCAGACAATCATTTTTTATATTGTGTGCCATATATCATCAATTGGTCAAATTTTTTATACATACCATCGTGTGGAAGATTGGGACAAAAAGTGATTTTCACCGTCCGATTCTGTTACGACCCAAACCCACATGCCACATTATTGTCCGATTCTTGGCTTAAATTCCGGCCCCATTTTGTTTCTGGCTTGGGCTTAAATCCCCACCCAAAACACGTCATGACATATAGCGTCCACAATCACATATAGCTCACGGTCAAGATTTTTGTTAGAATTATTAGGATCTTCCCGCAATTAAAAGAGGAATTAAATGAAACTTTAGCATACCTTACACCGTTGAGTTTTTCACGCAAGGATTTAGCCTTGAGCAATTCGAGTAATAATCCGACAATCAATGATTTGATCGAGTCTTTTTTTTGCACACCGTAGAGAAGATGAGTTTCTCTTGAATTTTTCTAATTTAATTGATATGTATATTGTGTATAGAAAGAGAAACTCTACATCCCTTTAAATAGGTTAGCCAATTAGGTTAGAAACTTGCCCATCAAAGAATCTACCAGTTAGGATTATCACACTTATATTAGGGTAAAATGAAAACTCCTGATATACTGAAAACTTCTAGTTTGACCACAACTAGTGTTCCACTATCTCTCTAAATTAACAACTTTGACTATTTGACCTTGACCACGATGTATGACTTAAGGGCCACATAAATCCGTGAAATCTAATAATTTTTCCTATCCAATGTGGGACTATTACAACCTCCCACCTTATAGAATAGTTGTCATCGGCTATGATACCATTCTGTGACGACCTAGACCCACATGCCACAATATTGTCCGATTTTGGCCTTAGGTCCCCGCCCTGATTTTGTTTCTAGTATAGGCTTAAATTATCACCCAAAACACATCATGACATATAACATCCGCAATCACATATTGCCCAGGGTCAGGACATTTCCCTATCCAATGTGGGACTATTATAGATTCAAAGCAGTCTATGGTTTTCGGGTCACTTCGAATATGTGTCACATGATTTTTTATTTCACTTTTTTATTATGTGTGTTATGTGGAGCCAAAATTTAATCGTTCGATGGTACACCCATAATCTCAAGATTCATCGTGTGGAAGATTGAGATTAAAATGATCTGCACCATCCGATTCAAAGCAATCAATGATTTTCGGGTCATTTGAAATATGTGTCACGTGACTTTTTAGGTCACTTTTTTTTATGATGTGTCAGGTGGAACCACAATTTGGCCATTTTATGGTGCGACAATTGTAGACGCAAAGCAAGTTCAAGAGTTTTGCAAGAAAATCGATTGGGCTGCAAAACATGTCTTGCAAACTAGAGTTGTAAACTGTTGAACTTGTTTTGCAAAGAAAATAATGTTAGATATATTTTATTTTTTTATGAGTCGATTTTTTTTAAATTGATGTGTGATCATATTTTTTACTCACTATCAATCAAAAGCCTTTGCCAAAGTGCTCATGATCATGCCACGATGGTCTAGCAATAATCATTGATTAGTGATGAGTGGCCACGATCAAAAGTTGCAATCAAAAGCCCATATGATAAGAAATATAATCAAGTTGGTTTGAAGGCTAAGATTGAATGACTATGATTTATTGATCACTTTTATTTTTACGTTATTTGTTGTGAGATTTTTTTTTAATGTCCTTATCAAGAAGGGTAGACTTTGTCACTCATGCGTTCAGATGTCATTATGTTTGTGCGAGACTTTGATCATATCACCATTGTTCGTTAGCAATTATTTGACATGATCAAACAGTTGATTCAGTAACCTCATAACAGGCTTGACTCTAGGTCATCCTTGTTTTCATGATTGATTGTTTAATTAATTGGGCTTGATCATATGATCATTGAGTGCCCTTGATTGAGTAGACATAGCTTGAAATCATTATCAATGATTTGACCATAAAATTCTCGCCACATCGAGTTGTCATGAAAAGATTGCTCGGATCATTTGGAGATGGTCAAATGATTTTGATTGAATTATCTTATGAAAGATAATAGATTTAGATTTGGAGATCTAAATCATTTAAAGATGATTTTTCTTTAAGAAAGAGAATCATGATCTTACAAGAGATATTAAGGAGCAACTATAAATCTCATTGAGTTTGTTAGTTATATCAAAATATGTAGAGAAATGAAGTGACTTAAGGGTCCTTTAGCAGACGTACCAACAAAGATTGAGTCAAAACTTCTAAGTTCTTTATGGAACTTGTTTCCTTGTCAATAAATAAGAAAACAAATGATATGTGGTATCAGGCAAAAAATGTTTGAAGAAACACTATATGTGTTGAAAATTATAATTATGAGCAATTATGAAAAGTATTAACCTAAAAGAAGAATCGAGATGGGTTTAAAGTCATTTACCCAAACAATCACTTACGATGGGAACCCTACCTAATATTTGTTTGGTCAATGTTTAGGTTCAAAGGGAAGAATAAATCGTAAATCCGTGACGGACAAAAGGGCACTACATTGATGAGAATTAAATTCTTATAAACATTCCAGGATAGATAGTGTTTTGCTTGTAATGGATAAGAGGAGATTGAGCATTGCTCTTAATAGACGCTATAACACAATGTGTTGAGATGCTAAAGTTATAAGGACATCTCATATAAACCTACCTATATAAGTGTAAGGGTGGGCATAGTCACCAAGTCTGGGTTGGGCATAGTCACCAAGTCTGGGTTGCCTAAGTTACTAAAAGTTTTTACTTTAAATGATTGGTTGAAGCACCTTGGTAATGCTTTCAAAAAAAAATTGTTGGATATTTAAACTTTTAAATAGTGGGGGATTGTTAGATATTTAAAATTTTATTATACTTGTCTTTTTCTAAGAGGTGTGTCTTTTCAATTAAGGTGTCTATTCAAAGTGATGTGTCTTTTCAAAATGAAGGGTCTTTCCAAAGTGGTGTGTCTTTTCAAATAAATGGTTATTCCAAAGTGGTGTGTTTTTTTCGAAGGGATGTGTGTTGCACCTTTTTATAGGAAAAATGTGCATTAACATATCACTTGATTTCTATTTAAGGAATCTAATAAGTGCCCTACACCTCCACACTTTAAAATAGGTTAGACTAGGTTTGCGATTTTTCCAAAGCTCATATGGTGTAGTTAACGTTTTCTTATGTGGAATTTTATTCAAAATATGAGTAGCTGTCAATAAAGCTTCACCCCATAAATTTTTATCGGAATTAGCGTTAACTAACATTGCATTAGTCATTTCTACTAATGTTCTATTCCTTTTTCTGCAATCCGAAATCATTTTTCTAATAATTTAAAACCAATATTTAGAGGTTACAGATCTGATGACACATGGAAGCACTTTAAAAAGTAACATGGGTTTCCTTTGCATTCTCTCTCTTCTCAGATACCCATTTGTCTCATAAATATAGAGGCTTTGAGAAAATATAGAAAAATCAATTTAGTGTGAGAAAGGAAAAGATTTCTTGTTTGAAAGATATTAAAGGTCTATTTTTGGGATTGTCAATTCGAGACGGTGTCTTTGGAACTCTAATACCCTCTCTCAAAAACCATGGTACTTCATGTTTACTAGTAGCGATGATCTAACAGGCTACGCTTACGACTCGGTGTTCCGGAAATGGACAGTTTTGAACTCTCTTGTATCGAAAATCTGAATTGATTCATTGCTTGTTCGTGCGGGTTAATTTGCTTCATAAATAATTATAGTATAACCCAACTCTTTGTTTGCAATCCGATTACGAAGGCATGGAGAGGTGTTTCTTTGGGCAACAACATGTTTAAGAGGTATGTTAATTTTAATTTTTTTTTTTTTTGGTGAATTTAATGGCACCAACTGACTGGTTTAATGCACCCTTGGCATCCTCATGTCGAAATTTGGGGCATTATAATGGGTGTGAAAAAAGCATTACTAAGATGTTTTAACCAATCATTTAAAGTGAAAACTTTTACTAACTTACGCAATTTTTTTTTATTATTTCAATTCAACATTTCAATTTTTCCAACAAATAACAATAGTAATAAAATAATAATGTCTACAAAACTATTGTTTTTAACAGACTTTGATCAACCCTATTAAGATGGGACCTTGTTTTGCCATATGACACTCATCTTTGACAATCCACTTAACTCTAAGTGTTTAGACATCAAATGAACTCCACTCCCAAAAATACACTCATTAGTATATTATTACCATCTAATCCAAGTACTTTAATATGATCACAAGCATGATAGATATAAACAAGAATCTATATGTATGAAAGCTCTTGAATTAAATCGTTAGAATTCATTGATGGATACAAATTTTATGCTAAGATTAGTTGACATGATAATTTGCAACTTTGGATTGGTCAATTATGCATGTCATATAGAAAAATAAGCGTACGACTCTGACTCTCTCTCTCTCTCTCTCAATAGTAAGAACAAGATTTTAAACCTTGATGAATCACTATAAAAATAAGATGTATTAGCGGCACTTGTTGTTAAAGCAATTTTTGATAATGACAAGATTAATAGTGGCAGTTTTTGATAGCGATATAATATTAATAATGATATAAATAATGGATATGCATCAACTTATACCATACGGTATCGACCGATGCCTACATAATATTAATATTAGCATTATTATCAGTCTTTTTATGGCTAGATAAAAAGATATGCTCGCATTGCCATATATATATATAGATTTGCACGCATTGCCATATATATATATATCATCTAATACTTTACACCCTGATCGGCACATTTAATTTTGGTGGTTGTGTGCCGTATTTCTCCGTTATAATTTGTAATCAACCCTGGTATTAAAATTCCATGTTAAATTCGAATTGATGTAGCAATCCTAACCATTACCAGCCCGTACCCTTTTGAACAGCTCATTTGCAGGATAATGATTGGGTAGTACATTTGTAAGTACCGGAACACTCCTTGCCAAGGATCAAAATTTTGGCCGAAATGACCAAAATTTCGGCCAAATTATTAAATTTCGAAACCGAAATTTTGGCCAAAATTTTGATCCTTGCTCCTTGGAGAGACACCTACCCATCACATGGTCCACCACACTTGTTTAGGGTTTTTGTAATTGGTTCCACGCATAGTCAACAAGTCTGGGTTGGGAAATATTTTGGCATGATTAAAACTCAGCAAATTTAGGAAGTTCAGGAAAATATTGGGGAGAGAAAAAATAAAAAATATAAAAATAAGATTAGAAAGTATTTGAAAATCTTTAAAATATTAAAAATCATGATTGTTTTTAAAAGCTGTGTATTATTCGCGATTTTTCAAGAACAGGTAAAAGTTTTTAAATTTTTTAAATTTTGTGAATAAGTCGAGATTAATTGGCAGAACCTAAAATTTGCAAATTATTCACAGATTTAAAAAGATCTCGAGTATTTGGTGAGACTCTGGTTCCATGTGAGGGTGACTAGTGTCGGATCACTGATGCCACGCTTATCGTGTGAAGTAGTCGTGCACTAGTGTCGGATCAAAATCTCGGTTTCGGTCGGATCCGAAACGAAAATTTATAAATTATCGCCATACATAAAAAAATTAGTAAATTATCGGTCGAATTTTGAAATTATTGACCGATATTTTCAAATTATCGATCGGTAATTTAGATTTTCAAATTATCGGCCGATAATTTGAAATTATCGGCCGATAATTTCAAACTATCGGCCGAATGCTGGGGATTTGTCTTTTAAGCCTCATTAAGGTTTTTTTTTTAAGCGCAACCCATTTTTAAAGGATTTTTTTATAGGGCAACTATATTTGCAAAAATCACCAGAATTTTTCAAATTATTTTCTTCCTCTTCCCCAAACACCTTTCTTCTCGCCGGAGACTTGCCGGATTTCACCGGATCTCGCCGGATTTTATGTTTTCTCCCCTTATTTTTTCCCTTGCTTGCTTTTTTAATCTCAGAAAAATAAAAACAATGGAGGAGAAGAAGAAGTAGAAAAGACAAAAACAAAAAGGAAAAAAAAAAAAAGGGATGAGGACCTACCTGGCTCCTTTCTTCTTCTTCTTCCTCTTCTTCTTTTTCTTCTCGTTTTCATTTTTCTGTTGTATTAACTTTTAAACTTATACTAGAAAGGTAGTTATGATATGGTGCGTGGATTGCATACGGCTGCTCTCTGTGTAGTCCATTGTTTGTGGTGTAGGTACAAGCCGCATGTGCGCTCTTATTTAACGGGTTTTATGAAAGCATGAATGTCTTAAACCCACTTAAAGATAGTTTTTCACCTCGATCTTCCACATAATGGATCATGAGACCATAAGCGTATCATCAAACAGTCATTTTTTATTTTACATGACACAAATATCAAAACGTGGCACTAAAATCATATGACACATTATGCCCAACTGTGAGTTAGGGCCTTTTTTTTTTTTTTTGGATAAATGACTAGTGAAATATAAAGACCATTAATTAATAATGGACCCAAAAATATATTTTTTTATGGAGATTTAAGTCATCTGATTTGTAGAATTAATATCAACTAATGTTTTCAATTTAATAATTAATATTAAAGACTATTAATCAATTATTTAAGATGGACCCTAAAGGTATAAAATTTTAAATTTATTTAAGATGGACCATGCTTTAAAAAATTGAAACTCATAATTTTTTATCTTACACCATCAATGGCTTAAGATGTGAGTGATCCGAATCATCAAAGTGATCGATCATAAATTGAAGTGCAACATGCTTAAAAATAATATTTTAAGGAGATCTAAACCATCCGATCCATTGAATATAATATCACCTGTTGCTTTTAATTTTAATGGCTGATATCAAAGTTCGTCAATTGGATTGTTGACATTCAATTATCTGCATATTTCATTGGGCTACCAATGATAGATTGCTACTTGGACAATTTAGATTGATAACTGATAAATCAAACTTCAATGGTGTAAGATAAAAAAGTCATTGCAGGGAGATTTAAGGCATCATATATCGTCAAAAAAAAACATTGTAGGCTGTTTTAAGCTTTTTATTTTGTAGACTATAATCTTAAAGAGTTTAAAAAATCCAATAAAATAAAATTCGGCAAAATTCAGAACATATTTTCAAAAAACTCGAAATTCATCAAAATTTTCACCAAAATTTACTAAAATTTTGATCAAGTTATGGTTCGGGTCATAAATGAAACCGAGATTTTGATCCATGCTATCCACTCAATTTGAAGAGTGGTCATATGTAGTTGTTAGTGGTACTCTAGACAGTGGTAGATTGGTAATTTAGTGTTAATATAAGGGCATGGAAGGAAGACAAAGAAAGTTAGTTAGAGGAGCTGGTAAACGAGGGGGAAGGCCGGTAGACGCAAAAAAAAAAACGTGGCGGATGTAGTTTCCAACCTACCATTCAAGTCAGCTGCGAGTACCAAACGAGGCATAAGCCCAGTCGTGGGTTTGATAGTGATCGTGCCTGCTCCTCGATTTTTATTATATAAATAATATCTTTCTTTGCAACCTCAGTTTGCACGTGTGAAGATTATTGACTGTTTTAAATCAAATGATAAAAATAATTTTTTATTCTGAGATTATCCATCATACAATCAGATCTTGATCTACATGCCACATATCCTAAAAAGTCATCCAATAATCACATTTGAGCTACACCCTTAATTACGTTTTTTAGATGTGCCTAAAAAGTGAAAATGAGTACTGTCATAATATTAGGCCCCACTGCCAAAACGTTGGATTGGGTTACACGTGCACTGCTTTTAGCATAAAATCATGTATTTGCATGAGGGGATCGGTAATATATTATTAAATTATGCTTGAATAAAAGTTTGATATAATCAAACTTTATAAATTTCTCTTAGTTTGCGTTTGGCATAGTTCTTTGTTAGCCCCTAACACAACAGAGTTTATCTGCTTTAGTTAATTATTATTTATTTTTCTAATTCCTTGTAAATGAAGAATTACTTTTACTCTAGTAGCAATTTCTCTGTTCTCTATTAACTCCTTATCAGAGCAAAAGAGGAGGGTAAAATTGTTAAACAAGTAAATCTGGCATTAAATCTTATTATGTAAAAAGTTATCAAGGAGAAGAGGTACTTGCTAAAGTAGGTTAGAGAGAGATAGTAGGATGTTAACAAAAAGGATGGGAACCTGTTAAAATAAGTGAACTCTACTATAGCAGGAGCTAGTAGAAAGCTATGCCATATGCAGCCTTAATAAATGAAAAATAATAAACACTTCATAGATTAATGTAGAGTGTCTAGTGCATTTTTTAGGCAAGGTGGCAGATCTTTTGAGATTCATCAAAGTGGTGGCTTCAATTGGGAGCTATATAAATGTATGATCAAGTGTATTATACTAATCATTTACATTAAAGTGCACATCATATGGTTGCAATTAGCCGCTTCGATTAGTCAAAGATGTGTGCCGCATCGCACAAATCTAATTAAATGGAAGTTTTTGTCAGCAGTCAGGTCTATTACAGGAGTTTGTTCCCTTAAATTTGCTTTGAAAATTCAAGGCTTTTGCCCATGAACAAATCTTTGTGGATTTGGTGCTCGATTAATTGAGGTACATTATTTAATAATTTCTTTATGTAACAAGTAATATTATTGCTATGTTAAGCTATCTTTTGAAGTTGCTTGTGTTGGATATTTATCAAAATAAATATTTATTATTATTATTTTAATAACATTTATTTATTTGCTTATCTTTAAATAACTTCTTATATTTTAGTTCCATGAATAAAAGATGTTGTCAATATTTAAAATTTTGACTTTCAAGTCAAAATGACTTAAATTTTGAATTAATATTGGAGAGAAATTTTTTCCAGCATAAGTTTAAAAGTGTTGCAAATGTTTTGTCCCACTTCACTATTTTACAAGAAATATTTATGACTTATATATAGAAACTTACCTTCCATATTGTTTGGCTTGATAAAAGGAACATAACTCATAGCGATGGTTCGCCGACGCGCACGCGCGTGCGTGTGCGATGTGCGATGTGCGAATGGCGCAATTGGCGCTTTTAAGGTGCATTTTGCACTTCCCCTGAAAAGGTGCTTCGAAAGTTATAAATAGAGGCTAGAGGAGGGATTCAAAAACACTTGCAATTTCTGAATCCTAGATCTGAACCCTCAGAATTCGTGTGCCAATCAGAGCATTCTGTGTCTTCGTTTCGTTGGGTTGCACACTACAGTGCAATGTAGTGTGTGACAGATCGGTGCTTCACCGAGGCTTCACTATATCCTGGAGGCGAATTTGTCATTATCCCGTTACATATAGGGGCAAATATTGTCTTAAAGACAGCATATAATCGTGCCTTGAAGCCATTTTTTCGGTCTATTTTCTGTCAACATTTGTGCAATCCACCAACAATTTTAAGACAATATTTACTATGACACAAAAGATGATGGAACTCTCCAACACAAAGATTGATGAGTACTGAAATATGATGATATTTCACCCCTAAATACCGATATTTAGCTGTCCAATGAAGGCTATCTGATGAGAAGTATTAGATTTGAAGTGTTTCAGGTAAATACAAGCCAAGTATAGAAAACAGCCCAAGAATTCTAAATATAATGTCAAAACACTGTAACTTTGGGTAATCGAGAACTTGGTGCGAATTGTGGCTAAATTTGGACCTTTACGACGGCCGAATTATGATATTGTCAAAACATGAAAGTTGTAGATCTTTTCGTCAGCTTTCCAACGGCGTAAGAATCACTACAATCCGAGTTCGGGACAGAAAGTTATGGCCTAAATACCGAAGCCGTGTCTGATACAAAAAAGGTGCTGAAATTTACGGATTTCTGGGGGTCGATGCATCGACCCTGTAGGTCGATTAATCGAGGACAAGACAGTGTCTGACACGGAACTGACACTTTAAAGCTATTTTTTTAGACTTTTTGGAGGCTCGATTCATCGACCATATTGGGTCGATTAATCGACCTTGAATATACGGCTTGGGAGACTTCTGCGACGAGGGTTCTATTTAAAGCGACTCAAACACTTCGGAATATAATTAATTGGAGAATTAATTTTATGAAAGAGTTTTAGTTTTAGAGTTTTTAGTTTTTAGTCTTTATTTTTCATAGTTAGACATAGAAATTGGGAAGTTTTATTATTCCTTTTTGAGAGCTTTGTTCCCTTAATTTTTCGGTACTCATTCCTTCAGTTTATAAATTTTGTTCAAAGTTTATTCCTGCATTAATTTCGTTTCTGAAGATCATCGTACTTTTGGATCAAAGTAATTTCTTTTGAAGTTTGAGATAAGTTTAATTCATTAAATTAATGTTATTTTCCCTTCTTTATTTATTTATGTCATTTAATTACAATATGTGTGGCTAAATTTATAGGGATGAGAATCTAATGATTCCCATTCGAAAGATGTACTTTTAATAATATAAATTAAGGATTAAAATATGAGATTTTATTTTATGGTTGTTGTGCTATCATGAACGGATGAAATCCCCGCCACTAACTGGGATCGCATGTGCCTAGCCATACCCGATATCTCAAATCTGTGACGGTAATTTTACCCAATCATTGTTATGGTCTTTTTGCTTTCATCGTGTGGATCTAATTACGATTATATTTCGGGATCGAGTGTGCCTAGCCATGCCCTGGATCTTAGATCTGTAATGGTAATTTTATCTTAAATACTTCCTAATCTGAATAAAGTGTGCCTAGCCATGCCCTTGATTTGAGATTTATAAGTGGTATTCTTGTTGAAATTTTCACCCACTTTGGGGATATTTTTATTTGAACCTGAGATCATGTGTGCCTAGCCATGCCCTTGATCCCAGATCTATATATGAAAATCATCTAAGTCCTGATTGCAGGGATGCAACGTGGAACCTATTAGGGTGTTGACCATTGATCTTCCATAAAAGATGTTTATTACCAATGGAATATCTCATAATTTAATCCTTAGATTTATATTATGGGAAGAACGAACCAAAGATGGGAAGATTTAGTATTTTCATCTTTATCGTTCATCTTTACCTTTACTTTTGAATCATCAATTAAATTTTATTTTTGTAGTCATTAATTACCATCTCATCAACCGCTAAAATCATAAAACTGGTAGAATACTGTTAGCTAAATCTTCATAGATTTCTAGAATTGCTTGTCTCTTTTAGATCTTTCAAAATTAGTCCTCGTGAGAATGATCTCGTACTCCGCACCCACTATATACAAACCGATTCGTACACTTGCGAGTAAAACATCACAATTAAAATACACATCAAGTTTTTGGCACCGTTGTCGAGGATCAAATTAAGAAAATCTGAATTTTTGATAGACAATAAATTTTAGGAATTTTCAAGGATTAAAATAGTATTTCTGCTTAATTAAAAAAAATAATAATAAATAAAAAAATTTTCTTTGAGTCGATGCATTGTCGACCCCATTGTCGATTGATCGAGACTCACACTCGATCAATCGATCTAAAAAAAAAATAATAATAAAATTCTGAGGTTTTCCTGCCTGAAACCTCCACTCTGTGCATCATTTGCATGCACACTAGGTCTTCTAAAGAAAGAAATTAGAACCTTTAAATTCTGAGATCGAACGTGCCTGCCGGTCAAATCGTAAGGACGCTAGATCAAGGCAGAAATTTTTAAGTGAATCATCCACTAAAGTCAATATGACTGACAACATGAATGGGCAACTCAAACAAGAGAAAGAACCAACATTGAGAGAACTGTTTTCTCCGATAACTACAAATACCCCATCATGCATTGTATACCCCGCCACACCTGGTGGCCGGTTTGAAATTCGTACAAATGTCATCCAAACCCTTCCAATCTTTCATGGCATGGAGCGAGAAGATCCATACCAGCATGTTAAAGACTTCGTCGAAGTCTGCTCATCTGTTTATCAAAATTTCAGCGAAGAATCTGTTAGGCTGCGCTTATTTCCTTTCTCTATAAAGGATAAAGCAAAAGCATGGTTAAATTCTCTACCATCTGGATCCATAACCACCTGAGATCAGATGGTCAAAAAGTTTCTGTCAAAGTTCTTTCCTATGGCGAAGACGAATGTCCTTAGACGTGAAATCACGGATTTCACGCAAGAGGAAGATGAGAGATTATATGAAGCTTGGGATAGATTCATGGATCTCTTACTCAAATGTCTGCACCATGGATACTCAAAGTGGAGGCGGTCGGTGTTTCTATAATGGTGAGTCAACCAAATAGACATCTGGTGGAGTCAATGAATGGCGGAGGATTCACGAGCCTTAAAAGCTGAATCTTATGCTTTCTAGAAAAGCTGGTGAGGATTCTCGACCTTTGGGATTTCACAAAGACTGGGAACAACCGGTCAAAGCCCGTGATCAAGCGGAGTTCAACCAAGAAAGGAGGACTATCGTAGTAAAGGATTCCCGGATCGATGGCTAAAATTGATTTCCTCACTCAACAAGTGGAGAATTGAAATTAAAGAAGAATGTGCATATGGTAAATACAACTTTGAGCCATATTCGATTTTGTGCAAGTCCAATGCATATGGCGATGATTGTCCTTCAATGCGTAACTATCATGAAGACACATCCAATGTAAATGTTGTGAATAATTAGGAATCAAGGAAACGTCAATGAGAATACCCAAATAGTCGGAGAAACCACCCAAATTTCTCATGGAAACAAGATAATCAAATAATGCACCAGAAACAGGGACTAACTTATCCCCAACAAAATTTCAACCAAGGACCGAAAGTAACTACGGTCAAGGGCAATTTCAGCGAAGGGTTCAATAACGAATCAATTTCAATACAATCAAAATCAAAGGCACGGCAAATGAACCAGAATTTTCAGTTTACACAACCAATGGGAGGTTATTAGAACCAACCACAACAAAATTTTGTGCCGACATTTCCACCACCTGGATTTAACAACCCACAGGGAAATCCTGTCCAACGTCCTCATACACAAACTCCTTCTACTGAGGACCTGATGAAACTCATTCATTCTCACACGTCCTCAATCTCTAAAATAGAGGCCCAAATTGGGCAATTGGCAACTTTTCTCTGTGAAAGAGAAAAAGGTTCGTTTCCAAGCCAACCTGTTCCTAACCCAGGGGGCCAAATGGTTGTTGAACAAATATCAACGTCAACACAAGAGGATGATCAACAACAAATTCGGGCAATCACAACGTTGAGATCTGGAAAGCAGGTCGATAACAAAGTTGTCTTGCAAAAGGAGGAGGAGAAGTCTAATGGAGAGAAGAAATCTGAAGAGAGAAGAAATTGATGATAAAGTACAAGCAAAAGAAACATCAGAAGAAAAGAGTGAACAGAAGAAAAGTTTTATTTCGAAAGCACCGTACCCGCAAAGATTGATGACACTACTGAGAAATCGCGATGTGGAAGGAATAAATGAGATTTTCAAGTAATTAAAAATTAATATTCCCTTCCTGGATGTCATCCGTCAAGTACCTGCTTATGCTAAATTTTTGAAGGAATTGGTCACAATCAAAAGAAAGACCAATATTCCGAAAAAGGCTTTCTTAGCCGAGCTGGTTAGTTCAGTGTTGCAAGCAAAGCTCCCAATCAAATACAAGGACCCAGGTTGTCCTACAATCTCGATCATCATCGGCGATAATCGTATTGATCAGGCCCTTTTGGATTTAGGAGCAAGTGTCAACTTGTTGCCTTATTCTGTGTACAAGGAGCTTGAATTGGGAGAACTTAAGACCACTGCGATGACTGATGTGATTTTTTTAATGTAATATTTTACTCGCAAGTGCACGAATCGGTTTGTATATAGTGGGTGCGGAGTACGAGATCGTTCCCACGAGGACTAATTTTGAAAGACCTAAAAGAGACAAGCAATTCTAGAAATCTATTAAGATCTAACAGTATTCTACTAGTTTTATGATTTAAGCGGTTGATGAGATGGTAATTAATGACTACAAAAATAAAATTCAAGTGATAATTCAAAAGGAAAGGTAAAGATGATGATAAAGATGAAGATACTAAATCCTCCCATCTTTGGTCCGTTCTTCCCATAATATAAATCTAAGGATTAAATTATGAGATATTTCATTAGTAACAAACATCTTTTATGGAAGATCAATGGTCAACACCCTAATAGGTTCCACGTTGCATCCCTGCAATCAGGACTTAGATGATTTTCATATATAGATCTGGGATCAAGGGCATGACTAGGCACACATGATCTCAGGTTCAAATAAAAATCATCTCCAAAGTGGGTGAAAATTCCAACAAGAATACCACTTATAAATCTGAAATCAAGGGCATGGCTAGGCACACTTTATTCAGATTAGAGAATATTTAAGATAAAATTATCATTACAGATCCAAGATCCAGGGCATGGCTAGGCACACTCGATCCCAGAACATAATCGTAATTAGATCCACACGATAAAAGCAAAAAGACCATAACAATGGTTAGATAAAATTACCGTCACAGATTTGAGATCCCGGGCATGGCTAGGCACACACGATCCCGGTTAGTAGCGGGGATTTCATCCGTTCATGATAGCACAACAACCATAAAATAAAATCTCATATTTTAATCCTTAATTTATATTATTAAAAGTACATTCCTCGGATGGGAATCATTAGATCCCCATCCCTATAAATTTAGCCACACATATTGTAATTAAATGACATAAATAAATAAAGACGGGAAAATAACATTAATTTAACAAATTAAAATTACCTCAAACTTCAAAAGAACTTACTTTGATCCAAAAGTACGATGATCTTCAGAAACGAAATTAATGCAGGAATAAACTTTGAACAAAATTTATAAACTGAAGGGATGAGTACTAAAAAATTAAAGGAACAAAGCTCTCAAAAATAAATAATAAAACTTCCCTATTTCTATGTCTAACTATGAAAAATAAAGGCTAAAAACTAAAAACTCTAAACCTAAAATTAATTCTCTAAAAAAAATCTCTAATTAATTCCTCTCTAAATTCCCTTTTTCCGAAGTGTTTGAGTCGCTTTAAATAGACCCCTCGTCGCGGAAGTCTCCCAAGCCAAAATTTTAGGGTCGATTAATCGACCAGGGAGGGTCGATGCATCGAGTCGCCAAAACGTCCCAAAAATTTGCTTTACAGTGTCAGTTTCGTGTCAGACTCTGACTTGTCCTCGATTAATCGACCTATAGGGTCGATGCATCAACCCCTAGAAATCCGTGAAATTCAGTACTTTCTTTGTATCAGACACTACTTCGGTATTTCGGCCATAACTTTCTGTCTCGAACTCGGATTGAGGTGATTCTTGCGCCGTTGGAAAGCTGATGAAACGATCTACAACTTTCATGTTTTGACAATTTCATAGTTCGGCCATATTGAAGGTCTAAATTTAGCCTCAAGTCGCACTAAGTTCTCGATTACCCAAAGTTGCAGTGTTTTGACATTATATTCAGAATTCTTGGGCTGTTTTCTATACTTGGCTTGTATTTACCTGAAACACTTCAAATCTAATCATTCTTATCAGATAGCCTTAATCGGACAGCTAAATATAGGTATTTAGGGGTGAAATATCATTATTTTTCAGTACTCATCAATGACCCTTCAGTTAGCTGATCGGTCCGTAAAAATCCCTCGAGAAATTATGGAAGATGTCCTCATCAAGGTGGATTCTTTCTACTTTCCTGTAGATTTTGTTGTTCTAGACACTGAACCGGCATCAAATTTGAAGAATAATATTCCAGTGATTCTAGGAAGACCATTCCTAGCAACCTCCAATGCGCTGATTAATTGTCGAAACGGGATCATGAATCTGTCATTCGGGAATATGACAGTGGAACTCAACATTTTTAATATTGCCAAGCAGCCCATGGAGGATGATGAACATACACAAGCATGCATACTCGATGAAATTGTAGAGGAAATATTTCATGCATCCGAAACTGAAGATCCTTTAGCAGCTTGTCTTGCGCATTTTGGAAAAAAAATTTGATGTGGATCAACTAATCCAAGAAGTAAATCACATGTTGGACTCCACACCACATCTAGGTGAAGAAAAGGAAATTGAGTGTGGAACTCAAATTGAATTAATCAAGGCAAAGTCGAAAGAGGAGGAGAAAGTGTCCTTAGAACTTAAACCTCTTCCGAAAAATCTCAAGTATGCCTACCCGGAGGAGAATGAAACTCAACCCGTTATAATATCATCAACACTGGATGTGAATCAGGAAGGCCAACTCATGAATGTGCTCAAAGAGCACAAAAGTGCCCTCGGTTGGTCGATAAAAGATATCAAAGGCATTAGTCCGACGATGTGTATGCATCGAATCCATTTGGAAGACAATGCTAAGCCTTCTAGGGAACCACAGAGGAGGCTGAACCCTATAATGCAGGACGTGGTCCGAAATGAGGTAATAAAACTTTTAGATGCTGGAATCATATACCCCATCTCGAACAGTAAATGGGTCAGCCCCACACAAGTGGTCCCTAAGAAATCGGGAATCACAGTGGTGAAGAATGAAGAAAACATACTAGTCCCTACAAAAATTCAAACAGGGTGGAGAGTGTGCATTGATTATCGGAAGTTAAATTTGATGATGAGGAAAGATCACTTTCCGCTTCCGTTTATCGATCAGATGTTAGAAAGATTGGCCGGGCATGAGTACTATTACTTCCTCGATGGCTATTCCGGGTATAACCAAATAGTCATTGCACCGGAGGATCAGGAGAAGACCACTTTCACATGCCCTTTTGGTACTTTCTCCTACCGACGAATGCCGTTTGGGCTTTGTAATGCACCAGCTACATTCCAAAGATGTATGCTGAGTATTTTTTCGGATATGGTCGAGCGATTCCTCGAAGTCTTCATGGACGACTTCTCGATCCCTGGAAAAAGTTTTGCTGACTGTTTGAATCATTTGTCGTTAGTACTTGCACGATGTCAGGAGAAGAACCTTGTTCTTAACTGGGAAAAATGTCACTTCATGGTTAAAGATGGCATTGTTTTGGGATACATCATATCGTCCAAGGGTATTGAGGTCGATAAGGCTAAAGTTGATTTAATTACCGACCTACCACCACCGAGGACAGTGAAGGAAATCAGATCTTTTTTGGGTCACGCCGGTTTTTACAGGCGTTTTATTAAAGATTTCAGTAAGATAGCACGACCGCTTTGCAGCTTACTTTCAAAGGATGCCCCATTCATCTTTGATGATAAATGTTTGCGAGCCTTTGAAACCATTAAGGCCGAATTGATAAAAGCTCCAATAATTCAATCTCCGAACTGGGCCTTCCCGTTCGAAATCATGTGCGACGCCTCTGATTATGCAATTGGAGCTGTTCTGGGACAACAAATAGAAAAATTACCGCATGTAATCTACTATGCGAGTCGTACTCTCAACGATGCCCAGTTGAACTACTCGACCACTGAAAAGGAACTTTTGGCAGTAGTTTTCGCGTTGGATAAATTTTGATCCTATTTATTAGGATCTAAAGTTGTGGTATTCATGATCACGCCGCTCGCTGCTATCTCGCTCGCTAAGAAAGACGCTAAGGCATGTTTAATTAGGTGGATCTTGTTGTTGCAAGAGTTCAATTTGGAGATCAAGGACAAGAAAGGCTCAGAAAATGTGGTGGCCGATCACTTGTCACGAATAATTATTGAGAAACCTGACGAGCCTGTTCCGATCTTGGAGCACTTCCCGGATGAACAGTTGTTCAGGATTGACTGCCCACCTTGGTATGGGGATCTTGTCAATTACCTAGTCACCGAGAAATTACCTCACCATTGGTCGAAGAATGAGAAATCTATTTTCTTAGCTCGGGTGAAACATTATTTTTTTGAAGATCCGTACTTATTCAAATACTGCCCTGATCAAATCATACGAAGGTGTATTCCTGAATCTGAGCAACCACGAATCATCTCGTTCTGTCATGAGTTAGCTTGTGGAGGTCACTTTAGTTCCAAAAAGACTACAGCAAAGATCTTTCAAAGTGGTTTTTACTGGCCGATGATATTTAAGGATTGTCATCAACATTGTAAGTCTTGTCACAACTGTCAAATGTTGGGCCGAATCTCACAGCGCAACATGATGCCGCTCAATCCAATTTTAGAAGTTGAATTATTTGATGTTTGGGGGATCGATTTTATGGGTCCTTTCCCGAATTCGTTTGGAAATACGTTCATTCTTGTCGGTGTTGACTATGTTTCGAAATGGGTAGAGGCCGTGGCTTGTAAATCAAATGATCACAGAGTAGTGATCAAATTTCTCAAGGATCAAGTGTTTTCACGTTTTGGCATTCCAAAGGCGATAATCAGCGATGGTGGAAAGCACTTTTGCAATAAAGTGTTCACCCAATTAATGAAGAAATATGGTGTCTCACACAAAGTTGCTACACCATACCATCCTTAGACAACTGGCCAAGTTGAAGTCTCTAATCGGGAACTTAAGCGGATTTTAGAAAAGACAAGCAATCCGAACCGTAAAGATTGGTCGTTAAAGTTGAATGACGCTTTATGGGCGTATCGAACTGCATTTAAAACTCCGATTGGCATGTCGCCGTATCGGTTGGTCTTTGGTAAAGGATGTCACCTCCTGGTTGAACTGGAACATCGAGCATTTTGGGCCGTTAAGTCATTGAATTTCGATCTCCTGAAATCTGGTACCCAAAGGGGTTTCCAAATAAATGAATTAAAAGAAATCCGTGCTGATGCATATGACTGTGCTAAATCGTACAAGGACCGTATGAAATCGTTCGTTGTTGGTCAACAGGTTCTACTCTACAATTTCCGACTTCATCTATTTCCGGGGAAACTAAAAACCCATTGGAATTGTCCTTTCAAAATCTCTCGAATACTCCCCAATGGGGCAGTAGATATTATCAACCCGAAACACGGGAATGTTTTTCGAGTTAACGGTCAGCGATTGAAACCATGCATCGACCCTCCCTGGCTCGATTAATTGACCCTTTTGGTCGATTCATCGACGGTATTTATGGAGTCTCCTTTTTCAAGGAGACTGCATTTATGACGGCTGTTGACTTTTTCTTTTGTCGATTAATCGACTCCTTGAGTCGATGCATCGACTGCTCATTTTGAAAATCGTGCTGTGTTGAAAATCTGTCAGTTTTGTTTTTATTTGGTGTCGATTAATCGACTCTTTGTGAGTCGCTTAATCGACTTTTATTGCGGGGCATGCGTTTTTGGTTTTTCTCTGCCTCGATTTATGTCGATTAATCGAGGAACTGCGTCGATTAATCGACTTTTCCACTCCCGGACGTTGCGTCTTTTCACGTAAATACGTTGCGTGTTTCCATGCGTCGGGACTTCTGATGCGCCCGTTTTCAATGGAATCGATTAATCGACCCTTTTGGTCGATTAATCGAATATTTTGCGTGTGTCCGTCCCGAGAGGACGCCTTTGCGCCTATTTAAATGGAGCAGTCTCACTCCGATTTTCATTCAGTTTGTATCCTATTTTTCGCCTCGACATTCGACGGTAAAGGCAATCATGGCTTCGACCTCTCTCGCGCCGCAAAGACTTGTCCAACGCCCTGTGGGTCATCCACGTGATCAGCCAAGTGGTCGCGAAGCGACCACTTGTGTTCCGAATATATTTTTGATCTCGCGGCTTTTCAAGCACTGCCTATCTGCGCCGTTTCCCTCGCCTATGCGATGGCTCTCAACGCCCATTTTCTCCTCACTCCGCCTGTGATCAAAGTGTCCGAACGTGTTGTTCGGTTATTCTATCAGAACATGGCATGGGTGCCCGCCTCCGTCGAGAATCAAGTCGCCGCCCACTTCACTGTTTCAATTGATGGGTGGTCGCGCCCGATTTATCCGCACACCATTGCGGAGGTTTTTAACGTTTCGTGAGAGCGCCCTCACAATCACACTTTGGGTGAAGAACTCGACGAGTCTCAGGAGGATATAATCAACGAGATGTGTCGCGGCATATTTTCTTCTGGGATAGCCACTAGGCGATCGGCGTTGCCGCGCCCGCTTTTGTTTTGGGATAGTGTGGTCAGTAGCAATCTCTGCCCCCGTGGCCACGTTTCTGAGCGCACTGGTGATTGGGTTCAAGCGCTTTATATTGCCCACCGAAATTCATGGATCAACGTGCCCAAGATTATTCATGATGGCATGTGAAAATGTCATGACGAACTCACTAAACCTACCACTGGTGAAGCCCCGTTGATCTACTTCCCCCATTATGTTATGAAATTGCTTAATTTCTTTTGTTTCCCGTTCTATCGGGATGATGATATCGGGGACCTTGCATTCTATCGTTATGGTGCGTCCCAATGGAACCGCAGTATGCGTCTCTTGGGAAATGTCTCTGATGCCCCTGCTGATGCACCGGCCCAACCGGCTCCCCCACGTCAGCGCCGTCGCGTCCGTCAGGATGACCAACATGCACCTGATCAAGGACCCGAGGAGGGTGTCGCTGGGTTCGCTCCAAGCCCAAATTAACTCTTTACAAGAGGAGCAGCAGCGACAACATGGTGCACTCCTGCGCCGTAGCCACTATGATCGTTCCTTCCTCCATCGACGGGCGGCATGTGGCACGATAGTTATGATGAGATGCTGTGAGAGCCGAGGAGGATGGAGATGATTAGTTTGATTAGTCTAGGATTAGGATTTTTCGTTTTGTGTTATTTTTCTTTCTTTTGTTTAGGCTGTTTATTTTAGGTGTCAAATCAGAAGTGTCCTTGTAATCATAGTATTTATCAATGAAAAAGTGTGTTTTCTAATCTGTGTGGGATTGCCTAAATTTTGCTAATTACCTGTTGCCTTTAGAGTAGTTGAAAAGCACCATTAAAATGCCATTTTTTTGAAAAAATTTCAACTCTCTGCCAAGATGGTGTCGATTAATCGAGGGTTATACTCGATTAATCGACCCAATGTTTGCGAAAAAAAAAAAAAATATATATATATATATATATATATATATATATTTTTTTTTTTTTGGGAGTCGATGCATCGACCCCAATGTCGATTAATCGACCCCCAAAGGGTCGATGCATCGACCTTCAGGGATCGATTAATCAACCCCACTTTTTTTTGTTTTTTTTTGTGATCGTACTCCTATTGGGCCTCTAATTTGTTTCTTTTCTCACGTCCTTAGATTCCCTTAGACGTACTGCTACACTTTTCATTGTTTCTTTTTTGCAGGACACCTCTTTCCACTTCTACTCCAACTCTATATATTTTTCCCTTTATATTCCCCTTTAGGCTCACTTTTTATTAACTCTGCACAATCTTTCTCATGGCCCGAAGATTTTATCTCACCAGAGCACAATCATCAAAGATGGAGGAGACTGCTAAAAAGCGGGAGCACCGCTCTCATCGGACGGTCCCTTTTGTGCCAAACAATGTTGAAATCATCGACCTCGATCCGATGATCATTCCTTACTGGGGAGGGGAGAACCATCTAGAAAGAAGGTAAATCGTTCCAAATCTCCTACATCGTGCATCACTACTGATATCGAGATAATTGATGTGATGCCGTCACCGTCTCCCCCATCTTCATTTCCTACTTTCGCCTCCCCACCTCCATCCATACAATCGGCGGTGTCTCATCAATTTTCCCTTGATCTTTGGGAGAAATTATTCCCTGTGCCTAAGAATATCAATTTAAGTGACCCGAGGTGGATGGGTCCGCCTACCAATGACTAACAGAGTTGGATTCATGTTTAGTTTAGGATTTAGGATTTAAGATTTATTAGTTTTTTTTTGTCTTTTTGTTTTGTTTTGTTTAGTTTAGGTTGTTTTTAATTTCCTAAATAGTGTAACCATATTTCCTTCAATATATTTTTTTTTGTCATGTTCCAATTTGATGTCGATATTCTCTGCACCTGATCTTTGTGTTGAGGTACTTTTTTCAAACAGGTTTGGGGGTGCGCTACTTCTTTCAGTCAATGAGCACATTGTAATCTTTAGGTTTGGGGGTATGATTATCTATTTTGCGTCACTTATATGTTTTATCTGAAAAAAAAAAATCTAAAAAAAAAAAAAAATGAAAAAAAAAAAATTTATTTTTGAAGTCATCATGCACATTATTTTACGATTGTTTTCAAACTTTAGTTGATAATGCATGTGAATTTAATTTTGAGAATACAAGTGTCATATTTTGATTACTTGTATCTAAGATGATGAAGCTTAATGTGATATTTTATGGATAATTTTGATATTCATGCTTAGAATTTTTACACTTATACCAAGCTAAGACTTAGAAATCGATGAACTGTTTTGAATGTTGAATCTTAGGATCTTAGTGGAGACTAAACCCGGTGAGCTTTAGAGCTAATTTCCCATCATTGAGGAGTGAATACATAAACTCGGAGTTTTCTTTGAATACGACTTATTTTGCATAATCTCATACACTTCATTTTGGCTTGTGACTTTGCATGAAATCAAATTCATATCATTATGTTAGAATATACTATATATCTACTCAAGACAAATAGGCAAGGTCACTATCTTTTAAGGACATGATTGAAGGCCATCTTTGGCTCGTTTGTGCTTAAAATACCCCACCTCAAATAAGTTAATCTTTCTAGTACCCCTTTGAGCCTATTGGAAAAATTTACCTTTATACATTCTTTGATAAGCCACGTTAACCTTTAACCCTTCACCATTTCTGAAAATTCAGCTTTACCCTTCTTATTTATGAGAAATTAGGAACGAGGGATGAGAGTGAACGAAAAGAGAGTAAGTGGAGAGATACTGAGTTGTGGTGTTTACTGAGAGTGTATGGCAAAAATAAAAAGAAAAAAAAAGGGGGGAGAAAAAGAAAAAAAAATTTGTGAAAAATAATGAAAAATATGAGGTGCTTCAAGAAAAAGGAAGAGAAAAAGAAAGTTGAGAAAAATAGAAAAAAATTGAGAAAAATAGTGAGACATTAGAAAAAAAAAAGAAGAGAAATAGAAAAAATAAAAAAAGTTGCTTCTTTTCCAATTTCTCAGAAACTTTGAATCCCAATTTCCAATTCTTTCTTACCCTTTCCTGAGCCCCATTACAACTCTAAAAAGACCTTCATGATCTGATCTTGCATTAGTAACTGCCTTATGGAGAGTAAATATGTGATACTTATGACACTTGATATGACATGCTTAGGATATACAAGTATCTTCTTATGAGATTTATTTTTGTTCATTGATTGCATCGTGTTTCATTTATCATGTGAGACATTTTTATTTGCTTTGTATTGACCTCTCACATATGTGCGAAAACTTATCCATCATCGGTGTCTTTATATTTTGAGAGTATACCTAAAGTGAGGATTGAGTCAAAACAACAGATCCAACGATTTTCCATTTGAACTAGTTCTGAGATGAATGAATTTTGGTTTGGTTATGCACACACTTCACGTTTAAGCATGAATGGATGAGCTATCTAACGATTTGAGCATTAGACTAATTTGAATGGATATTAGTATGATTAGTATAACATTGTTATTTAAAATTGAGAATTCGCATGTTGAATTGATTAATGATTTTTATTTTTGAATGGTATATATGTTATCAAAATCATGTTTTGAAAACTCAATTTTATCGATGATTTCAAAAATGTATTGAAGTTTGTGGGTAACTTCACTGTAAACCCTCAGGAGACACAACTCCTCTACTAGGATCACCTAGGGGTTTAAAGGCTTGTTGCACATGCTAAGTGCAATCGTTTTCCCTACGAAAGTGGCATTTATTTTCTTTAGTTTGCTTTACTCGAGGACTAGCAAAGTGTAGGTTTGGGGGTATGATGAGTACTAAAATATGATGATATTTCACCCCTAAATACCTATATTTAGCTGTCCGATGAAGGCTATCTTATGAGAAGTATTAGATTTGAAGTGTTTCAGGTAAATACAAGCCAAGTATAGAAAACAGCCCAAGAATTCTGAAAATAATGTCAAAATACTGCAACTTTGGGTAATCGAGAACTTGGTGAGACTTGCGGCTAAATTTGGGCCTTCACGACGGCCAAATTATGAAATTGTGAAAACACAAAAGTTGTAGATCTTTTCGTCAGCGTTCCAACGGCGTAAGAATCACTGCAATCCAAGTTCGGGACCGAAAGTTATGGCCAAAATACCAAAGCAGTATCTGATACAAAAAAGGTGCTGAAATTCACGGATTTCAGGGGGTCGATGCATCGACCCTGTAGGTCGATTAATCGAGGACAAGACAATGTATGACATGGAACTGACACTTTAAAGCTATTTTTTTGGACTTTTTGGAGGCTCGATGCATCGACCATATTGGGTCGATTAATCGACCCTGAATTTACGGCTTGGGAGACTTCTGCGACGAGGGTTCTATTTAAAGCGACTCAAACACTTCGGAATATAATTAATTGGAGAATTAATTTTAGGAAAGAGTTTTAGTTTTAGAGTTTTTAGTTTTTAGTCTTTATTTTTCATAGTTAGACATAGAAATAGGGAAGTTTTAGTATTCCTTTTTGAGAGCTTTGTTCCCTTAATTTTTCAGTACTCATTCCTTCAGTTTATAAATTTTGTTCAAAGTTTATTCCTGCATTAATTTTGTTTCTGAAGATCATCGTACTTTTGGATCAAAGTAATTTCTTTTGAAGTTTGAGGTAAGTTTAATTCATTAAATTAATGTTATTTTCCCTTATTTATTTATTTATGTTATTTAATTACAATATGTGTGGCTAAATTTATAGGGATGGGGATCTAATGATTTCCATCCGAGGGATGTACTTTTAATAATATAAATTAAGGATTAAAATATGAGATTTTATTTTATGGTTGTTGTGCTATCATGAACGGATGAAATCTCCGCCACTAATCGGGATCGCGTGTGCCTAGCCATGCCCGGGATCTCAAATCTGTGACGGTAATTTTACCCAATCATTGTTATGGTCTTTTTGCTTTCATCGTATGGATCTAATTACGATTATGTTCCAGGATCGAGTGTGCCTAGTCATGCCCTGGATCTTGGATCTGTAATGGTAATTGTATCTTAAATACTCCCTAATCTGAATAAAGTGTGCCTAGTCATGCCCTTGATTTCAGATTTATAAGTGGTATTCTTGTTGAAATTTTTACCCACTCTGGGGATGATTTTTATTTGAACCTGAGATCATGTGTGCCTAGCCATGCCCTTGATCTCAGATCTATATATGAAAATCATCTAAGTCCTGATTGCAGGGATGCAACGTGGAACCTATTAGGGTGTTGACCATTGATCTTCCATAAAAGATGTTTGTCACCAATGGAATATCTCATAATTTAATCCTTAGATTTATATTATGGGAAGAACGGACCAAAGATGGGAAGATTTAGTATCTTCATCTTTATCGTTCATCTTTACCTTTACTTTTGAATCATCAATTAAGTTTTATTTTTGTAGTCATTAATTACCATCTCATCAACCGCTTAAATCATAAAACTGGTAGAATACTGTTAGATCTTCATAGATTTCTAGAATTGTTTGTCTCTTTTAGATCTTTCAAAATTAGTCATCGTGGGAACGATCTCGTACTCCGCACCCACTATATACAAACCGATTCGTGCACTTGCGAGTAAAATATCACAATTAAAATACACATCAAAGATCACGAAACTCGAGTGCTTTAATGGCACCAATTTCAAACGATGGCAATCAAAAGTACATTTCCTACTCATAACTTTGAAAGTCGCATACGTTCTCACTATGAACTCACCATCATCGAAGCATAAAGATGAAACTCTTAAAGAAGGTAGAATCCGTACGAAATGGGAAAGCGATAATTACACTTGCAAAGGCTATATTCTCAATGCTCTTGCCGATTCTCTTTTTGATGTCTATCAAATTTATAAGACTGCAAAGGAGATATGAGAGGCTCTTGAACGGAAGTACAAAGTAGAAGTCGGCGTGCGCACATACTTAGTAAGTGAGTTATTTAATTTTAAGTTATATGATTCTAAACCTATTTTGGAGCAAGTGCACCAGATGCAGATTATCTTCAACAATCTTGTGGCAGAATGAAGCACAATAGACGAAGGTTTTCAAGTCTATGCGGTTATTGTAAAATTACCGTTGGAATGGAAAGACTACCGAAAGAGTTTAAAACATACGAAGGAAGATTGTACTATGGAGGAACTCTTGACTCATCTTCGTATAAAAGAAGAGGCTCGTCTACGTGACAAAGAGGAGGAGAAAACTGAACTTGTCTCCAATGCTCACATTGTTGAAGATGCATCCACATCGAAGAAGAAGAACAAAGGGAAGAACTTCAAACTAAAGCTGAATAAGAAAGATTTCAAGAGAGAACAATACAAGGAAAAGGTGAAGAATGGTACTTATTTTTATTACAAGAAACTCGGCCATTTCAAACGTGATTGCCAAGAATTCTTGAGGAGTAAAAATCAGGCAAACATTGTGGGTGAAGATCTTGTTGCGGTGATCTCCGAAGTCAACATGGTAGATGGTGGAAATGAATGGTGGCTCGATTCAGGGGCTACTAGGCATGTGACCTCTGATGGGAATAATTTTTTATCCTATGAGAAGGCTCATGATGGACATGAATTGTTTATGGGAAATTTCACTACTGCCAAAGTAGTAGACCAAGGCAAACTTGTTCTACACTTTACTTCCAGAAAATTTGTACCCTGAATTATATACTTCATGTCCCTGAGATCCGAAAATTTTTATATCGGCTTGTATTCTGAACAAATATGGATTTAAAATTGTGATCGATTCCATCGTACTCTCTGAGAAAGGGATGTTTGTAGGCAAGGGATATGCCTCTTGTGAAATGTTTAAGTTCAATATCAATGAGAAATATGCTTCTTCGATTTATATGTGTTACTCAATTTATTTATGGCATAATAGATTAGGGCATTTAAATTTACGTTCTATGGATAATTATGATTAAATTAGAACTTCTTCCTAAAATACATATAGAATATGGTAAAGATAGATGTAACATTTGTGTTCAATCTAAAATGACTAAGAAACCATTTAAAAGTGTTGAAAGACAATCTAAACTATTAGATTTAATTCATATTGATTTGTATAATTTGAATAACATTACTATTAGAGGAGGAAAAAGATATTTCATCACTTTCATTGATGATTGTTCTCGATCTCCATATGTTTCCCTTCTTCAATTAAAAGAGAAAGCATTTAGTAAATTTATCTCGTATAAGGCCTTAGTAGAAAATCAATTAGATTTTAAAATTAAGGCATTACGATCAGATAAGAGAGGTGAATACATGTCACATGAATTTTCAAATTTTTGTGATAAGTATGGAATTATTCATGAAGTCATCGCTCCATATTCTCCTCAATCAAATGAAATTGTTGAAAGGAAAAATTGAACTCTAGTAGAAATGGTAAATTCTATGTTAACAAATTCTGATTTGAATTCAAATTTATGGGGAGAAACATTGCTTACTGCATGTTATATTTTAAATCGGATACCAATTAAAAAATCTTCTAAAATTTCATATGAACTTTGGAAGAACAAACCACCCAAATTATACTATTTAAAAGTATGGGGTTGTAGAGCATTAGTTAGGGTACCTGATTTTAAACGTACAAAATTAGGTCCTAAAGCTATTGAATATATTTTTGTGGGATACTCTACTAATAGTCCGATATACAGATTTTTAGTATGTGAGCTGATGAGTAGTGAAATATGATGATATTTTACCCCTAAATACCTATATTTAGCCGTCTGATGAAGGCCATCTGATGAGAATTATTAGATTTGAAGTGTTTCAGGTAAATATTAGCCAAGTATAGAAAACAGCCCAAGAATTCTGAAAATAATGTCAAAATACTGCAACTTTGGATCATCGAGAACTTGGTGCGACTTGCAGCTCAATTTAGACCTTTAATACGGCCGAATTATGAAACTATCAAAACACAAAAGTTGTAGATCTCGTCGTCAGCTTTCCAACGTTATAAGAATCACCTCAATCCGAGTCCGGGACAGAACGTTATGGCCGAAACACTGAGGCAGTGTCTGATGTAAAGTTGGGCGGGAGTTCACGAAAATCTGGGAAGGTCGATCGATCGACCTTCCATTCGATCGATCGACCTTCCAGTCGATCAAGCGACCAAAATGAAGAATTTGAGACGAAAAGGACTTCTTAAAGCAAATTTTTTGAGATTTTTGGAGGGTCGATCGATCGACCCTATAAGGTCGATCAATCGACCCTGACTTTTCGAGCCAGGAAACTCGCACGACTTGGATATTATTTAAAGCCGACTCAAACACTTCGAGAGAAGGAGGATTAGAGTTTTAGTTTTTAGTTTTTCCTTTTCATAGTTAGACGTAGAGATAGAGAGTTTTTATTATTCTTTTTGAGAGCTTTGTTCCTTTAATTTTTCAGTATTCATTCCTTCAGTTTATTATATTTTTGTTAAGTTGATTTCTGTATTAATTTCGTTTCTGAAGATCATCGTACTTTTGGATCAAAGTAATTTCTGTTGAAGTTTGAGGTATTTTTAATTCATTAAATTAATGTCATTTAATTACAGCATGTGTGGCTAAATTCATAGGGGTGGGGATCTAATGATTCTCATCCGAGGGATGTACTTTTAATAATATAAATTTATGATTATAATATGAGATTTTATTTTATGGTTGTTGTGCTATCATGAACGGATGAAATTTCCGCCACTAATCTGGGATCGCGTGTGTCGAGTCATGCCCGGGATCTCAGATCTGTGACGGTAATTTAACCCCAATCATTGTTATATGGTCTTTTTGCTTTTATCGTGTGGATCTAATTATGATTATGATCCGGGATCGAGTGTGCCGAGCCATGCCCTGGATCTTGGATCTGAAATGATAATTTTATCTTAATTACTCCCTAATCTGAAATCAAGTGTGCCAAGCCATGCCCTTGATTTCAGATATATTGTGGTATTCTTGTTAAAATTTTTACCCACTTTGGGGATGATTTTTATTTGAACCTGAGATCAAGTGTGCCGAGCCATGCCCTTGATCCCAGATCTATATATGAAAATCATCTAAGTCCTGATTGCAGGGATGCAACGTGAAACCTATCAGGGTTTTGACCATTTATCTTCCATAAAAGATGTGTTTCAATGATTTATCTCATAGTTTAATCCGTAGATTTATATTATGGGAAGAACAGACCAAAGATGGGAGGATTTAGTATCTTCATCTTTACCTTTATTTTTGAAATATCAACTGAATTTTAGTTTGTAGTCAGTAATTGTCATCTCACAAGATTAAATCATAAGACTAGTAGAATACTGTTAGATCTTAGTGGATTTCTTGAATTACTGTCTTGTCTTTTTAGATCTTTCAAAATAGTCCTCGTGGGAACGATCTCGTACTCCGCACTCACTATATACAATCCGATTCGTGCACTTGCGAGTAAAACATTACAATTAAAATATCACATCATGAGCATAATAATATTTTTGAAAATGATTCAATTTTTGAATCAAGAGATGCAATATTTTATGAGAATACTTTCTCTACCATTCCTAAACCTCTAACATCCTCAAATTTAGATGAATCTTCTAATTCTTCACATCTCTCTAGTAGTGAAGATGAAAAGATGGAACTTAGAAGAAGAAAGAGACCTAGGAAAGCTACTGATTTTGGTTTAGATTTCTATGTATATCTTGTAGAAGGAATCAGAAATGAGAAAACTAAGAAATTGAGGTTTATTTTTAATATCGATGAAGATCCTCAAACTTTTGATGAAGTTGTTAAGTCTATTGATTCTGCATTTTGGAAAGAAGCCATAAATTATGAAATAACTTCTATCATGTCCAATAATACTTGGGAATTAGTAGATTTACCACAAAGATCTAAACCTATAGGTTGTAAGTGGATATTCAAAAGAAAACTTAATCCTAATGACACTATAAATAAATTTAAGGCTAGACTTGTTGCCAAAGGTTTTAGACAAAAGCATGGTATTGATTATTTTGATACCTATGCTCCAGTGGCTAGGATTTCTTCTATAAAGATTTTATTTGCTCTTGCTTGTATATATAAATTTCAAATTCATCAAATGGATGTTAAGAAAGCCTTTTGAATGGTGAACTTGAAGAAGAAGTATATATGAATCAACCAGAGGGTTTTATCATGCAGGGACATGAAAATAAAGTTTGTAAACTTATTAGGTCTCTATATGGTCTAAAACAGGCTCCTAAACAGTGGCATGAAAATTTTGATAATATTATTTTATCATATGGATTTAAGATTAATGAATCAGATAAATGTATTTATAGTAAAATATTAAACGATAAAGGTGTAATAATTTATCTATATGTAGATGACCTCTTACTTTTTTGTACAGATTTAGAAAGCATTCAAAATATAAAAAAAAAAATTGGTTTCAAAATTTGATATGAAAGATATGCGAGAAGCCGATGTAATTCTTGGAATAAAATTATTTAAGCAAGATAATAATATTGTTTTATCTCAGTTACACTATATAGAAAAAGTGCTAAAGAAATTTAAACATAATGGAAAATCAGCACCGACATCTTTTGATCCAAGTATAAAATTAAAACCCAACGACAGCAGAAGTGTATCTCAATTAGACTATTCTAGAGTAATTGGTAGTTTGATGTATGCTTCTCATTGCCCTAAACCCGATATTGCTTATGCAGTAGGGAAGTTAAGTAGATATACTATTAATCCTAGTCATGAACATTAGAAAATAATTAGTAGAGTATTAAGTTATCTTAACAAAATTAAGGATTATGCTTTACATTATGTTGGTTATCCTACTGTACTTAAAGGATACACAAACGCTAGTTGAAACAATGATACAGATGAATCAAGGTCTACTAGTGGATGGGTATTTACTTTTGGAGGTGCCGCAGTTTCATGGGGATCAAAGAAACAAACATGCATAACACATGCAACTATGGAATCAGAATTTATTGCTCTTGCGGCAGGGAGCAAGGAAGCAGAGTGGTTAAGGAATTTACTATTAGAAATTCCTATTTGGCCTAAGCCTATGCCACCAATCTCTTTATTCTGTGATAGTAAAGTTGCACTATCTAAAACTTATAGTAAAATTTATAATGGAAAGTCTAGACATACAAGTCTACGATACAGTTATGTTAGTCAATTACTTCGTGAACTAGTAATTACTATCAATTCAATACGGACCTTTGCAAATTTAGCGGATCCATTTACAAAAGGTCTTGCAAGAGATGTGGTTATTAAAACGTCGGAAGGGATGGGTTTAAAGCCTAATAGATTACATCACCTATGATAGTAACCCGACCTATTTTCTAAAATCCAAAAACTAAAGGTTCAATGAGAAAAGCAAATCATATGTAGTGATTGCACATTATTAAAAAAAAAAGTGAGTATACAACTCCAACCATCTCAAGTAATAATGTGGTACTTGTAACGTAAGGAAGAGGTTGAGATAATTCTCTTAATCTGTAACAACCTTAGATTTTCGGAACCGTACAAGCCATATGCCACGCACGTGTATGTGTGGTTCACAAGGAAACCTGGGTCAACATATACACACGGTGTGTATATGTGTGTAACATATTATTTTTCCCTTCCTTTCACTATATAAGTGAAAGTGGAGAGAAGTCTCTCCCCTACGTAACATAATTTAAACCTAAATAGAGAGGAAGAAAATAGAGAGAGAGAAAGGAGAGTCTTGTAGAGAAGAAAGGCTAAGGCCTTGTTGGAGTGTAAATCGGTGGAAGACCTGGAGAGAAGGTCGGACCAGAAACGTAGAGATCTCTTCAAAGTAACAGGGATTCGAACGTTAGATCGAACCGATTACGAGATCCGCCGATTTAGGTAATGCTTGATAAGTGCTTAGGTATGTTTTAATGATAACCTACAATGTATTGGGCAATGACCGATTAATTATATTTAAGATTTAAGAAAATAGGATAGATTTCTTGAAGAATCACGGAGTGAAGGTTTCCGCTCCTCGCTCGAGCGATCTAAACGTCGCGCTCGAGCGAGGACAGAATATATATACCTGAGAATAAGTACGTTCTTGGCTCGCTCGAGCAAGACCCATATTGAAGGAATAAGCTCGCTCGAGCGAGGTATCACTTTAGGCTTCAAACACCTCGCTTTAACCGCTCGAGCGAGGATAAGAGGCCGCTCGAGCGAGGCTTGGCAACCGCTTGAGCGAGGCTAAGCAACCGCTCGAGCGAGGTACCAAAAACTAAATTAAATTTCTTTTATGTATACAAATATACCTCATGTGAACTATGCGCTCCAGGAGTGCTAGTGACCACTGGTGACCATTCTAAGGCATGTCCTTTTGCATGAAATGTAGGTTGACGTGAGAGCAGTACGTGTCATCACTATGAGAGAGGACCACTGGGTTTTGCCTTGAGGTAGGGAACCTTATCATAACATGTACATTGTTTAATTTCTCATATGTGTAGTACAGATCTAATTGCTAAACTAAGTATCTCATCATGTCACATAAATAGAGCGTGCGTGTGTAGACTTCAGAAAATGAAGCCAGAGGTCCTAAGGGGACGCAAGAACTACAAGATGAATACCTATATGATGCGATATATCAGTAGCATCCCAGGGGTGCAGATGAGAATCAGTGGGGAAAAGAAAGTAAGGTGATAAGGCCTAATATATTAAAAATTTGCACAATCACGGTGAATAACTATATGTAAAGCACACTTGATATTTTTGTTATTTAAGGTTTGTTTAGAATACCCCACCGACGTGGCGGGATACCCTGACCCGACTCATCGGGATATCCGTGACCGGTATGGCGGTTAATCCGTATACAGTAGCATATCCCAGGGATGTAGATTTAAGAGTAGACCCCGCCACCTATGAGAAAGGGGCTTGGGCAGTATTCCCAGGGAATATAAATTTAATAACTGTCTAGTTAGACGACGATGGTGGGTATTCCATCGGGGCTCGATGCTATATTGCTCGGGGACTATTTAAGTTAAAGAGTTAAGTTATTAGGCCGAATTCACAACTAAACGAGTAAGATGAGAAAGAACAAAACCATGCAAGGTAAGTAGTTGTATTCATCTTTTTCTTCAGTTATTTCGATTGTCCTTCTAGATAGTAACATTAGATAAACTGTATTTTTTTTTCTTTTACTGCATAACATATATGCCCGAATTAATCTATATGTTCTTTACGTTTCTCTACTGAGCTAGGATGTAGCTCACCCCCTTAGACTATACGTCGCAGGTCCAACACTCGCGGTAACACAAGCTTCGAGAGACGTTGATCCAAAAGGTTCGGATTATGTGGCCGGAGAAGAGTTAGAACCTCCTCCTGAGGAATTCTTTTAGAAGTTCTTTACGTTTTGGAGTAGTGAGTAGAGAGTACTCATGGCTTGGCATGTCAAGTCCTTTCTTTTAAATGTAATTAAATACTATACTTTCCTTTTGGCGAACCATCGAGGGTGATATAATTGTCATCAATGGTTCGGGACAGTTCCTCTGCTCATGAATTGGCATGAGACCGGAACTGTCTATTGGTTGCTAGACTTTGTTGAAATACGGAGACTTAATTAGTTTAAAGCTTTGGTATTTTAAATTGTTAGCTTTTACTTGTTACTTGATGTTCCGCATAGATTTAAGGTGCATGACCTCGAGGGTAATGCTGATGGCACAGATTTTGGAGTGACAAAATTTGGGCTGCCACATAATCAGTCTATAACATATAATGTTCAAATGTCTAAGTTACAAGGACATTTCAGATAGAACTGACCTAAATGAGTTATGAAGTGTGGCCGCTTTAAAGATAGATAAAGACTTTTCTTAAATACAACTCATGAATACCGAGGTATAAGCACAAGGCTATAAAACGTGTTGGCTGTTAAAATGAAATGAAGCTTAGATTACTTATGTGTGAGATATATCTGGTTGATTATACAAGAAAATTAGTTCAAGAATTTAGATCACTAAAGTTCTTTATCAACTTTGATGTATTATCACTAAGTGAAGGTTTAATTCCTTAGGACACCTTTATTTATGCATATCGTAGTCAAGAAGTGCTCAAAATGTTTGGTGCATATATATACTGTCTTTGGTTATCAGATTTCAGATTGACCTATTTAACAAAATAGGGGAGGAATGTTGATATTTATTTTGTAAATAGGGGAGGAATGTTGGATATTTATCAAAATAAATAATAATTATTATTATTTTAATAATATTTATTTATTTGCTTATCTTTAAATAACTCCTTATACTTTGATTTCATGAATAAAAGATGTTGTCAATACTTAAAACTTCAACCTTCAAGTCAAAATGGCTTAAATTTTGAATTAATATTGAAGGGAAACTTTTCCTATCATAAGTTTAAAAGTGTTACAAATGTTTTTTCCCACCTCACTATTTTATAAGAAATATTTATGACCTATATATGGAAATATTGTTTAGCTTGATAAGAGGAACATAGCTCATAGCGGCGATTCACCACCGCGCACGTGTGCGATGTGCGAATGGCGCAATTGGTGCTTTTAAAGTACATTTTGCACTTCGCACACCCGCATCTTCGTGAGGAGCTTGAAGAGCCTTTTCTATTTGAACTGAGATGGTCTGATCGGTTGACTTGTTGATCGGGCACTGATTGGCTTCGCACATGTGTACCATATGTGTGCATCAGGCAGTTTTTGACCGTTCATGGAAATGGTCGGATTCTGAATTCGAACAAACAGTTAGGATTTCGAATTCAAACAAGTTAGTTGACCAAAAGATGTAACTATTCGGATGTGAACTATTGGATCCTTGCAACCATTAATAGGATCGATCAGGGCCCTCGATTGTAAGAAACCGACAGGCACAACCGCCCCTGAAAAGGTGCTTCGAAAGTTATAAATAGAGGCCAGAGGAGGGATTCAAAAACACTTATAATTTTTGAATCCTACATCTGAGCCCTCAGAATTCATGTGCCAACCAGAGCATTCTATGTCTTCGTTTCTTTGGGTCGCACACTAAAGTGTAACGTAGTGTGTGACAGATCGGTGCTTCATCGAGGCTTCACTGTATCCTGGAGGCGAATTTGCCGTCATCCCGTTACATATAGGGGGTAAATATTGTTTTAAAGACAGCGATATAATCGTGACTTGAAGCCATTTTTTCGATCTATTTTTTATCAATATTTGTGCAATCCACTGAGTTTACGTGACTGAGTAAACTCATCCGACGATAATCGAACAACTACAGGTGACTATACTGACGGTGTGGACATGAGTTTCTCTGATCCGATTGGTGCTGAGAACGTCGACTCAGTGGACGCTGATTACCAAGAGTCTTTAGAGGGTGACGTTGCCGGTTATCAGGAGGACTACAGTGTTGATTTTGATCCGAGTGTTGAATATTGATTTTGTAGACTCGGTATTGGATTTTGCTTATGTTATTATCATTGACTTTATGATTTCATTTTATCAGATTTGTCTCCGACTTTACTTACATGTTATTTGTGGATTCATGATATTTTATCGCATTTTATTAGATTTATTCAACATTTATGATTACTTTATATTCCACTGTTATATGTTGGCTTTTACGGATTTCGTGGAACCGGATATGCGTGAGAACTCTGATTATGTAGATGTCCGCTTAGCATATCCGGGATATATGCCGGTCATACCTCGGAATTCTAGGCCCTTGGGATGGGGTAAAATTTCGAGTCGTGACAAAATATCTCATATTCGACCTTTGACTTATGTGATTTAACAATGTTTTCATAAAATTATAAAATTTATGAGTCTAAAAGTTTTGAACAAAAAATTTGGCAATTGCAAAGTTCAAATTTTGTTCAAATCTTTAGAAAACATATTTTTATTCTTTCACTAGAAAGTTGACTATTTATTCGTTTGAAATTTTAATTTCTCATCATTTATAGTTGATCCAAATGAGGAGTATTTCTTTATTGATATTTGGGTTTTTTGTAAATACCCCCCATGTCCCTATGTTATGTTGAAATTGCATAAAACTCCCTGAGTTATGTTTATTTACACTCCACCCCCTACTTTTATGTTTCCTTTACAAATGCCCCCCCGTACTGTTAAATGGCAGTTAACTAGGTGTCATTTCTTCAATTAAATGATGCATTTGCCCTTACTTAATATTATATACAAAATAGCCATTATATTTTTCTCAACTTTGACCGCATTTTAAACGATGAATAAGCATCGGATCCTGCCCAAAATTTTTAAGTGAAACATGATTAATATCTTCTAAGTTGCCTTGTTACCTGATTTTCCTCAGTTGGTTCGTAACGATGGTAGGGTCGAGATGGTACAAACGAGGTAGCATTTTAGCGCTACCCACAAATCAAGCGAGCGTCATGAACATTCAAATCGAAAATCAGGTAACACGACAACTTATAGAAAATCAATTCTATTCCACCCAAAAATTTTGGATGCAAGATCCGATATTTATCCACCATTTAAAATACGGTCAAAGTTAGAAAAAATACAATGGTAATTTTGTATATAATGTTAAGGACAAATAAGTCATTTAATTGAAAAAATGACGCCTAGTTAATTGTCATTTAATGGCAGGAGTATTTATAAAGGAAACATCAAAGTAGGGGGGGAAAGTGTAATAAGGCATAACTCAAGGGGTTTTATGCAATTTAAGCATAACATAGGGGGTATTTGCAAAAGAAACCCTTGATATTCCATGTACATAAGTGCATGTCCACTAGGAGTCGTGATCAGGGATCAAAATTTCGTCCCCACCCAAACGATAATATGGGACCAAAATTTCGGTCATTTTTGTATGGGGTTAAAATTTTCGGCCGAAATTTCGATCCAAAATTTTGGTTTCGGTCCCCTCCCGAAATTTTGATCCTTGGTTGTGATCGATCGGCTAGGAAATTCGAATGATAGTCTATAGTCTATACCATTCAAATATATGCATCCCACAAGGAATATGGGTCTCACCAGTAAGGATATCTCTGTAGAAGTCAACGAAATCCACTAGCTCCTCTGCCGTTTTACCCTTCCACTTAACGGCGAGTAACGGAATGATTCTCCTTCCACATAAACACCAATCGCAGTAAACGTCACGAACTTGCCTTGGATCTCAAGTCCTCGGGCACCTGCACAGAATAGTATACCGGCGTCACAGTTGTAGCAATAATGCAAAGATCGAAGAGAGAGTGCTAAAATAAGTAAATAGGTGCGTAGTTTTAAGACTTGCGCCACCGAGGATCAGCGTTTTAGAAGAATCAGGGGGTTTCACGGTGGATGGGACAATGAACCCGTCGACCTGTAATTCTGATACGATTGCCGAGTTAGCCATCCGATTTTTTCCTGGAAGAGAAGGAGGGATTCAAAACCATTGAGGAGATTTTGAACAATTGCAAGTGTTTATATAGAAGATAAACAGAAAGAAGAAGCTTAACACCAATGGATTTGTTCAATTCCGAACTGCCACTCGTTTTACTTGAAATTATCAGGTTGCCATCGTTGGTGCGTTCACGGACGTAGCTGTACGCTGCTCCCTAATTATTGTACTTCTTTATAAGTGAAAAAATTTACTTTTTTACTTTAACATATTTGGATAAATGTTAGTAAAGTGGAGGAAAGTTAATCAACTTTTGCATGGTTTCCTAACCATCATTTTAAGGATTATACTGCATTTACCGTGGTATGGATAGCCATTTTGATACTTGAAAAATAACATGAGTTAATATTTGATGCATGACACATGAAACTCAAATATGGGGTATCAAATATCGGCCGATACTGATACGTATCGGCGCCAATACATATCAAATATCCAACTCGATATCGGCCGATACGTATTCAATACCGATTGATACCTGTATTTTGAAAATTTTCTTTTTAAATAGGCCGATACGTATCAGTATCGACTAATTCGTATCGGTCCTTGGTACCCGATACCAATACTGAGTTTGTTACCTTGATCATCAAACAATCAATTTTTGATTCCATGTGGCATATGTCCCAAGTGACTTGAAAATCACAGGGCATTCATCAGACAATCATTTTTTATACTATGTGCCACATATCATCAATTGGTCAAATTTTTGGCACATACCATCGCATGGAAGATTGGGACAAAAAGTGATTTTCACCGTCCGATTCTGTTATGACCCAAACCCACATGCCACAATATTGTCCGATTCTTGGCTTAAATTCCGGCCCCATTTTGTTTCTGGCTTGGGCTTAAATCCCCACCCAAAACACGTCATGACATATAGCGTCCACAATCACATATAGCTCAGGGTCAAGACTATTTGTTAGAATTATTAGGACCTTCCCGCAATCAAAAGCGAAATTAAATGAAACTTTAGCATACCTTACATCGTAGAGTTTTTCATGCAAGAATTTAGCCTTGAGCAATTCGAGCAATAATCCGACAATCAATGATTTGATGGAGAGTCTTTTCTTTGCACACCGTAGAGAAGATGAGTTTCTCTTGAATTCTTCTAATTCAATTAATATGTATATTGTGTGTAGAAAGAGAGACTCTACATCCCTTTAAATAGGTTAGCCAATTAGGTTAGAAACTTGTCCATTAAGGAATCTACCAGTTAGGATTATCACACTTATATCAGGGTAAAATGAAAACTCCTGATATACTGAAAACTTCTAGTTTGACCACAACTAGTGTTCCACTATCTCTCTAAATTAACAACTTTGACTATTTGACCTTGACCACGATGTGTGACTTAAGGGCCACATAAATCCATAAAATCTATCAATTTTTCTAATCCAATGTAGAACTATTACAACCTCCCACCTTATAGAAGAGTTGTCATCGGCTATGATACCATTCTGTGACGACCTAGACCCACATGCCACAATATTGTCCGATTTTGGGCTTAGGTCCCCGCCCTGAATTTGTTTCTAGTATAGGCTTAAATCATCATCCAAAACATGTCATGACATGTAACATCCGCAATCACATATTGCCCAGGGTCAGGACATTTCCCTATCCAATGTGGGACTATTATAGATTCAAAGCAGTCAATGGTTTTCGGGTCACTTCGAATATGTGCCACATGATTTTTTATTTCACTTTTTTATTATGTGTGTTATGTGGAGCCAAAATTTAATCGTCGTTGGTACACCCATAATCTCAAGATTCATCGTGTGGAAGATTGAGACTGAAAGCGATTTGCACCATCCGATTCAAAGCAATCAATGATTTTCGAGTCATTTAAAATATGTGTCACGTGACTTTTTAGGTCACTTTTTTTTTTATGATATGTGTCAGGTGGAACCACAATTTGACCATTTTATGGTGCGGCAATTGTAGACGCGAAGCAAGTTCAAGAGTTTTGCAAGAAAACCGATTGGGCTGCAAAACATGTCTTGCAAACTAGGGCTGTAAACTGTTGAACTTGTTTTGCAAAGAAAATAATGTTAGATTTGTTTTTTTTTATTATGAGTCGATTTTTTAAAAATTGATGTGTGATCATATTTTTTGCTCACCATAAACCAAAAGCCTTTGCCAAAGTGCTCATGATCATGCCACGATGGTCTAGCAATCATCATTGATTGGTAATGAGTGGCCACGATCAAAAGTTACAATTAAGAGCCCACATGATAAGAAATATAATCAAGTTGGTTTGAAGGCTAAGATTGAATGACTATAATTTATTGATCACTTTTATTTTTACATTATTTGTTGTGAGAGTTTTTTTTAATGTCCATGTCAAGAAGGGTAGACTTTGTCACTCATGTGTTTAGATGTCATTATGTTTGTGCGAGACTTTGATCATATCACCATTCTTCGTTAGCAACTGTTTGAGCATGATCAAACGGTTGATTCAGTAGCCTCATAACAGGCTTGACTCTAGGTCATCCTTATTTTCATGATTGATTGTTTAATAAATTGGGCTTGATCATATGATCATTGAGTGCCCTTGATTGAGTATATATAGCTTGAAATCATTATCAATGATTTGACCATAAAATTCTCGCCACATTGAGTTGTCATGAAAAGATTGCTAGGATCATTTGGAGATGGTCAAATGATTTTGATTAAATTATCTTATGAAAGATAATAGATTTAAATTTGGATATCTAAATCATTTAAAGATGATTTTCCTTTAAGAAAGGGAATCATGATCTTACAAGAGATATTAAGGAGCAACTATAAATCTCATTGAGTTTATTGGTTATATCAAAATAGGTAGAGAAATGAAGTAACTTAAGGGTCCTTTAGTAGACGTACCAACAAAGATTGAGTCAAAACTTCTAAGTTCTCTATGGAACTTGTTTCCTTGTCAATGAACAAGAAAATAAATGATATGTGGTTTCAGGCAAAAAATGTTTGAAGAAACACTATATGTGTTGATAATTACAATTATGAGCAATTATAGAAAGTATTAACCTAAAAGAAGAATCGAGATATGTTTAAAGTCATTTACCCAAACAGTCACTTACGATAAGAACTCTACCTAATACTTGTTTGGTCAATGTTTAGGTTCAAAGGGAAGAACAAATTGTAAATTCGTGACGGACAAAGGGGCACTACATTGATGAGAATTAAATTCTCATAAACATCCCAGGAAGGGTAGTGTTTTGCTTGTAATAGATAAGAGGAGGTTGAGCATTGCTCTTAATAGACGATATAACACATTGTGTTGAGATGCTGAAGTTATAGGGACATCTCATATAGGTCTACCTATATAAGTGTGAGGGTGGGCATAGTCACCAAGTCTGGGTTGGGCATAGTCACCAAGTCTGGGTTGCCTAAGTTAATAAAAGTTTTCACTTTAAATGATTGGTTGAAGCACTTTGGTAATGCTTTTAAAAAAAAATTATTGGATATTTAAACTTTTAAATTGTTGGGGATTGTTAGATATTTAAAAGTTTATTATACTTATCTTTTTCAAAAATGTGTGTCTTTTCAATTGAGGTGTCTTTTCAAAGTGATGTTTCTTTTCAAAATGAAGGGTCTTTCCAAAGTGGTGTGTCTTTTTAAAATGAAGGGTCATTCCAAAGTGGTGTGTCTTTTCTGAAGGGATGCGTGTTGCACCTTTTTATAGGAAAAATGTGCATTAACAATTGCCCTACACCCCCACACTTTAAAATAGGTTAGACTAGGTTTGCGATTCTTCCAAAGTTCATATGGTGTAGTTAATGTTTTCTTATGTGAAATTCTATTCAAAATATGAGTAGCAGTCAATAAAGCTTCACTCCATAAATTTTTATCGGAATTAGTGTTAACTAGCATTGCATTAGTCATTTCTACTAATGTTCTATTTCTTCTTCTGCAATCCGAAACCATTTTTCTAACAATTTTAAACTAATATTTAAAGGTTACGGATCTGATGGCACATGGAAGCACTTTAAAAAACAATATGGGTTTCCTTTGCATTCTCTCTCTCTCTCTCTCTCTCTCTCTCTCTCTCTCTCTCTCTCTCTCGGATACCCATTTGTCTCCTAATTATAGAGGCTTTGAGAAAATATAGAAAAATCAATTTGGTGTAAGAAAGGGAAAGATTTCTTGTTTGAAAGATATTAAAGGTCTATTTTTGGGATTGCCAATTCGAGACGGTGTCTTTGGAACTCTAACACCCTCTCTCAAAAACCATGGTACTTCATGTTTACTAGCAGCGATGATCTAACAGGCTACACTTACGACTCGGTGTTCCGGAAATGGACGGTTTGGAACTCTCATGTATCGAAAACCTGAATTGGTTCATTGCTTGTTCGTGCGGGTTAATTTGCTTCATAGATAATTATAGTAGAACCCAACTCTTTGTTTGCAACCCGATTACGAAGGCGTGGAGAGGTGTTTCTTTGGGTAACGACATATTTAAGAGGTGTGTTAATTGTCTTTTTTTTTTTTTTTTTGGTAAATTTAATAGCACCAACTGGCTGGTTTAATGCACCCATTGGTATCCTCATGTCAGAATTTGAGGCATTATAATGGGTGTGAGAAAAGCATTATCAAGGTGTTTCAACCAATCATTTAAAGTGAAAACTTTTATTAACTTAGGCAATTTTTTTTATTATTTCGAATCAACATTTCAATTTTTTCAACTAATAACAATAGTAATAAAATAAAAATGTCTACAAAACTGTTGTTTTTAAAAGACTTTGATCAACCCTATTAAGATGGGACCTTGTTTTGTCAGATGGCACTCATCTTTGACAATCCACTTAATTCTAAGTGTTTAGACATCATATGAACTCCACTCCCAAAAATACACTCATTAGTATATTATTATCATCTAATCCAAGTATTTTAATATGATCACAAGCATGTTAGATATAAACAAGAATCTATACATATGAAAGCTCTTGAATTAAATTGTTAGAATTCATTGATGGACACAAATTTTATGCTAAGATTAGTTGTCATGATAATTTGCAACTTTGGATTGGTCAATTATGCATGTCACATAGAAAAATAAGCGCATGGGTCTTTCTCTCTCTCTCTCTCTCTCTTTCAGTAGTAAGAACAAGATTTTAAACCTTGATGAATCACTATAAAAATAAGATGTATTAGCGGCACTTGTTGTTAAAGCAATTTTTGGTAATGATAGACTGATAGCAGCAATTTTTTATAGCATTAGGACTCATAGCAGCAGTTTTTTTAACACAGTTTTTTTGTTAAGAAACCTGCAGCTAATAATCTTATTTTTTGTAGTGAATAATCCATATTTTCTGTAGCTTACCCAAAATTACAATTATAAGCATGAAATGTAAGAATGAGCAGTATCCTAATTTCTTCGCTTTGGCTGAATTGACCGATGCCTACATAATATTAATATTAGCATCAACTTAGATCAAAATATTGAAAAAATAAATTAATAATGATATAAATAATGGATATGCATCAACTTATATCATACGGTATCGACCGATGCCTACATAATATTAATATTAGCATCATTATCAGTCTTTTTATGGCTAGATGTGCACGCATTGCCAATATATATATATATATATATATATATATATATATATATATATATATATATATATATATATATATATATATATATATATATATATCGGTATCATCTAAATCGGCACATTTAATTTTGGTGGTTGTGTGCCGTATTTCGCCATTATAATTTGTACTCAACCCTAGGTATTAAAATTCCATGTTAAATTCGTAGATAATGATTGGGTGGTACATTTGTAAGTATCGGAACACTCTATGGCAAGGATCAAAATTTCGTCCGAAATGACCAAAATTTTGGTCCAAATGATCAATTTGGGTCTCCACCAAAATTTCGGTCACTTTTGTATGGGGGTTAAAATTTCGGCCAAATTATTGGATTTCGATTTCTGTTTTAGTCATGCTTGGAACCAAAATTTTGATCCTTGCTCCTTATTGCAGTCCGTAGAGAGACACCTACCCATCACATGGTGCACCACACTTGCTACTAAGTTTCTATTGTTTAGGGTTTTTGTAATTGGTTATTTTGGCATGATTATAATTCAGCAAATTTAGCAAGTTCAGGAAAATATTGGGGAGAGAAAAAATAAAAAATATAAAAATAAGATTAGAAAGTATTTGAAAATCTTTAAAATATTAAAAATCATGATTGTTTTTAAAAGCTGTGTATTATTCGTGATTTTTCAAGAACAGGTAAAAGTTTTTAACTTTTTTAAATTTTGTGAATAAGTCGAGATTAATTGGCAAAACCTAAAATTTGCAAATTATTCACGGATTTAAAAAGATCTCGAGTATTTGGTGAGACTATTGTCACGGGTATCTCATTGCCGCTTCTGAGGACCATTAACTCAGATACCAGTTTTCTCACAAAGCATAACCTAACATTGGTTATCATGCTCGTGCTACGTTTCGCTGCCGCGCACAACGAGACCTCATGTCCAACCATCACTCTGATACCACCCGCCTAGAGGACGGAAACTCCCGCGTCGTGGTTGCCCTCACTTGAGGCAAACCCACTCAATGCATCGTGTCTAACCGCAACACGCATGTCAGCACCTCAGTGCCACTTGGCTTGCCTAGCTTCACCCTGTGCAAAGCACTAGTTCCTCGCTTCAGACAGCGGCATGTATCTCTTCATGCCATTCAAGCCAACCAACATGTGTGGTCCACGTGACCAGCACACTTGGAGTAGCATGCAGCTCTTCATGCTCTCCAAATCAAGCATCGCAGCGGCACGACGACCAAAGACACTTTCGCCCGCTCGTAGTGCGCCATCGCCCCACGTAGCCCTTGAGTGCCCACGTGAGGTCACCGCAACGCCGACACGGGGCCACATGGTAACCTCACCCAGGTGACACATGGCATCGCCGCAACGCCGTATTGCTGCAGTGATGTTCTAGGCCCACCCCTAACCTAGAAAGCACATGTGCTCATCCCGCAACGCAAGGCCCCATGTGTGGGAGAATAGCTCCACAGCTCCCTTCCCCCTATATATGGTCAAAAGACTAACTTAGGCAAAGTAGCAGAAAACCCTCAAACCCTTTGGTTTGTCATACCACCATGGCACACGATCTCCTGCCCGTGGCACACACCTACAAAGGTGGTGTTTTGCCATTAAACATGGCACACGATCCTCTGACTGTGGCACCCAGTGGCATCCTCCAAGCCCACATGGCTTGCGAGGTCACGCATCAGCGTCCCTTGCGACCGTGTCGCCCGCATCGCGACCACGTCACGAGGCCCTCATGACCTCATATCCAACATAGCACTGTGTCGCTACCATGTCGCGTCCATGTCGCGATCATGTCGCAAGGCCCTCATGACCTCATGTCGCGTGCCCTCATGGCACCACATGGCGTACCCTCATGACACCGCATCACGTCTAAGTCGTGACTGTGTCTCGTGTCAACTCGACACCATATCGGGCCGTCATTGCACCTAGATGCCGCGTGCCCTCTTAGCACCGCATCACATGCCTTCAGCACTTGGACATCGCGTGCCCTCTTGGCACCACGTCACGTGTCTTCATGGCACCGCCTCGCGTGCTTCCTAGCACCTAGACGTCGCGTGCCCTCTTGGCATCACGTCGCTTGCCCCTACACGGAGCACCGCATTACGCGCCTTATGGCACCAAGACGTCGCGTGCCCTCTTGACACCACGTCACGTGCTCCACCGCGGAGCACCGCATTCTAAGCCCTTCACGCGTCTAGCCACCATACTAGATCGCAACTTAGTTTGGGTCACCGTTGCATCATGCATCAGGGACTCATGCACGCATCGCAGGGCCATGTGCCTCTGCACCCACGCGCTACACGGCTAACTTACAAGGTCCACTTGCCTTCTTGCTAGCTAGTTAAGTGCTCAGTTCCAAGGTCGTCATGTCTTCATACTGGCGCATAGATTAATGAGGCCGTCACACTATAGTTCCATGTGAGGGTGGCTTTCTTAATCTACACCGTACACTGATGCCACGCTTATCTTGTGAAGTAGTCGTGCACCAGTGTTGGTGCCTGATGTGTCCTAAAATTTGTACTCGCAAGTGCACGAATCGTGATGTAGTCAGTGGGTGCAAAGTACGAGATCGTTCCCACGAGGATTGGTTAGAAAATATAAAAACAGAAATATCAATTAACTAAAAGAATTTTCACAGATCTTTTACAGTAACCAACAATCTAGGGTTCTAGTAACTTTTGATAAAACAGATAAATACTAACAAAATCTAAGAGATTTAAACAATTAATGAAAGATAAAGATTGGAATGCTAAATCTTCCCATCGTAGGCTTATCATTTACAAAATATTAATCTGTGGATTGAGATGTGAGATCTTTAACAGATTTCTCAAAATAAGCACTGCCCTATACACACGTGAGTTCTAAAATATAGATATGAGATCACGGAGATGTATGATTAACATCCCATAAGTGTATGATTAACACTCACACCTCGGACAATATTTAGAACCCAATCTCTAGGGTAATTTCCAAAGTACGATCTAAGACCAAGGAGATGTATGATTAACACCCCATGGGTGTATGATTAACACCCACACCTCAGATCGTGATTGGAACTCACCATTGGGATAAAGTCATACTATCAATCCGAGATCAAGGGGATATATGATTAACACCACATGAGCGTATAATTAACACTCACACCTCAGATGGTAGTAAAACTTCACCCCGAGATGGGTAATAATTAGGATAAAATTATTATTACAGATCTGAAATCATAGGGCATGATTAGCTCCTAGATCTCAGACTGAAATAATGATTTCACCATTTTCAATGAATATTAGGGTCTTAAAAAGCATCTGACATCTCAATCACAGATTTATATTAATATAAATGAATACCTCGGATGGGGTTCATTAGATCCTCATCCTTAATGAAACTAGCCACACATAACTGAAATAAGCAATAAAATAAATGCAGAAGTTGAAAATGCCATTAAAATACCGTAAAGAATTATCCACAAAAATCCACGAAAGCTTTAATCCAAAGTACGTACACCTCCTTCTTGAAAGTGGATCCAAATCAGAAAACTAAGACTTATCTTCTTCTCCAAATGAATATTAAAAAGGTAGTTCAAGAAAATGGGACTCAATGCCCTTACACTTTAAAACACAGAAAAACTAAAACTAAAAGAATGCAGAAAAATGAAAACTCTCTAAAAAACAGAACTCTCTCAAAAGAAGAATGCAGAAAAAAATAATAAGAATCAGAATTCTCTCCCCCAAGGACTCCCCGAATAAATATATCTCCAAGAATATCTTTTTCCTTAATTGCCAAAGAAGAAGCCGCTTTTTCCTCCAAGATTTTATTCCGTGAAAAGAGTACCGAGATTCTCGCGGCCAAACAAAATTTCGAACTCAAATTCAAATTTGGTCGATCAATCGACCTCCCAGATTTTCGTGAATTCCTGCTACACTTTGCATTCAGACACTGCCTCGGTACTTCAGCCATAACTTTCTATCCTGAAGCCAGATTGAGGCGATTCTTATGGAGTTGGAAAGTTGACGACGAGTTCTCCAACTTTTGTGTTTTGACAATTTTCTGAATCTAACGTCTTGAAGGTTCAAATTGAGCTCCAAGTCAGGATAAGTTCCGAATGATCCAATGTAGCACGAATTTGACGTTATATTCTGAACTTTTGGGTTATTTCATGCCCAACACATCTCCAGGCCTGTAAATCACTAAAACTATATAAAACATGTTAAATGGCTTTCATTGGATAACTAAATGTAGGTCTTTAGAGGTGAAATATCATTATATTTTACTGCACATTATACCCCCAAACCTACACTTTGCTAGTCCTCGAGCAAAGGAGAAGATAAACAAAACTGAAAAATAAACTAACAACCTAAGAAAAGTAAAGAATGCCACTTTCGTAGGGAACATGATTGCATTTAGCATATGCAACAAGCCTTTAAACCGCTAGGTGATCCCTAGTGGAGGAGTTTTATCTCCTAAGGGTTTTCAGTGAAGTTACCCACAAACTTCAAGGCATTGATTTATGTGGAATTTATTAATTGATCTCATTATGCATTTCTTCCACAAGTACTATGCATGTCATGTCATTTCCATTGATGCTTAATTAAGCTAAACTAATGCTTCAATTTACAGATAAAAATTTCACCCATCTTTAGATGTTTCAATGTGGTCATCAGATCAAATAATTTTTTTTATTTGAGAATTTATTTTATTTGTTAACTGTATAGATTTCTGCTTTGATTCAAACCTCACAATAGGTATACTTCTCAAACTAAAATCACTCTGATAATGGGTAAGTTTTCGCACACATGTGAGAGATCAATACAAAGCAAGCAAAAAGGTCTCACATGATAAATGAAACACGATGCAATCAATGAACAAAGATAAATCTCATAAGAACAGATACTTGTATATTCTAAGCATGTCATATCAAGTTCCATAGGTATCACATATTTGCTCTCCACCAGGCAATTAGCAATGCAAGATCGGATCATGAGGGTCTTTTTGTAGGGTTGTAATAGGGCTCAGGTACGGTAAGCAAGAAAGGAAATTTGGATTCAAAATTTCTGAGAAATTTGGAAAAGAAACAAACTTATGATTTTTCTATTTCTCCTTTTTTTCTTTTCTAATTTCTCGCCTCTTTTTTTTTCAATATATTATTATTATTATTATTTTATTTTTTTTCATCTTCTTACAGCACCTCATATTTTTCATTCTTTTTCTTTTTCTCCCCCTTCTTCTTTTTTTTCTTTTATATTTTTGCCATACACTCTCAGTAAACACCACAACTCGGTATCTCTCCACTTACTCTCTTTTCGTTCATTTCCATCCCTCGTTCATAATTTCTCAGAAATAAGAAGGGTAAAGCTGAATTTTCAGAAATGGTGAAGGGGTAAAGGTTAACGTGGCTTATCAAAGAATGTATAAAGGTAAATTTTCAATAGGCTCAAAGGGGTACTAGAAGGATAAATTTATATGAGGTGGGGTATTTTAAGCACAAACGAGCCAAAGATGGCCTTCAATCACGTCCTCAAAAGATGGTAACTCTACCTATTTATCTTGAGCAAACATATGATACGTTCTAACACAATAATATGAATTTAATGTCATGCAAAGTCACAAGTCAAAATAAAATGTATGAGATTATGCAAGAATAATTCGTATTCAAAGATAACTTCGAGTTTGTTTAAGCACTCATCAAGGACGGAAAATTGGCGCTAAAGCTCACCGGATTTTAATCTCCACTAAAATCCTTACAGTTCACAAATTTGATAAATTTTCATGATTTAAACTCTTTGAACTAACTCAAACATCAAAAACTCCTCAAGAGCGGGTTTAAGATTTATATGTCAATTTCACCTTAGCTATTCTCTCCTAAGAACAATGAAACAAAATTGCATTTAATATTCGTTTTAGATCGCATAAATTATCAATTTGTAAATTCCACACAAACCATCACTGTGCTCAGTCGATCGATCGACCATGAGGGGTCGATTGATCGACCAAGAAGGGTCGCTTGATCGACCAAATCCGATTTGTTTTGTTTTTTTTTTTTTTTTTTTTTAAATTATAAGAGAGACTACACCCCCAAACCTAATCTGTGCAATGTCCTCATTGGACCAAAATTAACGGGGGCACCCCCAAACCTGCAATGAAAATACTCAAAGACCAAATAGGCAAAGGAAGTGAGACGCATAAGTGAAATTGAAATAAAATTAAATGAAGAAAAGTAGTAGAAATTACACTTATTCAATCCAGAAAATGGGAAATCCTAAAGCTACCTAAGAACAGAAAATAAACCGCTAAAAATTTAATCCTAAACTTCCTAAAATATCCTAAACTTCGTAGAACATCATAAAAATTCGTTGATTTCGACACTCAAACATCCGCATCGGTCCCCTCACTTGGCTTCGACTTTGGAAACGCGAAATCCCACATTGCAGTGGTGATCCTCCGCGGATTGAAGGAATTAGGAATCACATCCGACGGTTGTGGTGAGGAAGGATTGGGCGTACTACTCGAGGGTAGATCCCGAAGTAGTGGAGACGGATACAATTTCGCCCAAGTCTCAGTGGGAATGAGATCAATAACCTCCTTGGGGATTGATTTAGGGATGAATGCAGCCAATGAAGTAGGTGGTGGTAGAGATGAAATGGAAGGAATGGGTGATGGAGAATTTGGGATAAGGGTCGGTGACGGAAACGCATCCAAATCAATCATCTCGATATCGGTGGAGAAGGATGGGGTAGACTTGACGGAACGATTCACTCTTTTACGTGCTGGCTCTTCCCAAAACTAAATAGGAAACGGGTCCAGATCAACTACAGTAACGTTGGTGAGATCCAACAGAGGGTGTGTACCCGAAATCCGTTCTCGTTTGCTTACTGGTTCTTCCATCTTCCTGAGGGTGGACCTTGTAAAATAAGTTCTGCCGGCCATTGATGAAATATGAGAAGGAGGGGGTGATGAAGAAAGGATGGAGGCAAGGTTGCAGGGTGTTTAGTTTAAATAGAAAATGAGTGTTTGAGATATGATGAAAGACGTCTACGAAGCAAAATAAAGAATCCGATCGTACTAAACAACTTAAAATTTTTGGAAGCCGATCGATCGACCAAGAAGAGTCGATCGATCGACTAATCCAGTCAACGAAAGTTGACTTTAAAAGATATTGGCAGAGTCGATCAATCGACCAGAAATGGTCAATTGATCGACTGTTATTATGGACTCAACAGAGTCGATCGATCGACCATGAATGGTTGATTGATCGACTGCCTTTTTTTTTCTCAAAAAATCAATCGATCGACCAGTCATGGTCGATTGATCGACTGTTATCAGTGCGCAATAGTAAACAGAAAACTCTTCTATTTTTTTTCGATTGATTTTGCTTTTTTTTTTTTTTTTAATTATTATTATTTATTTTTTTTCAAATGTGTAAATCACCAAAAACAACATGGGTTGCCTTCCAAGAAGCGCCAAGTTTAACGTCGCTAGCTCGACATTCAGAAATTTGTATTTCATCCTGATTGATCGGGATTCCTCAACTCAAGTTCATCGAACTTTTCAGTGTAATTTTCCAAAAACGGTTTTACCGTTGCGTCTGCTGACTCAAACGCATTTTCATTTTGTAAGTTGCACACTCAACCGCCTGCTTGGATTTGGAAATACTCGATTGACTAGGAAAGGACCGCCCAACGGGTTTTGAGTTTCGTGAAAGATGTAGTCTTGAGTTATACAACAACACCTTCTCATCCCCACAAAGTTGAATGATTTTCTCAAAATAGACGGATCATGAACACGCTTCATGCGGTCCTTGTAGGATCTGGCACACTCATATGCATCAGCTCTCACTTCCTCTAATTCTGTAATTTCCAATTTTCGCTTATCCCCAGCTCTCTGCAAATAGAAGTTTAAAGACTTAATAGCCCAATAGGCCCGATGTTCCAATTCAACAGGTAAATGACAACCTTTGCCAAAAACCATTCGATAGGGAGACATTCCAATGGGAGCCTTGAATGTTGTCCGATAGGCCCAGAGTGCGTCGTTTAATTTCAACGACCAATCCTTCCGATTGGGCCTTATCGTTTTCTTGAGTAGACGTTTGATTTCTCGATTTGAGACTTCGACTTGTCCACTAGTTTGAGGGTGGTATGGTGTACCCACCCTGTGAGTGATCCCATATTTCTTCATCAGCTGAGCGAAAACTTTATTACAAAAGTGTTTTCCGCCATCACTAATAATTGCACGTGGAGTACCAAATCTTGGAAATAATTCATTTTTTAGAAACTTAACCACCACTCTGTGGTCATTGGTTTTACAGGCCAGTGCTTCCACCCACTGTGAGACATAATCCACTGCAACTAAGACGTATAAATTTCTAAAAGAATTGGGGAATGGACCCATGAAGTCTATTCCCCATACGTCAAACAGCTCAACTTCTAGGATTAGATTTAAAGGCATCATATTTCTTTTTGAAATTCTGCCCAGCATTTGACAATTACTGCATGAAATGCAGTGCTGATGACAATCTTTAAAGATTGTCGGCCAATAAAATCCACATTGTAGAATTTTCATTGCAGTCTTCTTTGAGCTAAAATGTCCTCCACAGGACAGCTCATGACAAAATGAGATGATTTTTTACTGCTCCTGTTCTGGAATGTACCTTCTGATGATCTGATCAACACAATATTTAAACAGGTACGGGTCCTCAAAGAAATAATGCTTGGCTCGTGCTAGAAAGACAGCTTTTTCATTTTTATTCCAATGCTCAGGTATCTTATCCGTCACTAAATAGTTAACCAGATCAGCATACCATGGTAGATATTCAACAGCGAGCAATTGTTCATCAGGGAAGCTTTCCAAAATTGGAATCAGATCCTCAGATTTTTCAACAATGATTCGAGACAAATGATCAGCAACTACATTTTCGATCCCTTTTGTCTTTGATTTCGAATCAAATTCTTGTAAGAGTAGAATCCATCGGATTAATCGAGCTTTACATCTTTCTTTGAAAAGAGGTAACGAAGAGTCTGCATGGTCAAGAACACTACCACTTTTGATCCCAACAAATAGGATGGAACTTGTCCAAAGCAAAGACTACGCTAGAAGTTCTTTTCGGTGGTAGAATAATTGATGCATCATTGAGGGTGCGACTTGCATAGTAAATGACATGCGGAACTTTCTCTACCCGTTGTCCCAAAAGACCGATTGCATAATCCGATCGTCACATGATCTCGAATGGGAGCTTCCAATCTGGTGATTGGATGATAGGGGCTTTGACCAATTCTGCCTTAATACTTTCAAAGGCATTTGTACACTTTTCATCAAAGATGAATGGTTTTGCAACTTTGCTAAAATCCTTTATGAAACGTCGATAAAAACCGGCGTGTCCAAGGAATGACCTAACTTCTTTTACTGTTCTTGGTGGTGGAAGGTTTGAGATCAATTCTACCTTAGCTTTGTCCACCTCAATACCTCGGGATGATATGATATGTCCCAAGATGATACCACTTTTCACCATGAAATGACATTTTTCCCAATTTAGAACAAGATTTTTCTCTTCACATCTCGCAAGAACAAGAGATACATTATACAAACAATCACCGAAGTTGTCTCCATAAATAGAAAAATCGTCCATGAAGACTTCCAGAAATCTGTCCACCATATCAGAAAATATACTCAGCATACACCTTTGGAATGTAGCTGGAGCATTGCAAAGTCCGAACGGCATTCGACGATAAGAAAGCGTTCCAAAGGGACAAGTGAACGTTGTCTTTTCCTGATCTTCTGGTGCAATGACTATTTGATTATACCCAGAATAGCCGTCAAGGAAACAATAGTATTGGTGCCCTGCCAATCTTTCTAGCATTTGGTCAATGAATGGGAGAGGAAAGTGATCCTTTCTAGTCATTGAGTTTAACTTCCTGTAGTCAATACACACTCTCCAGCCAGTTTGAACTTTTGTTGGTACTAGCTCATTCTCCTCATTTCTCACCACTGTAACTCCAGACTTTTTGGGTACCACTTGTGTTGGGCTCACCCATGTGCTATAAGAGATTGGATATATGATCCCAGCATCTAGCAGCTTAATGACCTCATTTCTCACCACTTCTTGCATTATGGGATTCAATCTACGTTGTGGTTCTCTTGAGGGTTTAGCGCTTTCTTCCAGATGAATTCGGTGCATACACACTGTTAGGCTGATTCCTTTAATATCTTTGATAGACCATCCGATCGCACTCTTGTGGTCTTGAAGTACTTCAATGAGCTGTTCTTCTTGGTCCTTATTTAAATTCGCTGAAATAATTACTGGCTCAGTTTCATCAATATCCAGGTACGCATATTTCAAATCCGTAGGGAGTGGTTTTAGTTCCAGCTTTAATTTTTCTTCTTCATTTGATCGATGCGATTCGTCTTCGCAATCTTCTTCCTTCTTCTCATCTTTCAGTTTACATTCTTTTTCTCCCAAGAGAGGCGTTGAGTCTAGCATCTCATTGACCTCGTGTATCACCTTATCCACATCGAAGTCTTTGCCAAAATGTGCTAAACAGGCCTCTAAAGGGTCCTCATATTCTGAAGAAAAAAATCCATTTTCCACAATGTCATCAATCATGCAAACTTGTGCATGTTCCTCATCTTCATTTGTTGAAATATGAAAAATATTGATTCGCGTCATGTTCCCAAATGATAAATTCATTATCCCATTTCGGCAATTGATTAGAGCGTTCGATGTTGCCAGAAATTGTCTTCCTAAAATTACGGGAACATTATTTCTGTGCTGAGGAGTGGGTTCCGTATCCAATACAATAAAGTCAACTGGAAAGTAGAAGGTGTCTACTTTGATAAGAACATCTTCGACTATTCCCCTAGGAATCTTAATTGACCTATCAGCAAGTTGAAGGGTCATAGCTGTGGGTTTTAGTTCCCCCAACTCAAGTTCCTTGTACACCGTGTATGGCAACAAATTGACACTTGCTCCAAGGTCTAGGAGTGCTTGATCGATGCGATTCTCTCCTATGATGATTGAAATCGTAGGACTTCCGAGGTCCTTATATTTGATTGGCAGTCTCGCTTGTAGAACCAAGCTTACCAATTCTGCTAAGAAGGCTTTCTTTGGGACATTAGTCTTTCGCTTTATCGTGACTAAATCCTTTAGAAACCTAGCATATGCTGGCACTTGCTGAATGGCGTCTATGAAGGGGATATTTATTTTCAGTTGCTTAAACATTTCAATGATTCCTTCCTGATCGCGAGTCTTTTTCGGTCCCACTAGCCTTTGAGGATATGGGGCCTTGGGTATGAAACTCTTCTCTCTCTCGTTCTTATCTACCATCTTCTTCTCTTGCTTTCCTTGTTTCTCTTCTTCTGCTGCTTCCTTATCCTTCTCAATTTCGACTTCAGGTTCATGCTTCTCATCTTCTTCTGGCATTTCTACTTTGTTGTCGACTTCCTTCCCAGATCGCAATGTAGTGATAGCCTAAATCTGTTGTTGGCTCTCCTCCTGAGATGAGGTTGAGGCATGCTCAATAGCCATCTGTCCTCGTAGATTTGGGACCGGTTGGCTCGGGAATGATCCCTTCTCTCTCTCGCAGAGGAGTGTCGCCAGTTGCCCTAATTACGTCTCTATCCTTGATATTGAAGAGGTATTGGATTAAATGAACTTCCACATATCCTCACTCTGAGGATATTGATTTTGAGACTGATGCGGAGCAACATTTCCTTGTTGATTATTAAACCCTGGTGAAGGAAAATTTTGTGCAAACCCCGGTTGACTTGTTGATTGTGAGAACTGGTAATTTTGGTTTGATTGCCTGGGTTGCACATTTTGATTTTGATTTGGGTAAAATTGGTTTCCTCCTCCATAGTGATGTTGGAATTGTCCTTGACCAAACTGTTGTTTTGGTCCCTGATTGAAATTTTGATTTGGGTATAAATTCATCCCTTGACCTCGGCCTTGAGGTCTTTGATTTCCCTGTTTTCATGAGAAATTCTGATAATATTTCCAACTATTTGGATTGTTTTCATTAAAAATATTTCCCTGATTCCGCCCATAGGTGTTCAATGCATTCAATTGTTCACTAGGACGGCAAACCGTCACCGTGTGCATTGCGCTTGCACAATATGAGCATGGGTCTGGTTGTATATTTACAACACTTATATTTTTCTTCAATTTCAATTCCTCAATTTGTTGAGTGAAATCTATTTTGTCATCGAATTCGGGTGTTTCTTTCACCACATACAATCCTCCTTTCTTTCTTTGAAGCTTCGCTTGATCTCGAGTCTTCTTTGGCTGATCTCGACTGCTAGAGAAGTCCCATTGTTGTGAGTCTGTCGCTAACTTTTCCAAGAATTGATAAGATTCATTTTCTCTCAATCCCAAGAATCCTCCACTGTTCATGGATTCAATCAAATGTCGATTAGCTTGATCCAATCCGTTGTAAAAACATTGGACCAATCTCTATTTTGAGAATCCGTGGTGAGGACATTTCAATTAGATATCCATGAATCTATCCCAGGCTTCATAGAATCTCTCATCATCTTCTTGTGTAAAATCGGTGATTTCACGTCTTAAGGCATTAGTCTTAGCCATGGGAAAGAATTTTGACAAAAATTTCTTAACCATTTCATCCCAGGTGGTTATGGATCCAGCTGGTAACGAGTTTAACCATGCTTTGGCCTTATCTTTTATAGAGAAAGGAAATAGACGTAATCTCACAGATTCTTCACTGAAATTTTGATATACCGATGAACAGACTTCAACAAAGTCTTTGATATGTTGATATGGATCTTCTCTATCCATACCGTGAAAAATTGGTAAGATTTGTATCACATTAGTTCGGATTTCGAATCTGCCACCAGGTGTGGCAGGATACGTGATGCAAGAAGGGTATTTGTAGTAATTGGGGCGAACAACTCCCTCAGGGTTGGTTCCTCTTCATTTTCATGATGTTGATTTTCACAACCATTTGCATTCATTGTGAATTGAATTGATGGTTCGGTTCTTACTTCTCGACCTGTTCTAATTTCTTTTCGATTTGAATGACACGTTCGCTCAATCTCAGGATTCAGAGGTTCTAAAGATTTATCTCTAGAAGACCTTGTGTGCATACACAATAGTGTAAAAAAAAATTTTTTTTTTTTTTTTTTTTTTTTTTTTTGAACAGAATTAGGAAAACGGAATTTTTTTTTTTTTTTTTTTTTTTAAGAACAGAATCAGGAAAAAGGAATTTTTTTTTTTGTTTGTTTTTTTTTTTTTTTTTTAGAACAGAATCAGGAAAACGGAAATTTTTTTTTTTTTTTTTTAATTAAAATTAAAATTTGAATTTAAATTAAATTTTAAATTTTTTTTTTTTTTTTTTTTAAATCCGAATTTCAAAAATTAAAATTAAAAATTCAAATTTTAAACCTAATGGCAATCCTATAAAATCTTATCTAAAAGAGAAAAATAAGGAAAAGAATAAAAGATTCCTAAATTTCCTAAGGAAGGTATCCTAAAAATTTATACTTCCTAAAAAGACTCTTACAAAATCTAAAATTAGAAGCCTAAAAATTTCAACTTCCTAAAAGACTCCTACAAAATCTAAAATAAAAAGCCTAAAAATCTCAACTTCCTAAAAGACTCCTAAAAAAAAATACTTACCTAAGAGAGAAAAATAAGGGAAAGAAGATTTTGCAAAGCAAAAATCCAAAATTTGATTTTTTTTTTTTTAAATAAAAATTAAAAATCGAATTTAAAATAAAAAAAAAAATTTTAATTAAAATTAAAATTCGAATTTAAAATAAAGAATTTTTTTTTTTTTTTTTTTTTAAAGTTACTGAGTTCAAACCTACAAAGATTCTTAAAATTAATTTTCTATTTTCCAAAAGTTTTAAATTTTCTACTCCCGATCCCCAACAACGGCGCCAAAAACTTGATGTCTCCTAAAATTTGTACTGCAAGTAAAAGTAAAGTACGAGATCGTTCCCACGAGGATTGGTTAGAAAATATAAAAACAGAAATATCAATTAACTAAAAGAATTTCCACAGATCTTTTACAGTAACCAACAATCTAGGGTTCTGGTAACTTTTGATAAAACAGATAAATACTAACAAAATCTAAGAGATTTAAACAATTAATGAAAGATAAAGATTGGGATGCTAAATCTTCCCATCGTAGGTTTATCATTTACAAAATGTTAATCTGTGGATTGAGATGTGAGATCTTTAACAGATTTCTCAAAAGAAGTACTGCCCTATACACACGTGAGTTCTAAAATATAGATATGAGATCACAGAGATGTATGATTAACATCCCATAAGTGTATGATTAACACTCACACCTCGAACAATATTTAGAACCCAATCTCTAGAGTAATTTCCAAAGTACGATCTAAGATCAAGGAGATGTATGATTAACACCCCATGGGTGTATGATTAACACCCACACCTCAGATCGTGATTGGAACTCACCACTGGGATAAAGTCATACTATCAATCCGAGATCAAGGGGATGTATGACTAACACCCTATGAGTGTATGATTAACACTCACACCTCAGATGGTAGTAAAACTTTACCCCGAGATGAGTAATAATTAGGATAAAATCGTTATTACAGATCTGAAATCATAGGGCATGATTAGCTCCTAGATCTCAGACTGAAATAATGATTTCACCATTTTCAATGAATATTAGGGTCTTAAAAAGTATCTGACATCTCAATCACATATTTATATTAATATAAATGAATACCTCGGATGGGGTTCATTAGGTCCCCATCCTTAATGAAACTAGCCACACATAACTGAAATAAGCAATAAAATAAATGCTGAAGTTGAAAATACCATTAAAATACCGTAAAAAATTATCCACAAAAATCCACGAAAGTTTTAATCCAAAGTACGTACACCTTCTTCTTGAAAGTGGATCCAAATCAGAAAACTAAGACTCATCTTCTTCTCCAAATGAATATTAAAAAGGTAGTTCAAGAAAATGAGACTCAATGCCCTTACACTTTAAAACACAGAAAAACTAAAACTAAAAGAATGCAGAAAAATGAAAACTCTCTAAAAAACAGAACTCTCTCAAAAGAAGAATGCAGAAAAAAATAATAAGAATCAGAATTCCCTCCCCCAAGGACTCCCCGAATAAATATATCTCCAAGAATATCTTTTTCCTTAATTGCCAAAAAAGAAGCCGCTTTTTCCTCCAAGATTTTATTCCGTGAAAAGAGTACCGAGATTCTCGCGGCCAAACAAAATTCCGAACTCAAATTCAAATTTGGTCGATCAATCGACCTCCCAGATTTTCGTGAATTCCCGCTACACTTTGCATCCAGATACTACCTCGGTATTTTGGCCATAACTTTCTATCCCGAAGCTAGATTGAGGCGATTCTTACGGCGTTGGAAAACTGACGACGAGTTCTTCAACTTTTGTGTTTTGACAATTTTCCGAATCTAACATCTTGAAGGTTCAAATTGAGCTCCAAGTCGGGATAAGTTCCGAATGATCCAATGTAGCACGAATTTGACGTTATATTCTGAACTTTTGGGTTATTTCATGCTCAACACATCTCCAGGCCTGTAAATCACTAAAACTATATAAAATATGTTAAATGGCTTTCATCGGATAGCTAAATGTAAGTCTTTAGGGGTGAAATATCATCATATTTCACTGCACATTATACCCCAAACCTACACTTTGCTAGTCCTCGAGCAAAGGAGAAGATAAACAAAACTCTGCCACAACTCACACATCTCCAGGCCTGTAAATCACAGTTCTACCTCTTGCATAGTTATCAGTGACCAAAAATGCTTTTTTCTTTTGAAAAATTAAAAAAAAAATGAAATTTTCCTTTTTGAAAATTTTTTATTTCTTTAAAATAAAATACATTTTAAACCCTTTTTTTTTCTCTTTAAAACCTTTGTTTGGTCACAACTCACAATATATATTTTTTATAATTATTAATATTTTTTATTTTTAAATTTTCCCTTTTTTTTCTCAAAATTGTTAAAATTTATCTTTTCAGTATATTTTTAAAGCTATTTTATTCCAATACCTGTAACTTTTGGGGCCTAGCTTAGCTTTGTCGATGCGAGTTATGCTTGGGCCAAATAAATAATTCTTTTTTCTTATTAATATAATTATTTTTTTCTTTGTTACTTTTCTTTTTTATTTTTTTGATAATTAACCTGAGGTTTAAGGGACCTCACCCTTTCATTAAAAAACCAAAAAATACAACAATAGAAAGCCAATACTGGGAGCTTCGGCATATACCCAATAGAAAGCCAATAGAAAGCTAGCAAGAAAACTCATACCCCTACCATAGGCATGAAGCAGCAGCTACACCAAAAGAATCAGAAGAAAAATACTTACATAAAACTCTGCCACAATAAGACTGAATTTGCTACTCTTCCAACAAGAGGACTCTACTAGCGTCTACCTCCTTTAATTTACGAATGCAATCTTGGATCGAATATGAGGTCAACACCTTATTAGTCTGGGCTCATTGCAGAGTTTTTATCCAAATCTTTCAAGCCAACCATTGCCTATCTATTTCATTTCCCTCAAAGATCATTTTGTTTCTTTCTTTACACACCACCCACAGGACAGCAAACGAAATAAGTTCCCAAATTTCCTTCCGTCCGCTACCTCCAAATCCCAATTGCCAGGGCCTAAATAAATCCCCACAGCTTTCAAGAATGACTCAAATAATTTCAAATCAGAGGATAAGGAGACTCTAGATAAATGATGTGAAAGAGCAATGGATAAACAGGTGATCTACATTTTCCTCCTCGCGATTACATAAAACACAGAGATTTGCCAAAGAGAAGCCCCTAGATTTTAAATTATCCACTGATAGGATTTTACCGATCATAACTTATCATGTGAAAACAATAACACGGAACGGAGCTTTAGCTCTCCAAATCTATAGCCACGACAAAGTCGGAATAATTGCGCCCGCCAATTTTCGATACAATGTTTCACCTTGAAGCCTTCTGAGGGATGATCGAGCCACTGGGGGAATTAATGACTGAGGCTCGGATCAAGCGTCCAAATGCATGGATAATCCCTATGTCCACACCATCTAGTGGGTATATGTTGCATCGTAACAACAATCAAGTGCCACTCTAATTTAGATAAAATCAATCAAGTGCCACACAAAATTTGGGCACAATCATATATATATATATATATATATATATATATATATATATATATATATATACTATTGAAAATGTTATCAAATGAGCTCCAATTCGATGATTTGTGAGAGATTGTGGCATTTTTGACCTCTCAAATGAGGACCAAAAAGTAAAAAAATAAAAATAAAATTTTAAAACTTATTATTCTTATATAGATATTATTTTGAGTTGATTATGTCATGTTGCTTGTGATCTGACGTCCAAGCGTAGGAATCCATCCCTACGTCTGAACGAATTGTCCTTAATCTCTTAATAAATTAAGACTTTCAATTTTATAATCTAAAGTCTTTAATGAGAGTATTGCATTTCGGAGCATATTAGCATGGCAAGATGAGCACACACAAGAAACAAATCCCAATAATACATACATCATTAAATTGTAGCATTTCGTATATCATAATAAGGAAAATTATAAACAGTAAACAATTTTTTTAGACAATTTTACAAGCAGCTTATGGAGCCTAATGTTATTGGCTATAAACAATTTTGCGGGCAATTTATATGGGGCGACATAATTGGCTACAGTGCTTGGGCCCCATTATATGTGCCGACAGTCACATTATGCCTCATAAACTGCCTGTAAAATTATTTATAAAAAATTGTCCAGCATATGACAATGTCCTCTTAATATTTTTTTATTATTTATTTATTTTTATTTTTATTGAGAATAATAAAGTATTCAACCTCTTAGAGCACTTAAAGTTCTAAAGTCCCCGAATAGATGCAACACCAACACATCAAACATCAGTCAATAAAAATAAATTCTTGTGAGTAGCCAATAAGAAGTGAAATTAACATGTGAGATAGAACAGATTCCCAATGATTATTTGGACTTCCATGCATTAGAAGTATATGCACGTCATAAAATCGCATAAACGACTTTGTGATGTGCAGAGACTTCCACGGGTTGAAAGTCTGTGCACGTCATAAAGTCAGAAAGTCGCATAGACGTGCGAAGGATTTTACGGTTCATCATGAGTCGGCTTCCCATCAAAGACACCTTTTCCATCAAAAACCTTATATTTTCACTTTACCCAAACCGACCAGCTCCAAGCCAAATCAGTTCCAGCTAGCACAAAGTCTTAAATACCCCTTCTTACAATTTTTATTGTTTTATATGGTTTAAAATTTCAAAAAATTTACACTTTTTTATATTTACTTGATGTGAAGCAGCATCTATGCCGTCTGATTTGAAGGTCACAATATAAAGATTGACACGAAAAAATAGTGATACAGTCTGTTTAAACAAAAAAAAAAAACACATGTTTAAACAATCGATACCGATTGTTTAAACAGGCAATGCTGACTATTTAAACAGACTTTTATTTTTTTTAAACAGTCGATACTGCCTATTTAAACAGTCGATTTATATATATATATATAAACAGTTGATATCGCTGCTTTAATGTATCAATCATGCTTAAATATGCGATTTTTTTTTTTAAAGAGGCAGTATCGCCATTTTTTCGTGTCAATTTTTGACACCATTGATTTTTATATAGTGACCTTCAAATCAAACGACATAGATGTTATTTTACATCGCATAAATATTAAAAAAATAAAATTTTAAAATTTTAAACTACGTAGATTAATAAAAAGTGTAAGAAAGGGTATTAGTGACTTTTTTTGCTAACTAGGATTGGCTCGGCATAAGGCTGGTCGGTTTGGATAAAAGTGAAAATGTAAGGTTTTTGATGGAAAAGGTGTTTCTGATAAATTCGATCCTGTAAAATTCTCAAAATATAAACTACCACCTGTTTATGATCAAATTGCTTAGTCGATGGCGACTGTGTACATAGTCGATGACGACTCTTAAAATGGTCGGTACCGATTGTGGTAAGAGTTGACATCGATTGTTAAAAAAAAATAATAATTTAAAGAGGCGATATCGCCTTTTTTTCGTGTCTATCTTTGGCGCCATCTATTTTATTATGTGGCCTTCAAATCAGACAGTATAGATCCGATTTCACATCGCGTAAATATAGAAAAATGTAAATATTTAAAATTTTAAATCATGTAGAATAAAAAAAAGTGTAAGGGGTATTTCAGACTTTTTGTGCTAGCTGAAAATGGCTTGACTAAAAGTTGGTCGATTTCGATAAAAGTGAAAATATAGAGATTTCGGAAAAAGTGAAAATACAGGGCCTCTGACATAAAAGGTGTATCTAATAGGGTCAATCAGGTAAATTTCTCAAATCTTTACTCACGACCCCGGATTCACATTTTTTACTTTTTTTATTTTTACAAGTAACGTGGGATTCAAATTCTTAAAATATTATTTTATTCAGATGATGAGCTCGCTTTTCTTTCCAATCTTCTGCGACAACCGATCTTGAGATCAAGATCCTACAATCAAAAAGTCAAGTTTTAATTCCACATAGCACGCATCCCAAAAAAATGAGCATGCTCATAAGCATACATCAAATGTGATTGTCATATCACTTTTTGAGATGTATGCCACATATAACAAAAATCGGACTGTCCGATGGTAGGACCGTGATCTTAAGATCAATTGTGTCAATGATTGGGACGAAAAACAACCTCTATCGCCACATTCAAAGCAGAAGAAAGAATCATGGATTGTAAATAAACGCATCCTTTCTACAAATGTCTACTTCATCTTAACCAGCGGACCCTAGCATTGGTCTACTTAATTAAGTCCGCTCCTACCAAACCGAAGCTGAATTTATTTGTAAAGAAGAGTTCACACGGTTGTGGAGTGGCCGTGGGGTAGCAGTCGGCTTGTTTTTGTGATCTCCGACCACAAAGAGAGTGAAGACTGAAGATATTCTTTGATGGTCACCCGAACAGTGTTACATGGTGAACAGATTTGATATAGATAAAGTGCAGGCAACTAATCTGGCACTACATAATTGGCTGCAAGTGCTGTGAGCTCAATTAATGCAGGTTAGTGCTCAATTAGTACAGCTATTGCAGGTCAGTGCTCAATTAGTGCAGTCAGTCATGTCGTGCCGCACCAGCCACTAGCACTATGTCTGTATCAAATTTGTCTATCATTTATAATTTTCCATGATCACCCTATTAGGCAACCGAACAAATAATCAACTCTCTACACGTGGCAGTATTTTACTCTACCAGGTGTCATCTGCCTATTAGGCCACCGAGCCAATAATCAACTCGCTACTCGAGGCAGTATTTTACTCTACCAGGTGTCATCTGCAATAAGGGGCCTACGAGTGGAAGGTCGCTTAATCGGCTAACGGAACTGAAACTGATACAGAAATTTCAGGTTTAGTGTCGGTCCACCTAAAACCGAAACAAAATGTTTCGGTTAACTGAACTCCTCACCTATGAGCCAAATTCAATTGATGATTTATAATATCAACCAAAAAAAGTAAAAACAATGGTTGATATTAAAGCCCGCAGATCAGATGGTTTAAATCTCCCTAAAAGACCATTTTTGGGCCGGTTACACTAAAACCTTTGATCTATCTCTTTGATGGTATGGATCACCCACATCTTTAAAAATTGATGGTGTGTGATCATTTAAACCCCATTTTTGGGATTAAATGACGGTCATGAGAGTCGGTACCTTTTTTTATGGGGTTGATTCTTTCTGCCGTTATCAATAGTTGTAAATTTCAAACCTAGGCTATAACACCTACGCAAATGATTCAGACAATGGACGCACAAGAAAGTAGGTGAAGAGAAAGACCGGGTCTTGATGACCTCAAGGAAAGCAATGAGATGCTATATAAAAGAGTGTGGAGTAACAAAGTTTAGCCCTGAATTGAATGAACGAAGAAATAAGACTCCCGAATACATGGGATCAGTCTACGACAATGATAACGCGACGTCCCTCGGTACTTGCTAAGGGTACCAATACAGAGTACCTTGGATATAATAACCGAACCCACACCCCCGCCCCCAACTGGCAAAACCAGTGGATAATAGATATCCATACAAAATGTTTGCGAAAAAGATGGCTTTATGCAAACTGACATTGAATTGTGTAGATTTTGTCCCTCTTAAATAACATACTCAAAAGTTGATATTTCACATAATATCATACGTACATGGTGCCTGCACCCACAAGCACATGCCTTCTGTAATACCTGTGGGTACCTTTTATATCTTCCACGTCTTTTTAACTTTTTCTTATAGCCCTATTTAGCTGATCAAATATCATGTCTGCTTTTGGATCTCTGGAACTCTTTGCTGATCTGCCATATTTCAACAAACAAAAGACCATTTCAACTCAATAAGCCAGAGGTTCATAAAACCAGAAGATTTGAACCAAAAAACCCATTCGATGATGATATTGGTATATTATCGTAATAATGTTCACTACCTATGAGGCGACATGGTGGACCCATGCCAGGCGACGATTGCAAGCTGATTATGATCTGCCATCAGTAGTTTTATATGATGTAAGAAGTTGACCCCAAACGACGATGAAATTTGAGTATAAGAAATAGAGCTACCTTGGTTTTCTCATTTTTACCAATATAATCATACAGCAGTTTACCCCTAGAGAGCTCTTTTCCAGCCCACCAAAGTTGTGTCATATCTTCATGCAGAAGCTCCTCATCTGGAAATTTTTCACCATGAACAGCCGTCCAAATTAACACCAGTAAATGTTAAAAATAAAAATAAAAATATTTTTTTTTAAACTCAAATGAGCATCCAAATAACAACAAATACTTTGCATCTCGAAAAAAGGAAGCCAAAAGAGGGTATTCATGAAGAGCCAAACATGATCGATTAAGAACTCAAAAGAAGTTTTCTTTATACAAGAAATCGCCTCACAAACACTTAAACTAGTAATACTAAAACCTTGATCAATTTAACTTTTGAGAAACGGCAACTGTTTTCTGAATAATGACAATTCATGATGATGGGGACTTTAGATCTTGGTTTCATAGGTGAGACAAGCAGCAAGGCAGGATTCTAATGTGGGAGCAGGGTTGCGGCAGTCTCAAAATACTTGAGCGAGAGTGCTGCAGAAGAATCCGCATAAAATAATATTAATAATATAAGTATTTATTTATAGGATAATGATCCCCGCACTAGAGTTATGGGAACTCGAGCTGTGATAAGTCCACGTCAACAACCACATTTTGAAAAGTCAGAGGTCCATGCCAGCATGCGCTTTTTGAAAATTCAAAGAGGGGCTTCTCTAGCCCAATGACATCTTGAGTAATGAGTTGCCTCCCTTAATTAATATAGCGAGAAGTGTCGATGATGCTGCTTGCTGTCAAACAAAATAGGAAAGGCTACAAAAAGTAGTGGCATGGAAGTTGAAGATGGAGTAAAGCATAAACCAAAGTGACTAAAGAGTAAATAAATAAAATAAAGGATGGGCTATCACCAGCTTCAATAGATCTACATTTATTGAAGTCGATCACTCGCCGCCAAAAGCTGACATGTACAACTCAGGGGCACTGATATCTGTAAATGTCAGTTTTGATGTGTAGTAGCCTCTAATAGGTCATTACATTTTAATTTAATAAGATGAAGCTAGTGATAGGAGTAGGTCTCATAAATAAAATAGCTGAAATACTGATAAAAGAGTCAAATGTAGGAAAAACATTGTGAAATTAGTGGGAAATAATTAAAAACAAAAATTGGAAAATCATGGGTATGGATTTTGCACTTAAAATTGAATACCAGAGACAAGTATGTCCTCAATTTTTAAGTGCTGAGGTACCATGTCATCCATTTAAAATAAAATAAAACCACGTCATCAATTCTGAAGTGCTTAGGTACTATATTGTAGAAACTTATAGACTAACCATGAAGAGATGCTGCAGCAAAGGTAGCCTGAGAGTTGACTTTTTTACCACATTAAAGCTATACTTTCATTAATTAGAATGAAGGTAAAGAGGATCAGGTTCAGCAAGAAGCTTAGCCAAATAAAACAAGAAAAGGAAAAGGAAAAAGGGACAAGAAACAGCAAAAGGATGCGGGCCTCCCAAAGCCCAAAGAAACAAACATAAAAAAAGGAATAAGGAGGTCTGAATTATTCCCATTCTAGAAAAATGACTGCCACTGATAAGGCTTCTCCCTAGGATCCTGAAGTACACACTACCAACAGTGATCTTTCGTAATTGCATTTTCAACAAATATGATGGTCTGATATTTATTTTTCTAGAAACATCTATTCCTTTCTTTCCAGAATTCCCAAAAGATAGCCAGAGGCAGAGAATTCTAAAGTGCACATCCATTGAACGGGTTCTCCAGCCATCCAGCCGAGACCTTCCCACGGGACTCACACAAGCATCATCTGATATCGAGCCTTTTTAGGGAAAAACTCCAGATCTTAGAAGCGATCCTAGGCTACATCCTAGGGCAAAAACTTGACCTTATGTGAACCACTTTTTTCCATGAATCCGTACATGGTTGGGAGATGAGTTGTCTTCCATGAGGACTGGGTTAGAAGGATCTCATGGAAATTTACGTTTAGCTGCCTCATTCCAAACCCTAGCATCCGAGGTATTTCGATTAACCAGTACTTAATCCAACTCCTCTAACAGCCCCCTGAAGATCTCAAATTCATCATCACAAAGATTCCTTTGCAGTTGGATTTTCCAAACAACATTCCCTCTCGACCTTTCTTTCTTAATATTTTCAAAGTTAAAAATTACTTAGTCTTAGGGAAAAGAAGACATGAAAACGGTGGCTCCATTGGTTCTCCGGGCTGGAGATTGGATCTGCCCAGCTTGCCGTAACATTAACTTCAGAAGACGATCGCTGTGTCTCTGTATCGGATGCGAGGTCGGTAGGGCTGAGGGGATTCAGGTCAAAAACAAGAAGGATACGATCCTGGGAGGGGTGACCCAAGTGGCCACAATACGCTACAGATGGTAGACGCTAGGCTCCCTAAGGCGGCAGATGGGCCTGGGGCTCGAGAGGAGGTTTGTAGTCGCGGAAGTGGAAGGACTCGGGTTCTCAATTTTTCAAACGACGACTTTGCAGCCTTGGCTTCACATCTCCCGGCGTATTAGATCTCGGTGAGTTTCCCCAAACAAACTATATCACCGGTGCCCTTCTTCCAATGGGTGTATTGGAGGTGGGGTTTTTTCGAGCGGCCTCACGTGTCTCCCCTTTCTCCGTCTAGCTACTTGCTGCGCTTCCTCGATGAGGAGGCGGCTCACTTGTTCTGCACGGAGCCAGAGTTTCTCATAGACGGTGTCCCGGTGGTCTCTCGCCGTTGGAGTATTCACAATGGAGTGCTGAATCCGGTATCTTTCGACGGGGGGATCTGGCTTCGCCTATTTGGGCTCCCGCTGCATGGTTGGGCCCCCAAGGTCTTCTCAGCAGGCGGGTCGCTCTGTGGCTCCCTTATCTATGTCGACCGGAGTTCGGCCGATCTGTGGGAGACTAGGTATGCCAGGATTCTCGTTGCAGTCGAGAGCCTTGACGACATCCCAAGTAGTTGTGTTGTTGGTATCAACGGACAGCGCATCCGGGTCTTCGTTGAAGTCGAGTTGGGAGAGAGGGATCGCTCCCCTGCGGATCTTGAAAAGGAATCGTCGGAGACCTTCAGGAGTAAGCATCACGAAGTCGTTGGCACCAGAGAATTTAATGCGCCGCTCATTAACTCACTCCGGGATGGGGACAGAGAAGAGGGGGAAGTGACGTCGGTTGTTGAGGCGAGGGGCAGTGAAGAGGGGGAACTCTTGCTGGATGAGGATGCCTTAGATGGTTCGCCGGTGATTTCCATCACCACCGCAGAGTATCGAGAAAGAGAAGAAGGAAGCTCGGAGCTAAGAGGCGTCAAGCTCAATGGTATGCCGACGTCAGGATCAGGGGAGGATGGGGGAGTCACCACTACCGTCGATCTCTCTGAGTCAGACGATCTGTCGGCCATGATGCAAAGGGCAGTCGTCGCAGAAGAATCAGCCTATTTTTGGAAGCTCAACGATGAACTAGAGGGCAAAGAGAGTTCTCATACTTTTTAATTTCGGAATGGGAGGATCCTATGGTCAACGAAGGGATGTTAGGTGGCAGTCTTCCACGTGCCCACACAACTCTCAAGGGGGCTCTTGAGAGCTTTCCTGAAGGTGGCTTAGGGGAGTGGAGACTCAGACGCTGGCTAATAGGAATTCGAAAGGTGGAAAAGGCATTATGTCCACGTCAGTTGAATACAGTGGTTTTCGAAAACCGACCTTGGTTTTAGAAACTGGTATGGAAAAGGGGCAAAAGTGTGTAGTGTCAAGTATAAGGGGGGGATACCGAGGAGAGGATACTCTGGCTGAATGACACGTGCCCAATTTTGAGTTGCTTTCCAAATCTGGCCTCATGCAAAAGCTCTGATGGGCTCCTCGGGCTGCGGGCAGTTTCAGCTGATGCTTCTTGATGGAATGGGTCCTCTTTTGATTAGGCTTTCCCTAGGCTGGGCTATGGGAACCCCGGCGGGCGGTTTTCCCATGACCGAGTCGTGGGGACCCAAAGACTGGAATAGTTCTCCCTCCCATGCAAGGCCCGCGAGGACTTTGGGCCCACCCTCGGGCCCTGAGGCCCGTCCTTTAGCTGCTGGGCTAACAGGGGCCACCCCATCGCCTCCTAATTTTCACTCTACTCTACCTATGGGGGAAAATGTAAGCCGCTCCTCTTCAATCGGATCAGACACTTCTTCATCGGGGTCTTCTTCCACCGCTGAGATCAGGCTAATCAAACCTCTTCGTCGAGATGAATCTGAACGTTGGGTCCCTTGCTCCTTCAGCACGACCAGGGGGAACGGGTCTCGCTCCACCAGGCGCATGGCCAACAGGGCCAGTCAGGTTGATTTTGAAGAGGTTGACAGACTTATTCGAGTGGATCGTGACCTCCGGATGTCTTTCAAGGGATCGGATGAAAACCTCCGAGAGGTTTTTAACTCGATCCTTCAAAATTGGGCCAGATAAGAGTGGAAGAAGGAAGGGCCTAAGTCTAAAGAGCTAGCTAGGCTTCAGTGGGGGCTGTCGGACGGAAGGGGATCCGGGTGCCCATAAGCGCACCCTGGATCGTTTCGGGCGGGCTTTTTGTTATTCCCTTATGAAGCTATTTTCTTGGAATGTGTGGGGGATCTGTGACCTCAAAATGCGAGCAGAAGTGAAAAAGGTGATTGTCGCATCCAAGCCTGCAGTCGTCACGCTGCAAGAAACTAAATGGGGCTGATGTGATAGAGGCAAGGTGGCGTCAGTGATCGGTGGCAAGCGCAAGCAATGGATCGAGGTAGACTCGATAAGAGCAGCAAGGGGCGTTCTTGTCGCCTAAGATTCGTTCCTGTTCGAAAAAATCAACAAAGAAGTGGGGCACTTCTCTGCGTCGGTAGTGCTGCGGTGTAGGGAAAACAGGAAGATTTGGACCTTCTTTGGCATATAAGGCCCATCGGAGGGTAGCTCTCACGCGGAATTCTAGTTCGAGCTGGCAGCTTTAGCGGCTAGGTGGGGACCATCCTCACTGTTTCGGCGGAGATTTCAACGTTATTCGTTGGGCTCAAGAGAGATTGGGAAGGCCTCCGGACGCGGCAGTGATGCAGGACTTCAACACCTTCATTCATGATTGGGAGTTGGTCAATCTCCCTTTAACGGGTGCTCGATTCACGCGGTCCAACCTTCAGGCTTCACCCACTCTGAGCCGTATTTACCGCTTCTTGTGCACGTCGGATTGGATGGATCTATACCCTACCGCTCTCCAACAAGGCCTCGCCAGGGCAATATCCGATCATCACCCTATTCTTCTTAGTTGTGAGACTCGTGGGAAGGGCCCTACCCCTTTTCGCTTCGAAAATATGTGGCTTCTTGACAACGGATTTCGGGATCTTGTTCACTTGTGGTGGAACGAGACTTGCCCTCCAAGGCGGTTGCTTTCAGATTCATCTCCAAGCTGGGACGGCTCAAAGGTCGAATCAAAGCATGGAACAAAGCCACTTTTGGGCTAGTCCATGTTGCTAAAGAGGCGATCCTGGCTAGGCTTAAGGAACTGGATGATTTCGAGGAATCCAGAAATCTCACAAAGTTGGAAAGAGAGAAGCGATTATGCAAGAAATCAGAATTCAGCGATAAGTGCTTAGCTGAGGAGGTTTGTTGGAAACAAAAATCGAAAGTCCACTGGCTTAGAGAGGGGGACAACAACACCAAATTTTTTCACGCCATAGCCAATGCGCGGGAAAAAAATAACTATTTGGGGCTCATCGCTATGGACGGTTGTGTGTTCTCGGATCCGGAGCAGATCAAATCTCAAGTCTTCAATTTCTACAGTAAGTTGTATAAGGACGAGGGGTGGATCAGGCCCGAGCTGGATGGGATCTTGTTCCGTACCATTTCGGCGGAAGATCAGGTAGCCGCAAAGGACCCGTTTCAAGAAGAGGTGTGGCAGGCCATCAGAAGTTGTGGGATAAACAAGTCTCCGAGACCAAACGGCTTCACCATGGAAATTTATCGGAGCTTTTGGTCTCTTCTCAAGAAAAACCTGATGGTCGTTCTTCATGAGTTCCACGAGAACTGTTTCATTGGGTGCGCTTTCAACTCCATGTTCGTATGTCTCATTCCGAAAAAAGAGGGAGCAGAGGATCTTCGGGATTACCGGCCAATCAGTCTAATCAATTGTTTGTACAAAATAATCTCCAAAGTGCTAGCGAATCGTATGAATCCTTTAATGGGAAAACTGATTTCGGCTAACCAAGGGGCCTTCGTGCAGGGAAGGCAACTGGTAGATTAGGTTGTCGTCGCGCTTGAGGTCGTGCATTCAGCTCACCGCGATCACAACCCCGCTGCCCTTTGGAAAATAGACATGGAGAAGGCGTATGATAGGGTCAATTGGGGCTGCCTGGATTACATGTTGGGCAGATTCGGATTTGGGGACCGTTGGAAGAGTTGGATGCATGCGTGCTACTCTACGGCATGGTTCTCCATCATTATCAATGGGTCCCCGACGGGTTACTTTCATAGCTCTCGGGGTCTCAAGCAAGGAGATCCCCTCTCCCCCTTCCTGTTTAACATGGTTGGGGAAGCTTTAGACGGCCTCATCCATTAGGCCAGGTAGCTAGACTTCATTTCTGGGATCCAGGTGGGCCCTAACGGTTGTTGCATTACTGACCTCCAGTGCGCCAATGATACTATTCTTTTCAGCAAGGCCGACGCGGCTGAGTTCCGAGATTTCGCAAAGGTTCTTACAGTCTACGAAGCGGTTTCGGGGCAACAGATCAACTTGCTCAAATCAGCAATCTCAGGGATCGGAGTAAAAGATCAGTTGTTGAGAGAAATAGCTGCCACGGTGGGCATCGAGATTGAGGCTCTCCCAATCTCCTATTTTGGTCTTCGACTAGGGTCTGGGAACCAGTGGTTCGGAGGTTCAATCGACGATTGTCCTCCTGGTCGGGGAAACTCCTTAGTAGTCGGGGTTGCCTCCTAGTCAAATCTGTCCTCGCTAGTTTGTCGATCTTCTTCATGTCCATGTTCTATTGCTCGGCAGGGGCGATCTACAGATTGGAGAAAATTCAAAGGGGCTTTCTCTGGGAGGGATCGGGACTTGACAAGAGGTACCATCTGGTGAACTAGGATACTTGCCAACTTCCGATTAGCTGTGGGGGATTGGGCATCCACCCCCTGAGACAAGTGAACATTGCTTTGTTAGGAAAGTGGTTTTGGAGGGCTGGGCTAGAAAGCGAGACCGAGAGCCTATGGCGGTTGGTCTTGGCTGATAAGTACGGGCTTCATAAGGGCAACTAGGGAATAAAAGTTGTCATTAACAAACACATCTCGGTTTGGTGGAAGGGCATTTGTAGGACTTGGCCTTAGTTCTCTTGATGGGTGCGCTTCCGCTTGGGCAACGGCTCTCGCATTAAGTTTTGGGAGGACCCGTGGGTAGAGGGCAGGCCGCTTAAAGATTTGTTTCCATCTATTTTCAACATCGTGTTCAGCATCGTGATGGACTCTCTTGGAGTTGTGGCAAGCTTTTTTTCGGAATCTGATGGGGGGATCAGATGGGATTTGGCCACGAGGAGGCTGCTGAGAGAGGAGGAAGCTCCTTTTTTACGTTTGTTGGAGGGGCTGAACGGGGCTACTAGAAATCCCACTGGAGTCAACACTAGGATTTGGGCGCCAAGCAAGAACGGAGTTTTCACCACTAGATCTTACTTCCGAAGGCTAGCCGATCAGCCCCTAATTAGGTGTGAATAGGCTAGTTTGTGGAAGGCTGCCCCCCCCCCCCCCAAGTAAAATTCTTTACGTGGCTTCTGCTCAAAGAGAGGATCCTCACGCGGGACCAGTTGATCCAAAGGGGGAAAGAGATTCAGAATGTGTGTGTCATGTGCCTACAATTGGAAGAATTCGTTTCTCACCTATTTCTTCACTGTTTGAAGGCTAGAGAAATATGGGGAGTTATACTGAAGTCGTTTGACATGTTGTGGGCCTACCCATCATCCATTTCTCAACAGTATTTGTCCTGGTTTGGGGCGGGTCTCGAAGGTCAGTTGGGAGCTTTCTAGAGGGTGGGCTTTTTTGCGGTAGTTTGGAGCATTTGCCTAGAGAGAAACAACCGCATTTTCGGTCGGAAGCGCCTCCCTGTGGGGATGGTCCTGAAGATTGTCCGAGACTTTATGCACTCTTGAGTGGTGTTATGTAAGGAGGGGGCCGGGGAGGAAACTAGCCACTGGGACCAGGGCTAGGCCTTTAGCTGGGCACAAGGATCAAAATGCCGGTTTTCCGGTACGTATCGTCCGGGCCGAAAACCGGTACGTATCGGACGATACGTACCAGAACAGTATAATACCGGACGATACATTGAATGTATCGTCCGGTATTAGCCATATAAATGGGCGATACGGTACATTTAATGTACCGTATCGTCCACCTCCGATACCGATACGTATCGTCCGATACGTATCGGTATCGGACGATATTTTGATCCATGGCTGGGCAGTCTAGTTGATGGGCCCGTCTCCCCCCCCCCCCACCCCCCTCTCTCCACTTTGTTTTTCTTTCTGATGTTTTGTTCTCATTTTCCTCTTTCTTCTTTTTTGGTCGGTTTGACCTTCGTTTGTATTCGGCCAGCTTCCCGTTGTTTTATTTAATACACTGTGCATTTACCGATCCAAAAAAAAAAAAAATTCCCTCTCAACCCATCTGACACCATTATGCCCTTATTGACGGTCAAGTCGAACATGCGACCATTCTTGAGACCTAAAACCTCCTCTCCGCACCATCTATATAACCAGACCTAACTCTGTTCCCGATCCCACTAGAAACTAGCACCAGCCTCAAAGCCCTTCCTATATTTTTACCATACTTTCGGCCTATTTCTTGTACCCATAATGTTTCTCTCTCCTCACCAAACCTCCAGAGGTATTTTCCTAACAAACCGAAGTTCATCCTACAGATATGTTTTATGCCCAAGTTATCCTCTTTAAAGAATCTCACCACATCCCAATTTAATACATGTACTTTTTCTCTAGTTTGTTTCCACTCCAAAGGATATTTCTTTGTATCTTTTCCGTTCTCTTCTCAACAGTTATCGGGCACTTGAACATGGATAGAAAGTATCTGCAAATGTTTGATAGAGTAGCCTTGATAAGAGTAGCCTGAGTTGACCCTAAGAGATCTTATGCGACTTCCAGGCACAGGACACTGCTCTGATACTAGGGAAGGAGTTGGTATTAGGTCTCTGTCCTGAGTGCGAGCAGCGGCATTCGGGTCAATCTTCTCCTTACCAAATGGTCAAGTTTGAGGAAGTGCCTAGTTATTTATGAGCACACAAATCAGTGAAAGTACACTTCTAACCTTTCAATAGTTTGCCAGTCAACAACATTTGGGCATTCCCCATTGTTGGTGTTGAGCGTCCCATTGGCACTCCAATCGGGTAACTAATACCAACTCATTGTGGAAGATAGTCCCCATTGAAGGTAATGACGAAAAACCCATATCTAACTGACAGATACCAAATTCCTTCATCATGATAAAGGTTCCAATATGGCTAAAGAAGCCCCTAGTTAAAACATTCTTTAATTTTTATATTTTTTATAACCTGGGTATTTGGGCCCTTAGAGCACCCGACTAATCCCCGGGGTGGCCCCTAAGGGGGCGATTCGAACTCAGGTCTCCCGCTTCCTGAGCCGGGTACCTAGCCATCACACCAAATCTTTCGGGGTTAAACATTCTTTAAATATACCACCCAAAATTAAGAGCAAGAAACGCACGCCATATTAATCCTTAAGAAGGTTTACATAACATGCCAATCAAAACCAAAATTGTATTACATACAAATAAATAAGACTTCCATCTAACTCTCAAGAATATACAATATAGAGCAGTTTAATCTGTGGACTTACCAGAGAAGAGCTGTTGTAGTAGAGCGGAGTCTTGAAAAGGGCTAACTTTGACTTCCCTTTCTATAGAGTGAATATGGTCTCGCAAGACATAAGCTGACAAAGGCTTTTTATATAAAACCTGGTCCTACAGTAAACTGCAGATAATTTCAACAATGTTCCATTCAAAATAGAATATTGAACATGATGAATCAAATCAAAATCTTTCTTACTTAATTGATCCCAAAATTTTGATTTTCCTGGCAGCTAATGTTTTATTTACTTGATTCATCATTTCCAATCAAATAAATTCAAATCATAAAAGGAAGAAATCTAGACTTTGAGTTATTTCAAGCAACACTTCTTAAGATGTAATAGCCTAGTTAAGGTCAAATCAGATATCTAAAAATCAACCCACAAGCAAACCTTTGATACATAAGTCTTAGCTTCAGATAAGGCTCTTTGTAGAGTTATTGTCGCATTTGGATGATATTCTGAAATGAAATAAAAAATAATAAAAAATAAAAAAATTCCATTAAATTATTTGTCGAACAATCTTTATTTGAATAAACAAAGTACAGAAAATTAGTAGTAGTTGGATAAAAAGTGCAATAGCTAATTGAATCAATTGATAATTGATTGAAATATGAGTTCCTCAATTAGAAACCAAGCATGGAAGCCGTTATGTCATCATGTTTCATATACAAGACCAAGATTATATATCTCCTTTTTTCTTTCTTTTTATATACGGGTAATCTGGGATTGAACTTGTGAGTCAAGGTTGCAATATTGTCAACCTTCTAGTTGAGCTACAGAGCCTACCCCTATGTGAACTAGATTCCAAAAAACAACTAGATTTCAAAATACCCTTTAATATATTGAATACTTAGGCCAAGCATCATTACTTTTTTCTTTTGATGCACAAATAAATCAATTATGCAAATGAACGGGAAACAAAAATGGAGGAAGAGGGACTAAACCTTTAAGAAAGTTTCTAAAGAGAACAAAATCATTCAAAAGTGGAGAGATTATAAAAGAGAACACGTTATCGAGCTATGACAATAATCGCCAAGTTGTCAGCAATATATCTACTTCCAGAAAGATGTGGAAGTTCTTAATTATTTCCCTCCCATCCACAATCTTCAAAACCTTTGTTAAATTATTAGTAAAAACCACAGTTATCAAGAAACCCAATTCCCCTTTGAGATAACTACATTTATTGTTTCATTTTCAACATTCATTCCGTGCATCTGAATAATTATTGTTACAAATGTTGTAAAAGGAAAAATGATTTTGCATTCATTTTTTGCATTGTGGCTCACATCCATTCCTCAATCAGGTAACTATGGTCTTTGCTCTCATTTTGGTGGTACTTTGATTTACCAAAGACTAAAAAAAATTATGGTCTAGCCTTAAAGAATTGTCTTCTCTACTGGTTTGCAAAATGGATAGCATTTAAGTGAAAAACCTTCAACCCATGGAGAGGCGAAAAAGGAAGAGCCAAAAAGAAGGCCCCTGTGATTTCTAAACTATGAAGCCCATGTGACAAAAAGTACATAGATTTACCAATGATTTTGGAACTTTTATGGTTCTTCCGGGATATAGTGGGTGATGAAGTGATGGCACTTGTTACGGGATGTAGTGGGTGATGAAGTGATGGCACTTGTTACAAAATTCTAGTAGAATGCTACTGTAAGTTGTACAATTTACTTCCCTCGCCCAATTCCCAAGACCTAGGTGCAAGGTTACTCATAATCTGTAACATCCCCAAAATTTCCAAAACACTAATACACTAGTTAAATATATGTGCTTAGTAAGATATACAACTCATGCCACGAAATTTCTTTTAAAATATTATGGGAAATAAATTTCTTAGTTTAAATAACTCAAATATATAATTGTGTAAATAAATACACAAGCTCCGTGAGAGCATTAGTGGTAGGAGGCTTGAATTCTAAGCAAGAGGTCTAGAGATCAAACCTTGCTAAGTGGAGTAAAATCATATTTTTGAACTTTAGACTAAAAGCTTATACACCCACACTTGGTGTGTTGGCTCCGCATGGGATGATCCCCAACAAATTAGAAAGAGGTTGGATACGGGGAGACTAAATTAAAATCTCCCTAGATTTCCAAATTAGAAACATATTAGGTTTCTTCTAAGAATAGAATCGGGAGAGTTCTCTATAAAAAGGAACCCTAACCCTTTAGTTCCATATTCTTATTTTCCTCTGTAAGAAAACTTAGCGTTCCTCTTCAACCTTCTTCAAACCATTAAGGTGTTTCTCCTTGATCACCGCCATCCATACGAAGGAAAAGAAGAATCGTGTAGCGTGGAACTTCGGGATTCTAGCAAACTACCATAGGATCATTGGTCGCGCTACGAAAGGTAACTCTAATCATTAATGATGATCTATAGGGTTGAAAACTTGATAGACACTCAAGTTTACGATTTTCCAAATCATTAAATAGTATACGGATCACAAATTTCGAATCTCGAATGAATAAGAAACTCAGATGCTAAAAAATATCCCAATGACAACTCGCTGTGATAAGACCCATAGCACGCTGTCAGATGTCACAGCATGTTGTGACAAGTACAATAGCGCGCTGCCATGAATGACAGCTCGCTGTGGTAACACAACAGCTCATTGTCATTGAAACGAAAATCGGTGCCGCTGTGAAGATAGTTTCTTCCGACGGTCATAGCTTTTGACAGAAAACTTCGATTGACCAATATAATATATCGTTTTGGGGTAGCTCGAAACAATGCATCCAATGGATATGAAAGTATCCACAGCACGCTGTGCTATATATGACAGCACATTATGGATACCGAAATAATATATATTTTTAGTGTTTGGAGCCACAGTTCGCTGTGAGCACTGAAAAATCGGAAATATTTCTATACGGTTCAGTCATCCGACTCTGAATTTTTGATGATTTATTCCCTTATGTGTAAATTGTACATGGACCATAGAAGGGAGAATCAGACCTATTGCAAGGAGAATATCTTGTCCCAAACCATACAATCTTCGAAATAGAGGTAGGAGAAATTAAAGGCACAATTATGTTTTTGAATTTGAATTATAGGGTTTAATGATATATATATATATATATATATATATATATATATATATATATATATATATATTGAAACATGCACTCATGATCATCAGAAAACTGAACTTGAACTCATTGAATCTTATTGTTTTTTTTTAATTTTGAATCATTGAACTGATAAATATCAAATCATTGAATCTTTGAATATTGAATCATCTGAACTCTTTGAACATTGAATTATTGGACTCTTTGAATATCAAACTACTTGAACCTTTGAACTTTGAAATAGAATATAAGCTATGTATGAAATATGAACATCGTACTATGTATTAGAAACTTGCATTTGATTTAAGGTGATGACAATGAATCATGTACTTTGAACCGCTTCGACAGCCCCTTTGAACCTCACAAGTATCCCTCACAACGCAAGGGCTTGGGCAACTGAGAAAAATTGTTCTTGAATGACGATGGTTAGGAGGGGATTCTCATCGGTTAACCAAGGCTCTCAGCGCTATATTCGCAAGGAGTTGTTTTAAGTTATTGATTTAAGTCATGCATTGAACCTAAGAAACATGTATACAAAGTATGATAATGAATAGATTAAACCGACACTCATCTGAAAACCAAGAAAAGTCACCTATGAACCTTATGAGAAATTGAACCTTAGATGCTTTAAATTTGTACTCAAGAATCTTTGATAACTCTGTTTTGTCACTAATTATTATTCAATTTGTCATTGAAACTATGCATTGATTGGATAAGATATGATTTGGGCTTGAACTTTCTCTACTGAGCTTAGACTGTTAGCTCACCCCGACACTATGTGTCATAGGTACAGAAGTAGTTCCGGATCCTGAGTTAGAAAAAGATCCAAACTTCGTACCAGAGGACGAGGCAGGTCTTCCTCCGGCGCAATTTTACCAGTAGATTTCTTTTGGATACTTAGACTTGGTATAAGTTTAAAAGAACTTTTGACACTATTGATATTGATTATTTTTTTTCACCACTATTTGTGTCACAAACGGCCGTCACCAGTGGTTTTACTTTATCGTTTAAGTTTTCTTATGGACATTTATGCAATGGTTTTAATCTAATGGCCTATTCTTATTGATACTAAAGAATCTCTGATCCGGAAATTTCCATGTGTTTCGGGTTGGAAATTTCAGGGTCGTTACATAATCTCTCAACCCACATGCAAGCATGAATTTCCTTCTAAATCATTAAGTTTGTTGAAGCATAGTCATAAGTTTCTCCGAATCTCGCAGAGAATTTAATTTCGGTGAATCGCTGAACTTTTTGAGATTTCCTTTATTTCGGTGAATCGCTGAACTTTTTGAGATTAATTTTGGATTGTTATGACTCATAAAGTTGGATTTACTGTTTAATCTTACTTTCTTTTGTCTCTTTGAAATTCAATTGCCGATTTGTGATACATGCGGATTGAGGATTATATATGCGATACATGCGGATTGAGGATTATATAATGCGCCTATTTTATTACTTAACATGTCATTTTTAACTTTAATCATGTTAATATATATTTTTTATTTTTTAGTGATTTATATTATTTTTTATATTCTTATACAATCCCCAAAATTTTCCCGAATTGTTTCTGAATCTTTCCCTAATAATGCCAAAACTGAACCATTGTTACTATGCATAAGTTATCCTTCTTTGACAGTACTTCTAAAGGGCTATCATTTCATTCAATCTTGGAACCAATTGATCACTCATTCCAACACCTTAGCTCTTTCTTTTGAGAAGCCACATTTATAAGTATTGCAAATATAGATTCATATATTTTTGTTAGTTGGGGGTGGGGGGGTGAACTCAAGAGGGTTAGATCCTGCTTGATTTCTTTATTCTGGTTTTGCCTGACATATCTCTATAAATTGTTGCTTCATTATATGCTTGTGCATCAGGGATCATGTTACATTGTTTAGTTCATTGTTCTTCTCTGCTGGGCAGGTAAAAGACATGTCAGTAGCAAGTAGGGGTGCAAGTTCGGTTAACCGAACTGATATCAATTTTCTTTTGGTTTTCAGTTTGGATCCGCGGCTTTCGACGCTTAATGGAAGTTTTGGAAAGTCGAAACTGAAATATGGTTTTGATTCGGCTTCAGTATTTTTCAATTTTTATTATTTTGTTCATTTTTTTGGTTTTTTGGATTTTGGATCCGTTCCCTCATCCTACACGCCCCGGTTTGCGGTTTCGGCCACCCAAAACCGAACTCGAACCAATTTGAAATCAGTTTTGGTTTATTCAGTTAGGGTCGGTTCAGTACCCATTTTTTCGTTGGGTTTTGTTTTTCGATAGAAAACTTGCATCCCTAGTAGCAAGAGGGTTTTGCTAGACTTGACAAGTAGGAAATCATTTTTTTATAAATAAATTCAAAAATAACTTGGTTACAGTTTTCAATTTGATCAAAATACACAAAGTTCTCTGTCCCTGTAGTATGGTTTCCCTTCTTCTATGCCCATCATTTTCTATCCATCACTATTCCATCCATTATCCTCTATTTCTCCGCCAAGATCTGTATAAACTTACTCAATGATCTCCCCTCTAAAGATCATATATTTTAATTTGCACATATTCAATAAAATCTTAAGCCATATACAATTATTAACCTTCAATGCATAAAGGATGTATTATTCAACTATTGCAAATACACACATTAACTTTTAAACCATAATCTGATCAATGACCGAATATCCCATGAAAATAAAGACGACCCAGAAAGCAGGATTGCTATAATAATAATATAAAAAATAATAAATAAATAAATAAACTGTCTGATAAAAATGGATTAAATGGTTTATATAGCAGGAGCAGACCTTTCTGGTTTATAGTGAGATGTTGTTGCAGTAAGAGAACAAGGCGCTGGATCTTTGTTTGAAGATTGCATATTTCAATGACGTCACTTGCAATCTTATCGATTTCTGAAGTGCAAAAGGAATCGTAGAGAAACTGGCTTTCCTCGCTCTGCTTCACATGAATTTCCACCATTTCTTTTTTTAATCACTACTTCTTACAAAAATCACTCGATTTTAGTATCTGTGGGAATTGATTTCGTGACTGCACCACTTTATTGCCGTGAGCATCTTTCCATTGCCGTCAGGATGCAATAGTGTTGCTAAATGGGTGGGGGTGTCGGGTTGATCCACAGGGTCGAGAAACCAGTAAGAGGTCGGGTTGGGCTCCAAAATCCTGACCCATATCGGGTTGGGTTGAAAGTCTTAACTCTTTAATAAATGGGTTGGACCCCGCCCTAAGTTCTCGACCCAACCTACTCCTAACATATATCCAAATCTCGCTTGGCTCAACCCAACCAAAGGATCAGCTGATTCAGTCAAATAGATGTTCAGATTGAGGCCTGAAGATAGTTGGGTCAGGTCCACTTCCAGTTAAGGACATGGCCCATTGGGTCTATGCATCTTCTCAGCTAGTGTTGAATCCACGGTGGAAGACAGGTCAGGTTGGGGTCAACCCAACCCGTTTGTTGAAAGCCTCAATCTGAGACCAGCCCATTTAGCATAATTTCGGGTTGGGTCGATCTGGGCAAATTAAGTGGGAAGCCGGATCAAAACCTAGACGACATTTTAGGCGAAACAAGCCTATATGAAGCAAAACAGGCTCATGCCAGAGAATCCTTCTATAATGGGCTGGGCTCGGACAGGGCCTGAAGCAAAATCACTAAAGCATAGGCTCAGACCCCGCCCATTGACACCCCAAGCATACACTATACAGGACTGTCTCGCCGGAATGTATACCTTATCCACTTGTCTCATCAAGGCCCAAGTCACGAGACATTTGGTCCCCGATCATAACGTTTGGGACTACTTTTTTAACAAGGGTCACCATAGCTGCTCAAGCCCAGTCCACATTACACTGACCCAAAAAGCCTGTCAAGCCCGCCCTGTCCAGCCCAACCAATTTTTATCCATACATGCAATCAGATGACTTTATGGGCTAACCGATCAAATAAATTGGCGCATAAATTGGTTTACAGTTTGCACCATGTGATCACGCGAAATGTTTGACTCCATAAATCTCAATGTGAAACCAAGCCAAGATGAGCCGGAGTATGGTTCCGATATTTGGATCGGTCGAATCAAAGATTCCATGAATCCCATGTTACAGAAACTCAGTTTTATTGAATCTCAATGTGGAACTAAACATAGATATTAGATAAGCTAAGCTGGGTCAATTTCCATTGTTTGGATTTGGAAAATGAGGAAAATGCCTAGAATGTAATTAATTAATAATAACATGCTGGTGGAACTGAAGAACAAGCTACTGCTTGCATAGAAGATTGCATAAAAGATACCAACTATAATTACATTGCAAATATACATCTAAACAAAGGGACTGAAAATGAATAAGGAAAATTAACAGAGTTCGGCAACCCCATACATGAAAAATCTGGCGTTTACCGACATTAAATTGCGTACATTTTCTTATACTCATTGTTGAGAATCTCTGTATCTGAGACCGCCGACATGGACCAAGATCGCGATCGTGACCTGCTCATCGAAGACCTCCTAATACTCCTCATCTTCGCATTCTCAATCCGGTGCCTCACAACCCAATAACACATTGTTCCCAGTGTTGTGGCCATTATCGTTGTCCCTATAATCGTCACCCCGATTGCCAACCACCGTCCATCTTTCCCCACCACAATAAACGATAACGACAGAAATGCTACCGATATAAGTACACATGCCAGCCACATTAGCTTGTTAATAATCGCCATCATTTGCTTCTTCGCCTTGCTCTCTATGACTACAACCGAAGTCTGCACCACAACAACGGCCAGAGATATGAAGAGAGCTATAGAATCGAACACAAAGAAGATCAGAAAAGGGGCCTTGTGTGCAATGTTGGCTTCTCCGAGGGATACTCCAGGTGGTAGTGCATGAACATCGTCAGCATACTCGCCAGGGACGGTGAAGATTGCAGCAAAAGCTACGGTGGCGATAAGGACGGCGACCACAGTAGTAGAGTTGATCGCATTGTTGAGGCCTTCAGCATGGAGCTTGTTGATCTTTTTGGCAATTCCCTGCACTCCCCTACGTGTTTGGCGGGTGTGTTCAAGTTGCGAGTGGACCTCATGCTTTATGTCACTCACCGTCTGTTTCAATTCTCGGACCACAATTTGTGGCCGGATGGTCTTTGCGCTCTGAACGCCGCACTCGATTAGTATAGCAGTGATGTCAGACTGCCCAGTTTTCTCAGCAGTGTCAAGGGCAGTTTCTCCAAACTTGTTGATGGCTTTGGTGTCAACTCCTTTAAGGTCAAGTAGTCTCTTTACGATCTGCGGAAAATAGTGAGATTGAAAAGTTAAATGGATAGTGTTCAACAAAGAGAAAATTGTTGTTTTTTTGCCTCAGTTTTGATTGATGATGCTATAGTTTAGAAAGTATTTGAAACCGTGTTCAGCTCAACTGAGAAACCCGAAATCCCATCAAGATCATGAAATAAATAGTTTTTCATATCCACAATTCAACAAGATAAATGTCTACAGGATTCATGGAAAGATACATCTGCAAGAAAATAATTACAAAACTAGAAAATTAATAAATCAACAAACAACAACAAATGATTTACTGACATGAGGATGGAGACTGCTTAGGGAAAAACTTATAGGAAGGGGGATTCCCTTAAGTTACCCAAACCCTGATCTCTAGCTATGCGGCTTCTTCAATCAACTGTGCATGAGATCCACTTACAAAACTGCATTCTATCTTGACAGAAAGTACAGTGACATCTACATAAAATTTTGTTGACAGTTAGCTTGTATTTTCACTAAACTATTTTCACTAAGCAAAGCAGATGAACTTTTATTTTTTTTCACTAAGCAAGGGGTTTGGTGCGTTGGCCAGGTACCCGACTCAGGAAGCAGGAGACCTGAGTCCGAGGTGCATCCATAACCCCCTCCCCTTCAGGCCACCCTAGGGATTTATCCCATGCTGACCTGGTACATGCTAACCTGGGGTGCTCTAAGAGGCCAGGACCGGACACTCAGGTTATCAAAGAAATAAAATAAGGAGTAACTTTGACAACTAGTTGCATCCTTGCAAGCCTTTGCAGATGTGAAGATAACAAGTAAAATCATTACATTTCTAAGACCGGTCTTAATTGTATGGTTCATTACATTTGTAAGTTCAGAATCAGGGCAACGAAAATCAGACAAATATTTTCAATTCTTTACACTTACGTAACCGTTAACTAAGCAAAGCACAATTTGATCAGTTTCAAAATATATAGTTAAAAGTTGATAAATATTATAACGTTGAAATATAGATCAGCTACTACCAGCTCCTCAAAATAGAGATTTGGACCATAGAAATAGTAAAATCATCTCACAGCTGCAATCCAGAGAAGTGACGGTGTAAATCAGAAACCTATTCAGCACTACAATTGGAGATGGCACCCAAAAAGTCTTTCTTTTTTGATAAAATAAATCGTTATTATTATTTCTGTTCTATCTCTAACTGATTTTTTTTAAGTAAAGTAATTACAAAATTGCGTGATACAGGATAAATCATGCCTTTAGTACAATATTGTGAGAAGAGACGAATTGCAACATTTTGAGGAGATGAATTGCAAGATCGAGTTGCACACCACAAGTTTATAAAAAAAAAGCATCTTTTCATTATAAGTAAATTATTTAAAGCAGATACAGTTACTACAAAATTACATAGTGCAGCCCTACACATAAAAGACTTAACTTCGCCAATAATTTTCCACTATCCATCACTCCAATAGGCATATTAGTTGGATATTTGTGCATTGTATGCTAAAAAAAATACAGAAAAGAATCTAACTGTAAGGTTAAGCAATGGATAATCCCTTACCAGACTTTAAGTAAATGTAATGTGAAATAGCAATAAAGCCACAACAACATTAGAAAAACAGAGGTACTTAGCTTATTCATGGCCAATTTCTCTCAATTTTAAGCAAAGAACTATACACTGTTTTCTGAAGCCTACGATTCAAGTATGAATCCTATGATTCAGATTAAATATCACACTAGCTGAATCCTACAATTCTTGTATTCACTTTTTCTCACCATTGGATCTTATGCCCCATTGAGCTACCATTCCAATCAAAACCAATTGGTGATGGAAGAGGCACAACTCAATGTTTTAAAGTGTTGAAAGAGCATTTCGAGTGTGGTCCCCTCTCGGGACCACAAGGGCTCGAGCAGAACTCGAACCCCTGACCTGGCTCTGATACCACTTGTAGGATCTTTTACCCCATTGAGAGACCATTCCAACCAAAACCAATTGGTGATGGAAGAGGCACAACTCAATTTCTTAAGGTGTTAGGAGAGCATTTCAAGTGTGCACCCCCCTCCCCCTCCCCACCCACCCCTGGCCCCGACAAGTGTTGCACAGGGACCTGACACTTACTTTTTTCTTTCTTTAAAAATTAAAAGTTGAGTTGCTTAATACAGATTTCAGCTAAAGTGGGAGGTTGACAATACTACAACCTCGAGGTTACAAGTTTAATCCCAGCTTACCTATCAAATAAATAAGGTAAGTCAACTAAGATTAAACCTAACTATTGTTTGGATCTTTCAACGCTCATTTAGAGTGTTCCATATTCTTACAATTCAGGTTTTGATTCAATTAGGCCCACTCTACAACTGATTAGATTTCTACAACTGAGTATACAATCTTATATGATGTATTATCAGACAGAAAGAGAAATCTTTATAGAATGAAATGGAATGATAGGAGGAGGATTGGGTGCGCAACCTGTGCACGACCCTTCCGTGTTGCAATATGCAATGCCGTGTTGCCCTTGTTGTCTACCAAGTTGATCGCTGAAGGATCACACTTGATCAGCTCTTCAATCACCTCAAGGTTTTGTCCCTTCACTGCCATGTGAAGTGCTGTCTGACCCTTCTTATCTGTTCTAGTCAAGATTCCAGGTTCTTTATTTAAAAGGGCTTTCACAACTTCCACATGCCCATTCCTCGCAGCAGAATGCAAGGTAGTTTTACCATTGCTTTTCCCTATCTTTGCAACACTCCCATCTGCCTCCAAGAGAAGATTCACCACCTCTATATGACCTTGTGTTGCTGCTGTGTGTAATGCAGAGGTGTTTGATAGATCAACGGTCATAGATAGTTGGGGAAGCGCCTTTAAAAGCTCCTTCAAAATCTCTGTGAAAACAGCAATCTTACATCAGGTCAATAGTTGACCGATCATTGTTTATAGTCTACTTCTCTGACTTCTATCAAGAAAGTAGTCAGTGCATATCCTTAGATATTGCAACAAAGTAAATTGCAGAGGGACCCAAATTCCTCCATGAAAAACAAAGCACTAATGTGCTGGTTGGACATGGGAAAAGGTCGGAGGAATTTGGCTGGGCGGAAATGGTTACGCCCTTTTCCGTGTTTAAATAGCATAATGGGTCGGATTTCAGAGGGCAGAAAAAGGGTCCATTTTCCCTGTTCTCATAAACAAACATGTACTCAAAAACGAGATTGCCAACCACATAAGGTGACTCAATTGCATACGAAAACTAAACCACGATAAAATACCAACGAACAGATGAACCAATTAAGGCAATTGTAACAAACTGTATGATTAGAAACTACAGAGAGCACGGAATTTTCGATATGCATACCTATATCCCCTTGCTTAGCCGCGATATGAAATGCATCGTAGCCATTTCTAGCCTTAATCCCAGCAGACACGGCATCATAGTACTTGATCATCTCATTCACCAGTTCAAAATAACCATATTCAGAAGCAACATATAGAGCAGTTTCACCTGCTTGGTTCTGTTTTGACAACAAATCCTTCAATTCTTCATCACCAGTATTAGATAAAATTTCTTTCACCACACCTAAATTTCCAGCCCTGGCAGCCGAATGGAGCGGAGTGTCCTCCCGTTTCCCCGTCAATTGCTTCGTCATCTTTTTCCGACGGGGACTGGGTTGTCTTGGAGGTGATGATTCCATGATTTCCTATAACAGAAACAAAACACACCCTTCAACAGTATTGCTACCTAAGCCAAAATCTATGTGGTTAACAACCCAGATCCAACCTCCGCCCCAAATTCAGTACTCAAACAAAATAACTTCCCCACCATGACCATAATTTTAAAAAAACAGATAAACCCAAAGAAGGTAACTTGAAATTTCAAAAACAGAGCAAATGAGAATCCAAAATCTATTATATCAAAAACCCATTTCCGAAAATGATCTCTTCATCCCAACAAATCGGTTCACAATGATATAAATTTCAAAACAGAAGACGATTATAAATTTGTGGAGGTATAAAACAGATGAAGAGTTGGGTTGCAGCCTTTGCGTTAAAAAATCCAATATCTCCACCTATGCTCTGTAAAATTTAAATTTTTTGAAAAGGAAAAAATCTATAATCAAACTAAAAGGGCCTCGTAATCAAATTCAAATTTTTTTTTTTTTTTTTTTTTATATACAAATTCAAAAATTATTAACAAATGGGTATTTGGGCTTTGGATTGGGATTGCAAAATTTAACAATTAGGAAAGGAAAATAGACGAGAATTCATTCACCTGGGCCTAGAAAACAAATCGCTCCTCCTCTATCAAAAAAACAAAACACCATTAACAAATTAGGCCTTGCTTTTTCAGACTACCAAATCTTTTAAGGATCCAAAAAGGGAAATCAAAATCATTCATAGAATCCACTGAACACAAGGTGTAATTTGATTGTGAGATTGATGGGAAGAAGAAGACCAATTACATTTAAATAGCCATGGAACACAACTTTTATAAAACAGAAAAATCGTCAATGCCCATCAAAAAAAATAATAATAATAATCGTCAATGAATTGAGTCTTTTTAAGAAAGTTGAGGATCGTGGGATCAACTGAAACAAAATCACAGGGTCTTTTTATTAAATGGGTATATTTATAATATCAATTTATATTTTATATATGATTTATTGTATAAAAAATGATTTATTCTTTGGAACTTCAGAAAACCGTAAAACACCGTTTTTCTAAACCGTTTGAAGAAGGATTTTTTTTTGCTAAAAATTTGTTTTTGAAGCTTGTTTATCTAATTATCCCTAATTTTTTATTTTTATAATAAAAGCGAGTGGCCATTAAAATTTAGGGACTGTACTTTGGAAAGCGACACGGGTTGACAGAGCAAACTGTGGCCCCAGAAATCCGTGATTTCCAGAAAATATGTGTGGACCGTCAGATTTTGGATAAAAAATTATTATTGCAAACGGGATTCTATTTTTGAGTACCTTTAAATTCATCCACCAACTCAGATATCACCCATGCTGAAACACATTGAATGCATTGAATCAGTGAGATTGATATTTAATTTTATATAATACACACCCAAAAAAGTTACGTTTAAAGTTAATTTTAAGCTCAAACAAAGTGTTAAGGTCACTTTTTAAAGATGTGTACAATGAAAAATAAAATGCTAACTATCATTGTATGCCTATGATCTCAAAATCCATCACGTGAAAGATTAGGAGGATATACGATTTCTACCATCAGAGTCAATGTGTTTCAACACGAGTGAAACTCAAACGATTCGGTGTGGAGGGGGGGGTTTATAGGTACTCTTTATTTGTTGGAACAAGCGACGTGACAGATAATGGTGAGGACTACGACATAACCGTCCAGCTCATCAGATTACTGTTACAAATCGTGTATATATATATATATATATATATATATATATATATATATATATATATTACTGTATATACTCAAGTGGTCTAAGATCTTGTAGAGATTAATGTGGCATCTAATATACAATTTGGGTACAATAAGGAGCATAAAGTAATGGCTTAAACTAATTTCCCAAAAAATGATTTCAAAAATTTTATTTTTAAAGCCTTTGCCAAAGTTTGACTAATTGTAATGGTTTAAATTTCAAGATTAAAAAAATACATGAGGAGATGAGTTTTTGAACATTTTTTTTGACTAAATATGATCTAAGCAATCCACCCGCTCAAGCGTCCTTCAATGAAGGACAAACACTTTTTACATATATATATATATATATGGAAAAGGTATTCGTCCTCCATGAGAGAACGATCACCATCCTCCAAGGTTTCAGGTGGAAGTCCATGTGACATCCAAAACATTGTTTCAATGTCATATGGACTTCGGGTGCATTGCTTAAATCATTTTTAGAAAAAAATATTGAAGACTCATCTCCACTATGTGTTTTTTGAGCAGTGAAATGTAAACCATTGAAATTAATCAAACATTGATTTATGCTTTTAAAAATTTTTTTTTTTTTAAATTGATCTAAACTATCCACCCGTGCTCCACGTGACAACCAAAGAGTGTTTTGGGTGCCATGTGTACCTCCATGTAAACTTTGGAAGACGATGACCGTCCTCCCATGGAAGACCGAACCGACTCCCAATATATATATATATATATATATATATATATATATAAGGAGCCGGTTAGGTCCTCCAAGATACACACGGAGCTCCACGTGGCACCCAAAATACTGTTTGGGTGTCATGTGGAGCACAAGTAGACGGTTTAGATTAATATTAAAAAAAAGAAATTTCAAAAAAAAATGTTTTAAACTTATAAGTCAAAGTTTGACAAATTTCATTGGTCTACATTTTATGATTCAAAAAGCACACGGTAGAGATGAGTTTTCAATTATTATTTTTTTCAAAGATGATCTAAGCAATGCATCTGAGCTCCACGTGGCATCAAAACAATATTTTGAATGCCACAAGGAATTTCATGTGAAAGCTTGGAGGACGGTGACCGTCCTTCCATGGAGGACGGACACCTTTTCCATATATATATATATATATATATATATATATATATATATATGATGCGATTAACGGTAAATCATCTTGTGCTTGTGATAATGCTTAATCCTATACTAATCCAATTCATTTAAGCAACATGTCATCAATTAAACTTCACTCAGCCAAAGCCTAGCTAGAGTAGCTCCTTGGCCAGTTCTACCTCTTGCATAGTTATCAGTGACCAAAAACGCTTTTTTCTTTTGAAAAATTAAAAAAAAAATAAAATTTTCTTTTTTGAATTTTTTTTATTTCTTTAAAATAAAATACATTTTAAACCCTTTTTTTTTTCTCTTTAAAACCTTTGTTTGGTCACAACTCACAATATATATTTTTTATAATTATTAATATTTTTTATTTTTAAATTTTCCCTTTTTTTTCTCAAAATTGTTAAAATTTATCTTTTCAGTATATTTTTAAACCTATTTTATTCCAATACCTGTAACTTTTGGGGCCTAGCTTAGCTTTGTCGATGCGAGTTATGCTTGAGCCAAATAAATAATACTTTTTTCTTTGTTACTTTTCTTTTTTATTTTTCTTTGTTACTTTTCTTTTTTATTTTTTTGATAATTAACCTGAGGTTTAAGGGACCTCACCCTTTCATTAAAAAACCAAAAAATACAACAATAGAAAGCCAATACTGGGAGCTTCGGCATATACCCAATAGAAAGCCAATAAAAAGCCAGCAAGAAAACTCATACCCCTACCAAAGGCATGAAGCAGCAGCTACACCAAAAGAATCAGAAGAAAAATACTTACATAAAACTCTGCCACAATAAGACTGAATTTGCTACTCTTCCAACAAGAGAGCTCTACTAGCGTCTACCTCCTTTAATTTACGAATGCAGTCTTGGATCGAATATGAGGTCAACACCTTATTAGTCTAGGCTCATTGCAGAGTTTTTATCCAAATCTTTAAAGCCAACCATTGCCTATATATTTCATTTCCCTCAAAGATCATTTTGTTTCTTTCTTTACACACCACCCACAGGACAGCAAACGGAATAAGTTTTCAAATTTCCTTCCGTCCGCTACCTCCACATCCCAATTGCTAGGGCCTAAATAAATCCCCACAGCTTTCAAGAATGACTCAAATAATTTCAAACCAGAGGATAAGGAGACTCTAGATAAATGATGTGAAAAAGCAATGGATAAACAGGTGATCTGCATTTCCCTCCTTGCGATTACATAAAACACAGAGATTTGTCAAAGAGAAGCCCCTAGATTTTAAATTATCCACTGATAGGATTTTACCGATCATAACTTATCATGTGAAAACAATAACACGGAACGGAGCTTTAGCTCTCCAAATCCATAGCCACGACAAAGTCGGAATAATTGCGCCCGCCAATTTTCGATACAATGTTTCACCTTGAAGCCTTCTGAGGGATGATCGAGCCACTGGGGGAATTAATGACTGAGGCTCGGATCAAGCGTCCAAATGCATGGATAATCCCTGTGTCCACACCATCTAGTGGGTATATGTTGCATCGTAACAACAATCAAGTGCCACTCTAATTTAGATAAAATCAATCAAGTGCCACACAAAATTTGGGCACAATCATATATATATATATATATATATATATATATATATATATATATATATATAATGACTGAGGCTCGGATCAAGTGTCCAAATGCATGGATAATCTCTGTCTCCACACCATCTAGTGGGTATCATGTTGCATCATAACAACAATCAAGTGCCACACAAAATTTGGGCACAATCATATATATATATATATATATACTATTGAAAATGTTGTCAAATGAGCTCCAATTCGATGATTTGTGAGAGATTGTGGCATTTTTGACCTCTCAAATGAGGACCAAAAAGTCAAAAAAAAAAAAAAAAAAAATTTAAACTTATTATTCTTATATAGATATTAGTTTGAGTTGATCATGCCACGTTGCTTGTGATCTGACGTCCAAGCGTAGGAATCCATCCCTACGTCTGAACGAATTCTCCTTAATCTCTTAATAAATTAAGACTTTTAATTTTATAATCTAAAGTCTTTAATGAGAATATTGCATTTCGGAGCATATTAGCATGGCAAGATGAACACACACAAGAAACAAATCCCAATAATGCATACATCATTAAATTGTAACATTTCGTATATCATAATAAGGAAAATTATAAACAGTACACAATTTTTTTAGACAATTTTGCAAGCAGCTTATGTAGCCTAATGTTATTGGCTATAAACAATTTTGCGGGCAATTTATATGGGGCGACATAATTGGCTACAGTGCTTGGGCCCCATTATATGTGCCATGCCTCATAAACTGCCTGTAAAATTATTTATAAAAAATTGTCCAGCGTATGACAATGTCCTCTTAATATTTTTTTATTATTTATTTATTTTTATTTTTATTGAGAATAATAAAGTATTCAACCTCTTAGAGCACTTAAAGTTCTAAAGTCCCCGAATAGATGCAACACCAACACATCAGACATCAGTCAATAAAAATAAATTCTTGTGAGTAGCCGATAAGAAGTGAAATTAACATGTGAGATAGAACAGATTCCCAATGATTATTTGGACTTCCATGCATTAGAAGTATATGCACGTCATAAAATCGCATAAACGACTTTGTGATGTGCAAAGACTTCCACGGGTTGAAAGTCTGTGCACGTCATAAAGTAAGAAAGTCGCATAGACGTGCGAAGGATTTTACGGTTCATCATGAGTCGTCTTCCCATCAAAGACAAACTCTACACTAAATATAAGGGAAATTTACATGATTTACCCTGTTCGATACACCTTTTCCATCAAAAACCTTATATTTTCACTTTACCCAAACCCACCAGCTCCAAGCCAAATCAGTTCTAGCTAGCACAAAGTCTCAAATACCCCTTCTTACAATTTTTATTGTTCTATATGGTTTAAAATTTCAAAAAATTTACACTTTTTTATATTTACTTGATGTTAAGTAGCATCTATGCCGTCTGATTTGAAGGTCACAATATAAAGATTGACACGAAAAAATAGTGATACAGTCTGTTTAAACAAAAAAAAAAAACACATGTTTAAACAGTCGATACCGATTGTTTAAACAGTCGATACCGATTGTTTAAACAGGCAATGCTGACTATTTAAACAGACTTTTATTTTTTTTAAACAGTCGATACTGCCTATTTAAACAGTCGATATATATATATATATATATAAACAGTTGATACTGCCTGTTTAAACAGTCGGTATCAACTGTTTAAATATGCGATTTTTTTTTTTTAAAGAGGCAGTATCGCCATTTTTTCGTGTCAATTTTTGACACCATCGATTTTTATATAGTGACCTTCAAATCAAACGACATAGATGTTATTTTACATCGCATAAATATTAAAAAAATAAAATTTTAAAATTTTAAACTACGTAGAATAATAAAAAGTGTAAGAAAGGGTATTAGTGACTTTTTGTGCTAACTAGGATTGGGCCGGCTTAAGACTGGTCGGTTTGGATAAAAGTGAAAATGTAAGGTTTTTGATGGAAAAGGTGTTTTTGATAAATTCGATCCTGTAAATTTCCCAAAATATAAACTACCACCTGTTTATGATCAAATTGCTTAGTCGAATTAAGAAGAATGAGTTCTTTCCAAAGCAGAAGTGATGGACGAGCCCACAAACTGGATCACTTTTGTATAAAAGGACTCCTTAGACAATGCCTCTCCTTTAGCTTCCATCAAATATAATTAAGGTAATGGAAATAAAGTCTCCACATGCCAACACCGTCTGATCTATATTCATTTACATGTGACTTAGATTTAAGCACGTTGGTCAAAAACATAATTCCAATCGCAAGTGACAATTTTATTTAATTTTTCAGGAGAATAAGTTAAGGGCATTAATTATGATACTATACCTTCCTTGCGCAATGACTAGTTTGCCCTTACAGAGAGCTTAAAAGAAAGAAATGATATTTTGTGATACCTCTACCGTGTCAAAGAACCATCTGAGCCAAATGATTTGATGGTCATGATTTAAAGATTTTAGGTGTAAAAGAATGGCACGAAACATAATTGTTTTAGTATGATTCATTGCAGTCAAAAGTCATTATATGATTCAAAAATTCGATTGCATCAAGTCATATGATAAAAATTATATTTTATAACAATCTTTTGCAGACATAATCTCTAAATCATGGCCTTTCAAAACATAAAAAAATCTCTAGGTGATAGCATTCAACTCATACGGCATATATGGTGTTCCTTACATGACACAAGTCCTCAAATACCAGGTCTTTCTTTTAAACTATGTGCAAGGGTCAACTGTCATTGTCTAAGTAATGGTTTCCTAAATGTAATAGGATGCTTCTGGTCGCGCCTATGGGATTAATGAAGGGGCATATGTCCAAAATCCTTTTAAAAGTAATGGTTTCCTAAATGTAATAGGATGCTTCTGGTCGCGCCTATGGGATTAATGAAGGGGCATATGTCCAAAATCCCTTTAAACACATTAATTGTTTAGAATTTGACGGTGGAGATCGTTTTCACCCAATCCTCTAGATAATGGATTTTGAGACCATGAGCTTACCATTATACGGTCAATTTTTTATTCCCACTATAAAAAATAAGACTATTAGTGGCATCAATAACTGCTACTATTAACAAGAAAACTTGGTGTTTCAATAGCAACAAGACTTGTAGCGGCAGTTTTTTTTATTAATAGCGGCAGTTTTTACCTGTGGTTGTGATGTATGCTATGTGATGTTAGCACCACTTTTTGGGATCTATCCCTCAGTGGAATGAAAAACACACTACAAAAAATAAGACTATTAGCGGCAATTTTTTTTAATAAAAAACTGTCGCTATTAGTCCTATCGCTACAAAAAACTACTGCTATTATTTTTGTAACGGCAGTTTTTAGTAGCGACAGGATTAATAGCGACAGTTTTTTATTAAAAAAAACTGCCGCTAATAGTCTTATTTTTTGTAGTGACAAATCATTTGATGGTAAGGTGATAGTCTCCAAATCCATTGTGTGAAAGATTGGGGGTGAAAATAATCTATATCGTCAAATTTCCAACAATTAAATAGGTAGACGTAGGTGGCTTCAATAATTATGTAGGTGCGACTAGAGGTACTCACAGGGTCGGCCTTGAGCATAGGCGGGCGAGGCAGCCACCTTCGCCCCCCCTAATTTTGGACCCAAAATAGGATCCCCTTGTCAGTCAATTCTTCAAATTCCTTTGCCCAAATGTAATTACATTTATTTTTAATAGGTCCTTATTTTGGCTCTCATTTACCAATGTGGCCTAGGGCCTCCAAAATCTTAGGGGCTAGCCGCGAAACCCAAAATGTAATATCTCAAAATTAATCTTAGCTTCTTGAGAAAACATAACTTCCTCGTATCACTTCATTTCCATACATGCACAACACTTCACCTACTAATATGTTTAAGAGTTGAATATCTTTATTTTCACTCACAGATTCTTTCCATCCATCCATGCTCCCACGTGCAAGTAAAAAGAATTTAAAAATACTCCTGAAATTCATGAGCCAAATACACCCACCCTTTCTTTTATTTTTACCCACCTATTTTAGCATGCAAACCCCACGCTCCCGAATTCTTTTTCTTCTTCCTCTCGTTCCAGCGCTATGACCTCTTTGAACACCGAGCATTCCCCATGCTCCCATATTCGTTCTTCTTCGCTTAGTTCGATACTCACGCCCATCTTCTTCTTCCTTTCAATACACCTACATACTTTCTTCTTCCTCTCGTTTTAGTTTTAATATGGGTTCAAAAGATGTAGATGATAGCTCCAAAGAGCTACTTTCATATGATGATGATTTAGAGTTCATCCAACTCCCTCGGACAGAATCACAACTTCCTGCACAAGTAAATGAGTTTTTTTTCATTCTATTTGTATTTAATTTTCATTATATATTATTTTTCATTATATAAATTTCATTCAATTTGTAATCATTTTCATTCTATTATTAATCATTCTATAATAATATAATTTTCATTATATTATTTTTCATTCGAAGTAAATTTAGGGTTTGGTAGTGGTAGTAGACTTATTTTGAATTCTATTTATATTATTTTTCATTCTATTTGTGTTTATTCTAATTTCATTGTTTTGTATTCTATTTATATTAGTTTTCATTATATAATTTCTCATTATAAGTAAATTTAGGGTTTTGTAAAAGGATTATTTTTCAATCTATTTGTATTATTTTTTATTATAATTGTATTAGTTTTCATTATATAAATTTTCAATCCAATTAACTTAGAGTTTCTATGCATTAATGAAAAATGGTTTGCTAGGTTTCATTCCATTTCTATATCGAATTTATTTATGAAAGAGTAATATATATTTTTGATTTTTGATGAATTGACTTTGATTCAAAATAGATTGACTTTGTTTGAAAAAGGATTGTTATGAATCTTTGAACATTTCAAAGTAAGTTGCAAGAGGGTATAAATTTATTCATTTCAATAGTGATTATGCTTTGAATGTTATATTATTATATTCAGGTGGACAATATGCAATCACAAAACACGAACTTTACTCTTATTATGACTAAAAATTAGCTCTTTAGCACCCGCGAGGAACTGATAGAGTAGGTTCGCAATGTTGTAAATAAAGCGGGAACTGTGTTTTCTATCATCAACGGCTGTAAGTTGGCGATATCGAGATGATTGTACAGCGGGATGACCATCTCAGTTCGCAATTCGATCTAAGAACTTCAACTCTTCCAATGATGATGAGAAAGTTGTGACCGAAGATTATCCGGCCATTGACCTGGATTGATCACACTCCCCAAAAGTTTAATAGTATTTTTAGTTGAGGGTGGGATGGATACATAGTATATACATATAAATGGTGAAAATATTATAATCATGTTAGCATCTTTTTATGTAACTAGCATGAATACAGATACTATAAAATGATATAGAATTGAATACATATAATTTTTTTTTGTTGAAGTGTATTTATGCTTATTATAGTTGGGATTAATCATTCTAACCTTCATATGCTTCCTTTAAGAAATCGACATATTCAGCTTTGTATGTCATCTGCACCAAAAGAACACATAGGATCCCATGATACCATGTAATATGAATACTTATTAAATGATTTTCACATTTAAAAATAAAGGAGCTTTTGAAGAGATTGATCAATTAGCCATAAATTCTACTAAGGGCCTCCTCAACGCAGACACAAAGTAATCAATCATTTATTGTTTACAAAGATAATTAATACTCTATTAAGTACGAACTCTACTTGTCGTATAGAAAATTTTAAATTAATCAAATAAACCCTATAGAAAAAATATGGGTTGTGATTGAATATAACAAAAAAAATAAAATTATTTTGTGGGTCTGACGGTGGACATGCTATAAGGTTTGTTGAGGGAGGGTTGCTTCCTTAAAGGTAAGAGATTTCGTTAGACTATGAGATTGTTTTGTAGATATTATAAATTGTCTTTTTCATAAGAACAGTTATAGTCACCAAGTGAGTATCCATGATGACATGAGAAGTTGGCCTTAGCACATAGTATAAAAGAAAGATTTGGCAATGGGAGGCTTGTGTCATGTATCTATCTCGCCTGATATTAAGTCCATGATTTAAAAATCTTTGTGCAAAAAATTAGCACAATTTGACAGTTGATATAATTCAATGTGGTGTGTTGGATTATCAAATCCTATAGAAAAAAGTGAGATTGGATTAAATAAAAAAAAAAAGTATTGGGGGATTTTTAAAAAAAATTGTTAAGGGTGCCCACCGTCACATACATAAAACTGACAGGGGGCACCCACTGTCAGAGTTTTTTTTTTACAAAAAATTATCTTCTGACAGTGGGTACCCACCGTCACATACATAAAATTGACGATGGGTACCCACCACTAGAAGACAAATTTTAAAAAAAAAAACTTTGACAATAAGTGTTCACCGTCAGTTTTATGTATGTGACGGTGGGTTCCCATTGTTAGACCTACAAGATAATTTTTTTTATAAAAAAAAATCTCCCAACACTTTTTTTTGTTGTTTAATCCAACCTCAAGGAAGAAATGACCTGACGGTGGGTGCCCACTGTTAGGTATATGAATGTGACAGCATAACCCACTGTGAGGCCATTAGAGAATGAACTCTAGTGAGGCTCCTCACTGGAGTTCATCCTCTGATGATCTGATGGTGGGTTCCTGCTGTCACTTTTGCTTCTATGACAGTGGGTTCCCACCATCAGAGGAGAATTTAAAAAAAAAAATACTCTGATAGTGGGTGCCCACCGTCAGTTATATGTATGTGACAGTGGGTGCCTACCGTCAGACCCATAGAACAGTTTTTTTTTTTAATATCCCCCAACACTTTTTTTCATAGGGTATTTTGATTAACTATGGATGTATAATCCAATCTACATTAGGACATTTCTTCCTTGAGTTCTATGCTTTTTGGGATAGTAGCATGTCCTCTCTATAAATAAACCTTATAAAATTATTAAACCAATAATATCCCTACTGATTTGGTGATCTTTTAGATAACATAGTAAGGGATATTAAAGAATAAGTAGTTCACTCAATCTCCTATTTTTTTATTTGTAATGTGTGCTCGAACAGTTGATTGTCATTGCTCCACAAACCCTAATAAGAACTCAAAAGGTTTCTTCGTAAGTGTGGGTGTACAGAGTTCGTTCGTTCCTCACGTTCTTACAGCGCGAGAAGAAGATTAGAAAAGACGATGTGGGTGTACATGAATTTAAAAATAGTTCGTACAATTACGAAAACTCTTCCTAATGTTGCACAATGCGAAGAGACGATTGGGAAAGACAATGTGAGCGTACAAAATTCAAATATAGTGCAAGCGGGAAGAAGAAGAGGGAAGAAGATGATGTAGGTGAAAGGAAAAAAATTTCGGTGGGTGGATTTGAACGTTAGAAAAAAAAATATTGAATATGTGGGTGAAACGAAAGATTCGATTTACCTCAGTCGTGTATTGTTATTCACTGAAAAGTACCATTTCTCACCTCTTAACTTAGCCTTTGATGAACCTTGAAGCCCACTAATAATCATTTGTTAAGTATGTTTTACAGTTAGTAATAAAATGTGCAGCTTAATACAAACTTCTTGCCTTTTGGCCCAAAAGAGAGAGAATATAAGCAAAGATGACAGCTGAGACAAAACCTAATAAAATACCTTGGTAGTGCTCACCATGGTAACTCACTGTTGCTGATCATCATTGACCTAAAGTCTAGTAAATGACTGAAGTTAGCTGAGAAAGGAGGATACTGCAACAACAGCAAGTGTAGTGTACCAGAGTGTCAAGAAACAGACCTCGCAGAGTTGAGGAGCTTCCTTGCGAAGCTAAAGATGCAGTGGAAGAAGTTCTCCTGTAGATACGCCGCGCAGTCAAGAAGAGAGTCGTAAAGACATCGCAAAGATCTCGCAGTGTAAAACCTTCAGAATTCGTGGTCGCGAAGCTCTCGCGGAGATCAAGCCTCAAAGCAGTCGTGCGAGGAACACAGCGAGCCCATATGCATAGAGAACTAAAAGTCACCTCGCGGAGTTCTCGCATGGCCCTGGAAGAGAGAGTCGCCCAGAATTCCCCTTCACGCAGATCTTGCACACTCTGGAGCCTTACAAGTTACTATGTGAGCACAGGAGCCCACTTGCGCGAGTACTTAGCGAGAGAGAGCTCCTGAAGCTCTACTGCGCGAAACACCATGGCTCTCAAGATTATCTTCGCAACAGCACTGCGACGCGAAGCAACTGCACGATTCACTAAAGGTTTACTACACGAATGAGCCATTCCCATTAGCCAAAGGCAACTCCACAAAAGCAAAGCAAATGCATGAGTAAACTAAAATAGCTGCCAGCCCCGTGAAGCACGATGTGATGGGGCCAATACTCGAGCTGACAGCATGGTACTTGGGGCACGACATGTGGTGTCAGGAGGGCACGCGACATGGGGCCAAGTGGGCCTGGCGACGTGGTCGCGCTGCGAGGACGCGACACGGTCGCATGGGGGTAGGACGCGAGGACGACACAGACGTAACATAGCCAAGGTGGGCTAGCGATGCAAGAGGCATTGCGGTATGCCAAATCAAGGGGTTTGAGGTTCTCCTGCCATTCTGGCTGAATGATTATTTTACCCTTATATAGGGGAAGGGAGATTGAGAGTTATTCTCTTGCACACGGGGCCTTGCGTTGCCAGAGGGGGCGCAAGTGTCTCCTAGGCCTGAAAGGGTGGGCCTAGGACGTCGACGTAGTGATGTCGTGTGGAACCCAAGGGAGGTTGAAGTATGACTCCGTACTACGCATCGCGACACATACGGCTGGGCAACCTCGCATGAGAACACAACACTGCGTGGGACTCAGTTGAGCATGACAACACATGGGCCAAGGATAAACGGTGCTAGTAATTCGGAACGCACACGAAGACAGGCTACGTGGGACTCGATTGAGCATGCGAGCGCGAGGCACAAGGCTGTGGACTTGGTTCGGTATGTGAGCATGACATAGTGGCATGGGGAGCTGCATGCCAAGACTGTTGCGAAGCGAGGTACTAGTGCAGTACATAGGGTGAAGCTTGAGCAGGCCAAGTTTAGCGCAGCGGTGCAAACGAGCGTGTTGTAAGGGGCACGATAAGCTGGATGGTAGGCCGTGAAACAGAAGTAACCAAGTTGGGGGAGTTCCCGTCCTCTAGGCGGGTGGTATCAGAGCTGATGTGTAGATGGGTTGGCTTCGTTGCACGCGGTAGCGAAGCACCGCGCGGGTTGAAAGCGCGTCGAAGGACGCCCCGCGACTGTTGGTATCAGAAGTAGGCTGACCTAGCGAAGCATGCGTTAGGTGTCACACGGGACTGAGGTTGCGGAAGTGCGACCCCGTGATATTTTGGTATCAGAGCCAAGTTCGATCCAGAAGCGATGATGCTATTGAGTAAATTGGTGCGGAGGCACGCGATGTGGTGTCAAGAGGGCACGCGACATCCCTGAACAATTGGTGCGGAGGCACGCGATGTGGTGTCAAGAGGGCACACAACATCCTTGAACAATTGGTGCGGAGGCACGAGATGTGGTGTCAAGAGGGCACGCGACATCCCTAAGCTATTTAACAGGTGAGGGCCTTGTGACAGTAGAACCAAGTTGACCCGACCGAGGTGACGGTGGGGAGCTAGTGGGAAGGTGCGGACCTAAGAACTAGATATGTTATGCTAAAAAGGCTGGGAGGAGTTGGCGGGGTTAGTTCACTGCGATCATGCGTCAACGAGGACGTTGACATTTATAGAGTGGTGGAGGATGTGACGGGGCTAATACTCGAGCTGGCAGCATGGTACTTGGGGCACGACATGTGGTGCTAAGAGGGCACGTGACATGGGGCCAAGTAGGCCTGGCGACGTGGTCTCGCTGCGAGGATGCGACACGGACGCGACATAGCCAAGGTGGGCTAATGACGTAAGAGGCGTTGCAATATGTCAAACCAAGGGGTTTGAAGTTCTCCTGCCATTCTAGCTGAATGACTATTTTACCCTTATATAGGGGAAGGGAGCTTGAGAGCTATTCCCCCACACACGGGGCCTTGCGTTGCCAGAGGGGGCGCAAGTGTCTCCTAGGCCTGATAGGGTGGGCCTAAGACATCGACGCAGCAATGCCGTGTGGAACCCAAGGGAGGTTGAAGTATGGCTCCGTACTACGCATCGCGGTGCATACGGCTGGGCAACTTCGCGTGAGAACACCAACGCTGCGTGGGACTCAGTTGAGCATGACAGCACGTGAGCTAAGGATAAACGGTGCTAATAATTCGGAACGCACACGAAGACAGGCTGCGTGGGACTCGATTGAGCACGCGAGCGCGAGGCACAAGACTGTAGACTTGGTTCGGTATGTGAGCATGACATGGTGGCATGGGGAGTTGCATGCCAAGACTGTTGCGAAGCAAGGTACTAGTGCAGTGCACAGGGTGAAGCTTGAGCAGGCCAAGTTTAGTGTAATGGTGCAAACGAGCTTGTCGTAAGGGGCACGATAAGCTGGATGGTAGGCCGTGAAACAGAGGTAACCAAGTTGGGGGAGTTCCTGTCCTCTAGGCGGGTGATATCAGAGCTGATGTGTAGATGGGTTGGCTTCGTTGCACGTGATAGCGAAGCACCACGCGGGTTGAAAGCGCGTCGAAGGACGCCCCGCGACTGTTGGTATCAGAAGTGCGACCCCGTGACAACGGGCTCTCCACTTCTTAGTTTACCTCAGGAACCTTTTGGGAATTTCTCAAGGCTAGGGCATACTTCTCGAGGCACGGATTTCGAAGCGCACATCTTGAGGCATTCAAGGGTTGTAATAGTGCTACGTCTGCTGAAAAAATTAGGGTTAATCTTTTTAGAGCCAAGGCCATTTTGACAAAATATATAAGCTGTACTTAGAGCTTATTATTTCCATCTTTCCTTCATCCTCTGTCAGCCGAGAGTTCTAGCAGGCTAGGGTTAGGGTTGATCACCTCTTTTTCCTCTTTCTCCTCTCTTAGCTCAGCACTTGCTGGCTAATCTCCCTGTAAGCAACTAGGTCTAGCTTTGTTTCAGTCTTGTAATATATTTTTATATACATTGAGATCTTGGATGAGCAGTTGTGTATGGGATGTAGCCAGGAGACAATTCATTATAAGTTTTGCTATTATCAATGAAATATTGTTTTAATGCTTAATCAAATCTATAGATCTTATAGTTTCTTTAGATGTCTATAGGATTCATGTATTTGAGACTAGCCCATTTAGTTTCTAGTAGGTTTATTATTTACCATTTGATTTCTCTTGGTTTGATAGATATATGAAAAGTAATGCTGAATCTGTAGTGAGGTCCAGGGAGCTCAGCGGCCTGCAGATCATGGTGGTTACAGCAGTTTTTATATTCTTTCTCAGACCTCTGTGGGATGATAGACCAATGGAATACCCTGTGACCATTCAAGTGGACAGAGTATAGCCCTAAGGTTGTGTCCATCCACATGTTTGAGAAGGATTCTTCTCCCCTGCATATGAGCTTCTAGAGTCTTGTGAGGAAGTTTGTATGGTAATTGGCTCCCCTTTGTTCTACGTAATCGATAGCAGATGTTAGATCTGGTCTCTTGTAGTAATTACAGCTTGAGGCTGAGTCATTGCAGGCTATTTGTAGCAATGACCAGTTGAGTTAAAGGCCTTATTCAACCTGTTGCATGATCCTTTTTGCGGGCACTAGTGAGCAGTAAGCCTTAGCAAAGCACTTAGGATCTTATGGGTTGAAATATCTATGGATGTCAGCCAGGTCTATGCGCAGATCTGGGGAGCTTATAGCACTGACATTACATAGTACTGCAATAGTATTCATGGCTAGAGCTGGTCTAGTGGATGTGGAAATGATCAGTCCACTCTTCTAGATTAGACTAGCGAATTTCTGGTTTAACTAATGGGATTTAACAGACTCTATCGAATACCCTGTGACTATTATAGTGGACAAAGTATAGCCCTAAGAGCGCCCCAAATGACATAGATTAAACCGGGAGCTTATACCTCGTTGAGGCTATTAATAGCGTCTCAGCAAGGAGCACTGTAGAGACAGACTAAATTTGAGTTACATTATTGCATCATTAACTCTAGCTTAACTTGCTTACTTCTCATGATTTTTGTATTTTATTTTGACGCACACTACCACTATCTTCTTCTAAACTCTTTCTTTAGGATAAGGTTACATTCTATTTCTCTGTTTTTAGGATTAATTTAATGTAGTCGTGACACTCAACTCCCTTTCTTTAGAATTTTCAGATCTGTAGCCAGATCTTGAGGCCTACTATTATAGCTCATTTTGGGTTCTAGATTAATTTTTTCTGTGGGACAAACTCTTACTTATCAAAACTTGCTATAATGAACCATGTATCTTATAGGACTATGTATTTTTAGACTTGCTGTTTTGTGTTTTTCAATCCACCTTTGAATTATTTTTACTAATACATTCTTATCACTATTTTCAAATAAAGTTAGCAGCAAGCATTTTAAATAACTCCAACATGTACCCACTTATGTGAGTGAATGGAAAGAATCCGTGAGTAGAAATAAAGGTACTCTTAAGAGTTAGTCTAACCCATCATATGCATTAAAGTAGTCCACACATACGTGGAATTGCTTGAAGTGTACGCATTAGAAGTTTGTGCAAAACTGCCGCTAATAACAATAAAACTGCCGCTAATACCGTCGTCGCTAATAGTCTTAATAACCTTTAACAAAAAAATTGCCACTATTGACTGTCGCTAAGAGTTTTATTTTTTATAGTGCAGACAGTCACACCCATGATGGCTAGACACTCATTGTAGACTAACTCATTGTTTAAATAGATAAATTCGCAGAATAATAAAAAATTAAAATGTCCATAGATTGGCTGCTAGTATATATGGCTAGTAGTTTAGATAAGGAACCTATGACTTGCATGCGCTTGAGCACCTTGCTCGTTTTCTTCTTCTTCTTTTCAATTTTTCATAATGTTACGTAAAATTAAAAAAACCTTGCTAATTTTTTTCTTAAAAGAATAAGTTGGTGGTTGGTGCTTAGTGCAAGAAGTCAAACTCACCCTGCTTAAAAGGTAAAGATCATATTTCAATGATTTCCGACCCTTATGCGTCTATCTCAATATTTTGGCATTAAAAATAAAATAAATTTTGATCGATTTTTTAAACCTAGCCAACTATTTTTTAGTATCGGCCACAAAAATGAAAACCAAATCAGTTCCCATTTTTTCGATGTCAGTGGGATTCAACGGACGCTTGGAGCCCTCTATAGGACCAAAAACATTATACCACCCGTGTGAGGATTCAATTGTGGGCCTTGCCATCAAACCTTCCATGTGATGGGTCCGTCTGCTGTCGCTTATAGCAAGTAGCCCTAATGACTGTTGAACAAAGTGTTCCAAACTTCCAATATTAAATTTGGGTAATTCCACATTTTTCGTTCTTTTTTCAGTTTATATTATACAAACTTTGAGAGTTGGTTTTAAGTGATCAGCCATGTCGACCGACCAAGGCATTTGAATTTTCTATGCCACATGGTATCCTTCCTCGTAGACGATCTTGATTTGACGACATAAATTTCCTAATAATCTACTCAGGTACTGTCCTTTTCGCATTGGGAATCATTTGCTTTTTGTGGTGAAAGGGAATTATTTGCTTTTGAATCTATCGACGACGTTGACTTTGTCCTAACTCTAAATTATGTTAAAGTCGTCATGCAGAGTAACATTCATTGCTTTGAATTAGAAATAAATTTTCTAAGTCTCAATCTTTTACAAAATTAATGATGAGATCATTGCTAACCATTATATGGATGTTGATTAAATATAGCATACATCCCAAAAAGTGAATGTGATCATCGTCTATCACCAACTGTATAATTCATGTTAATTTTTTGGGATGTGTGTAATATGAAATCAATATCTAACCCTATAATGGTAGGCTCAAAATCCTTTTTTGTGGAGAAGATTAGGATAAAAATCTATCTTCAACCTCTGATTCAAAATAGTCGTTGACTTTTATTTTGCTCAAGTCAGGTGATAACTGATAACACAGAATGGTGTGGCATTAAGATCAGCCTAAACTAATTGGGTGAAGGGGAGCATTCTCATTAATATAAAGTTCAGTCCTGCAATGGTTTTATTTACCCCGTTGCATATAACCAATTGAATCGGTTGAGTTACAAATCATTATGTGAGTGATGTGTGATGCGAGTAAAAAATTCTAATTATTTAATGGGGGATCTCTCATATACAAGTAGGACTGGTCAGGTCGACCCGGTATCCAACCTGATATTTTTACTAGGCTCAAATTTTATTTTTTTTAATAAGATTATGTTTTTATCATTTGCGTAAATACTTCTAATATTCTCTAATAGAGTGCACCATCTTGTCGGATCGGGTCAGACTTATGACATTTACCTATTGGGTAGTAAAAAACCCAACTCGTTGAGAGCCTTATATATAAAGTGATATTATCCCAGACCCAGAGTGAGAAAATGACAACTTGGCAGGCACATGAGGCCCAGTCCCAGCCCCAGACTCACTTCTTTTTCATTAATCTAAACAAACAAATAAGGTAGCCACTATAAAGAAAAACTAAGGTCTCGTTCAGGTATTTCCCTAATTATCTCAGAAAAGTTCAGATTTCTGACAACTCAGTTTCCTACAGATTCTTGGCCAACTCTGATTCCTACCTTTCCTCAGGTGGGTTCTTTTAGGCCTCAAAAAAGCTCTGATTCCCGACATATTCCAGAAATGAAGGATTTCCTAAGTTTTTTAAATTATTTCAGAAAAGCACAGAATCGATCTAGTTTAGGGATATCGTATGACCGTAAGAATGACGATAAAGCATTCGATATTGAGCCGTATATGTTTGAAGGCCATTTTTGGCTGATGTACGATCCATGGGAGATTGAACACTTCCGTCGGTGCAATTATACAAAAATGATTCTTACAACTATACTACCTGATCGCCTATCTTACTAACACTATAAAGTCGCTTGTAAGATTCAGTTTTTTCCCTTTTTTTTTTTTTTAATGATAAGAGAAATGGCTAGAAAACAAACTTTTTATTTTTTAATAGGTAAAGCTGGATAAACATCTGAATTTAAAATTTAGCAAAAGCTTTTTTTTAATTAATGTTAAAGGGTGTTGAACACGTTGAGTGAAATGGGTTTGCATGCAAGCTCCACTCGCCACATTTTCATCTCACAGAATCGAAGGATTTCCTGTGTTCTTTTAATTATTACAGAAAAACACAGAATCGATCTACTTTAGAGACATCGTATCACCGTAGGAATGACGGTAGAATATTCGATACCATGCTGTATATATTTGAAAGTCATTTTTGGCCAATGTATGATCCTTGAGAAGTTGAGAACTGCCGTCGGTGCAATTGTGCAAAATAGATTCTTACAATTATACTATCCGATCGCCTATCATATTAACATTATAATATATGTAAACATGCGATTCAGAAAAGTACATTGTACATTAGCCCATTACATACAATCCGATCGCCTATCTAGATGATGTGGACTGAGTACTAGTAGGATACAAATTATATCTTATTGTATTCAAGTTTTTTATAGTTTAACCTCATAAAAATCAAAGATTTGTTGTTACAAGCGGTATGATGTATTAAATTTTCCTATAAGTTCTTTGTAAAATATATTTTTTCATGCAATAAAATATATTTGATATATAGAAATGATAAATAACTGATACATAAGTGATTCTTCACATTTTACAATCACAGCCACAGTGGACTCCAAACTCTTCCGTCTAAAAAACATTAAACAAATCGCCTAACTTTTGGACCTTCTGGTCCCTTCCACACTCCCATGTGTCACGAATCCCCGATCCTTCAAACCTCGTGCCACTTGTCAACAAATCACCGAGATCATTGGAGAAACCCACAAACCCAAGTTTCATTTCCCATCATTTCATCTTCATTTCGACCTCATTTCACCTCTATTTAAGACGCCCAACTCAACCTTCAGAACTATATGAGAGTCTTTTGTTATTTGTTGTTTTTTATTTTTAACACTTCGGAAAATCGCTTACTGCAAAATGGCTCCCGAGATCTTCAGCAGGAAAACCGCTAGTGTAACTAAAGCCGGTGGTTTTCCGGGAAGGGCTTACATCACACTTTCGACAGGCGATGGTGATTATGTGAAAGGCGTGGTGGGATTGATCAAGTGTTTAAGGAAGGTGAAAACCGCTTATCCACTTGGGTGGTGGTTTTTGCCAGACGTGCCGGCGGAGCACAGACGGATTCTCGAATCTCAGGGTTGTATTGTTAGGGAAATAGAGCTGGTGTACCCGCCGAAAAATCAGACTCAGTTCACAATGGCGAGCAGAAACTCGGGATCAGATTAAAGAAACCCATCTCTCCTCCCATCGCCGCCGTCCTCTCTCTCTTTTGCTGCTCTGTTCTGTTTTGTTTTGGGAAGAAGACAAGCTACACCAAAAGTAGCCGTTGGAGGCGTTGTGGGTTTTTACATGGTGGGTGTTTGAGAGAGTATACTAACCAAGAACTCAGAATCAGGCAATTCCTGAGTTTTTTGCTCGGAAATGGGATACCGCCTGAAACTCGGAAACCGTCACTTCTGGTGTGGGTCCCACCACCATTGCCGAACGCAGGAAAAACTCAGATTCTGCAAAAAAATGTTGCTTTCCGAGCGGGACTCGGTTTCCGAGCAGAAATTGCCGATTCGAACATGGCCTAAAGGACTTGAGGATAAAAGCATTTTTCATGTTAATTAATATAAATATTATTAGGGAGCCGGTTCCGTCCTCCAAGATCTTGTAGAGATCAATGTAGCATCTAAAATATTATTTGGGTGCGATAGAGAGCATAAGGGAACGACTTAGATCAATTTCCCAATAAAAGATTTCAATATTTTTATTTTTAAGGCCTTTGTCAAAGTTTGACTAATTTTTATGGTTTAAATTTCAAAGCTCAAAAGATACATAGTGGAGATGAGTTTTCGATTTTTTTTTGCTAAATATGATCTAAGCAATGCACTCATGTTCTGTGTGTGATCAATTTGGTATCACACTGCTAATTAGAGGTTTTCCTCAATCTTGAAGGATGCTCAAGCGTCCTCCAATGACAGACGAACACTTTTTCCATATATATATCAAGCGTCATCCAATGGAAGACGAACACATTTTTCATATATATATATATATATATATATATATATATATATATATATATATATATATATATATATATATCCCTTTCATATTAATTGTCTGACTATAAATAAAGAGGCATTAGCCCAATTAGACTCCCTCCAATGTGAGGGAGTAGGTCGTGAGTTCAATTCTTGTCCATCACCCTGTTTCCCACCCTTGTTTTTACAAGGTGCGGGTTGGATTCTGATAGTGAACCCTCACTACTATAGTTGGTGCTCCCTCACGCTACTCCACAATTGTCACATGTGTATTCGTATCTGATCCTCAATTCTCGAGGCTTTCTCAGCTAAATGATCGTATAAAAAATTGCAAGGCAATACAAAAACTAAGACTATTAGCGGCATGTGACGGGTACGCGATGTGGTATCAAGAGGACTTGCGATATCCTGTTGATAGTGGGAACGTGACATGGTCGCGACGCGGTCGCATGAGGGAAGATATATAGGATGTTGGGGCGTATTGGTGTGAAGATGACGCTGTGTGCCATCGGCGGTTGGCGTGTGCCATAGTGGTATGTTAAACCAACACCTTTGAGGTCCTCCTCTTCCTTTTCTTATGTTAGTGTTTAACCCTTATATAGGGGGGACATATGCTTAGAAACTAGGCGTCGTGCTATTGGACGTGTTACTAGCCTAAGTGGGTCCCTCGCCCATGCGTACGGTAGCTTCGTGGGCTTGAGTTCGTGCATCTGGATCATGTTTGATGTTTGATCGCTCTAGTTATATCGTGTAGTAGAGTCATCCTGTTTGGGGTGGTTTCCAATCATCCCCGTGGTATGGTTCTTTCCTCAAAGGGGAATGTCCATATACTTGTTGCTGCCCATCACATTTTTTGTCGTCTCTAACTTATAACGTTGCTTTGCAGGTTTTGGAGTTGATTTAGGCTGGCCTAGTTTGGGGAACTAGGTGCCGCACGTGACTTGATCACGTCGCAGCAAGTGACTCCGTGACAGATAACCAAAAACTATCGTTATTAACAAAAAGTTGCCGCTACTAGTCCTATTGGTACCAAAAATTGCTGTTATGGCCCTTAATAGCACGTATCGCTGAAACACCTTATTTTTGTAGTGAGACTATATTGCCAACAATTGTAGCGTGCATATATTATTCCTTTCAAATATGTTATTAGAATGTGACATATTTGACATATATTACCAAAATATACTTAATTAATGACTTGAGATGGCTCATTTAAGCTTGAATTGAAATGTTTTGGCCATTCAGAATAAACTTTACAATTTCAATGAACATTTTTCCAATGAGCTGATATTAAGGGTACGAATGAATCTCACTCGGCTCAGAAAGTCAAAAGCATATTGTAACTGATTTCAAGCCGCATAAATCTATCCATTATATTGAGTTTGACAAGTTTGGCTAGGGAGCTTCTCTCCATTACCAAATCCAAATTATTTTGGTGTGTGATCCACTCGAATTCATATACAAATGGGCAAGTTTGAAAACGTGTTCAGGGCGGCCAGCCCTGAAATTTTGAGGGATCAAGGAATATTTTTATATTAGGGACCCTCTTTCATATTAATCTTAAAAAAAAAAATTATTATTATTAATTTTTTTTGACAAATAAAACAATACTCATTGCTTTTAGATTACAAATATCTTCACAATCGATCTACTGTTTATAATTTGAAAATATAACTAATAAATTAACGAAAATTTATATAAAAAAAAAATACAACACAAAAAGAGAAAAACTAAATAGTAAAACTTACTCGACGGATCGAGTAACCTAACCAATAACATTTTAACATTTTTTATTACTTTAACTGTCATTGAGACTTTCACTGTATTTTTTAGCACTTTAACAGTCTTAAAATATTTCAAAACTAGGTTCATTGGATAAGTGTCGTTGAATAAATCAAAATTGACAAGTCATTTGCAAAACATGGAACTCTAACGAGCTAGAAATCGCTATTTTAAATTAGGATAATTTAATAAGAAATTATATATATATGGGTACCCCTTGAAAATCATTGAATCCTTCGAATCATATGATGAAAATCATTTTTCACCCATATCTTTCACTCAATAGATCTTGATATCATGGTACACCTATCAAACAATCGGTTTGTGATTCAACGTGTCATAGATCCCAAAAAAATAGTCATAAAATCACATTTGAGTGTAATGTGTCATATGATTCAAAGCCATTTTTTGGGGATTTGTGACACATGGAATAAAAATTGACCATCTGATAGGTGGACCATGACCTGAAGATCTATTTTTTGAAAGGTAGGTCTGATAAGCGATCTCTATCATCTCATTCGAATGAATCAATGATTTTCAAGGGATTTGGTATATAAATGCTTTTGGACACATGGGCACGTTTAGAAGTACTATATATATAAAAGATTTGGCGAAACAAATCAAATCTAGTCCGACAAAAAATTGGGCTAAAGAATCTATTAGGTCAATATAATATGGTCGGCCTGATCCAGTGAGCCTAATGACCCGATCGAGTCCCGATTCATAACTCACTTTAAAGAAAAATGTAAATATGGGACCATATAAAGGCTGAAGTCACAATCTGTTGAGTAAAAAATAAAATAACATTAATCCTTTAATCAATTAAACAATGAGAATATTTCAAAATATATATATTAAAAATTAAATTTAAGCAACTAAATAATAAAGAAAAAGACTTCCAAGACAAGTGTGGCTGACAAGTGTCATTGGTTATATAGGAGGGGTAAGGCTCGTATACACTTTTGGCTACACGTTTGAACAAAAGGTGACCTAACGTATCAAGTAGCTTGATAAAACAAACTTTCCTCCGATAAAATTCATTTAACGTGCAATGAATAATATTTTACGTGAATTCAAATATGCCCAATAAAAAAAACCCCGAGTTGGGAGCCCTCTTTTGTTAACGAAGATGGCTTACTTTTGTGGGCCATAAACTCTCGCGTGATGACCCTGTCCTATATAGGTAGCATCAGTGGTGAGCAACGTGTGACACATTTTACAGTCAAACAGTTTTCATTCTTTTTTCAGTTTATATTATTCAAACTTCAGAGTTGGTATCATTCATACTTAAGACTTCATATGAAAGTCTTCCATGTCACGTGTATCTCTATGGATACACGTGGCATGGAAGAGTTGGTAGTAAGTGGGAGGGCCTGTCGGATGATCAAGGCATTCGAGTCTTCATTGCCACGTGTATCTCTATGGATCGTTGGTCACTCTTCTTTATATGAAAGGTGAACATTTGGACCACAGAGATTGGAATATTTGTAGGGAAATTTTCTAAATTCTCCTCCCTTTAGAGTTAAATTTTGTAAATATCTAATAAACTCAAACTCTCATATTCGAAACTTAGTCGTCTAATGCCCCCTTAGTTATAAACATCTGCCCTAATATAAAAATTACCCATAAAAGGGAGGATTTTAGACAATGAGTGGGTAGGCTGAGACAATAGGCTAGTGAAAGTTACATTACAAAAAAGGTAAAAGAAACTCACGCAAATAGAAAATGAACAAATATTAAAAAATTAATAAAAATCTAAAAAATAAAAAAAACTTTGAGGAAAATGATAAAAAAATATAAAAAAATAAATACTTTTTAATCTCAAAAGAAATAATAAAAAACTGCATTTAAAATGTAAAAATTAAGGTACATATTTAGGGTTGAGGGCATAGTGACAAATTTCATTTTCAGTAATTTTTCGGTGGGAGATCTTTTCGGGACATTTCGGATTAATTTCGATACATTTCAAGAAAAATTCAAGAAAATTTCAGGAATTAAAAGTATATAAAAATATATATTTAAGCAATTGTTCCATGTGGCAAAATATAGAACTATAGAAGGGAAATAGACAAAGTGCAGATCGTTTCCTAACTAGCTTTAGTCCCACATTGGTGAGGCCAAAAATTTGGACACTCCAACTACCTATATAATAGGTTTTGCTTTCAACCGTTCAACTAAGTAATCCATACAGTCATGTAGTGCGCACAAAGCAATCTCGCTATTGCCATTTACTATTAAATTAGTAACACTAAAAAAATAAAAAATAAAAACCCAAAATTTCGCTGGAAAAACTAAAATTACTGAAACTTTTGAAAAGTACAGACATTTCTCCAAAATTTTTGTTTGACCCCATTTCGGCAATTTTCGCAAAATTTTGCCAATTAGATAACAAAGTTTTAAGTAAAGTGATTTATTAGATATTTTAATAAAAATGGGAAGGATATAAAAAAGTAACTTTAAAGATGAGAGATGCTAGAAATTTTTTCTTTAATATTTTAGACCACCTCACCGTCATTGTCTCCCTTGCCATCATCAGGCGACCATGGTATTTCTACTTTTTCCCTTCAACTTATGTCTGAACATGTTTTCCTAAAATTAATTGAAAGTAGGCATACTTTTCTAATTTTCTCTTAAAAGGCAACTGATTTTACCCAATTAACTTAGACATTATACTTACACCATCGCACATCGGTGAATAATCTAAATTGTCTTAAGTGGCAATCCATCATTGAAATATATTTTAGTAAAAGAATCATAAGTGGACCTACGGAAAAACTCAATTATCATTTAGTTTGTTTTTTTGAAAAACAATATCATCTATTAAAACTAAGAACAAGGTTTGATTTGATAATGCACATATCAGATAGTTCAAATCTCTTAAAAAAGGTGAATTTTGGGCCCATTGCTCTTCCATTTATGATCTATTACTTTATGCATTGTAGATTACCCAGCATCTTAAAACATTAATGGTGTAAGATCATTTAAATATTATTTTAGTGTTTAAATGATCATAACGAGAGTCGAGTCCAAAAATTATGGGTGCTTCTTTTTCCCATGCCCAACTAAATTGTGGACGCCTAGTATACAAATGTGGCTCGAACAGTGTTATATGGTGGACAATTTTTTAGAGACACTTTTGCAGGCAGCTTATGTGGTGCGTCGTGACTGACTGCATACATAGTAGGGCTCAAGCATTGTAGTTAGTCATGTCGTGTCATAGAAGCTGCCTGTAAAATTGTCCACCGTTTATAATTTTTCAATGTGGCTCATATTTAAAAGAACTTTTTTGTATTAATAGCTTATTTTTTCTGCCGAGACTATTAAAGGGCGCTTTTTTCGCATTCCATAAGACTTTAGGCGGCATCCATACATTGGATTATGTTGAAAGATTTTGGAGTTGAAAATAGGAAAATAGGGTGCAAGTTTTGACCCGACATATTTCAAATTTGACCTGAAAATCGAGCGAATTGAACCAATTCGAATAAAAACCGATTTGGAGTGAGCATATTTTTTTGGATTTCAATTTTAGGTGGTGAAAACAGAAAACAGATTATATAGGATTAGAAAACATTAAAAAAAAAAAAAAAAAAACTAGCTTAATAATAATAACTCAAAATTGAAATAAACAAAAAAAAGCAAATTTTCGGGTTTTTGTCCCGGTCGGTTTGAAATTCTTAAAAAAAAAAAAAAAAATCAAACAAAAAACCAAAATTTTTGGTTCCTAGCTATTCGCTTTGGGTACCCGAACTTGCACCCCTAGTTGCAAATGAATAAACTTTCACTTTATTTGTAACTCACAAAACTTTAAGCACAACCCATCTATTTCGAAGGAAGTCCTATTTCTGTCTCCTCTCTCTCATATCACAAACATCTCTGTCATTCTCTATTTTCATCTTCAACGCCTAAAGAAAAGTGAAACCCATTTAAAACCACTTTAAAACTTAGAGCATACTATAAAATATAAGACAATCAGCGGCACCAAAAATTGCCACTATTAACAAAAAGGCTTGTTGTTTCAATAGCGATAGCTTTTTAGTTTATAGCGGCAATTTTTTTATTAATAGAGGCAGTTTTTTGTACCGCTAATAGTCTTATTTTTTATAATACTCTTTAAAAGTTATCGTTGAAAATGCTGATGCAGCTTTGTTTGTAGAGTGAGGAGTTGAAGAGTTTGGTTGTTTTGTACAACCAACTTTTCAAACTTCTAATTTAAATCATATTTTAAAGGGAAAATAATGACTAATATCGAAATACGTAATATTTTTTAGATTTATATCATGTAAAAATTAAATTTAATCGTTTGATAGGTTAATCGTCTTCGTAAGATCCATTAGTAAATAATTGGAAGAAAAATGATCACGTACCGTCTGATCCGAGTAAGTTAAAGTTTCAAATAGAGTTGTGTTATAAATCAAAAATATGCTGCAAAAAAAAAAAAATTTAATAACAAATATTATTTTAATATTTTGAAGAGCCAAAAGTGACTCGTCAATGTTGAAGAGCCATGAAGACTCTTCAAAGTCTAATAAGCATTGAAGATGTTATTGGAAGTGTTTGAAGAGTGAGAAACTCTTCAAACATAACTGTTTGACTTGTCAGGTTGCATTTTGAGAGTCCTTATAAATGCTCTAAATTCAGCTATAAAAGTTAAAACCCTTTAAAACCCAAAATTTCTATGCCATTAAAATCCACTATTAAATTAAACCGTTATCTCAGTTATAAACATACTTTAAAATAACCATTATTCTGCCATTAAACCCATTATTTAAGTCATGAAACTCACTTTTAAAGCACCATTTAATTTCCTAGCCCTCAAACCCACTTTAAAACCTACTATTAAAACAGTGCATTGAGGGAACACGCCATTTCTCTTAAAGATTTCCTTCAGTTTTTTGTTTTTCTTTAATATCAGCATTAAAGTCATTTTATTCTGCCACTAAAGCCACCATTCTAGCCATGAAACCAAATTAAAGATTGGGTCTAGGGTGAAAATGGGTTGGACGGCTGACCCAGACCCGACTTGAAAACGACCCGAATAGGCCCGAATTGGACTCGATTAAATGGTTACAATTGAAGATTGGGACTAGGTCCAACAAATGTTGGAGCAGGCTTGAATTGACTCGTGCTACACTTCGATTGGCACCCGACCCAAACTTGATTATATATATATATATACCTTTACTTAAAAAATGAGAAGGACATCTTACTCTAGATTCCTTCTTATCACAAAAAGACACAATGACCAAATGTTTCATCTTAGCAAAATATTATATATCTATAAAATAATATTTGAAAATGTAAAAATAAAGTTCCAACATAAAATCTCTCCTTTTGGTAATTTGGTTTTTGGTTTTGAGTACCTTTAAATCTACCCCCTAATCCTTGAGTTCACCCACACCGAAACACATGGATTGCATTGAATCAGACGATGGAGATCGTTTATCCTCCCAATCTTTCACATAATGGATCTTCATATCATGGGTGTATTATCAAACGATCAGTGTTTTATTTCACGTAGCACACATCTCAAAAAAGTGACCTTAACATCACGGGAACGCTTAAAATTGATTTTAAGGTCACTTTTTTTAGTGTACCAATGATTTTTTTCGGTGCTCAATGATTTTTTTTTTAACACCCAAAATTATCGGCCGGTAATTTAAAGTTATCAGCCAATCATTTGCTAATCAATTTGAAGTTATCGGCCAATCATTTGCTAATCATCAAATTATTGGTTAATAACTTCAAATTGTCAACCGATAATTTTTGAGCTTTTAAAAAAATAACATTTGGGCACCGAAATTTCGGCCTGGACCACAAGATTTTGGGCAAAATTTCATCAGAGGTTTTTGATCGAAATCCTAAAATTTCGGTGGGGTTCGAAACCGATTTGTTTCGACCGAAATTTTCATCCATGTTACAAGGTATGACATCCTGGGCGATACCGATACATAACAGCGATAAGTATCGGTTTTTCAGCATATCGATCCGTATCGGTTCTGATACTTCTCGGTCCTCCAGTTCGTTATCGGTATTGCCTGATAAAGGTTCGTATCGGTTTGCGTCGAAACCTTGTGTTTTTTTTCACAAGGGCCGATATGTATCTATATCGGCCAATTCGTATCGGTCGTCCATGGACCGATACCGAGTTTCACACCTCGATCCCAAACGATAAACACTTCATTTAAGTTGAGGTTAAAGATCAAAATTTTGGCTGAAACGCATCAGTTACGGATCCCATCAAAACGAAATCCCCAAATTTTCGGTCAAAAATCACGGCCTTCAAATTCTCGACTGATAATTTGAAGTTATCGGCCGATAATTTGCTAATCATCAAATTATCAACAGGGATTTTGGGTTTATATATATATATATATATATATATATATATATATATATATATATATAGGCACCAAAATATCGGCCGACATTTCTTCTGGTATTTTCGATCAAAATCCCGAAATTTCGGTGAAAATATCATATTCGGTTTCGGTCCCAACTGATATTTCGGTATCCAATGATTCTTTTTTTTTTAACTCAAAATTATCAGCCTTCAAATTATCGGCCGATAATTTGGGTTTTAAAAAATAATATATATATATATATATATATATATATATATATATATATATATATATATATATATATATATATATATATATATATATATATATATATGGGCACTGAAAGTTTGCCTTAGCCTACAATATTTCGGTCGAAATTTCGTTCGGGATTTTCAGCCAAAATCTCGAAATTTCGGTGGCGTTCGAAACCGATTCGTTCTTGCTGAAATATTGGAATTTTGGCCGAAATTTTGATCCATGCTATGAGGTATGACATCCTTCGCGATACTGATACACAACAGCGATACATATCAGTTTTTCAACAAACCGCGATACGGGCATGTCGATACCGATTCGTATTAGGTTCGGCTGATACGTATCGGGTTCAGCCGATATGTATCGGCTGATTCTTATTGGTCCTTCATAGACTGATACTCGATACCGAGTTTGACACCTTGATCCCAAACGATAAAGGCTTCATTTTACTTGGGGTCATGGATCAAAGCGCTTTGAACCCCAAAACGAAATCCCGAAATTTTCAGTCAAAAATCACGGCCTTCAAATTCTCGACTGATAATTTAAAGTTATCGGCTGCAATTTCGACCTGGCCCACAAGATTTTGCTCAAAATTTTGATCCATGCTTTAAGGTGTGACATCTTGTGCGATACCAATACATAACAACGATACGTATCAGCTATTCAGTAAACTGATACGTATCGGTTCTAATACTTCGCGGTCCCCCAACAAGGTATTGGTATCCGTATCAGTTGATACGGGCACGTATCGGTCGATGTGTATTGGGTATCGACCGATACATATCGGTCTGCACCGAGACCTTGTGTTTTTTTTTTTTTTTTTTAAAGGACCGAATTTCACACCTTCATCTAAAACGATAGACTTCATTTTAGTTGGGGTCTTGGATCAAAATTTCGGCTGAAACTCATCGATTTCGAGCGCCATCGAAACGAAATCCCGAAATTTTCGATCAAAAATTGCGATCTTCAAATTCTCGGCAGATAATTTGAAGTAATTGGCTAATAATTTGCTAATCACCAATAATTATCGGCTAATATTTTGAAGGCCGATAATTTTGGGTTGTAAAACAAAACAAAAAAAAGTATGGGCACCGAAACTTTTACTTGACCCATCACTTTCGTCTAGGATTTTCGGCCGAAACCCCAAAATTTTGGTGAAAATATCGGATTCGACTCCAACCAAAACCAAAATTTTCACCGAAATGTCAGTGCCCAATGATTTTTTTGTTAAATACAAAAAATATTTTTAAAATTTACATTGTAACAATTTATTCTACAAATAAACAGCTCTCACGTGCATTGCACGTGCAGGGTCCACTAGTATATATATATATATATGAAAATGAGAAAATACGTTCGGCGTAGAGATATCTCTACGCCAATTGATATGGGCGCTATACGTAGCACCTTTTTTATGAAGTGATGGGTGAAATGAGACCTACTTTACTAACTAGAGTTAAACTTTTAAAATATTTTAAAAGTTATATTGACTTTTTTAGAAGTCTGTTTAAACTCTTTCTTTTTTCTCTCTTTTATCTTTTTCTAAGAAAGTGTCACTTTTTTAGGTATATTTTACTCAAAAAATATGAGCATCCGCCGCCTTATAGCGAAGTGCTAGCACCTCTACAGAGAAGTGTCAACGCCTTGTTTTAGGGGCACCGGCGTTTCATTTAAGAGCATCATGGTTTCAATTTTAAAAAAAATTAAAAAATTTTATTATTCATGGAAGCACCAACGCCCCTAGAGCAAAGCGCCAGCGCTTTGTTTAGGGGTGCCGACGCTTCGGATTTTTATTTTTATGTTTAGGGGTGCCTGACGGACGGCTCATTAACTGCGGCGCCAAAGATGAAGGCATGACGACCTTGGAGTTGGGCACTTAGTTAGCAAGAAGGCAAGCAGACCTTGTAGCTAGCCATTTATCACGTGGGCGCAGAGGCAAGCGGCCCTGCAACGCGTGCATGTGTCCCTTATACACAATGCGACGATGACTAGACACACGTGGGGGCATGTAATGCGGTGCTCCGCATAGGGGCACGCAACGTGGTGTCAAGAGGGCACGCGATGTCCTGGTGCCATAAGGCATGTAATGCGGTGCTCCGCGTAGGGGCATGCGACGTGGTGTCAAGAGGGCACGCGACGTCCTGGTGCCATAAGGCACGTAATGCGGTGCTCCATGTAGGGGCAAGCGACATCTGGGTGCTACAAGGCACGTGATGCTGTGCTAGGACGGCACACGATGTGGTGCCAAGAGGCCACGCGACATCTAGCTTGTATGGAAAGCGATGCGGTACCAAGAGGGCACATGATGCGGTGCCAAGAGCACCCGGCATCCGGGTGCAATGACGGACCCGACATGGTGTCGAGAGGACACGAGATACAGTCACGACTTAGACGTGATGCGGTGCCATGAGGGTACGCCATGAGGGCACGCGACATGAGGCCATGAGGGCCTTGCGACATAGTCGCGACACAGTGCTATGTTGGACATGAGGCCATGAGGGCCTCGTGACATAGTCGCGACACAGACGCAACATAGTCGCGGCACGGTGCTTGGGGCACGACATGTGGTGCCAGGAGGGCACGCGACATGGGGCAAAGAGGGCTTGACGACGTGGTCGCGCTGCGAGGATGCGACACGGTCGCATGTGGGTAAGACGCGGTCACGACACGGTCGCGACTGGGCTAAGTTGGGCTAGCGATGCGGGAGGCGTTGCGGTATGTCAAACCAATAGGTTTGATGTTCTTCTGCCATTTTTACTGAATGATTGTTTTACCCTTATATAGGGGGGAAGGGAGCTGTGGAGCTATTCTCCCACACATGTGGGCTTTCTAGGTTAGGGGTGGGCCTAGAACATCGCTGCAGCAATGCGGTGCTGCGGCGATGCCATGTGTCACCTGGGGTGAGATTACCATGTGGCCCCGTGTCGGCGTCGCGGTGCACATGGGTCGGTGACCTCACCAGAGCACTCAAGGGCTACGTGGGACGCAGTGGCGCGCACTAGTTGAGGGCCTGATGCGGAAGTGTGCTGGTCGCGTGGGCCACACACGATGCTTAGTTTGGATAGCATGAAGAGCTGCATGCTACTCCAAGTGTGCTGGTTGCGTGGGCCACACACGATGGTTGGCCTGAATGGCATGAAGAGAAGTATGCCACAGTCTGAAGCGAGGGACTAGTGCTCTTCACAAGGTGAAGCTAGGCAAGCCAAGTGGCACTGAGGTGCTGGCATGTGTGTCGCGGTTAGACACAATGCTTTGAATGAGTTTGCCTCGAGTGAAGGCAACCACGATGCGAGAGTTCCCGTCCTCTAGGCGGGTGGTATCAGAGTGATGGTTGGATAAGTTGGTCTCGTTGTGCGCGGCAACGAAATGTTGCACGAGCATGATAACCAGTGTTAGGTTATGCTTCGTGATAAATTGGTATCTGAGTTAGGCTGGCCTCGCTGTAGCGGCAGCGAGGCGCCGCATGGGTGTCGAAAAAAAGTTACCCTGTGACACGGCGCTTCGATAATTTTTATTTTATTTCTTTCGAGGCGTCGGCGCCGCTTCGGATTTTTATTTTTATATTTTATTGAAGCGTCAGCGCCCCTAAACGAAGCGTCGGCGCTTTGTTTTAAGGGTGCCAGTGCTTCGATAATTTTTATTTTATTTCTTTCGAAGCGTCGGCGCCCCTAAATGAAGCATCGGCGCTTCATTTTAGGGGCGCCAACGCTTCGTTTCGGGGTGTTGGCGCTTCGCTTCCCGAGGTGCTGGTGGTTCACTATCGGGTGCCACTTTTTTTGAGTAAAATATGCATGAAAAAATAGAGAAAAGAAAAAGACTTTGAAAAAAGTCAAGAATGACAACTAAAAGAGTATTTAACTTTTAAAAGTATAATCCTAATTAATAAAGTGGGCCCCATACCACCCATCACTTCACAAAAAAGGAATTACGTGTCGCACCCATATCAATTGGCGTAGAGATATCTCTATGCCTAGATGTATATCCCCGGGCCATATATATATATATATATATATATATATATATATATATATATATATATAGTTAATATTTAATATATCTTAATATTAATTTTGTTCTTTTATTTGTATATTATCTATTTTATGTCGGAGTAGAGTTATAATACCGTCTTAAAATCGACCATAGACCTAACCCATTTAGTGCGGAAAAATGATTTTGGTACAAGATAATTGTAAAGTAATATGGTACCATTTCTCTTTCAAGAGTTATTCGCTTAGCTTATATATTTAATATTTTAATCATTCATCTAATTAGTAAAGTAATTAATATTTTTATATCAATTTTAATTGGACTATATTTACATATTATTTATTCCTAGACTCTAATCCAAACCGAACTTATATATTTTTTGAGAGAAGCCCAATCTTATATATTATTCCTAGACCCTAATCCAAACCGAACTTAGAACCGACACAATATTCAATGGAATTGGGTCTGAGCTGAGTCTAGCTTAATCCAAACCTGAATCTTGTCTCGGAATGGATCCAAGATTTTTTATTTAGATCCTACAGACCTGACCTAACTTGATTCCAAATAGATAAGGCCTGATGCACTCTTGACTCGAACTCAGACCTAACCTAACTCATTTGCACCCCTAATAGAAACCATTATTATAATATGAGGGTCGGGATATGCACTCAGGCGTAGAAATATCTCTGCGTATATTGTTAGGAGCTCGACACGTAGCGCTTCTGTCGCTGATGCGACAGTCCCTCCTTTTCCTAATTTCACTACACTTTAATCATGGTTACTATTAACACTGACAAAATCAGAAAGACAAAGCATGGCGAGGTGTTGGGAGTCCTTGCCTGACATCGTAATTTTGTCATGATTATATTTGAAAAGACATACGAGAAGACCACCTGATTCGAAGCGCTTACGCTTTGATGAAAGAGATGATTGTGCTTTCTATACGACACGCTATCGTGATGTTTGATGTAATATCATTAATTAAAAACGGAGCATGATATCGTGATTTTCGATGATGATCATCACATTTGAAAATCACTATTTAAGGCGCCTCATCGGGGAGATCGCCTGCGCATATTGTGTTTACGCTTCGGTACAAAGCGTTTGTGCAACTATGTCGAAGCATTTGTGGTCCTTTTGTGAAATGGAAGACGCCTTTCTTACGATACGTAGCGCGTCTGACCTTATTTCATTTATTACCATCGTTAGAACATTAAATGAAAAGCGGGGCATGACTTCATGATTCACAATGGTAATCATTACCATTTGAATTGATTGCTTGAGAGGCCCCTTCGAGGAGTCCATTAATTGACGGAATGTTTAGCATTTACTGCTCGAATGTTGAACATTAATGACCATTTTGTCAGATGAAACTTCGCTCTCCCTGAGAGGGATTAGCGCTCGGGTAAGAAATGCTGACGCTATCTTCTGTTAGCGCTTTCGCAACGAGAAGGAAGCGTAGCGCTCTGTACAAGATACAAAGCACCCCAAATTTTGACACGTAATACCATTTTGTGCGAAATAATGATCAAATGAATTTCATTTATTACCATTGTCTGAACATTAAATGAGGAGCGGGGCGAGGCGGACGGGATTACGGCTCCTGACATCGTGTTATGCAATAACCATCATTCCCATTTGAGAAAAATATTTAAGGCGAGAATTTTGTGAATTACAAATTTACATATTACTTTCAGCCTTTGTCCCCTCAATTTTCATCTTCTCAGAGCGCAGTGAGAAACATCAAGTGACGAAAACCTATTTCTACATTTAGTAAAAAGGCAAGTGTCATTTTATTTCCGTCCTATTTTAAAAATGGTAAATAGAAGTGCCATCTCTTCCATAGATGAAACTTTTACGCCTCATATATGGGCGGGGGCACCTCAGCGCTCTAGCTTTTGGAGCGTTGACACTTCAACATTTGAGGCGCTTGCACCTGTACATAAAAGCGACGCATCTCCTGTTATTAGTAACTTGTTCTTTAAACTTCTCTTTTTTCTGTGTCACATATTTTGAAGATGGTACTCAAAACCCTAACGACTAAATACACTATAGGAAAGTGTCAGGTCATTTATGATGCGCCATCTGAGGGAGAAAAAATCTGCTTAAAGATTCGGTCTTCGCAGTATTCTTCGTGGCTCCAAATGGCGTGATAAGCATCAATCATGGATCAAAATTTCATCCGATACCGATATGTATCGGACGATATGTATCGGTATCGGAGGTCACCGAAACGGAACATTGAATGTACCGTATTGGTTAAATGTATGTAAAGTACCGAATGATACATTCAATGTATCGTCCGGTACTGTCCGATATCGATACGTATTGTCCGTTATGTACCGATTTTGGGCTCAGATGATACGTACCGCTTTTTCGACATTTTGATCCATGGCATCAATAGCCTTATGGACGCAATCATCAAGTTTTAGGATCATGACATGGTTTAGAATTTTGGGACGGACAAGACATTATCATATTTCGGACCTTTGATTTTGCCTTGATAATTGGTTTTCGAATGACTGATCCTCCCGATTATCCTCCGAAGGTGGAGATTCCTAAAGAACAGACAATTAGATATAAGTTTTTTAGGGGTCTTAAAGATGTAAATTGGGCACACATAAAAAAATGATTGATAGTCTAGACCAGGGTGCTGATGATGACTTTCTAAAATTTTTTCTGTTGTTCGTCCTCATCACCGTCTTCTTTCCAAACACAAAATACACTCTCGAGAACTCCCACCTCAATCTCGTTGATGATCTCCCCAATTTTAACGTATATTAATAGGGTTGTCACACATACAATCAACTTCTAATGTAGGTGGACAAAGCGAGAGGATGAGGGATATAGCTAAAAAAATAAACGTAGCACATATTTATAATATTTATGGCTGCATTATTACCCTACAGGTAATGTCGTATTCCAAAATGTCTTATTTTATTTCCTACAAAACACTGACGATTACGAAAATTATCTACTTTTTATTTTATTTTTTAGTTCAACCTTTAATTTAAGATATTGCTTTTGATTGGATAATTATAATTCTTTGACTGGTGTGATTTTTGAGCTAGAATAAAGTAACAAGAGGTCCTTTGCCCATTAAATGTAACAGATCCTGTTATAATTAAGTAATAACAACATGTGATTCGTTTAAACTCAACTAATCAAGTTTTGGTAAAATTCTCAGAGTAAGTGGCCAGCCAAACTTTCCATTGAATATTGGATTCCACGATTTTTAAAATTTTTCACAAATTTGACAAGGTTTTTAAATTCTTCGACATTTTTATGATTAATACATGTTTTAGTTAGAGAAAATTAGAAAAACATGCCTACGTTAGAAACTTTTTAGGCTATGAGGTTTGAAAAAAAGTTTTACGAGTTTGGAGATATGTAGGATCTCAATATTGGCATATATGGGATTTGAAATAATTCTTAACAAATTACATCACTATCTTTCTTTCTTAACAAATTACATAACTGCCATCTTGCTGATCAAATTATATCACTATCCATCTTTCTTAGTAAATTATATCACTATCATTTTTCTTAATTAATCACATCACTACCTCCTTTTTTTAATAAATTATATTACTATTCTTTATTGGGCGATGGATATTGAGCAATGAGCGATGGGCGAAGAGCAAAACTTACCATTACATTCGTTAGCAACCCTGAACACCTGATAGAAACTCTCGAGTCAATTAAGAGTCACTCATAAACATGGGGAAAAAATAGTTTGTCAAATGTTAATGGAGTCACCAACCATCACTACATTGAAGCAAGGTTTTGCTGTGTTTGACTCTACCTTCTAATTTGTCCTCTAAATGACCCAAAAGATAAGTGAAAAAGTTCACTGGTTAGTGATTAACAACTATGGAAGGTGCTGGAAGCTTCTACGATTTCATTAATCCTTCCAGAAACATGGGATATCATAGTATCCCTACCTTAATTAATCCCATTTTATATTAGGTTGATTAAGTTTTTTCCTATAACTCCGCGGATGATGGTCAACCGAACGGTTAGAAGGTTCGGTTAGAAGAAACTACCAAAATAGCCCGCCGCTTGATCAAGCGGTGAAACATGAACAGTCAATTAGATGGTAACCTGCGCCGTTAATCGGGCAGCCATGCGGTTAACTTATAATAATTATATAAAAAATCGGCTGATACTGATACCATTGATTTTTCGGTAATTCGATATGTATCGGTACCGATACATATCAGTATCCCAACTCAATATCGATATGGGCTGATACATATCTGATATCGGCTAATACTTATATTTTCTTTTTCTTCAAAAAAATAAATAAATAATACGTATTAATATCAACCGAGTCGTATTGGTCCTCCAAAGACCGATACCTGAGTCCAACACCGATTTTGTTACCTTGCTTGTTACCACTTACATGGTGCGGCTGTCTTTTACGCTCTGTCTTGCTATTGTTCGTATAAAATGCAAAGAAAAAAAAAAATCATGCATTTACCTCAGAATCGGTTTCGAGGTAAATGGCCAGCACCACCAGTCAGTTAATTGTCCTAATGTAAAATAAAAAATTACATTAAAAAAATAGAAGCTATTTTCAACTTTACATGCGTCAAGCAAGGAGTCAAAATCGATTTCGATATCGGGTATGACCACGAAGGACAGATACATATTGACCGATATTGATACGGATCACCCCTTAAAAAAAATAAAAAAAATAAAAAAAATAATAAATAAAATAATAATAATAACTAATAATAATAATAAAAAAAAAAAAGTAATACATGTCTCTGTCTCTGCTCAAACCGATACTGACACCAAATTGGTAGTTATCAGTCGATTTTTGGTTTCTTGGGGCCAAGAGAATAGTGGTCATTTGCATGTGCAAGAGTCATTCACCGTGCTGATTTGAAGTGATACTTCTTGTCACGTCACTTCTTGTCACGTCATTTGACTAATGTTTTGCAAGTTTAAACAGGTGGAATATGAATTTCACTAATGTGGTAACAACTAAAAAACATAGATCTTGCCAATTCTCATAGATAGAGGAGGGATCTTGCAAAATTTCCTAACATTTCTTGTCTCCTATAGTTAGAAAAGACTTTTTTTTTTATAAATATTTTTAAATGCTAAAAACTCCCCATTAAGGATGTGCCAAAATTTTGAATTTTATCCTAATTAACTGAGATAAATAATGCATATATATTTATATGGGTGCCTAAATTATGTAATTCTATATGTGTATGGCATTAAACAGCTTATAACTTATTTTATTTATTAAAAATATATAATAATATATTTCTATGTTTTTGCTATCTTTATTTTCTCAAGTTGTGTCCATTTTCTCGAGATTTATTGCTTGCCCATTTATTGTTGTACGCTGACTTTGTGATTAAGTTTACTCTTATAGCTACGTTGTAGAACCAGTCGAAAGTTATTGACAATTTTCAATTATTTATTTATTATATATATATTAAAAGAGACGAAGGTCATCTGCTCATGAATAATCCCCTCTCAATTTTATTAAAAGCCCTTACTTGTGATAAAGAAAATCATGATAACATGCAAGACACTTGGGATTTATAGATATTCAAAGAAAACATTCTCAATATTAAAATTATACGAAAATAAACAATCAAATTAAAGAACTATAACTAAAGTAATAAGCCAAACTAAACAAGCCTCTAAGAACCAAAAAATACTAAGTCGTTAGATAAGGAAAACCTAATTTATCAAGACACCTCTAAAAAATCGTGGTAAATTTTGATATCCTTCGTAAGTCAAATTTCGACCCAACTCGCCTTATCGTGCTAGGAAATCCGTTGCTTGATTAGCTTCCCGAAATTGATGTACAACCATAAAATTAACTCCTTCAAGAGCCGTAAGTAACTCATCCCAATAATCCCATAAATACCACAATGTGCACTTAATTACCCGCACGAAGCCAATCTGCAACTACCTTAGAATCACTTTCAATAATCACATTAAAAAGATTTAGTGGTTTACATAACACAATCCCCTCTATAATAGCTCTTTAACTCATCCCCATTATTAGTATCGTGACCAAAATGAATGAAGTAAGCTCCTTGTACCGTGCTAACTTCATCTCTAATCACTCCTCAGCTAGAACTCTCGGGATTTTCACGGCAACTCTCATCACAATTGAGTTTAAACCAGCCTGCATGAGGTCTCTACTAGACCACCAATTGAGGCCGATGGAGCCGCTAGACTGGGAGGTCTATTTGTAAATCCTGTAAAATCTTTATATTAAGTAGAGAAAGAGAATTAGAAACATTGAGCTCCCCAGTGAGAGAGTGAAGCCAATATTTAACTTTACACATTCTCATTTAAAGTTTTCAAGTAATCATGCACAGTAATAATTCAGTAAGGACGCCCTTAACAGAAGCCTTTTTAGCGCAATGAAATCACACCAATAATCTAGTTTTCCATTGCATCTGGTGCATATATGGAACTCTCAACAAAGTACTTGCAAACTCTCAAACATTTGAAGGCAGTTCCCCACTAAACAAAATCAATTTTCAATTTGATGATGGAGATTGTTTTTGTTTCTAATCTTCCATTCAGTTAATCTTCAGATTATGGACATATCATTAGAACGTCAATTGACTTTATGTGACCCAAAACTCATATACACATCACACTCACACCTGATTTTATGGTCACTTTTCGAAATCTGTGATACATGGAATTAAAATATGACTATTTGATATAGGACCATGACCTCAAGATCTTTTGTATCTGAGGTTGGGAGGAAAATCAATTCCCATCATCTTATATTCAAAACAGTCAAGGGTTTAATCACATGACATTGAGGTTGAGTAGAAAGAATCTTGGGTTAAACAAAGGTATACTTTCAAATATAGGGTAGATATCGTCCTGAGGATTGAGTAAAATTTTCTAATTAAAAGTCAATGCTTACTTTGGGTCAACTTCCCTCGTTAGTATGGACAAAAATGTCAGCTTCATCGTAGACAAATAGACGGGTGCTCCCAAAAAGTCATTTTCTTCTTTCGTTATTGAATAGCTAAGTAGCCCACATCAGCTACATATGGCCCATCAAATAGTTGGCTCAGACTTGGTGTTCGCATTAGAGAGTGGATACAAAGTCTGTCACAAAATTCACCGAATTAGAAAAAGTTTAAGCACAGTTTCTCTAAATGTGACCACCCAACTTTTCGCCAATTAATCAGCTGATTGGGTGATTTGTTGAATTTTTTTATTTTTTATTTTTATGATTGTGATAAAAACTTTACTCATGCTTTATATTATTCACTTTTTATGAAAATGAGTTTGTCATGCAAACCAATGAGGGATTGCATAGTGGCCAAGGCCCCGTCTAGAAATGAAGGTTCTCAGTTCAACTCCCACCCTTTGTTAGTCACTTGTAGAGATTTATCACTACTGATGTGTGGGAGTAGCACATACCTGGAAACTTAGTCGGTTGCTCTACGAGGCTAGATATCCCGTTATTAAAAAAAAGTAAAAAATTGTGATGCATGTGAAATTATATAATATAATTGTATAAGTGTGTTTGTGTTTAGCTCCCTATACCCTTCATAGAAGCACCAAGGCTGTTACGCCACATTGGTATTGTGCTAGGCACCGAAAGCTGTAGCCACCACTCGTTGATCAAGATCATTCCTCACATTTGTATGTAATCATCTCTATGATCTCATTAAAAAAAAAACACGAGGAGAATAAAATGAATTTCTGAGAATGTCTTTATCTAACCTATATCTATTTCTGATTTCTACATATAATGCATCTATTTTATTGCTCAAAAATATCGTTTTTAATTTTAAATAATTTATGATATGTTCTCACATTTTTTAATATATTTTTATAATCTTCGAATCTTCTCCTATCTTTCTGAAAATTATGTGGATTAGATCGATTGTCCTCTCATGTAATCCAAATTTGGTTCCTTCCTTATTTTCTGAAAAAGGGATGGAAAGTCAAATTTGAGGAAATTAACAAGAGGTTTATTGAAAAGAGATTGGTTCTCAGCACAGCCATCATAAGATTATGAAGTTCATAAAAAAGCCTTTTTTAGCCAAATTTTAAAGTGCCTTAAAAGTTACAAAATTGAAATTTAATTGCTCACATAATTAATTAATTAATGGTGTACAAGGCTCTCCTTATGATGCCACTCCCATTAAATCCTCAATAAAATCAGATAACATTTTATAAGCAGAAATACTTTAGGTTGTGTTTGGGTAGGGCTGTCAACGGGCCGGGCTAGATTCGGGTCGAGTTTTTCACCCAACCCATTTTTTTAATAAGATATAATTTGGACCCGAACTCGGCCCGATAGCTATCTGGCCTGATAGCTACCCGGCCCGATAGTTACCAGGCCCGACCTGGCCCAATATTTCAATATAATTTTAAATATTGTAGATCGGACCCGGCCTGGCTAGCTATCCTGGCCGGGCCAGGTTTCTAATATTTTTTAAGAATTTGTTTTTTAAAGGACCTCATTTTATCCAGGCTGGGCCTTACACTTTGCAGCCTGAACCTGGCCCGTTTATTAAATGGCTAAAAAAATGGGCTCGAACCCGGCCCATCCGAGCCGGGCTCGGATTGAAACCCGGCCTGTTGACAGCCCTATGTTTGGGATTGCTGTTTGGAGCCAAAGAGCAGCCCACTTAAAAGAGTGGCAGATCTAAATTCAGCTCTTTCACTCTGCGAACATGCTAAGAGTGCTTAATCAAACACAGTTCCATACTAAAGAAGTATGCACCAAAGTAGAGAGTTGCACTCTGCCTCCAAAGAGCAATCCCGAACACAGAAACCCCCTTGATAAGTGCAAGTCAAGTAATCATGATAAGAAAATGTTGACTCCCAATTATCATAAATATTCTTACTTAAAATAATACATATTTAGACTAAGTGGGACTAAATATGAAGGGCAATGGTAAACCATAAATTTCTTGCACTTTTAAACAAGGTATGCATAATTATGAAGGGAAATGATTAGGTCCAACTGGTTGAATCGGATTTCGAGTTCAACCTTATATGCAACCCTTGGAAATAGGAGAATTTTGACTACACGTCATCCTATAAAAAGTGAAAACAAAGAAAGTCAAGATTCTCTTATATCCAAGAATTGTAATTGTGGTTGAACTGGAAATCTAATTCAACCTGATTGGATAAGACCATTGCCTTAATTATGAAATTGATAAACAAATCAGCGCGAGAAATATTGTGCCCTTTAATTCTCGCGTCATTTCTTACTCTTTTTTCTACACGTTATTTCTTAAACGATCTGATGGTTCACATTGAATGGTAGGATCATGGTCATTATAGTGTTGCTTTGTCATAGATAATTAGGACTGCAACCGAGCCAGGCCGAGCCCGAGCTTGGGTCAGCTCTACCTTGGCTCTACCTTATACGAGCCGAGTTGGAACTTGACTCTAGGCCTTTCGAGCAAGAAAAGTTCAAGCTCTAGCTCAGCTCCATCGAGCTTGAGTTGGGCCAAATCAAGCTAAATAAGTTTTGTTATAATTTTTTTTCTAATGTTGTTTTAAAAACTAACTTCTTTTTTTAATAGATAAAAGCTTTAATAAAATTAAATAAATGAAAGCTCTAATATCTTGTAATCCCTCACTCTTTTTAGATTTAACGGATTGATTAGAGAAATAAGTGTTTAAATTTAATGTGCTAAATATTAATCAAGAGTATAGGTGTTGATTGGTTGATCCTTTCTAGTTGTTGTTCATTTAGGTGAGTGAGAAAGACCTTTAATGGTTGCGGTGTGAGAGAGAGAGAATAAACTTCAATAGATAATTACAAAGATTAAATATTTATTAAATATTTATCTATTAGATAAATCTTATTATACATGGGAAAAAAGTAGGAAAAAAATAAAAAATATATATAATATATTTTATTATATATAAAATTATTATACACTATTAATCAAGCGAAGTTGAATTTTATAAAATAGCTCTAGCTCGGCTCTGCTTCAAAGGAGCTTCAAATAAGCTCTAGTTTGTATCTCGAGCCAAGCTTAAGAGAGCCGAAGCTCTCATTTTCGGCTCTTTACAGATCTACGTGTATAATTCCGTCTGGAAGGTTATAATTCCGTGTGGAAGTCAAATTTGGGATGCGAAACAAGAGATTTCTTAATATAGATTCCCTCTCTGCATGTCATCATGAGATTGTGAAGTGTGAAAAGACTTTTTTTAAGCCACAAAATTATTTCAAAAGTTGACTTGATCAAAATGTCAAGGGCCATAACAGTTCCAGAAGATAGCTATTGACAAGAAATCGGCGTTGTAGAAGGCTTTTCATAAGCTACAAATTTGAGCATTAATCCTCAATTAAAATCAGCCCGATGTTTGTGAGCTAGGTCCAGAGCTTTTATCAGGATCATTAAAAGATAATAAACCTCTTTTTGACAAGGACACGTCTCTTAATCATTAGAAAGTATTGACTCTCACAATTACTTTAAAGTATTCTAATTAAAATGATATTTGATGCAAAAGTAAATGGGTCATTGAAATTAAATAGGGTCAATTATATCCTTAAAAAAAAAAAACAAATAGGGTCATTTATAAAAGGGATAAGGACTATTGATTGACATTTAAAATCTTACACCACTAAAATGTTAATTTTTTATCACACACTATTAAAGTATGATTTATCATTGTGCCATGTGATATACATCTATGATCAATCTAAATTACTTAATTGGCAAGCCATTGTTGAAATATGTCCCGACCAAAAGATCATACTTTTAAGTGAATGTAAACCATCCGATCGGTGAACTTTAATATCAGTCATCAATATTAAGAATAACCATTGATATTAAAGTGCAAAGATCGAATGATTAGAATATCCCAAAATGTGTATTTTTTTCACTCATAGTCCTTCAATTGATGATACATCGCATTGACGGTACAAATTTTCAAGATTATAAACTAATAAATGGTGTAAGATCGTTTAAACACCATTTACTGTTTAAATGACGATCAGGGTAGTTGGTCACATTATAAAATGGGAGCCATTACTTTGGCCAAGCACATAATTTAGATGAAAGACTTGGTATTTTGGGTACATGTTCCATGTAGAAACACCATCTATATAAAATGGGATTTGTTTGATTGGAATGCCATAATATAAAATATCTTTGGGACAAAAGATTGGCACAAAACAAAATCTTAATCGTACGGTTGCATGCGATCAATCAGGAATCAGATGATGGCCTTTGCATGCTTTGTTTCATATAATTAAAGATTGTGTTTGGTACTAATCTTTTACGCTAAAGATTTTCAGATCATGACTTTCAACTAAAAAGGTTTAGATGGTGTTTCCTCATGGAACACATGTGAAGTCTATTTGTGGCTTTTTTTAAAAATTGACTTTGTGTGTGCAAGTACTTGCACATGAGGTGTACATAAAATCCTGCATATTTTAAAAAAGTGCTAAAATTTGCACATAATATATGTACTGTGGCACTTAGTTACAAAAAAGCCTTTGTTAGTTTTGAAATATGTGGCACAAGGAGCACCATCTAAGTTGTCTAATTTGAAGATTAGAATATAAAGATCTTTAAGACAAAATATTGACACCAAACCATGGGTCAAAAATTCGTTAGATACCGATACGTATCACCCGATACGTATTGGTTTTGGACCTGGGCGGTACGATATATTGCCTATGTATCGTACCCCTAAAAAATAGGGTAATCATCGTTCGATACGGGCAATGTATCGCCCGTATCGGATGATACGGACGATAATTTGAAATTATCGGGTGATAATTTCAAATTATCATCCGATAATTTGATTTTTAATTTTTTGAAAAAAAGAAATGTATTAAAACGATACATTCAATGTATTAAAACGATACATTGTATCGCCGATACGCGATACGTATCGAACAATATGAACGATACGGACGATAATTTGATTTTTTAGATTTTTTGAAAAAAAAAAAAAATATTGAACCGATACATTCAATGTATCGCCGAGCCGATACATTAAATGTATCAGACGATATGCGATACATATCGTCCTGAACTTTAGGACGATACGTATCGAAAATCCGATATTTTAACCCTTGCACCAAACATGATCTCTATGATCCAATTTATCAGTCAACTATTGAGTCAGATGATGGCATCTGCTGCATTGAACAGGATGATTGAAATGGCATTTTATAACAAATTTTGGCATTAAAGACATTTACATAATGATCTTCAAATGAGACGACTTAATTGGTGTACCACGAGGCACAAATATAAAAAGTAGCCGTCTCTTTTTTTTAATTATGTGTCATGGTACAAGTCTTGTGTGCAAGTTTAAGCTCCCTTTAAACAAGTATCAAGACTGCACCCAAAATCTTGCTATTGTCCAAAACGTTCAGGGGTAAGTAGCTTTATATTCAGAATACGCCCCACCCACTTAGACTATCAGGCAGATAATCAACAACATCTTACTATCGGCTGCTACCTGTATTTTCTTTTTGTAAAAAAAAAAATGGGTCGATTGGTCTCCGTATCGGCCAATTCGTATCGGTCTTCCAAGGACCGATACTCAATACCGATACCGAGCTTGTTACCTTGGATACAACTCGTCAAATGGATGCTTGAAAATTCACACTATTTGTCCGATTTTCCATTCCATTGATCCCTTTAAAACGAGGATTAAAACAGGCATATTACATTTTCCCAAGAAAAATAAAAATATAACCTGCACGATTGTCATAACTCATAACCATGATCATCAAGTAATTGGACCATTGAAAGAAAACTATAAACTCATCAACCAAAGAATCATATAGATCGAAGTCATGTCTCATTTATTTTGAGTAGGTTTATACCTATAATCGCTTTGTATTAAGGTGCACACGCACATGCACCTCACGTGCACCGGCAGTCCATCATCTGAACATGACTCAGCTCAAACATCATCTTCATCAGAGGATTCAAATCATTCCCATTAGAGCGGTTTGGTTCAAGTAGTTTGAGTAACTGGCTATGCTTGTTTTAACTGTCCATTTGAATGCTCTTTTAGACTGTAAATCACATGGTTAGAGTTAGACTTTAAATCAGATGGTTAGACATCGTTCAATGATGTAATCTAAGGGCCAAATTTATTCTAGACCATGGCATCGTATATACCACGTGGCGGTTATTGACGAATCTAATCTATATTAGTACTAATACCTTATTAAATCTGAGTATCCTAGACTAGCATTTGTCCTTAGTGAGTAGGGCTGCAACAGAGCCGAGTCAGCTCGACAATTTGATTCGACTCGGCCCAGAAAAATAAAAGCTTTTCTCTTTAGAGTTCGGCTCAAGAGTCGAGCCGAGCTCAAGCTAAGGCGAGGTTGGCCTGGCTTGGCTCTATGACTCACTTTATAATTATATATATAATAAGTTACTAACTTTGAAAGGTCTATTTTACCCTTCAAAGTAAGGGTTTAAGTTTATCTAACGGTTACTTTGAAGGATAAAATATGAACTTTTGCCCCCCACTTGTCCTAATTTATCTAACGATTTATTTATTTCATATGTTGCGTATTTGTATTTAATTATTCATTTAAATCTTTTATAAAATAAATATTTAATTGCATAGAACTTTTGAAAAGTACTAGAAGAATTTTTTTATAATAGAACATACTTGGCTCAAAGTTTAATCTGAGCTCGGAGAGTCGAGCTAGAGCTTGAAACTTTTGAGCTCGAAAAGTCTAGAGCCAACCTTCAGCTCGACTTGTATAAGGTCGAGCCGAGCTAAAGGTGACCCGAGCTCGGGTTCAGCCCGGCTGCAACGCCCGGCTAGGTTGCAGCTCTATTAGTGGGTATAAATATTCAACATGGGCCATATTCAAGTTGTTCTAGTGTGTAATAAATATCTAACATTAGCAATATTTAAGTTGTTCTAGATTCTCTTGGTCAGCAAATGCAACATACTTTGATTGATAAACAAAACAGTGGGCTGACCAATGACTTTTCAGTAGTTTCTCTATAGGATTTCAGTAGAAGATTCAGCATAAAAAGGAGAAAAATCTGTTGATTATTCAATTTATGAACTCTATTCAATGGGATGTCACTGTCTCATCCACATCACTTAATGAAATAATTTAATAACACACCAACTTCATCTACTTTCTCTTTTAATTTTTTTCTTTCCCCAAATCTCTCTCATTAATCTTCCTCACAATAGAAAATTGAATTTATTGAGTGTGCGAGATGTATATTATCGATAGTGCTCATTTTTTATTTTCTATGTGTAATTACTCAATCCAAACACCGAAAAATAATAAATTTTTATGAATTTTCAAAGAACTGGAATGCATTGAATCTACAAATCTTTTTTCTATATTTTCCGAAAAATTACCAAACGGACCCTTAGTGTCATCGGCATCGTCTTCATCAATCTTGAGCGCATTTTTGCTTTGGCAGAGACAACGGGGGCATTGTCTACATGGTGCGCCACCATCCCACCAACAAAAATCTATGAGGAACTTGGTTCTGAATGTGGCACAACTGTAAAGACAGCTTCTCTCTAGTGACTCTTTGGGATTATCTAACTTGTCAGCATGAAATTAACACTCTTGAGCAAAGTTTTATTCTTCATTTCTGCCAATCCATTTTGTTCTTGAGGAGTATAAGATGTGGATAATTGTCTTTAGAACACCATACTATTCATAAAATTTTGAGAACCCATGCAAGATATGCTTGCCTCTTCCATCCAAACGAAGCTTCTTAATCTTCAAATCGTGGAATTATGCTTCTTTGTCCTTAAAGATACACATGCATTTATCTTGAGTGGTTATCGATGAACCTAATGAAGTACCATGGAAACCATTTTTCTTGTTTTTTTCAGTCCATGTAAACCACTTTTCTGGTTCTATGAGGACGTGATCTTAAACAAAATCGAAGAGGAAAAAACAGAGCAGAGAAACTTTTTGGAAAAAATAAATAAATAACCCTCAATATCGTATAAAAAAAATAATCTGATGTAATCTGATTATGCTTAATTAACTTCAAAAGCAAAAAAGATAATTTTAATATGAAAGGGACAAAAATATTTAGAAGACATTGGACCGGTGCAATAAACACACTAATCCCATATTTTAACTTGTGTTGGCGTCTCCCTTATGCGATAACAGGATGCCTAGGGTGTGCAAATCGTGAAATACTCATTGCATAGTGGGGGTGAGGGCATCCTACGTAAGCTTGGGATTATTCTAAGTTACCCAAAAAAAAAAAAAAAAAAAGAGGAAAAAATAGAGCAGAGAAACAGAGTTAAAAGCCAATTCCAGTATTAAAAGGAAAAAAACCTGAAGATACTCAGCTTGTGTTATAAACAAGGGACAATTCTGTAATCCAGCAATTTCGACACTCCGTTTAGTTATACAACTTTCCAAGATATCTAGTCAAAGTAGAGATTTTGCCAGTCAAAGTAGAGATTTTGCTAGGATGATAAAACCTTGATTCATAAACTGCCCCTAAATATAAAATATTTTCAGTGGCTAAGGTTTTAGAAACCCTATCGTGCAGAGCTCTTTCTGTCACCTTTTAGAAACCCTACCCCTTTTTATTATTACTACTACCATTATTATTTAAAGCATGAGAATCAAAGTGATTTACGCTTAATACAGTGAATATTATCTGATTTTTTTCTTCTATTTTTTTTTATCTATTGTAAGAAAATATATTTTTAATTATCTCCTAAATTATTGAATCAGGCCTAGTTGAGTTTTACTCAAGTCTTTGAGTTTAACTCCACCCGGCTAACTCTCAAGTCGAGTCAAGTTTTCAGGATTTTGAACCATGCAATAAATGTAGCTAAAACCTGCTACCTCAAGGTTGAGGTCATCGTGCACCTTCCATTGAGCTACAGGGCTAATCCCCCTAATACTAAATGTTATCAGAAGTTGAAGCAAGTAACGAAGATACCAAAAAAAAATTCAAAAAAAAAGTTTCAAACACCTTTAACAGAGTTCTTTAATTGATAAAAATGGCCACTGTTTTAAAAAATAGTTTCCAATTGCCACTGTTTTAAAAATCAGATATGACTAACCTGTGAACTGGAACTGGCAAGTCTAATGGTCCAGTTTCAAGCTCGAAACCAGTTTCATTTTGTTTTTTTTACATGAACAAATCAGTTTCACTTTTTTAGACGATGCACCTTCAAGACATATTTGCTTTACTGAAACAATATTGTATTACACTGATAAAAAAAGTAAGACAAATAAACTATATTTTAGTTCCTTTTATAGCTTAAAACAAAACCTTATATTTCACTGATAAAAAAGCAAAACAAATAAACTGTATTTTAGTTTTTTTTATAGCTTCAAACAATACCTGATAAATTTTATCTTATGCAAAGTTATCAAAAGTTCTCTAGTTTATCATTTTACATGACACCGAGTATAGGGCAATTGAATATGGTGATTACCCATCTTCATCCATCAAATGAGTGTATGCTTAAAATAATCTGAGCCATCCAACAAATCACCAAGCTCTTAAGTTTGCTTAGGCCAAAAAAGTTTATCAAGTGCTAGACCATAACCATACAAGATTAAGGGTGCATTTGGCTTAGCTCCACATGACCTAAGAGCAGCTCTTGGGCTAAAGTACAACGCTCTTAGGTCTGGAGCGTATTTGGTAAACCAGATCCCCGCCCATTGGAGCTGGCGAGGAGCTGTCTTAAGTGATAAAAAGAGATCCCTATCAGAGTGGATAAACCTGATCTAGCAAGGAGTGGGAGTGGAGCTGGAATGCGCTGGTGTGGAGCTTGTCCAAACGCAAATGCCTAATAAACATTTTGATGCAGAAAAATCTCACACTAAACCTAAAATAACATAAATCCCGCATGAAAAGAGTAAGGGTTTTCAATCTTTAATTAAAACAAAAATAAAATAAAATAAAATAAGAATAAGATAGAAGATCTTCGAAATCGCTCCAAAGAGGCTTGTCGACTTCGCACCAACGATAACTTTAAAGAATCACTCCTCAAAGGTGAAAACTCATCTCAAGTTTTCTAAATGAAAGAATCATTCTTTCACAAGATGCACAAAAGCAAATTAATTTTTTAAATTCATCATTTTTCCCTAAAATTTATTTTTACATGTCATTAAATAAGCTAAGACAACCTTAACTAAAACAAATTCAAAATAAGAAACTAACTAACTAAATGAAATCGTCAATAACCAACTGAAACCGCCAATAACCGCAACTTGTAGATGTTCGTTATATAACCATAGATGTCCTTCCTCTGTTCACGGGCATCCGTCGTCTACGATATGCACGAAACATAACCATCTAAAATCACGGATGTCCGTCTGAATACCACGGACGTCTGTTCTGAAGCCACAGACGTCTGTCATATGTTGACAAACTTTGCTTCACGGATCGTTTGAAAACCCATTTGTGAGTCCACTTCTTTGTTGTTTACTTTCTTCGTTTGACCCGACCACGATCCAAACATGTAGATCTAAATTCCGTATCACATTCTTAATCCATTCTACTATCCCTTATTTATACACTAAGAAAGATCATCACGATCTTTATGCCTGCCCATGACTACGATCATAACAACACAAACTTTGGAAAATAGACTCTTATAAAGTAACCCATTAATACATCTTCTATCATCAACCCATGTAGTAATACTTCTAATCAAAATAGCTTTTTGCAGGAAAGAGTTCCACACTACGGTAACATCGGAACAAAGGTCCGATCGATGGGCACTAGGTCAAACACTACATATCTTTACAAGATCAGTCATGACTACACATAGGAAACCAAAATAAGGTGGGATCAAAGGGCGTACATGGAGTTCAATTCTGCATCCGAGAACTCTGAGTTATGATTCCAGGAGATCGATCCACTTCTCCTTGATGATTTCTTCGTGGTCAAAGAATTTCCCTTGGATGATTTCAGCACGTAATAGATCATGGTGCCGAGAACTCCGACCATTATCACTCCCCCTACAACTGTAACAAGCATAGCTGCCCACTGATGGCGTCGGCCAACAACAATATAAGAAGAGGCAATAAAGGCAACTGAGGTGCACACAGATGCCAGCCACATCAATTTGTTTATAACTTTGATAACCTGTGTCTCTGATTTCGTTTCGCCTCTGACTAAAGTGATTTGAACCACCACCACTGCCAAAGATGTGAACAATGCAATAGCATTGAAGATGAAGAAGATCTTGAATGAAGTATATGTCACTGCTACTGCAAGTCCTTTGTCGCCGCTTCCCCCAGGCACCGTGAAAATGGCTGCAAAAGCCACTGTGGCAAACAGCACCGCAACCAGAGTTACGGAGTTCGTCGCATTGTTGATTCCTTCCCTGTGAAGCTTTCTGAGATCCTTGGCGATCCCATGGACGTTCTTGTATGTTTTGCGGGTCTGTTCGAGTTGGAAGTGGACATCTTTTTTTATTTCCGATACCGTCTTTCTGAGCTCGTCTCTTGGCTGGTTCAGATCATTTGCCCTGACAGCCCCATAGCGAGCAAGAATATCTTTTACATCAGTGGCTTCCTCTGAGAAAGGCAGGTCTTCCGCTATGTCAAAGGGCGTCTTGTGTTCTCTGTTTGGGGCATTAACATTGGTGTCGGGTAGACGCAAGAGTTCTTTCACTATCTACATAAAAAGAAAGCAGGAAATGCATGCAATCTTAGATTCCAAATTCAGTCCACTAGAATCTTACATGTGAAATATGATATTGATAAAACTTCATCAGTTGCCCAGATGTTAGAAAAAATTAGATTGCAAAATGAAAACAGGGCCTTTAGGGGAATACGATTGATCCTACATGCAATGAAATAAACCTTTGAGCTATACAGTCTGTAACTAAGTCATATGTGTTATGTAAACAAATAACTTGAAGAAAATGAACCATCAGTCGAAACCATGCTGTCCATCATGTAAGCATAGTAAACTAAAAAAGCATTCCTTTCACTTTAAGTCACAATTTTATTAGACCTATTTTCTAATCATCAATGTGCAAAATTGGGATCTGCACTCTCCAAAAAAAAAAATAATAATAATAAATTGCATTTTAAAATTTACATAAATTGTTAAGTTAGTGTTGTACACAAGAAACTTGTTTTAAGATATATATATATATATATATATATCCTAATTTAAAATTTAAATTAACAACAATTAGCATATATTTCAAGAAATGAGAATGCTTTATGGATTGTTGAGGATATTCCTTGAATTATATTGGAGGTACCGATCAACAGGTTGAACTGAACACTCGGGGGGAAGGGGGGTAGCGGTCCCTACTTAAGGGTTCAGATTTTCTAGGGTTACAAAGGGTGTTTTAGTTATATTTCATATGGGGCTGGTTAGTGGTTACACTTTGTACTAGATATAAAGTCTAATTATAAGTTAGGATTCCATATGAAGGATACTCAATTTGAAATTGAGGGAGGTGAGATCTGAGAGATTTGCAACCCTATTTTTCACAGATTTAGTGAAAGGAACTCAACATCACCCGTGGACGTGCAGGCAAATTGCCGAACCACATAAATCTTGTGTTTGCGAATACTTTTTTCTTGTTTATTGTGATTGCCATAATTCTACATGGATTGTATATTGCCCTACGTAGTCCTTGTTTGCAACACCATCGAGTGCGAGCCACACAGGGTGAGGTGACTTGCACAGAGACAAGAACTGCACATCACAGGCGCTTATGGGACATTTTGCACTCTGCACTGCTTCATTGTCTCACTCTTCTTTTACTTCAATGAACTACTCTTACAACAATACTACATAAATATTCATGACGTTTTGGTGAGCTATATTTCTTACCAGAGATCATCAATTTTTTAAGGGCTTTCAAAAAGTAGATTTATCTCTGCCTTTATCTCTGCATGGTAGTGCAAACTAGGAAGAGATCCTAATTGAGTTAGCTTTGTTTGAATCTCGGATAGAGTGTGCCATATCCCTAACATGTTTTAAGAAGTTCCTAATCTCTTCAAGAAACAGTATAGTAGCACGCAAAATATGCCTCTCCATATAATTGTTCAATGTAGTTGGATCCATGGTATCAAAACTCCGCCGATACCGATACGTATTGGTTTCGTCGAGAACTGCTATCGATGCCACACTGATACAGGTATAGGAGTGGTATCAACATCTGTACCGGTTTCAGACAGATATGGATTAGTATCGGATGATATTGCCTCGGTATCGGCCAATATTGACCGATACAAATATTTTTTTTCTATCTATTTTTTCTTTTTTTTCAAGAAAAGAAAATTGGCCAATACGCTATCAGTGGCACCGTATCCCATAGATCAAAATATCGTCCGATACGTATCGGTTTGGGCCTGGAACGATACAGTAAAATGGGTTTTTATCGCCCCCCTAAAAAACAGTCAGATTATCATTCAAATTATCCTTCGTATCGTCCAAATTATCGGTCAATTTATCATCCATCTCAAAATTTTAGGGTTTTTCTATGGCCCCTTAGAAACAGTCAAATTATCGTTTGTATAGTCCAAAGTATCGGTCAATTTATCGTTCGTCCCAAAATTTTAATGTATTTTTTGGGAATTAAAAAAAAAAATTGTACTAGGACGATACATTCAATGTATCGGTGATACATTGAATGTATCGTCCGATACGCGATACGTGTTGTCCTGGAGGTTTGGGCAATACGTATCGAAAATCCGATTTTTTGATCCATGTCGTATCCGTATTGGACGATACGTATCGGTCCCAGATGGACTGATACCGGATACCGAGTTTGATACCTTCGTAGGATCTAAAATAGATATTGTTTAATGTAGGATAACACCTATATGTTAATAGAAATACATTAAGTATTTCAATGATTGATAAACAACATAATAATACACCTCCTTAGCTTGACTCCAGCCAATTGTTGGATTGTTATTTAGTAGATAGATCTAATCCAGGATAATAGCCACATATTATTAGAAATATATTAAGTAGTTCAACAATTTGAAGAGGGCATCCTCCATGGCTGCATTCATGGCTTTTGGAGTCAGTCATCCCAATTAGTGCTTTTAGATTGTTTTGATGAGACCAGCTATAGTCACTAGGAGCAGAAACTTAAATTTCTGTTTAAGCAATTAAAAATCTACTGTGCTGATGGAGATGCGCCCTTTGGTATAGTAGACTACAAAGAACGATTATGATGCTCTAAAGGAGAAGCACCAAAAAATGGATCACTGGTGAGCCAAAGATTATGATCAATACATAAAAAAAACAGAGATGGCCAAAGAGCTGTAGGATACACTTAACAAGATGGCTTTGGCAGCAGAGGCAAGAACCACAAACATCCTTGTTGGCAATTACACTGATTTAAAAATGGTTGATGGAAAACACCTCATTGATTAGGTGCATGAATTTCTACTCGTCACCAACAATGTATGGTCCTAGATGAGAACTTCCATCTTTGCATCAAGGTGTTTTGATCATGAGACAAAAGGATGCACTTGAATTGTCAATGAAGGCTAGTTTTATTGATGATAAGAAGGGAAATAAATCTCCCTTGTAAAGAGAAGAATTTTCTTAAAAAGAAAGGGAGTGAGAATAAATCTCAAAGAAGAAAGATGCAACCATTGAGGGTTGTCATGTGTGGGAAAAGCTGAGGCATTTCTCGAAAAATTGTTGCTAGAAGTGGGCACATAAAGATGAGGATGATGACAAACTCATCACCATGAACATGGAGGTTCATTGAGTTGGTGGACATAGAGATTTCCGAGTAGATACTGGCACCACTCGCCATGCGGCAGTGATCAGCATACTTGTGGTTAGGAAAGTGAATATGGCCAAAAATTCAAACTTTAAGCAAATCAACATGTCAATATTAGATATCTAACCATTCTCGAACAGCTGTTATGAAGGTGTTTTGAGGCTCCTTGAAAAAACTTACGCTTGTTGATCAATCACTGAATAGGGCAACTAAATTTAACATATATAGCGCAACTGTAGATCACAAGAAAATTACACCTACCATAAACAGCAGTTAAGATTGGGAAATAGAAAAGCACACAGCAACATCATGAAGCGCTAAAAAAATAGATAAAATAAATTTTTTTTTTTAAAACATCATGAAGCACTACCTCTGTACGTTTTTTCCTTGTGGCCACATGTAATGCTGTATTGCCAAACTTGTCAGGTAGCATTACAATTGCGGTGTCTGCGTCAAGCAGCAACTTTACAACTTGACAGCTCTCTCCCTTTACAGCCATGTGCAATGCAGTCTGCCCTTTCTTGTCAGTCCTTCGAGCCAACTGTGGATCCTTGCCAAGTAATGCCTTTACAATGTCCACATGTCCTTGCCGAGCACCAAAATGCAAAGCATTTTTTCCATTGGATCTCGATATCTCTAGCAAACTAGAGTCTTTCGATAGTAATTCAATCACCACATCCGTATGCCCCCTTGATGCTGCAGATATAAGAGGAGTTGCTTTTGATGGGCTGAATGTTCTGCTCAGCCCTGGGTCATGGTTTAAAAGTACCTGAACAATGGCTGCAAAAAAATAAATTTCATAACTGCATTGCCTCAGTTTAATAAAGAAGTACTGGATTGGGGAAGTTTTAAAAGGAAAAAAGATTGCTGCAAAACAAAGCTGCAGGAGCAAACCAAGAAAGATAAAATAAAGGTTTCGGCAATAATGCTTTAGGATTCACAATAGATGGTAAAGGCTTTCTATTCTAAAGAAGAAGAGTGTGAGAGAAGGGGGAGCAACCATGATCAAAAGAAGAAATATCCCAACCAGATTGGCTACTGGTAATTAATTGCTTGAATGCCAAGGCTCTAAAAGGAGGGAACAAAAGTATTTCGCTGATTTTGCACAAGAAACTCTTGATAATTTTCTTTTGCACAAGAAACTCATGGCGACAAAATTATACTTCCACCCACGTAGCCGTAGCAGAACAGTAAAAGAATTCAATTGCCAAATTACTTAAGACACATCTTAACCCATGGTTTAAGAATGAGACGAATCAAGAGTCCTCCCCTGAGCTGGAGAAAATGTCCAGACTTTTCCATTTCATTTTCAATGTCCCCTGGTTTCACCCTATTAAGAATGAAAGTCTACGCAAAACCCTGGATTAGCACTCCCAGAAATTGCTACCCACAGTTTCAACGGTAACGAATTACACCGGACAGCTAAAGCATACAAACATAGTGAAGGTTCAATAGCTTAGATTTAGAGCAAGGAATCAAAATCGGTATTGGGTATCGGTTCAGTCTTGGATGGTACGTATCAGCCGATAACTATTTGGTCTCGCAAATCCCGAAACCATGTTCTTTTTTTTTTTGTAAAAAAGTAAAAAGAATAAAAAAATGCTTGTATGGGTCAATATCAGCTGATATTGAGTTAACATTGGCCAATACTGAGATAGCATCAACATATATTGACCCGTATTGGTATTGGCCAAGCTTTGATACCATGATTTAGAGTGATTAGGCACACCTCAAGTACAACGAAAAGACAGACAAAGTCCTTGAACCAGTGACATCTCTAAGCATGGAAGTTGATGTGAATTGCTAAAGCACAAACAGGAATACGTAGGGATACAACTTTGTAGCCCATGATAAACGGACTTGGTGGAACTCATTGGTTGTTAAATTGGTCGATTGGCATGTGAAATCTCAAAGACAGCCTACAAAAGCAACAGATTTTCAGGCTAGTTTATGGTCATCCTAATAGACTGCAATCGCCTTCAAGTTCAATATAATTACCCCCCACACGACACTCAATGATCAAAGAAAATCATTTAACAACAAGAAAGGAACTTTTGCTAAAAATAACTTATAGTTTTAGCCAAGCATAGGAATACATGAATCTAGCACTTGTATTAGTAAATCACCATTACAAGCAATAAAATAACTAAAAACTCTTGCCACCAAAATTAGCCTCAACATAAGTGCTTAAATATTAGACATGTTTAATGAATCCATGTTTAATATTGAACCCCGGGTATTTGAGTGGATGTGTTTTGTACAAGACCTTTGTCCTAATCATGATAAATTAGATGACTGGTCGATAAAATGCGTCTCCGTTAGTTATCCCAGTGTCTCTAAAAGATACATATGTTATGATCCAAATCTCGAAAAAAATTTACCATTATGGATGTTACATTTTTTAAGCATATACCCTATTTTTTCCCTCATCTGAATATACTATCATGCTTGCACCTGCCTCTGCTCCTCTTGTCCCTCAACCCGTTGTTTCTGTTTGCTCATTAGCCCCTGTTCCTCACTCACAGTCTCTTATACACCAGCCTGTTGGTACCACAACCCCTATTAAATCCCAACACTCCACTCAGACTCATGTGCAACGACAAAAGCAGAATCACTTTTATTTTCGCACGCATACATGGAACCTCCTCAATCATGCCTCCACCTCAATCTTCTTCGCAGTAGATCCGGTTGAGACTTCTATTGCTATTTCTTCTACAGACTCTCCTACTATCTATATTCATAGTCTTATTGATGACTCTTATCTTGATATTTCGTTTGTTCATCAGAATGGTGTTTGCCCATGTGTTAACTCCATCCTATTGCCCAACATGCACGCTATCATGCAGTGTCTTCCTCTTTCCGGGCTTTTATCTCTACGGTAGATACTGTCACTATACCTGGTACTGTTCATTTTGGTCTTTCTCAGCCTACCTGGAAGACTACAATGGATGAAATCAATGCCCTTGAGAGCAATCACTTGGTACATCCTCTTCCTCATGGTAAGAAGCCAGTGGGATGAAAATGGGTTTTCAATGTCAAGCATAGGCAATGTTTCTCGTTATAGGGCACGTTTAGTGGCTCGTGGATATACTCAGACATATGGCCATTGACTGTAATGCTATCTTTGCCCCTGTGGCCAAACTTACATCTGTGCGGGTCCTCATATCTATTGCGGCTAATCACAATTGCCCCTTTATCAGCTAGATGTAATAATGCATTTTTCATGATGATCTCACTGAGATATATGGATCTTCCACTAGGCTTCCTGCTTCAGGGGGAGACTAGAAAAATAGGCAGACATAAAAAGTACATATAAGGTTTGAAGCAGTCACCTTGTGCCTGATTTCAGTGCTTCAGTGATGTCATTGTTTCAAGACTTTGAGAAACCACTCAGAGCATACAATTTTTTTATCATTCTAGTCTTGCTAGTCGCACGATTTTATTACTTTATATTTATGATATAGTGATGACTTAAGATGATTCCTTGTTTATTTCTCATGTAAAAGAGGAGCTTGGTCGGTGGTTTGAAGTAAAAAAATTAGGCAGCCTGAAATACTTTCTTGGCTTGGAGATTGCTAGATCGAAGAAGAGATCTTTATTTTTCAAAGAAATATGCTCTAGATTAACCAATCAAATATATATATATATATATATATATATATATATATATATATATATATATATATATATATATATATATATATATATATATTGCTCTAGATTTGCTACGTGATACAGATATGCTTGGATGCGGTGCAAGCTGGATTCCATCTGTATGGATTATAAGCACTCTCTACATGAGTGGGGGAGAGTTGATATCTGACCCTACATAGTATCAGTGTAACCTTGCTTTTGTCATGAGCCTTGTCAGCCAATTTATGCCCTAGTAGCAGGAAGCTTGTAATTAGTGAACCGCTCCCGCTTCGAAATCTCGCTCCCGCACCTGTTTCCGACCGTAAAATAGTGTACTTTGAACCTTTTGACGACGCTCCCGCTCCAAACCTAAGACACGCTTCAGACCACTTCCGGTAGCTAAGGTTTCTGCATGCACCTTGCGCTCTCCACTTAGTTGCGGTTCATAGGATTCTTAGATACATAAATCCAGTCATGATCATGGACTTGTGTATTATTCCCACAGTCATCTTCACATATTTGGACCGCGAGGTCTCATACTACGCGGCCGAAGTCTCATATAAGACCATGAGGTCTCCTACAAGACATGAGGTTTCGTATACAATGATCACGACTAATCAGTCTTGTATTAGACCTCGGCAGTGTACAAGACCCATCAGACTCACTTAAAAACACACTTAAAAACAAATGCTCGCCCATTAAAAGAGACTAAAAAGCACATGTGCTTTTTTGTGTTTGGAAAAAGTTGAAGGGTCCCACTCTCTCGGGACCAAGAGATTGGTGGGCCCTTCTGTCAGGTAAACATGCAAAAGGTGGGGCCCTCGGCCCTCCATAGTAAAAACATCCGTGTAGTTATAGAAGTCTTCCGTTTTACTAATAGGTAGGCCCTTCTTTCAAGTAAATATGCAAAAGGTGGGACCCTCCTAAGTAAAAAGTACATACAGTTCTAGAAGTCTTCCGCATTACTAAACTACTACATCAGTTACAAGATAGATATCCCTTACTTCACAAGCTCTGTGTGATAACTAAATAAACCACTTGGGCAAGTTGATGCACAGCACTTCTTAACTTTTCTATATCTTGTTAGTGGTGTGTAGATATAGAAAAAGTGGTGTGCTCGTAGCAGTGCTCTAAAACAGTTTATATTATTATGTAAATATAAATATAAATAAAATGAAATAAAAAAATAAAACCGAAACCTTGGTGGCCGTGATTAGCGGCGATATGCAAAGCGTCAAAACCCGACCGATTCTTCCTCAAGATGCTCTCCTTACTCGAGTACTTCAAAAGCTCGTCCACCACCTCCACATGCCCCCTCTCCGCCGCAACCAACAAAGCCGTCTCACCCAACTCGTTGACCTCGTTGACCACCGCCGATTTTATCGCCGCCACTTCCGTCTCCACCTCCACGTCGTCTACCATCGTACCCGTCACCTGCGCGTCGATTTCGTTTAGTATCTGCTTCACCGCCGTCCTATCCCCTTTCTTCGCTGCCAGATGCAGGTCCGTGTCGTTGTGCCGGCCCGTCACTTGCTTCACGTACTTCTTCTTCTTCTTCCCGGACGTCTGATCGATTCGTTTCCCGGAATTTGAGACAACGAGAATCGGTGCCGCAGCTGCAGAGGGTGAAGGCAATGAAGAAGGTAACGGCGAGGGTTCGGTGTTGGTGCTGGATAGGCTATCGAAACCCCTCCGGTGCTCGATTTCGAGCTCCATTTTTTGGTCTACGGAGTAAACCCTAGCAGAAACATGGTTTTTCAAGAGGAAAACTAGAGAGAGAAAGAGAGAATCGGAAGGTGGGTGGAAGGAACAGGTGACTGATTGGACTGAGGTGGGAAAAGGAGTTTTCTTTTCTTTGGATTTTTGCGTTTTGTCTTCTTTTTAAATATTTCTTTGTCGTTTACATCATCAACTAAAACTACGAACTTGCGAGGCTAATTCCATAAGGTTTCGCAAGAAGCAACAGAGGTTCACGCCAAGAGTAGCTTTTTGTTTTTTGCTTACCATGCCACTATCATCTTCAAGCTTGCTTTAATATTGATGGCACGCATACCTAAAAGTAAACAAGACTACACTAAACGTAGTTCTTTCTCCAACAAAATAATTGAATGCGTGAAGCCACAGCTATTTTATACGGCTTGATTGTAGATGATAGTGGCATGGTATTAGCTCTATTATGATTGTAGAAAGGGAGAACTCGATCAACGGACTCCGAAGGTAACAGAGGCGGAAGGTATTAGCTCTATTATGACGGTAGAAAGGGAGAACTCGATCAACGGACTCCGAAGAGGACCTTTTCGGGAAGGGACTAATCAATAAAAGTCATAACTCGTATCTTTCAGAGGTTCCACCAAAGCAACATTATTTATATCTAAACATTTGCAAATTGGGTTGCTGATTCGCCGCAAAGATGGCCTTAATTTTAGATCAGATTGTCGTTCCGAGTGGGAATGTCCCACCAAATATATGAAGGCTTGTTTCTCTTGAAATTAATCAATGAAATGAATTTATTCTTTATCCTTAAAAAAATATAAAACACATTTTATTAAGTTTTTGTGGTCAACATCTTAAATTATCTTTAGGTTTCTATTAAAAATTGGGTTAGATTTTTGACCACACATATCTCGAAGCAAGTTTCCTATTATAAGTGATATATCCTCACTTTCTTTCCTTGATGAATTAAGAAAGAGAAGTGATTATATAAGAAGTCCACCGGCTCCTCTTTCTCTAACACTAGCATATTCTAATTTAGAGGCTAAACTTAGAAAAGAGGAGAGGTAATGTGGATTTGGATTCTCTTATAGAGATCATCATTTTCATTGCGAAGATTATTAGCGCATTGATTCGAAAATAAAAAAAAAAGCTCTACATTAAATCATCGATTACCGAATGATTGTTCGGATCGCTCAAGGCTAAGTCTTTACGTGAAAAACTCTACGGTGTAAGATATGCTAAAATTTATTTAATTTCGCTTTACTAATAATTTCCAACGAGTGATATCAGAGTCAAATCCCGTAATCCACTTTACCGTACTGATTCTCATCATTATTTTTCGTCGGATTTTTAACTTGTTGGTGTAAGATTTTAAGGATCATATTAATTGGGTGTCGCCGTGAATTAATTTGTAATAAATTTATTAATAATCTTTAAAGTTTTTGGGGTATGATATGTGATTTTATCGGCAATCGAGATGTCACCGGCCATCGGTGGATTGATAAGTCATTTTTAGGTGGTGGAAGGTTGTTTGGTTGCTGCAAATATAAGAGGCCCAAAGGTATCTGGTTCTTGGATTTTTAGAATAATTAGACCACAAAGTTTTTTTTTTTGGTGCATATAAAAGGACCCTCTTTCCTTTTCAAAGAAGGTGGACTAGGAACTCACACGTCTCGGGTTCCTTGAAGAAGACGACTAAAGAAAAGGACAGTGGTTTCCTGTTTTGTGTAGGATTCCTTTCCTATAATAAATCATTGATTAGATTCTCTTACTGAAAGCAATCATTAAAATATTGTTGCATGTGTAGTTGAGACACCAAAGTTGGTGCTTTCCAACTTTATATGAGTTGATGACCCAACTCGATATGACCCAGACTGACCCGACTCGGTCCATGGACCCATATAAGCTCATGACCCAACTTGGTCTGTGATCTTGCTCAACTTGTGATCGGGCCCAGTCTGTGACCTGACTCGATCGATAACCGGGCTCGGGTCATGACCCGATCCAGCCAATGGTCTGGTCAAGTCCATTCTCAGCCTATGGTTCGGTCCAGTTCATTCCCGGCACATGGTATATGACCCAAATTTAGCCCGTTCTATTAAGGCCCATTTTGACTCATATTATTCCTTTTCTTTTCGGGCCATTTCTGGGCTATCTATAGGTCCAATTTTAATATATTATATATTAATTTTGACTTTTTCGAACAATTCGAATATGTTTTTGAGGTTTATTTTTTTTTAAATGAGCTATCTTTTGTGACGTTTTTATGACTTGATGTCCTTTTGTTCATTTTTAATCGGATGATTATTGTATATTTGAGTGCCTTTAATTAAAGCTAGGTTTGTGTGGGGATATAGAATTGAGTATTGGAAGTTGTGCTCTAGCACCAAGACTTGTACTTATACAATGTTATTTATGATTATTATTAATTTTTGGCACTTACCCACAATATAATTTTCTGTTGTTGATGTTGACTAGATTTGACATGCATGCCCACATAATCATAGTTTGATGATTATAGATAATTTGCTCACTAAATACATATGTATCTCATAACTGTTTGATTTTGATTATTTTGTTTATCAATTGTAATGTGTGACATTGATTTATCTTTCAAAAGTAGATTAGTTAGCAAGATGTACATATATCTGAAAACGAGTTTTGAAACCTTGAATCAGATTTGATATGATTGAATGAAATTTATGTCGTACTTTAGGGATTAAGGTAGACCGGTAAAATGATTATTCGAAGGTACGTAGCTGAAATAGGCCGAGGTCTACCCAAAGGTGACCACCTATGGAGGTCGCGTGACTCTTGAATTTTGAGACTTCTGTCTCATTGGGATCAGATTGACACATACTTGTATGAAGTTTCTAACTTCTGGCCAAAGCTAACTTAGGACTTTCATATAAGTAGGGTGAAATAGAATGATTATAAGTGCGTAAGGGAGAGAATGACAATCTTTCTAGCCAAAGCTGATGGAGAGTCTGGATCAATCATATAACACTAGTGATTAGGTCTATGCATGTTTTCTTAAACACGATCTTGGGAAGCAAATTGTATGTTGAAATTTCTGTCCAAAGGTAATGCTGAGACGATGCAATTGGGTTGTCCCATAGAATGAATGTTTGCACATGACTTACACTCGAATTAATTTGAATTTGACCCTAAGTTCGAGTTAAGTCCTCAGAGGTTAGTAACATATGGTCATAGTTCATTATGAATTTTTAATGACATATTGTTAGGTCGTAATTCTCAAGGACGATCCGTGATATATGATCAAAATATTTGATAAATTGTAAAATTATAGTAATATATTTTTTAGTGTTATCTAGTGGTATATGGTCACTGTTAGTGCAGTTATAATTGTGTCTACTGTTTTAAATTTTTTTAATAGTGTTGAGCGTCGAAAAGATTTCAACTTTTTGACTTAACATGTAACTAGTGATTTTATAATATGATAAATGAGAAAAGTTAAAGGATGACAATAATGATTCATGCATCGATAAGTGATACTCAAATTGAATAACGCATATATGTGAGAAATGTAATATTCAAGAAAATGATTTTATGATTTACCTCATAATTTATTTACTTCCGTCGTTGTATTGATTTATTTGAGGTGAATAATACTAAAATAACATTTAGAGCAACAAACATTAGAGTTGATATAGGTAAAATTTGGAATAGTAAAATTGAGAATTAAATCTTATTATTGTAATTAAATTTTCAGAAAAATTTAATGATTTGTAGTTGATATCAATTTTTATGGACATGATACATTTAAAATTTAGGATAATTAATGCGGTTACAATTAAGCTGTTATTGTCGGAAACTTAATGGTTTTAAAGAATGGTTAAATCAGTGGGAGCTTGTAATTGTTGACAGTTATTACGAGTCTTAGAATTGTGATGTTCATATCGAATTAGTTTTGACTACACAATTTTAGTGGGAGTTGTCTCTCTGATATTGGTTAGTTTATTTTGTTGTTAATGCATCATATATTTTATTTTTATATACGTACTATTGAGAATATATGTGATTATACTCCATCTATCCGCATGAGGATTTTATCACATAACAAGGTGGTGAGGTTGTACCTAGTTATGCCTGAATTTTGCTTGGACTAAATGTGATTAGGCACCACATCGGTAAATATTCGTTTTGATAGTTTGGAAACTGAAAGTCATAGGTGGGGAGTCAGTAATGTATTAGGAACGAAACATCCTTGGGGGTATGACACATAGACAAATATAGGAATTGCACAGATATGTCAGTTGTCTGGTATTACTAACTAAAGACTTAAGTTCATTAATGATGCTAGTTTTGTGACCATGAATTGTCTAGTGTCGATTCGTAAGATGGAATACTCTGTGCGTCATGTTGTTTTACTGGTATTGTTATTGAATTTGGGTGGTTGTTACAAAGCATCGAGGTAGTGGGGGTCAATGATTTTTCAACATATAAAATGGATGGTCATTCGCTTTTCAGAGTTTGTCAGCCCAAAGAGTCATTTTCAAAATTATGTTTAGATGAGTTAAGGTATAGACCAAGTGAGAGAATGTTAGATTCTTGTAGTCAACACCTTAACCCATCTTTGTGTTTCCATTAAAAATTGGGTTGCTCCTTTGACCACACGTATCTCAAGGTGATGGGAAACAAATAGTTTTCTAATATAAGTGATATGTCTCCACTCTTTTTCCTTGATGGGTTAAGAAAAGAAAGTGACTATGTAAGGAGAACACCGTCTCCTCTTCCTCTAATACTAGCACATTCTCATCTAAAGGCTAAGCTTAGAAAAGATGAGAAGTAATGTGGATTCAGATTCTCTTACGAAGATCATCGTTTTCATTGCGGAGATCACTGACGCATCGACTCGAAAATAAAAAGAATAAAGAGAAGGCTCTCCATCAAATCATCGATTGTTGAATTATTGCTCAGATCGCTCAAGGCTAAATCCTCGCGTGAAAAACTCTACAGTGTAAGGTATGCTAAAGTTTTATTTAATTTCACTTTTGATTACGGGAGGATCCTAATAATATTCAACACATTTAACTTGTTGATTTAGTATCGATCGCTCAAATATGATGAATGCGATATCAAATTGTGTAGAAAAGAAGAGCTACTTTTTCATATTATTGATGAGAAAAATTATGCGTTCTTTATTTTTTGTACAGGTTAATAAAGACGGGAAAGAGAAGCGAAAAAGTGAGAAAAAAGATAGATAGAATAAGGATGTGGGCATTTTGATCATTTGGTTGTGGCGCCTTAGCTTATAAGATTTGAAGGTTGTTTTTAGAAAAAAAGTGACACCATTAGGGTTGAAGCTGTAAATTTTTCTAGATACTGTAAAAAAGGTTTTCAAGGGGTCTGGGAGCCTTATGAATATAAGGTCCACCTACCTTTTCGCAAGTACAAAGAGCTACTATCGAGGGAATGAGTAGGGTTGTGTTTGGCATTGCTATTTGAAAGGGTAGATAAGAACAACCGTTGCTCTGTGGTGTGAGAGAGATTGGAGGAGGAAAAAAGGGGACACTGCTCTTTGAAACATGAAAAACATCCCTCTTTCATGAAAATCATGAAAGAGCATGAAAAATCATGTTCTTTTAGAAAGGCTGTTTTTCCTATTTCAAAGAGAAGCCTCCCTTTTAACTTCTTCCAATCCTTCTCTCCCCCCCTACTTTTCTTTCTTATAACAAAGAGCAACTGCTACTCTTTACTGCTACTCTTTTCTAATCTCCAAAAGAGTAATGCCAAATACAGCCTAGGTCACTAAGGCTGGTGACCATGTCATTTATTATGTATTGGATTGTGGGCCGAACTTGTAAATTTTCATAGGTACCGAAAAAAGGTTTTCAAGGGGTATGGTACATGGGGGCTTTCAGAGAATGCGTGGGCGCGAATAGGGGTACTATCCACTTCAATAAATGTCTTATAATGAATTTGAGGTCAACCTGGTTGGACCACAAGAGTCCTCAAGTACAAAGAGCTAGCATAGAGAGAATGACTAGCTCACTAAGGTTGGTGACCATGTCATTTATTATGTATGGATTATGGTGCCACGTGGTTTGGGCGTCATCATAGAGATCATATTTATTCGAAGATTGCACTGAAAAGCAATTTACACTATATAATTGAGTGTAAAAGTTTTGAAAAATGAAGGGTTGTCCAAATCGATTTTAGTCGTTCATTTTCTGCCGTTGTAGCATCTTAATCGCATGATAGAAAAAGTAATTAATTCAATTCCTGGCGCAATGTCTACATAATCAATGGCCCGATCACTCACCAAAGGGACCAAGGGGTTGTCGCAATGATTGAGAACTTAGGTTTGCTCCCCACGGTCGTGAGTTCAAGTAGCAATTCCTCTTCTACAACAATAGGATCAGGGCCGACCTTGATATTTGGAGGTTTTAAATGAGTTTCTAAAATGGGACTCTAAACTATTAAACTAGGTTGCACCTTTGGTGGGGAGCAGCCCCCTATTTTTTGTGTAAAATTTAGAGTAAAATTTGGGGCCTAAGCAATCGCCTCTTGGACATATGCCCGGGGTGGCCTTGAATAGGATGCCTTCGAGGTGCATTTGTGAAATACTCATGTCACGGTAGGGGCGAGGGCATCCCTTAGAGAATAGTCCAAGCGAAAGTTTGCGTTACCCTAAGTTATCAAAAACCAAAAAACAATTGCCCGGTCACCAACCTTCCTACGGACCATCGCAAGTTTTTGCTATAACCACTGCATGTATCTTTGGAAAACGCATATAAGTTTCGTAACTGATCTGCTTATAATTTAGCAAAATGTAGCGTTTCGGTTTTCATACAATTAAACCACCTTTTAACAAATTCAATAAAGGAGTGGTATCCGTTTTCGTTTCCCTTATTTACTGAAGGGCAGAAACAAATAACTCTTTTCCCGATACTAAGACTGTTACATACAGGTTAGTGAAATAAAAGGACTTAAATCCTCATCTACCTCCAAGAAGGCAAAGATGACGGAGGTTGCTTTGCCTTACGGCAACATCGACGGCAGCTTACGAGCTCTTGCCGGGCAAGCCGAAGGTTTCGGCCGATACACCATTGGTGGAGTTCATGGATCTGTGTATTACGTGACCACATTAGCAGGTAATCGATGAATGGAGATTACTTCTAAAACACGTAGGATGTTTCCTTGTATACGATAGATAGGGGACCTAGGATGTGTTTAGCATTGCTCTTTGAGAGAGTAGAAAAGAGCCGCAGCTGCTCTTTGTTATTGCAAAGTCACGTGAGGAAAGAAAAAAGGATTGGAAGAAGATAAAATGAAGGCTGCTCTTTGAAATAGGACAAACAGCCATCTTTAAAAGAGGGCTGTGAGACGGCTTACTTTTTTCCTATTGCCAGAGTGTATATATTCAAAGTTTGGCTACCTCTGTTCGCGCCTATGTTCCAACCCCACAAAGCCTATGGACTGCTTAGAATCAGACTATGGAGATCATTTTTCACATCAATCTTCCAAACGATGGATCTTTTAAGGCCATGAGCTTGCCATCAGACGGTTTATTTTTTTATTTCACATGGGAAATATCCTAAAAAGAATGGCCCGAAAATCTTGTTTGAGCGTGATGTGTGCCATGTGATTTTAGGGTCAATTTAGGGGTATATGTGCCACTTAGAATAAAGAACTGCTCGTCTGATGGTACGCTCTTGGTCTCAAGATCCATCGTGTGGAAGATTAGAGTGAAAAATAATCTCCATCAACTGATTCCAAACAGGCTGTGTGTTTCAGTGGCCTTCGAACGAAGGCACCCTTAGAATAGAAACCATGTAGGCACAAACAGAGGTTTCTTAAAACTTTATGCTATGAATTTTATATAAAATTCACAACTTGTTATTTTTGGGATCTGTGGCATGTGAAATACCATCTAAGCTATGTGATTTAAAGGCCATGATGTTAAGATCCTTGGTGTCAAAGATTGGCATCAAACATTATCTCTATCTGATTTGTCACATTCAACCATTCAATCAGATAATTGCCTTTGACTGTGTTGGAATCAGGCAGGCTTAAATGGTGTTCCACTTTGCACGAAACTCAAAATAACAGTTCAGATGGTGTTTAAATTTCCACATATACCTTTATTTTTGTGCTCGTGTAGATGACGGCTATGGATCTCTTCGCGATGCGTGTCGTAGAATAGAACCGTTGTGGATTGTGTTTGAAGTATCAGGCACCATTCAACTTTCATCCAACTTGAGAGTGTCATCATATAAGACGATGGATGGCCGGGGCCAGAGGATTAAACTCAGTGGCAAAGGCTTGCAACTAGTTAAATGCGAACATGTCATTATATGCAACCTAGAAATTGAAGGTGGGAGAGGACATGACGTTGATGGGATTCAAATAAAGCCCAATTCAAAGCACATTTGGATAGACCGTTGCACTCTTCGCGATTTCCAAGATGGCCTCATCGATATCACACTAGAAAGCACTGACATTACTATATCAAGGTTGAGTAAATACGCAATGGGATATTATAAGTGGCAGAGTAACCTTCTTGATAGGGATGCCAACTGGGTGAGTCTATCAAGTTTGACCTGACCTGACCCTTGGATGAGTCTGAACCAATCAACCCATTGGGTCAAGGGTATATGCCACTGACCCGAGAGATCAAGTTAGATCGGGCTACCTGCTTCAAAAAACCTTAAATCATTGTGTTTATATATAAAATATTGGGTCAGGTCAAGTTGGATGCTTCATGCCCGACCTAACCCAATGGATCCAGTTTATATGCTCAGCTCCGGTTGACAACCCTACTTTTTGTCAGACTGATATTCAGCCATCTGTCGGATTGATTCATAAAAAAAAAAAATGTAAAGTATTTTTATTATTAGATTTTTTGTTTTGTTTCATGTGTTTGTGCGATCTTAATCAAATTCAACTTGGTCCTGTGAACAGATGTCACTTTTTGAATCATGATAAAACAGTGCTTATCGGTTCATCAAGTAGTAACATTGGTGACAGATGCATCAGGGTGACAATTCATCATTGCTTTTTCGACGGGACCCGACAGCGCCACCCTCGTGTTAGATTTGCTAAAGTACATTTATACAGCAATTATTCAACAAATTGGGGGATCTATGCTGTCTGTGCCAGTGTAGAATCCCAGGTCTCGATAGATTCTACACCTGCAATTTTATTCATTTCCCAAATTTTAATGCATACATTCTCAGATTTTGATATTTTGTAATTTTCTGTTTTCCGCTTTAGATTCTGTCTCAGTGTAATATATATGAAGCAGGACAGAAGAAGGCTGTTTTCAAGTATCTAACTGAGAAGGTAAACTGTTTCCTTTTTCTTTTGTAATGCATGTGACTAAAGCTTGATTCTTCCAGTTTTTATAGATAATGTTAAGTATAAATTAGGAGTAATAAGGTATAAATTCAATAAGAATAGGCTGGTGAAGAAACGGTGGGCTCCTACAAAGTTACTTGGTTTGCTAGCATTCTTGGTTCAAATTCGGGTTCACAATTCGCGACTATCAAGCAAACTTGATTCGCTCAGGGTAAGATGAGTTAAAAAAGTTTTTATTAATTTTATCATATTAATTTTCACCCCTCTTCAATAAATGAAATGCAAATGACCATTTTCTTATCAATATAACTTAAAAATCATGAACTCCTAAAATTTAAATCATCTCTCTATGTTGTTAAATTGTGTTTTAAAACAAACTAATAAAAATTAACTAGTACATTCGTTTGTCATCCCGAATTGGACCAAATTGAACTCTTCCTGGTTCGTTGTATGCATTTCGTGGTTCCTTAGAGTGAACCAGGCAACCAGCTACATAACATAGAGCTCCTATATGAACTAGATAGTAGATTGGTATCCTAAAACCACTCACCATTTCTAGGTACAAAGTTAAATAAAAGATGGATTCTTATTACTAAATGAGTAATTTTGATTTCAATATTGCTTTCTTATAGCATGTATAGTTTGCCTACCAAACTTCTCTGAGAAATTTTTAATCCTATGACTTGAGCAGCATTCATCTAATCTTAATCAAAGTCGTTCTTTTAAAGACAACTCTAATTGAATCCTAATCAATCTAAGCTAATCTAAACAAAGATGTTCTCTAATAAGCAGTAGAAAATGCACCATGTAATCCTCATCAATTGTCCTTTTAATTGATCACTCGAAGGCGAAGGGCAAAAAGGATTAGTTTAACCCCTAGCTAGGCAATAAACACATTTGTGGCTAGATTAACGTTCCACAACTTAACAATATTTTGGAGTTGTCATCTGCTCTTGGGTAAGATCTTTATTTCCATGGTCACCAATGTTTAGTCCATGAGCATTCCTAGTTCTTATGAAATTGAGTTTTTCAAGAAATCATGAAGAAATGAACTACTCAAATTGGATTCTCTCTCGCATGCAAACTTCTTTACAGTAGTGGGAAGAAGCTAAAACTGCTCTCATTTGATTTCGAGAGCTTTGTAAATAAAATGGATAATGAACTTTGTGAGATGTGCTTGCTGTTTGGGACATAGACTTAATAAGAAGCTAATAAATTGTGAATTTGTTCATGCAATTCAGTTATTCAATTGAGTTTAGGTAGTTTCTCTGTGTAGGTCTTCATAGATCCATACTAGATTAGTGTATACATTGATAAAAACCTTCTCCTCTTATAGACTGGCAGATTCCTAAAAGGAGAGTTTTTGTATTTTACATATTCGGATGTCAAAGATAATTGGGCTTTTGAGTACATCATCTTACTAAATGCTTAGATTTTGACATGGTATAAGAGGTCAATTGGAAAAAAACTTAATAACCATCTGAAATTTTGAAGTTTGAATACTATACAAAGACCTTCATATTCCTAATAATTTAGGGTCTGTTTGAGACTTGATTCCTGCAAAAGCTGCTTTTGATTTTGCAGGTAGGAATTAGTTGGTGAAGCTTGATTTTCAAAGCTCTGTTTTTGGTTTTCAAAGCTAGAAGCCGGAATCATCCTTGTGGGAGGATTTCCAAACACTATGTTAAATGATAGTAAAAACATATATCTGATGAGAATTCAATTACAAAACTGCATTATTTCTGGCTTCTCTACAATTGAATCTTGAAAGTCAATTCCTTTTAAATGTTGGCTAAATTCCGTTGCTTCCATGTGTTGACTCCAATACTTTGAAACTCAAGTGATTATTTCTATTTGTTCCCAAATTATTGTTTCTTTTTTACTAAGTAAAACTTAACGAAATTATGCTTCGCATACTGTTTGAAGAAGGCACGAGTGAGACTGAAGGAGTCATTGTTTATGGTGTTGGCACAGGCAGCAGATAGAGTAGAGGGTATGTCTGGTTGGATAAGATCCGAAGGGGACCTCTTCTTGAATGATGCTCAACCCTGTTTATTAACAACAGGATTTGAAGCGGATGGCGTATTTAAGGCAAATGAACACTATCCGACATGGACAATGGAAGCTCCAACGGAGGCACTGAAAGAAGCTCTCCGAGTATGTTCAGGATGGCAAGCCATAGCAAGGCCACAGGACACCAGCAGCCCTACCGCGTTAGAGACGGTGCTACCTTCTTAAGTATTCATGATCTGTCAGTGTCATTTGATCTCGAATGGACGGTGATAGAGGATCAAACACATGAAAATGTTGCTCGAGTCAAACACTATGGACTAATATGTTTTTTCATGTCATATATTCTACGGATTATTAAAGCGATTATATAGAAGATTAAAAGGTCGTACCCAATGCACAGGGCTCCCTCACTGTTTTAGCGGGTCTAAGAGAGGTAGATGATAGGCAACCTTATCATAACTCCTTCAAACTTTATATACACGCAGTAATTCTCTTCCATCCCTAATTTTAAAAAGATTTTAAGCATCTTTTCCGAATTTATAAGTGAAAATGCATTTGTAAAGAGAAATATTTTCAGTTGTTTTTATTATAGGAAAAAATATATTTGTAGGACAAGAAAGTCTCGGGAAAACAAAAGAAATTAGATAGGCAGAAACTAGATCCTATTATATCTGCCGTATGATTAGATAAAATCGCATCCGACAACGACAACGGGGCCCTTTCCCTCACCTCTGGAAATGACAAAGTCCTAGCCTTTTGCTTTCACTAAGATTTTGCCATCTCCATCGGAAAGGACTAAATAGCACGTTCTAATTTTCTCTCTCATCTGCGTGTAAGGTCGGTTCCCCATCTTCCGACTCTCTTTCTCAGCTCATCTCATATGTATATAAGGCTCTCTCATCGTGTGCAACTTGAATTGGATTTATGGGATTATGTACTTTGGACATATAATTTTTTCATTCTTCAAATAGGCAGCAGTCCTGGCTGTTGGATTGTTGGATCCAGCGACGAGTGGTTGGTCTGCTGGTGTGCGGTGGAGGCGCTGTGCAGTGTGCACCGACTTACCTGTTAACCCAATTATCCGTCTCCTATCTAAGATTGAAGACGATTACATTGTGCTCTGAATTATTGGGTGTGAGCACTGAAGAAGGTACTCTTCATTTGTCAAACTAAGAGAGCAATGAGAAAATTGATTTTGAGCTCATGTTTGAGAGAAATGAGCCATTTTTCGTGTTACCAAAAACAACAGGAGAACCATTTTTCTTGCTACCAAGCAAGTCATTACAGCATGAAAGGAGCAAGATGATGTGAGCAAAACCGTCAATTGATACCTTCACACTTTTGGAAATTTGGATTATAGGATCCGGGCACGCTACTATGATTTACATGTTTTACAAAAGAAAATTTGTATCATTAAAAGATAATTTTCAAATAAAGTCACAAATTGTCACGACCCGAAATTCTACCCCATCTCGAGGGCCTAAAATTTTGAGTTATGACCCGCACATATCCCGGATATGCTAAATGGACATACACATAATCAGAATTCTTGCGCATATCTGATTCCATGAAATCAGTGAAGCCAACATGCAACGGTGGAATGTAAAACAATCATAAATACTAAATAAATCTAATAAAATGCGACAGAATACTATAAATCCACAAATAACATGTAAGTCAAGTCGGAGACAAATCCGATAAAATAAAATCAATCATAGAGTCAATGATAATAACATAAGACAAAATCCAATACCGAGTCTACAAAATCAGTGTTTGGCGTTCGAATCAAAATCAACACTCTAATCTTCCTGATAACCGACAACGTTACCCTCCAGAGGCTCCTGGTAATCAACGTCTATTGTGTCGACGTTCTCAGCACAAATCGGATAAGAGAAACCCACGTCCACACTATCAATATAGTCAACTGCAGTTGCTAGATTATCGTGGAATGAGTTTACTCAGTCACATAAACTCAGTGAAATACGCCACTAATCCACCCCATACTATTCAAGTGCATTATGGGTGCACCATGTGAGTGATAAATATAATATTTCAAAAATATAGCAAGAGAAAAATAACATCATTTACATATCGTTGAACTCATATCATATCATAGATGCATGACCACGATCTAGACACTCACATCCTAACGTACCTTACCATATCTTATATCATATTATATCTCATAACATATCATGTCTTATTATTTTCACACACATGTCTGTACATCGCATGAGCGGAACTAACATACTCATAAAATCCTAAACGACCTGTGCCAGAGTCGTTGCTTGAGCTACCATGTGAGGGTTACTATAGTATCTACCACCATATCATAACGTCATCCATATCATATCATATCATACACCCCATCCAGTCACAGGGGCGGCGCGCGACTCGTACTCATATCATACTGTCTCCCAGAGTCCCGTCTTGACTGAAAGATATTGTTGCCCTTACGGTGGCTACATAAGGAACGACACGTACAGAGACTTAAATTTATTAATCTTTTGCTGGCTCACACAATGATGTCTTATTATCATACTCGTAACATATCTTATCTTACTGGTTCATATCTTATCATACTTTTATGACTTGACCTTGTACCTTAACTCATATCTTATCCTATTATATTAAACTCGAGGGTGATTGGGTCACCGTATATGCCACCGTATATGAGATTATATTAAATTCGCACTCACCCTACTCGTCATGATGTCTTATATTACCATGAGTTGTAAGGCATGCGAATACAATATATTCCTCGCTTTGATACCATATCATCAAATCACCATGCTCAAGCTTAGGCATGATCTCATACACTCTCGCGTACATATGACTTAATATATTCTTAACTCGTATAATGTGCTCAAAATAGAAGTATAAAATTATTTCACTTACACGAAGATTTATACCAGATTTTATTAGGTTTATACTTATAATTTATTTACACCTCATCTCAATACAATAGAGGATAGTGTAATCAAAGTGTGATTTCGATAACGTAAAGGTCAGAATTCGATTTTCACGAGGTATCAAATTTCTAACACTTTGTGTTATCGAGGTGGTCGCGTTGAAGCAATAAAAGTGATATATATATATATAATGTGATTTTTAATTGTGATGTTTTACTCGCAAGCGTACGAATCAGATTGTAGATAGTGGGTGCGGAGTACGAGATCGTTCCCACGAGGACTATTTTAGAAGATCTATAAAGATGAAACAGTAACTCAAGAAATCTATCAAGATTTAACAGTACCCTACCAATATTATGATTTAGGCAGTTTTGTGAGATGAAAATTATTGACTATAAAATAAAGTTTAATTGATGATTCAAAAATAAAGATAAAGACGAAGATACTAAATCCTCCCATATTTGGTTTATTCTTCCCATAATATAATTCTAAGGATTAAACTATGAGATATACTATAGAAAAGCATCTTTTATGGAAGATAAATGATCAAAACCCGGATAGGTTCCACATTGCATCCCTGCAATCAGAACTTAATTTCAGAGATGATTTCCATATATAGATCTGAGATCAAGGGCATGACTCGGCACACTCAATCTCAGATACACATAGAAATCATCTCCAAAATGGGTAAAAATTTCATCAAGAATACTACCATAGATCTGAGACAAGGGCATGACTCGGCACACTTGATTTCAGATTAGGGAGTAATTAAGATAAAATTACCATTACAGATCCAAGATCCAGGGTATTACTCGGCACACTCGATCTCAGATCATAATCGTAAGTAGAGCTACACGGTACAAATAAAAAGATCATATAATAATGATTGGGGTAAAATTACCGTCACAGATCTGAGATCCAGGGCATGACTCGGCACACTCGATCTTAGTGACGGGGATTTCATCCGCTCGTGATGACATAACAATCATAAAATAAAATCTCAAAGTTTAATCATAGATCTATACCATTAGAAGTACATTCCTCGGATGGGAATTATTAGATCCCCATCCCTAAAAAATTAGCCACACATGTAATTGAACGACATAAAAAAGTAAAAAATAGAAAATAACATTGATCTAATGAATTAAAAATACCTCAACCTTCAATAGAAATTCTTTAATCCAAGCTTAATCCACAAGTATAATGATCTTTAGAAATGGAATTAAAAATACTCTCCACTAATCTCTAAATTTAAACTAGAAATTAATTGAGCAAAAATAAAATTCTTGAAGAAAGGAATGCTAAAAAGGTAAAAGAACAACAAAGCTCCTTAAAAATAAAATATCTCTATCTCTACGTCCCTACGTCTATATCCTCTTGAGTTGTTGTTTTGGCTTTAAATACTCTCAAAGTCTCGCAGCTTTCCTATCCCGCAAAGCCAGGGTCGATTAATCGACCTCATAGAGTTAATGTATCGACTCCCTTAAAAATCTGCATTAAGAAGTCTTTTCCGTCTCAAACTCTATCCTTTACCTCGATTAATCGAGTAAAGGGTCGATTAATCGACTTCCTATAATTCTGTAACCAAACAGAGCTTTTTGTGTCAGACTCAATCACTTCCCTTGATTAATCAAGTGCAAGGTCGATTGATCGACTAAAAGGCCGATTAATCGACCTTCCCAGATTTTCGTGAACTTTAGCCCAACTTTGCGTCAGACACTGCTTCGGTATTTTAGTCATAACTTTCTACTCCGAACTTAGATTGATATGATTCTTATGGTATTAGAAAGATGATGGAAAGCTTTACAACTTTTGTGTTTTAGCCATTTCCTGATTCTGATGTCTTGATGGTCCAAATTGAGCTGCGAGTCGCACTAAGTTCTCGATGACTCAAGGTTGCAGTGTTTGACATTATTTTCAGAATTCTTGGGCTGTTTTATGCACTTGAATTATATTTACATGAAACACTTCAAATCTAGTAATTCTCATTAGATAGCCTTCATCGGATGACTTAATATAAGTATTTAGGGGTGAAATATCATCATATTTCACTACTCATCAATATGCATATTCATTATTTTTAAGTGTGTAAATAAAATATTATTATTTTAAAAATTAAGTGTATCACGACCATTGATCGAAAAAGTGCAAGTGATTAATATGTACTAAGTTTTGGTCGTGCAAAGGTAAAATTTATAGTGTGTTTAAGGTCGTCTGTTCGGACGAGAATCGATTGATTAGTTTTGGAATCGATCAATCGATCTTAATTTTGTTATATAAACTATACAGTTCGGGTTCGGATTGATCGATCAGTTTTTGAAATTGATCGGTCAAATTTAATCAGGTATATGCAGTCGGTTTCACTCAGAATCGATCAATCGAATCTAAAGTTGGTTCGATATAATAAGATTGTACCTGTGTGTTATAAGGCAATTCATATTAATAAAATAGCCAAATACTTGAGTGTCTTGACATATATAATAATATAATAGTTTTATAATATAAATTATATAATATTTTATTAGATTATTTAACACAAGTTAAAGGAGCTTTAGAACCTCATAGGTGTTTTGATTAAAATATTATATAAAACTAATGATTGTAGTATTATAACTGATTATGATATAAATAGCATCCTGTAATATAAAGTCTTATTATAATCCAATCCAAAGGCAACATAATGCATATGATATAAAGGAAATCACAACAATTATTGTGCAGCGATACAATGAACCAAAGGGTCAACTAGCTGTGCGTGCGTTACCTGCACTTGCAACTAGCAAATATAGTGGTTTTTGAAGTAATAAACGACCATTTTCTTTTGTTTTAACATTAAAGGATTATAGGTTTTTTTATACTAAGCTGGCCTTAGAACTGGCTCTTTCCGACATACAAGTTCCAAACTTGTACATCAATTTGGACCGTCCAAATATTGCTGTCAAAACTGAGATTATCAAGTAGGAGGTAACTAGGTGCTAGCTAGGACTAGGAGAATCCTATTCTCTCAAATATTTAGAATTGGTATTGATTTATCTTAAATTTATTACAGATTATCATGCAATTAATTACTATTGTGTTGGTGTGCTGAGAGGGCTATTTGATAGCGTAATCCTTAGCTATTTTATAGTGAAAAGTGAATTTTAAATCTTTTAATAATGAGTGATAAGGTGTGATGAAATAATGGCAGGTGGCAGCCACCAAACAAGAGGCCACAGTTGAGGTGTGGGGTGTCATTATCTTCCTAAATTTTTACTTGACACAAAGACCTTAGCACTGAACTTGGTGATTTGTCATATAGCAAATACACGTCATATGATCAGCCATTGCTGGTTTCATGTGGTAATTAATTGTATAGGTTAGAGTTTATATCAAATAATAAAAGTGCAAAAGATTATATATATATATATATATATATATATATATATATATATATATATATATATATATATATATAGTGACAAAATCATAAGATCCCATCGTCAGATTAGGAGCTGCCTATAAACTTGCAGTGGATAATATAAATAGTCAGGTGGTTTGTATAAGGCAAAAGTAAAAGGATATAATAATATAATAGTTAGTATAAAGTAAAAGTAAAAGGATATAATAATATAATAGTTAAGAGGGAAGGTAATGTGTATAATATAATAAATTCAATTATAATCGTTTGAGAGAAAGCAGGGATGTGTATAATATAATAAAACCATATTTAATTATCTAGAAGTGACAGAAACGAAGAAGACAACGTTCAATAGAAAATAGTTATGCATCAATGATCTAAGCGAACCGACCGAACGGCTATATTAATTGGGTTTACAATTTTATTCCAATTAAAATAACCAAGGTAAAAATGAAATAGGTAGGGTCCCGTGAAATATGATATTTAATACAAAATAATAATAACAAGAATATAGTCAAAATCAAATTATAATTAGGTTCAGTCATTTATTTAATTATAAAATAGGATCATCTATAAATAAATTTAGGGTTTATTTTATAGTCCATCGATACGCGATCGAATCGTATCTTATGTGATGGGATATGAGAAGGACGAGATGGATGAATGGGTACCCACCTCTTGAAGCGTGATTGGTAGATCGACGACGATCAGGGGGATAGAGATCGGCAATGGTCCGTCCACGATTACGCCGCCTTCTTTCACCACGATCTGACGGCAGAAAAATACCACGGTATTCTTTGTGAAAGAATATACAAGAGATTTAAAAGAGATTTGGGTGTTTTTAGAAAAGGGTGGCCAAAGAAGAAGATGGAGTGAGGGCAAGGGTTTTTTAAGAAGAATTCTTGTAATAATGATCTAGGGTTCTCCGTAACTTTATTATTTATAATATATAAGTATTAATTCCTCTTGTCTATAACCAAAGCCTTTCAACCAGTAGGCCACCAAACAACTTGTGTTAAATAAAGACAAGTTTAAATATAAAACCTTTAAAAAAATTAAAATATGTATTTTATCAACTAGGGTAGGTTCCGGTGTGGAGCACTAACACCATGCTTTGTGCAAAATAAATCTAACACCACAAATTCAATTAAAATTTTTTTAGGGTCGTTACATTCTCCCCCTCTTATAATATTTTCGTCATTGAAAATTATGTACCTATAGTGATGAGCTCCGGGTACTTCTCCAAAGTCTCGGCTTCTCGTTCCCAAGTGGCTTCTTTCGGTGAATGGTGATGCCACTGTACTTTGACGAAGTGTATAGACTTACCCTTGACGAGCTGCTCCTTCTGATCTACGATACGAACTGGCTTTTCTATGATGGTAAAATCATCTCTGACTTTAGTCGGCTCGATATCATGGACATAAGATGGATCGGGCAAGTATTTTCGTAACATAGAGACGTGAAACACATTATGTATTCCGGCGAAGTGCTTCAGAAGTGCAATTCGGTAGGCCACCTCGCCAATGCGATCTGTGATAACGAAAGGTCCCACATATCTCGGGCTTAGTTTTCCCTCCATTCCAAAACGCAAGATTCCCTTAGTCGATGACACACGAATGAAGACTAAATCACCAACTTCAAATTCTATTAGGCGTCTTCTACTATCGACATAAGCTTTCTGACGGTCCTGAGCTTCTTTCAATTTCTGACGGATAACTCTAACCTTCTCGGTCGTGATTTCTACGAGTTTTGGCCCCAGCATTTTTCTTTCACCAACTTTGTCTCAACAAAGAGGCGTCCTACAACTTCGGCCATAGAGAGCTTCAAAAGGCGACATCCCAATGCTTGCCTGAAAGTTGTTATTATAAGAAAACTCAATCAAAGGAAGGTGGTCATCCCAATTTCGTCTAAAATCTAACATACAGGCTCGAAGCATGTCCTCAATGATCTTGTTAACTCTTCTGGTTTGACCGTCGATTTCTGGATGGAAAGTCGTGCTAAAATCGAGTCTCGTACCCATTGCTTCCTGAAACTTTCTCCAATGCTCCGTGGTGAACTTCGTGTCTCTGTCCGACACAATGCTCACAAGGACCTCGTGGAGCTTGACAATTTCTTTCAAATACGTCTTAGCAAGTTTATCTCCGCTATCAGTGTTTTTAAACGGTAGGAAGTGTTCCGACTTGGTCAATCGATCAATGATCGATTTTAAGTTTAACCCTTGCAAGTGCACAAGATCTATTGTAGCACGGTAAGAACAGGGGTGTCGAACCCACAGGGAAACGTGAAATTTATTTAATACTTTCAGAGACTTTAAAACACCCAAGGAAGTACCAAGGGAGAAATTCAATTTACCACACAAGTATCACACGATTTTCAATACAATAAAAGAAAACTAATCAATCTAGGCCGGAACAAATTATGATAAAGAAGAAAAATGACAGTTTATGAATTGATCAATGAGTTAGCTAACCATCGATTCGTAACTTTTCTACTATTTAATCTCACAAATTCATTTTAAGTCAAAACACCATCATTTATTAGAAAAACAAATGAATCGAGAAGAACGCAACTATGGATCCGGCATACTGATCGATTTAGAATGTAACCCTTGCAAGTGCACAAGATCTATTGCAGTATGGCAAGAACAGGGGTGTCGAACCCACAGGGAAACGTGAATTTTTAATTAATTCTTTTAGAGATTTTAAAAACGTCCCTAAGGAAGTACCAAAGGGCAGATTCAATTTTACCAAAAACTTAACGCACTTTTCCTAAATGCAGAAAAATAAATTAATCTAAACAATTAATTACTGATAAATCTACGAACAATATTAAAATGAGATCAAGGAATATGCTACCCCAGATTCGTACCCCTTTTCTATCATTAAAACCCACAGTTTCATTAAATCATCATTCACACCATCATTCATCTAGAAAAATGACTTGAAATAAAATATGATCATCAATCCCAAGATACCCTATCTAAAAAACAATGACTCACTAACATTGCGGTATGAGTCATGTAAAAGCATAAGCGTATCTCATGATATTTAGATCACGACAATCAAGACATAATCGCTCTCTGACTAGATCGACTGCAGGTCCAGATCTAGCGATTACTACCGATAACAAAGCATTTAAAATATTTTCAATCACACAAACTTTGAGCAAAACGATTCCATGATAACAATAATAGACTGGTATTAATCATAAACATAGGTACTTATCTGGGATCGCGATCTTCCCGATCTCATCGATTTAGGCTCATCTTTGGTGTTTGATCTCCTTTTCTTTCAAAGTCATTCCTCTTTATTTCTTCCAAAGATATTTGCAATTGTTTTCCTAAATACAATCTATGAATTTCTCGAGAAAAATAATGCAAATCCTAGGTACAATCTACCTCGAATAAACCCTAGAAGAAGGAGAAGAAGACTTGAAAAGATGAAGAAAATATTCCCCAAAGTGAAGAGCCCTAAAACTAAAAAGAAAGAATGAATAATATTCTAATTGCAAAAATAATAATCATCCTAAGAAACTCGTGGCTTCCTTTTTATAATAGCCTAACCCTAATACCTCTCTCGATTGACATCTAAGAGTAATTTTCGTGAATTCCCGCCTAGCTTTGCATCAGATACTGCCTCGGTATTTTGCTCATAACTTTCTGTACCGAACTCGGATTGAGGTGATTCTTGAGGCGTTGGAAAGCTGACGACGAGCTCTACAACTTTTATGTTTTAGCAATTTCCTGAATCTGACGTCTTGAAGGTCCAAATTGAGCTGCAAGTCGCACTAAGTTCTCAATGACCCAAAATAGCGAGTTTTGACATTATTTTCAGGATTCTTGGGTGTTTAGAAACTTGACCAGTATTTACCAAACACTTCAAATCTAGCAAATCTCATCAGATAGCCTTCATCGGACGGCTAAATATAGGTATTTAGGGGTGAAATATCATCATATTTCACTACTCATCACACCCCCAAACCTACACTTTGCTAGTCCTCGAGCAAAGAGAATGATAGAAATAAAAAGCAAATCAAACTAACATCCTAAAATTTAAATGCCACTTTAGAGAACACGATTGCACTTAGCATGTGCAACAAGCCTTTAAACCCTAGGTGATCCCTAGTGGAGAGTTGTGTCTGAGGGTTTGCGTGAAGTTACCCACAAACTTCCAAAATTTCAAACCATCGGTAAAATTGAGTTTCAAAATCGATTTTATAACATATATTTAACTTCAAAGCTCAAAATCAATAATCAATTCAACATGCAAATTCTCAATTTTAAATAACAATGTTACACTAATCATACCAATATCCATTCAAATTAGTCTAATGCTCCAAATCGTTAGATAACTCATCCATTCATGCTTAAACGCCGTAGAGTGTGCATACCAAAACCAAGATTCATCCATCTCTAACTAGTCCAAACGGAAATCATCTGATCCGTTGTCTTGACTCAATCCTCACTTTAGGTATACTCTCAAAATAAAATCACTCCGATGATTGGTAAGTTTTCGCACACACATGAGAGATCAATACAAAGCAAATAAAAGGTCTCATGATAAATGAAACACGATGCAATCAATGAACAAAAATAAATCTCTAGAAGAATATCTTGTATCTCCTAAGCATGTCATATCAAGTGTCATAAGTATTATATATTGACTCTCCACAAGGCGATTACCAATGCAAGATCGGATCATGAAGGTCTTTTGTAGGGTTGTAATGGGGCTCAGGTAAGGGTAAGAAAGAAAGGGAATTGTGATTCAAAATTTCTGAGAAATTGGAAAAGGAACTAACTTCTGATTTTTTTTATTTTATTTTTTTTTTATTTCTCTTCTTTTCTTTTTTTTTCTTTTCTAATTTCTCACCATTTTTTTTTTTTTCAATATTTTTCTTTTCTCATTCTTTCTTCTCTTTTGAATTTCCTTTTCTTGAAGCACCTCATTTTTCATTCCTTTTTTTTTTTTTTCTTTTTCTCTCCCCTTTTTTTCTTTTTATATTTGCCATACACTCTCAGTAAACACCATAACTCATTATCTCTCCACTTACTCTCTTTTCGCTCATTTTCATCCCTCGTTCCTAATTTCTCAGAAATAAGAAGGGTAAAGCTAAATTTTCAGAAATTGTGAAGGGTTAAAGTTAACGTGGCTTATCAAAGAATGTATAAGGGTAAATTTTTCTATAGGCTCAAAGGGGTACTAGAAGGATAAATTTATATGAGGTGGGGCATTTTAAGCAAACGAGCCAAAGATGGCCTTCAATCATTTCCTTAAAAGATGGTAACCTTGCCTATTTGTCTTGAGTAGATATACAAAGACGTTCTAACACAATAATATGAATTTGATATCATGCAAAGTCACAAGCCAAAATAAAATGTATGAGATTATGCAAAATAATTAGTATTCAAAGAAAACTCCGAGTTTATATATTCACTCATCAATGACGGAAATTAGCTCTAAAGCTTCGGGTTTAGTCTCCACTAAGAACCTAAGATTCAACGTTCAAAATAGTTCATCGATTTCTAAGTCTTAGCTTGGTATAAGTGCAAAATTCTAAGCATGAATTTCGAGTCATCCACAAATTATCACATTAAGCTTCATCATCCTAGATACAAGTATTCAAATATGACATCAATATTCTCAAAATTAAATTCACATGCATCATCAACTAAAGTTTGAAAACTATTGCAAAGTAAATCATGTATGATGGTTCCAAAAATTTTTTTTTTTTTTTTCAAAGAAAATCAAAATAAGTGATGAAAGATAGATAATCATACATACCCCCAAACCTAAAAATGACAATGTCCTCATTGTTTGAAATAAGTAGGTACCCCAAAACACATTGAAAAGTACCTCAACACAAAGATCAAAAAGGTGCGAGAATATGGGCATCAAATTAGAACATGACCAAAAATAGATTGAAGGTAATGTGGCTACACTAATTTGGAAATTAAAAATAACCTAAACTAAACTAAAACTAATATTCTAGAACTAAACATACGAAAAGAAATAAATCCTAAATCCTAAACTAAACTGTGTCCAACTCCTAAATAAAACACACCGGTTGCCTCCCGGAAGCGGAGTTTAAGTGTCGACAACTTTCGACCTCTTCATTGATCAAGAATCTGGATCACTAAGGTGCATCGCCTCAATCTTAAAAGGGTCATCGGCTCAAACATTGGTTTGAGTCTTTGCCCATTCACTTTGAAAACTCGATTGTCCAAGGCTTTGAATTTCAATTGCACAGTGCTCACTAATGGAAACAACAAAGCAGGCCTTCCATCTAGATTTCAATTTCCCGAGGATGAAGCTTAAGTCGGAATTGAATAACCAAACTTTTTGGCCAACATGAAACTCCTTCCGAGAAATTAATTGATCGTGCAACTTTTGTACCTTTCCTTGTACATCTTTGAATTTTCATACGCATCGTAAGCGTAACTCTTCTAATTCACTCAATCAGAACCTTCGATTCGACCTGCCGCTTGCATATCGAAATTAAATCGCTTGATCGCCCGTAATGCCTTATGCTCCAATTGACAGAAGATGACATGCCTTCCCGTGAGACAATTCAAGGAGACATTCGATCGGTGTCTTGAATGCGATCGATAGGCCCACAAAGCATCGATAGCTTGCGGTTTGACCAATCTCTTCTATCCGGTCGTTGCATCTTTTCTAGAATTCGCTTGATTTCCGGTTAGACACTTCCACGACCACTAGTCTGTGGATGGTACGTGCAGAGCGACTTTGTGAGTGACGTCGTGCTTCTTCATTAAAGTGGCAAAATGGCTATTGCAAAATGCGAACGCCATCACCGATGATTGCTCTTGGGATCCCGAATCGGTTAAACACATGTTCTCTCGAAATTTGACCACAACCTTGTGATCATTTGATCGGGTTGCCACGGCTTCAATCCATTTGGAGACATAGTCAACCCACGGAATATATGAATACCCAAAGGATGGTGGAAAAGGACCCATAAAGTCAATCCCCAAACATCGAAAATTTCAACAATCGAATTGGATTAAGGGCATCATATTTGTCAGGAAATATTGCCAAGTGTTGACACCGTTGGCATTCCTTGCGGTATTGAGCGTCACGAAGATTGAGGGCCGATGAGAATCCGCTTTGAAGGATTTTCTCGTAGGTCTTCGTCTCTCAAATGGCCTCCACAGGCCCCAAAGATGGCAAAAATTTAGGACGCTTAGTTGCTGCCTTCCGCACGCATCTCCTAATGATCCGATCCGAAGAATTTAAACAAATATGGTTCATCCTGAAATAGTATTTTATTTGGGAGAAAAGAGATTCTTATCATTCTTACCCCACTCGGGGAATTACGCGATGACCGGATAATTCACGATGTTAGCAAACCACGGAACTTTTGCACCGGCTACATCAATTGCCATCAAATGTTCATCCGAAATGTGTCACGGATGGTCTCGGTATAGATGATTCTTGAGTGAAATTCTGGGCGGATGATCGCCTAGCGTTCTCAACCCCTTTTATCTTTAATCTCAAAGTTGAATTCACGGAAGCGGGATCCAACGGATCGCCTTGGTTTCGCATCCTTCTTTGCTAAAAGATATTTCAAAGCGAGTGGTGCGAAAAGACCACTATTTTCGATCAAGCAAATAGGAACGGAATTTGTCCGAGCATACACCACATAATAATTCCTTCTCTGGTGGTGTAATTCATTGAGCATCAATTAATGTCTTGCTAGCATAATAAATTACGTGAGGTAATTTATTCACCCTTTGCCCTAAGACAGCTCCGATCGCATAATCAGATGCATCACACATGAGTTCGAATGGTAAAGAATAATCCGGTGGTTGGATTATTGGTGCATTTGATAAGAGTTCACGCAATTTTAGGAATGCCTTTATGCAATCCTCATCAAAATCAAAAGGAACATCTTTGCCAAGCAAAGTGCACAATGGTTTAGCCACCTTGCTAAAATCCTTAATGAATCTTCTATAAAATCCAGCATGCCCCAAAAATGATCGAATTTGTCGAACACTTTTAGGAGGTGGTAAATTTGCAATTAAGTCGACCTTCGCCTTATCAACTTCAATTCCTTTCGTTGAAACAATATGCCCCAACACAATTCCTTGTTGAACCATAAAATGGCTCTTTTCCCAGCTGAGAACAAGTTTGGAATCTACACAACGTTGCAACACTTGTGCAAGATGATTCAAACAAGAATTAAATGTTTTCCAAAACCGAAGTCGTCCATGAAGACTTCATGAATTTGTCGATCATGTCCGAGAATATGGCCAACATACATCGTTGAAACGTGGCGAGTATTACATAAGCGAATGGCATCCTTCGATATGCAAGCGTACCATATGGACACGTGAATGTTGTCTTCTCTTGATCACCGGAAAAAACGGGCACTTGATTGTATCCCAATAACCATCAAGAAAGCAATAAAACTCTTGCCCAGCTAACTTCTCAAGAATTTGATCAATGAACGGAAGGGAAAAATGATCTTTTCTGGTGGCTGTGTTCAATTTTCGATAATCAATGCACACACGCCATCCAGTAGTTTCACGAGTGGGCACCAATTCTCCCTCCGTAGTTTCTTTCACTGTAATTCCAGACATTTTCGGTACGATTTGTTCTGGACTAACCCATTCACTATCAGAGATCGGATAGATGATTCCATCGAGGAGTTTAATGATTTCCTTTAAAACGACTTCTTGCATGTTGGATTAAAGTCGCCTCGTGGTTCCCTCGATGGTTTACTCTCATCCTCCGGATGTATTTTATGCATACATCTTGATGGGTCAATCCCTTGAGATCGCCTAAGGTCCATCCGATGGCCTCCTTGTGCTCTTTCAGCACCTTCAACAAATCATTCTCTTGTTCTTCCGATAATGTGGATGAAATTATCACTGGAAGTGTTTCTCGAGGTCCCAGTAAAGCATATTTGAGGGACTCAGGCAATTGTTTCAATTCCACGGTTGGTGGTCAGCTCAATTGATGGAGTCGGACATCCTTTACCTCGATGGGTAGTGGTTCTACCTTAGTCACAACTTCACATAAGTTATCATCTTGACATGATGAATTTGACTTTTCTCTTCGCTTCCTTTCAAGCCCTTTGTCCTCATAGATGGCTAACAAAGCGGTTTCAAATTCCTCTTTGGTGAGCATTGATGGTAATGCTTCATCCACCACTTATCCATCGATCGATGTAAAAACATTCACCTCATCCTCATTAGGGAAATGGTTCATCGCATGGAATATGTTAAGCGACTTTCATGTTTCCAAAAGAAACGTCCATGACTCTGTCGACAATTAATGCAAGCGTTGGCGATGGCGAAAGCAGACGTCCAAGAATAATTGGGACTTGATTGATTGATTTCGCTGGTGGTTCCATGTCTAAGACAACGAAGTCCACTGGAAAGACAAACTTGTCTATTCCAACCAAAACATCCTCGATAACACCCCTCGGTCTTCTTTCTGATCTATCTGCCAGTTGGAGTGTGGCCGTCGTGGGTTTCAATTCACCCAATCCGAGTTTCTCGTACATTGAGTATGGGATCAGATTAACACTTGCTCCCAAATCCAATAACGCCTTTCCAATTGGTTGCCCACCAATGACACATGGAACAGTTGGGACTCCAGGGTCTTTCAGTTTCTGTGGGGTTTCCAATCGCAATATCGAACTGACTTGATTTGTTAGGAACACTTTCTTTGAAACGTGAGTCGTGCCTTTCTCTTAAGTGCACAAATCTTTGAAAAACTTGGCGTGTCGGGGACTTGTTTGATTGTTTCAAGTAATGGAAGATTTATCTTTACTTGCTTGAATGTTTCAAAATTTCTTCCATTTTGTGGTCCTTTCCCATTCTAGATGGAGGAGTTAGGCATTGAGGGAATGGTGCCTTTGGGACATAAGGTGCGATTCCATTTCGATTCTTTTTCACGTCCTTGTTGGACGGTTGAAGGAAACTCTTCCTCTATTACTTTTCTTTTCCTTTCTCTCTTCCTTGCTCTTGCACTTTTCTTATCTCGCTCTTTGTCTCTTTCTTTCTCTTTTCCTTTTCCTTTCTCCTTTCTCTCGATTCTTTTCCTCTATTGCTTCTCTTTCTTCATCGCTTCTACTGAGCATTTCCACTTGATTATGAACCTCTCGTCCACTTCGGACCTAATGTGACTTTCAGCTGTTGACTATTCGATGGTCCTGCTTGGATGGTGCTTGGCCTCGAGGATTATTGATGGGTTGGTGGGAGCCTACCTTCCTCGGCCGAGTTGATTGGCCAATTGGTGACTTGGTCCATTATCATCTGCTGAAAAGATTGCATGCTTCGCATAAGCTTTTCTTCCGGATCGAATCTTCAAGTAATCTTGGCATGAGATTGATTAAGATTCTGATTGAAATTCTGATTTTTTCGGTAGTCAGAATTTGGATGATAATACGGAGCATTCTGTTGGAAATTGGAATTCTGCTGGAAATTAGAATTCTGCTGGAAATACTGTTGTGGACGAAAATTGTGTTGAAAATTTGGTTGAAAAGGTTGTTGTCCACCCATTGTGTTGGCTCTATGTTCTTTGGTTTACTGGCGGTTTAGTTGATTCACCCCATCCTAAGTTGGGGTGATTTTCCATTCCGGATTGTAGGTATTGGAGTACATGTTTCTACCCCTGATAAGATTGAGTCACATTTACCGCTCTTGAGGATTAGGTTCATCGGGGAAGAATGACAAGGTAGTAGGGCACTCATTAGCCATATGACGGTGGTCACAAATTGAACACCGTGGGGGTGATAGGAGCTTTAGCTTGCTTGGTAGCTAACAACATGTTCATCTGTTTGAATGACATGTCAAACTTTGTTGAGAGATCTGAGGCATTATTGTTGACATCGTACAATCCGTCTTTTGTCAACACATGAGATTTAGGTGCGAGTTCAAGTTGGTTCGATGTCTCACTTTGTATCAAGTTTGATATAACTTTTCAAACAATGCCCACAATTAAATCGACTTCTTTCGTGGCACAAGATCCACCACAAGATGCATCAACCATGCGCTCTCTTGAGAATCGATCCATTGTAAAAACTTTGGACTTGTTGCCACCTTGGAACTTGATGATTTGGGCAACTTCGATCAATTCCTTAAAGCGTTCCCAACATTCATGGAATGTTTACAGAGTTGTTGGGAAAAGAACTGGATCTTCGGACGCAATTCAATGGCCTTAGTCATGGGAAAATATTTTTTAAGGCGGCGATCTCGCCCAACTCGAATAGATTGTGGTTCTAAGGAATAGAACCATGTTTTTGCCTTATCTCTTAAAGAAGCGGAAAGAATTCGAACTTCGCTATCTCATCGATGACATTGTGGACTCTGAACATTTTGCATACCCGGTGAATTCATTTAAGTGAGCGTGATTTTCATTTGCTAACCCATGGAAAATTGGTAGCATTTGAATCATTCTTGATTTGAATTCATAGTGGTTCCTGGAATGGGAGCATGCATAATACATTCTCGATCCTCGTAAAAACCGGATCGTTATAATACTCCATGTTCTAGGGCCTCATCAAAATTATTGTTCCTATTATTTCCATTATTGACATTCCCATTGTTGTTATTCTCATCTCTCTCTCTTGCCTTTGATGCCATGGTCTCGGTTTGTTGATATTGATTCCTCTGGACTCTTGATTCTCTCTACAAGCTCTTTCGATCTCAAGATTAAGCGGTGGCGAGATGTGGGTGATGAGAGCGAGTAAAGCTCATACACCAACACTCACAAGCAGGTTGAAGAATCCACAACAAACCCACAAAATTCTGCTTCAAACGATTTAAACAAAGATGATAAACAGTAGCCAATATCAGCAGGAAAGATTTCTTCTTTTTTTTTTTTTTTTTTTTTAATTAAAATTCAAATTTAAATTAATTTTTTTTTATTCAAATTAAAATTAAAATTAAAATTTAAATTAATTAATTAATTAATTAAATTTTTTTTTTTTTTTTTTTTTTTTAAATTCAAATTAAAATTAAAATTCGAATTTAAATTAAAAAATTTTTTTTTTTTTTTTTTTTTTTTTTTTAAATTCAAATTAAAATTAAAATTCGAATTTAAATTAATTAAATTTTTTCTTTTTTTTTTTTTTTCTTTTTTTTTTTTTTTTTTTTTTTTTTTTTTTTTTTAAATTCGAAAATTAAAAATTAAAATTGAAAATCCTATAAAATCTTTCCTAAAAGAGAAAAATAAGGAGAAGAATGAAAGATTCCTAAAAATCCTAAAACAAAAGTCCCACAAAAGTTAATGACTAAATTTAGAAAATCCTAAAAATATCTAAAAGAGGAAAATAAGGAAAAAGAGTCCTACCAAATCTAAAATAAGAAGTCCTAAAAATCTCTACTTCCTAAATTTCCTAAGGAAGGTATCCTAAAAATCTAAACTTCCTAAAAAGACTCCACAAAATCTTATCAAAGAGAGAAATAAGGAAATAAATTTTAATAATTATTATTTTTTTATTTTATTTTTTAAACACTCAAGCAGAAAAATCCTATCCGAATTAATCAAAATTTCACCGATTTCGGCATGGCAAAAACTTGATCGATTTAGAATGTAACCCTTGCAAGTACAAGATCTATTGCGTATGGCGAAACGAGTGTCGAACCCACGAGGAAAGCGTGAATTTTAATTAATTCTTTTAGAGATTTTAAAAGCGTCCCTAAGGAAGTACCAAAAAGTGATTCAATTTTACCAAAAACTTAACGCACTTTTCCTAAATGCGGAAAAATAAATTAATCTAAACAATTAATTCGATAAATCTACGAACAATATTAAAATGAGATCAAGGAATATGCTACCCTGCATTCGTGCCTTTTCTATCATTAAAACCCACAGTTTCATTAAATCATCATTCACACCATCATTCATCTAGAAAATGACTTGAAATAAAATATGATCATCAATCGGCATACCTATCTAAAACAATGACTCAAACTAACATTGCGGTATGAGTCATGTAAAAAGCATAGCGTATCTCATGATATTTAGATCACGACAATCGTACATAATCTCTACCTAGATCATCGACTGCAGGTCCGGATCTAGCGATTCGATTAGGTCATAACAAAGCATTTAAAATATTTTCAATCACACAAACTTTGAGCAAAAACGATTCCATGATAACAATAATAGTACGTGGTATTGATCATAAACATAGGTACTTATCGGGGATCGCATCTTCCCGATCTCTTGATTTAGCGCTCATCTTTGGTGTTTGATCTCCTTTTCTTTCAAAGTCATTCCTCTTTTATTTCTTAAAGATATTTGCAATTGTTTTCCTAAATACAATCATGAATTTCTCAGAGAAAATAATGCAAATCTTAGTACAATCTACCTGAATAAACCCTAGAAGAAGGAGAGAAGAAGACTTGAAAAGATGAAGAAAATATTCCCCAAAGTGAAGAGCCTAAAACTAAAAAGAAAGAATGAATAATATTCTAATTGCAAAAATAATAATCATCCTAAGAAACTCGTGGCTTCCCTTTTATAATAGCCTAACCTAATACCTCTCTCGATTGACATCTAAGAGTAATTTTCGTGAATTCCCCGCCTAGCTTTGCATCGAATATTTTGCTCATAACTTTCTGTACCGAACTCGGATTGAGGTGATTCTTGAGGCGTTGGAAAGCTGACGACGAGCTCTACAACTTTTATGTTTTAGCAATTTCCTGAATCTGACGTCTTGAAGGTCCAAATTGAGCTGCAAGTCGCACTAAGTTCTCAATGACCCAAAATAGCAGTGTTTTGACATTATTTTCGGGATTCTTGGGCTGTTTTAGAAACTTGGACTGTATTTACCTGAAACACTTCAAATCTAGCAAATCTCATCAGATAGCCTTCATCGAACGGCTAAATATAGGTATTTAGGGGTGAAATATCATCATATTTCACTACTCATCACATACCCTATTTAAAAACTATGACTCAGCCTATCATTGCGGTATGAATCATGTAAAAAGGATAGCATATCTCAAAATTCTAAGTCACGACAATGATAAATCAATCATTCCGCAGCCTAGATCGGCCTGCAGGAACAGATCTAGATGGAGTGCTTCTTTTACGGTCGTTGATAACTACGATCAATGACTGTAAACGAAGACTCGATAATATTCAACCAAGCACACACTTATAACCGAATGATTCAATGACAAAACCATGAAATTGTAGAAACAATAATAGAACAGTTACTTATCTCCAGTTCGCTTCCTCCTTGAGCAAATGACTTTAGCCGCTCATCCTTGGAGTACAAGCCCGTTGTAGATCCGAAGACATCATTTTAATAATGCTCTTTTATTTATCACAAAATCTCCTTACAATGCTTTTGTTCCTAGGTACAATCTATGCTCTCACCATTATAAAAGAGAATTAAAAAGAACTTAATATAATCTACTGAGAAGAAGAAGAGCCAAGAAGAATCCTCTAAAATTCCTCAATAATATGAAAAAGTGATTTAAAGGGATCCTCCACAATAAGTCGTAGCTTCCTTTTTATAGGGCCGAGCAAACCCTATCCCTAATAGCCTCAATCGATTGAGAATAAAATCTCAATCGATTGACTTTGAATTTGAAATAAGAGAGGGCGAAACTTGTCTTCTCCTGTCAATCGATTGTCATTCAAGTGTCAATCGATTGACACATAGGGGTGGAATCTTCATTCCCTTGGTGGATGTTGAATTTCTTTACAGATTTCGATGCTTCTTTTGACCTTTTTGTCCATAGCTCTTGTGTAGCCTTTAATTATCCTCTTTTATGCTCTTTAACAATCCAACGGTCAGAAACATCTGTAATCATTAAAACCTCACAACAATCATCAGATGCTTTCATCGGACAGCTAAGTGTAGGGATTAAGGTGCGAAATATAGTCACCTTTCAGCACCGATCAATCTATAATAACCCAAAGACGGGACCTAAGAAAGATACTTTCTCAAGCCAAAACTCCCACTTGCTCAATTTCGCATATAATCGGTGCTCACGAAGAGTCTGTAGCACAATACGAAGGTGGTCCTTATGAGCTTCTTTTGTGCGAGAATAGATAAGGACATCGTCGATAAACACAACGACAAATTTGTCAAGAAACTCTCTGAATATGCGATTCATTAGATCCATAAATACGGTGGGCGCATTTGTGAGTCCAAAAGGTATGATAAGGAACTCGTAGTGTTCATGCCTTGTCCCAAAAGCAGTCTTCAGAATATCTGCTGCTCTGACTTTTAACTGATAGTATCCAGACCCAAGATCTATCTTTGAAAAGTATGTAGCACCTGTAGCTGATCAAATAAGTCATTTATACGAGGAAGAGGGTACCAATTTTTCACGGTGATATTATTCAGTTGTCGGTAGTCGATAAAAAGTCTCATCGAGCCATCTTTCTTCTTTTCAAATAAGACCGGTGCTCTCCATGGTGAGTCACTACGGCGGATAAATCCCTTATCAGGCTAATCTCGCAGCTGAATCTCTAACTCTTTCAGTTCTGCTGGTGTCATTCGGTACGGGACTTTTACAATCTGTAGGGTACTAGGTGCGAGATCAATTTTGAATTCTACTTCTCGGTCAGGTGGAAGTCCAGGAAATTCTTCCGAAAAAATTGATGAGTAGTGAAATATGATGATATTTCACTCATAAATACCTACATTTAGCTATCCGATGAAGGCTATCTGATGAGAATTATTAGATTTGAAGTGTTTCAGGTAAATACAATCCAAGTGTGGAAAACAGCCCAAGAATTCTGAAAATAATGTCAAAACACTGCAACGTTGGGTCATCGAGAACTTGGTGCTACTTGCGGCTAAATTTGGACCTTCAAGACGGCCAAATTATGAAACTATCAAAACACAAAAGTTGTAGATCTTTCTGTCAGCTTTCCAGCGGCATAAGAATCACCTCAATTCGAGTTTAGGACAAACAGTTGTGGCCGAAATACTAAAGCAGTATCTGATACAAAAAGTGTGCTAGAATTCACGAATTTTTGGGAGTCGATGCATCGACCCTTTTGGTCGATTAATCGAGGAGAAAATAGTGTCAGACACGGAACTGACACTTTAAAGCTAATTTTGAGCCTCTTTTGTAGGGTCGATGCATCGACCCTATTGGGTCGATTAATCGACCTTATTGGGTCGATTAATCGACCCTAAATTGTCGAGTTGGGAGACTTACACGACTGAGAATCTAATTTAAAGCCGACTCAAACACTTCGAGAGATATAAATAATTGGAATTAGAGATAAAAGAGAGTTTTTTTTAGTTTTTAGTCTTTATTTTTCAATAGTTAGACATAGAAATAGGGAGTTTTTATTATTCATTTTTGAGAGCTTTGTTCTTTTAATTTTTCAGTACTCATTCCTCCAGTTTTTATTATTTTTGTTCAAGTTTATTCCTGCATTAATTTCGTTTCTGAAGACCATCGTACCTTTGGATCAAAGTAATTTCTTTTAAAGTTTGAGGTATTTTTAATTCATTAAATTAATATTATTTTTCCTTCCTTATTTATTTATGTCATTTAATTATAATATGTGCGGTTAAATTCATAGGGATGAGGATCTAATGATTCCCATCCGAGGAATGTACTTCTAATAATATAAATTTAGGATTAAAATATGAGATCTTATTTTATGGTTGTTGTGCTATCATGAACGGATGAAATCCCCGCCACTAACTGGGATCGCGTGTGCCAAGCCATGCCCGGGATATCAGATCTGTGACGGTAATTTTATCCAATTATTGTTATGGTTTTTTTGCTTTCATAGTGTGGATCTAATTACGATTATGATCCGGGATCGAGTGTGTCGAGCCATGCCTTGGATTTTGGATCTGTAATGGTAATTTTATCTTAATTACTCCCTAATCTGAAATCAAGTGTGCCGAGCCATGCCCTTGATTTCAGATCTATGGTGGTATTCTTGTTAGAATTTTTACCCACTTTGGAGATGATTTTTATTTGAACCTGAGATCAAGTGTGCCGAGTCATGCCCTTGATCTCAGATCTATATATGAAAATCATCTAAGTCCTGATTGCAGGGTTACAACGTGGAACCTATCGGGGTTTTGACCATTTATCTTCCATAAAAGATGTTTGTTTTTGATGAGTAGTGAAATATGATGATATTTCACCCCTAGATACCTATATTTAGCTATCCGATGAAGGCTGTCTAATAAGAATTATTAGATTTAAAGTGTTTCAGGTAAATACAAGCCAAGTGCAGAAAACAGCCCAAGAATTCTGAAAATAATGGCAAAACACTGCAACTTTGGGTCATCGAGAACTTGGTGCGACTTGTAGCTCAATTTGGACATTCAAGACGGCCGAATTATGAAATTGTTAAAACACAAAAGTTGTAGATCTTTCTATTCGCTTTCCAACGGATCAAGAATCCCCTCAATCCGAGTTCGGGACAAAAGGTTATGGCTAAAATACCAAAGCAGTGTCTGATGTAAAAAGTCGGCTGGAATTCACGGATTTCTGGGAGCTCGATGCATCGACCCTTTTGGTCGATTAATCGAGGAAAAACTGACACTTTAAAGCTGATTTTTAGGAACGTTTGCAGGCTCGATGCATCGACCCTTTTTGGTCGATTAATCGAGCCACAAAAAGTGTCATACACGGAACTGACAGACACTTTAAAAGCAGATTTTCAGTGATTCTTGCAGGGTCGATGCATTGACCCTATAGGGTCAATTAATCGACCCTAAATTGAGGCGGCGGGAGACCTCTGCGATGAGGGGGCTATTCAAAGTCAAACCAAACACGTCGAGAGGACGGTTTTTTTAGGAAATAATTAGAGATTTTTTTAGAGAGAGTTTTTTTTAGAGGATTATTTATTCATTATTATTTTTGGTTTTAGACTCCTCTGAGCATCTTTTTAAAAGTTCTTCTTTTCTCCTTCTTCTAGGGATTAATTTGGGTAGATTGTACTTACGATTTGCACTGTCTTTCTTTTACATTCATAGATTGTATTTAGGAAAAGACATTGTAACCAAAGATTTTTGGAAGAAATAAAAAGAGGAATGGCTTTAGATGAACAAGGAGATCATACACCAAAGATGAGCGGCTAAATCAGTAGATCGGGAAAGATGCGATCCCCAGATAAGTACCCATATTTATGATTAATACCATAGTCTAATGTTTTTATTGTTTTGATCTACACATCACGAGATATGCTATGCTTCTTACATGACTCATACCGCAATGATAGGCTGAGTCATTGTTTTTAGATAGGGTATGCCGGATTGATGATCATACTTTATTTCAAATCATTTTTATGAATGAATGATGGCGATGGTGTGAATGATTCTTTAATGAAAAGGGGGGTACAAATCTGGGGTAGCATATTTCTTGATCTTATTTAAATATTGTTCTTAGATTCATCGGTAATTAGTTATTTAGATTAATTTATTTTTCTGCATTTAGGAAAAAGTGATAAATTTTTGGTAAATCAAATCTGCCCCTTGGTACTTCCTTGGGGATGTTTTTAAATCTCTGAAAGAATTAATTAAAATTCAAGATTTCTTTGTGGGTTCGACACCTTTGTTCTTGCCATACTGCAATAGATCTTGTGCACTTGCAAAGGTTACACTTTAAATACACCAAGTTTTTGGCGCCGTTGTCGGGGAGAACGGCAAAATTTTGATTAATTCGTTTAGGGATTTTTTTTTTTGTGTTTTGATTAAAAAAAAAAAAAAAAAAAAAAAAAATCAATATTTGGATTTCTGCTTTACAAAATCTTCTTTCCCTTATTTTTCTCTTTTAGGTAAGTTTGTGTAGGACTCTTTTAGGAAGTTTAGGTTTTTAGGACTTCTTATTTTAGTAGGATTCTTTTTCCTTATTTTCCTCTTTTAGATATTCTAGGATTTTCTAAAATTAGTTATTAATTTTTTTAGGAAGTTTATAAATTTAGGATACCTTCCTTAGGAAATTTAGGAATCTTTTATTTTTTTTCCCTTATTTTTCTCTTTTAGATAAGATTTTGTAGGATTGCCATTAGGTTTAAAATTTATTTTTTTTAATTTTAATTTTTGAAATTCGGATTTAAAAAAAAAAAAAAAAAAAAAATTTTGAATTTTGAATTTTAATTTTTGAAATTCGGATTTAAAAAAAAAAAAATAAAATAAATAAATAAATTTAATTTAATTTAAATTCGAATTTTAATTTAAAAAAAAAATAATAAAATAAAAAAATAAAAAAATTTAAATTTAATTCGAATTTTAATTTAAAAAATAATAATAATAAATTTGAATTTTGAATTTTAATTTTTGGAATTCGGATTTAAAAATTTAAAAAAAAAAAAAAATTAATTTAATTCGAATTTTAATTAAAATAAAAATAAAAATAAAAAAATTGTGCGCTTGTGTCAATCGATTGAAAATCTTTGCTTTAATCGATTGAAGCTGAATATTTTGAGTTTGTTGTGGATTCATCAATCTTTGTTTGTGAGCGTGGTGTATGAGCTTTACTCGTTCTCATCACCCACATCTGCTACCATTTAATCTTGAGATCGAACGATCTTGTAGAGAGAATCGCAGAATTCAAAGGAATCAGTATCATCATACTGATACCATGACTGATCAAAGGCAAGAAATGAATGGGAACAACCAGAATATCAATAATGGCAATAATGAAAATAATAGAAATGATAGGAATAACAATTACAATGAGGGCTCTAGAACACTCGAATATTATAATGATCCTGGTTTTTACGAGGATCAGGAATGTATAATGCATGATCCCATTCCAGGAAACCACTATGAATTCAAATCAGCGATGATCCAAATGCTACCAATTTTCCATGGGTTAGTAAATGAAAATCCGCACGTTCATCTAAATGAATTCACTGGGGTATGCAAAATGTTTAGAGTCCACAATGTCACTAATGAGATAGCTAAACTCTGACTCTTCCCTTTCTCTTTAAGGGACAAGGCAAAAACGTGGTTTTATTCTTTAGAACCGCAATCTATTCAGAGTTGGGCAGAGCTACACCGTCAGTTTCTTAAAAAATATTTTCCCATGACCAAAGCCATTGAGATGCGTCAGAAGATTCAATTCTTTTCCCAACAACCTACTGAAACATTCCATGAATGTTGGGAACGTTTTAAGGAATTGATTAAGAGTTGTCCAAATCATCAAGTTCCAAGGTGGCAACAGGTCCAAAGTTTTTATAATGGGCTGATTCCTGAAGAGAGACGCATGGTTGATGCATCGTGTGGTGGATCATGTGCCACAAAAGAAGCTGATGAATTGTGGGCATTGTTTGAGAAGTTATACCAAACTTCGATACAAAGTGAAACTCTGGGGCGAACTAACTTGGATTTGGCATCTAAATCTCATGTGTTGACAAGAGATGGATTGTATAATGTCAAAAATAATACCTCGATCTATCGACAAAGGTTGATATGTTGTCCAAGCAAATGAATATGTTGTTAGTGCGACCAAGCAAGCTAAAGCTCTGCCACCCCCATGTGTGTTCAATTTGTGACCACCAGTCACATGGCTAATGAGTGCCCCACTACCTTGTCATTATTCCTTGATGAACCTACTCCTCAAGAGGAGGTGAATCGACTCAATCTTATCAACTATAGGTAGAAACATATACTCCAATACCTATAACCCGAATGGAAAAATCACCCCAACTTAGGATGGGTGGTTCGAACTAAACCGGTCAGTAAACCAAAGAAAGAAATGGGTGGACAACAAAATTTCCGCCCACAGAATCCCACTACCCTGAATTCTAATTTCAGTGAGAACCCTCCTTATTATCATCCAATTCCGATTACCGAAAAAATCAGAATTTTAATCAACCTCAGGCTACCGTTTCTAGAGATTCTGATTTGGAGGAAAAGGTGATGCGAAGCATGCATGCTTTCCAACAGATGATGATAGATCAATTTAGTCAACTGACAAATCAGCTGAGTCAACGAGAGGAAGGTAGGCTCCCTAGCCAACCAGTTAACAATCCTCGAGGTCAAGCACCACCTGATGCAGGACCATCGAATAGTCAACAGTTGAAAGTCAAGCATTGCAGAAGTGGAAGAGAAGTTGATAATCAAGTGGAAATGCCTGTGGAATCTGATCAGGAAAAAGATGAAGCAAGAGAAGCAGCAAAAGAGAAAGAAAACAAATCAGAGAAAAGAACAGAGAAAGAGAAAAGAAAAGAGAAAGAGAAAGAGCAAAGAAGAGAGAAGGGAAAAGAAAAAGTAATCGAGGATAAGTCTCCCTCAACTGTCCAACTAGGACATGAACAAGAATCAAAAATGGAACCTGTACCTTATGTCCCAAGGGCACCATTCCCTCAATACCTAACTCCTCCATCTAGAATGGGAAAGGGACCAACAAAAATGGAAGAAATTTTTGAAACATTCAAGCAAGTAAAGATAAATCTTCCATTGCTTGAAACAATCAAACAAGTGCCTGAGTATGCAAAATTTTTCAAAGATTTATGCACTCGTAAGTGAAAGGCGCATACCCATATTTCCAAGAAAGTGTTCCTGACTAATCAAGTCAGTTCAATATTACAATTGGAAACCCCACGAAAATTGAAAGACCCTGGAGTTCCAACTGTTCCATGTGTCATTGGTGGGCAACTAATTGGAAAAGCGCTATTGGATCTGGGAGCAAGTGTGAATCTAATCCCATACTCAATATACGAGAAACTCGGATTGGGTGAATTGCAACCCACGACGGTCACACTCCAACTGGCTGATAGGTCAGAAAGAAGACCTAGGGGAATTATCGAGGATGTTTTGGTTGGAATAGACAAGTTTGTCTTTCCAGTGGACTTTATTGTTTTAGACATGGAACCGCCTGTTAAATCAATTAATCAAGTCCCCATCATCCTTAGACGTCCGTTTCTCGCCACTGCAAACGCTTGCATTAATTGTCGAACGGGAGTCATGGACGTTTCTTTTGGGAACATGAAGGTCAGATTGAACATATTTCATGCGATGAATCATTTCCCTAACGAGGATGAGGTCGAATGTTTTTACATCGATCAGATGGACGAAGTGGTGGATGAAGCATTACCATCAATGCTCACCAAAGAAGAATTTGAAACCGCTTTGTTGGCCATCTATGAAGAAAAAGGATCTGAAAGGAAGCAAGAAAAGACGAGGTTGAGTTTATCATGTCCATATGATAACTTATGTGAAGTTGTGACTAAGATAGAACCGTTACCCATTGAAGTAAAAGCTGAACCGACTCCATCAATTGAGGAGCCACCAACTGTGGAATTGAAACAGTTGCCTGAATCGCTCAAATACGCTTTTCTGGGGCCACGAGAAATGTTTCCGGTGATAATTTCATCCACGTTGTCTGAAGAACAAGAACATGACCTGTTGAAAGTGCTTCTAGATCACAAGCAGGCTATCGGATGGACTCTAGCTGATTTAAAAGGGATTGACCCATCAGTATGTATGCACAAAATACATCTGGAAGATGAGAGTAAACCATCGAGAGAACCGCAGAGGCGACTTAATCCGAACATGCAAGAAATCATTTTAAAGGAAATCATTAAATTACTCGATGCTGGAATCATCTATCCTATTTCTGATAGTGAATAGGTTAGTCTAGTCCAAATTGTCCCAAAAAAGTCCGGAATCACTGTGAAAGAAACTGCAAAAGGAGAATTGTTGCCTACTCGTGAAACTACTGGGTGGCGTGTTTGCATTGATTATAGAAAATTGAATACAGCTACCAGAAAGGATCATTTTCCCCTTCCGTTCATCAATCAAATCCTCGAGAAGTTAGCAGGGCAAGAGTTTTATTGCTTTCTTGATGGTTATTCGGGATACAATCAAGTGCCCGTTTTTCCACCTGATCAAGAGAAAACGACATTCACATGCCCTTACGGTACTTTTGCATATCGAAAGATGCCGTTCGGCTTATGTAATACACCTGCTACTTTCCAACGATGTATGTTGGCCATATTTTCGGATATGATTGACAAGTTCATCGAGGTGTTCATGGACGACTTCTCGGTTTTTGGGAAAACGTTTGGTTCTTGTTTGAATCTCCTCGCACAAGTTTTACAACGTTGTGTGGATTCAAAACTTGTTCTTAGCTGGGAGAAGAGCCATTTCATGGTTCAACAAGGAATTGTTCTGGGGCATAATGTTTCTAAGAAAGGAATTGAAGTGGATAAGGCCAAAGTCGACCTAATTGCCAATTTGCCCCCACCAAAGAGCGTTCGCCAAATTCGATCATTTTTAGGGCATGCTGGATTTTATAGGCGATTCATTAAGGATTTCAGCAAGGTGGCTAAACCTTTATGTACCTTGCTTGGTAAAGATGTCCCTTTTGAATTTGATGAGCATTGTATGAAATCATTTTTGAAGTTGCGTGAACTCTTATCAACTGCACCAATAATCCAACCACCGGATTATTCTCTCCCATTCAAACTCATGTGTGATGCATCTGATTACGCTATCGGAGCTGTTTTAGGGCAAAGGGTGAACAAATTACCTCACGTAATTTATTATGCCAGTAAGACGTTGATCGATGCACAGCTTAACTACACCACCACTGAGAAAGAACTATCTATTGTGGTGTATGCTCGGATTAATTTCGTTCTTATCTGCTTGGATAAAAATAGTGGTCTTTTCGACCACTGCATTGAAATATTTGTTAGCAAAGAAGGATGCCAAACCACGATTGATCCATTTGGATTCTCGCTACTTCAAGAGTTTAATTTCAAATCAAGGATAAAAGGAGTCGAGAATGTTGTGGCTGATCATTTGTCTCGTATTTTGCTTGAAGAATTGGTTACACCTGAACCTATCCGGGATACTTTTCCGGATGAGAAATTAATGGCAATTGACGCGACCGCTACGAAAGTTCTTTGGTTTGCCAATATCGTGAATTATTTGGTCACGGGCAAAATCCCTACTGAATGGGGAAAGAATGATAAGAACCTCTTCTTCTCCCAGATCAAATACTATTTTTGGGATGAACCACATTTGTTCAAGATCTGTTCAGATCAAATCATCAGGAGATGTGTACCAGCAGAAGAGCAACTTAGCGTTCTCGATTTCTGCCATGCTGGAGCCTGTGGAGGCCATTTTGGAGGACAGAAGACTGCACAGAAAATTCTTCAAAGCGGATTCTACTGGCCCTCCATCTTTCGTGATGCTGCTCAATTTTGCAAAGAATGCCAAAGATGTCAGCAGCTTGGAAATATTTCAAAACGGAATATGATGCCCCTTAACCTGATTTTGATTGTTGAAATTTTTTATGTTTGGGGGATTGACTTCATGGGTCCTTTTCCCCCATCTTTTGGGTATTCATACATTCTCGTAGCTGTTGACTACGTTTCCAAATGGATTGAAGCTGTGGCAACCCGTTCAAATGACCACAAAGTGGTGGTCAAATTTCTGAAGGAAAATGTCTTTAATAGATTCGGGTTTCCACGTGCGATCATTAGTGATGGCGGTTCGCACTTCTGCAACCGCCATTTTGCTACTTTAATGAAGAAATACGGCGTCACCCACAAGGTTGCAATGCCGTATCACCCGCAAACTAGTGGTCAGGTGGAAGTGTCGAACCGAGAGATTAAACGTATTTTAGAAAAGACGGTACGATTGGATAGAAGAGACTGGTCAAACCGGCTCTCTGATGCTCAGGCCTATCGATTGGAATGTCTCCGCTCGAGAATTGTCTACGGAAAGCATGCCATCTTCTGTTGAATTGGAGCATAAAGCATTTTGGGCCATCAAAAGATTAAATTTCGATATATGCGCAGGATCAAATCGAAGGCTACATAAGTGAATTGGAAGAGCTACGCTATGGTGCGTATGAAAACTCAAAGATGTACAAAGAAAGGTATAAGAAGTCGCATGATGAGTCAATTTCTGAAGAGTTTCATATTGGGCAAAAGGTTTGGCTATTTAATTCCGGACTAAAGCTTCACCCGAGAAAAGCGAAATCGAGATGGGAAGGCCCGTGTCGTTGTTTCTATTAGTGTGCATGGTGCGATTGAGATCCATGATCTCACGGACAATCGAGTTTTAAAGTGAATGGGCAACGTCTTAAACCGTGTTTGAGCCCATGACCCGGATGAGAATTGAGGCAATGCACCTTAGTGACCCGATTCTTGATCAATGAAGAGGTCGAAACACACTTAAACTCGGCTCTCGGGAGGCAACCCAGTGTGTTTTATTTATTTTCATTTTTTTGTTAGTTCTAGAATATTAGTTTTTAGTTTAGTTTAGGTTGTTTTTAATTTCCAAATTAGTGTAGCCACATTACCTTCAATCTATTTTTGGTCATGTTCTAATTTTATGTACATATTCTCTGCACCTGATCTTTGTGTTGAGGTACTTTTCAACAGGTTTGGGGGTGTGCTACTTATTTCAATCAATGAGGACATTGTCATTTTTAAGTTTGGGGGTATGATTCTCTATCTTGCGTCACTTTCTTATTTTTCTTCATATAAAAAAATAAATTTTGAACCATCATATATGAATTATTTTTCGATGGTTTTCAAACTTTAGTTGATGATGCATGTGAATTTAATTTTTAGAATATCGATATCAGATTTTGAATGCTTGTATCTAGGATAATGAAGCTTAATGTGATATTTTGTGGGTAATTTTGATATTCATGCTTAGAATTTTTACACTTATACCAAGCTAAGATTTCGAAATCGATGAACTGTTTTGAACGGTGAATCTTAGGTTCTTAGTGGAGACTAAACCCAGGAAGCTTTAGAGCCAAATATCCGTTGTTGATGAGTGAATACATAAACTCGGAGTTTTCTTTGAATACGAATTATCTTGCATAATCTCATATATTTTATTTTGACTTGTGACTTTGCATGATATCAAATTCATATTATTGTATTAGAACGTACTGTATATCTACTCAAGACAAATAGACAAGGTTACTATCTTTTAAGGACATGATTGAAGGCCATCTTTTGCTCGTTTGTGCTTAAATGTCCCACCTCATATAAATTTATCCTTCTAGTACCCCTTTGAGCCTATTGAAAAATTTACCTTTATACATTCTTTGATAAGCCACGTTAACCTTTAACCCTTCACCATTTCTGAAAATTCAGGTTTACCCTTCTTATTTCTGAGAAATTAGGAACGAGAGATGAAAATGAACGAAAAGAGAGTAAGTGGAGAGATACTGAGTTGTGGTGTTTACTAAGAGTGTATGGCAAAAATATAAAAGAAAAAGGGGGGAGAAAAAAAAATTGTGAAAAATAATGAAAAATATGAGGTGCTTTAAAAGAAAAAGAAAGTTGAAAAAAATAGAAAAATATTGAGAAAAATAGTGAGAGATTAGAAAAGAAAAAGAAGAGAAATAGAAAAATCAGAAGTTTGTTTCTTTTTCGATTTCTCAGAAATTTTAAATCTCAATTCCCTTTCTTTCTTTTCCTTTCCTGAGCCCTATTACAACCCTACAAAAGACCTTCATGATCTGATCTTGCATTGGTAACTGCCTTGTGGAGAGTAAATATATGATACTTATGACACTTGATATGACATACTTAGGATATACAAGTATCTGTTCTTATGAGATTTGATTTTGTTCATTGATTACATCGTGTTTCAGTTATCATGTGAGACCTTTTTGCTTGTTTTGTATTGATCTCTCACATATGTGCGAAAGCTTACCCATCATCGGAGTGATTTTATTTCAAGAGTATACCTAAAGTGAGGATTGAGTCTAGACAACAGACCCGACGGTTTTCCGTTTGAACTAGTTCTGAGATGAATGAATTTTGGTTTGGGTATGCACACACTTTACGAGTAAGCATAAATGGATGAGTTATCTAACGATTTGAGCATTAGACTAATTTGAATGGATGCTAGTATGATTAGTATAATATTGTTATTTAAAAATGAGGATTCGCATGTTGAATTGATTAATGATTTTGAGTTTTGAATGGTATATACGTTATAAAAAAATCATGTTTTGAAAACTCAATTTTACCGATGGTTTGGAATTTATTGAAGTTTGTGGGTAACTTCACTGTAAACCCTCAGGAGACACAACTCCTCCACTAGGGATCACCTAGGGGTTTAAAGGCTTGTTGCACACGCTAAGTGCAATCGTGTTCCCTACAAAAGTGGCATTTATTTTCTTTAGTTTGCTTTGCTCGAGGACTAGCAAAGTGTAGGTTTGGGGGTGTGATGAGTAGTGAAATATGATGATATTTCACCCCTAGATACCTATATTTAGCTATCCAATGAAGGCTATCTGATAAGAATTATTAGATTTGAAGTGTTTCAGGTAAATACAAGCCAAGTGCAGAAAACAGCCCAAGAATTCTGAAAATAATGGCAAAACACTGCAACTTTGGGTCATCGAGAACTTGGTGCGACTTGTAGCTCAATTTGGACATTCACGACGGCCGAATTATGAAATTGTTTAAACACAAAAGTTGTAGATCTTTCTATCAGCTTTCCAACGGATCAAGAATCCCCTCAATCCGAGTTCGGGAAAAAAAGTTATGGCTAAACTACCAAAGCTGTGTCTGATGTAAAAAGTTGGCTGGAATTCACGGATTTCTGGGAGCTCGATGCATCGACCCTTTTGGTCGATTAATCGAGGAAAAAAAAGTGTCAGAGACAGAACTGACACTTTAAAGCTGATTTTTAGGAACGTTTGCAGGCTCGATGCATCGACCCTTTTTGGTCGATTAATCGAGCCACAAAAAGTGTCATACACGGAACTGACACTTTAAAAGCAGATTTTCAGTGATTCTTACAGGGTCGATGCATCGACCCTATAGGGTCGATTAATCGACCCTAAATTGAGGCGGCGGGAGACCTCTGCGATGAGGGGGCTATTTAAAGTCAAACCAAACACGTCGAGAGGACGGTTTTTTTAGGAAATAATTAGAGATTTTTTTAGAGAGAGTTTTTTTTAGAGGATTATTTATTCATTATTATTTTTGGTTTTAGACTCCTCTGAGCATCTTTTTAAAAGTTCTTCTTTTCTCCTTCTTCTAGGGATTAATTTGGGTAGATTGTACTTACGATTTGCACTGTCTTTCTTTTACATTCATAGATTGTATTTAGGAAAAGACATTGTAACCAAAGATTTTTGGAAGAAATAAAAAGAGGAATGACTTTGGATGAACAAGGAGATCATACACCAAAGATGAGCGGCTAAATCAGTAGATCGGGAAAGATGCGATCCCCAGATAAGTACCCATATTTATGATTAATACCATAGTCTAATATTTTTATTGTTTTGATCTACACATCACGAGATATGCTATGCTTCTTACATGACTCATACCGCAATGATAGGCTGAGTCATTGTTTTTAGATAGGGTATGCCAGATTGATGATCATACTTTATTTCAAATCATTTTTATGAATGAATGATGGTGATGGTGTGAATGATTCTTTAATGAAAAGGGGGGTACAAATCTGGGGTAGCATATTTCTTGATCTTATTTAAATATTGTTCTTAGATTCATCGGTAATTAGTTATTTAGATTAATTTATTTTTCTGCATTTAGGAAAAAGTGATAAATTTTTGGTAAATCGAATCTGCCCCTTAGTACTTCCTTGGGGATGTTTTTAAATCTCTGAAAGAATTAATTAAAATTTAAGATTTTCCTGTGGGTTCGACACCTTTATTCTTGCCATACTGCAATAGATCTTGTGCACTTGCAAGGGTTACATTTAAAATACACCAATTTTCAATGGTATATCTCATAGTTTAATCCGTAGATTTATATTATGGGAAGAACGGACCAAAGATGGGAGGATTTAGTATCTTCATCTTTATCCTTACTTTTGAATTATCAGTTAAATTTTAGTTGTAGTTAGTAATTATCATCTCATCAAACCGCTTAAATCATAAAATTGGTAGAATACTGTTAGATCTTCATAGGTTTCTTGAATTACTGTTTTGTCTTTTTAGATCTTTCAAAATTAGTCCTCGTGGGAACAATCTCGTACTCTGCACCCACTATATACAATCCGATTCGTGCACTTGCGAGTAAAACATTACAAATAAAATTCACATCAAGTTTTTGGCGCCGTTGCCGGGGATTAAATTAAGAAAATCTGAATTTTTGGTAGACAGTAAATTTTAGGAATTTTCGGGGATTAAAATAGTATTTCTGCATTAAAAAAAAAAAATTTGCAGAGAGTCGATGCATCGACCCCCAATGTCGATTCATCGACCCCCTCTCGATTGATCGAGATTCACACTCGATCAATCGAGCTTTAAAAAAAAAAATTAAATTAAATTAAATTTTCTTGAGGTTTTCCTGCCCGAAGCCTCCACTCTGTGCGTCATTTGCATGCACACTAGGTCTTTTAAAGAAAGAACTTAGAGCCTTTAAATTCCGAGATCGAACGTGCTTGCCGGTCAAATCGTAAGGACGCTAGATCAAGGCAGAAATTTTCAAGTGAATCATCCACTGAAGTCAGTATGACTGACAACATGAATGGGCAACTTGAACAAGAGGAAAAACCAAGATTGAGAGAACTGTTCTCTCCGATCATTACAAATACCCCATCATGCATTGTATACCCCGCCACACCTGGTGGCCGGTTTGAAATTCGTACAAATGTCATCCAAATCCTTCTAATCTTTCATGGCATGGAGAGAGAAGATCTATACCAGCACGTCAAAGACTTTGTTGAAGTCTGCTCATCTGTTTACCAAAACTTCAGCGAAGAATCTGTTAGGCTACGCTTGTTTCCTTTCTCTATAAAGGATAAAGCAAAAGCATGGTTAAATTCTCTACCATCGGGATCCATAACCACCTGAGATCAGATGGTCAAAAAGTTTCTGTCAAAGTTCTTCCCTATGGCGAAGACGAATGTCCTTAGACGTGAAATCACGGATTTCACGCAAGAGGAAGATGAGAGATTATATGAAGCTTGGGATAGATTCATGGATCTCTTACTCAAATGTCCACACCATGGATACTCAAAGTGGAGACTGGTCCTGTGTTTCTACAATGGACCGAGTCAACCAAATAGACATCTGGTGGAGTCAATGAATGGCGGAGGATTCCTGAGCCTTAAGGAAACCGAATCTTATGCTTTCCTGGAAAAGCTGGCTGAGGATTCGCAGCACTGGGACTTCACAAAGACTCGGAAACAACCAGTCAAAGCCCGTGATCAAGCCGGAAGTTCAACCAAGAAGGGAGGACTATACGTAGTAAAGGATTCCCTAGATCTGATGGCTACAATTGATTTCCTCACTCAACAAGTGGAGGAATTGAAATTAAAGAAGAATGTGCATATGGTAAATACACAATCGGAGCCATGTTCAATTTGTGCAAGCCCAATACATATGGCAGATGCTTGTCCTTCAATGCAGAACTACCATGAAGACACATCTGAACAGCTAAATATTGTGAATCATTATAGGCGGAATCAAGAAAATATTTTCAATGAGAACAACCCAAATAGCTGGAGAAACCATCCAAATTTCTCATGAAAATAAGATAATCAAAGAATACAGCCCAGGAAACAGGGGACGAACTTTTATCCCCAACAAAATTTCAATCAAGGACCGCAGCAGAACTACGGTCAAGGGCAATTTCAGCAGCAAGGGTTTAATAACCCAAATCAATTTCAATACAATCAAAATCAGATTGGGCAGCCACGGCAATTGAACCAGAATTTTCAGTTTGCATAACCAATGAGAGGTTATCAAAACTAACCACAGCAAAATTTTGTGCCAACATTTCCACCACTTGGATTTAACAATCCACAGGGGAATGCTGCCCAACGTCCTCATACACAAACTCCTTCTACTGAGAACCTGATGAAACTCATTCATTCTCACACATCCTCAATCTCCAAAATTGAGACCCAAATTGGGCAATTGACAACTTTTCTCTGTGAAAGAGAAAAAGGATCGTTTCCTAGCCAACCAGTGCCTAACCCAAGGGGCCAAATGGTTGTTGAACAAACATCAACTTCAACACAAGAGGATGATCAACAACAAATTCGGGCGATCACAACATTGAGATCTGGAAAGCAGGTCGATAACAAAGTAGTGTTGCCAGATGAGGAGGAAAAGTCTGATGGAGAGAATAAATCTGAAGAGAAAGAAGAAATTGATGCTAAAGTATAAGCAAAAAAAATATCAGAAGAAAAGAGTAAACAAAAGAGAAGTTTTGTTCCTAAAGCACCGTACCCGCAAAGATTGATGGCACCACTAAAAAATCGCGATGTGGAAGGAATAAATGAGATTTTCAAGCAATTAAAAATTAATATTCCTTTCCTAGATGCCATCCGCCAAGTGCCGGCTTATGTTAAATTTTTGAAGGAATTGGTCACAATTAAAAGAAAGACAAATATTCCGAAAAAGGCTTTCTTAGCCGAGCAAGTTAGTTCAGTGTTGCAAGCAAAGCTTTCGATCAAATATAAGGACCCAGGTTGTCCTACAATCTCGATCATCATCGGCGATAACCGTATTGATCAGGCCCTTTTGGATTTAGGAGCAAGTGTTAACTTGTTGCCTTATTCTGTGTACAAGGAGCTCGAATTGGGAGAGCTTAAGACCACTGCGATGACCCTTCAGTTGGCTGATCAATCCGTAAAGATCCCTCGAGGAATTGTGGAAGATGTCCTCATTAAGGTGGATTTTTTCTACTTTCCTGTAGATTTTGTTGTTCTAGACACTGAACCGGCATCAAATTTGAATAATAACATTCCTGTGATTCTAGGAAGACCTTTCCTAGCAACCTCCAATGAGCTGATTAATTGTCGAAACAGGATCATGAATCTGTCATTTGGGAATATGACAGTGGAACTCAATATTTTTAATATTGCCAAGCAGCCCATGGATGATGATGAACATGCAGAAGCATGCATACTCGATGAAATCATAGAAGAAATATTTCATGCATCTGAGACTGAAGATCCTTTAGCAGCTTGTCTTGCACATTTTGGAGATAATTTTGATGTGGATCAACTGATCCAAGAAGTGAATCACATGTTGGACTCCACACCATGTCTGGGAGAAGAAAAGGAAATAGAATGTGAAACTTAAATTGAATTAATTAAGGAAAAGTCGAAAGAGGAGGAGAAAGTGTCCTTGGAACTTAAACCTCTTTCGGAAAATCTCAAGTATGTCTACCTGGGGGAGAATGAAACTCAGCCCATTATAATATCATCAATTGGATGCGCGTCAAGAAGGCCAACTCATGAATGTACTCAAAGAGCACAAAAGTGCCCTCGGTTGGTCGATAAAAGATATCAAATGTGACAGCCCAGATTTCGGCACTCCGAAACCCGTGCCATCAGCACGATCGTCTTGACCGTGCCCCTTAGCTAAGCACAGAACACTGGTATATCAAGCATTGCAATAAAATAATAAATGAAATTACAGAATTTGAATCTATATTAATTAACTCTCCAAAAGATAGTTCTACCCTCATGCCTCTACATGAATGGAGAACCGATCCGAACCATCGATGATAGCAATCATCACGGATGGTTCGCCCAAAAAGAATAATCCCATCTATATACATATATACATGGTTTAAACAGAATCAAGGCTTGACATACCAAGCCGTACAAAAACTCTCTCCAAAATTCCTCAAAGTGGCACAACGGAGTCCTCTAGAAGAAGTCCTCTGGAGGTGGCTCCAACTCGTCACCGGCCGCAAGGTCCAGGCTCAGGGATCGGCGTCTCCCACGGCATGGCCTAGCTAGTAGTGGACCTGCGACGTATAGTCTATAGGGTGAGCTACATCCTAGCTCAATAGGGAACAAACACGGTTGAACATATAAATTATAACTCACATATATTCCATGATATGCCATGCATGATGTATCTATGCAGTTGTTAATGAACAGTTAAAAAGCATTTCGTTTTACTGTTGATTTCTTATATTTTCATTTACTCATGAATGATGCTGAGAAGGCCTAAAGCAAAACTTAAACTTTCAACTTAAGTAATCCCCGAGCAATATAGCATCGAGCCCCGACGAGATACCCATCATCGTCATCTATATAGACAGTTTTAACTGTATTCCACAGAATACAAATAGTACCAAGCCCCTTTCCCACGAGGATTGGTGGCGGGGTTTCACTTTCTCAATCAACACCCCAGGGTGTGCTTACTATGTCTGGATAAGCCTCAGCAGCCTACGGTTTTACGCCGATTGTCGGTCACGGATATCCTGCCGTGTCAGTCGTGGATATCCCGCCACGTCGGTGGGGTACCCTATCAAACCTCAAATAACAAAAATATCGGTGCCTTACATATAGTTATTCACCGTGTAATTGTGCTATCTTATATCAGTTAGGCCCTATCAAACATGATTCAATCCTTGGATACATCCCTGGGATGTATCCATTTACTTGCATCACACCTGATGCTCTTATCTTTTTACTTCTTCATCCCCTGGGGATGGCTCATTATGATTACTCTTATGGGTGTCACACACACACACTTTTCACAAACTCTTAAGAAATAAACATTTGAATTGAGTTCTATATCACTACATACATGCTCTTGTAAAATAAAGTACATGTTCAAGGTGTTCCCTACCTCAAGTCTTCATTTGTTCAATGCATCAAGGTCCCACATGGCTCCTTGTGCACTAGTTCACACGTACCACCTATGGTACCATATAACAGGTAAAACACATCACAAAGGATGCAATAAAGAAGGTATAAGACCCTCCAAGAATCTTAAAGTCAAACCCAAAAGTCAACATAATTCATGTCAGTCGATTAATCGAACTCCAAAACCGATCAATCGAATCTGATTCGATTAATCGATTTCCAAAATCGATTAATCGAAGGTCAATATCGATTAATCGAAGTAATTTCGATTAATCGAAATTCTCCTTTTCGCAAAGTAATTTCACTATTCGAACAATGAAGTTTTCATTCGATTAATCGAATCCAATTTCGATTAATCAAATTCCTCTTTCATAAGTAATTTCCTTTGCGAATAATGAGTTTTCATTCGATTAATCGAATCCAATTTCGATTAATCAAATTCTTCTTCGCATAAAGTAGACTCCCGATTAATCGATCCCAAATCGATTAATCGAAAACTAAAATCGATTAATCGAAATCCCATTTCGATTAGTCGATTTTTCCTCAAGTCATTTCCTCCAACCCCTGGGGTCCACTGGAGGTTCTCAGTCGATTAATCGATCCCCAAATCGATCAATCGAAATCCAAAGTCGATTAATCGAAATCAAATTCGATTAATCGAAATCGGGGTCCTCTGACCTTTCAACTTCCTGGCCAATTTCGATTAATCGAAACCCAATTTCGATTAATCGAAATTGTCAGATTCAGCCCCTTTCGAGCTGTTCTTCCCAATCTTTTTCCATACTTTTTCCTCTATTTTTCTAAGCCATTATCCTATGATTTTGACCCACATTCAACTACAACTTAACCCCTATAATCTATGCATCTAATTTACAAAAATTTTTACCTTGGATAGATCTCAAGTTGATTTCTATCAAACAGTTGGAAGGCTAGGGTTTCCAGCTTTTGTTCTAACGGATCCCTTGCGTTGAATCAGCCTCTTTAATACTTGAATCCTTCTTCCAATCACCCACAATAACTCCTTGCTTAATCACCCTCTTTACTCCTCTCTCTCTCTTTACTTCTCTCTCAACTACCAAACATCTATTTTAGGGTTATTAAACCCTTTTATCCCTCTCCTAGTTTGTGTGTTGAGCACATGCACCTCAATAGGTGTATGCGACTTCATATTTACAACACACACCACGCAATAATTCAAACTATCACATCTCGTCCGTTCATTACATCCTATACTAACTCTTGATCTCCTAATTGGTCAAACTTGTGACCAATCGGGCACGGATCCCGAGGTCATAGTTTAGCGTGATTTTTCAGGCTATTACATCAAAGGCATTAGTCCCACGGTGTGTATGCATCGAATCCATTTGGAAGATAATGTTAAGCCTTCTAGGGAACCACAGAGGAGACTGAACCCTATAATGCAAGACGTGGTCCGAAATAAGGTAATCAAACTTCTAGATGCTGGAATTATATACCCCATCTCTGATAGTAAATAGGTTAGCCCCACACAAGTGATCCCTAAGAAATCGGGTGTCATAGTAGTGAAGAATGAGAAAAACATATTAGTCCCTACAAAAATTCAAACAGGGTGGAGAGTGTGCATTGATTATCGAAAGTTAAATTTGATGACGAGAAAAAATCATTTTCCTCTTCCGTTTATCGATCAGATGTTGGAAAGATTGGTCGGGCATGAGTAAAGCAAACTAATTTGAATGGATATTAGTATGATTAGTATAACATTATAATTTAAAATTGAGAATTCGCATGTTGAATTGATTAATGGTTTTGTTTTTGAATGGTATATATGTTATCAAAATCATATTTTGAAAACTCAATTTTATCGATGGTTTCAAAAATGTATTGAAGTTTGTGGGTAACTTCACTGTAAACCCTCAGGAGACACAACTCCTCCACTAGGGATCACCTAGGGGTTTAAAGGCTTGTTGTACATGCTAAGTACAATCATGTTTCCAACGAAAGTGGCATTTATTTTCTTTAGTTTGCTTTGCTCTAGGACTAGCAAAGTGTAGGTTTGGGGGTGTGATGAGTAGTGAAATATGATGATATTTCACCCCTAAATACCTATATTTAGCTATCCGATGAAGGCTATCTGATGAGAATTATTAGATTTGAATTGTTTAAGGTAAATACAAGCCAAGTGTGAAAAACAGCCCAAGAATTCTGAAAATAATGTCAAAACACTGAAACGTTGGGTCATCGAGAACTTAGTGCTACTTGCGGCTAAATTTAGACCTTCAAGACGGCCTAATTATGAAACTATCAAAACACAAAAGTTGTAGATCTTTCTGTCAGCTTTCCAACGACGCATGAATCACCTCAATCCGAGTTTGAGACAGAAAGTTATGGCCGAAATACTAAAGTAGTGTCTAATACAAAAAGTGTGCTGGAATTCACGGATTTCTGGGAGTCGATGCATCAACCCTTTTGGCCGATTAATCGAGGAGAAAATAGTGTCAGACACGGAACTGACACTTTAAAGCTGATTTTGAGCCTCTTTTGTGGGGTCGATGCATCAACCCTATTGGGTCGATTAATCGACCCTAAATTATCGAGTTGAGAGACTTACACAACCGGGAATCTAATTTAAAGCCGCCTCTAACACTTCGAGAGATATAAATAATTGGAATTAGAGATAGAAGAGAGAGTTTTTTTTAGTTTTTAGTCTTTATTTTTCAATAGTTAGACATAGAAATAGGGAGTTTTTATTATTCCTTTTTAAGAGCTTTGTTCATTTAATTTTTCAGTACTCATTCCTCCAGTTTTTATTATTTTTATTCAAGTTTATTCCTGCATTAATTTCGTTTCTGAAGACCATCGTACTTTTGGATCAAAGTAATTTTTTTTGAAGTTTGAGGTATTTTTAATTCATTAAATTAATATTATTTTACCTTATTTATTTATGTCATTTAATTATAATATGTGCGGCTAAATTCATCGGAATGGGGATCTAATGATTTCCATCCGAGGGATGCACTTTTAATAATATAAATTTAAGATTAAAATATGAGATCTTATTTTATGGTTGTTGTGCTATCATGAACGGATGAAATCTCTGCCACTTCTGGGATCGCGTGTGTCGAGCCATGCCCAAGATCTCAGATCTATAACGGTAATTTTATCCTATTATTATTATGGTCTTTTTGCTTTCATCGTGTGGATATAATTACGATTATAATCCGGGATCGAGTGTGCCGAGCCATGCCCTGGATCTTGGATCTGTAATGGTAATTTTATCTTAATTAACTCCCTAATCTGAAATCAAGTGTGCCAAGCCATGCCCTTGATTTCAGATCTATGGTGGTATTCTTGTTAGAATTTTCACCCACTTTGGAGATGATTTTTATTTGAACCTGAGATCAAGTGTGCCGAGCCATGCCCTTGATCTCAGATCTATATATGAAAATCATCTAAGTCCTGATCGCAGGAATGCAACGTGGAACCTATCGGGGTTTTGATAATTTATCTTCCATAAAAGATGTTTGTTTCCAATGGTATATCTCATAGTTTAATCCGTAGATTTATATTATGGGAAGAACGAACCAAAGATGGTAGGATTTAGTATCTTCATCTTTATCCTTACTTTTGAATCATTAGTTAAATTTTAGTTGTAATCAGTAATTATCATCTCATCAAACTGCTTAAATCATAAAACTGGTAGAATACTGTTAGATCTTCATAGGTTTTTTGAATTACTATTTTATCTTTTTAGATCTTTCAAAATTAGTCCTCGTGGGAACGATCTCGTATTCCGTACCCACTATATACAATCCGATTCGTGCACTTGCGAGTAAAACATTACAATTAAAATTCACATAAAAAACATCGACGAATTTCTCAACGATAGGAATAACTGAGGGGTCCTCTTTCTCATCACGCTTACCGTCGAGTGTAGCGAGTAGGGCTGCTCTTCCCTTTTTAATACCATGAAATTTGAATGAAGGGCTCCCAATCGATCGGAATATGACTACTTTAGAAAAGCAATCAATTGAGGCGTGATAAGCCGCCAACCAATCCATTCCAAGGATTATATCAAAGTCTTGAAATCCGAGTACCACAAGATCTGCGGGTAACTCATGCGTTCTAATTTTTAAGACTATAGCCTTGCAAACTTTAGACGCCACCATCACGTCTCCTAATGGTGTAGAAATCGAAAGCGCACTATCCAAAGGTACAGGCTTAGCTCCGATTTCAGAATGAAACTTGGTGTAATCAATGAATAGGTTGATCCGAAATCAACCAACACCCAAGTGTGACGATCGGACGAACTGGTAGGTCTAGAAACTTTCATAGTTCCTGAATTATATAAGGGCTTATACATGGTCTAAGTCATACACACGCCAAGGTGTTCTCAAGAAAATAATAAAATAAATTCATACATCAAACAATTCATTCATAAAATAAAAGAAAATAAAGCTTAAGAAAAAATAGAGAAGGTGAAATTCGTACCCTGAACGATCTCATCGGTAGCCAAAGCCTCCTGATGTGACATGACAAAAACTCGACCTTGTACGTGAGGCTCCTGCGGCTGCTGCTTTTGACCTCTCGAAAGAAAATATGCGGCAGGGTCTCGCTTTGGGCAATCACGAACAAAGTGTCCCGCCTTCTTGCATCAGAAACACACACTCGTATGGAGTAAACATTCACCCGGCTTGTGCCTCTTGCTACACTTGGCACACATCTCATACGAAACATAGGAGCGCTAGGGAAAGGTACTCGTAGGGGTTGTTATCTTCTGGTACTGAGCTGGGGCATTTATGGGATATGTCGTAGATACAACACCTCTATGAGTAGGTGGAGTTGTATTCGTCCCTTGATGAGTGTAACCAGACGAAGGTGTCAATCTATGGTAACCAGAGATGGGAGCCGCTCTCGAAACTAGGCAAGTCTGAGGGTACGATGCGAATCGCTGCTGTCACTGTACCGGTGTAAATCGAGGAGAAGGTGCTCTCTGAGTACAGGGTGGAGGGCCTTCTCAAATCAGTTTGCCCCTTTGAGCTGCCTGGCAGGCTACATGCTGAGCGTGCAACTCTTCATTTTCCTGCACTTGAATATGAGCTCGTTCTACAAGCTCCACATAGGTTAAAATTTTTATTGCTGCAATTTTACTCCTTGTAATGGGGTTGAGCCCCTTCTGAAAGTGGTAGCATTTTTCGACTTCATCGGCTACTAATATGGAGGTGAATCGGGAGAGTCGATCGAACTTCGCCTTGTACTTGGTCACGAAAAGGTTCCTTGCTGTAATGTCAGGAACTCGCCATTTTTCTGAGTCTTTGTAGCATCGGTGTAATACTTGTTATAGAATACCTCTCTGAACTGTTGCCAAGTCCAATGTTCTTCTTCTTGTTTGTCTGCCAACCTTTTTGCTGACGTCTACCAATTCTGTGCATTACCTTACAGACACATCACGGCCCAAGGCACTTTCTCATTTTTCACAGGAGAAGAGACTTTAAAAATCTTCTCTATCTGTATGATTTAATCATCAGCAGTATCAGGATCCAATTGTCCCAAGAAGTGTGGAGGTTGGGCTCTGAAGAAAGTTACATATCCGTTATAATAGTTATTCTCAAATTGACGGTGGTGGAGGTGTAATCGGACTGCGGTTGGCAGGATTGTTCAATTGCTAGGCAATCAGGTCCTGGTAAGTTCCGGCCTGCTGTTCCATCTATTGATTGAACCCTTGGATTAGCCATGCAGTCTCTTGATGATGGGCCTCGTTCAACTGGGCCATATGTTGCTATTGTGCTGTCGTCAACTCGCGTATCATAGGCGCTATTTCACTTTCATCTCCTTGAGATGAAAATCCCTCACCATTTCTTCACGGTGCCATCGTAATATTTTTTAAAAAAATTTAAAAATTTAGAACTCATAATAACTTAAATCCCAAAGTCCATAGAAAATAAAGCCTGAAGCTCTGATACCACTCTGTCACGAGGGCCTAGAATTTCGAGTTATGACCCGCACATATCTCGCATATACTAAGCAGACATACACATAATCAGAGTTCTCGTGCATATCCGGTTCCACGAAATTCGTGAAAGCTAACATATAACGGTGGAATGTAAAGCAATCATAAATACTGAATAAATCTAATAAAATGCGATAGAATAGTATAAATCCACAAATAACATGTAAGTCAAGTCAGAGACAAATCCGATAAAATGAAATCATAGAATCAATGATAATAACATAAGACAATTTAATACCGAGTCTACAAAATAAGTATTCGGCGCTCGGATCAAAATCAACATTGTAGTCCTCCTGATAACCGACAACGTCGCCCTCCAAAGGCTCCTGGTAATCAACGTCCAATGGGTCGACGTTCTCAGCACCAATCGGATCAGAGAAACCCACATCTACACCGTCAGTATAGTCACTTGCAGCTATTAGATTATCGTGGGATGAGTTTACTCAGTCACGTAAACTTAGTGAGATACGCAATCAATCCACCCCATACTACTCTGGTACATTATGGGTGTATCACATCAGTGATAAACATAATATCTCAAAAGTATAATAAGAGAAAAATAATATTATTTACATATCGTAGAACTCATATCATATCATAGATACATGTCTATGATCTAGATACTCACATCCTAATATACCTTACCATATCTCATATCATATCATACCTTATAACCTATCATGTCTTATTATTCTCGCACATATGTCTATACACATGAGCGTAACTAACATACTCATAAAATCCTAAATGGCCTGTGCCAGAGTCGCTGCTCGAGCTACTATGTGAGGGTCACTATAGTACCATACCACCATATCATAATGCTTTCCATATCATATCATATCATACACCCCATCCAGTCACAGGGGCGACGCGCGACTCATACTCATATCATACTGTCTCCCAGAGACCCGTCTTGACTGAAAAATGTTATTACCCTTACGGTAGCTACGCAAGAAACGACACATACAGAGACTTAAATTTCTTAATCTTTTGTTGGCCTACACAGCGATGTCTTATTATCATACTCGTAACATATCTTATCTTACTAATTCATATCTTATCATACTTTTATGACCTGACCTCGTACCTTAACTCATATCTTATCCTATTATATTAGAACTCGGGGGGTGATAGAGTTACCGTATATGCCACCGTATACGAGGTTACATTGAATTTGTACTTACCCTACTCGTTATGATGTCTCATACCACCATGAGTTGTAAGGCATGTGAATACAATATTTTTAACTCACCTAAGCGTAGGCATGATCTCATACACTCTTGCATACATATGACTTAACATATTTTTAACTCATATAATGTGCTCAAAATAAAAGTACAAAATTATTTTACTTACACGAAGATTTATACCAGATTTTATTAGGTTTATACTTATAGTTTATTTACACCTCATCTCAATACAATATAGGATAGTGTAATTAAAGTGTGATTTCGATAACATAAAGGTGAGAATTCGATTTTCACGAGGTATCGAATTTCTAACACTTTGTGTTATCGAGGTGGTCGTGTTGAAGCGATAAAAGTGATATATATATATATATACATATTCATTATTATTATGTGTATAAATAAAATGTTATTATTTTAAAAATTAAGTGCATCACTGCCATCGATCGAAAAAGTGCAAGTAATTAATGTGTACTAAATTTTGATCGTGCAAAGGTGAAATTTATAGTGTAATTAAGGTCGTCTGTTCGGACGAGAATCAATTGATTAGTTTTGGAATCGATCAATTGGTCTTAATTTTGTTATATAAACTATTCAGTTCGGGTCCGGATCTATCGGTCGATTTTTGAAAGTGATCGGTCGAATTTAATCAAGCATATACAGTCGATTTCACTCAGAATCGATCAATCGAATCTAAGGTTGGTTCGATATAATAAGGTTGTACCTGTGTATTATAAGGCAATTCATATTAATAAAATAGCCTAATACTTGAAGTCTTGATATATATAATAATATAATAGTTATATAATATAAATTATATAATATTTTATTATATTATTTAACACAAGTTAAAGGAGCTTTAGAACCCCATAGGTGCTTTGATTATAATATTATATAAAAATAATGATTGTATTATTATAACTGATTATAACATAAGATAACATCCTGTAATATAAAGTCTTATTATAATCCAATCTAAAGGCAACAGAATGCATATGATATAAAGGAAATCACAACAATTATTGTGCAGCGACACATTGAACCAAAGGGTCAACTAGTGGTGCGTGCATTACCTGCACTTGCAACTAGCAAATATAGTGGTTTTTGAAGTAATAAATGACCAATTTCTTTTGTTTTAACATTAAAGGATTATAGGTTGTTTTATACTAAGCTGGCCTTGGAACTGATTCTTTCCAGCATACAAGTTTCAAACTTGTACGTCAATTTGGACCGTCCAAATATTGTTGTTAAAACCGAGATTATCAAATAGGAGATAATCAGGTACTAGTTAGGACTAGAAAAATCCTTTTCTCTTAAATATTTAGAATTGGTATTGATTTATCTTAAACTTATTACAGATTATCATGCAATTAATTAGTACTGTGTTGGTGTGTGGAGGGGCTATTTGATAGGGTGATCCTTAGCTATTTTATAGTGAAAAGTGAATTTTAAATCTTTTAATAATGGGTGATAAGGTGTGATGAAATAATAGTAGGCGGCAGCCACCAAACAAGAGGTCACAGTTGAGGTGTGGGGTGTCATTATCTTTATAAATTTTTACTTTACACATAGACCCTAGCGCTGAACTTGGTGCTTTGTCATATAGCAAATACACGTCATATGATCAGTCATTGCTGATTTCATGTGGTAATTAATTGTGTAGGTTAGAATTATATAAAAAAATAGAAATGTAAAAGATTATATATATATATACAAAATCAAAAGATCCCATCATTAGATTTAGAGCACCTATAAACTTGCAGTGGATAATATAAATAGTCAGATGGTTTGTATAAAGTAAAAGTAAAAGGATATAATAATATAATAGTTAGTATAAAGTAAAAGTAAAATGATATAATAATATAATAGTTAAGAGGGAAGGTAATGTGTATAATATAATACATTCAATTATAATCGTTCGAGAGAAAGCAGGGATGTGTATAATATAATAAAGTCATATTTAATTATCTAGGAGTCACAGAAACGAAGAAGACAACGTTCAATAGAAAATAGTTATGCATCAATGATCCGAGCGAACCGACCAGACGCTCGAACCGACTAAATGACTATATTAATTGGGTTTACAATTTTACTCTGATTAAAATAACCAAGGTAAAAATGAAATAGGTAGGGTTTCATGAAATATGATATTTAATACAAAATAATAATAACAAGAATATAGTCAAAATCAAATTATAATTAGGTTCAGCCATTTATTTTATCATAAAATAGGATCATTTATAAATAAATTGAAGATTTATTTTATAGCTCGTCGATACGCGAATGTTTGATTCTTAAACCTCTTATTTATAAGCAAAACTTTTCAATCAGGATAGATTCTGATATGGAACACTAACACCATACTTGGTGCAAAACAAATCTAACACCACAAAATCAATTTAAAATTTTTTAGAATCGTTAAAATAATACTTTACAAGCATTTCCCATCTATGAGAAACCAACTTTTAAGTAATAGCTCACCAACAATCTGTCGTGCATTGAAATCCATTCCTCGCCGAGGAGAAACAGCAAATTTGAATTTTTGACCTTCTCGACGATGTATTGTAGATTGTTGGCGAGGAATAGATATGACAACGCGACGTCTTTGTAGATCTCGGCTTTGCCGTCGATTTTGCATAAGAGAACGAGTAAAAGCCAACTGATCCGTTCAGTGATAGAAGAGCTCTCGTCCGAAATGGTGGTTTCGGGCAAAGGGCTCCGAACTTGTAAAGGCAAATCGGTGACTATATCGGCTAGTATTCCGCTATAATCAGCGAGGAATGACATGTAATTCATCACATAGCGAGTTAATGGATGGATTCCACAGCTAAGAACGACCGATTTCGAAGCATCTTTTTGGATGGCGCTTTCAAAATCGGAGAGCATGTCTCGGACAGAGTTGCCGAGTTTGATGAGCGAATTTAAGGCCTGTGATCGAACGGTAGAGGTGGATTCATAGGCGAAGATCGATTCGATCGTCGGCATGAGTTCAGAAATGGCTCCGTATAGGTCTAATATCCGAAACATTTTCTCTGGCGATTGTTTGCATTTTGCAATGAATTCGGGGAAATTCAGCAGTGTCAACGCTGAATCCTTACAGATCTCAGAAAAGCACGAATCTTTGACCGGATCAGAGGAAAAGACTTGATTGCATAAGATCCATTCGCCGATAAAAATCGTTTTAACGGCATATTGAAATGCCTTTAACCAGCTCTTAATCTTACCCTCGAGTAACTCCCAATCCATTTTTTGAATCTGAGAAGACTTCAACCGTTCGATTCCCAGACGGTACACAGCTTCATCTACGATCGATTTTCTGATCATTTTATAAATTTTAATGCACTCTTTACCGTAGCCAGCAGAAATCATACACTCAGCGATCAATCTGAGATCGGCCATCCAATACGCTCGTTCGACCTCACTCGTGGACTCTCCGGCGAGCCGCAGCTCTCCGTCTTCGGATGATCCATCGTCGAAATCGGGTGTGGTGGATCTGAAGGAGCTGATCGAAGATCCGACCGAGAGGGAAGATTCGGGATCAAGAATACTGCGATTTGCTGAGAGAATCTGGTAAAACTCCTTTTGGAGCCTTTTCATGGCGATTTGCATTAGGTTATGGGCACGGCCGAGGCTTTGTGAAGCGGAGACTTCAGAGGATAGCACATCCATTGAAATTTGAAGATCCTTGACAGCTTTTAGAAAATCGTTGGCTTCACTACGGTTTTCGTAGAAGAGAGAGGTGACTTTCGCATAGGAAGATGATTCTGGATCCCATTTTGTAATGATGGATTCGAGATTTTGGTCCATTGTTGAAGACGTGGAGTGGGGTGGAGTTGAATGGCAGCTTGTATGAGAAGACGGAGGCGAAAGCAAAGAAGAGAGCGGCGAAGAAGGTTTAGAGGAGGAGAAGATGCTGTGCTTGCCTTGTCTAGTCATAGTGTACAGTGGATTTGAGAGAGAGAGAGAGAGTGTTTGAGATGTTAGCATTGACAGGGTGTTTATATAGACGAGCGCAAGAAGCAGGTGGAGGCTGGGAAGGGAGGACTTAACGAACAAGTCCACCTTCCGTAACTACCAAAATCTTTGCCAACGGTAGAAAGTTGAAATGGCTGTGGCTTGACTCGGCAGTGGACCTCGTGCACGCCAATGGGACGCGTTAAAAGTCCGATTGCTGCACTATAGACTGCAGAGAAAACGACCCAATGACCATCCCACCTAGCTGACGAATAACATGACCCGAGCCAAATACCCGACCCGCATCGAGCAGATGTCTTGTTGGGCACGAACTGATTGATTGGTCGGGTTAGGCAGTGCATCAGGGGCATAGCCAGAAATTTTTACTGTCGGGGCTACAAATGATAAATATAATGTTAGTAATTATTTTATCATCGATTTGGGGGCTTATATACAAACAAAAATTGTATAAGAACCATACTTAACCATACCTAATAGAAACTCTATAGTTAAATGGGGCCTAACCACTTCAGCCCCCATACCCTTCTATGCGGCTACGCTAGTGCGGGGCATCAAAGAGTCCAGCCAACAAATACTTTGACCCCATTTGACTCATTGACAAACCGTTTTTGTTCCATGGGTCGCAAGCATATCACAAACAATGGCATTTTCTTTGAAAAAATTAATAAATTATGAGTTATTTTCGGGTTTAAAGCGCATTTTATATTTATCTTTTTTATTTTCAAGATGTCATACAGCATAAACAACCCAGATATAAGGCTTTGTAAAGTTGCACATAGCGAGAATCCATTTTTCGCACGACGCATTGGGAGGAGATCCTCACAAAGGGTAGAGCAGGCGTGGGCATTAGAACCCCTGACATGTGGCTTCCACAAGGGAAGAGGATATCAATTGAGTTATCGCTCAACCGATTATTTCATATAAAATACGCTTTATTAAAAAAAAGTGTAATTAAATATATTTTTTATAATTTTTTGAGAATTTAATATATTTTTTTGGTATGTTTCTTATATTTTTCCTATATTTCCTTTAACGTATTCTTCTCAGTCCCTGTATCTTTGCCCTTTTATGGCAATTTTTTAAAAAAGAATTTCCCTTGCAATTTTACTCTCCTACTCCAGTCTGTGATTGCTAACCACGATTACAAGTTCCAAAAGCGAGTCATTACCTGAACACAAGTTAGCTGTTGCACATAGTTTAAAAGAGATTCTTGATATTTTCGGGACTGCGTGATATAGAAATTAGCATTTAAGCCATCTACCTTGAAGGCCATGATCTGAAAATTTTTGAGTCACTTTTTAAGAGCACTGCCTCATAAAATAAAAAAGATCGGTGTAATGGCATACCTGTGATCTCAAGATCAATCGTGCGAAAATTTGAGTAGAAGCCAATAGAGCTACCCTCTCAAAGATACTAACGACCACTCTCGCGACCAAAACCCTCTTTAACCGGTTGAGTAGCAGAGCAAAAGAAGAGTTGGGAGTTAGAACGACTGCTTGTATGCCTCCTTTAGCTTAAAGTAAGCTTCAAATATACAAAATATATATACATATATATTATAAAAATAATAAAAGCATTTAGGAAGAGGCCAAATACAATTAAACCACCTTTTAACAAAATCAGTAAAGGAGTGGTATCGGTTTTCGTTTCCAAGAGTAGAAACAAACAACTCTTTTCCCGATACTAATACCGTTACATACAGGTTAGTGTAATAAAAGGACTTGCAAAATCCTCATCTACCTCCAAGAAGGCAAAGATGACGGAGGTTGCTTTTCTGTTATACCATAGATAGGGGACCTAGGATGTGTTTAGCATTGCTCTTTACTTTGGGAGAGTAGAAAAGAGCGGCAGCTACTCTTTGTTACTATAAAGATATGAGGGGAAAGAAAGAAGGATTGAAAGAAGATAAAAGAGAGATTGCTCTTTGACATAAGAGAAACAGCCATCTTTAAAAGATGGCTGTGAGAGGGCTTAATTTTTTCCTATTATCATAGTATATGTATTCAAACTTTCGGTACCTCTGTCGGCCCCTATGTTCCAACCCCATAGAAACTTGTGGACTGGTTAGAATCAGACTATGGAAATTGTTTTTCACATTAATCTTTCAAATGATGGACTTTTTAAGGCCATGAGCTTACCATTAGACGATTTATTTTTTTTATTTCACATGAAACATCCTAAAAGAATGGCCCTAAAATCTTGTTTGAGCATGGTGTATGTCATGTGATTTTAGGGTCATTTTTAGGGTATATGTGTCACATAGGATAAAAAAAATTGTCCGTATGATGGTACGCTCTTATTCTCAAGATCCATAATATGGAAGATTAAAGTGAAAAATGATCTCCATCAACTAATTCCAAACAGACCATGTGTTTCAGTGGCCTTCGAACGAAAGCGCCCTTAAAAACCACGTAGGCACAACCAGAGGTTTCTTAAATCTTTAGGCTATGAAGTTTATATAAAGGGAAATTTACCTGACAGGCCCTGTCAGATGAGCCTTTTACGTCAGAAGCCCTGTAGTTTCACTTTTACCCAAACAAACCCGCTGCGCGCCGAGTTGACGCACGCCTGTAGGAAATGCCCAAACTACCCCCAATGTAATAAATAGCCGTCATCTTTTCAAATCATTTACTGTTTACTTTTTACTTTTTCGTTCGAAGTCGGTGGAGAGTCGTTGTCGATTCGTGGACGCTCGCTTTCAAATCTACAACCTTCAAGCTACCAAATCTGTAAGTTAGAATTAAAATTACCTTCTATCGCTATAGATTTTTTTTTCCCCTCTCTATGATGCACATTTTGACATATTTTTTTAGGTTTTCCCATATGTAATCGATATCGATCTTATATACAATCGTTACCGATTACATATTGAGTCGCTATCGATTATATGTAGAGTCGCTATCGATTACATTTAGAGTCGATAACGATAATATATATGTAGTCGTAATCGACTATATAAATAGTCGATGACGGCTCTATAACAAATCGATATCGACTCTCTATGAATATAATTAATACCCATCATATGAATTAATTTCCCTATAGTTATTACCCTCGATGCCATAATAAATCATACGAGGTTTTATATTTATCTCAGCCGACGTTCAATTTATTGCCAACTACCCTTTTGTAAAACCATTATGGCAAGTTAGGTTAGAAGAATGAGAAAATTTAATACAACGATTCGTATTCCACCATCTAGGAGCTTTAAATACAGGTTTAGTTCGTCCTTAGCAAACCTATCATCCCTACCAGCCCATATTTTTCCCAATGTCAGACGACGAAGAAAAAATCTTCTATAACCCAATCAAGTTCGAGCCTGTATGGGAGGACCCACCACCACCACCAGAATCAGATCCTTTGCAGTTCCTGTGAGACGAGTACAATGAAGTAATGGAGATTTTGGCGAAGGAAGAAAAGAAGAAGAAGAAGGAAGAAAAGAAAAAAAAGAAGAAAGAAAAGAAATAGAAACTTAAGACGGAACCACCCGCCTCTCCACCCCATCCACCACCTGCTCTTCATCCATCTTCCTAAATTTTCTTTTTCTTTTTAATTGTAATTGAAAAATTATGAATGAAAATTTCTTTTCAATTTTAATTGCAAGTAAATGAAATATTTTGATTCAATGGCGACTTCATGAAATCTTTTGAGTCAGTAAATTAAATATTTTCTATATAAATAAACATTTTGAGATCATTGCGACTTTATATTGAGTCGATCGCGATTTCATATGTAATCGATATCGATTACATCTAGACTCGATATCAATTACATATAGAATCGGTATCGATTATATATAGATTCGATATCAATTACATCTAGAGTCGGTATCGATTACATATAGGGTCGATATCGATTATATATGTAATCGATATAAGTAAAGAAGAAGGAAGAAAAGAAGAATGAAGAAAAGAAAAAGAACAAAAGAACGAAAAAGAAACTTAAGACGGAACCACCCGCCTCTCCACACCATCCACCACCTGCTCTTCATTCATCTTCCTAAATTTTGGTTAGAAGCGGAGGACCGCTTTTATCGAAGAATCTTCCTTAGGACGTTGGTGCAAGATTTTCTTTTCATTTTTAATTGTAATTGAAATATTATGAATGTAATTGAAAATTTTACAAGTAAATGAAACATTTTGATTCAATGGCGATTTCATGAAATCTTTTGAGTCAGTAAATTAAATATTTTCTATATAAATAAATATTTTGAGGTCATTGCGACTTTATATTGAGTCGATGGCGATTTCATATGTAATCGATATCGATTACATCTAGACTCGATATCAATTACATATAAAATCGGTATCGATTATATATAGACTCGATATCGATTACATCTAGAGTCGGTATCGATTACATATGTAATCGATAACGACTCTATATGTAATCGGTACAGGTTTTATATATACATTTCATCAACATTTAAACTATCCTTGTTAGTATGGGGCTCAGTCCTTTCTTTTTTATTACAGTTCATTTCAAAAGGCTGTCAAGATGGTTGTACACCAGTCAGCCAAGTGTTCGCTTGCCATTTCGAATCTCTACGAAAATGCTACCCCAGCTCGGAAGAAGTTGCTAAGAGATTCCGTTTTTGGTAAAATATTTCAAATGCCTAAGGGTGTGGGATTTCTTTCCGATGTGGTGGATGCGATGTTGACATTTTGGGTTGAAAAAAATCACTTACGAATTGGAAAGACTGATGTCTATCTTCGGAAGATAGACATTGCATTGATACTGGGCCTTGCCGTAGTTGGCCCAGAAAAGTATACCCCATCCATTAAACCATCGAAAGAACAAACCATTCGATACAAATACTTTCGTGGAATGCCTCCTGGAAAAATTCTCCAGTCTCATATAGATGCTGTAATTTGTAGAGCGGAAAGTGATGAGGACTTCATAAAGTTGTCCCTTCTATTTTTGTTGTGCATATTTCTCTTCCCCGGGTCCCACCATCAGCTTTCGAAAGACCACATCGACCTCATCGATGATGTGGAGAACTTTAATCGAACTTCGTGGGGTCTGCACGTCTACCAAGACTTGATCGAGTATATAATGAAGGGCGCGGCGAATAGAAAAACTGTCGAGATGGATAAAGCCCTAAAGACGTACAACAAATATGGATTCATATGTGTACTTCAATGGTGGGCTTGTAAGATCCTGCCCGATATATCGCCATCCCAGCTAGGCCTCAAGTAACCTTTCCCACGACTGCTGAAATGGTCGGACAGGGCGCAGTCAAGGATCAAAGGTTACACTCGTGGACAGATGTTAGACAGCAAGGTATGAGGTCTATTGCCAATTCAAAAAGCAACTTACTGATTCATTCTAGAATCGATAACGATTCATTACAAAATCGATAACGACTGTTTAAGAAGTCGATAGCGACTTAATACAGAATCGTTATCGACTACTTAGGACGTCGATAGCGATTCATTTAGGAATCGATAACGACTTACTAAGTAGTCGATAACGATTCATTAAATAATCGGTAGCGATTCAGTAACGAATCGATACCGATTTTTTAAATAGTCGGTACCAATTCTTTACATAATCGAGAATGATTTATTATATATACGATCATTTTATTCGGTTATTCACCATGTTTCCTTTTCTTTCAAAAGGTTCGCGCTGCCCTTGTGCCTCAGGGCTTTGAATTAGAGATACCCGTGTTAAGAGAATATCTACGGGTTTAAAAGGAGGTTGGGGGGAAGAGGAAAGAACCGGTCAAGAAAGCTGTGGAAGAGATGCGGCCGAAGAAGAAAAGAAATTACATTCCAGTCAAGAATATTGATAAGGAAGAATGGGATGACGCATCGACGTCAGAAGAAGAACCCCTATCAAAAAAGGGCCCCGTCCATGTCGGAGAGGGTCGGCCAAGAACTAGGGGAGCCACCAAGGAGAGCCTGGCAGTGAAAGATAGCTCAGCTGAACCATCTACCTCCAATGATCCTTTGATGAGGAGGGTCAATCATTTGACGATGGAGAACTTGAAGCTCACCAAAAGAGTGAGCGATTTGGAGGGAGAGAATAAGGCCCTGGCTAAACGTTGCGCTTTTGTAGAGAAACTATGCAACTCCTTTAAAGAGAGGCTGAATTCAAGGGATGCGGAGTGGCAGAAGTTCAATCACTACAACTATTTGGTCAGAAAGGGCCAGTCGAATATAAAAGAACTCCTTGAAAATTTATTGGAGGCGAGACCTAAGGTATGTATTGAAATCTGGTTTTATATGTTCAGTTTTGTTAACATAAATCGATATCGACTGTATATAGAGTCGATAACGATTATATACACAATTGTTATCGACTTTATATAGAGTCGATACCGATAATATATGCAATCGTTATCGATTATATATGCAGTCGATATCGATTCTATTTACAATCGATAGCGACTATATATATAATCGATAACGATCATATATAAAATCGATAGCGACTATATATATAATCGATAACGATCATATATAAAATCGATAGCGACTATATGTAAAGTCGATAACGATTATATTTAAAATCGATTTGGACTTTTTAAAATGTGGACAAAAAATTAATTCTTATTTTGCACCATTATTTCGATGTATAGGATGTGGCAATGGAGGAGCTTATATCGAAGGTGTGCGACACAGTCGTCGATAAGGAACCATCAGCTCTTGCTCATCAAGTTCCTCCTCCTCTTCCCATTGATGAGGTGACGGCAGCTGCTGACGAGCAGCTTGAGACTCAAACTGATAAGGGTCCTACTAGTGAAGAGGAAACCTCTTCCCAATTGTCTCACCAACAAGCTGAGCCTCGCATAAGACCTAGGCAAACAAAACTCAGCAAAGTAATTGTCGTCAAACCTAAGGCACAGCAAAGGGTAGCGACTGAAAAGAAGCCTACCGAGAAGGCCAGCGAAGGACCAACTGCTGAGCCTAGACCAGTGGTAGTCATTACCGCTGGTCCTGGGTCTACGGCTGAAGATGCTCCTGTTGAGCTTCCACCTGAGCTGACAGCGGAGCAAAAATATATGCTAGACATATGGAACAAGCCTCTGAAGGAGGACGAGTAAGTTATTCTTCCCTAAATACTTAACTTTATTATTATATATTTATCGTGAAGATTAGTTAAGTTGGCTATTTTTTATGAAGATAATATGTTAACACTGTCGGCAAGTATAAGCTGGTGGTGCAATCCTTCAGATGTCTGGCGGCCACGCAGTACCTGGATAACTTTGTAAGTTTAACATACTGTAGGAAAAATCAAGAATGGTTAAAGCTGTCGACGACTCGAAAAAGAGTCGATATCGATTCATTATAGAGTCGATAACGATGACTTACATAATCGTTATCAACTCTCAAATTAATCGATATCGATGGCTTTTAGAGTCGATAACAATGGCGTATGTAATCGTTATACGCCATTGTTATCGACTCTTTAACTAATCGATATCGATTCATTTGAGAGTCGATAACAATGACTTAAGATATCGTCATCGATGACTTATAGAGTCGATAACGATTATATATTTCACTCTAACTGCATATTTAAATCTAACTGCATTGGTTTCAGGTTATGAGCGCCTACCTGAGACATTTGGAAGTAATTGATGATAAAATTCATCCTTATAAAAATCTCAAAAAATTCCTTATGGACTCTACCGCGCTGACGTATATAGGCTATGAACTGAGAGATTTCAACAAGTTCCTGCTTGCTGAAAAATTATACGACCAATCGATCGAGGTTCAAGTTCAACGGTGGGCTGTCTATAGACAAAAAGAGACCGGAGGGAAGAAGCTGATGGAAACTTTCTTCTTCAATGAGCTTCGAAATCTGTGGGCTTACGAATACAGCATAGTATGCTTTTATCCTCTTTATAATTATTCTTTTTAATTTTTCTATCATACCCATTGAGATTATATTGCTTTTTCATAGATATTTATGCCAATACATTCAGAACAACCACTACACTGGGCGTTTGTGATCGTGAAGGTAGTCGAACGATCGATAATGATCGTCGACCCTATATTTAATAGGCTCTCTAAGGAAAGATATGTGTCCCAATTGCAGGTGCTGGTAAGATATTTTGCTTAGCATATCTTTTATCATTGTTAGCTTAGCATATCTGACACTCCTCTCTATTATTTCGAAATAGATCCAATACCTTTCCGTGATTTTATATTCGTACGGTTACTCCGCTGCACTGATCAAGAAGAACTATCCTTGGCCATCTAGTGATTGTCGGATCAAAGCCCTCCCCCGACAGACCAACTCGTGTGATTGTGGAGTGTTTGTTGTGAAGTATGTCGAGTACTTCATGATGAGAAAGAAATTTGACTTCGCGCAATCAGATATAAATAGGATAAGGGTAGAAATTGGCCATATACTGGCTACATACACAGGCGATGGCGGAGTACTGGCGAAGGAAGATAAAAAGGAGGGGGAGCAGCAGTAGTGTGGTTGTATTTTAATATTTTTATAAATGTAAATGAAACATTTTTTCTTAATTGCACTATTTTTATTAACTATTTTGAATATAATTGCACTATTTTATTAACTATTTTGAATATAATTGCACTATTTTTATGTAGCTGTGGTTAAAAAGTACAAATCGCAGTCATTATCGACTACATATATAGTCGTCATCGACTATATAACTAATCGGTAACGACTCTATAGGTAATCGCTATCGACTATATATAGAGTCGGCATCGACTATATAACTAATCAGTAACGACTCTGTATGTAACGTTATCGACTATATATAGAGTCGTCATGTATCCATAATCGATACCGATTCTTAAATGAATCGATATCAACTCTATAAATAGTCGATGGCGACTCTATATAGAGTCGATATCGATTATGGATACAGTCAATGACGACTCTATGATTCATTGGTAAAGACTATATTACAGTAAAAAAACATGGATTATGAATTTCTCGTTTACATTCAATCTATCATTATTAAAAATATACACTGTCAACCCATCGGTCCCACTGCCGTGCAGCTCCTGCGGTTGTGACCATATTCACTGCATCTGTTACACTGTAGTGTCCTAACCTCACCCTTAGACCTTATCCTTCTCTTTCTCGGACGGTCGGCTTGCTTTCGGCAATAATAGGGTGGTCTCACTTTCATATTTTCAGAGAGTTGCTATGCTTGTAACTCTCATTGACTTTTATCGAGAGTGGGAACCCATTGCTCGTCATATGTTTATCTAAAGCAAGCGGTAAAAAATCATTTCTCACAAAAGTTATGGTAGTCGTAACTTCTTCGATTGATGGCCGCCATGGCATGAGAGCAAGGCAAGCCATGAATGTGTCAACGGCGGCAACTACAGGTCTTGTGTTCCAAGTCAACGTAATGAATGAAATTTTCGGAATTGACTTGGAATTGATCGCGCCCGTATGGTTGAGCTCTCTTTCTACCGGCCCATTGCAACACCTTCTTCATGTGCGCTCGCTTCAAGCGCAGAAGGGTGGTCCATTTCTCAGATATCTCTCTGCGTTTTTGAAAATGATCGGCGACTTTCTCTCTAGTAGTTCTGATTAAGTCAATAATTGTCTCTCTCGAGCTATCTTTAGCACACTGTTTAAACTTTCGGCAATATTCGAAGTCAGGGAATCGTATTGGCTTCCTTCCATATGTGCGCGTGTCCAATGCTTCGGATCTATTTTCAAAATATATTCTACGGCCTGAGAATTAGCAGGATCTTTCTTTATTTTGTTAATAAAATAATCAAATTTCTCTTTCGAATATGCACGCGCGACGCACCACCATAGACCCTTCACATTGTTCCTAGGATACTTGTGCTGCAAATTTTGTGTCATATGCCGCATGCAGTAGTTGTGATATGCGTTAGGGAAGATACATTTCACCGCATTTATTAAACCCTTCGACCTGTCCGTGATAAATACGAAATCTTCGTTAAACCCACCGATCACGAACGTACCTACCCGTTCAAGAAACCACATCCACGTATCCTCTTCTTCTAACTTGACTACGGTAAATGCTAATGGTAATATATGACCATTACCGTCTTGCGCAGAGGTGATAAGTAGGATCCCTTTGAAACGTCCTCGTAGGTATGTGCCGTCTACAAGTAATATGCGACGAAGTGTATTGCGGTAGCTTCCGATGCATAGGCCAAAACTCCAAAAAAATCTTTAAAACTTACCGTCAAGAGTAAGTTGAAAGGATGTTTGTACATTAGGATCTACTATCTCCATCTCCTTCACGTAGGCCGGAAGATCAACAAATTGTCCTTTCCAACTGCCTCTAATATCATTAAGGGCAAGTTCTTTTCCCCTCCAAGCCTTTGCATATGAGATTTACATATTATAAGCTTTTGCAATATCAAACATTATCGACGCTGGTGTGTAGTCGAATCCTTTCATAAGTTTATCCCGTACATAGTTCGCTACGAAGGAGATTGTTGCATTACGGTGACCGTGCAGTCCGATCTTAGCGGCTCCGCATGTGTGAGTACTATTGAATGTCTTGATTTGGAAAGAATCGAGCCCAGTCAATTTAGAAGCATGTATTCGCTACGAACAATCGGGTTCGTAGCATCCAACTGTCACTCGATAACTAGCGGTCCTCAAAGGCCGAATTTGAAAGTTTTTCTCCACCGCGTGCTTTTTTAATGCTCTTTGAAATGTTTGTTTGTCTCGGAAGATCTCTCCAACTTTAAACGTCCAATTCTGATATTCAGTTTCCACCTCTTTATCGGAGGAGTCGCCCGATGTCTCTGACATTTCGTAATCTCCGTCTACTAGGGGATTGTCAATGTCTCTCACAAAAATTTTCGGATCCTCTTTGATAAACCCATCCGGTTCGCCTTCATATTCTTCTTCTAAGGTATCTTCATTCATGGCTTGACGCCTTCATATTCTTCTTCTAAGGTATCTTCATTCATGGCTTGAGGATGACTACGTCATTCACTAGCGGTGTTCTCGGGTGGTTGACTAGATCCTTCACCGAAGGGGTTCTGATGTGATTGATCAGATCCTTCATCGAATGGATAATTGCATGGTTGGCTAGGCCCTTCACCGAAGGGGTGCTCATGTGTATGGACATGGGGTTGAGTTACTTCGATAATTCCCATCAATGGCATGGTAGAACATAAGTCTTGAGTAAACCAAAGTCATCCATCCACCGGGAAGATATGGATCGAAATCGTATCCACCACCCTTTCTGAAGTATAGTCTAACTATGGACTACATTGTTGTGACCCATGCATGTATTTTATTGGGTCATCATACGATTCATCGGAGCATCGTTTAAATCAAATGTTGCTTTCCCTCTGCCATCGTTCGCCGCAATATATCCGTCATCGCCTAACGGGACAGTATCGAATACAATTTCATCCTCAAACTTACATGGCTGAAATGAATGTGTCACAAAATCAGTCCTGCCGAAATTTATTTTTCAGCTTCAACTGGGAAGGATGACGGTTCCTTAATGATGAATACTTTTATAACGTCCATCGCGGATTTATAAAACGTAAATAATGTAGCCAAATCATCAGTCTAAAATGTCGGCAACCATAGGCGTATTCACTATCTTCATATGAAACTTTGTGGAAACTGTTTCATCCGCCTTCGCAAAACTGACAGTAGACATTCGCCTTATAAATTGTTCATAAGAAATTTCAATTAAAATGTTAATAAGCCTCCGCCGGCCACCTTGATACAAGCCATCATCGTTTAAAAGAAAGCCATCATAGTGACAAAGAAGAGGAATCCTCACATTTGTCATCGTCTGTTTAAGAATGAGAAGGAAGGGGTCATAAGACTGATGAAACAAAAGAGAAAAGACGACTATAAATCTTAGCCGATTGTATATAGAGTCGATATCGATTATATATACAATCGATATCGACTCCTTCTAGAGTCGATATCGATTGCGTACACAATCGATATTGACTCCATATAGAGTCGATATCGATTTTATATACAATCGATATCGATTGTAAATACAATCGTCATCGACTCCATATAGAGTCGATATCGATTGTGTATATAAATATAATTGTCATCGACTCCATATAGAGTCGATATCGATTGTATACACAATCGATATCGACTCTATATGGAGTCGATGATGATTGTATTTGCAATCGATATATATTTTTAAAAAAACGGATCAAAGGATACAAAGACCTTTCTTATACTACACGAATAGGAGATACTGCATCACTAAGAGACACTAATAAACTGAAAATGGGGTTTAAGTAGGATACCTCGTGTCGCAAGGACAAACTTCAGGGTCTTTTTGCCGCAATGAAGAAATGCAGGGGCTTCTTCTCCCAAGCCTCTGTTTTCTTCTTCGAAATAGCAGATCGGAGCAGATCAGACTAAGTAAGGAGACGTCGTCTAGGGTTTTGCACCTCTAACTTTTTTACATGATAAAATGAGGAAGAAGATGATGCTTTGTTGGTTAAAGAAGGTCATAGAAGGGGGTAATTTGGACCTTTTACTCTCCTTAGGGTCGGCTAGGCTTGGAGCTCGTTTGTTTGGGTAAAAGTGAAACTACAGGGCTTCTGACGTAAAAGGCGCATCTGACAGGGCCTGTCAGGTAAATTTCCCTTTTTGGAGAAATTTATCGGATCGACCCTGTCAAATGTACCTTTTACTACAGAGACCCTATAGTTTCACCTTTACCCAAATCGATCAGCTCCAAGCCTAGCCACAATAAAAAGTCAAAATTACCCCTTTCTTTAACGCATAAAAGCATCGTCTTCTTCCGCATTGTAATCTGTCTAAGGATCTTTCTCAGCATAGAGATTCACCAGGAAGCTCTATTTCTAAGGTACACTTAGATCTAAACCGTCAAACAAAAAAAAAGGATACACCTAGATCTATGTCATCTGATATTTGCATTTTTTCTTCTTCTTTCTAAGGTATTTATTTTAAAATTATTTTTTTTCGATGCTAAAATCACAATCGACATCGACTGTGAAAACAATCGACATCGACTGTTTACACAATCGATGGTGACTGTGTATACAGTCGCCATCGATTATATAAAAAAAGATTTTTTTTTATTTTTTTTTTAACAGTCGACATCGACTGTTTACACAATCGATTCGACATCGACTGTTTACACAATCGATGACTACATTGTATCTGATACCATTGATCAGTATTAAAAAAAAATTCTGATCGGCATCATTGTTTACTAATCGATGGCGATGTGTATACATCGACATCGATATTTCTAATCGATGGCGACTGTGTATATAGTCGCCATCGAATGTATTATTTTTTTTTTAGTCGACATCGACTGTTTATACAGTCGATGGCGATTGTATACACAGTCGCCATCGATTGTGTAAACATTCGATGTTGACTGTTAAAAATGTCGGCACCGACTGTGTTAAGAGTCGTCATCGACTATTTTAAGAGTCGGCATCGATTGTATTAAGAGTCGGCATCGACTATTTAAAATTTTTTTTTTTTTTTTTTTTTAAGAGGCGATATTGTCTTACAAAGGTATATCTGGGTCGATCCAAATAGCAGATCGGAATAGATTGAATTGAGGAGAAGACGCCGTCACCTTCGTCACCTCTGATTTTTAAAAACTATAGCAGATTAAAATAAGGAAGAAGATAATGTTTTTGTGCGTTAAAGAAAGGGGATAATTTAGACTTTTTGCTATCCTTAGGGTTGGCTAGGCTTCCAGCTGATCGATTTGGATAAAGGTGAAACTATAGGATCTCTGCAGTAAAAGGTACATCTGATAGGATCGGTAAGGTAAATTTCCCTTATTTTTGTGCTCGTGTAGATGAAGGCTATGGATCTCTTCGCGATGCGTGTGGTAGAATAGAACCGTTGTGGATTGTGTTTGAAGTATCAGGCACAGAGGATTAAACTCAGTGGCGAAGGATCAGGCACCAGAGGCTTAAACTCAGTGGCAAAGGTCATGACGTTGATGGAATTCAAATAAAGCCCAATTCAAAGTACATTTGGATAAACAGTTGCACTCATCGTGATTTCCAAGATGAACTCATCGATATCATACTAGAAAGCACTGGCATTACTATATCAAGGCTGAGTAAATACGCAATGGGGTATTATAAATGGCAGTAACCTTCTTGATAGGGATGCCAATTGGGTGAGTCTATCAAGTTTGACCTGACCGGACCCTTGGATGAGTCTGAATCATAGATCAAAATCTCGGTTTCGGTTTCGGTCAGGACCCGAACTATAAATTGGTCAAAATTTTGGAAATTTCGATCAAAATTTCGGTAAATTTCAGCTATTTTTTAAAATATGCTCCAAACTTTACCAAACTTTGCTGAACTTTATTTTATTAGTTTTTTTAAGCTCTTTAACATTATTAGAACGCATATTTACACTAGTGAGGCTAATTTTCATCCGTTTAAAGTACTTATATGTCCGTTACCCCTTAAAAAAACTTAAAAAATAAAAATCCCTTAAAAAATTGGGTTTTATACCCCTTAAAAATGGAGCCATTACTTACACATTTTTCGAGTGATTGGACTGAATTTAAAGAAAGACTTGGTATTTTAGGGGCATATGATATGTAAAAATGCAATATGGGGTGTCTGATTTGAAATTCATGATCAACAGATTTCTGGTACAAAACAAGATACTTGCCATATGATCTATTGATATCTTTAAATTATGGCCTTCAAATCAAACGGCTTAGATGGTGTTTTCACATAGTAGAGGTCGCCAAACTTGCCCGTCTTTCGTTTAAATTCGGTACACTCCGATGCAATCACTTGAAAAGCGTGTGCAAGTAATGACTCTCTTAAAAAAATGAGTTGCCTTTAAGTCACATCATCTGCCACAGATCAAATGATGGAGATTGTTTATCGTCTCAATCTTTCATGTGATTGATCTTTAGATCAGGGGTGTACCATCAGATGATCAATTTTTTATTTCATGTGGTACAACCCATAAAGTGACCTTAAAATCAATTTTAAGCATGAGTGTGATGTTAAGCGTACTTTTCTTTGATGTGTGTCACGTGAAATAAAACACCAACCGTCTGATGGTACATCGACAATCTCAAGATCCATCGTGTGACATTAGATTTTTAAACAATTTTGATGGTGTAAGATCATTTAAACACAATTTGAGAAATAATAGGTGTGTGCCACATGGCATAATGATGAATCACACTTTAATGGTGTGAAATAAAAAGTGATACTTTAATAGTGTGAGATCATTTAAACTCCATCTAATTGATCATAGATTGAAGGTTGGGCAGCGAATGTGAACCATCTGATTGATGAACTATAATATCAGCCCTTAAAATTAAAACCAATGGTTGATATTATAATCCCCTAGTCAGATAGTTTAAATATCCCTAAAAATTAATTTTGACAGTTCAGATCACCTAGATCGTAAACCCTTATGGTCTAAGATCATTTTAGCACCATTCTAGTGTGTATTTGATTAGCATGAGAGCCGTCCCATACTCTCTTCTTTTAATATGCAAAGCCAAAGAAATAAATAAGGAAAAAGGAAATTTACAGAAACAGGATTGGGAAAAAAAAGTTTCTTACTATTATACTAAAATCAAAAGTTTCTCATAATCAGGATGCACCGTATTTAGGGGTCCTCAAAATCCATGAAATATACTGTTTAGTGATTAGTGAAATGACCTTGATACCCAGCTTTTTCAAATTTTCACACTAACAAAATCCGTACAATCCTGATTATGAGAAACTTTCCTTTTCAGTATAATGGTGAGAAACTTTATCAATATGAGCCCTCTTTTTGAAAAATGCCCAGAAAAACACAAGGACTAGAAGAAGAAGAACTTTGCAAAAGAAAATAAAAAGAAAAAACACAGTAACCGGAAGAAGTAGAAGAAGAAGAAAAAAGAAAAAAATGAAAAACACATGAGATCCGACAAGAAGAAAAAGAAGAAGATTGACAGGAGAGTCTCCTCTTTTTTTTTTTTTTTTTTTTCCTTTCTTCTTCTTCTCCTCCATTTTTTTTTTTTTTTCTGGGATTAAACCTGATCCATGTTTTCTTCTTCTTTCTTAATCTTTTTTTACAAATCTCGCTAGAACGAGTGGGATTCCGGTGGGTTTCATTTAAAACCCTTCCAAAATATGGGTTGCGTTTGAAAAAATAGGTTTTATACTCCTTACACAACGATTTTAAACATGATTTGCCCTTAAAAAATTCGGTTTTATACCTTTTAGAAAAAGCTTAAACAAACGAAAGCCACCATTCAGCCGATAATTTGAAATTATCGGCCGATAATATCAAATTATCGACCGAAATTAAAAAAAATAAATTACCGGTCGATAATTTGGTATTTCCGAAAGGGGGGCGATAATTTGTATTTTATTGTTTCAGTTTAGGCCGAAATCGAGACGTCTCGGCCAAAATTTTAAAATTTTGGCCGAGATTTTGATCCATGGTCTGAACCAATCAGCCCGTTGGGTGACCCGAGAGATCAAGTTAGATTGGGCTACCCGGTTCAAAAAACCTTAAATCATTGTGTTTATATATAAAATATTGGGTTAGGTCAAGTTGGATGCTTCATGCCCTACCCAACCCGACGGGTCCAGTTTATATGCTCGGCTCCGATTGACACCGGTACTTTTTGTCACAGTCTATTGGATTGTTTGATAAAAAAAGAAAAGTACAATATTTGTTGAGTAAAATTTAGAGTACACAACACTAATCTTATTAATATTTAACCGTTTTTGAAGGATGAAAGAGCACTGTATTTTAAATTCAAGAATGCTTACAAGTTGTGAGTTATATGAGATAGCTAGCAAATAAGGCCCTCTTGCCTATTTATAGAGTTCCTAACATACAATGAATGGTAGTAGATCTATACAAATGGCATACATCCAACGGTTGTGAACCCTTCTAGAATTCTCTCTAGAAGTTTCTATAATAGTCTTTGGTTCTACACACTTCCAACACTTTCCTCCACTTTTTCAAGTCCACTTCATAATATTCTAGACTCTTCCTTTCACATTTGTTGAGAAGCTTCTCCTAAAAAATCTTATTTTTATATCCTTTTACAATTTTCTCTAAAATATCTTCCTGCCACATTTTTGAGAAGCTTTCATTGTCTTGGGTTTAGATTAATGGATTGGCCTTTACTTTCCTTGGGCTAAAATAAAATAAATAGATTGGGCTTTGTAATGGGCTGGGATTGATTTTCAACAGTAGTTAGTTATTTAGATTTTTTGTTTTGTTCGTGTTCGATTTGCTAAAGTACATTTATACAGCAATTATACAACAAATTAGGGGATCAATGCTGTCTGTGCCAGTGTAGAATCCCAGGTCTTGATAGACTCTACACCTGCAATTTTATTCATTTCCCAAAATTTAATCCATATATTTTCAGACTTTGATATTTTGTTATTTTCTGTTTTCCGCTCTAGATTCTGTCTCAGTGTAATATGTAGGAAGCAGGACAGAAGAAGGTTGTTTTCAAGTATCTAACGGAGAAGGTAAACTGTTTCCTTTTTCTTTTGTAATGTATATGACTAAAGCTTGTTTCTTTCCAATTTTTATACATAATGTTAAGTATAAATTAGGAGTAATAAGGTATAAATTCAATAAGAATAGGCCGGTGAAGAAACGGGTTTAGCTCCTACAAAATTACTTGGTATGCTAGTATTCTCGGTTCAAATTCGGGTTCACAATTCGCGACTATCAAGCAAACTTGATTCGCTCAGGATAGGATGAGTTAAAAAAGTTTTTATTAATTTTATCATATTAATTTTCACCCTTCTTCAATAAATGAAATGCAAATGACCATTTGCTTATCAATATGACTTAAAAATCATGAACTCCTAAAATTTAAATCATCTCTCTATGTTGTTAAATTGTGTTTTAAAACAAAATAATAAGAATTAACTAGTATATTCGTTTGTCATCCCGAATTGGACCGAATTGAACTCGTCCTGGTTCGTTGTATGCATTTCGTGGTTCCTTAGAGTGAACCAGGCAACCAGCTACATAACATAGAGCTCCTATATGAACTAGATAGTAGATTGGTATCCTAAAACCACTCACCATTTCTAGGTACAAAGTTAAATAAAAGATGGATTCTTATTACTAAATGAGTAATTTTGATTTCAATATTGCTTTCTTATAGCATATATAGTTTGCCTACCAAACTTCTCTGAGAAATTTTTAATTCTATGACTTGAGCAGCATTCATCTAATCTTAATCAAAGTCGTTCTTTTAAAGACAACTCTAATTGAATCCTAATCAATCTAAGCTAATCTAAACGAAGATGTTCTCTAATAAGCAGTAGATAATGCACCATGTAATCCTCATCAATTGTCCTTTTAATTGATCACTGGAAGGCGAAAAGCAACAAGGATTAGTTTCACCTCTAGCTAGGCAAAGACTGTCCTCCTCAATAAACAAATTTGTAGCTAGATTAACGTTCCACAACTTAACAATATTTTGGAGGTGTCATCTACTCCTGGGTAAGATCTTTATTTCCATGGTCACCAATGTTTAGTACATGAGCATTCCTAGTTATTATCAAATTGAGTTTTTCAACAAAGCATGAAGAAATGAACTACTGAAATTGGATTCTGCCTCGCATGCAAACTTCTTTACAGAAGTGGGAAGAAGCTAAAACTGCTCTCATTTGATTTCAAGAGCTTTGTAAATAAAATGGATAATGAACTTTGTGAGATGTATTTACTGTTTGGGACATAGACTTAATAAGAAACTATAAATTGGGAATTTGTTCATGCAATTCGGTTATTCAATTGAGTTTTGGTAGTTTCTCTGTGTAGGTCTTCATAGATCCATACTAGATTAGTGTATACTTGATAAAAACCTTCACCTCTTATAAACTGGAAGATTCCAGAAAGGAGAATTTTTGTGTTGTACATATTCGGATGTCAAAGATAATTGGGCTTTTGAGTACATCTTACTAAATGCTGAGCTTTTGAAACGGTATAAGAGATCAATTGGAAAAAACTTAATAACCGTGTGAAATTTAGGAGTTTGAATACTATACAGAGACCTTCATATTCCCAATTGTCGGTCTCCTATCTAAGATTGAAGACGATTACATTGTGTGCTTTGAATTATTGGGCGTGAGCACTGAAGATAGTACGTTTCCTTCAATTGTCAAACTAAGAGAACAATGACAAAATCAATTTTGAGCTCATATTTGAGAGAAATGAGCAATTTTTCATGTTACCAAAAACGACAAACGAACCATTTTTCTTGCTACCAAGCAAGCCATTACAGCATGAAAGGAGCAAGATTATGTGAGCACAGTCGTCAATTGATAGCTTCACGCTTTTGGAATAAATTAAGTATCATTAAAAGAAAATATCAGTAAAAGCTAATTTCAAAATAAAATAAGTAATACTTTACTAAAATTGCAATATTTGAGAAACCAACTTTTAAGTAATAGTTCACAAACAATCTGTTGTGTATAGTTCCATGGTACAGACAACTTTTAAGTAATAGTTCACAAACAACTTTTAAGTAATACTCCCCACTTCTTTACAATTAATCAAATAAGGGAAATTTACACTTTCGGCCCTATATATTTGCGTATTTGCAGAAACGGCCCTATAGTTTCAACCGTTGCATTAATGACCAGCTCCACGCCTAGCCGCCTCCGCCTGCTCCACGTCAGCAAGGACCTATTTTAAATAATATAAAAAAAAAATTTCACCGCCCTTTAACATAAAGTATAAAAGCTACTTTTACATTTCATTAGTTACTGTTACTTTAAAGTTTAACTTTTCTGAAAAAAACAAGAGAGCGGCGACTTAGCGGTGACAAAGCGGTAAAAGGTCACAAAGGTCACATTACAATTCCAGGTAATTTATTTTTTTTACATTTCAACACATTTAGTCATCCCCAATGTTTCCCACCTAATCCGATAACTTACCGATAATCTAAGTTATCGATCGATAATCTAAGTTATCGATCGATAATCTAAATTATCGACCGATAACTTAAATTAGCGGTAAGTTATCGGTAGGTTAGGGGATTAGTAGTTTTTTCAAAATCACTTCTTTTATTTATTAATTATTTTTTATTTATATTGCAGTTCCTACTAAGTTATTGAAAATGACCATGACTCTAAAGCCCATCGGAAAATATTCTGGAGTTGGTGTTAGAAAATTTTACATGCACTGTAACGAAGAGAGAAAGAAAATATTAGATGATTCAGTATTCGGTCATCTATTTAGGATGAATGAGAAATTAGGTTTCGTTGGAGACTTGGTTGACGCTATTTTAAGTTTTTGGGTTGAAGAGAATATTTTCAAGGTCAAGAACACCAATGTACTCCTGCAACAGATCGATATAGCCTTGATTTTAGGCCTCAACATGCTGACGGAACCTGAGTCTGAGAAAGTTGCCGTAAAAGAGGAAACAACTATTCGATACAAATTCTTTCGGGGGAAGCCGGCGAAAAGATCTCGTATTGAAGAAATTATCGGTGATCTTGATTTATCCAACGATGATTTTTGAAGCTATTATTATTTTCAGATGTTCTTTTTACTTACATACCGGAAGTAGATACACGGTACTTAGAATTAGTAGATAACATTGAAGAGTTCAACAAGTTACCGTGGGGCCTGATAGTTTACAATAATTTATTAGATAGTATATCAAAAGCGAGTGGCAGGAGGGAAATGGCGAGAAGGTCAGAAAAGGGGCAATACAATATCTATGAATGCACTATCGCCTTACAGATTTGGGCGTTTGAGCACTTTCCTGCAGTCGCCACCGCTCCTATTGGGCTTAAAGAACCATTTCCAAGGCTAATGAAATGGGAAGGCCCGAAATTCAGCCGTAATCCTAATTTATATAGAGAAAAATTTCTTAAGTCTAAAGTGATTATAGAGCTTGAAGTTGAGAAGCACGAATTACAGTATAAATGGGTTCGATACTTTTTGATTCGAAGAGAAATTGAAAATAAGAAGGAAGAGACCGAAGAAAGAGAAGAGCCTTACTCCGAAGAAAATGTAGATGAATATGATGATATCCCAAGTCATCCAACACGTCCGGAAGAAAGAACCGAAGAGCCGATTAGCCGAGATGACGACAATGAGGATGACGAAGATTATAGCGACGATAACGATGGTTTTGAAGTCGTTGTACGTCAACCAAAGGGCAAACCAGAAATTAGGCCCGAGCCAACAAGAGAGCAGCCAGTTAGGCAACCGCACCTAACCAAAGAAGTAACAGAGCTAAGAAAAGAATGCAAGACGCTCCGCATGGTCAGAAAAGAAATGAAAAGAATTCGGCAGCATTTACGCTGCTTAAAGGGCAAGCACTCACCATTGAACAACTAGGCAGAGATAAGAAGGCCTGACAAGAAGAAAATAAAGCAATACGGAAGGATCTTGATGCGGTCATCTCTCATTTAAGAAAGGTATCAAACCAAGACTTTTCAAATTTAGAACAAAATCATTTCTTTACAAATTAATGCAAAATTAGCCTGTCGTCCGTAGATGGAACTTACCGTCCGACGATATACATTATCGACCGATAATTTAAATAGTCGATCGATAATGTACATTACCGGACGATAAGTTACATTATCGATCGATAATTTAAATTATCGATCGATAATTTAAATTATCGATCGATAATTTAAATTATCGATCGACTACTTAAATTATCGGTCGATAATGTAAATTATCGATCGATAACTTAAATTATCGACCGATAATGTACATTATCGATCGACTATTTAAATTATCGACCGATTAGTTAAATTATCGGTCGATATATAGTTTTTTTTTATTTTTTATTTTTTGTAATGTATATTTTTTTGCAATTATGCAGGATAATATTTTAACCTCTGTGCTCTTTGACACCTTCGTTCCTTCACCCACTCACCCTCAATCAACTGTCCCTCAACCCACCACTCATCAACAAAGCCATCACCATCGCCTAAAACCCACTGCTCCTCAACAAAGCCATCAGTCCAGTGCCCCAAAACCAACTGCTCCTCAACCAAGCCATCAGTCAAGTGCCCCAAAACCCTCTGCTCATCCACCTAGACAACAATCAACTGCCCCAAAACCCGCCGCTCCTCAACTTACAAATAAATCAACTACCCCAAAACCCGCTGCCACAAAACCTACTGCTCCTCAGCCTACTAAACAACCCTTGGTTGATGTGGGTGATGATGGTGCTCCTCTTACGCAGCCTTCTCGTGAGTCACAGCCGGCATCACTAAAAACAATTATAGTGAAACTATCATCTACAAAAAATGAAGCCGAAGGTTATGACTTGCGTGCTCGTAAGAAGAGAAAGTCTCCGACCACTAAAGCATTAATAAAAAAACGAAGATTGGTTGTAGAGGAGGAGGAGGATGAGGCAATATCAATGGAGCAAAAGTATATGCTTAGTTTTTGGAATCGGCCGGAGAACGAGGACAATGTGATCGTCAATACTATCAGCGGTGTTGAGATCACAGTTGCTCTTTTGAAGGTTCTCAAAGGACGCTCGTGGCTCGACAATGAAGTCATCGACGCATACTCGAGAGTCCTTGAAGTTATAAACGATTCAATGTTTACGGCCAATGCCGAAAAAAGCTGGTTCGCTTCTGCGTCTGCCCTGGTAAGGTTTCAAATATTTATTGGAAGCTCGTTTGTTTCTTTTATTTGTCTTTTCAATCACGACTCTTGATTAACTTCTTCTACTGTTTACGGCCAATCAGACCTTGTTTATGGCAGACGAGAAAAAATTTGAAAAATATATCGATAATGAAGGTATAGCTGCGCTCAGCGACCTCGATAGGTGGCAGGCCTATTGTGACGAATGGAATGTTCGTAACAATTCAAAGCCGATGGAACCACTATTGACAAATAATATCCGCGGAATTCACGCGATCGACTGTGGAACGGTACGTTTTTTAATACTAAACTTTGCTTTATTTAACGTTAACGACTTTTAAATAAAATTTATTATTTAAAATTTCGGTTCCGTTTATGTGTAGATTTATCTTCCGATGCATAGCCAAAAACATAGCCATTGGGCGTTGGCTATAATTTCATTAGTTGATCGAGAAATTAAGTTAATTGATCCAGCAGACCGAGAGTGCTCAAAAAGGTTTGAAGCGCATAAAGAATGTCTATTGAATCACCTTCCGCGCCTTCTTTACGCTATCGGTTTGAAGTCAGCTTTCGATCAACAGTGGAAGGTATCGGCGTTCAACAGTGTCGTTCTCCCGATCCAAGAAAATGGTTGGGATTGTGGTGTATACGTTTTGAAGTATATAGAATACTTCTCCCAACAGCGACCTATTGATTTCGACGATAAACATATGCAACAATTTAGAGCCGAAATCGGACATCGAATGTGCACGGTTGCGAAGAAGAGTTAATATCTGTAAAAATTTTTAGTGTTTTGTAAAGATATTTTTTGATGAAATTATAAATTATTTAATTTTATTAATTTTTATTAACTTGTATAATTTTCATTATCGTTGTTATCAATTTATTTATCTTATTTGTATCACCTTGCCTGATGTATCAATGGAGCCTTCCTCTCTTGAAACAATTCCAATAGGCCGATGACTTATATCATCGGCCGATATCTTAAATCATCGTCCGATATCTTAAATCATCGGCCGATAATTTAAGTCATCGGACGATGATTTAAATTATCGGCCGATATTTTAAGTAATCGGACGATAGCTTAAATCATCGGCGATTTAAATTATCGTCTGATATCTTAAATCATTGTCCGATATTTTAAGTTATCGGACGATATTTTAAATCATCGGTCGATATTTTAAATCATCGGCCGATATTTTAAATCATCGGCCAATATTTTAAATCATCGCCCGATGATTTAAGATATCGGCCGATGATCTAAGATATCGGCCGATGATCTAAGATATACCTTTCTGAATTGTGAAGCCTGATATCTTTGGTTTGGCTTTATGCCAATCACTAGTAGATTAGGGGCGAATTTGGCAACTTCAAATCCTGTTTGAATGAATGAATGATTTATTAAGAAGCACAACAATATATTTTAGTCACAATTCCAAAAAAATATATTAATTAATTGGTAGATGTTGATCGCTCTTTTATTGAGGTTTAATCTGTTTATATTGAAGGAAAGAAAAAGAGAAAAAAAAAAAATACTCTTCTATAATGAAATCATTTGGAAGCTCGATTGCCACTAGGTCTAATCTAATCTAATCTGTTTTCAATCTCAACCTTTGATGTAATATAAGTTAATTTCAAATATTAACAAATTTACACGAGCGACGATTATGACCGTACTTGTTACAATTTTTACATTGTAGTGGTCGAACTTCCCCTTTAGATCTTGTTCTCCTTTTCTTCGGACGGCTTGACGTATTTTGTGGGAGGCAAAACTTGAATGTCTTCTATTTGCGAAGTCCATTGGCGCTTGTCAACGGTCGGGACAAAGTGTTCTTTATAAGTTTCCTAAATAAGTCACCGTAAACCGGTTGTTCACAAAATTGGGGATCTCTCTTTCTCTGCTTTTGCCGATAATGCGCAATCACATGTGAACATGGTAATCCAAGAATAGCCCAACGCCTACATGTACATGTTCAGCGATTCTAGATCGACACCGTGAGTGTAATCACCACGCTTAACTTGAAATATATCACGACCATATGGTATGACGTTTTTCGACGGCCCATCCTCAATTTCTTTTATGTGTTTTTCGCCATCTGTTAACACATCTGTCATTTTATTTCCTTCCTCCTGACGATGAAGATAAAATTCGGCTACTTTTGTGCGAATAGTTTCTAACATGCTCACAATCGGTTCCTCCCTGGCTATTTTCAACACACTATTTATGCTTTCAGCTATATTAGTTGTCAACATATCATAACGCCTCCCTTGGAAATAAGCGCGTGCCCAGAAATGATCACCAATTTCTTTAATCCATTTTGTACATTCCGGGGGGGCGTCGTCTTCTATTTTTCACATAATTCATTTAAATTTTGCTTCTGAAAATGCTGCAGGCGCAAAGAACCCGTAAAAGCGGTCTCATGATTGTATCCTTATATTTATCAACAGATTTAGAGCCGTGTGATACAAGATGGTGAAAGGCATTAGGAAAAACTTTTTCCACTGCTTCCATCAAACATTTCTGTCTGTCTGATATCAAAACAAACTGTTCTTCAAATTCACCGATTACACGTCTCCCTAATAGATCAAGAAACCATGTCCAATGGTCTTCATTTTCTTTCGGTACAACGCCGAACGCTATAGGAAATAAATGTCTATTCCCGTCTATCCCCGTAGCTATTAACAACACTCCCTTATATCGTCCACACAAATGCGTTCCATCTACAGTAATTATTCTTCGTAAAGTATTACGAAAGCTTCGAATGCAAGGTCCGAATGCCACGAAGAATCTCTGAAATGCATTATCAGGCTCGAGACGCAATTCGGTCTCAGATGTCCGGATCGACCAAGAATTCGCAACATATGACTAAGAATATCTTAAATTGCTCCTTCCAACTACCTCGGATGTCATTCAACGCCATTTCTTTTCCTCTCCATGCTTTCCAAAGAACTCTCAGTTATACCGTTTTTTTCAATATAAAAATTATTGAAGCGAGTCTCGTCAAAACCCTTTAATAGTTTATCTCTAACGAATGAAGCTATCCACGATGTCGTACATTGGCGCCCGCTTCAAAAGTCGCATTCCGCACGTGTGTTCTGGGTGAAAAGTTTTCACAGCAAACGTGTCTACGCCTACTAATTTCGATGCTTGTATTCGCCAAGCACATCCTACTTCAACACACCTCGCAGTTACTCGAAGAGGACTGGTTTTTATTGGTTTAATCAAAATTATTTGTCATCGCAAATTCTTTAAGAACTTTTGAAATGATTTCTTATTTCTAAACGTCGACCAATGGTAATCGCTCCCTTCATACAGCTTCCTCATCGTCGAATCCATATACTCCCCTTCCGAGTCATTGTCGATAGTCTTCGTCCACCAGAGGTTGATCAATTCCCCTATTAGTATAAACACGCGAAGTGGGAGACGGCGGGGCTTCATTATTTTCAGGATCACTATCACCGTCATCGACTGGATGGTTATTACGTGATTGGGATTGAGCCCGTCGATGTACGCTTGGTTGATGTGCAGTTGTTTGGATTGATGTTAGCCGATGCGGGAATGTTTGATGTATGAGAGGCTGTTCTGTTGAAGGCTCGATTATCGTTGGCTCCAAAGCTATTTGTTCGGAAGGCCATTGATATGGACTAAGGCCGATGATGAGTAGTGAAATATGATGATATTTCACCCCTAAATACCTATATTTAGCCGTCCGATGAAGGCTATCTGATGAGATTTGCTAGATTTGAAGTGTTTCAGGTAAATACAGTCCAAGTTTCTAAAACAGCCCAAGAATCCCGAAAATAATGTCAAAACACTGCTATTTTGGGTCATTGAGAACTTAGTGCGACTTGCAGCTCAATTTGGACCTTCAAGACGTCAGATTCAGGAAATTGCTAAAACATAAAAGTTGTAGAGCTCGTCGTCAGCTTTCCAACGCCTCAAGAATCACCTCAATCCGAGTTCGGTACAGAAAGTTATGAGCAAAATACCGAGGCAGTATCTGATGCAAAGCTAGGCGGGAATTCACGAAAATTACTCTTAGATGTCAATCGAGAGAGGTATTAGGTTAGCTATTATAAAAGGAAGCCACGAGTTTCTTAGGATGATTATTATTTTTGCAATTAGAATATTATTCATTCTTTCTTTTAGTTTTAGGGCTCTTCACTTTGGGGAATATTTTCTTCATCTTTTCATCTCTTCTTCTCTCCTTCTTCTACCGTTTATTCAGGGTTGATTCTACCTTGGATTTGCATTATTTTTCTCGAAATTCATAGATTGTATTTAGGAAAACAATTGCAAATATCTTTTGGAAGAAATAAAGAGGAATGACTATGAAAGAAAAAGGAGCTCAAACAGCAAAGATGAGCGGCTAAATGAGTAGATCCGCGAAGACGCGATCCCCAGATAAGTACCTATGTTTATGATTAATACCACAGTCTATTATTGTTATCATGGAATCGTTTTGCTCAAAGTTTGTGTGATTGAAAATATTTTAAATGCTTTGTTATGACCGTTGATTGCGCGTATCAACGGCCGTAATCGCTAGATCTGGACCTGCAGGCTGATCTAGGCTGAAGAGCGATTATGTGCTGATTGTCGTGGTCTAAACATCATGAGATACGCTATGCTTTTTACATGACTCATACCGCAATGTTAGGTGAGTCATTGTTTTAGATAGGGTATCTTGGGATTGATGATCATATTTTATTTCAAGTCATTTTTCTAGATGAATGATGGTGTGAATGATGATTTAATGAAACTGTGGGTTTTAATGATAGAAAAGGGGTACGAATCTGGGGTAGCATATTCCTTGATCTCATTTTAATATTGTTCGTAGATTTATCAGTAATTAATTGTTTAGATTAATTTATTTTTCTGCATTTAGGAAAAGTGTGTTAAGTTTTTGGTAAAATTGAATCTGCCCTTTGGTACTTCCTTAGGGACGTTTTTAAAATCTCTAAAAGAATTAATTAAAAATTCACGTTTCCCTGTGGGTTCGACACCCCTGTTCTTGCCATACTGCAATAGATCTTGTGCACTTGCAAGGGTTACATTCTAAATCGATCAGCCGACTAAAAACGTTTCTCACTGATTTACCGAATCGAAGTTGAACTGAGATGTATCATGCATCGGATTCATTTGATGAGAATATCCTTGATCTTCATCGCCTTCACTCATCGGAATGTATGAATAGGGTTGCTCTGGAAGTTTACTGTAGGGGCGAAATTCTATATTTATATTTCTATCATCGTCGGCTATTATCGGTGCAACAATGTTCTCCTCTTCATACCGTATTCCTTGATTTTCAATCAAATGTTCTGTTCCCACACCATGATCATCTTCGTTTGTTTCCTTAAACGGTTGAAATGTTTCTAAAGACGGCAAAATTTCTACTACAGTAGTGACTAATGATTTTTCGATATAAATATTTATAACACCATCACCGATACGATATGCTCTAAATAAGTTTGTAAGATCATCAGAGTCAGACAATTCGGCAAATACAAGCTCATTCCCTATGCGTAATGAAACAGTAAGTGTAATAGAATGTTCTTCCGGTCGTGTCCGACTGACTTTGTACATTTTCTCTATAAACTCATCAAATGATATATTCTCCGTGACAGTGACAATCCTCCGATGTCCTCCGTTGTAAGTATTTTCTCTCACGCGTACGAAATCAAAATGGCAAAGAAGGGGAACATCCATTTCAACCTACAATATTTACAAAATTAAAATTAAAATTAGTTGTTTATAAAGAGTTATACTTGACTTAGCGCTACAATATTATTAAAAAAATTAAAGAAATGAAAACTTTAGAGTTTTTGTCAATCATAGGTTATCGCTCGATATCCTAAGATATCGGGCCGATATTCTAAGATATATAGCCGATGGATGGACTTTTAACGTAAACCATAATCCAAAAACTAAAAAAAAAAAACCTTTTAAGATATCGACCGATAACTTAAGATATCGGTCGATATCTTAAGTTATCGGTCGATATCTTAAGTTATCGGTCGATAACTTAAGATATCGGACGATATCTTAAGATATCAGACGATATCTTAAGATATCGACCGATAACTTATATATCTTGGACTTCCTACAATGTTTTGAGAAATTGAGAAAACAATAACTTAAAAGATATTGTACTCGATATCTTACCTAGCCTGTTGTATTCTCTATGTTATACGACCTTTAGTGGAATCTCGAAATCGCTTTCCAAGAGAGATAAAAATTGTTAAAAGATGATACAAAAATTCTAGATTCAATGCTTGCATAGAGAAGCATATATATAGATATCTGACGTGCACGCAGCTAGGCTTGGAGCTGGCCATTTATGCAAGGATTGAAACTATAGGGCCGTTTCTGCAAATACGCAAACATATAGGGCCGAAAGTACAAATTTTCCTTTGATATATATATATATATATATATATATATATATATATATAGAGAGAGAGAGAGAGAGAGAGAGAGAGAGAGAGAGATTTTTTGAGGGATTAGCATTGGGGACAGGGGGTTCATACTTCATATAGGGGAACACAAGAAAGAAGAAACAGGGGGCACCAATCACTAGCTCACATAGAACAAGTCAACCTTCCGTAACTACCAAAATATTGACCAACACTAGAAAGTTGAAATGGCCAATGGGACGCGTTAAAACTTAAAAGAGGGATTGGAGCATTATAGACTACAGAGCAAACGACCCAAAATCACTAGCTCACATAGCTGAGCCAAAGGCCCGACCCGCATCGAGCAAATGTCATGTTGGGCACCAACTGTTCGACTGGTCGGGTTGGGCGGGGATCAAAGACTCCAGCCAACATAAACTTTGACCCCATCTGACTCATTGACAAACCGTTTCTGAAGTGTTTCATGGCTCACAAGCATAGTCACAAAAAATGGCATTTTCTTTGTAAAGTACGAGTTTTTATTTATTTAAAAGGCCTTTCATAATTTTTTATTTTTTCTTTTGTCTTTGAGGATGCCATACGGCATATACAATCCAAACATAAGGTCTTTGCAAACTTGCACATAGAGATAGATTCATTTTTAGCACAACACATTAAGAGGAGATCCGCACAATGGGCGGGTGCAGGCGTGGGCATTAGAACCCCCCGACATATGGCTTCTACAAGGAAAGAGGATATCAGTTGAGCTATCACTCAATCAATTATTTCATATTAATATGTTTTACTAAAAAAAAAGTGTAATTAAATATATTTTTAATAATTTTTGGGATTTTAATACATTTTTTTAGTATGTTTCTTATATTTTTCCTGTATTTTCTTTTTATTTTTTCTTTGACGTATTCGTCCCGCATCCCGTATTTTTCCCCTTTTTTGCCATTTTTCCTTTGACGTACTCTCCTACTCATTCTTTGTGATCACTCACAACAATTACAAGTTCCAAAAGGGAGCCATTAGTTGCCCACAATTTGGCCCTTGCGCATAGTTTGAAAGAGAGACCAGGATATTTTTGAGACTCTATTGTATAAATATTAGCATCTAAGCAATCTAATTTGAAGGTCATGATCTGAATATTTTTGAGTCACATAAAATTAAAAAGCCAGTATGATGGCACACCAATGGTCTCAAGATCAATCATGTGAAAAATTAGGATGAAAATCAATTTCCATTGTTCAATTCAAACCTAGTCAACAGTTTTTTAAATTAGACTCCATCAGTAATTGAGGAGGCGCCAATAGAACTATCCTCTCAAAGATACTTACGACAACTCTCTTGAGTAGCCGTTACCGATACTCAAGAACACAGCAAAAGAACCGATAGGAGTTAGAACGACTGCTTCTACGCCTCCTTTTGCTGCTGTCGTTTACTAACGGCTCATTCCTTTAGTTTAAAATAAGCTTCAAATATACTAAAATAATATTATTTACTACCATATAAAATGCATACATTATAAAAATAAAAAAAGCATTTAGGAAGATCCTAATACCAAAAGTGCCTATTGTTTTATGGTTGTTTTTAGATAAAAGTGATACTTCTTTCCCAAAGTTGACTAAAAATGTCCTACTCCTTCGAACTGTTCTTTGAATGGTTCAACGAAACAGAAGCTTAGAGCGGTTGGCATGAAAGAATCCGGCGATCGGCGTGGGTAGTCAAAATTCCAATAGGGAAACAAATTCCTCCATTCTAATAACATATAATATCCTCCAACAAATCTTTCTTTGGGCACCTTCATTTACAACCCAAGATTCTTCCCTTTCAATCCCGCATTTCACATGCTTAGACTATTGATTGTCTTGAATCACGCAATGGAGATCGATTTGCACCCTAATCTTCCTCCAAATGGATCTGGAGATCATGAGCCTACCATCAAACGATCAAATTTTAAATCCACATGGCACATATCCCAAAAATTGAGAATAATCATGAGCAGTGGCGGACCCAAGATTTTCTTTCACAGGGGCCATATATATGATTGGGTACCTTTAGTTGTACGGGCCAAATCTTTGAGGGCAACTAGGCAAAAACCATTGACTACTCTTAAACAAACGATGAAAATTGTACTTTTACCAATCTTTCATGAAATGGATGTTGAGACCGTGTGCACCATTTGATGATCGATTTTTTGTTCCACATGGAACACGTCTCAAAAAGTGACATGAAAGTCACACTTGACCGTGATGTATGCAACATGGATTTTTGGTCACTTATGTGTTACCTGTGGAATAAAAATGTGAATGTTTTACTCTACGACTGTGATCTCAAAAAGGAAAACAATCTCCATTGTTTGATTCAATGCAGTCAATCATTTTTTGTGTAGGTCTTCTCATAGATTCAATGGGTGCAAATAAAGGTATCCTATGTGCTTGACTTAAAAAGTTTACTTAGTATTATAGATAAGTGGAAAGAGTTGTAGGTGACTTAGAATTTGGGTCACTTTTTTTACATGTGCCATGTAAAATCAATGATGTGTACCGTTAGATAGGTGCACCATGATCAAAAGATCTTTCATGTGAGAGATTGGTAAGAAAAATAATATTCATTGCTTGAGTTAAAGCAGTCAAGCACCATCTAGATTTAATGAATACCATGTAAATGAAACATACCATCAATTTTAATTGGCGTTTGTACATGATGGTTCTACACATAGTCACCAAATCGGGGTTCGGCAATAATTCGGCGAGGTTAAAATCCAATAAATCGGTGATGTTTAGGGAAATATTCGAAGGAAAAATTTGTGAGAAAAATTTAAAAATAAAAAATTAAACTATAACTTAAAAAAATATATATTATAAATATTATAAAGTCACAATTTTTTGAAAAATTTGGGAATTATTTGGATACTATTCGCGATTTTTTGTGATCAGGCGAATTGTCGAAAAATTCACGAATAATTCAAGAATAATTTCGGAGACATTAAATTCATGAAATTTTCATAATTCGCAATTTTTGTGACTGCATGTCATGCATGCCAAATGTGATCCGAGTACCAAGAGCTTAGGTACTTCGGTTGATCTAATAATAACTGCATGAGTTAGTAGTATATTGCAACCTGGATTGGGGGGCGCTAGGTTTTTCGTATCTTAATGAGATAGTATTAGTTATGTAATATTTGTGCAATATGACCTTGTACTCGTATCACTTTTTGGGATGTGCCCCCCATTCAACAACATAAATTGAATGAGATGATTGAGATCCATTGAGTTGCGAACTCTTAAAAAGTAATGCTGAAACCATAGTCCAGGCACCATTGCACCAAGTCATATGCCATCTCTCAACTTCTCTACGTACTTAGACACCCATACCCTACACATATTCGTTTCCAACAAAAATCAATACAACAATTTTTTTATCTTGGGATGGAATTAACTCACAACATGCTTTGACTGCCGCTTAATTTCAACTCAAATATGGGTTTGATTCACACTTCATATTCTTAGAAATATTTAAAATAAAAGAAGAAAACTTTTTTAACAAAAAATAAATAAATAAATAAAATAAAATAATAATAATAATAACAACTGTTGAAAAACAGCAAATACATAGAACCTTTGAAAATCTTTCTATATTTTTTCTTGTAGGTAATGCTTAATGCTTTTTAATTTTAAACAAGTGACTTAGTATTTACTAAGGTATCTCATCCGCGAGCCAGCAACTTCATTTGAGTCAATCTCCAACTGAGCTTATAACTTTAACTGCCAAATCAAAAAAATGTCAAAAGTCACTTTCACTAATTTAATATGTGTGCTAATTAATAACAGTGTGACTCCCGCTCTCAAAGTTTGATCATTTGGATGAAAGATAACCTGAAGGGAGCTAAAGCATATAGTATCACAGCCACAGCCATCTGCCATATTTTCTCTCTCGAGGAGCTGTTTTAATAAAACAGCTCTCTCCATGCTGAAGAGCTGGTGTTTTCTAGTGATGCTTCCATTCAACCATTGTCTCTGCGGTCTATTTTTTCTAGCTTCAGTCAACCCATTACAGTTATTGAGACCGCATGAGTTTTATACTTCTTAACATCCTCAAAATTCGACTAGCCTTTACCAACAATCATGATTTTCTCGTTAGAGATCCATTGATTCCTTTAAATCAGATGATGGAGATCATTAATTCATGTCAATCTTCTACCCATTTGATCTTGAGATCATGGTGCACCTCTCAGACAGTCAAATGTGAATTTCATGTAGCATACATCCCCAAAAGTGACCCCGAGTGCCCCTTCTCATCATATGCCTATTATCACGATCACATTTAGGGATGTGTGCATAGAATCAACATTTGACTGTCTAACATGTGGGACATGATCACAAGATCTCTTGTGTGGAAGATTGGAATGGAAAAGAATTTCGCCCATGATGATGATCGATTTTGAGGAAGTGTGCGTAGTACAAATATCTGACTATCTGATAGGTGGGGCACGATCTCAGGATCTATTGTGTGAAAGATTGGAAGGAAAGACAATCTTTGTATTCTTATTCAACGTAGTCAATGGCTCTCTCCCGTAAAAACCTTGGCTGCAACTATCAAATATTCGGTTGCAAATATCGGTATCCAAAGTGATTGATCCAAGCTTCCAAGGTAAAAAGCAAGACCCGACTCTCCTCACCGTCAGTTTAACACCAAAATGATGTTAAATGATCTTACACCATTAATGGCCAAAGATGTGGATAATTTATTTGGTCAAATTGATAAAGGGGTAATGGCTCCTGACTGACATTTAAACACCAAATGGTGTATAAATGAATTTCCACCATTAAAATTTCACTTTTTGTCTAACTCCATTGAAGTGTGATTTATCATTGTGACATGTGACATACATCTATGATCAATCTAAGTTTCCCAAGTCGCAATCCATTGTTGGTACATGTCCCAACTAAAGGATCATGTTTATAAGTAGATGTAAACCATCCGGTTGGTGAGCTTTAATCTCAGCCATCAAAATTAAAAACATATGTTGATATTAGAGTGCACAGATCGGATGGTTCGAATCTCTCAAAAAGTGAATTTTTTTATTCACAACTCTTCAATTGATGATATATATTTCTTTGACGGTATGAATTTCCAAGATCATAAACAAATAAAGGGTGTAAGATCATTTAAACACCATTTAGTGCTTAAATGACGGGAAGGAGAATCAATCCCTTTGCTAAATCATACATAAGGTTGTGCATTTTTTGGGTTGAACCGACCAAACCAACCAAACCGAACTGAACCGCTGGCTTTGGTCCGGTTTGGACGGGTAATGGTTTGGGTTTGGCTTGGCAAAAAGAAAAACCAAAAAGTTCGGTTTGGTTTCGGTTCCAAGCTGAAACCGACTGAACCGAACCGATTGTTTATATATATATATATATATAGCGAGCCGATTAGGTCCTCCAATGGAGGACAGTGACCATCCTCCAAGATCCACGTGGAGCTCCACGTGACACCCAAAACATTTTTTGGGTACCACGTGGAACACAAGTGGACACTTTAGATTAATATTAAAAAAAAAAAATTCGAAAAAAAATTTTTAAACCCACAAGTCAAAGTTTGACGGTTTTCATTGGTTCACATTTTACAGTTCAAAATATACACGGTGGAGATGAGTTTTAAATTTTATTTTTTTAAAGATGATCTAAGCAATGCACCCAAGGTCTACGTGGCACCCAAAACAACAATGTACCCAAGGTCCACGTGGCACCCAAAAAGTGTTTTGAGTGCCGCGTGGAAGGTACACTCTAATAGGTGATACTGATGAACCAATTATAGTTATCTAAACCAACTGCATTAATTGGATAACTACAGTTGGTTCAGATAACTATAATTGGTTCAGATAACTGATGAGTGGTAATTATCAAATAAGGTACACTTTAATAGGTGATACTTATCGTTTAAAGAGGCGATAATGACTGTTTAAAGAGCGATACCAACTGTTTTAAGACACAATATTTTTTTTAAAGAATCGATATCGCTTTTTTTTACGTGTCAATCTTTGGCACTATCGATCTTTACATTGTAGCCTTCAAATCAAATAACATAAATGTTGCTTCACATCATGTAAATATAAAAAATTGTATAATTTTTTAAAATTTTAAACTATGTAGAACGATAAAAAGTGTAAGAAGGGTATTTGAGACTTTTTATGCTAGTTGGAACTAACTCGGCTTAAAACTGGTCGGTTATAGGCAAGATGAAAATATAGGGTTTATGGAGAAAAAGGTGTATCTGACAGGGTTGATCTTGTAAATTTCCCCTTTACTTTTTTGTAATGAATTAAATGGTCACTTGACAATTACATGTAAGGACAATATTATATGGAAGACATATTTTATGCAGAAAAAGTGCAAGCAATTGATATGGTGCGATATAATTGCCTGCAAGTGCGGTGCGACTCAATTAATACAGGTCGGTGCAATCAATCACATTACTCCACGTCAGCCGCCTATACTTTTCCTCAACAAATCTGTCCTCTTCTTATAATTTTCCTTACTTATAATTGAAAAAAGAAAAATGACAATTAAATGGTGAGTTGACAATAAGCTATAACTAGCTAATAAAAAATATATATAACTAATAAAAAAATGATAATAAACCTATGGGTACCATTATTTGCAATCAAGGATTCAATCCTCACAACTTGAGTTTTGCATGTAAAATCTGTTGATTGCTTTGAATCGGAACCAAAATAAAAGTTATTTTCTATATTATATTATAAATATTATTATGATAAATACATATATTATCTTTCCAACTACCCCTATCAAGAGGTCGGGTCAACCTGATACCTGACCCACAAGACCCCATTTTTTAACCAGCTTGAGCACATAAATTTGACCGATCAGGTAATCTCGGGTAAAAATATCATGCCGGGTTGACCTGACCCGCCCTGATCCAACATTTTATATAAAATCTTGGAAAATAGGGTGTTTATTGGGTCAGGTAGGAGTGGGTTTCTAGGTCAGCCGTCAGGTACACCTGACCGGCCTGGTTGGGTTGGGTGGGCATATGAAATTTTTTTTGTTGAAATTTTTGGCCGACCGGACTCATTGAAAGCGTTATTTCCAACGCGTAATTTAATAAATCCGACTCAAATATAACCAACAGGTATCCAAGATTATCGCTAATTGTTGGTGCTTCTATTTATATAACTGGGGAGGTGCAATGTGTTGGGTCCTGACCATTGTGACCAAGTCGAGGTTAGGAATGGGAAATAATCAGCTTGTAAAAAATCTAGAAAATTTCTGTAACATTCGTCAAATTGCAGAAAGAATGGGTTAACCTTCAAAACTTAAAAAATAAAAATTAAAGAAATAAATTAATTAAAAATTAAGAAATTAAAATAATTTGTAAATCTTTTGAACAAATTTGAGAAATTCATAAATAATTCTTTAAATTAATAAATAACTCTTGAAATTCACAATTTTCTCTATAAAGCCATAAGGAATTATAATTTTATACGTTTTTCAAAAAAATGCAAATTATTCGTAGTTCCGGAGTTATTGTTATTTGTTGAAAACCCCCTAATTAGTATTTTGGTGTTTATAAAATACCCTCTCAAACCAATGCCATTTTAAATTATTAACTACCGTTAAAGAATAGCCTAGATGTCATATTTACCCTTCGAAAATTAAATTACTAAATTGCCACCGTCTACATGTGGCTATGAGTTGGCGCCCTTGGATTTACAAAATAGAGTATCGTTAAATTCAACCACCAATTTTTGAGTTCACTCACACTGAAAAACATTGACCGCATTGAATCGGAAAATGGAGATCGCTTATCATCCCAACCTTTCACACAATGGATCTTGAGATCATGGTGGCACCATCAGACGGTTGACTACATTGAATCGGACGATGGAGATCGTTTATCGTCCCAACCTTTCACACGATAGATCTTGAGATCATGGTGGCACCATCAGACGGTTGACTGCATTGAATCGGACGATGGAGTTCGTTTATCGTCCCAACCTATCACACGATGGCCCAAGCCCTTCATGGTGGCACCATTAGACGGTTGGTTTTTTATTTCATGTGGTACACACCTAAAAAGTGATCGCCCCAATTAATTTTAGCCGTGCACGTGATGCTAAGGTCACTTTTCTGAGATGTGTGTTACAAAATAAAACACTGATCGTCTGATGGTACGCCTATGATCTCAAGATGCACTTAAGCCTCGTTCTGGTGTTTCCTGGCTTTTCAAAATCGACTTAATTGAAATCGGCAAATGATGAGGTTCATTACACTACAAAAAAGGTCCCCTATCAGTCGGCGTAGATTACGCCGACAGCTGGTAAACCCTACGCCGATGGCTTGCAGTCGTTGGTGTTGTCCTCGTTAGAGGATACATATGCAATGAGCCGTCGGCATAGTGCTTTTTTTTAAATTTATTTTTTATTTTTTTATCTACAAGGGAGATTATCTGAGTAATTCATACATTATGTAGCGATTATCAAGTAGTGACAAAAATCACAACACAATTTTTTAGGTAGACATTTTTTACGCGGAGATTCCATAATGGAGAAAAACCTCAATCTCCACATTTTTTATGTGGAGATTCCATGACTGTAGTCCGAGCAACCCAAATCAACAACGAAATAAGTAACAATGGCACATGATTGCCTTTAGACAGATGCTATGACGGTCCATTTATCAGGCCATGTGGAACATGGCTTTGAGCAATCCAAGCCAACAAGACGGTAGTTTCATAGGGTGAACTAAGGTGTGGCCAAAAAATCATATTCATTGGAGGATCTGAACTATCAGACATTTCAAATGAAAGTGCACCCATCAGATTGTTAGAGTCCTCTAACAAGCATGATTTTTATGCTGATAAATGAGTCAATGGTGACCTGGCAGTTGAACTACTTGCATAAGAAAATCTAGCAGTGTCACTCGTTTTTCTCTTTGCTCTCGCGTAAGAAAATCTAGCCTCCGCTTGATCTCATCCATTGCTTGTTCAAGGCAATCAAGCCGTTGAGCAGTTGTAGATTATTTTTTCAGCTGCATTTTGCAGTGTTCCCAAGGAAAAATGCCCACTTTGATACCACTTGATGTGTACAGCAGCTCACTCAAGTCTCACACCAAAAAATTAAAAAATCTAGAAGACTAGAAGAATGCTAACCTGCATTTTTCTCTTATTAAAATCAAACATTCAACAACATAACTAAGGGACAAAAATAATTGACTGACTTTTTAAGTTTATCTGCTCCTCTCCTAGAATCTTACTTTTTCCAGATCCCTTAAATTTCCTATTGTAAAGTCTAAAATATCCTGCTTAATACCATAATCGTTACTTTATGTCCTCCTTATCATTTGCAGTAGTAAGCCATAGTGATGACAATGGGTTTTCTCTGTTACAACCCAATCACAAACCCCAATTGCGTTTTCTCTCTGGTTCACAATTTCACCATAAAAATTAAATTTTTATTTGGTTTTTTATCCAAAGATGAGTCTCTCTTTGAGCAAAAAATCAAAGTTGATTGATAGGGGAAAAAATTGAAATAAAATCCTCCAAGTTTAAAAAGCCTCCATGCAACAAGCTAATTGTTAGGGGAAAAAATTGAAATAAAATCCTATGTCATCAAGTACTTAAATGCTTAGTAACAATGGACATTTAAAAGTCTTATAGCACATGACATCAGTTTGTACAATTCATATCCAACTCCTGAGATGAAGCCTAAACCTACTCACTTCTTCTAGCATTTGTGAAGCACTAATCGGAGCATTGGTGTCACACTAGCATCCAAAAGCATAATTGCCCAGTCAGAACATGCCTTGATTGTAAACTGGAGGGGTAAAACAATAATTCATCCACGAATCTTACTATTAAAGAATCAAGAGTTCCTACATGAAAATAATGCATAATCTATAGTGCTTACCTTATTGTATTCTGATCAAAGGCTGGAGATGGAGTTTCAAAGGTGCTGGAGAGCTTCAAAGGGTGGTGGAGATGACCTTCAACAGTGCTAGAGAGCTTCAAAGGGCGGCGGAGATGAGTTTTAAAGGGCGCGGGCACTGGAGAGCTTCAAAGGGCGAAGAGCTCCAAAGGGTTTAGGGTTCAGGGCGCTGGAGGTTGGAAATTGGGAACGATGGGATTGGAAACAAGGAGTTTTCTGGGCGGGCTTTTAGCGCCTTGGGAAACGATGGGTTTCTTTCTTCAAACGTTTTGCAATCAAAAGCTTCATAGGGGCATTTTTTATTTTACATATACACTTACAGTGGGTTAATATCCTAACAAATACGTTGGGCTACGGCAGCTTACGGCTAGTTAACGGCAGGGAGTTATATGAAACAGAAAGATAAAAGCAAGGGCTGGAGAATAAATACTCATAACTCGAGGGGTTTTTTATAATATCAGCATAACTAGGGGGGGTATATGCAAAAAGCCCTATAAATTAACTGGATAGTAATTTTAAAATGTTTATTTTTTGAGTACTTTACTGTATCTTTCAGTTCACCCAAGCTGAAATACGTTGACTGCGTTGAATCAGATGATAAAAATTTTTATCATCCCAATATTTCACATGATGGATCTTTAGATCATGGGCGTCCCATCAAACGGACAATTTTTTTTTTATATGATGTACACTTTAAAAAATGACTTTAAAATCCATGTTAAACTTACACGTGATGTTAAGGTTACCTTTTTAGATATGTGTCATGTGAAATAAAACACTAATCATTTGATGATACACCCATGATCTTAATATCCATCTTGCGAAAGATTGGGAGAATAACAATCTCATTATCTAATTCATAGCATTCAATATTAATCAAGGTGGTGAATTGACAGATTCAATGGGCGGATTTAAAAGTACTCTTAAAATGTTATTAGTTTATTAGACACCATGGCTAATCTCTTTCAACCTACGTAAGAGAAATCTCTGTCCAAGTTATGTGTCACTATATTATTTTTTAATGATGAAGTAATTATAAAATGATATTATTTTATGAGAATAGGTAGCCGATCTCTTTCCCTAAAATTAATGGTCTCTCTATCCACCAGTTGAATGTCATTTCAATTTTGTTTTAGAGAACGGATATTTATAACCGATAATTCGGTCTCCGCAACTATAGTTTCACTTTTAATATCATTGACTGCCTTGGATCAAATGATGGAAATCATTTTTAATCCCAATCTTTTACACAATAGATCATGTGATCATGGCTCACCTATCAGATTGTATGGCACACATCTCCAAAAGTTACACCAAAACCCTTCTCATTGTATACGTTGTATATTATGATCATGATCACTTTTGGGATATATGCCATATGAAATTAATATCTAATCATCTAATAGGTGGGTTATATATGATCTCAAAATTTTTTGTGTGAAAGAATATGATGAAAAACGACCTCCACTTTTTGATTTAAGGAAGTCGATGGTGTTATTGATGGAAGATCAATTGCAAAGATTGAATCTTTGGTTGCAAATAGTTATACCATTCATTTTCATGAGTTGTTATTTTCTTATGATGGGCCTGCTTGTTTTGGTTTGACTAGTCAAATGGACCCCTACTTATGTGGCACCACGTCAATCAAGGAAGTGTATGGTGATATATAAAGGAAGAAGCGTGCATCAGAATTTATATATTTTTTATTTTTATTGTTTTTAAAAATCAGATTCTTTTGGACCATATAGTGTTGGAATAAAATGATAGGAGCTCGAAGAAATACCTGAAAGCTATAGAGTTAGGAATTTGTCTATAGGGCGTTGACAATGTAGCCAACGAGCTAACCTTTTGCTCTTCTTCGAACCAACACGGACTACAGAGGTGCACGGATTTCTATGCTATTTAAAATCTTTGAATATCTCAAGGTCCATTCCCTGTGCAGCTTGTTAAAGAGTCGTTTCTTCTTAAACCGTTGATAAGTATATCCGAGCAATTAGCTCATTGCGGGCAATCAGCGATATGCTCACTGTAGACAACTAAGCGCTGACGAGCCATTAGCTCATTGTGGGCAATAAGCAATATGCTCATTGTAGACAAGTTTCTGTGGTCGGTTTTGTGTTTCCATTTATAGAGCAACGCAATGTTTTCTAGTTCTTTACTTTATCATTTACCTTTGTCTCTGAGTGAGTGGGGATACCATGAGCAAATCTTCCGAATATGGATCATGGCAGAGACAACGATCTTCAAGCTTTCACGTTCTGGCGAGGGCATCCCCAAGGGATTAGTCCAAGCATAAGTTTGGCATACCCTAAGTTATCAAGGCAGGCCTACAGACCAATTAGCTGCGCAGGGCCTTCATGCTACCACTTTTTTTCAGTGGTCTCATTTGTTTCAGCCATCTCTTTTGTTAACCTCTCCATTTGAACTTAATAGAGGGGAGACAACCCCTAACTTCAACTTAACTATAAAAAGCGAGAAATGAGAGTGCACATGTACACAACAAATATGTATAGAAAGTAGATTTTATTGATAAGTACATTATAGAGAAGATGTTTCACTAATTTGGGGGTATTACACTTTTGGGTATCTCCTTAAATGTCATATTAATTATATTATGGACGCTCTTATACGGTAGACAATTTTTTGTAGACAATTTTGTATTCAGCTTATGTGGCGCAATGTGATGAGCTGCACGTGCAGTGGGGCCCAAGCAATTCAGCGAGACACATCACGCCTATATAATTGTCTATCAAAAATTGCCTACCGTTAATAATTTTTCTTATTCAAAATTAAACGAACATGTAGGCATTCACAATATTTACAAGCAATCAGGGGCAGATGCAAATAGAGCATGGGGGCCGTCTAACCCTCCAAACTTTTTTATTTTTCTTAAAATATAAGATTGAATTTGCATAGCTTAAGTTTGGGGATTTATAGAGACCCCCCAATATTCCTTCCTTATCAACTTTGCAAGCTTTCAAGTGTCAATAAAAATGCGTTCCTAACCAACAACTTGTGACCCCTCTCTCTCTCTCTCTCTCTCTCTCTCATCCTCAACAGGCAACCCTCGCCGCTCGAGTCTACCGGCCCGCCGGCCTTGCTACCGACGCTGAGCCACCACCGGACTGCTACCGCGGCACCCCCATTACCTCTCTTTCTCTCTCTAATCCTCTTATTTCCTTAAACCGTAAATCTTTTTAAATCCCTACTTTTTTTAAGCTCTAAATTAGCAAATTCCTAAATCCCTAAATTTACAAAATCTCTATTATTGGATCTTTATTTATTGCTTATATGTGTGGATGCATTTTACTAATTTTTTCATTAATATGATTTAATTTTTTCATACACTAATATTGTTTCATCTTTTTTTGTTAATTTTCCTATACATTGGGGTTTTTGTGGAGTATACACTTTTGATGCATCGGGGAGGGCCGAGTTGGGGACACCATTGGTTGGGTCGGGTTGATGCTAATTTCTTATTATAAAAGAAAAAATTTGGTCCGTTTTATATATAAAATCAAGAAAATAAGGGGTTTTTAATTGGGTTGAATCACGTAGGGCATCGAATCGGGTCAGGTTTATTTGGGTATATACCCTGTACCCATTGGTCAGATCGAGTCAAGTACATCACCGGTTGGGTCAGGTTGGGTTGTTCATACGCCAATTTTTCGTTGGTCATCCAAAATTTGGCCGATCTGACTTGACCACCCGATATTTTAGATACAATATCAAGAAGAAAAGAAGATTTTTAACTGGGTTGAGTTAGGTTTTTGCGTCGGGTGTTGAGTTTTCGATTGATTGACTTTTTTACCTATGCTACCCGTAGCCATGAGTATAGTCAATCCGAGGATCCATCATTCACCGACAAAAAAAAAAAAAAAAAAAAAAAGAAGCGATACATCCTTAATTTTTGCAATGATACCACTTAGGGCCAAATTATGGGAAAATTTTGGGGATCATTAAAACGTTCTATAAAAATATTTGATGTTTAATTTTCGAATTAATACTTCGTAACAAATATTTAATGTAAATTTTTTTATCTATTTAAATATGGATGGTAAAATTTTTTAAATAATATACATTGACTACGGCTTCCACATCAAGTAAATCATGCATTCGCCCCAGCAAATACTAGCGAAGCCACGTAGAAGGGTATGGGGGCTCAAGCCCCTATTTAACTCTAGAGTTTCTATTAAGTATAGCTCTTATATAACCTTTGTTTGTATATAAGCCCCAAAATTTATTATGTAGAAGCCCCCAAATCAGCTTAAGCCCTCATTTAACTCTAGAGTTTCTATTAAGTATGGTTCTCATACAACCTTTGTTTGTATATAAGCCCCCAAATCGATGGTAAAATAACTACTAATAGTACATTTATCATTTATAGTCCCCACCAACAAATATTCCTGGCTACGCCCCTGCCTGCAAACAATCCAAGTAAAAAGTGAGTCACCCTTCAAAAGGAAAGAAAAGCATTTGGTCAATTAAGTTTCTTATTGTAGTCATGTGTGTTTTCATGACTATGTTGATAATTTGATCTATACTTAATAAAAAAGATGATTATTCTATAATTAAATTGAGGTTTTCGATTGTATCTACATTCTTGATTAGAACAAGAGTGTCATTTTGCCGATACAACCTCGAGAACTGAAGCATGCATACACATGTGACAGTTGTCGAGCTGAGTGAGGGAGCACCAACTATAGTGGTGAGGGTTAATTAAGGGAACCCATCGAGTTCCTTCTAAAGAGTCACTATTTCACGATAGTTTAGGATGAGGATTGTCTTAAATTTTTTTATTTTTTTTTTGTTTTTGATAGGTAAGAATGAGATTTGAACTTATGATCTCAATGCTACACGATTTAGGGCATCACCACTAAGGCATAGGTCCAATCAAGGATCAAAATTTTGGCCAAAAATTTCAACCCCATACAAAAATGATCGAAATTTCGGTTTTAGTCCCCTCCGAAATCGAAATAAAACCCGAAATTTTGATCCTTGGGTCCGATCCTAAAAGGCGGTTATGCTCTTTCTAGAGAGTCTGTATATAGGGAAACTGCATATTGCACCATTACTAGTTTGAGTAGATGGAAGAGTTGAGTCTCTTCTGGCAAGTCTATATGGTTGACTGATATATATTAAAGGCATCAATTCCGTATTAGGGCCCATTTTTCATTCCATATTGGTTGTCATCGTGGGTTAAAAAATCGTCTGATACCGATACGTATCATCCGATACGTATCGGTTTTGGACCTAAGCGGTACAATACATTGCCTACGTATCGTACTCCTTTAAAAATAAGGTAATTATCATTCGATACGGGCAATATATCGCCCGTATCAGACGATACGGCGATAATTTTTATTTTATTTTTTTAATAAAAATGAATTTATCGGGCGATACGGACAAATTATCGCCCGTATCGTCCGATACGGCCGATAATTTCAAATTATCGGCCGGGCCCCACCTCCTTTTTTTTTCTTTGATTTTTTGTCCTTTTCTGTTTATTTTTTTATTTTTTTATTTTTATAATCATTACAATCGCCGCAAATCATGCAACGGATATAATTTTATATCCGTTGCATAGTAATTTATTATTATTTTATTAATTAAAAGTTAAAACGCTGCAAAAGCAACGGATATAATTTATTATTAAAACGTTACAAAAGCGTTAGTATATTTTTTTATTATTTTATTAATTAAAACGTTACAAAAGCAACGGATATAATAAATTATATCCGTTGTATAGTATTTTTTTATTATTTTATTAATTAAAACATTGCAAAAGCAACGGCTATTAGCAAACCATCCTCTATAAAACCCACCCGCTATTAACAAGCTGGCAAGTGGCAACGGATAAAATTCACTCGCTATAAAACCCACCGGAGAGGGATTCTTCATTTGTAAACCATCATCTTCTTCTCCACTTGAAAACCACCCGAGAATATATTCTTTTTCTTCACTTGCAAATCACACGAGGATCTCTTCTTCTTCTTTACTTGCAAACCACCTGAGGATCCCTTCTTCTACACCAGTATACTTCTTCTTTCGCCACTTGTAATTCACTATACTTCTTATTTCTTAGTCATTAGAGACTGAAATCGTAGAGACCGGATTACCACACTTATATTTTCGTCGGATATTTAAGAGAAGGTATGATTTTCCATCATCTAACTTATATTTTTAATTATTTTTTCATTAGATTTATTATATTTACTTTTATTTTTTTAATTAATTTTTATTTATTACTAATTTTATCATTAGATCTATTACTCTTTTTTTTTAAACTAAACTTTTTTTTACTAATTTTATTTTATAACTAAACTTGTTTATTTTGTATTACTTATTTTGTATTACTAATTTTGTGCTATTAATTTTTTGACCCATGCATGTGACACATATCACTTGTGATGTGTCGCGACACCTGTGACACGTGTCACGCGTGATGTGTCGCGACATATGTGACACAATGACACAGGTGTCGCGGCACATGTAATTGATGTGTCACACATGTGACACATAACCCATGACATATCCATTAGACTAATTTTTTGTTACTAATTTTATGCTACTAATTTTTTAACCTATGCATGAGACACATATCGCACGTGATGTGTCGCGACACATGTGACAAAGTGACACAGGTGTCGCGGCACATGTAATTGATGTGTTACACATGTGACACATAACCCATGACACATTAATTACACTAATTTTTTGTTACTAATTTTGTAATACAAACTTTAGCTTTAAAAAAAAATTAGTAATACAAAAATTACTAATTAGTGACAAAAAATTAGTAACTGAAAACAGGAAAAAAGTTTAATTTAAAAAAAAAAAAAGTATAGTTTTAAAAACAAATTTAGAACTAGTTTAGTTTTTAAAATTTGTAACACAAAATAAAAAAATTTAGTTTTAAAATAAAATTAGTAAAAAAAAAGAGTTTAGTTTTTTTAAAAAATGGGTAACACAAAATTAAAAATAATTTTAAAACTAAAATTACTAATAAAAAAAGTTTAGTTTAAAAACGTAACACTAAAATTAGTAACATTAAAAACTAAAAAGAATTTAATTTAAAGAAAAATTAGTAATACAAAAATTACTAATTAGTGACAAAAAATTAGTAACCGAAAACAAAAAAAAAGTTTAATTTAAAAAAAAAAGTATAATTTAAAAAAAAAATTTAGAACTAGTTTAGTTTTTAAAATTTGTAACACAAAATAAAAAAATTTAGTTTTAAAATAAAATTAGTAAAAAAAAAGAGTTTAGTTTTTAAAAAAAATTAGTAACATAAAATTAAAAACAATTTTAAAACTAAAATTACTAATAAAAAAGTTTAGTTTAAAAAAGTAACACTATAATTAGTAACATTAAAAACTAAAAAGAATTTAGTTAAAGAAAAATTAGTAAACTTTTTTAGAGGGTACGATACAATCATCCAATGCCTATGTATCATACCGTTGAGGTCCAAAACCGATACATATCAAATAAATTTTAGTTTCAACTGTTATCTAAATGTTTTAATTTAGTCCAATCGTTTGGTCATTAACGCAGGTGAAAGAAATAAATATTGTACGATCATCAGATTCAGCCTGACAATACGGCACAACAATAGATGATGATAGACTCCGAATAGAATGTAAACTTTGTGGGAAAAAATTATTAGGAGGAGGTATCACGCGGTTGAAGGAGCATTTGGCTCACGTAAAAGGAGAGACAAAATAGTGTCCCAGTGTACCCAGAGAGGTAAGAGAAGAAGTCAGAGCCAGTTTACAGGCGGCTAAGAGAAAGAAAAAGACAGAAGCCGATCGTGATAGAGAAATGTATGACAGAATAAGGAGGGTAGATCCAGAGTTTTCTGCACCTGAATGTAGGAATGATGAAGATGAGGATGAGGATGTTGTGACAGCGAGAATCATGAGGGAGAGTGCTAGAGAAGCACGACAGTGACGAGATCAAGAAGAAGCTGATTATCGGTTTCAATCCAGCTTGAGGGGCCCATTCATGCGTACTACTGGTGGTCGATCTAGTCAGAGGCTACATGTTATTGATGATGATGAGGATATTCATGACACTGTCGGGTTGCGTGGGTCAGCATCAGTGAGGGACACCAGGCCGTCTACTACAGGTCGTACTATAGGTCCCATGGATCAGTTCATGCATCAGACAGAAAGCTCAAAGCAAAGTAAATTGAGCACAATTTCACTGAAAAAATGGGGAAAGAGGCTTGGAAAATCGATTGCAAAGTTCATGATATACAGTCACATTCCGAGTCAAGTTGTGGAGTCACCGTACTTCAAAAGTATAATTGATACAAGTGCAGAAGCTGGTCAAGGAGTTAAAAAGCCCTCTGCATACGAGGTATCCGGGCCCCTACTAGATGATGAGTATGCAGAGATAGGAACTTACGTGGACAGCTTCCACGAAGGCTGGGATGAGAGAGGTTGCACAATTATGTGCGATGGATGGACAGGTCCCACAAAGAAGAGTTTGACCAACTTTTTGGTCTATAGCGATGCCGGGACAATATTTCTAAAATCAGTTGATGCTTCAAAACACGCGAAGACAGCTGATTACCTCTTTCAACTAATGGATAAAGTAGTTGAAGATGTTGGAGAGCACCGGGTTGTGCAAGTGATAACAGACAATGCCGCCAATTATAAAGCTACAGGTCGTCAGTTAATGTTGAAGAGACGTCACTTGTATTGGACTCCGCGTGCCACTCATTACGTGAACATCATTCTTGAAGATTTGGGAAAGAGAAGCAAAACACAACCAACTATTCAGAAGGGGAGAACGATTACTTCCTACCTATACAACAGTGACAAGTTGGTGAATTTGATGAGAGAATTTACCAAGAACGAGCTGCTCTGGCCTGCGATTACACGATTTGCGATACAATTTTTAGCCCTACAGAACTTGGCTAGATATAGGAGTGAGCTGAAAAGTATGGTCTCTTCTGAAGAATGGAGAAAACATGACCTAGAACTCTCACGAGCAAAGAGACCTGCTTGCAATGAAGTTGCCAACCTGATCTACCATCTCCAATTTTGGGCAGATGTTGACCACCAGATTGCCATCACTACTCCGTTGGTACAAGTGTTGAGGTTGGTAGATGGTGATGAGAAACTAACGATGGGGTACGTTTATGAGTCAATGGCTAAAGCCAAATTGGCTATTAAAAGTAAATGCCCGATAAAATATAAACGATATTGGGCAATCATCGACAAGAGGTGGGATGAACAATTCTACCAGTACTTACATGCCGCAGGTATAACATGCTAAGCTACTTATATAGTGATTTTTATTTATTTATTATTTTTTATATTATTCATTGTTTCTATATATTGATGAGATTGTTCATATTTGATGTATACCATACTACTTAAATTCGGCCTTCCAGTATACGCGACGCTTTGAGTTGACTGAGGCCGATGACGTATACAGCGGTTTGCTCAATGTGATTTAGCGAATGCTCCCCGAGTTGGCAGAGCAAGGTCAAGCTATAAGAGATTCGAGTAATAATATCTTATACGTAATAATGCAGGTGTCATATGATTTGTTTATTGATATGTGGGTTATTGATATATAGATTGATATATTTCACATGAGACAAGGGTCATTTGGGACCCCATTGGCACAATCTCAAATCAAGTATGATAAACCCGCTGATTGGTGGATGCATTATAGAAGTGATGGCCTGATATTAAGGCGGGTTGCTGATGAGTAGTGAAATATGATGATATTTCACCTCTAGATACCTATATTTAGCTATCCGATGAAGGCTATCTGATAAGAATTATTAGATTTAAAGTGTTTCAGGTAAATACAAGCCAAGTGCAGAAAACAGCCCAAGAATTCTGAAAATAATGGCAAAACACTGTAACTTTGGGTTATCGAGAACTTGGTGTGACTTGTAGCTCAATTTGGACATTCAAGACGGCCTAATTATGAAATTGTTAAAATACAAAAGTTGTAGATCTTTCTATCAGCTTTCCAACGGCGTAAGAATCGCCTCAATCCGAGTTCGGGACAGAAAGTTATGGCCAAAATACTGAAGCAGTATCTGATATAAAGTTCGGCGGGAATTCACGAAAATCTGGGAGGTCGATGCATCGACCCTATTGGGTCAATTAATTGACCCTAAATTTTCGAGTTGGAACACCTCTGCGGCTGGGAAACTTCGGCTCTATTTAAAGCGGATCAAACACTTCGAAAAGGGGAGCAAAAATTAGGAGCAAGAATTAGAGATAGGAATTAGAGATAGATAATTAGAGAGTTAGTTTTAGCTTTTCTTTTTTTAGAGTTTTTGGAGAGAATTTTTTAGAAGATTATTATTCATTATTATTATTTTTGGTTTTAGACTCCTCTTGGCATCTTTTCAAGAGTTCTTCTTTCTCCTTCTTCTAGGGATTGATTTGGGTAGATTGTACTTAGGATTTGCACTGTCTTTCTTTTACATTCATAGATTGTATTTAGGAAAAGATATTGTAACCAAAGATTTTTGGAAGAAATAAAAAGAGGAATGACTTTGAATGAACAAGGAGATCATACACCAAAGATGAGCGGCTAAATCAGTAGATCGGAAAAGATGCGATCTCCAGATAAGTACTCATATTTATGATTAATACCATAGTCTAATGTTTTTATTGTTTTGATCTACACATCTTGAGATACGTTATGCTTCTTACATGACTCATACCGCAATGATAGGCTGAGTCATTGTTTTTAGATAGGGTATGCCGGATTGATGATCATACTTTATTTCAAATCATTTTTATGAATGAATGATGGTGATGGTGTGAATGATTCTTTAATGAAAGGGGGGTACAAATCTGGGGTAGCATATTTCTTGATCTTATTTAAATATTATTCTTAGATTCTTCAGTAATTCATTGTTTAGATTAATTTATTTTTCTTGCATTAAAAAATGGTGATAAATTTTTGGTTAATTTGAATCTGCCCTTTGGTACTTCCTTGGGGACGTTTTTAAATCTCTGAAAGAATTAATTAAAATTCAAGATTTCCCTGTGGGTTCGACACCTTTGTTCTTGCCATACTGCAATAGATCTTGTGCACTTGCAAGGGTTACACTTAAAATCGATCAGTTGCCATGAGGGTTTTATCGCATACTTGTTCCTCGTCCAACTGTGAGCGAAATTGGAGCACTTTCTCTGTCATTCACATGAAGACAAGGAATAGGCTAACTATGGAACGATTGAAAAAGTTAGTCTATTGCCACTACAACATGAGATTAAGGGTCATAAATATGCAGATGACCAATCGCGGTAAGATATTATATGAAGTCTTAGTTCATATAATTTTTATTTGATCTAATTGATGAGGCATTATACATATACTAATTCATCTATCATATTTTACCTTACAGATGGTGAATATTTTGGTCCTATTAAGTTGGATTATATATTCATGGAGAATGACCCTTTAAATCAGCGGATCTAAGAGAGAGAAGAGCCAGTGTTGGATACTGAGGACACCGCATGGCTGGATAATGCTGAAAGAGCAGCAGATGAGCAGGCTTCCCAACCACCGAGGTGGAAACGGAGATTAAATCATCATTCAGTGGTTGGATCTGATAACGAATCGCGGCCTGGTAGTGATAATGATGATGGTGGGGGTGATGATGGAGGCGATGAAACCCACACTGGCACTAGTGGTGGAGCGGATGATATTGATCCCTATACTTCTTGAGGTATTGCTGCATGGGATGAGGACCCGCTAACAATGTATGACACTCCTATATTTAGAGGTGAAGGGATTGAAGGAAGAGGAGCATCAGAATCTTACCAAACACCACCTCCACCACCACCACAAGGTCCACAAGATGATGTGGGTTATATGACTTCTAGCTTCGGGGGATTTAGTTTGTAAAATACCGAATATTCAACAGCAAGTAACCCATACTATCGGCCTCAACCAACCTATAACGGGCCATATGACTTTGTTGGTCAAATTTTTGGAGGACCAACCTTCACCTATTACACTGAGCCATATTCATCGCTAATGCCTCAATTTTAAAGAGGCACACATGATCATGGGTATCAATATTGCCAACATTATAGGGAAAGCTCGCGCACCGATGATGATGATAACGAGGGCCAAGAACCACCACGAAATTCAATGTGGCTCTAAAGTAATTAATTTTTTTTTTATAATACACCTTTTAATTTTCATAATTAGTCATGTATAATAAAAATTTGATCATTAGTCATGTACAATGAAAATTAGTTATGTACAATGAATCAATTATGTTAAGAGTGATCTGTCCTTTGTTGTGGGCTTATATCGTAATATATTTTTGTTGTCTGTTAATAAAATTTTCATCTATTAAACAATAAAAAAGAAAGAAAAAAATTGAAAGCTTTTAGTCATAATTATGTAATACTTTAATTAGGGATCCGTCCTATTATGAAATATGCATCAAATAAGCTTTAAATATATTTTTTAAAAAGTAAAAAAAAAAATTAGAAAATCATTAAATTTATTTTTCTTAATTTTTTTGAGATTTTTTAGGATTTTTTGAAAAATAAAAATAAAAAAATTCAATGTATCAAACCGATACATTCAATGTATCGCCGATACATTAAATGTATCGTCCTGGAGGTCAGGACGATACGTATCGGAAAACTGATATTTTGACCCTTGTTTATCATATCCCAAAATCCGCTGCTCTTGAGGTAGTCTATCGTGAGCTTTATCAATGGCTTAGAGGAGGGTATCCGTAGTCTGGCCATAGGATCTCTAAATCATTGTTTCAATATCAAGCGAGACAAGACGTCTCCAGCGATACATTTCGTGTCGTGAGCCTTAGAGATATGTTAATACATTTCCGTCTCGGGCTAAGTCATACAATAATACTAGCATGTCTCATGTCAGGCTAAGTTATACAATAATCATACCAAGTCTTACCTTTTAAGATGCATCCGAATAAGATGTTATACTAGTTCAAAGTTGAAAGTGAGTGAGTCCTCACTTCTGTACACAACTACACATGGCACTAGCACTACAAAAAATAAGACTATTAGCGGCAGTTTTTTGCAGTAAAAAAGTCTCGCTAATAACAAAAAAATTATTGAGACTATTAGTGGCAAGAGTATTAGCGGCAATTTTTTGTTAATAACGGCATTTTATGATTGTCGCTAATAATTTGTTATTTTGTAATGCATTTTGACTCACTATATGCACTATTTTTAGGCAATCCTAGGTTGCATGTATCCAATCTGTATGATGACCCAGTGATCGGGTATTATGTTTTGTCCAAATCTGCCCAATCTAATATTTGTCATTGTTCATATCTTTTAACAAGTAATATTGAATTTCATCGATCGGAGAGTTTGCACCCTCTTATAGGTCTGGTTTTGTAACTGAGATATATGTTCTATTGGTAGATAAGCACTTGGATATTTAGAACAAATAAGCACCACACGGCACAATCGTTTTTAAATGGTGTAAGATCAAATACATAATTAGTAGTGTTGGATACATAGATCTTCCAAACACTTTGGCCCAAATGTGATCAGGATAGAAATCAAGCTGAGTTTAGACCGTGTACTTTCTAGCTCGGGCTTTATTTAATGCCACCCAACCCAAACGGGCCGGACCGTGCCAAGCTCAGGCTGAAGCCCAACATATAGATAGCCATATTGTCTCTCACAGTCCAAGTTGTTCAAATGACAGGTATTAGCAACCGGAGATTTAGTCTTTGCAACTAATGGTTCCACCAATAACAATTTTACTTAGCTTGAATAAGAAGATCGAGTTTGGTTTTCGTCCCAATCTTTCATACAATGGATCTTGAGATCATGACCGGCATATCATGTAGTTAGATGTTAATTTCACATGACACACATCACAAAAAGTAACTATGATCATGACGTATCATAAGGGTTCTTAGGTCACTTTTGAAAATATATGCCACGTGGAGCCCATCCTATAAGTGAGCCATTATCTCAAGATCTTTTAAGCAAAATATTGGAACAACTAAAATATGATCTCTATCATCTAATTCAAATTTAAGGCAGTCAATGATGAATGAAGCCATCAGTTGTGAAGGTCAAATCATCAAGTGCAAATACCCCTATCAGCAGACATATATGTACCGAATGGTCATATTATCAGAACATGATAATTGAGTGGTTCTAATCCTGGTCATAACTTTTGGACCCATTTTAAGTAACATTGATCGCCTGTCACTCGGACAACTTTGATACAAAAAATTGTTCTCATTAGGCCTAAAATGGGAGCCATTACTTGCACATGCTTTTTAAGTGGTTGCACCGAATTTAAATAAAAACTTAGTATTTTAGGAACATGTGATATATAATAATGCAATGTGAGCTCTCTGATTTGAAGTTTATGATCAATAAATCTCTCGTACATAAAATTGGAGCAAAGTACAATACTTGTCATATGATTTATTGTAGTCAACTGTTAAATTATATAATAACCTTTGACTCCATTTAATTATATGATGAAAATTATATTTTGTTCTAATCTTTTGCAGTTGATATTTTTAAATCATGGCCTTCAAATCAAACGGCTTGGATGGTGTTTTCACATAGTAGAGGTCGCCAAACTTGCAAGTCTTTCTTTTAAATTTAGTGCAATCCGATGCAATCACTTGAAAAGCGTGTGCAAGTAATGACTCCCGCCTAAAAAGTGCAATGACCCAAAAAAGTGAGATGGTGAGAATGTTAGATAACCAGGCGACAAGAGCTCAGTTAAACTAGTTGGGTACGGCCGTACGGGTTACCCTTGGGTTTCCCTAACTAATGGTTTCACTATTAACACTGTTGACTGCTTTGAATAAGAATGAGGAGATCTTATTATGTCCTAATCTTCGCAAAGTATATCTTGAAATCATATTTAGAAGGTCAAATATACTCCACATGAAACACATACTAAAAAGTGATATGAAAACTCTTCTGATCAAGGTGCCAAATTTGGACTCAGTATCGACTATCGGTCCATGGATGACCAATATGTATTGGCTCCTTAAAAAAAAGAAAAAAAGGAAAAAAAGTATCGCCTCAAACCGATACGTATTGGCCGATACCTGATACGTAGAGGCCGATACAGGCCTGTATCAACCGATATCGATATTGATACCGAGTTGTAGGACCGATACGTATCGGTTTGCCGAGATACTGATACGATTTTTTATACCATGCTTCTGATAGTATTACGATAACTTTTGGGATGTGTGTCTCGTGGAATCAACATTTGACCATCTCATATGTGGGCCATAGAAGATTGAGACAAAAAATGATATTCATTGTGATTCAAGTCGGTCAACAATTTTAACAGTAGAACCCAAGGTGTTAAAAATTGACCGATACCGATACGTATCAACAATACATATCGGTTTTTCGGCAAACCAATATGCATCGGCCCAATAATTTTCGATATCCCAACTCGGGTATCCGATACCGTATCGACAAATACAGGCATGTATCGGCCGATACGTCTCGGTTTAGACCGAAAGATAGACTTTAAAAAAAAAAAAATAGCCGATTCATATCAGTATCTATCTTAAACAAATCAATACTCGAGACCGATACCGATTTTAATAGCTTTGTAGAAAGGTAGAACTATTAGTTATAAAGGCCAAATCTTGTGTTGCAAATCCTCGTACTTAAAAGTCTGATAACCACTTAAGTTTCTGTCCGGGAAATAAGTCATTAATATCCATGTCACATGAAGGTTTTATTTTCCAACAAGCCAAAGTGTTATGTGACCGCTCACCGAAGTCAATTTCCTTATGGGGAGCCTTTATTGAATCTTTGAGGGCGCTTACGCTGGCTTTCAATATATGAAAAAAAACGTAGGCATATCAATAGACGATTAATTTTTTATTTCATGTGACAAACCCCTCAAAAGTATCTTGAAATCAAGTTTGAGCATAATACATGCTATGCAATATATCGATCACTTTTTAAAAATGTATGCCATATGAAGTAGAAAAATTGAGAATTTGATGGTACTACGTGATCTAAAGATCTATTGTATATTAGATTGGGCCTTAGCGTCTTTCCTTTAACTGCCCTGTGTGACGGCTGTTAGAAGTTCCTATTTTGGTGGTCATCACTATGGTCAAACTCGTTGACCGATGAATAGTATAAGATAAACCTTGAAATATACAATTGCTATTCTGGTGAGTTTAAAGAGAATAGGCAACTGATTATTGAGTCTTTCAGTTAAGGTATGATTGCGATTTCTAATCACATTATAATTAGCAATTTCAATCTTTAATGAGATAGAACTCTTTGACTATAAATATAAGGGGTGCCTGGTCCCAACGATAACTCGATATAATTCAATCCTCCCTATTAGCGAGAGCATCCGCATTGTGCTAGGAAACATTGAACGCAAGAACATCATTGAAGATCGACAACCAATCATCGATGGCTAACGCTCAAGGTGCGCATATTTATAGTTTATATATTTATTATTTTTGATTGATCGTGCGCCTAGATCTTTAGGCTTAATTTTGGATGGTCGGACCGTCAGATCCATTAATTGGTATCAGAGCCATGATTGGCGTTATAATCGGTCAAAGCTTTAAAATGAGTTTTTTTTTTTTTTTTTTAATGGCTGTTTTATAAAATAAAAAAAAAAAAATCGGCACCAATCGCTGGCTGTTTTTTTTTTAATGGCTGTTTTACAATATAAAAAAAAAAAAAAAATTTGCCGGGGGTTCTCCCACTCGACCAAGACTACCGACACCAGAGACGGATGGTGACGGACTGCACTCGGGTCCGTGACTATAGAGGGAAGGAGGGCTGTTGTTGTAGCTCAAGTGTAAAAATATATATATATATATATTTGGTTTTTACCACCGGACCAAGCCTTTGGCGACGTCCTGTCGGGCCGACCGGCCACACCGGACCGTCATGGCCGATCACCGTGAGGAGGCGCTTCGGATAAGCCCTTGGAGGCGCTCACATTCTTGCTATGAAAAAACAAAAAAATTAAAGAAGATGATGAACAGTGATAGGGGGGGCGTTTTAGGGTTTTCTGGACGAATCGGGTCCGTCCCCAACCCGCCTCGCCTATTTGGCCCTAGCCCAACCTGTCTGGCCTTTGGCCCGACCCACTGGGCCTATTTGGCCCACCCGACCCGTTTCTCCCTCTAGGCCTTTTTTTTGGCCCACATGGCTCGACCCGTCTGCTGCCGGCCCACTGCTCGACCCGCCTGGCCTATTTGGCCCCAGCCCGACCCGTTTGGCCCCTGGCCCGTCTGGCCTATGGCCCGACCCGCATGGACCCGTCTGGGCCTTTGGACCATGGCCCGACCCGCTATGCCCCTGGCCCACTCGGCTTTTGGCCCATGGCCCGATCTACAGGGCCCTAGGCCCACTCGGACTTTTGACCCATGGCCCGACCTGCAGCCCGACCACAGGGCCCACTGGCTGAGGCCCACTCGGCCACTAAGGCCCATGGCCCGGCCCAATACCTGGCCCAATTATGATCATTTGAATTTCTTATTCTTTTCGGGCCTTTTCTGGGCTATTTACAGGTCCGATTTTTGGACATTATATATGCATTTTGACTATCTCAGATATTTTGGATCCATTTTTTAGATCTATTTTTGACAATGAGCTCTCTATTATGATATTTTTATGACCTGATGTTATTTTTTCCATTTTTTAATTGTGTAATCAATTTTTTTAGTATCATTAATTAGAATTGGGTAGTGGAGGTTGTGCTCCACCACCATGGCTGATACTTACACATTATAATGCTCATTTATTGTCAATTTTGACACCTCCTCATAACACGTTTTGTGATCATCTAAAATATTATCAAACCTAATTTGAAAACATGGCTTGAAAAGATTCTTCTGCCCAACGGTGATAACCTTTCCTAGTGTCGTGGTTTTCATAGTGAGGTTTAATTTTATCCAAAAACGTGTTACAAATCCAGTGAAAGTGTATAGTGAACGTTGGCGTCACAACATAAGTGATTCTTCTGCCCAACGGTGATGAATCACTTAATATTCTATGATGGCTGTGTTTCACTATTCATTATTTTGTGTGTGTGTGGGTACTGCTAGCGTGTTGTGACTCGACCCAACGGAGGGTCATAACGACGCAATTAGTACCACAATCATTCATATAGATTGAGGAAGCGGCTAGTGTATTATGACTCGACCTAACGGAGGCTCATAATGACATAAATTGTTTCTCAATAAAACCACATTGGTTTTAATTTTTATATTCCTTCACATATTTTAACTATTGCGTCACATATTATAATTATAACCTTGTGAAATTGATAGTTACTTCGATTGTATGTGGATATAATAAAACCCTTAATTATTGTGCAGCACTGAACCCGTCTATCATAACCAGTATGATTGGTGGAATTGAACTTTTTGAGTGGATCAAATTATAAGAAATGGAAGGAACAAGTTGCAATTGTTCTAGGCTGCATGGATCTTGACTATGCTATACGATCTGATAAATCTAAGGTGCTCATCGCTGATGCCTCGGTTGAGGATCTGGCAGTGAACCATACGAATTTAGAAAAATGGGATAGATCAAATCGTATGAGCCTCATGATCATAAAGAGTCTCATTACTGATGCGATTCGGGGAGGTATTCCTGACTCGCACACTGCAAAGGAATACATGCAAGCCATTAAGGAACAATTTCAAGGGACTTCTAAAGCCCTTGCCAGTAGTCTAATTGTTAAAATGGGAACCATGAAATATGATGGTCATAGCGGCGTCCGAGAGCACATTATGAAAATAAGGGGCATGGCAACTCAATTGAAAGAACTGGACATAGGTTTTTCTGAGGGCTATCTTGTTCACTTCATTATGACTTCTCTTCCTGCGCAATTTGGCCAGTTCAAGATCAATTATAACACGTAGAAAGAGAAGTGGAAGATGAACGAGCTAATTGCTCACTGTGTCCAAGAAGAAGAACGACTTCGGGCTGAAAAACCTGAAAGTGCCCATTACGTCGCTCTTGGCCCACCGAAATGAAATTTCAAGAGAAAATCGGGACAATATAAAGGAAATAACGTGAAAGCTCCTCCACCGGAAATCAAACAAGGAGAAGCTAGCGCATCTACTTCTGGCATCAAGTGTCACTTCTGTAAGAAGAAGGGACACATTAAGAAGAATTGTCAAAAATACAGAGATTGGCTAGTTAAGAAAGGTAATGACCTTATTTTTGTGTGTTTTGAATCACTTTATGTTGATGCTCCACGCAATACTTGGTGGATAAATTCTGGTGCAACTATTCACATAAGTAATTCAATGCAGGGATTTTGATCCAGCAGGAAGCTAAGTAAAGGCGAACGTACCATCAAACTCGGGAATGGAGTAGAAGCAGACGTGGAGGCCATTGGGACTCTCCGTCTCATTTTAGATAGTGGTTTCATTTTGGATTTAGTTGATACTATTTATGTTCCCAGTATCACTAGAAACCTTATCTCAATTTCTAAATTGGATTCATTAGGTTTTGAATTTAAATTTGGACATAATATGTTGACTCTATTATTTAATTCCGATATTGTGGGTGGTGGCTCATTAGTGGGCAATCTTTATCAGTTGAACTTGGATTCATCTTACGCCCAATCTTTAGTTTCTATGCATGTGAATGATAAAATAAGTAAGAAACGAAAATGAGCACTCGATAACTCCTCCATTGCATAAACGTTTAGGACATATATCTAAGGATAGAATGGAGAGGTTAATTAAAGATGATATAATTGATGCGCTCGATTTCTCTGATTTCAATACTTGTGTTGATTGCGTTAAAGGGAAACTCACAAAGACTAATAAGAAAGGGGCTCTCAGAAGCACGAGTTTGCTGGAAATAGTCCACACTGATATTTCTGGACCGTTTCCCACTCCCGCTATTGGTGGTCAAAAGTATTTTATTACCTTCACTGATGATTATTCTCGTTTTGGTTATATATTTCTCATTCACGAGAAATCTGAGGCCCTGGATATGTTTAAAATCTATAAAGCCAAAGTTGAGTTACAACTCAATTCGAAGATTAAAATTGTGAGATCTGATAGAGGCGGAGAGTACTATGGTAGATATTTTGAAACAGGTCGCAATCCAGGACCCTTCGCCCTGTATCTACAAGAGCATGACATTGTCGCTCAATACACTATGCCGGGAACACCTGAACAGAACGGTATAGCTGAGCGACGAAATCGTACTCTTATGGATATGGTGAGAAGCATGTTATGCAACTCTACGTTGCCTACGTTCTTGTGGGGAGAAGCCTTGAAAACAGCGGTGCATATCCTAAATCGAGTTCCTAGTAAGGCAGTTTCCAAAACTCCTTATGAGCTATAGGTAGGCAGAAAATCGACTTTAGGATATTTACACATTTGGGGCTATTTGGCTGAAGCAAAGGTGTATAATCCCCAATTAGAAAAATTGGACCCTAAAACTATAAGTTGTTATTTCATTGGTTACCCTGATAGATCAAAAGGCTACAGATTTTATTGCCCCACTCATAGTACCCGGATTGTTGAAACTAGACATGCAAAATTCTTTGAGAAACATGAGATTAGTGGGAGTGTTGAGCTTAAGAAAATCACTTTTGATGAAAATCGGGTTATAATTCCTATCTCTTTTATCCAAGAAAAAATGGCACCAACACCAGTTATTCACACCAGTGTTGATGCACCTGTGGCTGTAACTATTGATGAGGCTCTTGCTCCCATGGCGACTCCCAATGATCTACCATTGCGTAGATCAGAGAGAGCAAAGAAGCCTGCATTTCGGACGACTATATAGTTTACCTCAATGAGAGTGAGTTTGATTTTGGAAAGGAATCAGATCCTGTTTCCTTTAGCCAAGCCATGAAGAGCGACAAATCCACTCAATGGCTCGAAGCCATGAAAGATGAGTTGGAATCAATGAAACATAACTCGGTCTGGGATCTTTGTGAGTTACCTAATGGAGTCAAGCCTGTATGCTGTAAATGGGTATTTAAAACCAAGCAAGACTCAAAAGGTAATATAGAAAGATACAAGGCCAGATTAGTCGCTAAAGGTTTCACTCAAAAAGAGGGAATAGACTATAACGAGACATTTTCTCTTGTCTCTAGAAAGAAATCTTTTCGGATAGTCATGATTAGTAGCTCATTTTGACTTAGAATTGCATCAAATGGATGTTAAAACTGCTTTTCTGAATGGTGACTTGTATAAAGATGTCTTTATGACACAACCTGAAGGTTTTCAGGTTGAGGGGGAGAGTCATTTAGTTTGTAGACTCAAAAGGTCTCTATATGGTTTAAAGCAGGCATCTCGACAATGACACTTAAAATTTTACGAAGTCATTTCAAATTTTTGTTTTAAAGAAAATACTGTGGATCAATGCATATATCTTAAAATCAGTGGGAGTAAGTTTATCATCCTTGTTTTATACGTTGATGATATCTTACTTGCGAGTAGCAATTTGAGCATGTTATATGAGGCAAGGAACTTTTCATCAAAGAGTTTTGATATGAAAGATCTTGGTGAAGCTTCCTACGTGATAGGAATTGAGATTCATCGAGATAGAGCTCATGGCATATTGGGATTGTCTCAAAGAGCTTATATTAATAAAGTTCTTAAAAGGTTTAACATGCACAATTGTTCTGCTATTGTTGCCCCTGTCATTAAGGGTGATAAATTTAGTCTACTTCAAAGTCCCGGGATCGATCTGGAGAGAAAACAGATGGAGACAATTCCATATGCATCGACAGTTGGGAGTCTCATGTATGCACAAGTCTGTACTCGTCCAGATATAGTGTATATAGTTGGCATGCTTGGCAGGTACCAATGTAATCCTGGTTTGGATCATTGGAAAGCAGCTAAGAAGGTTTTTCGCTATTTATAAGGGACTAAAGGACACATGCTCACATACAAAAGGTCGAATAACCTTGAAGTTATTGGTTATTCAGATGCTGACTATGCTGGGTGTCAAGACACTCGTAGGTCCACATCGGGTTATATTTTTATGCTTGCAGGTGGACCTATATCTTGGAAGAGCGTTAAACAAACGCTGACTACTTCGTCCACTATGGAAGCAAAATTCGTTGCATGTTTTGAGGCAACATGTGAGGTGATATGGTTGAGGAATTTTATCTCAGGGCTTCGAGTTATTGCTACTATTTCAAAGCCATTGAGAATCTTTTGTGACAATTTCGCTGCAATTGCTATCTCCAATAACAACAAGATTTGTGGGGGTTCCAAATATATTGATATAAAATATCTTGTTGTAAGGGAGAAAGTTCAGGATCAAATTATATCTGTTGAAAAGATAAGTACGACACTCATGTTGGCTGACCCTCTCACTAAAGGTTTACCTCCCACGCTCGTTTTGGAGCATGTTGCGCGCATGGGCTTAACGGATAATTTTGATAGCCTTTGAGAGTGGATATATGCGAGTGAATACATTTGTTTAATTGATTCAGAAATAAAACTTATTTATTTGCTTTTCCATTTTTATACAAATAAATCCTTTGAACATATGGTGTCAGTAGATGGCAATAAAGTAGGACCAATATTAGATTGAGCTTACATGTAATCACCATTCAATTTATAAACTTCCAATCTATGTGACATCATACTAGTTGGAATCCATGTCGGTGATGACTTCCAATACAGTAACTAATGAGCGGTCATATATCGATGATATGATATATTGACTACATTGCTTCTGTGTTGAAATTCTCACTGGACCGGACTGATAATAAAGACTTTGATTGAGATTTTTTAAAGAAAGTTAGCTAATGATGTGATTTTTTAATGTAATGTTTTACTCGCAAGTGCACGAATCGATTTGTATATAGTGGGTGCGGAGTACGAGATCGTTCCCACGAGGACTAATTTTGAAATATCTAAAAGAGAAAAGCAATTCTAGAAATCTATTAAGATCTAACAGTATTCTACCAGTTTTATGATTTAAGCGGTTGATGAGATGGTAATTAATGACTACAAAAATAAAACTTAATTGATAATTCAAAAGGAAAGGTGAAGATGATGATAAAGATGAAGATGCTAAATCCTCCCATCTTTGGTCCGTTCTTCCTATAATATAAATCTAAGGATTAAATTATGAGATATTTCATTGGTAACAAACATCTTTTATGGAAGATCAATGGTCAACACCCTAATAGGCTCCACGTTGCATCCCTGCAATCAGGACTTAGATGATTTTCATATATAGATCTGGGATCAAGGGCATGGCTAGGCACACATGATCTCAGGTTCAAATAAAAATCATCCCCAAAGTGGGTGAAAATTTTAACAAGAATACCACTTATAAATCTGAAATCAAGGGCATGGCTAGGCACACTTTATTCAGATTAGGGAGTATTTAAGATAAAATTACCATTACAGAACCAAGATCCAGGGCATGGCTAGGCACACTCGATCCCAGAACATAATCGTAATTAGATCCACACGATGAAAGCAAAAAGACCATAACAATGATTGGGTAAAATTACCATCACAGATTTGAGATCCCGGGCATGGCTAGGTACACGCGATCCCGATTAGTGGCGGAGATTTCATCCGTTCATGATAGCACAACAACCATAAAATAAAATCTCATATTTTAATCCTTAATTTATATTATTAAAAGTACATCCCTCGGATGGGAATCATTAGATCCCCATCCCTATAAATTTAGCCACACATATTATAATTAAATGATATAAATAAATAAAGACGAGAAAATAACATTAATTAAAATTACCTCAAACTTCAAAAGAAATTGCTTTGATCCAAAAGTACGATGATCTTCAGAAACGAAATTAATGCAGGAATAAACTTTGAACAAAATTTAGGAATGAGTACTAAAAAATTAAAGGGAACAAAGCTCTCAAAAGAATAATAAAACTTCCCTATTTCTATGTCTAACTATGAAAAATAATGGCTAAAAACTAAGAACTTTAAAACTAAAACTCTCTCCTAAAATTAATTCTATCTAATTAATTCTTACGTTATTCTCCCGAAGTGTTTGAGTCGCTTTAAATAGACCCTCGTCGCGGAAGTCTCCCAAGCCAAAGTTTTAGGGTCGATTAATCGACTAGGGAGGGTCGATGCATCGAGCCGCCAAAAAGTCCCAAAAATCTGTTTTACAGTGTCAGTTTCGTGTCAGACTCTGACTCATCCTCGATTAATCAACCTATAGGGTCGATGCATCGACCCCAGGTTGGAAAGCTGACGAAAAGATCGACAACTTTCATGTTTTGACAATTTCATAATTCGCCCGTCTTGAAGGTCCAAATTTAGCCGCAAGTCGCACCAAGTTCTCGATTACCCAAAGTTGCAGTGTTTTGACATTATATTCAGAATTCTTGGACTGTTTTCTATACTTGGCTTGTATTTACCTGAAACACTTCAAATCTAATCATTCTCGTCAGATAGCCTTCATCGGACAGCTAAATATAGGTATTTATGGGTGAAATATCATCATTTTTCAATACTCATCATACCCCCAAACCTACACTTTGCTAGTCCTCGAGTAAAGCAAACTAAAGAAAATAAATGCCACTTTCGTAGGGAACACGATTGCACTTGGCATGTGCAACAAGCCTTTAAACCCCTAGGTGAACCTAGTGGAGGAGTTGTGTCTCCTGAGGGTTTACAGTGAAGTTACCCACAAACTTCAATATATTTTTGAAATCATCGATAAAATTGAGTTTTCAAAACATGATTTTGATAACATATATACCATTCAAAAACAAAAATCATTAATCAATTCAACATGCGAATTCTCAATTTTAAATAGCAATGTTATACTAATCATACTAATATCCATTCAAATTAGTCTAATGCTCAAATCGTTAGATAGTTCATCCATTCATGCCTAAACGTGAAGTGTGTGCATAACTAAACCAAAATTCATTAATCTCAGAACTAGATCAAACGGAAAACCGTTGGATCTGTTGTTTTGACTCAATCCTCACTTTAGGTATACTCTCAAAATATAAAGACACCGATAGTGGATAGTTTTCGCACATATGTGAGAGGTCAATACAAAGCAAATAAAAAGGTCTCACATGATAAATGAAACACGATGCAATCAATGAACAAAAATAAATCTCATAAGAAGATACTTGTATATCCTAAGCATGTCATATCAAGTGTCATAAGTATCACATATTTACTCTCCACAAGACAGTTACTAATGCAAGATCAGATCATGAAGGTCTTTTTAGGGTTGTAATGGGGCTCAGGAAAGGGTAAGAAAGAATTGGAAGTTGGGATTCAAAGTTTCTGAGAAATTAGAAAAGAAACACCTTTTTGATTTTTTCTATTTCTCTTCCTTTTTTCTTAAAGCATCACATATTTTTCATTATTTTTCACAATTTTCTTTTTCTTTTTCACCCCCCTTTTTCTTTTTATTTTTGCCATACACTCTCAGTAAACACCACAACTCAGTATCTCTCTACTTACTCTCTTTTCGTTCACTCTCATCCCTCGTTCCTAATTTCTAGAAATAAGAAGGGTAAAGCTGAATTTTCAGAAATGGTGAAGGGTTAAAGGTTAACGTGGCTTATCAAAGAATGTATAAAGGAAAAAAAATTTTCAATAGGCTCAAAGGGGTACTAGAAAGATAAATTTATTTGAGGTGGGGAATTTTAAGCACAAACGAGCCAAAGATGGCCTTCAATCATATCCTTAAAAGATAGTAACCTTGCCTATTTGTGTTGAGTAGATATACAGTACATTCTAACATAATGATATGAATTTGATTTCATGCAAAGTCACAAGTCAAAAATGAAGTGTATGAGATTATGCAAAATAAGTCGTATTCAAAGAAAACTCTGAGTTTATATATTCACTCATCAATGACGGGTAATTAGCTCTAAAGCTCACTGAGTTTAGTCTCCACTGAGAACCTAAGATTCAACATTCAAAACAGTTCATCGATTTCTAAGTCTTAGCTTGATATCAGTGCAAAAATTTTAAGCATGAATATCAAAATTATCCATAAAATATACATTAAGTTTCATCATCTTAGATACAAGTAATCAAAATATGACACTAGTATTCTCAAAATTAAATTCACATGCATCATCAACTAAAGTTTGAAAACAATCGTAAAATAATGTGCATGATGACTTCAAAATTTAAATTTTTTTTTTTTTCAGATAAAACATATAAGTGACGCAAAATAAATAACCATACCCCCAAACCTAAAGATGACAATGTCCGCATTGACTGAAAGAAGTAGCGCACCCCCAAACCTGTTTGAAAAAAAGTACCTCAACACAAAGATCAGGTGCAGAGAATATGTGCATCAAATTGGAACATGACAAAAAATATATTGAAGGGAATATGATTACACTATTGAGGGAATTAAAAATAATCTAAACTAAACAAAACAAAACAAAAAGGAAAGAAGAAAAAACTAAAAAGCCTAAATCCTAAACTAAACATGAATCCAACTCTATTAATCATTGGCAGGCGGACCCATCCACCTCGGGTCACTTAAATTAATATTCTTAGGCACAGGGAATAATTTCTCCCAAAGATCAAGGGAAAATTGATGAGACACCGCCAATTGTATGGATGGAGGTGGGGGGCGAAAGTAGGAGATGAAGATGGGGAAGACGGTGACGGCATCACATCAATTATCTCGATATCAGTATTGAAGCACGGTGTAGAAGATTTGGAGCGATTTACCTTTTTTCGAGATAGTTCTCCCCAGTAAGGAATGATCATCGGATCGAGGTCGATGATTTCAACATTGTTGGACACAAAAGGGACCGTCCGATGAGAGCGGCGCTCCCGCTTTTTAGCAGTCTCCTCCATCTTTGATAATCGTGCTCTGGTGACATATAATCTCCGTGCCATGAAAAGGATTGTGAAGAGTTAATGAAAAGTAAGCCTAAAGGGGAATATAAAGGGAAAAAAAAAATATATATATATATATATATATATATATAGAGAGAGAGAGAGAGAGAGTTGGAGGAGGAGTGGAAAGAGGTGTCCTCCAAAACAGAAACAATGAAAAGTGTGGCAGTACGTCTAAGGGAGTCCACGGGCGTGAGAAAAGTGGAAAATTAGAGTTCCAATAGGAGTGCCGTCGCAAAAAATAAAAAAACCACAAAAAAGGTGGGGTCGATGCATCGACCCTTTGGGGGTCGATTAATCGACAGTGGGGTCGATGCATCGACTCCCAAAATATATATATATATATATATATATATATATATATATATATATATATATATTTTTACACAAAACATAACCAAACGGAAAGTACACACTTGGGTTGCCTCCCAATGAGCGCTAGTTTAAAGTCGATAGCTCGACTGTGGGAATCGCTCAGTCAGGGTAAGCCAGTGGCTCACTCATAGAAAGAGTGTCAGAGAATGCAATCGCATTCTCAAGGAACGGTTTCAATCGCTGACCGTTAACTCGAAAAACATTCCCGTGTTTCGGGTTGATAATATCTACTGCCCCATTGGGGAGTATTCGAGAGATTTTGAAAGGACCATTCCAACGGGTTTTTAGTTTCCCTGGAAATAGATGAAGTCGAGAATTGTAGAGCAGAACCAGTTGACCAATAACGAACGATTTCCGCAGAATAGATTGATCATGAACCCGTTTCATACGGTCCTTGTACGATTTAGCACAGTCATATGCATCAGCACGGATTTCTTCTAATTCATTTATTTGGAAACCCCTTTGGGTACCAGATTTCAGGAGATCGAAATTCAATAACTTAACGGCCCAAAATGCTCGATGTTCCAATTCAACCGGGAGGTGATATCCTTTACCAAAGACCAACCGATACGGCGACATGCCAATCGGAGTTTTAAATGCAGTTCTATACGCCCATAGAGCGTCATTCAACTTTAACGACCAGTCTTTACAGTTCGGATTGATTGTCTTTTCTAAAATCCGCTTAAGTTCCCGATTAGAGACTTCAACTTGGCCACTTGTCTGAGGATGGTAAGGTGTAGCAACTTTGTGTGTGACACCATATTTCCTCATTAATTGGGTGAACACTTTATTGTAAAAGTGCTTTCCACCATCACTGATTATCGCCTTTGGAATGCCAAAACGTGAAAACACTTGATCCTTGAGAAATTTGATCACTACTCTGTGATCATTAGATTTACAAGCCACGGCCTCTACCCATTTCGAAACATAGTCAACACCGACAAGAATGAACGTATTTCCAAACGAATTCGGGAAAGGACCCATAAAATCGATCCCCCAAACATCAAATAATTCAACCTCTAAAATTGGATTGAGCGGCATCATGTTGCGCTTTGAGATTCGGCCTAGCATTTGACAGTTGTGACAGGATTTACAATGTTGATGACAATCCTTAAATATCGTCGGCCAGTAAAAACCACTTTCAAAGATCTTTGCTGCAGTCTTTTTAGAACTAAAGTGACCTCCACAAGCTACCTCATGACAAAATGAGATGATTCGTGGTTGCTCAGATTCAGGAATACATCTTCGTATGATTTGATCAGGACAGTATTTGAATAAGTACGGATCTTCGAAAAAATAGTGTTTCACCCTAGCTAAGAAAATAGATTTCTCATTCTTCGACCAATGGTGAGGTAATTTCACGGTGACTAGGAAATTGACAAGATCCGCATACCAAGGTGGGCAATAAATCCTGAACAACTGTTCATCCGAGAAGTGCTCCAAGATCGGAACAGGCTCGTCAGGTTTCTCAATAATTATTCGTGACAAGTGATCGACCACCACATTTTCTGAACCTTTCTTGTCCTTGATCTCCAAATCGAACTCTTGCAACAACAAGATCCACCTAATTAAACGTGCCTTAGCGTCTTTCTTAGCGAACAGATAACGCAGAGCAGCGTGATCTGTGAATACCACAACTTTAGATCCTAATAAATAGGATCGAAATTTATCCAACGCGAAAACTACCGCCAAAAGTTCCTTTTCAGTGGTCGAGTAGTTCAACTGGACATCGTTGAGAGTGCGACTCGCATAGTAGATTACATGCGGTAATTTTTCTATTCGTTGCCTCAAAACAGCTCCAATTGCATAATCAGAGGCGTCAAGACATAATTTCGAGCAGGAAGGCCCGTAGATTGAATTATTGAGCTTTTATCAATTCGGCCTTAATGGTTTCAAAGGCCAAAACATTTATCATCAAAGATGAATGGGGCATCTTTTGAAAGTAAGTCGCAGAGCGCCGTGCTATATTCATCGAAATCTTTAATAAAACGCTCAGAAAAAAGTGGCCTCAAAAGATCCGATTTCATCGCCCCTCGGTGGTGGTAGGTCGGCAATTAAATCAACTTTAGCCTTATCAACCTCGATACCCTGGGACGATATGATGTGTCCCAAAACAATGCCATCTTTAACCATGAAGTGACATTTTTCCCAGTTAAGAACAAGGTTCTTCTCCTGGCATCGTGCAAGCACTAGCGACAAATGATTCAAACAGTCAGCAAAACTGTTTCCATGTATTGAGAAGTCGTCCATGAAGACTTCAAGGAATCGCTCGACCATATCCGAAAAAATACTCAGCATACATCTTTGGAATGTAGCTGGTGCATTACAAAGCCCAAACGGCATTCGTCGATAGGAGAAAGTACCAAAAGGACATGTGAAAGTAGTCTTCTCCTGATCCTCCGGTGCATTGACTATTTGGTTATACCCGGAATAGCCATCGAGAAAGCAATAGTACTCATGCCCGGCCAATCTTTCTTACATCTGATCGATTAACGGAAGTGGAAAGTGATCTTTTCTCGTCATCAAATTTAACTTCCGATAATCAATGCACACTCTCCACCCTGTTTGAATTTTCGTAGGGACCAGTATGTTTTCTTCATTCTTCACCACTGTGATTCCCGATTTCTTAGGGACCACTTGTGTGGGGCTGACCCATTTACTGTCCGAGATGGGGTATATGATTCCAGCATCTAAAAGCTTGATTACCTCATTTCGGACCACATCTTGCATTATAGGGTTCAGTCTCCTTTGTGGTTCTCTAGAAGGCTTAGCATTGTCTTCCAAATGGATTCGGTGCATACACACCGTCGGACTAATGCCTTTGATATCTTTTATCGACCAACCGAGGGTACTTTGGTGCTCTTTGAGTACATTCATGAGTTGGCCTTGCTGATTCGCATCCAGCGTTGATGATATTATAACGGGTTGAGTTTCATTCTCTCCCAGGTAGGCATACTTGAGATTTTTCGGAAGAGGTTTAAGTTCTAAGGACACTTTCTCCTCCTCTTTCGGCTTTTCCTTGATTAATTCAATTTGAGTTCCACACTCTATTTCCTGTTCTTCACCCCAGACGTGGTGTGGAGTCCAACATGTGATTTACTTCTTGGATTAGTTGATCCACATCGAAATTTTCTCCAAAATGCGCAAGGCAAGCTGCTAAAGGATCTTCAGATTTAGATGCATGAAATATTTCCTCTACAATTTCATCGAGTATGCATGCTTGTGCATGTTCATCATCCTCCATGGGCTGCTTGGCAATATTAAAAATGTTGAGTTCCACTATCATATTCCCGAATGACAAATTCATGATCCCGTTTCGACAATTGATCAGCGCATTGGAGGTTGCTTCGAATGGTCTTCCTAGAATCACTGGAATATTATTCTTCAAACTTGATGCCGGTTCAGTGTCTAGAACAACAAAATCTACAAGAAAGTAGAAAGAATCCACCTTGATGAGGACATCTTCCACAATTCCTCGAGGGATCTTTACGGACCGATCAGCTAACTGAAGGGTCATTGCAGTGGTCTTAAGTTCTCCCAATTCGAGCTCCTTGTACACAGAAAAGGCAACAAGTTGACACTTGCTCCTAAATCCAAAAGGGCCTGATCAATACGGTTATCGCCGATGATGATCGAGATTATAGGACAACCTGGGTCCTTGTATTTAATTGGGAGCTTTGCTTGCAACACTGAACTAACCAGCTCGGCTAAGAAAGCCTTTTTCGGAATATTGGTCTTTCTTTTGATTGTGACCAATTCCTTCAAAAATTTAGCATAAGCAGGTACTTGACGGATGGCATCCAGAAAGGGAATATTAATTTTTAATTACTTGAAAATCTCATTTATTCCTTCCACATCGCGATTTCTCAGTGGTGCCATCAATCTTTGCGGGTACGGTGCTTTCGGAATAAAACTTTTCTTCTGTTCACTCTCGTCATCTAATATTTCTTTTGCTTCTACTTTGTCATCAATTTCTTTTCTCTCTTCAGATTTCTTCTCTCCATCTGACTCTTCCTCCTCCTCTGGCAACACTACTTTGTTATCGACCTGCTTTTCAGATCTCAACGTTGTGATTGACCGAATTTATTATTAATTCTCCTCTTGTGTTGAAGTTGATGTTTGTTCAACAACCATTTGGCCCCTTGGGTTAGGAACAGGTTGGCTTGGAAACGAACCTTTTTCTCTTTCACAGAGAAAGGATGCCAATTGCCCAATTTGGGTCTCTATTTTAGAGATTAAGGACGTGTGAGAATGAATGAGTTTCATCAGGTCCTCAGTAGAAGGAGTTTGTGTATGAGGATGTTGGGCAGGATTTCCCTGTGGGTTGTTAAATCCAGGTGGTGGAAATGTCAGCACAAAATTTTGTTGTGGTTGGTTTTGATAACTTCCTATTGGCTGCGTAAACTGAAAATTCTGGTTCATTTGCCGTGACTGCCCAACCTGATTTTGATTGTATTGAAATTGATTCGGGTTATTGAACCCTTGCTGCTGAAATTGCCCTTGACCGTAGTTCTGCTGCGGTCCTTGATTGAAATTTTGTTGGGGATAAAAGTTCGTCCCCTGTTTCCTGGGCTGCATTCTTTGATTATCTTGTTTCCATGAGAAATTTGGGTGATATCTCCAACTATTTGGGTTATTCTCATTAAAAACGTTTCCTTGATTCCGCCCATAATTATTCACAACATTTAACTGTTCAGATGTGTCTTCATGATAGTTCTGCATTGAAGGACAATCATCTGCTATATGCATTGGACTTGCACAAATTGAACATGGCTCAGGTTGTGTATTGACCATATGCACGTTCTTTAATTTCAATTCCTCCACTTGTTGAGTGAGGAAATCAATTTTAGCCACCAGATCTGAGGAATCCTTTACTACATATAGTCCTCCTTTCTTGGTTGAACTCCCGGCTTGATCACGGGCTTTGACTGATTGTTCCCGAGTCTTTGTGAAATCCAAGTGCTGAGAATCCTCAGCTAGCTTTTCTAAGAAAGCATAAGATTTAGTTTCTTTAAGGCTCAGGAATCCTCCGCCATTCATTGACTCCACCAGATGTCTATTTGGTTGATTTAGTCCATTGTAGAAACACTGGACCAGTCTCCACTTTGAGTATCCATGGTGCGGACATTTGAGTAAGAGATCCATGAATCTATCCCAAGCTTCATATAATCTCTCATCTTCCTCTTGCGTGAAATCAGTGATTTCACGTCTAAGGACATTCGTCTTCGCCATAGGGAAGAACTTTGACAGAAACTTTTTGACCATCTGATCCCAAGTGGTTATGGATCCTGATGGTAAAGAATTTAACCATGTTTTTGCTTTATCCTTTATAGAGAAAGGAAATAAGCGCAGCCGAACAGATTCTTCGCTGAAATTTTGGTAAACAGATGAGCAGACTTCGACGAAGTCTTTAACGTGCTGGTATGGATCTTCTCGCTCCATGCCATGAAAGATTGGAAGGATTTGGATGACATTTGTCCGAATTTCAAACCGGCCACCAGGTGTGGCGAGGTATACAATGCATGATGGGGTATTTGTAGTTATCGGAGAAAACAGTTCTCTCAATGTTGGTTCTTCCTCTTGTTCGAGTTGCTCATTCATGTTGTCAGTCATATTGACTTCAGTGGATGATTCACTTAAAAAATTTTGCCTTGATCTAGCATCCTTACGATTTGACCGGCAGGCACGTTCGATCTCAGAATTTAACGGTTCTAAATTTCTCTCTTTAGAAGACCTAGTGTGGATGCAAATGATGCACAGAGTTGAGGTTTCAGGCAGGAAAACCTCAGGAGAAATTTATTTATTTATTTATTTATTTTTTTAGAGATCGATTGATCGAGTCACACTCGATCAATCGAGGAAGGGTCGATGCATCAATAATGGGGATCGATGCATCGACTCAAAATTTTTTTTTTTTTTTTTTTTTTTTTAACTAAGCAGAAATACTATTTTAATCCTCGAAAATTCCTAAAATTTACTGTCTACCAAAAATTCAGATTTGCTTAATTTAGTCCCCGACAACGGCGCCAAAAACTTGATGTGATTTTTTAATGTAATGTTTTACTCGCAAGTGCACGAATCGGTTTGTATATAGTGGGTGCGGAGTACGAGATCGTTCCCACGAGGACTAATTTTGAAATATCTAAAAGAGAAAAGCAATTCTAGAAATCTATTAAGATCTAATAGTATTCTACCAGTTTTATGATTTAAGCGGTTGATGAGATGGTAATTAATGACTACAAAAATAAAACTTAATTGATAATTCAAAAGAAAAGGTGAAGATGATGATAAAGATGAAGATGCTAAATCCTCCCATCTTTGGTCCGTTCTTCCTATAATATAAATCTAAGGATTAAATTATGAGATATTTCATTGGTAACAAACATCTTTTATGGAAGATCAATGGTCAACACCCTAATAGGCTCCACGTTGCATCCCTGCAATCAGGACTTAGATGATTTTCATATATAGATCTGGGATCAAGGGCATGGCTAGGCACACATGATCTCAGGTTCAAATAAAAATCATCCCCAAAGTGGGTGAAAATTTTAACAAGAATACCACTTATAAATCTGAAATCAAGGGCATGGCTAGGCACACTTTATTCAGATTAGGGAGTATTTAAGATAAAATTACCATTACAGAACTAAGATCCAGGGCATGGCTAGGCACACTCGATCCCAGAACATAATCGTAATTAGATCCACACGATGAAAGCAAAAAGACCATAACAATGATTGGGTAAAATTACCGTCACAGATTTGAGATCCCGGGCATGGCTAGGCACACGCGATCCCGATTAGTGGCGGAGATTTCATCCGTTCATGATAGCACAACAACCATAAAATAAAATCTCATATTTTAATCCTTAATTTATATTATTAAAAGTACATCCCTCGGATGGGAATCATTAGATCCCCATCCCTATAAATTTAGCCACACATATTGTAATTAAATGACATAAATAAATAAAGACATGAAAATAACATTAATTAAAATTACCTCAAACTTCAAAAGAAATTGCTTTGATCCAAAAGTACGATGATCTTCAGAAACAAAATTAATGCAGGAATAAACTTTGAACAAAATTTGTCTTTGAAAAATTAAAGGGAACAAAGCTCTCAAAAGAATAATAAAACTTCTCTATTTCTATGTCTAACTATGAAAAATAATGGCTAAAAACTAAGAACTTTAAAACTAAAACTCTCTCCTAAAATTAATTCTATCTAATTAATTCTTACGTTATTCTCCCGAAGTGTTTGAGTCGCTTTAAATAGACCCTCGTCGCGGAAGTCTCCCAAGCCAAAGTTTTAGGGTCGATTAATCGACTAGGGAGGGTCGATGCATCGAGCCGCCAAAAAGTCCCAAAAATCTGTTTTACAGTGTCAGTTTCGTGTCAGACTCTGACTCATCCTCGATTAATCAACCTATAGGGTCGATGCATCGACCCCAGAAATCCGTGAAATTTAGCACTTCCTTTTGTATCAGACGCTTCTTTGGTATTTCAGCCATAACTTTCTGTCCCGAACTCGGATTGAGGCGATTCTTGTGCCGTTGGAAAGCTGACGAAAAGATCTACAATTGTCATGTTTTGAAAATTTCATAATTCGCCCATCTTGAAGGTCCAAATTTAGCCGCAAGTTGCACCAAGTTCTCGATTACCCAAAGTTGCAGTGTTTTGACATTATATTCAGAATTCTTGGACTGTTTTTTATACTTGGCTTGTATTTACCTGAAACACTTCAAATCTAATCATTCTCGTCAGATAGCCTTCATCGGACAGCTAAATATAGGTATTTAGGGGTGAAATATCATTATTTTTCAATACTCATCAGCTAACATTGGGTAATCGGAGTTTATTGACATAGTTTGGTCAAGTGGGAGACTGTTAGAAGTTCCTATTTTGGTGGCCATCACTATAGTCAAACCCGTTGACCGATGAATGGTATAAGATCAACCTTGAGATGTACAATTACTATTCTAGTGAGTTTGAAGAGAATAGGCAACTGATTATTGAGTCTTTCAGTTAAGGTATGATTGTGATTTCTAATCACACTACAGTTAGCAATTTCAGTCCTTAATGGGATAGGACTCTTTGGCTATAAATATAAGGGGTGCCTGGTCCCAACGATAGTTCGATATAATTCAATCCTCTCTATTGGCGAGAGCATCCCCATTGTGCTAGGAGACATTGAAAGCGAGAACATCGTTGAAGATCGGCAACCAACCATCGATGGCTAACGCTCAAGGTGCGCATATTTATAGTTTATATATTTATTGTTTTTGATTGATCGTGCGCCTAGATCTTTAGGCTTAATTTTAGATGGTCGGATCGTCAGATCCATTTAGATTCCATCAACGGCAACCCTTTTTCTCGATTATATATAAGTAACTAAAAAATGCATCTTTTACTTGCCAAAGTTTATATAATGCAAAGCAAATTTTTGAGCAAGGAATGGTATGGCAAGTGGGTAATGATGAAAATATTGATGTGTGGAAAGATAGATGGGTTCCTAGGCCATCTACATACTAAGTTATCACTCCCCTTGCAAGGTCAGAAATAACAAAGGTTGTTGATTTGATTAGTTATCACACACACAACGGTGAACAAATTTTATTCAGACCCATTCCCAAACGATGATGAAGGCATACTCAACATATATCACTGCGAAAAAGTTGGCTTTTACCCGCGGCCAAAAACAGAGGAAAAAGTTGACTTTCCGGTGGCCAGCCAAACCGCTTCTAATAGTGCTGTCGTTGGAAAGCATTACCAGCGGTTTAAATCATATTTACTGGCGGTTCTCAGTCCCTGCAAAGTATTATTATATCGGCAAGTATTAGAACTTGTTTCTAACAGTTTTTGGTGGATTAACGGCGGTCAAAAACTGTCATATAAAAATTTGTTGTATTGTCGGCGGTGTTTGACCGCCGGTGATGGCAGGTAATAAGTCTTTTACCAGCGGTGTACCTCCGGTAATGTCAATAATAAGTTTTTTACCAAAGGTGTACAACCGCCAGTACTGGGCTTTGATTTTTCAAAAAATATAATGGGTTTCACTAATGACACCCAATCAAACCTTCGTCCACTTAATCTGTGATTCCAAAACATGATTTTGGGTTCAATTTTGGGATAGCTGCTGTGTGGAATCGCGTCTGATGGCACACCCATGATGGCTAAATCTGTTGTGTTGGAGATGGGATGAAACAAGGATCATAATTTCTGCCCAAATGACTGAAATTTTGATCCAAAATTTCAGTTTCGATCCCCACCAAAACCGAAACGAAATTTCATATTTTCGATAATTTCGGCACTATTGGAAGATTTGGGTCTATTGTATTGTGGACTCCCAGAATTTTGATCCTTTTGATGAAGAATATTCTCCATTATATTGCAGTGCAAGGGCCATAAAAAATTAATGGTCTATTGTTGAAGCGGTTAATCATTGATGGCTTTGGATTACATTTATTCAAATGGGGTTATGGATCAATTTTCCACCACAATTGTCATACATCCATCAATCATCACAAATCAGGTGTGTCGAATCACTGGTACGAGCTAAAGTTCATCAACTTTTTATCGCCAGCAACTAACGACCATGGAATACAGACATTGACTTTTTGTCGTCAACAACCAACGACAATAGAAGTCCACAAATTTGGGCGTTGACTTTAGCAAACTCAACGACAAGTAAAGTGCATTAACCGTGACTAAAAGAAATAAGACTCGTAAGACTACCATATTAAAATAAAAGGAAATTTAGATAAAAATCAGGTTACCAAAATTTGATGTACATGTTTCCGATCACCACTGGTAGGAGCTAAAGTTCCCATAATCTGCTTACACTACAAAAAATAAGATTATTTAGCGGCACCAAGAAATTGTTGTTATTAGTCTTATCGCTATCAAAAATTGTTGTTGTTAGTCTTATCACTACCAAAAAATGTCTTAATTGCAAGTGCCGCTCAAACCCCTTATTTTTGTAGTGTTTAGGGGCGTCTTTGGTACGATTCGGTCAGTTTTAGACTAAAATCACAAACCAAATCAGTTATAATCGGTTTCTAGATTTTCAAACCAAATCAAACCGTCTAACTCTTAAACCAAACTTACCCGATTCGATTCGGTTCGTTTTAGTTTGGTCAATTTTGATTTTCCTATAAGTTCTACTTGCACATTAAAATTTCTCAACTTCCCAACCTGTTTCATAGTTTTACCATTTTCATATTTTTCGTAGTTGTTTTACTTTTATGCTGTATTTACCCTTCTCAAAATAGATAAAAAAAATAATTGCATCATATTAACTCTAATTAATCAGAGTTTGGATAAAGAAGAATATCGGAAGAGATGAATAGATGATAGCCCCTTTAAAATTAATCAAAACCCCTGCCTATATATATATAAACTACATTCGGTTTAGTTGATTTTAGCTTGGGGAGGCTTGGAACCGAAACCAAAACAAGCTTTTCGATTTTCCTTTTTCCCAAACCAAATCCAAACCGTTACCCATCCAAATTGGACCAAACCTGGCGGTTTGGTCTGATTCAGTCGGTTTGATCGGTATGGCCCAAAAAATGCACAGCCCTAGTAGTCTTATTAGTACCCTCTAATCTAGCTAGAGGCGTTTAATTTGTTACATATGATGGCAAAATTCCTTTTCAAAATCAATGTATAGTAGGTACTGATCCAAAACATATTAATTTGAAAAATATGACAGTAAAAATCCTTGTCAATATCAATAATTATTAATTACACTACAAAAAATAAAACTATTAGTGGCAGTCATAAACTGCCGCTATTAACAAAAAAAATGCCGCTAATACCCTTATCGATGATAATTTTTATATTAATAGCTGCAATTTTTTGCTATAAAAAATTATTGCTAATAATCTTATTTTTTATAATTTTATCACAACAACAAAAATTACCAAGTTCACTATAAAAATGCCACTAATATAAGCAAGCAGAATTTGAAGCAAACCCGAGTCAATAATTTCATAAAAGCCTCTAGAAGCTGTGCAGCAACTCAATGCCGTTGCACCATTAACATCTGCGTTATCGGAGACGAGTTTGCCTGCAATAACAAAAAGCATAAAAGTGCGTATGAGCAACTAAAGGACAAGGGAACTCCATTCCTCTATCAATCATTGTCTCGAGATTATAGTATAATCAAGGAGAAAAAGGGTTAGGACTTTTTTTTATCATGGGCCACAGCTGCGAAATCCGTCAATCATCAAATTCCAAGTAACCAAATCCTACTTAAACCTCACAATAAACACCTTATGGTTGGTTTTACATATTTTGGAACCATTCTAATGCTATAGAACTCAAGCCTTTTTCGGGTTCGTCCAAATTCATATTGGATATTATATAGTGCAGATGAAGGCGTTCCAGTTCACTGAGATGGAAAAAAAAAAAAAAAAAATTTCCTAGTAAGTCGCAATTAAATTATTACTTATACATATTTTTCAAGAGATTGCACCGAATTTAAAGAAAGATTTGGTATTTTATAGACATGTGATATGTAAAAATGTAATATAGGCCGTCTGATTTGAAGTTCATGATCAATAGATCTTTGGTACATAAAATTGGAGCAAAACACAACAGTTATCATATGATCTATTATAGTCAATTGTTGAATTATATAATAGACTTTGACTCCATTAAATCAAATGATGAAAATTATATTTTGTTTTAATCTTTTGCAATTGATATTTTTAAAACATGGCCTTCAAATCAAACAACTTATCAAACAACTTAGATGGTGTTTTCACATGATAGAAGTCGCCAAACTTCCAAATCTTTCTTTTAAATTCGGTGCAATCACTTAAGAAGCGTGTGCAAGTAATGGCTCCCTAAGTCAATAATAAGTTGCGACATAAATGAGATTTATTCAAAAAGTTATGCCTAAAACTAAACAGAGGCAGCAAGCTTTGGGATTTCAATATGGCCAATCAAACAGCTCAACATCCACAACAAAGATCACAGTTTGCACCGTTGAATGCTCAAATGCACCATCACAATCTCGAATCCCACCTATTCTGTTGTAGAAGTAGACACTTGTAATTGCCCATTCCTCTCTTATAAACTTTTTTGCAACCGACAAATCTCCTCATCCATGCTCCCATCTCTGCAGGTATATCATTACACCAATTAGCTCTAATCCCCAAAAATATCTCAAAAATCTATGATAAGTTGTAAGTAAATTAAAAAATAATTGTGCCTATCAGATTAGGCTTTCACAGGCAAAAGATTATTCTTGAGAAGCTAATTGATTACGAGCATCGTTAAGATCAACCGCCAATTAAACTAAGTTGCACCGGAAGCTTTGTTTATTTTCAGAGAGATCCTTCAAAAGTGGATCTAAAGAAGCTGATTTCTCCAATTCTAGATCACCAAAGAACAATAACTTTAATTCAACAACAAAAAAATGAAGTGTAATCCTCTACCGAAAATTCTTTTTGCTTTGATCATTCAAAATTAATAATGAGCACTCTACTTCTCGTTTTCAAAACCTAACGAAAGAATGCTTTTCAAGCAACCTAAATCAATTTAAAATCCTAAAAGAAGCGCTTTTCTCAACACTTTTGAATTGCGTGCAGGTAATTCAAATCAGTCCCCCATCTTCATCCATCTCTCTCAGAAATAAAACATAGAAAATAATTTAACTCTTAAAAATATATTGCCTCCACTGAAACTTTTTGGATTTAGAGGACTTAACAGCTAGAATTAATCAACATTATGTCATCGCATGCAAGAGATTTGATCAGAAGTGGAGGTTTAAAAAAACAAAGGGGCCCTCCCACACCATGCAGCAATCATGGACCACAGCAAAAAAAAAGGGGGGGGGTTTAAAAAGGGTCACTCCATCAAATTTAAAAAGTTCGGATAAATAAAATACTTAAAATCACTATAAAAAATAAGACTATTAGCAGCAGTTTCGCTATTAACCAAAAAACTATTAAGACTATTAGCGGCAGTTTTTTTGTTAATAGGGGCAATTTTTGGCTGCCGCTAATAGTATTATTTTTTGTAGTGAATGATGAAAATAAAATTTTAAAATTGAAAGAAGAAGCTATTTTGTAAAATACATAACTGAATCTTAATGTATTTAGCCATATTCCCGTAACAGATACCAATCTGTCGCTCAATTGAAAACCATACAAAACCCTAAAAAAGAAAGGGCGAAAAAGTTATGAGGAATAATAAAATTACAATGAGCATTATAATAAATAAAAAGATATAAACAAAATTAGAGAGAAAGATAGAGACCCTTTTTCCAAGCATTTGAAAATTGGGGTGCTTTCGAAGCAACGATTCAAAGAAGCAATTGAAATTTCATGTATCAACGGAATTGATTGACTATTCAATTAGTTCTAATTAATCTAAAGATTACACAATAGCAATAATCACTACAAACACAAAATTTACGTGGAAACCCATTCACTGGGGAAAAATCACGAGACCGAAGTCCACAAACCAAATCCACTATGAAATAAATAATTATAATGAGTTTCGAACGACATACCAACGCATGCATATGCCCTATCAAACCCCCAAACAACTCTACTTCCTATCACGGGTCGCCTCGATAGTTTCCAAATTTGTAAGTTCTCCTCAACCGTTGATGAACGCACAACGATCCACCTTGAGATCCACAAGGCTATCAATCACACACTCTAATCTCTCGAGGTCAATATACTCAACTCACTTAAGCAAGTAGGAAGAATAAATTAAAGAAGAAACGAAACCTTTTGAATAAAACTGTTTTTCCAAATCAAAGAGTTTCAAAAGGTGAGAAAATAGAGTTCTAGTGTTTTTGCTCATGGAGGAAGAAAGATTTTACACTTGCTTAATCTTTCCTCCTCTTTTCAAAAGCCTTTTATTAAAAATCCTAAAATCCCTCAAAAGATAAAAACCCGGAAAAGTCCAAAAAATCCTTTTTCACAAAAGAAAACAAGAGTGAGGATGGTTGTCTCGAGGAGCCAAAATGAGCAGTGATTTAAGTGATAGCGAGCTGTAACCACAACTCGTTATGAATACCACAACAACTCATTGTGGACATCACAGCTCACTATGATCACTGTCACAACTCGTTGTGCACACTCAAACAACCGCACAACAATAGCTCGCTATGGATAATATACCCATAACTCATTGTGGAGACACTGATCTGCACCGAAATATGACTATATTTCACACCCTAATACCAATATTTGGCTATCCAATGAAGGCTATCTGACGGATGTTATTTAGTTTCAGTGATTTCAGGTGTTCGTGACCATTGGATCTTATAAGCGCATAAACGTGCATAATTAAGGCTACATGAGAGCATTGGATCATGGAGCCAACGGAAAGACTGAAATCCGTGGAAGAACCGATTGATCTAGCCGTTACTAAGAGAATTAAAAATGTCACAAGTCTAACTCAATCAATTGAATTCTGAAAATCAATCGATTGAGGTTATGACAACTGTTCTGCGGCCTAAAATCTGAATTTAAAATGAATCTATTTAATTTAATAAATCAATCAATTGAGTTGGATGACAACTATTTTCCTCTCAAATTCGGATTTAAATTCAAATTGATTAATTTCCTAAAATCAATCGATTTATTTCAACTTCAAATAAATCTGTCAAAAATCAGATTTTGAATTCAATCGATTGAATCTTGGAATTCACTCGATTGACCTATATATGAAATTTTTTCAATCCAAGCCCTATATAAATAGAGCAGTGTTTAGGGTTTGGGCATGCTTCTTTTTGGGCATTTTTGGCTAATTTTTAGTAGTTTTTCTTTAGGATTTTTCTCCTTATTTTTTTATTTTATTTTAGCTTTAGTTTTTTATATAATTAGATTGTAATTAGAAATCAAAGATTTATAAAGTTTTGAATCTTTTCCTAAAAGATCCAAACATTGGATAAATCAAAGAGTGCTTTCATGATGATTTTGAATTTGTGCATTATGTGTGGATCGGAGATGAGCGGCTAAAATCGTTCATTCAAGGAAGAAGCGAACCCTCGATGAGTAGTTATTAATTTTTATTTCAATAATTTCTTTTGACAAATATTGAATTGTATGACTTTTAGCATGCGATTTATCGTGTTATCATCGAATGCTTATTTATAGTGGTCGATCTTGATTATTAGCTACAATAAAAGAGTTATTTCACCTAGATATGATTTTATAGATTGATTTAGAATGACGTACGATTGGTACTTACGGTTGTGATTTCGTATGTGAGATACGCTATGTCTTTCGCATGATTCATCTCGTGGTTGGATGAGTCATAGTGTTTAGATAGCATATGCCGGATCAATAATCATATTCTTTTCGATTTATTTTTCTTGTAGTTAAATGATGGTTAATATTTGTATTCTGTAATAATTATTAAATCGTATGGCTTTAAGTCTGTGCCTATTGATTATCATCGAATACTCGTTTATAGTCGTTGACCGTGTGATCGACAACAATAAACGAGTCATTCTACCTAAATCGATCTTGTAGACCGATATAGGTTGCCTTGCGATTAATTATTAATGTTGTGGTTCCAAATTTTAGATATGATATGCCGTTCGCATGATTCATATCGTGATTAAATGAGTCATAGTGTTTGGATAGGGTATGCCAGATCAATAATCACATTCATTTCGATTCATTTTTCTTGTAGTAAAAGGATGGTAACTAATTTGACATTGAAATGTGTGATTGATTGTTGGTAGAAAAATTATAATTTTAGGGTTAGTAGGCTCCTTGATCATCTTCTCATCGTTGTTTGATTAATCACTGTTTTCCTTGCATAAGCTTTGTTTAGATTTCATTAATCGCATTTCTTATAGTTGATAGTTTTTCTTCATCTTTTATAAAATCTCACCTTTGGTACTTCTTAGGTTTAACTTACGCTTCACTGTAGGTTCGACACCTTTGATTTCACCGTGCTATAATAGACCTTGTGTACTTGTAATGGTACAAGTTAAAATCGATCAAATTTTTGGCGCCGTTGTCGGGGAAGCGTTTAAATTTTGTTAACTTTTAAAAGTGTTTAGTTCTATATTAAAAAAAAAATTATTTTCTTTATGCGAACTGTGAAAACTCTGCTCTCTGTTGTGTTTCAATCGATTGATTTTTAAAATTCAATCGATTGATTTTGGAGCAGAATATTGTTTCAATTAATTTTGCCCACTGTTGTAAATCAATCGATTGATTTTGAACAGTGGTTAGTTTTCAAGTTGCTTTCATTTTAAAAAAAAAATCAATTAAAATAGAAATTTTTGTTTTTTTTTTAAATTTTTAAGATTTTTAAATTATTGAAATTTTATATTTGGAGGATTTTTTTTAGATTTGTAGAATTTTGTGTGATTTTTAGCATTGGTAGGATTTTATTTTTTTTCCTTTCTTGTGTAGGATTTTTGGGATTTTTTAGGATTTTTAGGATTTATAGGATTTTGTAGGATTTTAATTTTAGATTTTAATATTTTAAATTTTTGAATTTGAAAATTTAGAATTTTCAATTTTTTAATTAAAATTTTGAATTTTGAATTTGAAATTTGAAAATTTTAAATTTTGAATTTTAAATTTTAAAATTTTGAATTTTGAATTTTAAATTTTGATTTTGATTTTCAAATTTGAATTTTGAAGTTGAAATTTGAATTTTTGATTTTGTAAGATTTTTAAGGATTTGTAGGATTTCTTTTCTTCATTTCTTTTCTTTTGTATGATCTTTTAGGATTTTTAGGATTTCCAAGATCTCTTAGGATTTTTAAAATTTTTAGGATTTGTAGGATTTTTTTTTAGTTTATTGTCTTTTAGGATTTTTTTTTTTAGGATTGGTAGAATTTTCTTTTCTTTCCTTTCTTTTCTTAAGTAGAATTTTTTTGTAGGATTTGAAAGATTTGTAGGATTTCTGAATTTTGAATTTTAAATTTTGAATTTGAATTCAAAATATCATACCTAGTGGCCAAAAATGAGGAAGGAGATGTGCGAAAACGCCTCGGCAGCCATTAAAGATTTTCTTCTTCTTGCTCTAGAGAGAGAGAGAGAGAGAGAGAGAGAGGAAGAAAGAGGGTTTCGTAGGAATGAGGAAAGAGCAAGAGGGTTTCACATGCTGCTATGAGATATGAGTTAGGGGAAACAAGGTCCTAGTTTAATTAGAAGTAGAACTCTATATTTTCGGGACTTGCGGCTACGAGATATGGGTTAGGGAGAACTCTGTTTTCAGGACTTGCAACTATGATATATGGGTTAAGAGCATTTTAGGTATGGAAATTTGACAAAAACTATTTTTACTTTTATATAATATATAAGGATAATGCCTTTTCGTGAAATTTCAAAAAACAAATTTTTTCATTAAAAGAAAGTAGGTATTAAATAGGCGTCCTAATAACTACTTTTGAGAGGTATGTGGCCTACATCAACCATGTGATCCATGTAATATGATATTGACAATCTCAACGGTTAGGATATGTAAAACATTAGGCTGGAAGACATCTCTATCTCAAGCAGTCTAAAATTAATAGTATGTTACATAGTCAATTTTAGATGATTTTTTAGTGCTTTTAACGTAGATGATAGACACTAACTGAAGATTTTCAGGTCATGACTTAGTTATCATAAGGTACACTCGATACTTCCATGTGATATACATCTCAAAAATATTAGCTAACTGCTAAGTCACTTAGACACTCACGCAGCTTTGTTAATACTGATCATCAAGAAGATTTCTGAATTTAAATTTTGAATTTTGAATTTGAAATTTGAATTTAAATTTTAAATTTGAAGAAGAATCTACTGTGCATCTCTTGTGGGCATGAAGGAGAATCTACTGTGCATTCTCTAATTCTGCTGCTGTCCTTTGAAGAGTGGACATGTGAACTGATGAGGAAAGGTAGTGACGATGTTCTAGCACTTTTTTCAGTAACGGCCTAGTGTTTATGAAACAATCGAAACAAGAAAATTCATGGCTAGAGAGAGACGGACCTTTTAGAAATTGTTTCATGGGCTACTTCGTCCTTGCAGGAGTACCAAACGGTTCAATGGCACTGCCATATATTCTCCTAGACCGCTTGATACAGCTCCACAAGGGGACAAATGGGAACCTAATATACATGTTGAGTACACCATTAATGTAGTTGGGGCCTGGGATCCACATGGGAAAAGAGCGGGCGTCGGTGTCGTTATCCGGAATTCAAGAGGAGATGTTATGGGTGCGCTGGCTCGGAGGGTTAATAATGTTGATTCGGCTAGCTTCGACTAAGTAATTTCTTTTTGAAAAAGAAATCGTGGGTAGGATCGGCCATATTTCAAACTGACTCCGATAATCTTATCAAGGCGGGTATCCACAAGGGAAACTGATCTATCACCTATCACCTCGGTTGTTGAAGATATTAAAGCCCTCATACCTCATGGAGATTTTGGTTGTAGGTCTATTAAAAGAGGAGCAAATAGAGCTGTTGATCAATTGTCTAAGATAGCACTTATTTGTCTTACTTAAATTGTATGGATCGAAGAAACGCCTGAGATTCTTCGGAATATTGTATCTGCTGATCATATTGAATAAAAATTTACGTTTTCCCCAAGAAAAAGGAATAGTTTTTTTTTTTTTTTCGGAAAGGGAAAAAGGAATAGTTTTTAGAATAATATAAGGGTACCAGTATTTGCAACCAACTATGCTTTACTTGCAATTAGGAGTGGCAATGGGCCAGAGCTCGGGCCTTAAACCCTATTGTAAACGGGCCAGAGCTCAGGCCTTAAATTCTATTATAAAAACGACAAAAAGCCAAGACCAAGCCCAGCCCATTGCAACCCCTGCTTGTAATTTGAGTTTTTCACTCGCGAGAGCCATTAAGTGCCTTGACTTAGACAATTGGAGACCATTTTTAACCCAATTCCACACAATTGACCTTGCAAGTACCAAGTCAGAAATCGGAAAAAAATCGGCAAGGGGAAAAATAAAAAGAAAAAGGGGGGAAATCAGTAAAATCGAAAAAAAAGAGGGGAAAAAATTATTTTTAAAATGAAGAAATTGAGGAATCAATTGGACCCATTCACTGAAACCCTTAACCGATCCATATTATTGAATTTATCACCAAAAAAATACGTTTAAAATGTCAATATGGTGTTGTTTTTCAATTAATCGCCTTTTTTTTAAAAGCATTTTAATCGTGAAAGGAACGGTTTTTCAAAAAACCGCAATTAAAATAAGATTTTTTCAAAATATCGCTGAATTTGGTAACTACGCTTGAGACCATGGCACACCTATTAGACGGTCAGATATTGATTTCACATAACACACATTCCCAAAGGTGATGAAAAAATCGCTTTACATCATACTCCTACGATCACAGCCACTTTTGGGATGTGTGCCTCGTGTAATTAACATGTAGCGGATCTCAACATCCCTGTTTGGAAAACTATGAGGAAAGAAGAATTCCATCACCTCATTCAAGAAAGTCAATGGATGTCACGTGTGGAAAGCTTGAATGTGGATATCAAACATTAGGTTGCAATATTTGATAACTATATAAGCCGAGAAGCGACTCTTGTTCCAAGTCAATAAGACGGCTTTTTCCAAATAATATAAGCCAATAAGCTGTTGTTCGTCAAAGTCAACAACAAGCAGCTGCACCATTTAGACTCCTACCACCGTTCCTACATGAATAAAAAGCCTTAGGCACAACTCGTTCTCACCATAGTCACAAAAATGGCCGATTTTTTAAAAAAAATGTGAATTATTCACGCATTTAAGATTTCCTGAATTATTCCGAATTTTTTCGAAAATTCACCTGATCACAAAAATTCGCGAATTATTCCTGAATTTTTCAAAAAAAAAGGTTGTTTACCAATTATTTTTTTTAATTTTAAATCTTTTTATTTTTATTTTAAAATTTTTCTTACCAATTTTTCCTCCGAACTTCCCAAATTTGCCGGATTTTTCTGGATACTCACCTCGCGGAGCTATTGTTGAACTCCGATTTGGTGACTATGATTCTCACTATTAAGGAGTAGAGTAACTCTATTTGTGTCCACTTGTTTACTTAAAACAACCACTTATATTCTCCTACCGTGTGTTGGAGGGTAACGCCTTAATAAGTGGACACTTTTAATAAACAAGTGGGTGCGAGTAAAGGTATATGGAGGCATATCTAGGAGGGAGATTATTATTCTATAATTGTTTAAAGAGAGTCATTACATGCACAAGAGTAGTTGGCTCTTGCACATAGAAAAACTTGGTATCTTAGGGATTCATTGCCCGTGAAAACACCATCTAAGATCTCTTATTAGAAGGCCATGACCTAAAGACATCACGGGGAAAAGATTGGTATGAAACATGAGCTTTATCATATGATTCCATATTGTCAAAGGCATTTATCTGATTCTAGGTTGACTACATTGAATCATATGAAAGAGAACGTGTTTTTCCTCAATCTCTTGCATCAAACATCTATAGATAATGGTCTTCAAATTAGACAGCTTATATGATTTTGTCATATGTTGCAAGCGTCCAAAATATCAAGTCCTTTTAAATATGTTGCATGTCTCCCACTTACTACAATATTGTCCCATTATGAGCTAAGGGTTAAAAATGAGGTAAGAGGATAGGATTAGGGCTTCGAAGTCAAAAAATTGTTATCCATCCAGCCGGGAAAGAGATTATATTATAATTACAAAATAGCACTCAATAATATTACAGTCAGATTGATCAAGCGGGCAGTTGTAAAGACATTCTAGTAATTTAAATATTTATAAAGATATGTCTTAGAATTTTCTTTTTCTTCCTTGTAAATATTTTTCTCTAGCTTTAATTAGAATAAGCCTTTTGATAATATAATGTACACATGCTTCAGATCGTTACCAGAAATAGTTTAAGAATAATTGATTACCATCATTTTCTTCAATTATTGGTGTGCATATAAATATGATGCGCATGAAGAAAAACGTAGTGTTCACGTAGCAGTCTTTATAAAAGTTCTTTCCCCCAATAATTTTGAGCCATCCACATCCAAAAAGTATTGGTTGACGATTAAAATGTTCCCTTCTATCCGAGCCCCACCACATGGGGGATTTTTGTGCAAGGGTTGAGCTGCACCTGCACGTCACTTTTGTCTCATGCATCGCTATCAAAAGCCTCCATTACTTTAATAAAAATTGGACAAATTAATTGCAAATACGCTATTTTCAACAGAGGCAAATGGGACAGTTTTAACTCTGGACAATTTTTTTCTAAACAACTTTGCAGACAGCTCATGTGGCATGCTGTCACTGGCTGCACACATAATGGGGCCCAAGCACTATAGTCAGTTATAGCGTGCCACATAAGCTGCCTGCAAAACTGTCTATTAAAAATTATCCACCGTTTATAATTTTTCCAGCAAATGTGGTTATGACACAGATTAGGAATTTTTGCATTTTCTCACATAAGATATGTCATATTTACACTCCGCCCCTATGTTTCATCAATTTACACCGTGGTTCTTACTTTTGTGTTTCCTTTGCATTTTGCCCTTTTCAGTGATGAATTAATCGTTGACTATAATACAATTAAAGTTTGACCGCTTCGAATTAGATGATGGAGATCATTTTTCACCATAATTTCTACCCACTGAATCTTTATATCATGAGTTTACCATCATCTGGATCACATGGCACACATATTGAAAAGTGATCCAATAACCATGTTTGATGTACATCCGGGATCATGATCACTTTTTGTATTATCTGTCATATGAAATCAAAATCTGACCGCCCGATGATAAACTCTTGATCTCACGGTTCATTGGGTGTAAGATTATGGGGAAAAATCATCTCCATCGTCTGATTCCAAGCAGACAAAGATTAGTTGTATAATAGTCAACGGTTGATTGATCCCTATAAGGGGCAAAAATAAAAGAGAAACACAAAAATAGGGACTACAATATAAATAGATGAAATACGGGAGGCGAATTGTAAATACGATATATCTTAGGAAGGTAAATGCAAATATCCCTAAATAGAATTGCACATCCTAAAGTCTTTGGAAATTCAGTAAATTTGTGTCATGAAGTTTTATAACATATAATTTTCTCTGCGCTATCGAACAGAAATAGACAATTTGATTCAGAGATGCCAAATGTTATCTAAATTAAAGGATGGCATATAATTCTAACTTACAGTTACATTATTACCAAAGTATTCCGAGCATCGGTATATTGGTTGTGGTACTGATTACCAAATATTATACTCTTTTTTAATGAGTTATTATTATGTGAGCGGTTTTGGGGAGTTTAGGTTTCGGAGCTTTTCCTTCTTAATGACTTAGTATATATTAAATAAGTTGTGTGAATGTTCGATAACCTAATAGGCACGTATGCCACATGCAATACATGTGGGTGCGTCATGATCTGAAGATCTTGGGATGAAAAATCATCTCCATCAATATCAGATAATTCAAAGTAGTGAAACTTCATTTAAAATTAATAGTTAACCGAAATCGAAATTGATCGGTTCGGTTTTGGTATGAGGCTTGAAAATATTAGTTAATTGAAATCGGAACTGAAAAAGGTTCGGTCGGGCTCGATTTTTTCAAACTGGAACCGAAAACCAATTTTTCAATTTCAGTTGGGTGCGGTTAACTGAAGGTGCACCCCTAGGACTAATTAGTAATTATGATTATGAAAATTAAGTGGTCAAAAACTGAAGCGTCATTTAGTGATTTGACCATGATAATAAATTCATGATGTACGCAGGCAGAAATATTTTTGATGATTCCATTTCCAGGCTTCCAGCACCATCGTAAGTCTTAACACCTCTAGAAGGAATGGAGAGACCAAAGACTTCGGATATGGCTGCTCTCTTAGTTTATATTGCAGGGGCTTTTCTTGGCAGAGGTCTTTTAGACTCGTCTTTCTCTCCACATTTCAACTACTCCATTTTTTTTAATTTATTTTTTTAATAGTTTATTAATTTTGTTTATTTCATTTTCATTTCTTACACGTCGTTTTAATTTGACTTAAAAGGAGAAGGGTTTTTTTGCAAATATCTTCTATGTTATGATGAAATTGCATAAAATCATTTGAGTTATGCTTATTTACACTATATTCCTGTTTTTATATTTCCTTTATAAATGCCTCTGCCGTTAAATGATAGTTAATTAGGCGCATTTGTCCTTAACATTATATATAAAATGATCATTATATTTTTTTTCAATTTTATTAAAATTATAAAACAAAGAAGAAAAAAAGAAGATGAACGATAAAAAGAAAAAGACATATAGCCACAATTGATTACATTGTTTACGGCTTATTACAATATTCTCACACAAGAAAGTGTATAAATAAGATTACAAATATAACAGCGATTATCTAGAAGTGTGATAAGTGGATAGTTATCTAATAAGGTATATTCTAATACTCACCTCAAGTGAGAAAATCCAACTTGTCCGTTAAATGATATCAGAGAAGTCTCTGATATCATATTAAAAAAATATAAAAATATTGTAAAAATAAATAGGACAAAGTTTTCACTTTGTTAGACATATTGCCACAATCGACTACATTGTTTACGGCTTATTATAATATTCTCACACAAGAAAGTGTATAAATAAGATTACAAATATAACCGTCCGCGATTATCTAGAAGTCCGATTATCTAGAAGTGGGAATGAACATGGGTAAGTGGATAGTTATCTAATAAGGTATATTCTAATAAATTTTGACCGCATTTAAAACAGTGGATAAACATCAGATCCTGTACAAATATTTTGGGTGGAACATGATTGATCTCCTATAAGTTGCCGTGTTACCCGATTTTCGATCTGGGTGTTCATGACACTCACTTGACTCGTGAGTAGCGCCAAAATGCTATACTATTGATACCATTCTGACCCTACTATCGTTACGAACCAATTGAGCATCATGGACACCCAAATCGAAAATCGGGTAACACGACAACTTAGAGAAGATCAATCATGTTCCACCGAAAAAACTTGGATAGGAACCTATGCTTATCCACTGTTTAAAATGCAATCAAAGTTGAAAAAAATACAATAGCCATTTTATATATAATATTAAGTAAGGGCAAATACGTCATTTAATTAAAGAAATGACAACTAGGTAAGTGTCCTTTAATGACATATTTGTAAAGAAAATATAAAAGTAGAGGGTATTTGCATAACATCTCTCATTTTAAGTGTAGTGTAAATAGGCATAACTTAAGAAGTTTTATTCAATTTTAGCATAACATAGGAGGTATTTGCAAAAAGGGAGCCGTTACTTGCACACGTTTTTCAAGTAATTGAACTAAAGTTAAAGAAAGACTTGGTATTTTAGGGACATGTGATATGTAAAAATGTAATATAGGCCGTCTGATTTGAAGTTCATGATCAATAGATCTCTGGTACATAAAATTTGAGCAAAATACGATACTTGTCATATGATCCATTGACGTCAACTATTGAATTATATAATAGCCTTTGACTCCGTTTAATCAAAAGATAAATATAATATTTTGTTCTAATCTTTTGATATTGATATCTTTAAATCATAGCCTTCAAATCAAAGGCTTAGATGATATTTTCAAATAATAGAGGCCCCCAAACTTGTAAGTCTTTCTTTTAAATTCAATGCAATTTGACACAATCACTTGAAAAGCATGTATAAGTAATGGCTCCCTTGGCACCAAAAAAAATAAAAATAAAATAAAAAAATAAAAAAAGAAGAAAGGAGGATGGTGAGGTACCTATTGTCAACTCATAATTCTTCCGTTCTCACGTGTGTATTAGCGTTGAGTAGCCCTATCTTCGCCTTTAGAATTACTGAAGATAGTTACCAAAGTTATAACGGTAAAGGAAACAAAAAATGCCATTTTAAATGGGGACACTTTAGAAAACAATGTTTTAGGGAAACGATGTTTTCACGGGTTTTAGAATTTTAGAAAATCGTCAAAACACTATTTTTTTGCAAACATTTTAGAAAAAATGTGCTTTCACGATTTTCTGAAGTTTTAAAATCCATGAAAGCACTGTTTTTCTAAAACATTGGACTCGGATCGTTTTTGTTAAAAAGTTTGTTTTTGAAGCATGTTTCTCCAATTATCCCTTTAAAATGGCGTAGCGTCATGTACACCCGTCAAACTTGTGATAAACGCATATCCATTAAAAGACACCTTTGATTGCTTTCAATGTGGAGATTATTTTTTGTCCTAATCTTTTACATCATAGATCTTGAAATCATAGAATATCTATCAAACGGTCAAATGTTGATTTAAAGTGGCGCACATTCCTAAATTGGTCATGATCATGAGAGTACCTATCCAAACGTCACATTTTGGGTAAGAAAGTAGTCTTGTAGGGTGAGAATAACGGTCTCCATGTGATAATAATCGGCTGATATGCATTGGCTTAAGCCCCATCAGATATGATATACACTATTATGATATACACTATTGAATTATCGATTCGATATGGGTCAAATATCTACTGATATCGGCTTATATGTATCCAACATGAATTGGACAAAAATTACTAAAACGGCTTTGGTAAAAGTTTAGATTATTTATATTTCCTAATATTAAGAAAAGGACATTTTATTAATATACCAAATGTTGGGTTTTCTTTTGAGGTGACATTTGTTTGCGCGCAATATTTTATTGCTTCTTTTTGAACCTTTGTTCCTTCAAGAGAGGATGGCGATTCCGTTTTTCTTCCAAAATGGCTGGCTTGGTAGTTAAGATTGTTGAACTTGACTCACAAGCACGACAAGAAAAGAAAGAAATGAAGACCTATTTCTCTTCACTCTTTGTCAATCCGGCTCTCCCGCTCTTGGATGCTTCCTCTCCCTCCGTTTTTGGAGTATAGGATGAGTGAGGTACGAGGAGGGAGACACCGTCCTCTGAGGAGAGCTCAATTTGGGAATAGTCCCAAAGAAATGTGACTCCCTCATACTCACAGGGGGTTAGGGTTTAGGGTTTAGAGAAACGTGACTCCCTCATATCGGTCGAGTCGGGTTCTAAAACTCGACCCGACCGATATGCCAATATATATATGTTAGATAAAATTAAGAACAAAAATTCGAAAGTGATAAAATGAGCAAGAGAATTGGACTCGAGACACGTAATCGCTGTCTTTAAAACGCTATTCGCTCCCTACTTGAATAAATTCTCGAGTTTGTAAAAGGGTTCCAACGAGACGTTTTCAGGATACAACGAACCCATTCTTTCCGTTTTTGGAGTACAGGATGAGTGAGGTACGAGGAGGGAGACACCGTCCTCTGAGCAGAGCTCTATTTAGGAATAGTCCCAAAGAAATGTGACTCCCTCATACTCACAGGGGGTTAGGGTTTAGGGTTTAGAGAAACGTGACTCCCTCATATCGGTCGAGTCGGGTTCTAAAACTCGACCCGACCGATATGCCAATATATATATGTTAGATAAAATTAAGAACAGAAATTCGAAAGTGATGAAATGAGCAAAAGAATTGGATCCGAGACACGTAATCGCTGTCTTTAAAACGCTATTCGCTCCCTACTCGAATAAATTCTCGAGTTTGTAAAAGGGTTCCAGCGAGACGTTTTCAGGATACAACGAACCCATTCTCTTGGATGCAATCGTTTACTTTACAACAGTAAAAGATAGTTCCAGAAAACTCAATTTGATATAGTACCACCAAAAGAAGAAAGCAAGAAGAAATTCTCAAGTTTATGCAAGGATTCTGATAGATTTCAGAGTATTCGAATCTATGTCCTAAGGCCTTCTTATATAGAAATTTCAATATGACTGTTGGACCAACAACCATATTTTGGACGACTCAGATCTTTCAAAGATCTCAACCGCTACATCCAACGACTGCATGAAAGGTTGTAACTTTATAAGCTGTTATGAAACAGTTGGGTCCAACGGTAAAAATTTGACCAATCCGTTTGGCCTAATAGAATCGAATTGACCCACTGATTTGTGGCCCATTAGGCCCGACCCGGCCCATGAATAATTTGACTATATGGTCAAAAAGTCAAACCTCTCATTGCGACGATGCGAAGTGCAATGTGCGTGCCTAAAACGCTAATGTACCTAAACGCCAATCGTTACGCACACGCGCACTTGAACGCGGTGGCTCGCTGCTAGGCACACTCTTCTTTTCTTATTGTCAAACAATAATAAAAGGTGAAATGTTCTATATATAGCCTAGGTACTTTTTACTTTTATCAATGTGAGACTATTCATTTGCATATAAAACTTGAGAATATCTATTGTCTAAAATCTAATCCAAAACTAAGAAATCAAAATAAAGTTTTATTTTCTTTAAATTATTAAAATATTTATTATATTATATATATATATATATATATATATATATATATATATATATATCGGTTCTTTAAAACCTTTATCTTGAGACCAAGGATCAAAATTTCGGGTTTTGTTTGGGGACCGAAACTGATAATTTCGGCCGAAATTTTGAGCCTTGCTTGAGACCATGGCGTACCATTCAACAATCAATTTTTTTATTCCATTAGGCAAATAACTCAAAAAGTGACCAGAAAATTATGTGGGACACATCCCCAAAATTTATGTCATTAAATATGAAAATTTTCAATGACAAAGTTTATCTCATCAAGTGAAGGACAAAAGAGTTCAAAAATAATATTTTATATTTAAATTCCTAAAAAACCTAATAAACTCATATATAATGTGGTGCAACTCCATAATCTAATATTAATCAAGCATCTGCAACCATCCGGTGCACATGGATCTATTTTTACAGGGGTGAATTACCTAGGAGGGTCCAGACCTTTTGCTTTTTACTTGACAGGGCTTATTACTTGGTAGGTCGGAACTATAGCTAATGATCCAGTAGGGTGTAACCCTGCAACTATTTTTTCAAATTTATCTAATAGGGTTCAAAAATTTTGACATGTTGCTTAAATTGAGACTAAATGACAAATGAGTTAGACAAATATGACCATAGGTCCCATATGAGCCCGATCATCGGTCTGATATGTTATTGATCAATCAATCAATCTCATATAGGACCAACCGATCAATCTTATAGTATTATCAGCGTCCGATGAGGCTAACCGGTCTCAGATGGGACGTAAGGATATTTTTGTCTAACTTTTTTTAAGCTTAATCTAAATCTAAGCAATTATTGAAAAAAAAAAAAAAAAAATCTAAGCACGTGTCAATAGCAAAAGCGCACATGTCTCCTAACACGTCAAAACTAAAAAGTAAAAACTCCTTTATATAGAATCTCTCCCTATAACATAACAATACAGCGGAAAATTAGGAAACGGTGGACAATTTTTAATACTGGACAGTTTTTGACAGACATCTTGTGAATGGCTGCAAATTATAGGTTAACCACACATAAGCCTGCAAATTTGTCTTAAAAAACTGTCTACAGTGATGCATGTGGACAGTGGACAGTTATAGGTTAGACTCTATAAAAATTAGTCTCTGTTTACTACAACTGGCTACAGTTATAGGTTAGACCTTTGGATTTGGCAGACAACGGTCGACAGTGATGCATGAAACTGTTGGACGGTTCTAAAATTTGATAACCCCTCCAGGCCTCCACTCTAAGCTATGCACCAGCTGTGATGCACAGATTCTGTGAGTAAAACATGTATGTCCTTTTCATCCCGGGCGGCAAATAGGAATGCTGTCACTGGAGTTTGAAATTTTAGCGTCCCCGCGGCAACAATCACAATTTGAGCCTGTCATCGTATGCGTAACCCTGTTTTACGTCGAACGCGTCTGCGGTCAACTCCACTTTCTTACCTGCTGTGGCTACCTACTGTGGCTGCTGTCACCTTCATCTCCCTATTTAAAACCCCGCTCTTATCTATTCAGTCTCCACTTCAAACTAAAAACTCAAAATATGACTCGAAAAAGCAAGCAAACCACTTTCACCATCTCAAGAACATCATCGTTTTCTTCTTCTTCTACTTCCTCATCACCATCTCCTCACCCAAGCACACCTTCAACTCCTCTCCACCTCATCTCCACTTCAACCATGGATCACGATCTCCAAACTGCTGAATCCATCATCAAAAAATGGGACCCAGAGCTATCTTCTTACGCTAAAGTCACTTCTCTCTTCTACGAAAGCCGCAAAGAAGCCTTCGAGTTTCTCAAATCCGTCAAAGATCTGCAGCGAGCCATGCGACAACTCGTTTCTGAAGACTCTACTTCACAGAAGCTCATCGACGCACAACACCTCATGGAAAGCGCCATGAAAACCCTCCAAAAGGAGTTCCACCAGATCCTCACCGCCAATCGAGGCTTTCTCGATCCTGAGTTCTCTGTCTCTGATGAATCTTCTCTTGCTTCAAGGAGATCCAGTACGTCAGATTACGAAGATGGATCACTCGACGACGAGATCCGTGTTTCCGGAGAGTCCATCAAAGAAGTCGAACGAGCTTCTGCGCTCGCCACGGCGGATCTCAGGTCGATCGCAGAGTGTATGATTTACGCTGGATACGGTAAGGAGTGCGTTAAGATCTATAAGCGTATCAGAAAATCGATAGTTGTTGAAGGCCTTTACCGTCTCGGAATCGAACGGTTGAGATCATCTCAGATCCAGAAAATGGATTGGGAGGTCCTTGAGATCAAGATTAAGAGCTGGTTAGCCGCATCAAAAGTCGCTGTGAAAAACCTTTTTGCTGGAGAACGAAACTTATGCGATGAGGTGTTTTCCTCTAATGCGGTCAAAGAATCCTGCTTCTCCGAAATCTGTTACGAATCGGCCATGGAGTTCTTCAGATTCCCCGAATCGGTAACGAAATGCAAGAAATCGCCCGAGAAATTGTTCCGCATATTGGACATCTACGACGCCATCGCCGAACTCTGGCCAGAAATCGACTCCATCTTCTCCTATGAATCTACCTCAGCCGTCCGATCACAAGCCTTAACCTCACTCATCAAACTCGGTGACGCTTGCCGAGTCATGCTCACCGATTTTGAATCGGCGATTCAAAAGGATTCTTCCAAATCCGCCGTTCCCGGCGGCGGAGTACATCCATTAACTAGATATGTTATGAACTACTTGTCATTCCTCGCTGATTACAGCGGAATACTCGCAGATATAGTCGCCGATTGGCCTCTAGAAATCGGGAGCCAATTGCTAGAGAATTTTTCCGACGAGGATACGTCAATTAGTCAACGGATCGGATGGTTGATAATAGTTCTCTTAAGCAAACTCGACCGCAAAGCAGAATTATACAAAGACGTCTCGTTGTCTTATATATTCCTCGGCAACAATCTCCAATACATCATCGGAAAGGTCAATACTTCTAACCTTCGATTTCTCCTCGGCGAGGATTGGGTTTCTAAGCACGAATCGAAGGTGAATCAGTTCGCCGCGAATTACGAGAAGACTGCGTGGAGCAAGGTTATGTCAGCGTTGCCTGAGAATCCAACGGCTGAGGTTTCTCTTCAAGTAGCTAAGGAGTGTTTTCGGAAGTTCAATTCGGCTTTTGAGGAAGCGTATCGGAAGCAGTTGCCGTGGGTCGTACCGGATGGAACGCTTCGGGACGAGATTAAGATTTCGGTGGCGAAAAAACTCGTGCCGGCGTATCGGGCGTTTTATGGGAGGTATGGGGTTTTGTTGAGGGAAGCGTGGGATTTTGAGGGTTTTGTGAGGATCGCGCCCGAGGATTTGGGAAATTATTTATCGGATTTGCTTTATGGCAGCGGATTATCGGGTTCTTCGGCTTCTTCAACATCGGGTTCGTCGGGTTCCTCAACGCGCCCAGAGGCTTGTAAGCTTCGGTTGCTGGGATTACGGTGTAAATCGGAAAGTTTGTGAAGGCAGCGTTGAGTTTCTAATTCTAGTTTTTTATTTTTTATTTTTATTAAAGATGAATTTAATGATTTTTAAATTTTTTGGAAAATCACAAAGTGAAAAGCCCAAGGGTTCCGTTACAGCTATCAATCGAGACTTAAAATCATTGATTTCTTCAAATTAAGTGATGAAAAGTGTTTGCACTAGCCTAATCTTAATCTTTGAGGGCACTTCCACTATTGAAATCCATTGATTGTTTTAAATTAAGCAATGGAGAATTTTGAAGTTATGTGGGTACACTGGAGGATAAGTTTTTATTTCATGCGGTATAAATTTAAAAAAGTGATAAAAAATTATGTGTCTCTGATTATTTTAATTTAAATCCTTGCAAGTACATAAGATCTATTGTAGGATGGTAAGAACAAGGATATCGAACTCACAGGGAAAACGTAAAATTTAGCTAATTCTTTCAAAGATTTTAACACACCCAAGAAATTATCAAGGGAGACAGTTCACTTTGCCAAATAATTAACACATTTATCTAAATGTAAAAATACATAATTAAATTAAATTATGCAAACTGATTTCTGAGAAATAAAATAAACAATTTCTTTTGAGATGATCAAAGAATATGCTACCCCAAACTTATAACTTTTCTACTATTAATCCCACAATTTCATTAAAGTATTGTTCACACCATCATTTATCTAAATAAACGATTCGTAAGAAAACATAATCATAATCTCGCATATCCTATTTAAAAACGATGACTCAGCCTATCATTACGGTATGAGTTACGTAAAAATATAGCGTATCTCATAATGTTTAGATCACGACAATAGGCACATAATCGCTCTACAGCCTAGATCAATCTGCAGATCCAGATCTAGCAATTATGGTCATTGATACGCACAATCAACGATCATAATAAAACATTCAACACATATTTAATCAAACACACTTTTAGCAAAACGATTTCATGATGACATTAATATATTATGGAATTAACTGTAAAAAGTTACTTATCTGGGGATCGCATCCTCCCTGAATCACTGATTTAGCTGCTCATCCTTGATGTATGATCTATTTGCACATTCACAGTCATTTTATTTATTTATCACCAAAAATCTTTTTACAAAGCCTTGCCTAAATACAATTTATGCTCTCACGATTATCTATGAGAAAAATAAACCCTAATACAATCTACTGAGAAAATTAATAAATAACCAAGAAGAACCCTTAATAATTAAAGGAAACCCTAAAAAATAACTAAACGAAGGCCCTCCTCAATAAGTCGTGGGTTTCTTTATATAGGGTCGAGTAAACCCTATCCCTACTAGCCTCATTCGATTGAGAACTAATCCTCAATCGATTGACATTTGATTCGGAAGAAGTATAGTTGAACTTCTCTTCTTTTGTCAATCGATTGACACTAGTCCCTCAATCGATTGATATCCAAGGTTGGATTCTCCCTCTTTTGGCGGATGTTAATCTTTTTCACGGATTTTTATGCTTCTTTTGACTTTTTTGTCCATAGCTCATGTATATCCTTTAATTACCCTCTTTTATGCTCTTTTGCGATCCAATGGTTAGAAGTATCTGTACTCATTAAAACCTCACAATAATCATCATATGCTTTTATTAGACAGCTAAGTGCAGGAATTAAGGTGTGAAATATAGTCACATTTTGACACTGATCAGTCACCCATCCCTCAAATGTGATGTTCAATTAACTTTTTTGGGATGTTCTATATAAAATAAAAGATTAACAATCTTATTATAGGCCCATGATCTCAAGAGTCATTGTATAGGAGATTGGAACGAAAAACGATATTTATTGCTTATTTCTAATAGATCCTGAAATCATAATATTATCATCAGACAGACAAATTTTAATTTCATATGACATACATCTAAATAAGGTGACCAAAAAAATTGTGTTTCACGCATGATTTTCAAGTCACCTTTTGGGATGTATTATCATCATTGCAAAGTTATCCCATTTATTTTAGGTCAACTTTATGAGTCTTCACTGGCCTTCCCCTTCTTGTATTCTCTTATACTTGTAGCGTCTTAACCCTTCGCAAAAGGTATCCCTCATGCCTCTAATGAATATATCAAAATTAGCACTATAATTTTTCTTAGGAGCCACTCTAAGTTTTTATTTATTTATTTATATTTATTTTTTCTTAAACACTCAAATTTTCTATTATTTACTCGTTTAAAATTTTATCTTTTCTTATTGCTCCACACATCTATTACAATATATGCATCTCGATTCTTAGGGATATTTATTTTATCATTTTGTTGCTTTTTCATAGTTTATCATTCAGCACTATAATTAAGGCGAATTTGAGAGTTCGTATGGGGAAAAGACGATTTATGGGAGGGGGTGGGAAGGGGGGATTTAATACCTTTCTATCTACTTGTCTTTATGCTTTCAATAAATCGATCCTTTTGGGGGTTGTCTTTTGTTTGGAGGCTTCGACGCTTCATTGTTTTCTCCTTATTTTTTCTTATTTTAAGGTTAGAATATGAGAGTTTTAACATTTTCTTGGTGAGAGTTTTCTTTTTCGAGGAGATCGCCTCTATGAAGGCTTTTTTGAGGTCTAAACTTATTTCTGAAACGATTTTGGTCAAGAGTTTTACCGACGTATTGGTGACTTCATTGTTGTGCGAACACATGCTCTATATCTACGCCATGATGTATTGCTTAAAAACTTCGGTTGAAACGATGTGTGAAACTTTTGGTCGATTGTTGCCCTCGCTTTCAATGTGGGAGGAGTTTTTGTGGATCGTGAGTTTGCTGATAGTGGTGGCATTTCTTTGAGTGAATCTTCGGTGTCGGTTAATCGCAGATGTTCAGGATGGTGGTAGATTCTCGATTTTTTACATTACTTTGATGATCCCTGAATTCTGTATTGTTGTTAGATGGATCTTGGATGTCATTCAATTTATCTTAATGTTAGTGATTATAACTATCACTAATTGGATTGTGACCCTCTATTCTGTAGCCGCCCTTTTAGGGTTACTTATTTTTCTGTTTGTAATTGTTCTCCATTTCTAATGAAAATGATAGATGTTTCATCTCAAAAAAAAAAAACATTCAACACCATATGATATGACAGGTCTAACACTTGTCTTATAAAAATGTGTCTTCAATCTAAGTAAAACTTTTTGATATATATGCCACATATATTAAAGAAAGACTGACGATCTAATGATATGTCCTTGATCTCAAGATCTATTATTTGAAAGATTGGGACAAAAATATTCTCCATTGTTTGACTCAAAGATTTACGGTTATTAGGAGTGAATGCACGTGGCTTTTCAAGGGGTGCAATAATCGTACCCAAAGTAAAATGGTCAGACCAATAGTCGCTGCGCATTTGCAAAAGAAAAACAAGCTATTGAACACAATATTTTGAACTTTCCCATTCTATTACTACCAGTGAAATGACACTCTTCCTATTTTTCTTGTAACTTGTCCGCAAATTCTCCCAATTTTTTAAAAGTCTGTGAATTTGAGGTATTATTTGGATCTTCCACAAATTCATGTGTTTTAAAAATTTTAAATTGAGAATATATTGCAAATAATTTATGATTTTCCTATAAATTTTGATTTTTAATATTTTTAAAATTTTTATACTTTTAATCTTTTACTATGGGAGTCATTACTTGCAGGCGAAAAATCATGTCGTTGCGCAGGCTGACAGAAAAACATCATTTTTTTAATATTTGTAAATGAGGTGTGTTCCCAGTACTAGCACCTCTTTTACAAGGATACTAGTGTTTGCAGCCAAAGATTTAGCCTTTGCAGCCTCGGATTTCCACCGTTAAATCGTTGACTGTCAGAATCAGAGGATAAGTCCTTTTTTATCTTAATATTCAACCGAATAGATCTTGAGATCATGACCCACCTATATGACAATCATATGTTGATTTGAGGTGGAAAATATCCCTAAAAGTAAACTAAGAGCCCATTCATGATATGTGATGATCACGATCATTGTAGGGGATGTATGCCACATAGATTCAAGACCTTACCATTTGCTAAGGGTTCTCATAAGTGGTCCATGATCTCAAGATCTATTGAGTAGAATATTGGGATGAAAAAAAATATCCACCATATGATTCAAGGCAGTCAACATTGTTAATAGTAGAAAACCTAGGCTACAAATACTGGTTGGTACCACTTAAAACTTCTTCCACCGTTTCGACGAAGGTGTAGAGGATATGGTGTTGAATTTTCTGGTAGGATGTGCATCGATATAATTAAAATTGATAGATATAAATCATTTATTGAATGGATTTGGAGTGGTGGCGACTTCAAATGAGGGAGAGGAGAAAGAAGAGAGGACATGGAAGAAAAATGTGCTAGTTTTTTGTTTATTTACTGTGTACAATACTATGCAAGGATGTGATTTCCATGTGCAATTAATGGCTCCCTTCTTTTATTTGTTTTCTCTCCAATTTTTCTCCCTATGTTTCCCGGAACTTGCTGAATTTACAAGATTTTTCTGAATATTAACCTTACCGAATTATTGCCGAACCTTGACTGAATGACTGCATATATCTTGTAAAAAAGAAATTCAGAAGGATTTTTCCCTTTGGTTTTGCAAATTCGGCCAAAATGCGAATTTTCTTTTAATGTCGGCTAGTGATGGATCTACAAATGTCAATCATTGTTTTATGTACACTATTATATGGAGGACATATTTTTTGTAGACAAAGTGCAAGCGGCTGATGTGGGGCGATGCAATTCGCTAAAGTGCGCTAGGGATCAATTAATGCAGGCTAGTGCAACCAATCATATTGCGCCACATCAGCCACCTATATATTATCCTTAATAAAATCTATCCTCTGTTTGTACTTTTCCTTATTTTGTCACAGATAGGGGCTTATACACTATATATTTAGGGGCTTATATGCATAAAAGAAGGTTATATGACATGCATGTTTTATAACATCTTCAACATTAAATGGAGGCGTCAGTCCCCACTATGCTATATGTGGCTACGCCCTTATTTGTAAATCGGCCTCCTCAAGAAAGGGCTTTTATTGTACATACTTTGGCCTAGTTTGGCAAAGTTGCTTCCGAAAACACTTATTAGAGTAAAATATTATATGAGAAGCACTTTCTACTTTCCACCAATAATGGCCTTGGAAGTTGGACATTTCTATCTGAAAATGAAAAAGCAGCTCAAGAGTGTTTCTCCGAATACACACCATTTTCAATTAGACGTGATTATATCCTTTTGTAAAAAGTGCTTTTGAGAACTCTATTTTACCTTGAAAAGTTCTTTTGAGAAACAACTTTACCAAACAAAGTCTTTACCACATACTTTAGATTTTAGAAGTTGGATTTGGTTCAAAGCATGAAGACTTTCAGTTGAAAGATTCAGAACAAGCCAAAGCCCCATTATCATGTTTCCCATTAAAATGGATATTTTGGTGGGCACCAATGTTGGCTAAAATTGTCGTATCCATCCACTAAATAAAGTCGTTATCATTGAAATTGATGATGAAAAAAATGCATGCCATCATCGACCATCTAACATAACAAAAGAAAAAAGATAAAAAAAACCTACCCCTCAAGATGGAGGTCCTGAGTTTGAATCCCACCTCCTGTTAGTCACCCATAAAGATCTATTTTTACTTAATTGGTACGTGTGATGTATGGGTATTGCCCGCTCTCGGAGACTTAGTCGGGTGCTCTAAGAAGCACGGATACCCGGTCATAAAAAAAAAAAAAAAAAAAAAAAAAAAAAAATATATATATATATATATATATATATATATATATATATATATATATATATATATATATATATATATATATATATATATAGTGAGTAAGTAATAAAAAAGAAAAAATCATCTCATAGGCTTATCCATTTGAAATATATAGTTTGAACTCACGAAGATGACTAGTGAACGATTCACACCGGCTAGTCAGCAGATTGACTAATCAACATATTGAAGCTTCAATATGTTGACTAGCGTAGCAACCAAGCTCGAATTCGGCAGCCATTCTTTGGAGTGTCAATTCATTTTAATTAGAATAAATTCATAAAAGATTTCGTAAAAATTTGAAAAAAAGAAGGGATTATATAACATAATTATAAACTGCCAAACTATATAAAAACATAAAAAAAAGAAGGTCTTTAAACAATAAATTAAATATATTGCATAATATGCATATATTAATAATTGGAGCCATTACTTGCACACACTTTTCAAGTGATTGCACCGGATTGCACCGAATTTAAAAAAAAGACTTGCAAATTTGGCAACCTCTATTATGTTAAAACTCATCTAAGTCGTTTGATTTGAAAGCTATGATTTAAAGATATCAATTGCAAAAGATTAGAACAAAATATAATTTTCGATCATTTGATTAAATTGACTCAAAGACTATTATATAATTCAACAGTTGACTACAATAGATCATATGACAAGTATCGTGTTTTGCTCCAATTTTATGTATCAGAGATCTATTGATCATGAACTTCAAATCAAATGGCCCATCTTATATTTTTACATATCACATGTTCCTAAAATACCAAGTCTTTCTTTAAAATCAGTGCAATCACTTGAAAAACGTGTGCAAGTAATGGCTCCCATTAATAATTTACACATAAAAAACAAAAAAAAAAAACAATACTAAGTATCAAAGTTGATGAATCTATTGATCCGACCATCCAAATAAATATCATAAGATTTAGGCGCATGATCAATCAAAACAATAAATCAACAATCAACAAATTAAAACATATGCGCGCACCTTGAGTGTGAGCAATGAAAGATCATGTGCCGCTTGAATTTTCAACGATCTCCTCTCTTTTAATATCTCCTAGCACAATGGGAATGCCTTTGCTAATAAGGAGGGTTGAAGTGTGTTGAATAATCGTTGGGACTAAATATCTCTTATATTTATAGCCAAAGAGTAATTTCCTCATTAAGGACTTGAATTATTAATTATATTGTGATTGAAAATCACAATCATACCTTAACTAAAAGACTTAATTATTAGTTATTTATTCTCTTCAAATTCATCGAATCAGCAACTATCATATCACAATATTGATCTTACACCATTTATCGGTCAACGGATTGACTATAGTGGCAGCCACCAAGATAGAAACTTCTAACAAAAGTAAGCATTATGAATGGAAAATTTTAGAAAATCATCAAATTTGAGAAAAATTTAGAGAAACGAAATTTAGAGAATCGAGGAATCAACCGTGTATTTCATGAAATGAGTGACAGACCACCTACTTGGAGTATTTAGAAAGGTAAGCTTTTCAATCATGGGTCAAAATCTCGGATTACCGATATGTATCGTCCGAGCTCCAAAACGATACGTATCGGTATCCGTCATACAATTGGACGATATGGTACATTGAATGTATCGTTCAGCTCTAATACCGATACGTATCGGTATCGGACGAAATTTTGATCCGTGTTTTCAATAGTTAGCAGTTGGCAGAGGTGCGGCTCTCCTCCTCGTAGGAGTTAGTCCAATCGTAAACTTAAAAAATACTCCGCGTGTTATGAAAAAAAAAAACTGCGTCATAAAAATACCTACTGAAGAGAACACTCACTTTGTGTGCAAGAAGCAAAGGTTTACCCCTTCCCTCGCCCCTTGCCTAGAGGACCAACATTGCTAATGGACTTTTTTTTTTTTTTGTTTTAATGATTGTGACATATGCTATAGCCATGTTTTATATATTTTTTATTGTAGTGAATTGTTGATGTATAGAATATGTAATGCACTTATTTTATTGATTAAAAATATTAATTTTAACTTTAAATAGGTTAAGATATGTTTTAAAATGGGGATAATTAATCTTGACCTACATTTAAATAACAAAATAGTGATTAAATGATATTACACCATTAATTAGGCTTTTGATCTTGCACTCGGTATACTATTATGCCACGTGGTGTACATTCATCATTGAAACAAGTCCTAGCCAAAAAATCATACCTACAAGTGGATGTGAACTATTCGTTTGGTGAATTTTGATATCAGCCATTAAAAAATAAGAACAGCGGTTGATATTAGAGTACACTGAACAAATACTTAAAATCTCCAAATGAGTGATTTTTTCGCACATTGCGATCCAATGAATGACATATCATCTTGACGGCTCGGATTATCGGCAACTTAACCCATTAATGGTGTTAGATCATTTTAACACCAATCTGGAATTTAAATGGCTGCTAGGAGAGTCTAGGTCCATTTATGTATTTTGTAAATTATAATAATTTTTTTATAATCCTCGACTTTTTAAGAATATTTTCCCGAATCTTTTCCAGATTTATTCATATTGCCGAATATTGAATTGATCCCCATTGAATTATTGCCGACTTTTTAAGAATATTGAATTGATCCCCATTGAATTATTGCCGACTCCAACTTGGGTTTGTCTTTGGGATTGCTCTGTGGAGCCAAAGAGCAACCCCACTTAAAAGAGTGAGTCTAAATTGCTCTTTTAAAGAGGACCAAATTTAACTCTTTCACTCTCCGAAAGAGCTAAGAGCACTTACAACCAAACACGTCTCATACTGAAGTGCTTTGTGCCAGAGCATAGACTCCACTTTGCCTCCAAAGAACAATCCCAAACACATCATATGAGTATTAGGTGTCACAAGTCACAAATTTTAATATAATTTAATATTAAATAGGGTATTTTTATATCAACCCAACATTCCTCCTTCTCAATCTAAATTTTCCGTACTTAAGCTGTTCCTTGCCTTGGATTTGACATGGAGATATTTTCCGTCCCAATCTCCTACATAGTAGATCTTGAGATCATGGACCCAATATCAGGCCATCAAATTTTGATTTCGCATGACACACATCCCAAAAAGTGAACATGATCATGGAGGTATATCAGATGTTATTCTTGTATCAATTTTCAATATATGTAGCACGTGGAATTGGGCCACTATTAGACAGTCAAATTTTTATTGTATGTGGCATGCGTCCCAAAAGGTGAACATGATCGTAGGTGTATATGAAACTTATTTCTTAGATTGTTTTTTTGAGATATGTGCCACATTGAATCAAGAAATGATCGTTTAATGGTAAGTTAAAGATCTCAAGTTCTTGTGTGAAAGATTTGAATAGAAAACAATCTCCATTGTCCGATTCAAAGTAGTCAACCGGTTTAATCATATGAAAGCCAGGGTGGCAAGGAAGAATATTGGATTGAAATACAACTAGATAATTTAATATTGTCTTCTAAAAACAAATTGACCGCATAGCGCAGTGGATTAGCGCGTTTGACTTCGGATCAAAAGGTCGTGGGTTCGACTCCCACTGTGGTCGCTGCACTTTTATCTTTTAAATATAATAAATAGATATGTTAAGTTTATTAAAAAAAAAAATACTTAATTCCGTTGCCGGGACTTGAACCCGGGTCTCTCGGGTGAGAGCCGAGTATCCTAACCAACTAGACTACAACGGAGACAACAGAGAATTTTAAAGACCAATAAGATTAAAAGGTAAATAATTGCATTAATTTTATGAATAAGTATAACAATCCATGATAGGGTTTAAACAACCCTTTAATCTATACGCACCTTAATAAACGGTTGTTACATAGTTTTTAACGATCCTTATTAATGTAAGTGGGCTGCTAGTGCTACTCACTATATATCCCATCAAGTACGGTTGAAAATTGTTGACCGTTTTCAATTGACGCTCAAGATAATTTTTCGTTCCAATCTTTTACACAACTGATCTTGAGATCTTAGGAATATCATCATATGAGAAGATTTTGATTCTATATAACACACATCCCAAAAGGTAGCATGTGAGCATTATGTGTGTCACCGTGATTTTTGGGCCCCTTTTTTGGGGTATGTGTCATATGGAATAAAAATTGACGGTTTGATGACATGACCGTGATCTCAAGATCAGTTTTGTGAATGATTGAAAGAAAAAATGATCTCCATCTTCGGATTCAAAGAGTCGGCATGATTCTTTGGTCCACTCGAATGATTAAACATGTGCATCGTGCTATATATGAGTTGTATGATCTCATTAAAAAATTTCAAAATTAAAGAATTTGAAAGAACTTGAAAGCGGACGCTGGACGCTGGACAATTATAAATAGTTCTCCAAATGGTTTGCACCATCTGGTGTTTGTAATCTTTGTGCTGAGTTCTTAAATGATAGCCTACCATTTAAAAGACTTATAAAATATATGTCACGTGCAAGGTAACAAAGGCAGAATTGGTATCGAGCATTGGTCCTTGGAGGACCAATACGTATCGAAAAATATAGGTATCGGCCGATACGAGCCCGTATATCGGCCGATACTAATATTGAGTTGGATACCGATACGTATCGGCACAATATATATCGGTTTGCTGAAAAATCACGTATCGGCCTGATATTGAATACCTTGTATCGGCCGATACTAATACTGAGTTGGATACCGATACGTATCGGCGCAATAAATATCGGTTTGCTGAAAAACCACGTATCGGCCTGATATAGAATACCTTGGTCACGTGGCCTAAAAATGGGATGGTGAGTAATAGTTTTATTTGAACCCTATGATGAGTGCATGTCAGAATTAAACGTTTTAGAATAATTGGGTGTCAATAGCTTTATAAGATCATAAGCCGCATAAAGATCCTTCCCCTGCCCCTTGTCTAAAATTGACTCCCATAAATGTCACCATAGTCACCAAGTCGGGGTTCAGCGATAATTCGGCGATGTTAAAATTCGAAAATATCCGGCAAGTTCGATAAAATATTTGGAGGGAAAAATTAAAAAAAGAAAAAAATTAAAACTACAAAAAACTAATAAAAAATTACAAATTTGCGAAAAATTCAAGAATTCTATTGGAATAATCCGCGAATTTTGTTGATCTCACGAAATTTTGAAAGTTTCTGGAATAATTCAGGATTAATTAGCAGAACCTTAAATTCAAAAATTATTCTCGAAGTATTAACAATTCGGCAATTTTTGTGAGTATGACTGTCAGAACCCTGTAAATGTATGAAAATCTGCTTTTTAGCAGTTTTAGTGGCTCAAAGGCTTCAAATGGTAAGCATGACCCTCAAAAGAGAAGAAGCTTATCATTAGAAGATGCACGGATATTTTTAAGCACCAAATCACTGAAGAATCAGAAGCTATAAAATTATAGTTATAGCTTGCATGGCTTAGAGCTTTGTCTTGCGGGTTCAGTCTCGCTCGGTTGGGTAGCTAATGCGAAATTATCTTATCTCCTTGCATAGTTGCCTATCAGACCACAAGACTACTATATTTAATAGCAACTACTATCTTGGATTAGCTATAAACTTCCTCGTTTTCTTGGTTGGAGCTTTCTTGGTTGGGTAGTGACTACAAAATCAAAACTCCTGGTTTAGCTCGTGACCCTCGTAAACTCATTGAAGTTAGCTTCTTAATGAGTTTAGTGGTAGCCCCCACTTTAATCTGCTGCAGTGATTATTATTTTGATGAGAATGGATAATACTATTGAATGAGAGATCTAGATGTGCTTGGTAGCTTATTGATTGATCGAATACAGCTGGAATGCTTGAGAGTAACTCAATGGCTTGTGGATGGAAGACTATATCGAAAAACTGGATTGCTTTTGAGTCTGATTACTCAAATGAATTGACTTACTCATCTTTCTTATTCTCTATAAGATCATGTCCGTGACTTTTAACTTGTTGTTTCCAAGCGCTTAATATTTCCCTTCTTTCTTTCTTTAAACAAGATTTTACATCAAGTTTTCTTTCTAGACTTGTTTTAAGACACTATTTATGGTTAGAATTTATGTTGAATGAATACTTAGAGCTGGGGCGAGACTTATTGCAAACTTACTCTCTTATCGCTCTCTTGTTTCTTTCTTAAATAATTGAATTTTTATTCCTTACTATACTCGATAGTATATGCCATTTTAATTATTCAAGTTGTATCTACTATTCTTTGTGGAGGGATTCTAAGGAAGATGGAGCTGAATTTTCTCTCCTTGACCAATGCAAGAAAGCAATGCTTTGATAAGATTTTGAACCATGATTGAAACCCATCTACAGCACAATCTGCCACTTGGTGCATTTAAGATTTGTAAAAATGTTCCTCGAGTGCAATATTAATTGCCCATCCACCCCAGCTGGTGCACCTGCCAAGTTTTGGATTTTACATGACACAGATCCCAAAATGCGGCATTAAAATTACATGGCAAGCATCACACTCAAATATGAGGTTAGGGCCACTTTTTGGGATCTGTCACATGGAAAAAAAAATTTGCTCATCTAATGGCACGCACATGGTCTCAAGATCTACTTTATACGAGATTGGAATGAAAAAATATCAATACTATCAGATTCAACGTGATCAATGGGCTTTCAGTATAGGCACCCACCAGTAATCTGGTAGGCGCGAATAGAGGTACCCAAGAATAATATATCAAATTTCTTGAGACAACGATCATATAAGGATCAGCTAGTATAAAGTGACAAACCCAATCACCAGCAGATGGTGTGCGAGCCGTGCACCTCATCCACTCTGAGACGCATGCTGATCTCCTTGCTTTTTAAGTTCACACGCATCTCAAGGTTACTGGCGATCAGTTCTAGCAGTTCTATACAGGGGCGATCGTAAGATTTTGGGGGCCCCAGGCGAGTTCATTCCTAAAATGGGGCTCTCCTTCATATTAATCCCAAAAAAAAATTCACCACAAGTTTTTTTTTTTTAACAAACAAAATAATACTCATTTCTCCAATAGTGACAAATTTCTCTTATATTTTCCAAAATTTTGCTAAACTTTATCGAAATAGAAGTTGGACATAACTTTTAGCAAAATTTCGATAATTTCTCCGAAATTGACAAATTTCATTAATTTCGGTGAAATTAACAAAAAAAATTCAAATTTAATGAATTGTCTTTTAATTTTAGTTGTTTTTACATAATAAATAATTTTTTTTATAACTATTAAATATAATTAATATATAATATTTTTTGTACTTCCTAAAATACCAATATATGGCCGAAATTAAAATTTGTCATTATGATTCTTCCTAGATTATGAATATCTGCATATTCCATTCTACTGTTTATAATTTGAAAAAATAACTAATAAGTTAACGAAAATATATGTTAAAGGAAAATAAAACACAAAAAAAGATATATTAAATAGTAAAATGTGCCCCACGGATCAAATAATCCAATTAATAACACTGTGGCATTTTTTAGCACTTTAACTGCCATTAAATTAGTCATATCATTTTTTAACACTTTAGCAGTCTAATAATGTTTTATAAATAGGTTCATTGGATAACTCTCGTCAAGTAGATCCAAATTGATAGGTCATTTGCAAAAAATTGGGTTGTAACGAGCATGAGATCGTTGTTTTAAGTTGGTCATTTAATAAGAAAAAAAATTGTATATATTTAAAAGATCCGGTAAAACAAATCCAAACCGATAAAAATGGGGCTAGAAAATCTACTGGGTCAATTCATAAGGCCCCCCCATATTTGCTTTTTTTTATGGGTCGGATCAGCTTTCTGCCGGGTAGGCGTCGGACATGGGTCGGGTCATTTACCTCACCTGGTCATGGGCCAGGTGTTATATTAGCCAATACCTCATAAAGATTTTCAAGAATAGGGGGCCCTAAAACTTTGGGGGTTCGTGGCGGCCGCCTGATGAGCCTTCCTGGCTCTATAACACCATTACCAAGTCAAAGTTAGGCAATAATTCGGCAAGGTTAAAATTTGAAAATTCCGAAAAAATTTATAGGCTCGGGAAAATATTGGTGATTTTTTAAAAAAAATCATGAATACTTCGTTATTAATTTGTAGAACCTTTAAATCGTAAGCTATTCACGATATTTTCAAAGCAAAAGGAGAATTTGGTAACTATGCTCTACACTAGCCATTCATATAGGTTGTGCCCATGGATCAAAATTTTGGCCGAGACATCTTAACGGAGACAAAAAAATATAAATTATCAACTCCCTTCCAGAAATACAAAATAATCGGCCGATAATATGAAAAATCAAATTATTGGCCGATAATTTCAAATTGTCGGCCAAGACCACATTTATTGCATAAAAACCAAAAAAAGAATGAAATTAAAACCTAGATTTTGCAAAAAAACCATTTCTCCTCTTCCTCTCCCTTTCCAGATGTAGGGATTTTTTTGCCGGAACCTTGCTTGATTGGTATCTTCTTCTTCTTTCTCTTCTTTTTTTCTTCTTCTCTATCTCTCCACTCTTACTCTTATCTTTTATTTGTCTTGGAAGTTGGAACGAGAGGTGACCTCTCTCTCTTCTCTTTTTTTTTTTGTCCTGAAAGTTGGAACTAGAGAGGTGAGAGTCGGGTTTCAAAACCTCTAAAGTTGGGATTTTAAAAGGGAGCCATTACTTGCACCCGAAAACCATAAGCGAAACATATGATGTGAAAACGCAATCTAGGCTGTTTGATTTGAAGTTTATGATCTATATAGATCTCTATTTCATAAGATTGGAGCAAAACACAATACTTCATATATGATCTATTGTGGTCAATTGTTGAATGAGAAATAACCTTTAACTACATTTAATCACATGATGAAGCAAGGATCAAAATTTCGAGTTTCATTTCAGTTTCGGAGGGGACTAAAACCGAAATTTTGGCCGAAATTTTAGTCGAAAATTTCAACCCCATACAAAAATGACGAAAATTTCAGTCTCATATTATCGTTTCGGTGGGGAACGAAATCGATAATTTCGGCCAAAATTTTGATCCTTGTGATGAAGAGTATATTTCCTGCTAATCTTTTGCAGTAAATATCTTTAAGGCATGACTTTCAAATCAAACAGCTTAGGTGATATTTTCACATAGCATAGGTCGCCAAATTTGCAGGTCTTTCTTTTAAATTCAGTACAAGCGCCAACTTTCCGAGTGCAAGTAATGGCTCCCTTTTTAAAATTATACCCTCCTTTAAGTGGACCCAAGATTATTTAATGAAACCCAAACTTTTCCACCATTAGATTCATTGACCTTCTTGAATTAGAAATGAAGATCACGTTACTTATGAGAGTGATCAAAACAGTCAAAGGGATCATAGCATTAAGTGCAACAGGCCCAGAAATAGTGCTTTAGGGAGATTTAAACCATTCACTTGCTGACTATTATATCAATTGTCGTTTTTTAATTTTAATTGTTGATATTAAAGTTCGTCAATCAGATGGTTCACATCCACTTATCAGCATGATTCATCGAGCTGAAACACTTAGCAACACACCATTAGTGCATTTATTGGATAAAATAATACAACCATCAGATTGGCCGAATAATTATTTTTAAATATCACTATATATTCGTTGCTGCTCAGCCAAACACCTAATACTAATCTATTAGTCTCACTAGTATAAATATGTGTTCTAATAATGTTAAAGAGTTTAAAAAAATAAAAAAAATAGAGTTCGACTAAGTTTGGTAAAGTTTGGAGCATATTTAAAAAAAAGTCAAAATTTATCGAAATTTACCAATAATTTGGCAGAAATTTGACCAATTTATGGTTTGAGTCATGAACGAAACTGAAACTGAAACCAAGATTTTGATCCATGGTTGTGCCACCTCATCACAAGTTTGCATCACTGGCTTGCTTTGCGGGGAATTCACCACCAACCTGCTCTAGTGGAGAAAATAAGTATGTCACGGCCAGAGTGACCAAGTCCAGGTACAGGAATAAAATGGCTCCGAAAATATACGAAAAAAAATAATAAATTTCAGCAATGGCAAGAAAAAAAGTGAAATTTTTTGAAAAAAAAATATCAATAATAATAAATAATATATGTTGCGATCAAACAAGGGTTTTTAAGGGGGATGGGGGGAGCAACGAAACAAACCCATTGTCGAAAAAATATTTTTTTTTTTAAATGAGATTTTTTCGGAAAAGAGGTGATGAAATTCTAGTTAAATTGGAATTGTATACCTAGATTAAGTGTTAGTGATTAGCATAGAATTCTAAATTGTTAAAATAGAATATTTAATAGTTGAAGTGAGCCTAGGTATAGGAATAAAACGGCTCCGAAAATATATGAAAAAAAGTAAAAAATTTCAGCATTGGCAGGATCAAAAATAAAAAAAATTGAAAAAAAAAAAAAACAATAAAAATATATGTTGCGCCCAAACAATGGTTTTTAATGGAGGGGGGGGGGAGAAATAGGAAAAACCCTTTGTTGAAAAAAATGCTTTTTTTTTTAAACGAGATTTTTTCGGAAAAGAGGTGATGAAATTCTAGTTAAACTAGAATTTTATACATAGATTACGAGTTAGCCATTAGCATAGAATTCTAAGTTGTTAAAATAGAATATTTAGTAATTTAACTCCGAGAAGAGACGAAAAAAAATAAAAAATTCCAGCACTGGCAGGAGAAAAAAAAAATATAATAATAATAAAAATATATGTTGCGCCCAAACAATGATTTTAAGGGGGGGAGGGAGAAACAAGAAAAACCCTTTGTTGAAAAAAATGCTTTTTTGATTTTAAACTAGATTTTTTTCGGAAAAGAGGTGATGAAATTCTATTTAAACTAGAATTTCATAGATAGATTAGGAGTTAGTCATTAGCATAAACTTCTAAGTTGTTAAAATAGAATATTTAATAGTTTAAGTGAGTCTAGGAGACTTAGTCTTTAGATGTTTTAGGAGTTTATTTTTAATTAGAACTTTCCAATTTTAACTTTCAAGTATTATTAGGAGTCTTTAGTTTTCTTCTATATATGTATTTGTGTGGAGGTGTCTCTTATTGATATTTTTGTTTTTTAATAAAAATACTTGAGAGTTTTGCTATATACAACAGCAGTTGTGTTGTTGATTTTACTTGGGTAACACTAACAAGGTAGTATTAGAGCCACATTCATTGTTTGAATTCGTAGGCATACATAAATTTTTTATTGATCAAGATGGATTGATTCAACCACAACTTCTGAAGTTTAGTGAAGAAAATTTTGATCACTTGTGCATTCAGTTGAAAGTTCTGTTCAGAAACCAAAATCTATGGGAGATTGTCGAAAACGGGAATGTTGAACCCGTTGATCATGTTGCACACGCTGCTCTATCTCAGGTCCAAAAGGATGCATTGAACGAGAATTGCAAGAAGGACAAGAAGACTGTATTTTTTATTTATCGAGTCATAGACGAAGTCATTTTCTAACGAATTTCGATGACCGAAACGACGAAAAAGGCGTGACAGTTTTTAGAAAATTCCAACAAAGGTGATGTGAAAGTCAAGCATGTTAGATTGCAGACTTTGAGGCATGAGTTCGAGACTCTTCATATCAATAATTTTGAAATGGTGCCGGATTATTTTTCACAGGTTCTTACTGTATCGAACTAGTTACGTGTGAATGGAGAAATGCTCGATGATTAGTGTATTATAAAAAAAATCACGGGAACTTTAACTGCCCGATATGAGTACGTAATTGCAACGATTAAAGAAGGAAATGATCTATCGACCATGATGATCGATGGGTTTGATGGGATCTTTGAGCTATCATGAACATTGGATGACTCAGAAGCGTTCTATTTCTTCAGAGTTAGGTTACCATTGGAGGAAGAGCAATTTGAATTGCGGTTGAGGCCGTGATCGAGGTTTCATAGATCGAGGAGGAGGTGGACGATTTTATATCTCAAATCAAGGAGTCAAAGGTGATTATGAAAGCGAAATTCGTAAAACAAATGAATATCTAGGTAGTGAAAACCAAAAGTCTAATAAATCGCAGATTAAGTGCTCTCGGTGCAAAAAATATGGTCACTACAAATCTACATGCAGAGTCAAATTGCCTGATCAGACTTCTGAGTGTGTGAATTATGCGCGTGATGAAGAACCCAAGTAGCTATTGTTATCTTGTAAAACCGATACGGAAGAGAAGACGAATACTTGGTATTTAAAAAATGGGTGTAGTAGTCACATGTGCGGGAAGAAATATCTCTTCTCTCGATTAGACGAATCTCTTTGTGGCGAAGTGGATTTTGGAGATAGATCTAAAATTTCGGTGATGGGAAAGGAATGATTATGATACGATGTAAAGATGGGTCTAATCAATTTATTTCAAATGTCTTCTATGTTCCTGGTCTTTACTGAAATTTCCTGAGCATGTGACAACTTTCAAAAAAGGGACATAAAATTCAGATTCAAAACAAGGTCTACACCATTGCAGATGGCAAGAATATGCCAATTGCAAAGGTTCATATGACCAAAAATCGTATGTTTACTTTGTCAATCCAAAATGAAGTTTTGCTTCGAAGGTGAAGGATACAAATTGGTTGTGGCATCTCCATTATGAGCACATTAATTTTAATAGTCTGAAATTGCTCCAAAGGAAGAAGATAGTTATTGGGTTACCATATATCGAGTCGGTTGATAACTTGTGTGAAGGTTGCTTATTGGGCAAGCAACACAAAGACTCCTTTCTAGTTGGGAAATCGTAGAGAGCAAAGAAGTCGTTGCAGATTGTCCACTCCAACATTTGTGGGCCAATGGAGTTCTCGTCTCATGTAGGTAACAAATATTTTATTACCTTCATTAATGGTTTAATTCGAAAGCTATAGATTTATATTTTGAAGCAAAATTCAGAGGCTTTCGAAGTCTTTAAAGAATTTAAGGCTTTTGTGGAAAAGTAGAGTAGGTTTTAACATAAAACCCTAAGGATTGATAGTGGAGGTGAGAAAACCTCAAATCAGTTCTCTGAATTCTGTCGACATCATGGAATCAAACATCAGTTGACTGTCAGTTATTCACCTCAAAGGAACGGGATAATAGAAAGGAAGATTAGGACAATTGTGAAAATGGCCAAAAGTATGTTGAAAGCTAAATTTTTGCCTAAAGTGTATTGGGGCGGCACAAACACAAGGGAAGAGTCCACACTTTTTACCTTGGAGGCTTGGATCAATTATTTTTGGATACAGATATTTGCAATCGAATATTTGATAGTTGCAACCAAGGCTTTTGCTGGAGAGAGCCATTGACTACTATACCTTGAATAAGAATACAAAGATTGTATTTCCTTCCAATCTTTCACACAATAGATCTTGAGATCGTATCCCACCTATCAAATAGTCAAATATTTGTACTACGCGCCCTTCCTCAAAATCGATCGTCATGATAGGCGAAATTCTTTTCCGTTCCAATGTTCGACATAATAGATCTTGAGATCATGTCCCACTTGTCAGACGGTCAGATGCTGATTCTATGCACACCCTAAATGTGATCGTGATCATGGGCATATAATGAGTAGGGGCACTCGGGTCACTTTTGGGGATGTATGCTACATGAAATCCACATTTAACTATTTGATAAGTGCACCGTGATCTCAAGATCAAATGGGTAGAAGATTGACATGAATTAATGATTTCCATCATCTGATTCAAGGGAATCAATGGATCGCTGACGAGAAAATCATGATAATAGGTAAAGGCTAGTTGAATTTTGAGGATGCTAAGAAGTACTAAACTCATGCGGTCTCAATAACTGAAATGGGTTGACTGAAGCTAGGAAAAATAGACCACAGAAGCATATTAGCTAGACATCGAGGTACCTGGCTCAAGAGAAAACTTGAGGTTAATTGGGTGCTTCAACAAATTTTAATAAAAGGTATAAATTAAATGAATTTTCAAATTAAAGGGTTGCAGTGGCTCTTTTGCATGTAAGAGGGCGACACATAAGAACGACTTATGGACCTGGCTGAGGTAGTAATGGAAGCGTCACTAGAAAACACCAGCTCTTTAGCATGGGGAGAGCTGTTTGATCAATTAAAACAGCTTCTCGTGAGAGCAAATATGGCAGATGGCGATGGCTGTGGCTGTGATACTACATGCGTTTTTAGCTCCCTTCAGGTTGCCCTTTTTACCCAAATGGTAAAACTTTGGGAGAGGGAGCCACACTGTTATTAGTAAGCACACATATTAAATCAGCGAAAGTAACTTTTGACATTTTTTTTGATTTGGGAGTTAAAATTATAAGCTCAGTTAGAGGTTGACTCAAATGCAGTTGCTGGCTCGCGGATCAGATACCTCAGTAATTACTAAGGCTGCGTATGGCATAGCTCGCTGCTAGCCCCGCCACAGCGGAGTTCATCTGTTTTAGTTGACTCCCATTTTCTTTTCTAACTCCTTAAAAAGAAGGATTTACCTGCTCTAGCAGCAACCTCTCTGCTCCCTACTAACTCCCTACCAGAGCAAATAAAATTTGCTCTAGCAAGAAGTAAGTAGAGAGGAGGGTAAAACTGCTGAATAGGTAAATCTTGCATAAAATCCTACTAAAGCAAGTAGCATGATTTTAGCAAAGAGGATGAGAACTTGTTTTAGCAAGTGAACTATGCTATGGCTGGAGCTAGCAAAGAGCTATGCCATTAACAGCCTAAGTCCCTAAGACCCCGGTCATAAAGGTTTGAAATAAATTTCATCTTGAGAGGTTTTAAATTAAAAAGCAATATTACCTATGAAAAAAATATAGAAAGATTTTGAAAGGTTCTATGTATTTGTTGTTTCTCAACAGTTATTTTTATCAATTTTTTTATTTTTATTTTTTTGTGAAAAAGGTTTTCTAAGAGTATGAAATGTGAATCAAACCGATGTTTGAGTTGAAATTAAGAGGCATTCAAAGCATGTTTGAATTGACTTTTGAGATACTGTTGTTAGTTAATTCCGTCCCAAGATTAAAAAAAAAAATTGTTGTCTGAATTTGCGTGGGAAAGGAATATGTGTAGGGTATCGGTGTATAAGTACGTAGAGAAGTTGAGAGCTGGCATATGACTTGGGGCAATGGTGTGTGGACTATGGTTTCAGCATTACTTTTTAAGAGTTTCTAACTCGATGGATCTCTATCATCTCATTTAATCTACGTTGTTGAATGAGTGTACATCCCAAAAAGTGATACGAGTATAAACTCATATTATACAAACATTATATAACTAATACTTACACATTAAGATACAAAAAACTTAACATAAGCTCTTGGTACTTGGATCAAGTTTGGCATGCATGACATGTAGTCACAAAATTTGCCGGATTTATGAAAAATTCGTGAATTTAAGGTCTTCGAAATTTATCTGGAATTATTTGTGAATTTTTTTATAATTCGCCTGATCACAAAAAATCGAAAATAGCATGCGAATAATTTCCGAAATTTTCAAACAAGTATTACTTTATAATATTTTTGATATTTTAAAAAAAAAATTATAGTTTAAATTTTTTTTATATTTATTTTTAAATTTTTCTCACAAATTTTTCCTTCAAATAATTCCCTAAACTTTCCCGATTTGTCAGATTTTTCCGAATTTAACATCGCCGAATTATTGCCAAACCAGGATTTGGTGACTATGTGGGGAACCATCATGTAGCCAAACGCCATTTAAAATTGATGGTATGTTTCATTTACATTTCATTAAATCTAGATGATGTTTGACTGCTTTAACTCAAATAATGAATATTATTTTTCTTACCAATCTTTCACAAGAAAGATCTTTTGATCATGGTGTACCCATCTAACTATCTAACCGTACACATCATTGATTTTACATGGCACATGTAAAAAAAGTGATCCAAATTCTAAGTCACCTAGAACTCTTTCCATTTATCTATAATACTAACTCAACTTTTTAAGTCAACCACATCTGATACCTTTATTTGCACCTATTGAATCTATGAGAACACCTACACAAAAAATAATTGAGTGCTTTAAATCAAACAATGGAGTTATTTTCCTTCTTGAGATCGTAGAATAAAACATTAACATTTTTATTCCACAGGTTACACATAAGTGACCAAAAATTCATGTGGCATACATCACACTTAAGCGTGATTTTCAGGTCACTTCTTGGGATGTGTTCCACGTGAAACAAAAAATCGATCATCAGATGGTGCACACGGTCTCAACATCCATTTCATGAAAGATTGGTAAAAGTACAATTTTCATATTTTGTTTAAGAGTAGCCAAATGATTTTTTTCTCAGATGCCCTCAAAGATTTGGTGGGTACAACTAAAGGTACCCAACCATATATATGACTCCTGTGAAAGAAAATCTTGGGTCCACCACTGCCCATGATCATTCTCAGTTGTTGGAATATGTGTCATGTGGAATTAAAAGATGACCGTTCGATGATAGGCTCATGATCTCCATATCTATTTGGTGGAAGATTAGGATGAAAATCGATCTCCATTGTGTGATTCAAAACAATCAATATTTTAAGCATGTGAAATGCGGGTTTGAGAGGGAAGAATCTTGGGTTGTAAATGAAAGTGCCCAAAAGAAAGATTTGTTGGAGGATATTATATGCTATTAAAATGGAGGATTTTGTTTCCCTATTTAATGGAATTTTAACTACCCACGAGGATCGCCGGATTCTTTCATGCCAACCGCTCTAATCTCTTGTTTCGTTGAACAGTTCAAAGGAGTAGAACTTTTTCACTCAATTTTGGGAAAGTAGTAGAACTTTTATCTAAAAAAACATAAAGGAAAGAAGTAAATACCAACAGTAAAACAAAGGCCACTTTTGGCATTTGGGCTCTTCTTAAATGCTTTTTTTATTTTTCTAATATACTAGTAAGGATGTACAGGCAAATGCACGTGGCTTGCAGGATCAGAAATTATCTCATCCCTTGAAACTAAAATTAAATTCAATGGCTAGGATTTACCTAAGATTTTTAATTGATATATTTATATTTTAAAAACTCTAATTATTAAACTATTACGATATACTTTAGCATATTTTAACCATATCATATCCTTTAACATATCTTTTTTGATTGAAGAAGATGGAAGAGGGATTTAGGGTTCGGTCAAATCTCAAGAAAAGGGAAAGGGAAAGATAAATATCAGATACCATGTTAGGGGGATTATGAAATTTAAGTTGTCAAGGTTATTACGGGGATTATGAAATGTGACAGAAACTATTTTTACTTTTATATAGTAGTAAATAGTGTTTAACTCTATGAGATTTTCCTGAATGCGCGTGGACTATGATATCTCTCTCTTGGACTCCATTGAGATTATTTCCTTCAATCCATATAGTTGCAACTTGTGAAGCTTATGGTGTATTATAAACTCTTTGATCAACTTGGGCATCACTTTTAATTAAGATATTGTAAGTTTCTAAAATGAAATATCTTTCAAGCATCATAAGAATTGAGCATAAGGATTTATACGAAGATTTCAACGTCGTAAGAGTTGCATGTGAGTTCAACTGGCAGTGGCGCCCTTGTTTATGCTCTAGAAATTATGATAATCTTCAGTTATAACCTTTTTTGGGAATGGATTGAATGCATACAAATATATATATATATATATATATATATATATATATATATATATATATATATAGAGAGAGAGAGAGAGAGAGAGAGAGAGAGAGGCATCCTATAGCAACGGATTACGAAAATAAAATATCCACTAAAATTTTTCCAATTTGAGGGTGTTCGTGAAATATCAATATCTAGAACAGAACAAATTCTTCATAAAATTGTACATATCAATCTTACTTAATCGATCGCCTTAAACACAATCAATTATGCTGGCACTGCAAACTCATCCAAATTGAAGTACAATATGCAATGGATTAAATAAGTAATTCAAAGAGATTCCATAGAAACCCTACAAAAGGGGGATTTTCTTTTCATCTCAAATGGTAGATGGAGACAAAAATCAAAGACAAAACTTATATATATGAAAGGAAATAAATAAAAAAAACATTAGAGATTGACTTGACCTTTGTTTTTCTTTTTTTAGAGGAGTACGACGATGACGAAATCTTCTTTGTTCGGCTATATATATATTCTTCTTTGTTCAGCTGAAATCTTCTGCACGATCTTCTTTAATTGAAAAAGATGGAAGACTGCGACAATGGAGAGTTGATGGTAAAGGGGATGTTCTGATTAAAGAAGATGGAAGACGGGTTTAGGGTTTGGTCAAATCTCAAGAAAAAGGGAAAAGATAAACTTCACATATCATGTTAGGGGTATTACGGGGATTATAAATTTAAGTTGTTAGGGGTATTATGAGAATTATGAAATGTGACAGAAACTTTTTTTTTGTTTTGATAGAAAGACAGAAACTATTTTTACTTTTATATAATAGTAAGGATATATTTTGTATGGTATAAAATAATATTATTTTAGTATATTTGAAGCTTATTTTAAGCTAAAGGAATGAGCCGTTAGTAAACGACAGTAGCAGAAGGAGGCGTAGAAGCACTGAAGCAGTCGTTCTAACTCCTATGGTAAAAGGGGTTGTCACAACCACTCACGAGAGTTGTCGTAAGTGATGTGAAAATTTAATTGTGATGTTTTACTCGCAAGCGCACGAATCGGATTGTATATAGTGGGTGCGGAGTACGAGATCGTTCCCACGATGACTAATTTTGAAAGATCTAAAAAGACAAGCAATTCCAAAAATTCACTAAGATCTAACAGTATTCTACCAGTCTTATGATTTAAGTGGTTTGATGAGATGATAATTACTGACTACAAACTGAAATTTAATTGATAATTCAAAAATAAAGATAAAGATGAAGATACTAAATCCTTCAATCTTTGGTCCGTTCTTCCCATAATATAAATCTACGGATTAAACTATGAGATATACCATTGAAAACAAACATCTTTTATTGAAGATAAATGGTCAAAACCCTGATAGGTTCCACGTTGCATCCCTGCAATCAGGACTTAGATGATTTTCATATATAGATCTGGGATCAAGGGCATGGCTCGGCACAGTTGATCTCAGGTTCAAATAAAAATCATCCCCAAAGTGGGTGAAAATTCCAACAATAATACCACCATAGATCTGAAATTAAGGGCATGGCTCAGCACACTCGATTTCATATTAGGGAGTAATTAAGATAAAATTACCATTACAGATCCAAGATCTAGGGCATGGCTCGGCACACTCGATCCCAGATCATAATCGTAATTAGATCCACACGATGAAAGCAAAAATATCATATAACAATAATAGGATAAAATTACCGTCACAGATCTGAGATCCCGGGCATGGCACGGCACACGCGATCCCGGTTAGTGGCGGAAATTTCATCAATTCATGATAACACAACAACCATAAAATAAGATCTTATATTTTAAATTTATATTTATATTATTAAAAGTACATCCCTCGGATGGGAATCATTAGATCCCCATCCCTATGAATTTAGCTGCACATATTGTAATTAAATGACATAAATAAATAAGGAAGAGAAAATAACATAAATTTAATGAATTAAAAATACGTCAATTTCAAAAGAAATTGCTTTGATCCAAAAGTACGATGATCTTCAGAAACGAAATTAATGCAGGAATAAACTTGAACAAAAATAATAAATTGGAGGAATGAGTACTAAAAAATTAATCCAAATGTAGCCACAAGTCGCACCAAGTTCTCGATGACCCAAAGTTGCAGTGTTTTGACATTATTTTTAAAATTCTTGGGCTGTTTTCCACACTTGGCTTGTATTCACCTGAAACACTTCAAATCTAATATTCTCATCAGATAGTCTTCATCGGATAGCTAAATATAGGTATTTAGGGGTGAAATATCATCATATTTCAGTACTCATCATACCTCCAAACCTACACTTTGATAGTCCTCGAGCAAAGCAAACTAAAGAAAAATAAATTGCCACTTTCGTAGGGAGCACGATTGCACTTAGCATGTGCAACAAGCCTTTAAACCTCTAGGTGATCCCTAGTGGAGGAGTTGTGTCTCCTGAGGGTTTACAGTGAAGTTACCCACAAACTTCAATACATTTTTGAAACCATCGATAAAATTGAGTTTTCAAAATATGATTTTGATAACATATATACCATTCAAAACTCAAAATCATTAATCAATTCAACATGCGAATCCTCAATTTTAAATAACAATGTTATACTAATCATACTAATATCCATTCAAATTAGTCTAACGCTCAAATCGTTAGATAACTTATCCATTCATGCCTAAATGTGAAGTGTGTGCATACCCAAACCAAAATTCATTCATCTCAGAACTAGTTCAAACGGGAAATCGTTGGATCTGTTGTTTTGACTCAATCCTCACTTTAGATATACTCTTGAAATAAAATCACTTCGATGATGGGTAAATTTTCGCACACATGTGAGAGATCAATATAAAGCAAATAAAAATGTCTCATATGATAAATGAAACACGATGCAATCAATGAACAAAAATAAATCTTATAAGAAGATACTTGTATATCCTAAGCATGTCATATCAAGTGTCATAAGTATCACATATTCACTCTCCACAAGGCAGTTACCAATGCAAGATCAGATCATGAAGGTCTTTTTGTAGGGTTGTAATGGGGCTCAGGAAAGGGTAAGAAAGAAAGGAAAGTTGGGATTCAAAATTTCTGAGAAATCGGAAAGGAAACACCTTTTTGAGTTTTCTATTTCTCTTCTTTTTCTTTTCTAATCTCTCACTATTTTTCTCAATATTCTTCTATTTTTCTCAACTTTCTTTTTCTTTTGAATTTCCTTTTCTTGAAGCACCTCATATTTTTCATTATTTTTCATAATTTTCTTTTTCTTTTTCTCCCCCTTTTTGTTTTTTTTTTATTTTTGCCATACACTCTCAGTAAACACCACAACTCGGTATCTCTCCACTTACTCTCTTTTCGTTCATTCTCATCCTTCATTCCTAATTTCTCAGAAATAAGAAGGGTAAAGCTGAATTTTCAGAAATGGTGAAGGGGTAAAGGTTAACGTGGCTTATCAAAGAATGCATAAAGGTAATTTTTTCAATAGGCTCAAAGGGGTACTAGAAGGATAAATTTATATAAGGTGAGATATTTTAAGCACAAACGAGCCAAAGATGGCCTTCAATCATATCCTTATAAGATGGTAACCTTGCCTATTTGTCTTGACTAGATATACAGTACATTCTAACGCAATAATATGAATTTGATTTCATGCAAAGTCACAAGCCAAAGTAAAGTGTATGAGATCATGCAAAATAATTCGTATTCAAAGAAAACTCCGAGTTTATGTATTCACCCATCAATGACGGGAAATTAGCTCTAAGGCTCACCGGGTTTCGTCTCCACTAAGAACCTAAGATTCAACGTTCAAAACAGTCAATCAATTTCTAAGTCTTAGCTTGATATAAGTGTAAAAATTCTAAGCATGAATATCAAAATTATCCACAAAATATCACATTAAGCTTCATCATCTTAGATACAAGTAATCAAAATATGACATCAGTATTCTCAAAATTTAATTCACATGGATCATCAACTGAAGTTTGAAAACAATCACAAAATAATGTGCATGATGACTTCAAAATAATAAAAAAAAATTATTTTTATTTTTATTTTTTTCAAAAAAAAAAATTTCTACTGTCGATTAATCGACTCAAAGGAGTCGATCAATCGAGGGAGAGGGTCGATTAATCGACATACACTGTCGATTAATCGAGAAAAAGCAATTTTTTTTTTAAGGAAAATAAGTGACGCAAAATAGATAATCATACCCTCAAACCTAAAGATGACAATGTCCGCATTGACTGAAAGAAGTAGCGCACCCCCAAACCTGTTTGAAAAAGTACCTCAACACAAAGATCAGGTGCAGAGAATATGTGCATCAAATTGGAACATGACCAAAAATTTATGGAAGGGAATATAGTTACACTATTTAGAAAATTACAAACATCCTAAACTAAACAGAAAAACTAATAAGCGAGAAATAATCATACGAAAAAAAATAAAAAATAAAAGAAAACCTAAATCCTAAACTAAACACGAATCCAACTCCGTTAATCATTGGTAGGCGGACCCATCCACCTCGGCTCACTTAAAACGATGTTCTTAGGCACAGAGAATAATTTCTCCCAAAGATCAAGGGAAAATTGATGAGACACCGCCGATGGTATGGATGGAGGCGGTGCGGCGAACGCAAGAGATGGAGATGGGGGAGATGGTGGCGGCATCACATCAATGATCTCGATATCAGAATAGATGCACAGTATAGGAGATTTGGACCTATTTACCTTCTTTCTAGATGATTCTCCCTAGGAAGGAATGATCATCGGATCAAGGTCGATGATTTCAACATTGCTAAGCTCAAAAGGGACCGACCAATTAGAGAGGCGCTCCCGCTTTTTAGCAGTCTCCTCCATCTATGATAATCAGGCTCTGGTGCGATATAAACTCTGGGCCATGAAAAGGTTGTGCAAAATTGAATGGAAAGTGAGCCTAAGGGTGAATATAAAGGAAAAATATAGAGTTGGAGTAGAAGTGGAAAGAGGTGTCCCGCAAAAAAGAAACAATGAAAAGTGTGGTTTACGCTCAAGGGATCCCAAGGACGAAAAAGTAAAATAATAAAAAAAAACAAAGAAGATTCCAAATAGGATTACATTAGAAAAGTGGGGAATTGATTAATGGACCCTTGGAAATCGATCATGGAAACCCACGGGGGTGTCGATTAATACCGACTCAAATTCGATGCATCGACACCCAAGAATTATTATTTTTTTTTGAAAAGCGATTGGATTGCCGATTAATACGAGTATGGCATTGTAATGCGTCGTTTCAACTACTCTAAAGGCAACTGGTAATTAGCAAAAATATTAGGAACTCCAACCAGATTACAAAACACACTATTTCATTGATAAACACGATGATTACAAGGACACTTCTGATTTGACACCGAAAATAAATAACCTAAACTAAAAAAAAAAAAAAAAAAAAATACAAAACGAAAAAAAAAACTAATCCTAGACTAAACAAACTAATCATCCCCATCCACTTCGGCCTGGCGGGCCTTGGCGCGCATCTCCTCATAACTATCAGGCCACATGCACTGCCCGATCTGATGGAGGAAGGAACGATCATAGTAGCTATGGCGCATGAGTGCACCATGTTGTCGCTGCTGCTCCTCTTGTAAAGAGTTAATTTGGGCTTGGAGCGAGCCAAGCGACACACCCTCCTCAGGTCCTTGATCAGGTGCATGTTGGTCGTCCTGGCGTACGCGGCGGCGCTGGCGTGGTGGAGCAGGTTGGGCCGGCGCATCAGCGGGGGCATCTGGGACATTTTCCAAGAGACGCATACTGCGGTTCCACTGGGTTGCACCATAACGATAGAATGCGAGGTCCCCGATATCATCATCCTGGTAGAACGGGAAACGAAGGAAATTAAGCAATTTCATAACATAATGGGGGAAGTAGATCAACGGGGCTTCACCAATGGCAGGGTTGGTGAGTTCGTCATGGCATCACCACATGCCATCATGAAGAATCTTGGGCACGTTGATCCACAAATTTTGGTGGGCACCATAAAGCGCCTGAACCCGATCTCTGGTGCGCCGTAAACGTACACGGGCGAGATTGCGCATCACACTATCCCAGAATAAAAGCTGGCGCGGTAATGCTGATCGCCTAGTGGCGATCCCAGAAGAAAATACGTCGTGGCACATCTCGTTGATTATATCCTCCTGAGACTCGTCGAGTTCTTCACCCAAAGTGTGATTGTGAGGGCGCTCGCACGAAACGTTAAAAACCTCAGCAATGGTGTGCGGATAAATATGGTGCGACCATCCATCGATTGAAACAGTGAAGTGGGCGGCAACTTGATTTTCGACGGAGGCGGGCACCCATGCCATGTTCTAATAAAATAACCGAACAGCACGTTCGGGCACTTTGATCACAGGCAGAGTGAGGAGAAAATGGACGTTGAGAGCCATCGCATAGGCGAGGGAAACGGCGCAGACAGGCAGTGCTTGAAATGCCGCGAGATCGAAAACATATTTGGAACACAGGTCCCGAGTTGCGAAGCGGCCACTTGGCTGATCACGTGGATGACCTGCAGGACGTTGGGCAAGTCTTTGCGGCGCGGCAAAGGTCGAAGCCATGATTACCTTTGTAATGTCGAGACTCGAATAAAGAGGATACAAAGCGAATGAAAATCGGAGCGAGAGTGCTCCATTTAAATAGGCGCAAAGGCGCCCTCTCGGGACAAACACACCTCAAAATAATAGATTAATCGACCAAAAGAGTCGATTAATCGACTCCATTGAAAACAGGCGCGTCATAAATCCCGACGTATCGAAACACGCAACGTCTTTAAGTGAAAAGACGCAACGGCCGGAAGTGGAAAAGTCGATTAATCGACTATAACAATTGATGAATCGACTTAAATCGAGGCAAAGAAAAACCCAAAAACGCATGCCCCAAAATAAAAGTCGATTAATCGACTCATAAAGAGTCGATTAATCGACTCCAAATAAGACAAAAATGGACAGAATTCGAAAAGCAGCACAAGTTTCAAAGTTAAATAGTCGATTCATCGACTCAAGGAGTCGATTAATCGACTAAAAAAAATCAACACCTGTCATAAATGCAGTCTCCTAGAAAAAGGAGACACCAGAATTGCTGTCGATTAATCGAGCCAGGGGGGGTCGATGCATCGACTCCAAAAATTTTTTTTTTTTTTTTTTTTAAAACATCGAAAAGAAATTAACAAAAAATGCAGACTGCATTGAAAAAGAAAACAGTCATTATGACTGTCGATCAATCGACTACAAGGAGTCGATTAATCGAGGGGGAGGGTCAATTAATCGACATACACTGTCGATTAATCGGGAAAAAAAACAAATTTTTTATTTTATTTATTTTTATTTTATTTTTAAAGAAAAATTACGAAATTAATCTACAAGGTGTAAATTCATTCCGAGTGCACCAGGATCCCAAATCTTCATGAAAAATTTTCTAAGCAGGATCAGCGATTTATTTAATCGTCTCGGTATTTCTCTTTTCAAGGACTTAGTTACACCCCCATGGTGTGCCCAAGTGCCACCATTATGATCCATTTCTATCCTGTACTTGACATCCCCAAAATCGCACTCCAGATTCAAACCCATGAATCTTTTTTCGGCATTTTGTTGATTATCTATGTATTCAACAAATGGGCTACAGACTTGAAATTCCTCTTTCTTCCCTAAACCGAATTCACACTCATCGGAAAATGTTATGTTTCCCTTATCATGTGTTGTAAGGGTGGCATTTTTTTTCTCTCTCATCTCAATTTGATTCTCAATTCTCCCCTCGACATAAGTATCGTTCCATTCCATTTCCTCTTCTCCTCGCACTTGCACTACCTCAACGCTCGTTATGTCATTCTCAAGCGTAGTGACCAATTGGTCATCCTCATATATTTGAACAAAATCATATGAGTCCTCTTGAAGATATTTTTTATTCCAATCGGTATCAATGAGGGACTCCTTTATTTCAACTTTCCTTTGTAAGTACTCGATCATCTGACTAACTTGAGATTGTATCCTAGAAATTCTTTGAGTATTGGTGTGCACCAAACCTTTTAAATATTCTAAGGAGTAAGAAAAATTTTGGGCTGGTTCATATGATTTTGTGTCTTGAAAGTATTGAGTTTGCTGTGGAAACTCATAAGGAAATTTGTTGGGATAAGAATTTTTATCAGTGTAAGGCATCATATCACACATTAGAGGTTGATTAAAACCCCACATGTCATTAGATTGACTCTGCTCGTCATGAGTGTTCCAAACCGGATTTGGATGGACTTGCTCAGGGTAATAATTTGAGTTATTCAAGGGACACATAGGTGAAATGTGCATCGAATTTCCACAAATAGCACATGATTTTAGATTGAATCCATGCATTGACATGATTTCACCAATAATACAAATTTTTATTTTTTTTAAATTTAATTTAATTTAATTTTTTTTTTTTTAAAGCTCGATTGATCGAGTGTGAATCTCGATCCATCGAGAGGGGGTCGATGCATCGACTCTCTGCAAAAAAATTTTTTTTTTTTTTTTTAAATGCAGAAATACTATTTTAATCCCCGAAAATTCCTAAAATTTACTGTCTAACAAAAATTCAGATTTTCTTAATTTAACTCCCGGCAGCGGCGCTAAAAACATGATGCGAAAATTTAATTGTGATGTTTTACTCGCAAGCGCACGAATCGGATTGTATATAGTGGTGCGGAGTACGAGATCGTTCCCACGATGACTAATTTTGAAAGATCTAAAAAGACAAGCAATTCCAGAAATCCACTAAGATCTAACAGTATTCTACCAGTCTTATGATTTAAGTGGTTTGATGAGATGATAATTACTGACTACAAACTGAAATTTAATTGATAATTCAAAAATAAAGATAAAGATGAAGATACTAAATCCTCCCATCTTTGGTCCGTTCTTCCCATAATATAAATCTACGGATTAAACTATGAGATATACCATTGAAAACAAACATCTTTTATGGAAGATAAATGGTCAAAACCCCGATAGGTTCCATGTTGCATCCCTGCAATCAGGACTTAGATGATTTTCATATATAGATCTGGGATCAAGGGCATGGCTCGGCACAGTTGATCTCAGGTTCAAATAAAAATCATCCCCAAAGTGGGTGAAAATTTCAACAATAATATCACCATAGATCTGAAATTAAGGGCATGACTCGGCACACTCGATTTCAGATTAGGGAGTAATTAAGATAAAATTACCATTATAGATCCAAGATCTAGGGCATGGCTCGGCACACTCGATCCCAGATCATAATCGTAATTAGATCCACACGATGAAAGCAAAAAGGCCATATAACAATAATAGGATAAAATTACCGTCACAGATCTGAGATCCCGGGCATGGCTCCGCACACACGATCCCGATTAGTGGCGGGAATTTCATCCGTTCATGATAACACAACAACCATAAAATAAGATCTCATATTTTAATTTTAAATTTATATTATTAAAAGTACATCACTCGGATGGGAATTTAGCCGCACATATTATAATTAAATGACATAAATAAATAAGAAAGGGAAAATAACATAAATTTAATGAATTAAAAATATCTCAACTTCAAAAGAAATTACTTTGATCCAAAAGTACGATGATCTTCAGAAACGAAATTAATGCAGGAATAAACTTGAACAAAAATAATAAACTGGAGGATTGAGTACTAAAAAATTAAAGGAACAAAGCTCTCAAAAAGGAATAAATAAAAACTCCCTATTTCTATGTCTAACAATGAAAAAGCAAAAACTAAAACTCTAATCTCCTATCTCCCTAATTCTAATTTTTCTCGAAGTGTTTGAGTCGCTTTAAATAGATTCCCGGTCGCAGAAGTCTCCCAACTCGACAATTTAGGGTCGATTAATCAACCCAATAGGGTCGATGCATCGACCCTACAAAAGAGGCTCAAAATCAGCTTTAAAGTGTCAGTTCCGTGTCTGACACTATTTTCTCCTCGATTAATCGACCAAAAGGTCGATGCATCGAGCTCCCAGAAATCCGTGAATTTCAGCCCACTTTTGTATCAGACACTACTTCGATATTCTGGCTATAACTTTCTGTCCTGAACTCGGATTGAGGTGATTCGTATGCCGTTGGAAAGCTGACGAAAAGATCTACAACTTTTGTGTTTTGATAATTTCATAATTCAGCCGTCTTGAAGGTCCAACTTTAACCACAAGTTCTCGATGACTTAAAGTTGCAGTGTTTTGACATTATTTTCAGAATTCTTGGGCTGTTTTCCACACTTGGCTTGTATTCACCTGAAACACTTCAAATCTAATAATTCTCATCAGATAGCCTTCATCGGATAGCTAAATGTAGATATTTAGGGGTAAAATATCATCATATTTCAGTACTCATCAGTAAGTATCTTTGAGAGGGTAGTTCTATTGGCGCCTACTCAATTACTGATGGAGTCTAAATTGAAAAATCGTTGACTAGGTTGAATCGAACAATGGAAATCGATTTTCATCCTAATTTTCCACACAATTGATCTTGAGACCATTGGTGTGCCATCAGACTTACTTTTTTATTTTATGAGGCCGAGCTCCTAAAAAGTGACTTAAAAATCTTCAAATTAGATGGTTGTGATTTTAATCTTATTTTACTCGCAAGCGCACGAATCGGTTTGCAGATAGTGGATGCAGAGTACGAGATTGTTCTCACGAGGATTGGTTATAAAATTTAAAAGAGGAAACAGTAATTAATAAAGAAATTACCACAAAGATAGCATAGTATTTAACTAGTTTAAAGATTCGTTTAATGGATGAGATAAACACTAAACAATAAATTAAAATCTAAACAGATAATGAAAGATAAGGATTGGGATACTAAATCCTCCCATCGTAGGTTCATCATTCATGCAATACAAATCTGTGATTAAGATATGAGATTCACAAAAGATGTCTATGTGTAAGCACGAGACTCGAACACACATGAGTTCTAAATTGCAGATTTGAGATCACGGAGATGTATGATTAACATTTCATGAGTGTATGATTAGCACTCACGCCTTAGATAGTATTTAGAATCTAATCTCTAAGTAAACTCTCTACTACCGATCTAAGATAAAAAAGATGTATGATAAACATCCCATGAATGTATGATTAACATTTCACACCTCGGGTGGTAATTGGAACTTACTTCTGGGGTAAAGTCTATACTACCGATCTAAAATCACGGAGATGTATGATTAACATTCCATAAGTGTATGATTAATACTCACACCTCAGATAGTGATAGAATATAACCCAGAGAAGGCAGTAATGAGATTAGAATCACCATTGTAGATATAAAATCATAAGGCATGATTAGCTCCTAGATCTCAAATTGCAATCGGATTATATCCAAATCGATAATATCATTAGGGCCCTTAAAATAATCTAGCATCTCAACCACAAATTTGTATTAATATAAATGAATGTCTCGGATGGGGTTCATCAGATCCCCATCCTTAATGGAACTAGTCACACATGATGAAATTAAACAACATGATTAAAAACTAAATTGATATAAACATTAAAATACCGTGCAGAGCTTTAACAAAATCTACAAAATTAGCTTTAATCCCAATCTGGTACAATCCTTCTTCGAAAGTGCAGAAATGAAAACTAATCTAAATCTTTAAGCTAAAAGAAAAATGAATAACCAAAGGAAAAATGAATAACAAAAAAATATAAAAATAAAAATAAAATCACGGGGTCTGAATGCCTTAGAAAACTCAAAGCAAAAGCAAAAATGCAACGAGAGAAGATCCCCCCGAATCCTCAGATTTTTTTCTTTAAACATCTTTCTGTTTCGGAATTTGAATTTTGAACTTGGTCGATTGATCGACTTAAGTGGTCGATCAATCGACCAGATTTAAGTTTGAAATTTAAAGTAAAATCCTATTTGTTATGTCGATGCATCAACTCAAGTGGGTCGATTGATCGACATAACCAAATAGTCCGGGTACCAGTATGTTCTTTGCTTCACTGCTCTGGTGTATGTTGACTTTGCATTTTTTGATGCTCCTTAGTGCATCTAATGACCAATTTTACCTGAAACTTATAAAATTTCATAAATCCCATTAGATAACTTTGATCGGATGGCTAAATGTAGGTCTTTAGGGGTGAAATATCATCATATTTCACTACTCATCAGCTTAGATGCTAATTTTATATGACACATTCTCGAAAATATCAAGTCTCTCTTTTAAACTATGTGTAAGGGCCAACTTGTGTGCTGGTAATGGCTCCCTTTAGGAACTTGTGATCGTGGTTAGTGATCACAAAGACGGAGTAGGAGAGTAAAATGGCAAGGGTTTTTTTTTAAATGGCAAAAAAGGGGGAAAGTAGAGGATACGAGACGAATACGTCAAAGGAAAAATAAAAAGAAAAGACAGGAAACATATTAGAAACATATTAAAAAAATGTATTAAAATCTCAAAAATTATTTAAAATATATTTAATTACCCTTTTTTTTAATAAAGCATATTTTATATGAAATAACCGGTTGAGTGATAGCTCAGCTGGTGTCTTCTTCCCTTGTGGTAGCCACATGTCGGGGGTTCTAATGCCAACACCTGCTCCATCGTTTGTGCAAATCTCCTCTCAATGTGTTGTGCCAAAAATGGATCCTCTCTTCTTGCAAGTTTACAAAGGCCTTATATTTGGGTTGTATATGCCGTATGACAACCTAAAAAAAAAAAAAAAACTATGAGAGGCACTTTTAACAAACAAAAAAACTTGTAATTTATTAATTTTTTCAAAGAAAATGCCATTTTTGTGACTATGCTTGTGACCCATGGAATGTTAGAAAATATCAGGATCAGAAATCTGAAAATGATAAATGGTGTAGAGAAATTGGACTCGAAGCACTAATCATTATCTTTAAAACGTTATTCGCTTCCTACTCAAGTAAATCCTCAAGTTTGCAAAAGATTTTCAGCGAGACGTTTCTAGGATACAACGAGCCCAATCTCTTGGTTTCAATCCACTACTTTGCAACAGTAGAGGATCACCCCAAAAAACTCAATCCGATAAAGTACCAACTAAAAGGAAACCAAGAGAATTCTCGATCAAACTATATATAAAGATTCGATGGATTTTAGAGTGTCTAAAAACGAGTCCAAAGATCTCCTTCTATAGATTTCAAGTGCCTTATCAATATGATTGTTGGACCAACAGTTATATTTTGGACGGTTCAGATCTTTTAAAGATCTCAACCGCTCCATCCAACGGCTATATGAACGATTGCACACTTTTATAAGTGATTATGAAATGGTTGGGTTCAACGGTCATTTGGCTAAGCTATGTGAGCTAGTGATTGGGTCGTTTGCTTTGCAGTCTATAATGCACCAATCGCTCTTTTAAGTAATAATCCATCCCATTAGCCATTTCAACTCTCTATTGTTGGCCAAGATTTTTGTGGTTATGGAAGGTTGACTTGTTCGTTAAGTCCTCCCTACCCAGTCTCCACTTGTTTCTTGTGCTCCTCTATATGAAACCCCTGTCCCCAATGGTAATCCCTCAAAATCTCTCTCTCTCTCTCTCTCTCTCTCTCTCTCTCTCTCTAAGTCTATCAAATTAATCCACTGTAAACGATACCACTATGACTAAACAAGGCAAGCACTATTAGAACCTGTTTGTCACACTCTACTCCAAAATTCGTGTAGATCTCCCTTAGGATACGGGTGTGTCAAGATGGATGAAGTCCACCTTGTTTGATCAAGGCTATCAGTCATATTATCTCATACCTGCCCTTGAAAACGTATTTAAAATCATCCAAAACAATTTTTGAAGTTTGTTTTTGTGTTGTGGGTTGCCTCTACAATCACAGCGCACTGTGATACATATCACGACACGCTTCACCACAGCGCGCCGTGAGCCACGAAACAACAATTTCGACAACTCTATTTGCCTTTGGGAAAAAGGGTTCTTTTGCCTTTTTCCCATGTTTTAGGATTTTGGATTTTTTAATATAAAAGTTTTCTTTTGAAAAATAAGGGGTTAAGCAAGCTAAGATAGCTTCTTCCTCCTTGAGATAATCTCTATGAACTTCATCTTCTTGATCTTTTGAAAATAGTTTGTGTTTACAAAAAGAGTTGTATTCAAAAGTTTTCATTACTCTTCATCTTCTATTGCTTTGCTCAAGTGAGTTGAGTGTATTTTGTCCTAGAGATTAGGGTGTGTGATTGATAGCCTTGTGAATCTCAAGGTGGATTGTTGTGCGTTCATCAACGGTGGAGGAGTGCATTCAAATCGAAAAGTTATGGAGGCGACCCGGAATGGGAAGTTGAATTGCAAGGGGGAAGATAAGGCATGTGCATTTGTTGGTATATCATTCAAAACTCTTTGTAATCATTTTTTCATAGTGAATTTGGTGTGTGGACTTCGGTCTCGTGATTTTTCTCAGTGATTGGGTTTTCACATATATCTCGTGTTGTGAGTGATTGTTGGTGTTTTTGTGTAATCACTAGTATAATTAGAAATAATCGAATAGGCTGATCAAATTCTGAAAATCGACAGAATTTTCAATTGGTATCAAAGCCCGGGTCACTCGGATTTAATTCTTTTTGAATCGAGCGTCTATGGCTATATTTGGGTATTACTGACCTCCTCTATTTAATGGTTATAATTATCCTTATTGGAAGGCTAGGATGAGGGCTTTCTTAGATCTGTGGATACAATGGTTTGGTCTGCGGTTGAGTCTGGTTTGTCACTACCACAAGAAACGGTCAATTTAGATGGATTTGAGAAAATCACTTTTAAACCTGCTAACCATTACAGTAGTGAAGAAAAATAAGCTGTCAATGATAAATCTAGAGCATTGTATGCCATATTTGAAGTTGTAATGGCTTCTGAGTTTAAGAGGATTTATAATTGTGAGGTTGCTAGAGAAGCCTGGAAGATACTATATACCACTTTTGACGAGACTCCACAAGTAAAGATTAACAAATTACAAATGCTAATAACGTAATTTGAAAATTTTCGGATGGAAGATGATGAGAATTTTACAGACTTCTATACTTTGCTTAATTATATAGTCAATGGCTCCTTCTACTTTGGAGAAGAGATTCCACCTAATAAAATTGTCATGAAGTTTTAAGATCCTTGCCTGATATAAATGGCTCCCTACAAGTTGCCTCTTTTTTGTCCCTTTTATCCAAATGGTCAAACTTTGGGAGAGGGAGCCACACTGTTATTAATGAGCACACATATTAAATTAGTGAAAGTGGCTTTTGACATTTCTTTGATCTGGGGGTTAAAGTACGCTCAGTTAGAGATTGACTCAAATGTAGTTGTTGGCTCGCTGATCAAATACCTTAGTAATTACAAAGGCTGCATATGGCATAGCTCTTTGCTAGCCCTTGCCACAATCGAGCTCACCTACTTTAGTTCGTTTTTATTCTCTTTTTTAACTCCCTGCAAAGGAGGATTTATCTGCTCTAGCAGCAACCTCCCAACTCTTTTCTAGCTCCCTATCAAAGCAAATAAAATCTGATGTGTGAAGGAGTGAGTGGAAAGGAGGGTAAAATTACTGAAGAGAATTCTTGCATAAAATCTTGCTATGCAAGGAATTATTTAGGAGAAGGGGTACCTGCTAAAGCAGGTAGTGAAATGTTAGCAAAGAGGATGGGAACCTGTTAAAGCAAGTAATCTTTGCTATAACAGGGGCTAGCAGAAAGCTATGCCATATGCAACCTAAGTCCCTAAGTCCCTTGTCATAAAGGTTTGAAATAAATTTCATCTTGAGAGGTTTAAAATTAAAAAGCATTACCTATCTAAAAAAACTATCGAAAGATTTTGAAAGGTTCTATGAATTTGCTGTTTCTCAACATTTATTATTATTTTTATTTTATTTTAATTTTAATTTTATTTATTTGTTTATTTTTTGTGAAAAAGATTTTCTTCTTTTATTTTAAATATTTCTAAGAATATGAAGTGTCATCAAACTGATATTTGAGTTGAAATTAAGAGGCATTCAAAGCATGCTTGAATTGACTTTGAGATATTGTTGTGAGTTAATTCGGTCCCAAGATAAAAAAATTGTTGTATGAATTTGCGTGGGAAAGGAATATGTGTAAGGCAAGGGTCAAAATATCGGATTTTCGATACGTATCGTCCTAAAGTTCAGGACGATACGTATCACGTATCGTTTTAATGCATTTATTTTTTTTCAAAAAATCTAAAAAATTAAATTATCGTCTGTATCGTTCGATACGTTCGATACATATCGCGTATCGATCGATACATTCAATGTATCGGCGATACATTCAATGTATCGGCGATACATTGAATGTATCGTTTTGATATATTTTTTTTTTCAAAAAACTAAAAATCAAATTATTAGACAATAATTTGAAATTATCGCCCGATAATTTGAATGTATCGTCTGTATTGTTCGATACGGGTGATACATTGCCCGTATCGGACGATAATTACCCTGTTTTTTAGGAGGTACGATATATTGGCAATGTATCGTACCGCGTAGGTCTAAAACTGATACGTATCGGTATCAAACAATTTTTTGGCCCACGGTGTAAGATATCGGTGTATAAGTGCGTAGAGAAGTTGAGAGCTGGCATATGACTTTGGGCAATGGTGTATGGGCTGTGGTTTCAGCATTACTTGTTAAGAGTTCGTAACTCAACGGATCTCTATCATCTCATTCAATCTACGTTGTTGAATGAGCGCACATCCCAAAAAGTGATATGAGAACAAAGTCATATTGCACAAATATTATATAACTAATACTTACTCATTAAGATACAAAAAACTTATCACCCCAATCCAGGTTGCAATGTACTACTAACTCATAGAGTTATTTAGATCAACCGAAGTACCTAAGCTCTTGGTACTTCGATCACGTTTGGCATGCATGACATGCAGTCACAAAAATCGCTGAATTTATAAAAAATTCGTGAATGTAAGGTACCTGAAATTAATCATGAATTATTTGTAAATTTTTTGAAAATTCCCATGATGACAAAAAATCACAAATAGTATGTGAATTATTCCTGAATTTTTCAAAAAATTGGGACTTTATAATATTTTTGATATTTAAAAAAAAAAAAATTATAGTTAAATTTTTTTTTTTAATTATTTTTAAATTTTCTCCCTAAATTTTCCTTCGAATATTTCCCTAAACTTCCCCGATTTGTCAGATTTTTCCGAATTTTAACGTCACCGAATTATTACCAAACCCCGATTTAGTGACTATGTGTGGAACCATCATGTAGCCAAACGCCATTTAAAATTGATGGTATGTTTCATTTACATGGTATCCATTAAATCTAGATGGTGCTTGACTGCTTTAACTGAAACAATGAATATTATTTTTCTTACCAATCTTTTACACGAAAGATCTTTTGATCACGGTGCACCTATCTAACGGTACACAGCATTGATTTTACATGGCACATGTAAAAAGAGTGATCAAAATTCTAAGTCACCTAGAACTCTTTCCACTTATCTATAATACTAACTCAACTTTCTAAGTCAACCACGTAGGATGCCTTTATTTGCACTCATTTAATCTATGAGAGCACCTGCACAAAAAATAATTGATTGCTTTGAATCAAACAATGGAGATTATTTTAATTTTTGAGATCCCGGGCATAGAATAAAGCATTCACATTTTTATTCCACAGGTTACACATAAGTGACAAAAAATTCATGTGGCATGCATCACGCTCAAGCGTGATTTTCAGATCACTTTTTGGGACTTGTTCCACGTGGAACAAAAAATTGATCATTAGATGGTGCACACGATCTCAATCACAACATCCATTGCGTGGAAGACTCGTAAAAGTACAATTTTCATCGTTAGTTTAAGAGTAGCCAATGGTTTTTCACCTATTAGCCCTCAAAGATTTGGTGGGTACAACTAAAGGTACCCAACCATATATATGGCCCCTGTGAAAGAAAATCTTGGGTCCGTCACTGCCCATGATCATTCTCATTTTTTTGGCTTTGTGTCCTATGGAATTAAAATATGATCATTTGATGATAGGTTCATGATCACCAGATCTATTTGGTAGAAGATTAGGGTAAAAATCGATCTCCATTGTGTGATTTAAAACAATCAATAGTCTAAGCATGTAATATGGGGGTTTGAGAGGGAAGAATCTTGAGTTGTAAATAAACCCAAGAAAGATTTGTTGGAGGATATTATATGTTAATAAAATGGAGGAATTAGTTTCCCTATTTAATGGAATTTTGACTACCCACGCGGATCTCCGGATTCTTTCATGCCAACCGCTCTGAGCTCCTGTTGCGTTGAACAGTTCAAAGGAGCAGGACGTTTTTATTCAATTTTGGTAAAGAAAGTAGAACTTTTATCTGAAAAAACATAATGGAAAGAAGTAAAGAACCAACCATAAAACAATGGGAACTTTTGGCATTTGGGCTCTTCCTGATTGCTTTTTCTATTTTTATAATATATATATTTTGTATGGTAGTTATTATTTAGGGCACTTTAGAAAAGCTTGCCTCATTTTCAAATGTTCGTACATATTATCCCCTAAATAATATTATTTTAATATATTTGAAGCTTATTTAAAACTATAAGGAATGAGCCGTTAGTAAACGACAGCAACACAAGGAGGCGTAGAAACAGTCGTAACTCCTATCGCGTCTTTTTCTGTGTTTATTAATCGGTAAAAGAGGGTTTTGGTCACGACTACTCACAAGAGTTGTCGTAAGTATCTTTGAGAGGGTAGCTCTATTGGCGCCTACTCAATTTCTGATGGAGTCTAAATTAAAAATCCGTTTGCTAGGTTGAGTTGAACGATGGAAACCGATTTTCATACTAATTTTCCATACGATTGATCTTGAGACAATTGGTGTACCATCAAACTGTCTTTTTTATTTTTTAGGGCCGAGCTCTTAAAAAGTGACTCAAAAATCTTCAAATCATGGCCTTTAAATTGGATGACTTAGATGCTATTTTTATATGACAGTCTCGAAAATATCACGTCTCTCTTTTAAATTATGTGCAAGGGCTAACCTGTCTGCAGATAATGGCTCCCTTTTTGAACTTGTAATCGTGATTAGTATTCACAAAGACCGAGTAGGAGAGTACGTCAAAGGAAAAAAAATTTAAAATTCAAAAAAAAAGGGAAAAATATGGGGTACGAGACGAATACATCAAAGGAAAAATAAAAAGAAAATACAAGAAAAATATAAGAAACTAAAAAAATGTATTAAAATTTCAAAAAATTATAAAAAATATATTTAATTACACTTTTTTTTTAATAAAACATATATTATATGAAATAATTGGTTGAGTGATAGCTCAACTGGTATCCTCTTCCCTTGTGGAAGCCACATGTCGGGGTTCTAATGCCCACACCTGCTCCCGCCCTTTGTGTGAATCTCCTCTCAATGTGTTGTACTAAAAATGGATCGTCTCTACATGTAAGTTTGCAAAGACTTTATATTTTGGTTGTATATGTCGAATGGCATCCTAAAAAAAAAGTTATGAAAGGCACTTTAAACGCCAAAAAAAAACTCCTAATTTATTAATTTTTTCAAAGAAAATGCAATATTTTGTGACTATGCTTGTGACCCATGGAACACTACAGAAACGGTTTGTCAATGAATTAGATGGGTCAAAGTTTTTGTTGGCTGGACTCTTCCATGCCCCGCCCAACCCGACCAGTCTGATCAGTTGGCGCCCAACATGGCATTAGCTCCATGCGGGTCGGGCATTTGGCTCAGCTATGTGAGCTAGTGGTTGGGTCGTTTGCTCTGCAGTCTATTGTAATGCACCAATCGCTCTTTTAAGTTTTAACGCGTCCCATTGGCCATTTCAACTTTCTAATGTTTGCAAGGATTTTCGTAGTTCCGGAAGGTTGACTTGTTCGTTAAGTCCTCCCTACCCAGTCTCCACCTGTTTCTTGTGCTCCTCTCTATAAACCCCCTGTCAATGCTAATAGCTCAAACTATCACACACACAGACTCTCTCTCTCTCTCTCTCTTAACTCTATCAAAGCCACTGTAAACGATACCACTATGACTAGACAAGGCAAGCACAGCATCTTCTCCTCCTCTAAACCTTCGTCGCCTTCGCCTCCGTCTTCTCATACAAGCCGCCATTCAACTCCTCCCCACTCCACGTCTTCCTTAATGGACCAAAATCTCGAATCCATCATTACAAAATGGGATCCAGATTCATCTTCCTATGCCAAAGTCACCTCTCTCTTCTACGAAAACCGTAGTGAAGCCAACGATTTTCTAAAAGCTGTCAAGGATCTTCAAATTTCAATGGATGTGTTATCCTCTGAAGTCTCCGCTTCACAAAGCCTCGGCCGTGCCCATAACCTAATGCAAATCGCCATGAAAAGGCTCCAAAAGGAGTTTTACCAGATTCTCTCAGCAAATCGCAGTATTCTTGATCCCGAATCTTCCCTCTCGGTCGGATCTTCGATCAGTTCCTTCAGATCCACCACACCCGATTTCGACGATGGATCATCAGAAGACGGAGAGCTGCGGCTCGCCGGAGAGTCCACTAGTGAGGTCGAACGAGCGGATTGGATGGCCGATCTCAGATTGATCGCTGAGTGTATGATTTCTGCTGGCTACGGTAAAGAGTGCATTAAAATTTATAAAATGATCAGAAAATCGATTGTAGATGAAGGCGTGTACCGTCTGGGAATCGAACGGTTGAAGTCTTCTCAGATTCAGAAAATGGATTGGGAGTTACTCGAGGGTAAGATTAAGAACTGGTTAAAGGCGTTTCAATACGCCGTTAAAACGATTTTTATTGGCGAATGGATCTTATGCAATCAACTCTTTTCCTCCGATCCTGTCAAAGAATCGTGCTTTTCTGATATCTGTAAGGATTCAGCGATGACACTGCTGAATTTCCCCGAATTCGTTGCAAAATGCAAGCAATCGCCGGAGAAAATGTTTCGGATATTAGACCTATACAGCGCCATTTCTGAACTCATGCCGGAGATCGAATCAATATTCGCCTATGAATCCACCTCTACCGTCCGATCACTGGCCTTAAACTCGCTCATCAAACTCGGTAACTCAGTCCGAGTCATGCTCTCCGATTTTGAAAGCGCCATCCAAAAAGATGCTTCGAAATCGGCCGTTCCAAGCGGTGGAATCCATCCATTAACTCGCTATGTGATGAATTACATGTCATTCCTCGCCGATTATAGCGGAATACTAGAAGATATAGTCACCGATTTGCCTTTACAAGTTCGGAGCCCTTTGCCCGAAACCATTTCGGAGGAGAGCTCTTCTATCACTGAACCGATAAGATGGCTTTTACTCGTTCTCTTATGCAAAATCGACGGCAAAGCCGAGATCTACAAAGACATCTCGTTGTCATATCTATTCCTCGCCAACAATCTCCAATACATCGTCGAAAAGGTCAAAATTTCAAATTTGCGGTTTCTCCTCGGTGAGGAATGGATTTCAATGCACGATTCCAAGGTGATTCAGTACGCCAGAAACTTCGAGAAGGCAGCATGGAGTAAAGTGGTGTCTGCGTTGCCTCAGAATCCTACGGCGGCTGAAATTTCGCCTCAGGTGGCTAAAGATTGTTTTCGGATGTTCAATTCAGCTTTTGAAGAAGCGTATCGGACACAATCGTCGTGGGTCGTACCGGATAGGAGATTGAGGGATGAGATTAAGATTTCCGTGGCAAATAAACTCGTGCCGGTGTACAGTGCATTTTACGGGAAGTTTCGAGTTTTGTTGAGGGCGGAGAATGATGGCGAAGGGATTGTGAGATTCGCCCCAGAGGATTTGGGGAATTACTTATCAGATTTGTTCTACGGTAACCGAGTTTCGGGTTCTTCATCTTCTTCTTCTTCCCGGTGACTAGCTTGACGCTAAAGCTACTCTTGGTCCTTTGGCCACCACAACAGAAAAGGAATCTAATGACTTATGATTCCAGCCAAAAAGAATTTTGTCCCAAATACCGCTATTTGTTCTTTTTTTTTCACAATTAAAATATTGAGTTACTCTACAATGAGTATGAACCTATCATGGGGGACAGGGCAGTCTTAGACATCTCGGTGACTGTCTGTCGTGCACGGAATTGCATGAAGTTCCACGTTAAGCAGTCACACAAATGTGTGTGGACCGCTTTCTAAACTAACTCTTACATTTTATTTGATTAATGGTAAAGAAGTGGGAAGTCTGTACCATGGGACTATACACAACAGATTGTTTGTGAATTATTACTTAAAAGTTGGTTTCTCATATATTGCAAATTTTTGTAAAGTATTACTTATTTGTTTTTGAAATTATCTTTTAATGATACTTATTTTATTCCAAAAGCGTGAAGCTATCAATTGACGACTGTGCTCACATAATCTTGCTCCTTTCATGCTGTAATGGCTTGCTTGGTAGCAAGAAAAATGGTTCGTTTGTCATTTTTGGTAACATGAAAAATTGCTCATTTCTCTCAAGCATGAGCTCAAAATTAATTTTCCCATTGTTCTCTTAGTTTGACTATTGAAGGAAAAAGTACTATCTTCAGTTCTCACACCCAATAATTCAAAGCACAATGTAATCGTCTTCAATCTTAGATAGGAGACCGATAATTGGGTTAACAGGTATATCGGTGCAAACTGCACAGCGTCCGCACACCAGTGGACCATCCACTCGTTGGATCAAATAATCCAACAGCCAGGACGGCTGCCTATATGGCGAATAAAAAAAATTATATGTCCCAAGTTCATAAGCCCATAAATCCAATTCAAGTTGCACAGGATGAGAGAGCCTTATGTGATATGAGATGAGAGAGAGTGGGACGATGGGGGACCGACCTTACATACAGATGAGAGAGAATATTAGAATGTGCTATTTAGTCCTTTCCGATGGCGAAGACAAAATCTTTGTGAAAGCAAAAGGCTTGGACTTTGTCATTTCTGGAAGTGAGGGAAAGGGTCCCGTTGTCACATGCAAAACTTTCAAATCAAACGGCAGAGATAATAGGATCTAGTTTCTTCCTATCTAATTTCTTTTGTTTTCCCGGGAATTTCTTGTCTTACAAATATATTTTTTCCTTTAATAAAAACAACTGAAAATATTTGTCCTTACAAATGCATTTTTCCTTATAAATTCTGAAAAGAGGCTTAAAATATCTTTTAAATAAGGGTTGGAAGAGAATTACTGCATGTATATAAAGTTTGAAGGAGCTATGATAAGGTTGCCTACCATCTACCTCTCTTAGACCCGCTAAAACAGTGAGGGAGCCCTGTGGTCTTGCTATGGCTTGCCATCCTGAACATACTCGGAGAGCCGCTTTCAGTGCCTCCGTTGGAGCTTCCACCGTCCATGTCGAATAGTGTTTATTTGCCTCAAATACGGCATCCGCTTTGAATCCTGTTGCTAATAAACAGGGTTGAGCATCATTCAAGAAGAGGTCCCCTTCGGATCTTATCCAACCAGACATACCCTCTACTCTATCTGTTGGCTGTGCCAACACCATAAACAGTGCCCCTTCAGTCTCACTCGTGCCTTCTTCAAACAGTATGCGAAGCACAATTTCGTTAAGTTTTACTCACTAAAAAAGAAACAATAGTTTGGGAACAAAGACAAATAATCACTCGAGTTTCATAGAATTGGAGTCAACGCATGGAAGCAACGGAATTTAGCCAACATTTAAAGGATTTGACTTTCAAGATTCAATCGTAGAGAAGCCAGAAATGACGCAGTTTTGGAATTGAATTCTCATCATATATATGTTTTTACTATCATTTAACTTAGTGTTTGGAAATCGTCCCACAAGGATGATTCCGGCAAGCTTTGAAAACCAACTACAGAGCTTTGAAAATCAATGACACAATAGTAATTTGTTAGAAAAAATTGAAATGTTATCCCAAATAATACAAGGAATCAATCCGAGGCACGAGAAACATCGCTGTCTTTGAACCAATATTTGCCCTCACCACTTCAACAAAGTGATCACCAACAGATTATCGGCAAATTGGTTCCAGGATACAATGAACCGGCTGTGTATTCCTATGAAGGATTTGATGAATCCGTTCACGCTATCCGAACACCAAATAAAATAAGAACGCTCTGATAAAGACCTTTAAAGATATAACAAGAGAAAAAAAAAATACTCTATTGTGGTGGGTAAAACAATGACTTTAGATTCCTTAAATAGAAATTAAGTGGTTTGTTAATGCACCCTTTTCCTATGAAAATGTGCTACACACATCCCTTCGAAAAAGTGGCACCACTTTGAAAAGACCCTTTATTTTGAAAAGATATACCATTTTAGAAAAACCCTTCATTTTAAAAAGACACAGCACTTTGGAAAGACACCTCAATTGAAAAGATACCTCTTGGAAAAAGATAAGTTTAATAAACTTTTAAGAATCTTATACGACAAATCGAAACTATTTCACACATATATTTCATATATTTAGTATTCAATAAATTGGTTAACATATTTAGGTCATATGACGGCTCCATCCTCACACTTATATAGGTGGACCTATAAGAGATACCACTGTAACTTTAATATCTCAACACATTGTGTTATAACGTCTTTTAAGAGCAATGTTCAACCTCCCCTTATCCATTACAGGTAAAACACTACCCTTTTTGGGATGTTTATGAGAATTTAATTCTCATCAATGTAGTGCCCATTTGTCCGTCATAAATTTACGACTTGTTCTTACCTTTGAACCTAAGCATTGACCAAACAAATATTAGGTAGGATTCTCATCGCAAGTGACTGTTTGGGTAAATGACTTTAATACTCATCCCGATTATTCTTTAGACTAATACTTTCCATAATTGCTTATAATTATAATTATCAACACATAAAGTATTTCTTCAGACATTTTTGCCTGCAATCACATATCATTTGTTTTCTTGTTCATTGACAAGGAAACCAGTTCCATAGATAATTTAGAAGTTATAACTTAGTACTTATTGGTATGTCTACCAATGGAGCTTTAAGTCACTTCATTTCTCTATCTATTTCTATTCAAGCCACACACTCATTGAGATATATAGTTGCTTCTTGAATCTCTTAGCATATCCTAATCATACAAGCAACACACTCAATGAGGTTTATAGTTGCGCATTAACATCTCTTGCGAGAACATGACACCTTTATTAGATAAAAATCATCTGATTTATACTTTTCAAATCTAAATCTAATAGATTTTCAAATCTAAGTTTAATATCTTTTCTAAGATAATTTAACCAGAATTATTTGACCACAACTTCAAATTGCCATAAGATTATGACCATTTGACCATTGCTAATGATTTTATGTCATGTCCACTTGATCAAGGCCACTCAATGATCATATAAATGAGTCCTAATCAATCGATCAATAATGGACACATATCCATGTCTATTGAAATGAACCAATTTTTTATTTTTTGCATTCCAATAAAATAATAATAACATACTTACCTGGAAAGGAAATATAGTCCCTCAAACATTGATGCGTTGTTGATGGTTGCAATATCAAGAGAAGCACGTTCTTATATCCAAAGAGAGAACTTTCTATGAGAAGTGCCTTTAGAAAAATTGATGATAGCGTCTTTCACAAAAGTGTCATACTTCTTCATGATGTTTTCAAATTGTATGCACAAGGATGGGTTATTCACCTATTTAACCTATCAAAAAGATAACTCTTGAAAGTTTTTCGGAGATTTGTTAGATTCTGAATTGGCACGAGCCTTGATTGCCAGAACACATTCTCACTTTCCGCAAATACATTCTGAGACCAAGTCCTGCAATCTTTAAGGATAAGAACACTTCCACTACTAATCTCATCATCTGGAGAACGATAGACATAAGCTATCAAAAGCTGCCCTTGGGCATTCCTCATGATACCACCGTAACCGGCACGCCCACCAGCAATAGATCACCCGTCAGAATTCAATTTCACAGTGCCTAGAGAAGGCTTTAGGCACTTCTCTCAAGGACGCTATTTTTCTTTTGAACGAGTCTAATATTACGTCTTTTATGAGCAACAAAGTCATCCAAGCCCCCCTCAAGCTGCCCTTTGGTTAACTTGTGTGATAATGGTTTGGAGACTTTTTTATGCCTGCAATTCCCCTCGAAAATACTAAGATCCTCTCCCTTCAATCTTCATAGATTCCAGATAACTGTAGAGAAGACTAATTTGATTATATCTCCCATAGCCGAATTGAATCTTTCATACGCAATAAGCATTAGAGCATTTAAAGAAAAGCTGATCGTTAATTCCAATTTCGGTCCAACAAAGAACACATGGAGAAGCAAAACCGACCATCTATGTGCCTCCCACTTCTTGTCCCTTGATTCTTTCCCTTTCTGTCACCAGAAGTTGATGTTAAACAAATATTGGTTTAAAATTGTTGGCAAAAATTGAAATGTTGATCCGAAATAATACAGAGAACTAGTCCGAGGCACGAGAAATATCGATGTTTTTGAATCAATATTTGCCCCTACCACCTTGACAAAGTGGTCACCAACAGGTTATCGGCAAATTAGTTCCAAGATACAACGAAGTGACTGTGTATTCTTGTGATGGATTTGATGAATCCGTTCACGCTATCCGAACACCAAATAATATAAGAACGCTCTGATAAAGACCTTTAAAGATATAACAAGAGAGAAGAATGAATACTCTATTGTGGTGTGTAAAATAATGACTTTAGATTCCATAAATAGAAATCAAGTGGTGTGTTAATGCACCATTTTCCTATGAAAATGTGCTACACGCATCCCTTCGGAAAAGACGCACCTCTTTGGAAAGACCCTTCATTTTGAAAAGACACACCACTTGGGAAAAGACAAGTTTAATAAAATTTTAAATATCTAACATAATTACCATTGGTAACGCCTGCTTCACCAACTAATTCCTACCTGCAAAATCAAAAGCAACTTTTGCAAGAATCAAGTCCCAAACAGACCCTAAATTATTTGGAATATGAAGGTCTGTGTATAGTATTCAAACTCCTAAATTGCAGATGGTTCTTTTCCATTTGATCTCTTATACCATATCAAAATCTCAGCATTTAGTAAGATGTACTCAAAAGCCCAATTATCTTTGACATCTGAATATGGAAAATACAAAAATTCTCCTTTTAGGAGTCTTCCAGTTTATAAGAGGCGAAGGTTTTTATCAATGTATACACTAATCTAGTATGGATCTAGGAAGACCTACACAAAGAAACTACCAAAACTCATTTGAACAACTGAATTGCATGAACAAATTCACAATTTATTGGCTTCTTATTAAGTCTATGTCTCAAACAGTAAACACATCACACAAAGTTCATTATCCATTTTATTTACAATGCTCTCGAAATTAAATGAGAGCAGTTTTAGCTTCTTCCCACTTCTGTAAAGAAGTTTGCAGGCGAGAGAGATTCCAATTTGAGTAGTTCATTTCTTCATGATTTCTTAAAATATTAAATTTCATAATAACTAGAAATGCTCATGTACTAAACATTGGTGATCATGGAACTAAAATTTTTTATTTTTATTTTTTTATCGATAACCAATAACCTTTATTATATTGAAAAAATAATACAAATCAGAGAAAGCCATCAAGATGCTAGCAAACCTGAAAAAAAAACCTACCTATCTATCACTCGAAAAAATCTCACCCCCAAGTCAACTGATCTACCAAGTCTACAAGAAAGTACAACCATACACGGGAGGAAAATGACTATATACACAAGCTATCCCATTCATGAGTAAAGTCTACATCTTCATCATGCGTTAAACGACATCCAATCTTAATCCAATTTAAAGCCAAATCTCGAATATCCTTAAAAATCATAGAAACAAGATTTCTTTTTTTATTAAAAATTTGACTATTTCTCTCTGTCCAAAGAAACCGCATAACAGCAAGATCTATAAAATTTCAGAATTCTCCCTTAATTCCTTCAAATCCGACCCCGACCCAAGCAGCTAAGACATCAACACATGATTCCGGAAACACCCATAAAACTCTAAATTGCTGGAGGATAACATTCCAAACTTTTTTAGCAACCCAACAATGAATGAGAAGATGATTTACGGATTCTTCTCTTTGAAGACACATAGTACATCTATTTCTCAAATTCATCCCCCTTCGATTGAACTGATTGATGGTAAAGATTCTACCCCAGTCAACATTCCATCCAAAAAATTTGATTTTGGAAGGAATCTTTTTCTTCCAAATCTTTACCAAATTCAGATTATGCCTTGACTACTGATGAAGATTCAAATAGAAAGATTTACAGAAAAAATACCTTTGGCATGTGGAATTCAAATCCTGAGATCCCGATTGGCTACATTTCTGCGATAATTATTTACAACATGGAGCAGCCCAATTATACTCAACTCTTCCTCAACATTCATATTTCTACGAACTTGTATATCCCAGATAATACTAACATTGATAATCTCACTCATATCATTCACATATGCATCTTTATTTAATGTGATATCAAAAATAGCCAAAAATCTATCTTTCAAAGGAGAATCGTCAATCCACACATCATCCCAAAACTTTATTCTATCACCACGTCTCTAATTGAATCTGATCGTCTTTCTAAACTCTTCATTGGCCGAGCAAATACTTTTCCACCATCCCAATCTTCTACTAACCGAACTTCTGAAGATATTCCCATTTTCTGGATTTTCGTACTTATCTCTAACTACCTTCCACCAAAGATGATTCTGTTCACTTTCATCACCCATCCTCCACAATCATTTTCCTAATACGGTCATGTTAGTTAATCTCAACCTCTTAATGCCCAACCCTCCATCTTTCTTTGAAAGACAACATATCTCCCACTTCATAAGATAAAAATTTTTATCTTCTTTCCCCCCTTCCCATAAAAAATTTCTAATAATTTTCTCTATTCGCTTGATAGTTTCTTCTAGAGCACTAAACATGGATAAATAAAATATAGGAATGGAAGATAAAGTAAATTTGACCAAAGTGAGTCTTCTTTCACTACTAAGCATTTTACTTTTCCAAACTGTTAGTTTTTTCTCAAATTTACTTATAACAAAATCCCACAACTTTGCCTTTGGCTTACCAACTCCCAGCGAGAGCCCAAAGTAAGTAATAGGAAACTCGTCCACTTGACACCCAACACTTTCAGCTAGAGCAAATGACAACTCCAAATATTAAGTTGTGGAACGTGAATCTAGCCACAAATTTGTTTATTGAGGAGGACAGCCTTTGCCTATCTAGGGGTGAAACTAATCCTTGTTGCCTTTCGCCTTCCAGTGATCAATTAAAAGGACAATTGATGAGGATTACATGGTGCATTTTCTACTGCTTATTAGAGAACATCTTCGTTTAGATTAGCTTAGATTGATTAGGATTCAATTAGAGTTGTCTTTAAAAGAACGACTTGGAATAAGATTAGATGAATGATGCTCAAGTCATAGGATTAAAAATTTCTTTGAGAAGTTTGGTAGGCAAACTATACATGCTATAAGAAAGCAATATTGAAATCAAAATTACTCATTTAGTGATAAGAACCCATCTTTTATTTAACTTTGTACCTAGAAATGGTGAGTGGTTTTAGGATACCAATCTACTATCTAGTTCATATAGGAGCTCTATGTTATGTAGCTGGTTGCCTGGTTCAAGGATCAAAATTTTGGCCGAAATGACCGAAATTTTGGCCGAAATTATTGGTTTTGGTCCCCACCGAAATGATAATTTGAGACCGAAATTTCGGTCATTAAATGTATGGGGTTTAAATTATCGGCCAAAATTTCGGTCTAAAATTTCAGTTTCAATCCCCTCTGAAACCAAAACGAAAACCGAAATTTTGATCCTTGGCCTGGTTCACTCTAAGGAACCACGAAATGCATACAACGAACCAGGACGAGTTCAATACGGTCCAATTCGGGATGACAAACGAATATACTGTTGGATATTTTAAAGGTTTTAAAAAATAAGCTTTTGAAATTGGGATTTGTCCCACATCGTGTAAACTCTTTTTTGGGTTTGGCTTATATGTCTTTGTCTTGGCTCAAGGCTTGTAGCCTTCACCCAGGGGGCACCGAATTTTGTAGCTTCCACCGCCATGCAACCCATCGGTCACACACGCGCGCGTGCGCCTAGCCGAGTCGGGACGGGCACGCACACGCGCACGTGTATGTGTATGTGTACGTGGCGATACGGTAATTTAATTAAACTTTTGAATCAGTGTCTAACCGCCCATTTGAATTTTAAACGGATATGTCTTATCCGACCGTTCAGTTATATGCTACGGATATGTTCGTTCGGTTACACCTGTTTTACGGATATGTCCGTTCGATTACACCTATTTTATCTATAAAAGGGCCCCAAGACCCCTCATTTCACACACTGTATATTTTCGCAAATTTCTCCGCGACTTTAAGCTTTCTCCTTCTCAAAGTTCCGCTTTAGTTTTTTAGTGTTCTGGTTGCGTGATCAGATTCACCAAATCTGATCACACGGATACGCTGCCGGTTCGTTGTATCCTGGAACCGATTTGCCGGTAACCTATTGGTGACCACTAGATTATAGTGGTAGGGGCAAATCTCGGTTTAAAGACAACGATATTTAACGTGCCTCGAACTCGATCAGCGTATATTTTAATTCCGATCTTTATCTTCTTCTGCAACCCAAACCTATTGTTCTAACATATACTAGTTAATTCTTATTATTTTGTTTCAGAACACAATTTAACAACATAGAGAGATGATTTAAATTTTGGGAGTTCATGATTTTTAAGTTATATTGATAAGCAAATGGTCATTTGCGTTTCTTTTATTGAAGGGGTGAAAATTAATAAAAACTTTTTTAACTCATCCTACCCTGAGCGAATCAGGTTTGCCTGATAGTCGTGAATTGTGAACCCGAATTTTTACCGAGAATACTGGCAAACCAAGTAACTTTGTAGGAGCTCACCGTTTCTTCACCGGCCTATTCTTCTTGAATTTATACCTTATTACTCCTAATATATACTTAGCATTATCTATAAAACCTGGAAAGAAACAAGCTTTGTCATATACATCACAAAAGAAAAAGGAAACAGTTTACGTTCACAGTTAGATAGTTGAAAACAACCTTCTTCTGTCCTGCTTCATATATATTACACTGAGACAGAATCTAGAGCGGAAAAACAAAACAGAAAATTACAAAATATCAAAATCTGAGAATATATGCATTAAAATTTGAGAAATGAATAAAATTGCAGGTGTAGAATCTATCAAGACCTGGGATTCTACACTGGCACAGACAGCATAGATCCCCCAATTTGTTGTATAATTGCTGTATAAATGTACTTTAGCAAATCTAACACGAGGGTGGCGCTGTCGGGTCCCGTTGTAAAAGCAACGATGAATTGTCACCCTGATGCATCTGTCACCAATGTTACTACTTGATGAACCGATAAGCACTGTTTTTTCATGATTCACAGGACCAAGTTGAATTTGATTATGATCGCACAAACACATGAAACAAAACAAAAAATTTAAATAAAAAATTATTTTACATTTTTTTTTTGTGAATCAATCCGACAAATGGCTGAATATCAGTAAACTGTGACAAAAATTATGGTTGTCAACCGGAACTGGACCCATTGGGTTGAGTCGGGCATGAAGCATCCAACCTGACCTGACCCAATATTTTATATATGAACACAATGATTTAAGGTTTTTTGAACCGGGTAGCCCAATCTAACTTGATCTCTCGGGCCAGTGGCATATACCCTTGAACCAATGAGTTGATTGGTTCAGACTCATCCAAGGGTCAGATCAGGTCAAGCTTGATAGACTCACCCAGTTGACATCCTTATCAAGAAGGTTACTTTGCCACTTATAGATATAGTAATGTCATTGCTTTCTAGTGTGATATCGATGAGTCCATCTTGGAAATCGCGAAGAGGTCAAACACCATCTGCAATGTTATTTTTGGGCTTCGTGCAAAGTGCGACACCATTTAAGCCTGTTTGATTTCAACATAGTCAAAGGCAAGTATCTGATTGAATGGTTGAATGTGACAAATTAGATAGAGATCATGTTTGATGCAAATCTTTGACACAAGGATCTTAACATTATGGCCTTTAAATCACATAGCCTAGATGGTGTTTCACATGGCACAGATCTAAAAATATCAAGTCTTTCTTTGTAATAATGTGTCAGGGTACAAATCTCGTTTGCAAGTTGTGAAATTTATCTAAAATTCATAGCATAAAGTTTTAAGAAGCCTCTCTTTGTGCCTATGTGGTTTCTAAGGGCGCCTTCGTTCGAAGGCCACTGAAACACAGTGCCCGTTTGGAATCAGTTTATGGACATCAATTTTCACCCTAATCTTTCACACGACGGATCTTGAGACCAAGAGTGTATCATCTAACGAGCAACTTTGTATTCTACATGGCACATATACCCTAAAAATGACCTTAAAATCACATGAAACACATCACGCTCAAATAAGATTTTAGGGCCATTCTTTTTAGGACATGTTCCACGTGAAATAAAAAAATAAATTGTCTTATGGTAAGCTCATGGCCTTAAAAAATCCATCGTCTGAAAGATTGATGTGAAAAACGATCTCCATAGTCTGATTCTAAGCAGTCCACAGGTCTCTGTGGGGTTGGAACATAGGCGCGAACAGAGGTACCCAAAGTTTGAATATATATACTGTGATAATAGGAAAATTAAGCCTTCTCACAGACATCTTTCAAAGATGGCTGTTTCTCCTATGTCAAAGAGCAGCCTCTCTTTTATCTTCTTCCAATCCTTCTTTCTTTCCCCACGTATCTTTGCAATAATAAAGAACAGCTAGCTGCCGCACTTTTCTACTCTTCCAAAGAGCATTGCTAAACACATCCCAGGTCCCCTATCTATCTTATACAAGGAAACATCATGTGTTTTACAAGTAATCTTCATTCATCGATTACCTGCTAATGTGGTCACGTAATACACAGATCCATGAACTCCACCAATGGTGTATCGGCGGAATCCTTCGGCTTGTCCGGCAAGAGCTTGTAAGCTGCCGTCAATGTTGCCATACGGCAAAGCAACCTCCGTCATCTTTGCCTTCTTGGAGGTAGCTAGATGAGGATTTTGCAAGTCCTTTTATTATACTAACCTGTATGTAACGGTCTTAGTATCGGAAAAAGAGTTGTTTGTTTCTACCCTTTAGTAAATAAAGGAAACGAAAACCGTTACCACTCCTTTATTGAATTTGTTAAAAGGTGGTTTAATTGTATTTGACCCCATTTTAGAAACTTGCATGGCTTAGAGCTTTGTCTTGCGGGTTCAGTCTCGCTCGGTTGGGTAGCTAATATGAAATTTTATCTCCTTGCTTAGTTACCTATCAGACCACAAGACTACTATATTCAATAGCAACTACTATCTTTGAATTAGCTATAAACTTCCTCGTTTTCTTGCTTGGAGCTTTCTTGGTTGGGCAGTGAATACAAAATCAAAACTCCTTGCTTAGCTCATGTCCCTCGTCAACTCATTGAAGTTAGCTTCTTAATGAGATTAGTGGTAGCCCTCACTTTAATCTGCCGCAGTGATTATTATTTTGATGAGAGTGGATAATACTATTGAATGAGAGAGCTAGAAGTGCTTGGTAGCTTGATTGATTGTCGAATACAGCTGGAATGCTTGAGAGTCACTCAATGGCTCATGGATGGAAGACTACATCAAAGAACTGACTACTCTAATAAATTGATTTACTCACCTTCCTTGCTCTCTATAAGATCCTGTCCGTGATTCTTAACTTGTTCTCGAGCACTTAACATTTCCCTTCTTTCTTTCTTTAAACAAGATTCTACATCAGGTTTTCTTTGTGGACTGTTTTAAGACCCTATTTATGGTTAGAATTTCTGTTGAATGAATACTCTAGATCCGGGGCGAGACTTCTTGCGAACTCAATCTCTTATTGCTTTCTTGTTTCTTTCTTAAATAGTTGAATTTTTATTCCTTATTACACTCTGAGAGTATGTCTTTTTAATTATTAGTATCCACTATTCTTTGCCGAGGGTTTCTAAGGAAGATAGAGCTGAATTTTCTCACCTTGACGGAAGCAAGAAAGCATTGCTTTGATTAAGAAAAGAAGCTATTTCATGCGGGTAAACATACCGATACTCTAAGATTTTGAACCATGATTGAAACCCATCCACAGCACAATCTGCCACTTTGCACATTTAGGCCTTATTTGGCAATCCGAGTTCTTCAAAAAAAACTGGTGGAAATTTTGATTTTTTTTTTACGGAAAGTGGATTTTCAGCCGTTTGGTAAACTCAATGGGTCCCACTTATCCGAGAAATATGATAAAATAATCGACAAAATATTTTCAGCTAAAATTCTGCTGAAACTATTTTTAACCCATATTGCCGGAAAAAACAAAGGCTACCTCTATTTGCGCCCACGTCTCATACCCCTTGCAAACCATTGATTCCTTCTAATCAGATGATGGAGATCGTATTTCACCCTGAACTTTAACATAATAGATCTTAAGATCACGATGAACCTATCAGATGGTCGGTTATTTATTCCATGTGTCACGTATCCCCAAAATCTGGCTCTTGAATTATATGGCACAAATCACACTCAAATGTGATTTTAGTACCATTTTTTGGGAGATCTGTGACACTTGGAATAAAATATTGACCGTCAGATCAGTGCACCATGATCTCAAGATCTACTGTGATTTGTGCACCTCTATTTGCGCCCATGTCCCATACCCCTTGCGAACCATTGATTCCTTCTAATCAGATGATGGAGATCGTCTTTCACCCTGAACTTCAATATAATATATCTTCAAATCATGATGAACCTATCAAATGGTCGATTTTTTATTCCATGTGTCACGTATCCCCAAAATTTGGCCCTTGAATCATAACACAAATCACACCAAAATGTGATTTTAGTACCATTTTTGGGAGATCTGTAACACTTGGAATAAAAAACTCACCGCCAGATCAGTGCACCATGATCTCAAGATCTATTGTATGGAAGATCGGGGGTGAAATGCAATCTCCATCATCTAATTAGAAGAAATCAATGATTTTCAAGGGAGCTTTCAAAGAATGCATGGGCACAAATAGAGGTACCTAAAAACAAACCTACATCTTTCGGTGTTTAGATCCGACAGTTGCACTGACTACGCCAACTGCATAAGTTTCCATCCTTAAAGCCATTGAATGCATTGAGTCAAATGATGGAGATCATTTTTTATCCCAATCTTCCATACAATAGAGTTTGAAAGCATGGCCACCTATTAGAGAGTCAAGTGTGAATCCACATGACACACATCCCCAAAAGTAACTGATTATGTTATATGATAAGAAAAAAAAAACGATCTTCATCGTCTTATTCAAGGCTATCAATAGCTTTAACGGTAAGATTTATGTTCGCCTGTTTTCATGGTATTAAGAATAGGGTAGGTACCTCTATGGGTTTAGAGAAAACGTGTATATCTGAAACCACTTTCAACCCTTTAAGGAATAGAGTAGGTACCTCTATGGGTGTGAGACGTGGGCGCTTTCAGAGAATGTATGGACGCGAACAGAGGTACCCATAAATAGCGACGCCAATAAATGTAACCCAACCATCTAAGCCACTTAATTTGAAAGCCATGATCTAAAGATCATAAGTGAAAAGATCTGCACCAAGCATAATCTTTATCAAATGACTCAAAGCAACCTCACCTCACCCACATCCCATTTATTTGCACTGTAAAATCGTAATCTCACCCAATCTCCTCCGGCCAACATGTATTGACTGCTTTGAATCTGACAAAGGAGATTATTTTTTATCCCAATCTTCCACATGATGCATCTTGAGATCATGGGTATATCATAAAAAGCTAACTATGTGAGTGTATGCCCATGATCTCAAGACTCATCTTGTCAAAAGTTGGGACAAACAAAAAATTTACATGTTCTAATTCAAAACGATTAATGCATTTTGACCCGACGAGATGGGGTGAAATTACAAGTATATATGGTGTGAAGAATGGTGCCTTAGAAAAATAATTTTGCACATTGTAGCTAAATAGCTAAAAAAATAAAATCAAACTATTGTAAAATTGTAAAAATAAAACTTCTCATGAATTATTTTATTTACAAGCTCATATGAAGTTAAAAAAAAAAAAAAAAAAGTCGTTTTCATGAGTTTTGAAACCCATCCACAGCACAATCTGCCACTTGGCGCATTTAAGATTTGTAAAGATGTTCCTCGAGTGCAATAGTAATTGCCCATCCACCCTAACTGGTGCACCTGCCAAGTTTACGTGACAGATATCAAAATGTGGCATTAAAATCACATGACACATATCGCGCTCAAACATAATGTTAGGGCTACTTTTTGGGATTTATCACATAGAATAAAAAATTTGTTCGTCTGATGATACGCACATGGTCTCAAGATCTACTATATATAAGATTGGAATGAAAAAATATCAGTCCTGTCAGATTCAACTTGATTAATGGGTTTTCAGTATAGGCACCCACTAGTAATTTGGTTGGCGCGAATAAAGGTACCCAACAATAATATATCAAATTTCTTGAGACATCGATCATATAAGGATGAGCTGGTATAAAGGGATAGACCCAATCACCAGCACATGGTGTGGGAGCCCTGCACCTCATCCACTCTGAGACGCATGCTGATCTCCTTGCTTTTCAAGTTCACACGCATCCCCAGGTTGCTGGCGATCAGTTCTAGAAGTTCTATACAGGGCCGACCCTATGAATTTGGAGGCGCCAGGCGAGTTCATTCCTATAATGGAGCCCTCCTTCATATTAATCCCAAAAAAAATTTATCATAAGTTTTATTTTTTTTTTACAAATAGAATAATACTCATTTCTCCAATAATGAACAAATTTCTCCTATATTTTCCAGAATATTGCTAAATTTTATCGAAACAAAAGTTGAACATAACTTTCAACGAAATTTCGATAATTTCTCCGAAATCACTAAATTTTATTAATTTCGGCAAAATTGACAAAATAAATTCAAATTTAATGAATTATCGTTTAAATTTAGTCGTTTTTACATAATAGATAATTTTTTTATAATTATTAAATATAATTAATATATAATATTTTTTGTACTTCCTGAAATACCAACATATGGCCGAAATTAAAATTTGTCACTATGATTCTTCCTAGATTATGAATATCTACATATTCCATTCTACTATTTATAATTTGAAAAAATAACTAATAAGTTAACAAAAATATATGTTAAAGGAAAATAAAACACAAAAAGAGAAATATTAAATAGTAAAACGTGCCCCACTGATCAAGTAACGCAATTAATAACACTGTAGCATTTTTTAGCACTTTAACTGCCATTAAATTTGTCGTATCATTTTTTAGCACTTTAACAGTCTCCAAATGTTCTATAAATAGGTTCATTAGATAACTCTCGTCAAGTAGATCCAAATTGATAGGTCATTTGTAAAAAATTGGGTTGTAACAAGCACGAGATCATTGTTTTAAGTTGGGTCATTTAATAAGAAAAAATTTGTATATATTTAAAAGATCCGATCAAACAAATTCAAACCGATCAAAATGGGGTCAGAGAATTCACTAAGTCAATACATAAGGCCCCCCCATATTCGCTTTTTTTAACGAGTCAGATCAGGTCTCTGTCGAGTAGGTGTCAGTCATGGGTTGGGTCATTTACCTCACCTAGTCATGGGCCAGGTGTTATATTACCCAATATCTCATAAACTTCCAAGAATAGGGGGCCCGAGGCAGCCGCCTAATGGGCCTTCCTAGCTCTATAACACCATTATCAAGTCAAAGTTAGGCAATAATTCGGCAAGGTTAAAATTAGAAAAATCCGAAAAATTTATAGGCTCGAGAAAAAATTGGTTAATTTATTTAAAAATCATGAATACTTCCTGATTAATTCGTAGAACCTTCAAATCGTAAACTATTCACAAAATTTTCAAAGAAAAAGGAGAATTTGGTAACTATGCTCTATACTAGCCATTCATATAGGTTGCGCCCATGGATCAAAATCTCGGCCGAATTTTAAAATTCCGGCTGAGACATCTCCGTTTTGGTTTGAATCGAGACGAAAAACTATAAATTATCAGTCCCCTTCCAGAAATTCAAAATTATCGACCGATAATTTAATTATAATTATCGGCCGAGACCACAGTTGTTGCAAAAAAATAAAAAAATTTGAAATTAAAACTCAGATTTTACAAAAAATCCATTTCTCTTCTTCTTCCTCCTCTCCCTCTTTCGGATTTAGCAATTTTTCATCTTTTTTCGTCTTGGAAGTTGGAACGAGAGAGGTGACAGTCGGGTTTCAAAACCTTTAAAGTTGGGTTTTTAAAAGAGAGTCATTACTTGCACTCGAAAAATTGGCCCTTGCACATATTATGCGAAAACGTAATCTAGGTTGTCTGATTTGAAGTTTATGATCTATAGATCTCTATTCCATAAGATTAGAGCAAAACACGATACTTCTCATATGATCTATTGTGATCAATTATTGAATGAGAAATAACTTTTGATTACATTTAATCACATGATGAAGAGTATATTTCGTGCTAATATTTTGCAGTAAATATCTTTAAGGCATGGCTTCCAAATCAAACAGCTTAGATGATGTTTTCACATAGCATAGGTAGCCAAATTTGCAAGTCTTTCTTCTAAATTCGGTGCAAGCGCTAACTTTCCGAGTGCAAGTAATGGCTCCCTTTTTAAAATTATACCTTCCTTTAAGTGCACCCAAGATTATTTAGCGAAACCCAAACTTTTCCACCATCAGATTCATTGACCTTCTTGAATCAGAAATGGAGATCACGTTACCTTTGAATCTTCCACACGTTAGATCTCAAGATCATGGTCCACTTATCATACGGTCAGATTTTGGTTCCATGTACCAATATCCCCCAATAAATAACAATGATCATGGAGTGCCATGAGAAAGGTTTTCAGGTCATTTGGGGATGGGTTTTAAGTGGAATCAATATCTGACAATCTTATTTGTGGGCCAGGACATCTACATTTCTTATGGAGAAACTTTGGACGGTAAATGATTTACTTCATCTAATACAATGCAACCAACGCCTAGTAACAAGAAGCGCCTAAACCCCTCTACAATTCATAAAGAACCGTTGATCCCCGTTTCGGAAACGGATCCGCATTGTTTTTTAATTTTAATGGTTGATATTAAAGTTCGTCAATCTGTTGGTTCACATGAACCATGTCTGCCCTTATTACTGTGTATACACGAAAATAGAAAGGAGTCGACTCTCATGATCGTCATTTCAATGGTGTTTAAATGATCTTACACCATGAATGATTTAAGATGTGAGTGGTCAAAACAGTCAAAGGGATCATAGCTTTAAGTGCAACAGGCCCAAAAACAGTGTTTTAGGGAGATTTAAACCATCCGCTTGCTGACTATTATATCAATCGGTGTTTTTTAATGGTTGATATTAAAGTTCGTCAATCGGATGGTTCACATCCACTTGTCAGCATGTTTCATCGAGCTGAAACACTTAGCAACCCACCATTAGTGCATTTATTGGATAAAATAATACAGCCATCAGATTGGCAAAATAACCATTTTGAAATATCACCAGTATATTTGTTGGTGCTCGGTCAAACACCTAATACTAATCTACTAGCCTAACTAATGTAAATATGTGTTCTAATGATGTTAAAGAGTTAAAAAAATAAATAAATAAAGTTCGGCTAAATTCGGTAAAGTTCAGAGCATATTAAAAAAAAACCCCGAAATTTATCAAAATTTACCGATAATTTGATCGAAATTTGACCAATTTACGATTCGGGTAATGAATGAAACCGAAATCGAAATCAAGAATTTGATCCATGGTTGTGCCACCTCATTCACCAGTTTGCATCACTAGCCTGCTTTGTTGGGAATTCAACCCCAACCTGCTGTAGTGCAGAAAACAAGTGCATCACGGTCAGAGTGACCAAGTCTAGGTACAAGAATAAAACGACTCCAAAGATATAAGGAAAAAAACAATAAATTGCAGCAATGGCAAGAGAAAAAATGAAAATTTTTGAAAAAAAAATAAATTAATAATAATAAATAATATATGTTGCGATCAAACAAGGGTTTTTAAGGGGGAGAGAAACGAGACAAACCCATTGTTGAAAAAAATGCTTTTTTTTAAATGAATTTTTTTCAAAAAAGAGGTGATGAAATTCTAGTTAAACAGGAATTTTATACATAGATTAGGTCTTAGTGATTAGCATAGAATTCTAAGTTGTTGAAATAGAATATTTAATAGTTGAAGTGAGTCTTGGTACAGGAATAAAACGGCTCCGAAAATATACGGAAAAAAAAAAAAATCAACAATGGTAGGAGAAAAAAGGAATATTAAAAAAAAAAAAAATCAATAATAATAAAAATATATATGTTGCGCTCAAACAATGGTTTTTAAGTGGGGGAAGAAACGGGAAAAACCCTTCGTTGAAAAAAATGCTTTTTTTTTAAACGAGATTTTTTTGGAAAAGAGGTAATGAAATTCTAGTTAAACTGAAAGTTTATACATAGATTAGGTGTTAGTAATTCGCATAGAATTCTAAGTTGTTAAAATAGAATATGTAGTAGTTTAAGTGAGTCTAGGAGACTTAGTCTTTAGGCAGTTTAGGAGTTTATTTTTTATTAGAACTTTCCAATTTTAACTTTCAAGTATTATTATGAGTCTTTAGTTTTCTTCTATATATGTGTTTGCGGACACGTTTGTTATTCAGATTTTGATTTTTTAATAAAAATACTTGAGCTCTATCAAAAAAATATATATATACTTGAGTTTAGTTTTGCTATATACAATAGCAGTTGTGCGGTCGATTTTAATTGAGTAACACTAACGAGTAGTATCAGAGTCACGTTCATTGTTCGAATTCGTAGGTAGACATAAATTTTTTATTGATCGAGATGGCGTCTGGATCATTTCAACGACAACTTCTAAAGTTTAGCGAGAAAAATATTGATCACTGGTGTATTCAGATGAAAGTCCTATTCGGGTATCAGAATCTATGGGAGATTGTCGAAAACCAGAATGTTAAACCCGTAGATCAAGCTACACATGATACTCTATCTCAGGTCCGCAACTTCCAAAGTTTAGCGGGAAAAATTTTGATCACTGGTGTATTCAGATGAAAGTCTTGTTCGGGTATCAAAATCTATGGGAGATCGTCGAAAACGAGAATGTTGAACCTGTCGATCAAGCTGCACACGCTACTCTATCTCAGGTCCAAAAGAACGCATTGAAGGAGAATCGCAAGAAGGACAAGAAGACTTTATTTTTTATTTATCGAGTCATAGACGAAGCAGTTTGCGAATGAATTTCGACGACCGAAATGGCGAAAAAGGCGTGAGAGTTTTTAGAAATTTCCTATAAAGGTGATGCAAAAGTCAAACATGTTAGATTGCAGACTTTGAGGCATGAGTTCGTGACTCTTCATATAAATAATTTCGAAACGATGTCGGATTATTTTTCACGGGTTCTTACTATAACAAATCAGTTATGTGTGAATGGAGAAAAGGTCGATGATTTGTGTATTATGAAAAAAATCATGCGAACTTTGACTACCCGATATTAGCACGTGGTTGCAGCAACCGAAGAAGGAAATGATCTATCGACCATGACAATCAATGGGTTTGATGGGATCTCTGAGCTCTCATGAGGATTGGATGAATCAAAAGTGTTCTATTTCTTCAGAGTCAGGTTACCATTGGAGGAAGAGCAATTTGAATCGCAGTCGAGGCCAGTTTCAAAGATCGAGGAAGAGGTGAGCGATTTTATTTCTCAAATCAAGGAGACAAAGGTGATTATGAAAGCAAAATCCATAAAACAGATGAATATCCAAGTGCTGAAAACCAAAAGTTCAATAAATCGCAGATTTAGTGCTCTCGGAGCAAAAAATACGGTCACTACAAATCTACATGCAGAGTCAAATTGCCTAATCAAACTTTTGAGTGTGCGAATTATGCGCATGATGAAGAACCCAAGCAGCTATTGTTATCTTACAAAATCGACACGGAAGAGAAGACGAACACCTGGTATTAAAAAATTGGGTGTAGTAATCACATGTGCGTGAAGAAATATCTCTTCTCTCGATTGGATGAATCTCTTCATGGCGAAGTGGATTTTGGAGATAGATCTAAAATTTCAGTGATGAGAAAGGAATGATTCTGATAAAATGCAAAGATGGGTTTAATCAATTTATTTCTAATGTTTTCTATGTTCTTGGTCTTCACTGAAATTTGTTAAGCATGTGACAACTTTTAGAAAAGGGACATAAAATTCATATTCAAAATGGGGTCTGTACCATTACAGATGGCAAGAATATGTCAATTGCAAAGGTTCATATGACCAAAAATCATATGTTTACTTTGTCAATCCAAATTGAAGCTTTGCTTCAAAGGTGAAGGATACAAATTGGTTGTGGCATCTCCGTTACGAGCACATTAATTTTACTGGTCTGAAATTACTCCATAGGAAGAAGATAATTACTGGGTTATCATACATCGAGTCGGCTGATAACTTGTGTGAAGGCTTCTTATTGGGCAAGCAACACAAAGACCCCTTTCTAGTTGGGAAATTGTAGAGAGCAAAGAAGCCATTGTAGATTGTCCACTCCTATATTTGTGAGCCGATGGAGTTCCCATCTCATGTAGGTAACAAATATTTTATTACTTTCATTGATGATTTAACTCGAAAGGTATAAATTTATTTTTTGAAGCAAAAATCGTAGGCTTTTGAAGTATTTAAAGAATTTAAGGCTTTTGTGAAAAAGTAGAGTGGGTTTTATATAAAAACTCTAAGGACTGGTAGGGGAGGTGAGGACACCTCAAATCAGTTCTCTGAATTCTGTCGGCATCATGGAATCAAACATCAGTTGACTATTAGTTATTCACCTCAGCAAAACGGGATAATAGAAAGGAAGAATAGGATGATTATAAAAATGGCCAAAAGTATGTTGAAAGCTACATCTTTGCCTAAAGTGTATTGGGCAGAAGTCGTTTCATGGTCGATTTATATTTTGAACAGAAGTTTTACTAAAATTGTTTGAGATCTCACACCTCAAGAAACATGGAGTGGTCCGAAACCTGATGTTTTTTATTTCAGAGTGTTTACGTGTGTTGCATATGCCCATATACCGGATGAAAAGAGGCAAAAGTTTGATAATAAAAGTAAAAAGTGCATCTTTATCGGGTTACAAGTTATATGACCCCATAGACTCGTGAATTGTTTATCAGCAGGGATGTTGAAGAATAAGTCTGGAAGTGGTCCAAAGAAGAGAAAAAGCAATTCGATTTGAACATTGATGATTTGATCATTACGGGAAACAATAAGTTGTTTCAAGAATTTAGGGAGGTCATGGTTAGCCAATTTGAGATGAAGGATTTGGGTCTTATCAGATATTTCTTAGGAATTGTAGTTGTGCAATCCAAAGATGAAAGTTTTCTTTCTCAGAAGAAATATGCTCTGAATGTTTTGAAACGGTTCAAGATTGAATCGTGAAAGCCTATCAGCACTCTAATGCAAGAGCGATTGAGTTTGGATAAGGATGGAAGTGGTGAATGTGTGAATCCCACTTATTTCAAGAGAATAATAGGAAGCCTTCGCTATTTGACTTCTACTAGGCCGCATATTGTTTTTCGAGTTGGACTTGTAAATCGGTTTATGAAAACTTCGAAACAATCACATTTGCAAGCTACAAAGAGGATCCTACAGTATGTGAAAAGTTTACAAATTTTGGGTATTTTATATTCTTCGTCGAATAGTAGTGAACTTGTTGGCTACATGGGTAGTGATTGGGCCGGTGATTTTGATCAACGAAAAAGCACTTCAGAATACTATTTTCGTTTTGGCTCGGGAATATTTTTGTGGTCTTTAAAGAAGCAAGTGATTGTTACTCTTTCTACGACGGAGGCCGAGGACATAGTTGTCTGTCACGGGGTCGCACTTCTGCAACCTTAGTCTCATGCGGCACCTAACGCCCGCTGCACTAGGTCAGCCTACTTCTGATACCAACTGTCGTGGGGCGTCCTTCGACGCGCTTTCAACCCGCGCGGTGCTTCGCTACTGCATGCAACGAAGCCAACCCATCTACACATCAGCTCTGATACCACCCGCCTAGAGGACGAGAACTCTCCCAACGTGGTTACCTTTGTTTTACGGCCTACCATCCAAACTTATCGTGCCCCTTACGACACGCCATCTGCACCACTGTGCTAAGCTTAGCCTGCTCAAGTTTCACCCTGTGCACTGCACTAGTACCTCGCTTCGCAACAGTCTTGGCATGCAGCTCCCCATGCCACCATGTCTTGCTCACATACCGAACCAAGCCCACAGCCTTATGCCTTGAGCTCGAGTGCTCAACTGAGTCCCACGCAGTCTGCCTTCATGTGCGTTCCGAATTACTAGCACTCGTTCATCCTTGGCCCACATGCTGTCGTGCTCAACTGAGTCTCACGCAGCTCTAGTGTTCTTCTCGTGAGGTTGCCCAGCCGTATGCACCGCGACGCATAGTCCAGAGTCATACATCAACCTCCCTTGGGTGCCACACGGCATCGCTGCGTCGACGTCCTAGGCCCACCCTTTCAGGCCTAGGAGACACTTGCGCCCCCTCTGGCAACGCAAGGCCCCATGTGGGTGGGAAGCAGTCTCCACCAACTCTCCCACATAGAAGGGTAAAACAGTCATTCAGCCAGAATGGCGGGAGGACCTCAAACCCCTTGGTTTGACATACCGCAACGCTTCCTGAATCGCTAGCTCACCTTGGCTATGTCACGTCCGTGTCGCGACCGTGTCGCCCCTGCGTCCTACCCCCATGCGACCGTGTCGCGTCCTCGCAGCGCGACTACATCGTCAGGCCCACTTGGTCCCATGTCGCGTACCCTCCTGGCACCACATGTCGTGCCACACACACCATATTGCAAGCTCGAGTATTAGCCCCGTTACACGTCGCTCATAGTGCGTGTCAAGTAGTGTGGCTACGACAGATGCTTAGTGAGTTGAGTCACAAGCAAGAAGTTCCTACAAAGATCTTTTATGATAACAAGTCGGCAATAGAGTTGACAAAGAACCCATTTTTTTATGGTAAAAATAAACACATTGACATCAAGTTCCATTATATTTGTAAATTGGTGAAAGATTGTGAGATCAAGGTTGATTATTACAAGTCCAAAAATCAAGTGGCGGACATTTTCACGAAAATCATTAAAATTTTATTTCTTCGGAAGATTAAAGAACCTGATGGTGATGAAAATTCTAGTTTAAGGGAAGCTAATAAAATTCTAATTAAACTGAAAATTTATATATTAATTAACTGTTAGTCCAAGCACAGAATTTTAAGTTGTTAAAATAAAATATTTAATAGTTGAAGTATGTATGGGAGACTTAGTCTGTTAGGCGGTTCAAGAGTTTGTCGATTATTAAACTTTTCTAGTTTAACTTTCAAGTCTGCATTATTAAGACTCTTTAGTTTTCTTATGTATATGTGTCTATAGAGACATCTGTTATTCAAATTTTGATTTTTTAATAAAAAAAGCTTGAGTTTAACTTTACTATATACGACAGCAGTTGGGACTTGTGTGATCGATTTTAGTGGTGTAACACTAACAAGCGGCTTGTTTCTAAACTTTTGAGAAAAAGAAAACAAGCGGCTTGTTTCTAAACTTTTGAGAAAAAGAAAAAAAACGTGTTTTTGGTCGCTATGATTGAGGCATGCACCTTTTATGCACAACAATGTGGTCGTGGAGCAGATGTTGGGTCGAACCTGGCTATAGCCTACATAATAGGGATCGGACCCTGAGCTCTATCGGCAAGCCCTATTGACTTTGGTACAGATGACAATAGCCCATCCATTTGACTGTCTGGATTTGAGGGTAAATCCATCACTAACCACCATTTAAAAGATAATAACGGCACTACCATCTTTGATGGTGCAACACAGCATCACAGACCATCAATCGAGACCTTGAATGCTATCGATTAAAAAAAAAAAAAACAATCGAGACCTTGAATGCCGCATGATTCAGTCAAGCTCCAGTCGGAAAAGTTTACAATAATCATCTTTAAGCTTATCCACTTGGGGCTAGTCGTGTGAATCCCATTTCTCAACTTGTATCTGGTTAACACTAACCTCTCCATAATTCCACAATCCTTAATGTGTCTAAGACTTAGATTTCAATGGACTAAAAGCCTTTATTTTAGTCCACACTAGACATTTTAATTCCCACCAAAATAGGTTGAATTAGAAAGTCACCAAAATAATACTTCCAATCAACTACCTTCACCACTACACTACACCACACCACTTCCACCATGCCTACCACCACCAACACGCCGCACACCACAACCATGATAACCAGCACCAACACCGCCACTATCACAACCACCGCCTTCTCGAGCACGACTACTGCCGCCACAATCACCAAACCACACACAGCCTAGCACTACTAAACACTTGGCAAATTAGTTACAGGAAGGTAATCAGATTAAATAGTAGTCACTGGAAAGTCTCAAAGGTCATCCAAACAATAAACAGAAGAGCCCACACAAACAGATAGATCTCCAGGAAAATGTCTTTGGGACCATTAGATTGAAGCAATTGGAGCGCATAATCACAAAATCCAAACAAGCACCAAATAGTAGGGTCAGACTAAAGACGAAAAAGATAATGCAATTACTCATTAAAACAGGAGTCAATGAGTTGAGCAAAACAGTAACAAACTCAAATTAACTCAAATTTAAATTTTTCAGTATAAAATTCTCAACCACAAATAAGGGGATTAACAAAATTTAACCACAAGTTTCGAAGCAAAAGGTTCAAATACCCTAGTAAGATCTGCTTTCGTAATCGATATATAAAATCTAGCTCAAACCCATCCATAGAAAAGAAAGTCTGTTGTATCCAAAACCCTAAACCTTGATGGCATACTTCCTCATTGGAAAGTACAGTTCTTTTTTCTTCTCCCGTTCGGTCTTCAACGATTCCTGCATATAATAGAAAGGAAAAAACGAGAATAAATTATAACTCTTGGCGAAGAAGTCTCTTTACAGATAAAAATGCATGAAGGATATTCGATCTTATGAGACCTTATGTTGCATAGTAATATGAAAAACAAAAACAATGATGACCCTGACAAAAAAAAGTTCCACCTTTACTTTTTTTTCTAATAATGAAGATTACACATTGCCGTCAGATGGGAATTGGAACTCAATTAGATCATCGTGATCACAGCTCTGAGATAATTCAAAACAAGAACCACACTCAACTGTGGTATAGTAACAAAGTCGGGAATAAGAAATTATTTGGCAAGGGAATAAATTCGTAAATTTGAGAGAAAATCAGCAAAAAGGTAAAAACAAGGAAAAATAATAATTCATGGACAAATCCGGGATACAGAAATTATTCATTGAAATCAGAATCAGGAAGTGATATTAGAAACTTCAGAAATTTATGATTTTAGTAAAAAAAAAACACCATATTCAATTATATTTGGTTGAAATACGACATTCAATTATATTCAATTATATTTGGCTGAAATACGATGATGAAAGCCAAAACAAAGTTTAAATTCAACAGTATAGAGATTACTTGCTAAAATTAATTAATAATGAAGATTGCACTCATGAACATAATAACCATGCACTCATGAACATAATAACCAAATTCACCGATTTTTTTTAAAAAGTCGCAAATAATTCGCAGTTGTTTAAAGGGAATAAAATTATAACCATTCGCGGCTTTTTCAAAAAATCACGAATTTCAACAAGAATCAGTGAATTTATGAATTTTTACAGATTTTTTATTTTTCAATTTTTTTTAATTTTTCTAGTTTTCAATTATAATTGTTTTTTTTATTTTTCCAAATTTTGAACATCTTTTTCTCGACTTTTCGTCACTATGTTCATGAAAAAATTGTGATTTTAAGACATAGCATATGCAATTTAATCGTAAAGTTCCTAAAAAATTGATAAAAAATCGACAATATGCAAAATTTTCAATAAGTTGCGATCGAATCGTGAAAAGTATGTTTGAGCAAACGTCTAAAATTTAAGCACGACTTATTCAGAAAATCAGAGAATTTTGTTGCTATGCACTGTAAGAGGAATAAACGCAAACGGTAACACAGAACTCTTAAGCGATCAACTACATAAGATATAGAATTACAGGAACCAAGGTCAAAGGCTATTTTCAAAAATAGTCAAAAGTAAAGCAATAAGTCACAGAAACATGGGCTTACTTAACACTTACCATTATGAAACTAATTTAACCTGGTGATTAATCTCAGTCACCTAAACTAAACTAATCTTAACCATCCAACCTATATCTAAAATATAAACAATAAAATCAAGGATTAACGGGCTATCACTGACTTCAATAGATTTGAGATCTATAGTAGTCGATCTCTCACTGCCAAAACCTGACATATAAAGGACAATGAGATCTGCAAATGTCAGCTTTTGACATGAAATAGCGTCTAAAAGGCTACTTAGGGGAATGGTCAGGTCCACCTGGTTGAACCGAATATAGGGTCCAACCAGTTTTACAACCATTATTGTAGGGAATATTGACTGCACGTCCTCCAATGAGTGGAAAAACAATGAAAGTCAAGATTCCCTTCTATCCCATGGTCTTAATTCATAAAAGTGATGGTTGAACCCGATATCTGGTTCAACCAGTTGGGCCCGATCATTGCCCTTACATTTTAATTTAATTTTATAGAGCTAGTAATGGGAGTTGATCTCTAAATTAATTTGACATTTCCATTTAATATTTTAATATTGAGAAACTTGTCAATGGATAGCAATTAATAAGTTTTAATGCTTCCTCACCATTTCTTCCCGATTGGAGAAAGCACACATTTGATCAGTCAACTAGAGAGAACTCAACTCTGATCAGTTGGTTCATCTTCATCGATTCTATTTGCTTATATCAGAAGTGAATGATTCGATGTGGAACACAAAACAGGGATCCGTATTTACAAGTTTATGGCTTTAATCAAATGATGTTCACTGGAATTGAAGACAAGTGATTCATCTGAAAGGGAGCAAGAAATGGTTTTGCTTGTATTCCAGCCACTAAGATTTTTTTCTTAGTATAGTAAACACTCAGTTGGCACATCCACTATCAAGAAACTTGACCTACCACTTATTTACAAGGCTAATCTAGTGTTCATGACCTAAGGTCACTGGCACGCCCATCTAGGGTGGTGAGCAGCACCACAGTGCTACTAAAGCATTATTGATGAGATCGCTTCATAAATCATGATGGTGGCTCATAAATGAGATGGCTTATTTATATGTGAAAATGCTTCAGAGGGGAGTGCTTGGTATGATGCCTCATGACAGGCCTTGTTAGAAGCAATCATAAATGGCGCCTGACTATCAAAGACATGAACAAAGGTTAAATTTTATCATGCGGACACATCAAAATGCAGGAGTCCCTCTTGGCAGTTGAGCAGCACCACAGTGCTACTGAGGCATTACTGATGAGATAGCTTAATAATGTCGGACGGTGACTCATAATAAGATGGCTTTTTATTAGTGAAAATGCTTCAGAGGGGACTAGTTTGACACAGTAGCTTAAGCCTATGATGTCTTATGCTAAGGCTTGCTGAAGGCAAATCCCAAATGACATGTCTATCAAAGACGGGGACACAGCTTAGATTTACCATATTATGACCACTTACTGCTGGGTACAGTGGAAGTGAATGTAGAGATTTACAAATAAAGGATGCCAATTGGAGGGATGAATTTATTCTTAGTCGCTTTTCTTATCTACGAAAAATGCAGGAGTGGGAACTTATCTTCTGCAGAGGAGTTCTGTCATACTAGCAAAGGAGGTGCATTCTAATAAGGAGAAACGTGCTATTCATTTAATTTCAGATGAACAAAGACCCCAGCATCCTTTTAGTTATTTCGCGCCACATTATACACTGTTCCATAATCTCAGGCCAAGTGTATTGGCAAAAGTAGTGACTTTCGGCTTCTCTAGCAAGGCTCTCATATACTGGGGTCTTAGTTTCAACAAGATAGTATCCAAAATTCATGTGATCATGTTCCTTCTAGATGCCCTGCAACAGTGCAAAAGAAAATCCTCCAAAACAAGTTGCCATACTGACTGCCAAGAGAACCAAATATTCAACCTCCCACTATCACACTCATCCTTTCAGGGGGATGCCCAGTCAAATATCATTTAAGTTCGTATATGATTCCAGACTTCAAAGTCTTCAATAGCGACATTACAAAAAATATATAGATGGTCCACAATTTGAAGCTTTCCCTGCATATCACCAAAGTTTTATGCTATGTCACTCTAAGAAAAGACTCCAAGCTAGGATGGTAAGCCAAGAACACTAAATCCCCAACCCTACACATAGGGATGCAGATTCAGTAACCAAACCGATGTGAAACCAATTATTTCAAATTTCAGTTTGGTTCACCCAGAACTGAACCCGAACCACAAATAGTTCGATTTTGGATTCAATTTACCAATGATTTCAAATTTAAGAACTGAAACCGAACCGATCTATTAGCGATTTCTCCGGTTCAGTTTCAGTTTCCCCCTTTTTTCATATAAATTGCAAGAAAAAGTGTAAAAATTCAAAAAAAATATCAAACTTTGTCAAGTTAGAAAGTAATAAGAATAAGACTAACTAATTGACCATACTATTAATTGATTTAGATAGGCTTTGTGTTTACCGCTTTATAGATAGAGATTAGGAATTAGGATTAGATTTTAGAGGTTTGAGATTTGAGACAGAGAAATGGAATAGAAAAATTAAATCAATTAAATTTAAAATTACAAAATGTAAGTAATGAAAAGATAAATACTAAAAATTACAAAAAATTGAAAAACAAAAATACAAATGTACTTCATCAAAATTTCCTATCATTTCTTTATTTTGCTATGTCGGGGTCTTCACTTGAGATTCAGCATTGGTCGCGTTCCGCTACAAGCAAATCCTTAAACAAACTAGGGATCCCCAACCCAAAACAAAAGGATGCGGATTCGATAAGCCAGACCGATCCCAAACCAGTCTTTTGTTTGGTTCAGCCTGAGCCGAATCCGTACCGAAGAAGTTCGATTTCATTTTACCGAAGATTTCAAATTTCATAACGAAAACTGAACCAAACCGATCTGTTGAGGGTGTTTTCGATTCGGTTTTTTCCCTTTTTCACATAAAAATTGAAAACAAAAAGTGTAAAAATTCAAAAATCTTAAATTCTTTTAAATAATTATTTCTTATAAGAAAGTAGTAAGAATGAGACTAACTAATTAACTTTAAGAGATTTAGAGATTAGGCCTTGTGTTTACCACTTTGGAGAAAGAGATTAGGAATTAATCTCTTTCAATTAGATACATAGAAATAAAAGATTGGGATTTTTGTATTTACCCCCCTAAGATATGTCGTATTTACACTCTGCCCCCCGTGGTTCACCTATTTCTACTGCGATCCTTGTGTTTGTATTTCCTTTTTGCATTTTGCCCCGTACAATGACAAATCAACCGTTTCCGTTATAAAAGTAAACTTTGATTGTTTGGAATCAGATGATGGAGATCATTTTACACCATAATTTTCTACCCAATAAATCTTGAGGTCATGAATCTACCATCAGACAGCCAGATTTTGATTTCATATGGCAGATAATATAAAAAGTGATCATGATCGTAGGTGTACATCAAACGTGATTCTTTGATCACTTTTCAATATGTATGCCATGTGAATCAAAATTTGGCCGTCTAATGGTAGACTCATGACCTCAAGATTCATTAGGTAAAAAATTATGGTGTAAAATGATCTCCATCATCTGAAAAGTTTAGTTTTGTAATAGTCAACGGTTGATTCGTCATTGGAGGGGGCTAAATGCAAAGGAAACACAAAAGTAGGAACCACAGTGTCAATAGGTGAAACACGGGGGCGGAGTGTAAATACGACATATCTTAGGGGGGGGTAAATGCAAAAATCCCTAAAAGATTAGAAATTTTATTTAAATTAATTAAATTTAAAAATTATAATTTAGTTATGTCCTAGTCTTCTCTTGAGATTCCGCATTGACCGTGTTTCGCTACAAGCCAATCCTTTAAACAAACTAGGGATTCAATAATCTTTCATCCAATGAAATATGAAATGTCCCTAAAAAGTTTCCGCCTATACTAACGTTGATTCCGACGCAACTCTAGAAACGGCAATAGTTACTAGATCGTGTGCCATTACGGAGAGCACGGGATATTGGGAGTATTGCTCCACCATTCAAATGTCTTAAATTTATTTCCATCAAGCTCATTTGATTCCGGTATGCTGCCGGTATTGCTCCACCATTCAAATGCTTTAAATTTATTTCCATCAAACTCATTTGATTCAAGTATGCTGCCGCTTTCAAAATAAAAGTGTAAATCACCGCTAGTACTACCAGACGACAACCGAATGGTTTGTTAACATTCTTTATTAGGGGGGATATATTCTATTAACATCAAAGAAAATTCAAAACTATTAGATGATTCGTTATTAGTAGTTTTATTTAATTTCCTTCTGTAATAGTCAAAAGTTCAAAACATTTAGATTTATGTTCATTTAATTTTGTCCTACTTTATTATTGGCATTGGCATAAATCATTGATAACGTAAATCTTAATACAATTAATTTATATCTTGGTCCATGGATGATATTTATTTAACTCTAATTGTTCAAGAATCTTAATACTTTGTATTAATCATAGGTTAAATGTTGTGTATAAACTACCGGAAAGTAAATTAGTAGCATTTTTAAAGATTTTAAAAAAAAAAATTATAATAGTTGCTAATTCTTCCCATTTATTAAATGTTGGTTTACCTATTTCGGTTAGGGCATAGTGTTAAACGCTGTGTTACTTAATTCGCTCTTTTCGAATGCGATCTCATAATTCCCAATTCGCTACTCCCATGCAAACCCGATTTGCTAGGGGTAGGGTAAGTTTTTAAAGTTAAATATTTTTATTTGTTATTTATTAATTTTGATAAGTTAAAAAGGAGGCCATATATAAACAATAAAGTTAATTTTTGTACAACAACAGATATTGGCTTATGTGGTAAAGTGGGTTAGAAAGGCTGGTGTTCAATGCATAGGTCGGGGGTTCAACTATCCGCACCTACAAGTGTTTTTTATCCTTGAGATAGAATTTGCTCATTCATAGGAATCGGATTGAATCGAATGGGGTCCGATCCAGTTCGCCATTTGCAGGGTCCATCAACGAATTATGCAACGTACTCCAACATGTTTAGAGTTGAACTTTATAGGGTTACAATCTAATAATAATTTTTTTTTATTCTACTCAAACTATAAAAGTTTGTTCAAATTGTTATAATTTAGCAACTTACCATTTTATGAACTTTTTAACCTCATCAATTATGAGACTAAAACATGTAAGTTCATCTGTAGCAATTAAATTTAATATATGTGAGCTAACAAATCATCAATAATGATTTTATCATTTGATGCATTATCAAGAGTCACAATAAATATTTTATCTTTTATTTGGTATTTAACTAGTACATTTACTAGAATTTCTTTTCAAACACTCTTTTATTACACTCCTTCAAATTTTCCCAAGATATTGCTAACAAGAGCGCTTTCTATTTTCATGATCCCATTAAAGATGCACTCAGCCCATCTAGCTAATACCATAGGATCAAAATCTCGGTTTTTCGATACTTATCGTTCAGCCCCAAAACCGATACGTATCGGTTCTGGACGAAACTTTCCGGTTTTTTCCCAAAAATAAAAATAAAAAAACAAAAAAAATATCAAAACCGATAATTTGAAATTATCGGACGATACATTGAATGATACGGACGATACGAACGATACATTGAACAATTCGGACAATACAAATGATACATTGAACGATAATTTGACTGTTTTTTAAGGGGGCGATAAAAACCCATTTTACCGTATCGTTATGGTCCAAAACTGATACGTATCGGACGATATTTTGATCCATGCATAGCACAACACTCCCAAGGCAATTGCTAACCGAATTGTGATCAGAACCCCTCCCATAAATCCATAATCATCTCGCAACTCACACCTCATAAACAAATGCTCTATTGTGCCTTCCTCAGTTTCACAAGCTTTACACTCAACTGAAACATCCATCCCTCTCTTTCACAGCTACACACATGTTAACCACCCCCAGGCGACCTCCCATCCAAAATCTTGACTAAAGAAGGAGCCTCACATCTCCACCTAACTGTTCATGGTTGTTCCACCAATGGTCTTTTGTTTAGAAGTTTATGCATGGACTTAACCTTGAAGTGGCCTTTCTTCTCTAAACCCCACACCCTTTTATCCTCAGCATTCCTATTGACTACCCAGCCTCCAACCTCTTCCAACAACACTGCAAATTGCTCAATCTCATCATCCTTGATATTCCTCTAAAGTTGGATATTCATCCAACTCCCTTATCCTCCAAGTCCTAGTATTATGCTATAGTAGCATGATTTGAAACCCCCAACTTAAAAATTCGCAAAAACCAAGCTAGAGATTGGACCATGGTGCGATAGAAAGTGCTGTCTGCCCAAATCCATAAGTCACAAATTCAAGTCCGGTAATCAGCCTCTCTAAATGGGGGTAAAGGCTGTCGACTATCTACTTCTCCCAGACCCCGCTGAAAGCGGGAAACTTGTGCACAGGGTACAACCTTCACGTCAACCAAGCTCTATCTAGTAGGAATCTAGAACTACACTTCATACAGAACTAAAGTTAAAGGCATTGGATTTACATATTTTAAAAACCATTGATTAGACCAAGTAAGAAGTTATCTACAAAGAAAACCAATGCTTTAATCCATCCAACACTTCAGAAACATCTAAATTTCAGTAATTTCCTTCTTTCAATTGCAGAATGTGTAGTAATTCCAAATATACTAAATGAACACATGTAAGACCAAAATAACAATAAATAATTATAAATAATAATAATAATAAACAAGCACCTGGTGTTTGGTTAACCGTCTTCTTATGGCACGAGTCTTCTTCGGCCTCAGATCGAGTGGCAAAAACTTCTTCTTCTTATACGCTTCCCTCAACGCCGATTTCTGTTTTTGCGAAATCACAGTTAACACCTGCGCAATCGACAACCTCACCACCTTTCTGCAAACACATAAAATCGTCAAAACTATTAAAAAGAAAATCGATCGATCTACGTAAATGTTTCAAATAAGATACCAAATAACTGAAATCGAAGCAAAATGATCATTAGAAGTGATTATTAATACATCTTGGAGAGCTTATTGGGGGCACCGCCAGTGACCTTCGCAACGCGTAGCAGAGCGAGCTCGGCCTTGAGATCTTTCAGCTGATTCAAAAGCTCAGCTTTTGTTTTTCCCCTGAGCTCGTGAACCTTGATTCGTGCTGCATTATTAAATCAGAATATATTTAAAATAAATAAGAAAAGTGAGATTAAGAACATGAGATGAGTAGAGATTTTGCAGATCTGAAGCCGAAATCAAAACTGAAGATGAGATCGTAGTGTTACTTCATACCCATGGGGACCGATCGACTGGTTATCTTTAGCTACGATATGCTCAGTGCGAAGAAACCCTAACTAGAGAGGGGGAACAACGAAAATGCAGTGGTTTTAAGGACTCGCTCCAAAACCCTAATTGTATTGGGTGATTCGCGTGACCACCAAGAACTGCGTGCTTTTGGCACATATTAGCACACGTGTGATTTGTAGGGGTCTCAAAGGGACGGGGGGGCGGGCCAGGGTCGGGCAGGCCCTTAAACGGGCCAAATATAAATAGGCCGGGTCCGTCCATTTATGAGTCGGGCTTTCTTGCCTTAGCCCATACCTGGCTCTTGTCGAGCCTGGTTGGGTTGGGTATCAAGTTGAACCGATAGATTTTATATAAAACACTAATTTGATCGCAGGTCTGGCTTTCTGAGTTAGCATATACCTGGCCTAACTTACTAATCAGACCGGGTCAACCCCGCACATTTATATCTCGATCTTACTTATGTTAGCCCATACCTGGCCCATTGGGGGTTGGGCTGGACTCAGGGCCCATCTATTGAGACCCCTAGTAGGTTATATTCATCCATCCAAATAGTCAATCTAGGTATCCGACCATCCAATCAAGAGGATTAAACAACTTATTTTTTTACTAGTAAAAGTGCACGCGTTGCACATGTTAATATAAATATGGAGACACCATCAAATTCATCTGATTTAAATGTCACATTTTAAAGCTCTTCGATCTCTATCATATGACTTAACACAATAAATAGTCATCATCTCATTCATATTTGACTGATTTGAATCATATAATAGAGATTTTATTTTATACCAATCTTTTGCATTAAATATTTTTAGATCATGACCTTCAAATTCGATCGCTAATATGATGTTTCCACTTGGCCTAAGTTTTCCAAATACCAAGTCTTTCCTTTAAAGGACAACTCTAATTATACCAATCAGATCTTCAAGTGCACTATATTCGAAAAATTATTAAGATCGATTTCCTTTTAAATCTTTCACATAATAGTGCTGGAGATCAATGGTGTACCATTAGACGGTCAATTTATGGATATTGTGTAATTCAAGCTTAGTTGATCAAAATTTTCTTTAACCAAACCCAACCATACATATAGATTGTGTCTAACACTTCATGACTAACTTAACGCAATAGGTCAAGTTTAATGCCTAGCCCAATAAAAAAGCATTCTCGAGCAAGTCACGTATCAAATTTACTCGATCTGTTGAGATTCCTACGTAGAAGAATCATATGCTTGTTCAAGTGAAATAAAGTTAAGTGTTCGCCTAAGTCCTACGACCAATCATACGTATGGGTGCAAGTTTTGAACCGAAATCTAAACCCCATCTGAAAACCTAACTAATTGAACTAGCCCCAATCGACCTAAAATCAATTTAGACCGACCCAATTCTAGTTCGGTCTGATTTGAAGGCAAGAAAAGTCGAAAATCGATTAGATAGGATGAGAAAATTTGATCAAGAATACATTAATCGTCGCTTAAAGGGTTTTAACTTTCCAGTAAATTATTATTTGGGTAACTTAACACCCGCAAAATCTTCGAGGGCACCTATACCCAAAACCATTAACTCTTTATATTAGTTGATAAAGATCGTTTTTCGACCCAATCTTTCACATAAGGGAACTTGATATCAAAACAAGCCAACTATTATATAGCAAAAATGTTAATTCTCTTAACTTTGTGGGTTTCTTTGCAGGTACTAAAAATAAGGAAGGAAAGATAACTTATTTGGGTACCATTATTTACTTATTCCCATTAGAAAATGGATTCTATTTGGGTACTGATTGGTGTATTTTAATTTAAACTCTTGCAAGTGTACAAGATCTATTGTAGAATGGCAAGAAAGAGGTGTCGAACCCGCAGGGAAAACATGAATTTTATCTAATTCTTTCAGAGACTTTAACACACTCAAGGAATTACTAAGGGAGAAATTCTATTTTACCACATAAATACCAATAATTCTCAACGCAATAAAAGAAAACTGATTAAACTAGGGCGGAATAAATTATGATAAGGAGAAAATTAACAATTTATGAATTGATCAAGGAGTTAGCTAACCATCGATTCGTAACTTTTCTACCATTCAGTCTTACAAATTCAATTTAAGTCAAAACACCATCATTTATTAAGAAAACAAATGAATTGATAACAACCATAACTAGATCTAGATGGAGGCTTTATAAGCGATATGATAATCAATGAGTCAAATGATCAAAGCAGATCGAAGATGGAGTGCTCTTTTGTGATCTATACACGATTATATTTTATAAGTCGATAATGACAAACTATGAAATTATAAAAATAATGATAAAACAGTTACTTATCTTAGGTTTGCTTCTCCCTTGAACAAATTACTTTAACCGCTCATCCTCGGTATACAAACCCGTTGTAGATCCATAGATATCATATTAACAATGCTCTTTTATTTCTCAAAAATCTCCTTACAATACTCTTGTTCTCACAATTATCAACGAGAAATAAAAATAATCCTAATACAATCTACTGAGAAAAAGAACCAAGAAAAACCCTCAACAATATTTTCAAAAAATAATCACCAAGAGAACTCCCTACTAATGATTTATAGCTTCCTTTATATAGTGCCGAGCAAACCCTATCTCTAATGGCCTCAATCGATTGAGAGTCAGCTCTCAATCAATTGAGTTTTGATTCGAAAGAAGTGCAGTTGGACTTCTCTTCTCTTGTCAATTGATTGACACTTAATTCTTAATCGATTGACATCCAGGGTTAGATTCTCCTCTTTTGGCGGATGTTGGGCTGCTTCACGGATTTCTGTGCTTCTTTTGACCTTTTTGTCCATAATCCTTGTGTATTCTTTAATTACCATCTTTTATGCTCTTCTACGATCCAAGTTGAACACTGTAATCATTAAACTCATCGATGTCAGAGATAAGGATCAAGTGAATCAAGGTAGGGACAATCGCTGATTAAATGTGACCATTCCTTAATCCCTACACTTAGCTGTCCGATGAAAGCATCTAATGATTGTTGTGAGATTTTAATGATTACAGGTGTTTTTGACCGTTGGATCGTTAAAGAGCATAAAAGATGGTAATTAAAGGCTACATAAGGGCTATGGATAAAAAGGTCAAAAGAAGCACCGAAATCCGTGAAGCAACTCAACATCCACCAAAAGAGTGAAGAAACTACCCTTTGATGTCAATCGATTAAGGATGAAGTGTCAATTAATTGACAGGAGAAGACAGCTTTGTCCCCATTTCCTCTGAATCAAAGTCAATCGATTAAGATTTAACTCTCAATCGATTGAGGCTATTAGGGATAGGGTTTGCTCGGCCTTATAAAAAGAAGCTACAAATTTTTGTGGAGGAGCTTTTATCTTTTAATCACTTTTTTAATAATTATTGTGGGAGACTATTTTCTTAGGGGGTTCTTCTTTCTCTTAGTAGATTGTATTAGGTTATTTTTAATTCTCTTTTATAATGGTGAGAGCATAGATTGTAACTAGGAACAAAAGCATTAGAAGGAGATTTTGTGATAAATAAAAGAGCAGATGATTATTTGCTCAAAGATTATTGTTTCTACAATTTCATGGTTTTGTCGAATCATTCTATTATTGGTTGAATATTATAAGCATTAATTGCTCATTGATCGTGGTTATCAACGTAGTAAAAGCAATTATCTAGATCTGCTCCGCATTTATCTAGGAATGATTAATTTATCATTGTCGTGACTTAGGGTTTTTAAACATGCTATCCTTTTTACATGACTCATACCGCAATGATAGGCTGAGTCATAGTTTTTAGATAGGGTATGCCGGATTCATAATCGCGTTCTTCCCGATTCATTTATTTTCCTAATAAATGATGGTGTTTTGACTTAAAATGAATTTGTGAGATTGAATGGTAGAAAAATTACGAATCGATGGTTAGCTAACTCTTTGATCAATTCATAAACTGTTATTTTTCTTCTTTATCATAATTTGTTCCGGCCTAGATTGATTAGTTTTCTTTTATTGCATTGAAAATCATGTGGTACTTGTGTGGTAAATTGAATTTCTCCCTTAGTACTTCCTTGGGTGTTTTAAAGTCTTTGAAAGGATTAGATAAATTTCACATTTCCATGTGGGTTCGACACCCCTGTTCTTATCGTGCTACAATAGATCTTATGCACTTGTAAGGGTTAAACTTAAAATCGACCAGGTACCATTATTTACACCCCTTAAAATTGTGACCTCAAATAATCTTCTAGTAGGTATGAAATGACCGCTTTGAATAAGTAGATAGAGATAATTGTTTTTCCTCATCTTTTACCCAAATGATCTGGGGATCATGAGACTATCATTAGACCATTGATTTTCTATTTACATGCCGCACATTTAAAAAATGATACTAAAATCGTGTTTGAGAGTAATGTAAGCCATATGATTTTAAAGACACTTTTTGGGTTGTGTGCCAAGTGAAATAAAAATTTAACCGTCTGATGATACAATTAGGATGTCAAGATCAACTATATAGAAGATGTAGACAAACAAAAATCTACATCGTATGAATCAAAGTGATCAGTACATTCAGCCTAAAAGCGATGGGATGAGGTCACAGTTTTATGGATGATAAATAATGGTACCCATTTTAATTTTATTGTCCCAAGTTAATGACAAAGGGATATATTTCGTTTAAATTAAACTCGAAAATTTCCCACATAACCTCTTGTGTTAATACCCCATATTCCATCTTGAAATAGTTGAATCTCATCTATAACAATAGCTTTATCGTCAATTGCAACAGTTACAGTTATATGATCATGACCCTTATAAATGTACTTGTAGAGGTACTTCACTGCTTTCTAATTGGAACGTATCTTTACATTGGTATGACAATTATATCTTGTCAAAAGATATAGATTATAAGGAACAACCTATCGATTATCTAACATTGCAATGTAAACTAAGATCTGTCACCCTTCATATCTTTTTCTATAAATTGGGTATGAATCTTAACCTTACATTATTTTTAAGGAAAACTATCAATAATAGTGACTTTTGCATGATCCCTTCTGCGTACAGGAGTTTTATAATTTTTTCATATAAATTTGAGTATTTTTTAGGATCTATAATCTTCGCACAAACAAATTTATCAAAAAAATCTGAATTTGTAATTTTAAAATTAAACTGCATTATAACTAAAATATGCATGTGCGAGCCCTCTCTTTTGAAACTCAATTATATGAACATGTGTTGCAACTCCTCCAAAAATCGATTTCTTAAATAATTGTTCTTTTATATCATATAACTTTGCTCGAAAAATTCTTGCTACCAAATCAGGACTATCTCGAGCGATCTGTCCGGATTTTAATACCTCTTGTATCTCTTTTCATTCAGGATTGCATGTCATTGTAATGAATAAATCAAGTCTTCCGAATCATTAAATTAAAGTCATTGAATCAAGATATCTATGACGGATATATCTAGGGCCTCCAATAAAAGATGGTGCAAGAGCAATTCTTATTCCCACATTAACCTCTCTTCTTTCTCCAGCCAAAACACTATCAACCATTCATTGATATAATTATGCTCGAATAGTAGATTGTCCTAGTCTGAGAAAGTCCAATCGAGCTGTTTCTAACTTAATGTACATATCGACAACGCATTGTTATGGCAATCGTGTGACACATAAAATGATAGAAATTCTCAAAATCTCGAATTGAAGTTTATAAGAGTAGTACTGTCGACATGATACCATTCCTTGATTTTGTCTTTTTATACATATAGATTACAAGTAGATAAAAATTGATAAAATAAGTCATTAAGAGTATAGAATAGATATAGTGTAATATAAAAAGATAAATATATTTTCCTTCCTGATAAAATATATCTTTTGCAGACGTGAATTCAACACGATTTAAATTTTCATTGAATTGTGCCCCACTTCCATTTCGAATATCACGCTTGTATATGTTTTGATGTCATCAAACCTCTCCAAATGGGAATAAAAGAGGACACGACAATGGATTGTAACAACCAAAATAGTGTTTAACTCTGAGATTTTCCTGAATGTTCATGGACTATGATATCTCTCTCTTGGACTCCATTGAGATTATTTCCTTCAATCCATATAGCTGCAACTTGTGAAGTTGATGGTGTATTATTAACTCATTGATCAACTTGAACATTGCTTTTGATCAAGATATTATAAGTTTATAACGATGGAATATCTTTCAAGCATCATAAGAATTGAGCATAAGGATTTACAAGAAGATTGTTCATCAAGGTTAAAATAGTAGACTTTGTTAAGTTTGCCTCTTGCATTATCCTCTTTCTATTTTGAGCTTCATTCTTAGTATCATAAAACTATAATTGAAAAGGGCTATTCGTGATTAGTAAGAGAGACGGTAAATCATGATATGTTTGCCTATGTGCACTCGAAATGTATATATACCGTGTCTTGAACTCACAATATCGTTATCAAGACGTATTCCAAATGATGTAAAAGAAAATATATTATTGTACACTTGTATATGCCTTCGAAACTCAATAGATTCATTATTTTGAGTCGTAAATAAATTTAATAAACTTTCAGGAAAAATAATAGGGGTCAGAGTAATTTGTCCATTATAGCAAAAAAATGTTGGTGGTTTATAGTGAAAATTCTTTGCACCACAATAAATACCACTATCAACATTTTGAAGATGATGCAATTCAGAATACATTTGCTCATGTGTTGGTTCATTGATATCACCATGATCGATTGCCAAAAAACCTATTTGTATAAAATAACAGGATGTCCAACCTCTATGTCAATTCGTAAATGGTCAAACTAAAGGACCATAAACATAAAAAAATATTACAAACCTTGTTGTCTAGTCAAATGTCTTAATTGAGCTTTTGGGCCATGTTTGATAGCAATGAAACTTCAAAGAGGAAATGAAATCAATTTCTTAGTTGTTTTTTTGGGAAATGATTTCCTCTAGAAATAGATTTTCCAGTGTTTGATTAGTGTGTTTGATAAATGACTTTCATTGAAAATTGATTTTCTCTTGTTTGATTAATATATTTGAAAATGAGTTTTTAAATTTGGATAATATATTTTATACTTTTAATGAAAGTAGAAGTTAGTTTGAACAAATACTTAGTAAAAAAAGAAGAAAAAAATTTATTTAAGAAAATACCAAACTTGCAAATCATGATTAAAGTCAAATATTAACCAATAATTTTTTTAATAATATTCTATTAAGTTATAAATTAACACTATAGTAACCACTATTTACTAACAAGTTAAATAAGTAAGAGTTGAAATGTCAAACTCAAATAAAAGTCAAACTTTGACCAAACTTAAAATTTTGATCAATAAAAATATGTAAAGCTAAATAACAAAGTCGTAAGTGCTAGTATCTACTGTGAGTTTGCACGTTGAAATGAAATTAAACTTCTATAAACTTCAAACTTTGACCAAAATTTCAAGTTTGACCAAGAGAAAATTTTGCAATGTACTAATAAGTTACAAAAGTCCAACTGCAAATTAATATAATAATATTCATATACATCGTTAGGTTACAGTTGTCAAAATTTGATCACATAACTATTTTTAATAAAAGTCAAATTTTGACCAAACGTAAAAATTTGATTAATAAAAAATTTTAAGACTAAAGTACAAAGTTATATAGCAAATACTAGTATGTACTATAAGGTTACATATTAAAAGGAAATTCAATTTTTTTTAAAAGTCAAACTTTGATCTAAATTTTTTAACTTTTAGCAAAAGAAAATTCGACAATGCATCGTCAAGTTAAAAATTAACATAACAGTATTCATATCCATCGGTAGGTAATAGTAGTAAAAAATTTGACGAAATATCAACTTTTAAAAAAGTCAAACTTTTACCAAATGTCAGTAAAATAAAATTTGGTAATGTACTACACAATAATAAATTTAAAAAGTGATAGTCTCAATAAGGCTACAAAAGTTCGAAAAAATCAAATTGTACTATAAAGTCAAAGTTTGACCGAATATCAAACTATGACTGATAAAAATTTATATGATCAAAATATAAATAACAATAGTAATATTCACTAACTATTGTCACGATACACTTATCAAACTTTTACAAAAGTCAAAATTTGAATTAAAGTTAAACTTTGACTAGTAAAAATGAGGGAATGTATTTTAAAGTTACCAATTAAAATAATAATAGATATTTTTAATTATAATACTCCACTAATTAAAATTTATAATATTTTGTAGAAAATAAAACTTTGACAAAAAGTCAAACTTTGACCAAGAAAAAATTAAACTGATACGGTATAAATTTATGTAGTAGTAGACTCTATTTATAAGCATGTTTCGAGTTTGACTAAAAATAAATTTTGTATAAAAGTCAAAGTTTGACTAAAGGTCAAACTATTGACTAATAAAATTGAGAACAATGATCAAAATTTCAAGAAAAATTTTGGTTTTGAGCTTGACCGAAACTAAAAATTTGAACCGAAATTTCGACCGAAAACTGAAATTTTGGCCGAACTTTTGGATCCCATACAAATTTAGACCGAAATTTCAGTCCAAATTATCGTTTTGGTGGAGATCAAAATCGATAATTTCAACCAAAATTTTGATCATTTTGGCCGAAATTTTAATCATTGATTGAGAATCTAGTATCAAATTATACATCAATACGGTAGTATCTTTTTTTCGCCATCAAATTATACGAGTCAAAGTTTAATAAAAAGAAAAATTTTAATTAAAAATCAAAGTTTGACCTTAAAGTCAACCTTTGACCACTAAAAGTTGGATAATATATTACTAACTTACAACTTATATAATGTTTCAGTAGTCAAAGTTTGATCAAAAGTAAAAACTTTATAGAGCTTATAAATCCAGTTAAAGTTAGATTAAAATTCAAACTTTGCCAAAGTCAAATATTAACTGAAAAGAGTATGATGTAGATAATGTGGTGGTCATAGTGATCGTGTTGGTATGATGGTCATAAAAATGGAAGTTACTTTTTAATAGTCAAAAGATAATTTTTTTTGCTTTTAGGTTTTTTACAAGTACCTTTAGATATGCAATGACAAAAAAAAATTATTTGATTAGTGGGAAACTCAATTTTAGTCACTTGAAAGGTTGAAATGGTTTCCTCCTAAATGATTTGGTGTATGGAAATTCAATTTCCATGCGGGACGACTTAATTTCATTTCCATCTCCTTATATACCTATCAAACAACAACAATTGAAAACTAAATTTCATTTCCACCAATGAAATTGCATTTCCATGTTATGAATTCGAACTTCCTTCTAAATTTCATTTCCATCAAACAAGGCCTTAAGTAAAAATCATGTAGCTTATTTTTTTTGTTCCATGATGTTTTGAATTCGAACTTCCTTCTACTTCTTTGTAAAGTCATTGTACCGTTGTTGATTATATTTATAGTTGTGTAGAAAATCGACCGAACCAACCTCGACCAAAATTTTAATTCGTTTTCGGTTTTAGGGCATATCGGTTCGGTTTCGATTTTGGAAAATTTGTTTATCGGGTTATCGGTTTAGTTTCGATTTTGACGTAAAAAATTTAAAATTGAACCAATAATATGATATTACTTAGGTGCATACAAAATTATGTTTCCCTTTTAAAAAAAAATATAATAGAGTTTACCTAAGTAATATGTATTATTTTTCTTTTTTACAAATAATAGGTATTATAAAATTTTACAAATAATAGAATTTATCTTTTTTAACAAATAATAGGTATTATTTTTAAAATAGGTATTACTTATAAAAAAATAAAATGATAAATAATAGGTATCATTTGTAAAAATGAAATCACAAAAATAGGTATTATTTGTAAAATTTTCTTTAAAAAAAAAAAAAAAAAGTTTACAATTAAAAAAATTGAGGTTTATAAACCGAAAACCAACCTAACCTGAGTCGGTTTCGGTTTGGAGGCTTATCGATTTGATTTCGGTTTGAGAAACTAGAAACCAATAGTTATTAGTTCGGTTTCGGTTTAGCATGAAAATCGACTCAGTAACACCACTAATTATATTCACGTTTTCGTTTTTGACAATTGATAGTATAGCCAATTGGTGATTGCCCAATTATATCATTTATAGAGTTGTCTGTTAAAAATGTTAGAATATTTTGGGAATCATCATTTTCCCTTGACACTCTTTTTGGTCTTGCATCTTTGACGCTTTGAATATATTGTGTTTTATTCTTACTTGATAGATTAGTGTATCTTAATTTATCATATTCACGCCGATGCTGATGTTTATCTTCATATAATTATGTTGAGCATATAATATGTTATTATAAAAAAATGGAGCCATAAGATGTCTATAATTATATATAAAATAATCACATAGATAGAGTGGTTTTAAACCTTTTGGTGTCATTACAGTAATACTGTAAAATATTGGAAAGATATCAAACTGTAATTATGAGAATGAATAAAATTAGTTATTAAGAACGACTTTGATTAAGAAAAAAATAAAAAAACTATAACATGTTAATAATATTGCTAAATCAAAGTCATTTCAAATGTCCAATATATATATATAATACATGACTAATTAAGAAAATTATTTAATCACAAAAAAATATGTACCTTTTATGAATAAAAGATATATTAGTGACAGAATGATCAAATATTTTTTTCAGGTGTTTATTGGAGGATCTCCTCACAAGTAAACCCGCATGAATGAAAGAAACATTAATGTATTATAAGTGACTTTTTGATGAAATGACAATTCTTATAAGAACGTTAATACTTATATAATAAAAATAAGAAACATATCAAATGAGTATGTATAGAATTAGTTGGTCGATTATTAATAATTTTGTTAGTTCATTTTGAAGATGTGTGTCATGTGGAATCAATATATAATCGTTTGATGGGTGGATGTGGGCCATGATCTCAAAATCATTTATGTGAAATTAAGATATATATCAAATGAGTGTGTATATATAGAATTAGTTTATGAGTGTCACATGACTGCAAACTATGAGGATTGGGTACAAACCAAATCACAACAAAAACTGTGAACTGAAGTAAGATAAAGCTACACCCTTAGCTCAATGATCAAACTATAATGGTTGGGCACACACCACATCATAATATGAACTATGAATTGAAGTAAGAGGAAGCTATACCATTAGATCATGATCAAAGCAACATAAAAAAACAAAAGCGGCGGCTTATAACATTCACAGGCAAAACTAAGATTTTCTTCCTAAGTGGCACGACTGTCAGGCGGCTTAGTACTCGGGTCACTTTTTGGGATGTATGTCATGTCATATTAATATGTGAACCATTTGATATGTGGCTATGATCAAAAGATCTTTGAACGATTATAATTAGATTAAGACTCGTGCTATATGGGAAAAAACAAAAATAAAAGAAGACTCTTGTAGTCTTGCTATATATTAGATTAGGATTCTTGCTATATGGGAAAAAAACAAAAATAAAAGAGGACTCTTGCAGTCTTGCTATATATAGGATGGTGATAATTAAATTAGAACTTTTGCTATATATGGGACGGTTATAATTAGATTATGACTCTTTTTATATATGAGATAAGAGATATTTATAGGCAATTTGTTCCTAAGATGTGTGGAAACAAAACTTGACAAAAATGATTCGTGCTTTTATATAATAGTAAGTATTTTATATTTAGGATGTCATACAATACATATGGCCTTAGATGTAGTGTCAGTGCAAACTTGCACACTAAGGGTACGTTTGGTTTATTGTAATTGATTCCCTGTAAAAATCACTTTACTTGTAAAATGATGCTGACTGGATTACATGTAAATTTTACTTCTTTTCATATAAAATACATATTTGTTTCACCGTAAAATTTTGGTGTAAAGTTCACTTTTTGTAAAAAATAGAGCTTTTGGGGTTTGCTTTTTACTTTTGTAAGTAATATTTTAATATTACGAGCCATCACCCTCGTAAGTCAAAAAAATTACAGATAATTTTTGTGGCACAATCCACGAGAAATTATAGTGAAACAAACGACTTTTAGTGTAAAAAATAGAGTTGTTGGAATGATATTACAAACTTTACATGTAATATCCCCCTTTTACATTGAAACAAACGTACCCTAAGAGAATCTATTTTTGGCACAACACATAAAGAAACGACAAGAGATCATATTTAAAGAAAGAGAGTATTTACATTCCAACACTATTTTTAATCAAGTGTATCAATTGATATATGATCATGTGTGCCAAAGGTTGAGTCAAAATATAACCCAACGATCAAAACATCGGGTTGGATTTCTATTTCGGGCATGGCTGAAGTCAAAATCGAAAACCGAAATTTTTGTCGATAATATAAATTTCGGCCGAAATTTTTTATTTCGTTTCAAGCATGCCCAAAATCGATGCGGATTTCGGCCGAAATTTTAATCTATGATTTAACTTATATTATGTAATTCAAAACAATCAAACACTTATAAAATAAAACATATCATGCAAAATCTTCAAACTTGCTTTGGACTTTCAAAGTAAAAGCTACTAACTGCTTTCAAGAGATTGTGTTTTGACACAATCTTCAGCCATAGATTTCCTCATCGGAGTGTTCACATCATGTGACACACTCATATCTTTAAAAAAAAATTATACATAAGCTGAAATTGAATTGATCATCATGCCACCTAGAGGTTGCAAGCTGAAATTGAATCGTTCATGCCACTTAGAGGTTGCAACATTTCCAAATCATGGAGTTTGTTATCGTATATAACTTTCACATCATTATAGGTGGAGATTGTCCAATGGTTAGGTCCAACAAGGTGGAGATTGTCCAATGGTTAGGTCCAACAAGGTTGAGCCGAATTTCAAGTTCAATCACATCTGCAACCCTTGGAAATGGAAGAATCTTGAATTTATGAATTTTCTTTTTTATAGATGACGTGCAGTCAAGATTCTTTTATTTCCAAGGACTGGTGATGCTGTTGAACTCGAAATCCGATTTAACTTGGTTGAATCTAATCACCATTGCCCTTAATAAGAGATACACATCCTATAATGTATCTTGTGATTTAGACGAAATTAAGATTGATTAGAATTTTATAAATATTTTAGAAAAATATTTAAAGTATTAAGATCTATTGAGATTTTAATCAGATGCATCTACCTTTATTTAAAGAGGCTCTTTGCTATTAACAATAAAAGTCATTCCCAAGATGTAGCAGTTTAGGTTTCTTCAAATCCATCATCCTAAGTGGTTAATTATCATGTGAACTTTAAGTTTATTCAAAAGCACCCATTAGTGAATCAATCAAGGTATCAAAATCGGTTTTAGTATTGGGTATCGGTCCATGGAAGATCGATACGAATTGACCGATATGTATCGACCCTTAAAAAAAAAGCACGTCTAAGCTCAAATAGATACGTATCATCCAATGCGGACCCGTACTATAGATACCGATACCGAGTTAGAGGACCGATACGTATCGATTTGCTGAAAAACTAATATGTATAGCCAATACATATTGGTATCCACCGATTTTTGATTCCTTGGAATCAATACCATCTAATCTAAGCAGTTCATTATGAACTTTATCAACAAATGTCTATATTAAAAATTATGTAGTCTATGCGGTATGGTATCCTAAAAAAACAAAAAAACTACATATCAAACGGTTAGAATCCTTTTGACGTACACCACTTTAAGCTCCCATGATGATTTGCAATTTCAACGGCTTGAATTAGTCAAGACGTGTGTTACATGGCAAAATAAGTGCACAAGTTACGTTTGATTGCTCATATTGCCCCTCGACCGCGCATTTCAGGGGGACTATTACACGAGTCAACTACCTTTGATTGTCAGTTTGCACTTACGCCCTGCGTACTGTTACGCTATGCGTAGATACGAGGCCAACCCCCGTATGCAGTATTAATTGGCTCTTATAAAGGGTCACTAGCTCTATCCATATGCTACTGATCGAGCCAAAGTTATGTGTAATTAGCAAATAAAATCGGGCATTTTTAGGCCCAGACACGTTTGGCCATTAGCAGCAATCAAAAGCGCCCTAAGCTTCATGTGTTGACGTAGATGACGGCCCATGAATTCATGTCGGTCTCATATATTAATACCAAAAATAATATTATTAGCGGCAACTAAAAACTGTCGCTAATACCCTTGCTGTTAGTAGTCTTTAATAGATTTTTTGTTAATAGTGGCACTTGTTTTGAACAAAAAACAGCCGCTAATAATCTATTTTTTTATAGTATATGTGATAATGATTAGATAATCTTAACCATATAATTAGTGTAATTTAGAATCTTAAATGTTGAATGCAGATATTTTATTATCTTTTAGAGTTTAGGGCCTATTTTGAATCTCTAGAATAAAAGAACACCTTTTTTCCTTAAAAAAAAGTTCTCACACTCATGGTATAAAAAATCGGATGATACCGATACGTATCGATCGATACTTAATCCAAGCGTTGATCCACTCGTGCTCACTAGATACAAAATATTAGGTCAAAGATAATCCTTATCATCTAATTCAAAGCAGTTAATTAATGCCAACTAAAAATAAAGGTATATTGGATATTCATGGTACTTGCTAATTTTAGATGGTGTTTAAATGCTTTGATCGAGATGATGGAAATCATTTTTCATCCTAATATTTGCACTGATGACCTTTAATTCACAATCACCTAATTCCCTTTCCATAGATTAATTCAAAGAGTTACTACTAGGTATCCAACTTGAGTACCATGCTCTTGAGTCACTTTTTAAGATGGATGCTTTGTAGAACCACCATGTGTTTTATGTCTTTTGACGCTCATAATCTCAAGATATATTGTATAAAATATTACAAAGAACAACAATTTCTAACCTTTGATTCAATATATATAAAACTAATTTTAGATGACATTTGATTGCTTTGAATCAAATGGTGATATTATTTGCTTCCTAATCTTTTAGTCCAATAATCTTTAAATCAAGGTGCATATATTTGACGATACGTGTTGGTTTCATATAGTACGTGCACATCTCAAAAAGTGACCTCAACATCGAGTTTTTGTACCTAATACTTACTCATTGTCTAAGTCGACCATATTTAAGTTTGTCACTTATGCAAATTATTTCTTTAACTTATTTTAGCCCTCCATTTTAAAGGTGTTTGAGCTCATTGTATGACATGATGAAGATGTTTTTTATTCAATCTTCAACAACCTTTAAAATGGGTCCTTTGCATTAACTAGCACACCTTTGATGAAAGGTAATTACATAGATAGCCATTCAACCTTGATGAAAAGTAATACCATAGGGTATAGAGAGCCAATCAACCATGATAAAAAGTAATACCATATAACCAATCAATGAGTCGTTCCAATCTAAATTTGGTAACGGATACCAATCTAAATAAGATTATTAGCAGCAGTTTTTGATTGTAAAAAACTATTGCTATTAACAAAAAAACTATTAAAGGCTATTAAGACTATTAGTGACAATATTTTTGTTAATTGCGATAGTTTTTTGCTACCGCTAAAAGTCTTATTTTTGTAGTGTTATTCTTTCTATTATACGTATTATATATTTTAATATAGCATCTATCACCATCCAGCCACTCAGTTGGATTCATCTATGGTATATATTATTTTGTGTACCTTGTGAAAATGTAGTCTCACTCAGCTGAAAATCATTGATTGCTTTGAAATAACTTATTGAGATAATTTTCTGTCCCAATCTTCAATAAAATAGATATTGAGTTCATGGACAAATAACCTTAGATGGTCAACTTTGAAATTTCACGTGACACATCCTAAAAGTGATTCAAAAATCACATGATATGCATCATGGTCAAACAGGATTTTAGGATTACCTTCTGATATATGTGCCAAGCGCAATAAAAAATTGATCGTCTGATGGTACGTTTATGATCTAAAGATCTATTGTTGGGATGATTGCGACAAAAGATAATCTTCATCATCTGACTCAAAGCATTCAATGATAAGAACATTTTCACTTGGTGCAAATGATAATACCCTTTCGTTTATTGTAGAGTGAAAGGGAGAGGAGAGAGACTTGAGCGTGGAGGTGGTAGTTTCCGTGTTCCATGGAGCAATCCTTGATATGAATTGGTCCCCAACTTACACTACCTCGAGAATAACGATAAACAAATGGCCCTCACCAGTTTCTTATGGGAGACACTAGAGATCAGTTGTTAAACGGTTATATCTAAATTAGATACATGCGATTGTTTGTGGCTATAGAAACAAAATCTTCACCATTAAATCCTCACTAAATTTGCTTAATTTGTGATCCATAATTTTAGATATAAGCTGGTATTAGGTGCACGGCCAGCGCATCTTGCAACACTATTTTTACCCATTTTATCACATGCCATATCCCTGGCTGTGATTTAGATTTGAGTCAGCCCAACGATTAATATTACTATTGTGCCGTTGGTCTATTTCTACTATTTGATCAAAAAGCCTATCACTGATTTTAAACCAGCACATATTTTAAAAATATTTAATGGAGGCATACCCGATCTATTCTCTTAAACAAGGATGTACGAGCAACACAAATCACGAGTAGGGTACCTTTATATGCACCGACTAAATCTTTAAGGGCACCTATGCTGAAAGCTATTGATTACTTTGAGTCAAACCATAAAAATCGTTTTTAGGATCAATCTTCCACATGAACCTATAATTAGAAAACCAATTTTTACATGGAACACATCCTAAAAAGTGTCAAAATTACATTTGAACTTTGGGTTAGTTTTGCAGACTTTTACAAAATGTGTGTCCCAGGGAATCAAAACTAATAGCATGATGGTATGCCCATGATTTCAAAATCCATTGTGTAGGTGGAAGATTGAGACCAAAAACGATTTCTATTGTTTGATTCAAAGATAGATTAAAATACGATTAAAATCACAAGGTATTATAAATACGCCCACGGAATCTTAAAAAGTGCCTACACCAAAATCCATTGATTGCTTTAAATCAGACGACGAAGATTATGTTTTGCTGCCATATTTTTGAGATCCGTGCCACGCGAAATCAGAAATGAATCGTTTAATTGTACGCTCATGACTCCATTTTCTCTAATTTAAAGTTTCCCAAAATCATATTCTAAGAAGTTGATAAAATCAGCCCTAAATAAGGAAACCATTGGAATTGAGTTGTAGTTTCCAAATACGTGCGATTTTGCGCTATTGCCTAATTGAATAAAGTACCTTTAATCCATCCAAGGGATATTTGAGGTCACCCACTCCGAAACTCATTGACTACTTTAAATCTTACAATGCAAGTTGTTTTTCATCACAATTTTTTTTATGATGGATCTTGAGATCATGCTCTTACCATCAACCGATAATTTTTTGTTTCACATCTTATCCATTCCCAAAAAGTGGCCTTAACATAAGGTGGAACTCATGAGGCTCAAATAAGGTCATTTGTTTGGGTTGTTTACTACCTAAAATAAAAAATTTATGGTATGATGGTACGCCATAATCTCAAGATCCATCATGTAAAAGATTGGGATGAAAAATTATTTCCATCGATTGATTCAAAACGGTTGATAGATTTTAGGGCGGGCGAACTCAAAGATTCACCGGGTGGATTTAAAAGTACTAAATTGAATAGGTGATCCATAAATTTGATGGCTGTGATCAAGGGTATTATAACACATATCAACTGAGGGTAAAGATAGTATATATAGGAGCAGTATGCCAAGCACCATAACGTAGATCGGATGCCTTGGTGTAATTAATAAGAGATTTCCCTCTATTTAAGCAAATAATTAAGTCCACGCATACACAATCTCTCTCTCTCTCTTGTTTCTTTTGCTCTCTATATTCTACAATCTCGCCGTTTCTTTCTCATCTCTGAATATCTTTTCTACTGCAACCCCTTTCTCTCTCTCTGCCAGAACAATCCCTGTTTCTTAGGTCTCGTTTCATGGTATTTATTTTTTTATTTTTACTAAACTAACCATCTCTTGGCTTTGTCGTAATTTTGTGATTTTTTTTTTCTCAGGCCCAAGATTTTGAAAATATCACATATGAAGAGGTTAGTTTATGGATTAAGAATTATGATATCTATATTGTGGTTCATTGGTCTTTTTTAATTCTTATTTATTATAACTTTTAATGGATTGAAATCGATTTTATGATTTATTTTAGGAATTTATAGAGAATCCTCGTGGGGTGAACCTTTTTACGTGTAGATGGCTCCCCACAAACCAAGACCCAAAAGCATTAATCTTTCTGTGCCATGGTATTCCTCATAACTTATATTTTTATTGCGTTTTAGGAAACGAGGAGGTATAGTGCAATACTTAGAAAATTATGACTTTTTTTTTTTATTAAAAAAGAGAGAATTTTATGCCTTTTTTCATGTTTGTTTTTTAAATTTTATTTATATATTTTTTCCAGGCTACGGCATGGAATGCAGCATGGCAATGAAAGGTGACTTATTTTTTCAATTATATTATTACTATTACTATTACGATTGTTATTATTAATTTTTCAATTAATAATTTTTATGAAAAAATTTCAGGCACCGGAACCCGGCTTGCAGAGGCGGGTTTCGCAGTTTATGGAGTTGATTACGAGGGACATGGAAAATCATCAGGGTTGAAGGGTTACATCCCAAACTTTGGTGTTCTAGTTGATGATTGCTCTGATTATTTTACAAGCATATGTGGTATGAACCAATTTTTTATTTTTTTCTTCGATTTCTTTTCACAAATTTTCAATCTTTTTTAGCATATTTTCCCCCTTTGCAGAGAAAAAGGAGAATGAGAACAAGTTGAGATATCTATTGGGTGAATCCATGGGAGGTGCTGTTGCTCTTCTCTTACACAGGAAAAAGCCAACTTACTGGAATGGTGCCATTCTGGTTGCTCCAATGTGTAAGGTATATTATCAGGGAGCCATTACTTGCACAAATATATTATAAGGGAATATTAGAAAAACAACCTTAAAAAATAAACTTTTTATCAAAGATTCGTGAGATCTCAGATCCTCATTAAAAAATAATGCTTTCACATATTACAGAACATCAAAAAACCGTGCAGGCATTGTTTTTTTAAAACGTTTAAATTCTAGAATTTTTGCTAAATCGTTCGTTTTTTAAGGTTGTTTTTCTAAAGTGTCTTATATAAATGGGCGTCCATTCATCACATATGCATTAAAACAGTTCACACATCTATGTGACTCCGTGACATGCAAGGACTTCTATGTATTGAAGGTCCATGCATGTCATGCACTCACAAAGATGTGTGGAGTGTCGTGGCCACCCATGATGGGTAGGGATGCAAGTTTGGTGTATCAAACCAAACCGAATTGCGAATTTTTCGGTGTTCGGTTCGGTACTCCCAAAACCGAACCGAAACCCATTCAGTTCGGTTCATATTAAATTTTTTTTTTTTTTTTTATGAAACTGAAACTGAAATCAAAACTAGTTCAGTTCGGTTCGGTGTAGGTAAAATACCTATTTTAAAAAAAAATTTAGGTTATTTTTTTTTCGGGTATTTTTTTGTTCACTCAACCAATCCCCTCACCAAACCGAAATCAAACCGAATTGGGGTTCGGTTTGTGTTGGTTTTCTGTGCGGTTCCGTCAGGTTCGGTACCCTTGGTTTTCGTGTTCGGTTCAAAGCTTGCATCCCTAATGATGGGTGGACACTCACTGTAGAATGCACGTGACATGGAGATGAGTAAGAAAGTTGGTACCTTTCATTGCACCAACCAAGACTCTAAAAGCATCCAACTAGTCTCACTTGTAGATGATTTAATAGGTGGGTGCTTTTAGAGTTTTGGGCGTTACAAATAGAGCTACTAAAAAAGCATTTGGAAGAGATTTTTAGGGGACAATGTTATATGGCAGGCATGTTTGCAGGCAGCTGACGTGGTGTAAGTCAATTGGCTGCAAGTACAGTGGGGCTCAAGCAATACAGGTTGGGGCATGTAGTCATGCTGCGCCACATTAGCTGCCTTCACTTTGCCTGTAAAAAACCTGCCTATCATTTGCAATTTTTCATTTTATGATCTCGAGGAAAATTTTAAGATTTTGGGAAATATTTTGGAAGGCCACCATTAAAAATAATTATAATAGAAGAGACTATGACAGGCATTAGTCCGTCTTCAACAGGTAGCCTCCTCACAATCCTATATATTGTAGGCCATGGGAGAGTCTTTTGGCCAATCCAAACAGTTTAAGTGACTAAACATTATATGAAAATTTATCAACCAAAATGAGATGCCCATCGAACCAAAAGTCGGATGGTTGGAAGTTGGAACGTTATCTGCTGAAGACGTATTGGAGTTTGATTACACTCTCATAATCTAATTTTCAACAACTTTTAATGGTTATAGATTGATGAATGTTGACCTCAACGCTACTAATAGGATTATTGAGATGTAACCAGCATTATAAGATGGATTAATGCCGTCTGTGTAAGATTATCAAGCTTATGAAGAGTTTTCTACCTTCTTAAATTTAGTTAAAAGGTAATTTTAGTGACATCACAACCCCTTTGTGGCAGCTAGCTTTTGACAGGATTTAGTTGCTAAAAATATCTATATATAGGTTTGACCTTTGTGACGAGGTCAATGCTTAACAGAAAATTTAGGCTATTATGACTTTGAAGGTTTTTCTCTGGAATGTTTTTTTCATAGTATATATATATATATTGGTAACTTAGGATAATCGCAAGCTTATGCTTGGACTAATCCCTAAGGGATGCTCTCACCCCCACCGTGTAATGAGTACTTCACACATCCTTCGGGGCATCCTGTTATAGTAGAAGGAGACGTCAACACTCCCTTGACCTATTAGTAACAAGCCAAAGTCCCCTACCTGTATCTTAATGAAGACCTTCCAGTATCTTAATGAGGTTTAACACAACAGAAAAAGCATCTTATCATTTACTGGTTCACTTAAAAGCCTCCTCACCAGCACAGAGTAACTGATCATATGATGCATTTTCAGTGGTTTAATTTTAACCCTTCACTTAGACCTCTTTAGGTCAAGGACATCTTCTAAAAGAATAATTACTTTAAATGGGATGCTTGGAAAATATTTTTCATAAATGGTATACCCTATGTTTTTTTTAACAAAATTTGCCATAGAAGGCATTTAACATACCCTCTCTGATAATTATTTTTTTCAAATGGTGCCCTCATAGGTAAATTCCTTGAATATTTACTCCTCCAAGATACACATGGAGCTTCACGTGGCAGTCAAAACATTGTTTAGGTATCACGTGGAGCACAGGTGGCCGGTTTAAATCAATATTAAAAAAGAAAATTTCAAAAAAAACTTTTTAAACCCACAAGTCAAAGTTTGATGGATTTCATTGGTTCACATTTCACAGTTCAAAAAACACACGATGGAGATGAGTTTTCAATTATTATTTTTTTCAAAGATGATTTAAACAATGCACCCGAGCTCCACGTGGTATCGAAACAATATTTTGGCTGACACCTTTTCCTATATATTTTGTTGAAAATAATATCTTGTTACTTTTATTGTTGACATTAATTTTATGTGTTCTTTTCAGATAGCGGAAGAGATGAGGCCTAATCCAATTGTTATAAGTTTTTTGACTAAGCTTTGTAAGGTTATTCCGAAGTGGAAATTAATCCCAACTCAAGATATTATTGACATCGCCATAAAGGACCCTGAAAAAAGAAAAGAGGTAAATGAAATTGGAAACGTTTTCACTATAATATTTACGCGTGTTTGTATGTTTATAAAGCCATGTAGATCTTATAAAGCCATGTAGATCTTGATTCACCTAGATTGCCTACGTGATGGTTCAGAACTTACCTAAAATGACAGTGATGAAGATTTGAAATTGCACCTATTCATTTAAAAAGATGGTTCGTTCCTCTTCTAAATAGAGATCAAATGAGCAAATGAAGCTACCTTTGGATATCCACACTTTTTTGAGTTACTTAGCAAATCAAAATTGTGAAGCAAAAGTTTATGCATATTATATCATTTCAGTTATATTCATCTAAAAGAGATTGACACGGTTTTGAAGGCAAAAGAGTATTTAGACAGTCTATGCTAGATGTGTTGGATTTGTCCCACATCGGCTGTGGGTTGGCCGATCTTGGGCTCTTTATGTCTTGAGCAAACCTCACCTTACAAGCTGATTTTGTGAGATTGAGTTAGGCCCATATTATCAAGATGTCTCCATCCTATGAGAAGAACTAAATGCGCTTTGAGCTCAGAAAATGACTAACGCAATTTGAACCGAGCAATCGGAGATGGAGTTAGACATTAGAGTTTCAATTCATTTCAACAAAGATAGAAATGATTTTAGAATGGTTGTGAAGAGATTTGTTTCAAGTTGTTGCAAGTGTTTGGGACATTTCACTTGAATGGGACCATCTCACATATGAAGCCAAAAATCCTCTTTGGCAAAACTGTTTACACGAGAACATGTCAATCCTGCTTTTGTAGGTCTTATTAAGATGGAATAATGTGCAAACTTTTGCTTCGCAATCATGTTTTGCTAAAGAGCCCCCTGTTTTTGAACAAACCTCATAAGTCTTTTTTTTTTTTTTTTTTTTTTAAATATTTATTTTTGGTTAGCGTACCTCTATTTGCACAAACCAAAACTCTAAACACATTAACCTAACCCCACTTCTTGATGATTTGACAGTGGGACAGGTGGGTGCTTTTAGTATTTTAGTGAGTGCAAATATAGCTACCCTTTTAATCCTTTTATTTATTGTGTGTTTGGTTAACTAATTATTCAACATATTTAGCAAAACAAGTAACATTTTACAAACATTTAATCTATGTGAAATCACTTTTCCTTTTTTTTGTCACTATAATCCAAACTAAGGGCAAATTTAATCACAGCTACACACAAGATTCATGTGGTTTGCTCGAAGTGAGTCATACTTACAGGAAGTGGTTCAAACGTCGTCTTCATAGAACTCACTCTCATATTTTAAAAGATAATAAAACGACTTTATAACTGAGGGTTAGCGAAAATTAGAGAAAAAAAAGGGCTACTTGAACTATGATGAAAGGTTTTGTCCATGGTAATACTTCAGAAAGTTTTAGTAAAAGGGATTATCGCAATTTCCAAGGTCCTCCAAAAGTCATTCAGTCAACATGTAAGAAATATCTATATATAGTTAAAATTACAAAAATACTACTTCTACAAAATATAATACAACACAAATAATAACATGTATTTAACATGGAGGAAGGGTGATTGGATAAATTCAATTATTAGTGTTTGTAACACTTTGAATGAATATCATATTAGGAGCTCAAAAAACCGTGACAAGCCCTTTCTATAAAATTTTCCGAAGTAACATAATATACTAAAACATTTCACAAATAACCCTTATTTTATAAAAACTCTAATTGTTTATTTTAGATCTAACATTATGCATGCATGCATGCATGCACTTATGTCATTTATGCACGTTTCAGGTTCGGTCAAATCCATATTGCTACAAAGGAAGGCCTCGTTTGAGCACAGGCAACCAACTTCTCATGGTCAGCTTAGATATAGAAAAGAAACTTCACCAGGCAAGGCTAATTGATTTTTTAGGGTACCTCTGTTTGCGCCTACATATTTACTAAAAGTACTAAAGCCCTTAAAACCCATTGACTGTTGGAATAAAACTACAAAGATCATTTTTCACCCCAATCTTTCACAAAATGAATCTTGAGGCCATATGATCTAATCGTCAATATTTAACTACACATTGTATAGATCCCAAGAAAATTTCCCTAAAATCACGTTTGAGTGTCATGTGAGCCATGTGATTTTAGGACCACTTTTTGGGATCCAATCCATGTGAAATAAAAAAGATTGTCTGATCCGTCTGAAATAAAACATCTCCATTGTCTGATTCCAAACAATGAATGGGTTTCAACGGGTTTCGAACATAGGGGCTTTCTTTAAATATGCAGGTGTGAACAGAGGTACCCATCTTTTTATCTTTAGACTTTTTTTATATATGGGATTAACTGGTTGCAATCACATATTTTCAATCGTACCCAGCCAATTTTTTGGCACTCTTACCCATTGTATGGTAGAACCATGGTCTTTTTGTCCAAGGAAAACACATAGGCGACATTCTCCACGAAACCTGAGAATCTTTTCCGTGAAGGCAAATGTCACGACCAAGAATTTTTACCCGATCTCGAGGGCCTAGAATTCCATGTTATGACACTGCATGCTTGTTAAGGCGATAAATGAACATACACATAATTCTTAAATCGATTTAGCATATGGATCAAGACATTTAATAGTATCATTTAAAAATAAATGGCTCATGAAATCAATAGCGGAAAACGTAGATGACATTAATTAAGTGATAAATCCTAACCATGCATCTATAATCGAAAGCAAACAGAGGTTTTACGTAAGATAAAGAAATCGCTTGAGTTGCAGTGCAATTTGAAATAACTAAGCAACTATATATGATTACAATCATATTAAGATCTTGTAGCCTATCATATCAAAATTGAAACGTAACATAAAATGAAAAGACATAGCATAGAATGAAAAGACCTGACATAAAATAAAATGAATATGATGCATCAAGTTCTGATATCTTTTTGTGTCTACTTTGTCGACTTATCCTATGTGGCATATCTTAAAACTTAATATTGTTCAATACGCGTACACAACGCATTTCGCATCTTACTTAAATTTCGTATACGACCTGTGCCAAGGCCGTTGCTCGAGCCTATCACGCGAGGTCAACTTATAGAAAATCACCTAACCTCCATATCGTATCGTATTCCACCATCCAGCCCGATGAGGTTGCATGCATTTAAATCAGTGTCCCCTTACGTTCGAGACACTGCCATAGCGTATTGCCCTTAAGACCCGTCTTGGCTGCAGACGTTGGATCTTGCAATGGTACGCAAGGCATGACAAGTGTAGAAACTTAATTTGTATTTTGCTGGCCTTCACAGTAACTTATCCGTATTCATATCTTACTTTATCTTACATATCATTCCTTATCATTTACTTATAACTTAGTTTGGAGTGAGCCACGGTGCGATAAGATTCATAAAACCACGCTTTCCAATGGACGGGTTCCGTAGTAACTTAGATGTACTTCGTGCAGCAGCCCATACTCTCATAGGGGTATTACATCCGTACATGGATGCCTACGTTTCAAGTTTCACGTGACCGTAAAGGGAACTCCACCATGACGAAGGCTTAAAAGTCGTGTGACATAGCTTATTCCTTTTTCCATGTAATGCATGTCATATGATGAAATGTCTTACCTGACTAAACGAACTAGTTCATACGCCTTACATATTTGTGACCGTAACATAATAATTTAAATTTGAAAAGAACAAAATTTTATACAAAATTTTTAGAGAAACTTTCATGGGCCGTTAGATTGCTTAGAGAGTGATCGGGCCTTAGTTTTTAAAGTTTTTTAAGATTTATGTAGTTTCTACCTCGGGACCTTTTTCCAGTTTGACTCAAAAGCGGGTTAACGAGGCAAGCAAACAAGCCCTTTAACCTAGTTGTACAATAGTTCGTAGCCCTTATCAAATCTTTCAAACTTGTGGGTCTCAAAACACGTCCTCAAAATTTTAGTGGCAGTTTTCTGATCCATTAGATTATATTGTGTTACTATCGAGATGGTTTTGAGTTGGTCTTATGGACCAGTTGGGCCTTGATTCTCAAAAATTAAGGGTCAAAGGGAACTTATGACGTTATTCCATGTGGCACCTAAGGCTAAAATAAGAAGATATGAACTTTGAATCATCTATCATCTAATCTAAACCATTTGATGGTCAGACGATAAAATTTTATATAAGGTTGGTTCTTTTGTCCCGATCCTGATTCGACCTCTAGCACACTAGATCCTCCAGTCAACCTTTCACAAGATCTAGGAGTCACGCGTGTACTTAGTGTACCTACCATGTGGCGATCAGATTGAACGAACCTGAACCATTAGATACCTAAGAAGAATAATTTTAAGGTGTTAGGTCTTTGGGCCCAATTTATTTTAGCTTCTAAGGTCTCAGATCTAACGATCAATCCTTACATGATCAGTGGTATCCAAATGACGTTTTAATTTCTTGATTTGTGTGTCGATTTCTTGAGTTCTGAATCGTTAGATGTTTCGAGAATTTCAATTTATGGAGACGGTCCATCTCGGCTCTTTTCTTGAGTTGGGCCCACAAAGTCCAACTTGAAACAAATTTGTTTGAAATCAGTGGTGCTAAGGGGTGGTTGCACCAAATTAACCATATGAATTAAATACTCCAATGCACCCAACTACAATGGTCGGCACAGGCAAGCTATCACCGGCGTTGCCGGCGTTTGGTTGGGCCGATCTCCAAAATTCAATTTTTCCGGCCCAGATAAATCATATATTTTTAAACCAATAGAGGAGGGGCTCTTGTGAGTTTCTCTCTTTAATTTTTCTATCTATTCTCTCTCTCTCTCTCTCTAATTTCTCACTTAAAGGTTGGGCCTCTCCATTTTTCTCTCTCTAAATTTCTCAGTCCAAGGTTAGGCCTTTCTTTCTTTCTCTCTCTAAATTTCTCATTTACAGGTTGGGCCTCTTCTTTTTTCCCTCTCTAAATTTCTAAGTTAAAGGTTGAGCCTCTCCTTTAAACACCTTGAGTTTCTCTCACTAAAATCATGGGTCGTTCTACTAAAAACCTTAGATTTCTCTCTCTAAGACTACGGGTCTTCTCACTGCTGAAAACCTAAGGTTTCTCTCTCTAGAATTCAGCATTATATATGTATCTACATTTGTATGTATATATATTATTTGGTGTACCACTAGTAGTCTCTGATGCAAGGACGTGTGAGCAATGTGGAAGGAGAATCTCGAGGAGTGATTAATCCCATAGCCCCGTCCGTGCACAAATTCTTATACCTATATAATTTTGTTTATTTACTCTTTTACCTTGGGTGTTCTCTCTCCTCTCTATACTTCTCTTCCCAAATAGGGTCTTTTCTCTCTCTCAAATTTCTATGGGTTCTCTATTGTTGAGTCGTGGGCGCAAAACCAATGAAGCAGCAATATATATATATATATATATATATATATATATATATATATATATATATATATCTTTCTCTCTCTCTCTATATATATATAGATATACATACAAGGTATATAAAATAGTTTTGAAAAGAACACATAAAAACTAGTTATGAAACAGTTTATAATACATTATATATACATATTTTATTTTATTTTTCATTGTATGCATTTTGTTGCAGTGACGAGGAGGCAAGTAGGAGACTATACAAAAGTGGATTGGATTCATTACTAATCTCACACACTAATTTCGTATATAAGCATCAGAAACTGATATTTGAAAACATTTACATCTATCTATATATACTCCCGTTTTTATAGACGAACCAGTGGAGAATAAGGTTGGATCTGGCTCTCTCTCTCTCTCTATATCTAAATCTCTGTTGCTCTATATAAATTTAATATGTATACAACAAAATATATAAATGTCAAGTATGTAAGAATGCAATTCCCCTCTCTTTTGTTTTGTTTTGGACAGCCTTTCTTACAGAGACGTGTGGAGAAGATGAGTGGGAGAGTTTGATCTAGTGTAGTTTATATATATATATATATATAATATAGATCGTTAAGTATAGAGCACCCTTATATTATAAATAGAGATTTATTTATTTTATTTTTATTTTTATTTTTCATCTTCTTCTTCAAAGTTAAAACAATCATTAATTGAGCAAAGGAAATAAAATATATATTTCTTTTATTTTCAAAAGAGAACTGAATATTTTAAGATAGATCGAGGAGCACCCACCTGTTGGAGCGTGCACGTCGTTTTTCCGGTGCGGCGGCAGCCCACGCGTCAATTCGACGATGTGATTTCGATGGTGGGTCAACGGGTGCTAGATTAGATGCGAGAAGAAAAAGAAAACTAATGCGAAAACGGTGGTGTCGAGATGTTCTTAGAGGAAGAATGAGAGGAGATAGATGAAGAACGAAGAAGGCTAGAGATATTAGGATTTATAGAAAGAATGTGGAAGTTTAAGTCGGGCAAGCTTTGCCGAGAAAGCAACAGTCTCAAAGAAGGATTTTCTTTCCAACCCAAGAGCAAAGAAAATAAAGTAGGTTGGATTTTTATTGCTACAAAGGCAATTTGATATTGTGGGTCATGGGCCATTAATTGGCTTGTTTTTGTTTCCTAATAAAGGGCTAATTTTTTATTAAATGGCTAGTTTCTATTTCTATTAAAGGACCAATTTTGTTTCTTAAAAGTTTTAGATGGCGTGGGATTTGGATGCCAATTATGGTAACTGAATCCTATTGCAATTTTAAACTAAAATTTTTGTGGGTGGGTTGAGTTACTGTGTGGAGCACTCACAAGTGGTCCGGTGCTCTCTAACATCTAAAGTCATCGAATGACCTTCCTATAATCCGGGTCATAATAGCAAAGATAGAAGAAACTAACCAAAAGCAAAACAACGGTTTAGGCCCTGTTTGGCAATCCTCTTCCAAAAGACACTTTCTAAGAGAAAAAATGTTGGGTGAGAAGCACAGTTCACCCAAATCCATAACCTCCTCTACCTAAAAATGGGGTTGCATTGAGAAGTTGCCCAATGTTGCTTCTCACACAATGTTATTTTCAACATGTGATAGACTTTTTTGAGAAACAATATTTAGGGAGTAGCATATAAATCACCTCTTCATAGTACCTGAGAAGTGCTTTTTGGAGTAGGCTTGTCAAGCAAGGGCCTTAGAAAAGCCACAAAGCTTCTCAGCTATGGCTTTCAATGAGTCGGGTCAGATAGGGTCGGAGTTGGGCCAAAAGTTGACAGTTTGCCAGGTCAACGATATAGACCTAGGCCTGTTCAAAACCTCCTACCCTTCCCAAATCCCTTTACATTATATATTTTTAAAATATTGGGCTGAGTCACTCAACCCGACCTTCGAGCTGACCCAATGCGAAGATCAGGTCAAATGCTTCATTCCAGACTCTACCTGAAAGGTCAGGTTCATCTGCTCCATCCCATTAAAAAGCCGGGCCGGGTGATCGGCCAACCCAACTCGTTTGACACCGTAATCACGACATTCTGTGTTTGTTGATGGTCACACAAAATCGGGTAAGTTTTTTAGAGGTATTTACTTGAGAAGGCACCATTTAAGAAAAAAATCACCTTAAATAAGAATCCTCAACTCTAAACTGAATCTAGACCACCCATTAGCACGATAATAATGACTAAGGTGCAATAAAGAAAACCTAAAAGAAATACTAAACTATGAATGATAGTCTCACATCGTCTGTAGGTTAAAAGCTTTGGGCTATATGTAACCTGGGCAATCCTCCCTTTCAGAGCCGGCCCCATGGAATTCTACAAAATACACCAAAACAGAATATTATAAACACACTATTAAAATTTCTGATTTTTTTAAAAAGGAAACACTTATATATGACGGACCATTAAATAAGAAACCATTTAATGGACTGTTTACATGGCGCGATGCAAACACAGTGGGTTCCAAAAAATAAACCTAAAAATAATAAAAAATTCCTCAAAGACTACTTCAAAGAAATAAAGGAGACAGTAGAGACAAAAGTTTATCCGTTAATAGAGCAAATGGACGCTTGACCCAAAAGTCATAGTCTTTGGATGTTTTGGATTTGATATTAAAATCAATTGCAGGTGATAGTGCCCTCCGTATATTCTACCAATTGCTACATGTTCACTTCAATCCTACGTGCCAAGTCAAAAGGAATGAACCTTTTCTAATCATATAATCTTGGGCTATCAACGGATCAAGTTGGCCCGTGACCCGAGCACTTATACTTGACCTTGATCTTTGGTCTAGAGTCTCTAGACACATTAGGTCAAAGAAGCTGGCTATTAGATGCATTGAATCCCACATGGTTCGTTCCCTCAGGAAAAAGCTTGTTCATAGCTGATAAGAGTCGATATCGGGTAACCGACTCTTTATGAAGGTCCTTTTAGCCATTGGATCTTATTAAAAAATAAAAAATGAATCTGATTTAGTTGCCATCACAAAATCTTGTCGCGGAAGGAAGGCACTAATACCCTATTAATTAAGCTTTAGAAATATGGGTTAATCATGAACATGTGATTTCTGTAGGTCTCCTTGCCTTTCATTATTGTTCATGGAGGCGATGACATCGTGACGGATCCATCAGTGAGCAAACTACTATTTGAATCCGCATCGAGCTCGGACAAGACATTTAAGTTATATCCGGGGATGTGGCATGCGCTCACTTTCGGCGAACCCCTCGAAAATATCGATCTTGTTTTCTCTGACATTGTTGATTGGTTGGACCAAAGGACCCACGCAAAAGGTTCGGGATCGGAGAACGACCATAAAATCGAACACGACGAGCAATTCCAAGATTTCTAGGGACCGATGGAATAAGGTGGTGGACCTGGTGGTGAGATAATGTTGTGTCATGATCGTTGGATTAAGATTCAACGTGGTACATTGGATCAATAATGCATACCATGCTATTGTTACAAGCCCTATACCATATTCATTGGTGATTCGGAGTGAAGAAGGCGCAAGGCTGTGGCAGCTCTCAAAATAGCTGCCCAACGATTACTACTTGAAACAAGTGTCATGATTTATTTATGCATATGTGGTCACTCCGAATCAAGTGTTATCAATTATTCACATTGTGTTTATAATTATATTTCTATTTATCCAATTTAGAAGAACAAAAATTGAATAAAATCTAGTGTCGTATATTTGTCAAGATTCTAGGCAATGTAACCAAGATTGGATTGGCAATCTTTTGGCGGGCGCGGTGTGGTTTAATTTGGATAAATACTAGAAGAATTTGGAGAAAGTTTTATAAGAAAATTAAAATTATGATAAACAATAATACATTATTCTTTTAAATGTATTTAAACCTATTTAAAATAAATAATAATATTTTTAAGCAATAAAATAAGAGCTTTATGTAACAGTTAATCTACAATGGCCGTCTTACTATCATGTGCATTAAAGCAGTCCACACATCTATGTGACCGCGTGACTTGGGCGGACTTCCATGCATTGGAAATCCGTGTATGTCATGCAGTCACTCAGACGTGTGGACTGCCGTATCCACCCATGATGGGTGGACACTCATTGTAGACTAACTCTTTATGTAATCCGCATGCAACAATAATTCACAATTATCGAAAATGGAAACAATATAAAGTATAATTGAAGAATGGTTGAATATTTGGCAAAAAGTTCAATAGAACACCTATTTTGAAAAGGGAATCATTACTTGCACATGAGAAGTTGGCCCTTGCACACATGGGTTAAAATGCCGAAAAACCGATACGTATCGACCAGTCAAAAAATCGGTATGTACCGGACGATACGTATAAGAACAGTATTAATGTACCGGACAATTCATTAAATGTATCGTTCGGCATTTACATATATATAGGACGATATGATACATTTATGTACCGTATTGTTAGGGTCCGATACTGATACGTATTGTCCGATACGTATCAATATCGGACGATATTTTGATCCATAATTTAAAAGAAAGACTTGATATTTTGCGAGCGTATGCCATGTAAAAACTGTTGGAGTAGTGAGCTATTCTAAATTTCCAATGAATTTCAATCAACTCAACATAAGTTAATTATGGATAGATTATGCAATCAAGATACTTCAAAGTTAAAATTGTTTAATCATTCATCAAGCCAAGATCAATAGGATTTCTAACAAAAATACCATCTAAGCCCTCTAGTTGGAAGCCATGATTTAAGGATTTTAGGTGTAAAATATTAGCACAAAAGCAAAATTTATATATGTCGTATGATTCAATGCAGCCAATGGTCATTATTTGATTCAACAATTGATTGCATTGAATCATGTGATACTGATCTTGTTTTGTGCTAATCTTTTTCACCAATGATCTTTAGATCATGATCTTCAAATCAAATGGATTAGATGGTGTTTTCACATGGAATAGATTCTGAATTACCAATTCTTACTTTTAAATTATGTCGCCAACTTCTCATGTGTAAGAAATGGTTCTTTTTTCAAAATTTGGTCAAATATTTGATAATTAAAAGTCGCTGACTTTGTTGACTACGCTTGCAAAGAATGCCTAAGACCAAGACTGAATGAGAGCAAACAAATTTTGTTTCCGGCAGTATTTTGGATAAATTTTAGAAAAATCTTGGGAGTATAAAATTATATATGTTATATTTAATATTTTTATAAATGTTATTTATTATTAAAAAATGACCAAAATTATAAAATATTTTGTTATATTTGCCAAAATTTTATTAATTTTGCCGCTAAAATTAAAGAAATATTAATTTTTTTGATGAAATTGAAATCTTTTAGTCCAACACTTGTTTCAGCAAAATTTGTCACTGTGACTATATATATATATATTTTTTAATAAGGGCAAAAGAAATTCATTTAAGAGAAATATCTTCACATACAATAGAGAGAATAAGAGGGGTAGCCTCCACCCAAACTTGATCAGAAATCCAGTTAAAACCGAACTTGGAGAGAGCATCTGCAGCAGAATTGGTGCTTCTGCAAATGTATTTACTTGAAAAGTAGGAGAAACCCAGGCTGAGGCCCTTAATGTGATGATGTAGCTGATATCCAATAGGTCCTCTTTGGCATGAATTGCAGAAATGACCCTTTGGGAGTCAGATTCGAGCACGACCTGAGTTAGTCCAATGTCACGCGCAAGTAAGAGTCCATGATAAACAGCTAAGGCTTCGCCCACGAGTAAGGAGTGCCCTTTCAAGCCACCAACAGCTTTAGCTCCAATGACAACACCCTCCTGATCTCTGATGACCACCCCGATTCCAGCAGCCTTAGTAACTTGGATCCATGCACCATCCACATTTATTTTGAAAGACTATTCCGTAGGTGGTAGCCAATGGTCCGGAGTCGGCGTCCCACTTGAGCAGATATTGGTAACATTTGCCTCTTCAAGCTCAGTTATCATACGCATGGCCGAGCAAACAGATTTGATTGGGTTAGTGGCCACTCCTTCATGACCAAAGACATTGCGGGGAGTCCAAAATTTCCAAGCGGTTACATTATTAGTTATACTGTTCTATTCTCTTTGCATGGATAGCTAAAATTGAATCAAACCCCGGAACTCATCACCGCAGGGAGAATTGGTTCAAGTCCATTATTGACGAAGGGCACATGAATCTTTGCACGAGCCAGACATTAGGCAGACGGTACCTGGGCACCACATGGGTGCACGGGCAATTAACTTTTCACAGTTGGTGCTCAACACTTAACCTATTAGTGCAAATTACCAAAATGGCTCGTGTGCCTATTTTACTTACTAAAATAACTAAAATAATAGGGTTTTATTTTTATCACCAACAAGTAGCAAAATAGGTAAAATATGGGTTACTTTAGGGCCAGCAAGCCCCCGAAGCGTGTTTTAGTATGTCAATTTACTCACTCGAATTAAAATCACACTACTTATGTGGGACGGCATCGATTTTATAGTCCATGCTTCGGGGCTAGCTCACCGACGCTGGTTTTTATGTTGCGGGGCCAATCCACCGAAACTGATTTTCAGTTCACAACAATGGGTCGTGTACACTCATATCATGAGACATTTTGGTCATAAAAATAAATCTCGTTATTTTGGTGATTAAACTACAAACAGGAGAATTTTTGGTAATAAACACTGCCTACTATTATGTACATTGGGGTTGAGCTAGGGCCCTCCACAAGCCAGGCTTAGTTTATACGATCTTAGCCTGAGGGGCCAGCCACCAGGCTACATTTTGGGACCTGTTAATCAGTTACTTCCAACTGCCCTACAGCCCAAATCTTATTTTTCACATTTTTCTTAAAGAGCAACTATAGAGTAACCGACCCAATCACTCATGCACAATATGCGAGCAGAGTAGCAGCCCAAAAGAGCTCAACCTGTATTTTCCATTTGTTGGTGTGAGGTAAGCAAAAGTGGATGTGAGGTAACTGGAAGTGGGTGCGCTTTAAATACTTTATGCAAATGTTGTGTATCAAGAAAAAATTGGTGTGTGCGTAGCAGTCCTCATTTTTAATTTGATGGGAAAGTTTGACCCGTGTCCAATCCATTTATTAAATTGGCTTACTCTCATAGATATGATCTTGTGATCCTTTAAATGAGGCATGTTTCAATGATATAAAGCTACTTTAATTAGGTAAGATCAAACAATGTTTTATTTGTTTAAAATCATTTAAACACCATTTTTCATCTCATACCGTACCAAAGAGACATCTTCCACATTGCCTTGGCCCTATCTGACTCGACTTATGAGATTTAAAATCATGCCTACAAAAACCTTTAAATCCAGGATTAAAATAGGCATAAACAATTGTCTAGATCATGATATTAAATATCGGCCGCTACCGATACGTTTCAATGATAGGTACCGGTTTTTTGGCAAACCGATACATATCGGCGCCGATATATATATCAAGTATCCAATTCGGTATTTGTATCGGCCGATATATATCAGGTATCGATTGATATCTGTATTTTCCTTCTTTTTTTTAAAAAAAAAATCGACCGATTCGGATCAATGTTGGCCGATTCATATCGATCCTTAAGGATCAATACCCGATACCGAGTTTATTACCTTGGTCTAGATTAATGGAACAAAAGTGCTCAAATCGGATGGCTCTGCGTTTGGAAGGCCTCTACACTTAATCTACTCCGTTGATCTGTAATTATAATCAAATCCACCTTAATGACCAAACTTTCGCTTCAGTCACATCCAGGAAGAACCTCTCCCAAATAATTAAATCATCAATACATTTTCGTCAAAAAGCATAAAGCTCCACCGCCACACTCCCTCGAGACCTGTAACCAATCATTGAGTGCAACATTTTTTTCATGCTTTTTTCTAAAACATAGAAAGATTAATCTAATACCATTGTTAAATCTCAAATTTGATCTGATTATCTACATAATAATGACTTCCATTATGATCTGATTATCTAGATAATTATGGTCCACATGAAACCTCCCAAAAGGTGACAGTGAACAATTGGCATATTGCTTCTCGAATCCTTTTGCCTAGCTAATTGAAAAGCAGCTTCCTATATTGAAAATGACAAAAATGCCTTTACTTTTTCAAAGTATGACCTCTCTTCTTTACCAAACCTACTTGTATGGACCAACTCTACTCTGATTGAACGTACATATATGCCCATAAGTCAGGACCATCTAATTTCTTGCATGCTTTATAACTTGATATCATCCTTGCAAAACTCCAAAGAAAGCTGTCAAAACTGGACAAATCTCAATCAATCTAGATCTTTTCCAATCAATCTAGACCGTTCCACTAACGATATCATCGATTCCCGATGAAAGAACAAGAAGATTTCAGTATACAATACCCGTCGAAAGAACAAGAAGATTTCAGCATGTCAAATGGTTAGGATCATTCAATTGGTTATGTTTTAAGTACTTATTGTCATATCAACTATCTGGTGCAGAAAAAATGACAAAAAGATAAACACATGCAGTCAAGACGCATATCTTGAAATGGATGTGTGAAATAATAAGAAAAGATAAAATTTTAAATAAATACATAAGAAATTTTTTGAGATTTACACTTATAAAAGAAATATATATATATATATATATATAATTAATTTATTTGAAGTAGTTTAGACATGCTCATCGGATGTATTGAGTTAATCTGTACGAATGATTGAGATACTACAAGCGCAAGAAAGTAGGAGGTGACGAAACTAATGAATACCTAGAGGGAAGCATTAAGAAAGGATATGAAAGATTGTAAAGTTACAGAGAACTTAACGCTAATCAGAAATGAGGGGATAAATAAGACTCACAAATACGACCCCAAATAGATGGGATAATGTTGTCATAATAGCCTGAGTATTATAGCTTTGGGCTATATATAAACCTGAGTCAATCCTCACCTTACAAGCCGATTTTGTGAGATTGAGTTAGGTTCAATGGATTCTACATGAGCTTTTAGCACAATGGAAGGTTGGCAATATAGCAATCTCAAGGTCGCAAGTTTCAGCTCAGCGTACCTCGAAACAAGAGATTGTGATGATGATGGTATTATCTATCAATTAGACTATGTACTTGAAATCACATACATCGATCACGAGAAAGTTTAGATATGACAATTTTTTGTTTGTATATGTGTGACTTACACAAGATCGAACCCCACATTCTCCAAGTTACTTTACATGTGAAAAAAGCAGGCTATTAAAAGCAAACCCCACGCGCCCCTGCAGCCCAACTTGAAAGTATGCACAGTGCGTGATCACGATATGCAACCAATGGGCAATATCTTTAAAACAAGAGGCAGAGAATAGAACTTCAAAGACCCTAAAATTCTTCCACTAAACAAAGTTTTCTAGCTTTAAACGCGTGATTTAAAAATAATGGTTCTTGATGAGACCCACAGAACATTAGAGATAAGTAAGGGAAGAATAATTAAAATATTGGTAAAGGAAGATAAATTAGAGAAGAATAATCAAAATAGAGATACGGGTTTTAGAGAGAGAGAGAGAGAGAGTGTTGAGGAATCTGATCATGGAGATTGTGATGGGTGTCAGGGGTAATTGGGGATATAAAGGAGAAAATATAAAGTCATTTGAAACGCATCAGATTCGTATGGGAGAGGATGATATTAATGGGGTTTGTAAAGTGGCTTTGTGTCCTGTCTTGTTCATCTAGAAACCATAAGCATTTGTTCTCAAAGAATCTGATCTTTATTTATTTAGTGGTTTGTATACTTGTTCTCATTAGGATTTGTATAATTGTATTTACAATCACAAATTTATAGATTAATATGATTATTTTAGTCCAAGTTGGCATATATGAATGCCTAGATTTCTTATTAAATGGTATGGTAGAGAGTAGAGGAGATAATTTGTTGATAGTTGAATAGGGGTATTTTGGGAATACATGGTAAAATATGGTGGAATTTTCAATATAATGAGAGGAATATTGAGGGTTTATGGAATAAATAAAAATTTGTATCATCAATTCCAGCTCTTCGACCCCCCACGCTAGGGTCGGCATATGGCTTCGTAAATATGTACAACCGTATAGTGAACCGAGGGACATTGACCAAGAGCATATTGTCTGGGAGTCTGGGACTATCGATTGTAACATCATAAGGACCCACTCCGACACAAGTAGTGGGTCAACTGTCGGGCACCGTAAAATCCCATGGGATGATGAATAATGTTCCAAATGTCACATAAATTAAACAATTCTAACCATTTAATAGATTGTTTTTGGAGAGTCAATAAGAATTAAGATTGTGTGATGATCAAATTACCGAATTGATATATCCTGGGGCTATTCCCATTTAATTGTCGTAAAAGTAATTGAACGGCTTAGATCATTATATGTATATACCCAACGCGTTGATAGGGAGGTGCCAGTGCCGGTGCCGGTACTAATTAATCTCCATGTTAAAAAAAAGTAATGCTGCAAAATTGAATTCACGAGTGATGTGGTTGGGATTATGGGCTTATTAAGAGTAAACACTGTAATTAAAGATGCAAAGGAATCTAAAAATGTAGGGGCAACTTGGGAATAGATGTAAACAACTGAACAACCAAGATGAAGCAATATGCCGTACACCTGAGGCAATTTTGGGAGCTTGTTTTTAATTTACATAAAACAGCTCCCTGCCAACTTGTCCTTCTGCTCCATGGGATCCACATTTTCATGTACACCACCAACTTTTCCTTGTGCCATAAATTAATATATTGAATGTTCACTGTTCACAAGAAGTGATATGGGTAACTCCTTTTTTTTGGACATTTATAGAAGTGTGTAATGTGGGGAATGATGCTAAGAAATGCAAAATCTGACTCTTCACTAATTGTCCACTCTGTCACATAATTCTCCGAATTCATTAAAATTTTGGAAAAATTCTCTGTATAGGTGGTCTGCTTATTCGCCCAATAGTCACTTGATTCGTAGATCCTCTGAATTTTCCTCAAAGTGTTCTGTTGGGATCTAACTTGCGACTTTGAGGTTGTACCTAATACTGTCAACCTTCCATTGTGCTATTTTTCTGAATTTTTTTATCATTGTAATACATGCTTTAATCATACTTTGTATTATTTTTTATGACGATAAATTGTTAATGCATGTGGATTATATGTAAAACACTCATTTTATTATCTAAAGATATCGTTTTTTATTTAAATAGATTAGCATATATATTTTGTATATTATGTTGGAATTAAATGAAATTGACACCCCCAATGAATGGTTGCAGAATCCGAACTTGGTTATAATGATTGTCAAATAAAAGATCTGATGGCTGTTGAACCGTAGGATTTGATTCCATCTGTCTACGATCGATTTATCTTGACTTTAGCTAGGGTCGATCCAGTTGCAGTTGATGCTATGTAGGTACCAACTTCCATTGCTAGTGGCATTACATTATCTTTCCTCTTACCTAGATTATATATATATATATATATATATATATATATATATATATATATATACTTTTTATAGAAAAAAGAAGAGAAATTTAATCCTGCCAACTCAGCCCTAAAGAGTACATCTTGAAGCCAATTCATAAAATCTGGCCCACGTTAGATTGTTTATTTATTATTGATTAATATGTCAAAAAAATACAGTGAATTCATATATATTTCTTATTTTATATATTAATTGTGCAGCTGCTCCGCCGATTCCATGCCCATTTTAGAGTTTACTAATCCACAAAGAATAAATAAGAGCACCAGGACAATAAAGCACAACTCCCAAGAATACATGATTAGGACAAAAATACAGAAGAAAACAAATAATAATGCCATTAAGTTAATATATGGTATAATTAGAATGCCCTTAAAAAATCCATTATTTATTCATTAAAAAAAGTTATCCATTATTTAATATATTGGGTTTTGCTTAATAAGATGAAAAAAAAAACATTGAAATTTCGATTGAAGAGACTTTTATAAGATTGAAGAGATTAAAAAAAAACATGCATTACTTTACCATTTAGAGTGTTAAACTTGGGGTTCGAGACCCCGAATCAACCCGGTAAGGCTGCTTACCATCTACCTCTTCTAGACCCCCCCTAAAAAACTGAACCTCATCCTTAGATACAACATTTTTAGTGTTGAACTGTGGATAAGAAACAAACATAAAACACATGTGGCCGAAATGCATATGTTAAGGTGGATAAATTATATAACACAAAATGATAAAACTATAAATGAGTCAGTAACTAAAAGTTTATGGATAATTCTTAAAAAAGAGAAGAAATTTAAGAAATGTCATTTGAGAAGATTTAAGAAATGTCATTTGAGAATATTTGTCCACCTAAATCGAAGAATTAGAAGAGCCTTTATTTATAGGATTGAAAATGTTGTGTAAGACCACTAAAAATTTGATGGCGCATAAAATAATGGCTTTTTAGAAAAACATTCTTAGTTTCAACTTTAGGAAAACAAGCCCGATATTTGAAATTTTAGGAAAACAATGCTTACTCATTTTTCGAAACTATTTGTGGTTCATACGTGGCCCTCATTTGGGATCAGATGCTACAGAAACTTGCCCAAGATGATGAGCTACTATCCAAAAAATTTGGGCATGATTCGATGCATATCTATTGTACAAAAAATAATTAAAAATGCTCAAATCTAATGTACCAAATTGGGTGGGCAGATACCCTAACTTTGACTCCTCAAGTAAAGGACAAAAAACTCTTTAAAAAACTGTTTTTTTTAAATCACGTTTTGGATAGTTGATCTACTTAAAACGGGTGTTATTTTCGATTGAATCACTATGAAAAAATTTGTAGGCATTAAAAATCGGTCATATTTTCTTAAAGTTAACTGAAACTAAGCAGGGTTTTTTAAAAAGCCGTAAAAAAAATGGCATGAATGATTGCTGAATGACTAAGAGTGGGCATTAAAAGAGTCTAGAAATAGGACTCCTTAAACTTTCCAAATAAAATGTAGGGGGATTGGGCATGTAGCTAATGGGAGGTTGACATTTGAAAAATGCTATATATTGAAAAAATATGAAAAGAAGAAAGAGAATGCTAATTTGTTTTTTTGTCAATAATTGAGAATGCTTATTTGTTTGCATATAAGCGGCTAAATTAGAATTAACAGTCCTATTTCTGTCAGTGCATTAAGATATATGAAAAACTTTGGGGCACATTATCGATTATTAACATTTTATATCTTAAAAGAAAGTGGCCATGTGACTAAATCATGTGTGCAAAGTAATCCAGAGCAAATAGATGGGGCATGCGTGATAGCGATGGTGATGGTGATGTTGATGATGATAATGATTACTACATTTAAAATTGCGCAATATCGCAACCTTGAAGTCACAAGTTCAATCCAGAAACATATAACAAATACAAGAGTAGCGATTTCCACAACTAAAGATTCTCGCAGTGCCACTAATGGTTCCACCCTTCACACAATTGAGTGCGTTGAATTAAATGATCAAGGTCATTTTTCATCTTAGTCTTTGGCACATTAGATCTTGAGATCAAGGCTCACATATCAGACAATCTGAAGGTGATTCCACATGGAACACATCTGTGATCACAGCGCATCATGGTACTCCATGATCACACGGTCACTTTAGTGATGTGTGCCACATTTAATCAACATATAACCATCTGTGTAAGGACCCGATTTGAAATCAGGTCAGATATTTAATTTTAGAAACCAGGTCAAATTTAATTTTGGGTCATAACGTGACAGTCTGATATGTGGGCCATGATCTCAATAGTTTGAACGGTGAAACTGTCCGTGGCGTTGTAAGAATCTTTGGTTGCAGTAGTCGCTGCCCTAAAGATAATGATGATGAGGTTTATTATTGGTATGCTATTGTCAAGAGTCAATTTTGTTAAATTTAAGAGATTAAAATCACTCATACGCTTCTATCAGCTAGCATACCTAACAGAAGTTTAAATCACTGTATACAGAGTAGAAATGGAGAAAGGACCTCTGTTTGGACTGAAGTGAATATATACAAGGCAGCCATCTTTGGTACATCTATGAGGCTACAGGAGATGATACGTCATGTATTGTTATATTGAAATCTATTGTTATTAGAACAGGAAGCTAAAAACGCCCTTCTGTTTTCATAAACTTCTGAGAATGTCATTAATATTACAAGTTTACACTACCAAAAATCATTAATTGCTTTGAGTGCTATAGAGATTGTTTTCCATCCCAATCTTTTAACACAAGGGATCTTGAGTCAATGGGCATATCATCATATTCTCAGATTTTGATTTCATATGGCACACATCCCAAAAAGTGATCCTAGAACCACATTTAATCAAACAGTCATGATCAATTCACTTTTTGGGACGTGTGCCACGTGAAAACAAATGAAAATTTTACCTACGCCTATTGTCTCAAGATCAATTTTATAAAAGATGGGAATGAAAAACAATCTCCATCATCCAAAGCAGTCAATGTCTGTAAGCCTTGTTGCCCTTAGAGATTCGGTAGTTGCAAATTGAGCTACCCATAAGTACTAAAATTTTGTTAGTGGTACCATTCCCTAAAGAGATTGAGAACACGACACTAATTTATTACACGTGGCACTATTTTGCATCATTAGAAAAACATTTTGATAGTGTGATTAAAAACAGTCAAATACTTTTAAATTAAACTATTATTATGTAAAATTAGTTTTAATGGCTTTAATTATTGGCATTTGATTGTTTTGAACCATGAAATAGAGTTATTTTTCAATAAAAATTTTTGACATTACATATATGTAGATCTTAGTCTTCACACACTCTCTAAAAAATAGCATCATCGGACCAAAAAAATGACCCATTGGGTCAAGCACCTAAGGCTAATACCCACTCCAAGTGAAGTTTATCCAAGATATAAAGAGGTTAAGAAGGGCCAGCCTACAGCCGATGTGGGACAATTCCAACATATCCCCACACATGTTGGCGAGATTGAATTAATTCACGTGAACAAGAAATGGGTGATATGGGGAAAAAGAACGGCTTTGATATACTATGAAGAATTTCATGGGCCTAAATCAACCTCATAAAATTGACTTATAAGAAAAGGTTTATCTCAAATATAAAGAACCCAAGAAGGGCCAACCCATAGCAGAATCCAACACCATTCTCAGTGGAGGATTGAAAAAAAAGGCTCAGTGGTAGTAGCAGCCATAATAACAATGTGACGTACAACTGAACAGTGAAAGCATTTGGTTCAAAAATTTACTCTATTATATTATTAATGTTATTTAACTTATTCCTAACTTCAAGTGGGCCTAATTTCCTTTTCCTTTACTCCTCTTTCAACCATTCTCCCTTAGACGCTAGCCTTAAAAGCACACAATTCAACTTCACTTGGAAAACTTTCTCTCTCTCTCTCTCTCTCTCTCTCTCTCTCTCTCAAATGCACCTTCATTATACTACATAACACCCCTCTTTTTTCCTCTAACCATAGACATGAAAGGAATCGATCTCTTCTGTGCATCTCCTGCATCTACAGCAATATGCTCGGCTTCTGCGGTCGATCAACGGTCCATTGTTCGGCACGGCGGAGGACGAGCCATTGATCGCCATAATCCTCATCTGAGAGACACCAGAAGAGCAAAAGCTATTAGCCCATTTGCTCAACCACCAACAAAGCCAAAATCTTACCATCCAAAGAGCAGAAAAAGCTCAGCTAAACAAACTGATATACATAGCCCACCCGGCTCTTCTCGCTATCTTTTGAGTGATTCTTCTTTCTTCGACGTCTTCTGCGACTTTGACAAAATTCCGGCGATAATCCCCGACGAACCCTCGAGATCACGCTCTTTAAAGGCAGATGAATCTCCAATTATAAGGCCTTCTTTTGCTTCTTCTTCTTCTTCTTCTACAAGATCACATGACCAGGTGTCCTTCTTAGCACTTTTCTCTTTTATATATATCTTCTTGTAGGGCTACTACTCTGCTGGTGTGACAACACTTTAAGAGGTCATTGGTTCAACGTTTCTCATCCTCCGTAGGGATGAGAAAAAATATATATATATGGGTAGCTCTATGTGCACCGACCGAGTTATTGAGGTTAATTACGTTTAAAATCATTAACTGTTTTGAATCTGAGGACAGAGATTATTTTTCGTCCCAATCTTCCATAAAATGTATTGTGAGATCATGAAGGTAATATCAAAGAGCAATTTTCTTTCTATATGGCATACATCCTACAAGGTGATCTGAAAATAACGTGGCAGCGTGCCTTGCATCATGTCCAAATATAATTTTAAGGTCACATTTTGGGATGTGTGCCGCTTGAAATTAAAACACTCTAGGAAGATTGGGAGTAATTTCAAAGCAGTCAATGATTTTGAGCATTAGTGCCCTCAATAGTAACAATTCAGCAACAAAGAAAAAATTAGTCGGAATTATGAACCATATGTTTATATGTTGGTGGTTGCCCATATTTCGGAACTTGATCTAATGGTTAGGATCTTCCTATTCGTTTAGTTTTTGGGTTGTGGGCCTATGGTGTACCCATGTACTGAGGATCATATGTGCCAAATGTATGGTTCCGATCTAGCTATGAATAAATCTCCATTTGCTGGCCAAGTATGTTATAATTATTTTTTTGTTGACGTGTGAAATCATATAATTTTGAATTAGATGTTTGTTAATTTTGGTCTTTTGTAGGTGGTGGTCTTGAGGGTTTCCCTGCACTGTAAGGGCTGTGAAGGGAAAGTGAGGAAGCACATATCTAGAATGGAAGGTAAATAAAAACATGGTGCTGCCCAATTTTATTTAGCATTGGCTGTTTATCTACAATGATCAGGACCGTCCAATCAATTTCCAACGTCATAGATTAGTAAGAGCCCCAAAACTGCACATATTGGATGATCATATCTCACTGTTTCTGAAACACACCACATAAAGATGGTCAGAAATCAGTGCTATTTTTCAGCCATGGTAGATCATATATTTGACGGTATAGATCAAAGGTGCATGCACTAATTGATGGTCGAGATGGCAGGCTACTATTAGCTCAGATGGTGCCCCTTTATTAACCCCAAAAATGAGTGGGCACTAAGGTCATTTTCTATAGATGGCAGTTCCAAAAAGTAAACAAAATTTTGACATCTTATAAAAGCAAGAAATATACCATGTGAGGCCAACATTTATTTGTGGGCGTGTATGTGTGTACGGCCGACGAGAACAACTATTTTTTGACTGAGAAGGCACGTGTTATAAGCTGAGTTTTCGTCATGGTCAATATTACATTGAATATTTATTTATAGAGACATAAATCTGGAAATACTGATTATTTTGGCATCTTTTTAAGGGCAAGATTCCAGGTGAATTATGAAGGCTTTTTAATATTTTTGCACCACCCACGTCATCAGATTATCATTACATTAAAAGCTGACTTTTTAGATTTTAGGTGCCTTTACATCATCTCATAAAAAATAAAAAAAAGGTGCTACATAAATATAAGTCAGCATTTGACTTGTAAAAACAATATAGTTGGTATGGGACCATCCGATTTATCTGGTAGAAACAATTGAATTTCAACTGATTCGTAGAAACCGTAACAGAATTTTTATGCTACATAGAGCATATGTGCATTGCTTAGGTTAATTTTATAAAAAAAACTAATTTGAAAACTATTTTTAACATATGTTTTTATAATAACAAAATTTGAATTATTAAAATTAGTTTAAATTTAACTTGTGCTTTAAAAATATTTTTTTGAGACTATTTTTTTCTTTTAAATTGATTTAAACAACGTCCTCAAACTCCGCATGCCACCCAAATATAGTTTGAATGCCATGTAAAACTCCACGAATATCTTCACTATCCGACCTAACTGGTTCCCATATTAAATTACTATTGTTCTTACTTTATTGGAATATTTCATAGCTAATCGAATTTTTGGAGGATATAAAATATAAATATTTAAAATATATAATAACAATAAAGGATATGATCTCAACTCGAACCATAAAATATAAACTCATGCTTGAGGTCCTAGTGGTTGCATGTTTGCAAACTCATATGCAATTATTGCCACCAATAAGAGTTATGAGTCATGAGATATAACTCAATGATACCGTTAACCTAATAATGAAAAATTACAAATGGCAAACCGGTTTTGTGCAAGCAAAGTGTAGGTGACTGCCGTAGTGCAATAGCCCGTAATAGTTATAATAATAGATACCTAGGCTATCTAAAAAAATAAAATAAATAATAATAATAATAATAATAATAATTTATTTAATAAATAAATAATAATACTCCCTTCACTCAAGTCACAACAGTTCACCAATGCTCGGGCGGAGACTGAATTAGACAAGGAGAGTGTTATAGACCAAGCGGCCCTGTAGCAACAGCTACTAAACAACCCTGATGTAAAATTTGGCTAACACAATTGAAGGTTGACAACGTTGCAACCTCAAAGTCGCATGTTCAAGCTCAGCTTGCCTAAAAAAAATAAAAAATTGCATTTACTCACATAGCAACTGTCCCTTCAAGAAAATTTTTTTTGCCACTTTTTTTCTTCTGGCTGTTATAATTGAATTTCTTCTGGCTGTTATAATTGAAAGAATATATGCTTTTTAACTTTGATCATTTGCAGGGGTGACATCTTACACCATAGATTTTGCGAGCAAGAAAGTGACAGTGACTGGGGACGTAACCCCTTTGGGGGTGTTAGCAAGCATATCAAGGGTCAAGAATGCACAGTTGTGGCCTTCATCGGCCTAATAAGTTTCATGGGAGATGCCAAATTATCCATGTTAGGCTAATCCAACTCCCATGCTTTGTAATGGTTTCGTTTTCATGTCCACCAACTTGATTAGCTGTTAATAATAGTTTGTATTTCTTTTTATTTCTATTTTCATTCTCTATGCCTATGTTCCTTAATTGAATATAGCGAATCAAATTCAGCATGACAATCAAATTGTCGAATTAATCTCTACAAATTGAATTTGAGCTTAAGAATTTATATAATTGATAAATAATTTTAAAACTCATCTTACTCCAGCGAATTGGGATAACTTTAAAATAGAGAATTACAAACCTAAATTCAAATCAAGCGAATCAGCATGCTAAGTAATTATGCTCTATGTTGCATAATTTCTTAACTCGTGAATGCTTTTTTTTATGAATTAATTAGTGAGTTTTATGTTGGGTAATTTTGTTACGGTAATGAGTGACGATTTGGGTATGCTCTCAAGGTCGTAAGTTCAAAATGCATGCTACATAAAGTGCATAAATTGTGAAATATTCGTGATATGGTGGGGGTGATGGCACTCGTAGGGATTAGTCCGAGATCAAGCTCGAGGAAATTGTTTTGACCCACCTTGCTACATGCCGGTTCTAGCCGTTATTGTATCAGTTGATTAAGACTATTGGATTGATGATTGCGAGTCATGTGACAAATCTTGATTGGTGGGATTTTCTGGTTATGGTACATCCAAGATGGGCCTATTTGATTGATGGTCTGGCTAGATGGGCATGTGAACCAACTGCCAGTAGAAATCATGACGATGTAAAGCATATAATAGGGGAGCCCACCATACCATGTGGTCCTATGTGGGTCCCAAGCCCCAGAGAAATGGATTTAGTGGACAGCCAGCTGTAGAAACTCTATCATGCGGTTCTAAAAGATTGGCTTCAGATTCACAGCTCTAGACACTCTGGAACTGGGTGGTCACCAAATTCTCCGGCTTTAAAAAAGAATCGTGAATAAAATGCCACTTATTCTCAAGGGTGCCGCTGTTCTCAACCCTTTTTGGAGTAAGGATTATGAAAATTTTCACGACTAAAATCATTGACTGATTTGAATAAGAGGATGGAGATTGTTTTTGGTTCCAATCTTTCCCACAATAACTCTTAAGATCATGGCAAGCCCATCAGACTGGAAGATGTTGCTTTCACATAGTACGCATCTCCAAAAGTGATCAAGATCATAGCAAAGGAGTTGATCTTCACTTTTAGGGATGTGTGTCGTGTAATCAACATCTGATAGACATGCCATGATCTTAATTCTTAAGATCTATCATGGGAAAGATTAGAACAAAAAATAATCTCCATCATCTGATTTAAATCAATCAAAGATACTTATTCGTGAAAAAATGTGTCGTCCTTACTCTAAAAATGGATGAGAACCGCCATACCAAATTCTTAAAAAGAAGAAATCATATTTTGATCATGACTTCGTAAAACAAATTTAGCATTTTCTTCAAAAAAAATATCGCATTTTCTTGAAAAAAATGTTTTTAACAAGTTGTAACTTTCAAAAAATTTATATTTTTCTACACTTTCTAATTCTATTTAAAAAAAAAAACAAAAACATCTGAATTTTTTCCCTATTTTCTCCCAAAGTTTTTGATTTGTTGTCAAATCTTTTGACAATTTTATTCTTGCGGATTTATTCCCCGAACCTTGACTTGATAACAATGAATCTAATCAAGCAGCTCACCTTATGGTCCACCTCATGGGTGAGCTATACCCTAAAACTTACATTGATCAGATGGTTCAATCTCCTTTGTGATTAAGTTTAAGATGGTCAATTGTAATAGTCTTACATCGGATAGGGAAAAGTCCTGATCCTGGGCTATATGTGATTGCGAACACTACATGTCATGACGCATTTTGGGTGGGGGGCTTAAGCCCATGCCAAAAACAAAATCGGGGCGGAGACCTAAGCCCAGAACCGGACAATATTGTGGCATGTGGGACTGAGTCTTCACATCAATAGAATGCCCACTGTAGCCACCTCTTCGTTCGATGCAATTCAGAAGATTATACTCACCCATTGGATGCAAGAGATCCAAGTGATAACTCAGCACTTGCACAGGCTAGGCAGGTGAATAGGTGCATGATGTGATCCATCAGTAGGGAAAAGCATGGAATATAGTGCTTTCATTCCACACAGTGTCAAAGTATATCCATTAGTTGTTGGATGGACATGTCAGCCATTTAAAACCCATGTGGCAGCTAACTAGTTGGATAGAATGCCCCCTGCAGCCACCTCTTTTTTCTTTTGGGTACGGGTATTTGCAACCAAATATTTTTTACCCACAACTAGGATTTTGAGATGTGAGAGCTATTGATTGCCTTGAATCATATGATCGAGATCGGCTTTTTTATCCTAATCATCCACACAATTGATCTTGAGATCATGGTGTACCTATTAGACAGTGAGATGATTTCATGAGTACGCATCACCAAAAGTAATCTAAGAACCCCTTCTCATGGCACGCCCTATGACCACGGTCAATTTCAGGGATGCGTACCTTATGCAATCAACATCTAACCAGCTGACAGGTGGCCATGATATAAGATCTATTATGTGAAAGATTGGGCCAGAAAATGATAAAATGGTCTCCGTCGTTTGATTCAATGCACTAAGCCACTTTCACATGCCAAAAATATGATTGCAAATATAAAATTTTTGGTTGCAAATACCAATATCCTTTTCTTTTCCTTTTTAAATTTACTTTTCTCTCTTTATCCATGGTAGTGTTGTTGGTATGTGAGTGATCTAAAAATTTGACTAAAATAATGACCACTTTTATTGTGTACTTGCCACGTTCAATTGCATGATGAAGGCAAGGTGTGCTTTATATACCAGATTGTATGCAAGCTTAATTAATGGCAGTCTTTTGGATGGGCCATTTGCTCTCTTCCATTTGTCTTATTGTTTTTGGAGGATAGAAGCTTCAGGAGTTTGGGGATTTGAGATGACCTTTGGTTTGGACACTTAGCTTTTCAATTGTCTTTAGACTAAGTATCCATCGCTGTTGGCGTGTTTCCCTGCTTTTTTCTCGTTTCTGATTAGCACCAGTTGCCTAAGATAGCTTATGACACACACGTAGGTATGGGAAAATACACTCAAGTGCCATATGGCGTGTCCGTGGTGGTGCCAAGTGGCACCACAATGGAGTTTGAGAATAAATCGGCAAGTGAAAAATTCGGCAAAAAGTCAGAAAGTTCGGAATAATCAAAGAGAAATATAAAATAAAGAATAACATTCGAAAATACGAAAAATATAAAAGAATATGCAAAAAGTCATAAATAATTAAAATTTTGTGAATTGATATTTGATTTAATCGTGACATTCGGTTTTTTTTTTTTCCAAAAGGTCCTAATTTTTTTTTTTCAATCATGGTCAAATTGGTAAAAAGAAAAAAAAAGCACACAATTAATTGCGAATTCTTCACAAAATGTGAGATTTAGCCATTTAGGTGACTATGGTGGTGGATCCCTCTAAAGGCTCATTTGCCCCCTTTAATTTTTAGAATTTTATTTTAAAACAAATTCGTGTATATGGGCCAGGTTTAATGGGTCAAAATATAAATTTACGTTGATCGACCATATACATGTGCATATGGCACCCAACTAACTCGATTGCCGTCCATGTCACTGCACTTATATATATATATATATATATATATATATATATATATATATATAGAGAGAGAGAGAGAGAGAGAGAGAGAGTGAGTGAGTGAGTGTGTGTGTGTGAGTTAGTCTATAATGGGTGTCCACTCATAATGAGTGGACATCACAGTCCACATGTCTGTGATTTGCCCGAACTTTTAATGCATAAAAATCCGTGTGAGTCACTCAATCACTTGGATATGTGGATTGTGATGTCCACTCATAATTGGTGGACACCCATTGGAAAATAACTCGAGAGATGACATGTCACATGTGATCTCAACTTGCATCATATCCTTTTAAGGGAGCTTTGGGAAAAAAAATTAACTATTTTGCACTTCATTTCATGGTTTCAAAGGTATGGATTTTTCAGTCAAAACATTTTTCTTACGAATTTTGAGCCTTTGACTAAAATCAATGGCGAAAAAATAGTACAGCCTTATGCATGTTGTGGTAGAACCCAAATGACTCGAGCGAAAAGGGATGATACACATGAAGATAGCATTTCACAATACATTCGAGTGCTAGATCACTTGTCATGCAATCAAGAATTGCACTACATAAAGGGTTCAATTCATTTTTTAGAAAAATTATTTTTTTAAATTTTTTTGTCCTTCAAATCATAGATCAAATATCGTGATTCCCACACAAACATGATTATTTAATGTTTTACTTCTACAACTACTCAATGGTAGAAAAACACTTAAATTTAGTTCTAGATAGTACGTGATAAATCTTCGACAAGTTTTCTTCATATCGGATTACTGGGTTGTGTCTCAGATAGCACCTAACTGGCTAGAAACTACATTCATGCTTATACAAATTAGTATGTATATCATCATCAATTACCAAAATTGAACACTTGTCATTATTTTTCATCAACTGTGTCAATTGATGCAAGTACCCTAATGCTTAGATCTATGACATCAAAGATTACACAAAGAAAAGAACATCTCTATAGTGGTTGGAGGGTCAGTCAAACGCTTTTGAAATGAATGGTTACCATGTAAATCTAAATACCAGTTTTGCCATTCATTTTAAAGAGATTTGACCAAACCTAGGACCACCATAGAAACGTTTACTCGATGAAATCTCTCACAACATATCAAGTGGTCCACTTGATGAACAAATTGCCCCAAGTCCAGTTTTGGTGACCCGTTTATTTTTTTAATAGAACAGGTCGTGGATCCTATACACATATACAAATTACTTGTAAGTAATTTGTATAAACTAAAACTTCTCCCTTATTCATACATTTTATTCTACAGCTGAACATTTAAACCCAAACTAGGGGTGGAAAAAATTACCGGAAAACCGAAAGTCAACTTTACCAAACTGAAAAATATCGATCGGAAACCAAAATACCGAAACCGATTTTGAGTCAGTTCGATTTCAGTTTAGGGGGCCGGAAACCAAAAACTGGATGAGTAGGGAGTTCAACCCAACCCCAAAATGAGAAAAACCGACACCTTGGACCCAAAACCCAAAATTGACGTCGAAATTGTTATAATTCTTTTTTAAAAACCCAAACTCTAAAAAAAAAGGGGAAACTGAAAACTGAACCAACTGAAAGAATCGGATTGGATCGGTTCGGTTTCAATTCAGAAGGTGGGAAGTTCGGTCAACCGAAACATTTCGGTTCGGGTCCGGTTTTAGGTGAACCGAAACAGAAACTGAATTTTCGGTTTCGGTTCCAGTTCAGTTAACTGAACTTCCACCCCTAACAATCCATCCAAGCTCAATTCTCATTTGACTTGACACTCTAGATTCAGAATTATCCTTCATTATCTTATTACCCTTTTGTTTAAAACTCTTTACATCTCACAGCCACAAAGATCCCCAAAGACCACTTCTTCAATCAACTCATTCATCAGCAAACTCTCTGTTTCACTCCCTAGCACATCAACTTCATCTCCCAACTCCAACCACTCCCTCTCCTTCCACAACACTTCCGCCGGAGACTCCATTCGCTTAACCAGCAACCCCCACACCTCTTCTGTAAGCCCCCGGTGCACCCATGCACTGCCACGCCCAATGGACTTAACCCAAGGGTGTCGATTAACATGTGAACCAAGAATCTTCAGCAGAACTAAATTTATTAGATCAAATAGTAGTCTCCGTTCCGATTTCAACCACATCACATACCTGCTATATTGTTTCTCTAGCTTATCAAACACATTGAGCCCCACAGGAAATTCTGAAGAGTAACATGTCACCGATAGTGTGTTCTCATTGCTCCCAGAGTCTAAACCTGATTCAGCAAGAACGTCGAGTAGGAAGGAGAATTCTATGTTCTTATCGAAACTTCCATACATTCCCGAAAATTCTCCCATTATTCCAATGTCTTCGCTTGAGATGCTAACTTCCGATGCTTCTGTGTACCCATCTGCCGACTCCAGTTTGAGAAGTTGGAGTTGCATTCGGAGCCCTGGCAGAATGTAGAAAATTATATATGCATTGGTTCGTAATTGACTAAAAATTGTACATAAGACTACTATACATGATTTAAAATCTCATTATCAATATGTCTCAGTCTGCTCGGATTTCGAGATAATATATATCAGTATCATCCAACACAAAAAATTTTAACAATAATAAACCGTGAGAAACACCATATATTTGTTCGTATCGGATGATACAAACCAATTGACATATATCGTCAAGCCCTGGTACCAAGATCTATCGGACAATATGTCTCCATATTGTCCAAGATTTTCAACATAATGGTTTGGATTGTCCAATTTAAACCAATATTGATACATATTGTCGAGCTTTGATACCAAGACATATCGGACAGTATGTTTTGATATGTCCAACATTTTTAACATGCTTCTATATAAGCAATGGGTGGAACACTTAACTATCTCGCATCATTGCAAGAAGAATTCAGGGGTGTAGTAGAATTCCTTACCAAAGAAAGGTTTCAAGACCCGAATTCATTTTTGGAATAAATACCCCCTTCGCTATGCACTGTTACTAAATATTTCAGTTTATTATGTAACTCATTGCTAGGGGTACCATTGTGCATTGCTGCTTTCATAAAAACTTTTGTTATCAAACAAGATAAGAAAAGTTGGGAATCAATTGGAAAGTGAATCTAACATCACCCAACGATGATAGTGTTTACAACAGAAATTGGACATACCATATCCATTTTCCAACACCTTATGATCACGGATTGGATGGTGCTAAGTCACTTTTTACTTCACTTATGTATAGCAAAGATGGTGTTCTCTTAACAATCTCTTTCAAAATGAAGTGTAACTCTGTTCTTAACTAACCGTCAAGACCTGCACTGACGCTTTTGAAGCAATCAGAACTGGGGGACTCTTCTAAAAATGGAGATTTTAGAACAGAAACTGGACTGGGTTGTTCAGCGTCCTTGGAACTTCCAGGAGACTCTTGTTGGGATATATGAAAATGAGAGGGAAGAGATCCCGCTTGATGGTGGTCAAGTGACATTTCCTGGAATGACACAAGAAGTCATAAATAAGAACAATTAAGCAAATAGTCACGATGAGAAATTGTCATTGAAGTCAAACTCTCTCGAACAACAAATGATGTTAATTCAAGTGATCACGGAAGAAGAGTAAGAATGTGAAGTAATTTAAACTGGAAAGCCGGAAATAAAAGGCTACAAAATCATTGGCCCAATCCGAGAAGCAATAGGTGACAGTGAAAGAAGGAAATCAGAAAACCACAAGACTTAGAGAGAAGAAAATAAAGGGAAATTTATAAATATGGTATGCATTTGGAAATAAATACCCAAATAAACCTTTTAAAATCCAACCTAAAATAGATGGGATAAAGGTACGATTATGTTGATGATGATGATGCTATAGCATTTTAAAAAATAATACCAGATAGGGTATATACCCTGTAAGTTTTCAAAAACAATTTACTGAATAAGGCACCTTCCCTGAAAATGAAATGTTAACTGTACATATGAAGAACAAAATAAATGACAAAATGAACCTGCAACATTTTTTTAATAAATAATTAACTCTTTGGAAAGTGAAAACTATGTTTGAACAATTTCTCAATATCTCTAAAATATTGGAAACAATATTCATGAGAATGATTCCAAATAAATATGTTATGTCTAGAATAAGTAGATTTCGCAACAATGAAGTTCCAGGTAAGTACGAAACTACACTCAAGTCACTCTACAGGGAACATAAGCAGCTGAAAATAAATACATGCAAATCAAAATAATTCAAACATACGAGTCTACAGTAAACTTAAGTTTAAAATATGATAATGTAGCCAGCAAGATTACTTAAACAAAATGTAACTTGGGTTTTTTCCTGACTGCCAAGTAAACAACGAACACTAAACAAGAACAATCCAAGCTCCTTCAACAAAAAGGAAAAAGATCTGACCAACTCTCATTTCCAATATAGTAGAAAGATGCAATTAAGCAATTTAACTATAAAAGTTCTAAAACAAGCATGCCAAAAGAAAAAACCTCTGTAATTGAAGCATCCTTATCATAAGCAGCAGAGCCTCCATCCGCGATACAGATGGTTGATTCTGGTAGGTGCCCTTCATGAGTTTCGAGAGGCATTTTCAACTCCTCACACTCAACAACACTAATATGGTCAGAAGGTTTCCTTGCAGCAGCAACACTCCCAGCCGATGACTGATTTTGCTTAGATGCACTTGTCTTCTTAACCATGTTCCTTGTTTCATACGGAGTTACATGAATTTCCCTTATAGGTTGACTATTCTCGACACCCGCATTTGGAAAAGATTGAGATCTTTTACTTTTCTGATTGAATTTTATGTTTCTAAGAGAACCTTCTATTTGATGGGAGGAGTTTCCCTTGAAAGATCTATCCGGGCACATGTTAACAACTTCTTTTAACAGCAAACAGTTTTCATTACCAAGAGTTTTGGACCTTGCTAAATCTCTACAGCTCCCATTTTTCTGGCCATCCCTACTACTAATATCCAACGGGCAGCCCTGCTTACCAACTACCTTATTTGCAACTAACTTATAAGTTGAAGCATCTTTACAAATAAAAGAATCAAAAGTTGTGAGCCCCGGTTCTCTATCAGGAAGAGCAAGCATTTCACCCAAGGTACTTGGACCACTACCAACCAACCCCACTGCTTGAAACTTCTGAGTCATCTTCCACCGCTCTGATAGTCGCTTCTTCGCCTCTCTGCTGACTGATGATTCAGATGAATAAGATGACGAGACATCGTACCTGTTATTCCAACCATTACAGCGTCTGAAAGTTGAAGTGTGTTCCTCGAAGTTTTCTATGGATTCACTGTCTGACAAGCTACACGAGCTTTCATCCCCAGCATAGCCTCCTTTGAGTCCCGAATTTGATGTCTTTATAGACCTGCTGCTGTTTACAACATCTCTCATTCGTCTAGTGATTTCTCTAGCAGTTTCTCTTGAACCATTTGACTTATTCTTAGTAAGTTCTGCATTATTCGAGACAAATTCTGTATCCCTTTCTTCTCTATATAATTCATGATTTCTGGACCTTCGGAATTCTCTGTATCTTTTGTAGTTAGACTGAGAGCTTGCCAAATAGTTTGTTAATGGAAAAGCATCTGGTGTTTTCTTCACGTTTCCCAGGCCTGGCTTCAGAACAATAATCCTTGTAGGGGCAAGGCAGGACTCAGCCTTTTCTTTTAATCGTGATTTTGGCAACTTGTGTGACCGATGGCCAGTTCGTTTGTTGTGTGTGTCACTAAAAGGGCCACTTCTATGTTTCTCAAGCGAGTTTATAGCACCCTTCTGTGTCTTTGCACACCTTTCAGTCTTTCTATCTGATTTCCAATACACTCCATTGTTTCCATACTTTGAATTAAATAGTGATCTTAAGAGTTCAATGTGAGCTGATTGTGGAAGGAGAGAAACAGCCTGCAGATCCTGGACATGCTTTGTGAGCAAAGAATCGAATGTTTGTAGACATTCAAGGAAAGGCTCAGTACTAGAACCTCGGACTTCCAATGAATCATTGAATTCCTTCGATTTTTGTATCTTTTTATCTGTAGAATGACGTTTTGCATCTATGAACTTCTGCCTTGTCAACTCCATGTTCATTTCTCTTGGTTTTGCTTTTGTTTTCCCCTTTTTAACCAGACAGATATCATGCTGCTCAACCTTCGGTACCTCCAAGACTTCAAAAACATCCTTAAACTCTTGTAGCTCTTGACTGTCATTTTGTAAGGAATGGTCCTCAAAGGGTATGTGATTATCTTGTGGCCTCATAGATGTTGCTGTTTGGAAATAATTCTCTGAGATCTTATTCTGTTGTTTATGTACTGGCTGCTGAGGTGGCAGCGGATCTAGACCCATCAACCTTGCCACAACATTTGGTGAACGCTGTCCAAATTCCATTTCTCTTGACATTTCTTCATCTATTAGCACCTTCATCGGTGTTCCACTAGCTCGCTTCGAAGAAATTCGCCTCGACCCAAGCAGACCCTAGCCAACAATGAATAGCATAATCTCAGAGCAACATGACAAATAAAAATACGCATAAAAAAATCGAAAGCGAGTGAGAACCCACAAAAATTGTTTTAGTCAATTAAAGGAGAAGTAAGGTTAATTTGGTAGCCCAGAATTATTACGCTACCCATAGATTCAAACAACGCAGACCCTGCATCCAACAATGTTTCCATTTGGTTTCTTAGAAAACAACACATTCTAGAGCACACAACCAAATATGATGGTCGTTTGCAATTTGAAAAACTGGAACAAAATATTTGGCAACGTTAAAGTAATCATGATCTATCATGATTCCACTAGAAAAACCATATCTATTTTATTTCACTCCCACTATGATAATCGAATTAGAAATCCCCCTGATACTCTCTCCTCGCTCTAGTTATATTATTTATTAATTAAACAATCAAAATAGGATCCTTAAGAAAACCATCATGCATACACCAAAGAAGCTAAAACCAAGATGCTCTTTCCTTTCTTAAAATTAAGAAATGAAAATTCCTCACCCTATATATATATATATGGAAAAGGTGTCCGTCCTCCATGGGATGACGGTCATCGTCCTCCAAGCTTCCACGTGGAACCCAAAATATTGTTTTGATGCCACGTGGAGCTCGAGTACATTGCTTAGATCATCTTTGACAAAAAAAATAATTGAAAACTCATCTCCACCGTGTGTTTTTTGAATCGTTAAATGTGGACCAATGAAACCTGTCAAACTTTGACTTGTGGGTTTAAAAAGCTTTTTTCAAATTTTCTTTTTTTTAATATTGATCTAAACCGTCCACCTATGCTCCACGTGGCACCTAAACAGTGTTTTGGGTGCCACATAGAGCTCCATGTCCATCTTGGAGGACGGTCACCGTCCTCCATTGGAGGACCTAACCGGCTCCTTATATATATGTGTGTGTGTGTGTGTGTGTGTGTACAATTTAAAGCCATCCTCTCGTTCATTTTTCCATCTTTAGAAAAAGTTTATTCTATCCTGTCTCCCTCCTTTTATTTTATCCAATAAATAAAAAATATTATTACATATATATAAAATGACACTACCTACTAGAGATAGTAACAAACTGCACATTGTTACATGTATTGTGTACAAAGTGACCTGCATTCTAGGTAACCTTGGCTTTGGACCATAGGCAATATAATGACCTCATCAGTAGCGGACCCAAGATTTTCTTCTAGTAAGGGCAAATATATATTAATTTTTTTAAGAAGCATATAAATACAAAATAGTTTAATTGTTTTAAAAAAAAATCATTTGCAATTTAAATTTCAGTCTCCTACATTTTAGGATAGTTACATCATACATTTATATTTCAAATCTCCCCCTATTTTAAAGGGAAAGTATTTATTTCCCATTTAGTACCTAAACTGTCCTTAGGCTTTATGAAAATATCTAAAACGCCATTATCATTCATGAAGTGGCTTAACTATATCATCAAAGAGAGATAAAATGAAGGTTTCATGTTCGATCAAAACGTAGGGTTTGACTAATTAGCGATACCATTATTTAAACCCCATGAAATTGTGACATCACCTTCTCCCATCCAGTTCGCATGCATTGACAGCCTTGAATCAGACGATGGAGATGGTTTTTTGTTCCAATCTTCGCCTCATTGATCTCAAGATCATGGGCATATCCTCATATGGTTATTTTTCTTATCCACGTAACTCACAACCCAAATTTAACTCTATAATCACACGATAGATCTCTCTTTTTAAGATGTCCCACATGGAATAAAAAACTAACCGTATAACAGTTCGACAATGTTCTCAATATCATTTTGTCTGTTATTGGCATGAAAAGTAATGTCAATCATCTGATGCAAAGCAGTCAAAACATGCGAGGAGATGGGTGAGGTAACAGTTTCACCAGAGGTTATAATGGTATTCTTATTTTACTTGTAATTATTTTGGGTACCTTCATTTATAACCAACGATTCTTCCCTCTCCCCCTGAACTTCAAGTGCTTAAAGAGTTTACTATTTTGAATACACTACTATGGAGATCGCCTTTCACCCCGATCTTCCATACAACGAACCTGGAGGATCTTGGTCTTATCATTATATAGTCAGATTTTAATTCCACATGGCACACATCGCAAAAAGTGAACATGATCAAGGGCATACATGAAACATGGCTATTGGATGTGTGCCATGTGGAATCAAATTCGAACCGTTTGATGGCAAACATGATATTGAGATCAATTTTGTGAAAGATTGGACCTAAAAACAATCTCCATTGTCAGATTCAAAACAATCAAAGTCAGACCGTTGATGACACATGAACTACAAGTTGAGAGGGAAGAATGCTGGCTTGTAAATGATGGTACCTTATTATTTACTTTAGGCAAGTCACTTCTTGTCAGTCAGGGTAAAAGAGCGAGAGAGGGGGGCACTGGAGAGAGAGAAAGAGAGGCTCGAGAGAGAGAGAGAGAAATAAGGAGAGAGAGAGAGAGAGGCGCGAGAGAGAGAAATAAGGAGACTGAGAGGCGCTGGACAGAGAAACAAAGAGAGAGAGAGAGAGAGACAGAGAAGGCCACAAAACTGGAAATTTATTTATTTTAAGTCCAGCGAGGGCGACCGCCCGCACTCTCCAAAACGTGGGTCCAACCTTGTCCTCACCACTTCACCTTTTGAATGATGATGCCATCGTCATTCAAATATCATATGATGCAAGATATTTGGTGTTTGAAGCTTCAGGCCACTACTTACCACAATCAAGTAGCAAAAAACTATTTAGCTTCCCTAAAGACAAGTCAAGTCAGCTCATAGCTAACTCTCTTGCATCAAACAGCTTCAAGAATGAGCAAAACACACAGGCCTGAGCACCGTTGATAAAACTTGGACCATCTATAGTTCTACTTCTACACTGTACACAGCATATGTGACTATATATCCAAACTGTCCATGTGACAGAACCATCATGAGGATGGGACACATTCCAAAATCAAGCCAATCAGAGAACCGTAACCATCCAATCAATGCATTTTTGTGCATTATATCTTGACTGTTGCCCATAATCGTTAACCATCCACCCAAAAACTCCTGATTGGACATAATGGACCATCTGATTGGTGTCATTTTTGAATCACTCCCCTCATCATAATTACCTACTTTAATACACAATCATATGAATAGTATAGATGGCCTGAGCACCATTGATGGTTCCCGAGTATAAAGATACTTATCATAATTCACAGTTCAGAAATCTTTCCAATTATATTCAAGAAAAGAAGTAAAAGGGCAAGATGCACTTACTGAATTTCCTTCATATCTACAACAAGAATTTGATGCCTTCTTTGACGCATCCACTTGCTTTGTTATTTGTTCAATTCCTAAAATGCATTTTCATTTGTTTAGATAAAATATTAATGAATAAAGCTCTTGTGTACACCAATACTAACAACTGTCTTTTAAAGTTCAACTTAATACGATAAATGAAAAATATGCTTAATAAAGCATATACTTTGTAAGCACAACAACCTAACCCATGAAACCACCAAGCAAGAGTTTCTAAACCCACAAAGAAGCAAGAGCCTACAATAGAATGCAAGAGAAAAGGTATCTTTCCTAGCAAACAAACATGTTTATTTTGTACTAATATGCGGAGAATATAATTTGTTGCATGTGAAGAATATAATTTATTTTTACAAAATAAGCATGTTTATTTTCTACTAAATTACTAATAACCAAGAACTGTCCATATGCAAAGTCACGTCTCTATTATAGGTTACCCAAGAAGTGAATTGCTTTATATATAGAAAATACTAGTGGACTTCTTTGAAATGGTTTAAGGGCAATGATCAGGTTCAATGGGTTGAACCTGATTTCAAGTTCAACCAGATTTGAAGCCACTGGATAGTAGAGTCTTGACTTTCGCAGTGTCCTTTTTTGTGGTTTCCTTTTTCGTTGGATGACATTTAGTCAAAACTCACTCCCATGTCACATCCAATGGCTGCAAATCTGGTTGAAGACAAAATCAGATTCAACCCGTTCAACGTGATAATTCTGTTTGATGTGATCATTGTCCATCGTCATATGATATCATTGAAACAGGGATCATTGTGATCAAATGGCATCGAGAAAATAGTTACACTATACACTACACAGTGAGTCAATCATCCACTTTGGTATCTTTATAAAACAAAAAATGATGAATATTTCGTCCATTGATCAAAGTTTCAATTAGAAAAAATTTCATTATAAATATGGGGATACTTTTAGTGAAAAACATGATAGATCTCTCACATATAAGTTGTTTATTTATATATCCAATACAAGCGTAGGACATTAGCACATCCATAAACAAAGAAGGGTATCTAAATGCAATACATGAATTGATCATATATAGAAAGGAAATATGGGGATGATTTCAGTGAAAAACATGATAGAATCTCTCCCACACTCACATTCACACGCACTTGTCTGCACACACATACACACACAGTCACAAGAAACAGCATTTTCTTTAAGAAAAAAAAAAACGCATACAAAATGCATTTTTTTCAAATAAAATTAAAAAGTCGTTTTATATGAGAAAAGGTATAAAAGAAGTATTTTTCATTTAAAACACATTTTATATGTTTCTTTTTCTATAAAATGTGTTTTAAGGAAAAAAAAGGTTTAATTAAATATCTTTTTTTTTATTCTTTCATTTTAATATTTTTTTTTGTACTTTCCATTTTTCACCATTTTTTCCAAATTTTTCCCTTCTCATACTCTTCCCATACTCCAATTTTCCCCCTCTTTCCATACTTGCCATTTTTATCCCTTTTCCAAATTTTCCCTTGTCCTTTTATTCCCGCACTCCGTCTTGGTGACTACAAGCACACTAACTAAATTATTTGTTTACATATCCAATACAAGACATTAGCATATCCCCTAACAAAGAAGAGTATCTAAATGCAATATATGAATCGAATCAAATACAGGAAAGAAAAATCAAATCCTAGACTCCTAATCTCTACACTTATATTATAACACTGAAAGCCAGGTTAAATCCCATTAGGACCTAAATTTCATGGAAGCGAAATCAGTTCGTCGGAATATCACAAAAATGAGAATATCAACACTAGTATAAACGAATTTCACTTTATATCTCATTAGAACCCTATTAAACTCAGTTCCTGTTAGTACTACAGCACAAAATTGGAAATCTCATTGCACAATTCAATGCGAGACAAACAATGTGGAAAATATAAAACCGAAACTGCAGACTCTACAAAAGAAATATAAATCCCATAACCATGTCCTTTACCATCAGATTTGAGAGCGGAAAGGTTTGTTGCCTGCCCTGTAGATCCGTGATAAGGTTTTACCCTACCATTCGATCTCCTCTGCGGAAACCGATCCATTTTTCACATCGAAAGAAGCAGAAACAAATCCATAAGGACCATAACCTAAATCTACTAAGCAAGAACCCTACCCAATGTTACAGTGAGATCATAAATCCGAGATCTACACTTCATTTGAATCAGCAAAAGGTGATTATAAACCTGAGATCCCTACTTCATTTGAATCTGGAAATGGATCCGTAATCGATTCCAGACGCGGAGCGCATTTTAGAGAGGGAAACAAAGAGAGCGAGAGCCCTTTTGCTTTGTTATTTCAAACTATGAGTATAAAGAGCGGTGGACTATTAAGGCACAACTGTTTTTGAACTTTCAAATGGCTCGATTCTGACACATCCGAGCTACCTGAGCTCGCGCCCACATTCTTATGTAACTGTGTATATGGTACACGGGCCGTGTAAGACCCGTGCAAGCATTTGTCCATGCCATGCTCAAATATTATGGGAAGCATTGCTTACGTGGTGCTTGCTTAGAAAGCTCTCAAAGGTGATTATTACACAGCTGTCAACGGGCAATGGTACGGTCCGGTTGCAACTTAAACAATAAATTCAAGCCCGAATTTACCTGAGCCAAACTTGACCCGATTTCGTAGTTGAACCGGGTTCGGGCCTAGTTTTTAGAGTAACAAATACTTTCCTATCAAAGCCGACACAAACCCGGCCAAGCCCAATCATATTAAAGAAAAAACATGGGCTGACCCAAACACATCTTCACCGGAGCCTACTTTTGATAAAATTTGGGTTTGAGTAGCCCAGCTAGGCCCCAATTATACCCAAGCTGAGTTTGAAAATAATTGGGTCTACCAAAAAGCCAAGCCCAGCCCGGCCCAACCTATTGGCAGCCTTATAATTAGTCAATAGGGATTGATTTCAAGAGTTGGTATTAGGTATGCCACCAGAGCTCTAACTGACTTAGTTCAGGGGTTACTTTTGAAAAAACGATCACAAGATTTTATTATGTGTGTCTTGTGATTTAAATACCATAATTTAGAGATTTGCTTTGAGGGACTTGGTTCACGGATCACCCTTTGTGTTGTGATTTTTTTAATATATTTTAAAAGTCGTAAGTAAGTGAATCGGATTGTAGTTAGTGGGTGCGGAGTACGGGATCGTTCCCACGAGGATTAGTCAAAAAATTTAAAAGAGGAAACAGTAATTAACAAAGGAACTGCTATAGATCTAGCACAATATCTAAACTAATTTATGATTTCTGAGCAGATTGATGGACAGAATAAATACTAAAATGAAATTTAAACAATTAATAAAAGATAAGGATTAAGATATTAAATTCTCTCATTGCATGTTCATTATTTATGCAATACAAATTTATTAATTTAGATATGAGATTATCATAAGATGCACTACATGCAAGCACAAGACTCGAACACCTGTAAATTTCATATTGCAGATCTGAGATCACAGAAATGTATGATTAACATCCCATAAGTGTATGATTAATACCTACATCCCAGATGACAATTAGAATTTAATCCATGGGACAAATTTCACACTACCGATCCAAGATCACGGAGATATATGATTAACATCCTATGAGTGTATGATTAACACTCACACTTTAGATAGTAGTAGAACTTAATCATAAGATGAGCAATGATTAAAATAAAATTATCATTGTAGATCTGAGATCATAGGACATGATTAGCACCCAGATCTCAGATAACAATCTGATTATATCCATTATCGATAATAACAGCACGGCCATTAAAGACAAGCTCATATCTTAATCATAAATTTGTACTATTATAAATGAATATCTCGGATGGAGTTCATTTAATCTCCATCCTCAATAAAATTAGTTATATATAATTAAAATAAATAATATGATTGAAATAAAACTGGAAGATGACATTAACATATCATAAGGCGCTTCAATAAATTTAATAAAAGCTTTAATCCAAGAGATACAATGATTTTTCAATTGAAGAAAATTAAACTAATCTAAAAACTAAATCAAAAAAAAAAAATTAAAAGAACAATATTTGAAAAGGGAAGGGAAAAAGCTAAAAGAAAAACTGAAAATGTTAAGAAAAATGAAAGGCTCCCAAAGGGAGAGACTCTGACTCTAACTCTAATTTTCTCTTAAATAGTGTCTAATCTCAAAACTCAACTTTTTTCTCTCAATTTTGACTAATTTTCAGCTTTAAAAATATAAAGATTTGACTCAAACTTGATTGATCGAGTCTGTTACTCGATCCATCGATTTTTTCAGATTTTCGTGAAATTCGGCCTAACTTTTCAACATACACAGTCTTAGTATTTTGATCATAACTTTTTACTCTAAACTCGGATTGAGGTGATTCGTACAGCGTTGGAAAGAAGCCAATGAGCTCTACAACTTTGGTGATTTAATAATTTCATGAATCTGATGTTTTAAAGGTCAAAATTAAACTGCAAGTCGGGATAAATTCTAGATGATCCAAGATTACACGAATTTGACGATATTTTCTAACTCTTAGACTATTTTATGCTCAACGTATTTCTATACTTGTAAATGACTAAAATTATACCAAATATATTAAATAACTTTCATCGAGTGACTAATTACAGATTTTAAAATATAAAATATAATTATATTTCACACCTCATCACTTTGAGACATTTGTGACATGATTTTATTATATGTTGTATAATTTGAATTCTACATTCCATAGATGTATTGTGTCAATATTAGAATGACAAAATATAGTTGATTCAAAGTACTCAAAGCCTCTTACGGTTAATAATGGTATGAAAGACTTGTATGGGTGCCACCAATTTTAAAAGGAAATGATTGTTAGGAATTAGATGCTCGAGATAATTTTTTTCTTAAATCTTTTACATCTTAGATTTTAAATTATGATATTCAAATCACATGAAAATCAGGTGGCACGGCGCAAAAGTGATTTGTGAACGTATATTGCCAAGTGCTCGATTATTTCTCCGAAGGCAAGTCTCCCTCTATCAACCTCGGAGAATATTCTGATATGCTCGTAAATACCAACTAAGTGAAATGTCAAGGTCAAGTCAGAATTTTTGTGGCTGGGCGACTCGGGTCATATTTATGTACCTGACCCGGTAAAAATCGGGGTAGGACGGGTATGATATGCCCAACCGGTTGACAGCCCTGGTGCCAACGGTAAAGAAATCAATGAGCCATGCATAACAACTTGTGCAAGGTCGTAAACCTTATATTTATTTGTGTTATTTTATGAATTTATATCAAGTACAATGGGCTCAGATTGCATGCCTCAAAAATTTTGCGCACAGCCGGGGTTTGACATTGAAGGTGGAATGACTCATAAAAAAACAAATGGGTCGGGCCAGAGTTGACCCAGGTTAGGGTCAACTCGATTACTGTTTACCTCAACACAATCCCGACCCGTCTGGATTATATCAAGCCTTAGCGTGATACCAACCCGAACAGGTAGAAATTTTAACCCGATCGAAACCGACTAGTGGCGGATCGGGCTGCTTAACCCATGTTAGAATAGTCCCACATTGCTTGTGGGCTTGCAGGTCTTGGGCTATATATAATCTGGGCACTTATCACCTTACAAGTCTGTTTTGTAAGGTTGAGTTAGGCTCATAGAATTCTTATCATAATATTTTTTTCTTCTCACGTCACTCGTTTGTTGTCTACGTGATTTGACTTAATCTTGTCAACACGTGCGGGGCGTATTAGATTTATCCCACATCGACTTTGAGCTAACCCTTCTTGGACTCTATATCTTTAACAAACCTCACCTTATAAGTTGGTATTGTAAGGTTGAATTAGGCCCATCAAATTCCACAGCCGTTTGGTCAACCCAATCCATCTCCACAAGCAGCGTACCGCCCACGTACTAAACAAAAACTATTTTTTAATATTGGGGGACTATGAAACAAGAGAGATGAAAGGCTTTCTTGTCTCTACAATGATGGAATCCATAACATAATAAAGGGCTTGGGTATGCAAAAGTTTCGGTTCTTCATAATATTGTCTTTCTTTGGAGGCACCATAATGTTAGTGAGTGCCCTTTTAGCCAACGAATCCTATCAAAAGCTAATCTCCATGGGTTTCAAGGCCCCCAATACCTGTGAAAATAATAAAGCTAACCTCCATAGATTTTAAGGCACCTCATATCTGTGACAATTAGGGCTCTCAATGGGCGGGGCTAGACAATACCTGTGAAAATAATAAAGCTAACCTCCATGGATTTCAAGGACCCTAATATCTGTGACAATTAGGGCTCTCAATGGGAGGGACCAACCAGGATTTTGGCCTGCACCCAACCCTTGGGTTGAATGTTCCAACACCTGGACTGCACCTGGCTCGGACAAAAAAAAAGAATTATATATATATATATATATATATATATATATATATATATATATATATATATATATATATAAAGTTAAGAGCATTTTAAATTAAATGCGATTAAACCGTTAGATTTTTTGTTGTCAACACCTTAACCCATCATTGTGCTTTCATTAAAAATTGGGTTGGACTTTTGATCACACGTATCTCGAGGCGATAGGAAGTAGTTTCCTAATATAAGTGATATGTCTCCACTTTTTTTCTTGATAGGTTAGGAAAGAGAGATGACTATATAAGGAGACCACCGTCCCCTCTTCCTCTAATCATAACTCATTCCCATCTAGAAGCTAAACTTAGAGAAGACGAGAGGTAACGTGGCTTCGGATTCTTTGGCGGAGATCATCGGTTCCATTAAGGAGATCGCTGACGTGGCAACCCGATAATAAATACAAGGTACGCATATTCTTGCAAAGGTATATTTTGATCGTATGATTCGAGCCTAGATCTTAAAATTTCTAACAATTGGTATCAGAGTCAGGTTTGCTTTATCATATGATCAAATGATTTATGTACTATTTATTTTTAAATTAAAAACAAAATTATTGTTGCCTTAGAGTTTTAGCTTTTGCTCGAATTTAAGATTTTTCAATCCGTGTCCACATCAGGATGCACGATCTCTAAAATCAACAAAACCCATTTAACAAGGCTGAGATTGGGTCTTGGCGTGTGCAACTAATTACTAACTGTTTTTTTAATATCCAAATTCAAGAAGTATTGGAAGAAGGTATCCAAATCGTCTCTACATCCAAATTCAAGAAGCTCTGGATACTAAATCAATATGCGAGTGATTAAACTCCCATTGTTTGGATAAGGGGAGTCACTCGCTTTAGTAGATTTCAAAAATTATAAAGCTGATAATAACCAGCTTTTGAGATCCTAAATTTGAAGATTGGGACGAGGACAAGATTGACTTGTGAAGTAAGTTAAGAATTAAAATGAGTACGAATTGCCTAAACCGACCCGCCCACTGACCCGATCTTGGCCCATAGTCTGGTCCAGTCCATTCCGTGCCTATGGTTCATGATCCGATTCGGCTTGTTAAACACGACCCGTTTGTCCTTAAGGCCCATTCTGTCCCGTATTATTTCTTATTCTTTTCGGGTCATTTTTGGGCTATTTATAGGTCCGATTTTCAGACATTATATATGAATTTTGACTTTCTCGGACATTTCGGATCTGTTTTTTAGGTCTAATTTTTAAATGAGTTCTCTGTTGTGATTTTTTAATGACCTGACGTCTTTTTAACAATTTTTAATTGGTTAATTATTGTGAATTTGAGTGCTTTTAATTAAAGTTGGAGTTTTGTGAGAAAATATAGGATTGGGTATTGAAGGTTGTGCTCTAGCACCAACACCGGTACTTACAAAATGTTACTTATGATTATTAATTTTAGCACTTACCCACCACATGAGTTACATTTGGCTACTTTGAAGGATTCTTCTGTCCAACGGTAATGATCTTTCCTAGTGCCGTGATTTTTATAAATGAGGTTTGTTTTCGTTTGATTGTTCTCAACATATCATATTCGATTCAAGGTAAATATCATGTATGTTTTTCAATGCTTTATTGTCGATATTGATTAGATGTGACATGCATGCCCACATAATCATAGTTTGATGATTATAGATAATTTGTTTCACTCAATGCATGTGTATCTTATAACTGTTTGATTTTGACTAATTTGTTCATCAATTGTAATGTGTGACATTGATTTATCTTTCAAAAGTAAATTAGTTAGCAAGATGTGCATATATCTGGAAATGAGTTTTTGAAACCTTGAATCAGATTTGGTATGGTTGAATGAAATTTAAGTCATACCTTAGGGATCAAGGTAGACCGATAAAATGATCGTTCGAGAGTACATAGCTGAAATTGGCTGAGTTCTGCCCAAAGGTGACCACCTATGTAGGTTGCGTGACTTTTGAATTTTGATACTTGTGTCTCATTAAGATTGGGTTGGCACATGCTTCTATGAGGTTTCTAACTTCTGGCCAAAACTGATTTAGGAATTTCATATAAGTATGGTGAATAGAATAGTCATAAGTGTTTAAGGGAGAGAAGGATAATCTTTCTGGCCAAAGCTGATGGAAAGTCTAGATCAACCATACAACACTAGTGATTAGGTCTATGTGTGTTTTCTTAAACACGATCTTGGGAAGCAACTTGCATGTTGAAGTTTCTGCCCAAAGGTGATGTTGAGACGATGCAACCGGGCTGTCCCATTGAGTGAATGTTAGCACATGACTTACACTCTAATTAATTCAAATTTGACCATAAGTTCGAGTTAAGTCCTCGGAGGTTAGTTAGTGACATATGGTCATAGTTCATGATGAATTTTTTAGTGACATATGGTCATGCCATAATTCTCAAGGACGATCTGTAACATATGGTTATAGATTTATCAGACATATGATCGTGATGTAATTCATAAAGAATAGTTAGTAATATATGGTCAAAATATTTGATACATTGTAAAAGTATAGTGACATATTTTTTAATGTTATCTAGTGGTATATGGTCACTATTAATGCAGTTATAATTGTATCTACCGTTTTTAAAATTTTCATGGTGTTGAACATCAAAAATATTTTAATTTTTTGACTTAACGTGTGGCTAGCGATTTTATACTATGATAAATGAAAAAAGTTAAATGATGACGATGATGATTCGTACATCGATGAGTGAGACACAAATTGAATAACTATAGATGTTATGAAAATGTAACACTTAAGAACATATTTTGAGAATATTAATGTTTTTCAAAAAAAAGAATTATATATATATATATATATATATATATATATATATATATATATATATATATAAAGTTAAGAGCATTTTTAATTAAATGCCTTGAGATTAAACCATTGAATGGTTTAAAATCAACAACATTTAGGTAAAAATTGCACTTGCAATTCTAATTGGTACTAGCTTCATAAATAGAAACCCTAAAATAGGGTTTACTTTATCACAATCTCTGCCATCTCTAGTCTCAACTCTAAGCAACGAAGTCTCTCGCTCCCTCAAACTCTCTCTCATTGAAAATTGATTTGAGGTTGTGTTTGGGTTAGCTCTTTGGCTGCTCTCTTTCATAATAGATAAAATCTGCTATGGGATGGAACAAGTATAGAGCAGTTTTACTTTATCACAATCTCTGCCATCTCTAGTATCAACTCTAAGCAATGAAGCCTCTCGCTCCCTCAAACTCTCTCTCATTAAAAATTGATTTGAGGTTGTGTTTGGATTAGCTTTTATAAGAGCAAAAGCAGCTCTTTGGCTACTCTCTTTCATAATAGATAAAATCTGCTATGGGATAGAATAAGTATAGAGCAGTTTTATTACTTAAAACAGCTCCCGACCAAAGCAAATGAGGTGAGAATTTGTGTTACCAAATATAAAAGTAGTTCTCCATTGGAGCCAAAAAGTAAAAGAGTTGTTCTTTGATCTAAAAAAGCTAACCCAAACGCAGCCTGAAATTTTTTTACCAATTATTTAAAAAAATAAAAGAACAAAGATTGCCCAAAAGAAGCTCGAAAAAAAGATCAAGCCCGATCCGGCTCACTATAGGCCAGGCTTGAGTTGAGTATATTGCGGCCCAGGTTAAAGCCAGGCCAAGTTTGGAATCCAGCCCGGTAGTGCTGGGCCGGGTTGAGAGCAGACAATTGAGAGCCCGAACCCGGCCCATTGAGAGCCGACAATCAGCCTTCCTGGGATTCTCTAAATAAAGTTTCTTTATAAGGATGATGTTTTTGCCGCTCCCTTAATACTTAAATTATGAAGATCGTAAAACGATGGAGTAATTGTCTCTGCATTATGACATAAAATACATTAAATAAATAGTTTGAAGAATCTATGGATCTATTTAGAAGTTGACAAATGATTATGCCCCGGAAGCTAGCATGTGACCTTCATCCAAAGTATTGCTCTTGAGAGAGGAGAGAGGAGACAGGAGAGAGGAGAGAGAAAGGGAGTATTTTGCGTGGATAAAAAGGAGCCAACAATTACATCTAATAATCAAAAGGGAGACATTATTTGCACACAGAAAATATGCCTGCAAGTATTTAAAATAAAAAATTACGAATTCCGTGATAAAATAGTTGGAGTGGCCTGATCCGGTACTTTTCTCTCAAAATTATATATAATTAAGCTTGGGAGTAAGCATTACTTGTAAAATGCATATATTAGAAAATCATATATAATACTGATTATGAGCATTCGCACTGGCCAGTAACAAAATCGGGGAAGAATTTTTCATTCATTTGAGTAACAGACATCCTTAGCTTTATATTAGAGCCGGGCTTTAAATTTTTAAGTCCTTACCTGGCACAAAGCACGGAGGGCTTTTGGTTTTGAGATCCTAGCTGGGCCCTTTTACCCCTTTTATCCCATTTTTTAGCCCTAGACAAAAGACTTTAAGGCCGGGCAGCTAGGCTAGGTGGGCTAACGTACCAGCCTGGACCTATTGAAATTATTCCTGGGATGGGAGGGAGTAGCTCTTGTTTCATATTTGTTAACTCATTTCTGGTTCACACTACTTCACGCAGATAAAGCAGCTATAAAAGCTATACCTGTCAATCGAGTAGCTGATTTTGGATCTGCTCTTGGGATTTCATCTCTTTGATACAGTAGACTCTTTCACCATTTTCGCTTGTGCTAGTGCCCCCATAAATTCTTGGACTTCTCGCAATATGAGATTGAATGCCATAACTCTTATTTGTATTTTACTTATCAGTTCTCCTGGGAAATACCTTTGCACGGAGTCATCTTTGACGCTTTATTTGGTTAATAATAATTTTTTCTCAAATAATGTCAAAAAGCGGAACCCTCTAAGTCATAGTTCTTTATTAATCAGGTGTATCTGATTATCCATTCGATGATTAAGTAACAATAATAACTACCATTTTATTTTTAGAAAAAATATGCAAACTTGACCCTTCATGCGCAAGTACACGAGAATCGGTGCAGCCAAATGAAAACTTCAAAAAGCAACCCTTAGTTTTCGTTCGATGTCTCACCCGTGAAGGCAGTGTCCCCACTGAATCCTGAAAAGTCACCATCTCACATTTTTAAAAATCCGATATATAATGTAGCTTTCACATAAATCATAATTTATATAGGGGTGCATTTGTTTTCGGACTAGATCCATATCCATTAAAAAAATACAATATATATATATATATATATATATATATATATATATATAATGTAACTCTGATTTCATCATGATGTCTTATGAAGATTAACATTTAATTTAAATCTTAAACATAGATCCATGTTCATTTTTAGTAGTCCATCGTCAGATAGTTCTGTCTAAAAAAGGGGGGGACTTTAGAAAGAAAGAAAAGGGATAATTTGAGGATAATTTGAGGCATTGTTTTCTAAAGAACCCGAAAAGAAACGCATGTCTACTTTAACCAAAGTTTTTGTGGCTTCAATTAAGTAAAACCCATTATTATTTTCTCCACCAAAAATATGGTCAAACTAGATTATAAAGAATTCTAATTTCCTTAGAAATATGTGTTGCCTCAATTTACGAATCGACACTTCAACTTCTCATATGGAGGTCATTTCTCAACGATTTGTTGTGTATGTGATACGATCTGATCTACAGAATGCCCACATAATTGTTAGATTTTGCTGTGTATATGATCAATCAACTGTTTGAGGTATGAGCATCCATGGCTAATTAGCTCATAGCGTGCGGCCATATTGAAGAGTTATCATCGATGAGAGGATGAGAAACCAACACAATGCTTAAGCTATCAAAATTGGTTAGAAAATAAGACTGTTGGTATCCAAAGCGGAAGAAGAGAGGTCCATCGACATTGTAAGAAAGAGGACCAAAAAGAGAAGAAAAGAAATATGGGTGGGAGGATCAAAGTTTATTTGATGTCATGCTAAACGAATAAAAGTATTTGGTGTGTATTTCAGTGACTCACAAAAGGTGTGTAAAAAAGGTTACAATTAGTTGTGATCATGGATCAAAATACCGGAAAATTGGTACGTATCGTCCGGTCAAAAAATCAGTACGTATCGGACGATACGTATCGGTACCGATCCGTATCGAACGATACATACATACATTTTAACGATACGGTACATTTAATGTACCGTATCATTCACGTCTGATACCGGAACGTATCGTCCGATACGTATCGATATCGAATGATATTTTGATCCATGATTGTGATCCCTTAATTTTAAATAAAAGCATTTGATGTGTATTCCATTGACCCGCAAAGGGTGTATATAAAAGGTTACAATCAATTGTGATCCCATGATTTTATGAACAGAAAATCAAAACAAAAGAGTTGGTGTCTCTTGATACTAGGGATGGCCCAAATTTAAGTATACAAAATTGAAATGAATTTGAATTTGAAAGTGAAACTCCCGCTACCACAAACATCGACTCTTTGAATTCTAATATGAAAAAGATAAGGGAAGTACGTCGACTCTTAATTTGAATGATATATTGAATCACTAACCTGAGATGAGCTTAATTTCACTATGAGAATTATTAATGTTAAAGCATTCCATGTATCCCAAGCATGCCTATATTATGCATGGATTCATTCTTCAAGGCTACTTTGAAGTCTAAAATGAGTACACAACGCTTAGCCATATGATCCATTGAAAATCTATTATTTGTTTTGTTCTGAATTATGTGAGTCCATTTTATATGAAATCTATTATTTATCTATGTACAAATATCCCGCTAAAGTCTGTCAAGATATCGAAAGGATAGAACGCAATTTTTTTTGGTACGATCTCGGTCATCCCAAAAAAATTCATTTTATCAATTGGGACAAAGTAACTACTCTCAAGTGGGTGGGAGGTCTCGGCATCAGACCCATTGATAAAATGAATAAAACGCTTCTCATGAAATGGTGGTGACGTCTCGAGGACTCCTCTGATAATTGGTGGAAGGAACTTCTCACAAACAAATATAGAATCAGTAATAATAGATGGGAGATTAGAAATATCAAGTATTCTGCTTCTTCATGGGGGTGGAAATGCATTTTATTCATTAGAGATGAATTCGTTAAATGCACCTCATTCAAACTGGGCAGTGGTTATAATGTTCATTTAGGGACTGATAAATGGGGAAACCTTGATAACAGCCTAAGTACCAAATTCCCTAATCTATTCGCTAGATGTGTTCATCCTAAAGCTAATGTTTCTGATATATTTTGTGTCGAAGGGAACAATCAATGGATCATCAATTCCAAAAGAGGGTTTAGTGAGTTGGCGAATACTCTGATTTGTCGAGAATCCTTGATGGCATCAAGATCAGACTCAACCATCCCGACTTCCGATTTTAGCGGGGGGAAGACGTGGTTGCGGAAGGAAAGAGGAGCTAAATGAAGAAACTTTAATTCATAAACAAAAGCCTAATAAACCAAACTTACAATAAACAACTCAAAACATATAGAATCTTACAACTATTATGCTCCTATTACACTATTATACATGCATTAAAAATATATACAAAGCTACGAGAAGGCTTACCAATCAGGAACGGATTTCAAACCGCCGCTGAGTGAGACACGTGTGCTGGGTGGATTGGTTGCAGTCGCTTCGTCCCTTGATAATTGTGTCCTGACGTAAGGGCATGCATCAGTGCTTCATAATTGGAATGATGACTTCTTGTGTTGCATCATGGACAGCTGGTGAGACTATTATATTGGTCGACAATAATCGATATATGGGGTCCAGTGAGATTCTTGGACAACTTGTAATTGACAACTTTATTGACTGTATTGGATGTTGCTTGGAGTAGTGACAACAATATTGTCTGGACCTTATGGTTTCATGCGATTGCCAAGATTCTGATAAAATCTTCAATGTCCTGAGATGGAGCCATATAATTCTTTTTCTTGAATAGCGGCATCAATTTTTAAGTCAGCAGGAACATAGAGATTTGTCCTGCTAATTAATTGTTGGAGGAATTGGTCTGCTTCATGATCTTGCTGAGAAGTCGTCATGTACTCCATTGGTAAATTTGTGAGAAAGATTCTTCTTCCGTCAGTAATTTTGAAGGAATAATTTTCTTTGGTGTTTCTGCTTGCTTCTTGTGAGAAATGTATTAATGAATGGATCCAATAAGATCGGGGAGAAATTGATTCAGCCAAAGATAGCGAAGAAGGATGAGGCAAACATTTTGGCATGTGGACATATGAAAATTCATGGAGGAAGGTTTTTCGAAGAATCCACATTTGATAAGGTTGAAAGAATTGTTCTCTAGATCTCCAGCCAATAGTGCTAGTGATCCATAAGGTAAGATGAATACTACTAGGTAAGGATCTAGCAGCATGGAATAGCATATATTTGATCATTCTAGGAACATTGGGAATGTCAGAAATGGAGAAAATAATTTGATTGATCAAACCCCAATCAAGGCATTGAAGAAGATTGTGAGGGTAATCATGACTGAAAAGAGAAATTTTTGGAAGATGACAACCCTGAAGAGTATTAAGGAATTGATAGTTTTTCAAGAGAATTGTTTTGATTTCAAAAGCAGGACTCTCAATTTGAGCAATAACAGATTGAGAAATATCAATGGGGAAAGCATATTTGAGTTTCTCAAACATGCAAATGCGTTTGAGATGAAGAATAGGATCGTTGAAATGAGGTTCAATGGAGGTAATGAGGTCAAGAAAATGATTGATTTTTTCAATGGAAAAAATTTCTTCTTCCCAGTTGAACTCTCTTAATAAAGAGATAAGACTATCATATAATAATTTAATTTGGCATTGTTGAGTCTGGCTCTTGTTGGTAAGGAAACTCAGATTTTGCTGAATTCCTTTCTTATTTTGATCCATATGGTTTGGATCTATACCACTTTCATCCTGGTAAAGGCCAAGGTTAATAAAGTCAGGATAGGTCTTGGGTTATGGATACTAGATTTTGCTAGTATTTGGGTAGTTGGATATGAGTCAAAAGCTTCTTGGGCTTTTTGTAGGGAATTGTGTATCTGGTATAATGAATTGGGAAAATTATAGATTTGGCTATGACAGGTTTGCCAAGAGGTATAAACACCTGGGTTGAAACCTCTAAGGACAGTATAAGCTTTTCTTTGGGGCGAAGAATTGTCTTCTGTTGAATTGGCTGCATTGGCAGAAGAGCTTCCTACAATACTAGTCATTCTCTACATAAAAAGTAGTGGTGAGCTAATGATTTCCTTTTGTAGGATCATCGCATAAATATAGGACCACTGGATTGGTGATATGCCAATGCGAATGCAAATGCTTATGCAAATGGGAATAAACAATTCAATTATTGTGAGTAGTGTGATTGTAGTGATGACCCCCCCAGAATTGGGTATTACCGAAAAGGAAGACACAACAAAGATGAGGAAAGGAGTCTTCAGAAGGAGAGGAGAGAAAATGAAATCGAAGGGGATGACCCGGAAATTGGGCAGAAATGCTATGAGAATCTACTCGGGTAAAGGGAAAGATAGAAGAAATAAAAAGAATCCCTAAGATAAGGGTTTGAGCGATGTTGGGAAGAATCACAAAAGAAGTGGGAATGAAAATATTATGATGCTGGACAGCAGTATGGTCAAGTTTGTGGTGGATAGGTATGGGATATCCACTAGCAGTGGGGAGACTCTGATGAGTGGAGGTCAAATAGAAGGAAGGGACGAACCCCTCTTGAAGACAATTCATGTCAGCACCACTGTCAATAAGAGCAATGATGTCATAAATTGTATATTTGAAATTAAGAAATAAATGAACTTTGATGTACCACTTTGGGTTAAATTCCATTTGGGAATAAAAGAAATAGATTTGTATGTTGGCAAATTCCATGCAAAATCATTTATTGGGATTTGGGAAATATGACCAAGAAATTAAATAATTTATAATTTTATTATTGGATTAGTCATGTTATTTTCAAAGATTTTTAAATATTTGTATGGGAATTTGGAGTGCATAAGGCCGGATGGCCATTCATGCCATTCCAAATGCCAAGAAAGAATAAAGGTAGCATAATAATTTGTGTGCCTATGATTGTAGGCATTGTATTGGTTGTACCTATTCGTGTAGGTATAGTGTTGGATGATGTTATTCTTTGGATGCGAAAAAGGAAGTACATTTGCATGGAGATTCCTTGGAATGAAAAGCTTATTGTGTAATTTAATAATAAAAAGAAAAGTAAGTAGAAATGGAATGAGAGGAAAAGTTAGGAGAAATAGAAAGGACAGTGGTAGGAGACAGGGGGGGCCCCAAAATTACACAATGAGGTTTTGGGATGAGACATAAAGAGGAATCCAAAGAAGGAGATTCCACATGATGTGTGAATAAGATTTGGTCTACCGGAGGTGAATAAGGTAATAAGATAGTGGGTAGAGTAGTTTCATAAGGAGAGTGAAACTGTTCCGAATAATAATCCTGTATAACCCTTGGGATGTTGTGGGTAACAGGGAAAGTGATATTAGAGAGCACAATAGTGCTGAGATATCTAAATGGTTGGTTTTTGATGATTTGAGGGGAAAATGTACCAGGAAAAGATGGATTAATTTGAGGATCATACAATGGTCCTGAGTTTTCCCTGAAAAAATGGTCAAACTTGGACCAGTTAATAAAGTTGGTATAATGGTCAATCTTAGACCATTGAAAGCATTCAATATGCTTTTGAGAGTTTAATTTGGAGTTCTTTTTTATCTTGGGCAAAGAAGATATTTTGTACTTTGATAAAATCAATGGGTGAAAATAATCAGATTGATTTTGAATATTGAATTGGTGGACACTAGTTACTTGACTAGTGATTATAGTGGAATCCAAGATGTTTTCATAGTCCAAATCATTAACTGACTCAGAAAAGATCACATCTAATTCACTGGATGATTTCTTAGGTGTATATTTATCTAAGATGTCAATGAATAATTGTGGTTGAATGTGCTGTGTAATTTCAACCGAAAGAGGATTAATTTTTGCCTGACTGGGCTGATTTCTAGTATAGTGACTAGTAGAAATAACAGGAACTAAAGATAGCTGTTGATTTATCAAGTTTGATTTGTCTTCATCAGGGATTGTGAATTCCTGAGGAATCCCGAGAGGAATTATCAGAATAATTTGAGTAGACCAATTTTGACTCAAAGCATGGATATGATTAGGAGGAATAAGGGACTTCCTGTGTGGTTTTAATTCAGATTTTATTAAATTACTCTCATGAATATTGGAAGACTTAGTTAAAGACTCTTGTTTAGAGTCAAAAGGCTTTTGATCAGAATCTTGATTAGACTCTTTAGACTCTTGATTAGAGTCAGGAGATGAATTGTTGGATGAAGAGTGACCAGATTGAAAACTAAAAAGTTTAGGGTCTTTGTCATACAATTGTTCTAGTTTCTTTTTCATTTTACACCGATTGGCATAATGACCATATTTGGTGCATTTAAAGCATTGAATATGTTCTTGAGATTTTGATCTTGATTTCTTTGTCCTTTTGGACAAAGAGGAGTCAGTAAATTGTGGCGTTTTTTGTTGTTTATAAAAATTTGGAGGATAAGATTTAGATTTATGGTTCTCTGTTGTTTCAGTTAAAACATTAATCTGGAAATTTATTTGTTTTATTTATTTTTTACCAGATAATGCTTTTAATCGAGATTTTAATTGATAAATAAATTCTTGATAGGGATTAGTATATTGTACTAAAGAAGTGTTTGATTTATCAATAGATTTGATACAAACTTTGGCTTCCAAAGTTGTTATGGGATTAGATTGAGGAAGTTTTAAGGCTTCAACAGGAGGGTAAACTGACTGAATAGTTAACCCATCCAGTTTTTGCCATTCTTTTTGAAAATCCTCAAGGAGAAATATTCTCCTTTCACCCTGAGTCATTTCCAGATATTTTGTTGCTTTAAACCAAGTAACAAATGGAATTACTTGATAAAAAGTTTCAATATATTTGTAAAATTGTTCTTTGAATTCTTATAATTTTGATGCAGAAAATTTTTTAAAATACCATTCACGGAATGGTGCATATTTGTCTTGCTGGAATTCAGCATTAATTTCTTGTCTATTGATAATAAAATTTTCTGGCTTTGTAAGATCCATAAAACTTTATTAAGGGATTGAGAAGTTCATCTCACTAGCAGTAGGGGATTCCCTCTGCTGTTGGGTATATATCCCATGAGAAATCTGTTGTTCAGAGACTTGGATTCCTTCAAGATTAGGTTGATTGTATTTAGAAGGAACACATGAGTTAACTTCTGAATAAGATGATCGAGCAGTCGAGGGTATAGAGACTCTATAAGGACCTCTAGACCTCGAATCAGAATAAGAACTCCTTTAAGAAGTTCTGTGAGATGTAGATCTATCAAATTTTAAGATTACATCTCCCTGGGTATTTTGAACAATTTGTTCAATTTCTTGATTTAAAATTGGTTTAGGAGAGACAGCTTGAGGTATACGCCAAGGATCAGGAAAAGTAATATTTTTTCATTCACATAGTTTTTGTGTAGCAACATTAGTGGTTGCACTATTAGTCTCAATTAAGACTGTTCTTCCTGGTTCATTTTGATAATTAATTTTAGGAACCAGAGAAGTCATCACTTTATAATGAAGACGATAGATCAGAGCAATGGTCTCTGATCCAGGCATAAAGTTGTATCCCTCAGTTTGGAGATTAAGGGTACAAGCATGTAAAATATTTTTATCTGTTAAAGATAAAGTTAAATTGGGGAAAACATTATAGTATACTGGACCAAGGCATAAGCTGGTCTCAATAGCTGCCATCAGAGAGGATTGCCAATTAAGTCATCTAGCATCTCTGAGAGTGCTAAGTATACTAGTATTTTCCAGACCCAATAAGGTCAAAGGTTTGAATGCAACTTGAATGCATCCTAAATGAAGAAATTTGAAACGATGAAGGTCATGCAGTAAATCTTCATTTGAAAGTAATTGGAAACCTTTATTTTGACTTTCTTCATTGATACTGAGAGTTTGCTCAATAATTTTGATGGACATGTCGGTGGTCCAATCTTTCTATCCATATTGATAGATTGTTTTAGGATTGATGGAAGGAATTGTCCATCAATTTAATTGATTTTGTTGGTCATCAATTTGAGACCATTTGTCTAATTGTTTATTTTTAATTGATTTTTTAATTGAAAAATTGAAAAGAGACATTTACAAAATTTTTTTTTTTTTTTTCAAATAGTAAAATTAAGAAAGGGTAAAAGAGCTTTTGGTAAAACCAATAAGACTGTAATTACATATGGGAATAGTAATGTTGGAATAGTTTTACTATAGTGAATAGTGATTCGGAATACTATTTATCAACATAGTAAATTACTATTTACCTTCTTCTCCATAAATTTCCATGGACTTCTTACAGAAATTCATTTAGATTTACTACTAGATTGCTGTTGCAAAACTGCGTCCGTCTACGATAACTTTTACGGGGAATCAATCGACAACAACGCAATCCCTGCTACAATGCCATCAAGTCATCCCAACGCGACTTCCCACGCTATCACAGCATAGTAGTAAATCTAAACAGACCATTATAAGTTATCCATAAAAACCGCTGAAGAAGACGATGAACAGTAGTTCATACGCCCATGATTAGCCACCCTAATCACGACTCACTACCTCTCAAGATTCTAACACTAGCCACCCGCCATATGTAATTACCACGGACTTAGCCGGACATGTCTCTGATACCAAACTGAAACTCTTTAACTACACTACAGAAGGTTAAAGAGTGCTAACTTAGCAGTGACTCCCAATAGACATAATCGCCCAAATTAGGATTCCACAAGAAGAAACTCTAAATTTGCACCTTTTCAATATTCAATAATATATTGATATATTTTGAATGGGAGGTACACAATTGTTAATGTGTTACATGGTTTTTTTTTTTTGAAAATTGTTTTGTAATATGTATAGAAAGTTAAACGAGTGCCTCGGAGAGTCTAATAAAAATAGGAGTTAGCGCCACTAGCATTGCTAACTGTAAAATCGGATCACTCGGAGAAAACTAAGATAGTTACCAGGGCCGACATAGAAAACCCAAGAGCAAAGGGAAAAAAGCTACGTCCGGAGGAACCGAAATGTCCACGAAAAAACCTTCAATACATTAAAAAAAAAAAAAAAGACTAAAGGCAAACCCTCCCTCAGTGATAAGAGCGTAAAGAAGATAATAGTTGGTTCACTTCGAATCTTTGCAAACTGAAAATGGAGGAATTGTCTATCCCGGCCGCAATCGCCCAATTGCAAACAATAATGATATTTTCATGGGTGAGAGTCAGTAGAAAATACGTCCACTCTACATCTGATTTTGTTCCTTAGAATCCATATATTCCAAATTAGAGAGATGTGAATATGAGCACACAACCAGCTTTTCAACCCTCCACTATGATAAGTATCTCAGTTTTTGATTAAACCACTCATTGAGCTTTGCAGACAGTAGGACACTTCGAAAGCGTAGAAGATCTTACCCCAAATGGGCCATATAGAACTGCAGTAAAAGAAACATTTTCGATCAACACTCATACCTTTTCTAATACGATTAGAGATAGTAGCTATTTTGTTCTTATTTATTTGGAACCTCAATGTTAAGTTTTGCTCTACCTGCAAGTGGGGCATCCCATTTGATTGTTAATGAAGCTTTAGTATAGCCAGGAATTTGTATTTGATCGGATTTCAAACATTTGAACAATAGATTCCTCGATTCTGTTATATATATATATATATATATATATATATATATATATATAAAGTACGAAATAGCACCCAAAAATTATTTTAATTACCATTTCGGTGACAATTTTTTTATATTGCAAAATGGCGCCCATGCAGCTTTAAAACGGGCGGCGTGCATTGTCTTCTCCGGATTTTACAGATCAACCCTTGCCAATATGATTGAAGGAGTGCCTTCCTCCTCTTTCCTCTCCGGCGAACATCAAATATGAAACTCGTGTCTTCTCCGGTGAAGACCAAATAGCCCGGCGAAAACGGGCCGCAGTGCATTGTCTGATGTAAGTGTTTGACCAAATAGCACATGTCTTCTCCGGCGAACACCATCAGGTTCACCTAAAACTCAACCAAAAACCTCCATATAATCCATACTCAGAAATCCAATCCAATCTAAATTCAGTAAATTAAATATACCTTTTGAAGCAGATTGAAGGTGATATCATCGCAGTGCTTGGACCAGATCCCATTCGATGAAATCGATCTCACGGAACATGGTGAAGACAAACCATTTCTCTGCGTATGACCGGGCATCTTCTTCGTTCGATCGACCTAATATCCATTTCTCGAGCTTTCCATCTCTGTATGCTGCAAATCCCCGGGTCCGATATCGATCGGCGAACACCTGTCTTCTCCAGCGAGCACCATCAGATTCACCTAAAACCCCCCTAAACCCTTAACCCAATCAAATCTTAATTCAGTACGAGATCATCAAATTAAATATACCTTTTGTAGCTAATCGAAGGTGATATCATCAGCGGCCAGGGGATCCTCATGATTCTGATCGAAGTTTTTGGATCGAAATGGAACGACGCCTATTTTCGTGAACTTCGTGTCTTCTCCGACGAACACCTGTAAGAAAGGTAAAAACGTAAACTAGTTTAAAGCATCTAAATCACCTTACCCGTGTTAAAATCGGCGATCGCCCGTCTCTTGTGTGCACGGGTGTTGTTGGAGAACAAAAAACAGGCGCAAGGAGCCTTTTGATAAATCGGCATATAAATATATATATATATATATATATATATATATATATATATATAGGGCTATCTATATCGATATGTAGATATATAAATATATAGGTGACTGACCCTTGACAAAGTATCACAGCCATACATTGCGCGTCAATACGCGAGGTGTATGGTAACTCGAGTCATATGCTAATCTCTCTCTCACACAGACACTCTTTTTCTATCTATTTCCATATATATATATATATATATATATATATATATATAGAGAGAGAAATACTCATGACTCAATTCATGAGATATAAGTCTACGTACTCGAGCTCTTATTTGTTGTATGTCATATTAAGTGATTTAAAAAGTTAACCTAACATATAACCAATGGTAACTCGAGCGATAAAATTATGTCTTATAATTCAAGTTAGAGGATCATTATTATTTAAAGTTAAATGAGAATTAATTTAAATAGTATAACTTTCAAGCCTTAGAAAACTCAAAATGGAGATAAAATTTTGAATTTCTTTTTAAAGATGATCTAAACCACACAATTTAGCCACCAAAATAGTGTTGGGATATCAATTCGATCTGGATGCGGCAGTGGTACGATGTTTTAAGCTTACTATTTATTTTTTATATTCTTTACTTTTTAACTACTCTTTATTTATTACTCCAATTTTTTCTCTTTCTATATTTACTATTTACTTTTTACCTACTCTTTACATTTTAACTACTGTTACCAACTTTTCTCTTTTGTACCTGCTCTTATAGTATTTACTTTTTAAGGGAAAATTAGTAAAACATCCCCATTTTTAAAGGTTTCAACGTATTATACGAAAAGCAAACGTTCTACGAAAATTGGTTTACACGATTTTTTGTACTTTTAATAGCTATAAGATCGAAATTTGTTCTCACGTGCTAAGAAAACTTACATTTGTGACTTTACGAAACCATCCTTCTAAAAAGAAATTGTACCCTTGTGTTTTATTTGCTTTCAAATCAGATGGAGAGGAATCCTATCGGAGAAGAAGATCTCGTGTTGGTCGGCGATTGATTAGCTCTGAATAAAGAGATTTTACCCTTGCATTTCATTTGCCTGAAAATCAGATGAGGAGGAATCCAATCGGTGAAGAAGATCTCGTGTTGCAATTGAATAGCTCTGAAATCCACTCGGAGAAGGTCTTGTATTGGTCGGCAATTGAATAACTCTGAAATCCACCAGGGGAAGAAGAAGAAGAAGATCTCGTGTTGGTCAGCGATTGAAGAAGATCTCATGATCCCACAACAGTCTCTTGATTGAATAGCCAAAGAAGAAGGGTAAAATCATAAATTCACAATTACAAGCAATACCCACACGTGTTGGGTATTGCACATCACACGAATTTCTAAGCTTTAAATTGTTACGCAAACTCGTTTTCTTAATACCTTTTTTTTTTCACATAATCCGCTGAAATGTTTGTAAATGGGGATGCTTTTCTCTAGTCCTCTACTTTTTACCTACTATGTGTAATTTAACTACTATTTATCAAATTTTCTTTTTTATACTTACTCTTTATCTTTTGGGTACTCTATACCAAATCTTTACTTTTCTTTTCTTTTTCTATAAACTCAAAATGCTAACACTACTACTTCTATAAACTCAAGCGCTACAGCATCGCTATGAGACCGATGCCAAGATGACACTATAAAAATAAGGTGTTTCAGCGACACTTGTTGTTAAGGCTATTTTTGGTAGCGACAATTTTTTATATTAACAAGACTAATAGCATTATTTTTTTGTTAAAAAAACTATCGCTAATAGTCATATTGTTTTTTAGTGTGAATCCAATAATAGTATCATTCTTTGTTATTTCTATTTTCTTTTATATTTAATTTTTATGAGATGTCATTTTCTTTACTTTGATGTTGGTTAAAATATTAATAATATTATCGATTTCCTTTTATTTTTTATTTTCACGTTTCTTTCCTGTTTGATAACGTTCTTTTTTTCTTGTCAATCTGTAAATGTTAATGAGTCATTTGCTCATGATTTGAATGATCCCTCTTTTCTCCCCCAATGTTGGAGTATCTCCTACGGATTTTTTTATATATTTTTTTTTCATCACATCTAAGACACTACATAAGCCCTCAAGACAAGATCTTTGTTTCGAGTTGATTATATAATGAAACGATATAATTGATTTTATTTTTCATCTATTTAATTGGTCATTCTTTTTCTTAGATAGTTGCGGATTATTTTCATTATTCTACATGCGTTCATAGGTGAATTTTAACCACCAAATCAGATATCTCTTTAGTTTATTAAATATATTATATTCATGGACGCAATTATGCATAGGGGTCGGGTTTTAGATCAATGGTATATCCATTGGGTTAGGCCAGATGAAGTTTAGCGAAGTAAAGTCTGGCGAGTCAAGTTGAGGATTCGGGGTTAAACGTGGCGGATCGGGTTCGGTTTGATCCAAACCTGACCCGTTTGCACCACTGCAGATGTTATGTTTCCCGCTATGGTTTGTATTTAAGTTCATATGGTGCGCATTAGATGCAGGTCTGCATTTTTTTTTTCTTAAAAATAAGTCTATTTTCTTCCTATAATCGACTGTCATTAATGTATGGAAGATTTTTGTGACTTATGTTAAATGAAGTGCAGGATTTATATATATATATATATATATATATATATATATATATATATATATATATAGGAAAAGGGATTTGTCCTCCGACCTTCCACGTGGAACTCTACATGGCATCCAAAATATTGTTTCAATGTCACGTGGATCTTAGGTAGATTGTTTAGATCATCTTTGAAAAAAAATAAATTAAAAACTCATCTCCACCGTGTATTTTTTGAACCATGAAATGTGAACCAATGAAAATCGTCAAACTTTGACTTGTACGTTTAAAAAAAAAAATTCAAATATTTTTTTTAATATTGATCTAAATTGTCCACCTGTGCTCTACGTGGATCTTGGAGGACGGTGACTGTCCTCCATTAGAGGACCTAATCGGCTCCCATATATATAGAGAGAGGCCCGATCTCTACACCAATTGATAAGAGAGCGACACGTAGCGTCCTTTTTGTGAAGTGATGAGTAGCATGGGGCCCACATTACTAATTAGAGATATGTTTAAATACCCATCACGTCGTCATTTTTTACTTTTTTAAAGTCTATTTTCTCTATTTTTTTCAAGAAAGTGTCAGATTTATTTTTTCATATATATTTTACACAAAAAATGTGGCGCCCGATAGCAAAGCATCGACGCTTCTATAAAAAATAAAAAATAAAACATAAAATAAAATAAAAAATTTGAAGCACCAGCACCCCAAAACGAAGCGTCGTTTTTATAGCAGCGTCAATGCTTCGTTTTAGGGCGCTGGCGCTTCCATAAAAAAATAATTAAAAAAAAATTCGAAGCGCCGATGTTTTGTTTTGGGGCGTTGCTGCTTCCATAAAAATAAATAATATTTTCTCGAAGCGTCGGCGAGTATAGGGGCATCGATGCTTCATTTTGGGGCGTTGGCGCTTCCATAAAAAAAATTAAAAAATAAAAAATAAAAAATCTGAAGCGCCGGACACTTCTCTGTAAAAGTGTTAACGCTTCGCTATTGGGGGCTTATATTTTTTGAGTAAAATATATCTGAAAAAGTAAATCTGACACTTTGTTAGAAAAAAAAAGAGAAGAGAGAGAAAAGAAAAAGACTTCTAAAAAAATCAAGAATGACGGCTACAAGGATATTTAACTTAAAAATATTTTAAAAGTGTAACCCTAGTTAGTAAAGTAATTTTAATGTTATCCATCACTTTACAAAAGAGCTTTACTTGTCACGTCCATATCAATTGCGTAGAAATATTTCTACGACCCCGAGCGCATTGTCATGGGGTAACTTTTTTTCGACGCCCATGCGGCGCCTCGCTGCAGCTACAGCGAGGCCAGCCTAACTCAGATACCAATTTGTCACAAAGCATAACCTAACATTGGTTATCACTCCCGTGTAACATCTCGCTGCCGCGCACAGCGAGACCTCATATCCAACCATCACTCTGATACCACCCGCCTAGAGGACGGGAACTCCCGCATCATGGTTGCCTTCACTTGAGGCGAACCCACTCAATGCATCGTGTCTACTTGCGACACACATGCCAGCACCTCAATGCCACTTGGCCTGTCCAGCTTCACCCTGTGCAGTGCACTAGTTCCTCGCTTAAGACAAAGGCATGCCTCTCTTCATGCCATTCAAGCCAACCAACGTGTGTGGTCCACGCGACCAGCACACTTGGAGTAGCATGCAACTCTTCATGCTCTCCAAACCAAGCATCGTGTGTGGCCTACACGACCAACACACTTCCGCTCCGGGCCCTTAGCTAGTGTGCGCCACTGCGTCCCATGTAGCCCTTAAGTGCCCCAGTGAGGTCACCGACCCATGTACACCACGACGCCGGCACGGGGCCACATGGTAACCTCACCCCAGGTGACACATGGCATCGCCACAGCGCCGCATTGCTGCAGCGATGTTCTAGGCCCACCCCTAGCCTAGAAAGCACATGCGCTCGTCCCGCAATGCAAGACCCCATGTGTGGGAGAATAGCTCCACAGCTGCCTTCCCCCTATATATGGTCCAAAGACCAACTTAGGCAAAGTAGCAGAAAACCCTCAAACCCCTTGGTTTGTCATACCACCATGACACACGATCTCCTGCCCGTGGCACACACCTGCAAAGGTGGTGTCTTGCCATTAAACATGGCACACGATCCTTTGACCGTCACACCCAGTGCCATCCTCCAAGCCCACATGGCTTGCGAGGTCACGCATCAGCGTCCCTTGCAACCGTGTCGCGTCCGCATAGCGACCACGTCACGAGACCCTCATGGCCTCTGTCCCGTGCCCTCATGGCACCACATGGCGTACCCTCATGGCACCGCATCACGTCTAAGTCGTGACTGTGTCTCGTGTCAACTCGACACCATATCGGGTCCGTCATTGCACCCAGATGCCGCGTGTCCTCTTAGCACCGCATCGCGTGCACTCTTGGCACAACATCGCTTTCCATACAAGCTAGATGTCGCGTGTCCTCTTGAAACCACATCGCGTGCCACCATGGCACTGCCTCATATGCTTTAGCACTTGGGCGTCGCGTGCCCTCTTGACACCACGTCGCCTGCTCCACCACGGAGCACCGCATTCTAAGCCCTTCACGCGTCTAGCCATCATACTAGATCGCAGCTTAGTTCGGGTCACCGTCGCATCATGCATCAGGGACTCATGCACATGTCGCAGGGCCACGTGCCTCTGCGCCCACGCGTGCTACATGGCTAGCTTATAAGGTCCGCTTGCCTTCTTGCTAGCTAAGTGCCCAGTTCTAAAGTCGTCATGCCTTCATACTGATGCACAGATTAATGAGGCCGTCACAGTATTCTCTCTTTTTCCATATATATATATATATATATATATATATATATTAATGGGTCCAATGAGAATATATAGTGTTTTATATACTGCACTCCTGCTGTATGTATGAGTACATTTTTATTTCAAGTTGTTTCATCTTTCAAAAAGCTTCATCATCTACTCATCAGTTGTTTTACAATATAATGTCTCTTTGTTATACTACTTATCAGTTTTGAATGCGTAATGACATTTGTATCCTTTATTGAATATTATTAAAAAAGCTAGTCTCATCAAAATGTAGAGTAGATTGTTGTTATTTCAAATAAGTTTTAAATATAATATGATGTGATTAGAGTATTAAATAGGCGCTGCCCGTGCTTTGTCCTCGACAAGTTCCTTAAGGCCAAGTTTCAACTTACAAATTTGGCCCTATAAAAAAATTCAATCGCATTAAAATAAAAATAAAAATAGAAGCCATTACTTGCACTCAGCTTTTTAAGTGATTGCACCGAAGTTAAAAAAAGACTTTGTATTTTAGGGACATGTGACATGTGAAAATGCAATCTGAGCCATCTGATTTAAAGTTCATGATCTATAGATCCTTAGTGGATAAGATTGGCATGAAATATAATCTTCATCATGTGATTAAATATAGTCAAAGGTCATTATTTGATTCAACGATTGACAACAATAGATCATATGATAAATATTGTGTTTTGCTTCAATCTTATCCACTAAAGATCTATAGATCATAAACTTTAAACCAGACAGACTAGATTGTGTTTTCACATATCACATATCACATATCCCTAAAATACAAAGTCTTTTTGTAACCTCGGTACAATCACTTAAAAAGCGTGTGTAAGTAATGGCTCCCAAAAATAAGGTTTGATTCAAATTGAAATTATAGGCCTTAATGTTTTAGCATTTTATGTTTGATTTCTTGAGATCGGCCCCCAAGACTCTGCCATTAATGTTATTTAGATCAAATTATATAATCTAAATTTTATGCTTACTTAATGAACAAGCAGACTCAAACCTGGCCTTTAGGTCTATCCATGGATAAAAATTTCAGCCAAATTTTCAAAATAAATTTCGGCCGAAACGCATCGATTTCGGTTTGGACTGAAACAAAATTCCCATATTTTTGGTTTCTGTATAGAGGTAGCAAATTATCGACCGATCACTACAAAAAATAAGACTATTAGCGACAGTTTTTTTTTAAAACTGTCTCTATTAGTCCTGCACTACGATAAAGAAGACTATTAGCGGTAGTTTTTGACTGCCGCTAATAATCTTAATACGTTTTTTATTAATAGTGGTAGCTTTTTGCTTCAAAAAATTGTCGCCAATAGTCTTATTTTTTATAGTGTCGTCGCTATTAGTCCTGCTGCTACAAAAAATTACCTTAATAGTAAGTGCTGCTGAAACACCTTATTTTTGTAGTGGATATTTTGCTACTTCAATAATTCGATTTTTTTTTTTTTTTTTCTTCAAAGGTACCAAAATTTCAAAATTTTAGCTGAAATTTTAAATTTTCGGTTTCAGGCAAGACCGAAATCGAAACGAAAACCAGAATTTTGATCCTTGAGCCTATCCCACATCTATATTAGAGAGTAAGGAAGCTAGTTGACTATTCCAAGAGAGTTTAAGATAATGGTGTTAGAGCGTAATTTATCAAAAAAAAAAAATTGGAGTTAGAGTGTCCAAGTGAGTACACTAGTTTTAATATCAAGTATCAACACTATTATCTTGGTGCCCATTGATTTAAAAAATTTATCGCCATTATAACTATCGTTCAATACGAATTTGATATGTAGTTGGGCACTATCTGTTAGATCTATTGATCCGACCACCCAAAATTATTGCCCAAAGATCTAGGCGTATGATCAATCAAAATAATAAATTCATAATCCATAAATTAATATATTTGTGCATACCTTATCGCGAAGATCGTGACTGTCGCTTTAGCTTTAATCCAATATATTAAAGAAGGTGGCTCTACCCGCCTCTCTTGCTACACTCTCTTGATGGGAAGATGCCAAAAAGCTTGTGTGTACTGAGCGGGAGACGTCCACCAATATATATAGCATGTAAAGTCATGCCCTGCCTAGAATACCGTCCATCAAGGTATTCTAATAGGAATAAGAATCACACGTAAATTAGGAAACCTTGAAGTTTCCTTCAATTTCTAATAATGTCCTTTATTATTTCAAGCAACTGCAATCCAAGGTTTTATAAAATCCTAGTGTGTGTGGGCTACACAAAACAAGAATTTCAGTTTCCATAAAAATTCCAACAATCTCCCACTTGGTCCATACACGGACTATGATTTTAAAAACGACTCCCACTGGATTAGACAATCAAAACGAGTGTACTCTGAAAACAAAACGTTATTTGAAATAATTTAGGCACTCCCAAAATCACCCAAATTTAATAAAAAAATAGTGATGGATCGTGAATGCACATAGTATATAATTTTCTGAAATCAATACTGCGACAGTTCTATAGTCACAAAACTATAATTAACAACAAATGTGAGAGATGATAATCAATTTAACATGTGAACTAAATACACAACCAAAGTGTGCAAATCCATAATGTCCCGCTCCATACTCGTATGTTGTTTTGACATCCGGAAAACTCTGGCTTGTAAAATACTTCACTTGATCCTCATAACAAGAAGTTATTAACGTGGTGCCTAATCACGTTTAACTCCGAGCAAATTCAAAAGAGTACCAATACTCACAGGCAAGATCAAGGTACAACCTTATTGGCTCACTCACCAAGGTGTACCACCCAAAATTGTGAAAAATTTCACCTCTAATTTGTGAAAAACTATACCCAAAATAGAATTTATTTATTGGCTCACTCACCAAGATGTGCCACTCAAGTTATGAAAAACTTCACCCTCAATTTGTGAAATATTTCAACCAAAATATAATCATAGAAAAATTCTACCTGATTTTGTGGAAAACTCCACCCAAAATATACATGTATATATAAGACAATCTTAATATGCATAAATAATTACTGTAGTTTAGAAGTGAGATAACTCCCACTCAAAAAATAAAGTTTAAGAGTTTACCAATGCCTTACGGTGACAATCGTGACGTAATAATAAAACTATATAACCATTAAATAATAAACCATGTTCAAAATATAATAGAAAATTTTAAAAGAAAAATTTTATAATAAATTACGATAAAATATAAACAGAGATTCTCACTCCATAATGATTTACAAATATATTCTTTTAAACAAAAATAGTTCTATCGATATTTTCACTATTTAATATTAAAAGTTACATCACAAAATTATGTCACCAATCATAAAATTCACGAAGGATATAGACATGATAACATGTCACCCAAAAAGTCTAATAGACTAATGTCCATAAAGGACTCTAAAATGACTATAAGTCATTAATATCCACCAAGGATATAGACACGATAACATGTCACTAAAAGGTCTAAAACACCAATGTCTACGAAGGATTCCAAAATAACTTTAAGTCATTAATATCCACCAAGGACAAAATAATTCGTATTAGGGGTATGAACGAATTGATTAGAGTGTTTTATCATGTACAAATAATCTACTCTTTGAGTATAGATAATGTGTAACATCAAGCATCACCTTTGGGCAGAAACTGAGTGTACAACTTATACTCTCTCCCGGGGCGCAGAAAAATGCTCATAGACTTAATCGCTTATGTTTCTGATTTGATCCCAATGATTCACTACCTTTGGGCAAGAGAATCATCATTCTCTCTTCTTTACACTTACGACTATTCTACTTACTCCATTTACATGAAATTAATGAATCACCTTTGAGCAGAATCAATAACTCCATGCAAATCAGTGCACAAGGTGATCTTAATGAGATAAAATCTCAAGATTCAAGAAACGACAACTTCCATAGAATGGTCACCTTTGGGCAGATCCAATCCTACTTCAATTATAGTATCTCGAACGACCACTTTAGCGATCTTCCTTAACCTCATTGAAAAGACCTAAACCCGATATGTCTAATCTCGAGAGCTTAACCAACTCACCATAAATTGTATGTGTGTAGCATGCAAATAGTCAAGAGTGCCATAAAATAATATTTTAAATAGATTCATACTGACAAAACTTAGCCATAAACTTATGAGCTTGCACACACATACACTTAGGTCATAGGATCAAACCAATCATCCAAAAGCACATGTAACACCAATATATTAAACATATCATTAGGGTCACCGTATATTACATTAATTAGTTCCAATAATAAGTCCAATGAATTGGGCTCGATGAATAAATTGAAATCAACTACTCAAAAGCCAAAGTCAAACTTAAAAGAGCCCAATATATTTAAAAATGATTAAGTTTTTCTAATGGGCTTAAACAAGACCCAAGAAAAATAAATCATTATAAGCCCACAAATATATTATTTCCAATAATCAAGCCCAAAATAAGACTTGATTCATTAAGAAAGTATACACCATTATAAGGCCCATAACCCATGAGAAGATTTAGGGCCATAACAAACCAAACCAAAAAACTTTTTCAATGGGCTAAATTGAGTCTTATATAATTAACTCAAGCTCAGGTCCCGTTTAAGCTCAGAGATGGCCCCAAAAACCAAGAACATCCAAAGCCATTGTATACCCAAAAGGATAAGCTACAAAAGCCCATAAAATTTACACAAATTTAAATCAAAGCCAGTGAAAGAATTAATTAATTATTTGATTTAAAATAACTTGAAGAATTAATTAGGCATTACCCATATAGGCTCTAAGAAATCACATAGCCATGCCCAATACAAACCCACAACAAGTTTAATGCATGGGACATCTGATTATGGTGTTTACGAGAAATGAAGCCCAAAATAATAATAGGTCCTTTTAAAGAGTCCAAAAGGTTGGACAAGGGAGAGAAAGAAACGGGCCGACCCATAGGTCTAAAATTTAGGATCTAAATCTAGGTCCAAGTCTGGCCTGATAAACCAAATATTCAGCCCAAACTCAACCCTAGCCGAGCCGAGTCAAGCCAAGCAGTCCCAGTCGATTTCCATCCAAGTTTTAATTGTTGAGAAAAATTCAATGCTCAAGTCCATGCATTTGTAAAACCGAATTCCAATTAACTGCAAATTCAATGTTAGGTACTAATCAATTTCTGTTTAGCAACAAAACTGTCAAGCCTTACCTTTGGAAAATTGAGTATGGAAGATGCTAGGTCACTAATGTTCCTTATCCAATTTGAGGTTTTCAAGCCTGCTTTCTGAAAAATTATTAAATTGTGGTTCTTACACGGCGCATGCAATCATAGTTGACTTTGAGATGTACGCGGAATCCTTAGATTTACCAACCCAGTGCTCTTAGACTTTTCCCAATATGTCTGTTGTGTTAGATGAAATTTGAGAACAGAAATCCGAAAATGATGAAAAGGGCAAGAGAATTGGACTCGAGGCACGCAATCGTTGTCTTTAAAACGCTATTCGCTCCCTACTCGAGTAAATCTTCGAGTTTGCAAAAGGGTTCCAGCGAGACGTTTCCAGGATACAACGAGCCCAATCTCTTGGATGCGATCCGTTACTTTGCAACAGTAGAGGATCGCCCCAGAAAACTCAATCCGATGGAGTACCACCAAAAGAAGATAGCAAGAGGAATTCTCAAGTTTTATGCAAGGATTCCGATGGATTTCAGAGTGTTTTAATCTGTGTCCTAAGGCCTCCTTATATAGAAATTTCAATATGACTGTTGGACCAACAGTCATATTTTGGACGGCTCAGATCTTTCAAAGATCTCAACCGCTACATCCAACGGCTGCATGAAAGGTTGTAACTTTTCGAATTCAAATTCGAACGGTTATACACCTTTAAAAGCGGTTATAAAACGGTTGGGTCCAACGGTCAACATTTGACCAATCCGTTTGGCCCAATAGACCGAATTGACCCGTTGAATAGTGACCCATTAGGCCCGACCCAACTCACGAATAATCTGACTGTTGGATCTGCCTGGTAAAAAATTCAAACCTCTCCTTGCGAGGATGCGCATGTGCGAAGTGCAAAGTGCGTGCGCGCCTAAAGCGCCAATCGCCACGCGCACGCGCGTGTGCGAACGCGGCGGCTCGCCGCTAGGCACACTCTTCTCTTATTATTGTTAAACAATAATAGAAGGTGAAAGGTTCTATATATAGCCTAGGCACTTTTTATTTTTACCAATGTGGGACAATTCATTTGCATATAAAACTTGAGAATAACTATTGCCTAAAAACCCAACCCAAAACTAAGAAATCAAATAAAGTTTTATTTTCTTTAAATTATTAAAATATTTATTATATTAATAATAAATATAACATGTTGCCCATCTTTTGGTTTCCAAAACAAAAGATAATTTTAACTACTAGTCGTATACAGAGAAATATTTGGCCTACAAGCTATCGTACCGGTATGACATGAGATAATTATTGTTTCACCCACCCATCGATGTCCTCCTTTTAGAGGATTAATAAAGCTAGCTAGTAGTAAAACAGTATAAGAAAATAAACAAAGATTAGATGGATGAGAACCTAGTCAACCTAGTCAGTGAAATTTCTCGACAACTAGCCATCTAAGATCACGACGGCCCATCAATTGATGGTTTTGAATCATATCTTTGAATCATGCACAATGACCGGAATTGGTCAGTCGAAAATATAATAAATTGAAACCCGAAGATAATATTAAAAAATCACTTGTTGTAACTTGTAACATGTAAAAGAATGGGTTTAGCCCACCCATTATTTGAGACGGAAACATTAAAGAAATTTTAGGAGGTGAATGATATCAAGTAAAGAAGTTATCAAATTAAATCAAACTTTTTTTTTTTTTTTTTTTCATTAATCAAATGTCAGTCATGGCTTTGATACCACTTGTTGGATCTATTGATTCGACCACTCAAAATTGTTGCCCTAAGATTTAGGCGTATGATTAATAAAAATAATAAATTCACAATCCATAAATTAATATATTTGTGCATACCTTATCGCGAAGATCGTGACCGTCGCTTTTGCTTTAATCCGATGTATTAATCCCGAGGCTTTTCTTACAAGGAAGAAGAATGTAGCTCTACTTGCCTCTCTTGCTACACTCTTTTGATGAGAAGATGTCAAAAGGCTTGTGTGTAATGAGCGAGGAACGTCTACCAATATATATAGCATGAAGAGTCATGCCCTGCCTAAAATACCGTCCATCAAGGTATTTTAATAGGAATAAGAATCACACATAAATCAGAAAATCTTGAAGTTTCCTTCAATTCCTAATAATGCCCTTTATTTTTTCAAGCAACTGCAATCTAAGATTTTATAAAATCCTAGTGTGTGTGAGCCACATAAAATAAGAATTTTAGTTTCCATAAAAATTCCAACACTATCACCTAAAAGTATCAAGTGATATATCTTGATATTGCATAAGACTTTAAACCCTTATAAATAAAAAACATGAAATATTTTTAAAAAGGTTTTCATGCATGCAATGAATTTTGCAGGGATTTGGTTTTTTCTTTGTTAGCATAGTCCATAGCTAAGAAAATTCAATTATATATATATATATATATATATATATATATATATATATATATATATATATATGTTACTTTTTATTTAATGAATCATTATTATTAATAAAAATCTAAAAGTCATTCTATCGCAAGGATAAGACTTTTTGGACACTACCTTCAGTTATGCTTTTGTCATGATCATGTATAGTAAAATAGTCTTGAGAGTCTTACCATCTCTTGAAGAGAGACGAGTCAGGAAAGAATGGAAGAGAATATTCATTTAGAATTTATTTGGCATGGGCGGGCTTGGGAAATAGCTAATTAGTTAATTCCTGTGGCAATGCTTGCAAGATTAATAATTATTGATTTTGCTTGAGATGCCACGTGGAATCAACACTTGATCAGATGAAGGCGACTTATGATCTCAAGATCTATTTTATAAAAAATTAGGACTAAATAGTAATATTGTGGACTAGTTGCCGCAAGAGGATCTTTAGTTACAAATACAGACTTCTTTTGTCAAAAATATTAAAAATTGTAAAACTTGATGTTAAATCTCTATAAAAGTTTGTATTCTTTTATGGCACATTCGTTTTGGTGGTACTTGTAAAATTTGTGACATCTAGTGAAATTCGGTCCCTAGGTTACTTACAAAATTTGTTATTTCCCATCTAAAATGTTTGGTTTTCACTGTACAATATGGGCGTTAAATCCCCTTCTAGTTTAAAAGAAATTAGTTGTTTTAATGACCGTTGCACATTTTACAAGCAATATTTAAGGACATGGTCTATATCACTTGTAAGTCTAAAAAATCACTTGCAAAAGATAAATTTGATTTTACATGTATGTCTATTTTTTGTTGAAATGAACAAACATTTTGCCCCTTTTACTCGCAACAGTACAACATTACTTGCAATCTTGGGGTATTACGATCAAACGAATGTTCCCTTAGATTTAACACATTCTAATCCTAAAGGAGTTTGGATCAAATTTGGTGAATCTGAGTTTTCGAAAATCGTCGCTTGTGGGTTGATGCTTTTACTGTTGACAAGGCTTATGATTAGAGTGGTTGAAAGAAAGAAGGAAGCGGAAAAGATTTCAAATTCTGCTGGGCATAGAGTTCTTACAAATTTGGCACATCTTAATTTAGTTGTTTCGTTGTAAAGTGTTTTATGGGACATTGTTATATAAAGGACAAATTTTATGTAGACAAATTGCAAGCGGCTGATGTGGCATGACACAATTGGATGTAATGTGGTGAGGCTCAATTAATGCAAGTTGGTGCAGCCAATCATATCGCGTTACGTTAGCCGCCTACGCTTTATCCTCAACAAATTTATCCTATGTTTATAATTATTCGTGTTTTACTACGTGTTTGGGATTGCAAATCATGAGATACCTCTCAATTAAGGAGTTTTGAGAATTGAACGGTTTATACTCATTTGGACTTCCATTGTGTTGCACTTCATCTTATCATGGAGGTGGCAATGTTGATCTAACGGTGGATATGTATTTAGTACATAAAATATTGGAAAAATGACACTACTGATTGGGTTTTTTTGGGACCTGATTACGCAATGGAAAGGGCCTCTTTGGATTGTTTTCTGTTGAGTCCAAAGTCCAGTTTACTTTTGTAAGCTAATGGTTTAATTAAAATATGAGGAGATCTCATCAACCCCTTTGGAATTGCCACTTAGACATCTTTGAATGATGATAATATATTTATTGTGCACAATATTGACAACACGTGCACCATAGATGGTGGAGGGGGTGGTCGCTTAATACTAGCCCATTATTATATTTGAGTTAATGGGTCTTTATGGGCATAAGATTATATATATATATATATATATATATATATATATATATATATATATATATATATATATATATAACCTGGATGTGTTTTATATATAGCAAAGAGTATGACAGTTAAGGAGCAGCATTTGGGAAATAAATCTCACACAACAACACTCACCTTATTAATATAAATGAGGAAATAAATGTGGAGTGTAGAACTCACAACCTCAAGCCTACAATGGAGGGAGGATACCAACTAAGCTAACACTCCATCGATCTTACCGGCATAAGATTACAATGCAAAAAATGGCTCAAAATTTTTCCTTTTTAAAATTTTTTTCATTTAATTTCCAATCTTTTTATGCAGTATGTAGTAGGCATTACCCAAGGTATTAAAAATCGGTCGATGCTGACACATATATGCGTATTGGTTTTTTGGCAAACCGATACGTATTAGCGCCGATATGTATTGGTATCACTCTCTTTCTTCTTTACTCTCACCTCCCAATGTATGGGATTACGTTTGATTGAAATCCGGTTTTATATTCGATAATACCACCACTGTTGAGCAACAATCAAATTGAATTAAATGTTTAGTGACTTCAGTCAAATCAGCAGTCACTTTTAGCTATCGGATGGATTCAAATATGAATTGGCTTCCGCCTCCTTTGAATTAACAAAAGATACAACTGTGTATGAATAGAGTTTTTTGTACTTGTTAAATTTGTGAATGTGATGACTCAAATCCACATGTCAAAATATTGCACAATTTTAGACTTAGGTTTTCGCCTCAATTTTATTTTTAGTATGGGCGTTATGTTTCGTCGTCCCCAAAAATTATTTCTGAAAATAAAGCTCGATTAATACTTATGAGTTCCTTTTCTTTTTTTCATATTTATTTGCGAGTCTCGATCATCACTATAACCTCACCCTGTGCAATGTTGAGGCAGGGCTTTCCCCTCCTTATGGTAATAGTTGATCATATCTTCACTAGTTTCCCAAATGACCCTCGGTTATTATTAAACATGTCATAAGGAGCGAGTGAGAGTTTAAATTTTCGATGAGATACCTTAACTTAGATGGAAATAGACGCAAGGGTCCTTAGGGTTACACGATCTTTGGATTCGTTTAAACTCATATACACATATATTAAATGTACTCTAGTATACGGTCATATAATTCACTCTTATTAATACGTAATTAAATGGGGTAACCCTAATTGGAAGGGTTCCTAGATTTGGGTTATGAGGTCATTGTAAACTCCTCCTCACGATAGGTGAGAGCTTTAGACAATCACAACCAAGGACCAAAATTTCGGGTTTCGGGCATGACCGAAACAGAAACCGAAATCCAAAATTTTAGCCGAAATTTCGGCTGAAATTTTGAACTCCATATAAAAATGACCGAAATTTTGGTTCTATATTATCGTTTCCGTAGAGACCGAAACCGATAATTTCGGCCGAAATTTCAGTCATTTCGGCCAAAATTTTAATCCTTGATCACAACCCTTGTACTGAGAATTTTCTAATAAAACTATTTTTTCTAAGATATGTAATCATTATTAGTCATCTCCTCACCTAAATGGTCTCAAATTTATCGAAAATATCAACTCCTAAATTCTTCAAGGTGTATTTCTTTAGGCAGCCTCTAAGCTCTAAAATCTTCCAAGTAAAGCTCATACGCTCTCAGTATGCCTAAGCCATTTGTAACCAAAATCTTAAATACTCAATCAATAGTTGACCTTATTTAAACTTCATCCCACATTCCTCAAGAGTTCTTACTTCACTAAACCACAGTCCTCAGATAATCTAGAGCCTAAGCTCAGATACAATCTCTGTAACAACCTGAAATCCCCCTTAAGAAGATAAGTGAAATTTTAAGTCGCTACTCATATATCAGTTACTTATTTCATGCATTTAGCTTTATGATACTTGAAAATTTAATGTAAGCAATTTTATTTTATTTTTAAACTAAACTGAACATCAATAATCAAGTGGATAAAATATCAACATATAATAATGTCATCCTCAATATTAAAAGTATCTAGTATCATTCAGTAACTTTATTATATACTCATAGTGAGTAAAGGGAGAAAGGTGAGTCCTTAAAAAGCTTGTCGATCACCGTATATAGTCCATATTTGCACCTCACCCGAACTCGATGTCAGTAAGATCTGTCGACATAAGTCGTGGGATGAGCGTATTGTCACGGTGCTCAGTAGGAGTAACCACTGAACTTAAAAGATTAGGCTTAATTGTAACATGGCCCTATTTTAGAAATGTGGACTTATCATATAATTTCATTATATTTTCTTATCATATTAAAAACATATTAGTTGCATATTTCTTATAAGATATGTATCAAGTGTCTTAACTCCACTTGACATATTTTCTTGACTCCACGTGACACATCACCAAAAGTGGTTGTAAGATAGGTAAGCCCATGATCACAGACACTTTTGAGGATGTGTCCACTTGATAGGTGTATCCTGATTTCAAGATCTATTGTGTGAAATAGTGGGAGGAAAAATGATCATCATCATCTGATAAGGGAAATCAATCATTTTTTATCGTAGGAAACGTGTGCTCTTCATAGGTTTAATGGGTACAAATAACACTACCCGCAATACAGTTGTAGTAAAAAATCACCACAATTGTAGTAAAAAATCACGCGTTGTACTCTTTCCTTTATTTATTTTTATTTTATGGTAAGTCAACTTGTCCCATATTTACTCATTTTAATATAAGTTATCATTGTTGTTTTGTTGTTTTGTTGTTTTTTATAATACATATAATATGTCAACTACTCACTCAGATTCAAATATTTTAAAATCACCATATACCGGGCAACGTTATCGGCCGATACATATCGGTCCATGATAAACCGATACCCGAGTTGACACCTTGGTATTACCACCATAGTCACAAAATTCAGCAATTTTTTTGAGAAATTCCAAATAACTCACAAATTCGAGATACAGTGAATTAATCCTGAATTATTCCCTCTTTTTTTTTTAAATTCATGTGCTTTTATTAAATAAATCACGAATAATTCTCAATTTTTTAATAAATTGTGATTTTTAATATTTATTTCTTTTACTTTTTCATATATTGTTTTCTCTGAATATTTCCCCAAACTCCCCAAATTTTACGGGATTTTAACCAAATTATTGCCAAACGCTGACTTGGTGACTTATTGCATTTTCTTTTGTGAACCATACCGTTCTTATGAAATAGTGGTGCCATCTCGGAGATTCCAATGAAGATTGGTTCAAAGAAATTATCATTAATAAATATCATATGAGTAACAATGGTTGGGAGTTTAGAAACGGTAAATATCAAAACTCTTCATGGTAGTGAAAAGGTATCATCTCCATTAGGAATATGTTCATGAATAACATATCCTACTCCTTAGACAAAGGAAATTAAATTCGGCTTTGGCTTGATAAGTGAATAATTTGGCTAATCCTTTACATTTTCAATTCTCCAATCTCTTCATTGTCGCCGATAATCTGAATGCTTATATCAATGGCATTTTCGATTCGAATGCTTCTAAACTTTAGACCATCAAATTCAAGAGGAGACTTAATGATACAAAAATTATCGAATTTTACGCTCTTTCCGTTATTATGGACAATACCTACCGCAATTTAACACTTCCGGATCACCGCATCTAGGCCACTAATTGCAACAAGCCTTTTTCCGTCAAATTGGCCTACAAATCAATGGTGGAGAACTTCGATAAAGTCGATTGGTTTTATATATGGAATCTCAAGATCCCGCCGAAAATCACTTTCTTTTTATGGATGGTCCGATAAAGAAGAATCTCTACCATTAACCATTTTCCCGAAGAGGTATGTGCATCGATCAAAAATGTTTCTTGTACCTTGATGTTGATGAAGATATAGATCATCTATTTCTCCTATGTCATAAGATATAGCCAATTTGGATGAAATTTTCAAAGCCTTTGGTATTACTGCTTGCTTGCACAAAGGAGTGATAGAACTTTTGGACAGTTGGGATACTCAGCAATTCAGTGGCTTCAAGAAATGATTATGGTCGCATATCTATTATTCTCTCATCTAGAACGTTTGGCTTTTGAAAAATCGTATCAGATATAGCGGAGGTCAGCTTAGTGAAGGATCTTTAGTTCGAGATAACATTCTCACTCTATGCTCCAGGGCCGTTGCTACTAGGGTAGAAGACCCATCCATCTTCACCATCAGACGATTCGATGTCGAGCATCTTCTTTCTCTTATTAATGTTTTGAAATTGGGGTTGGGTCTTTGTTTTATTTTTTGGTTTGTAGAAGGTTTTTTCCCAGTCATTCCGGTTTCCTCATTTCGTATGTTTTTTTCCTTTTTTGGTTTCCTACGTTGTCTAAATACCTATTTTGGTTTTCTCTAGGAAGTCCGATTTTTCAAATAGCAATGTATATGGTGCTGGCATGAGATTTCTAAGTTTTTCTATGTCTCTTGCCCTTTTTTTATATTAATAAAAATATAATTTTCAAAAAAAAGAAAAATACCTCCTTTGAAGTTTGAAAAACTATGTTGTGAAGGTATTGTCCTTCCTCTCAATACATTGTGAAATAGCTCTGTTAGCCATCACATTATACAGAAGTTCACCGCTTAGAAGTGTTCCCACCTTCTTTGCTAACATCCTACTGTCTGCTGTAGTAGGTACTCCTTTTCCTTGATAACTCTTTGCATTGTAAGATTTTATGTAAGATTTACCTATTCAACAATTCTACCCTTCTCTCTACTCACTCTTTGCCAGATTAGATTTTATTTGCTCTGATAGGGAATTATTTTTGTAAAGAGTTAAAAAAGAGAATGAGAATCGACTAAAGTAGATGACCTTTGCTTGACGCGGGGAGGGGGGGGGCCTAGCGACTTCCTTCATGAGAATTTCAGCATATGTCAAGTAATAGATCCAATTTCTACAGTTTGAACAAAAAACGAAAAAATTGAGGATCTGAAACCCTCTTGTCAGGTCAGACCTTTCAGTTAATAAGGTGTAAGTGGAGACCCTCTTTGTTAATTATCTCTTTTTGGAATTTGTCAACAACCAATATAGTGGTGTGGACTAGCTAGTAAAGTCATATGTACCTGTTGGAGTCACTCTCTGTCCGCAACAAGAGCTTTACTTATTTGGCACAATTTTTTTTTGGACTGCCTCCCACCCTTCATTTAAACGTGGAGTTTAAATCATCGTCCACCAAGATGTGGGTAATCTACAAGTCACAGTGATAGATCATAAATAGTAGGGCAATGGGCCCACAAATCATATCTTTTGGGGAGGTTTGAATCATTTAAATTATGGACTCTAATACGAACGGATTGTTCTTAGTATTTTCGGCTGATATAAAAGTTCATCAATAAGAATGTTCACATTCACTAATGGGCATGATTTTTTGGCCGAAATATATTTTGTTGATGAATAAATGCCACTTGAACAATTTAGATTAAGTTTAAAATGTGAACCATATGACATAACAAAAACCACACTTCAATGGTGTAACATGAAAAGCTCTAATTTAATCTTGTAAGACCATTTAAACACTGTCGGTCCGGAGCGAGTATCCTTTTTTATGGTACCTCTATCCCCCCCCAACAGGTTTACTAAAATCACCTCCATCAAAGACTCACTGAAATCCAATGACTGCTTGAATTAGACGATGGAGATCCCTTTTCATGCCAATATTCTATAAAATGGATGTTGAGACAACATGTATCATCAAATGGTCATTTTTTGGTTACACGTGGCACAAATCCCCAAAAAAAATGGCACGCTCAAACATGGATCAAAATATCGTCCGATACCGATATGTATCGGACAATACATATCGGTATCGGACTCTAACGATACAGTACATTAAATGTACCGTATCGTCTTATATATATGTAAATGCCGGACGATACATTCAATGTATTGTCCGGTACATTATTGTTCCGGTACATATCGTCCGATACATACCGATTTTTTACCCAGATGATACGTACCGATTTTCCGGCATTTTGATCTATGCGCTCAAATATGATTTAGGATCATTTTTGGGGATTTATGTCATATGGAATAAAAAATTGACCGTCTAATAGAGAGAGATCGTGATCTCAGGGTCCATTTTGTGGAAGGTTGGGGTGAAAAAAATCTCCATTGTTTGATTCGAAACAATCATTAGGTTGCATTGTGTTCCAGACCTAGGCACTTTCAGTAAACCTCTAAGCACGAACAGAGGTAGCTTGATTTTTTGGAAAATAAATAAATTTGGAGCCAAAGTGTACCTATTAGACCGCTAAGGTGGTACACAGGTGGTTCCATCACCTTTGTACATGGTACCAGAGACAACTGCATTGAGTGGGCACAAGCTTTATCTTCATCTATGGTGCCATTAAGTTATTGCAGAAAACAAATGTACATGACAAAAAATGCAAATGACCCACATGTAAATGTGGGTACCTTTATTTTAAAGCCAAGATTCGTCTTCTCAAATCTGATTTGACAACTGTTGACTACATTAAAATCAGAGGGTGAAATCGTTTTTTTCGTGTCAATATTCTGTAGGGATAATGGCTCCACACCGACAATATAAACACCAGAGTGGTTAAATGATTTTACACCACTAAAATTTCTTTTTTTAACTCTCATCATTTAAGTGTGGTTTATCATTGTGCCATGGGCAATGCATCCATGGAACATATCCCAGCTAAAGGATCATGCTTATTAGGGCTGTCCATTTTTTGGGCCAAACTGACCAAACCGGACCGAATCGCCAATTTTGGTCCGATTTGGACGAGTACCGGTTTGGATTTAGTTTGACAAAAAGAAAAATCGAAAAGTTTGGTTTGCTTTCGGTTCCGAGCCTTCCCAAGCTGAAACCAATCGAACCAAACTGATTGTAAGTAAATTTTTTTAATATATGTACATATATATAGTCAACTTATATATCTATTTATCTCTTTATGTATTCTTTTTTATCTAAACTTTGATTAATTAGAGTGAATGTGATGTATTTATTTTTGTTTTCTGTTTTGAGAAGGGTGAATAAATATAAAAGTAAAACAACTCCGAAAAAAAATGAAAGTAGTGAAAGCGTAAAACAAGTTGAGAAATTGGAAAAATTTTGCTGTACAAGTAGAACTTATAGGAAAACCGAAACCGACCGAACCAAACTGAAACCGAATAGAATCGGTTTGGTTCAACAATTGGACGGTTTGGTTTGATTTGAACTTTTAGAAACCAATTAGAACTAGTTTGGTTTGTGGTTTTTGTCCAAAACCGATCAAACCGAACCCAATACACCCCTAATGCTTATAAGTGAATGTAAACCATCGATCGGTGAGCTTTATTATCAGCTATCAAATGTAAGAATAGCTGTTGGTATTAGATGATTCGGATATCGCAAAATGTTTGATTTTTGAACCCATAGCCCTTCAATTGATGTTATATGACTTTGATGGTATGGATTTCCAAGATCATAAGCCAATAAATGGTAAAATTGTTTAAACACCATTTGGTATTTAAATGACGGCCAAGAGAGTGTGTCCCTATCACTACAAAAAATTAGGCTATTAGCGGCACAAAAAACTGTCGCTATTAATATAAAAAAAAAATTGTTATTTCAATAGCGACATGACTAGTAGCGACAATATTTTTGTTAAAAGTGGCAATTTTTTATATCACTAATAGTCTTATTTTTTGTAGTGTATTCGATATAATAGAGCAATTAGATTTTGATTTCACGTGGCACACATCCTGAAAAGTGATCCAAGAATAAAAGAAAAGTGAAATGATCCCTTTTTAAATTTGGACTCACATGACCCCATTTTGCACTTTTGGTTAGTGCAGTGAATCCCGTTTCAAATAGAGTTAGTTTACAATGGGTGTCCACAGTGGACATTACAGTCGACATGTCTTTATGATTGATTGACTTGCACAGACTTTTAATGCATGAAAATCCGTAGAGGTCAGTCAGGCAGAGGGACATATGGATCCGATGAGGACACCCACTCTAAACTAACTCTTTTAAATGTTCCTATCTTTAAGAAGACTCGGGAAGCTGTCCCATTTCCTCTTACTTTTGTTGGTATTTGGGCATGGTGCCGTTAGGCACAACCGATATTATGGAGACCATCTCGAATAAATCTCCATAATATCGGTAATAAACCCTTGTCACCATATTTATCTACAAATTGTAATTATAGTATATTATATTAACTTATATTTATTTAAAATATATTTTGGGAAACAAAACTTTGTAAAATAGTAACAGAGTTTATTGTATATTGATGACAATATTAAAATTGGTCATTTCTCCGATTGAATGCGCATAAATTCGAACGTTAGGGTTTTGGCTATAGAAGAAGGCCTTTGTGCCATGAGCAAAACATCAAAAAATAAAGAAAAGACGTTCGTTGAGAAATAGTGCCTATTCGATTGGCGATCACCAGCTTCACGGTATCGCCCTCTTGATCTTGCGATCAATCGTTGATGACGATCCAAACCTTCACTGGTATCAGAGCTATTTGTTCATCGTCATTATTGTAGACGAGCGGCGCTGATCTCTTCTCGGCAACGTAGATCTATCAAATCCACACCACCACTTGATCGGACGATCATCAAGTACCGATTCATCACCACTGGACGCAGATTTCTCAGTTCTGATATCACCACTGGACGCAGACTTCTCAGATCTGATTTTCATCTTAATATTATTCTCTACTTTGTGAAGCAACTGTCCAATTTACTGTAGATCTGAATCGTTTGAATGCATCCACGCTCCTCAGAAACCATTTTTTCTCCCTTTTCTATAGCTACTGCAATTTTTTGAGAAGAAAGAAGCTTTCTTCTATTTCAAAGTGGTATTCTCTGGGAAGGAGAGAATGTTGTTTGAAAAGACAACACAATACGATTTTCTAGTGTGGTCTTTGTCAAACCAGCTCATTGTTTTTTAATCCCAGTCAGCACGCCTCATAAATCCACTTCAATTTTTTTAAATCCCTAATAGCCAAGAAAGTCGAGCCAAACTGAGCTATTTTATTTACCAATTGGAGCCAAGATATATATTTTTTTCTCACCAACCGTCCCTTAAAACTCTCTATAACTATACTTTGGACAAAATTTGGATTTGGTGCTAACATTAACACCAAATTCAGTGTTTTTTAATTCGGTAATTTCAAGATATTGGAGTTGATACAACTCCGATTGAGGTGTCATTTTCGCCAGCAGATTCCTGAGAACGTGGCACACATTCTGAAAATTTTCAATCTAACATTAGCACATTCTAGAGCAGTATCATTGATCAAGCCGCTGCGAACCGTTCCACATGCACTCGCTCGGTATTGGTATTCTATCGATTGATTTCAATCGAACCGGTCAGTCGTGCCTAAAACCTTCTCATTTAAATTTATTTTTTCATATATATATTTAGAAAATGACTTCTAAGTAGTGATGCATGAACTATCCAATAATGAAAATTATTCGATTTAAATTATCCAAACTGGAGACGTAGAATAAATCAAATTCTAAGCCTGGATAAGATTGATTATGTTTTAGAAAATGAAGTTTTTGAAAAACCATCATTCGATGTTTCATAGGATATTATGGAAAAATATAATAAATGGGTCGACGATGATAAAATTGCTAGAACTACTATTCTTACTTTTATGAATATTGAATTGGTTCATGTATTTAAAAATTATAAAACTGCTAAAGAAATTATGCATGCTATATATCAAAAATATGGAACCACTTCCGAAACATATATTCAACTCCTTTTACAAAAATATCATTCATGTAAGATGAAAGAAACAGACTCGGTTATTGATCACGTGAACAGAATGACGGTATTGGCTAAGGACCTTGCAGCGGCCGGTAACGAAGTTTTTAACCGTATGCAAGTCAATGTTACTTTGAACAGTCTTCCTGAGTCATGGGAACCCATCATTATTGTGTTGAATCACTCAATGCAAAATGTGACCATGTTGAACCTCCCGATGCATTTGGGAATTGAAGAAGAAAGAAAGAATAAAAAGAAAACTACTGAACTTCTTCTTAGCGAGTCTCAACCCTCTGGATCTCAAATTGAAATGAATAAGAAAAATAACAAATTTAAGGGAAAGAAGAAATTTTTTAAACATTTTAAGAATAAAAAAGGTTTTTTCCCAAACATCCTAAAAGAAAATATTACACTTGTGAAAAATCAGGTCATTACAAATCAAACTGTCCCGAAAAATCTAAGAATAACAATAATAATGGTAATAAGCGCGATGTTGTATGTGTTTATTCTGAATCATTGGCTGCAGACCATGATCTGAATGGTTGATGGGTGGATTCTGCCTCTACACGACATGTCGCTAGGTGTTGGAAAGGTTTTGTGGACTTCAAAGGGGTCAAAGGTTGCGAGCAACGTATTTATATGGAAAATGACACGTACTGTGACATGTTAGGAATTGGTACTTTCAAGCTGCAGTTATCTGGGGATATTAATCTTTATTTGTCTGAAACTTTGTACACACCAAATATGAGACGCAATCTGATTTCTGTTCCTAAACTAGATGAAAAAGGTTTTGAGATTAGGTTTTTATCTGGAAAAGTGTCAATTGGGAAGCATCGATGTATCATTGCTTGGGAAAGTAGGATGAACAACTTGTATCGTCTAAATGTGATTAATGAAACTGCTACTTTCGCTTACTTTGATGTGTCTATGAATGTATGTGATGATGACCCATATCTATGACACTTAAGACTCGAATATATAAATAAGATTAAAATAAAAAATATGTCAGATAAAGAATTAATTCCCAAACTTAAAAATTTTAATTTCCCTACTTGTGAATCAATTTTTTCTGAAAAATTAGCTCGAAAACCTTTCCCCAAAGCTAAAAGATGTAAACAATTACTTGAAATAATTCACTCTAATATATGTGGGCCTTTTAGTGTAAAAATTCATAGACAAAAACATTATTTTATTACTTTTATAAATGACTATTTTAGGTTTGGTCACGTGTATCTAATTGGTAATAAATCAGAAGCTTTAGATATTTTCAAAGAATATAAAAGTGAGGTAAAAAATCAATTAGGAAGAAACATCAAAATTTTAAGAACAGATAGATGAGGAGAATGTACTTCTGATGAATTAAAAAAAATTTATAGCAAATTTGAAATTAAACGTCACTTAACAATGGCTTACACACCACAACAAAATGGTGTAGCAGATAGACAAAATAGAACTCTAATGAAAATAACGAGGTCCATGTTATCTCATTCTAATTTATCTAAAAATTTTTGGGGAGAAGCCTTAAGTACCGCTAGATACAACTCGTTATGAGTTGTGGACATGAAGAAAATCGGACTTAAGTAACTTAAGAATATGGGGTTCGATTGCTCATGTGTTAATACCATATCAACTTAGAGATAAGTTAGATAATAAAATCATTAGATGTCATTTTATAGGATATTTTGATGGATCAAAAGGTTATAGGTTTTATCATAAAGATAAGGGATTAATAGAAAATAGAGATGTTAAATTTTTAGAATATCTAAACGATGATAGTGTTTCGCAAACTGAAAATATAAATCCTTTTGTGATAGATGATAATCACTCCATTACAAATAATAATGATTCTATACAACTAATGAGTATAGAAACATTTGTACCTCATACTACTATTAGTGGTTAGAAAAGAACTAGGACTCCTCCATCCTACTTGAATGATTTTTATGCTCATTTAAATGAAGATATAACAGACATTGGCTTGGACCAAAGAGGTGATCCTAATAGCAATGACTGAAGAACTTGATTCCATAGAAAAGAACAAAGTATGAGAACTTAGTGATTTGCCTAGTGATAGAAATGCTATAGGATGCAAATGGGTATTAAAAAAGAAACTAAAATCAGATAGTTCAATTGATAAATTTAAAGCTAGACTTGTAGCCAAAGGCTTTACCTAAAAAGAAGGGATAAATTATCTTGATACATATTCTCCTGAAGCTAAATTTATGTCAATTAGAATCATTTTAGCTATTGCTGCCCATTTTGATTTAGAACTATTCCAAATTAATGTTAAAACTGTTTTTCTAAATGGAGAATTAAAAGAAATCATTTTTATGAAATAACCAGAAGGTTTCGAGATTAAAGGGCATGAAGATAAAGTATATAAGTTTAAAAAATCTTTATACGGCCTAAAACAATCTTCACGTCAATGGTATTTGACATTTCATTGTGCAATACTTAAAATGGGATATGTGGTTAACAAATTAGATCATTGTATATATGTCTTAAAAGTGAGAGTAATTTTACTATTTTATCCTTGTATGTAGATGATATACTTCTTGTTGGAAATAATTTAGAAATGATTAATAACACCAAATCATGGCTTAACTCTCAGTTTGAGATGAAGAACATGAGAGAGGCATCTTATGTTCTTGGAATAAAAATAAATAGAGATAGAAAATCTCGAATGATCTGTTTAAGCTAAGAAAGATATATTGACATAAATCTAAAAAGATTTAAAATGGATGGTTGTAATCCATTGTCTACACTAGTGAAAAAAGGTTTGAAACTCAGTAAAAAAGATTGTCCATGTGACGGACAAGAAAGATTAAACATTTCCTATGCTCAAGCTGTAGGGAGTTTGATGGATGTAATACTGTGTACGAGACCAGATATCGCTTTCGTAGTAGGTCTTGTTTGTAGATACCAAAATAACCCTAGTATAAAATACTGGCAAACAGTAAAAAGAATTTTGAGGTATCTAAAGGGTACGAAACATCTTAAATTATGTTTTCAATCTGATAAACTTGAGGTTCAAGGATATTCTGATTCTGATCATGCTGGGGACAAGGATGATGGAAATCCACCTTTGGTCATGTTTTCCTCTTTAGAGGAGCTGCTATTTCTTGGTCTAGTAAGAAACATGGATGTGTTGCTCTACATACTCAAGAAGCCAATTATGTGACTTGTAGTGCAGCTTGTACATATGTCATCTGGATAAAACGTTTCATCAAATATATGAAACTTGATATAACCGACAACCCTGCGCATTTATTTTGTGACAATAAAGCTGCAATTAAATTAATTGAAAGTGGAGCAAAGAGCTTTAAGGGCCAATACATTAAAGTTCAATATCACTACATTCAAGATATAGTAGAGACAGGTGAAGTGACAGTAAGTCATTTACCTTCTTCTGATATGGTTGCCGATCCTTTGACAAAAGGTCTAAGTGTGAAATTATTTTTAAAGCATGTTGGCTTGATGAGACTTAGGGATGCCTAAGTCAAAAATTGATTCTAATGCACTTAATAATTTGTCTTTATTGAAAAAGAAGTACTGTGATGGACAAATTCGTTTTAGCGAGTAAAACCTCACGATTGGGATAAATGGTCATGATAGGCAAATCCACTTTGGCATGAAAAACTTCGTGGCTTAGAAAAGATTTGTTGTGATTGAAAAATATATTTTTGACATGCAAAACATCACAACTGAGATATGTTCTAATGGGTAAATCCTAAAACAACGAAAGCCTTAGACATATCACGGCCCACATGGTCAAGTGGGAGATGTTGGTATTTGACCATAGTGCCGTTAGGCACAACCGATATTATGGAGACCATCTCGAGTAAATCTCCATAATATCAGTAATAAACCCTTGTTACCATATTTATATACAAATTATATTTATAATATATTATATTAACTTATATTTATTTTAAATATATTTTTGAAAATAAAACTTTGTAAAACGGTAACAAAGTTTGTTGTATATTGATGACAATATTAAGATGGGTTGTTTCTTCGATTGAATGCGCATAAATCCGAACGTTAGAGTTTTGGCTATAAAAGAAGGCCTTTGTGTCATGAGCAAAACATCGAAAAATAAAGAGAAGACGTTCGTTGAGAAATAGTGCCTATTTGATCGGCGTTCACCAGCTTCGAGGCATCACCCTCTTGATCTTGCGATCAATCGTTGACGACAATCCAAACCTTCAACCTTTTTAGGAAAGGGACTTTAGGAGCCGGTTTCTTTTTTTCTTTTTCTTTATTTTTTTAAATTTGTGGAGATGCCCAACAAATAAGTGGACAGGAAGAGATTATTTTCAGGTTTTAGGAACCAATACACTTTATAAATCAGTCATTGGAAATTGGAATGGTCAGGTCAAAGCTGGTTGAACTTTATATGGTATTCCATGGGCTGTAGAACCCATAAATAAATGAGAAGAAAAAGAAAATCAATTACTCTACAAGGTATAAAAGTGAAAATTGTCAAACCAAGATTCTAGTTATCATGAGAATAAATCATTTCACATTTTTTGTTATTCAGACTATAACGTATATCACACTTAGCTTGAAAATCACACATATAAAAACAAAGTATTAAAGTTGGTTTTGGTATCGAGTATCGGTCCATGAAGGTCCAATACAAATCGGCCAATACAGATCGACCCTTAAAAAAAAAAAAAAATACACGTCTCGACTCAAATCGATACGTATTGACTGATACCTAATAAGTACCAGTCGATACCCGGTATGTATCGGCCGATGCAGGTCTATATCAACCGATACCAATACTGAGTTGAAGGATCGATACGTATCAGTTTGCCGAAAAACCAATACGTATCACTGATACTGTAACGACCCTAATTTTTTTTAAAATAAATTTGTGGTGTTAGATGTGTTTTGCACCAAGCACGATGTTAATGCTTAATACCAGAACCTAACCTAATTAAGAGAATTCTATTTAAGATTAAGGTACACACAACTCTTTTCACTTTTCTTCTTTTAAGAAAACCCTACTAGTCATCTCTTTATTTTATTACTCTTAAAAATCCTAGCCGTCACAACTCCTTCTCCACTCACGCTTCTGTAAAACAAAACATCTTAATCTTTTCCCTAAAACAATTATGTGTTCTTTCTAAAGAACCACCGTGGTATATTTTTCCGCCGTCAAAATGTGAGAAGGAAGAAGAAGGCGAAATCGTGGATGGGCCATCGCGTAGACATCGATCTCTATAGCCCTAATCGTCGTCGATCTGTCGATCACGCTTCAAGAGGTGGGTACCCCTCAATCCATCTCGTACTTCTCAGATCCCGTCGCGTAGGATACATTCTATCGCGTATTGACGGGCTATTAAATGAATCATAATTTTATTTCTTGATAATCTTGCTTTAGGATTGAATAAATGGCTATATCTGATTCTGATTTAATTTTGATTATAATCTTATTATTATTTTTGTGTTAAAATATTATATTTTTCGAAACCCTACCTATTTAGAAAACTAATCGATCAATGACGATTAAATATAAAGTTCCTTCACTCTAAATCAATCATATTTGATCCGTTTAATTTGTCTCTATACTTTCACTTTTGTTTTTACCCTTATTATTTTCAGGTAAAATTGTAAACCCAATTATCTACACTTTCAATTGTGGTTTTTGTTTTTACTCTTTATTGTTGTCGCTTCACAATAATCGATGTGAGTTATTTTTTTATATATTTCTATCATTGCTTTCCTTCTTTATATTATATTATACACTACCTCTCTCTTATAATCATTATTTTTTTTTTTGAAAGGATAATCATTATTTTCCTTCTTTATATTATATTATAATCATTATTTTCTTTCTTTATATTATATTATATTCAAGTTTCCTCGAGATTTAACTAAAAACCAAACATAAGTGGAAAGGTAAAAGGCTAGGAAAAAGTGGCGTTCTTTTAGCTTTGTCGGTTTTAATATCTCTCTTTTGACTCAAAAATCACTTCTTAGCAACATGTATTGAATATAGATATATGTGATAGTTAGATGCACAGATCTGTCATGTAATTCGTTGACTTTGACAATATCATAATTTAACTCCGCATTATCGGCTCAAAGCCCTGGTTATAGAAAAGGGTTGGTGCCAAGTTAACAATCGACTATAAAATAAAAACCACTAAGTATCTATGAAAATGTTTATCCAAAATTATCTATGGCTACAAAAGCGCATATAATTTTATAAAAATTGATGTTCTACAAGTGATCATTGGTATGACTTTTAGACGGCTCAAGTACGTCGGCTTGTATATTATATTTAATATGCACCAGCTGTATTATATTATTATAATATATATATACACACACACACACACATATATAAGCTACTGATAAGGTAATATTATATATATAGGCTATATAAGTTATTGATAAGGCATTATTATTATATAATATAGAAGCCCGAGGATATGAGCTCGGGGATAGAGATATCTCTACGCTAATTGATATTAGCGCGATACGTAGCGCCCTTTTTGTGAAGTGATGGGTGGCATGGTACCCACTTTACTAACTAGGGTTACACTTTTAAAATATTTTAAAACTTAAATACCCTTCCAGCCGTCATTCTTGACTTTTTAAATTTTCTTTCTTTTATCTTTTATCTTTTTTCTTTCTATTTTTTCAAAAAAGTGTTAGACTTACTTTTTTAGACATATTTTACTCAAAAAATGTTGCGCCCGATAGCGAAGAGCTAGCACCTCGAGAGCAAAGCGGCAACACCCCGAAAATTAGGCGTCGACACCCTGATAGCGAGCGCGCTTTTCTATCAAAGCGTCGGGGTTTCGTTTTAGGAGCATCGGCCCTATCGAAGCGCCAACGCTTCAATAATATATACATATATATATATATGTCGAAGCACCGACGTCTCTTTATCGAACCATCGGCGCTTCATTTTTGGGAATCCAACGCTTCGATAAAAAATAAAAATATATTTTTTTAATCGAAACGTCGGCACCTCTCTATTGAAGAGTCAGCACCTCATTTTAGGGGTGTCGGTGCTTCGATAAAAAAAATAATTATCGAAGCGTTAACGCCTTGTTTTAGAGGCACTTTTTTTATCGAAGAGTCGACATCTCGTTTTAGGGGCTAGCGCTTTACTATCGGGTGCTCATATTTTTTGAGTAAAATATATCTGAAAAAGTAAGTCTAATACTTTCTTAGAAAAAGAGAGAAAAGAAAGAGACTTTAAAAAAACTTTTTTAAAAGTAAAAAATGACGGCTGAAAAGGAATATAACTTTTACAATATTTTAAAAGTTTAACCCTAGTTAGTAAAGTGAGCCCTATGCCACCCATCATGTCACAAAAGATACACTATATGTCGCACCCATATCAATTGGCGTAGAGATATCTCTGCACCCGAGTGCATTTTCCCCTTTGCCATATATAAACTACTGACAAGGTAATATTATTATTTAATATAAAAGAACTGACAAAGTAATATTATTATTTAATATAAAAGAACTGACAAAGTAATATTATATATAAGATATATAAGTTATAGATAAGGCATTATTATTATATAATATATAAGCTAATGACAATATAATAGTTAGTATATAAGCTATATAGGCTAATGAACACTTGAGTACTACAATATAATAAATATATAATGTAAAACTATTATATTAATATATATATCAGTTAAGTTACTAACACTTAAAAGTGTTACATTATAATTATCATATAACTTACTTTAAAAGCAGATAAGGGAAGTAGTATTACTCTATTAAGCGTTTGCCCGATTGATCAATCCCGAGTCGAATCTACTTTATATATTTTATTAAATTTGATCAATTGATCATCGTTTGAACAGACGACGTTTTTTACATTTTTGCACGACAAAAACTTAGGGCTTATTAATCACGTGAATGTTTCGATCGATGGTCGTGATCCACTTAACCTGTAAAATAATAATATTTTATATTTGAGCATTTAATAATATTATATATATATATATCACTTTTATCGCTTCAATGCGATCACTTCGATAACACGAAGTGTTAGAAATTCGATACCTCGTGAAAATCAAACTCTGACTTTCACGTCATCGAAATCACATTTTAACTACCTTATTCTATATATTATATTTAGATGAGGTGTAAATAAATTATATGTATAAACATAATAAAATTTGATATAAATTTTCTTATACGCATGATATTTCTCTGTGTACATCTTGATTATATTATATAAGTTATGAATAAGCTAGGGTATATATACGAGAGTGTATGAGATTATGCTTACGTTTAGACGTAGTGATTTGCCAAGATGATATCAAAGCATTGAATATATCGTATTCACATGTCTTATAACTCATAATGGTATGTGATCCATGACGAGTAAGCGGGTGTGAATTAGTGTCACCTCGTATACGATAGCATATACGGTGACCCTATTACCCCGAGTTCTAATATGAGAGGATAAGATATGAGATTCGACCTTTAGGCCTTAGCTGTGGTAAGATTTCTTTTACGGTCACGTAAAACTCGAAATATTGGTATCCATGTACGAATGCAATTCTATGGTAGTATGGGCTGTCACATGAAGTATATTCAAGTTATTATGAAATATTTTCCTTCGGAAGCGTGATTTAGGGAAGTTATATCACTATATTTTATCATAAAATTAAGTTGTAAGAGTATGATAATAAGATACCGTTGTGTATACTAACAAAAGATAATGAATCTATGTCTCTGTATGTGTCGTTCTTTGCGTAGCCAGCGTAAGGGTAACAACGTCTTTCAGTCAAGACAAGTCTCTGGGAGACATTATGAGGTTGAGTATGAGTATGTTAGAAGTTACGTTTAGCCATAATGTCTCCCTATTAGGCTGGATGGAGGAATATGAGTATGACACAGAGGTGTTATGATATGATGGTATGATACTATAGTGACCCTCATATGGTAGCTCGAGCAGCGACTCTGGCACATGTCATTTAAAATTTTATGAGCATGTTAGTTACGCTCATGCGATGTACAAACATATGTGTGAAAATAATAATAAAATATGATATGTTACGAGTTATGGTGAGGTACATTAGGATATGAGTGTCTAGATCATGGTCCTGCATTATAATTGTGATACGAGTTTTACGATATGCATTTAATTTTGTCATGTTCTTTCAGATTTCTTGTTATACTATATCACTCACATGATACACCCACAATACACCTGAATAGTATGGGGTGAATTGGTTGTGTATCCACTAAGTTTACGTGTCTGAGTAAACTGATCCCACAATAATTTAACAGGTACAGGTGATTACGCTGGTGGAGTAGACGTCAGTTGTCCAGATCCCGCCGATGTCGATTTCATTGATCCCGCAGACATTGAGTACTAAGAGTCTTGGGAGGGTGACGTTGCAGAGTACCAGGAGGACCACAGTGCTGAATTTGATCAGGGCACCGATTATTGACATTTTTAGACTCGGTATTGAGTTGTTTGGTATTATCGTTATTGACTCTACGTTTTATTTTATTGGATTTATCTTCGACTTTCATTATTATTTTATTGGTGGATTATTTGGATTCATTATTTTTATTTTATTATTTATGACTATTTTATATTTCACTTTTAAGTTTTGGTTTTCACGGATTTCGTAGAATCAGACTTACGCGATAATCTTGATTAAGTCTATATCCACTTAGCACATTTGGGATATGTGCAGGTCATAACTCTAAATTCTAGGCCCTTTGAATGGGATAGAATTTCGGATCGTGACAGATATGTATCTGCTATTTTTTATACCTTGCATAAGAACATAAACCATCACACATATGAGAGCAGGAACCATCCTATTGAAATACTTAATTTAATATATATAACTTTGATTATATTTAATTATAATTCGAAGTAAAGCGTTTTGATAGTTGAATGCTTTGATTTGAGTGTTATTTATGTTGAGCATGTGATATAAGTGGTGATTAACCATAGAAACACTTTAAATGATACAAATATAGAACTCTAAAAGCACCCACCTACCTCACTTGTAAATAATCTACAATTACAAACGGGGCTATGTGGGAGCTTTTAAAGTTTTGATTTGTGGAAATAAGGGTACCATATCTATCTATAATGTCTATGATATAGGATTATTTCAAATAAATAATCTTTCGAAAAGTGGAGATTTTTTGTTATTTAAAAGATGCATTAGATTGTTATATTTGCTTTATGCCTTATGGGAATAAAGTGAGGGTTGTTGGGTGAGATTTATTTCTTTATTTATCTTTTAATGTGAGTGATTTATTATGTGAAATTTATTCTTCAAGTGCTGCTCTTGAGCTATCATACTATTTATAATATATAAGGCAAATCTAAGTTGTCTATCTCATATGTTTTATTAGAAAAAAATACCTGCATTACACCTAAAGAATAAATAGAACAGTTTTAAAATTGAATAAATTTTTAAGTTAAGAAGCACAATTTTTTAACATTCCGAGTCATCATTATTAGAAGCTACTATAGGCTCCAAAGTCATGTTCATCATTTGAGTTATATGATCCGTGCACTATGAATATGGATGACTCTGCATATTTTTTAAATTGACAATAGTAAAGTGCTCTAATCGGGTGATCCCAATTCTCTCATTGCCCTAATTTTTTGGTTGAGGAATATAAGGATGAGCTATCAAGAGACGAATAATGAAAAATATTAGGGTACCTCTATTCGCTCCTACTTGTTTACTGAAAACGCCCATATTTTAGACCCTTTAAAAATTATTGATTGTTTTAGATTAAATGATAGAAATCATTTTTCACCCTTATCTTCCACATAATAGGTCTTGAAATCATAGTGCACATATCATATAGTTAATTGTTTATTCCATGTATCACATATCCCCAAAAAATGGCCCTTAAATCCTATGACACACATCATGTTCAAATGTAATTTTAGGGTATTTTTTTAGGGATCTATGACATCTAGATAGCAAATTGATTATCTGATAGGTGCGCCATGATCTCACGATCTATTTTGTGAAAGATCAAGGTGAAACACGATCTTCATTATCTGATCCGAAATAACCAATAGTTTTTGAAGGGATTTGATACATGGGCGCTTTTAATAAATTGGTAGGCGTGAAGAGAGGTACCCAAATATATTATTGCTTCCTTGTTTAAAATGTGAATAAAGAAGTTAGCGTTAAGTCGTCCTCCCATAAATGTGGGGAAACATTTTCCTTCTTTTATTTTTCAAATGAAAGAGACAACCACTAGTGTGCCACTAGCACAACAATTCAATGGGGGTTAGAGTTGGCATGTTGCAGTACCTGTCTGTTAGCGCTCACTGTTTAACTGAAAGCACCCATAACTCTCTATGCAAGTAAAAAATTCTCTCATTTTCACTTCAGTTTAAAGTTTAAACTATAGTCACCAACTTGTAGGAATTTTTTGAAAAATCGTGAATTTGGGACTCTGCAAATTACCCTCAAATTTGCAAATTTCTAAAAAAATCCGCATATATTTATGAATAATTCTCAAATTATGTGACAAAATCATATTTTAAATTTGTAAATATTTTTAAACATTTAAATTTTATTTATTTATTTATTTTTATCTCTAAATATATCTTGATCGTGCTGAATTTTTTCAAATTTTAATGTTACCGAATTATTGTCAAATCGGTGACTACGGTTTAAACAAGAGGATTTAGGGGCAAGAGGGTTTCTATTTTGTGATGCGTAAGTGAGAAGAGAAGAGGTCTTTTATTGACTAATTTGAATTCGTCGATACAGTTCGTTTTTCATTCCAATCTCTCAAATAATGGATCTTGGGATTATAAGCGTGCCATCAGGCGATATATGTTTGATTTCATGTGGTATACATCTAAAAAAGTGACCTTATTTGAACATGATAATTGATGAGTTCCACGCGATGTTAAAGTCACGTTTTTTGCCTGGCTACCATGTGAAATAAAAAATCCACCACAGTGGAAAGTAATAAGAGCATGATCTCAAGAAGAATAATGTAAGAGATTGGGATGAAAAACCATATGCACCATGGGATTCAAAGCAATTAATTAGTTTCAATGTTGGTGAACTTATAGATTTGGTGGGTGGATATAAAAGCACTTTAAAAAATATTGGATACCTTTAAGGGCATCCCATCTAAAAATCATTGGCTGCTTTGAATCAGACGCTGCTCAATGGATATCAAGATTATGAGCACACCATCAGACGGTCCGTTTTAATTCGAAGCAGTTAATGATTTTCCAGTTGTGGTTGGATGATATGGATTGATGTCCAAACATTTGAATGTGTATGTGTTTTACATCGTGACCATGGTCGTTCGGAAATGTTCTCGCAGATAAATGTATCTAGCTCGTTTTACAGCTACATACAATGGGTAGTCATCTATAAATACAACCAGTTCCTTAAAAAAATCTCCCTAACCTTTTTTCTCCAAACGTTAGAAGCTAAAAGAAGAAGACAACAATGGCTGCCACTGCAACTATTGAACCTTACGAAGTTTGTGTGAAGGCCGCTGAAGGCGCTCCTGATACCCTTGGAGACTGTAATTCATCTCTCTCTCTCTCTCTCTCTCTCTCTCTCTCTCTCTCTCTCATAAAAACAATTTTTTCCTCCTTTGTTTAGTTAAAAAAGCAAACTTTTTTCATTAATGTGCAGGTCCTTTTTGCCAAAGGGTTCTTCTAACTTTAGAGGAGAAACATCTCCCATACATCACGAATTTGGTTGATCTTAGCAACAAGCCTCAATGGTAATATAGATCTTTGAACTTTAAACACTTGTACAGTAGATGTTATTTAAAAGTAGTTGGCCGGGTAGTCAGTTTTTTTTTCTTTTTTTTTTGTTAAATTTAAATTTGTTTTTTGGAAATGGGTTGTTAGGTTCTTGGAGATTAGTCCTGAAGGGAAGGTACCCGTTTTTAAAATTGACGGTAAATGGATCGCTGATTCGGACGTCATTACGCAAGTTTTAGAGGAGAAGCACCCGGATCTGCCCTTGGCGACTCCACCGGAATTCGCCTCTGTGTACGGGTTTTGATTTACTTTCTTTGAATTTTGATTTTGATTTTTTTTATTGGATGCATTTTTCATGAATTTGTAGATCATGATACTTGCTGCATTTTGTTTTATAAACATGACATTTGGGTCTTTGTTTTTTGTAAGAGATAATTGATGGCTAATTAAAATCATTGTCTTATTTATGGGTTTTTCTTATAAGTGCTCTGTGATTTATTTATTTATTTTTCTGCATCAAAAATCAATACATAATATAACATGTTTCCTTATGTTGTGTTTTGAGTAGTGTGTTCTAGTGTATTTTTAGTGTTTTATTGGGTGCATTTTTTTATTTTTATTTTTATTTTTTTAGATGAATTTGTAGATCGTGATCCTTGTTTTGAGACTTCAAAAATGAAATTTCGGTGTTTATTTTCTATGGGAGATGGTTAGAGACTTAGAGCATCTCCAATAAGTTCCCATAACTAGCCGTTGTGCCACATGGGAACCCGAACAGCTAGTTATGGGATAGCCATAAACTCTACAGCCATTTCCTATCCCATTTTGAATGAGATATGAATAGTGGTATCTCATATTTATGTTGGCACGTGTGGCCATGTAGCCGTTGTGCGCTACCTAAATGGGAAACAAAGTCTCGTTTGCTCGGATACGTATGATGTGCGCCAAATTAATAGGAGAATTAGTTTCTCCATAACGTTTTTGTGACGACCCAGACCCACATGCCACCATATTGTCCAGTTCTGGGCTTAGGTCCCCGCCCCGGTTTTGTTTTGGCATGAGCTTAAGTCCCCACCCAAAACGCGTTATGACATGTAGCATCCGCAATCACATATAGCCTAGGGTCAGGACTTTTCCTATCCGATGTGGAACTATTACAATCCCCCCACCTTATAGAATAGCCGTCCTTGGCTCTGATACCATTTTGTGACGACCCAGACCCACATGCCACCATATTGTACGGTTCTGGGCTTAGGTCCCCGCCCCGGTTTTGTTTTTGGCATGGGCTTAAGTCCCCACCCAAAACACGTCATGACATGTAACGTCCGCAATCACATATAGCCCAGGGTCAGGATTTTTCCCTATCCGATGTGGGACTATTACAATTTCGTAATCCGAACGTTACGAGATCCCTTGTGATCCTATAAAAAGGGGCTTAATTGAGAATGTGAATTCACCTTGAGACATACAAATCATTTGCTTTGGAATTTAAAAATCTTATAATCAGTTTATTTGTATTACAGTAACTGGCTGTGACTTAACGGTTCGCTGTTGAAGCTGGAGTTACTTTCAACCCATAAAATCATTTTCGCTAATTCTAGCTTCAACTTTGGTTTGCAGAGGCTCAAAAATATTCCCTGCTTTTGTCAAGTTTTTGAAAAGCAAAGATCCCAATGATGGCTCTGAACAGGCAGTGCTGGATGAATTGCGTGCGTTGGATGAGCATCTCAAAGAACATGTATGTTATTAGACTCAGTAACCATAGTTTGTTTGCTTGTTTGGGTATGTGTGTGCAGGGGTATAGCCAGGATTTGCTGCTGGTGTGGCCTAGCAATGATCAATAGATGTTAATAGTTATTTTGCCGCTGATTTATACACTATAGATTTGGGGGCTTATACACAAAAGACGGGTGTATAAGAAACATATCTTATACAAATTCAAGAGTTAAATGGAGCCCCCCCCCCCCCCCGCCCCACACACACACACACACACACACTCTTCTATGTGGCTACGCCCCTGTGTGTGAGTTTGTGTTGTGTATTGCATGCATCTGGTAAGCCCAGTGCACCACCCTACACCTGAAAGATAAAATTCGAAGTGTAGAAGACATATGTAGCTTTGTGTAATCAGAAGTTCATAATTTTGTGTAATTACAAGTTTGCCACAGAAAAGGGAATAGATGCCATGCCCTTTCAAAATTACCAAAATGCCACCATCCAGTGGAATTTTGCTCTGGTGACATTACTAACGCTGCAGTAAAAGCTATGAGCGTGTTTTGTTAGCATTTATTAATTGAATTTTCAGTGTTCTTTTCATTTGTAATTGTTCATCGTAAAAGATTATGTTGTTTAATAGTAATCTTGTGAGCGACTAATCAACCTTATGTTGTTATCAGGGCCCCTATGTTAATGGCGATAAGATTTCTGCAGTTGATTTGAGTCTGGCACCTAAGCTGTATCATCTGAAGGTCGCTCTAGGCCATTTCAAAAGTTGGACCATCCCAGAAAATTTGACATATGTTCATAACTATTTGAAGGTATGGAATAGGGAATAGGGATAAAGCTTTTTTGTGAAACCATGTTTTGTTGGTAGTAATCTTGTTCACACCTTAGAAGTAAACAAGAAAGAGTGAAGTACAAACACTTTTCCTTGGGAAAATTTCATCGTTAAAGTTAACTCCTTGTTCTTGTTGGCGATTCCTTATGTCAACCTTAACTCCAATGTTGGAACTGTTTCTCGGTACTGCTGTCATGCAAATATAACAGTGTGATTTTTAGTGGTTACTTGTCAGTAGTTTTGTACTTCTTATTCAAATGTGGCTTTGTAATCTGGATTGGTATATCTATAAGTTAAAACGGCTGAGCTAGTTAAAACTGGAGTGGAACGAGCATCTTACTGATTGTTTTTATTAGTAAATAATTGCTATTTCTTGACCGTGAATCTTTCCGTTTCATATATGAGACCATTGTATAACTTCGTGAAGATCTGCATATCAGTATACCGACAAGCCATCAAGACTATTATAGACTTGTTTAGGGATTCCAACAACATTTGTATGAGTGCCTTGCCTGCACCTTTATCCTTATGAGATGCATTCTTGATTCAAATATGAAGTTTTCTGTTGAACTCGAAACATGAGTGCCTTATTTAACCATATTAGGGCACCTTTATCTTTTGGAAGGTTGTCGGATTCTTCATAACCACCTTGAGAGGCACCAGACCTTTAGAGGTGGAGGTTGACTCGGCAAATGTCATTGGATTGATGTTAAGGAAGGGTGGTGGATCCCAGCGTCTATTCCCAATAATTTTTTAGGCATTTGATATCTTGGACAGGCTTAATCTGATTTGTGAAGATGTTAGAGGAGGGAACCAGATTTGGATTCAGATTTCTTTATTAGGAAAAGAATGAAAAAAGCGATCTGTAAATTGGGGTTAGCAACTCATTGGAGATCTTAGTAACTATTCTCATCTAACACTTCTCATGGGCAGGGGGAAATTGTGAAAGTCATATTCTTAGTTTAGAGTTTGCTTTCTTTCAGATCATTTAATGGGAGTACAAACTCAAATTTCTTTTAGGTTTGCCTTTTCTCTTTTTTCATTTGAACATAATTCCACTTCATTGCATGGAAGCTGATTTAACACCTGTATTGCACTGTGCTACATATTGTATCGCAATGGAAGGCTGATTTAGGTTCTTTTATGAAATTAATGAGTTCAAATAGTTACCAAGAACCCAAAGTATATTCCTGTAACTACCATATATGCAATATTATTATATTTTTACGTAGTTTATAATAACATGCATAAAACACACACACACACACACACTCATATATTGTAATGACATTATTTACATAATTTAATTTGTGTAGATTTATTACAAAATTTCATACACACACACACACACACATCTGAATCTAATTAATATACTTGAAGGATTGTGAAATGTGAAGTAATGGACAGTCTAGTCCTAAATAGAAATGAGTGGTGAAACAGAACTTGCACTGCCTACCTCAAATGGATGGGATAAGGCGATGGTGATGATCTAATAATAACATATATGTAGATTCTCTATATTATGACTATGATTTCTTCTGTAGATCAAGGTATGCCTACATGTAATATATGTAGGCCCGAGTGTAATAGTTTAGCATGTTATAAAAGGTTGTCCATTTGAGTATCATCCATGTCACCATTTATTTTTCAATGTGTTATAACGTAGGATTCATCACATGGTGTTTGGGGCCTATTGGGAACCTATTAGTACTGATATATTCTAGTTCTAGTGATCTATGCCAAATCTCGAGTAATGTGTCACGGAGTTACTCTTTGCGACGTGAACTCTCGTGCGACAACTAGCTTTCCTCGAACTAGCTCAACCTACTCGTGTTTCAAACCTGCACGGTAGCGCATTAGGTTAGAAACTATGCGGATTCCCGAATGCAACTCATATAGCTATACGCAGCGATAATCCTAGGGGCAGCCCCACATAGAGTTTAGGTCTGCACCATGAGGGTGGTCGTGGACCACCAACATGATGGCTCCAGCGCACGACCCGACAGGAGCGACCTATCACCTATGCGAGGTCTGGATGCGCGAAGTCAAGCCCACAAGGCTATCATACGCGTTCCGTAGGGGATCACTTAGGCCAGCGACACGTCACGTGGTTGTTAGATCATTTCCCCATATATATGGTTTAAACATCAATAGTGCCTAAATGGTAGGAGGACCTCAAACCCCTTGATTTGTCATACCGCAACGCCCTCCCGCATCGCTAGCCCACTTGGCTTAGTCGCGTCCGCATCACGTGCCCTGCTGGCACTGCATCACGACCAAACTGCCACCATGTCGCGTGCCCTCCTGGCCCACGACCGAAGCTCTTGGAGTACCAATGGCGAAGCCCTCGTGGCTTTGGTGACGCGCCGACGATGCCCCAGCTTCAACCCACCAATGCCTGACGCACTAGTGGCACAAGTGGCCCTGCGGCTGGCTCGGATGGCCACGCCGCGAGCCCACGTCACATCCTCCCCTACTTAGTTGTGTTGACGTCTTCGTTGACGCGCTTCCAATACTTCTTCAGGGCGGATTTGAAGGACGGGTGGGTACTCTCAAGTTCCCACGTAATTTCAGCCTATGGCAGGCCTTTCCACTTCAAAAGATACTCCACAGGAAATTCATTCTGACTGCCATCTTCCCGGTTACTGCGTCTGTGTGCAAGGATTTCTTCAACCTGTCTCTTTAACTGTAAATCGGCATCTGGGGCGACCCGAGTTGACAAACTTCTCCCTGGATTATTCGGGTCTCTTTTATAAGGCTTCAAGCAACTGACGTGAAAGACCGGATGCATTCTCAGTCGGGGAGGAAGTTGCACTCTGAATGAGACATCATTAATCCTCTTCGTGATCGGAAATGGCCCATCATACTTACGAACTAATCCTGCGTGCTTTCTTCTGAAGAATTTGAGCTGCTTCGGATTAAGTTTCACCAAAACTTCATCGCCAGGTAACTCGACAGGTCAAATCGATCGCCCACTTCTTCATTCGCTAGCCTTTTCTAGATAGGCCCTAGCAATCAGATTCCTCGCCACTCCTTGGCAAGATGGTAAGTCATTTGACTTGGACCCAAAGATATCCCATAGTAATTGTATGCGGCGTTGACGGTTGCTGGCCAGTTGCTAATTCGAATGGGCTCTTATTTGAGGCTGAACTCTTCTGCAGATTATAACAAAATTGTGCCACATCTAACAACTGAACCCAATTCTTTTGATTGGCACTGACAAAATGTCTCAAATATTCTTCCAAAATAGCATTCACCCTTTCTGTCTGTCCGTCTGTTTGTGGATGCATGATGGATGAGAAGTTCAGTTTCGTCCCCAAGAGCTGGAATACTTCTGACCAATAGCTTCGGTGGCAGGTGGGACGAGGCGAAAGTATTGCTCAATGTCCCATAAGAAATTCTCTAACTCTTTAGCATCCCGAACACCCCCGTAGCACCGCGGCTCGGGTATCTTGACCTTCCGTTGGGGAGTTTCTTGTTGTTGAACAGTCCCAGACCCAATCGCCCTCATCAGGACGTTCATCTTAGTGGTCAATTCCTCAATCTATAAACGAAGGGCTTCGACGGTGCCCCTCGTATCTTCTGCAAGGATCTCCACGTTCTCAGCTAACGTGGCGTGGTTTTCAGCCAATGTGGTGTGGTTTTCTTCCTGCTTGCTTAACCGTTCTGCATGGTCTTCCACAAGTGAAACCACTGTCTCCAACTGTTCGGCCTGACCTTCAAGGTCGTCTAGACGTTCTCTGGTCCGTCTACGTGTACCACTACTGGTCCCTTCAGCCATCTCTAGGCTTTGATACCAACTGTCACGGAGTTACTCTTTGCAACGTGAACTCTCGTGCGGCAACTAGCTTTCCTCGAACTAGCTCAGCCTACTCGTGTTTCAAACCTGCACGGTAGCGCATTAGGTTAGAAACTATGCGGATTCCCGAATGCAACTCATATAGCTATACGCAGCGATAATCCTAAGGGTAGCCCCACTTAGAGTTTAGGTCCGCACCATGAGGGTGGTCGTGGACCACCAACATGATGGCTCCAGCGCACGACGCGACAGGAGCGACCTAACACCTATGTGAGGGCCGGATGCGCGAAGTCAAGCCCACAAGGCTATCATACGCGTTCCGTAGGGGATCACTTAGGCCAGCGACACGTCACGTGGCTGTTAGATCATTTCCCCATATATATAGTTTAAACATCAATAGTGCCTAAATGGCAGGAGGACCTCAAACCCCTTGGTTTGTCATACCGCAACGCCCTCCCGCATCGCTAGCCCACTTGGCTCAGTCACGTCCGCATCACGTGCCCTGCTGGCACTGCATCACGACCAAACTGCCACCATGTCGCATGCCCTCCTGGCCCACGACCGAAGCTCTTGGAGTACCAATGGCGAAGCCCTCGTGGCTTTGGTGACGCGCGGACGATGCCCCAGCTTCAACCCACCAATGCCTGACGCACTAGTGGCACAAGTGGCCCTGCGGCTGGCTCGGATGGCCACGCCGCAAGCCCACGTCACAAATGGCTGTGGTTATTAATTATATAGTTGTTATTTTCCCAGCTTGGAATGGTCTCTACTTCCTACTTTGGCGAAATATTTTTTGTTTGAAATAAAAAAGGAGCAACGTAAAAATCAATTTTTGGACGAAGTGCCCTCCTACCCGAGGGAAGAATGACAGCCTAATTAAAGAGGTCAAGTATCCTAATCTAACTAAAAATGAGCAGAGTTTCTTCTTACCCGAAGGCGTTTAGATCTTTAACTACGGTTCACTGTTGCCAAAATTTAAAATAACAACCTCGAAAGGGTAAGATAGATTTTTTTTAAAGTGAGAGGACTAAGAATGTATCAACCTCTCTATTGGCATCACAAATGTCACCTTCCAACGCTAAGTCTTGATCACAAGGTTTAGGGAATTCTAAGGAAAATTCTATGATGATCTCTAAAAGGTTTCAGCTAGACTTAAAACGATTAGACAGATTTGTGAGAGTTATTAGACTAGGGTATAAGACAATTGAAGGTTACAAGATAATTTAAATATAGTTCTTATATGCAAGAATTTTCAGCCCTTTGTATGGATGGGGAATTGGGAAGCATCATATGGTCATGGATGCTTAATATGTTTTGAGATTCTAATAGAGCTTCTTATCAGGGTTAGGGTTGAAGTAGTTTAAGAGGACGACTATTTGATTTGTGGGGAATGGCACCTATTTGAAGAGTTTCTAGAAGGAAATTGTTAAAACATGGAAGAAATTAGAGGTAAAGGTTGGATTGAGAGGTAAAATAAAAAATTTTAGTCATTGATTAGGTTTCTTAAGTGCTTTTATTGGGTTAAGTTTCCTAAATAGCAAATTGGGCTTAATTACTACCACACCACTTTATGTTACAACCACCTCACTTAAGTAATTAAGTTATATTGTAAAATAATTTTTTTTCTACCCAGATTCAATCGTAAATAGTTATAATGTTATGTTAGTTATGTTGTAAATTGTACAACTCCCTCATGTGTTGTAGGGAGAAGACATGAGTCAATATATCCATATTGATGGGTTCCAATAAACCTCAAACCCCAGGTGGTTGCATTGAAAACTGCATGGTAACAAGCCACCACAGAATTTCCACCCTCTATAGACTGAGAATGGACCGTTTCGACCCTTACTTAGGATTGAAAACTCTTCATTAAGTCCAATTGTGTGACATTGAATTGTTGATACATACTAAACGAAAGATTCTTCACTTCAGTACATCGACACATGAAGTGAAGTAGTCAATTCATTCTTTGTATGGTCCAACTGTTGGTCACACATCTGAATTCTGAAGAGTTTTACCCCTCCATAAACTGAGATTGGAGTAGATCCAACCCTTGCATAGGTTTGAAACATTCTTCATTAGGTCCATATGTGTGAAGTGACCAACTCTTCACTTTGAACAATCAATACATGGAAGGAAGTGGTCAATTCTTTATTTGTAGGGATAAGTGTCTGACATGCAATAACCAAAGCGCCTGGCACTTCTTGACCTCGGACCGTTCAACTTGCAAATCTATTCCAAAGTGGAGAGTCCAATTAATATTAGTTACATGAGCATATATAATTGTTGTGTAAGAAGCTGTTCTAGGTTGGGGTTGGTGGTTGGTGGTTGGTGAGAATTGAGATTAGTAGGTGATGTTAGGTTTAGATTTAGAGAGAGTAAAATGCAGTGAGCTAGAGGACCTCACTAGCATTAACCTTAGGTGATAAAACGTATACGTACGCATTAAGTAGAACTGTATATACACCGGTATATATATAAGATACACACTCCAAACACTCCCCCCCAAGCTGGAGCATGGATGTCATGCATGCCTAGCTCGATAGAAATATCGTGAAGTGTCATAGGACCCATTGGCGTGATACACATTCCAAACACTCCCCCTCAAGCTGGAGCATGGATGTCATGCATGCCTAGCTCGATAGAGATATCTTGAAGCGTCATAGGACCATTATAGCCTGATAAAAACCTCAACTAATTGCTGAAAAGAAGATGCATCAATGAGTTCCAATTTATTATGCCAAACTTCACCAATGGAGAGGCATAGATCCTCTAATACGAAATCCCAATCAGATAACCAAGGGTGAAGTTATAAGGGAAAGGGCCTAAGGGGTAAATTAATTGTCGTTGTCATGGATAAGGGAAACGACCTAAGCATCATGGATCAAAATTTTGGCCGAAACGTTTCGGTTTCGGTGGGAATCTTCAACTGAAATTTCGGTCAAGAAATGTATGGAGGGGAAAATTTCGGCCGAAATTCAAATTATCTGCCGAATTTTTGGTTCAAATTTTCAGTTTCGGTCATGCCTGAAACCGAAAACGAAACCTCTATTTCTCAGAATATTATATTTATTAATTATTTTAGTTAAAATTATCTTTGTTTCCGAGAAGCTCTGATATTAATTAAATTATTTGTTGATCTTTGTAATTTCATGCAGTTTCTCTTCTCTTGGGAATCCTTCATAAAAACGCAGCCTAGGAAGGAGGAACATGTGATCGCAGGATGGGCACCCAAGGTCAATGCATGAATCTTGATTCAGCGCCTTTAAATTACGATATGAATGCTGTGCTGTTTAGTTGGTGAGTCAGCACAATTAGTACTGGTTTCTATCTTTAGACCCTTTTAGTGGTACTCATGTAAGTGTTATTTGATCATTTATGCATCTTAACATCTATTAGCTAGGAGTTGTGGTTTTGGATCAGATCCTTTTGGTCTCGAAAAATTAGTCATAAAATGACGGATGCTTCTTATAGTTTTTCTGCAAGACAACGCCAAATATTCCCAGTCATTTTATACTAAACACATGTTTTATTAGCTTTATAGATAGGATTGATGGAATATCAGTACCACTCCATTACAGATAGAGCCCTGACATCCCCATTTTTAGGCCTCATTTGTATGTTTTTAAGCAATCCAAATCATCAAAGGGGTTGCACGCATATTGAAATCAAGTGGGCCCACAAATTACTGATGGACTAATTTGACTATCGGATTCATGCAATCAAATGTGGATGGTTGTGCATAATTTTTCTAAAGTATATGCACTGATAGGATGATTCTAATCCTATGAAGATTTGAATTCTTCAGTTGAGACATGGTAATGATGGAAATTTTGCGCTGATGGGATGATTCTAATCCTTTGAAGATATGATTCTTTACCTGAGACACGCTAATGATGATATGCAAGGTGGACTATTTGGATTGATCAAAGATGTACGCAGTGTGGCATAAAAATGGGCTATTATGGTCCCATCAATACAATAGTGGTGATTTTTCTTAGTAAAAAAAGGTCATTTTTTCAAATACTTAGGGCTATTGTTTTACTGTTCGAAATTTGGACAAGAAATTATTTTCAATCGAGTCTTATTTTTTTCTTCTGTTTTTTTTTTCCAAAATTTTAATTTTCAAGCACACTAACAAAACAATAACAATTTCATTTTGAAACAAATCAACCAGAAAATTGATTCCATTTCTGTTTGATTTTGAAGGCGAGGTTTAAAATTGGTCGGTCTTTGCAGATTTCTTTTGAAAATTTCAGATGATAATGCTCATAGGTAATTAGGCATGAGAAGGCTTTTGAATCTCCGCCACGCGGTTGGACGAAAGGATGCAAATGACCATTAAATTTATTGGTGTATTGAATGATTGAGTGGAGCCTTGGGAACTGATTTTGAAGGAAAATAAATTAAAGATTTAGCAAGTACAAACCATATTAATATTAACAAATCTTCAAATCACCATCTAAAATATTATTTACATGGATTTTCGTCAATGACTTAAAATATTATATTAAACCAATTTAAAATCAAATATAAATATGAAAGGTGAAAGGAATCGAATCTCAATTGATCGCTTTATCACCTCAATTAATAGGTACACGCAAAACAATGGCGTCAATCCATTTTCAAAGGAAGAATCTCAACCAATGAGATTTTCTTAATAAAGAAAACCAACACATGGGCCACCCAAATCAAAACGGAATGGTTTTAGTTTTTTTTTATTTTATGAACTAAAATCAGATGGAAATCCGAAACTTTTTGTTTTTTTCGGTTCGATTCAGATGTTGTTATTATTATTATTTTAATATTTTAAGCTACTATTTCAATTTTTTTTGGATTTTTTTGTCAATTTTCTGATCCTATTTAATAGATTTTCAGTTTTCGCAACCCGAAACCAAAGTAGAGTCAACCTGAATTGGTTTTTGGGTCGGTTAGGACTGGTTCCGTTCACTCGATTTTCGGGTTGGGTCCGGGTTCCGCGACAAAACTTGCATCCCTAGCGACTTGGACTTGTGCTGTAGAGACCTTCAGACACGTGATGAACTATATGCAAACTCATTGATGGAATCATGGAATACTCTTCCGTTGAAACTTGGAAGTGATAAGAAGTGACATAATTTAATACTACCAAGAATTATTAAGATTATTTTAGCTTTACTAAAAACGAAAGCTAATTATTATTATTATTATTTTAAATATATTAATAGTTTTTCCTCTCTTCGGCAAGTAAGATGAGTAAAGTCCAATTTTACTCAGAATCCTGAAAACAAGCTCAGTCCTTCCAATCTTGTATCATCGCCCCGCATGCCTCATAGGAGGCTGATCACAGGCAAATTTGTGATACCTAAATCGGTACGATTTAAAAGTCTATCATTTTTTTATGGGAGCCATTACTTGCACACACTTTTCAAGTGATTGCACTGGTTTAGTGAAAATATTAATAATAATTTTTGGGAGCCATTACTTGCACTCATTTTTTAAGTGATTACGCTGAGGTTAAAAAAATACTTTGTATTTTAGGGACATGTGACTTGTGAAAATGCAATCTAGGTCGTTCGATTTAAAGTTCGTGATCTATAGATCCATAGTGAATAAGATTGGCATGAAATATTATCTTAATCATGTGATTACATATAGTCAAAGGCTATTATTTTATTCAACGATTAACAATAATAGATCATATGATAAATATCGTGTTTTGCTCTAATCTTATCCACTAAGGATCTATAGATTATGAATTTTAAATCAGACGGCCTAGATTGCATTTTCATATGTCACATGTCCCTACAATAGAAAGTCTTTCTTTAACCTCGGTGCAATCACTTAAATAGTGTGTGCGAGTAATGGCTCCATAATTTTTTTTTAAGTACCTCAGTTACCCACGTGGTTGCACTTAACCTGGATACTAAAGTTAAAACCCTTATACAACACCATTTTACCCTCTATGCTTCAGGTCGAAGAGGAGACCAATAGAAAGGCGAAGCCAAGACCAACCTCGGATAGAGATTATAAACACGCATTCAAGGAGCCGAAGAGAAATTATGGATCTTCTCCACCTTGATTATGCTACATATTTGGACGAAGAAGAAGGAAGAAAACTCGTGCAAAATTATTTTATGGTTTTAGAGGAAGAAAACTCGTGCAAAATTATTTTGGGGTTTTAGAGACGATCTTTGCGATATCTAGGGATTCGGGCGGCACGGCTCCCATTTCAATCACATCACATGATTCACTTTTTTATGTCCATTTCAACGACATGACGGAATTGTTTAACTAATGTTACTCTCAATTGCAAAATATCATTGCACGCAAATTTGGTACTTTGAAAAAATGCTTTCCAATCCTCTTAACACAAAAGCTAAGAATATGTTTGGGTTAGCTCTTATAAGAGCATAAACAACTCTTTGCCTGCTCTGAGATAGAACATGCATAGAACATTTTTATCACTTAAAACAACTCCCCGCTAAAGCAAATGAGGCAAGGAGTTGTATTACTAAATATAAAAGTAGTTCTCTGTTATAGCTAAAAAGTGAAAGAGTTGCTCTTTGTCCCAAAAGAGTTAACCCAAATGCAGCCTAAGTATTCGGTAATGATATAAGCGAAGATTCTTATTTCATGTTCTGTGTGTTAGAAATATTGGTATAGGGAGCAGAAAAGACACATTGATCCTATTCGAGGCACGAGAAATTTAGCTGTTTTTAAATCAATTTTTGCCCCCACCACTTCAATCAAGTGGTCACCAACGGGTTACTGACAAAATAGCTTCAGGACACAACGAACCAGAAGTGTGTTCGTGTGATGAGATTTGGCGAAACTGATCACGCTACCAGAACACGAAAGAAGGGTGGAACTCTGAAAACATATCTTAAAAATAAGCATGGATAAAAGAAATGTAAAAAACTCAGTGTGGAAAAATGAGGGTTTTGGGATCCTTTTATAGAAATTATGCACCGTTTTGAAAATGACTGAACGAACATATCCGTTTAAGAAATGGTCGGATAAAACACAACCGTTTCAGAAATAACTGAACGGTTTGAATTTCAAATGAGCGGTTACACTTTTGTCCAAAAGTTTAACTAAATGCATCACATCGCCACACCATGTACACGTACACGTACACGTGCTCGTGCTCGTGCTCATGCCCGTGCCCGTCCCTACCCGGCCCGGCTCCACGCGCGTGAGTGTGACTGATGAGGTGCATGGCGGTAGAAGCTACAAAATTTGATACCCCCTGGGTGAAGGCTACAAGCCTTGAGCAAGGCAACATATTATAACCCAAACCCCCAAAAAGTTTTACACGGTATGAAACTATTCACAATAGTCTAAAACACAAAAAACTTTTAAAATAATTAAAATATCCAACAATCCCCCATTATTTTAAAGATTTTAAATAAAAATTTATGAAACTTTTAAAATATTAAATAATCTCCTACTATTTTTAAACATTTAAATTAGAGCAAAGCTAAAATTATGTGCATAAATGAAAATATCTTACAGACTTAAAATTTTAAGTTAGTGAAAATAATTCAAAGTTTGTCAAGGTCTTTAGTGAAACTAAGTCTTAAACTAATTATCTTATACGATAAATCGGAACTATTTCACACATATATTTAACATATTTGGTGCTCAATGACAATAGGTTAGAACATTTAAGACTTATGCTAGTACTCTGATTTTCGTAAGTGTTTATAAGATAAAGTCAAATCTCATTGAAAGCGGCTCCACCTTCACACTTATATAGGCAGACCTATTAAAGATGTCCCTGTAACTTTAATATCTCAACACATAGTGTTATAGGATTATTAAGAGCGATGCTCAACCTCTTCTTATCTATTACAGGTGAAATACTACCCTTCCTGGGATGTATATGAGATTTACTTCTCATCAATATAGTGTCTTTTAGCCGCCACAGATTTACGATTTATTTTTTCCTTTGAACATAAATATTGATTTAACAAATATTAGATAGGGTTCTCATCTCTGTCAAGGCTTTTAGTAAACGAATCTGTTAGATTTTTTACAGGTCTGACCCCAATTACTGAAATTACTCTATCTCTAAGTAATTATTTTATATAGTTATCTCTTAGACCAATGTGTCTATTTTTTCTATTATACGTTTGACTATAAGTCTTTGATAGTATTGTTTCACTATCATAATGTATAGAGATAGGTGACAATGGTTTAATCATAATTAAAATTTCTATTAGTAAATTATTTAACCATTCTGCTTCTTTTTCACTTGCTGCTAAGTCAATGAATTTCGATTCTATAGTGGAATATGTGATGCAAGTTTGCTTCTTTGATTTTCATGAGCTTACAGTACCTCCAAAAATGAATATCCATCCACTTGTAGACTTTGATTCTTTCGAATCAGATATTCAGCTTGCATCGTTATATCCTTTTAAAACTTGAGAATATCCAGAAAATTACAAACCATAATTAATAGTACCCTTTAAATATCTAAGAACATGCGAAATAGCATTCCAATGAACAGAACTAAGACTACTCGTAAATCTACTTAACTTACTACAAATGCAATGTTCAACCTTGTACAATACATTGCATATATAAGGCTACCAATAATCTTTGTATATTCTAATTATTGCACACATCTTCCATCATTTTTAATTAATTTAATATTAATATCTAAAGGTATAGTAACAGATTTTAAATTAAAATAATTGAATCTTTTTAAAATCTTTTCAACATAATGAGATTGAGTTAAAGTTAACATATTCTCATTTCTTATAATTTTGATTTTTAAAATTACATCTGCCTGTCTCATGTCTTTCATGCTAAAAGATGAACTTAAAAAAAATGTAGTTTCTAAAATAACTTCTAAATTAGTTCCAAAAATAAGTAAGTCATCTACATAAAGACATATAATAACACAATTATTAGAGAAAATTTATAATACATACATTTTTCGACTTCATTAGTTTGAATCTAAAATTAATAATGGTATTATCAAATTTTTCATGTCACTATTTTGATGCTTGTTTTAACCTATGTAGAGATTTAATAAGTTTACAGACTTTCTTTTCTTATCAAAGTAGAACAAACCCTTCTGATTGTTTCATATAGATCTCTTCTTTTAAATCACCATTTAAAAATACAGTTTTAACATCCATTTGATGAATTTATAACTTGTGAATAGAAGCTAGTGTAATTAGAAGTCTTATAGTAGAAATTTTAGCAACTGGTGCATATGTGTCAAAATAGTCAATACCTTCCTTTTGCTTATATCCTTTGGCAACTAATCATGTTTTAAATTTTTCTATAGTTTCATCCGTTCTAAGTTTTCTTTTTAATATCCATTTACATCTTATGGGTCTAGATCCTTCTGATAAATCTATTACTTTTCATGTTTTATTTTTCATTATTGAATCCATTTCATCATTGATAGCTTATTTCTAAAAAGCACTATCTCTAAATTTCATTGCATCATTAAAAGTGATAGGATCATCGTCTATAATTAGACATAAATGTTTCTTAGTACTTTTGGTCATATTTCCTTCAATTAAATAAATATAATAATCTTTTGAAAGACTAATTTCAAATCTTTGACATTTACTTCGTCGAGGTTCAATGATGACCTCTTCATCAGTTGAAGATTCAATAACTTTTTTATATTTAGAAGATTCTCCATCTTCATAAGTTTGACTTTGAATATTTAATTTATTAGATAGAATAGTAAACTTAGATTTATAGAATATAGCATCTTTATATTCTATTATAGTATTTTTATTTATGTTATCATTAGATTTCATAATTAAAAATTTATAAGCTTTACTATTTTGTGTATAGCCAATAAATATACACTCAATAGATCTAAGGTCTATCTTAGGTCTTTTAGGATCTACTAATCTAACAAGTGTCCTACACCCTGACACTTTAAAATATGTTAGACTGAGTTTTCGATTCTTTCGAAGTTCATATGGTGTAGTTAAAGTTTTCTTATGTGGAATTCTATTTAAACTATGAGTAGCAGTTAACAAAGTTTTACCTCATAAATTTTTATCGGAATTAGCGTTAACTAACATTGCATTAGTCATTTCTACTAATGTTCTATTTTTTCTTTCGGCAACTCCGTTTTGTTGTGTCGTATAAGGAGTCGTCATCTCATGACAAATTTTATGAATTTCATAGAAATCGAAGAATTCATTTGACATGTATTCTCCACCCCGATCAGATCTAATGACTTTTATTATTTTATTTAATTAATTTTTTACTAATGCTTTATAAACAGTAAATTTTTTAAAAGTCTCATTTTTAGTATTTAATAAATATATAAAAGCACATTTTGAAAAATCATCTATAAAAATAATAAAATATCATTTTTTTCCTCTAGGAGGAACATTGTTTAAATCACAAATATCACAGTGTATTAGATCTAATAAACATGAATTTCTAATAACACTAGAAAAATGTCTTCTAGTAATTTTAGTTTTAGCACATATACTACAAGCACTATTATAAAAAAAATTTATGTTTAGGAATTAAATCTAAGTTAGTCATGCATTTCATAGACCTACAATTAACATGTCCTAATCTATCATGCCATAAATTAGAAAGAGCGACTGAGTAAGAAGAATGAGAGATTTTATTGATTGAATCAGTTACATTGAGTTTAAACATGCCTCCCATGGCTTATCCTTTTCCAATAAAGTCGTTATTCTTGGATAAAATAAACTTATTCGATTCAAATATAAGTTTTAAACTATGTTTGATTAGTAAATCACCTGAAACGAGATTCTTGCGGATATCGGGTACATGGAGCACATCAGTAAGTGTAACAACTTTTTCGGAAGTAAAATTTAATTTCACTTTTTCATGTCCTATGATCTTTACTGTAGATGAGTTCCCCATGAAGAGATTTTAATCATCATCAACTTTATCATACAACACAAATATGTCACGATTATTACACACATGTTTTGTGGCACCAGTGTCGATCCACCATTTATTGATGTTACCAATCAGATTAACTTTTAAAAGAACCGTTACGAAGTTGCTTTTCACTTCCACTGCATTCGCTTGATTCTTTAACTTATTGAAGAGGTGATAATCCCGTTTGAAATATATGGGTTTCCCACAGTGGTAGCAACCATCATTCTTCGGTGCCATGGCCTTATTCTCCGTAGCAAATTTCTTATTTTCCTTGGAATAAGAATATCCTCTCTTCCTCTTCTTGGACGGTCCACTGACAACCTTAGACTCAACCAAGTGTGCCTTTGATGTCATATTAATGTGATTTTCTGTTTTGTCCCTAACTCGGGATTCTTCCTCAATACGTAAATGAAGGAGATTTTTCATAGAAATCTTCTCATTATTACGCTTAAGGATTTTTTTGTAATCTTTCCATGATAGAGGCAACTTGGCGATTATCGCACCAACCAAAATTTTTTCATCGAAATAAGAACTATTAGCAATCATATAATTAATAATTACTTGAAAATCATGCACTTGGCTAAGAATGAGTTTATCATCGACCATCGTAAAATTAAAAAACTGACTGATAATATAAGAATTATATCCTGCATCTTCAGTTATATATTTCTTCTCGAGTGCATCCCAGAGTTCCTTCAAAATGTCGTAGGTGCGGTAGATGTCGAACAAAGAATCCGTCAGTGCATTCAAAATGTAGCCTTTGCAAGGGTAGTCGTCGCCCATTAATACTTTTTACGGCCTTCAGCGAGTGTGGATGATTCGGTAACAGTCGGACACAGAGTTGTGATAACGTATACAACTTTCAGTGTGATTAACAGAAAATACAATTTATGTTGCCACCGTTTGAAATTCGAACCATCAAAATTTTCTAACTTATGGATGTTGTTAAGCAGTGTGGGATGCAATTTAGTGGAATCAGTAGTCTGGGCTATAAAAATTGGTTTTAAATGATTGGAAATATTGGTACGAGAAGCAGAAAAGACACACCGATTCGGCTCGAGGCACGAGAAATTTCACTGTCTTTAAACTAATTTTTGCCCCCACCACTTCAATCAAGTGGTCACCAACGGGTTACTGACAAAATGGCTCCATGATACAACGAAGCAGAAGTGTGTTCGTGTGATGAGATTTGGCAAATTTGATCATGCTACCAGAACACCAAAGAAGGGCGGAACTCTGAAAATAATTCTTAAAAATAAGCAGGGAGAAAAGAAATGTAAAAAACTCAGTGTGAAAAAACGAGAGTCTCGGGACCCTTTTATAGAAATTACGCATTGTTTGAGAACAGACATATCCGTTGAAAATAACTAAACGGACATATCAATTTAAGAAACTGAATGGTTGGATAAGACACAACGGTTTTAGAAATAACTGAACGATTTGAATTTCAAACGGGCGGTTACACTTTTGTCCAAAAGTTTAACTAAATGCACCGCATCGCCATGTACACGTGCTCGTGCTCGTGCCCGTCCTGGCTTGGCTCAACTCGGCTCGATGCACGCGTGTGCGTGTGACTAACGGGGTGCATGGCGGTGGAAGCTACAAAATTCGATACCCCCTGGGTGAAGGCTACAAGCCTTGAGTCAAGACAACATATTATAACCAAAACCCCCCCAAAGTTTTACACGGTATGAGACTATTCACAATAGTTCAAAAGACAAAATACTTTTAAAATAATTAAAATCTCCAACACTGTGTTGCATAATTTCATCAACACCTAACGCGACTAAGACCCAAATTTTTAGGAATGACATGTAGTGAGGGCATTGGATCAAGATGGTGACAATGTCTTGGGTGATGCCATAATCCAAGGGTCACAAACTAGGGTTGAATGCAAAATTGCACGACAAAGAATGTACTAATTTATAATGAATAGTGTATATATGTTGAAATATTATATTTGCATAGGGGGATTGTTTGGATACAGGGAAGACATGATAAAATGTTTTGCCATGGATTCAATTATTTAAGTATTTTTAAGGGTGTGATAAAAGTATTACCCCTATTTATACGACCCCCCCCTTCCCTTCTTAAGGGTGGGTTTAAATTTACGAATCTCAGAAATTTCCATAAATTTTGAGCTTGCAAGAATCTAAGAGGATTTTTTTGTTTTCCACTACTTGGATAATTTACAGGAATATCATGATTTCTCAAATGTGTTTAGTAAACCAAACATTTTATTTGATTTTTTAAGAGCTCAAAAAAGAAAAATGTGAGGTACTCCACGAATTTTCAGAATATTTTTTCGACCCTTAGATCATATTTAAATTAGCTTAGATTTATCCTTCAACTTCCTCCTTTTTTTCAACCTAAGTAGACCGCCAGAGAAGCAAAAATTTTACAACACATAAATGTACCATAATAGATCCGAAAAGAAACCAAAATTTTACAACTCGTAAAATGTACTTAAACAGACCCATAAAGAAAACCAAATTTTACAACTCATAATTGTCCTTCCATTAATAGATAAAGGGAGGCTGATAGAGCCAAAGAACTTACATGATCCTACATTAGTTTGCTGTCACAGTCACATGATCCTACATTACTTTGATGATATTAAATATTAAATAATAATAATAAAATATGTAAAATTATATGGTCAATAGTATCAATTGTGTGAAAAATAAACAGTAAAATCAAATATGATTTATTGTTTATTTTTACATAGAGTTGGCTCTATTGATTATACAATGTTACATAACTTATTATTGCTATTATTATTTCCATAATATTATTATTATCACCGTTCCTTTATATGACACCCAATATCATGTAATTGAATACCACGTGGCAACAACCTAATACTGACTGAGTTAAGTTGTCCTTCAAGCGCAAGATAGTGTTATATAGTGGACAAGTTTTTATAGGCAATTTTATCGGCAACTTATGTGGTGTGACGTGACCGGCTGCACCCATAGTGAGACCCAACCACTATAGTTAGTCGCGTCGTGTCACATAAGTTGTCTGCAACATTGTCTATAAAAATTATGTACCATTTATAATTTGGGAAATTTACAGGATCGACCTTGTCAGATACACCTTTCCCGCCATAAACCCTATATTTTCACCTTTACCCAACTTACTAGCTCCAAGCCGGACTAGTTCTAGCTAGCACAAAAAGTCTCAAATACCCCTTCTTACAATTTTTATTGTTCTACATAGTTTAAAAATTTAAATTTTATATATTTTTTATATTTATGCGATGTAAAGCAGCATCTATGCCACCTGATTTGAAGGCCACAATATAAAGATTGGCATGAAAAAATGGCGATACCGCCTGTTTAAAAAAAAAAAAAAAAAGTTCGTCGACTATTTAAACAGTCAAGTCAGTCTGCATCGACTATTTAAACATGTCATATTTATTTATTTATTTTTAAATAGGCGGTATCACCATTTTTTCATGTCAATCTTTGACACAATCGATCTTTTTATTGTAGCTTTCAAATCATTTGGCAACTTCACATTGCATAAATATAAAAAAGTGCGAATGTTTTGAAATTTTAACCTATGTAGAACAATTAAAAGTGTGAGAAGGGATAACTTTTTGTGCTACATGGAAGTCTCGAATTGATTTGGCTTGGACCTAGTGATTTGGGAAAAGGTAAAAATATAGGATTTCTGAAGGAAAAGGTCTATTTGAGAGGGTTGATCCTGAAAATTTCCCTTATAATTTCCTCTTGGCGCCAGGCTACTTTGACCCTACATTTATTACAGGGAAATTTACCTGTTCGACCCTGTCAGATACACCTTTTACGTTAGAGGCCCTGTATTTTCACCTTTATCCAAATCGACTAGCGTTTAACCAAGCCATTTTCAGCTAGCACAAAAAGTCCGAAATACCCCTTCTTACACATTTTTTCGTTCTACATGATAATGAAATAGATGACATTAAAGATAGACACGAAAAAAAGGTGATATCACTTCTTTAAAAAAAAAAATAAATTTAACAATTGATGTCGACTCTTAACACAATCGGTACCGACCATCTTAAGAATCGTCATCGATTCTTTACACAATCGTCATCAACTCTGTACATCGATTGTAAAAATATATATATATATATAATCGATGAAGACTCTGTATATAATCGATGAAGACTCTGTACAGAGTCGTCATCGATTTTATAAATAATTTTTTTTTATTTTTTTATTTTTAATTTTTTTATACAGTTGATGGCGACTCTGTACAGAGTCGATGACGACTGTGTATAGAGTTGCCATCGACATTGATTTTTTTTTAATATTTAATTTTTTTTATTTTATACAATCGATGGCGACTGTGTACAGAGTCGATGACGATTCTGTAAACAATCGTTGACGACTCTTAAAATGGTCGACATCGACTGTGTACAGAGTTGATATCGCCTTTTTTTCATATCTATCTTTGGCTATCAATTTTATATTGTGGCCTTCAAATCAGACGACATAGATCTCGTTTCATATCGCGTAAATATAAAAAAATACAAATATTTAAAATTTTAAATTATATAGGTGTATCTTTTTCTTCCTCATTCTAATCTGCTACAATTTCTGATGAAAAAGGTGTATTTGAGTCGATCCAAATAACAGATTGGAGTAGATTAATTTGAGGAGAAGATGCTGTCACCTTCGCCACTTCTAATTTTTAAAAACTGTAGCGGATTAAAATGAGGAAGAAGATGATTTTTTATGTCTTAAAGAAAGAAAGGGAGTAATTTAGACTTTTTGCTATCCTTAGGGTATGCTAGGCTCCCAGCTGGTAGATTCGGGTAAAGGTTAAAATATAGGGGTTTTATTACGTAAAATGTACCGTGGACTATGTAAAGCGACTCTTAGTTGTCCGTGAAACTTTGCAATCATTAAGATCATAGTAAATGAGTGTTGGAAACCAAATATATTTTAGATAGATATATCAGAGCATTGAAACTTCTAATTATGCTAAATCATGAAAATTTTAAATAAATTATTCATCAAATTCAGCGGTTGACACCTGCCTGTTCAGAGTAGCCTAGAATTTGTGGCTACAACAATAACATATATTTTCGTAAAATATATACGTTTTACATAGAATCCCTGTCCCTAGTCAAGCATGGTTTCTTCAACCAGCTGAGTTCAGTGGCTGAAGAGCCACCGTTTCAGTAGGGAAGAATGCCCTCCAAATCCCTAAACTCCCGATTTACACTTCTATTTCTCTGCTATGTCTCCAGATTTTTCTCCATTCGAGTTGAGGGGAGAGTTATAGGGTTTAATCCGAGTTCCGAATTCAACGATTCTCTGGTTTATCTATGGCCTCTCCCCAAACAATTCACCAACGGCCATGATACGATCTCCGTTGATCCCAATCTCTCGATCGAACTCAACGGAAATGGAAAATCATCTTTAATTATCAGAGAGGCGTTCGATAGATACAAAGCAATCATATTTAAGCATCGATCGGATAACAAGTCGACGTTAGATCTCAGCAAGATCACCGTTGTCGTCGATTCTGATGACGATACCGTAAGTCTTCGTGTGATTCCTTGATTATTTATTTTTTGATATATAATAGAACTTAAAATTTTGGACTTTTAGTGTGAGTTTGAGTCTGAAGTTTTATTGGATTGTTTAATTCTGAATAGCTTCAATTGGGGGTGGACGAAAGCTATTCGTTGTATGTGGGGAAAGAAGACGGCCTTTCGATTGTGGGAGGAGCGACTATTGAGGTTGGCTTCGAATTCTATAGTTTCTAGTTTACTGTGGTTTCGAAGTTTGAGAAATATAATAAACCGTATTTGTAGAATTTACATTAATCTAGATTAATTTAGAATAGATTCAAGCAAACTTATAAGTAAATGATTGCAAAATTTGGCTATTTTCTCTTAATATCACAATCTGGGTGGTGAATTGTGAATCGTGAGAAGCAAAATGAACCAAGGAAACAAAGTTAATAAACATTTGCTCGCAAAAAAATGGCGCTGGGTATTATTCACTTGAAATTGAGTAATAATGTTTTATGCATTTTAACGAAAAAAATAAAACAATTTGTTGTTACCGATTAAGAAGATTGTACTACAAAACCAATCGAACTTTCCAAGGAGCCCAGTTGGAGAAACTTAAATAAATACTTGAACCTTGGTCTTTTTAAGACTCAAAGGCCAAGTACGATTGCCTTGTTATGCTGTTGGTTTTAGTGTCAATGGACTCCCCATCCATGAAGCTAAACCACGGTAAAGGATTCTCTCATAACTCAATGAGAACCAAACAACTCAAGAAATTGATCCCATAATTTCCTTGTGAACTTGCAATGGATACGTAAATTGTTCACTGATTCTTCAATTTATAGGCATCGAACATACTGGTTAGGGATAGCTAGGTATCTGGTTTGGTAGTGTGATCTATCAAGAGACTTCTGAGTTCTTGCAGTCGAGGTCGAGCAAAAACCAAGAACTCTTGTGAGGGCTGGATTTTTCCTCAATCCTTTGCAAGGAAATTTACTCTGTTCCGCCCCTTGCAGAAGAATATAAGAGCTAAAGTAACAAATAAATTTAGGGTCCAATTTCCATGGTCTTTTGTCAAGCTTTTCTGTAGAAAGATAAATCTTTTCAAGCTTCTGTAGAAAGATAAATCTTACCAACTGCAATACTGCAATTTGCTTTGGAAAGATTCGAGACTGTAGCTCTCCTATTTTTATTGGTAAATAGCTGTATATTGAAAGATACAAAAAGGAAACAAACTTCTCTCCTTGAGAAGCTGTAGCACAACGTAACTTAAAAAAAAGAACAAGGAAAGCAACAAAAAGGAAACCAGCCCAAAACAGTGGAAGAATCTAGAGCCCAAACGGAAAAAACAGCCCGGGAAACCCTGCCAGGGCGAGAGAAACAATTAGATGATTCACACATCTTCCAACAATCCACCAATCCCTTCTCATCAACAGTCAACCCCCAACCCCATCACCAACCCTCGAGACATGTAACTAAGCTCATTGGCAAACCAACAATGTAGGATCATATGGCTGGCCAATTCGTCTTCAGTTAGATACATTAGACATTGATTCTACAGCCTCTTTCCTCTCTTAATCCAATGATTGATTGTAAGAATATGGCTCCATGCAAGTTCTGCTAACCTCATTATGGTGCGACAACTGTTGACGGACAGGAAATCCATAGAAAGAGCACACTGAGAGGAAACCTTACTATCTAGAGTCCACAGCCTATGGAGTGTTTGGTCTACATTTCCCTATAAGATCCAAAGTTTTCACAAGTAGCATCACCTCATCATCCCTAAGATTCCTCTACACTTGTATGTGCCAAACAATCTCATTATCAACTCACTTATAATAGCAATCATTACTAACATCCACTGAAATTCTCCTTTAGACAACGGTCTTTAATCTAGGCAGACTCTCAACACCAAATTCTTTCCCCCACCCCATTTAAAGTTTATGCATATTAAACTCCTTGTTAACGGAACAAGCTCCTCTTCACCAAGCAAAAGCTCTGTTCTCTCTCCAATTAATTTCCCATTCATTGTTATGGCTACCATTCCTACTCGTGAGCACATGAACCCACAAATTTCTCCTCTCCACCCCCACTCTCCAGAACCACTTGCCAAGAAGGGCTTTGTTCAGGTTTCATATTACAAAGCCTTCTAATGCCCAAATTAAAGCGATACCTTAGAATGAGATGATAATTGCCAAAATTAAATAAATTAATTAAGCAATAAAACCTAAATTAAAGCGATACCTTAGGATTTCATGGAATTCTGCTTAGGTAACCATGCTTGGTTCGGCTAGGGTCAAATCCGGCGTGCGATATTCGTTTAGATTTGCGAAAAAGTGCGATCCTAAGATAAAACTCTAGCATCCTCTAGGTTGGGGCGCTCGCTCGTTGATCGATGTGGAATCGTTTAATCCTTGCTAAGGCTTTGAATTGAATTGATCGATCGATCTCAAATCGGGTAATCTGAAGCCTAATAACGGTTAATGATCGATGGCATGGGTCAAAATTTCATCCGATACCGATACGTATCGGACGATACGTATCGGTTTTGGACTAGGACGACACGGTACATTGAATGTACCGTATCGCCATTTGGTATATCTCCATTTGAATATACCTGGACGATACATTCAGTGTATTGTCCGGTATTTTACTATTCCGATACGTATTGGTTTTGAGCTCGGACGATATGTATCCGATACCAGGTATTTTGACCCATGATTGATGGGCTAACATTGAAGTCGATCCACAAGGATGGACATCAAGGTTGCTCTAGATCTATGATTTTGGAGATTTGGGCAAACAAATTATGGAAATAAAGGCAAGAAAATAACAAGTAAAATAGAAAAAAGAAGTAAGGACCGATAAAAAAAAGGAGAAGATCAAAGAACTTAAATGGGCATCTCACCCTTGGCCTCTCACCTGCATGGGGAAGAAGAATCACTCTTCACAAGCTCATCTTAAGATCAATGCAAGGTATTTTCATTCACTCATAAGAATTCTCCAATTTTGATTACATAAGGACCTTATATAGTAAGTCCCAAAAGGAGAAAAGCAAAAAAACCAGTCACAAATACGTCATAGAGGCCTTTGAAACTCGCCTGGGCAAGAATGGAACTCGCCTGGGTGAGAACTTAGTGTTCTTGCTCGGGCGAGTCCATTCTCGCTTGAGTGAGAATTGTGATCTCGCTTAGGCGACCTTGAACTTAGGTTTTGGCCTGGTAATGGTCGCTTGGGCGACCTCCTCTTCTCAAATATCCACTTCTGTTTGCTTGGGCGACTCCAACCTCGCCTGGGCGACCAGAACTCAAAGTTGGCTCTCTCTCTTTGCTCTTTGGTTTTTCTTCTTTCAGCCATTTCTTCTTTCGTTGGAAAGTTCATCGGGGCCCTAATTCCATGTTTCGATGTTGGCGTCCCTGCCACTTCTCCCAGTCCAAAAATGTTTCATCACCGATGAAACTAGTTCGAAGTTGATGTCTCCGCAAATTCCCTCGGACCCAAAAGGTTTCATCTCTAATGAAACACGTGCGTAGTATCGGTCAAGTGTATCGGAACTCAAGTGGTGGAACTCCTCGCAACTAGCCCAAGCAATCTCGGCACCCGATGAAGTATGATCATCATGTCAGTCGATTGTATCCAGGCGCACACGGTAAACCTCTTCTCGATGAACCCAATAACTCGGCTTGCCAAACCACTCTGCTAAATATTTTTTAAGCTTCCCATCAACTTTTTTGAACCCAAGAAACTTCATCATTGATGAAGTGTGCTTGTAATATTGGTCGGAAATGTTGGAATCCATGCGACGAGCCCTCTCATGATTAACCCAAGTGCTCCCATAATTCGGCTTACTAACCCTCTTCCTGAAATACCCTTGAAACTCTCCGCCATCAGCAAATGCCACAAGATCATCCAAGATTTTCTCATTGACCTCACTTTTCATCTTGCTCGGAGGAGGAAGGGGTATGGGTTGTGGGATTGAGATTGACTTAAAAGGAATGAACGTTTGAAAATGATTTCTAGGAAGTGGGGTTGAGCCTAGATGAGGAATTAAGTCTTCCACATTGAGTGTTGAACTAACCCCTATACCTTGAGGTAGCTCAAACACATATACACTAGGTCCACACCTTGCCCCAATCCTCAAAGATCTGACTTGACAGGTTTGGAGCATCTTCGCGATTCTCGATTGGAATCGTTAAGGTCCAAACCGAACTACCTCATGGTCAGTTATTTGAACTTCCTCGAAACTCGTAGGTAAATCTGTCAATAATTTGGAATCTCCATTGCATAAATTAATTTTAAGCATAATTTCGGCATGTAATGCGGAATGAGGCTCATAACTTGACTCACAACATGACTCGAAACGTGAAGCAATATGCAACTCGAGACTATGATGTGTACATGCATCAATGGACTCTATGGTCTCATGTGCACGAGACACTAACGACTCATGTACTGGACTCTACCAACACTAGTGACTTATGTGCAGTCAACTCTACAGGCACTATCAACTCATGTGTGATCGAATCAAGTGACACTAATGACTCATGTGGACTTGACCCAACATATTCCAATGACTCATGGGTAAGTGATTCGTGTGTGGGTGACTTTGTTGGCTCACGTGTGAGGGACTCAATGGACTCATGTCTGACCAACACGGGACCAACACTTACAACGGAAAGTAGAAGCCTATTCAACTCAAACTAAACTTTTTTCAACTTCTATCTCCTCTTCATTCATTACGGTATTAAGGTCATACACATCCTCTCCCACTTTCACATTTTCCGACTCCGTAGAACTTTCCGTTTTAGTCAATAGATTTGGAGCGGGAAATTTTTGTGGGGCATTGATAATCGAAGTGTCTGAATCCATGACACTTGTTGTGGCCACTAGTTTTGGGGCTCTCATTGATTGCTACCAATGCGGCTTGGATGCTCCTAAGAGCATCGACAATCGCACTTGTATCCATGGTGATCACGACACACTAAACATGGGAGCGAAGATGAACAAGCAACTATGAACAAAAAATAATTGAGTAATTTTAACAAACACAAGATGAGCGCACAAATGAATACACAAAATTCCCTAACCTAGCACCTAAAGCTCTGATACCAAAACTGACGCGGGACAACAACTCTGAAATGAGTATGAGATGATAATTATTGAAATTAAACTAGTTAATTAAGCAAAAAAACCTAAATTAGAGCGATACCACAGGGTTTCATGGAATTTCGCTATGGTAACCATGCTTGGTTCAGCTAAGGTCCAATTCGGAGCACGAGATCCATTTAGATTTGCGGAAGGTGCGATCCTAGAGATTCAACTCTAGCATCTTTTAGGTTGGGGTGCTCGCTCGTTGATCAATGTGGAATCGTTAGATCCTTGCTAGGGCTTTGAATTGAATCGATCGATCGGTCTCAAATCAAACAATCTCGAGTTCAACAACGGTCATGGATCGACAGGCTAGGATTATAGTCGATCCACAAGGCTGGGTATCAAGGTTGCTCTAGATCTAGGGTTTTGGAGATTTGGCCAAACAAATTATGACAATAAAAGCAAGAAAATAACAAGCAAAATAGAAAAAAAGTAGTAAGGAGAAGATCAAAACCTTAATTGGGCATCTCACCCTTGGCCTCTCACCAAACCCACATGGGGAAGAAGAATCACTTTTCACAAGCTCATCTCAAGCTCAATGCAAGGCATTTTCATTCATAAGCAATTCTCCAATTTGGATTACATAAGGACCTTATATAGTAAGTCCCAAAGGGAGAAAAACCCTAAAATAGAAAAGTACTAAAATATCCAAAAGTAGAATAGTAAAATGCAGGAAAGTACAAAGAAAATGGAAGAAAAGCAAAAGAACCTGTCACAAATACGTCATAGAGGCCTTTGAAACTCGCCCGGGCGAGAATGGAACTCACTGGGTGAGAACTTAGTGTTCTCGCTCGGGTGAGTCCATTCTCGCTTGAGCGAGAATTGTGACCTTGCTTGGGCGACCCTGAACTTGGGTTTTGGCTGGGTATTGGTCGCTTGGGCGACCTCCTCTTCTCAAATAGCCACTTCTGTTCGCTTGGGCAACTCCACCCTCGCCTGGGCGACCATAACTCAAAGTTGGCTCTCTATCTTTGCTCTTTGGTTTTTCTTTCCGCCATTTCTTCTTGCATCGCTTCGTCTTTCACCAAAAAGTTCGACGCGGCTCTACTTCCACGCTTTCGATGTTGGCGTCCCCGGCACAAACCCCCTTCATCTTTCGAAAAATGGCACACCTCCCAATTGAGTAAGTGATATTCCTCCCCTTTCCTTCCCATAAAATATATCTCTTAATTTGCTCTTATTAATAAATGATCGCTGTGGGGGATCGACACATAAACATAAAATAAATCGAAAGATTAGTAAAATTCGCTTTTATAAGCACAAGCCTATCACCTATAGACAACAGATTGCCCTTCTCGACTGCCAACCTCTTTGCAAATCTCTGCACAACCAGTTCCCAAAGGGTTGCATTTGGCTTTCCAGCTGAAAGAGAGCAACAAATAAGTAGACAGAAGAGTTTCAACCAAACAACTCACATCCATTGCTTAAAAGTTTAGTGAATTCTCATCCTGTCCCAAAATTGCCTCTTAGATAGTCAAAACCGCCCTAACATACCACAACTAACTACTGAAGCCCCATTGAACATCATAGCATCCTCTACAAACTGAAGGTGAGTAATAGAAGAGCCATTCCTAGACACCTCGAACCCAGGAGGCAAAACCCGCTAGGGAAGACAATTGAGAGCCTCCCACACCATATTAAAAAGGAACGAGGATAACGGATCTCCCTGCCTTAAATCCCTCGAATTTTTAAAATAACCCTTGGGCGTCCCATTGACCATGATAGAGTGGAATAGCAAGTTCTCATCCAACGATTGAGGGCCTCCCCAGCTTGCTATCTGCTTGAAGATCATCATTGATATCCCCAAAGTTATAGCGAGACGATTTGAGATTAGAATAACCTTATCACTCGATATTTGAAGAAGGGAGGCGAGATTCAACGATTCCGTGAGGTAACAAACCGGAAAACTTCACATTGTGGTTTTCATCAAATGATGACCAATCACTTGCAACAACACCCAATAGTCAATAGAGATTCAGACACATTCCCAACAGGTTTGAAGTGGTGGCAGGCAGTTCTGAGATTTGTGTGAGAAAAAAATCGAAAATCTGTGCAAAAACTTTGTTTGAAAGAAGTCTTCGGAAGTCACATTTAGTGTTCTCAAATACAGTAGTGGTGGAAGACAAAATGCTCCCAAGCCAAGACCGATTCAGATGATGTGGTTTTCAAATCGATCTGGAGGTCAAAAAATTCACCCAATTGCTGTCAGCATGACGCCAGCGGGTAGGGGTTGATATTGCTCCGCAAGGTAGGGAATCTTGCTTTATACCAAGGAGGAGGTGTGAGAGGGTTAGGTGAAAGAAATTAGGGTTTAGGTAGGATTGAGGTTAGTTATACAACAAAAACCTCTTAAAATAGGTGGGCTATACAACCACACAACCTGTATATGCACAAGATAGCAACGATAGCCCCTCGTATTCAACCAAAAAGACCCACATCATAGAGAATCTGAATCTATTTTACTATATATGAGTCGCACGTAAGAAAAACTAGAATTTGATGGACATTTCGTGGAAAACCAGTGCTCTTCCAACATGCAACATCAAGCAGTGACATAGAATATTGGAGCCGCAAAAGTTTTGATACCGTTAATTTGAATCAAAATATCGTCCGATACCGATACGTATCGGACGATACGTATCGGTATTGGACTCGAACGATACATTGAATGTATCGTTCGATACATTGAAATGTATTGAATGTATCGAACGATACATTCAATGTATCGTCCGATACGTATCGTTTTGGAGCTCGGACGATACGTATCGGTAACCCGATATTTTAACCCATGCGCAAAACTCGTTAATTTGACGTGAAAACTAGATTTTTGGAACTCTATGAATCACCTAAAAAATTGCATCAATCCGTGATAAAACCCACTCGAAAAGTTCCTCAATAAATTCCAATCAAAATCCCACAAGATCCAATCCACTGTTCATTCTCATGGAGGCAAGAAGCCCAGAAAATATGAATTATTGAAGCCCAGAAAATATGAATTATTGAAGTCTAAAATTGCTTCGAAAACCCCATAAACGACTTCAAAAAAAATAAAATTTCAGTATTAAAATGATCACCTCTTGATTCCGAACCTTTCCATGTAGAAAGAATTGCATTTCAAGGTCAAATGTTGACCATTGTTGACGTCCTGCTGAATTCAATGATGCAGGATGACATCAACTGCAGCTTGAGTCTAGAAGCCGACTCTGGTACCAAATTAGTTTACACAGTAATGGTTCAAGATTAAGGTTAGGTCAAGATAGGGTTTGATGAAGAGGAAAAATAAGAACTAAGAAGAGAGTTGGCGAGAATTAGGTTGTGTGTTAGTTTCACACCATTTTTCATTATTATATGTACTACTTATGATAGGATCCGATGTATAACAATGGTATCAACCTATCCACACCATACCGATAGGAGACACACCTAACTATTACACGCAACACAACACCGCCATTGTCACCAAGTCAGCTTACGAAAATAATTCAGCAAGGTTAAAATTTGGAAATATCAGGCAAAATGCGAGAACTTTGGGTACAAATTGGGAGAAAAATAGGTGAACAAATATAAATAAGATTAAAATTGTATAAAAAATTTAAAAATACTAAAAATCATGGCTTATTGAAAAAATCGTGATTTTTTTTGTGAATTATTCACAAATTTTATGAAATTTTTAGAAAACACGCAAACTTTTGAAAAATTCCTGAATAATTAGTGATGAATTTGTAGAACCTTAAATTCGGAGAATTTGGTGACTATGAAGAACAAAAAATTCAAACATGCCTCTTTGTCATGAAAGGACTGAAGCCCTACTCACTTGGGGCTCCATCCCTATCGTCAATTCAAGGGTTTGATTGAGCGACCCCAGATCTTCTTTCCAGATTCAATTGTCCGATTTCCTCTTCTTCCCTTTTGGTGGTGTGACTACTCCTTCTCGCATATCCCCTTCTAAATCCAGATTGTTTAGCTCAACCACATCAACCCCTCCATTGTCTCTTGTTTTTGCCCTCTTATTGTCACACTGCTCGTCGATCCCAAAACGAGTGCAATCACAGCGCATTGTTGCTGCATTTCCTGAATGATTGCCGCTAACCATGCCAAGATTTATCGACAGTGGGTCGCAGACCATACCATCTGGGTTGCTAATCCCGATTTCAATCCCAACCTTGATTTTTTCGCAACTACAATCGAATTGGCCATACTGCTGCGACCCTTTCTACCTCCAGGAATATGCCCGGGAAGGTAGTTCAATTTACAATCATGTCGCCCCACTTCGAAATCAAAACCCATTGGTTCTCTGAAACCAAAATTTGAGTGTATCTCGTCTCCTCCAGATTGGAAATGCGTGGATCAACGACCCTGAAAACCCCGCATCTATGGCTGATACCAATCAGCACCTCCTGGTCTAGGCATGGAGCGGCAAACCGAAGACCCATAGCCACCTGATACCCATATCCTCTTTTGGAATCTGATAGTCCCCATCTCTCAAATTCCACGAACTGCAGCTTAGGATTTGATCGCATGTAAGGTTTCCTTTTGTTGCCACCTCTTTGTGTGATCTCTCCTCTGAAGCGAACACAACAGTACTATGTAATTATTAATTTTGGAGATCAAGAGCCATTCTTACTACCCCACTCAGAGATGGACCATCTCTGTAAATACTCTTTGGCATGAAGTTCGCAAATGTACCTACTATCATTCCTTTTGAAAATAAATTGTCTATCAAAAAATGAATTATCCACCGCAATCATAGCAAAGCTACCGCGCTCCTTCCCAAAAACACCTAAACCAGGTTGTGGGGCCCAAGGTTTCCCACGGCCCCCTTGCGGTGGTGCCGTTATCTTAGGAGGTTTGCCCGAACCGCTTGCCTGGAACAGTCCCCGCCCTTCTGCATAGGTGGAACTTCCATGTGGCTGTTATCTGTACTGAAAATTTTCGCAACTTGGACATCCTTAACCTACTGTTTGGATAGCACTCGCTGGCCCCTCCATGATGTTTGACTCCTCCAATCTTTCTAACTCTTGATGACCTTCCCATTGGCCCTAATATCGCTACTACCCAACGATAATACTCCACCCTCTTTCTGAAGTTAATGTTCCCACATTTACCACAAACCCGCTCCGGTGCGCACCACCACCAGCCACTGAGCCACTTTACGAGAAACACTCACCCCCTACCTCCTCCATAAGGTCATCTTTGAATTAAATTTGTTTCAAAATGCAAAGTTTGTACCAGGTTGGTTAGCTCGATTTGACAATGTAAGTTTGAAGCTTGACCGTGTAATGCATTATGAGACCAGTGTTTAATTAATCACTTCTGTTGCAGATTAAGAAGAAATGAACAGTAAAAGGGTTGATACTGTTGTCTGAATTACTGGAGCACTCTTTCAGGGCACAAGTTGATATACTCTTGTGAAATCCTTACACATTGGTATTTGCCAGTCCAAAGAACCTCCAAAAGTTTCACCCTGTTTTTATCAACCCCCTTGAAATGAATTCCTCTCTTGAACTTATTCGTAGTGCCTGCCTTTTCCTTTGAAATACTGAGTTCGTGTCCCTACGAAGTGGGATAATCTCCACTCTTTCCTAGTAGGGCCATATATTGCTAGAAGAACCACAAAGCATCTTTTCCTCCTACAGTCCAAAGCCACTTGTCCAGTAGCAGTCTATTCAATTCTGGTCAGTTTTTACCCCAAGTCTGCCTTGTTTCATTTTGCAGAAAGTCTCCCAATTGAGCAAGTGATATTTCCTCCATGGTTCAATATTCGCTGAAACCGATCCATATCGTCTGAAACGTGTTGGTTTCCGGGGGACTGGGTCGAGACATTCGAATAAGTCAACCCATATATTGGTTTGTATCAATGTATCGTCCAAAACCAATACGTATTGTCCGATACATATCGGTTTTGGAGCTGGGTGATATGTAACCGGGAAACCGAGATTTGAACATTGATTTCTTCAGCTCTACCTCAATATTATACAAAAGGTTCCATTAGCTTTTTGTGGTGACCTATAACACTTGCCAGACAGCAAAACAATGATTTGTAGCAGATTGAAATACAGCTTAGTGCTTTTGTATTAATAAGAGAGATATGACCACTCCTAGAGATAAGAGGCGGCTCTTCCAAGCAACCAGCTTTCTTTCAACTGGTATCACTACTGAATCTCATAAGACTTCGCCACACATGATTTCAAGCAGTTCTAGTTAAACTGATCATAGGATTTCTCCACATTAACTTAGTAAATAACTCCTGCCTGTCTGATCTGTAGGTTCTGTGAGTGCATTCATGAGCAATAATTGCCTCATCCAAGATCTTTTCCCCTTCCGCAAACTCTCCTTTATATTGTTTGATATACATATATAGGGAGCCGGAAAGGTACTCCAGTTGGAATAGCCTCACCGTACTCCACAATCAACATGGAGGTCCACGTGGCAGTCAAAGCATATTTTGGGTGCCACGTGGAGCAAGGTAACGATGTTTAGATCATTTCTGGAAAAGAAAAATCTAAAAAAACCTCCCCACCATGTATTTTTGGGTCATAAAATCTAGATCCTTGAATCAAAGTCAAAATTGGATTTTTGTAATTTAAAACTTAGTTTTGAATTCATTTGTAAAAAAAAATTGATCTATACAGGCTGCTTGATGCGGGAACTTACTAAATGCAACGCTAGGGTTGAGATTAGGATTAAAATTAATTTAATTAATTAAAAATAATAATTTCTCATAACAAATTACCACGAAAATTTTAGAAATTCAATTAGGTGATTTAATTTCGGCCCAAAATAGTGTTACTTTCATGTATGTTCCCTATCGTGGATCTAGAAGACTAGGGTTCTTATGAACGGCTAGATCTCCGATAGTTTTAGGGCGTCGAACGAACTCGCAAGCGGGTTCTCTCGATACCAAACGAAAATAAAAGGCTAATAAAATTAATGATGAACAAAATATTGATTTGAGGCTTTTATGAGATCAATAAAATAATTAGGATTACGCTACTTACGCAAACCGTAGATCTAAAGAAGATAGAGATGGAAGAAGAGTTGGCCTCGCACCAAACCGCAAGCGGGAATCGAAGAATCGCTCTCCGTTTTGAGAGAATCACACCCTCACGAAAGTTAAAAACTCTCAATTTTGCATAAGCAATTTTCATTAACCAAAAAAGTTATAATAAAAGTATTTACAAGCCTTTAAATAGGCTAACCAATGCATAAAATTAGAAATCCTAATATAACTCTAATTCCTAATTCAAATAAAATAAATATCCTAATTCTTCTAAAACAATAGAGTCCTAAAACAATAAGGAAACTAATCATATTTCTAATAAAAGAAATAACTCTTACTTTCTAAAATAAAATAATAAAAGATACTAATCCTAATTCAATTAGGATTCTTGAAATTCGTCACTTTATTTCCAGCTTCCAAAAACTGATCATAACTTCTTCAATACTTGTCGGCATTGCTCAAATTTTGGCTCGTTGGAAAGCTACTTTGATAAGCTTTCAAATATGACCAATTTCGTATTTATCCGACTTCGTTTGACACTTCAAAATAGGCCAAACACAAAAGTGACAGGATTAAAAGTTTAAAACCCTAATAAATTTTGGATTTTCTTCTTTATGATCAAACGGGTTTTTAACGGGCCTTTTTTAAAAAACCCATTCGTGGGTCCACTTTCTCTTTTGACACCTCCTCTTTATCCGATCACGATTCAAACAGGTGAATCTAAAATTCGCATAAATCCCCTCTACTTTGAAAAAGTTCGACCTCGAACTTTGGTTGGCATAGATTTTCACGGTCACGATCACAGACAATATATAGGGAACCTCGATCGGAAATGGCTTGGATCGGACGTCCCCATCAACTCTCCCCATATTAGAAGTATGCATTCCCTATAAATACTGGTTGTGATAAAGATCCAAAAGATTTAGATCGAGTTGCTGAAATTCCTCCTGTGTAATCCAAGTATTCTCTGTGTCGGCCTTGTTCTTCTACTTGACCAAATACTTTTGAAGTCTCCCTAAGTTGGTGGACACAATCTGATCTTCCAGTATATCTTCGATGATCTCACGAGTTTGCCAAGTAGGTGGGGGTAGTGGTGTGGGTAGGAGAATTATTGCTTCATCAGATGTAGAAGGCTCAAATGGGTTGGTAGGGATGGTTGAAGGGCCATAGAATGGAACAAAGTCCTCCACATTGAAAGTCGTGCTAATCCCCAAATCCGGCGGAAGATCTAAGATGTAAACATTAGAACCGACACGCTTCAAGATCTGATAGGGTCCAGCACCGCGAGCTTGTAACTTCTCTGCAACTCCTTGCTGGAATCGCTCGACTCTATTTCGAACCATCACAAAATCACCCTTTTGAAATTCTATGAATCGTCTATGAGAATCTACAGAGAACTTGTATTTTTCATTCTTTAAATTAATTCTTTTCTTAATCTCAGCATGCAACTCATGAATGTAATAGGCAAAAGTGGATGCAGACTCTGATGACCTTTGATGAATGGACATTGGGAGAAAATCTATGTATATTCTAATATTCGGCTTACCCTGCCACTGGATGAGGTATGCCTGATGTTTCTCAAACTGCGTTCTCCTTGCAGTCCAAGTATTGTCAATTTTCGGTTTACCTTTTCACTTAAGAAAATACTCTCGATATGCTTGGTGTGTCTTTACCTTAGTAACAAAATATAGATCTTCCAAAACTCTTCCATCTAACCTCTTCACATATTGTTCAGGCGGATATTTGGAAATCAATGAGTAGATAGGATTGGGCTCAGGTGGATGGGCATCCAGGAATGGGTCTAAAGGATTTGTTGTTGGGCCTAAAAAAGGTGTATGTGCATCTACACTCGACTCGATTAACTCGTGTGTACTCGCTTCAACCAAAACCAAAGACTCTGGGGTACTCGATTCAATTGACACTAATGGTTTTTGTGTACCCAGTTCGATGGACTCACATGTATTTGACTCAATGGGCACCAACAAGTTGTGTGCGCCCAACTCTACGGGTACCAATGACTTATAGGCAAGTGGCTCGATTGGTTCAAGTGTGAGTGACTCAACATCACTACTCACAAGGGAAATAGACGTCTCTTTAACACAAACTAGACTTTCATTAGCTTCTTCTATCTCCTCTTCACTCAGCATGGTACTAGGGTCGTACACTTCTTTTACTTCCCTATTCTCCGGCTCCTTAGGACTCACTCTTTTAGTCAATAAATTCTGAGTGGAAAATTTTGTGGGGCATTGGTATGCAAAGTGTCCAAACCCTTGACACTTAAGGCAATCGGGACACTTATCCGTCTTGGTTTTCAAACTCCGAAGAAGGTGACGGTGTGTTAAAGGAACATACTTTTCAATAAGTCTCACCTTCATGTCCTCCCATGTGGAGATACGTTTATTTCGAAGAGATTCAGTACGACGTTCTATGTGAGTTCAAAATTTTTTGGCATTACCCTCCAACTTTGTTTTTGCTAGCCTAATTTTGTACTCCTTTGGTATACCATACCAATCAAAATATTCCTCTACACTAGATAACCACTCTACGAAGGTTTTGGGGTTTAACCATCCCTCAAAATTTGGAACCTCATTTCGAATAGATTTAATAAACTTCTCGGCAGGGTCGTACTCGAGTTCACAATGATGAGGGTATCCCCTAACTCTAGTCTCATAATGATTTTTGGGACTTTGCCAAGAATTTGGAGTGTAGCGGTTTCCTTGTTTGGCTAGTACCCTTTAATGACGGATAAGGAAGCCACGTTGACGTGTAAGTGACCCATACATGATGCTTAACATAAACACAACTCAGACACAATATTAAAAAAGACACACTATGAACTAACAATGGATGAGGACTTTTGTCAAACACTAGACGTGCACACTAATGAAATAAAATGCAATAAGATTGAAATGACATGCAATTATGAAACTAAGTGATGTAAGACAAAAGTTAGACAAAGACTAGACGAAAGTTAGACAAAAAAAAAACTTAGACGAAAGCTTTAAAAAAAACAAAAAAATGTAGACAAAAAGTTAGATGAACAATTTCAGACAAGAATTTTTGGACAAAAGCTAGACAAAAATTTTTAGACAAAAGCCAGACAGAAATTACAAACAAAAAGTTAGATGAAAAATTTCAGACAAAAGCCAGACAGATAGGAAATAATGATTTTTTTTTTTTTAAACAAAAAAAATAAAAAAATAAAAAAATAAAACCTTAAAACCTATATGAGCACTAAAACCCTAAAACTAAACTGATGCTTTGATACCAATTTGATGCGGGAACTTACTAAATGCAACGCTAGGGCTGAGATTAGGATTAAAATTAATTTAATCAATTAAAAATAATAATTTCTCATAACGAATTACCACGAAAATTTTAGAAATTCAATTAGGTGATTTAATTTCGGTCCAAAATAGTGTTACTTTCATGTATGTTCCCTATCGCGGATCTAGAAGATTAGGGTTCTTATGAACGGCTAGATCTCCGATAGTTTTAGGGCGTCGAACAAACTCGCAAGCGGGTTCTCTCGATATCAAACGAAAATAAAAGGTTAATAAAATTAATGATGAACAAAATATTGATTTGAGGCTTTTATGAGATCAATAAAATAATTAGGATTACGCTACTTACGCAAACCGTAGATCTAAAGAAGATAGAGATGGAAGAAGAGTTAAACTCGCACCAAACCGCAAGCGGGAATCGAAGAATCGCTCTCCGTTTTGAGAGAATCACACCCTCACGAAAGTGAAAAACTCTCAATTTTGCATAAGCAATTTTCATTAACCAAAAAAGTTATAATAAAAGTATTTACAAGCCTTTAAATAGGCTAACCAATGCATAAAATTAGAAATCCTAATATAACTCTAATTCCTAATTCAAATAAAATAAATATCCTAATTCTTCTAAAACAATAGAGTCCTAAAACAATAAGGAAACTAATCATATTTCTAATAAAAGAAATAACCCTTACTTTCTAAAATAAAATAATAAAAGATACTAATCCTAATTCAATTAGGATTCTTGAAATTCGTCACTTTATTTCCAGCTTCCGAAAACTGACCATAACTTCTTCAATACTTGTCGGAATTGCTCAAATTTTGGCTCGTTGGAAAGCTACTTCGATAAGCTTTCAAATATGACCAATTTGGTATTTATCCGACTTCGTTTGACACTTCAAAATAGGCCAAACATAAAAGTGAGGATTAAAAGTTAAAAACCCTAATAAATTTTGGATTTTCTTTTTTATGATCAAACGGGTTTTTAACGGGCCTTTTTAAAAAAACCCATTCGTGGGTCCACTTTCTCTTTTGACATCTCCTCTTTATCCGACCACAATTCAAACAGGTGAATCTAAAATTCGCATCACTGCTGAAGCTCGATGTGCCACCAAAACAGTATTTGGGTGGCCATGTGGACGTTGGAGTACGGTGAGGGTACTCCACCTGGAGTACCTTAACCTTTCCAATATATATATATATATATATATATATAGATAGATAGATAGATTGTGCGTGTATGTGGGAAAGAGGCGGGGTGGGGGGTACCCCAAGGTACCATATGGCACTCAACATGTTTTGGGTGCCACATGGAGCAAGGTTCCGTTGTTTATAGATTATCTTTTAAAAAAAAGCTCCAAAGCTTCTTCTCCACTGTATTTTTTGAGGCTTGAAATCTTGAACATTGAAGTCAGTCAATGTTTGACTTCCACCTTTTAAAAATCTGTTCTTATTCTATTTTTTAACGTTGATCTATACAATGTACCCGAGCTCTACATCCCAAATAATAGTGTTTTATGTGCCACATGGAGCTTCACGTGGAACCTTGGGAACGCTTACCTTACCCCATTGGGGTCTAAACAGGATCTTTTTATTGTTACTATTACTATGTATTGCATTATTATAGGTTTAAATGTTTCATTTAAATGTGTAGACATATAACATACATTCAGTCCACTAGACGCTAAAAGTAAAGTAAGATAAACTTTTATTTCAAGAATTGATGTGAATTGATACTATGCTTGAGGTTCTTATGTTTGAAAAGTATTAGTCATTGGTTGTTACCAGTAGAATTTAGCAATTCAGATATGCTATTTCCCCAATGTGCTGATCTATTAATCTGCTTTTCCTTGTTATCCAACTAATTCATGTGCATTTTTATTATCCAACCATTTCTTTGCAGGCAAATACAATATATGGGGCACTACGTGGGTTAGAGGTATGTATGGTGACACATGCAGAAGTTTTTTAAGTCAAGCAATGGTCACTGTCCTATTTTGCAGATATTTTTCCTTAGAAAACTATAGGAGCATCATCTTTTTGTTGGCTTATGGTGCGGTTTTGCTTAGCTCACATTTGTGATGAAGCCAAAACCCAAGTTGTCCTTTTCATTCTCTTCTTATCATTTGCATGTAAAGGAACCTGAAAAATGCGGACACACTGACCTTGCAATGTAACAAAAGAAACTCTTTTGTTGTGAGATTCCCTTTCTCTTTTTCCTTTTACACACATGGAAAAGGGTTTTCTACGATGTGGTCTTAGAGATCGAACCAAGGATCAAAATTTCGGCCGAAAACCGATAATTTGGACCAAAATTTCGGTCATTTCGGCCGAAATTTTGATCCTTGGATCAAACCCTAGGACGGTGTCCTTTTGGGATGCCTCGTGGCAACCAAATGCCATCTAGCACCCGTTCCCCCAAGAGTTCACCCGCCCCTAGGGGTTTTAGAAACAAAGGAAATTAATTTGAAGGCCATGATCTAATGGGGTGAAAATTAATGATGACCCGATTTTTCAAGTCACCGTCCATTTTAACAATCATTGAACATTGTGGTCAATGATGATTAAAATGAAAATTTTAATTTCTTTGGATGGTCATTGATCTACCTTTTGCACGGGTCCACGCAGCACGCAAATATGTGTTTGGGTGCCACGTGGCTCACAAATAACACTGTTGTAGCATTCAACTTTATGACCACATCTTGGAGTCTTGGCTTCCTACATATATATTGGGCAGCTCTGGACCTCCCAATCACAAGAACCATACAAGTTTTATTATACCCAAGAATTACCCATGATAAATTATTAAATTCCTATGAAAAATCTCTATGGATCCCTATGAAAATTATCAAAGTTTGAGAACCTGATTACTTTTGCCAGTTGCATAACTATCGCGTAAGTGTCATCAAAATATATCTTTGATAACCTGCTCACTGTTATTAAAATTGTTTTTCTTGTTCAAAAGTCAAATTATTGCACTATATCTGCGTGTATACTGTTAGGAACAAAATTCTTTTTCAGAAAATGTTGATTTATGGTAAGTGTGATTGATACTTCCACAGTTCACTTTGCAAAGTATATTACTAACAGCATTGCTCAAAATTAGTGTCCTTTTCTCCTAAGGCGTTAGAATGATATTGTAGAAATTTGTTTTTGTGAAAGATGTGTGCCTTTCAATGTCTTGGGGCCTGTTGGACTGTCATTAAAATGGATGACACCATTTTTAAACAGCATCATTCTCATTTTGGAAATGAAAGTGTGTGGAGTTTGGACTTCAGACAACACCCTTTGATGCCGCCATGAAAAGGTGAACAAAGAGGAAGAAGATTAAAGAAAAGAGGAACAAGAAGAATACAAAGAACAAAAGAAAGACGAAGAAGATGACACTCAAAGAAGCACCTAAAATCAATAAAAAAATTGACGGTTTTGGTATTTTTTTTCTAATGGATTGTTTAACAGTCGATAGCTAGCAGAAATAGATTCTACCAAGGTTCTAATTGGCCTGTTTTAACCCATTAACAGGTCCAGAATTAAAACCCCATGGGAACATAATTCTCACGAGTTTTAGGTGATTGGATAACAAAAATAGGTGCTTGTTTCTTATTGGCTACGAAAGAAACGGTGGATATGCAATTGGTAGGTGATATTAAGAGTCCTGAAAAATAGGAGATGCTAAGAGGCTGTTGATTGGCTGAGAGGAGAAGATATGTTGATGATATCATCATCATAGGAGATGACACTGCATTTATAGCTTAGGTGAAAGATGGTTTGGGTAAAGCCTTAGATGTGAAAGATTTGAGGCATCTACGGTTCTTTTTGGGTATTGAGATTGCAACGTCCGATCGTGGCATTTCTCTCCCAGAGACTGTATTCTCTTGATTAATTGAGGGAAAACTGGCATGCTTGGATGCAAGCCTGCAAAATCTCCTACGGATCCTAAACATTACCTCCATGCCGATGTTGGGGATCCTCTTCCTAATCCCTTAAGAGTATCAACAGCTTGTTGGGAGGCTTATCTACCTCACCAACACTTGGACTGACCTGGCATTTGCAGTTTCTTTGATAGCTCAGTTTATGCATGCTCTCAAGGCTCCTCATATGGCTATTGTTCATCGAATTCTTCACTACATTAAGGCCTCTCCTGGTTGAGGCCTATTCTATGGTGATGTTGGTCACCTCCTTAGCTGCTAGAGTGATGCCAACTATGTAGGAGCTCCTATTGAACGTCAATCTACTTGGTGGCAACCTTGTAGTGCGGAAGACTAAGGAGGATGTTGTATCCAAGTCAAGTGTCGAATCTGAGTATAGAGCTATATGTGACGTGGGCTCGCGGTGTGGCCATCTGAGTCAGCCACAGGGCCACTAATGCCACTAGTGCGTCAGGCATTGGTGGATTGAAGCTGGGGCATCGTCGGCGCGTCACCAAACCATGAGGGCTTCGCCATTGGTACTCCAAGAGCTTCGGTCGTGGGCCAAGAGGGCACACGACGTGGTGGCAGTTTGGGTCGTGATGCAGTGCCAGCAAGGCACGCGATGCGGTCGCGACATGAACTAGATGGGTCAGCAGTGCACAAGCTTTGCGGTATGTCAAACCAATAGGTTTGAGGTCCTCCTGCCATTTTGGCATTGTTGATGTTTAAACCATATATATGGGGAAAGGATCTAACAGCCATGTGACGTGTCGCTGGCCTAAGTGATCCCCTGCGAAACGCGTATGATAGCCTTGTGGGCTTGAGTTCGCGCATCCGGGCCTCGCATAGGTGTTAGGTCGCTCCTGTAGCGTTGTGCACTGGAGCCATCGTGTTGGTGGTCCACGACCACCCTCACGGTGCGGACCTAAACTCTAAGTGGGGCTGCCCCTAGGAATGTCCCTGCATATAGCTATATGAATTGCATTCGGGAATCCGGATAGTTTCTAACCTAATGCGTTACCGTGCAGGTTTGAAACACGAGTAGGCTGATCTAGTTCGAGAAAAGCTAGTTGTCGCACGAGAGATTACGTCGCACAAAGTAACTCTGTGACATTTGGTATCAGAGCCTAAAGATGGCCAACACTGGGATAAGCAGTGGTACTACGCGAAGGCGTACAAGAGAATGGTTGGATGATCTGGAAGCTCGAACAGAACAGACAGAGTCTATGGTTGCGCTTGTAAATAAGCAGGAATTGAGCCATGCTACGTTGGCGGAGAACGTGGAGATCCTCGCTGAGGACACGAGGGGCCCCGTCGAAGCCCTTCGTTTACAGATTGACGACCTCACTACGAAGATGAACGTCCTGATGAGGGCGATTGGTTCTGGGACTGTTCAACAGCCAGAAACTCCCCAACGGAAGGCCAAGATACCCGAGCCGCGATGCTACGGTGGTGCTCGGGATGCTAAGGAGTTAGAGAATTTCTTATGGGACATTGAGCAATACTTCCGTCTCGTCCCACCTGCTACCGAAGCTATGAAAGTGGTTACAGCGACCATGTATCTTGAGGGAGATGCTAAACTGTGGTGGCGTACACGCTATGCAGAGATTCAAAATGGGCGCTGTGTGGTAGGTACGTGGGAGGATTTGAAGAAAGAATTAAAAGCTCAATTCTTGCTCGAAAATGTCGACTTTATCGCCCGACGTAAACTACAAAAGCTGCAACATATGGGCACAATAAGAGAATACGAGAGGCAATTCTCCGTTTTGATGTTGGACATAAGGGAAATGTCCGAAAAGGACAAATTATTCTATTTCATTGAAGGCCTCAAGCCCTGGGCGCAAACCGAATTAAATAGAAGAGCACTATCGGACTTAGCAGCCGCGCAGGCTGCTGCAGAACGATTAACCGACTATGGGCCATCAGATCAAAGTAAGAAGAGGCCGCATGAGAACAAGAGTAGTTCAAAGAATCCGACGAAAGCTAATAAGAAAAGCAAGAGCGGCACGCATGAAAAGAAGTCACACGGGAAAGAGTCTCGTGTCAAGTCTGCCGAGTCAGCGAATTTTGCACCTAAGTCAGGTTGTTTTCTATGTGGAGGGCCTCATCGAGTGAAAGATTGTCCGCAGAAACAGTCTTTGAATACCCTACAGGGATCCGCTAGTGCTCCACCTCTTGCTATCGATGAACTAAGAATGAGGGCACTCAGGTTGCTGAATGCCATTAAAGGCCAGGTAGAGAAGGGAAAGACAGTCACGCCCAAGGGGCTGATGTACATAGAGGTCTGCATAAATGGAAAAAGTATCCGTGCCATGGTGGACACGGGGGCGACGCATAACTTCATTGCTGATAAAGAAGCACGTCGCCTAGGATTGAAACTGGAGCAAGACTCCAGCCGTGAACTCGGAGGCGCGTCCCATAGCGGGAGTAGCAAATGGAGTACCCGTACAGATAGGGCCGTGGAGCGGAGCAGCAAACTTTATGGCAGTACAAATGGATGATTTCAAGGTTGTCCTTGGGTTAGAACTCCTGCACCAGGCTAAAGCAGTGCCCATGCCATACCTCGGGTCAGTGTGCATGTTCGGAGAAGAGACCCCTTGCATGATCCCCGTCATTCAAAAAGATAAAGAAGTGGAGCGTGATGGGTTTATCTCAGCACTTCAGTTAAAGAAGGGACTAAGAAGGGGGGAACCTACATTTCTTGCTACACTGCTAGAAGAGAAAGCAATTGGGCCGGCAGAGATTGTACCAGAATGTGTGTCAGGAATACTTAAAGAATTCCAAGATGTCATGCTGCCAGAATTGCCTAAGGTGTTGCCTCCCAGGAGATCAGTGGATCACCGAATTGAACTAGAGCCGGGTGCGAAGCCGCCGGCTAAAGCTCCCTATCGAATGGCTCCTCCAGAGCTAGCTGAGTTACGTCGGCAGTTAGATGAGTTATTGGGGGTAGGGTTTGTTCGATCATCTAAAGCTCCATTTGGCACCCCAGTTCTCTTTCAGAAGAAACGTGACGGTAGCCTTCGATTATGCATCGACTACAGAGCGTTGAATAAGGTCACCGTCAAGAATAAGTATCCGGTGCCATTGATTGCATATTTGTTTAATCAGTCGGGCAGTGCGAGGTACTTTACCAAGCTGGACTTGAGATCTAGCTATTATCAGGTGCGAGTCGCCGAGGGAGATGAAAGTAAGACTACCTGTGTGACCAGGTACGGAGCCTTTGAGTTTCTAGTAATGCCCTTTGGGCTGACTAATGCCCCAATGCACCTTCGTAGTTGTTCCATGCCTACCTCGACAAGTTCGTGGTGGTGTACTTAGATGATATCGTTGTGTATAGCAACACATTGGAAGAACATCTCAGCCACCTCCAAATCATCTTCAAGATACTGTGAGAAAATCAGCTCTATGTCAAGAAGGAGAAGTGTTCATTTGCACAAGAGCAGATTATGTTTTTGGGACACCGTATTAGGGGAGGAAACATCAACATGGACCTTGAGAAAGTTCGTGCAATCCAAGACTGGAGAGTGCCAGAAGGCGTGACCGAGTTGCAGTCATTTTTGGGTTTGGTCAACTATTACAGAAGGTTCATCCTCGGTTATTCACACCGTGCAGCACCACTGACTGACCTGTTGAAGAAGGATCGACCGTGGCAGTGGTGGGAAAAATGTCAGAGGGCATTTGAGGATTTGAAAGCAGTGGTCATGAGTGACCCCGTGCTGAAGTTACCTGATCACTCCAAGCCATTTGAGGCACACACGGATGCCTCCGACTATGCGATAGGAGGAGTATTAATGCAAGAAGAGCATCCAGTGGCCTTTGAGAGCAGAAAGCTGAACGATACCGAGCGGCGGTATACGGTTCAAGAAAAGGAGATGACAGCGGTAGTACATTGTCTAAGGACGTGGAGGACTACCTACTTGGGTCGAAGTTTCTAGTGTTGACCGACAATGTGGCGACCAGCTACTTTCAGACACAAAAGAAATTATCGCCGAAACAGGCCCGTTGGCAAGATTTCTTGGCCGAGTTCAATATGGACTTGGCGTACAAGCCTGGCAGGACCAACCAAGTTGCAGACGCTTTGAGTCGTAAAGCAGAGTTAGCAGCATTGAAAGTTCAGTTAGCAGCGCTAAAAATTGAAGAACAAATTGCAGCTAGCCGCATTAGTTCGACTATCCCCGATAGATTGCGCGATGGGTTACAATTAGATCCACTCGCGAGGACCCTACTACAACAGATACAAGAGGGGAAAACACGTCGGTTCTTGACTGAGGAAGGATTGTTGGTGACCAAAGGGGGTTGTTTCTATGTGCCGAAAGTGACCGAACTTAGAAAGGAACTCTTGAAAGAGTGTTATGACACATTGTGGGCGGGCCATCCAGGAATTCATCGCACGCTCGCCTTGTTGGAAAGGCGTTTCTATTGGCTTAAGATGGAAGATGATGTAGAGGAGTATGTCAGGACTTGCTTGATATGCCAGCAGGATAAAGTGGAAAGAGCTAAACCATTTAGACTCCTGCAGCCGTTGCCAGTGCCATCCAGACCGTGGGAGAGCGTCTCCCTTGACTTCATCTCTGCATTGCCTAAGGTAGGGACACTTGGGTCCATCCTGGTAGTTGTGGATCGGTTCTCCAAGTATGCTACATTCATTCCGGCACCATTGAATTGTAATGCAGAGCAGGCTGCACGATTATTTGTCAGTAATGTTGTGAAACATTGGGGAGTGCCACAAGTGATTGTCAGTGATAGAGATCCACAGTTTGCTAGCAAGTTTTGGTCAGAAGTATTCCAGCTCCTGGGGACGAAACTGAACTTCTCATCCAGCATGCATCCACAAACAGACGGACAGACAGAAAGGGTGAATGCTATTTTGGAATAATATTTAAGACATTTTGTCAGTGCCAACCAAAGGAACTGGGTTCAGTTGTTAGACATGGCACAATTTTGTTATAATCTGCAGAAGAGTTCAGCTTCAAATAAGAGCCCATTCGAATTAGCAATTGGTCAGCAACCATTAACGCCGCATACAATTACTATGGGATATACTGGGTCAAGTCCGGCAGCCTACCATCTTGCTAAAGAGTGGCAGAGGAATGCAGAGGAATGCAGAGATTGCTAGGGCCTATCTGGAAAAGGCTGCTAAGCGAATGAAAAAGTGGGCCGATCAGGGTCGACGGCCTATCGAGTTGCACGTAGGCGATGAAGTTTTGGTAAAACTTAATTCGAAGCAGCTCAAATTTTTCAGAAGAAAACACGCAGGATTAGTTCGTAAGTATGATGGGCCATTCCCAATCACAAAAAGGATCAATGATGTCTCATTTCGAGTGCAACTTCCTTCCCGTCTGAGAATGCATCCGGTCTTTCACGTCAGTTGCTTAAAGCCATATAAAAGAGACCCGAATAATCCAGGGAGAAGTTTGTCAACTCGTGTCGCCCCAGATGCCGATTTACAGTTGAAGAGACAGGTTGAAGAAATCCTTGCACACAGACGCAGTAACCGGGAAGATGGCAGTCAGAATGAATTTCCTATGGAGTACCTTTTGAAGTGGAAGGGCCTATCAGAGGCCGAAAATACGTGGGAACTTGAGAGTACCCACCCGTCCTTCCAATCCGCCCTAAAGAAGTACTGACAGCGCGTCGACGGGGACGCCAACACAACTAAGTAGGGGAGGATGTGATGTGGGCTCGCGGCGTGGCCATCCGAGTCAGCCGTAGGGCCACTTATGCTACTAGTGCGTCAGACATTGGTGGATTGAAGATGGGGCATCGTTGGCGCGCCACCAAGCCATGAGGGCTTCGCCATTGGTACTCTAAGAGCTTCGGTCGTGGGCCAAGAGGGCACACGACGTGGTGGCAGTTTGGGTCGTGATGCAGTGCCAGCAGGGCACGCGATGCGGTCGCGACATGAACCAGATGGGCCAGCAGTGCACAAGCGTTGCGGTATGTCAAACCAATAGGTTTGAGGTCCTCCTGCCATTTTGGCACTGTTGATGTTTAAACCATATATATGGGGAAATGATCTAATGTACCACGTGGACGTGTCATCGCCTAGTGATCCCCTACGAACGCGTGATGATAGCCTTGTGGGCTTGAGTTCGCATCCGACCTCGATAGGTGTTAGGTCGCTCACAGTCGCGTACCTTTGGAGCCATCGTGTTGGTGGTCCACGACCACCCTCACGGTGCGGACCTAAACTCTAAGTGGGGCTGCCCCTAGGAATGTCCCTGCGTATAGCTATATGAATTGCATTCGGGAATCCGCATAGTTTCTAACCTAATGCGTTACCGTGCAGGTTTGAAACACGAGTAGGCTGATCTAGTTCGAGAAAAGCTAGTTGCCGCACGAGAGATTACGTCGCAAAGAGTAACTCCGTGACATATAGCCCATGAGAATTGTGAGCTTCTTTGGCTGCATTCTCTTCTCACTGTGCTTGGTTTTCCTCTATTTCTTCCCATGTCTCTTCACCGCGACAACCAAGCTGCCATTGATATTGTTGGAGAGTATAGAGCTATAGCCCATGAGAATTGTGAGCTTCTTTGGCTGCATTCTCTTCTCATTGAGCTTGATTTTCCTCTATCTTGTCCAATGTCTCTTCACCGCGACAACCTAGCTGCCATTGATATCATTGGAGATTCGGTTCTTCATAAGAGAACCATACATATCGAAGTTAACATTCACTTACTTGCTAGAAGATTCAGGCTGGCCTCATTGAGACACCAAAGGTCTCATCTTCTTAGCAACTAGCAGCTTTTTCACCAAAGCTCTTAGTCCTTTACACCTTCAGGATATTATTGTCAAGCTGCACATGATAGATATCTGTGCACCAACTTGAAGGAGAGTATTGGTGTGTGAGTAGTAGTTTAGATATGCGTGCCACTTGTGGTGTGAGTGTATTGACTTTGGTTGTGTGTTGTAATTCCTATTATTAGTATAAATGCTAGTAGGGTTTTCCGAACCCTAAGTCATTCGAATCCTATCCTCTCTCTCTCTCTCTCTTCCCCATCTCCAAGCCCTGACCCTAACCAGGTTAATTAATTCAAGTAACTTGCATGCCAATAATAATGAAGGATAATACTATTAATTGTTGAAAAAATAACAACAAAAGACTGAAATTTAAGAACCCAACAAAAGATAAGCTTGAATAGACCAATTAGTGATCTTGTCGAGTCAATCAAACTCCTAGTAATCTTTTTGAGACGATCAAATATCTTGTTTTATTAAACAATCCTTTATCCCTCTCTAAAAATGTTTACATCCTTCATACTTATAGCCAACAAATACACTATCCACCCACTTACCCCATTAGAACACAACGACCCAATTACTTATGTAATCCACTTGATAACCACCGAACTACTATATTCTATCTATAAAATGATAAAAGTGTACAACACATGTACACATAAAAACGCGTATAGTGATCTACAACTGTAGGTTCGTAACACACTCTCTCTATCGCCCCTCGCTTTCCCTCCCTTGTTAGAACCGAACAAACAAGCTGTTGCAAACGAAGAAGCAGATTAGTTGCAAACTTGTGGGATTCCTGATCACTGAGCAGTTGTTCGCCACACTCCAGGACAGCAGCGAATCAGTTGAGGGTCGAATGCCTTCTTCAAAGATGGGGAGGGCTTCATATTTTTCAATCTCTCAATGGAGATAGGATAAAAAAGAACCACCAACAATCTCCTCCTTTAGCCTTCTTTTGTTACAACAGATGGGTTTTGGTTTTCATGAACTGGATTTGCAGGTTATGTGATGGTTTTTAATCTGAAAAATGGATCTTTATAAAGTGGATTTCTGAACAAGAAAAAAACCAATTGAAATATTTTTGTTTTCTGACGCTATCCTCACAGCTTCATATTTTAAGGGTCTTAAAAGATACATAAAAAGATAGAAAGAAGAGATGAGAAAAACGCCTACTTGATGTGGCTGCTTCCTCCTAGTTCCCTGTGGATAAGTACTTAACTTCTCAAAGATATTACAGATATTTATTAACTCACTTTCCTACAAATTAGAAAGGTAGTGTCTTATTTATTAACTCACTTTCCATTTACGTGCGTCCACATCGGCTGTTAATTATATTTCTTTATCGCATAAGTTGTTACAAGATATTATTCTGTTCAGATTAACAACTTACTCTTTTCAAATATATACTTACTTATGTCTGTTAATTTACAGGGTGGTGGTTGTATAATTTGATCCATTGATCAAAATCTATATTTTTTCAGATATTCAGCCAATTACGTGATTTTAATTATAGGACTAAAATTTGATCCACTGATTAAAATCTCCATGTTTTCAGACATTCAGCCAATTATGTACTTTTAATTATGGAACTAAAACTGTAGAAGTGTACAAGGCACCGTGGCATATTCAAGATGAACCAAGATTTGCCTTTCGTGGGCTTCTTCTTGGTATATTACAATATATTTGAGCAACAGTAACAACTTAAATTTGTTAATCTTATTTTTTTGTTTCGTTTTGGTGATTGTGGAAAGTTTTGTTGTTTGTGTATATTTTTGCAGATACCTCACGGCACTACCAACCAATTAATGTGATCAAGCAAGTGATTGAGTCTATGTCGTATGCTAAACTTGTAAGGAATGTTCTTTTTGGCACTTTCTGGTGCTATTTTCTTTTTCCTCATCTCTTTTTTTCCTTTCTTCAATTGTTTTGCATGTACTTCTGATATGGGGAATCATATTCAGTAGAATGTTCTTCATTGGCACATCATAGATGAACAGTCGTTTCCTTTAGAAATACCTTCATATCCTGATTTGTGGAAAGGTTCATATACAAAGTGGGAGAGATACACTGTTGAAGATGCTTATGAAGTTGTTGAGTAAGTTGTCCAATATCCTTTTTCATTCCCATATAAAACTTTCGCTTTAAACGCTGAAAATCATTGACTTGTGAGTATTTTAAATTCTTGCCCTTGAAAAAGCAAGCATGGTATATCATGCTTTGAGTTTGTCTTTCCGTGCAGTGCTCATTAATGGGTTTTATTTTTATCTTTTTTATTTTTGAGAATCTTAATTGTAGCATCCTAGAATAACATTTATCACAGACATGGCAGTCCTGAAGGATGCTAATCTTTATGTTTTATGTATGCATTACGTTTGATAAATTAACACTCAAATAAAAAAAAATAAGCCTTTCAAAAATAGGTAAATGCTTATGCAGACACTAGCATTTAAAAATAAATAAATTATCAGCAGTTATTTCCTTTTAATATTCGACTATGTTCGATTATAAATGCAGTAAAAAATTCTTTTTAAAATGAATCTTGGTTCATATCATGCTCCATCTGCAGGGGAGTCAGAAAGCACTCTCAAAAGAGGTATAGTGTGGGTCCTAAGTATGGGATTCATGTTTCTTGAACTTTGTAGTCTGAACGGTGTTCTCTATAGCTTAAAACAAGTTTTAAGTTTATCAAGTTACCTTCTCTATATTTGTTTTTTCTTCTAAAATTGTATTGTATCGGTAATTGGAGAGTCACATTAATGTCCTCCAATCTGTTATTATTCTTTGCCTGATTGAGGTTTTCTGCTTAAGCTCTACTTACAGATTGCAGTTCTGAATTTCTGATTCGAACTTTCTGTTAACTCATATTTGTAGATAGAAATAGCAGTGTTTTTACATGACTGAATCCTACATTATGGACTAAAGAGAATAATGTGTAAACATTTCTTTCATCTCATTCACTGCAGTAGCTGTTCAATTGTCCTCTTCTTGTAATGATGTTCTATGAAGATATCTTCGGTATTCACATGTTTATAATCATTTTTCAAAATACTAATGGCATGTTTTGTCTTTTTTATGCATATCATGTCTTGAAGCTTTGCGAAAAAGAGAGGTGCGCTCCTTAATTTATTATGAAATTTATTGGATGAAATTCTTTTAAACTTTCTTTCCATATTATGAGTATGGTCTTATAATGAAAAAAACTTGCGACATGAATTCCCATTTTTTCTTGATTATTTTGATCCATTTTGCAGGCATCAATGTTATGGCAGAAATAGACGTCCCTGGTCATGCAGAATCTTGGTAAGATTTGAATTTTCTTTTTCTCTTTTTTCTTTGTGTGCTGATTTTAGTTTCCATTGGTTGTTATAATTATAAATATATTTTTGATATGTTGTATCAAATAATTTTTTCCTTGTGGGAAGTTCTTATTATGAGAGTGGTGTAACATGACAAATCTTATACGGTGATTTAATATGCCATGTACTTAAAATGTGAATGATTCTTTTATACAACTAAAAATATGAATATTTTAAAAATAAGTTTCTGGATATTAAATTATAGAGGTTGTGTTGTATATATAAAGACAATGACTGAAAAACCACTGTAGCAGTAGCGGGGAACACGAACAGGGACCATGTCAGTTTGTTAGCTGCATTTTTATTTCAGTGCTCGCCTTTTGAATCTTCAATAGGGGCCTTTAGTAGTTTGGTTAGAGTACAATTCATGAGAGAGCAGAGCATGCCGTTCTGCTATAGCATGACGGCAGGGCCGCCCCTGACATTTTGGGGGCCCAAGGCGAGTTCCTAAAATGGGGCCCTGTTTCATATTCCTTTATAATATAACAAAAATTTGCCACAATTTTTTTTTTACCAATGGTCCATAAAGCTTGAAATGATTGACAGAAAATCCTAGACAAACAGCGCAGCCAGGCCACCTCGCCCACTGATGGAAACTAGAAGGAGAGCCAAAAATTGAAATTAGAATAACATACCAAACATGAAAGAGAGCAAACAACTAAAACAGAGACAAGGAAAGCTCAGGGCTTTACCCTTAAACAAAGTCTTAGCATATGACTATTGATCGCCTCACGTAGTACCTGATATATGAATGTGACATCTCAGTTCCTTCAAATCTGCTTCATCACCTGCACCTACAAATACTGGCTAAAACTAACCAAACATTCAGTTCCTCTAGAGACTAAAAAATTGTCTATGAATTATGTTGTCGGACTCTTTGAATGAGAAACCCAATCTGACATGTTGATAGTCTCACATCAGGGGCATTTGATCTTTGATATCTAAGATTCTCTTTAGTTCTTGATGGAATTTTTATGACTCATCGCTTCAAACACTTCATTGAATATCATTCTATAGGTTAATAAGATCTTTGGGGTTTTAATAAGAAAATCTATTAACTGAAGGTTGACAACAGTGTGCCCAAGCCCAAAATGTAACTGGTGTACATTTTAATTACGGCTGTCAACGGGCCGGGTTCGGGTCCAATTTTTTCAGTTTTAATTAAACGGGCCCGACCTGGATAAGAAACGGGCCTGGGTTTGAGCTTCAAAGTGTAATGCCCAGCCCGGCCCATTTAGCTGAGATCCTTAAAAAAAAATTGATTTTTTTTTAAAAAAGGTGAGAAACCTGGCCCGAACCGGCCCGGCCCATTGACAGCCCTAATTTTAATCAATTCTTCAAACACTTGGGCATACAACAATAGATCATAACAGTCCACATTAATTAAGATTTAAGCATTGAAATGTAATTAACAATGGAGAAAAGAACTTGAACAAACTAATAAGTCAACTCTACACATCGTGGTATTCTGGATTCAAACTTGAATTCTTTGAGCTAATTCATCAAATACATAGTGTGCATAATGAAAAGGTTCATAAATTTATAAAAAAATGTAATATAAATTTATAATATTTTATATAAAAATAGAGGTTGGAAAAAAGAGCTTAACATTAAGCTAATTAATTCGAATAAGAAATTAAGAATCAACCTCAAACACATCAAAATCATTTATATATAATATTCTAATTGAATCCGAATCATTCAGAATCCACAATTTAATCCATTTAGTAAACAAACAACAAAACTATGAGCACATTTAATCCATAGTTTTGGTAAAAACAAAAAATTCAAGAAATGCAATATTCCCTTTGAGGCTTTGATTAAAATACACAGGGCAAAAAAAATTCATCAAACACACAGATTTGAAGAGAACAGAGAAAATTCAGTTTTAATTAAATTTCTCTCCACATACCTTTTTAGAAAGATCCAAGGCACTGAGTCTGATCTACCACTTCTGACCAATTCGTTGCTACTTGCCAAATAGACTCTGGAGTCTAGAGTCTAGAGAGAGAGAGGCACTGGAGATAGAGAGAGAGAGAGGTGTTGGACAGCTGGCTGGATGGCCGGAGAGAAGAGAGGGTTTGGAGAGAGAGAGAGAGAGAGAGAGAGAGAGAGGCGCAGGGTGAGAACGCTGGAGAGAGGAGAGCCGGAGAGGGTTTGGAGAAAGAGAGACTTTGGAGAGAGGCGCTCGAGTCTGGAGATGGGGGCCCTTTATATTTTTTTTATTTTCTTTTAAACCTACGTTTTAAAAGAATTTTTTTATTTGGGGCCCCTGGAAATCAGGGGCCCAACGCAGCCGCCTGGCTAGCCTTGGTCCAGGGCCGGCCCTGCATGACGGTTGTCACAGTCAACAAGGAGGACACTACTAGTGAAAATCTTAGACTTGAAATCCTGAACCTGGTTTTAATCCTGCACCGGTTAACGATGCGATGGGGGAAGTTTTTCATGTCAGTTGGGCCTGTTGAGGCTCATTGCACACTGTATAATTTAGCTTCTTAGCGGGAAGAAAAAATGTCGCTCCTTGTCATGAGCCACCCACAATTCCAGCTTCTGGTAGGTCCCGTGGTAAGAAAGGGTAACCTGCGTGAATAGGTAGGCCAGACTGAACGTAGATTGAACACGATCGTCTCTTATTCACTTCTGCTGGTGGCGGAAAGTTGGTCCTTTATGACAATGATACTAGTTTGCTCTGGCATAGATCTTATTATACACAATCAATGGTTGTTTTGTATCTTTAATACTCTTTCAGCACTCTGACCAAACCTGTACCAGCAAGTCTATCCTGCCCATCTATTCAGAGATGTATTTAGTTTTTAAATATTGTTAGTATATTAGATTCTTTGTTGCTTGCAGCAGAGAATTGGTATTTTGTACCTTTCCATTCTTTCATATTATATAGAACAATTTTTTCTGAAACCTACTTTTTAAGACCACCTCAGTTTATATTTTTAGTACCAATGCCGAATTGTTGACAAACATTGATTTAACATCCTTTGTTGATAACGCAGACTGCAGCCCCCGATAATGAAAGTGACAAAAATTCATTTTATTCTGCTGATCTGTAGGGGGAAAACCCTCTAATCCATAATAAACTATGTACAAGAACACAGTTTATTCAGCAATATTAATCTGAAAGTTATTTCTGTTTAAAGACTCAGATTTCGGCAAGAAGATTTAAAGTGTATCAGTCTTCAATAGTTAATACAGGCGTATGCAGACGAAAGAGTCTGGAATACAGGTTCTAAAAATCCTGGACAGTAGAAAATCTGAAAGATAATTAAGGAGCAGTCTTGAATCAATTACAGATTTATCGCTCATAATTTTTGTGTAGAAACACAGTTTCAAAGGCCTGAGATTAAGATCTTGATGTGCAGCTGAAGGGCTGGCGTTAAAATAAAATCTTTATTTTTGGAAAAACTGAGTTTAAAATAATAAAAATACCCCTATACCAAGTCTTGGCTGACTGACTTATTCTAATTAACCACAACTTCTATTTCAGTAACAAAGTAAGAGTAAAATTGCTAAAATAGAGTCGTAATCTAACTTGGTATCTAAGTAATTAAAAAAAAGGTTACTTTGTTACTATTTCCTAGCTAACTTGGGCTCTAAACAAAATAGAAACTCCTTTTTTTACTATCCTATATTTTACGAAATAAAAACTAAAACAAAGAAAAGGAAAAAGGCCCTGTGATGTTAAATGATCCTGAGATTAATCCAGGTAACCCCCCCTTCCCCCCTCTCTCATGCAAGTGATCACCGAAGTGACCATTGATTGTCAGTTTACCGAGATTTATTATCTTGTTAATCTCCTGTCTCACGTGTCACACATGAGATACAACTTCCAGCTTGTTTTCACAGGATTGCTGCTCCAGCTTTCTGCTCTAGGCTTGCTCCTAAACAGCTCCATTACTTGCTCCAGATTATGGCCCATTGGGTCTTTAAACAAAACCGTATTCTGTCTTCCTTTGCTGGCCCGTGAATCTGTAGTTTCTGAAACTAATCCAGCCCCTTTGCTCCACCGTTGCAACCTCTAGTCCACTGCGATCTGCCATGCATCAGTTGATAATCACAATGTGTTATTTCTTGTTTTTATTGTGTTGGATCCCTGTACACTTGTGTGCCCACTTTGTTTGGGGGGGGGGGGGGGGGGGGGTGTGTGGGCTCGAAACACTCTCCCAACACCTAAAAACATAGTTGTGCCTCTTCCATCACCAATTGGTTTTGGTCGGAATGGTAGCTCAATGGGGTATAAGATCATACAAGTGGTATTAGAGACAGGTCGGGGGTTCGAGTTCCGCTCGAGTGGCACTAGTGAGGGGATGGATTGTTAGGTCCCTGTACAACCCTTGTGGGCCTAAGAGGGGGACGCACTTGAAATGCTCTCCCGGCACCTTAAAACATTTAGTTGTGCCTCTTGCATCACCTATTGATTTTGGTCGGAATGGTAGCACAATGGGGTATAAGATTGTACATATTGTATATTGGTGAAGCAGAAAATGAACTTTCTCCTGAATCTTGTTTATCCATACCATTGATATTTTTTATTTAGGTTATGGTATCGTCAGCTTGGGGACAAGTGGAAGTTTCGCAGAAGTAACTTATGATGCAAATGTTCAGTTATAGCATGCTAATTGTCTGGCTTCCTTTCCTTTTTCTTAATTTACTATTATGTTGTGTTGATTCCACGCAACCTTGATTAGATATGTGTTTTAATCTTCATGTAGGGGAACTGGTTATCCGGATCTTTGGCCCTCAGTTACCTATAGGGAACCACTAGATGTCTCAAAAAATTTCACTTTTGATGTGATTTATGGCATTTTGAAAGGTATAGCACCATCAACAGTTGTATTGATGTTTCCTGTTTGATAAACTGCTTCATCAAAACTCTTACATTCTGATTTTGGCATTGGTATAGCCTTACAAAGGATTGGAAAGTAAGATTTTTGTACAGAGGATGAAAATTATAACTAGTGCATTACAGTTTTGGGAAAAAGAAAGAAAAAGAGAAGTTAAAATTTCATTTTTTAGCTTGTTAGTTTGAATAATGAACTTCATGTATAGAATGATAAAAGTTACCTTTATGTATTAGTTGAAAATATCATAGCTATCTTTTGCAATTCAACCTTACAAATGCTTTACATGAAAGGTTTCTAAAACGCATGAATTATGATAGCCATGCTTGTCAATCCTTGGCAACAAGTTAAATATACAGGTTGAGAAGCACTGATATGCTTATAGATACTTTATAGTGCTCCAATAGTGCATAAAATACGAAACATGCTAGGAAGTAGAAGAAATATGCTATTCTGTTCTGTATCAGTCTTTCTCCATTATTTGATGGCATATATATTTAATTATAGATTTGTAGTAAAGAAAAATAATTTTGTACACTCTAATACTCTATTATTTAAAAAGTTTGTAAACTCTTCCTCATTCAAAATGGTATAAAATTTATTATGACTATCAATATTTTTAGTATATAATTTTTTGTAAATATTGTTATATATTATTTTAAGTAATATATAATATTTGCATGACCTTTCTATATAAGATCAATCTTCTTAGCTCATATTTGTGCCCATGCTCCACACTTTCTATATCTGTCTGTCTCGTAGTTTATGAATTATGCATGTTTGGTGAGACCTACCTGAGATTTACTTTTCCTAAATGTGTTCGCCAAAATATCAATTAATGCAAGTTTGGTAGTCCTTGGAAGCTGCTGATGAAGACACCAATAAGTTCAACTTGGCCATTGCCAAGTGTTGGTTCCAGAGGTGCATCCATGAAAAAGTATAGGGAGGTTCGGGCGCCCAACAAAAATGTAAAGAAAAGTTTGTATAAATAGTCTGTTTTTAAATGAATTCTCCCCCCCCCCCCCCTCCTTTTCTAACACACGCATACGCTCTCTCTCTAATTAAGTTACCTCTTTAGCTGAATGCCACTAGTCGTATAAAAAGTTTGTACTTTGTACGACTATAACCGTGCACTTAGTTTATACGACCATAGATGTACAGGACTATAAAGAGTTTGCATGACTCTTTTTCACTTAGATGCTTATAAAGTGTTGTGCTCTTCCACATTTTAACCAATCTAGCTTAAAGGGATTGACCCAGGTCAGCCACCTTTTATCATAGTTATCTATATAGTTTAAAGAGATATTTATCGGGTTTGGCCATCTCCGATAAGATATACACCCCCGATTCAATATAGGGTCAAATATTGGGATTGTTCAATATCTGGTCATATCAGCCCATATCGGCCGATATGTATCCAATTTGAACCAGAAGTAATACCAAAAATACCCTTGTGAAATTTTTTGTTATTATTTATATATATTTAGTATTTTGAAAGTAATAAAACTACATTAATATCAGCTGGTTTACCCGATACATAGCCGATATATCCTATTCATATATGTATCGGTTCTAAATCTCTGGTTGTCTGTATTTAAACAACTCTTTTTAGATCAAGAAATCCTGCATCTGCCACTGGTTGGTCCCGTACATATCGGGTGCTGGGAGGAGTGGATGGGATACAGACTGAACCTCTGGCTTTTTACACACTATTCCTAGTAATTTCTAAATTTATGTTCAATGTTATTTACACTAGTTACATATTAGACATAATGTACTGAACTAAAGATCAATACTAATCTTGGATAGTATTAGAAGTCCATAGACTTCTGTTTTACCTTTATTTAAGGAATGAAGAGCCTCGAAGTTCATACAATATTCATGATTGTATAGAGTGTACACAAATTGCCAGAGTCCTGTTTTTGGTTGTCAGAATATACTTCTTGAGATCCTGATCTGTAATATTTTTTATTGTTACAGATATGAGAAACATTTTGCCAGATGATCTTTCTATGAACATTCATTCTTCTTGCTCTACTTGTTTGTGTTTTTCAAATGTTGGCTTGCAATAAATGATGTCTCATTCCAACATATTAATATCCCCAACTGATGATGGAGAAGCGTCCATCTTCCACTCTTGTACTAGTATCTCTTTCTCTAGTACTTCATGGACTATGCATGTTTGCGAAAACCTACTTGAAATTTACCTTTCCCTAAAAATTTTCACCAGCATATTGATTAATGCAAGTTTGCTCTTTGGAAGCTGCTTATGAAGACACCCATAAGTTCATTTACTCTTTAGAATTTCTAAATTTCTTTTCAACATTACTTACTCTAGTTTCATTGTTAGAAATATATTAGACTTCTAAAATCAAGACAAATTGTGTGTAGTATAAGAAGTCCATAGATGGTGGATTTAGGGGCTTTATGCCAGAAGCCAAGAGCTGAAGTTCATACATCATTCATGATTGTTAAAGATTTTACACAAACGGCCATATCCTTGGTTTTGGTGGTCAAAATATGCTTTTTGAGATCCTGATCTATAATATTTTATATTGTTACAGATATGAGGAAAATTTTCCCATTTGAGTTCTTCCACTTGGGAGGAGACGAAGTCAATACAGGTTTGTTTAATTGTTTTCTTTTTGTTACAAAATGCCCAAAATTTTTCCATGATATTCTGTTTTTTTCCCATGATCAAAGTACTACCTATTATCATGTTGGCCTTTTAATGAGCTTGACCATAATTTTATACATGGACTCAAATATGGACTCATGGAGTCAGATTTGGATGTCTCATCCAGTACTAGACTTTTGGGTTGTATTTCAAGATCAAGTAGCTTCAAGAAATATGAGTTTGAGATATGAAAGGATAAAAGCTGGTCGTTTTATATGGAGTTTAATATTGACATGCCATTATTTATTTCATTTTAGAAGAGAATTGTTCTTTTTCTTAGAATTTCAGGAAGGGTCATATGTATATGTATATATATATATATATATATAGAGAGAGAGAGAGAGAGAGAGCGAGAGAGCTCTGCTATGGTTTTTCTCCTTCCCAGTATAATTCGGTTTGAACACACACACACACACACACGCATATATATATATATATATATATAGAGAGAGAGAGAGAGAGAGAGAGAGAGAGCGCGAGAGATCTCTGCTATGGTTTCTCTCCTTCCCAGTATAATTCGGTTTGAGCGCTATTATCTATTGAATCTTTCAATTTGACAACTCAATCCAGGGATGTTTCCCTCTATGGTCATGATTTTCTCAAGAAAAATCAATCCCATAGGATTTTCTTCAGGCACTCTTCTATCAAGCAATTTTCTTAAGCCTGGTCGTGTTTCTTTTAAGGAATATGAACATCATAGGCAAGGGATTCTCATCTGTTGGTTTTTTTTGTTTCATCTTTAAGTCCTGCTGCATGCTAAACCAAGTTAGATTTGTTTTGACATAGACCACGTTTCTTCAGGCGTTTGTTACTCTCAAGGAATTCCAATCAAATAGGAAAGTATAGCTTCCGGTTTTTACCTCTTGGTTTGGCTTTTAATCGTTCATGCTAAGTTCGTTTGACCAGTTTGGATCTATGGAGTTTCATTGTGCTAAAACTGATGCTGTTTGCCATGGTCTTAAACAAATTTCTTCTAAAGCCAGGGAGCGTGCTGTTTTGTTTGAGGAGGAAGATCTAGTTGTGGGTTCCCATGCCATCGTTCTTGCATCCAAAATCCGGAATGACGTCCTTTTGTACTAATATCCAAGAGTTCGAAAATTTGTTGCATCAAATTGGGAGCTTTTTGGTTTATTTTTGTTCATGATTATAAGCATGTTCTGTTTAACTTTGATAACAGGGAAGATATGAACTGAACTCGATTGAGATTCGAATGCATTAGACTCTAGGATTCACACTAACAGTTTCTAGATGCCCATTCTTATTTCACCCATCTGACTGTGTCCTGTCAGTGATTCCTGGATGGATTACATTTCCAAAATTTCCATTTTTTTCGAAGAGAAAAACCTCTGTTCAGGGGCTTCAATTCTCGTTGAATTATTGACAATTCACCTTCATATGCTACGTCGAGATGAAACATGGCTAAGGTATGTGTTCTAGTTGATCTAGAGAAAGCTCTTCCAAAGAGAGTTTGGATCGGCACTAGTTCTTTTGATTTCTCGCAACCCATTGATTATGACCATCTCGCATTATTCTCTTCTTTATGTCAGAGGTAAGCGCACCAAGTAAGTTCATGTAACAAGCTGCAAAGGGAGGAAAGGAAAAAAGACGGAAATAGTTCCTTTAAAATCTCAGGTCGGTAAATTTCAGTTCTTAATGAATGTATCTTTAGTGATGATTCACGGATCTCATTACATTAAATTTATTCCATGAGGCTTCATATCATGGAGAGTCCAATTCAAAGACGGAATGTGCGAGTATATTTGAGGATAAACATCCACAATTAGAAGTACGGTGCACTATAAAGAATAAAGACTTTTATGTCAAGTTCCAAAGTTTATTCCGCAAGTGTCATCCTCCTCATCAAATTTAAAGGAGAAAGTATTGGACGGGGTGGTTACAAAATTGGGAAAGATTCTTTCCCTAGTCACTCGGAACAAAAGACCGTTTCTAGTTCTAAGTTATTGGACTCCACGACTTTGTCTACTAGAGTCCTGCTATCATCAACCAAGGTTCCATGGATAAGAAAGGAGAAAATCCTACAAGACTACCTCTGATTTTAAAGTTAATTACAAAAGAACCTTGAGTTTTGTGGAGTAAACCATGCAAAAGAGTTAAAGACGTACTTGACTGCTTTGATCTAGTGCTAATCAATTTGAACTAACCTATTTGCCGTTCGATCGGTGTACCTTCTCTCAATCCTAGACGTCCATTTTTTCAAAAATTATTAAACGACTCTTTTCCGTCTAACATCTATAAATGGCTAAAATATCCCTAACAACTCAACCAACCCAATTAATTTTTCCATTGGATTTTTATTTAAACAATTTAATCACTTTTTTAATCATCACTCATAATACAAATTCATTTCTTTATGTTTAAAGGTTTATTTAAAATTTTGAATCACTTGTGATTTTGTTCTGTAGGAGTAAGAGCCGACTTACATTCCAACATACCAGTTTCTTTCAACGCTTTGAGTTTATGTTCTTTGATTCACTTTGGCACCTTTATAGTTTGATGGAAAACCTAACATACTCATGTATTAGCTTACACAACATCATTTAGGATTGATAAATCAAAGTTCACCCTATCCCAAGATATTCCTTCATGAAAAATGAGATCAATAATAATAATTATTATTTGATTACATCGATGATTATGTAATCAAGTTCTTTCTTTCCATATGCATCACATGTGTCCCAAATAAACCCAAGGTGGCTCCGAATATGACTTGGATTTCCCAACACTTGTGTCACATGGCTTTATCATGGCCTAATCTGTAAAAAGGGTGATGACTATATTCCCTAAATCTTAACTTACATAAATAACCCCATATGTGCTAAGTGCCATCATAAACCACATCATATAGAAAAATGGGTTTAGGGTTTAAGGATTTTAGGTTTTTTTAGGGTTTTAGGATTTAGGGTCTAGGTTGATACTGCAAATCTCGAGCAGGAACATGGGTGGTGGTGGGTGGGGGGATGCATGGGGGGGTGGGGACGAGGGGGTGGGTATGGTGGGTGTGTGGGTGTGTGCTCGCACGCGTGTTAAAGGGGTCCCTACGACAAGTACTAGAGATTGAACGTTTAAGATCACACACTTTTGTGGTTCCACATGGCACCCAAATGCTACGTGACACCGGTGGGGGTGGGTGGGTGTGTGTGTGCGCGCGTGTTAAAGGGGTCCCTACGACAAGTACTAGAGATTGAACGTTTAAGATCACACACTTTTGTAGTTCCACATGGCACCCAAATGCTACGTGACACCGGTGGGGGGTTTTAGAAAAATAAAAAATAAAAATATATGTCTACAACCTTGATCTAATGGTGTGAAAATGAACGGTGACTTGATTTTTCAGTTCACTGTTCATTTTGTAAGCATTGACCACTGTTAAGCATGGGAATTAAAATTTATATCAATGGTCTTTGATTGATCTTACACACATTCTTCGTAGGGTTCAACTGTAGGACTGCGTCCTAGAGTCTTTGCGTCCGGGAGCCATTACTTGCACACGAGAAGTTGGCCCTTGCACATTGCACATAGTTTAAAAGAAAAGTTTGGCATGTTGTGGACATGTGCCATGTGAAAACACCATCTGAGCCGTATGATTTGAAGGTCATGATCTAAAGATCTATAGCGCAAAAGATTGGCACAAAGCTCGACCTCTATCATATGGTTCAACACAGTCAGCTGTTGAATCATATAATTGCCTTTGACTGCATTGAATCATATGATAACAATCATGTTTGGTGCCAATCTGTTTCACCTAAAAATTTTATATCATGGACTTCAAATCAGAAGGCTTAGATGGTGTTTTCACACGTCACATGTCCCCAAAATACACAGTCTTTCTTTCAAATCATGTGCAAGGGCCTTTTTCTCCTGTGCAAGTAATGGCTCCATATATATATATAAATTCAAAATATGCTTATGTCAAGCAAGGAAGGACATAAGCTTGGGTTAAAGATTCTGGAGCACTAAACATAGCTTATATACTCACAAAATCTTTCTTATACATTCATTAAACATTATGTGAACCTCTCGTATTGGAGAAAGTTCTAGAGATGAAGTTAGCAAATTTTATATAGCTCACATATGAATAAATATTGGCATTTAATAACTTATTACATCTTATGTTAATAATTAGATGTTAAGAATGGACCATACATATTTCGTCCCAACATATCTATTTCACTGATATATTTATAAGCCAGTAATATCTTTTAGATTCCGTTTGAAAGTTTATGTGGGAGAGGTTGGTTGCCTTCTTGTTTTCTCTGTCTTCAATAAATTTTCTTTCGGGACCCTGCGTGTATCTCATTGAGTGCGTGAGAGGTGACTTCCATTTAGAGACAAGGTGGACCATGGGTGCGTGTGCAGGCACGTAGGTGGATGTCTGTGTATTTTTTTGGGTGTATGGGCTGGTCAGGCGCATGTATCCGTGCATTAGGATTAATAACTTCTAAAGAAATCTTCACTATTTTAGCTACAAAAATGCGGCGTTTCTTTCAATCCATATCCCACTAGCCATAGCCAAAAATGTGTCAACCCAACTTATGCCAGTATTAAGGTTCGTTGATCGGGTTAGTGTATATTTTTATTTTTATTTTTGTTTGTTTTTGATAGGTAAGCTGGGATTCGACCTGAGACCTCAAGGTTGCAAAATCAACCTTCCATTGAACTACAGGCCCAACCCCTAAGGCACTGTGTGTATGCATGTTGTATGCGTATGTAGGTGAGTGTGGACACGTGGACGAAAGGTTCCTAAATCATCAAATAAAATGTTGTTTCGACTTCCATTTGGAGATGAAGCGGACAAGGGGCCCTATGTTTTAAAACTAAAAGCTTCTAAAGAAATCCTCACCTTCTTAGCTACAAAGGTGTGGTGACTCTATTTGAACCCAAACACCAAAGCCCAAAGTTCTATAATTTTGATGTATGTCAGTTTTACATATTTCTCTGTTATTTGGGCTAGATCAGACAAGAATTTGAAATCGCTGGTGTCAACTGTCAAGAACTCTGGGTTGTAACTTGTATCATGAGTTATGTAGAATTTAACCTAGTGTGCCAATTTGCAGAATTTTTACTTAGGCTTTTCGATTTTATGATCCATATATATCAGTTAGGTGCAGAAACACAAGGATTGTGTATAGCCACAAAATTATTGCTTTTAGTTCATTTTTATTATTATTTTTATTTTTGTAATTTCTCCACCCTAATCTAATGGTTCTCAATTTGGCAGATTGTTGGAATTCGACCCCACACGTCAAGCAATGGTATGTCTTTCTATCTCAAACTAGTGACCTTATTGTATCGCCCTTCCTCATTACTATAGAATGATGCAATTATTTCAATTACTAGTGCTTAAGTTATGGCTAGAGGAAAACTAGATGGTAAGAACAAATCATGCAATTATTTCAATAGCTAAATCCTATCTGCACAATGATTGGCGACATGGACATCCTTGAGATGAGTTGTGCATGTAGCTCAACTGGAAGGTGCACGATTATACAACCTTCAGGTTGCTGCACTACCAGCTTACTAACTACTGAAAAACAAAAGATGGCCGTATCTGTCATGTGGATAATAAGCACCTGTCCCTCACCGTTCGTGGACAGACCCGTCTGCTTAATACCAATTCTGCTCTCGGCTAAAGAGATAGGATCTTGTTCCAGTGGGAGCTTAAAAAAAAATGTTAATGCATTATACAAAACAAAACAATAAAAACTCAAATAACACCAACATATTAGCAAAACAACAAAGAGGCCCGCAAAAACCTACACATAAATCATATTTTAGTCACACATACATGCAGTTGGAGAATTGAAAAGGGCAAAAATAACTTACAAAATTACCAGAATAGTCCCCTAGATCATACACAATGATCAGTAGCTTAACTTCAAGAAACACTCAGAGAATCACGTAAGTTTGATACATTTTCTATAGTAAATCAAATCTCCAAATCTTTGAAAACAGATGGGTTTTGACATGATGGAATTCAAAGAAATAACAATTTGGAAATCGTAGGCCTGTTGCATGTGGGTTTTTTCTTGATAGGTTTGCGTTTATGATCTAGATACATATGAGCATGGGTCAAAATCTTGGACAATACCGGTACATATCGTTTGATACGTACTGCTATCAGAACCCTCCGGTACAATACATTGAATGTATCGGATGATACATACCAATGTATCGTCCAAAACCAATAAGCATCGGACGATACATATTGGTTTTAAAGCAGGACGATGCGTATCGGAAAACCGGGATTTTAACCCATGCGTATGAGAACCCTCTTTTTCCAATGAAAAACATGCTTGCACTGGTTTCTAGGCTTTATACAACCTGAGTCACTTCCGATTTGGCCGAGCTATGTGCAGCTCATATGGAAAATTGCTACTCAATGTGTCATTGCCCCAATCTTTTTCTCTATGAGGATTTGAATGAAGAAAGGGGATTTATCTTTTTCGCTAAGAGGGTTTTGCTTCAAATGCAGAGGCTTAAAAAAGGGTTTGAAACAATGCATAGGCTTAAAAAAGGCCATCATGGTTTTTAAATGAAAAGAGAAATGAATTTATAGGCTAAAGGAGGTTGATCAGCTCAAATCCAATCATTTTCTTTCTTCTCTTTCTATTCTTAATGTGCAGTTCTCTGTGTTATAACTGGTATAGTCCACAGTATAGTAACAGTAGCACTCTTTGAGGTGCTGCTTTTCTGTTTCATCCATTGATATTCTAATGTTATACGATCTGAAAAATGGCCAAGTACAAATTTTTTTTTGGTTGAATCCATGTATATTTCAAAAAAAAATTGTCACCAATGCCTGTTCTGTTAATTGACTGAGAATGCATGCAGGCTTCAAGATAATAACATGACTGGGAAAGATGCATATCAATATTTTGTATTGAGAGCTCAACAAATAGCAATTGCCCAAAATCGGACCCCTGTCAACTGGTATGCAATAATTTTATCCAATATAACAGTTATTGACAATTTGGTATATTCCATCATATTTACAACGACAATTGATGTTCATAAATAGCACACGTGATTTTGTTCTCTTTTTCTCTGTCCTTATATGAGCTATCTCAGGGAAGAAACCTTCAACACATTCAAGGAAAACCTTACTCCACTGACAGTGGTACATAATTGGTTAGTTTCCTGTTATCTATTAACTTTTTTGTTTGTGTATATATGATCCAAAGATTTTCCTATGCATACTTTGTCTTTTTTTATGTCTGCTGCCAGCTTCTTCTTGCTCTGCTACTCATGCTACTCTTTGTTTTATCCTTTGCAATAAAACTATCATTATTCATCAAGTTAACCATCTTCTCCTGTTGTTATTGTTGTTGTTTTTTTTTTTTTTTTTCTTTTTCTTTCTACTAGTAATCATTTACCATGCTTCCTGCTAATGCAGTGTATGAGGGCCGTATCTTGTATCTAGTTGTAAAATGACAACTAGCTACAGCCGGATCCACCGCCACCAGGGAGGGATGCAGATTCAGTTAACCGAAGTGATGGGAAACTGAAAATTTCGGTTTTTCAGTTCGGAACAACTGAAACCGAACAGAAACGAATCGATTCATTTTTCTTCTTTTTTTTGGAAACCGAAACCTGAAAGTTTTGGTCTTGTTGGTTGGTTTTTTTAATATTTTTTATATTTTTATCTACCTTTTCTGTTTTTTCAGTTTCTTGGGATTTTTTTTTCCAGTTTTCTCATCCTACCTTTATTTTCGCCACCCAAAACTGAAATCGAACCGAACCAGAATCGGTTCGTTTTCAAATCAGTTTCATTCTGGTTCGGACCAGTTTTCTAGTCAGTTTCAGATGTTCGGTTTTTTTCTAGCATCCCTACCACCAGGTGTTTTGAACGCCACTGCATCAAGCAGTCAAAATAGATAGATATTTCGTCTATTTAATTGTTGTAAGCACACCAATTATTTTCCAAATATTTGACAGACACAGACACTTATTCCATTTTATTATTAATTGCAATTGCTTTAGGTTGGGACCAGGTGTTTGCCCACAAGCTGTTGCAAAGGGTTTTAGATGCATTGTAAGCAATCAAGGTTTATGGTATCTTGATCATCTTGATATTCCTTGGGAGGGTTTCTACGTCAGCGAACCACTAGAAGGAATTAGTGATGCTTTACAGAAGAAACTTGTCCTTGGAGGAGAGGTTTGCATGTGGGGTGAAACAGCCGATGCATCAGATGTTCAGCAAACAATATGGCCTCGTGCGGCAGCGGCTGCAGGTATGCAAATGATGAAAGTAAAACATCTGTTTGTGTTCTTTTTACAGGTCTGCAGTTTTTGCAACAACATAATTGAAACTCAAGTGCTTATAGTTGCGACACCCGTGGCCGTATCCAACCAAGAACTGAAATATTGGTCTTGGTATCATATATTGGCCTTCTGAAAGTTCAATACATATTATCTGGTAGAGTACATGTTAGTCACTAATCAGCCAATACAATGTGAAACTTTTTGAAGTTTTTTTTTTGTTTTGAAATGAGATAAAATTAGAAAAACGACCAAAGAATGGGAAATAGAAAAATTAACAAATACCACTCCTATAACATAAATATGACAGAGAGGCACAGGATTACAGATAAAGAATACATATAAGAGAACCACAAATAAACAATGTTTTTTCGTATAGTTCATCTATAAGGAGGCACATGCCCTGCCCTCGATGGCTTTTTTTGCCCTTAAATATCCAGAGGTATACAACTTAGTTGATTACCATGAGGGTTGATGCAGGACCAAACACTAAACCCTAATCTTAATGGCTCAGATTAAAAATTATAGCGTTGAACTACAAAAAGAGAGAGAAACATACTAGATTTTGTAAAAGAATAAGAAATTGCATTCTAATAATTATGTCTGAATCAGATTAATATTCAGTCCGACAGCACCGTTCCTTCTAAACATAGAAACAAAGATCCTAATGATAGATCGTGCTTCCAACTAGTCTAGGGCATCAAACGATGTCCGATGGTGGTGCCTTTTAACTCCATTCTAGGTTTTGAAAGAAGGATAGACTCAAAAAGGTTTAAAATTTAATTTTCAACGAGATATTTCTGAATTAATGGAACTTGAAGAATAGTTGAATGCACGAAGAACAAGAAATTTAAAGGAAGTACGATTTAGATCATTAGCCTCATATCAAACCCATGAGAAAAGAAGAAAAATCTCTTTTCATTTAAGATTCAACAGCATAACAGTAAAAAAAAAAATCCCATGAGGTAATCAGTCGTCCACCATGCGATTAATGTCCACATGCCTCCAACGCCCTATGGGATGCTCAATCGCGAGCCAACGGTGAAAATGTATTAAAACGACAATGCAACTGTGGAAAGTAACGATCCCATGATCGAAGTGGCTCGAAAATAAAATCTAATGGGCGACATCATCCCATGTGCACATCTTCTATGGTGGCATACATGCACACATGGAACTTTCAACTGTCCATCCAAAGTGCCACATGAGGCATAGTTCTTTTCAAACTCTTCTTGAAGTGTCTAATGTCGGCATCAACTCTCCCCAGCTGAAAAGGACCCACTCCTGATGAGTTGCGACTTTGATACCTCTCACACATGTCAGGATCCAATCTCTGAGGTTCCTCTATGGTGCTCCAAGTGCTCTTTAATTTTGGCTAATCTTTCTGTTTCACAAGATAATTTTGCTATCCCCTTGGATTATGGAGACCACTTGATCTTCCAAGATACTTTCAATAGTTTTTTTTCTAGGATGTGCGAGTGGGGACGGAACTGGCTGAAGAACTGAGATAGACTCCAGTGGCGAAGAGGAATCAAGGAATGGATTCTTCGGATGCCCCGTAGGGGACTTTGGTTTGTTACCAATAGGTCATGGGCTCGAGTGTTGGCTTCTCCCTTCAATAACAGGATGCCCCGTAGGGTGTGTAAATCGTGAAATACTTGTTACATGATGGGGGCAAGGCATCCCTTAGGGATTAATCCAAGCGTAAGCTTGGGATTACCCTTAGTTATCAACAACAAAAAAAAGGAATGGATTTTTCGGAATAACTGTTGGACCTAAAAATGGAAAAAGGTCTTCCACATTAAATGTTGCATTGATGCTCATGTCGGCTGAAAGATTTAGAAAATATGCATTAGGACCTACCCGTTTCAAAATCTTGAAGGGTCTAGTACCGTGCTGTGAGAATCGCTCAGGCGTAACCTGAAACATGACGTAAGAATCTTCCTAAAACTCCTTGAGTCTTCAATGAGAGCCAACAAAAGATTTATATTGTTTATTGTTCGAAGTTATTTTTCTTTTAATCTCAACATGTGACTCATGGATGAGACGTGCAAATGCATCCGCAAATTTTGAAGGCCTATATCCATGCACTGCCTTAAATATACTCATGCTTAATGTCCTATTGATTGAATTATTGTATGAAAACTCTGTTATGGACAAGAGTGAATCCCAACTCGCATTGTGATCATCAACATGACATGGGAAGCGATTCCCCAGACTTTGATTGCTTCGGTTTACCCATTCGTTTGTGGGTGATAAGCTGAAGAAAACTGAAGCCTCATACCTATCATATGCCAAAGTGTCTTCCAAAAGTAACTAACTTGACATCTTGATTAGATACAATGTTTTAGGCAACCATTGTGGAAACGAACAATCTCCTCGAAAAATAATTTTGCTATGTGACTTGCATCAAAGGTTTTGAAGCAAGGGATGAAATGGGCCATTCTTTTGAAAAATGGTGCACCACAAAACATACAAGTAATCAGCAGAATATCTTAATATCGGATAAACTCTTATGATGTTTGAGTAATACTAATGTTTTTGTTAAAGGGTAAGCTGGGATTGAACCTGTGACCTCAAGGCCGCAATATTATTGTAAACCTTCCAATTGAGCTACAATCCCAACCCCAAGCTGATTAATAGTGATGTTAATTGTGGATATAATAAAACGCTGATGTCTAAAGAACATTATGCCCATTTAATTGACTTAAAATTATTTTTATTCGATATAGTGATATGGTGTGGCTTTGATAACCTTTTTCATTGATGGAGTTAAAGGAAAATAACTATTATGATTAAGCCCAGGTGATAGGAATCATTTTGGATGAGGAAAATGTTCTATATATGTTGAACACTATTAAGACTAGCACAATTTATTTATTTTTTTGTGGGGGGAGGCAATGGTGCAACAATATGAGCTACTCCTGAGTTAAAACAAAATAATGGTGCATACATAACCAGACTGCAAAACACTTCATCCCTTTTAGTTTGCATAAGGAATTGATGCCCTCCTATAAGTTCTATTCTACTACTAAGCGATTTTAGGATGCTCTTTTCAATTCATATACATGCAAATCTGAGGCTAAGATTAGAACCATGGATGTGGAGCTCTGTTCATATTGTATGCCTCTAAGTTGCTCCATTAAAGACCACACAGAAAGATAGACCAATGATGGAGGATTTGAGAAGTGCGAGGCGTATTTTAAGTGAATAAATCAATGCCATGTTCAGCTTCTTGCCTTCATCTTGAGAAGTTGTGAAGAAAATTTTCAATGACGATGAAACCATCAAGACATTCAAAGATTATGTCGTCACTTGGAGCATGAAGTGGAGACAAATGCCATTTTGCCCAGAGCAGTTGTTCTTCATGTGTTGAGGCACGCAAGCAGAAAGTTTCTAAAGGGGAGTATAAGGAGTCTAAGAAGAATCCAGCTGGTGTTCTTCAACCATTATTAGGCAAGCAAGGGAACCCCTTCAAAAGAAAGAATAAATTTCATTCCAATGTCAAATGTAACAACTGTGGTTAGATTGGCCACTATGCCAAGGAGTATAATGTGAGAAAAATAGAGTAGGATTTTTCGGTTTTCACATTGTTGTTGGAAGTGATGAGATGTACATGGGAAACAACTTGTCTAAAGATGTTCTTGGAGTAGATGTCTATCATCTTTAAATGCACGTTGGACAGACGCTAATTCTCAAGGACACATTATTTTCTCCTTGTATGAGAAGTAATTTAATTTATATCTCTTTTTAGTTAGAGAAAGCTTTGATGTTTGGTTTTCCAATTTAGCGTGTTTTTTGCAAAGACAATGTTTCCTCTACTTGGGGAGATTTATTTGGAGACTATATATTCTTGATATTATAAGTACTTATTTTCTCCTCTTACACACTATATCTTTGTTTATTAGCTTAAAGCATACATGTATTACTTTAAAATCTATTAACTGACATTCTAGATTAGGTTATATTGATCAGGATCGAATGGCTGGGGAAGATGAATGTGTGATATAATAAGAAAGGATAAAATTCGAAAGGAGTACATAAGAGAAAATTTGAGAGTGACACGTGCAAAAGCAAAAATTACAGAACGTTGCTTGAGATGGTTTGCACACGTCCATCGGAGGCCAAAAACATATCCATATGAATGGTTGAGACATTACAAGCAAAAGTAGGAGGCCAGCGAAGATTTGGAGGGTAGCACTAGGAAGGAATGTGAAGGGTTGCAAAGTTATAGAGAGCTTAGCATTGATAAAAAAAGTGGAGAAATAGGACTTGCAAAGACGATCCCAAATAGATGGGATAAGGTTGTGACGACGACGTTCAGATAGAGGTAATGAATACATTCGAAATTTTCAAATCCTTGTTGTAAGTGTCGACATCCTAAGGCAATATATAGTGGCCTATACTAGATAGTAGAATGGGGTAGCTAAGAGAAGGAATCATACTCTTCTTGACATCGTAGATCTATAATGGTCTTGTTGCCTTTTGGTGTGACATGCTTCACATGGCTGTCTACTTCTTGAATTAAGTCAGCCACCTAGTATGACCTTTGTACTGGTTGAAATTTCTCCCTTAAAGATTTGCATTGTTCGGAATATCTAGGCTACATGTTGATTCTTGTGCCTAACAGGATTAAATTGGATAGTCAAACTATCACTATGTATGTATACATGGACTTCGAACTACATCAGATTAGTGTAAAGTCCACTTTCTGGAATGGTAACTTTGAGGGAAATATTTACATGCAACAGCCAGTAGCCAGCCAGTTGGTTATATCGAAAAGGTCAAGCGGCCAAGGCTTGTAAACTCCTGAAATCCATTTATAGGCTGAAGTAGTCCTCTAAGTAGTGGTACATGAAGTTCCTCTTGGCGGTTACATCTAACGTCATTGTGTATATGTAAAGCAGTCCGAGAAGCTTTCTTAATCTTGTCCTTGTACGTGGATGATATGCAATCGGCTAGCAATCATATAAAGATGCTTTATCAGCTTAGGATTGGCTGTCTTCGAATTTTGAAATGAAAGTAGATCCAATTTTATCTAAGGCATATAATTAATGGGCATCAGTCCAAGGGATTATTTGGTCTTTCTCAAAATTTCTATATTTGAAAGGTCCTAGAGAGCACCATCCATGGAGCATCGGGGAATATCTCTCTCTCTCTCTCACACACACACACACACACACACACACACACACACTTCCCCTCTTGGGTTTGCATCTTTAAGCTGTGGATCCTCCACGTAGCCCATAGTCATAAGCCTTAATTTTATGTAATTAAAAATTTCCACTGATAAACCTAAAAGGCAATAAATGTCTTTTTCTTATTTACCGAAATTCCCCCTTGCATGAGCATTTTTGTTTGGGGATCTTGGAGTGACCAAGTCAGGGTTTGGGAACAAATCGACTTGGAAAAAATCTTGAAAAAATCATCAAATTCGGGGAAAAAAGCCAAAATTCAGCAAAATAAAAAAGAAAAATTATAAAACATATTAATTAAAACTATAAAATTGAAAAAACCAAAGTTTTTTACCAAAATCAGGAAAAAGCTGGGAAAATTCACTATTTATTGAAAAAATATACGATGCTTTAAATAAACTGCAAATAATTTGAACTTTCTTCGTTTTTTTCAAAAATTCGCGAATTATTCACAACTTTCTCGAAAGGTCGACGAATATGATCACTGTGATCTTGCTAAAGCCACAACACAGTCTGTGACGTTAGTATTTGTACAATACATCAGAACTAACAAGCTATGAACTGTATTTTTCATATCCCTGTCCGAAAACCAGTATATCATTAATGTATTTATGCCATATGGAGACTTAATGTATCATTTAAGATAAAATTGTAATATTTGTTTATCACTGTTGAACTAGCGAAGGAACAATCTATAAGTCCATGGGATGAGCTAATAATTCATCGTAGGACAAAAATATTGCTATCTGCCCTAGTGTCCACTCGTTATTGTTGTTTCTTTTTTACATAAAATTTTTATTTCTAATTTTTCTTTATTTGTTCACAAAAATGTTTGCTTCGTTTCTCTAGAGAGATTATGGAGTAGCTGGGAAGCAACTTCTACTGGAAATATTACCGTAAGTGTGTTGCCCAGACTGCATTACTTCAGATGCTTACTAAATCGGCGGGGAGTTCCAGCTGCTCCGGTGACAAACTGGTATGCCCGAGGGCCTCCAATTGGTCCGGGTTCGTGCTACGAGCAATAATTTAGGTGCCAGTTGGATGTTGTATTTTTCGAATTCTGTGAATAATAAATATCTCTTGGGAGTTTGTGTGGAAATGTGATCGTTGTGATGATATGTTCTTTGTCAATGTAATCGTTGGTATTAGATCACATGGCACACTTCTTTGTTAATTCTGTACATGCGACCATCGTCGGTTTCGGTTTCAGCAAAAACATTGCACCAATGAATAATTTCCACGGTTGGATTAGGAGCTATAAATGGACAGTTAAAGCATGTATGGACTATCATTTTTATTTTATATTTTTTATAGGTGTGTATGGGCTATGATTGGTGGTAAATGAAACAAAAGTGTGCCCTCATTGGAGGTTTGCCAAGTCCACATAATGGTCATCAGATATGTGATATGCATCATGCCCCCAGAAAATTGCAGAGTTAAGTTATCAAAACATTTTATCATTTTAAACTTGGCAAAAATAACCTTGTGTTATAATTTGATGGAAATTACCTTTTTTCCCAAAAACATGTTTAATAGAATTCACCAAAAACCAATTTCATCAAGTTTAAACCTTGAAAGGAAGGGACATGAAGGATGAAGGATGGTAAAGTTATCGAGAGCTTAGTGTTGATTAATGGAGAAATAGGACTCACAAAGTCGACGGCCCCAAATTGATGTGATACAGCATGATGATCATGAATTTGTAGGGTTGAAAACCTGCCGGAATATTTTTTTATTTGTTCAATGAGTTTCTGTCACCTAAATGTGAACTCGTCGAATGGAACTACCCAATTCATTTAAAACTGTACGATCTACACGGTTCAGTAGATGGGACATTCTAGTTCGATGAATCTGAACTGTTGATGTAAGTGTACCGTCGAGGACTGAACAGGACCATTCTACCTAGCTGTCAGATCTGGATCTGTTTTCTATTATAAAATTCTTAGGCACAAAGTGGTGCTCTCTCGACCCAAACCAGCATTTTAGGGTTGACAGTCCAAGCCTTTTACCATTGCACCAAGCGGTGGCCCCTTTATTTGGAGTATATGACCATTCTCACCCGTTTTTGGAGTAAGGACAACACAAGTTTTCGTTGACGAAAACCATTGACTGATTTCAATAAGACAATGGAGATTATTTTTTGTTCCAATCTTCCCCATGATATATCTTAAGATCATAGCGCCTATCAGATGGTCAGATGTTGATTCCACATGACACTAGTCCCTAAAAGTGAAGGTGAACTCCTCTGCCTTTGCCCATGATTTAAGCCATTTTTGGGAATGTGTACTATATAGAATCAACATGTCACTGTCTAATAGCTGCGACAAGATCTTAAGATTTGTTTTTTGGAAGATTGAGACAAAAAACGATCTCCATTGTCGAATTCAAATCAATCAATGGTTTTTGTCCATGCAAAATTGTGCAGTCCTTTCTCCTAAAACGAATGAGTATAGCTATACCCTATTTGGAATCGTAGAACATTTCATCACTGGTGAATGGTGATTACGTTATGGTATATCTATCAAGTGATGTAGGTAGATCACAAACGTTAATTATGGAATTCACATTTGGCCATCAATTTTGTGGAGATACAATAGTTAGTTCGTAATCGATTGAGTGATAGCTCAGTTGGGATCATCCCTCCTTTGTGAGGTTCAAGGTCGTGGGGTCTACACTCCATGTTTAGTGATAAGGGGAGCGTTGTTGGGTGGGATTTATTACCTTATTTGTTACACAATGGGAATGCTTTATTGTGAGAGAATATTTCATTGACTAAGAGAAACGATCAAATAAGAGTTATTGTTAGGTGATGGATCTGAGCAGCAATAATGGTGACTGGGTCCTCAGCTATATACACGTGGCATCAATTTGGTGCACAAGGCCATCATTTTGATCAGATTTAGTCTGAAGATTGCATCAAAAGTTATATCTACCAAGTGATTTAGGGGCATCAAAGTGCCCAAAATTTGAGCAGCTTGTCACGGGGTCTCACTTTCGCAACCTTAGTCCCGTGCGGCACCTAACGCACGCTTCGCTAGGTTAGCCTACTTCTGATACCAACAGTCACGGGACGTCCTTCGACGCATTTTTAACCCGCGTGGTGCTCCGCTACCGCATGCAACGAAGTCAACCCATCTACACATAAGCTTTGATATCACCCGCCTAGAGGATGAGAACTCCCCCAATGTGGTTACCTCTGTTTTACGGCCTACCATCCAGCTGTCTCGTGCTCCTTACGACACACCGATTTGCACTACTGTGCTAAACTTGGCCTGCTCAAGCTTCACCCTGTGCACTGCACTAGTACCTCGCTTCGCAACAGTCTTGGCATGCAGCTCCCCATGACATCGTGTCATGCTTACATACTGAACCATGCCTACAGCCTTGTGCCTCGCGCTCGCGTGCTCAACTGAGTCCCACGCAGTGCCCTGGTGTTCTCACTAGGTTGCCCAGCCATATGCACCTTGACGCGTAGTCCGGAGCCATACTTCAACCTCCCTTGGGTTCCACATGACATCGTTGCGTCGATGTCCTAGGCCCACCCTTTCAGGCTTAGGAGACACTTGCGCTCCCTCTGGCAACGCAAGGCTCCGTGTGGGTGGGAGCCAATCTCCACCAACTCTCCCACATAGAAGGATAAAACAGTCATTCAGCCAGAATGGCTGAAGGACCTCAAACCCTTAGTTTGACATACCGCAACGCCTCTTGCATCGCTAGCCCACCTTGGCTATATCGCGTCCGTGTCGCATCTTCGCAACGCGACCACGTCATAAGGCCCACTTGGCCTTATGTCGCGTGCCCTCCTGACACCATATGTCATGTTTTAAGCATCATGCTGCAAGCTCAAGTATTGGCCCCATCACAAGCTGTTCTTTAAGATGAAAACTTATTTGATCGTTCCTACCTTGTGCTTTTCGGCTCTTTATTACAAGTTAAAGGTAGGCTTTTCAATGCAGATCCGGGATGGATCCGATACAAATGAAAAGTATCATCCACCATATGTCACCAAGATGGTGCTAGATGTGCAGGATTAATGATCTAATCACCACCATTGGTGGCCGGCTCAGTCACCAAGTATCAGCTCACCAATTTATTTTTGAGTAACATGAACTTTAAGATATGACCCATCGAAAGGGTAGGTCCAGATCTCATTGCATATCCATCCATGGTCACATAGAATGATAGAAATAAGGAGCCGTATTGTAGTCCATAGTCATGAGGATCACTGTATATTTACCATCATAAGAGATCTTCCTAAGAGTCCAAAACAAGACTTCTTTACATCTCCCGCCTTTATTTATATATCTTTGATCGATGCGTTATTTCAGTTGGAACTAGTGTGGGAAAAAAGTATTTGCAACGTTCTACTGAACTAGATGGTGGGTTATTGGTTATTATCATTGTGATGGATTTTCATCTAGGCGGGGTGTAAGATGAATTTGATTTATTTTTGATTTTTTTTAGAATAATTTTTGAAAAATTATTAGAATTAAAATATATATATATATATATATATATATATATATATATATATATATATATATATATATATATATTTATATATTTATATATTTATAATTTTAAAAGATGTTAAAATAAAAATGTGTTTTGTGCCAATTTTTTCAACATAAAATCTTTTGATCATGACTTTCAAATCTGACGGCTTAGATAGACTTTCCTACACATGATCTTTTGATCATTGCGTTTAATCTTTTTCATTAGATCTTTTGATCATCAAGAATTGATTGATTTGACTTAGCCGATGGAGTTCGTTTTCACTTCAATCTTCCACATAAAGGATCTTGAGACTATGAGCGTATCATCCGACGGTCAAATTTTTTTATTTTAAGTGGCACAAATCTCAATAAAGTGACTAAAAAACAATAAGGCACACATCACACTAAATGAGGGCTACGTTTGGGATGTGTGCCACATAGAGAAAACTAGCGTTTGATGTCAAGTCTATAGTCACTAAATTAGGCATAAAACCTATCTTTATCGTCAAATTCAAAACAGTCAAACGGTTGTGGCATGCAAAACTTGAGTTAAGAGGAAAGAATCTCGAATTTATGGATTGCAAATAAATTAGTCCTTTCAGATTTTAGCTCCAATGGTTGGTGGAAAAAAAAGATCAGCTAAGTTTTAGCCGAAGATTTTATTCAATTTTATCTTATGGAGAAAGTGGACCCCACATTATTGCAAAATAGAAATCTTTTATCCTTACTTCTATATAAAAGTACAAATAATTTTTGTCAATTTTAGTGTTTTCATATTTTTAGTAACAAAATACCCCTAAGCCAAAATACCCCTAAGCTATTCTATCTACCCTCATCTTCTTCCTTATGTATCCCTATTCTTACTACTATATGAAAGCTAAAATAGTTTCTCTCAATCTTTGTTTCCACACTTGCACCTATATACACTCCTAAGCCGTGACAATAAAATTAAAATGAGTATCATTATTTATCATCCAAAAAATTGTAACTTCATCTCACCTCTTTCAATCTGAATATATTGATCGCTTTGAATCATATGATGGAGATTATTTTTCGTCTCAATCTTTTATATAGTTGATCTTGACATCCTGTTTGTATCATCAGGTGGTAAAATTTTTATTTCATTTGACACAACAAAAAAAGTGACTTTAAAATCAAATGGCATACATCACTTTCAAACATGATTTTAATATCATTTTTTAAAAAATCGACAGTCTAATAATACTCTCATGATACCAAGATCATTTAGGTAACAAGATGAGGATAAAAAATGATCTCCATCTTCTAATTCAAAGCGGTCATTTCATACATACTAGAGGATATTGACGAGGTTATAATTTTAAGGGTTGCATATAATGATACCCAAATAGAATCTCTTTTCCAATGGGAATACGTAAATAATAAGTTCTCTTTCTTTCCTTATTTTAAGCACCTTCAAAGAAACCCATAAAATTAAGAGAATTAACAATTTTACTATAAAAGTTATCTTTCCTTCCTTATTTTTAGCAACTTCAAAGAAATCTACAAAGTTAAGAGCATTAACAATTTTGCCATAAAATATTTGACTTGCTTTGAATTATATGGCATAGATCACATAAAAATAGCCAAAAAAATTAAATTTGAGCATAACGCATGTCATGTAAATTTAGGGCCATATTTTGTGATCTGCACCTTATGAAATAAAAAAATGATCGTCTAATGGTAAGCCAATGATATCAAGATCCCTTATGTGGAAGATTGGGTTGAAAAATGATCTCCATCAACTAATACAAAGAGTCGATGTTTTTTTGCATAGGTGCCCTCTAAGATTCCGCGATTGTTAATAAAGTTACCAAAATAATAATTTACTCGAAAGTTGAAACCCTCTGAGCCACGATTAATGTACCCATGATCAAATCTTGTCATCTTACCTGATCGGATTACTTGCACTCATACGTATGTTGGTCGTAAGACTTAGGGGAGCACTTAATTTTATATGACTTAGACAAACATATGATATTTCTACGTAGGGCTCTCAACAGATTAACTTTTTTATTGGGCTAGGTACTAAACTTGAGTTATTTGGCTAAGTTAGGCATGAAGTATCAGACACAATCTATAGGTATGGTTGGGTCGGGTTAAAAAAAATTTTGGTCGACTAAGCTCGAGTTACAAGATTTTATATAATAATTAATAATAATAATAATAATAATAATAAAATAGAGTGTTTTCAATCAGGTTAAGTCAGGTGTCAGGTCGGGTTGGGCATATACACTCAACCCTTCAAATTAAGGTCAGGATAGGTGTCAGGTCCAGTTTGATCAACTAAGCTCGAGTTACAAGATTTTATATAATAATTAATAATAGTAGTAATAGTAGTAGTAGTAGTAATAATAATAATAATAATAATAATAAAATAGAGTATTTTCAATCAGGTCAAATCAGGTCTCAGGTCGGGTTGGGCATATACACTCAACTCTTCAGGTTACGGTCGGAATAGGTGCTAGGTCGGGTTGGGCATATACCCTTGACCCTTCGAGTATTAGGTCTAATCAGGGTGCACCATCAGGCTAGGTCAGGTCAGCATATGTCATTTACCAATCGGACAGTCAAAGCTTTAACACGACCTATTGGCAACCCTACTTTTAAGTTCGAAATTATATGTTTATTTTTATTTTTTAATGTTATTTTAACATAAATATGATTTATATGATGATCATGTAAATCATGTGGCTTTAAAATAATGGCATGCATATAAAATTAAGGTTAGAGATTTTATATATGGGACACCATTTTGACACCATGTACTGATACATGGTGCAAGAGATTATTATACATCTTCTGTCACATTTTTCAGTTAAAATTTTTATTTTGATACCATGTGTAATGCATATGCATTTTTATGAGATTTATAGTTAATGATTCTAAGTTTTTAACTATATAACCAATAAACCGATTGAATGTCAAATGACGTGAGGTGGTCTGCCAATTGCATGAACCAAATTCTTGTACATGTTCTAAAAATTAGTAAGCTACATAACTCTTTGCCCTTTTGATGGTATGCCCATGATCATATTTTCGTGTGCCACATGGTTTTCAGTTATTTTTTTGGATGAAAAATTAAAATGAAAATTGAATCGTTCTATTTACAATGATCAAATTTTTAATGGTACTATGACCGATAACCATTAACTATTGTGAATCAGAAGATAGAGATCGTTTGTCGCACAATCTTCCCCATAATGTATGAGATCATGGGAGTACTGACAATCAACTTTTTATTTCAGGTGTTGCACGTTTCAAAACGTGATTGAAAATCATGTTTGAGCATAATGTCTGTCACATGATTTTCAGTTACTGTTTTGGGATGCGTGTCACGCAGATTAAAAATTGACTGTCTAATGATACACCATTTACCTCAGGATTATCATATAGAAGATAGAATTGAAAATCAATTTTGAATGACATCATAGCCGAATACCATTGACTGTTTTGAATTAGACAATAACGATCGTTTTTGTCCAAATCGTAGATCTTGAGATAATGAGTGTACTGACAGTTAATTTTTTATGGCATGTGGTACACATAAAACATCCCAAAAAGTGATCAAAAATTACGTTTGAGTATGATGCGTGCCCCATAATTTTCGATCATTTTTTTGGGATGTATACAATAGAAACCATAAATTGACCGTTTGATGGTACACCATTGATTTCAAGCTCCATTATGTAAAAGATTGAAAAGAAAATTGATCTCTATCATCTGGTTCACATCAATTAATGATTTTTCGAATGTAGTGCACTTAGAAATCTGATTGGTATAATTAGAGTTATCTTTTAAAGGAAAGACTTGGTATTTGAAGGACTTATGTCAAGTGAAACTTCATCTTAGCCATCGGATTTGAAGGTCATGTTCTAAATATGTTTAATGCAAAAGATTGGTATAAAATAAAATCTCTATTATATAATTCAAAGCAGTCAAATATGGATGAGATGATGACCATTTATTGTGTTAAGTCATATGATAGAAATCGAAGATCTTTAGAATGTGATATTTAAATAAGAGGAATTCGATGGTATCTTCACATTTATATTAACATGTACAACGCACGTGCACTTTTACTAGTTCTATTAGAAAAGCAAAAAGGGTACCATTGTTTGCGCCCACGTCTTAGACCCCTTGATAACCATTGATTAAGCTGGATCAGATGATGGAAGTCATGTTTCATCTCGATATTCCATACAAGAGATTTTGATATCATGGTGCACCTATCAGACGGTCAATTTTTATTCCAGGTGTCACAGATCACCCCAAAAATGGTCTTTGAATCATATGTGAGACATCGCGCCCGAACGACAATTTAGGGCAATTTTTTGGAGATCAGTGATACATGGAATAAAAAATTTACCATCTGATAGGTACACCATGATCTTAAGATCTATTCCATGGAATGCTAGCCTGAAACACTATCTCCATCATTGATCTGAGGCAATCAATGGTCTTCAAAGGGTCTAGGGCATGGGCACTTTCAGAGATGGCATGAGTGCGAACAGAGGTACCCAAGGCAAAATTTAGGAGATTATTTTACCGACTCTTCTTATGGAAACAAAATATTTATTAATATTTTTTTTAAAAAACTCAGTGCGGGCAGACGCCCACACTCGCCCATACATGCATCCACCACTGATTGTGATCTCCTATTTTCTGATTATTTAGACAATTGAGATCATCAATAAAGAAACTGAGATGACGTTAGTAAAATAAAAAACTCTATTAACAAAATAAACAAGAAGAAAGAAGAATTGTATACTCAACCTCACAAAACCGGCTTGTAAGGTGAGATTTGCCCAAGTTACATATAGCCCAAGACCTCCAAGCCCACAGCCGATGTGTGATTAATTTTAACACCCCCCGCTCGTGTTGGCGGGACTAGCCAAATCACGTAGACAATTGAATTGGGTGGCGTGGGTGGCGTTGAGTAAAGAAGCGTCTGGCTTTGATAACATGATAAAATTCTAACATGTCTAACTCAACCTCACAAAACCGGCTTATAAAGTGAGGTTTGCCCAAGTTCTATATAGCCCAAGGCCTTCAAGCCGAAAAATACACATTCAGTAAGTAAATCAATGTAGAAAATATATCCACATGAATAAGAAGGCATCTCTTACTAAATGTAAAAGAGATGAGGAAAAATGAAAATTACATGAATCAATTTCCTGTAGAAGAGATAAAAGAAAAATGACAAAGAAAAATGAAAAGTTTATGAATAAAAAAATTCAAGAAAATATGATAGTGGAAGCAATGCCAAAACCATGATCGGTTTGAATGCACGGAGCCGATTATGACTCTAATACCATGTTAAAATTATAAAATATAGAAGAAAATAAGAAAAAAATAAATGATGATACTATGTTAAAATTATAAAATACAAAAGAAAAGTTGTTGGGGTCTTGGGGTGCAAAGGGTGGACCAAATGAACAGTGCTCTTTTGTGCAAATGGTTGTAGCAGATAGGAGATGCTACTAATTCATTGTGGGCCTCTTCCGTTATCATTAAATATAAAATTAGTAGAAATGGTTGGGAGCTTCATATTAGAGGGCTTCATAAGGCATCTGGTGGAAATGAGTTACAGCAGAGCTGCCTTTTGTCATCAGGGGAATCGAATTCAGAATTGGAAATGGCAAGATGATTAATTTTTGGGAAGACCGATAACTTAATTATCAGCCGCTAAAATCCAAGTTCCCTTCTCTCCATATTCTCAGTAGAAGAAAAGAGGCTTCGGTTGAGCAATGTCGGAACTTCTTGAACGATAGGGAGGAGTGGGAATTAAGTTTCAGGTGGGACCTTAGGGAGTCGAAACGATTGATTTTCTAGAGTTACTAAGCGACTTGGGATCCATATCTTTATCGGAGAACAATGGTGATAAGAGATGTTGGTCTAGAACCAAAATTGGGGAATTTACTGTCAAATCGGCTTATCATTCCTTGTTGAGACGCCCTTTGATCTCCCATTCTTGGATTGATTTGTGGAAGCTTAAAGCCTCACCAAGAGCCCTTCTATTTTCCTGGAGCGTTTCCCAAAACTGCATCAAATCCGTTGATAACTTAGCCAAGAAAGGTTACTCTATTCCCAATTGCTGCTCCCTCTGTTACTCCCAATTGGAGTCAGTTGACCGCATACTTCTTCATTGCCCTTTCACTTCTCAAATTTGGTATACTCTTCGGTTTGAACGGAATCTCATTGGATGCTTGAACGTCCTGTGCCTCCGACATTGCTTCCGAGATCAATGCTACTATTCGCATTTGGGATTCAGTATGGGAGAGAACTGATTTTGCTTCTCTATTCTGGGGTTTGGTTCCTGTGTTTCTGCCATGAGGAAGCCTTTTAGTGATTAGGGCAGGAGGCCTGCTCTGCTTGATAGCCTTGGGTCATTTGTTGGTTTTCTTTGAATTTTATTTTATTTTTTCCTCCGCGCTGAGCTTCTCGCTTTGCCTTTTCTTGAAAAAATAAAATTACATTCATTACCGATAAAAAATATATATACAAAAGAAAATAAGAGGGCACTTTAGAAAACAATGCTAAAAAACAAACTTTTTAGCAAAAAAGACCTGACTTCAAACATTTTAAAAAATGGTGTTTTCACGGATTTTAGAACTTCAGGGAATCGTGAAAGATTTGTTTTTTATTTTATTATTTTTTTAAAGTGGTGCTTTCATGGTTTTCTGAAGTTCGAAAATTTGTGAAAGCACCGTTTTTCTAAAATGTTTGAGGTGAGGCATTTTTTGCTAAAAAGTTTCATTTTGAGGTATGTTTCTCTAATTATCCCAAAATGGGAAGATTAATGAGATAAAGAAGAAAATAGAAATATAAAATAGCAAATTGCCACGATCAATTACATTGTGTACGTTATAGTACTCTTTAATAAGAAAGTGTATAAATAAGATTACAAATATAACCGTGTGAGCAATTAAACTAAAGAGTTTGTACATCAATTTATTTCCTATGTTTGAATTTTGGTTTAATCAGATGGATTTTATAGCTAGGTAGCGTTTCTTTTCTTTAATTATTGTTTGCAGTTTGTCCTTTGATTTCATAGAATATCATAATGGCATATGAGCTTTCTTGATTCATTTTATTCCCAGCTTATTATCTTTAGAATCTATTGTTTTTTTTTTTTTTTTACAATTATCAAAATACCGATGTTTTGTAGTTGTCTTTTAATTTTTTGTTGTTATTGATTTTCTATGGTACATTATGTGATTTCTTAATCAATTAGATCAAATCTGTCGAGACCAAATTGCTTTATAGTATATGAACTTTTTTGGCTTTTTTGTTTATGTTTAGAATTTTAGGTTCTTTTATTAAAATATGGATGACTTATGTTTGACTGTTCTTGAGTTCCTAGGGTACAGTTTGACCTTTCTTAATCAATTACACTAAATCCATGGAGACCATATTCTTTTTATTGTGAATTGCTTAAAATAGTAAATCTATATTTATATTTTGTAGCTATTTTTTTCCAGAAATTCAAGTTCTCTATCTTATCTACTGAATTTTATCACTAAAGAGTTTTACTATTCTGGATCTTAGTTTTACTGTTCTTGATTTTTCTAGGTTACGTTATGTGATATATTAATTGTTGGAAAAATTGTAAAATATTGATCCGAAATAATACATGGAACCGGTTCGAGGCACGAGAAATATCGTTATCTTTAAACTAATATTTGCCCCTACCACTTTGACAAAGTGGTCACCAATAGGTTACTAGCAAATTGGTTTCAGGATACAACGAATCAGCTATATATTCTTGTGAAGGATTTGATGAATCCGTTCACGCTATCCGATCACCAAATAATGCAAGAACGCTCTGATAAAGACCTTTAAAGATATAACGAAAGAGAAGAAAGAATATTTTTTGTGGTGTATAAAACAATGATATTAGATTCCTTAAATAGAAATCAAGTGGTGCGTTAATGCACCCTTTTTCCTATGAAAAGGTGCAAGACGCATTCCTTGGGAAAATACACACCCCTTTGGCATGACCCTTCATTTTGAAAAGATACACCACTTTAGAAAGATCCTTCATTTTCAAAAGACACATCACTTTGAAAAAACACCTCAATTGAAAAGACACACCTCTTGGGAAAATACAAGTTTAATAAATTTTTAAATATCTAACATTAATCACTTAGATCAAATCCATTGAGACCAACTTTTCTTATCTTAAATTGATTAAAGGGCACTTTAGAAAACAATGCCTCAAAAACAAACTTTTTAGTGAAAAAGACCCGACCTCAAACGTTTTAGAAAAAGTGCTTTCACGGATTTTGGAACTTCCGAAAACCGTTAAAGCACAGTTTATTTTTATTTTTTTAAAATAGTGCTTTCACGGTTTTCTAAAGTTTCAAAATCTGTGAAAGCCCCGTTTTTCTAATACGTTTGAAGGTGGGTCTTTTTTGCTAAAAAGTTTGTTTTTGAGGCATATTTCTCTAATTATCCCTTGATTAAAACAGGGAATTTATACATAATTTTCCCTCTGTTTTTAAGAAATTCAACTACTTCATTTGAACCATTATGCATAGTCACAAAAGTCTCTAACTTTTACAAAAAATCAGAAAAAGTTGGCGACTTGTAATCATCCCGACTTTATTTCTGATTAATCGGCCAAGTTGCAACTTTGTCGATTAATTGGAAATGCTTGTGATGTGGTCTGATTTTTATTCTTTTTTTTTCACTTATACTTAAGGGAAAAATTAGGTTTTGTACTATTTTGTTCAGTTTCTTCATAAAAAATACCTTTAGGTTTTGCTTCTTTTGTAAAATCAATATTTTTTTACTTGAAAAAAATTATGATGTACTTTTTTTATTTTTTAAATTTGTTTTATTTTTCCTGATTCTTTTCGACTTGGACCGATTTTTTCCGATTTAGACCCTTGCCGATTTATTGCCGACTCCCGACTTTGTTACTATGTCATTATCTGTTATTCTTGTATCTTAGTTTTACTGTTCTTGATATTTAGTCTTTACTATCCTTATTAATTTTCTAGGTTATGTTTCGTAATTCAGTAATCAATCAACCCCATCAACAAATTCTTTTCATTTTGATGATTTGATTAAAACAGGGAACTTATACAGCATTTTGCCTGTGTTTTCTAGAAATTCAAGAACTCTATTTAAACCATTTTCTGTTGAATACTTGAATTCACTACTAAAGTGAGAGTTTCATATATAGGGTTAACCTTAGAGATGGCTAAAAATGTTATTAGCTTGAAACTTGTGATAAACAAGAAGATTGACTCATAAAGTTGTGTCGAAACATCAAATGATGATTTCGTAGATCTCGTGTTTAGTATCCTCCTCTTTGCCCATATGAAACCACCATAACAAGTGATTTTCTTCGGGAGATGTTTGATGTTGAAGACAGGCGATTTGGAAGAAGAGGTATGATATGAATGATACTAGTAGACATGTTACGTTGCATGTCTTAATTTATAAAATTTAATAAATATCGGTAATATTAGGGGTGTAATCGGATTGGTTTGAGTCGGTTTTGGAGTAAAATTGAAACTGAACCGATAATTATCGGTTTCAATTTTATAAAACCGAAACCGAACCGATAAGGTTCAAAACCAAAACCGAAACCGAACCAATAACTATCGGTTCGGTCGGTTCGGACGGTTTTCGGTTTCTGAACCTCAATTATTTATTTATTTTTATTAGAAAGTCATTATCAATTCATAAGGGTCAGACCATTGAAGATTCTATAGGTTGTTGCTTATATCGCTAATTCGCTATTAATCATCCAAAAGTAGGTGATTGATTAGATGGCTAAGAACATTTCTCATAAATTAATGCACCAATCGGACAGTCCAGATCGATGATATGTTCTATATAATTTTATTTTAAATAAAAAATAATAAATATATGAGAACAATTCAGGAAACCAAAATCCCAAATGCAAAACCCCAAAACCCAAATCAACACAAATACAAACTACAAAGGGAGTCCTAAGAAAACCCAAAATCACACATTCAAATACACCATACAAAAATCACAATTAAACAAAATGGGGTCTTAAATCCCCATAAATACACATCCTTTAAACCCATTACCACTCCCCAAAGCCTTTAACTTAAATGGTTCTTCCAACAACAGAAAAACACATGAGAATATAAGATTTCAAAGGGGAAAAATAGACTTATTTGTTTGCAACCTAAGTTTTGTATGCACTATACACTTATGCAGCCATGTAGCACCACCATCGGTTTCTTATCGGTTTGGTTTCGATTTTTTAACGTTAAAACCGAAACCGAACAGATAACTATCGGTTTCTATTTTTCAAAACCGAAACTGAACCGATACGTCCCAAAACCGAAACCGAAACCGAAATTTGGGTCGGTTTGGGTCGGTTTCTGCACAGCCCTAGGTAATATAGCTTATTCTATTTTTATTGAAGGTTTTTTATCTATGTTTTACATGTGATTGTCTAAGACAAATTTAAAATTAAGATAATTTTATTGAAGATAAAAAAAATAGTGTTTTTTCTAAATGATAGAAAATAAAAAACTATTTAGTAATTAGAATTATACTTTGTTAAGGAGCTTTTTCACCATGATCTCCTCAAATATTTTGAACATGCAAATTTTTTTGAACACCTATACTCATAATCTATTGACTATAAATTTTTCTCAATTTCCTTTCTTTTCATTAAATAAGATAGTATCCGTTTAGGATACACCTATCATCTTAAGATGCATTCATATGGTTTTTTAAATGGGTGCCCTCAAAGATTCAGTGGGTATAAATGAAGGTTTCTTTAAAAAGTGTGTTGATGGGAGATCTCAATCGTTTCATCAACTTACCTTAAGTTGAACTTTGATCATATCTTTCTTTAAACTTTTATTCCAATTTTGATTGATAGGTGAGAATTAACCACCATATTTTTGTATCTGATATTTGATTAGATCAGACTCAACCTCTAGCCTGACCTCACCCAAAATGAAAAACCCAACCCGATCTAATAAAAAAACGCCTATTTTCCATGACTTTCATAGATAAAAGATCGTGTTACCGATGGTCAAAGTTATGTGTCAACCCTATAAAAATTCTTGGTTGAACAGGTCACGCATTAGGTCGACTTGATCCATGATAGCCCTACTATTATCATGGGCTTAAAGTTTGTATAGTGTGAATGTCATGCATCTATGAGGGGGTTAGCAATCAACACCAAATTTTAGGTAGAGATGTAATTTATCATCATTTTTGAGCAATATCTTGTTCATGGACGACCCGATAGGCCTAAGTATTAATCAGACACAAAATTTTGCTTCACGCCTTGCACATTTGTAGTTTGAGCTTAAAAAATGTTGCTTAGGTCCAGCCCAAAGGGTTCAAATGAGCTTGGGTTAGGTTTCAGTGTAAAGTGTTAAAAAAAATGGGTTCGATCACTGATAAGGCCTGATATTTAGGCCCAAACATGACCATTCATATAATAACCTTTACTCAGAATCGGCTCCTTTAGAGCGTGAATGACTAATTTTTTTATGGGGACTAAAAATTTAACTCGAACTCAGTACCGTCATCATGTGGCCCTAAAATATAATGGTACCCATTACAACCTAGATAATAAAAATTAAAACGGAATTAAATTTCATTAGGTGTGCCCAATAAACAACCTAAATAAAAATAAATAAATGCTATTGTCACATTGATTTTTGTTATTGCTACACCATTTAAACAAACTATATTAAGTTGACTATTTTCAAATAGAAGATTGAGATTATTTTTTTCCCATCTTCCACACAATAGGATTTGAGGTCATAGGCCTACCATAGACAGACTAATGTTAATTTTGTGTAGCGCACATGTCAAAAAGTGAATGCAATTAGAGTGTATCATTAAATGTGGCTCATGTTCACTTTTTTGAGATGTGTGTGACATAGTATCACCAATTGTCCATGTGATGATAAGGATATGATCTTTGATCCATTGAGGGACTCTAATTTAAATAAGAGTCAAGCCCACCTTATTCGAAATATATTATAGTGTTTCGCTAATGTTTATTTAACTTTCTAATAAAATGTTGGTATTACGTTTAAGACCATGTAACGAGTAATTTATAATAGAGTACTGTTATTCTTACTCCAAAAGACTGTTTTCTCCTCCATCTCGTCCAACCGGCATGCATTGACTACCTTGAATCACATGATAATGATCGTATTTCGTCCCATTCTTTTGCAAAATGGATCTATAGTTTATGAGCCCACCATCAGACTGCCATTTTTTAATTACAAGTGAGACACATCACAAAAACGGACTGTGAAATCATGCCTGAGTGTGATGTGTGTCACATGATTTTAGGATCACTTGTATGGAATGTGGGCTACTTTTAATATTTAAAAAAAGGACTGCCTATTGGTATGCCCATGATGTACATAGATGCATTATGTAGAAGATGAAGAAAAAAAATGATCTCTATCATCTGAGTTCAAATCCACAAACTATTGATTTATGGCACACTCTAATTCAATATATAAATTACCATCTTGATGACTTTGATTATCAAAGAATGTGTCATCACGCGGCATAAAAAAGTAGATTGTCATGGCATAATATGTATTCCTCTTAAGAACATCAACATCAATATGTCTACAATGAGCGAGCAACTCATTGCAGACAATTAGCTATCAAATATGAGTTCTACCTGCATAGACCATGAGTCATTCATCCGCATGATCCATGTGCCTTAAAGTTCATGTACGTCTTAAGGCCTGTGCAGGGCATGGCTCATCATCTGCAATATATAAGTTGTCCTTTCATTGTAGACAATTTTTTCAACATAATCAGATCAACTTAGATGAAAACCCAATAGGGTACTGTATTTAGAATTGGAGATTCAGTCTCGCAGCATAGGGTTTCTACCATTAAAATAGTTGGATGTCTTCAATCAGACGATGAAGATACTTTTTCGTACCCAAGAATAGATCTTGAGATCATGACCCACCTATCCTACGGTCAGGTGTTGATTCCACGTGGCGAACATTCCCAATAGCGACTATACACTACTCATGGTTTGCCCATACATAATAACCAAGTTTTTATTCAATTTCGAGAAGACTTGGGGAAAATTTAGAAAAGTTGAGGATTATAAAAAACAATAATAAACTATTATAATATAAAAGAATGGGATAATGGTTCCGGCCAATATTTAAACATCAAATGGTGTTTAAATGCTCTTACATTTCAATTTATGATCTCACTTTGGCGGTTTGGATCACCCACATCTTGAACCATTGAGGTTGTAAGATCATTTAAACACCATTTTGGTGTTTGAATGACGGTCAGAAGAGTCTATCTCTATAAAAGTATATATGTTAATCTATTTAAAGAAAATAATATTTTTAAATTATAAAATAATGGCGTGATTAGGGGTGTAGATTCGGTATACAGAATTGAATCGAAACAGAAATTTTCAGTTTTTGGTTCAATTCAGGCAGAATTGGAAATGAACCGAAATGAATTGATTCGGTTTCGATTGGATTTTTTTTTTTCAATTTCCCAAATCAAAACCCAACCAAAATGGGAAAAAATCAATTCTGTTTGGTTCAGTTTCATTTTTTTCTATTTTCTAAAACAATTTTTTCATTTTTTGGTTTTTGCAATTTTTTTCAGTTTCCGTCACCCAAAATCAAAACCCGATCGGTTGCATGCATTAAAAATTTACAATCATAAAAAAACAACAATAGGAATTATGATTAAAGCATGTCTACAAGTCACAATGATAAAATTTTGAATTTTTTTAAAAAAAATTGGTCAAATTTAAAAAAATTCAAAGAATCGACAAATCAAGTCAATACTGAGACAAACCACCTATTCTAGTATATTTTTATAATTTTGATTAATTTGGAGAATTTTGTCGGAGAGCACCCATGGCCATGATCACTTTTGGGGATTTGTGCCATGTTGAATCAACACCTGACCGTCTGATAGGTTGGCCATGATCTCAAGATCTGTTTTGTGAAAGATTGAGATGAAAAACAATCTCCATTGTCTGATGCTAGGCAGTCAACGATTTTTAATGGTGGAAATTTCGAGATGAGGAGATCGAATCTTCAGTTGCAAATACTGGTACCCAACCTAACATTTGGATTCCTTTGATCCATGTATGAACTTTGACTTCGGTCAAAGATTCTTTTCATTGAAAATTTGCATTGGAGCCAAATAGTGGCACATTAGTCAACCCTAGTGTACCTTTGACACCTTTGGTTCTTAATTTGAGATGCCTAGGGTGCGTATGGCATAGCTCTCTGCTAGTCCCTGTCATAGCAAAGCTCACCTGCTTTAGCAAGTTCCCATCCTCTTTATTAACATCCTGCAACCTGCTTTAGCAGGTATCCCTTCTCCTTGATAACTCCTTGCATAGCAAGATTTTATGTAAGATTTGCCTGTTCAGCAGTTCTACCCTCCTCTCTACTCACTCCTTGTCAGAGCTGATTTTATTTGCTCTTATAGGGAGCTATTAGAGAGTAGGGAGGTTGCTGCTAGAGCAGGTAAATCTTCCTTTGCAGGGAGTTAGAAAGGAGAATGTGAATCAATTAAAGTAGTTGAACTCTACCGTAACAAGGGCTAGCAAAGAGCTATGCCATAGGCAGCCCTAGCCACCACGATATATGTAGGGGTGGCATTATTTGCACCTGTTTAACTCAAACTCTTCTTTGCCGAATTTCATGAGAGATTTTTGGGATTAAAATTAACTTATTTTGTAGGTGATAATTATAGTCCTATTAGAGGGAAAAAAAGTATTTTTGGTATGAAGAAGTGTGAAAACAAAACCTATAGTCAAATTAAACCAATAATATAGAGTTTGTAGAGTTAAAAAAGGAAACTCCATCTATATGAGTTGAAAGAGGACTCCGGTTATATGAGTTAAAAAAGGAAAATGCTAATTTTTTAGAATATCGGATAAATAGGGAACAATATAGGTGTAGATTAGATTAAAAGAGGGTATTTTGTTCCTAAATTATGGAAACAAAAAATTGAAAGAAACTAGCTCCATTCATGCTTTTATTATAGTAGTAAGATATATATATTCGTGCTGGGTACCTGGTGACTGGTGATTTGAGGGTTACACCCTTGCCGACCATGACAAGTGATTTTCTTCTTGAGATGTTTGATGTTGAGGACAGAGAAGGAAGTGAGTTGCCGAGAAGAGGAGGTATGATATGAGTGATACTCAGATTTCTTTTTTTATTCGGCTATATATATGAACAGGTGGAGGGCAGTTTTATCACTTAAAACAGCTACCCACCAGGAGCAGATGGGGTGGAGAGAAGTGATACCAAATATCAAAAGAGGTCCCTGCCGAAGCCAAAGACCAAAAGAGCTAACCCAAACTCAGCCTATAGCATCTAGAGTAGGGCTGTCAATGGGCCTGTCCGGGCTGAGCTTTTGATACGTCCAATTCTTTTCAACCTCTAGAAAGTAGGCCTGTAGCCAACTCGGTTACAGAACAGGCCAGGGTTGGCCCAGATATAATTCGAGCCTGACTTGGCTACTCTAACCCAAACAAGACCTGAGTTAGGTTTGGGCAGGACGTTTTCCTTAATATTATCTGTGACCATAAAAACTAGACCTGATCCTGGCCTGGCTACAAAATCAGAGGCCAAATTTAGCCCAGATACATGTGGGCTCGGGTACCACACAAGCCAAAACCCGACTCAAACCGGTCCGGCCCACGCTTAAGCTGAACTGAAGCCGGATAGATATGTCCCTATGAGCAATTACGCCGGTCTTTTATTATATGTTTTGGCCCTTTCACAGACCTATTCTTGGACATGTTTGGGGATGTGGAGGGGAGACACCCTTTGTGCAGCTGATTCCCACAACAGCAGAACCCTGAAGGCAGGTGGAGGGCCACTTCCGGATTCTTGCCAAATTTTCGCTAAAATAGCTGTTGTAGGAATCAGAATGGGCGGGAACCTGAGCTATAACCAGAGCAAACAAACAGGCCCATTTACGCTGTTCACACTATTCAAGAAGCCAAAGCCGGAATCCCCGTGTGGGAACATTTTCGCAAGCAGAGTCAGCAGACCCTTAATTCATGGTCAGGCAGTGCTCCAAATTGGGATGTCCTAAAAGCATGTAACATCAGCTGTCATGAACACTACTAATATCACTTTAACATTTAAGTCCCCACATCCTACTACCATCTGATTTTCCTTACAGAGTCACTGATGCATATAAGTTTTGCTTCTACATATAGGACACTAAGATCTTTTGCTTGTGTTTTGCATATTCAGGGTCTGGCTCTGTTGAGTGCTTCATTTAAATCAGAGAGAGTTCTTACTGATGTGTTCTTGGACTTGATCAAAATTGTTTGGCATTGGAAATTCTTTTTTTCCGCTTTTTTCGTTTTGGTAGATCTACGATTTTGATGCTTGATCAGATAAGGGTGTTGCTTTGGTGCATGGGGTTTGCGCCTTTTGTTCTGGTTTCAACATACAGTACAATGATCATGACACTGAGGCTGTGTTTGGGTTAGCTCTTTTAGGGGAAGAGCAGCTCTTTCACTTTTTAGCTCCGGCAGAGAATTACTTTTACGTTTGGTATCACAACTCCTTGCCTCATTTGCTCTGACGAGGAGCTGTTTTAAGTGATAAAACTGCTCTATACATACTCTATCCCATAGCAGATTTTATCTCCTCTAGCATAGAGCAGCAAAGAGTTGTTTCTGCTCCTATAAGAGCTAACCCAAACACAGCGTGAGTTTTAAATAGAAAAGAAGGTAGCATCATTTCTCGTTTCTTGTATTTATTTATTACAAATAAGCTGGGCTCGAACCTGCGAATTTGATCATTGTCAACCTTCCACTGAGCTATCAGGACCAAGCCCTCGCATTTAATGACCTGTAAGAACCATTATACTCAAATGGTTATCAAACAAATCAATCAATCCTTTTATCGTTACTAATTCGTTTAATGAGCTGTAATAACCATTTGAGTACAGTTGGAAATGCATTCATGCAGCTGGTAAGTGTGGGTCGGGTCACCAATTACCGACCGAGACCCACCAAACCCAGCCTTCGGGGTGGGTGAACCTGCTCTACCAACAGGTCAGGTCGGCGAGTTACCCCGTCCCACCCAACCATACCTTCAGGTAGGGTCAGGTTGACCTTATGTTTTACATATAATATAAAGGAGTTCAAGTCTCGCCAGGTTGGGCTACACGGTTCACCATCAAATCGGGTGACACCCTTCGCCTGTCAGGGATCCACATTTTGGCCCGACCCGATCCATTGACACTTGTAATAAATGCACGGGGTACTCCAAAGGGGTACACCGTGGCACATTTAGTCATCAATTGAGATGTCCTAGATGCAAGAGGACAAGTAAATTTTGATTAGTGCTATATCCCAGGCGTTAAACCCCAGACAAATCCCAGACATAGGCACGGGGTAAATGATAATTTCACCCTCTAAGCTTGTTGTCTTGGATTTGTCTTGGTTTTAAGGTCTAGAGTCTATAGTTTTTCTTAGTTTAATACCAAATTGTGTCAGCCAAGGATAAACCCCTCGAAATACTCAATATGTTGGAAAAAGTGTGAAAGTTGACCCTAATACAGGGAGACACAAAAAATATCGCTATCTTTAAACTAATATTTGCCCTCACCACTTAGCGCAATTGGTCATCAACAGGTTACAGGCAAACTAGTTATCAATGATTAAAATTTCGGCCGAAATGACCGAAATTTCTGCCGAAATTATCGGTTTCGGTCCCCACCGAAACGATAATTTGGGACCGAAATTTCGGTCATAGAATATATGGGATTGAAATTATCGGTCAAAATTTCGGTCCAAAATTTCCGTTTTGGTCCCCTCCAAAATCGAAATGAAAACCGCAATTTTGATCCTTGCTGGTTATAGGATACAACGAATCAGTTGTGTATTCTTGTGAAGGATTTAATGAAATCATTCACGCTATCCGAACACTAAATATTATAAAAATGCTCTGATCAAAACTTTAAAGACAGAATCAACGCCCTCACTTAGTTGAAATGGGCAGCAATACATATCAACCCTTGTTGGGCATTTATCAATTTAAATAAATAATAACAATTGTGTCCTAATAAACAAATTTCCACTTTTTCTAAAACAAATATCTTTTTCTTGATTAGGCATCTGACACGTGCATGAAGAAAGCGTACAAAACAGACTCGTATTGGCTTGTATAGGGCACATTTTTATAATAAAAAAAAATTCAACCTTTGTTGTGAGAAAAAGATAAATAAGGCTTGTTTTCATACTTTTCTTAAACATACTTATGCTCATTTGAGCATCACACAACTACCCTAGATAGCCGGCACCCTGTGATCCAATGCCCAACAACACCATCATCTACATAATTGATAATTTTATTAGACAAGCATATCAATGATGACCCATTGCTTTAATCAGCATTGCAGTTTGAGTTAGTTTTTGTCACTTATCCTTTCGATATCTCTGTCATAAACTCTTTTCCAACGTCAATGCTATGGTATTGTCCTTATTTATAGAATCTATATATGCCAACATAACTATAAACTGCCGTGAACACAAAGACTAGCATAGAAGAAAATGATCCTTACTCCATTGTAAGAGATGAGGCCTTCATAGCCACCCATTATACATTACACCAATATGGTTACAAAAAGTGACAAATATCTCATGACACCTAACCCTATGTGGCATAAAAGACTCTAGAGTCCTTTATAGCTTGGCTATTATGTGAAACACTAATATCCCCTCTCAAGGTGATGGGATTATTAAGAACCATCAGCTTGCCCTTTAAATATTTGAATCTTTGTGAGGCCAGGGCCCTTTGTTAAGATATCCGCAATTTGATCATAAGTTGATATGTGTCGCACTTTGACCTCACAGTTGACAACCTTCTCTCTAATATGGTGAAAATTCACCTCTATATGCTTCATTCTCTCATGAAAAATGGGGTTGGATGCAAGAGAAATCGTTGAGATGTTGTCATGCAATAGCGTAGCTGTCCGAGAAGTAGGGACACGGAGATCGCGTACCAGTTGTTTGACCCATGATAAATCAGCAGCAGTATGAACAAGTGCACGATATTCGGCCTTAGTGGAGGAGTGAGATACCGTGCGTTGCTTCTTGGAACTCCAAGAAATGAGATTCGAACCCAAGAAGATACAAAACCCGGTGGTAGATCGTCGATCAGTGGTGTCTGTTGCCCAGTTGTCATCCGAATAGACACTCAAATTTAATGGACCATTTGTGAACTGGAGGCCATGACGAAGGGTACCGTGGATGAATCTAAGAATTCTTTTAACCACATTGTAGTGCTTCTTTAAAGGTTTGTGCATATGTTGGCAAACAGTATTAACAACAAAGGACAAATTTCGTCGGGTAATTGTTACATATCGCACGTTGCCGACAATACTCCGGTAGAGACTAATATCACTATAGGGTGCATCATCACTATCGCACTTGAATGGCTTAAGCGATATAGGTGATGAATATATATGGTTTGTAGCCATTCATGGCTGCCTTGTGAAAGAGCTCTTCAGCATATTTGGCTTGGGATAAGAATGTGCCCTCTAGAGTTTTAATGACTTCTATGCCTAAGAAGTAACTCATGGTGTCGAGATCTTTCATACTCTAAACACCTTACTCATATCATCAATAAGAAGTTGAACTTGTTTGCCATTATTTTCAATGATTAAGATGTCATCAACGTTGGTGACATTCCGATTATGATATAGCATAAATAGAGAATTGTCTGCAGCACTCATGATGAAGTGTTGATGACGCATAAAATGAGAAAACAGGGCATACCATTATCTTGGGGTTTGCTTGAGCCCATAGATCACTTTCCGTAGCTTGCACACATGAGATGGGTATGAATCCACGAACCCTTGCAGTTGGTACATATAGACAGCCTTGTCAAGTTTTCCATGTAAGAACGCGTTAGACATGTCAAGTTGTCTAATGTTCCAATTATAGTAAAGCACTAAGGAGAGAACTTTGCGGATTGTTGGTTGCTTCACAACCGGACTGAAAGTCTCCATATAATCAATACCATACTCTTGGTTGAATCCTTCAGCAACTAATCACACCTTATATCGGGCCACTGAGCCATCGTAGTTCATCTTGATCTTATATATCTATTTGCAGCTAATAATATTTTGGTGAGAGGGTGTCGGAACAAGGGACCATGTGCCTTGTGTTTGAAGTGCATGAAATTCAGCCGATATGGTTGTTCTCCAATGAGGGTGTTTGTTATCCTCTATAAATGATGACGGCTCATATTGGAGGGGATCAAGTTGAGTGGAGGTGTAGAGGCTAACAATTTGCTTTGGTTTAGAGTGCCCGATTTTGGATCGAGTAGCCAAGGGGTGTATATTGGTGTTGGGCATGGAGGGATGGGGCCGAAGAGTTGGGATATTGAGCAGGTGGGCATGTAGTCTCAGGTGGGTTGGGTAATGGATGGGTGATTGGGGGAGTACATGTGGGATGGGCGAGTGTGGGTTCAAGTGACACAGGGCCTAGAGTGGGTAATGGATCTAATGGATTTTTATTGGATGTAGGTGAGAGTATAGGACAAACAGTTTGGGCAGAGAATGGTGTGGTGTTGAAGGTGTGGGCTTAGGAGTTTGTTTGTGGTTCATGTTCAACAAATCGAACATGTCGTGAGATTATGACTTGACCCGTGCCCATATTAAGACATCGATATCCTTTATGGGCCAAGGATTAACCTAAGAATGTGCATAGCAGATATCGTGATTTCAATTTGTAAGGACTGTATGGTTTCATCCATGGATAGCAGCAACAACCAAATGTTTTAAGGATTGTCAAATCAAGGGGTGTATGGAATAATTTTTCATATGGTGTGAGATTGGCAATAGTTTTACTTGGTAGACGATTAATGATAAAAATAGAGGTTAATAATGCATCTAACCAGTATATGTGTGGAATGAAGGCAATGTGAAGAAGGGAGATGGTGGTTTCTATGAGGTGACGATGCTTCCTCTCGGTGACCCCGTTTTGCTCGGGTGTATGGGGGACAAGACCGCTCATGAATTTACGAAGTCTAGAAGCCATTTTGTTATTCACGAATTCACCACCATTGTCGCTACGAAATACCTTTATTTTGCGACCAAACTGATTTTCAACAAGTGTTTGAAATTGAACAAACGCATCATATACATCGGATTTTTTTATTAAAGGATACAACCAATAAAATCGTGAATAATCATTAATGAAAACAAGATAATAACGAAAATCAAGAAATGGCGGAATTAAAGATGGACCCCAAACATCGGCATGGATTAATTCTAAAGGTACATATACATCGCTAATAGAATTGCTAAAAGGTAACTCGTGGATTTTGGCCACGTTATAGTGCGCACAATTAAAAGATTGAACAACAGAAAATGATAAACTATAATTCCTAGAAAAAATGGATAAAACTTGTTGTGAGGAGTGGCCAAGCCTAATGTGCCACAAAGTGCTTGTGATGTGTCGCTTAACGAAGGTCAAATTCGAAGAAGCATTGACAAGTAGAAACGAAGAGGGTAAAGGTGTTGCTACTGCTGCCCTGAAGAGAGTCTACATCATTTTCTTGTCCTGGATCACGAACCCATCAGCATCAAAAGTTAAAACACAATTATTACCGGATGTAAGTTTATGCACAAACAATAGGTTTTTAGAGATAATTGGAACATGTAAAACATTATGAAGGGAAATTGGTTTGTGAGTTTTAGAGATAAAACCTAAACCAACATGAGCAATTCGAAGAGATTTATCGTTGCCCATAATGACATGATCTGAGCCACAATAAGGGGAATGGATGGAGAGAGATGAAAGATCAGATGCAACGTGATTGTTGGGGTCGGAATCCACGTACCAATTTTCATCAGGTAGGCGAGAATTGGATGCGAGGTAAGCTTGGTTGCGAGGGCGAGAGGACTGACCTTGATATTTCAAATCGAGCCGGTACCAACAATCAGAGGCTTCATGGTTACATCTTCCACAGATTTGGCAGTATGGAACAGGATCGGCTGGCATGTTCCAGTCGCTGTAAGGATTGAGGGCATTGGAGTATTGAGAGTCACGCCCACCGTACAAGCAAGAACGACCACGATTGGTCTTGAACTGAGTATTTGGGGAGTTGTGAGGCCGCTTATATGAAATGGACAGGTTGTTGTAGTTTGACTGAGTAAATAAGCCATGTCCCCGAGAATATTAGTGTCGACCAAATCTTCCTCGGCCACGGGCAGTATTGAATGCAGAGGAGACTTCTTGAGTCGCTACGACAGATGTAGCCGTTTCGTGTGGAGCTTCGGTCGCGAGATTTGTTTCTACGCTTCCGAGAAGAGAAATTAGTTCATCCACAGAGAACGGCGACGAGCCAGTGCAGATGGAGGTTTTGAAAGACAACTAGTCATGAGGAAGGCCATTCAAGATATGAAGCACAAGATCCTCATCATCGAGTTTAATGCCAGTAGCGGCCATATCATCGACCTTCTTTGGAAAAAGTTCTAGATACTTGTTCATGGTGAGAGACCCCTTAGTGATGTTGGAGAGCTCATTTTTTAGCTTAATGATATGAGATCTAGAGGTGCTCATGAGACGATGCTGTAGAGCAGACCAGATCTGAGCACAATGTTCAAGCTCTTGAATAAAACATAAGTGTTGATGGTGGAGTTGAGAGCAGAGACCAGGTGTTAATCTAAGACCATCCATTTTTCAAATTTGGGGATGGGAGAGCTCAGTCCGTCCACTACTGTGATATCTTGATTGGGGCAAGAATCCGAGCCGTCAAGATACCCAAGAAATCCATTTGCTTTGAAGATTTGGCGGACTTGTGCCTTCCAAGTCCTGTAGTTTTTCGAATTTAGGCGGATAGTAACAAGGGGATTGATATTTAAGATGAGAAACTTGAGATTTGATGGATAGCCATGGAGATTCGGATTGAAGGGAGCTCAACCTGTGAAGGCTTCAACAACAGAAGAATAAAAACAAAATAAAAGAAAGCGTTAATGGCTCAAAAATAGCTCTTATACCATATAAGCTATCATGAGCACTAAGACTAGTAAAGAAGAAAATGACCCTTACTCCACTGTAGAAGATGAGGTCTTCATAGCCATCCATTATACCTTATACCGATATGGTTGCAAAAGTGAAAAATATCTTCTGATGTCTAGTCCTATGTGACATAAAAGACTTCAGAATCCTCTATTGATTGACTATTATGTGAAACACTAACAATAACTTCCATTTTCTTTCAGCTCCTATTTTATTTTCATCATGGTAACAAAGCAGGAAAACCTTATAAGCTCGAAAAAACAAAATGACTATAATCAGAGATCATTATTCATCAAGTTCTTCCCTAGTAGCTGCATTTGCTTCTTCTGTTTCTCCTTTCTCCCAAAGTCATGTTTTCCCTTTCTTTCTGTTTTTCCTTTTTCTGCAAACCAGGAAACAAGTTTTTTTTTTTTTTTCTTCTGCTTTTCAGTTTTACCAATCCACATGCATCTTGGCCCCTAGTCACCTTTACCTCCAACAACTCTCTACTATATCCTTTGACTGGACTTTTATTGGTCTTTTCCCATTTTCCCTGCAAATCCACCCATGCTAAAATTTCCTCAAAAGTGGAACGATTTATGCCTACTCCTTTCCATATTTCCTTCAAATAGATTGCTCCGTTTTAAAGGATAAGATCAGGTCCAATCGATTGAACCTGATATCGTGTTGAACCGATTTTCCAAAGGACCTCTCCACTTGAACCTGACTTACACATATTATAAGTGAAAATATATGAGCATTGCACGTGCACGCAGTAAAATAGAATAATTTGGTCAAATTATTTTTGAAGCGTTGGAGATATGCTTTTTCGTTACAAATAATCTTCAGCCCATGATTTTTAAATCACATGGAATACTTCATGAAATCAGACTTCATAAAACCTTAACTTTCTTTCACTAAGTTATTAACATATACCTAACTTCAGTTGACTATGACCTTGACTTCACTTAACATACCACACCTAGGGGTGGCATGTTGGATTTCACGGATTTATGTGGCCCTTAAGTCACACGTCATGGTCAAGGTCAAACAGTCCAAATTGTTAAGTTAGAGAGATGGTAGAACACGAGTTGTGGTCAAACTAAAAGTTTCTAATTAAATCAAGGGTTGTGATTTTACCCTAACTTAAGTGTGATAATTCTAACCGTTAGATTCCTTGATGGGCAAATTTCTAACATATTTAAAAGAATGTAGAGTCCCTACACACAATATACATATCAATTGAATTAGAAGAATTCAAGGGAAACCCATCTTCTCTACGGTGTCCAAAGAAAGAAAAGACTCACTATCAAATTATCACCGGATTGTCGCTCAGATCGCTCAAGGCTAAATGCTCGCGTGAAAAACTTTACGACATACGGTATGCTAAAGTTTTATTTAATTCCGCTTTTGATTGCGGGAAGATCCTAATAGTTTCCAATAAGTGGTATCAGAGACAAACCCCATAATCTGACTTTACCGTACTAATTTCATCGTTAAGGATTTTTGCTAAACCTTAGATTAATTTTTGTCGAATTTTTCCCTTTGCCGGTATATAAATTTTAAGGAAATATTCACATATATTATTTTGTATGTGGACGGGTTGTAGTGGAATCCAATAAAAGATTTAAAAGTTTTTTTTTTTTAAGGGTTTTCCTAGTGATTGGGTCGTCGCCGAAGTCTTCAGTCGTCGCTGGAGTCTCCGGCCGTCACCTGACTGACCTGGGTGGTCAAAGGCTGTAGGGTGGCTGCATATAATAAAGGTCTTAAGGTCTCTGTTGTTTTCTTTTGGTTTGTGAGAAAGATGGCTACAACAAATTACTGGTTCTCATCTTAGAAGAAGACGACTCCCAGCAACCTTTTCTAGGTTTTTAGTTGCATGTGTAGTTGGAAGCACCAAGGTTGGTGTTTCCCAACTCTATAAGCTCATTACGACCCAATTCGGCTCGACCCAAACTGACCCGTCCTCATGCCCAGCCCGACCCATGGACCTATAAAAGCACATGACCCGACTTGGTCTGTGAGCCGGCTCAATCCATAATCGTACTCGGGTCATGACCCAATCCGGCCCATGGTTCGGTCCGATCCATTACTCAACTCGGACCTTGGGTCATGACCCGATCCATCCCATAGCCCACTCCAATCCATCATCAGCCCATGGGTCATGACCTGATCTGGCCCATATATTGGCCCAGTCAATCCCGGCCCATGGTCCAGTCCATTCCCGGTCCATGGTACATGACCCGGATTCGGCCCGTTCGATTAAGGCCCATTTTGTCCCACATTTTTCCTCATTCTTTTTGGGTCATTTCTGGGCTATCTACAGGTCCAATTTTTGGACGTTATATATGAATTTTGACTTTCTCGGGCATTCCGAATTTATTTTTAAGGTCTGTTTTTACACATGAGCTTTTTATTATAATATTTCATGGCCTGATGTCTTTTTTGACATTTTTTAATCAGATAATTATTTTATATTTGAGTGCCTTTAATTAAAGTTATAATTAATTTTTAATTCATAATTTATTTGTATTTAATTGCTCAAGTTATATGTTTCATATGCACTCTTAAAGTTTTATCATTCATGTAATGTTCAATTAAGGTTTTGACCTACATGTCTATTTCACTTAAAGTTATGTGCTTAGGATTTTGTACCATCTTTTCATATTAAATTTCAGATTATTTTGATGAAAAAGAATTCAACTTAAAGTTAAATATGTGAACATATTAAAGTTGAATTGGAATCTATTCCTTACATTTTTAATCTGAACATGTATAAATTTAACGTTGGATCCATAATTATAAAAACTGAAATATGACATTTATGGATCATAAGGGTTGGTTCTTTCCTATGGGATTTATGGAGAACCGAATGATTGTTTAGGGATGCTTGGCGAGTGAGTTGGTTCTTGCCCAAAGGTAGACAATTTATAAACCTTGTAGTTTCCGAATCTTAGATATTTTCTCTATTAAGATCACTAGGTGTACCATTGCGTTGAGTATTTGTGTAGGGCCCAAAGGTGTCATAAGTACTTGACGTAGTATGTGTGAATAGAATAGTCTTGTATGGGATGGTTAGATAAGATAATCCTATTTGTCCAAAGGTATAGAAAGTGTCTGATTCTAATCAAACCATAGAGGCTAAGTCTATGACGTATTTTACGCGGTGGGAAGCAAGGATAAGTCATAGTGTCTGCCTAAAGGTGAGCCGTGATATTGCCAAGTGTTTTCCTTGAAGTTGGCACGTGCATATAGTGTCACTTCATACGTTTGAACCAAAATCCCTGATTTAAGCGAAAGGAATTAAATCTAATGAATTAATTAAAATTTATTTTTGTGTTGACTTTTAAAAGATGATCCTAAATTAAAATTTTACAACGATGGATCTCTTGTCAATTACCAAACACATAGCAGGAGTTGAGCCGCTTTTTGGGTTCAACTTTAACACTTAGAAAATGACTCTCGATGTTTGTTTTGAGATTTTAGACATGTCCTTTGTGTTTATAACACCTAAACCTGCGACGGTTACCCATGATTCTCCTGCCAAGGATAAAGAATTTTTTGAGATATGAAATAAGGCTAACTCGTTAGCTATATTAATGATCAGGGCCACCATTAATGCCTCTTTCAAGGGTGGCATACCTACTACTGAGACCGCTTCTGAATTAATCGCTCTTATTAATAAATAATATATTGGTAGTAAGAAGCATGCCATATATGATTATATGTATAATCTCATGCACCTTCGGTATGATGGCAGTGAGAATGTGAGAGATCACTTATTAAAGTTGTCTCAAATCTATTCGGTATTAAAAAATACGGGCTTAACATCGATGAAGAGTTGATAGTCTACATTGGGGTTGCTTCCCTCCCTAAGGCTTTTGACATTTTAAAGGTCAATTATAATTCGCAAGAGCAGAACTGGGACTTGAAAAAGTTAACTCATATATGCACCATTGAAGAAAAGAGGCTTAAAGGCGAGCAACATGAGTCTGCTCATTTGAGGACTTTCAGCTCCAGTAAAAGAATTTTAAGAAAAAGGGTCCTAAGAGGAATCAAGGAAACTGGCCTCAACAAAAATTTCAAAACAAGGGTAAAGGCAAGGGTCAAAGTTTTGGAAAGGCAGTGCGTACTCAGGGTCAGTCTGAAAGTATAAGCGGTTGTTGGTTTTGCAGCAAGGAAGGCCACTTCAAGAGCAAATGTGTGAATTATAAGAAGTGGCTAGCGAAGCAGCCTGAAGGTATTCCTAGAGTTTTAGTACTCTCTCAAACATTTTCAGTTGACTGTCCTCCTCATTCCTGTTTGATTGCCTCTGGTGCTTTTGTGCATGTTACGCACTCTTTTCAGGTACTCAGAAGCAGGAGAAGACCCAAACAGGAGGATAGGTTGTTCCTTGAGAACGACTAGGCGATGCAGGTGGAGAGCATCGGTACCTGTGATTTAGTTTTAAACCTAGACATACTTTAACTTTACATGAGACATATTTTATTCCCTCCTTTAGGAGGAATATTATTTCGTTATCTAGACTTACAGACTGTGGTTATATTTTTTCTTTCAGTAGTATGAGTTTGGATATTTCTCTTGATGGTTATGTGGTTGGTTGTAATATTTTAGTTGATGGTTTATATTTGCTATCTGTTGATTCTTCTCACACCATTGCTTTAGTTGCTGAGACCTCAAGCTCAACACCTTTTGGGCAAAGCGCTCTTTACTTAAGGATAATTCTACAACCTTATGGCATAGAAGGTTGGGTCATATATCAAAGAAAAGACTGGAATCGTTAGTTAGATTTGGTATTATTAGACCATTAGATTTTACCGATTTTAAAAATTGTGTGGATTGTATGAAGGGTAAAACTTCCAAACATAGGAAGTTCTCCGCCTCTCGGGCCACTGAAGTTTTGTAGTTGATACATACTAATATTTGTGGGCCTTTCTGATTACTGCTTATGGCGGCAAAAGGTATTTCATTACCTTTATTGATGACTACTCCAGATACACATACGTCTTCTTATTAGATATGAAATATCAAGCTTTAGAGGTCTTTAAGACTTATAAGTTGGAAGTAGAAAATTAATTTGGAAAGAAGATAGAGATTGTGTTCAGATAGAGGTGGAGAATACTTCGATAGAATGGGTCCTGATGGTGTCAATCATGGGCCATTCGTGGAGTACTTACAAACTCAAGGCATTGTTCCACAATATACTTCTCCTGACACTCCGTGGTAGAATAGTGTTTAAGAAAGGAGAAATATACTTATCAGGAGGTTGTTCATAGCATGCTAAGTCACTCTACACTTAAAGAAGAGTTTTAAGGTGAAGCCTTGAAGACAATAGTTTATATTTTCAACAGGGTTCCTTGCAAGGCTGTACCTGAAACTCCTTACAAGAGATGGACAACTAAGGATCCAAAACTCGAACATTTATATAAATGGGCTTGTGAAGCTAAAGCTAAGTTTTATAATCCCTACATTAAGAAGTTGGATCCTCGCACAGTTATTTGTTATTTTATCAGTTATAGGCATCGTTTTAGGACTTGAAGATTTTATCATCCTGAAAAAGTCATTGATATTATTGAGACTCATATAACCAATTTTCTGGAGAATGGCGAATCCAGTGAGAGTTCACGTCAGAATAATATTACTTTTATTGAGAACTCTAAAATTTACTTTGTGCCTTCATCTGGTGGTAATACTTTTCTTCCTTCACCACCTGATTCTATACATGTTGATACTTTGATTCAGACAAATCCAGTGACAGCTCTAATTAAGGAAGAATGTTCTATTCCATCTCATGTTTCACCAGTACCTCCGGCTCAGCCTAGAAGATCTGAGCGCCAGCGTAAACCTGCTATTCATGATTTCTATGAGTGTATGTGTAAGAGGCTCAGTTTGAGGGTATTGATCTTGATGATCCATCGACCTTTCAACAGGCCATTGGTAGCAATGAATCCTCACATTGGTAGGAGGCCATGAGAGAGGAGTTATTGTCTATGGAAAAGAATAAGGTTTGAGACCTTGTGGATTTGTCAGCGAATCGTAAGGCGGCTGAATGCAAATGGGTTTATAAGACCAAAAGAGGCTCTAGTGGCAAGATTGAAAGATTCAAGGCGAGACTTATCGCGAAGGATTTCAGACAAAAGGAATGCATTGACTATGATGAGATCTACTCTCCGGTCTCTTCTAAGGATTTATTGAGGATTGTGATGGCTTTAGTTGCATATTACGATTTCGAACTACATCAAATGGACGTGAAGACTACTTCTCTAAATGGAGACCTTGTAGAAGACATATACATGTCCTAGCCAGTGAGTTTTGTGATTAAAGGAAAAGAACAGCTAGTTTGCAAATTGAATAAGTCCATCTATGAACTTAAGCAAGCTTCTCGACAGTGGTATTTGAAATTCGATGAGGTTGTCACTAGTTATGGGTTTAAGAAAAATATTATTGATCGTTGTATATATCTCAGAAAGAGTGAGAGCAAATTTATCATTCTAGTTCTCTACGTGGATGATATACTACTTGCAAGTAACGACATTCATTTTCTCCACGAAACCAAAAGTTGTCTCTCCAAGGCACTTGATATGAAGGATTTGGGTATTGCTGAGTATGTGCTTCGCATCAAAATTCATCATGATAGGGCTGCCGATTATTTAGGTCTTTCACAAAAGGCTTATATAGAGAAAGTACTTATACGATATGGCATGGATAGATGCGCTTCAGGTGAAGCACCTGTTTTAAAGGGTGACATTATTTCTCAGGATCTACAGCCCAAAACTAAGGCAGAAAAGCAATAAGTAGATTAAAAGGTGTATGCTTCAGTTGTGGGTAGTCTTATGTATGCAATGATTTGTCTACGTCCCGATATCAATTTCACTGTCACCCTACTTAGACGATATCAATCTAATCCAGGAATTGCGTATTGAAAAGTCGCGAAGAAGGTACTTTGTTACTTACAAATAACCAAAGATTTTATGTTGACCTATCATAGATCAGATGAGCTTAAGGTTGTTGGATACTCAAATTCTGATTTTGCTGGTTGTAAGGATAGCGTCAAATCGATAGCAGGTTATTTATTTCTCCTTGCGGAGGGCATTGTTTCCTGGAGAAGCATCAAACAGACTTTGACGGTAGATTCGACTATGTACGTCGAGATTATTGATTGTTATGTGGCTACTCGCCATATATTATGATTGAAGAATTTCATTGGAGATCTAAAGATTATTGATTCCATTCATCGTCCTCTTATCATCTATTATGATAATGAGGTTGTGACCAAGTTTGTGAAGCACGAAAAGGTTACTAGGAGGAATAAGTATTTCGATATCAAGTATTTCATTGTATATGAGAACGTTCGAGATGGTGCTATAGAGATTTCTCACATTAGTACGGAGCTTATGATTACAGATTTCCTTACCAAGGGTACCCAAGGTTTTCAAGGAGCACGTGACCCAGATGGGACTTGTTAAGTTGTTGACTCAATTTTAGATTTGTTTTATCTGGACATATTATTATTGTTTCATTTCTGTTATGGATAATGGATTTTTTCGCTGCATTTATATACATTCTTTTATTTTGAGCTCAGATTATTATATTATTGCATGTTATTATTTATAAGTTATGGGATCATTACCCATAATAAGGTGGTGTTTTGTCATAAAGTATGGTAGCGGTTGTTACAAAGTATGGTGGCGATTGTCACAAAATAGCCTAGAGCGTTTGAGACTCAAGTTTGTTTGGGCTAAACGTGAATTGGCTCCACATTGATAATGCCTTCACTCTGATAAAAGGGTGATTGGTTTGTCACAAAGCGAGATGCAAGGTTACATCAGAATGCCATGCAGTGACATGAAATAGGACTTCACGAGAATAAGTACCGGACCAAGTTTTAATAGTACTATAGCTCTCGTGCCACATTGTTTAAAATAATCACGTAAAGGTTAAGGACGTTGAAGTTTCAAGTAGTGTTAGTTTTGTAATCATAAAACTGTCCTAGTGTTAATATTGAGTACACTAATGCATTCATGATCCTTACTAATGGTGCTTGGAATGAAAATGAAAGGATATATCTCTCTAAGATTTTTTAAATCGGTGCACTGTGTCAAATTTTCTTAAATGAACAATTTGGACTTGGTCTTCAAAATATTTCAAAAAAATAAAATGAAAACCCCAATTGGTCTTAAGGTCCAAGTGGGAGACTGTTGGATTTCACGGATTTATGTGGCCCTTAAGTCACACGTCATGGTCAAGGTCAAACAATCCAAGTTGTTAACTTAGAGAGATGGTGGAACATTAGTTGTGGTCAAGCTAGAAGTTTCTAATTAAATCAAGGGTTGTGATTTTACCTTAACTTAAGTGTGATAATCCTAACCGTTAGATTTCTTGATGGACAAGTTTCTAACTTATTTAAAGGGATGTAGAGTCCCTCTTTCTACACACAATATACATATTAATTGAATTAAAAGAATTTAAGGGAAACCCATCTTCTCTACGGTGTGCAAAGAAAGAGAAGCCTCTCTATCAAATCATTGCTGGATTATCGCTCGGATTGCTCAAGGCTAAATCCTCGCATGAAAAACTCTACGGTGTAAGGTATGCTAAAATTTTATTTAATTCCGCTTTTGATTGCAGGAAGATCCTAATAGTTTCCAACATGGCAATGTGCTAGGTTGTTCGTCTCAGCCCGCTAGGCCTGGCCTAATTTGAGGAAATAATCCACTGATGTTACAAAAAATACAGAATTGTTCTCAAGACTCTTTTATTATATACTATATAGTTCTGAAATATTAGAAAAGATACGACTTTATAAAATTCGGTAGATGCGTAATACAAGTTTCTGCCTTACAAATAAATATAGGAATTTAGCAGAATGTTTGTATCATGCATTCAAGCTACCAAACGGAACCGGTTGAGCAATAGCTCAACAGGTATCATCTTCCGTTGTGAAAGTACAGGTTGCAAGTTCTAATTCCCACGCTTGCTCTCTCCCTTTATTCGGGTTCTCTCCCGGTGTGCTACGTCAAAAAGGTATCCTCTTTATGTGCAAGTTTGCACAGATATTACATCTAAGTTGTCTATGTCGTATGACATACTAAAAAAATAAAAAGCTACCAAAGGGACACAAAATAAATATCTTGTGGCATGTTTCACAAAGTTCCCCATAGCCTCTAGAAGGGCTCAATTAGTCTCCTCATCAAATGGTCAAGCCTTGGTAATTGATTAATCTCTTAATCAAATGGTCAAGCCTCTTGAAGGGTTCAATTATTTATGAGCATACAAATTAGTGAAATTATACTTTTAATTTTTTCTGATTTGACGCTCAACCTAATACCAACTCAGTGCATCTCCCAAGGTTTGACTGTTGTGGGACAAGGATTGATCCCTGCCCCATTGGTGCACCTAGTAGGCTATTATGTTATTATATCACCAACTCTTAAGTTATGAAGCCCTCTAGCGCCTCTTAACATCATTTGGTGAAACGTATTGCGCCTTGATTGGTTGTACTTCATCGAAACAATAAAGCGAATTTGGGCGGAATTAGGACTAAATTTGGTTCCCCAAAATTTCATTTGAGAGAGAGTCATCTTCTTTCATATAAACCAAAAAAAAAAAAAAAAACAGAGTCATCTTCTTTTATCGTTACCCCTCCTTACAAACGATTTTTAGAGATGTTCAGCAAAGTGCAAAACTCAGAAAAGATCGTATCGGTTATAATATATCGTGCATTAGAGGTATGTATCTGATCTGATGTCCCTATTTAGTTAAAGAGAATTGAGGTACGTATCTGATTTGATCTGCTATCTTTATTCCCTTGATTCCTTTGTTTGATCTCTTCAACTGTGTTTCGAATTTTTCCTAGTTTTTATTTTATTTATTTTCTGAAAAACCATTGAAGAGGGTTTAAAGGCTACAGTGGATGGGCGATAGAGCTGTAATAAATATAGCCGTTGTATGGCTTCGTCGGAAATTGCAGGTGATAAATTATTATTACGAAGCCCTCGCCTTGTAAGCCCAAGAAATTACAGGCAATGTGCATAGTGGATTACACCGGTGGAATACGCTGAAACGAATGATAAGATGGTGTAAAATTTCCGACCGTTACCCCTAATTTTGCCACATTACGCGTGATTTCTCCCTATTACTCCGAAACGAACGCACCTTTAGAATGATGAATCATTCCACAGTTCGCCGAGAAGAAAACGCAGCCATTTTGCCCGCAACTTCAAAGAAAATAATTTCTAAGTGGAGGCATGGAAGTTGGAGATGCTAACTAAAATGATTATTTATTTATTTTTTATCTATTTTCTAATGCCAATGAATAATATTATTAGTACTTAAAAAAAAAGGGGTAATGGCTATGGCCAACATTTAAACACCAAATGATATTTAAATGATCTTCCACCATTGACTTTTTTATCTCACATCATTAAAGTGTGATTTACCATTGTGCCATGTGTGGCACACATCTATGATCAATCTAAATATCCTAAGTGGCAATCAATCGTTGAAACTTGTCCTAGCCAAAGGATCATGCTTATAAGTGGATGTAAACCTTCCGATCGGTGAACTTAATTTTCATCCATAAAATTTAAGAACGATTGTTGATATTAGACTGCACAGATCGGATGGTTAGAATCTCCCAAAAATGTATTTTTTTACCCATGACCATTCAATTGATGAATATCACTTTGACGGTATGGATTTCCAAGATCATAAGCTAATTAATAGTGTAAGATTGTTTAGACACCATTTGGTGCTTAAATGACGCTCAGCAGAGTCAGTCGCGAAAAATTAAAAAAAGGGCTAATGCCTCCTGACCGACATTTAAACATCAAATGGTCTTTAAATGATCTTCTACCATTAAAATGTCACTTTTTATCTCACACCATTGAAGTGTGATTTATCATTGTGTCATCTGGCACAGATCTATGATCAATCTAAAATTTTCAAGTGGCAATCCATTGTTGGAACATGTTCTGGTCAAAGGATCATGCTTATAAGTGAATGTAAATTATCTGACTGGTAAACTTTAATATTAGCCATCAAAATTAAGAAAAATTGTTGATATTAGAGTGCACAAATCAAATGGTTCGATTCTTCCAAAAAGTGTATTTTTTGACACATCCCTTCAATTGATGATATATCACTTTAACGGTATGAATTTCTAAGATCATAAGCCAATAAATGATATAAGATTGTTTAAATATTATTTAATACTTAACTCATGGGCAGGAGTATGGATCAAAATATCGTTTAATGCCGATACATATCGGTTTTGGACCTCATCGATACAGTACATTAAAGATATCATATAGGTGCCTCTCATACAAAAACCCAAAATTCTGAACTGATACCTATCAATTTTGGGGTTAGAAGATACGTATTGATTTTCTAAATTTTTGACCGGTGAGCATGAGAGTCGGCTTCAAAAAAATACACCTCCATAATCTAATATTATGGGCATAAACTTTTGTGTACAAGTGGAAGTAATTTCTCATGAAGTGGTACCCATAGGCAAAATAGAGTTTGTTTATCTAAAATTATAATCAGCAGAAACCTCAAACAGCCTAACAACAACAAATTGCTCACGTGGCGTGATGCTAGTGGCTGGCTGGACATGTATGTTGGGACTCACTACGCTTGCAGCACGCTAAGTAAGTGGACCATTGCAGGATTTGTTGTTTGTGGTCCGCTCTAAATCAGTGTCCGACGGCTTATTTTTGTCGTTTGCTTGTTGTTAAGCACACGATAAATATGGAGATGCATTTTTTAACGAAATCTAAAGATGCAATTGACCTCTTACATATTTGTTGTAGACTTGTAGCTTTTACGGCACTGAGCTGAAAATTCCACTATTCTACAGCCAATAATGGTGGTCCTTATCACTGACCGGTGTTTTGTCTCTTCGATATATTGAGAGAGAAAGCTACTCCCCTCAGCTTCAGGTGCCATTTGAAAAACAAAAAAAAAGTGAATCATGATTCTTTGTCTATTACGGGGTTGCATGTATCAAAATTTTCTCTGATGGTGTTTTCGGAGTAAATAAATATGGACAAGTTATCAAAATATTACTCAAGACCATAGTGACAAATTTCGCAAATGATGGGGTCAAAAATTTTCGTTTTCGGTATTTTCCAATAAATTTCAGCATTTTTTGGTAATTTTTTGGTAAAATTATTATTATTTATTATTATTTTTAATCTTCAAAACTTTCTCAAATTTTTTTCGAAAAATATCAAAATTAATTCAAAATGTATCGAAAGAACCCAACCAAAAAATTCTCCAAAACGAAATTTGCCACCATGCTCAAGACCAAATTTCAATCACAAAAAAGCAAAGGTGACTTTTTAATCGCAAAACGTTCGAATACATTTCTTGAAGGGCTCACTTTTTAGGGGCGTTCTTATAATTTTCCCCACTTAAGGGCATTAGTGTCGTTTCTCTACAAACATGCAAGCAGTCACAACATAAGCAATGCACACATGACCCGGTACGATAGCTTATTGTATAGAGGGCAAGGGTGCTCGTTGACCATGTAAGTTGCCTCCTCCTACAGTAATTTGTAGCAACATTAGCACCTAATCTCATGATTGGTTGTGACAGATAAGAGCGGGTTCGAAGATCATAATTATACTATGAAACTATGAAAAAATTTGAATATTTTTTTCTAAAATCATGTAATCAATGGCATCTATAAAATTAGATGCGATATTACAGGTCATTTTACATGCATTTGACTCTTTTGACCGCATGGTATTATATTTTGTATTTTAATTTTTTTTTTTATAAAAAAAATGTGATCATCGAACCTCTCCAACCCATTACACTTGAGATTGAGCGTCACATGCATGTAGATTAGTGTTACCGGGTCTATGGTACCAGGATACCTTTACCTTTGTATAAATAAATGAAAATGAGACCACTTGCTGATTACATGAACACATTAATTAAGTCACCAGAGTCCATTTATAATTCATTTCCATGTATTTTTGGTCAATCAAAGTAGTCTAACTAAGCGGTTTGGCACAAACATTCAAAGAGTTTGGTTAAAAATTTTGCGCTTGGCCAGAAGTTTAATGGGGCTACTACAATTTCTAAGCCCAACCTTGCCTTGCTTAATTTAATTTTTTTAATAGTCAAGTTATAAAAGATTTTAGAGTCTGTTATGCTACATAGGTTTAGATGTCAGAAGATATTTTTCATTTTTATAACCATATTGGTATAAAGTATAATGAGCGGCTAGGATGACTCATCTCCTACAGTGGAGTAAAGGTTATTTTCTTCTCTGCTAGTCTTTGTGGTCATGGCGGTCAATATGGCTATGAGGACTCATGTCCTACAATGGAGTAAAGGTTATAGCATATTTTTGTGTTATACATGATTCATAGCTTGGGCAATATGACCCAATATTATATATATTAGAATAGTAATATATATATATATATTTTGTGTTTCAAAATTAAGGTTAAATTATCATTAATAATTCAATGGCAAACTTGTAAAATAATTCAATGGCATACTTGTAAATATTTACTCTCTAAAGTATTTTTTCAAAAGTGTCTTTTCAAATTTTGGATTTATCTTTTTACCGTTTTGTTGTGATGTCCTAGGGGCTGTTACTTCATGAATAATCCCATATTGTTCACAAAAGTTATCGAACTTAAAATACTTCATAAGCTTCTTCTTTATATCTAAGTAAATATATATAACAATATCTACTATAATCATCAATAAATGTAATAGAATATCTCTTACCACTATGGTAAGCAAACCATTTAATTCACAAATATCAGAATGAATTAATTCTAAGTTGAATGTTATCAATGAAATGGCTCTTCAATGCTTATATCGGTGAATTTTTGATTTATTATGCTAGATTAACATATTAATTCTCAAAGTATGAAAATTTAGGAACTGAATTCTAGAATTCATCAAATTTTTAAATACCAAAGATGAAAAATGTTAAATATGTGTGCAATCTAAAATAGTGAAAAAGTCACATAATAGTATTGAAAGGAATACTACTATCTTAGAATTAATTCATTCTGATATCTGTGAATTAAATGATGTGCTTACCAGAGGTGATAAGAGATATTTTATAACATTTATTGATGATTATAGTAGATATTGTTATATATATTTACTTTGATATAAAGAAGAAGCTTTTGAAGTATTTAAAACTTATAAAGCAGAAGTTGAAAATCAGTTAGAAAAAAAAATAAAAAAACTTAAAAGTGATAGAGGAGGAGAATATTTTTCTCATAAATTCAATAAGTTTTGTGAACAATATGAGATTGTTCATGAAGTAATAGCCCTTAGGACACCGCAACAAAATGGTGTAGCCGAACGTAAAAATAGAACTTTACTAAAGATGATTAACTTTATGATATTATATTCCAACTTACCTATGAATTTATGGGGTGAAGCTATTTATACTGCATGTCATATTTTAAATAGAATACCTTACTACAAGAATAATATGACTTCGTATGAATTATGGAAGAATAGAAAACCTAACTTAAAATATTTAAGAGTATGAGGTTGCTTAGCCTATGTTAGAAAATCAGATGACAAAATTAAAAAATTAGGATATAAAACTTATAAGCGTACATTTATTGGATATACTCACAACAGTAAAGCATATCGCTTCTTAAACATAGAAGATAATGTTATATTAGAGTCTATAGAAGCACATTTTTATGAAAACTTACAACTAAGGATAATGTTTCAAATTTTAGAAATTCTAACCAATTGAAAATAGAAGATGAAACTTATTTTGATCAAGTCAAAGGAAAAAAATCAGTTAAATATAATATAGAACAAAGACGCAGTAAAAGAATTAAAAAAGATCCATATTATAATTTTGGATCAGATTTTTATACTTATGTTTTAAAAGCATATCCTGAAACTTATAAGGAAGCTATAACATCTTTAGATAGTGTATTTTGGAATGAGGCAATGGATGATGAAATAGAATCTATTAAAACTAATCATACATGAGAGTTAGTAAATTTGCCATCAAATTCTAAGGCTATAGGAAGTAAGTGGGTATTTAAGAAGAAACTTAAATCAGATAAAAGTTTATATAAATTTAAAACTAAATTAGTAGCCAAACGGTTTAGACAAAAGGAAGGAGTAGACTATTTTGGTGTTTTCTCTCTTGTTGCATAGATGACATTTATTAGACTACTAATAGCTTTAACATCTATATATAATTTATATATACATCAAATGGATGTAAAAATCGCCTTCTTAAATGAAAATTTAGAAGAAGAAATATATATGGATCAACCTGAAGGATACATAGAATCAAGAAAAACACGCATGATATGTAAACTAGTGAAATCACTATATGGTTTAAAACAAGCACCAAAACAATGACATAACAAATTTAATAAGAAAATAAAAGATTTTGACTTTAAACCAAATAAAACTGATAGGCGCATATATAATAAATTTATACAAAATAGAGGAGTTATTATATCATTATATATAGACGATATGTTGGTATTTGGTACACATCTTGATTTAATATTAGAAACTAAAAAATATTTAAAATCAAATTTTGATATGAAAGATATGGGAGAAGCGGATGTTATTCTTGGAGTTAAAATAATAAAAGACGATAAATGTATCTCTTTATCTCAAGAACATTATGTCGAAAAAGTTTTAAGAAAAGCTAATATGTTTGATTGTTCACATTCTCCTACCCCAAGTGATCCAAATAAAAAATTAATAAGATATTCTGGTAGAACAGAATCTCAATTAGAATATTCTAGAATCATTGGAAGTCTTATGTATTTAATAAATTTTAATAGACCTGATATAGCATTTATAGTGGGGGTATTGAGTAGATTTACTAGCAACCTATGGTTAGAACATTGGGAAGTTATTAATTCGGTATTGAAATACTTAAAAGGAACTATGAATTATAGTTTACAGTATATTGGTAAAGCTGAACTCTTAGAGGGGTTTACTGATGCTACTTGGACTTCTGACTCCTCTGATTTAAAATCCACAAGTGAGCGGATTTTTATTTTGGCAGGAGGAGCAGTATCGTGGGGGTCTAGAAAGAAAATAAGTTTTTCTGACTCAAGTATGGAATCAAAATATATAGCATTGTCTGCGGGAGCAAAAGAGACAGAGTGGCTTCGAAGCTTTATAAGATAAATTCCTTTGATTCAACATATATATATATGCAATTAATATTTATTGTGATAATAAAGTTGTTTGCTAGATTTCAGTTAATAAGAAATATAAAGGGAAATCAAGGCATATAGGCCTTCGATATAACATCATTCGACAGATGTTGAGTGATGGGGTAATCGCGTTGGACTACATACCAACTTTTTAGATGCTTGCGGATCCGCTTACAAAAGCACTATCCAGAGATACAGTGTTAAAAGCATCGAGGGGAATGGACCTAAGACAGATATCTTTAAAGACATAGTAGTTGAACCTCAACTTAGTAGAGTTGGAGATCCCAAATCCTAAGTTCAACGAGATAAGAAACTACTATGTGACTCTTAAAAGTGCACAAAGGTATGTTACCTATTGGTCATCCCTATGGTGTTAAATTTTGTGCACATATCTTGTAACGTGAGAGGGTGAGTTTAACTTTTAATGATTCTGTGGGCATTCATTTGTTGGGGTGAAAAAGTAGTTACAAGAGCACCCATGACAGATTTACCTATATGAGTATGGAAGTGAAGTCGCCTCAACAGAGGTTCGGTCCTCTCTCTGAGATGCTCATGAAATCAGGTTTTTAGCGCATGACTGTAAAGCGCAAACCTTATGTCACTAATGATTTAGGTCATAGTAAGCGTATATATAATTTCGATTTGTTAGACAGGTTTTAAGTTCAAAGCTATAAGCTACTTAAAGTCCTTACAAACTTTGAGTTGTATGTACTAGTCAAAGGTTCAAACCGATCGGTACCTCTGATGATGCTTAATATAATTGGTCTGATACATAATTTTTTTATTTTGAAACAAGTGGGGAAATGTTATATATATTAGAATAGTAATATATATATTTTGTGTTTCAAAATTAAGGTTAAATTATCATTAATAATTCAATGGCAAACTTGTAAAATAATTCAATGACATACTTGTAAATATTTACTCTCTAAAGTATTTTTTCAAAAGTATCTTTTCAAATTTTGAATTTATCCTTTTACCGTTTGTTGAAAAGACACAAGTCTGGTGTCTCTTCACGGTGAAAAGACAGATATTTTCAAAAGTGTTTTTCATCGTAAATCTGAAAAGACACAAATATCTTCACGGTGAAAAAACACAAAATTTCAAGATTATCTCTATAGATAGAGAACAGATCCAGGTTAAAAGATACAATAGAAAGAAGATATATTTTTTTTCTCTTTCGTTTTTATCATTTGTGTATCAGAAAATCTGTGTGGCAGGTCCTTTTTTTAGAAAGTGTAATCTAGAAAAGAACATACGGTTCTTAACAAGACCGAACTCTGTTGTATCCTGAAGGCAGATTCGCTGAAAATTCTATTGCATCTTCGTTTATCCAACGGAATGAGAGCATCTATTGTCTTTAAGACAGCGTAGTGAACTACCTCGGAACCATTATCAATACCAATTTTAGTCAACACCCAATATTTGACCATATATCGAATTGGGGTAATATCAAATCATGTCAATATACATTGAATACATCCGATATCTAAAAAGAAAAATGGACAACTCTCTTTGCACCTACTAAAATTGTAAGAGTTGCTAGGTCTAGTGAAATCTAGACTATTGATCAATTTCCTTTCATCACTAAATCACTAAGGGTAGTCCCTTTAGGCTAATGATCGCTTTGATTCACTACAACTTTTTCACGAGCATCTAGTGCTCCATCCTTGACATTAGAGCCTTTGGATCTCTTGTAGGTGTTTTATCATACCCTACATCTCTTACTTCAAATGGGATGTTAAGCCCGTATATATAGCCTACTCACATCAATGCTTAAAGCGTAACGGCCCTCTTTAATTAGATAACTTCGACAATTAATACATTCAAGTGACTGATAATGATTGAATGAGAATTGAACCTATAAGGTTCATGACCCCATATACCAACAAGAGCACCCCACCTTGTGTACTTTAATAGTGCAAGGTGGTGCTCTTTGAGCTTCAGTAGGTGAGTTTTATCTCAATTAATATGGTCGAAAATCATTTATGTTGCCTTGAGGACTCGAGTCCATCTAAAGGACAATGTTAAATGGGAGACAAATTTTGTGCAGATAAAGTGTATGAGGCCGATGTGGTGCGAAGTGATTAGCTGCATTGCTTAGGCCCTATTGGACTCGCAGCTAGTCACATCGCACCATGTTAGCCGCCTGCACTTTGCTTGCACGAAAAGTGTATGTTGTTTGCAATTTTTCGCAGCTAAATTCGTCTCCAAGAATTATATCGCTGCATTAAATTGTTGGGTATCGTTATTCACACCGGACGAGGATGCTTTGAAAAAACAAATGAAGTTGGGGTGTGAGTTTTACAAGAGCCCTCTTTTAGTGGGGTTTTTCAACATTAGGGCGAGAAAGCAGTCTCATGGGGTGTGAATAACGAGTACCCTAAATTGTTTGGTCGTACGCCCACTTGTTTGGACGAGAAGAAACACTGCTTTAGAGTGGTATGTGACTGCTACTTCTGAGGGGGTTATAAAGAGAAGGTGGATTAAAATCTAGGGTAAAGGTGACCTGGTACCATCTATCATGATATCTAACACTAATATGCAGGCATATGACACCTAATCTCATGATCAAGTGTTATGAATAGAAGTGACTTGATGATCATAATTGCTTCACTCGGGTATTGGTCCATGGAGGATCGATACGACCCGGCCGATATGTATCGGCCTTTTTTTTTAAAGGAAAAAAAGAAAATAGATGTATCGGCCGAAACCGATACCGTATCGGCCGATACCCGATACGTATTGGCCGGTATTGATACTAAGTTGAGATACCGATACGTATTGGGGCCGATATGTATGTGCTTGCTGAGAAATCGATTTTTTATACCATGATCCTACCTAATTAGTTTTCCGATTTCGCCACCCAAAACTGAAACCGAATCAGAATCGGTTCAATTTGATTCAGATTGGTTTGCGGGCCGGTTTGATTCACTCGGCTTTCAGGATGGGTTCGGGTCAAAACTTTCACCCTTATTCGCAACCTATCATTTAGTGCCCTCAATTAGATGACGTAGATTATTTTCCATCTCAATCTTCCACATAATAGATCTTGAAATCTACGGACATGATAAGATTCCACGTAACACACATCCCCCAAATGATTTGACTATTTGATAAGTGGTCGATTTCAACATCCATTATGTGAAAGATTGGGATAAAAAATAATCTCCATTGTCTGATTCAAGGTAATCAACAACTCTCATGATGGAAAATCCTAATTACCCTTATTGGAAAATTGGTTACAATTACTGATACCTAATCTAAAAGGGTACTTTCTTGCAACACAAGATTCCGTTAGATTCTTTCTTCTTGACGTTTCGTATACACGAAATTTTGGCTCCTTTTAGCTCCTTTGAATCAAATGATAGAGATGACTTTTCTTCCTAACATGTGATGAAATATATCTTATGATGATGGCCATACGGTCAAATTTCTTTTCAGCGTGCCACACATGCCAAAAGATAAATATGATCACAGGCATACATCCTATAACTCTTCTTTTCCATGTTCCCTGTGGATATAAAATTTGACTCAAAGCAGTCAAAAGTTTCAACTGTTTGGTTGAGAATAAAGGCATACCATCCTAAAATGTTTTAGGAGTTCATGGAGGCGTCAATAATGATCATGTACACATGACACTGTTTATTCATCAAATGGTGTCTTGTGATTAGGGGGGGGTGCAACTTTGGTTAACCGAACCGAAACATTTCTATTCGGTGTCAATTAGCCGAAATTTTTAAAGGCTCAAACCAAAATCGAAAGCAAACCGATCAAATTTTGGTTTTAGTTGGTTCATTTTTCTTCTTTTTGTAACTTCTTTTATTTTTCACTTTTGGGGTTTTTTTTTTTTTTTTTTTTCCCCCCCTAAACAGGCAGTTTTCAGTTTTGGTCCAATCGGTTTTCGGCTGGTTTTTGGTTCAAATCAGCCCTCCTTGTGATGCACATAATATAAGCTTTTGTGCAATTAAAAATTGTGTGCAGGAAGAATATAAGCGGTGTGCGCCTAATAGGCCTCTTAATAAAAGCACGATACCACTGTACACCGAGAAGAACGAAGGACTCGACACCAGAGAAATCAAAGTTGGTTAAACAACTTGCGTTGGTACGGTCATAGTGGAAGCCAGCCTAGTTTATGTCAGTTTATATTTGTTATAAGTTTATTTATACGATATATCCATAAAAAATAATATATCTATTTATATCTATATATCTATATATATATATATATATATATATATAGCATAATATTCGATCACATGCATCTCTAGAATCCAATAACCGAACTCATTCTGGGTTTGAGCCATCGAATCTTAGGATTTAAAACGTTGAGAGTCAAATATATATATATATATATATATATATATATATATATATAGAGAGAGAGAGAGAGAGAGGTAATGATCATCGAATCACGTCGCAATCAACATTTGATCGGCATCTGACAGCTACTTGCTTGAGTAACGCATGACTCTAGCGTGACTTATGATCATTACCCGATATATATATATATATATATAAGTGGGTGTGTTTGTGTGAGGAGAGAATGTACTCAGGCGTAGGAATATCTTTGCACTTATTGATATAGGCGTGACATGTGGTGCCTTTTTGTAAAGTGATGAGTAGCATAAGGCCAACTTACTAATTATGATTAAACTTCTAAAATATTTTAAAAGTTATATTTTCTTTCAACCGTAATTTAAACACCAGACACTCTGGTAGAGAAGCCCTGACACTATAGGAGAGAAGCGTTGACACTTCGATATCGAGACGCTGTCGCCCCTTTATTTTTTTTTTTGCACCTCTGTAGCGAAGCGTCAATACCTTTATATCGAAGCGTCAGCGTCTCTATCTCGAGGCGCCGACATCCCTTTTTTTTTGCACCTCTGTAGTGAAGTGCCATAATCTCAATATGGAAGTGCCGACGCCCTATAGCAAGATGCAGGCACCCTCTATTTTTTTTTTGCTTGATAGCGAAGTGCTGTTGGGGTGTCGACACATATACAAGATGTCAACGTTTCTCTATCAAAGTGCCGACACTTTGTTATCAAATTGTTAGCACTTTGCTATCGGATACTTATATTTTTTGAATAAAACATATATGAAGAAAATAAGTTTGACATTTTTTTGGAAAATGAAAGAGAAGAGAAAAAAAAAGACTTAAAAAAGTTAAAAATATAGCGGCTCAAATGGATTACAAAAAAAAGTATTATCTTTCATGCCCATATTAATAGTCGCAGAGATATCTCACACTCGCCCGAGCCTCTATGTCTATAATATTATTATAATGTAGGTGACTAGGAAGTCATTCTTAGCCAGGCGCTTCGTTTGACCAAATAGTCGACCAAGCTCTTTGTTTCTTTGACTCCCTTGTAGAATGTCTGATGATCACTTATAAAACACAAACACGCTTTACAATGGTATGTATCAAACCGTTAATACGCCAAATATATACGTAATGCTGCAATTGGCCTATTGCATGCTTACTATTTTATATCAGATTAAGGCTGTCGCATATACTTTTCTAAAATGTATCCGCCGCACAAGTAATCTGGAAAAAAAGAGAGCTTCCCCCCTCTCCCAGTCTCTGCTATTTCCTTCCCAATTTTCCTCTTCCTCTCGTTCAATTTCGTTTGGATTTCGTTAAATTAGGGTTCATGCATAGCATTTAGGGTTTTACAGATTAGGGTTTCAGAAAGATGATGGGTTCAAGAGGTTTATTTGGGTGGTCCCCCCCACATATACAGCCATTAACTCCAGTTTCCGAGGTCTCAGAGCCGCCGGAATCGCCTTCGCCGTATTTAGAACCCCCAGGAGACGTGCCACAGGGAGTTTCGTTGGACGACGAAGAAGAAGAGTTCGATGATTCTGGTGAGATCGAGCCGCCCGGTGTTGTGCCGTTCTCTAGATTGTTTGCATGTGCTGATTCAATCGATTGGGCTCTCATGGCCGTCGGATCTTTGGCGGCAGCTGCGCACGGGACGGCCCTGGTCGTGTACTTGCATTTCTTTGGGAAAGTCGTTGGGTACATGAATGCGGAGCACCGTCCAGGTGATTATGATGAGATGGTTCAGGAGCTCAAGAAGGTGTGTTGATTTGAAGGTTTCAGTAGGATCCATAATTAGTGGTTGAATTGCTTGCTAACATTTATTTTTATTTGTCATGATTGATTTTGTTTTGTTTTGACTTTCTTTTTTTAAGCTTGAATCCCTTAGTTGAAGTTGAAAATGCTAGTTATAAATGTGGGGAAGATTGATTAATTCTAAAAATCTTAATTAGATGGTTGGTTTATAGTTTGAGAAGGTCTTTGGATCAATTCTTTGCTTACCCATATAGACTCGAACAAGGTTGGGACTTTAGTCACTCGGCTATTGGGTTATACAATGTCTTATGCATTAAGCGAAGGAGAGGGTTGGGTGGGGGAAATTGCAGTTTTTTGGATTGAGAAGTCGATGTGCCGGGGTTCAAGCTTAACATCCATATTGAAACTTTGTTTTTGTGAACAAGACCCAGCAAATTTAAATGTTTATAGAGGAAAAGGTGAGAAATTTGGTTGTAGGGTATATGGGTGATACTTAGATACTTTGATTTGGGTACCACTATCTGAATTGGGTTGCTGGAGAATAGGAGAAGTTTATGACCATAACGGTGAAGGTTCACACCCTTCTTCTCTCGGTGGTGCCATCGCATAATCTTTATATTTTGTGAAAAAGATAAAAATTCTTCCTTCTAGAGTCCATGGGTGACAGACTAGTGAATTGCCTTTAGAAGGGGTGATACTGGGAGAACGAGACAAAATAAAAAATTGGGACAAATTTTGAATATCAAAGCCTTTAATCTACAACAGATTCTAGAATGGATTCATGATTCGTCACGAATTTGAACCTTCGGGTATTTAGCAACTTCAGAAATTCGGTGGGTCAATTATAGCTATGCTATTGACCAACCTCCGACTGATCCCTTTTAGAGTCTATGGGTGACAAAGAAGTGGATTACCTCCGCGGGGGGGGGGGGGTGGTGATACTTGGTACCATGGTTGTTAAATCGGAACGATTTACGATTTGAATCGTAGATTCAATTCATAATCTGCCTGAAATCGGTCAAATCGTTTTTGAATCGTAGATTCAGATCGAATCGCACTATTTGAGTTTGTCATGTGACAGCTTGCGCAATGTCACACAATGTCACTTAAAATCACTTTGTTTTCTTTTTTACTAAAAAGCCCCTAAACTACCCTATTCCATCTTATTTTATGCTTATTAAACATCTTTTTAGGTTGTACAAATCTTCTTTAGAGTTTTTACGATTTTTTTTTTGGGAAACACTACATTTCAACTATCTCCATGATCGTTAAACAAAATCAAATTCTTTTTTTTTTGGTTTTACATTGTCTGAGAATTTTACTAAGAATTGGTGTCTTTAACAAAATCCGCCATCAACGGATGAGTTTTAAGATTTTTTAAAGTGAAATTTTATTATATCTTATATATTTTAAGTCATTGGAGTGATAGTTCTTTATCAATGTTCTCTATCGATTTTTTTTTTCCGGTTTTTTGACGTACTTATAGTCTCATATGATCATAGTGTCTAATACACTCATACATACGTATTTATATAAATAGATGTCATACACATACAGAATTATAGGAGAATTTACATGAATGAACAACGATATGTCTAATGATTAAATGAAAACGCTTTTTGGGCGTTTGGGATTCAAATGAGAAATGATTGAAATTTTTATTTGTATTGCATTTTCTTAATTTTTTGTTTTTTAAAAAATATTTTCTCATATTTTTTACATTTTTTTTCGGAAAACTGATTAAATGTTGTGACTTACGATTCGATTCACAATTCGATTCATTTTCTGAGGAAAACGATTTACGATCCGATTCACAAGTTGACAACCTTGCTTGGTACTTTGATTTGTGTGCTACTATTTTAATTTGGTTAATAGTTTATACAATTATGGATATCCCGTTCTTATAAAAAGGGACCGAGATGCTCTTTCTCCACTCTTTGGAGGATATTTGGCCGTGGTCGTGAAGAGAGGGGACTATACATATTTGATGATCAGCGTGCTCTTGGTATCGTTGCAACAACGACCACTACATCCTTGGAGACGACTCATCTATGGAATCGCCATATCAGACATCTACCACTTCCTCGTTTGCATATTTTGTTTCCAAAAACTGTTTAGTTTCTTTGATTATAAGCACTTTCAATGTGCAAGTCTGTCAATTATCCAAACATTGCAGAACCATTTATCCTCTTAGTAATACAAAATGTGACGTTCCTTCTAAAATTGTTCACTCAAATGTCTGGGGGCATTCCCTGAGTGTTACATTGCGTGGATATTGCTATTTTGTTCCTTACGCTATTTTGTATTTTATGAAGATCAAAGATGGAGTTAGCTCGATCTTTCCCATTTATCTCAAGAGGATCCAAAATGAATTCAATGTAAGAGTGAAAAGTTTGAGATTTGATAATGGGGGAGAGTATTCCTCCCATTGTCTTCAATCTTATCATCGCGATGAGTGACAATCCACTTGTCCTCATACTCCGCAACAACATGGTGTTGTGGAGAGGAAGACTCGACCTCTTCTCGATGTTGCTCGATCCCTACTTATTCAAATGAATGTTCCTAAGCATCTATGGGGAGATGTTGTCCTTACTGGTAGTTCTCTTATAAATCAAATGTCTACACCAGTCCTGGTGGCTGAATGTCCGTATAAAGTATTGTGTCCGGGTAGTAGTCTATTCTTTGTCCAACCTCGTACCTTTGGTTGTCTCTGCTTTGCTTATGTTCCCTCTAGTCATTGAGATAAACTTTTACCCAAAGTTGGGTATACTCCATCACAAAAAGGGTATAAGTGTTATGACAAAGAAAGAGGTGAAGCTCTCACAAAGAAAGAGATGAAGCTCTCAATCATCTCGATTATACCACTGTTTCATAGCAAGAAATCATGAATCTAGAAGAGGCTATAAAAATCTACAATAAACGAATAAATCGAATTTCGATTCGACCCTCCAGTACTTTGGGTCAATTACAAAGTATTTGCTAAGTTCTTCCATCATGAATATGAAATACCCACAAGTGTTGGAGAAGAAAAATTTAAAACTGGTGCAGCAGTGGATACCACTCAAACAGAAGAAAAGGGAGCGTAAGAGGGGTATACGTCTGATAAAAGTAGAGATGGAAATAAGAAGAGAGAAGAACCGGTATTGGTACCACTGTTTCATAGCAAGAAATCATGAATCTAGAAGAGGCTATAAAAATCTACAATGAACGAATAAATCGAATTTCGATTCGACGCTCTAGTACTTTGGGTCAATTACAAAGTATTTGCTAAGGTCTTCCATCATGAATATGAATTATCCACAAGTGTTGGAGAAGAAAAATTTAAAACTGGTGCAACAGTGGATACCACTCAAAAAGAAGAAACTAGAGCCTAAGAAGGGTATACGTCTGATAAAAGTAGAGATGGAAATAAGAAGAGAGAAGAACCGGTATTGGTTCCTCTTCCAGATGACAGTTTTGAAACACTTATATAGTAAGACTCTTGAGATATTTAAGTGCGTGTTCGGCAACATGGGTTCTGTAAAAAAAACCCTAGAAATTTGAGTTTTTACAATTTTTTTTTTCCCCATCTTTTGTCAACATTGTGGAACCGCTTTCTTGAAAAAAGATTGGACAAAGTTTTTGGGGCAAAAATTTTAATAAGCTAATTTAGAGATTCTTTCTCCTGAACTCACCCATTTGACTCTTTTGAACTTGGCAATGAAGATTGTTTGTGAGCCCAACTTTTCACAAAGCAGATGTTGAGCACAAGGAATTAACATTGGATTCATATCCGCATGTCAGTTGGAGCCTAACTAGGGGTGCAAAAAAAAAAAAATCGAAACCCGAAAACCGAGCCTTCCTAACCGACCCGACTCGGACCGAAACCGACTGAAAACCTAACCGATTCGGCTCGGTTCAGTTTCGGTTTTGGTAATTGAAAATCGAAAACCGGCCGGGTAGGGTGAGAAAACAGACCAAAAATCGAAAAAATTAACAAAACCGAAAAAAATATATGAAGAAAAACCGAACCCCGACCAAAACCGAAATGTCACTTGTTTATATTTGTTAAAATTTTTATCTAGAGCTAGTTGAAGATTCACACCCTTCCTCAAATTTTGATGCCACTGCTTTGTATTTATATTCATAAATGGCAAAGACAGGTTGAGGGAGGTCGTATTTATGTAGTTAGGTAGTTAGGTGAGGAGTGAAGTATTATGCGACCCAAGAGTTTCACTTAGATTGAAGGGACGTTTTCACAAGACTCGAAAGAAGTTTTTATGGGATCCCTATCCATCACAATCTTCAATTCTGGTCCTAGCGAACAAATAATTGGCGATTAGACTTGCCATATTATATGGTGCAGAATGTTGGGTTACGAAAAGCGATAAAAAGATAAGAGTACATGTGGCCGAGATGCACACGTTGAGATGGATTTGTGGAGTAACATGAAAGGGTGAAATTCAAAATGAGGATAAAAGAAGAAATTTGAGAGTGACACCTATAAAGGAAAACAAAAATCAAGGAATGTCACTTGAGGTGGTTTGGACATATTCATTGGAGGGCAGAAGCAGACCCTCTACGATTGGTTGAGACACTACAAGCACAAGGAAATGAGGAAGTAGGAGAAGAGGAAGACTAATGAAAACTTGGAGGGAAGCAGTGAGAAGGGATATGAAGGATTGTGAAGTTACAAAGAGCTTAGTGCTGATTAGAAATCAGGGGAGAAACATGACTCACAAAGTCGACCATAATAGATGGGATAAGGCTGTGCTGGCAATGACGGTGAGCAATGGCAATTTAGATATTTTGGTATGTATGAGTGTTAATGAAGATTGGTAGCTAAATATGGGCAGATAATGGCTAGGATCAGATTTGTATTGTAGCTTTGTTTATTTGGCTCCCTTGCAACTGTTATAAGGCTCTATTGGATTCAAAATATTTACCAAGTATTTGCTCTTGTAATGGAAAAATCTTAGCTGTGGAGATGGGATTTTATTTGTAGGGTTTTTGTAATTATTTAAAAGGTCGAACACGATCGAGTATCTTTCTTGTAACTTCTCCATTAGACATCAAATTTGTACAAAAGTGTTTTTTTTTTATTGGAATGCTATATTAGAGGACAGCAAAATCAAACTCATTTGTAGATTCTTCGTTTGCTGTCACTCGTGCTTCCAGACCTCATATTGCTCATAGCACCAACTAATGGTACTATTGGACTTTCAAGTTGCATTTTATTCATTAAGTTTGAAGCTGTATGCAATATTTATTTTTATGAATTTTGAACCTAAAGAGGCAAATATCTGTATACGCAATGACATGAGTTTTTAATTTTTATTATCCATATGATATATGCGCATATTTTAAGTTCTTAATAATATTTTATACAGGCACTTCCTAGGTGCTCCTGCTCTTGCTTCCATAATTTTTTAGAATTAATCTTAAAAAAAAAAGAATATTTTTTTTAGAATTGGCCCTCCCCCCTTCTGCTCCCCACTCCTGCTCTGTGCAACTCATGTTTGACCCTAAAATGGAATTTATTCTTCTAGATTCCTACCTCAAGTTTTGAGTGTGAAAACTTCCAAACTTTTGACGTAGGGGTACTTTTGTACATTTCATTGATTAAATTGACATTATTAAAAATTAAGAGAAGATATAAATATAGGTAAAGCAAAAATTATTCTGAATCAATTTACTTCAATCTGTGTATAATGTAAAAAACACATTTATTTGTACATCACAATAAGCAATTAACATCTCTTCAATAGATATTTCATCCATTGTTTTAACAAAAAAAATGAAAACCTTGTCCAAAAATCACCAAAGTTAACGAGATTTAAAGTTCTTTAATATCAGGAATTTTATGCAAATATAATAATAATAGCAGAAATGAAGAAATTAGAGAGAACAAACAAAAAAACTCAATGAAGGAATTCGAAGTGAATTATCAAACGTGAAATATGCGATGATACTTATATTTGATAATTTAGGAGTATGATATCAGAAACACTAGACATTTATTGTAATTGCAAAACATAATACAAATTGTCATTAAAAGTGGCACCTCATTTTACTGGTTGACAGAAGTAACCTTTTGGACATCACATATAGCACTTTGTTTATGTCTAAGTGTTGTGGCGTGGAGTGTCCAAGTATGAGTATGTTCAAGTCATTACAACAGAAAATAGAAGTGTCCAGGTATCACTGTTGGACTTCATTATCGAGGTTTGTTCTCAGGCTATTCAATTTCAATTCAAAATTGTGTAGTCCGCTCTAGGCCTTTCATGAAAATACAGGGTATCTACGCATTGGTACATGTACTACATGTTTTGGTCTGTTTCTTTCTTTTGAGTGATTGGTGTAAGGGGTCTTTGTGGATTTTTGGAAGGTGTGTGCTTCACCTTCTTGTTCTTCCCTTTTTTCGGCTTTGTATATAGCAGTCAGATATATTCATCCTTGATCGATTCAGTCTGACGCTCATGCCCTTAATTTGCTCCAAACAAGGGAGTCGTCCCACCACTGTAACCTTCTTTTTCTGTATTTCACTTCATTTTTCTGTACTGAACTTGCATTGTATACCTCTTCGTTTTCCCTCCTGTCTCTTTCTTTCTCCTTCATCCGTTGACCAACTCCTTAATCCTGTTATATAGGAGTTGGTGCTACATCGGGTGTATCAGACTTCTTTAGGAATGAACTCCGCCTCCCCTCCTCAAACGGAAATTTTTTCTCTATAAATTTTGTTATTTAGATATTTTCAATGTTAAAATCAATGTCAGACATAATTTTACCAGGCTTAGCAATCTCCAACTTCTCCCCTGACTCGTACTTCAGGCAAGGCTTTTCATGATGGTATCAACTCTTACTTCTTTTAATTTGTTAGTCTTATTACATTATATAAATCATTTAATTTGGTTCATTACAACCCACCAATCCAGACTCAAATCTTTATTTTAATCCAGTTGTGTCTATTTTGCAGCATGCTTTGTATATTGTTTGTATTGCCTCTGGTGTGTTTGCTGCCGGGTGGATAGGTAAGATCAAACTCATATATTTAATTCTTGCCACATTTTCATGTTATTGCTGATGCATATTTCAATCTTTAATATTGATTCACTCTGTGTAATAGAGGTCTCCTGCTGGATCCTTACTGGAGAGAGGCAGACAGCAGTAATCAGGTCAAAGTATGTCCAAGTATTACTGAACCAGGACATGAGTTTTTTTGACACATATGGAAACAATGGGGACATCGTGAGTCAAGTATTGAGTGATGTGCTGCTTATTCAATCTGCTCTTAGCGAGAAAGTACGCTTCAGACTTTAATGTGCTTCACTTTACTAGTTTTTACGTGCTTTAACAACTTTGACTTACTTCTTGTAAGGGTCTCTCTTATTAGATTTTAATCTCTGATAACGGAACTTCAATGTAACAGGTTGGAAATTACATTCATAACATGGCTACCTTTTTTTGTGGCCTTGTGATCGGATTGATCAACTGCTGGCAGATTGCACTCCTAACATTAGGCACTGGCCCATTCATTGTTGCTGCAGGAGGAATATCAAACATATTTCTTCACAGGCTTGCTGAAAATATTCAAGATGCATATGCTGAAGCAGCAAGCATTGCTGAGCAGGTTATCAATTTGTTGTTGTATAACTTCTTGTTGTTATATATTTAGAGTTCCCTGAACAGGATTTAGATGACATTTTTTTCTTGGTTTTTCACTCAATAATCCTTGATCCTTGCATGTTTCTGTGCAGTAAATGTACATGTTTTTCATTCTAAAACATGCTTGGTTCAACATGAATGCTACTTGTGTTAGACTTACTGTCCCAGAAAGTCAATTTTTTGTTACCTAAAATGTGCTTTCTTGAACATCAATGCTAGTTATGTTAGACTTGCTGCCTTGGAAAGCCAATCTGTTGTTACATTGACTTTTGACTTAACATCCACCACGTTTTATTTATATCATTGTGGTCCCGATGTCATTCATTATATATGTTTGCATGGTTATCTGTTTCATCATTTTATAGACACGAGGTACTATGGTTTTCTCATTCATGATAACTGTCCTTAATAACATAGGAGGTTAGGAGCTAAATATGGTCCATAGATTCTGGGATACCTAACCCTCATGTTCCATGTAAGCCTAAAAATATTGATAACTGCGGGAAAGTCAGGACAACTCAGCTATGTGGTTGTCCCATGTGATTCCGACCACCCATGTGGCATGGAAGTTGCTCAACATGGGATGGGGATGCCCAAGCCCTAGCCCTAGTGGGCATGAGTGTTTGCGTGGCGGACGTTGGACTGGATCACCTCACTCGGCACTTGGGGAAAGGCACTATTAGAATAAAGTACACAGGACTGTTGTTACATTTTTTCCCCTAATTTAGGATTTCATTGGAGGTCTAAGAATTATGTTTTTTGCTTTGATTCAGCGCCAGTGATAGTGCCCTACCTGGCCAATACAATTATTTGATTTTAGTCATGAAGAATCAGTATGTGATTTGCTACAGAATACAACTTCTCTTTCATTGGAGGAGAAGCCCTAAACTTCCTCTAAGCATAAGAATTCCTCATCTTCTGTTTTCTCCAATTCCTTGGATCCTCATCTTTTGCTTTTGCTTATTGGTTGCGTTGATTCTTCTATTGATGTCTATATGCTGTTTCCCAATCGGGTCTATAGAAGAAATGTACCTCGACTCCATTTCCTTCATCTATGTCTCTTAAGTCATTTCGAATCCCATCAATTCAAACAATGTGCTTTACTCTATTAATGCTTTAATTGGAAGGAAGCTGTAAACTTGCCATTTAGGAATCACTTGTCCATTGTGGACTAAGGATAGAAAATCTTAATATTATTCAGTGTGATTTGTTAATTCCATCAATTCCAACAAGTAATTTGAAGGTAGCTGCAAACTTGCCATTTAGGAATTCACTTCTCCATTGTGGACTTAAATACCTAATGTTAATAATATTCAGTGCCTGGCGTGAACGGAATAGCAAAATATACTTTGTCTGAAATTCATCAGGGTGATGTTAGAGTGAGATGTATGCATGTTCATTCTGGTAAAGTCTGTCATAACAGTTATGTGGAACTTTATCATGCAGGCAGTCTCGTATGTTAGGACTTTATATGCATTCACAAATGAAACATTGGCGAAGTATTCTTATGCAACTTCACTCCAAGCAACGCTGAGATATGGTATATTGATAAGTCTTGTTCAAGGCCTTGGACTTGGATTTACATATGGACTTGCTATATGTTCCTGTGCATTGCAACTTTGGGTTGGAAGGTTTCTGGTTTCACATGAAAAAGCCAATGGTGGTGAAGTTTTAACAGCTCTCTTTGCTGTAATTTTGAGTGGGCTGTAAGCATATATTGTCTTTTGATGCCTATCTTTCAATGTTGTTCTCCATTTTCTAAGTGTCTCTTGACTACAACAGGTTTATGTTTTTGTAGTGGCCTGAATCAAGCAGCAACAAACTTCTATTCATTTGAGCAAGGGAGAATTGCTGCCTATAGACTTTATGAGATGATAAGCCGGTCGACCTCTACCGTTAATCAGGATGGAAGTACTTTAGTTTCAGTTCAAGGAAACATTGAGTTCCGAAATGTGTATTTCAGCTACCACTCTCGTCCTGAAATCCCTATCTTAAGTGGGTTTTTCCTTACTGTACCTGCTAGGAAAACTGTGGCACTTGTTGGAAGGAATGGCTCCGGAAAAAGCAGTATAATTCCCCTCATGGAGCGTTTTTATGATCCTACATTAGGTATAATGAGTGTATTATATTTTCATTTTGTTCATGTTCCTCGTATATAGGATCTTGAGTGTTACTGTTTGCATGCAAAGTCAATGGTGTTTTTGTTTGTTGAAATATTTTTTGTGATGCAGGAGAAGTCCTTTTGGATGGGGAGAACATAAAAAACCTGAATCTAGAATGGTTAAGAAGCCAAATTGGACTTGTCACTCAGGAACCTGCTCTGTTAAGTTTGAGCATTAGGGATAATATTGCCTATGGACGGTCCACTGCAACTTCTGAGCAGATTGAAGAGGCAGCAAAAATAGCGCATGTGCATGCATTTATCAGCTCACTTGATAAAAGATACGAAACTCAGGTAGTATACATTCGATATCCACCTTTCCTGATTTATAATTGATGGATGATTAATTGTCTATTTTTTCTGAATATCAGGTAGGTAGAGCTGGTTTGGCATTAACTGAAGAACAGAAGATAAAACTATCTATTGCTAGGGCAGTTCTTTCAAATCCATCTATTCTTTTGCTCGATGAAGTTACTGGTGCTCTTGATTTTGAGGCTGAAAAGGCAGTTCAGGAAGCTTTAGATATCCTCATGTTGGGCCGATCAACTATAATAATTGCTCGCCAGCTTAGCCTCATAAGAAATGCTGACTATATAGCTGTGATGGAGGAAGGACAACTTGTTGAAATGGGCACACATGATGAATTGCTAAATCTTGATGGTCTATATGCAGAGCTCCTTAGATATGAAGAAGCAGCAAAGCTTCCTAAGAGGTAAGTTCCGTTGGGCGTGTACTTCTGGTGAACACTACCGTTTTTTTTCATGTTGCATAGGCTAAGTCGCACCTAATTTTACTGGCATCCAGAAAATTAAATTATTCTACAAAAGTAGTTTATGGGATTCAGAGTTCCTTAGATATGTAGATGCTGCAAAGCTTCCTAAGAGGTAAGTTCCCTACTTAGGCATAGCCTTCTGCTGGACGCAATGAAATTTTTGTTTTTGCATGTTGCATGTGCTAAGCTGCAACTGTTTGATATTCATCAAGAAGATTAATGTTGTTCTTGCATTTGACAAGGTACTCGATAATCAAAAGATTAATGTTATTCTTGCATTTCGTAAGTAACTATAAAATCAAAAGTATTTTCTGGGAGTCAGTCTTAGTTTGGTAAAACACGTGAACATATGCTTTCCAAGCTCACATTCATATCATTTACAATTAATCTTTCTTTACTAGTTATTCATATTTCATAGGGGACTGTTCCCATGGAAGGGGCCCTGGCCTCCTTTCATTTGTATTGAATGGCAACAAGAGGCGACTACCCTCCAGGCCCATGGGCAGTTACTGAATGAAAAGCCAGCTCTAAAGTCACAAATGATATAGGATATGTTCTTATATCAGATTATAAATTTAAGATAAAATATAAAGTTAATTCTTTCTAAACTAAGGAATGTATTGACTTTATTACAAAAACTACTTGAAGTCTTGAATAAACAAGGCATGAACGTCAAGAAGTAAAAGTTTTCTCAACTAACTCTACAAGTACTTATGAAACCTTCCAAATTTTCAGTGTAACTCAGATCCCTACTTCGGCCTGGTATGGGAGAATATTACAAGTTTCTCTCACTAAAGTGTCAACTAATAGTTTTGACTCATAAAATTTTACTCAGTACTCACAGTGTAGTAATTAGTACGATTTAATATCACAAAGGATTTAGAAGAGTTAAAAAATCTAAACCCTAAACCATTTTCCACAAAAAACATTTTTTCCTTTTGTAGAAGGAAAGTTTACATGTAAGGTGGTAGTTTTGTGAGGTTGAGTTAGGCTCATAGGATTCTACATGGTATCAGAGTAGGTAACCAGAGGGATGCAGAGAAACACGTTGCACGTGAGGGGTTTGAGAGGGTGTGTGCGATAGTCCCACATCGCCTGGGTATCATAGCCTTGGGCTATATATAAACCTGGGGGCAATCCTACCGTACAAGCTGTTTTTGTGAGGTTGAGTTAGGCGCATAGGATTCTACAAGTTTCACATCAGGTTGTGGGCTGTCTGGGCTGCAGGCAAGGCCCTAATGGTTGTCTAGAAGCCTAGGAACTCACACAGGACCAAGGAAACTCAGGTGACCATATAATAGACACTAGACCCTTCTCTTCGCACTTGGGTTCCTCGGTGATTGCCTATAGCAACATTGTTTGGGTTTTAAAAGTTTTTCCTTCTAATTCTCTAATAGTATTCTTGTCTCCCCAAAAGTACAAAATGCTCTATGTCCTATAAGTTTCCTTCCTTGGAACCAAAGGAAAGAAAAATTCCTTCCTTGGAACCAAAAAGAAAGAAAAATTCCTTCGTTGGAACAAAAAGAAAGAAAATTCCTTCCTTGGAACATTTAATACTTGATGAGATAATAGGAATTTAAACATTTTGGAACAATTCTGTATCTTGGCCTAATTTTATTTTATTTCTTTAAGGTAAGCAGTCCAGGGTTTTCTTTCCCTTATGACCTATACACATATAGACATTGTTTCAGGGATTATTTTATGGTGATTCTTTGCCTTTATAAATTGTATACCTTTATGCCAAAGCCCAGAATGAATTAAGGGTTTGCAATGTGTTTTTTACCGATCAAAAAAGGATTTGCAATGTATGAAAAATGCTGTTGGTCAAAACATTTATGCATCATATAATTTTTTACCCGAGTCAGTATAGTTCTCTTCAAAATCTATTTCTTTTACTAAAGCTGGATTAAAACTCAAATGTTTTGTTCTTCTAATTTTCTGTATTTTCCTCCAGGACGCCAATAAGGAATTTAAAGGAGCCATCAACTTTCCAAATCGAAAAGGATTCATCAGCAGGTCACTCTTTCCAAGAGCCATCTTCCCCTAAAATGGTTAAATCGCCTTCTCTTCAAAGGGGAAATGGTAGCCACGCATTACGTCATCCAGACACCAATTTTAACTCACAAGAATCTCCAAAGGTTCAGAGTCCACCTTCAGAGCAAATGTTTGAAAATGGGATGCCCTTGGTTGCAGCAGAAAAGGCACCATACATAAAAAGGCAGGATAGTTTTGAGATGAGATTACCCGAGTTACCCAAAATCGATGTTCATTCCATACGTCGACAATCATCAAATACTTCAGATCCTGAATCACCTATATCACCACTTTTGACATCCGATCCTAAAACTGAGCGCTCTCACTCTAAAACTTTTAGTCGCCCTAGCAGCCCCTTTGATGATATGCCAACGAGGCAAAAGGAGGTGAAGGATTCACGTCAGAAACCACCGTCCTATGGGAGGCTTGCAGAGCTCAGTTTTCCGGAGTGGTTTTGTGCTCTTCTCGGAAGCACTGGGGCTGCTATTTTTGGTTCCTTCAATCCTCTTCTTGCTTACATTGTTGCACTGGTAATGAGGGCATATTATAGAGACCAGGGTCATCATTTACAGAATGAAGTGGACAAATGGTGCTTAATCATTGCATGCATGGGAATTGTGACGGTGGTCGCCAATTTCTTGCAGCACTTCTATTTTGGTATAATGGGAGAGAAAATGACTGAGCGAGTTAGGAGAATGATGTTCTCAGGTGAATTATATGTTCTGTATTAACATGCAACTTCATTAGGCCTAGATTTCTCTTCTTTATGTGTTATGATCTTATGTATATAGAAGCAAATCTTCATTTAAGCCTAATCCATTGTCTTTGCTTTTCAGCAATGTTGCGGAATGAAGTCGGATGGTTTGATGAGGAAGAGAACAGTGCAGACACCTTATCCATGCGTTTGGCAAATGATGCTACATTTGTTCGTGCTGCTTTCAGCAACCGACTTTCTATATTTATTCAGGACAGTGCTGCTGTTGCTGTGGCTCTTCTTATTGGGATGCTACTGGAGTGGCGATTAGCACTTGTGGCTTTGGCAACCCTACCCCTTCTTACAGTCGCAGCTATCGCACAGGTTTACATTCATACTTGTGATTTCCTTCAATGAAATATTTTCCTTTATGTACATCTTTTGCAATTCTTATCGGGTACTCATTTTTCATTATATTTGTCAGTCAAATGAAGTTACTACGACTCTTGTTTGCATCAGCAGCATTGACCGTGTGGAATCCAGTTATGCACACTGTGTGTGTGTGTGTGTGTGTGTGTGTGTGTGTTGAGAGGTCTATTTTAGTGTGTGTGCTCTCAATACATCTACATATATACTGTATGGATTATAGAGTGCGGAGATTATATCCTTACAAGTGGAAGTCCCATATTTGGTGGGATATACTCACTTCATGCATCAGTCAATGCTGGAGGTGACATGTTATCCATAAGCATATAGCATATAGGAGAAGGTAAGTATGTTTATCTGTCACTGAAATCGAATTCCTTCTTCATTAGTCATTGGTCTTCCATTACTCATTGATCTTCCTTCATGAGGAGTTATAGTTGTTAAAATATAGGGTTTGGAGACGAGTTTTTCCAGGATTTTAGAGTGTGTGAGAGAGATAGAGAGAGGAGATTATAGGTTAATAGCTTAGGTAGAGCAATCTGCACACATTGGCATTTACTTCCTTACACACTGTAGTCACTACACACACATCAACTATAATAACATCATACACTAGAACACTCCCCCTCAAGCTGGTGCAAAAACATCAAACATGCCCAACTTGATGGTGATATCATGAAGGAGAGCAGCGGCTGCTGAGATGAAGAAACATATGAGTCTTTTTTTTTTTGATCGATAAAAAAAATTAGATTAATAAGAAAAAGAGTTACAGAGCGCAAAAGCAAAGGAAAGCGTACCTGAGGGTAGGGAAGGATTACGCAAAAAAGAAAAACTCAGCAAAAAAGAAAAAAAAAACCCCGGGAACCAAAGCAGCACCAACATTCGGCCAGGAGGTGAGGGCCACGGGGTAGGTAGGCTGGGATGGGTTGGATTGGGGGCCTGTGAGGTGCGAGGAGGTGGACTCCCAGGAAATAGCAATTGATCCCAACTTTGAAAGAAACAATCATTCTCGCAATCCGGTTGCAAAAGTCTCCAATAAAGGACTATGTCGATAACAGATCATAGAACCATCCCTCTCAGTTTGCCAATACGCTGGAAGACCTTATTCCTTCTCTCCAGATGGCCCAAATGACCGCGTATGGTATCCACTGACATAACGAGGTATCATTCTCTATGCTGGAGACAGAACTGGAATGGTGCCACTGCCTCAGAAGGTTCACGATACCTAGTGGGATCACCCAAACTAGGCCCAAAGATCTTAGCACCGCACCCAAATATATGCCAAGAAACTGCAATGGATGAGTGTATGGGAACTAGATTCCTTTCCATACATGCATAGCAGGCACTGATTGCGGATGGTAATGCCTCTTCTCCCTAGTTGGTTGCGGGTGAGAATTCTACCCCATGCAACAGACCAGGCAAATAATTTGATCTTGAGAAGGATTTTGAGATTCCGAAACTTGGGCCATCCTGGTTTGGCATTTCTCTGCTGAGGATGAACTCGGTTGTTCTGAAGAAAAGTATAAAAGCTTTTAATCGTAAATCTGCCCTTGTCATTGAGTGCCCAACTTCTAGTATCCTTGCATGTTATGTTGGGTGTGGCAGCATGGAGGACAAAGAACAACCTGATGCAATCATCAATTTCCTCATCTTTCAGGCTCCTTCTAGTGGCGGCATTCCATGTAACTGCCTCATCCCGCCATTCGGTGATATAACTAACAAACTTTTCCTTCATAGCGGCTATGTTGTAGATGCCTGGAAATTGAAGCTGAAGGTTATTGTCCCCATTCCAGTTGTCCTCCCAGAAAGAAATGAGATTGCCATCTCCCCAGTTGTAACATATACCTTCATTGAAAGAACCAAGAAGCTTGTGAATCCCCTCCCACTAGGCAGACGCCTCCCTAATTCTGACTTTCTTCAAATGCCACCCACTCTCGTGGAAGCCATAGTTAGCCTTCACAAACTTGCCACCAAATCTTTCCTTTCTCACTGTCTACTATAAATTTCCACAACCATTTCCCTAGGAACACCTTGTTAACTATGGCAAGGTTTCTAATGCCCAAATCGCCATTTCTTTGCTGCTATAACAGGTATCTCAGTTAACAAGGTGAAGCTTACCGCCCGGACCTCCACCCTCCCATAGGAAATCTTGGACTTACTTCTCCAATTGATTGATAACCTTAATAGGGGCCTCGTATAGAGAGAAATAGAAGATAGGGAGTGCAACCAAAGTGGATTTAATGAGAGTGAGTCGGCCCCCATTACTCAAGAATTTGCTTTTCCAAGTGGCCAATCTCTCTCGGAATCTTTTAATGTCCGGTTCCCAATGAACTGCCTTTAACTTATCCAGGCCAAGAGGAAGTCCTAAGTACGAAAAAGGAAGCTTCTCTACCTGACATCCAATGATACCGGCGAGCTCATGCAGTGTGTTGTTGTTGACATTAATCCTGATAAAGAACATCTATGAGTCTTAATGAAGCATCAAACATCCCACACTCTCTTTGATAGAGTGCCCGTCAACTTCAATATGTTTGGTCCGTTCATGTAATATGGAGTTCGATGTGATATTCTCTATAGTTTCATTATCACAATGAAGAGGAATAGAGCCACTAATGGAGAATCCCAACTTAGACCTAAGAGACCAGAGCTATAAAATTTCACGTGTTGTGCACAACAGCCGTATACTCAGCTTCAGCACTGGAGCGAGAGACAACTGGTTGCTTCTTACTCTTGCAAGCCCCCACCACACACACACCCACACACACACACACACAAAAAGAAGAGAAGAAAATATTCATAAGTCGAGCGAGTCCATGGGCAGGTGTAGGTTTAATATATAAGAGATAATGGTGGATGAAGACAAGATATCGAGCATGAGGAGCATTGTTGTCAAATCGCATATGCGATGGCATAATTTTTTTATTTTTCAAAAAATCTCAAAAAATTTCCAAAAGTATATAATATATGTTTTGTGTTAATTTTGTGCTCTATTAATTTTGTAGTGTCTAGAATACGGAATAAAAGTATATAAGATAAGTAGATAACCTATAAAAGAGAGCAAAAAAAATTATGAACAAAGATTTAAGAAAGAGAGAGAGAGAGAAAGAGAGCACTAAAAACTCAAAAAAGAGACCAAATAGACAAAAATCATACCTTGGATGGATGTGGTATGGATTAGGAAGAGGAACCTCCTATTTATAGGCTTTGGGGAGACCTAAAATGTTAAAAAAATAGAAAAAAAACTCCAACTGTCATATTTATGACCATCATGGCATATGCGAAAATCACCTTTAGGATTGCATATGCGAAAACCACCTTTAGGATTGCATATGCGATCGCTATTGACAACAATGACGAGGAGTAGGCATTAACCGACTCACCAAGCTAACAAAAGTAATATTTAGTTGTGTAAGAGTGAGATAAATTAATCAGTCCACATGACACTGATACTTGTGGGGATCTAGAAGAAAATCATCCTCAATGCCATGCAAAGAAATCTTTAGCTCTGTTAGAAGTAGCGGGTTGCACCCACTCATATCAGTGTCATGCAGAAGATCAAGCGCATATTTTCACTGTAAGAAAGATATAATTTCCCACGAGCAAGCAACCTAAAGCCCAAGGAAATACTTCAAACTGTCCAAGTTGTTGACTTAAAAAATACGACCAAACTCGTGCTTCACATGAGAGAAGGAAAAATTATTGCCTATAAGCATAACAGTATCAACGTAGACAAAAAATACTGCAGTCCATGTCACCAGAATGGATGAATATTGTATGGTTGGATTGACATCTACAGGGCTTGGGCCTGTAACACAATCGAAGGTTGACAATATTGCAACCTAAAGGTTGCAGGTTCAAGCCCAACTGACCTATCAAAAAGTGAAAAGAAAAAAGAAAAAAAGAGAAACCCATACTAAGAACCACTCCACTAAAGCAATGAAACCAAGCACAAGACTACTGCTTCAAACCATATGTCGACTTTCTAAGCATGCACACTCTCTCAGGCTCCCCCCCCTGAAACATAAAGTCAGGTAGAGGATCCATGTAAGTTTCCTCTGTGCGATCCCACGAAGAAAGCATTCTTCAAATCTGATTGATAAAGAGGTCTCAATAGAGATATTAACTCGTACTGAGGCTAGTTTTGCCACAGGAGCAAATGTGGAAGCGTAATCAATCCCATAAGTTTGAATATATTCACATACAACTAGATGTGCCTTATATCACACACCACTGTCATCGAGATTATGCTTCATGACAAAGACCCACTTGCATCCAATAGTCTTCTTCCCTGAAGGAAGGGGTATCATGTCCCAAGTATGTTACTCTCAAGGCATTCATGTCCTACATCGTAGTTGTTTTTTATGCAAGATCCGAAAGAGTTGCATGGACATTATGAGACAATAATAATAGTTACAACTTACAACAACATATAGAAAGGCAAGATACAGCCTGATAATATGCATACTTGGCAAGAGGATAAGGTGTGACACATTGCATATAGCAATAGGTAAATCTAGATCTGATGTAGCAACACGTGAAGGAGCAGGAGTAGTGGGTGAAGGAGCAGTAGCAGGAATGGAAGAATGCAAGTGGGTAGAGCTACCAACTAGATCTACCTGCATAGAGGATTGAGGCGTGGCCTGATTGGGGAGGTCCCATGTCGATGTTTGTGTACAAAATGCAGAATTGCTCTTGTTGTTATAAAGAAGGCCAAATAGGTGAGGGAGAAGCAACAACAGAGGTAGGTGAGAGGGAAGTAGTACGAACAAGCAGAGGATTGGAATAAGTTGTATGACAGGTGTAAGAATAAAAGTGAACTAAGACAGATGAGGAGAAATGTAGGACACATGCTCAAAAAAGGTAACATCCGATGTAAAGAAGCAATCCTGCAGTCTGCATTCGTATATCTAGAAATAGCAAGATGACCATGTGAGTGATATATTTGTCCATGAGAGGTGCTAGACTACCATGGACAACGACAAGATGCGAGTACGTAGAGCATGCATAAATTAATTGTTCACCAAACTAACAACAAAAGTAGTAAATGCTCATGTAAGAGGGAGATAAATGATGCGGTCTACAAGATGTTGATACTCAGGAATCCGATAGATAACCCTCACTATCATGCAGGGAAAGTTACGAATCCATTGGAGAAATGGAGGGTTTGCACTTTATCATACATGTGTCCCGTAGAAGATCAAGAGCATACTTTCGTCATGAAAGAGCGAGCAACCTCAAGTCTAAGAAAATACTTCAAATTGCCCAAATCATCGACTTCAAAGCTACAACCAAGCTCATGCTTCACATGAGAGATGAAGGGGAAATCATTGATTGTGAAAATAATATCATCAAGCTAAACTAGAAGAATATCGTGGCCCATGTCACTAGATGAATGAAAACTGTGTGATTAGAGTGACATCATTGAAAACGCATACTCAGAACCACTCCACTGAAGCGAAGAAACTAAGCTCGAGGCGACTCCACTAAAGCGATGAAACCAAGCACGAGACGACTGCTTTAAACCATATGTAGAGGTTCAAACTTTACACACTTTCCCAGACTTCCCCTAAAGTAGGAAGCCAAAAGGGGGATCTATATAAACTCCCATTGAGATCCCAGGAAGAAAGACATTCTTAACATCAAGGAGATACATGGGAAATCCCGATTGGCCGTTGTGGAAATGAGCACTCTTACAAATGCCAACTCAGCCACATGAGCAAATATGTATCAAGGAGAGCTTTATAGCAGGCAACACTACCATTAGGGTTAGCTTCACTGCAAAATCCCACTTGCATCAAACAGTCTTTTTCCAGTAGGAAGCGGGACCATGTCCCAAGTATGATTACTCTCTAGGGCATTCATTTTCTTCAAAATGGCTGCTTCCATGCAGAATGAGAAAGAGCAACACAGACGGTATGGGATAGTACTAGTCAATGTTCTTAAATTTGCTCGAGGCGGCTGCCTGCGAGGTTCGGGCCCCCAAGCGCCCCGGTTTATCCCTGGGTGGGGCGGGGTGTCAACTTCAGGGACTTTTTTTTTTTCTTATCTTCTATTTCTCTTTCTCCCTATCACTCTTGTGCCCTAACTTCGACGAGTCCAGAGAGGCAAAGACCAAATATTTGAATGCTTTTTTATTTTGAAGAACTTTTATATTTATGCAGTTAGTGGGAATGTAGTATTTTCCTTTAGTTAATAGTTTTAAATTTATGTAGTATTTTCCTTTAGTAAATAGGAATGTAGTAATTTCTCTCTCTCTCTCTCTCTCTCCTCCCCCCCTCCTTCCCCCTCCCAACCTTAACCCCATCCAATAACAAAAGAAGTATATTGAGAGAAGTTTTATCAGGCTTGCGAATTCAGATCGTTTAGCTTTCTTGCTCAAAAGCAATGTCTATAATTCAATAGAAGTCTCAAAATCTCTGATATTTCGATGAATCAATGAGTTTGTGCTGCTCAGCGAACTACCCAAAATACTGGATTAACTTCTGAAAAATATATATGACTGGCTTAATTGAGTTTAGAATTTGAAAAACATGGATGCTTTAGCCGAGTACTCCAAGATCTGAATCTGGGTTAAGTGTTGAGTTTTAAACCTTGCTTGAATAGAGAGGCTTTTCAGGACGTTTAGTTTTATTTTTTTATGATTTTTCTGAATTTAAGTAGTTATTATTGCACATAATTATGTGAATGTATGTAATATATATTTAACCATATCTGGACAGACATATTTGTGCAAACCTTCTTGCAGGTGTGCCAGTTCTGACACCTAGTATCCGTCTGGCACCGACGGACACTGTTACATTGTTTTCCATGTGTTTCTATCACAATATCACTTGAGACTTAAAGTCCTGCCACATAACAGCATAAATATTTTGTGTTATCCTTTTCCCTTGGATCTTGAGTGGCAGTAAATCTTCTTTTTGCAGAAACTATGGCTTGCCGGGTTCTCAAAAGGCATACAAGAGATGCACAGGAAAGCCTCCTTGGTCCTTGAGGATGCAGTTAGAAACATCTACACTGTTGTTGCATTCTGTGCAGGTAACAAGGTAATGGAGCTCTACAGTTTACAGCTACAGAAAATATTCAAGCAGAGCTTCCTTCATGGAATGTCCATTGGTTTTGCCTTTGGTTTCTCACAGTTCCTGCTTTTTGCCTGCAACTCCCTACTCCTCTGGTACACAGCTCTCTCCATAAAAGATGGCAATCTCCGTCCATCTGCAGCTCTCAAAGAGTACATGGTCTTCTCTTTTGCAACCTTTGCACTGGTGGAGTCTTTCGGACTTGCCCCCTACATCCTCAAGAGGCGCAATTCTCTCATTTCAGTCTTTGAAATCATTGATCGTGTCCCCAAGATTGACCCGGATGATCACATGGGCCTTAAACCCCCTCATGTTTATGGAACCCTCGAGCTCAAGAATGTTGATTTCCATTATCCAACTCGCCCTGAGGTGATGGTACTGAGTAATTTCAGTCTCAAAGTCAGTGGAGGACAAACTGTTGCTGTGGTGGGAGTTTCAGGGTCTGGAAAGAGCACGATCATTTCATTGATAGAGAGATTTTATGACCCAGTTGCTGGCCAAGCTCTATTGGATGGCCGAGATTTGAAGTTGTACAATTTGAGATGGTTGAGGAACCATTTGGGCCTCATCCAGCAGGAACCTGTTATATTTTCAACCACCATAAGAGAAAACATTATATATGCCAGGCACAACGCAACAGAAGCGGAAATGAAAGAGGCTGCAAGAATAGCAAATGCTCACCATTTTATAAGCAGCTTACCCCATGGTTATGATACACATATAGGCATGCGAGGTGCAGATTTGACACCTGGGCAGAAACAGAGGATTGCCATTGCTCGGGTAGTTCTAAAGAACGCACCTATATTGTTGCTCGATGAAGCTAGCTCTGCAATCGAGTCAGAGTCAAGCCGGGTGATCCAAGAAGCACTCGATACACTTATTATGGGGAACAAAACAACCATTCTTATTGCCCATAGAGCAGCTATGATGAGGCATGTTGATAATATAGTGGTTCTTAATGGTGGCCGGATTGTTGAGCAGGGTACCCATAATTCTTTAGTTGAAATGAAAGGTCTTTATGTTCGTTTGATGCAACCTCACTTTGGAAAGGGACTTCGGCAGCATCGACTTGTTTGAGTGAGGTCTCTTGGATTGGTTAATTTATGGATTGCTTCCTTGGTTACATTTTATTTTACCCATTTTATGGTTTGGGCAACCATAAAATGGGTAAAAGAACCGATGACAGGTACATGCATATGGGATTTCTCCTCGGGATTTCTTTTCGTTGACAGGTACATGCATATGGGTGAAGAACCGATGAACTTGTAACACCATTTAATTCAAGTGGTGGGGATGGTGACCAATGTCCATGTTTATTGGAAATAACATTATAGAGTTTGGCTTTGTGGCGGTGAGCGAGGGCACAAGAGCACTCGCTCGGAAACACGTGTGGCTGTATTCTTTTGAAAGCTTGTGCTCTCGGGGCGGTATTGCATGTTCCATGGTATTTTGAGTTGTTATTATTCGAAGAGATGAACCTGTCGGTATTTCATATGCTCAGGTTTGGTTCACATTACCTCTAATTCATCTTTGTATCTTTGTGGATGATAGGTTTGAAGAAAATGCTCCGAAAAGAAAGACTTTTTTATTGTGTATATTATTTTTGCTTGTACAAAAAATCACACGGGATCTGAGCCTCAAGAAGCTAGATCAGCTTAGGTTATTTGTGTATTATTTTAGGGATTGTTTATCAAGTCTTGGTCATGATGAAAATATTGATTTGGGGTTTCATCGCATCAATTTGGCTGTAGAGGGTTGTAGATTGGGGAAATATTGATAAAATATTGCAACAATTTCAGATACCAACGGCTGTTGGTTTATATGTGAAATTCACAATTAACATGTCAGTCTGCTTCTTGCCATGAATCTGATAGGTCCCGGGGGTTCCAAATTTGGTGATGATTTTTTATGAACTCTGAAGGCTAACGATGAATCAATTGTGTTTGAACATTGGCTTCATGTTTTTGATAATTTCTATCTGAGCGTTGCATTTTGTTTTTACAGTGTTATTGATTACTTATTCTATTGTTTAGCTCAATAGTACCAGCTGCGCTGATTTGCTCCGGCCCCACCCCGAGACCCAGCGGCAGCACTTGGTCAATCTCAAACTGACAGCCTCGATAATGCACTAATAATTTTGAGGGCCAAATCAGGGAAAAGTCAAAAGTAAGCTTTCACTTATTTTTGTACTCATATAAAGCAGTGCAGTCGGAGGCTTGATCATTTAAACCAACGGATTTAATAATTTTGCCCACCATATCACTGAAAGGTCAAAAGTGAATTTTTACTGATTTACATGCTCGTCAGAAAGATGTGATTCTGGTGGCTTTGTCAATTTGGATCAAAGGAGATCTGACACAAGTGCTGCTGGCGTTCAGCTTGGTAGGGCTGTCAATGGGTCGGGTCGGTCAAAAATTTTGGCTGCCTGGCTGGTAGAGGGTATATGCCTGAGCCGACTTGAGCTGACCCCGATGATGCACTCCCGCCTGACCCAATGGATTTTAAGTGTTTCACATGGCAAACGTCATTGATCATTTTAAGCGTTTCACGTGTATGGTTACCTGTTCCACACTCAAAAAAATAATAAATATCAGAACATTGGAACCTTCCGATCAAAGTGCAATTCATTTTCCAGATTCTGAAGCTCCAATTCTTTTTCCCTTCTACGATTAGGTATCTGACCCCTACACTGAAGGAAGTGCATGGGTTAACCTACATCAACCAAATTGGGTTCATGCGTATGGTCCTCCCTTTTATCTCATTTAGCACAAAATCACACACGTCAGAACATTGGAACCTTTCCGAGAAGGCTATCCGCTTTCCACATTTATCTTTTAATTTGATAAGCTGTCATTCTTTTTCACTTGGGAGTTAGTATTAGATTAAGTATTTGACCTTTGCACCAAGGGGAGTGCATGGTTAACTTCTATAAGCCAAAGTGCTTTTTTTTTTCTTGATAAACCTCCATCAACCAAGGTCGGAGATACACACACACACACACATATATATATATATATATATATATATATATATATATATATATATATATATATATATAGTGAGCGTTGCATTTTGTTTTTACAGTGTTATTGATTAATTATTCTATTGTTTAGATCAATATTACCAGTTTCGCTGGTTTGCTCGGGACAGCCTTGATAAATCAGTGAAAACACCTATTAGATTTCAGTAATTTGGGATTTAAACATATTCCACTATTTGGCAGTAAGCACCACCATTGGTGGAAGAGTCATCCACCTAATACTTTATTTTCTCTACTTGGTAATAGCTAATGGATCAATCGTGTACCCTCTGAATCTATAAAATTCAGCGTACTCTTTCTTTTTTCTAATGAGCTGGCATATGACAACCAACGGTTCCCAAGCAAGATTAAGAATGGATTCCTATTTTGGACGCGCGGCTCTATGTCAAAATGTGCACCATGTGATGTAAAGATTAAGATCTAAAGATTTATATTGTTGAAGATTTCATCATTAAAAAATATATCATGTGTCTCAATGAAGTCAAGCAACTTTTGGCGTTGAAGATTTCATAAAAAAAACACTCCATTGTTTGATTTAATGCAGTCAAAAACCTTTAAAATAGATGTCTATAATTAAAATATTTAAAATTATTTTAAAGGCGCGTGACCACTTTAAATCACAATGGGAATGCTTCTTTTATGCAATCTTCGACCTATCAAATCTGTGTCCAGTGTCCTTCGCATCATGGCACATGTTCTAAAGTATAGTGGTATGTGTACAAAATCAATAAACCTTTCTCCATCTTGTTGGGGAACGGGTTACTTACTAGTTAGCATGTGACAACGATCGGGTGGTTAATGGGTCAAATTGATGCCATGCCTACCTGATTTTTTAACTAAGTTGGGCATAGTCTATAGGCCCAGAGCCTGAACTTTTTATGGTTGGGGCGAAAGTATGAACAAAAAATATATCAAGATGGAGGGGCCAAAGCATGAATGAGGTGGGCCGAGGCATGAAGGCTGAACCTCAAGGGCTGAAGCATGGTGAACTGGAGAGAGAGAGAGAGAGAGAGAGAGAGTATGATTCCCCGCCCCCCCCTCCCTCTTCCGGCCCTAGCATAGATATTTGTCCATTGGGTCTGGCCATACTGCCGTTGTGTAAATGTCAGGCTGACCCTCTGACCCAACTCAATGACCCGACCCCAGGACCGGCCCAGGGGCAAGGCCCATAAAGGGCCGCCTCGGGCCCCCAAAACTTTTGGGGCCCCTATTCTTATAAGTATTTATGGGCTATTGGTGAATATAATTTTCAATAAATAAAAATTATAAATAAGTCAATTGATTAAGTTACTTGTGTTGTTTTACTTTTTACTTAATAGGTTATGGGTTCAACCCTTCCCGGGCCCCATATTTTTATTTTTTTTATGAGTTGGATCGGGTCCTTGCTGGATTGGTGCTAGTCATGGGTCGGGTATTTGCCTCACTGGGCAAGGCTGGCCTTATGTATTGGCCCAATGAATTCTCTAGCCCCATTTTGATTGGTCCGAATTTGTTTGATCGAGTCCGTTATGTTGATACAAATTTTTTCATATTAAATGATCTAACTTAAAACAACGACCTTGTGTCCGTTATAGCTCAATTTTTGGCAAATGACCTATCGTTTTGGATCTACTTGATGAGAGCTATCCAATGAATTTATTTATGAAACTTTTTGAGACAGTTAAAGTGTTAAAAAATGACAGGAAAGATTCAATGACAGTTAATGTGCTAAAAAATACCACAATGTTATTAGTTGGATTACTCGATCCGTGAGGTTACTATTTAATTTTTTTTCTTTTAGTATTGTATTTTCTTTTAATATATATTTTCGTTAATTTATTAGTTGCATTTTCTAATTATAAACAATAGAATGGAACATGCAGATATTCGTAATCTAGGAGTAATCATTGTGACAAATCTCAATTTCGGTATTTTGGGAAAAGTTTAAAAGTTTCGAGAAAATTCAGGATGTTAAAAAATGTTATATATAAATAATATTTAATATTTATAAAAAAATTCTTTATTATGCAACACAACTAAAATTAAGAGAATATTTATTAAATTTGACAAAATTTTGTTAATTTTGCCAAAATTAATGAAATTTGGCGATTTTAGAGAAATCATCGAAATTTCGCTGAAAGTTATGTCTAACTTCTGTTTCTATAAATTTTAGCAAAATTTTAAAAAATATCAGAGAAATTTATCACTATAAGAGAAATGATTATTATTTTATTTGTCAAAAAAATAAATTGTGGCAAATGTTGATTTTAAATTAATATGAAGGAGGGCTCCATTTTAAGAACTCACCTTGGGTACCCAAAATGACCTGCCCTGCCCAACCCCAACCCCAACCAATGACTTAGAGTTATATCTAACATATAAGTTGTAACTTTAATATCACTGTGTTTTTTTTTTTTTTTTTGAGAAATATCACTGTTAAATCAATATAATAAGAGTTATAATTGATTATTATTTAATAATACACTCTCAAATGTATAGGATCCAATTTGAGAACACATAAGATATATCTCAGCCGATTGAGTAATAGGTCAATTGGTATCTTTCCTCCTTTGTGAGGTTTGAGGCTGTGAGTACTAATTCTATATTTGTTTCCTCCCTTATTCTTTTAATAAGGTGAAGGTTGTTGGGTGAGATCTGTTTCTCTCCGTATCACTTCAGTGGGAGTTCTTTATTGTCAGATTTATTTTCACAGATGACGTCAAAAAATTAAAAAAAAAACAAAAAAAAAAAAAACATTAAGAAAAAATGAGAGCATGACTAGTTGAGACATTGCAAGGCATAGCTGTCACAATGCACATATCCAATTACCTTTCTCAATATTTATGCCATCAAAGATTTAATCAGTCATATTGGTTGAGTTTATTCATTTCCTCAATAAATCAGTTATGTATCGGCTAAATCAACCGATTAAAGTAGTCATTTTTATTTTAAAGTAGCGTACCTTAAAATGCATCTATAAATATTTTGACAAATGAGTGTTTCACTTATTAAGGTAAAATCTTGAAAGACATCTAATTTTTAGTATATATATATATATTTTCGAAGTATCCTCTTCTTTTGCCAACAACCATGCCTATGACGATGGCAGCAATGGCGACTAGGGGTGTTATTGGGCTGGGTCGGTTTTCATGTAAAACCGAAATTAAACCGATAACTATCGATTTCTGTTTTATGAAATCGAAACCGAACTGATAAGGTTTGGTCGGTTTTCAGTTTCTAAACCTCATTTAATTTTTTTTTCTTTAGTTGTAGCATTTAACCGAATCGAATCTATTTTTTCGGTTTCAACTTAGAATTTTCAAAATTTATACAAATTGAACCGATTTATATAGACTATTTTTGCAAACTCCTATGATTCAACTGATTTTAAGACTTTTAGTGATTAACAAACTAAAGCGTCAAAAGTTGGTTTTCTACAATAAGCCTCCCACACCATCAAACTCAAACACAGACATATTATAATCCATATATACACCATTATCGGTTTCTTATCGGTTCGGTTTCGATTTTTTAATATTAAAATCGAAACCGAACTGCTAACTATTAGTTTCTATTTTTTGAAACCGAAACTAATATGTCCCAAAATCGAAATCGAATCGAAATTTTGGTCGATTTGGTCGATTTTTTGCACAGCCCTAACGACGACAATGCCGATATTGACACTGGTGACATTGATAATGACAACAACTAGGGAAGTGCATGAGGGCATTAAGGTGGGGTTGAGTCAGGCCATTATTTTGGCTCCTCAATAGGAAATGGGCATTTGCCCAACCCAACCTGACCCAATGGTGCAAACCGAGTTGCCCCAACTGGTCAAGGTTATATGCCCGACCTAACCTGATGCCCGTCCCGAAAACCCAACTGAAACCGCTTTAAACCCCCCTATTTTCTGTGTTAGTATAATATTGGGTCGGGTTGATATGATTTGACCCAAATTTTCTCTAGACTTGATGTGACCCCACGACCAAGTTTATGGCCCCAACTCGGTGAAAAACTCAAGTCTAGTGGGTCAGATATCAGGTTGACTAGGCCCTTTGACAACCGTTGAGCTAATAGGTCAGATCAATGAGTTGGGTCGGTGTCACGACCCGAAATTCTACCCCATCCCGAGGGCTTAGAATTCCGAGTTATGACCCGCACATATCCCGGATATGCTAAGCGGACATACACCTAATCAGAGTTCTCGCGCAATAATGGTTCCACAAAATTCGTGAGATCTAACAAATAGGGTGGAATATGAATATAATCATAAATGCTGAATAAGTGTAATAAAATCATAATCCGCTAATAAAATGATAATGAAAGTCGGAGACAAATCCGATAAAATAAACTATAAAATCCGCAATACTAGTATCAATAAAACTCAATACCAAGTCCACAATGATCAGTAACTGGCACTCGAATCAAGATTAGCACCGTAGTCCTCCTGATAACCGGCAGCGTCGCCCTCCAAAGGCTCCTGGTAATCAACGTTCGCGGAATCAATGAAATCAGCGTCGGCAAGATCTAGATGGCCAGTGTCTACTCCACCAGCGTAATCACCTGCAGCTGTTAGATTATCGTGGGATGAGTTTACTCAGTCACGTAAACTCAGTGGGATACACCACCAATTCACCCCATACTACTCAGGTGCATTGTGGGTGCATCTGGTAAGTGATAAACATAATATCTCAAAGCAGATAACAAAAGGAAGATAAAATCACGTGCATATCGTAAAACTCATATCATATCATAAATGTAAGACCATGATCTAGACACTCATATCCTAACGTGCCTTACCATATCTCATAACATATCATACCATGTATTATTATCATTCTCGCACATACGTCTGTACATCGCATGAGCGTAACTAACATACTAGTGAAATCCTAAACGACCTGTGCCAGAGTCGCTGCTCGAGCTACTATGGGAGGGTCAACATAGTATCATACCACCATATTATAACGCCCTCGTGTCATACTCATACTCCACCACCCAGCCAATGGGGAGACATAATGGCCAAACTCACTCATAACTCACTCATACTCATAATCTCTCCCAGAGATCCGTCTTGGCTGAAAGACGTTGTTGCCCTTACGGTGGCTACGCAAGGAACGGCACGTACAGAGACTTAAGTTCTTTATCTTTTGCTGGCCTACACAGCGATGTCTTATTATCGTACTCGTATTATAACTTATTTTATCTCGTACTTATATCTTATCATACTCTTATACTTAATCCTATGACAAACTATAGTGAGACAACCTTCCTAATTCACGCTTCCCAAGAAAAAGGTTCCGTAGTAACCTGGATGTATTTCGTGTGATAGTTTATACTACCATAGAGGTGTTGCATCCGTACATAGACGCCAATATTCTGAGTTTCACATGACCGTAAAAGAAACCTTACCATAGCTAAAGGTCCAACGCCCGATTCTCGTATCATATCTCATATCTTATCCTCTCGTATTAAAACTCGGGGTGATAGGATCACTGTATATGCCACCGTGTACAAAGTTACACTGAATTCACACTCACACGACTCGTCATGGGTCCCATTCCACCATGAGTTATAAGGCATGTGAATACGGTGTATTCCTCGCTGCGATACCATCTCGGCGAATCACCACGCCCAAGCGAAGGCATGATCTCATACACTCTCGTACTCATGATCTAACATATTCTTAACTCGTATAAATTGATTAAGTTGCAAATATAAAAGTATCACACATACAGAACGATTTATACTTAGATTTTGATTATGCTTATATTTATGTTTATTTACATACCACACCAATATAATTATAGAATAGAGTTATAAGTGTGATTTCGATAATCGTAAAAGTCATAGTTCGATTTCATAAAGACATCGAAGTTCTAACACTTTATTATCAAGAAGGTGTCATAAAATTGATATATATATATATATAAAATAATTAGATAATTAAATTAAATAATATTTATACTTATTAAGTTATGATTTATCATGATCATCGATCGAAAGACTTTACAATATAATATACATAAGAACTTTGGTCATGATATTTAGAAAATAATCTTAAATTCGAATAGCCTTGATTCATTCAAAATTGAACCCGACTTGTTGCTCTATTTTGACCTCTAAAACGTCAGATTCGTGAAATGGATATTTCATACAAAGTTGTAAAGCTCGCTGTCTTCTTTCCAATGCCGCAAGAATCGCATTAATCCGAGGTCGAAATAAAAAGTTATGACCAAAATACCGGGGCAGGTGCATTAATGGTCGTGAGGTCGGGTTCATGGACGTGAATTCGGGTTCGTAGCCGCAAGTTCGGACCCGAAACTTTAAGTTGGTGCAATCTATTATTTATTTAAATAAAATAAAAATATAATTTAATTTTTGAGCTTAATTAATTTTAAATAAATAATAATATAAACTTGCAACAATAATATATATTATTATAGTCTTAGTAGAAGGATAAATTTATACTATATAGATTTAGAAATAAATAATATCAATATGATATTATGCCAATTAAGTCAATCTATCAAATTTATAAGTATTAAAATTTAATTAATTTTACGATAAAAGAGAAGTAAACATATTAAATATAATATCTAATATAAGAAAATATTAATCTCAAACAAAAGGATTTTTGAAAGAAAGAGAAATAACATATAAACCAATTTACAAAATATATAACTTTCGAGGAAAGCGTATATTAAATATATAGATCTATTAATTTATGAGATATTTGGGTTTAAATAAGATTTTTAAACCCGTCGACGCGATCGATCAACGATCCCTACGATTTTAATCCGGTAGAAGAACAAGATAGATTGATGGGTACCCACCTCTTGAAGCGTGAACGGAAGATCAACGGCGATTCGGGTTGAAAAGGTCGATTCTTAAGGCATCGGCTCGTCTAAGTCTCGAGAGAGAATAATTTCTTATTATTGAGAGGAAATTTTAGGTCAACTCTAATTAACACTTTTCGTGGGAGATTTAATAGAATAGGAGATTTTTACACGGAATAAGAATTCATACTTAACTTGGATAGCTTGAGCAAAGGTTTCGTTCCAGCGTTTTGCATAAGCACCAAACCAATTGGTGTTTCTCTCCCGAAATTATAATTATACCCTTTGACTTGCTTGATTAGTTAAAATGGGTATAACTTTTTATATTCTTGTCAGAAATCGTCAAATTATATATTGTTGGAATCGTATCGACGAGCACTTCGCAATGAGTCTAATTTTGATATGGGAAAAATTAGAAATTTTCTATTTCAAAAGGTGGGTTTCGATTCTGATGTGGAGCGTTAGCACAGTACATAGTGTGGTGCATCATCTACCACCGTTAAAATAAAATCTAAAAATCTGGGTTGTTACAGTCGGAGAGATCCATCAACATTTGAGTCAGGCATGGCAGATCTAATCATCACGCTTAGTCATCGAGTCATAGTGCTTTTGGCTGCGTATGGCATAGCTCTTTGCTAGCCCTTGCCATGACAAAGTTAACTTGCTTTAACAGGTACCCCTTTTCCTTGATAACTCCTTGCATAACAAAATTTTATGAAGGATTTATCTATTTAGCAATTCTACCCTCCTCTTTACTCACTCTTTGTCAGAGCTGATTTTATTTGCTCTGATAGAGAACTAGTAGAGAGCAGGGAGCTTACTGATAAAGCAGATAAATCCTCCTTTACAGAAAATTAAAAGAGAGAATAAAAATCAACTAAAGCAATTGAACTCTACTCTACCATAAGTCCGTGATACGGGCTAGCAAAGAAGTATGCCATACACACCCTCTATCTTTTGGTCACCCTAGCTCGTTCTTCGATTTGGAGGTCCGTAGATTCGTAGAGCAGAAGAAGAGCACGCACATGGAATGCACAAAGTCGAGGACACCATAAATTTTGGGCCAGACCGACCCGGATCGACCCATTGACTGTTGTATCCAACTCTTTAACTCTGGTGCAGCACGTGGGGCCCTTACGATTGATTAAGTGAGGCGAGCCATATTTAAGCATTCCGCGCTCGGCCCTAACAACCATGATTAGTGCTCACTGTTTAGAGGAGTACGACAAAATGGTCACCATCCAATTCTGATAATAACATATTACGAAATAACTGTATTTGCGATTGCACTGTATCCAAACAGTTGCAACTACTGGTCAAATGGCCGTACACTCGTTTATCGTCAGACACGAAAGGTAAAAAAGGAAGAGGAGGAGGAAGAAGAAGAAGCCAACTCGTGGTTGTTATATCTGCCTTCCAAACCCTAATTTCCCACCAAACCCTAATTCAGTACACTCGTTCTAAGAATCTCCATCGAAAACGTAAATCATAACCCTATTACTAATTCTAACCAAATCTCAGAAGAAAAAGAAGATCACTTGAGATCAATGGCCTCGAATGGATCCGAAAATGCTGTCGAAAATGGAAATTTGAGTGCGGATTGTGATACCGAAATCGAAGAAGAGCCTGAGATTGTTCAGAATCCAGTTTCGGATGTCGTTGATGAAGTTCTGGAATCCTCTTGTGGTGTTGTATTGAGAGAGAATTCAAAAAATGATGCCAATATCGAAGAAGAGAATACGATTAGTCCCAATTTGACGTTGGCGGGGGCGTCAGAATCCGCTGATGAGGTTCTCAAATCTTCTTCAGGTGTTGCATTGAGAGAGAATTCGGAAAATGATGTAGAGGTGCCATCAAGTTTGAGAGCTGATTATGGTCCAAATTCGGTGTCCGGGGTAGCATCGGAAGCTGTCCAAGAGGTTCTGGAATCTTCTTCTGGGAGTGTATTGAGAGAGAATTCGGAAAATGATCTCGAGGTGCCTTCGAGCCCTAGCAGCAGCGGATATGCCGGTGAGAGAGGAAGTAGTAGTGGCGTCACTAGTGTTGGTGGGATTGAGGAGGTTGTTGGAGATGAAGAGATTACTCCGCTGGGGGATTCAGTTGATTCTATTGCAGATTCGGGTTCGTGGATTCCTGGAAAGCGGCACCTCGATGAGGTTTGAGATTAGTTTGCAAGTCACCAGAAATTGTTCAGTTTATTAAAATTTGATGTTTCCTGCGTGTTCTTCTCTTGAATTTTGGAATGTGTTGTTTGAGTACTATGGCGTAGAACTTTGAGGTTTATACTAATGGCAGAGTGTGTATATGATATTTTGCTTGAGCTGTTTTCGATGTCCAAAATGCTGTGGCGATGTCCTGCCACCAAATAAATCCGAATCACTTCAAATCAACTTACCAATCCCCTTAAGCTGAGCCTAGAAGTTAATAAATCCCAAGAATAAAAGCATGCATGATAGATATGAGAAAGAACAAAGAGAAATGATGAAAACAACATTCACGATCACAATACGAGCCATTTACATGGTTCGCCCACTCTGGGCTACATCCACATGCAATCCAACAAGCGTGTTTTTACTATTAACAATAGAGAAATTTTAAGCTTTGAGTTTATCGAGATTACCTCAGAATGGGAAGGAAATGCAAGATAAACCTTCCTTACTAATACAAAGACATGAAACTATCCACGACCATGACACAAGCGATTTACGTTGTTTGCCCACAATGCAAAGACATGTGGACAGCCATCTTCTTGCTATCATTGTCTGGCTCTGATACCGAAAGTAAATGCCAATGAAGCCAACTCTAACTTAGAGCACAATAATGACCATCAAGGGTGAGGGAAGGGCCCAGTCCCTTTTTGCTTAACCTTCTCTTCATCCTCACAAGAGACACAAGTAGGTTATAAAGGCCCGACTTAAAGTCATCTTGAGAGAGGACCAAAATGCCACTTAGCTAGAGAGACCCAAGTAAGGTGATTTTAGATCACCAACTCAACACAAACATTGTTGATCCATTTCGAAGGTTGTTGAAGCATTAATTGTGATATTTGTAGCTAACACAGTGAGATAGGTCTATAGGATAGGATAGGATAATGAGATTGTGTTAATTTAGCAACAAAAATATTTACTAATTACTAGGATTTTGTTCCTTCCCTTCAATGCTTGCGAGGAGATAATGGGATATCTACTGCTCCATTGCTATTTATTTATGGGCTCATTTCTAGGAGGCATTCAGGTTGGGTTTTTCTAAAGGCTGATGTTACTACCTTGTGTTACAACCACCTCACTTAAGCAAAGTAAAAACCATTGACTGCTATGAATGAGGAGATGGAGATTGTTTTTCGTCCCAATATTTCACACAATAGATCGTTTTGTATCCTTGAACAGAAACTGATGTGAGTATGTTGTGGATGGTATGTATCAATCTCTGCAACTGAGCGAGTCGACAAGTGACACCGGGATTTCAATCCTTGGCTGTAGTTTTATGTTGATGAGATATCCGGCTTTATGCAATTGATATCATCTGTGAGAACTTTGCTGCATATTATCAATCATTTTCTCATATCCATCACTAATTTAGCTTTTAATGTTGTTGTAGCTGTGGGTTGATTGCTTGCTTTTTAAATGAATGCAGGATGATGCTTCGATATCATGGAGGAAAAGGAAGAAGCACTTTTTTGTGTTGAGTCACTCTGGAAAGCCAATATACTCTAGGTTTGCATCAACTGCTAACCAAATTACATGAAGTGCTACTTTTTCATTAGTGTTTGTGCCGAATGCAATGACTTTGTACGTAACATTTTTAGTGTTCTTCCAGATACGGAGATGAACATAAGCTAGCAGGATTTTCGGCAACTTTGCAAGCAATCATTTCCTTTGTGGAGAATAGGTACATGGCCATTACCAAATTTACATGAGTATGTTTTAGGTAATTCTGGTTGAAGATTCTCTAAAATTCAATTCCATTGATTTTCTTCATTGTCCTCTTTTCAGTGGAGATCGTGTCAAATTTGTACGGGCTGGAAAACATCAGGTCAAGCTGTTTCCTTTATATATGAATTAGTTTGTATGCTTGAAATTGTCATTTTTTTGGTTATACTAGTACTTGATTTGGTCATGAGGACTTCATATAGCTTCCCTACGATGTCCACTACTTTGAATTATAAGTGGGAGGTTGTAGCCATGCTCTACCAGGGTAACGTCGCCGTATGCCATGTTACCTGGGTACTACATCTACGCAAAACAGTCATGATCTGTATTTTTACGTATTTTGGAGTGTCTGGGTCGCAGAGGTGGTCCATATTTACAGGAAGGGAACATGTGTCGATTATTTTAGGTCTTATAACATGCTAAATCACATATTGTTGTACATTTTTTTTTTTTCGATAAATGTGCAATATATTCATTAATAAAAATGAAGGATACAGTGGATCAAATTTAATGCTCATACTTTATACCTTGTACTTTGGTTTTTATCAAACAATTTTATTGGTTGTGCTTGTAGTGTACTACAAACTCTGAATCATACTTGTGAATGTGTATTGCCTATTCTAATTTTTAAGTCTCAATCCATGAAGATTGGTAATATTGGTTTTTCATGCTAGATGTGTTATTGGGAGGGTTTCAGTTGATGATGTAATGCAGAAATAGCGGAGAACAAAGAGAAAAGAGAAGATTAAAGTGAAAATGAAGATGGAGAAAGGATAATTAAGGAAGTATGAGAACAATTGGAAGAAAATATGAAAAAAAAAGAGAAATCTGAAGTTTATTGATGAAATTCTCTGATCAAACAGTCTTAGAGTCGTCAGCCTTCAATCATATCACTTTTACGTTTGACTTATTTTTGAAGTGCCAATTGACGTTTAGATTGATGCAAAATTGAGCTTATTTGAGAGATTATCGAAGTAACTTTCCAACGAGCAGAAACGTGCAATTCTGACAAGTATTGAAGAAATTATGGTCAATTTAAAGGTTGTACCAAAAGTAATGAATTCAAGACTTCTAATTGAATTAGGATTAGTTTCTCTATCATTTTATTTTAAGCAATAGAATTTGTTTCCTTTATTAAAGATAAGTTTAGTTTCTTTATTATTTAGGACTTTATTTTATGAGTTTAAAATAATTAGGATATGTTTTTATTAAATTAGGAATTAGAGTTAGACTAAGATCTCTAATTTTATGCATTGTAAAAGCCTATTCAAAGGCCGGTACTACTAAAATTGAATTTGGAGAGAGTTGAGTAAAATACTATGCTTGGAGCTTCTTGAAGCCTTACTAGCTGCGGTTAGTATTAGATGTTCTTGTGGGTTCAGTAACAGAGGAATTTTGATGAGATATTTCTTAATTCAATCACCTTGGAAGACTAATTATAGTCTTCCCGCAAGTTCTGCTAGTTTTGTGTCAAAACTAGTACTCTCTCAAGTGGCCATCATGCATGTATCACATCATTTGGTATCAGAGTGGGTGTTTTCCATGTGAAATTCGAGAGTTGGTGTTATTGGGTGTTTTGGGTAGTGACGACATGTCATTGAGGATCAAGCCATTGTCGATCTCGCGATTAGATCAATTGGAGCATGAGGCCAAACAGGTTCTCCGAAAGATAGATCGAATTATTATGGTGCTTAGATGCAAGTCGAAGATTCCAAAGGTCAAACCTGCATCTACGAGTATGCGTACGAAGGAGATGTTCTTCCCGTTGAAGCTGTCATTCTTTGTGGCAGAGTCGAAGATGAAGATTCTGATTGCAACGGTCAAACCTCCATCTACGAGGAGGCACGCGACAGTGATGTGCTTCCCTTTGAATCCCTCATTCTTTGTGTCAAAGTTCAAAGAGGAAGATTTGATCGATGAAACGGGCAACCAAATCAAACTATTGGAAATGATCAACGAGTAGTTTGAATCAGAGGGAAGATCAACCAAGGAAGTTTGATTTGGTGGAAAATCCACAATCCGATTTCAATCCAAAAGAAAATAAGGAAGTCGTTGAAATCTTAGATCAAAACGCGATTGACAATCATTCGATGATAACATTAATGGAAAGAAGACTTTCGATCTTCACCATTTTGAAGATCAAAGGTTCGGTGGGGATTTCGACGGGGTGAAAGTGATGGATCATCATATTGATCACAAAAAAATTTCTAATAAGATGATCAACAATGAAAATGTGTCGGATTACTTTTTAGACCACATGCGATAATCCAATAGAGATCTTGATCATAAATATAAGCTAGATCAAGTAACCGTCAAATATTAATGATTGGATGGTAGCTTGAAAGAAATTGATGAAGTGGATTGTAGGTACTTCAGTAAACATAGAGAGATCGTGAAAGATAACTCTCCAGAGTTGGGTTTTTGTCAACTCGGGGAGGATGATGCCATGCAGAAGAACCTGAAAAAAGAGATACAATAGAAAATTAAAGTAAAGATGAAGAGAATGAAAAGAAAATTAAGGAAGTTTAGGAAGAAATGGAAGAAACGAGAAATTAAAATTTATTGAAAAAAGTCTCTATTCGGTCGGTTATAGAGTCTTCAACTTTGCAAAATTGCTCTTACTTGAAAGCTTATCAAAGTAGTTCGAACGAACCAAGAAACGTGCAATTCTGATGAGTATTGAAGAAGTTTTGGCCAGTTTTCGGAGGCTGTATTGAAAGTGACGGATTGCAAGACTTCTAGTTGATTTAGGAATAAGTTTCTTTATTATTTTATTTTAGCATATATGATTTAATTATATTTACTAAAAATAGGTTCTATTTCTTTATTATTTAAGACTTATTTTATTGTTTTAGAAAAATTTGGGTATTACTTTTTTGTGATTAGGAATTAGAGTTAGATTAGGATTTCTAACTTCATGCATTGTAAAAGCCTATTTAAAAGGCTAGTACTGCTGAAATTTAATTTAGAGAGAGTTGAATAAAATATTTTGGTTGGAGCTTCTTGAAGCCTTACTAGTTGCAGTTAGTATTAGGTGTTTGGGTGGGTTCCAGAGCAGATTTCTTTTTGTGGGAGATTTCTTAATTCAACTACCTTAGAAGACTATTTTCAGCCTCCTGCAGATTTTGCTGGTTTCTTGTCAAAACTAGGATCCTCTCAAGTGGTATCATACATGGATAAGATCAGTTGATACTATTGATGCATATATCTCTACCAGGTCATTTAAGAAAGAAACCAATGTGCTTGTCTATACTCTATACATAGCCATATCTTCTGACCCTTATCTTTAGGTTTTGCAAATAATGCCGGATCAACAAAGGTTGGTTATTCTGAAGCCCTTATATGGATATGGATATAGACAACGGGAAAACTATTCATCATTTACCTAATTGCATGGAAAGGATGCTGGTCTCTGTTTTATCGAATATTTTTAATTTTAAAATATGTCTTATATGTTAACTACAACCATACACATCGATTAAAGAAATTTGACAGCATATGCATATACTATATGTATTTTATGACTGAATACTAAATTTGTTAGGCTTCGGAAAGATAATGAACCAATTAACCTAATTTAGGTATCATTTCATCTCCTGTTCACTGAGTGTATTAAAATATCTGCGTCCTAGGTTGGAGTCTGAATCTATGAACTAGTGGGCATTTGAAACATGTTTTTTAGCATTGTTGGTACTCACTAGTTTTCTGTAATTCCTGTAGCCAGGTCCCTTCACGGCTAATTTTAAATCTATAGTGCCTATTGCAGTCCAGTAAGCATCTTAATGCTGGGTCACCAAGTTGAAGTAGTGGATCTGTAACATGCTTTGTTGTATGTGACTTGGAACATTGCCTTGAATGTCAATTTTCAGCACGTATAAGAGATTCCTGAAATGTTGTTCTCGAACATCCGTATATTTTGAGATGGCAATGATCCATTTTTTATGTGATATATTACCCGCAAGCAGCATTCTCATAGCTTCATTTGAAATTGTCACATAATCAGGTAATTTTTCTTGTAAAGGGACCAATATATTTAGTCTGCATAAGCTGTACTGAAGAGCCATACGAGGCACTAAGGGGGCAATTAGAGCTTATTTACGGTCAGGTAGTTCTCTCTACACATTATATTTTTTTCCTGAACAATTATATCATAAGGGGTTGGTATTAGGTGCTCGATCTGTGCACCAAGGGTGGTGCATGGATCAATCTCCCTTCGCCAACATCGGGAATAGCACAGAGAGTTTTGAACGTCAAGCCAGTGAATGGTAAAAAATGTACTATCCCTGATTTTCGTACTCATAAATATTTGTCTCTCGAGGCTTGACCAGTTTGATGGTGGAAGATTGACCTGTGCACTGCTCTTGGTGCACGATGTTCTGGTACCTAACACCATCTCTTATATATATATATATATATATATGTATGTATGTATGTATGTATGTATTGATTGATTGCATGCTTTGGTTTCTCACTGAACTACTTCTATTTTGCTTGCTTTGATTTTGTTTCTATGACATGGATGCAGATGCTGCTTATCTTAACAAAGTCGGTAAACAGATGCTTTGAGAAGAATCCAAAATTCGATATGACACCCTTGCTTGGAGGAACTGATGTTGTCTTCTCCTCCCTTATTCATGCCTTCAGTTGGTACACTTGCATCTTGTCTCTTTAATTATTTTGTTATAAACGCTAACCATATATAATTTATCACCTGATCATAGATATACGTTCAGTTGCCATTGACTTGATTGAGATGCTACTTTCTACATATAACTGTTAACAATGGATATTGCAGTTTGCAGATAACCCATTTTGGTTACTTTCTTTTTCAGGAACCCTGCAACATTTCTTCATGCATATACATGCCTTCCCCTTGCTTACTCAACAAGACAAGCCGCAGGTGCTATATTGCAAGATGTTGCTGATTCGGGAGTTCTTTTTGCAATATTGATGTGTAAGCACAAGGTTTGTCACAGTATAACTTTTACTTGCAGCTTGACCAACTCATGTTTATCATTGTGGAGTAAGAACACATTGACATTGCTTCGTTTTGAGTTTGGAGACCAAATTGATCAGTGATGCCAATTGAAGTCCATGATTATTTAAAATGCCAAACCAGCATGCCATTTTGCATTGGTATTCTGAAGTACTGTCAGCCTGGTTAGCCACTTTCATGCTGCTAATAGTTTTTATTTTTTGGAACCATCTGGTAGCACTTAAACCTGGTGCTAGTGACCCAGTTGCCTTTTTTATGGCATTCGATTGGCAGCTTTTTATGCTGTTAAATGGCTGGTTGCTTGGGTGATGCAGCGGATACTGCTGTAGTTTGAGTATTTATGTTATAGGAGTGGCTATGCTATATATAGAAATGAATGTAATCGCAGTAAAGTAGATCGAACTCCATTCCTTTGCATCAGTTTGAGATCAGAGCAGGTTCTCTTCATTGCCGGAATTATGAAACTAGCGGCAAGAGATAATCGTAAAACTCCTCAAAGAGACCAAAAAAATGAAGTGGCATCCATTGTTTTAACAAAAAGAATGAGCTGCATTTGCAGTTCTGGCAGTGGTTTCCATCGTTCTGGGGTCCAGTTGAGGATGTGATTACCAGTTGTGATTATAGTAAGCATGGGTTAAAATATCGGGTTATCGATACGTATCGTCCGAGCTCCAAAACGATACGTATCGGTACCGGTCTGTATCGGACGATACATTCAATGTATCGTTCGAGTCCAATACCGATACGTATCGTCCGATACGTATCGGTATCGGACGATATTTTGATCCATGATAGTAAGCTCCTCTAAGAGATGTCCACTGTGTCTCTGCTTAGGCCGCATGGTTATTGGTGAGGGCTGATGTCATGATTTTGTCGCCATTTGTGTTGGCCATTATGTTTGGAACAGTTGTCAATGCCAACTCAAAGCCTGCTGCTTGCATTGATATCTGTGGCAAATAAAGAGATAGGGCGATGCTTCGGTGTATTGAAGAAAAAAGTGCGCTTGTACTTAACAAGGATTTCTCTTGATGTGGAGAGGAGCTTCTATGCCTATCTTATGTACACATATTTGGGTATTTGAGTGGTCATCTCCAGTGAGTGAGCTTTACCACACTTTGCAATCGCGCAACAGCTAGAGGTCCTGTAGAGGTGTTGGTGCTTACCCAGGGTTTACTCGTATGGATCATATTGTCGCACGTAAAGTCTTTTGATACTTTAGATCTGAAGTTTGAGCATGACTACTCGGGGGCAAAGCAACATGCTTTTGTCTCATTAAGGCGTCGGTCTGATGGACGGTTGAGCAAGTCATCAATTCAATTCCCCTTCTTCAACCTCTTTGCTTATAATTCAAATTCGGTAGTCATCCCTAGTAGGGAGGCTTGGGTTCTCTGTTTGTAATTGGGAAATACTAGTACCATGGCATTATGTATGTAATAGGTACTATCAGGGTAGATTTAGTTTGTATTCTCTCCTTTTCTCTCCTTTTTATTGTTTGGTAAAAAAGTAATTTCATTAAGATTAAAAAAAAAATTATTAAAAGAAAACCTCTAACGGGATGCTTAGAAGCAGTAAAAAGCAAAAGGCCCGACCAACAGAATAATAACGAGATAGTCTAAGCCAAGGAGAACACGAAAAGAAGAAAAGAACGGCTACCCCTGCCACATGTCCCATAGCTCTTCAAGTTGGTGAGTAGTCACAGAGCAATTAATTAGCAAAAGCCATGTGGTCGTAATTGCTGGTAGCAAGGATCACGTCTTGCAGAGAATTTTTTTCCCCACATGTGCACATAATGCACTATTCCTGCTTACAGCGATATTTGCTTGTGAATTGTGTTCGGTGTCAGGTTTCGTTTCTCGTTGTGGCCTGTGTCTGAGTTCCTCACTTGGCACAGTTTATAGTTTCATCTTTCTATTTTGATAATATCCAGAGTCTTCCGATGAAGAAAAATGGTGACTTTTTTTGTAATCGTATAAAGAATCGAAGAGGGACTTTGACTGAAATGACATCAATAGTGGGTTGGGTGGCCAGATGGCCTGGGCAACTATCTTTGATGATGGACAACGTAGGAAAATTTCTGGTTCAAAGGTTAGGCTAGCTTAAGTTGGGCAGACTCTTGACTCAAACAACAATGATGACAAGATGCTTGCTAGACTTACCTAGGCAATTATCTTTTACTATGGACAATGTGGGGTTAGCTTCTGATAAAAGGACTCTGAAAGATTATTTTGTCGGTTTTATTTTTATGTAGTGCTTATAATTTGTAATTTTTTACTTCGTAGTTGATGTTTGCCCTCTATAATTGTTGTTTGCCCTGTATAATTGTTTTTCTCTAATTTGTAGCAATCTTGTGTGTATTTTCTAACTAAAAGTGAAAGGCTGAAATAAGTCAGGTAGTTTGTTTTTCAACCTTTCCTTCAGTCTAAAATATTTATTGTGGGATATGAAACATAAGTTATGAATAAGTGTTGGTTCCATACTTCCACAAGTCTCCAAGCTATGGCTAAATATTTATAACCAACATATTATTTCATATGAACGTATGAACTTAAATTTTTTGGCATCTATAGTTCGTAACTATTTTTTTTTGAACAACTCTTCCAAACGGCCAGAACTTTTATGAGTATTAGACTGAGTCTCTAGTCTTCTCAGATGGGCACTCAGTTGTATTTGAATTATGATTACATTGTGTGTTTGAAAAGTGTACTTGGTTCGTGGCTTACCTAGTTCTGCAAGTTTGCTTCTTTATTGTTGTTCAAAATGGTTTTTGTGTTAACTTTTAAAGACTGCTAACACTATTTGGAATATATAAGTGTGAGAGTAATTTTTATGGGGTGGTCTTGCTGTTCTGCAGTTCACACAGCAAGCATAAAAATAATTTTGAAATAAACCTGGTTCCAAGATAATTAGGTTTGTTAAGCAAAATTTCTTTTGATCAAGTCGCCATTTAATTTGTGATAGATTTTATCATGCAAAGTACATCTACCCTTGTTACTACATATTTATGGAGTAGTTTGACAGAGTATGTCTCCCCAAACTATTCCTTCATACCTACAGAAATTTAACTTAAGATGTTGTCTCTATACAATATTCTGTAACTTGTTTCAGTAAGGCTAGTCTCTAAGCCTCTTTGATGATTGTTTCTCTCTGGGAAGCTATTGTCTAATTTACTTTGACGTTTCTTAGAGTCCCCAGATCTTATCATTTTTTTTTTAACCTTTCTGATTTGGATAACAAATGGTATGACTTTAAACTTCTATTTGCAGGTTGTCAGTCTTGTAGGAGCGCAGAAGGCATCTCTTCATCCAGATGATATGCTCCTACTTGCAAATTTTGTACTGTCTTCTGAATCTTTTAGGCAAGAACTTTAGTTTGATTATATTTTTTGTAAATTTATCTAGGTCAAACTATTAAAAGAGGCCTTAAAAGGGTGTAATTTGATTGAGAAGCATATTGAAATGTCTACTATTTGTATTGATAAAAACATCTGCTATTTAGTATTTGACTTTGGGATTCAAAAGGATAGCCTCGTGTTTGATATTATTAACATGCATGGAACTGCAAACTAGCTAGACTGCCCTTGCCTTCCCTTAATTGATTTTTGTCTAATCGACATCTTTAAGTCATCAAGGTTTACAATCTCTTGGTAAATAATTTTTCAGTCTTCTCTGAAATTTCTTGTCCTATTCTTTCTTGTAGCTCTTTTTGTTGAGTAGTGATTTTTTTATTAATAGGGAAAAGAAAAGAGAAATTGGAAAGAGCAAGATCCATGAAATGGAGTTCCGCACACCCTCTCTTGCTAGTGAATCAGTGATCTGTCTTCCATAAAGAGGCTCAATGGGATATCTAAGCCTGTAGACAATTATAAAACTTCCTTGATGACGTAATCCAGTCACCAATGATCTCGACTATTCGTAGATTCCCAACGTATGCAGTCCTTGTATTTACTTTGACTAAGAGAGGGACCTCTAACTGAGCATATGAGATACAAAGGCTCTTCAGAGGGGTTCTAGATTCAGCTTCACTTGAGTCATTGATGCCAATGGGTCCAGAAGAATCCTTAAGGACTTCATCCTTATGATTCCAAATACTCAAAGGTTCTGGATTACCAAGAGATATCCCATCTGATACCCTCTGGTTTGTTCCTTCCAAATTCTCCATAATGTTCTTCACCTGTCATGACCTCTTCAATATTTTTGCGAGTCTTTAGTACTAATGCCTTGACATTCCTTTTTAATTGAAGCCCATTTAATGATGAATTTTTTTACAATTATCACTAATCCATCCTCGAATCTCTGCCTCTTCTTAAAGATCCTAGAATTTACGCTTCCAAATGCCCCACTTGAGGGAGGGCAAATGGAAGGATCCACCATGGGGTTCGATGACTAATGCAAAAACGTCTACCATATAAACCTTCAACAAGTTCCACAACATTAATATATATATATAAAGTTTAAAAAAAAACCGACAGGCCACACTATACCAAAGAGGTTAAGGAGGAAATTACAAACATTTTACCACCAAGATTTTGAAAAATTAGTGGTTTTCCGTCTCTTCCTTTTTGCATGTGATAAGCTAGTTAGGAATTCAAATAAAATCTCCCCATGAGGCTACAACGAAGACCATTACTAGTAATAATTTTATTTTCTATTGTTGTTATTCCTATATCAAATTGATACCATAGTGATAACATATTAACAATGGAATGCCACTATAAATTTCATTGTAGAGAACCAGATACAGACCCTTTGGGTAACAGAATACTTCCCATGATGTACAAAGGAATTAAATGGTGCTATTACTGATGCAATGGTCATATAGACACAGAAACTCTTGAGAGTGAATCGTATTACCTTTCAAGTTTTTTGTACATTTCTGTTGTTTAAAGCCTGTCTGATTTTTTTATATCATGCAATAGCAAGATAGAACTTGAAATAAAAGTAGTTTTTATTAGGCCAGGAATTATTGCAGTTGAGGTAAACAATCTACAGGAAATGAAGTTATAATATGCACATTTATATGCAAAATCTGGAATGTGGTCTACAATTGATGCTGAAGAGAGAATACTGACTTGTACTGTATCATAAGTTTTAGCGTAGGTCTGGATTTTATACTGGGAATTTGTAATGTTTTCTATGACATTGTAATCTTATATTATGTTCTCTTTGCTTTGTGCAGGACCTCTGAATCTTTTTCTCCAATTTGCTTACCAAGATACAATCCTATGGCATTTCTGTATGCCTACATTCATTTTCTTGATGTGAGTGTGAATTAGATTAAAGTCTCATATATGTTGTAAATGCATATTTTACAGTATCTTTAGGTTTTTAATCTTAAGTTTTGCTTGAGTAAAGCTGTTCTGAATAATGTTTATAATAATATCGGTTTTGAATGGAAAGCTGGTCTTAGAGCTGCTACAACTTGTATGTGACTTGCTTAGTCGAAGAATATTTTACTAAGGGAAGTAGAAAAATGAATAAGCTAATATATGTTAAAATGTCCCAGCTGTGTACTCCCTCGGCACAAGCTTTACTCACCACCATGGTTCAAAATTTCGGCCGATAAATCAAATTATCGGCCAAACTATATCGGTTTCGGCCATGGCCAAAACGAAATCATCAAAATTTCGGGAATAAAGTATTCACCTGCAACTTATCGGCTGAAGTAGAAGACGAGAGTGGCTCCGTTTCTTTGCGGAGTAATCGGTTAAGAGAGAGCAGGCGGTTGCTTGCACGCATGGGTCAAAATATCGTCCGATACCGATATGTATCGGTTTTGGACCCGGACGATATGATATAATGGTTTTTTATTGTATACCCCCAAAAACAATGTATTTATTGTCCGATACGGGCAAATTATAGCCCGTATCGGATGATAAATTGGAATTTTCGGACGATAATTTCATCATTTTCCCATATTCGTCGAAAACATCAAATTATCGGATGATAGGGGCAAATTATCGCCCGTATTGTCCGATAATTTCAAATTTTCGGACTATAGGCCCAGCCACTTTACAGCTGCGGGTTTGATGCGTTTTAAGTCGATTTTTGCTCCTTTTTTCCCCATTTCTTCTTCTTTCTCAGCTTTATCTTCTTCCTTAGCCACCGGGAGACCAAAGTTAGGCTACCGACCACCAAAAAAAGTTTGGGATCGTCACGTTTTCGCCGGAGATCATCGTATAGGTATCATGTTCCATCAAAGAAATTATTTTTTATTTATTTGCTTGCATTTTTTTTTTAGCTATTTCACTAGATCTACCCATAAATGTGGTAGATCTTATTTTCACTAGATCTACCCACTAGATCTACATTTTGGGGCTTTATTTATTTAAGATTTACCCTTAAATATGGTAGATCTTGAATTTTTAAGCCCAAATTAGGGGGTTTTGTGTTAAACCACTCTAATTTGAGCCTATAATGGGTCAAAATTTGGAGTTTATGTGGGTCAATTTTGGGTTTTTTTTTAAGCAAATATGTGGGTCAATTTTAGAGTAAATATGTGGGTCAATTTTGGAGTTTTTTTTAAGCAAATATGTGGGTCAATTTGCTGGTTTTTTTTTTTCAATTAATGTTAATAAATTATTTATAAAAATTAATTAAAAAACTTAATTTATTTATTTTATAAAATTATTTATAAATACTTAATAAATAATATATGTTAGTAATACATGTGTGACGGGTGTCACATACATGTGTCACATGTGTAATGGGGTATGTGACACATGTGACACATCAATTGCATATATGACACATCAATTACACGTGTCATATACCCCATGACACATGTCACATGTGTCACATGTCAATTACACATGTGACACATCAATTACAAATGTGACACATCAATTATACGTGTCAAATAAAAAATTAGAATAATATCAAATAAATATGATTTTCAAATGTAATCTAATATTTAAAAAATTAGAATAATATCAAATAAATTTTCAAATGTAATCTAATATTTTAAAAATTAGAATAATATCAAATAAATTTGATTTTCAAATGTAATCTAATATTTTAAAAATTAGAAAAATTAGAATAATATCAAATAAATTTGGTAAAATGTAATGTAATATTTTAAAAATTAGAATAATATCAAATAAATATTCAAATATAATCTAAAATTAAAAAAATTAGAATAATATCAAATAAATATGGTAAAATGTAATCAACATGCAATGATGTGTCACATTTAATTTAATCCAATTGTTTGCTCATTCATGCAGGTGAAATAAATATGGTATGTGGATAAGATCCAGCCTGGCAATACGACACAACAATAGATGGTGATAGACTTTGAATCGAATGCAAGCTCTGTGGGAAGAAATTGCTAGGAGGAGGTATAACACGGTTGAAGGAACATTTGGGTCACGTTAAGGGAGAGATAAAAGGATGTTCTAATATACCGAGCGAGGTAAGAGAAGCTGTCAAAGCCAGCATGCAGGCAGCTAAGGGAAAGAAAAAAGCAGAAGCCAACCAGGATAGAGAAATGTATGAGAGAATAAGGAGGGGAGATCCAGAGTTTCCTGCACTTACACCTGAGGATGATGAAGATGAGGATGAGGTGACAACGAGAGTGATGAGGGACAGTGCTAGACAAGCACGACTGCAACGAGATCAGGAAGAAGTCGATTATCGATTTCGGTCCGGCTTGAGGGGCCCATCCATGCCTGCTGGTGGTGGTGGATCTAGTCAGAGGCCACATGTTGTTGATGATGATGAGCACATTCAGGAGGTTGTGTAGGTCAACAACCGTGAGAGAGACCAAGTCGTCTACTACAGACCGTACTACAGGTCCCATGAATCCGTTCATGTATCGGATAGAAAGCTCCAGACAAACTAAATTGAGTGCAACTTCATTGAAAAAATAGGGAAAGAGGCTTGAAAAATTCATTGCAAAGTTCGTGATAAAAAACCACATTCTGAGTAAGGTTGTGGAGTTGCCATACTTCAAAAGTATTATTGATACAAGTGCATAAGCTGGTCTAAGAGTTAAAAAGCCTTCTGCATACGAGGTATCTGGGCCCCTACTAGATGATGAGTACGTGGAGATAGGAGCTTATGTGCGAAGCTTTGAGGAAGTATGGGATGAGAGAGGTTGCAATTGTGTGCGATGGATGGACCGGTCCTACAAGGAAGAGTTTGATAAACTTTTTGGTCAACAACAATGCCAATACAATATTTCTGAAATCAATTTATGCTTCTAAACATGCGAAGACGACTGATTACCTCCTTCAGCTAATGGATAAGGTAGTTGAAGAGGTTGGAGAGAAGCGGGTTATGCAGGTGGTAACGGACAATGCTGCCAATTTCAAAGCCGCAGGAATGCAGTTAATATTGGAGAGACCTCACTTGTACTTGACTCCGTGTGTCGCTTATTGCGTGGACCTTATTCTTGAGGATTTGGAAAAGAGAACCAAGACACAGACAACTATTCAGAAGGGAAGAACGATTACTTCTTACCTATACAACAGTGACAAGTTGGTGAATTTAATGAGATCGTTCACTGAGAACAATTTGCTCCGGCCTGTAATTATATGATTTGCGACACGATTTCTAGCCCTACAGAGCTTGGCTAGATATAGGCGTCAGCTGAAAAGTATGGTGTTGTTCGAAGCATGGGGAAAATATGAATTAGAACTCCCACGACTAAAGAGACCTGCTTGCATTGAAGTTGCTGACTTGATCTACAACACCTGGTTTTGGGCAGATGTTAACCACCTGATCGCCGTCACTACCCCGTTAGTGTAACTGTTGAGGTTGGTAGATGGTGATGAGAAATTAACGATGGGGCATGTTTACGAGTCAATGGACAAGACAAAATTGGCTATCAAAATCAAATGTCCTAAAAAATATAAACAATATTGGGCGATTATCGACAAGAGGTGGGATGCACAATTCCACCAGTGCTTGCATGTTGCAAGCAAAACATGCTAAACTGCTTATGTAGTCATTTGTATTTATTTATTATTTTTCATATTATTCACTGTTTCCACATACTGATGAGATTGCTCATATTTTATGTATAACACACTACTTTAATCCGACCTTCAAGTATATGCGATGCTTCGAGTTGAGTGAGGTCGATGAAGTGTACAGTAGTTTGCTCAATGTGATCCAACGAATGCTCCCTAAGTTGGCGGACCAAGAAGAGACGTGAGTAGTCATAACTTATAACTCATAAGTCAAATGCCATATGATCTGTTTATTGATATGTGGGTTATTGTATCAATCTTTGTAGATTGACATATTCCGCAAGAAATATGAGTCATTTGGGAAGAGCTTAGCGCAATCCCAAATCCAACACGATAAATCGGCTGATTGGTGGATGCACTATGGACATGATGGCCAGGTACTAAGGCGGATTACAATGTGCGTTTTATCGCAAACATGTTCCTTATCCAACTTTGAGCGGAATTGGAGTACCTTCTCTCTCATTCACACGAAGATAAGAAATAGGCTAGCTATGGATCGATTGGAGAAGTTAGTCTATTGCCACTACAACATGCGATTAAGGGCCAAGAATATGCAGATGACCAACTATGGTAAGCAATTATTTGAAGTTTTAGTTCATACAATTTTTATTTGATGTAATTGATGAGACATATACTAATTCATCTATCATATTTTACCGTACAGATAATGAATATTTTAATCCCATCGAGTTTGATTATATATTCATGGAGGATGACCCCTTGAATCAGTGGATCGAAGAAAGAGAAGAGCCAGTGTTGGATAGTGAGAGCACTGCATGGCTGGACAATGTTGAAAGAATAGCGGAGGAACAGACTTTCTAACAACCTAGGCGGAAAAGAAGATTGAATCGCCATTCAGTGGTTGGATCTGATGACGAAATGCAATCCGATAGTGATAATGACGATGATGGGGGTACTGGGGGTGATGGTGGAGGCGATGAAACCCACGTTGGCACTAATGGAGGGGATGATGTTGATCCCTCTTATTCTTATAGAGGTATTGTCGCATGGGATGATGAACCGGTAACAATGTTTGACAAACCTACTTTTAGAGGTGGAGGGGTTGAAGGAAGAGGGGCGTCAGAATCTTACCAAATACTATCACCACCATAAGGTCCACAAGATGATTTGGGTTATATGACTCTGTAAACAACAAATTTGCGTAGGATATAAATCTAACACAAATCAATCATAACAAATTTCCCCTTGCTAGGAGAGAGTTTTATTAAAATGGCGGACCTTACACTTCCGGGTATCGCAGCCGATTTCCTGTTAATTACATCAAAATTGAATACCTCTGATTAAAAGCTACTAAAAAATAATAACGTAATTACATCTCTGAAATAAACAAAACTAAGATTCTAATTCTAAGTCTTCATCGACATCTTCAATCTGTCATGAGATAGATGGATAGCAGATTATCTTCATCGGAGATTTGAGAAATATGATATAGGGGACGACGGATGGGAGAACCCCTCCTCCAAAAGTAGGGTCCATTTGATCGAAAGACACGAGTCATTACTGGAGCAAGAAACTCGTGGACGAGTCTTAAAACGAATTCTTGTTCTCTGGTCTCAAAGATGATTTTGAATACTAAATCCATTTTTCGGGCAACTGATTGTCAGAAGAATTATCACTTTCAGTGATAGAGTGTCTAATCATGAGTTAGATATCGTCAAATTCCTTAAAATTTGATGATCATAGATGATTTTATAATGATTTTACCGTTAGATTTGATCAATATCTTAAGATTTGGTCAATGTATAGTAAATCCACCATAGGATCTCGTTACGATCTCACATTATGATTATTTGACTAAAAGTCAATGAATCCACCATTGGATTTGATCAAAATCACAAGATCTGATCAATATGTAATAAATCCATCGTTGGATCTCATTATGATCTCACATTATGATCGTTCGACTAAAAGTCAATGATTCCACCGTTGGATTTGACCATAATCACAAGATCTGATTATTATGTAATAAATCCACCGTTGGATCTCATTACGATTTCACATTATGACCGTTTGACTAAAAGTCAATGATTCTACCATTGGATTTAACCATAATCACAAGATCTGGTCAATATACAATAAATCTATCGTTGGATCTTATTGTGATCTCACATTATGATCATTTGACTAAAAGTCAATGAATCCACCATTGGATTTGATCAAAATCACAAGATTTGATCAATATGTAATAAATCCACCGTTGGATCTCATTAAGATCTCACATTATGATCGTTCAACTAAAAGTCAATGATTCCACTGTTGGATTTGATCATAATCACAAGATCTGATCAATATATAATAAATCCACCGTTGGATCTCATTACGATCTCATATTATGATCGTTTGACTAAAAGTTAATGATTCTACCATTGGATTTTACCATAATCACAAGATCTGATCAATGTAAAATAAATCTACTGTTGGATCTTATTATGATCTCTCATTATGATCGTTTGTCCAAAAGTCAATAATTCTATCGTTAGATTTGACCAAATTCATAAGATCTAGTCAAAATGCAATAAATCCACCGTTGGATCTCATTATGATCGTTTGACTAAAAGTCAACGAGTCCACTGTGAAAGAATTTTCGATCTCGAGGTTAAGGTCCAAACCCTCATTTGAGGGAATGATGATCCGAACCGCGAGGGAAACTCTAATTATCATAGGTGAATATTTTGGGTATTATAATCCGAAATTATTTTTCGGGTTCGTGATTGTAACCCATATGAGCATGGAATTTGTGGTTGCAATCCGAGTGTACTAGGAGTTATGCCCAGGGTCGTACCCGCGTGGCTTAACTATTTCTAAGTACGCAAGAGATTGGGTACGAGTCATAACGCGTAATCCCAAATTGTAACCATAAGTCTCACTTAGGAGGAGCCGTATCTCACTTAGGAGGAGCCGTAGCTTTTATCCTAAGCGCATCTCCTTTAGGTAAGGGCCGTAGCCCTTATCCTGAAAGTCTTAATCCTAACTTACTCCTCTCGTCCACTTTAAAAGAAAATAAAAAAGAAGAAAAGAATAGTCAGAATCTCGGAGATCACCCTAAAGTCTTTTTAGAAGAGTCGGAGATATTTTCTGCAGAGCTCTCATGTTAGAATTTTCGAATCCCTTGCAATGAGGACGAGTCTGCTATTTATAGATTTGTGGTAGCGGTTATAGAAGTTACGATATTACGGTTCCGTAAGGTTTTCATGAAATGAACGGTTGAGAGAGCTGCGTAAGTTTTCGTCTTCACGCGGATTGAGAAGATTCTTCTCACGTACGTCATTCTTTTCTCATAATCGCCTAGGTGGATAAGTATATTTTCTATCCACTTAGGTGGATAAGTATATTTTCTATTTACTTAGGTGGATAAATATTTTTCTATCCACCTAGATGGATAAGTATATTTTTATCTACCTAGGGTGGATAAGTATTTTTCTATACACCTAGGGTAGATAAGTATATTTCTATCCACCTAGGGTGGATAAATATTTTTCTATCCACCTAGGGTGGATGAGTATATTTCTATCCACCTAGGGTGGATAAGTATATTTCTATCCACCCAGGGTGAATAAGTATTTTTCTAGCCACTTAGGTGACTACGTATATTTTCTAGCCACCTAGGTGGATCAGTATTTTTCTATCCACCTAGGGTAGATAAATGTATTTATATCCGCCTAGGGTGGATAAGTATTTTTCTAGCCACCTAGGTGACTACGTATATTTTCTAGCCACCTAAGTGGATAAGTATATTTCTATCTACCTAGGGTGGATAAGTATTTTTCTATCCACTTAGGTGGATAAGTATATTTCTATCCACCTAGGGTGGATAAGTATATTTAAGTATTTTTCTATTCCACCTAGGGTGGATAAGTATTTTTTCTATCCACCTAAGGTGGATAAGTATATTTCTATCTAGGGGAGATAAGTATTTTTCTAGCCACCTAGGTGACTACGTATATTTTCTAGCCACCTTGGTGGATAAGTATATTTCTATCCACGATAAGTATTTTTTCTATCCACCTAGGGTGGATGAGTATTTTTTCTATCCACCTAGGGTGGATGAGTATATTTCTATCCACCTAGGGTAGATAAGTATTTTTCTAGCCACGTAGGTGGCTACGTATATTTTCTAGCCACCTAGGTGGATAAGTATTCTTCTATCCACCTAAGGTGGATAAGGTCTAAGGTGGATAAGGTGGATAAGTATATTTCTATCCACCTAGGGTGGATAAGTATATTTTCTATCCACCTAAGGTGGATGAGTATATTTCTATCCACCTAGGGTGGATGAGTGTATTTCTATCCACCTAGGTGGATGAGTATTTTTCTATCCACCTAGGGTGGATGAGTATTTTTCTAGCCACCTAGGTGACTACGTATATTTTTTAGCCACCTAGGTGGATAAGTATATTTCTATCCACCTAGGGTGGATAAGTATTTTTTCTATCCACCTAGGGTGAATGAATATATTTCTATCCACCTAGGGTGGATGAGTATTTTTCTATCCACGTAGGTGGATAAGTATTTTTCTAGCAACCTAGGTGACTACGTATATTTTCTATCCACCTAGGGTAGATAAGTATTTTTACTATCTACCTAGGGTGGGTGAGTATTTTTCTATTCACTTAGGGTGGATAAGTATATTTCTATCCACCTAGGTGGATAAGTATTTTTTCTAGCCAGCTAGGTGACTAAATATATTTTCCTAGCCACCTAGGTGGCTACGTATATTTTTCTAGTGGCTAAGCATAGCTTAGGACTTTAAATTATATTTAGATTAGGATTTGTCACAAAAAAAATTATAAATAGTCTCTTTCCCTAATTCCTTCTATCTGACTTTTAAGACTAAGTGGAAGAAAAAAAAAAGGTTCTCAATTCCAAAATTTTCGAGTCAACAGACTCCTAGCTTTTGGGCATTTAGTTTGCAAAACACCGAAGATTCAACAACCAGTAACTCATACTGGCTTTAACCAACCTACCCTGGGTCATATGACTTCGTTGGTCAAATTTTTAGAGGATTGACCTTTACCTATTACATTGAGCCATTATTCGTCGCTAATGCCTCAGTTTCAAGGGGGGACATATGATCATGGGTATCAATATGGTCAACACTATAAGGAAAGCTCTCGCACTGATGATGATGATCACTAGGGCCAAGAACCACCACGAAATTCAATGTGGCTTTAAAGCTTTAAAGTAAGTTTTTTATGTACAATGTACCTTTTAATTTTAATCATGAGTCATTTACAATGTAATTTAGGTTTTGCGTCGATAAAATTTCCAAATATGCATCAAATAAGCCTTAAATAAATTTAAAAATTGTTGAAATAAATTGAAAACCATTAAATATAATTTTCCTGATTTTTGGAGTATTTTTGGGGATTTTTATGAAAAAAAAAAAAGGTATCAAACCGATATATTCATTATTCAATATAGCGTTGATACATTGAATGTAAAGGACGATACCCGATACGTATCGTCCTGGAGGTTTGGACGATACATATCGGAATTCCGATGTTTTGATCCATGCTTGCATGGCTTTGCTGCCAGGCTGGAAAGCGCCCATGTGTTTTGGGAAAGGGTAGCGTTATCTGCACCCATTAAACTTGTGAAGAACACCATCATAAAACAGTAAAACACTATCCTTTGGGTGTGTTCTTCACTAGTTTAATGGGTGCATATAACGCTACCCTTTGGGTAAAAAAGGGGTTTATTTTTGGGGATTGCGATTCGAGTTTTGTTTTGGGTAACTATGTCCTCCCCCACCTCTTTACTGAACACGCCCACTTCCTAGATCCCTTGAAAACCGTTGATCGCATAAGATCAAATGGTGCTGGTCGTATTTTTTGTTGATATTCCACAAAATCTTAAGATCATTTCTCACATATCAGACAGTTAGTTTTTGATTCCATGTGTCACATATCCCAAAATTATGGCCCGTGAATCATGACACATCACGCCCAAACGTGATTTTAAGTCCATTTTTTGAGAATGTGATATGTGGAATTAAAAACTAACCGTCTGATTTGTGCAACATGATCTCAAGATCTATTTTGTGAAAGGTAGGGGTGAAACACGACCTCCATCTTCTGATTCGATTGCAATCAACAGTTTTAAAGTGTTCTTGGACGTAGGTGCTTTCAGTAAACAGGTGGGTGCGAATAGCGGCGCCGTTTAGTTTTAAATTTTTTTTCACTTGTTGGGAAGAGACGACTGCAGCGTTGTTAGTCCAGCTGCTAAACTTTAAAAGTTTGTCAGTGCAGATGTCCATACAAGGTAGTCAAGGCGATTTGGCGAAGTCATGGCGAAGAGGCTCGCTACGCCATGGCGTGGCCATAGCGAAGCCATGGCGAGGTTATTTGCTATTGTAATTTTTTTTAAAAATTATTGTATCTATTAATTAGTAGTATTTTTTTAAAAATATTTTTTATATAAGAAAAATTTTATAGGAAAAAAAAAATTCAACTCCTAAAGCATCATACTTTGATTCCAATATTGAGGATTTTATTTTCTAGGAATAAACAAATATCAATAAATACAAATCAAATATGGAACATCAAATTTGCAACATGGTAAGTATAAATAAATAAATATGAAATATCAATAAATATAGAATATTAAAAAGTATGAAATATTAAGTACACATACGGTAGTGTCGTCGACGTTGAAGTTTCGGTGACGCTAGTGTTGGTAGTTGTTGTAACGAGAGAGAGAGAGAGTTGAGGATTTTGTAACTTATAAGTTGAGGTTTTGTAGCTTGTAAGTTAACTTTTGTAACTTATACATTATAAAAATGTCATAACTTATAAGTATTATACGTTATTATCCAAAAAATAAAATAGCGTGCACAGCGACGCCATAATGCTACTCCGTCGTGGCGACTTTATGACGTCGCTATTTAGCCGTCATGGCTATTTGGTTATATATAGCATTTCCCATCGCCATGGCGATGGCGAGGCTATAGCGTGGCCTTGACAACCATGTGTCCATAAGTAAACGTGAGCGCATCATCCTTTGTGTTGGGAAGAGATGACTGTAGTGTTTTATCACTTTTTGAGTTTTTTTTTTTCAAAAAATAAATAAATATTGGATACAAAATTTCGGCCAGCACTGAAAATTTCAGCCGAAATACAGAAATTTCGGTCAAATTTTCGGTTTCGGTCAGTCCGGAAACCAATTCTGAAACCGACATTTTGATCCTTGCTCACCACATTCTCTTTTGATCATTCATAGCCCTCTCAAACACTTATCCCTCTAAATTTTTCCGTACATATTTGGTTGCCCGCCTCAGTACCAATGTTGATCCTAGGGACCCCATTCTTAAAAATCTGATAAATAGTGTCTTCTTATTCAGATGTCCTTTAGAAACAGGGCTAACAAAAACAGCCCAAAAAACATACCCTAGACTAAACAAAGAAAGCAAAAAACCAAACTTTTAGAATGAACAGAAATTCAAACCTGCTCAATACAGAGCCACCCATACTACTGCTGATGCTCCTCCATAGTGTTCCATATTTGTTTTTCGATAAGTCGTACTAGTCCTAATTACAGTCACTGTCCCTTTTAAAATTTCTGTTTTGTAACAGCCCATGTAGTGGAAGAATCTGTAGTGAATCTACGAACCATGGATAGTGGTTGCCTCACTCCCCCGACTTCTCCCCCTTTCAAAATTCCTGTTTGTGACATCCCCTGTAGTGGCAGAATCCCTATTGTCTCTACCAACCATGGGTAGTGGCTGCCTCACACTCCCCTCTCCGGTGCGCTTGTATAGCAAGGAGCCTAGTGGCCAATGTCGCCTCACTGTCCTATGATCACGCTGAAGCCAAATATCTCATAAATGATGAACTGATGTTACATATTGTAACTGAAAAATTGGCAATCGGATTGGTAGCTATACGGTAGAGAGGTCTAAACACCTTTTGAAGAGGCTCCTTCCCCATCCACATGGTATCCGAAACTGTGTCCGGTCACCAGAATCCCGCTTGTACCTTAACAGCACAAGCCCCTTTCCACCAGGCAGATCCCCTTTGCCCTCTACTCTAAAAATTATCCCAATTGTTTTTGGTAGTACCATATTTTGTAGCCCACACTTAGACCCTAAGGGAATCCTTATCATTACTCGCTCTTCCTAGACAGTTCCCAGTAAAGTCATATTCATCTCCTTGAACCTTCCCCTCCCTCCCTTCACTTTACTAAGTGGCAGACATCCCAATTTACTAGATGAAATTGCATAGGAACCCGCTGCCTTCCCAAATATTTTTTTCTTTCAATCTGTTCGAGTCTGTTAATCACAGCCATAGGACACTGAGACATTGATGTAAAGTAAATAGTAGATTTGATGAAGTTAATTGAACTAGGACAAGGCTCCCTCCCACCGAAAACAATCCCTTTTCCACACAGCCAACTTTTTCTCAAACCTCTGTACTACTGGCTCCCATAGCGTAGCACTAGGCTTACTGACACCTAAAGGAAAACTAAGATATGTCGATGGAAAATTTTCCCACTTACAGCGAACCAAGTGGGCAATTTCAATGAGTGCAGCCTCCTCCATTCTAACCCCTAAGAAAGTGGATTTGTTCGAATTCACCCTTTGCGCTGAGATTGCTTCGTAGCATCATGCCTTCACATTCCACAGCATGCCAATTGAAGTCCATTGAAAACCATTGTGTCATTAGTGTATTTGAGATGCGTAATTGATGAATGATTTCTGGCAATGCTGAATCCCTTAAAAAGATGAGCTCAGCCTCTTTGTTGAAGAAGACGGCTAAGTGCCTCACTCACTGTATTGAGGAGGAAAGGAATTAAGAGATCTCCCTGTCTTAGGCCTCTTGTGCTTTTAAAGTAACTTTTGGGCGTCCCCTTAACCATAACTGAGAAACATACCAATGGATAGGACACATTCATCCACCTTTTCTAACGAATCTTGAAATTCAACTGTCATTCTCTCTCCAGTATGTGCCTCTTATTCGACAGGTCATATTCAATTTGATGGAAACTTTTGACAAGATTTTGAATCCCTCAAATTGTTGCTTATTGGTACTTCAATAGGCTAATAACATTTGACCATTCTTTTCCACAATTGCAACCTCTAACCTGGTGTATCTGATCACTTATCATCCCAAAGCACGTTCCCAATTTCCCATGCATCCTATAGTGATTATAAATCTAAATATCTAATGAATTTCTTCTATAAGTAATCTGTATACATAAAAAGGAAGAAAAACAAAACAAAAAAGTACGTTGCTTAGAGTTCTGGGGTGTTTCTACAGGCAACTAAATAAGTTGGTGGAGGCTGTCCTAGATTATTACTCTTTGCACTCATCAAAAAGGGGGAAAATGTGTTGCCTCTTGAAGTTGGAATCTTTTAAGTATAAATTTGATAGGAGCATTAACGGTAACCCAGCCAGCGGAGTTTGAGGGTATTTCTAGGTTTGCATTGGTAGAAGTTGGAGCCATCTTTTGAGTATAAAATTGATAGTAGCATTAATGGTAACCCAGCCAGCGGAGTTTGAAGGTATTTCTAGGTTTGCATTGGAGAGGTTACCTTGCCTTTTTGGTGTGATCGGTATCAGATTTCAAATTGGTGGGGTTTGGGCCTTCTTCAAGGTCTCTGGTTTCTATGTGAGGTTTGAAATTGCGACAGTCATGGGAGGTGATTGTTCCAATTGTCATTCAAAGTTCATAGGAAAAAACCATGGTCAAAATATTTGTCTCTAGCATCCATGAGTGTTTCACTATTTATTGACTAAGGTAAAAGGTTGAAAATAATAAAGAGCAAATGTAAAAACTGCGAATAAAAACATATCAAAGACCTAATATTACCTCCATATTTGTCATTCCAAATCAAACATCCATGGATCTAGCAACTATTCCATGAATGTGTTATATATTTTGTGATCTATATTAAAAGAGATGACCAGTTTATCAAAGAAAGACTAGAGCACATGCCTGTCAAAGGGAACGCACCTTTCAAAGAAAATTTTCAAATTTTTAATTGTTCAATCTGTGGACCCCGCCTTCTATCCATGTTTGTTTGGATTTATCTGGATATGAATAGGATAAAAGAATAAGCATAACTGAATTGATATGCATTTGACTCGGTCAGTGCATAGCAAGTTTGCTTAATCAGTTTGATGCCACCAATTAGTGATGGTGCTCCCAACCAGTAAAAGTGTACAATTCGGACTACATTTTAAACAATGGTTCTTCACATCTATGCAGCGTCTGCAATTTCCGCTGTGCATAAAATTGCTGTCCTCCACCTTGCTGGCTCTTTTTATTGTGACTTGATTAGATTGTGTAGGCTGTGAACTGAATTTGTTTACTATTTGACAGGTAGAAACATATTTGATGTTGCTTACTACTAGTTCAGACGCTTTCTATCATCTCAAAGATTGCAGGTAAACTCTGGATTCTGTATTGAATACAAAAATATGCAGGGATATAGTTTAGAAGAATGACTTTAGTGATTAAAATTATAGGTTTGATTCTAAAATAAGTGAAAATAAGAAAATCTGGTACACATGATTGTGACTGAATCTTCAGCATTCCATGTTTTAGCAGCCGTCTTGAAATAATTAAGGTACTTAACATCTGCTGTGAGCAATTGCTATTTCTCTCTAAGTAAGTTCACCTGACTTACGCAGGATGCGCATTGAAATGGTCCTTGTGAAGTCAAATGTTCTCAGCGAGGTTCAGAGATCCATGCTAGATGGTGGTCTGCGTGTTGAGGATTTGCCTGTTGACCCTTCTCTTCGCTCTGGATCTGTATCTCCTCATTTAGGACAGGACAAGCTTACAGCTGGGTCGCCAGAACGATTCAAAGAGGCATATGCTGGTGTTGGTGGACCAGCTGGACTTTGGCATTTTATATATCGAAGTATATACCTGGATCAGTATGTGTCTTCAGAGTTTTCATCACCCATAAACAGTTCTAATCAACAGAAGAGGTAACTGCCGGATCCTCAGTAATTTTGGTATTCATGCTTGATCATTTTCTAGTGTTCTGCAGATTTCTTTTGGTTTTACTCCTATGAATAAGATCACGGGGGATTTGTGCTTGCAGATTATATAGAGCTTATCAAAAACTATACACTTCCATGCATGACAGAGGAACTGGCCCACATAGAACACAGTTCAGAAGGGAGGAAAATTATGGTAGGGAGTCCAATCTTGATTTAGAAGGGACAGCTCTGATTATAACAATGAGCTAAATATGTTTATTATTGGTGCAAATGTATTTTTTTTCCCATATGGTGTTTGTAGGTTGTAATGTTGGGTACTTATGTAATTTGGTGTGTTTGCTACTTTTTAAGGGCATTTATGTCCTTTGTAGGCTTGGTTAACATTTTAAGGGATTAGGGTCTCTCTTTCTAACCCTAAGTACTTTCTAACCCCAAGTACTTCTAAGTTTAGGTTTTGATTAAATGTAATGAAGATGAAGGAGAGAAATATTATATTAGCCATGGCTACAAAGGACATAAATGCCCTTAAAAAGTAGTACACTCACCAAACTGCATAAGCACCCAACATTAATACCGACACACCGTAAGGACAAATATACATATACACACCATATACACCAATATTTATTATTTGCATGCTCAGCCCTGAAGATTATAATTATAATTTTTTATATAATTGTCGTACGGTCAGATGGAACTTAAAGCATAGAAAAGTGAACCCTTATTTCCTCTTTGGTTCTCTATTTACATAATTAAATACATATCTGATAATTGGTTTCAATTTTTATACTTACTCTGGATATGTGTATGTGTACGTGCTTACATGTGTGCATGCGACGCACAACCTTATCCATGCTCTTAACTTGATTGAGATATCACATTGCACACCTTGAGAGCCTGGTTTACTAGTTCTCAAATCATATCAATAGCTTCATGGGATGCTACAACGATGGATCAAAACCTCGATTTTTCGATACGTATTGTCCACCATCAATACCGTTACAATATTTATCAGTATTGCCGATACATTCAATGTATTGGCAATACAATGAAAATAATGACATATATTTGTTGTGTATCGCTAATTCTGCTGCTTAGCCCCACCCCGATTTAGCATCAAGGGTTGGTCCGGGCGCCACCGCATGGTCTGGGCGGACACCTAGGCGGCTCGGGAGGTCGGCTGGGCGTTTTAAAGTCAGGGTGGGGTGATTTATAAATTAATGGGCTTTTACCGGGTCGGGTCGAGTTATCAAAAGGTTGGGCATATTGTCACGGGGTCACTCTTCCAGCAGTGTTAGCCCGTGCGGCACCTAACGCTCGATGCGCTAAGTCAGCCTACCTCTGATACCAATTGTCACGAGAGCGTCCTTCGACACGCTATCAACCCCCGCGGTGCCTCGCTATCGCATGCAACGAAGCCAACCAATCTTCTCATCAGCTCTCATAGCACCCGCCTAGAGGACGGGAACTCCCCCTCGTGGTTACCTTTGTTTCGCGGCCTACCATCCGATGTATCGTGCCCTTTACGACATGCTCGATTGCACTAATGTGCCTCGTGCTACCGTGCTCAACTGAGTCCCACGCAGCCTGCCTTCGTGTGTGTTCCGAATTACTAGCACAAGTCCATACTTGGCCTACATACTGTCGTGCTCAACTGAGTCTCACGCAGCGCTCGTGAAGTTGTCCTGCCGTATGCACCACGACGCGTAGCTTGGGTCATACTTCAACCTCACCTTGGGTGCCACACGATATCGTTGCGTTGACGTCCTAGGCCCACCCTTTCAGGCCTAGGAGACACTTGCGCCCCCTCTGGCAACGCAAGGCCCCATGTGTAGGGAAATAGCTCCCGAGCTCCCTTCCCTCATATAAGGGTAAAACAGTAATTCAGCCAGAATGACAGGAGAACCTCAAACCCCTTAATTTGACATACTTTACTATTCACACTGCAACGTCCCACATCGCTAGCCCAGCTGGCCATATCGCATCCGTGTCGCGGCCATGTCAGTCCCAAGCCTTACCCTGCGACCGTGTCGCGACTATTGCAGCACGACCACGTCGCGAGGCCCTCGTGGCCCCAAGTCACGTGCCCCAAGCACGAAGTCGCCACTGCCTCTACGCGGAGTACAAGTGGCGCTACGGATGGCTTGGCTAGCCACGTTGCGTACCTCCGTCACAATATGCCAATTTTTTAATGGACACCACCCAACCTGACCCATTGACGACCCTTAAACTTTACAGCCCTTATTGCCTAAGGATAATAGCTCCTTACTGACATTTAAACACCAGAATGGTGTTTAAATGATCTTATACCACTAAAGTTAAGACTTTTAATCTCACACTGTTGATGTGTGATTATCATTATGCCACATGGTGAACATCTGTGATCAGTCTAAATTGTCCAAGTGGCAATATATCATTGAAACATATCTTAGCCCAAAGAAACATGCCTATGAATGGATTTGAATCATACGATTAATGATTCTATAATTAGATTGAATGTTATATATGTTTATGTTGAAATAAAGTATGCATATCATGCCCCCCCCCGCCCGGCAACTTTCTCCCGAACATCCATCCGACTGCCCGAACCCGCCCAACGACTTTAAAAACATTGATACCCAATGTATCATGTACTGCTGACTAGCGATACTGGTACGTATAGGATGCTACGTACCGGTATTGTCCGAGATTTTGACATATGGTTACCAACACCATTTGAAAGTTGGTAGCATCTCACTAATTGCATGTTTTGCTGATGTTAGAAAAACAATAATTGTCCTTGTTCTCAAGATACTTAAGCTGTAATCTCTGAAGCCTGTACACCACAACGTTAATGGTGTGGAAATCCTTGGCACCTATACCATAACCTACTTCTGCAATTAGCTTAAGGAAAAAGGTTTTAAGCTTTGACAGGAATTGATTGGCATAGTAGAAGCTGTCCATCACTGCAATTTAGCCATCTAATAGGAGTTTCTCTCTTGGAAAATTAAGTACAAACTACTGTCCTGCGCTGTTGAAATGTAAAACTGTCATCTTAAACACCTTAATCTTATTTCTGTAAGTAGGATGGGGAAAGTATCATTATATATTATAGATAAATCCATCCTATCAACCTTATATATCATTCGGAGAAAACCCAGTATTGTTATTTAGATATTCATCATCATCATCATCATCATCATCACAGCCTTATCCCATCAATTGGGGGTCGGTTTTGCGAGTCCTATTTCTCCACTTGTTTCTGATTAGGACTAAGCTCCCTATAACTTTGCAGTCCTTCCTGTCCTTTCTCACGGCTTCCATCCAGGTCTTCATTGGTCTTCCTCTTCTCCTACTTCCTTGTGCTTGTAGCTTCTCAACCCTCCATATAGGGTCTGCTTCGTGCGTCAGATGAACATGTCCAACTGCTATTTAGCGATTTAAAAAAAATATTACTACTGCCTTAATTTATAAGAAAAGTTTCTCGATCAAAAGTGAAGGAGCACCAATACTCTGATTTTAATTTCTGGAGAACTATCTTGCATAGGTATCATAGAGTATGTCAAGTGTTTGATGCAATGTTGTTGGGTTGCAAAATTGTTGTGGAATTTGTGAATCAAATCAAATTGTTTAGTCGTTAAATCGTAAGATTCACAACTATTTTTTTAATAAGGAAAAATATCTGATAAATATAAAATATCAAAATATGCATATAATCAAATTTTTAACATGATATTTCTTTCATAAATAGTATAAATATATAAGCGAAATACGTCTGATTGAATGCCATCAATTCATGACGACTGATGGCCCTGAAATGAATCTTCAAAAACAAACACCAGTCCTCAAAATTTTAATCAAAACCTTCATGTGCATTGAAGAGTTATTTCATTGTAGTAGTCATTTGCAACAAACAGAATTGAATTCTGATTCCATACTAGAAAGTTATGAAGGAAACACAAATTTGGAATGTTTTTTGTTAAAGACGAAGATGAAGAAGAAATCATCTGCATTGAAGAGTTATTTCATTGTAGTAGTCATTTGCAACAAACAGAATTGAATTCTGATTCCATACCAGAAAGTTATGAAGGAAACACAAATTTGGAATGTTTTATGTTAAAGACCACATGATAGAAACAAGTACTATTGCTTACATTGTAAAGAGGTTTGTAAAGTTTTAAGGGGTAAAAAAGTATCAAAACAAAATTTCTTTAAGTTTTATGTTTCATGGACCATGAAACGAAACTCACTTAAGTGGGTTTGTGAATCATGTGATTTACTTGAATTGTAAGATTTAAGTCAAATCGTAAGATTCACAAGTTTAATCGTAGGATTCAGGCCTAGAAATGATTTTATGTCAAAATCAAATCGTTTGGCCTAGGATTCGATTTAAATCGTAGGATTCAAGTCGTAAACGTAAGATTATGACATCACTGGTTTGATGTTTAGGCTTAAACATGAAATATCAAAGATGGCACAATATCCATTTTGAAGCACCTGACAACCAAGACCATGCAATATAATATCATCGTATGTGGGTGGTTGGAGCCCAGACAGATGTTGCTTGGCTTAGTTGGCTAGGCTTTTCTTGAAGTTAGCTGAGATACGGGGTCAACTTTTTTTTTTTTTTTTTGATCGGTGATACGGGGTCAACTCAGATGCTTAAATATGTACTTTCAGTTTTTCTTGTAGCCAAAAATAATTTTTAATCGACAGAACATTTTGCAATCCTTGCCTTTTAGCAGTCTGCCATACTAAACTTGTTTTGTCGCTGCGTTATGTTGCCAGTCACCTACAGTCAAAATGCAAGTGAAATACTGAAGGAGTATTTTTGGCCTCAGTAAATTCTGTTAAAAAGTCCTTTCCAATGGAAGGTAGAGCTATGGTTAAATTGAAAGTTGGGTCTTTCATGGTAATATATTTTAAGTTTCTTGGTATCATCAGAATTGTGAGGCTATGGTTCTAGGTTAAGAAACCTAATAGTACAGCTACAAAGATGATGGTAATTAAAATCCTACAGTAGTTGCCCTATATCTATTATTGTTATCTCTTATGCATGTTCTTTTGCATCTCTACACTGTGATCAGCTAAGATGGTTGGCTGTTAATGCTGGCTACCCTGCTTCCAATCATATTGAGTTTTTTCCTTTAATATATATTATTATTATTATTTCAATTGATTTTTCTATGTATGCTTCAGTGCCTATTAGATGTTTTCAATTCCACAAATGTTAATCCAATTTTTTTGTACGTGGCAGTGCTACTATGCTGGATCACTCCAGATTTTGAACTTTATGCAGCATTTGACCCACTTGCAGAAAAGGTTTGATCCTCATTAGTTCTAAAACATCAGTATTCCATCATTTGTGTCCAAATAATTAAAATCACTTACAGTAAACACTAAATTAGGTATGTACCTGAAGAGTAGCTTGAATGTATTTGCACCTCTATGTGTTATTACTATGGATTAGATGAAACATATGATTTGGGGTCAGAAGCATCATCATTGGCATCACTTTGTACCATTTATTTGGCTTTGCATGCCCTTTTTGTCCACGCATTTATTATATTCAAGGCTAAACTCTATTTACTTGGCAATTCTCCATGTCGTGTGGTACTACTTCAATCCAAGTCTGTAAAGTCTTCTTCTCCTGCTTCCCTGTTCTTGTATCATTTCAACCCTTCATCCAGGGGGTGTTTCAGGTTTCCGATGGATATGCTTAAACTATCTCAAACACCATTCCTCAATTTTCTTTTATTAGGGCTACCCTTAAAACTTTTTACGCTCTCTTCACAATTGTATCCTTTCTTGTTACTCCAAACATTCACCTTAGCGTACGTTTTTAAGTCACATGCACTCTCTTTCTGTCATCTCTTATAGCCCAACACTCTGCAACATATACTAATGCAGGTCTTCCTACCATTTTATAAAACCTGTCAGTCAAAGCGACACCAGTTAATCACACAATACATTGCTCACTTGTCTCTACTTCAACCCACTTTTCATTGTTCTTGTTTGAGATGTCTTCCTCAACCCGCACACAAATATCAGAATCTACGACAATGTCTGACTAAATGATTTTCTATGTTAATCTAATAATATTTCAAGCTCTCGCGTTCACTGACATTGCACTCCATATATTTTGTCATTGTTTTATTAATTTATAAACATATAATTGTAAGGCATTTCTCCAAAGTTCCATCTTATCATTATACTTGTTCCTTGTCTGACCAGTTAGCACCACATCATCATTAAACGTACACTATTGAACCTCATCTGGTATTTTTACTGTCAGTTCATCTATATCAACACTAATGACTCAAAGCAAACCCTAACACAACTCAACTCTGATAGGGACCTCAACCATCTCAACACACGTTTTTCTTACTTTAGTCACTACTCCATACATCCCTTGGATAACCGCAATATATTCATTTGGAATGCCCACAGGCCTTCTAGAGGGCTATAAAAACCTTATGTAAGCTTTTCCTCATCTCTCTAAACTTGTTCATAAGTTGCCTCAAAATAAAATGGCTTCAATTGTTGATTTTCCTGACATAAACCTAAATTAGTTTTCGGAAATATATTTTCCCGTCTCTTAGATGATTCTGCCCTAGTCTCTACAAAAGTTTCGTAATGCGACTTATAAGTTTAATAACTCGATTGTTTCATAATGTGACTCTACATATATGGGCCTACCTTTGTGTGTGGGAAAGCCGAAGGCAAGTCTTTGGGATCCTATATTCTTGTCGGAAGGGAGGGGGGGGGGGGGGGGGGGAGAGAGAGAGAGAGAGAGTTAACATTTCTCATATTCTTCTCGAGGACATCTCTAAAGCAGATGTGCTTAGTGAAAAGGCTTAAGAAGGGGGATATCGACTAATGGATTGTATCATTTTTTGGACAGATGTGCTTAGTGAAAAGGCTTAAGAAGGGGGATATCGACTAATGGATTGTATCATTTTTTGGACAGTTTGGCCTTTTTTATATTTGTTTGGTGTATTCCTTCCTCTCTGATTTTATTTAGTTTTTAATACTAAAACTTACCTGTTTGAAAAAAAAGTGAATAGGTGCTATAAATGTGACTTTGCTCCTTACAGTGACGAGGGCCTCTGTTTTGCCCCTTCCATTCCCCCCTATAAAAATTGATGGCGTCTTTGATGCACTCAGGAGGAAGTGATGACTCTCCTTTCCAGAGATCACGGAATCTTTGATATACAAAACATCCATTTACAACATTATTTGTGCCTTTGACATCTTATTTGAGGACATGCCCCACCATGGCCTCTGTTGTGCTTAGCTCCACACCTTTCACATCTGGCATTGTCCTTGCCAGCTTCTGGGCTATTATGATGGTGCTGGTTTGTTCATCTTTGTAGTTCCTCTTTGTGACCAAGTTCTACTTTTACAAATGAGAGAAGGCGAATAATCCTTATGATCCCAAAAGTTCGAACTATTTTTAATGCCCTTGAAATTAGGTTCAGTGCATACTTCATTATAGACAGAGTAGCATACCATTATGACGAAATCCACTCATAATGCATAAAAGACATCCTCAGGTGCTTATGATTTCTTTCTTTTTGGTAGTTGATGTTAACAATTTTCAAAATTAAGTATGCTTCCTATTCTTAAAACCTAAAATATGGCAACCCTAGAGATTGCAGATACGAGTTTTGATATGCAATGATTTTGAATTTTGCATTATGTTGCTTTTGCACCTCTTCTAACTTGGATTTTAATGAAATTTCAGGGTTTGGCGATAAAGACCTGTAACCAAGTTTGCCAATGGGTGAGAGATGTCGAGAATGAGATTTTTTTGTTGGGAGCAAGCCCCTTTTCTTGGTGATTTCATCAAGAGTAGGTATATTCATGAGTCAACCTCAAATGTATCCTAGTTTTGAATCTAATAAAGTTCCTCAATATCATTTACACGCATTTCCACTTGCATGCATGGTTTCCTGCATCTTTGTTGACCTAAAGATGCAAATGAAACTTGTTGAAATGTATTCTAGTTTTGAATCTAGTAAAGTCGCTCCATATCATTTACACGTGTTTCCACTTGCACGCATGGCTTCCTGCATCTTTGTTGACCCAAATATGCAAATGAAACTTGTTGGTAATTCATGCCATTTGTTCTGTTTAAACAGGAAAAAATAAGTTTCCAGCAATCTACAGAAAATCAAATTGCTTGGGCCTGTAGCACAATGGAAGGTTGACAATATTGCAACCTCAAGGTGGCAGGTTCGAGCCCAGCTTACCTATATAAAAAAAAAAATCAAGCTATTGATCTTTTTGTCCAATATGGCTTCTAGGGGAAATAATTTCCTGCATCGTTGTTGACCTCAAGATGTAAATGACACTCGTTAATAATTCAGGCCATTTGCTATGTTTAAATAGAAGAAAAATGTTCCAACAATCTGCAGCAATTGATCTCCCTCTCCCACCTGAATTAATGCCAAACTAACCAAAGCTGTATTTTTTTATATTCTGGAGGAAGCGAAGTTGCATGTTGGAAGAGAGAGAGAGAGAGAGAGAGAGAGAGAGATGAAAAATTAGGCCCGTGTAAGAATTGATTATTAAACAAATATGGCTAGTTCCAACATTAGAGCAACTTAGGTTTTCGTTATCAAATTATTCTTATTATTATTATTATTATTTTCTTCAGTTCCAGAAGTAACATGGAGTGAAAGCGGAATTGTTTAAATTTGCGCTTGAACTAATTTCCTCTCGCTAGAGGAAGCTCTTCCATGTATGTTTCGGGCTGTCCTCTTTAGGCTTGGTTGGTTTGTGGGCGTGGTAGCAGTGTCTTGCTGCTCCTGTTTTTCTTCTATTTTTTTCCTTCTTTGGGCTTCTTACATATTTTCGTTCACGATCAATTTTAAAAACAAAAACACATGGCTGAGAGACATTCGTTAATCCCTTTAGTCCTTTGGTTACTTGAACTGCAACTGCTTCTGTGGTTACTTTTGGATTGGGTTTCAAATAACTTGCAATTTTTATTTTTTTTGCTTGAACTTGTTAAGTCGAAACAAATGTGACCGTCTCCAATGACGCTCAAAACCCGGCACGTTACAAAAAAACAACAAAACAGTTATCCTAGTATTTTCAACCTTGCAATGATGCATCACTAAGAAGTAAGAACAATGCACTAAGAACTCTCATTTCTTCTCTCAATTTGTTGATCAAAATCTTGATAATTTCTCCCATACTTAATCTATGGCGGTTCCCGGAATTCTTCAGTAGTCGAACTCGAGCCCCACATATCTCGATTGTTGTATCCATCTCTTGAAGTTGAACCGTCTTTTTTGTGATTATCGTCTGTTTCATGCATGGTGTCCATGTTATGATAATTATTCTTCACTGCACTGGAGGAAATTGTGCTAATGCAAGACTCATCTGAGCTCGATTCATGGTGATCGTTGTTTGTTGTTCCCCATCTAACTGCCAAATTTTGCATTATCTCCGAACGGAGAACTTGGTATCTAACTGCTCTTTCTCGAACAACATCTTCCCTTCTTAGAGTCTCCATCAAGGGGAACATAGGAAGTGAACGGTCAGAGTGACTGTTATCAAGGCTAATGACATTTGATCTACAAATTGGGCAATTGGAGTGCGATTGAAACCAAGTGTCGATACAAGAAATGTGGAAGACATGCACACAGTTCGGTAAAAGTCGAAGCCAATCTCCTTCTTCAAACTCCCCCAAGCAAACCGCACAGTCGGTGTTACTTTCACCACTTCCCCCCTCGATCTTGTTCCTGAATTGAATTGCAGGGAGGGCGTGTAAAATGGCGGAATCCAGACCTCGGCTCAGGAACTGTGATGAAGGAGGGTCATCCAAGTTGGCCTCATTTAAAAGTCTCCTTCGACTCCGACTTCTGAAGGAAAATATAAAGCATTGTCTTCTGAGGGTCCGGTAGTAGCTCAAGAAGAGGAAGACACTACATATTGCTCCAACCAAGGCGATCACAATAGGGTTCCAACGGGGGTTCCAACTGGATTCCAGTTGGAAATATGGGGATGGTGATGGGCTTGAAGGCATGTTCTCACAAAATGTCGAGGTTCTGATAAAGAGATGGGTGGAAACCAAAGGATCTGAATGGTGATTCTTCAAATTAGTTTTACATAGAAACTTCGAATAAAGAAGGTCAAAGACAAGGCTGTTGATGGGATCAATGCAGAGATGGAGACATCTTTTGTTTTGGTGATAATTCTGAGGTTGAAAAAAAATTGAATGAGAAAAAAAAAAGAAAAAAGAAAAAAGAGATCAAACTCTCTTCACTAAAGATTTTGAAATATACTTTTTTAAGTCAAGTTTTCCTTCAAATGTTCATAATATACCCTCAAAATCATATATATTTCATGCTCCCGAATATGTCGCCTATCTCCAGTGCTAAAAATATGCATCTTGTTCCTGATCTCAATCCAACTACAACCAGGAGTCCTCTTCATCCCTTTCTCTTTCATTTCCTTCCTGATCATTGAAGTGTGTTGCCATCTACCCGCCGCAGAGTACACATTCGACATAAGAACAAACGAAGACACGTCCTCGGGATCCAAAGCAGTGATTCTTTTAGCCGCAAGTTCAGCCAATTCCATATTTGAATGGATTTGACAACCTCCAAGGAGGGCTTTCCAAAACCCAATACCTGGACTGAAAGGAAGCTTTTGAAGAAACTCTTCAGCTTCTGCAAAACGCCCAGAGCGCGACAATAGGTCAACCATGCATGCATAGTGCTCGGCTCGTAGCATGCAAGGATCCTCAATTCTTGCTCGATTAAAATAAAAACGGCCCTCGTCAATGAGACCCGCGTGGTTGCAAGCAAACAACACACAAAGAAGAGTTACACTATTGGGCCTCAAACCAGAAACCTGCATTTTTTTGTAGAATTTCAAAGCCTCTTCTCCCCTACCATTTTGGGCGTACCCACAAATCACAGCATTCCAAGAGACGACATTTCTTTCATGGAGTCTATCAAAGGCTAGGCGACTGTCTTCCATGTTCCCGCATTTCGCGTAAAAGCTTATTAGAGAGTTGCTTACAAACACATCGATCTTACTCAATGACTTGAGCGCACAGGCATGAAAGCTCTTGCCTATTCCAAGAGATGCTATATTGGCAGTTGCACTGAAAACACAAGGAAAAGTCGATTGGTTAGGTGTCACCCCCTCTCGACACATTTGCACAAAAAGATTCACAGACTCTTCATTGTGACCCATTTGGCTATACCCGCCAATCATCGCGTTCCAAGAAACCACATTTCTCTCAGGCATGTTCATGAAATGTCGAAGAGCAACATCGAATCTCTCACTCTTCAAGTACCCACAAATCAATGTTGTGTAGGAAACGACATTTGGGTCTACGGTATCTTCAAATGCACTCTGTGCTTCCTCAATAGTACCCAACTTGGCATAGTGATCAAGAACTGAACTACCCACGAAGACATTAGATTGAAGACCCATCTTCATTGCAAAAGCGTGGAGTTGCTTGCCCACATTGAGGTTACGGAGAGCAGTGGCGGCGTGAATTGTGGTTCCAAAGGTGAACTGGTTGGGTCTAATGCTCAATACAAGCACACGAGAGAAGAGACCAATCGCGTCTTTGTAGTGACCATGGCGTGCGAAGATGCCAATGATGGCTGTGGCCGACACCAAATCCCATTCAGGTGTTTCGTCAAACAGTTGGCGAGCATCTGGGAGTGCTTTGGATTTGCAATAAAAGCTGATAAGATCCGTTTCACCAGTTGGGGTTCCAGATTTGAGGAGTTGGGCGTGGGCTTTCTGAGTGTCAGGCAGGTTGACAGCAGAAGGGAGTGTGAGTTTCTGTAAGCTGAAATTGGGTCGGTGAAAAGTTTTGGAGCATATTGATTTCATGAGCCTGAAATCAATATAAACATCATTACTCTGGGCTGTATCTAAGCCTTGATGGGCCCTCTTATGTTGGAAATATGTAGAACAAAATTGTATATATATGAGTGGAATAAGCAGTCTTAATGCGCAGGGTATGGGCCATGGTAGGTAAGCCTGATATGAGAATGATCCAGTTTGGTCCCGCCCGATTGGTAAGCCAGGCTGGGCATGAGCTAGATCCAAAAGCCCAATTTAAAATGTTTCCATCCGAATCACATTGTTGGAGAAAGTGACGATGCCAGTTGAGCAATAGCTCAATTGGTATCCTCGTCCCTTGTGGAAGCATAAATCGTGGGTTCTAATCGCCATACTTGTTCCCGCCCTTTGTGCGGGTCCCTTCCTAGTGTCCTACACCAAAAGTGGATCATCTCTATGTGCAAGTTTGCATAAACACTACATCTGAACTGTCCATGCCGTATGACATCCAAACCATTGAAAAGCTTATTGCAAGTTGTGGTCGCTCCTATTGTAATTATTTTCAAATGTGCCGGAGATGGCAAACCATTTCGTTTTTCGTAAAAAACATTAGTTGGCACATTGAAGTTTCGACCTCAACGTTGTGTTATCGTGTACGTTCCATTCATAGCCATACTTAGCGATGACATGACTTGACCGGTTTAAATCAGTTTATGACTTAAGGAGTATTCATTAAAAGTTAATCGGTTTAAATCAGTTTTACAGATTCACATCGGTATCAGCTTACATATATTGTGCACTTCTGAATATGCCCATCGGGAACGCAACGCTGCATTACTGTGCAGAACAACGAGATTGGTACACAGGCCGTGTACCTCTGCTGGTACACTAATCTCACTCCAACGGCAAAAGTAAGCCTTAGGACGCACACACTTTTCTAAAATCTGTAAAACTGGTGCATCTACATTTTTGACCATACAACTGAGGTTGGTCTGTGGATTGCTAGCGGTCCACAGATTCTGATGCATAATAAAACTGTTTTCCTATACTCCAACTAAATGGCCCCTCCGAAAAAGCAGAAAAGGACTGTGTTATACCGTGGACGATTTTGCAGGCAGCTTGTGACGCGCTGCAGTACTTGGTTCCCACTATGCATGCAGCCAGTGACGCCGCGCCACATAAATTGCCTGTAAAATTATCTATAAAAAATTATCCACTGTTTATAATTTTTTAAAAGAAAAAATGAAAAAGATTGCACATGCAGTAGCATGTCTAAACACCAATTTTTTAAGTCTAATAGATATTAATAGATATTATTGCTGTTCATTCTTCAAAACTTTTCTCGTGTCCCTAAAAATAAAGTTCAGTTTTTATTTTATATCAATTTATAAAAGTTTAAAAGCAGCTCATCAACCGTCTTTTAATGAAGATTAGTGATCCTTAATTAATTAGTACTTAGGACGGGTCCCTATGTTACTAGAGCCCCGATACCATAGCGACAACTGCATTTGGCAATGCTCCCCGCCTGCAGTTGCTGCCAAGAGCAGCGACCACATGCAGCACGTTTGGCAATCACAAGGCGGCTGGGGGGAGCTGCGGGGCATTGAAAAGGGCTTGTAACTGTGATTTTTGTTGGATAATTAATAAAATAAATATTTATATTTATTTATTAGTTTGCTTATCTTTAAATGGTTCTTTAATTTTTTTTGTTTCATATGAAAAAGATAATTTTATCAATACTTGAACCTTCAACTTTCAAGTTAAAGTGATTTGAATTTTGAATTAATATTAGAAGGACATATTTCTCACCAAGTTTAAAAGTGTTGCAAAAAAATTTTCTCACTTCACTATTTTATAAGAAAGATTCATGTCATATATATGAAAACTTACCTTTCATATTGTTTGACTTGAAAAGATAAACATAGCTCATAGCGGCGGTTCACCGCCGCCCACGTGCATGCGTGTGTGCGACAAGGATCAAAATTTCGGCCGAAATTATCAGTTTCGGTCCCCACAGAAAAGATAATTTGGACCGAAATTTAGGTCATTTTTGTATGGGACCCAAAATTTCGACTAAAATTTCGGTTTTCGACTGAAATTTTGGTCATTTTTGTATGGGACCCAAAATTTCAGTTTTCGGTTCCTTCCGAAAACTGTGATGTGCGAATGAAGCAATTGATGCTTTTAAAGCGTACTTTGCACTTACCGGACACGGATTGCCTTCACATATGTGCACCCCATGTGTGCACTAGGTAGTTCCCGACTGTTCATGGAAACAAACGGTTGAATTCAGACAAGTTAGTTATGACGGTTGAATACCAAAAGTTGTAACTGCTCGAGTGTGACCGTTGAATCTTTGCAACCTTTGATCGGATCGATTATGGCCCTCGATTGCAAGCAACTGACATACACAATCGCCTCTGAAAAGGTGCTCTGAATGTTATAAATAAAGGTTAGATGAGGGATTCTGATTTACTTGCAATTTTGAAGTCTACATCTGAGTCCTTAAAATTCGTGTGCTAACCAGAGCATTCTGTGTTTTCGTTGGGTCGCACACTATAGTGTAACGTAGTGTGTGATGGATCGGTGATTAACCAAAGCTTCATTGTATCCTAAAGGCAAATTTGTCATTATCACATTGCATGTAGGGGAAAAATATTGTCTTAAAGACAACGATCTAATCATGCTTTGAAGTCATTTTTTCCGCTCTATTTTCTATCACTTATTATGCAACCTGCCAACAATTTTAAGACAATATTATCTATGGCACAAAAAGTGATAGATCACTCTAGCACAAAGATCACGAAACTCCAGTGTTTTAATGGCACAAATTTCAAACGATGGCAACTAAAGTTCACTTCCTACTAACAATCTTGAAAGTCGCATATGTTCTCACTATGGACGTACGAAATGAGAAAACGACAATTACACATGCAAAGACTATATTCTTAATGCTCTCGCCGATTCTCTTTTTCATGCCTATTAAACTTACAAGACTGCAAATGTAATATGAGAGGCTCTTGAACGAAAATATAAAGTCGAGGAAGTTGGCGTGCATACCTATTTAGTAAGTTATTTAATTTCAAGATGTATAATTTTAAACCTATTTTGGAGCAAATGCACTAGATGCAGATTATCTTCAACAATCTTGTGGCAGAAGGAAGCATGATAGACGAAGGTTTTCAAGTCTCTGTGATTATTATAAAATTACCATTAAGATGGAAAGATCACCGAAAGAGTTTGAAATATACTAAAAAAGATTGTACTATGGAAGAACCCTTGACCCATCTTCGTATCGAAGAAGAGACTCGTCTACGTGACAAGGAGGAGAATACTAAACTCGTCCCCAAGACTCACATTGTTGAAGATGCATCCACATCGAAGAAGAAGATCAAAAGGAAGAACTTCAAACTAAAGCTAAATAAGAAGGATTTCAAGAGAAAAAAGACAAGAAAAAGACAAAGAAGGGTACTTATTTTTATTGTAAGAAACCTGACCATTTTAAACGTGATTGCCGAAATTTTTTGAAGAATAAAAATCAGGCAAACGTTGTGGGTGAAGAAGATCTCGTTGCGGCGATCTTAGAACTCAATATGGTAGATGATAGAAATGAATGGTGGCTCGATTCTAGGGCTAATAGGCATGTGACCTTTGGTAGGAATAATTTTGTATCCTATGAGAAATCACATGATGAACATGAATTGTTCATGAAAAATTCCACCACTGGACAAGGCAAAGTTGTTCTAAACTTTACTTATGAGAAATCAGTCACACTTAATGATGTCCGGGTCCCTAAAATTCGGAAGAATCTTGTATCGGCTTGTATTCTTAACAATTATTGATTCAAAATCGTGATCGAATCCGATTCTGTTGTATTTTCTAAGAAATAGATGTTTATAGGCAAACGGTATGCCTCTTGCTGAATGTTTAAGTTCAATATCAATGATAAATCTACTTCTTCGATTTATATGTGTGATTTAATTTTTTTATGACATAATATATTAGAGTATTTAAATTTATATTTTATGAAATATATGGTTAAATTAGAACTTATTCCGAAAATACATATAATTTTGGTAAAGATAGATATAGTATATTTGTGCAATCTAAAATGACTAAGAAGTCATTTAAAAGTGTTGTTTGAATAACATTACTACTGGAGATGGAAAAAGATATTTCATCACTTTTATTGATTATTATTCTAGATTTACATATATTTTTCTTCTTCAATTAAAAGAAGAAGCATTTAGTAAATTTATCACTTATAAGGTCTTAGTCGAAATTTAATTAGATTTAAAAATTAAGGCATTACAATCGGATAGGGGAAATGAATACATGTCATATGAATTTTCATATTTTTGTGACAATTATGAAATTATTTATGAAGTAACTGCTCTATATTCTCCTCAATCCAATCGAATTGTCGAAAGAAAAAATCAGACTCTAGTAGAAATGATAAATTTTATGTTAACAATTTCTGGCTTGAATTCAAATTTATGAGAAGAAGTTTTACTAACTGCTTGTTACATTTTAAATCGGATACCTCATAAAAAGTTCTCTAAAACTCCATATGAAGTTTGGAAGAACAAACCTCCTAAATTGCATTATTAGAAAGTGTGTGGTTGTAGAGCGCTAGTCAGGGTACCCGATTATAAATATACAAAATTGGGTCTTAAAGCTATAGAATGTATTTTTGTGAGATATTTATCAATAATCCTACATACAGATTTTTAGTATGTGAGCATAATAATATTTTTGAAAATGATTCAATTTTTGAATCAAGAGATGCAGTATTCTATGAGAATAAAGTCTCTTCTATTTCTAAACCTCTTGCATCCTCTGACTTAGAAGAATCTTCTAATTCTCCTGATCTCTTTAGTAATGAAGATGAAGTGATGAAACCTAGAAGCAGTAAGAGACTTAGAAAAGCCACTAATTTTGGTTAAGATTTCTATATTTATCTTATAGAAGGAACTAGAAATGAGAAAACTAAGAAAATAAAGTTTATTTTGAATATCGATGAAGATCCTAGAACGTTTCATGAAACTATTAAATCTATTGATTCCGCCTTTTGGAAAAAAATCATAAATAATGAAATAGATTCTATTATGTCTAATAATATATTAGAATTAGTAGATTTACCACAGAGATCTAAACCTAATGACACTATAAATAAGTTTAAGGCTAGACTCATTGCCAAAGGTTTTAGACAAAAGCATGGTATTGATTATTTTGATACTTATGCTCTAGTGGTTAAGATTTCTTCAATCAGGATATTATTTACTATTGCTTCCATATATAAACTTAAGGTTCATCAAATTGATGTTAAAACAATCTTTTTGAATGGTGAACTTGAAGAGGAAGTATATATGGAACAATCAGAATGTTTTATAATGCAAAGGCATGAAAACAAAATCTATAAACTCATTAGGTCCTTATATGGTCTAAAATAGGCTCCTAAACAATGACATGAAAAATTTGATATTATTTTATCATATGGATTCAAGATTAATGAATCAGATAAATGTATCTATAGTAAGATATCAAACGGTAAGGGTGTGATAGTTTGCCTATATGTGGATGATCTCTTAATTTTTGGTATTGATTTAAAAAGTATTAATAATACAAAATATTTTTTGGCTTCAAAATTTGATATGAAAGATATGAGTGAAATCGATGTAATTATTTGAATAAAATTATTTAAAGAAGATAATAATATTATTTTATCTCAATCACACTATATAGAAAAATTGTTAAAAAAGTTTAAACATAATTGAAAATTAACACCAACACCTTTTGATTCAAGTATATAATTAACACCCAATGATAGCAGAAGTGTATTACAATTAGAATATTCTAGAATAATTAGTAATTTGATGTATGCTACTCATTACACTAGACCTGATATTGCTTATGCAATAGAGAAATTAAGTAGATATACTAGTAACCCTAGTCCTGAACATTGGAAAGCAATTGGTAGAGTATTAAACAATCTTAATAAAACAAAGAATTATACATTGCATTATGTTAGTTATCCTACAGTACTTGAAGGATATACAGACGCTAGTTGGAACAATGATATAGATGAATCAAAGTCTACTAGTGGATAGAAATTTACTCTTGGAGGTGCCGCAGTTTTTTAGGGATAAAAAAAATAAACATACATTACACATGCAACTATGAAATTAGAATTTATTGCTCTTACGACAGGGAGCAAGGAAATAGAGTGATTAAGAAATTTATTATTAGAAATTTTTATTTGGCCTAAGCCTATACCACCAATCTCTTTATTCTGTGATAGTGAAACTACACTATTTAAAACTTATAGCAAAATTTATAATAGAAAGTCTAGATATATAAGTCTAAGACACAGTTATTTTATTCAATTACTTCGTGAAAGAGTAACTAGTATAAATTTAATAAGGACCTTTGCAAATTTAGCAGATCCATTTACAAAAGGTCTTACAAAAGATGTGGTAATTAAAACATCGGAATGGATGAGTCTAAAACCTAATAGATTACATCACCTATGATGGTAACTCAACCTATTTTCTGCAGTCCAGAAACTAAAGGTTCAATGAGAAAATTAAATCATAAGAAGTGATTGCACATTATTAAAAGTATGAGTATATAACTTAAATCATCTCACGTAATAATGTGATACTTGTAATGTAAGGAAGAGGTTGAGATAATTCTCTTAATCAGTCTATAACATAAAATGTTGAAATGTTTAAGTTACAAGGGCATCTATGATAAAACTAACTTATATGAGTTAAGAAGTGTGGCCGCTTCAAAGATAGGTAAAGGCTTTTCTTGAATAAAACTCATGAATACCTGGGTATAAGCACAAGGCCATAAAACGTAATGGCTGTAAAAATGAAATGAAACTTAGATTACTTATGTGTGTGATATGTCCGATTGATTATAAAAGAAAATTAATTCAAAAATTTATATCACTAAAATTCTTTATCAACTTTGATGTATATCACTAAGTGAATGTTCAATTCCTTAGGACACTTTCATTTATGCATACCGTAGTCAAGAAATGCTCAAAATGTTTGGTATATATATATATATATAAATATATATATATATATATATATATATATATATATATATATATATATATATATATATATACTATCTTTGGTTATTAAATTTCATATTGACGTTAAGTACATATTTAACAAAATATGAGAGGAATGTTGATATTTATTTTCTAAATAGGGAAAGAATATTGGATATTTAATAAAATAAATATTTATTATTAATTTAATAATATTTATTTATTAGTTTGTTTATCTTTAAATGGTTCCTTAAATTTTTTGGTTCCATATGGAAAAAATGATTTTATCAATACTTGAACCTTCAACTTTCAAGTCAAAGTGATTTGAATTTTGAATTAATATTGGAGAGAAACATTTCCCACAAGTTTAAAAGTGTTGTAAAAGTTTTATCCCACCTCACTATAGTACAAGAAAGATCCATACTATATATATATAGAAACTTACCTTTCATATTGTTTGGCTTGAAAAGAGAAACATAGCTCATAGCGGCGGTTCGCCGACGCCCACGGGCACGCACGTGTGTGCGAATTACGTAATTGACTCTTTTAAGGCGCACTTTGCACTCGAGGAGCCTTTCATATTTGATTTGATATGATCCGATCGGTTGACTTGCTGATCGGGCATGAATTGCTTTCACACATGTGTACCGTTTGATGAGCCTTTCCTATTTAATCTGAGATGGTCCGATCGATTGACTTGTTGGCCGGGCACGAATTGTCTTCACACATGCACCGCATGTGTGCACTAGGCAATTCTCGACCTTTCATGGAAACAAACGGTTAGATTCGGACAAGTTAGTTAGTGGCTATTGAACACCAAAAGTTGTAACTGTTCGAGTGTGATCGTTGGATCCTTGCAACCATTGATCGGATCGATTAAGACCCTCGATTGCAAGAAATCGATAGACACAACCGCCCGTGAAAAGGTGCTCCGAAAGTTATAAATAGAGGCATGTGTGCATTAGGCAGTTCCCGACCGTTCATGGAAACAAACGGTCGGATTTGGAAAAGTCAGTTAATGACTGTTGAACACCAAAAGTTGTAATTGTTCGAGTGTGACAGTTGGATCCTTGCAACTGTTGATTGGATCGATCAGGGCCCTCGATTGCAAGTAACCGACAGGCACAACCGCCTCTGAAAAGGTGCTCCGAAAGTTATAAATAGAGGCTAAATGAGGGATTCTGATTTACTTGCAAATCTGAATCCTACATCTAAGTCCTTAGAATTTGTGTGCCAATCAGAGCATTCTGTGTTTTCATTTCGTTGGGTCGCACACTACAGTGCAACATAGTGTGTGACGGATTGGTTATTAACCGAGGCTTCATTATATCCTGGAGGCAAATTTACTGTTATTCCGTTGCATATAGGGAGCAAATATTGTCTTAAATACAACGATCTAATCGTGCCTTGAAGCCACTTTTTTTATTAATTTTCTATCACTTATTGTGCAACCCACCAACAATTTTGCGAGAGTAGGGTGCGCTTGTCGGTTGCTGCACGCGTTACTCGTCGCGAGCCGAGCTTTCCCAGAAATCTCGAAAATGACTCTCGGCTAGTTTATAAGGAAAATTAGTTTTTGAATGGGTTGTTCTTGAGTTATCCAAAAATCCATTTTATTAGTTTTTTGACCTTTTCTTGTGTTCTACACTTTCTCAAGAAAATGTTAGAAAGTGCATTGTGTTCTTCCACACCCTATAGCTACACGCATTTATGACCTTCATCAAAACAATTATATTGATCGAATGATCGTCAAAATTTATAAAAATCCAATCGGCAATGTGTTGACGACTTCTCTCGGACAGATGATAAGAAAATCACTTCAAACGTAGGTTTTTTTATGGGGTTGTTACTACTTTATGCGTATATTAGGAACGAGTTCAGAGTAATATAAACCATCATAATTTAGACTAGGAAACAAGTTTGAACAAAGTTGTCAAACAAATTGTTGAGGCATGAATAGCTCATCCTCGGAAGCAGAAGAGTCCAAGTTTACGACCATGGGTTTGCAACGCACCACCCCTCAGAACGCCTTCATAAAATCAATTTCACGGATAAGAAACACTTAGAAAACTACATCAAAACGTCACTAGGTATGTGTATTTGACAATTGAAGATTTTTTCGGTGCAACTGATGGTTTTAGTGTTAACACCAATGACTGCCATGAATCAGATGATGGAGATCATTTTTAGTCTCAATGTTTCACACAACAGATCGTGAAATCAAGGCCCAACTATAAGACGATCAAGTGTTGATTCCACAATGGCAGTCAATGGTGTTAATGGTAAAACCATCAGTTGCGCAAGAAGATTTTCAGTTGCCAATACAACTACTTCGAAATAATTTCGAGGAATCGAGACTCTTCATTCTTCACAATCCCATCCAAGCATCCATTCCAAAATAAAAACAACAAAACTTCAAAATCGATACCAACACAAATCTACACCAAAACCTGATTCTTCCAAAACAGAAACACAATTAACACTATTATAGACAATATAAAGTTAAAACCTTCTCCAATACCATCAACAATTCAGATAGAGAGAGAAAAAGCTATAAGCTGAATCAGAAAACCAACGATTGTGGAAGAAATAAAGATGAGTTTGAACACGATTAAATCGTAAATTTAAAAGAGCTCACTGCAGTAATCGAATATTAATGGTATTCATTGAAGGTAGAAGAAAAAAATTGATGAAAGGGAGGGTGCATAGGAGCTTGGATCGACCTAGAGCCATTGATTCACAGATCTATAGAATAAGAAATCCATTTTTTTTCTCCTTCTCTGTTGCAGAGATTTGAAATTGTTTCGGTGTTGTTAAATTTGAAACCCATTTAATTTGATATATTATCGGATTTAATGTACTCAATGATAAGAATGAATCCAGTGCAATTCTCACAGTGGAGTATACTTCAACCACCTCAGAAGTCAGAAACGAGGTTTCTTGAGAAAAAAGCTACACAAACCAAATGTCGCTTTCAACAGAAAGTTCTCGAAAACACAAATTGAGAAAAACTCTAGAACACAAACAAACCTCAGAAAACACTCAAAAAACCTATTTTCTGAAGAAAAGTTTCAGTTTCCGAGACTTCCCAAGCTCTCGAACGAGGCCTAAGAGTGTTACCATGTTAATGGGTTGGGTTTCGGCTGGGCTTGTGATTAAATGTTGGCCCACTAAGAGCTTAGGTTAGTGGGCTCCTATATGAGACAAAGGAATGCTGAAACTTGGAAAGAATGGTGGAGTTCGGGTGGAAAGAAGGGCTTATGACAAAGGTTTGCCAGGGTACAATATTAAACTCACGAAAATCAGTATTAAATATTTTCTATTAGTCAATAAGCTTCATAGTGATGGTTAGGTTGAATTGCATGTGAGGTTCAACAGGTTTTAAACCCACTTGGATATATTGACTTTCACAGCTTTTATTTTCCTAGACTAATGCGAAAGTACTTTCCAGGTTAAAATCCCTTCTACTCAACGATTCTAAACTAGTATATATATATATATATATATATATATATATATATATATATATATATGAAAAATGATTATATAATTTGAGTCATAGGGCATAAATAGGGAAAAATGATTATATGACTTGAGTCATGGAGCATAAATAGGGATGCAAGTTGTGAACCAAACATCGAAACTCAATGAAAAACCAAGGCTCCCGAAAACACCAAATTGCACCTCAAACCGAACCGAACCCCAATTCGGTTCGGTTTTGGTTTGGGTGGATCGAAACCGAAAATCGAGGAGCACTACAAAAAATATGACTATTAAAAAACTGCTGCTATTAATTAAAAACCTATTAAAATATTAGCAGTAGTTTTTTGTTAATACCAGCAATTTTTGGCTGTCGCTAATAGTCTTGTTTTTTGTAGTGGGGGTACGTTGAGTAAATCGATTTTTTTTTTTTATAAAAACAGAAAAAATTGAAAAAAATATATTAAAAAACTAAGAAGTAGGTATTTTACCTACACCGAACCGAATAGGTTTCGGTTTTAGGAAACAAAAAAAAATCGAACCGAACCGAATGAGTTTCAATTCGGTTTTGGTTTAGTGTGTACCGAACCGAACACCAAAAAATTTGGATTCGATTCGGTTTGGTACACCAAACTTGAATCCCTAAGCATAGCTCATGACTCGAATTCCTATTGACTACATGTCACATCAGATGACTTAAAAGTAAACTTGAGGAGACATATAGCCAATAATTATTAGAGTCATAAGATTATATTTTATGACCCGAGTGAGATGATCATTACCTCTATATATATATATATATATATATATATATATATATATATGGACTTAACCCTCCATGTACATAGATAGCGCAATGATTGTTGACTTTTAGACTTTACGAGCGAACATATTTAATCAATCCAAGTAGTCCACTTAGCAAATTATAATGTCGCGTTCAAAGGACAATCGTCCATTTTAACTGCAGAGATTGAGTAATTAAGATCTCTAAGTTAGAATTTTAGGCTCATTTCAACTTAATATATGAGCTAATGACTCCGATTACTTAAAAATATGTGCCACATGTCCCAAAATTGATCATGGCGCGGTGATGCCCATTAATGCAAGTTACTTTGGGTCATGTTGCAAAGCCCATTGGGATCTACCGGTTAACCGACAAACACCACTTCCAATTGCCGCGAAAAGTAAAAGAAACTGCAAGCCACGTGACACAAGATTCCTCGCAAACTCAATTGAAAATTTAGTACTCCCTCTTCTTGGAATCAGTAGCTCACCCACACAAGCCCACAACACAAAGCCTTAACAAAATGCCTTCCCCTTTTCACAGTTGAACCGCCTATAAGCTTCCCTATCACGCCTTCTCTTTTTTCCTTCCCAAAAAAACTACTCTTCTCCTACTTCCTCTTCACCAAAGAAGACCCAAAAGGTAAATCACTTCAAATTAAGGTAACTCTTCTCCCTGTAATTTTCTATCCCCCCCCAGTTTCTTTGTTTCACTTATATATAATTTGAATTCAGTATAAATGGGTAGAACTAGAAACAGAGTATGGCTTATTACCTTTCTCTACATTTTAGGCCGTCTCCTTTTTCGATCATCTATTTGTGTCGCTTCTTTTCATCCCATAGACAATACATTGATCAATTGTGGAGGAAACACATCGTTAAAACTCGACGATGGGCGTGTTTTCGAAGCTGATTTGGGATCATCTTATATAACTTTATCACCAATTTCAAACATTGTAGCTTCTAATGCTGCTATAGATCCTATAACTATATACGACACTGCCCGTATCTTCACCGAACCATCGACATATACCTTTGCTGTAATGCGACCCGGTCGACATTGGTTACGGTTGAATTTCTATCCTGTCCAGACTACTAGTTTCAATTTGAAATCAGGAGATTTTTCTGTTATGGCAGATGGAATTACTCTCCTTTATGAATTTAGTCATGAAATTACAAAAACGTAATTTGGGATTTATGAAGGAATATGTAATTGAATTGGGTTTGGGGTCCAAGGTGTTTGTACTGACATTAACCCCTTCGAATGGTTCGATCGCATTCATTAATGGAATGGAAATGATTTCCGTTCCCCAATTGAGATGCCACCCCACGTAGCTTTCGAGAATTGTTATAGGATTAACATGGGCGGGCCACTTTTGGATTCAAAAAATGACACACTCGGGAGGATCTGGGAACCTGATCAGATGTTTCTCTTTAATCCTACTTCGGTGCATACTGTTACTGTTGATCCAAGTTCAATCAAATACCCAGAAGGCGTTTCCGTTGAAATAGCGCCAAATTGGGTTTATGCAATGGCGCAAGAAATGGCTGATGCTAATGTCGGAAATGAGAACTTTAATGTTTCATGGGTGTTCAGTGTTGAATCTGATTTCACGTACTTCATTAGACTGCATTTCTGCGATACAGGTAGCCAAGCTATGCATAATCTTCTTTTCAATGCCTATTTGAACAATCAATCTGCTCTGAGCTCATTTGATATCTTGAGTAAAGTGCGGGGCCTATCTGCAGCTTTTTTTGTGGACTTTGTGGTCAATGTTCCGATAGGGTTGGATAGAATTATGGTTCAAATTGGTCTGACGAATCTTCCCACCTTCCCACCCAATGCGATCCTCAATGGACTAGAAATTTTCAAACTTACCAATCAGAAAGACAGCCTCGATGGGTCTTACGGTGCGGATTCTATTGATACAATGGTGCCAAAGAAGAAATAAGTGATGTTTGTAGTGGCCATTGTGTCTTGTTTAGGAGGAAGTACTCGGTTGGGGTTCATAGCTGCCGCAGCTTATTGCTTTTATATCCATTGCCGAAAGAAGCGAAAAGACACTTTAGATTGGTTACCTCTTCGTCCTATTGCAGAGAATTCGGAAACCAAGGTTTCCACCGGAAGTTATGCATCATCTGCTCCTACTGGTTTAGGCCGTATCCTCTCATTTTCAGAGATAAAAGAAGCAACAAATAACTTTGAGAAGCTTGTTTTAGGTGTCGGTGGATTCGGGAAGGTGTACAAAGGCGTACTAGAAAATGGGGTCACTGTTGCCTTTAAGCGTGGAAATCCATGATCTCAACAAGGCCTAACTGAATTCCGAACAGAAATTGAGATGTTATCAAAACTAAGGCATAGGCACCTTGTTTCCCTCATAGGCTATTGTGAAGAAGACAATGAGATGATCCTAGTTTATGAGTTCATGGCTGGTGGGCCTCTCCGAAAACACATATATGGGTCAGATTTACCTCCTCTTTCGTGGAAGCAAAGGCTCAAGATATGCATTGGAGCTGCGAAAGGCTTGCATTACCTTCACACTGGGGCCGTCGAAACTATAATCCACCGCGGCGTTAAGACTACCAACATTCTACTTGATGAGAATCTCATGGCGAAGGTTCCGGATTTCGGGTTGTCGAAGTTGGGTCCTACACTCGATCAAAGTCATGTAAGTACAGCAGTGAAGGGGAGTTTCGGGTACCTTGATCCAGAATACTTTAGAAGGCAGCAACTCACGGAAAAATCGGATGTGTATTCGTTTGGGGTTGTGTTAATGGAGTTTTTATGTGCTCGGCCGGCTATCAATCCGGCTCTACCTAGAGAACAAGCTAGCATAGCCGAGTGGGCGATGAATTGGCAAAAGAGAGGCCAACTTGAGCAGATAATAGACCAACATCTCATAGGTTCTGTTAGTCTAAATTCTCTTCGTAAGTTCAGCGAGACAGCGGAGAAGTGTTTGGCTGAACAAGGTGTCGATAGGCCAACAATGGGGGGTGTGCTATGGAACTTGGAGTATGCTTTTCAATTTCAAGAAGTTTTTATGCAAAGTGGTTTGGAAGAGAACAGCACAAATTGCATTAGGGGCCTCTCGGATTTCATACAGCAAACCAGTCCCTTTGAGGGTGATGTTGTCGGCAATACAGATGATCGGGAATCTGATACTGCGACAGGTGTTCGGGTTTTCTCACAGCTGATGCATCCAAAGGGCAGATAGTTGCTAGTGGTAAGCTTTAATTCCCTGTTCTTTTTAGCGTACTATCATATATTTTAGAGACTTTTGAAGATTTATATTTTGGTTCCCATAGAAAAACCATGTAAATTGTTTAAAGTGCTCATTCAAGTATTGTTTCTCAGATCACTTGATTTAGGGGAGCATCAATATTAGTTCTAAGTCTCATCTTGGACCAAATGATTCTTATTTATTTATGCTCCATAAAATGTAAATGTTTCTCTCTGTCCCTTTACTAGAGATGGTGTTGGATATGGCCACCTAGGCCAAGGGCTCTCAATGAATCGGGCTGGCCCGTGTTTTGGGAAAAACATACATTTTGGATGTGTAAGTCGGGGCAGGACCTAACCCGGTTTAAGCATCATCCTGCCCTTAAGATACACCCATATAATATGAAATTATATATTTATAATAAGTTTTTAATTAAAGAGCATTTTACTAAATTGCTTTGAGATTAAACTGTTGAATGGTTTAATCTTTGAATCATTTTTTATTAATAAAATGCCACCATAGCTACTAAGGCAGCGTATGGCATAGCTCTTTGCTAGCCCCTGCCACAACAACATTCACCTGCTTTAGTTGGTTCCCATTCTCTTTTCTAACTCCATGCAAATATGGATTTACCTGCTCTAGCAGCAACCTCTCTACTCTCTACTAACTCCTTACCAGAGGAAATAAAATCTGCTCTAGCAATGAGTGAGTAGAGAGGAGGGTAGAACTACTGAACAAGTAAATCATGCGTAAAATCTTGCTATGCAAGAAGATATTAAGGAGAAAGGGTACCTCCTAAACTAGGTAGCAAGATGTTAGCAAAGATGGTGAGAACCTGCTAAAGCAGGTGAACTCTGCTATGACAGGGGCTAGGAGAGAGCCATGCCATACTCGGCCTAAGCCTACTACAAAAGGGGTACCTTAACACCTATCGAGTTACTGCAAGCACCAATTACTAAAAGCATCCACTTATTTTTTCAAAATTTACAAGGGCAACCACATATATTTTTTGGTTTTTTTATAAAATATGTACACTCTCCGTTTACTAGAGACATCCACATCTCCTTCAACTGACAATCCAAATTGCAAATCCCCTTGAAACCTATTGAAATCCACTCAAATGACAAGTTGTAGCGATAGAAACGCCGACTTTTTCTTCCTTAGCAGTTAGCAGTGGCAAGTTGTCATTGCAAATCCTCTTCAAATCCACTAAAATCCACTCAAATGACAAGTTGCAGCAATGGCGATTCCGAATTTTTCTTCCTTAGCACTGGCACGTTGCCATTACAAATCCTGGTGAAACCCACTGAAATCCCCTCGAATGACAAATTGCAACGACGCCAACTTTTTCTTCTTTAGCTCTACCAAGTTGCATTGGCAACGAAAATAACTTCTTTCTTAGCTTCAGCAAGTCGCAACGACATCGGGGATGATAACAACCTTCTTCAATAAAGTTTTGGTTTCAAGAGAATTTCGGGTGGGTTTCCATTGGGCAACAGAGTTTCAAAGGGGTTGAAGGAGTTTCAAGTCGGTTTCAAAATGATTTCAAGAGGGCTTCAAGAAGAGATATTAAACAAGTTTAGAGAGGGTTTCAAGTAGATTTTTAAACGGTTTCAAACAAAAAGTTGCTAACCACCCCCCTGCCCCTCCAAAACCACCCACAGCCACAGCCACATGTTGGCTAAACTGAGCCAAACCATATGGAAAAATGAACGGGATGGTGTGGAGTGGAGAAAGATTTGCCCTCTCACCATAATAAATTTGGACATCCAACTCAACCATTTCGTTCTGATTGGACAGGCTAGGATTTTGTAAAAGGAGAGACGAGGATCTGATTATCGTATGTGGGACTAAGCTCAAAAGTTATCTCCTAGAATTCACTTTGGTATAAATATTTTTACACCTAGGATAGTTAACATCTCACATGATAGTATTGTTGCTTCTAGAGATCCGGTAGTTGCCAATAGAGGGACCCGAAAAAATTAGACTAGTGTGTTACTACCACACAACTTTATGTCACAGCCAAGGCACTTAAATAAAAGAAATTAAAAATATGTTGACCGATGATCGTTTTTCTTCATAATCTTCCACACAATAAATCTTGAAGTCACAGGCCTACTATATGTCAGGCAGCTGTATGTTGATTCCATATGACACACATCCTAAAAAGTGAGCGTTAACCATGTTGGATGGTACGTTAACGTTCACTTTTTGGGATGACTATCACATGGAATCAACATCTAACCGCCTGATTGAAGCAAGTATAAAAATTTCGGCCGAAATGACCGAAATTTTGGTCCAAAACTTCAGTTTCGGTCCCCACCGAAATGAAATTTTGGATCAAAATTTCGGCCAAATTATTGGTTTTCGGTTTCAGTTTCGGTCATGCCCGAAACTGAAATTTTGATCCTTGGATGGAAAGCTTATGATCTCAAAATCTATTTTGTGAAAGATTGAGATGAAAAACAATTCTCATTCAAAACATTCAAGGAAATTTTCCTTTGTTTGGCCAGCCAAAAATTATTCACCTCCAGAAATTTGATTTGTTTGAAACAAATTATAAATTGCTACTTGAACAATTTAGATTGGTGTTGGTCTTGGTTGCTACATTTTTTTCATAAGTATATCTACCTCTTAGAGCACCCAACTAAGTCGTTTCCTCCTTGGGCCATACAGAGATCATGGTTTAAATATTTGACAACTCAATTCGATTCAAAAGCCAGTTGGGTCTAGTTAACTCAAAGGCTTGAATAAACTCGACTCGCTCCAACTCAATTATTATTTACTAAATGTTTAATATATATATATATATATATATATTATAAAAAATTTTAAAAAATCATTTTACAAGAAAGAAGATGAAAAGACATGTTTGTAAAATTAGTAGGTAGAATCTTATCTCGCGAAAATATTATATATATAAGTGTAGGTATGACCTCTTGTTGCATCATTTTAGAGAAATCTCGACTCGGCTTCAACTCGAAATTTCGGCGAGTTGAGTAACTCGGCCGAGTTCTAGAACTATGTTTGAGATAAATTCCTGCGAGCAGTGGCCTAGCCACATAGAAGGGTGTGGGGGCTCAAGCCCCCATTTAACTTTAGAGTTTCTATGAAGTATGTTTTTTTAACAACCTTCGTTATTTATTCTTGGCCACATGCCGCCCACAAGGGGTGGATTCAAACTCTGAATTGAGAACCTCTATTCTTGAGGTTTGTCCCACCCACTGGACGAATCAGATTTGAAGCCGACGAATTTGGGTTCATAAGCCGAATAATTATAGTATTAGGAAGGAAAATTTACCTGATCGACCCTGTCAAATACACCTTTTACGTCAGAGACCCTTTATTTTCACCTTTACCCAAACCAACCAGCTCCAAGCCTAGCTGACGCTAAGGAGAGTAAAAAGTCTAAATTACCCCCTTCTATGACTTTCATTAACTCACAAAGTTAGAGGTGGGTCAAGTGAAGACGGCTTCTTCCTTAGTCTGATGTGTTCCGATCTGCTATTTCGAAGAAGAAAATAGAGGCCATGGAGAAGAAGCCCCTGTATTTCTCCATTGTGAAAAGAAGACCCTGCAGTTTCCCGTTGTGATGCGAGGCATCCTACTTAAACCCAATTTTCAGTTTGTTAGTTTGTTAGAGTCTCTTAATGGAGCAGTATAAGAAATAATTTAAGTTTATTGGTCTCCATTTTCAGTTTGTTAGTGCTTCTTAATGGTGCAGTATAAGAAAGATTTTATTTCCTTGGTCAATTTTTTAAACAGTTGATATCGATTGTAAATATAATCGTTATCGACTCTGTATACAATTGATATCGACTATCTATAGAGTCGATATCGATTGTAAATATAATTGTTATCAACTCTATATACAGTCGATAACGACTATATTTACAATCGATATCGATTGTAAGTATAGTCGATATAGATTGCATAAACAGTCGATATGTGTTAATAATCATCCTCTCTCTTTTGTGTCATCAGTCTTATGACCCATTCCTTCTCATTCTTAAACATGCGAGACGGAGATAGAAAATTTTCTTCTCTGTCACTATGATGGCCTTCTTGTAAGCGATGATGGCTTGTATGAAGGTGGCCGGCGTAGGATTATTAACATTTCGATTGATAGTTCTTATGAACAATTCATAAGGCGAATGTCTGTTGTCAGTTTTGCGATGGCAGATAAAACAGTTTTCATAAAGTTTAATATGAAGATAGTGAATACCCCTGTGGTTGCCGACATTTTAGACTCCGATGATTTGGCCACCCTATTTACGTTTTATAAATCCGGGGTGGATGTTATAAAGGTATTCATCATTAAGGAACCGTCATCCTTCTGATTCGAAGCTGAAGAAGTAGCTCTTTGCGAGACTGATTTTGTGAGTAACCATTTATTTTAGCCATGCAAGTTTGAGGATATGGTCTCGTTAGACGATGACAACGATATTACGGCGAGCATGTCTTTCAGAAAAGCAACTATTGATTTAAACAATGCCCCAGTTGAATTGTATGATGACCCACTAAAATATATGCGTGGGTCACAATAATGTAGTCAAGGGTTAGACTACACTTCAGAAAAGGTAATGGATATTGACAATTTCAGTCATATCTTTTTCGATGAATGAACAACTTGATTGACTCACGAATTATATTCTACCATGCCATCGATGGAGATTACCGGAGAAGCTCAACCCCATGCCTATATACATGAGCACCCCTTCAATGAAGGATCTAGTCAATCACGTCAGAACCCCTTTGGTGAAGGATCTAGTCAATCACATCAGAACCCCTTCGGTGAAGGATCTAATCAACCACCTGAGAACACCGCTAATGAATGGCATAGTCATCCTCAACCCACTAATGAAGATACCTTAAAAGAAGATTATGAAAGCGAACCGGATGAGTTTATAAAAGAGGATCCAAAAATTTTTGTTAGAGACATTAATAATCCCCTAATAAACTGAGATTACAAAGTGTCAAAGACATCGGGCGACTCCTCCGATAAAGAGGTGAAAACTGAATACCAGAATTGGACATTTAAGTTTGAGAGATCTTCAGAGACAAATAAACATTTCAAAGAGTATTGAAAGAATACGCGGTGGAGAAAAACTTTCTAATTCGACCTTTGAAAACCGCTAGTTATCGAGTAACAATCGGATGCTACGAACCCGGCTGTTCATGGCGAATACATGTGTCTAAATTGACTGGGCTTGACTCTTTTCAAATCAAGACATTCAATAGTACTCACACATACGAGACTGCTAAGATCTGACCGCACGGTCATCGTAATGCAACAATCTCCTTCGTAGCCAACTATGTATGGGAGAAACTTATAAAAAGATTCGACTAAACACCGGCGTCGATAATGTTTGATATTGTAAAAGCTTATAATGTAGAAATTTCATATGCTAAGGCTTGGAGGGGTAAAGAACTTGTCTCTTAATAATATTAGAGGCAGTTGGGAAGGATAATTTGTGGATCTATCGATCTATGTGAAGGATATGGAGAGGATAGATCCTAATGTATGAACATCCTTTCAACTTACGCTTGACGGTAAGTTTCAAAGATTTTTTTAGAGTTTTGGCTCGTGCATCGGAAGCTACCGTAATACACTTCGTCGCGTATTGCTTGTAGATGACACACACCTAAGGGGACCTTTCGAAGGGATCCTACTTATCGCCTAGACGCAAGACGGTAATGACCATATATACCGTTAGCATTTGTCGTCGTCGAGTTAAAAGAAGAAGATACGTGGATGTGATTTCTTGAAAGGGTAAGTGCGTTCGTGATTGGTAAGTTTATCGACGATTTCGTTTTTATCATGAATGGGTCGAAGGGTTTAATAAAGGTGGTGAAATATATCTTCCCTGACACATACCACAACTACTGTATGAGACATATGACATAAAATTTGACACAGAATTATCTCAGGAATAATGTGAAGGGTCTATAGTGGAGCGCCGCGCGTGCATATTCAGTAGAGATATTTGATTATTTTATTAACAAAATGAAGAAAGATCATGCTGATCCTCGGGTTGTAGAGTGTATTTTGAAAATAGACTCAAAGTATTGGGCACGCGCAGATATGAAAGGAAGGCAGTATGATTTCCTCACTACGAATAATGCTGAAAGCTTGAACAACATATTAAAAATAGCTCAAAAGAGACCAATTATCGACTTAATCAGAACTACTACAGAGAAAGTCGTCGATCATTTTTAAAAGCGCCGATAGATATCTGAGAAATTGACCACTCTCCTCTACCCGAAAGCAGATGAGCACATGAAGGTGTTGTAATGGGCTAGTAGGAAGAGAGCTCAACCATACAGGCAAGATCAATTCCAAGTCAATTCTGAAAATTTCATTCATCACGTCAACTTGGAACACAAGACGTGTACTTATCGTCGTTGGCACATTCATGGCTTGCCTTACTCGCTTGTCGTAGCGGCCATCAATCGGAAAAGTTACGATTACCATAACTTCTATGAGAAGTAATTTTTCACTGCTTATTTTAGGCAAACATACTTTCCACCCTCGATAAAAGTCAATGAGAATTCCAAGCTGAGCAACTGCCTGAAAATATGAAAGTGAGACCACCCTATAATTATCGAAAGCAAGCCGGTCGTCCAAGAAAGAGAAGAATACGGTCTAAGGGTGAGGTTAGGGCCCTATAGCGTGACATGTGCAGTGAGTATGGTCACAATCGCAGGAGTTGCACGACAGTGGGACCGATGAGTTGATAGTATATATTTTTAATAGTAATAGATGAAATATAAACGAGATAATATATATTTGCTCAAAAACATAGAATCCCGATATTTTTATTTCGTAATAGTCATAATTTTAGACTGTACACTTGCTCAAAAATATGAATCATGGAATGTACAGATGCGTCGTTAGTGATTGTATAAAGAGTCGTTGACGATTCGCCAGACAGTCGATGACGATTGTATGTAAAGTCGATAGTGACTATATATAAAGTCGAGATCGATTGTACAAACAGTTGATGACGATTGTATATAAAGTCGATAGCGACTCTATATAAAGTCGACAATGACTATTTATATAGTCGATGACAATTGAAATTTATATAAAGTTGATGACGATTGTATATACAGTCGATGGAAACTGAAATTCGAATGTACTAAACATAGTTTACATTATAAAAATTTCATTTACATTAAAAATATTTCATTTACATTTAAAATGTTTCATTTACAATGGAACCACTGCTACTTCTTTGTCTCCTCCATTTAGTCATCCTGCTCTAATTCTCCTCCTCCATCGCCGATGTATTTAGTCAGTGTATGGCCAAGTTCTGTCCTGATCCTATCCATATCTGGTTGCACGAAGTTAAATTTCTTCTCCGATATGAAGTACTTCACATACTTCAGCACAAACACCTCACAATCACTCGAATTGGTCTATCGGGGAATGCCTTTGTACCGATAGTCACTAGATGACCAAGGATAGTTCTTTACGTTCAGTGCAGTGGAGTTACCGTAGGAATATAAAATCGCGGGAAGGTATTGCGTCTATTTCGACATAGAGAAATGTCAGATATGCTAAGCTAACAATGATGAAAAATATGCTAAGCAAAATGTTATACCAGTGTTTGCAATTGGTTCAGATATCTTTCCTTAGAGGGCCTATTAAAAATAGAGTCGATGACCAATATCGATCGTTCGAATACCTTCACGATCGTAAGCACCCAGTATAATGATTGTTGTGAATGAATTGAGACAAATATCTATAAAAAAGTAATATAATCTCAAAGGGTATGATTGAAAAAATTATAAAAGTCGTAAAGCTCACAGTTAAACCGATTGAAGAATAAATTTATGACTTCTTGCCTTAGTTCTCTTCGAGTTTATGGGCAGCCCACCGTTCGACTTGAATCTCGAACGATTCTTCGTATAATTTTTCAGTGAGAAGGAACTTGTTGAAATCGTTCAGTTTAAAGCCCATGTAGGTCAGAACGGTAGGGCACATATGGAAGCATTTGTCCTTTCGAACAAGATGAATAGCATCATCAATTACTTTCAAATGTTTCAGGTAGGCGCCCATTACCTGAAACTAATGCAGTTACAGTTAAGGGAATAAACAACATTCAAAAGAGTCGGTAACGACTCTACAACGAATCGATATCGATTATTCATACAGTTGTTATCGACTATATAAGTAATCTTCATCGACTCTGTATACAATCGATGTCGACTCTAGAGGAACTCAATATCAATTCATTGTAGAGTCAATAATGACTGTATAGAGAATCAATAACAATTACTTATGGAGTCGATAACGACTGTATGAAGAATCGATATCGATTCGTTGGAGAGTCGATACCGACTCAATTTCGAATCGTCCACGACTTTATATTGTTTATTTTGTCTACTTGGTACTTACAGTAGGGTTACTTTACTTACAATATTATCCAAGTACGTCGTGCCCGCCAAACATCTGAAAGATTGCACCACCAGCGTATAATCCCCGACGGTGCTTACGTAGGTGTTGCATAAATAATGGCCAACATAACTAATTTTTGTAAAAATAATAAACTAGGGTAAACAACTGCTAACTAATTGGGAAGAATGACTTGTCCTCAGATTCAAGTTTGTTCCATAGGTCTATCATGTATTTCTGCTCCGCTGTCAGTTCAGCAGTAGCATTAGCCACCGGTCCTTCAATGGCTTTCTCCGTTATAGGCTTTTTCACCATCGCTCCCCTTCGATGTGTCCTAGGTTTGACGGTAGTTGATTTCTCGGGTTTCCCTTACCTAGGTCTTAAGGGAGGGTCAACTTGTTGTTGAGGCAATTGGGAAGATGTTTTTTCTTCACCAGTTGAATCCTTATCGGCTTGAGACTCAGGTTGCTCGTCAACAGCTATCGTCACCTCATCCGTGGGAGGATCTTCATGCATGGGAGGAGATGGTCCCTTATCGATGGGAGGATCCTCATGCATGAGAGTTGATGGCCCCTTATCGAAGGCTATGCCGCACACCTTCGATATTAGCTCTGAAATAGTGACATCTGGAATATCGAACATGATATTATTAGAATAAGAAACCTGGCTGGAATTATATACACTTATACAAACTACGTTACGACACATACCTTAGATGCCGCCTGGAAGTTCTTTCAAATTCCCCTGACCCTTTCTGACCAACATGTTGTAGTGAATCATCTTCTGCAACTCCACATCCCTTGAATTGAGCCGCTCATTCAAGGAATTGCATAGTTTCTCTACGGAGGCACAACGTGTCGCGAGGACCACATTCTCTCCCTCTAAATGGCACACTCTTTGAGTGAGCTTCAAGCTCTCCAACACCAGACCGTCGATCCTCCTCAACAACGACTCATTGGAGGAGGTCGGTGTAGCTGGGCTCCCTTTCATGGTTGGGCTCTCCTTCATGGCCCCCTAGTTATCGGTCGCTCTACATGAACGGGGACCTCTTCCGAGGATGATTCTTAATCCGACGTCGATTAGACGTCAAATTCTTCATCGTCAATATTCTCTATCGGAATGTAATTTCTCTCCTTTTTCGGCTGCACAACTTTCACAGCTTTCTTGACCGGTTTATGAACCTCTTTCCTCTTCCCCCCAACGACCTTTCGACCCCGTAGATATTATTTTACGACGGGTATCTTTAACTCAAAGCCAAAAGGTACGAGGGGAGAGCAAACCTTTTGAAAGAAAAGGAAACACGAGAAATAATAGACTAAATTGATAATATATTCTAAACGCAAGGTATCGACTCTTTAATAAGTCATTATCGACTAGTTACGAAGTCGTTATCGATTATTTACGAAGTCGTTATCAACTATTTAAGAAGTCGTTATCGACTCTATAATAGATCATTATTGACTCTGTAATAGATCGTCATCGACTCTGTGATGAATCGGTATTGATTCTGTAATAGATCGTCATTGACTCTGTAATGAATCGGTATCGATTCTAGAGAAAATCGTTGTCGACTCCTAAAACAGTCGGTACCTTTATTCAATCGACATCGAATCTCTCTATTCCATAACTTTATAAATTTGAATTATTTAATAGATATCATACCTTGTTGTTCAGCATTTGTTCGTGAGTGTAGCCTTTATTCTTGATTGCGCCTTGTCCGACTATTTCATCAATTGTGGGAAAGGGTCCTTAAGGCCTGTCAGAAAAGGCCAGATATCTGACAGCATCTTATAAGTCCGCCATTGAAGTACATATATGCATCCATATATGTTGTACGTCTTAAGGGCTTTATCCATCTTAGCAGTCTTTCTATTCGCTGCGCCCTTCATTATATACTCCATGAAGTCATGGTACACGTGAAGACCCCACAGAGTTCGGTTGAAGTTCTCAACGTCATCGATGAGGTCGATGTGGTCTTTCGTCAGTTGATAGTGGGACTCAGGAAAAAGAATATACACAACACATATAAAAGAGATAACTTTACGAAGTCGTCATCACTTTTCGCTCTCTAAATTGCATTATCTATATGAAACCGAAGAATTTTCCCATGAGGCGTTCAATGAAAATATTTGTATCGAATAGTTTGTTCTTCCAGTGGTTTAACGGACGGTGTATACTTTTCAAGATCAACTACGGCAAGGCTCAGTATTAATGCAATGTCCAACTTTCGAAGATAGATATCAGTATTCTCGATTCGGAAGTGATTTTTTTCAACCCAAAAAGTCAACATCGCATCGATCACATCTTTAAGAAATCTCACACCCTTAGGCATTTGAAATATTCCATCAAAAACTGATGCTCTCAATAACTCCTTTCGAGTTTGGCTAGCGGTATCATAGATATTCGAAATGACACTAGGGGAACATTTGGCAATAGGTCGGTGTACGACCATCTTGACAGCTTGTTGAAATGAACTGTAATAAAAAAGAAATGACTGAGTCTCATACTAACACGGATTGTTTAAATGTTAAATGAACTGTAATATATAAAATCGATATCGACTATAAATAAAATCGATATCGACCGTACATATAATCGATATCGACTCTAAATACAATCGATAACGATTGTATTTATAGTCGATATCGATTGTATTTAGAATAACCTTAAAAAATTATATTAAAATGTACACCAATGAAAAAGAAAAAACTCTACAATAATGGAAGATAAGTTTATTTCTAATTTAAAGATTTGGTAGCTTGAAGATTGAAAAATTGAACGACACCGCCTTTCCACCGACTTTGAATGATACCACCTCTCCATCAACTTCGAACGAAAAAGTAAAAAAGGTACACAGTAAAAAGTTGAATAAAGGACGATTATTTATTACATTAGGGGTAATTTCGGCATTTCCTAAAGGCGGACGACGGCTCGGCGCGCAGCGGGTCGGTTTGGGTAAAAGTGAAAATATAGGGTCTCTGACGTAAAAGGTGTATCTGACAGGGTCGACGATCAGTTAAATTTATCTATTAGGAATATTCATATAGGTACAAGTATTTGCAGCTGGAGATTTTATATTCACAACCAAAATTTCGTCTGTTAAAATTGTTGATTGCCACAAATCAGACAATAATAATATCTCTCACACAATTCTTTGCTTTTCTATCCTTAGAACCTTTCTAAGTGTTACACTATGTTTTATGATTTATCATCCAAGTATTATAATTAAATGGGTCTTTTTTTCTTAAAGTTGTTTTAGCAGTATATAAAAAGCTGGGCAACAGCCTCGAGAGGTCCGATAATAACTCAAGCTTTACACAAGCATTGCTACCTGAAAAATCGGACTTCCTCGAAAAAATCAGAGTAAGAACTTAGGTTGTCTCGCCCAGATTTATTGCTTGGATTTCTCATCATTTCTCAAGAAAAAACATTCTCATTTAGTCATTCAACGATTAGTAATTAATTATCCAAGCGACTGATGTGGCACGATGTGATTAACCGCCCCGATCTATATTGATTATGCCCCGTATTTATAACCAACACTCCAAAAAATAAGACTATTAGCAGCAGTTTTTTGTAGTATTAAAATAAAAACTATTAATTAAGACTATTAGCGGCAGTTTTTTGTAGTATTAAAATAAAAACTATTAATTAAGACTATTAGCGGCAGTTTTTTGTTAATAGCGACAGTTTTTTATTGCCGCTAATAGTCTTATTTTTTGTAGTGCAATTGCGTCACGCCACATCAACCACCTGCACTCTTCCTACACAAACCAGCCTGCTATATAACCCTATCCTTATTTTTTTAACTATCGATTAAAAATCATTATTATATTTTAATTAAGATTACATACTAATATACTATATCTCCATCATAGTGACAAATTTTGCTAAAATCTGGGGAAATTAGCCGAAAAGGAGGGAAAACAAAAATTTTGGGAAAATTTTGTTATTTTTGATAATTTTGGTGTTTTTTAGTGAAATTTTGGTAAATTTTGATACACATTGTTTTTTAATATGTTAGTAATTTGGTATAAATTATAATAATTTTTTTAAAAAATTATTAAATATATATATTATATATTTTTAATCCCCAAATCGTTTTAGAAAGGTATCGAAATTAATCCGAAATATACCGAAAGGACACCACCGAAAAATTACCGAAAACCAACTTTGTCACTATGTGCCTATGGTGACCATATCATTTTATATTAACTCAGTCGGCAATAAAATCCAAACTTTCGCGCCACACGAAGTTAAAGCAACGAAGACTCCGATGGCTAATCTCCACCGTCCACTACGTTTGGTCGGCCAACAAATCTTCTCAAGAGTGATTTGTCACATAAACATTCTGACAATTACAACCACACTACACGTGGCATGCGGAGAACGAATGGGAGGCCCGCCCTATGAGCTGCATTGATAGCAACAAATGGATTGCCAAATGGCCTCGTGTTTTTTATTTTTTTGAAAATTCCTTACCGGTAAACTTGCATTAGCCGGTTCTAGAGCCGTTATTTCAGCCATATATAAACTGTGAGGTAGCATCACAGCTCACAAGAGAAGTCCGAAAGAAGAAAATTAAATAAAAACAAAAAATAAAATTGAAACTGCGAAATGCCGATCAGTAAAATTGCGATTGGACATGCCGGAGAGGCGCGACATCCGGGCGCGTTGAAAGCCGCCCTCGCCGAGTTCATCTCGACGCTTATCTTCGTCTTCGCAGGCGAAGGGTCTGGCATGGCTTTCAGTAAGATCTCAATATTCTGTGTTCATATATTTGATGGTGTTAGATATGAGAATATTGAATTCTAGCTGTATAAGCTAAAATATGATAAATGGATTATTTTTATGTTTTTTCCTTTTTTTTTTATAGAGAAAGGCCGTTGGGTGTGAAACATTCATATTTAAGTTAGATATGACAAAAACTTTTTGCAGATAAACTGACTAGTGATGGGTCTACTACGCCATCGGGGTTAGTGGCAGCGGCTGTGGCTCATGCTTTTGCACTCTTTGTAGCGGTTTCGGTTGGAGCCAACATTTCAGGGGGTCATGTGAATCCAGCGGTGACATTTGGCGCATTCCTGGGAGGAAACATAACATTTTTTAGGGGAATTTTGTATTGGATCGCTCAGTTGCTAGGGTCGGTTGTCGCTTGCTTGCTCCTTAAGATTGCCACTGGCGGATTGGTAAGATTTTATTTTTTTTGTTAAGAACTTGCATATTCGGACCTCTTTGAGCACTCCGGGCACCAAAAATTAACACATGCTGGGTTAACACAGAATACAAATCCCTAAGGTGGCCTAAGTGGAGGGAATTCGATCGAACTCGCCTGTTTTTGGACTGGTATAAAATTGTTAGTTTGAAGGGATTGTGGAGAATCTTTACCATTTGGCCTTCATCTTCACTAAGTGATAGTCAGCCACTTGAAGAAGTATTAGGTGGTTGACCCGGGCGCGCCACCTGCGGTGTTTCGGTCAATCTGTTTATGCCAAAAAAATAGTCAATTTTAAGGAGATGCTCAACTATATATGAGCATGTATGCTTTGGGCATTTTGCTGACTTGGCATTTAACGTTAGCGGTGCTTGAGTTGGGCAGTCACTATTACCTGCTTCTACTGTTGGCGAAGTTTCATATGGCCATGTGAATTTGACAGGATTTTTATAGCTAATAAACTTATATAGGGAGCATCTCCTTTCCTAGACTAGGAACATATGAGTATGATGTCGATTTTTCGACAGTACCCCACCTTCATGTGATTGGTGGCAAAAACTATCATTCGGAAAAACAACCTCAGTTTGCAAACGAATTAGCCTATTATACAGAAATCCAACGTTTTAGAAAAAAGGGTTGTCACGTATTTTTGAACGTCTATTGTCCGTGAGATTGGAACCCCTTCTCGCGTGTTAAGTAAGCATGTCAATGTCACTTTACTAAACTACCCTTCTATAAAGGGTAGTTTATACAGTCATCTCTTCCATGCTCTCGTCCCCGCAGCTCCGCCTCCACCTCATTCCGATGCAAGGTTCAGATTAAAGGACCCATTATTTTATTTTCTATTTTTATATGATTTAGCTTCTAAATGGTGGGTACTGTTCTTCGTTGGAAGAACTTATAAATTTAAGAATAAAAAAAAAAAAATTAATTTTCTACATTAATGGAGACACAAAGGTCCCGTCGTTGGTTTGGAAAAGAGGGAGAAGAACCTTCTTGATCAATCTTATTGCCCTGATGTTCTTTGCCCTCGCTGGAACACCAAAGAGAAGAACTGAAAATGATCAGATGTGTTGCTGATGCAGATCTTTTGCCCTTGTTGGAATGAGTTGCAGGTTTAATGGCGTACACAACTGAAAAGCAGAGCCCTTTCCTTCCTAGCTAAATTATAAAGAAAACTCAAATCTATAAATCCCTCTCTTCAATTTTTTCCCAATGTCATTGTATAGCTTGGGGAAGGGTGATCGGTTTTGTAGCTTGGGGAAGAAGATGGAACGAGAAGAAGTAAAATCCAACCAGAGAAGAAAATGGAACGAGAATGAAAAAACTGCGCAGGAAAAAAAACCCTTCATAGAATACCTTCTAGCTTCTAAACTACCCTTTATAGAAGGGTAGTTTAGTAAAATCATATGGAAAGCGTTACTAACACGTGTGACTATTTGGTCAATCTCATAGAATTTAGAAGTAAAAAAAACGGTAAAAACCTTTTCCTCTAAAAAGTTTGGTACCTGTATAATAGGCTAAAATGGTTCATTTCTAAAGTTGTTTCTCTAATTTTCCCTAAAAAGTAATGATTGAGCCTTTGAACTCTTGGCTGCATCACCATATACCTTTCATTAAGCTAAGCAATCTATTTAGCTTGAATTTTTCGAACTTTTCTTAAATCAAACTCAAAAATATATTTCTAGTCAAATCCTGAATGAGATCATGGATTGATGGTTAAATTAATTTAATCTATCTTTCATCGTATTAGAAGTATCAAAATTTAGGGAACAATTACTTTCACACGTGATTTGTGTTCTTGCACATAAGTTGAAAAGGAAGGCGACTTTTTAGAACATGTGTCACATGAAATACTATCAATGTTCGCATACACCATATAAAGATCTTTAATACCAAGATTGACATGAAGTACGATCTTTATTATCTAATTTAAAACAATCAAAGCCCATTACACAATCAAAGCCCACAATATAATTTAATGGGCTTTAATTGTTTCGAATTAGATGATATAAATCGTGTTCTATGTCAATCTTTGCAAACAAAGATTTTTACATCATAGCCTTCAAATCAAATGACTTAAAATCTTAAATAGTTTTCCACTTATTATAGGTCCTCAAAATTCAAAGTCTTTCCTTTTAAATTATGTGCTAGGCACAAATCGTACTAGTTCCCAGTAAAAAATTTTAGATTCGACTTATAAAAAAGATTGTGACCTTTGAGTTATAAGGTTCAATTTTAGTCCAAAATCTCAAAATATTCGCCTCTTAGAATTTTGTAGCCGATTTTTTACTCCTTCCTACTGTGTTTATTTTTTGGCATTTTCCCATTTGGGTTGAGGCTCTAAACAGCTCGTCGGAGCCGTTTAGCAAAAACTTGGGTAAGATTGGGCCTGGCTGGGCTAGAATATAAGTTAGAGTGTCACAATCAGGTATGATTAGACAAGACTCAGATTAAGGGTGTAGGACCCGACCCTGACCCGTTTAGTAAGTGAATCCAGATTTCCAATCCAACCCGACTCCATGGGTCCAGATTTTGATTCCGAACTGACCCATTTGCATCCCACTCCCCCAAGTACTTTCCCTTAAGTGCATCAATAAATCTATCTTTTCAACAATTAAAGAAAAAAAAAATTACTTACATTCAAAATTCAATTTCTAATAATCCTTGTGTTTTTCATAATTTTATTGAATCCATCACAGAAAACGGCAGCATTTTCCCTATCAACGGATGTCAGCGTGTGGAATGCGCTAGTGTTCGAGATCGTAATGACATTTGGCCTAGTTTACACAGTCTACGCGACAGCCGTCGATCCGAAGAAGGGAGATTTGGGAATCATAGCCCCCCTCGCAATCGGTTTCATTGTCGGAGCTAACATTTTAGCGGGCGGAGCCTTCGACGGCGCCTCTATGAACCCAGCTGTTTCATTTGGCCCGGCCGTGGTCAGTTGGACATGGACCAGCCACTGGGTCTATTGGGTTGGCCCATTGATTGGTGCTGGAATCGCTGCTATTGTCTATGATACAATCTTCATTGGAGGAAGCACACATGAACAACTTCCCTCTTCAGAGTGCTAGAAATCTTCTATTATTTCCCTTCATTTTTAAGGGTCCAATTTCATGTGTTTTTTACCCTCTTCTATATATATATTAAGAGTGGGTTGGGTTCTTGAAGTTAGTTTGTATTAGCATTGGTGTATCATTAGTAAACACCAATGGTTTTTTTTCTCTGTTTATGGTGTTTTGTATTAGGGTTGCTGTTGTTTCATTAGAGAAGCGAGTGGATGAAAAATGTTGAGATTGAAATTTGCACTTTTTTTTGTTGGGAAATGGAACAAGTGATTTTGCTTATTAGCTGGAAGAACTCATTGCACATATAGGATCACGATAGCCCATATTTGTGCCCTGTGGCGCTACTCTGTGATCAATCAAAGGGGTCTAACTTGGAACCCATCTAGGGGTGCATATTTCGCTAACCGAAATCAAAAATTTGATTTTTGGGTCGGTTTCTACAAAACTAAATCTCAAACATTTTGGTTTCAGTATACCCAACATTTCAATCCCCCAAACCAAAACCAAACCGAGCAGATTTTGATTTTGGTTGGTTCGGTTTTCAAATTTTTCAGGTTTTTATCGGGTTTCTCACTCTATCTGATCGATTTTCAATTTTTAGGTACTGAAACCAAACCTGCTGAATCGATTCGGTTTGGTGTCGATATTCAATCAATTTCGGTCTGGCTCGAATGGCTCGATTTTGGGTTTTCTTCACCCCTAAACCCATCATTAGCACATGTAAGAGCTAAAGAATTAATCATACCTCCGAGAGTATTGCAACCATCTATCATGTGCTCTTTAGTACAAATTATAAAAAGATATGTACAATAGTCTATATTTATGCGTATAGATTAGGTGGTCCAAATTCTTTAATATGAGTGCGATTTTTGGGGTCAGCAGATCCTTCACTTGGTGCTTCGACACGCCACAATTTTTGAAGAGTATTCTTTTATCCTTCATTTAATTTTTTGTGATTGTCCATTTTGACAAAGGTGGCCTGATCTTAACGACTAGGTAAGTTACCAAATCCATAGGTATATAAGACTTAGTGATCGGAAAGCGAATTGTGCGGCCTATGATATAGCTAAAATTAGCCTTGTAGATGGATGCTATGAGATGAGATTTGGATGGAGTATGCTCCTCCTTGATGTAATCGTTTCGAATTCCTTTTAGACTGTGTTTGGGAATGTGGATTTGCACCCGTGGATTTGGATTTAGATATCCTAAATCTAAATCCACCGTTTGGTTGTAGGTTTTTATCTTAAATTTGAATTTAAGAAATCCACTGTACTTTACAAATCCACGCGTTAGTGGATGCAAGTTTGGTGTACCGAACAGAATTGAATATGATTTTTTCGGTTTTCGGTTCGGTATACCATAAATTAAAATCGAATCGAAATATATTGGTTTCGTTACACCGAATTTCTCCAACACAGAAATCTTTCCCAACTCCAAACCGAATTTTTCGGTGTTTGATTCAGTTCGGTTCGGTTTGCTTCGGTATAGGTTCAGAAGAAAAAAAAAATCGAAGATGGGCTCAACTAGAAATTTTTTTTTTCCTAAACCTAAACCGAACCGAATACCGAAAAATTTGGTTTCGATACACCAAATTCCTCCAACGTATAAGCCGTTCTCGAACCGAAACCGAAGTTTTCGGTGTTCAGTTCGGTTTGAGTTCAGGAAAAAAAAAAAAAAAAAGAGGGTGCAACCAACAATTTTCTGATTACACCCAAAGTGCACTGTACAAAGGTGGGCTGCAGCGATCATAAATTAGCCGTTGTAGCCCAACAATGACTACAACATCTAGTTTTCTAGCCATTGCAGTAACTACTTAAGCTTGGGTTGGGTCTGATCCAGTTTGGTACTGGTTCAATCCGATCCATTTTCCACCGGTTCAACCCAGTTCGGTTCGGTTTAATTCGGGTTACTTCATGCCCAACCCAACCAGATTGATCAAGCTTAAAAATACTCAGCTTAGGCAGGTCGGGTATCAGGTCGAACTGTACTTATAATAGCACTGAGTAATAACTTTTTATTCACTAAACATAGTCAATTATATGCTGGTGTAAGATTTGAATTTTCAAATATCGCTTAGGAAGTATTATTTACAAATCCACTTTTTTACAATACAGACATGGACTTCTAAATTCTAGAGAATTTACCAAATCTAAATCCAAACGCAAAAAGGTGGAGCCAAATGGTGGATTTGGATTTAGGAAATCTAAATCCAAATCCCCAAATCCAAATCCACCTTCCCAAACGCAGCCTTATTTAGATGTTTAAGCATTGTTTTAAGATTTGACCCAATGATTTATAGATACTTTATTTGGCTATTGTTTTTATAAAAATAATTTATATTTCATTGGTTTCCTTTATATATTCTATGTAAGTTTGGTGTACCGAACCAAACCGAATCCGATTTTCGGTTGGGTACACCACAAATCGAAACCGAACCGAAATATATCAGTTTTGGTACACCGAATTCTCCCAACACATAAATTGTTTCCGAATCAAAACCGAATATTTCGGTGTTCGATTCGGTTCAGATTGCTTCGGCTTGGGTTTAGGAGGGAAAAAAATTGAAAATGAGTGCAACCAGTATTTCTTTTCTTCTGAACCCAAACTGAACCGAACACCAAAAAATTCAGTTTCGGTACACCTAATTCCTCCAACACAAATCGTTCCCGAACTGAAACTGAATTTTTCGGTGTTTGGTTTGGGTTCAGGGAAAAAAAAAATCAAAAATAGGTGCAACGAACAATCTTTTTTTTTTTCAAATCCAAACTGAACACCGAAAATTTGGGTTTCGGTACACCGAATTCCTCTAACACAAACTGTTCTTGAACCAAAACCGAATTTTTCGGTGTTCGGTTCGGTTCGTTTCGGTTTGGGTTCAGAAAAAAAAAAAAGTCATACTTATAATAACACTTAATAACAGTTTTTTATTCACTAAACATAATCAATTATATATTGATGTACCATTTGCACTTTTTTACAATACAGATAAGCAACCAAATTCAAAGACAAAAAGGTGGAGCCAAATGGTAAATTTTGATTTAATAGATCCAAATCCAAAATTCCCAAGTCCAAATCACGTTCCCAAACGCAGCCAATGGCAAAGAGGTTTGTTGAGGAGAAGTGGAAGCGAACTTATAAAAATAAGATGAATTTATTTTCCAAGATATATCAGATGGTATCGGCCAAACCAGCCAACATTAAATTCCCTTTTATTTTCAAAATATCACAGTATATAAAAATTATTTTAAATAATTAAACCCCATCGCACTTACTAATTGCATTAAGCACTTTATCTACATAAAATCTGTCCCCTATATAATATTATCCTTTTTTATATGATGTCGGATTCATATGAGACCACCTGATGTAGGCCTAACCCTATACATATTCGCCAATATGCATCGGCTACGGGCGATATTTACTACCATGCCTTCAACTTCAGCTTGTGTAGAAAAAAATGTTGGCAGAGGGCGATTAATCCCTCGAGCACTACCAGTAGTTATCGGTTTTGGAACTAATACTAGGGTTACAAGTTTTACCCCGAAACCTGACCTGAAAAACGAGTGAACCGGACTGTCCAAACCAGCCAGAAAATTGATTTGGATCAAACAGAACTGATCCTGAGTTGGTTCAATTTCGGGTTTGGGCTGGGGGGGGGGGGGGGGAACTGAACCGAAAAGACCAAGATTTTCGGTTTCTGTTCTAGTTCGGTTTCAAGTTTTACCCCGAAACCTGACCTGAAAAACGAGTGAACCGGACTGTCCAAACCAGCCAGAAAATTGATTTGGATCAAACAGAACTGATCCTGAGTTGGTTCAATTTCGGGTTTGGGCTGGGGGGGGGGGGGGGGAACTGAACCGAAAAGACCAAGATTTTCGGTTTCTGTTCTAGTTCGGTTTCAAAAACAATATGAAAAACCGAACCGAAACCGACCCGATTCATTTGGATTTGGCTTCTGTTCAGGCTGAACTGAACTGAAATTCGGTTTGGTAAACCGAATCTACAACCCTACGTAAAAGCAAATATTTATCAGCATGTACAAACATAACATGGTAAGCAGAGGTCCATGTCAGCAGTGTCAGCCCATGCGACTATGCGAGTGATGTTGGTTGATTCCAAACAAGGACACTGATATATAGCGGACCCAAACAGCAGAACATTCAAGGGACGGCTTAACTAATATGTATCGGTCGATACGTATCGGTTTTCGGCTAAACCAATATATATCGGTCGGATACATATTGGTATCTCAGATCCAATATGTATCGGGTATCGGCTGGTACATCTCGGTTTCAATCAAGGCATTCAAATTTCTTCTTTTTTTTTAAATAGGCCAATACATATCGACTGAGTTGTATCGGTCTCGGACAAACTGATACCCGAGACCGATACTAATTTTGATACCTTGGTACCTGCTATTAGATCAATGAGTGACCAACGGTACCTTAGTCTTCACGCTAGCGTGGCACATGCTACCAAGTTCACACCACCAAGTACAAAATACCGTTATTCACACCCCTTGAGGCTGATTTCTCACCCTTGTTGAAAAACCTTGCTAGAAGGTGACATTTTTAATACTTACTTACAACTTATTTTATTTTTGTTATGTTTTCTTTTACGAGGGTGAGAAAGCAGTCTCGTGGGGTGTAGATAACTAACTGTATCCAATATATATTCAACCTAAGTAGCAAGGAGTTAGAACAAGGGGTTGTTCCTTGTTTGGTGATGATGTCTTTCCTCCGAAAAACGGGGCACATATGCTTCTTAAAAGCTTTATTGTATAAAAAAATTGACTTCCATTTTATGAAACGGGAATAAACTTAGCCTGGTTGTCACCTAGTATTCAATCATATGATCGGATGTTATATAAAGAAGCGATTCGATGATTATAATAATAATTATTTTTTTAAATAATTATAATCATCAAACTATTCTTTTAGGTGACATAGATTAATTGATTATATAATTGAGTGTCACATGGCAACAAACAAATATGGGACACTGTAAATTACTGGTCCTTGATATCAGGCTACTTTTATCATTTTCAAATTGTAAACAGGAAAAATGCATTTGAGTGCAGCCTTTGAAGGTTGCATTTGAATACCTTTTCAAGTGCCAAATGCATGAGTCCCCCCTAGGTTCACTAGTTGTGTAATTTATATATGAAATAAATTGAATTAAAAATCCAATGTTTGTAGCGTTAATGAAATGATACAAAATTAACAGTAGCTTAGTTTTGAATTTTACCCTTCATTTTCATATATATTAAATGCGGGCATGGTCAACACTAATCAAAATAGCTTTTCTTGGACGGTCTTTGATAAATCATTTGCATGCTCATGGGTGCAGTATGTAGCACTCAAATGGTTTGAGCATAGCAATCAATATTGAAATTTGATAATAAAAAATAATTGGTCCACCATAATCTGCGAAAATCGTACCTCCATCATACTTTTTGACCAATAGTTAGGGATGTAGATTCAGTGTACCGAATCAAATTGAAATCAATTTTTTCGGTTTTTGGTTCGGTACCCCCCACACCGAAACCGAACCGAAACCCATTCGGCTCGGCTCTGTGTGGGTATTTTACCTATTTTTATTAATTTTTTAATGTATTTTTTTGATTGTTTTTCTAATTTACTCATCCAACTCCCACGGTCTTCGGTTTTGCCACCCTAAACCAAAACCTAACCAAATTGGGGTTTGGTTCGGTTTGGTGCGATTCGATCCGATTCGGAACCCTCAGTTTTCAGTTCGATGTCAGTGTTCGGTTCAAAGCGTGCATCCCTACCAATAGTTAATATATTACTTTATAAATTAACAAATTTCAATATAAAGAAATTTAATGCTATTAGTATCTAGAAAATTTGGTTTGTAACCTACCTATTCAAACTTTTTAATATAAAATATATAATTATGGAATTTTTAGATGCTAAGGAAAGGTGGCCACCAACTCCCAAATTATGCGTAGAGAATTACTGATAACACCAACTGCGCGATGTAAGCAGTCTCTTGTTAGATTGTTATTTGAGGTTTACTCATTATACTTTTCCATTATCCAATTCCAATAGAGAATTATCAAATCATTTTAGAAAAATAATTAGCCACACTATTTTTACGCATCAGCCGATGACATCAGCTATGTATGCGTCATGGAGAAACGCTTGGAGACTTAGTTATAGACTTCATTCATTAAAAATTAAATTAATAACTTATTTATAGACTTTGTTGGTCCTCTGTCAACATATCCGAAAGTTCCACGGTTTTCTTTTAGTGCTTCATAGTTCATATGTTGTCTAATCCTCCATAATTAGGGAAAGTTCCAGTGTTGGTATGAACTTATAATTTGTAGACCATCTTTATTCACATTCAATGCTCCGTGCCTGTTATCTAGACCGTCCATACGATCCAAGGTTTGACCCGTTCTATGGGTGCATATCCCAAAATTTTGCAACTGGCAAATCATTCCCCTGTATTGGGGCATCAGTGGGAAGTTCAGGAATAATTTGATAAACATTCAGGAAAAATCGGTCAAAAATATCGAGGTCGGGAAAAATAGAAAAAATTAAAATTACAAATTAAGAAAATATAATGATATATTAATTTCACTTCATTTTCACGCGAAATCATTTCAAAGAAAATCATCTTGGAAATTGGTTTCATTTCCAATTTGAGGTTTCTCTCTTATCAAAAGGACCCTAACGTCTGAAGCTATTTTAGTTTTCACTAATTTGGTCATTATTATAGCAAATGAATATAGGGAGAGAGAGAAGGATTGGAGGAAGAAAAAGGGGAGGCTAATCTTTGAAACTTGAAAAACAGCCCTCTTTAAAAGAACATAGATTTTCATGCTCTTTTAAAAATTATTATTTTTCGTATTCTAAAGAGCATGATTTTTTATGATCTTTTAAAGATGATTGTTTTTATTATTCCAAAGAGTAGCCTCCCTTTTATTTTCTTTCAATCCTTTTCTCCCCACTTTTCTTTGTAATGACAAAGAGCAGTCGTTGCTCTTTTCTACTCTTCCAAAGAGCAATGCCGAACACAACCTTAAGAATTAAAGATATCGACTATTAGAGCATCTCCAATAGAGACGCCAAATCCACATCAGCTGCCTCCAACGACACCTTTTGACGCCTAAAATGTCTCCAACACAGTACCCTAATCCACATGGAATAGGGTACCAAAGCATCGGTGATTAATATTGACTACTGGGTAGTCCATACTACAAATTCAAATATACTATATTTTATATAAAGATTGTAATCATTTGCTCATTTAATATAGTAATTTGCAGTCAAATGACTACTTTTGACTTCTCCTATTGAACTTCCTAAAATTTGAAACCTGAAATTTGATAGTCAACAATACCATGTCATTCTCCAACAACTATTTTTTGCTACTTCTCATTTGAGATGTAGAGAAGTCGTTTAGAAAAATGGAGTAACACACTTTTTAGATGCTAAATCGAATGGATAGTTGACCTCCCATATTTTGATTTTAAAAGGCAAATTTTGTTCCACTTCAAGCCGTGAATGCCTTTAATTTTTATTTTAAAAAATAAAATCCTTTGACAAATAGGCACATACGAGGAGAGTGAATATATTCGAAAGCATTCTTAGGTTATGGAGTCCCTCTTAGCCACCAAATCAAGCTAGCAAGTTTCAAGTCCCCTAAAATTTGTGTTATTGAGCTTTTGATGAACAAGGCAATCATCATAGTCTATCTTTATGAGGACGGCCATAACTTCCTGCTATAATATTCAATTATTTGATTGAACATTGTAAGGGAATTTACTCTTTGTTGTGTAATTTTTTCTATAAAGTTTTATAGAATTAATTTGTATAAGAGAATTTTTTAGGGTTTAATTTTAAAACAAGAATGCTTTTAATTTTTTTTTTTTTTTCATACTTGGCGTAGGATAGCCTAAAAACTTCCTTTTAGATGAAGTTTAGGGTATGTTTCGATCCTGTGATTTTTTAATTAAGGCTAAGTTTAAAACTAAAGAAATTTATTTTTGAGTGACGTTAGAGCATCTCCAACAGGCGCGGCAAATCAGCTCCACTCGCCATTTTAGCGTCCGAATCTCCAAAGACGAAGCTCCAACACACTCGCCATCCCACCCGCCAAAATAGCAACCTGCTACAGCACTCTCCCGCCAATCCTCTTGGTCCCGCCAATCCTCTCTGCAACGCATCCCTTCTTCTCCCTGGTGAGTAAATTTTTTTTGCCTATCTTTTTTAGGGTTTAGGATATTTTTATTGTGCGTTTGTTGTTGTATAAATTCCAGTTTCTTCTCTATTCTCTTTTATATAATTTTTTTTGTTTTTAAAGGCAATATAATTTTTGGGTTATTTTTTATTTTTCTGAGGTGATATATCTTCTTGTGGGTTTGTTGTTGTATAAATCCATCTTTGATATTTTTTTGTTGTGATTAATTTAGGGTATTGCCTACCTTATGTTTGATGGAATGCCTCATAGAACACAATAAAATGTTTAATCTCTTCTATATGGTAGACAGATGGAGTTATGATTTTTTATATATTTTTCTCAGGTGGCATAATCAGAGACATTGGAGAATTTCATACATTTGAAATCTCCTAAACCATTATACCCAATACAACCCCCCCTATCAGCCGATACTGATACATATTTGTTTTTCGGCAAACTAGTATGTATCAAGTATCCAACTAGGTATCGGTATTGGCCGATACATATTGGGTATCGGCCGATGTGTATTGAGTATCGGCCAATACTTGTATGTTCCTTATTATTATTAATATTTTTTTAAATGGGCTAATCCATATCGGTATCGGCTAATAGGTATCGGCCAATCTGTATCGGTCTTTCATAGACTGATACCTAATAATAATGCATATTTTGACTCCTTGGTCACACCCCTTAAAATTTTATATAGAAGTTCTTTGCATAAGTTGAATTAGAATTTACAAAACTTTTGAGCTAAGTATAATTTATAAAATATCTAGTTACTTGGGCGAGTTAGACTAATAAAACATGTTTACTGCATATCCCATGGCCATAAAGTATGAATATGAGTGCTGGAAAGCTCCTTTTGGTGACAAATTTTTATTTTATGCACTATAATCCATAAGTTGATTTTAAAGATTCTCAAGATACCGTTGATTCTAACCGATGCTAGCTACCGGATCATCAAGCTCATGAATAACATTTTCACCCATTTGAAACCTATAAAAAAATGACTTCCATGGAAATTTAAGGCACCTAACATCCAGAGATGTCAACTTTTGGCAAAAGTTATGGTGTAAAATGCTGGTCATGGGTGCCCACCCTTCAGGTTATCAAATCTGATGACTCAAATCTTATTTTTACTCAATTCAGTATGTTGTCCCAAAAAACAGATCCTCTTTGTGTGTTAGTTTTCACTAGCATTATATCTTGACTGTGTGTCGTATGACATCATCAAAAAACATGAAAATATTATATAATGGATTATAGCTCCTATTGATTAAAACAATTGTTTTGAACTTTTCAAAGGTGGTTGAAATGAGTGATTCATTGGATTGGGCCATAATCGCCCATTTATATTCTCACATGTGACATATCTTAGATCAATCAAAGCTGTCCACCAAGCAAACTTTTCATTGGAACATATATCAACAAAAAAATCAGGCATGTTAGAGGATTAGAACCATCCGATTGGTATACTTTAATATCAGCAGTTAAATAAAAATTACAATGGTTTATATTAAAAGGTTTAGGTCGGATAATTCAAATCCCCAAAGCGATGAGAATTTTAAGCCTACGGTAGCTCCCAATTTGAGCTACCACTTTGATGACTTCGATTAGTGACAACAAAAGGGACAGCCATGATCCAATCTATAAGTTAGTGATCATATTCTATTAAATGAAATGATTGTAATGCTGAAACTTATGTCCTCAAGCATTCAAATCCTATTATGTTAGCATTCAATCTAATCTCTCATATGCACACACCGACATAAATGTCAAAATATTAAAAAAAAAAAACATCTGTTTTGATTCATCTCAAAGCTTGCATATGAAATAAATGAGATTCAAAAAGAGGAAAGTAAATACAGAACTCCATTTGTCCATCCTATTGGTCGATTCTTTATACTAACATTACAGAAACAGCAAACATCTTCCAAATCAGCAGGAATTTGAAAAAGCATATATTAATAAAACAGAGTGGTCTCTTACACCCATGAAATTCAGTAAGGGCTCAGGAAAATAATTGAGCCTTGAAAGGAAAAGCAGCTTCTCAAATTTTTCATGGAAGCCAAAGAGAATGAACAGAAAAAATTAGGAATAGAAAGAATACATAAACGGTTTGGGATCCATGAGACATACCACAAACCGTTGAAGAAACATGTGCATTGAAAAAGATTAATGTAATTTATGAACCAGGATAATATAGAATATAACCCAAAATGACAAGGGGAAAAAGAAAAAGGAAAGAATATATTATCAGCTATTTTCTGTTCTTAGACACTTTTTAGATTGCTCTGAATCCTCGGCACCGCTCGCCACTCTTGAGTGTGCCATCGCTTGATTGCTACATGAAGGGTCTTCATGATCCTACAATAACAGATAATAAAATCATAAGAAGAAAATTTAATCAGTATAGTTTGACAAAAACTAGATGGTCTGGCCCACCCACAAGATGGAATGTTTAAAAATCTACAAGCCAGCTTAAAATTTCCAAGTTACCTGTTTTCTTGTCTATTTCAGATCCTTGAGAGATTACTTTAATTTACCTGTTTTCTTGTCTCCTTGTTTGGGTCCTTGGAAAATTAATTTAAATTTCATTTTTTTCTTACACTAGATCACTCGTTCAATGGAATCACAAATGGAAGAGGGGTCCTATGCTGCCGATGAATCAATGAGATCTCCATACTGAAGCGATGTTGTCGATGAATCAATGAGATCTCCATACCGAAACGATGGACTGTCTAACCCTCAAGTTGAACAACAAGCTAGCACAAAGAAAACACAGACTGGAAATTTCAGCGTGGAAGAAGATATACTCCTGGTAGATGCGTGGGTAAATACTTCTACAAGCATTATACGAGGAACTGAATAATTAAAAAGTGCATATTGGTTTAGAATTTATTCTAACTACCACGCTAATAAGGCATTTGATACTTCACGCAATCAAGTATCACTAAGTAATCGTTGGTCTATAATTCAGAAGGCAGTCAATAAGTTTTGTGGATGTTTGGCTCAAATTGAATCGGTGTGTCAAAGTGGGTTGACTCAAGCAGACAAGGTAAAATCTCTATTGACTCTTGGGTTGGATTTTATATTTTGTGTATCTAAATTTGCATCACTTGTTATTTTGTATATTTAATGCATACCATTTAATTACACAGATTGCTCAAACAAAAGAGTTGTATAAGGCGGAGAATAAAGCCTCTTTTCAATTCGAACATTGTTGGACGATTTTGAAGGAATGCCCAAAGTGGGTGCAAGAGAGGGAAAATTCGGGTAGGAAATCAGTTCAAATACTGTCTTCGGAGTTTGCTGAACCTGCGATCAATCTGGGGAGGACAATATCTCTACCAGCAACTTTGTAGAATTGGAGAGACCTATGGGGAGGAATGCTGCAAAGCACGAATGACTAAACGAAAGAGCACAGATGAGCTTGATAAAGAAAGTTTTATCCGATTATTAACAGAGACGAAAGAAGGCATGGATATTGCAAGGAAGGAAAAACTAAAACTTTTGCGAAAAGTGGATGCTCAAGAGGAAATAAGACTTGAAATTCAACAAGGTGAACTATGTATCAAGGAAGATAAAATTATGATGATAGATACAAGTGGATTGTCGGATATCCAAAAAGAATACTTTCGTATCCGGCAAATGAAAATTATTGAAAAGTCCCAAAGATGAATAATTTGGCTTAACTGATTTTGTCTAGATTTAATAGTTTGCCCTAGGGCCTTTTTGTTTGTTTAAGACAATCACCAAGTAAACTTTCTACATTGTAATTGATTTTTTTGTATAAGATAATTGGAGAGTTTCATATCCTAATTTATGTTATGATTGAAGCTTATGAGGTGGTAAGGTATTCTTTGATAGTCGTCATCTTTTGAAGAGATGATATATTTGGAAAAAAAATAGGGACATAAATGAATATTACAGTAAAAATATTGTTATAGAAAAATTAAACGTCGAACATTGAACATTAAACTTCCAAAGGTAGAAAAAAAGGAATGCAACAATTGCAGCATATTATTTCTTCAATTTTGGTCATATAGTTGTCATTGGTGCTCGATAAGATCCAATTGCAGCTGAGAATGAGTTTCACTGTCTCGAATGTTCAAATATTTTTGAATGAATTCTGTTAATTCAACAGTGCGCATACGTGAATTTCTACATTAGGAGTGTCATCGACTTGTTCATAGTCAAAGTCAACGATATCATCACTATTTCGCTCGTCTTCGATGATCATGTTATGTAATTTTATGCACGTTTTTATAATCAATTTTAGTGTTTGACGATTCCATCCACGTGCAGGTCCACGAACTATTGCGAAACGTGCTTGAAGCACACCGAATGCACGTTCAACATCCTTTCTTGCTGACTCTTGTGCTGCAGCAAAATGTTTTGTCTTCCTTTCTTGTAGACGAGAAATTGTCTTTACAAAGGTCGACCACCGTGGGTATATACTGTAAGCGAGGTAGTATCCTATAGTGTAATCATGACCATTTATTGAGTAATTGGCAGGAGTACGCCCTTCAGCAAGCGCAGAAAACACAAAAGATCGCTCTAATACATTGATGTCATTATGTGAACCGGGTAGCCCAAAAAAGGTATGCCATATCCATAGATCATATGAAACCACTTCTTCCAAAATAATCGTTGGTTCACGGGAATGACCAAAAAATTGCCCTTTCCACCCAGCTGGACAATTCTTCCACTTTCAATGCATACAATCAATGCTACCTAGCATCCCTGGAAAGCCACGTTGTTCGCTAACTTCTAGCAATTTTGCGACGACATTGCTATTTGGTGACCTTAAGTACGTGTCTGAAAAAATTATAACCACCGCTATAACAAAATGTTCTAGGGACTCAATTGTGGTAGATTCTCCAATCCTCACATACTCATCCACGCAGTCAGCCGCTACTCCATAAGCTAGCATTCTAAGTACGGCTGTCATCTTTTGAAGGGAAGATAAGCCGATATTTCTAACACAATTTTTTTTTTTGGTAAAGTATGGATCATAAGCTTCTACCGCATATAGAATACAAAGAAAAATAGAGTGATTCATCTGAAACCGCCTTTGAAATAATTTTGGAGGATATACTGGTGAATCAGCAAAATAATCCTGAAAAAGCCTCTTGTGACCTTGCATAGTATCACGATCGATGAACACACGCTTTGGAATAAATTCATGACATGCTCTGCTCTCTCTCCCTCCATGGAAAAGTTCATGTGCCTTAATAATTGCGGTAGTTAATACCAACTCATCATCGGAGTCGGAATCGTCAAGTAGCATTTGATATACAGAATCTTCAAACATTTGAGCGAAAGCAAAAAATGAATGATGTAGAGAATTAGGATATAAACTTGTAAAAAAAAAGATAAAATTTCTTGTATGGAACACTAGAATAGATTGATCTATTTATAAACCAATCTGATTTCTATTAAGAGAATATGACCGTTGAAAAAATATAGCCGTCATAAAAGAATATGACCGTTGAAAAAATATAGCCGTTATAAGAGAATATGACCGTTGGAAAATATAGCCATTACAGGAAAATATGACCGTTGGAAAAATATAGCCGTTATAGAAAAATATGACCGTTGGGAAAATATAGCCGTTACAGAAAAATATTACCGTATGAATAATTTTATTTTTTTATTTTTTAAATTTTATTATTATAAATAATGGGCTTATACGTATCAGTATCAACCAACTCGTATCGGCCCCGACATACCGATACTTGAGACCGATAGCGATTTGAAACCTTGCGTTCAAAAATACGACCGTTGTAAAAATATAGCCGTTAGAGAATTTGAATTTTTAAAAAATAAGTGTTGATAGTAAAATATATTAAAATAAGAATGAAAAATAATATTTTAAAGAATAGAGTAGCTAAAATAGAGTGCCTATTGGAGTGATTTTTATTGTAGCAGTAGCTAAAACACTGTAGTAGTAGCTAAATTAGTGTTTAGCTACTCAAATTTAACTCTCCCTGCTAGAGATGCTCTTAGGGACTTCCTAGTGACTAATAAATACGTTATTTGGGTGACATCCGAAACATCCCAATGACTTATTTGTTCACTATTTTGATGATGAAGAAGTAGTGGTGGTGGCGGTGATCGTAGTTGTAGTGGAGAAGGTGTTGTGGAACTGTGGTTGTGAGGGAGTGGTAGTGGTTGTGGTAGTGTTGTTGGTGCTAATGGAGGTTGTGGTGGTGGAGTGGATGTGATTCAATGGTGGAGGAGGTGATTGTTGTAATGGTAGTGATGATCGTGGTGGTAGTGAGGTGGAAGAGTTAGGTTGGCGGTGGTGGAGGAGCAAGTGGGTGATCATGCCGGTTGACTTGGTAGTGGTGGTTGTGGTGGTGGGATGGATGATCTAGTGGTGTGAAACAAAATTTTAGCAGAGATAATTTAATTTAAATAAAAAAACATCACCTATTTTCATAGAAGAAAAGTAGGAATTATGAGGAAATTATAAATAGAATAATGACCACCTCCTGTTTCTCGGCAGGGAGTTCGTCAACTAAGTAGCCCCCTTTTACAAAGTCAAAGGTGGCTCATCTAAACTAGTTTCTCCTCAAGTGATGTGCGGGTATCATTATCTAGAGCTTTTTTTATATGAATAAATTTTTTTGGGATTATTCTTATATTTTCAAATTTTCTATACTGATAAAAAAGAATATTTATAATAATAAGGACAGCATTATATGGTGGACAGATTTTATAAAGACAAGGTGCAAGTGACTGATGGGGCGCAATGTAATTAGGTGCAGGTGACTGGTGGAGCGCAACGTAATTAGCTGCAAGTGCGGTGGGATTTAATTAATGCATATCGGTACAATTCAGTCACACGGCCCTGCATCAGCCGCTTACACTTTATCTGCATCAAAGCTGTTCACCGTTTCCAATTTTCTTATTAATAATTCTCTTGAGTCATTATTGTTATTTTTAGTGGTAATAGTAGTAGCAGTATTATATTTGATAGCTAAAAATTGTTTCATACGTGATGACGACTGTGATGCCACATTAGTAAAAAAGATAGCACATGGAAGCCGAAAATTCTTCTTTCTAGTGTCATATGTCATAACGCTACTTGACCCTTGACCTAGTTAGTAGTTAGTATAACGGTATTTTAAGCTAAAAGTGATGTAAGAACATACATCAGAGCAATTCTCAAGATTAATAAAGAAATTGACCCTAGCTACTATACAAAATATGATGAATAATTTATTTTTTATCAATAGGGCTGTAATTTCATTGAAAGAATAAAATTACGACATGATGATCAATTGATTCTATAAAAATACAAAATCCATTGTAAAGGTAAATAAAGTACCATCAATCTACTTAGTCAACCATTCAAAAGGATGATTGATGCCTTAATTCATCATCTTGTCCTCAATAACATCGGTCACTGTGAACAATACAACCTGTTTTCTTCCTCTGTCCTTCAGGGATGAAAATGGAGGTTTTAGGAATGAGGAGGAGATTTATAGATGGATGAGACTTCGAAATCGCGATGAAAACCTAGAAAAAATTTTGCTCCCTGACTTTGCTAATGACTCTTGTCCATCGCCACCAATGAAAATAAAATACTACGAAAGATGATACCGAAATCCAGTACCTCGACGACGGCGATCGAGGGAGAGTTGTGTTTGGACAAATCGTGCAGCAGCTTCAAATCTTGGGCTAGGAAGTGAAGAAGCTGAAGGGAAATTGGACGCCGAAGAGAGACTAGGGGATCTTCTTCTCGGCGAAGAAAGAGAGGAGGATTTTGGTGTGTCAGTATAAAGGGCTATAGGTGTGTTGAAGACTTTAAAATGGAGGGAAGAATTTGATCAATAGTCCCATATCGCCCCGGTATCATAGCCTTGGGCTATATATAAACCTAGGGTAATCTTTGTTGGATATTTACCAAATAAATATTTATTACTTTAATAATATTTATCTATTATTAATTTAATAATGTTTATTTACTTTTAAATGATTCCTTAAAGTGATTGGTTCCATATTAAAAGGATGCTTTTAACCTTCAAGTCAAAATTACTTGAATTTTGAATTAATATTGGAGGGAATTTTTTTCCCACCATAAGTTTAAAAGTGTTGTAAATGTTTTGTCCCACCTCACTATTTTACAAGAAATATTCATGGCTTATATATGAAAACTTACATTCCATATTGTTTGGCTTAATAAGAAGAACCTGACTCATAGCGGTTCGCGCCACTATGCAAGACGCTGGCAGTGCGATGTCACGAATAAAATTGGCGCTTTTAAGGCGCACTTTGCACTTCGCAATTTTCCGGTCTATTTTCTGTCAATCTTTGTGCAATACACTAACAATTTTAAGACAATATTACTATGGCACAAAAGATGATGGAACTCTCCAACACGAAGATCACGAAACTTGAGTGCTTTAATGGCACCAATTTCAAACGATGGCAATCAAAAGTACATTTTTTACTCACAACTTTGAAAGTCGCATACGTTCTCACTATGGACTCACCATCATTGGAGAAAGAAGATGAAACGCTTGAAGAAGGTAGAATCCGTACGAAATGGGAAAGCAACAATTACACATGCAAAGGCTATATTCTCAACGCTCTTGTCGATTCTCTTTTTGACGTCTATCAAATTTATAAAACTGCAAAGGAGATATGGGAGGCTCTTGAACGTAAGTACAAAGTAGAAGAGGCGATGCTTTATACTTAGTAAGTGAGTTATTTAATTTTAAGATGTATGATTCTAAACCTATTTTAGAGCAAGTGCACGGATTATTATCTTCAACAATCTTGTGACGGAAGGAAGCACAATAGACGAAGGTTTTCAAGTCTCTGCGGTTATTGTAAAATTACCGTTGGGATGGAAAGATTACCGTAAGAGTTTGAAACATACGAAGGAAGATCGTACTATGGAGGAACTCTTGACTCATCTTCGCATAGAAGAAGAGGCTCGTCTACGTGACAAGGAAGAGGAGAAAACTGAACTCGTCTCCAATGCGCACATTGTTGAAGATGCATCCACATCGAAGAAGAAGAACAAAGGGAAGAACTTTAAACTGAAGCCGAATAAGAAGGTTTTCAAGAGAGGACAATACAAGGAAAAAACAACGAAGGGTACTTGTTTTTATTGTAATAAACCCGGCCATTTCAAACGTGATTGTCGAGAATTTTTGAAAAATAAAAATCAGGCAAACATTGTGGGTGAAGATCTCATTGTGGTGATCTCCGAAGTCAATATGGTAGATGGTGGAAATGAATGGTGGCTCGATTCTGGAGCTACTAGGCATGTTACTTCTGATAGGAATAATTTTATATCCTATGAGGAGGCTCATGATGGACATGAATTGTTCATGGGAAATTCCACTCGCCAAAGTGGTAGGTCAAGGCAAAGTTGTTCTACACTTTACTTGGGAAAATCATTACCTGAATGATGTCCTTCATGTTCCTGAAATCCGGAAAAATCTTGTATCGGCTTGTATTCTGAACAAACATGGATTCAAAATTGTGATCGAATCCGATTCCATTGTACTTTCTAAGAAAGGGATGTTTGTAGGCAAGGGGTATGCCTCTTGTGGAATGTTTAAGTTCAATATCAATGAAAAATCTGCTTCTTCGATCTATATGTGTGACTCAATTTATTTATGGCATAATAGATTAGGGCATTTAAATTTACGTTCTATGGATAATATGATTAAATTAGAACTTCTTCCTAAAATACATATAAATTATGGTAAAGATAGATGTAGCATATGCGTCCAATCTAAAATGACTAAAAAACCATTTAAAAGTGTTGAAAGACAATCTAAACTATTAGATTTAATTCATACTGATTTATGTAGTTTAAATAATATTACTACTAGAGGAGGGAAAAGATATTTCATCACTTCTATTGATGATTGCTCTCGATTTACATATGTTTTTCTTCTTCAATTAAAAGATGAAGCATTTAGTAAATTTATCTCCTATAAAGCCTTAGTGGAAAATCAATTAGATTTTAAAATTAAGGCATTACGATCGGATAGGGGAGGTGAATACATGTCACATGAATTTTAATTTTGTGACAAGTATGAAATTATTCATGAAGTCACCGCCCATATTCTCCTCAATCAAATGGAATTGCCGAAAGGAAAAATCGGACTCTAGTAGAAATGGTAAATTCTGTTAACAAATTGGTTTGAATTCAAATTTATGGGGAGAAGCATTGCTTACTGCATGTTATATTTTAAATCGGATACCTTTTAAAAAATCTTCTAAAACTCCATATGAAATTTGGAAGAACAAACCTCCCAAATTACACTATTTAAAAGTATGGGGTTGTAGAGCATTAGTTAGTACCGATTATAAGCGATACAAAATTAGGTCCTAAAGCCATTGAATGTATTTTTGTGGGATATTCTATTAATAGTCCTATATACAGATTTTTAGTATGTGAGCATAATAATATTTTTGAAAAGGATTCAATTTTTGAATCTAGAGATGCAGTATTTTATGAGAATACTTTCTCTACTATTTCTAAACCTCTTGCATCCTCTAAATTAGATGAATCTTCTGATTCTCTTCATCTCTCTAGTAGTGAAGATGAAAAGATGGAACCTAGAAGAAGTAAGAGACCTAGGAAAGCCACCGATTTTGGGTCAGATTTCTATGTGTATCTTGTAGAAGGAACCAGAAATGAGAAAACTAAGAAAATGAAGTTTGTTTTTAATATCGATGAAGATCCTCAAACTTTTGATGAAGCTGTTAAGTCTATTGATTCTGCTTTTTGGAAAGAAGCTATAAATGATGAAATGGATTCTATCATGTCCAATAATACTTGGGAATTAGTAGACTTACCACAGGGATCTAAACCTATAGGTTGTAAGTGGATATTTAAAAGAAAACTTAATCCTAATGGCACTATAAACAAGTTTAAAGCTAGACTTGTTGCCAAAGGTTTTAGACAAAAGCATGGTATTGATTATTTTGATACCTATGCTCCAGTAGCTAGGATTTCTTCCATAAGGATCTTATTTGCTCTTGTTTATATATAAACTTCAAGTTCATCAAATGGATGTTAAGACCGCCTTTTTAAATGGTGAACTTGAAGAGGAAGTATATATGGATCAACCAGAGGGTTTTATCATGCAAGGACATGAAAATAAAGTTTGTAAACTTATTAGGTCCCTATATGGTCTAAAACAGGCTCCTAAACAGTGGCATGAAAAATTTGATAGTATTATTTTATCATATGGATTCAAGATTAATGAATCAGATAAATGCATTTATAGTAAGATATCAAAGGGTAAAGGAATAATTATTTGTCTCTATGTGGATGACCTCTTAATTTTGGTACAGGACTTAGAAAGTATTATATATACAAAAGTTTTTGGGTTCAAAATTTGATATGAAAGACATGGGTGAAGCCGATGTAATTCTTGGAATAAAATTATTTAAGCAAGATAATAATATTATTTTATCTCAGTCACACTATATAGAAAAAGTGCTAAAGAAATTTAAACATAATGAAAAATTAGCACCAACACCTTTTGATCAAAGTATAAAATTAAAACCCAACGATAGTAGAAGTGTATCTCAATTAGACTTTTCTAGAGTAATTGGTAGTTTGATGTATGCTACTCATTGCACTAGACCTGATATTGCTTATGCGGTAGGGAAATTAAGTAGATATACTAGTAATCCTAGTCATGAACATTGGAAAGCAATTAGTAGAGTATTAAGTTATCTTAATAAAACTAAGGATTATGCTTTACATTATGTTGGTTATCCTACTGTACTTGAGGGATACAGATGCTAGTTGGAACAATGATACAAATGAGTCAAGGTCTACTAGTGGATGGGTATTTACACTTGGAGGTGCCGCAGTTTCTTGGGGATCAAAGAAACAAACATGCATAACACATGCAACTATGGAATCAGAATTTATTGCTCTTGCGGCAGGGAGCAAGGAAGCAGAGTGGTTAAGGAATTTACTATTAGAAATTCCTATTTGGCCAAAGCCTATGCCACCAATCTCTTTATTCTGTGATAGTGAAGCTGCGCTATCTAAAGCTTATAGCAAAATTTATAATGGAAAGTCTAGACATATAAGTTTAAGACACAGTTATGTTAGTCAATTACTCCGTGAAGGAGTAATTACTATCAATTCAATACGGACCTTTGCAAATTTAGCGGATCCATTTACAAAAGGTCTTGCAAGAGATGTAGTTATTAAAACATCAGAAGGGATGGGTTTAAAGCCTAATAGATTACATCACCTATGATGGTAACCTATTTTCTAAAGTCCAGAAACTAAAGGTTCAATGGGAAAACAAATCATATGTAGTGATTGCACATTATTAAAAGTGCGAGTTTACAACTCCAACCATCTCAAGTAATAATGTGGAACTTGTAAAGTAAGGAAGAGGTTGAGGTGTTTCTCTTAATCAGTCTATAACATATAATGTTGAAATGTCTAAGTTACAAGGGCATTTCTGATAGAACTGACCTATATGAGTTACGAAGTGTGGCCGCTCAAGAAAGCTAAAGGCTTTTCTTAAATACACCTCATGAATACCGGGGTATAAGTACAGGGTCATAAAACGTGCTGGCTATTAAAATGAAATGAAACTTAGATTACTTATGTGTGTGATATATCCGGTTGATTATACAAGAAAATTAGTTCAAGAAATTAGATCACTAAAGTTCTTTATCAACTTTGATGTATTCTCACTAAGTGAAGGATCAATTCCTTAGGACACCTTCATTTATGCATCTGATGAGTCAAGAATTGCTCAAATTTCTTTGGTACATATATATCTTGTTTTGGATATCGATTTAAGAATGACTCTCGGTTCTTTATTTCCAAAATAGGGGGGATGGATGTTTATTTTGTAAATAGGGGAGGAATGTTGGATATTTACCAAATAAATATTTATTACTTTAATAATATTTATCTATTATTAATTTAATAATGTTTATTTATTTTTAAATGGTTCCTTAAAGTGATTGGTTCCATATTAAAAGGATGCTTTTAACCTTCAAGTCAAAATTACTTGAATTTTGAATTAATATTGGAGGGAATTTTTTTCCCACCATAAGTTTAAAAGTGTTGTAAATGTTTTGTCCCACCTCACTATTTTACAAGAAATATTCATGGCTTATATATGGAAACTTACCTTCCATATTGTTTGGCTTAATAAGAAGAACACAGCTCATAGCGGTTCGGCCAGACACGCCGCCAAGACGCTGCTGCTGCATGCGCGAATGGCGCAATTGGCGCTTTTAAGGCGCACTTTGCACGACCGCATCGTCGCGAGGAGCTTGAGGAGCCTATGTAACTGTTCGGATGTGAACCGTTGGATCCTTGCAACCGTTGATCGGATCGATCAGGGCCCTCGATTGCAAGCTACCGATAGACACAACCGCCCCTGAAAAGGTGCTCCGAAAGTTATAAATAGAGGCCAGAGGAGGGATTCTAAACACTTGCAATTTCCGAATCTTACATCTGAGCCCTCAGAATTCTTGTGCAAACCAGAGCATTCTTCGTTTCGTTGGGTCGCACACTACAGTGCAACGTAGTGTGTGACAGATTGGTTCTTCACCGAGGCTTCATTGTATCCTGGAGGCGAATTTGCCGATATCCCGTTGCATATAGGGGGCAAATATTGTCTTAAAGACAGCGATCTAATCGCGCCTTGAAGCAATTTTCGATCTATTTTCTGTCAATCTTTGTGCAATACACTAACAATCTTCACCTTAGAAGCCGATTTTGTGAGGTTGAATTTGGCTTATGGAATTCTACATGATATCAGAGCAAGTAACCAAAGGGATGTAAAGAGACACGTTACACGTGAGGGGGCATAAGCAATAGTCACACATCGCTTGGGTATCATAGCCTTGCGCTTTATATAATCTTGAGGCAATCTTCACCTTACAAGCTGATTTTGTGAGATTGAGTTAGATTAATGGGATTCTACAAAATTTATCGAAGAGACTAGGGGATCTTCTTGATCTTTTCTTTGGAATTTTTTGAATTCTTTACCCTTTTTTTTCAAACTTCGATGAATTTTGCCGGATTAAAACAAGCCGATTTGTTCCTGGAACCCAAATCGGTCACCATGCTCTTACCTAGTTTGCTTTTCATCTGAGAAGATCCTGAAGCAGTTGACCGTTGAACTTCAACAATGCTATCGGACCAAAGAAACTGACTGCATTCCCACTAGTTGGCCACATATTATCAAACCCTTTTGACAAAAAAACAGAAATGGCCTCGTCACTGATGATGTTATTGAATGCTGTCACAAAATGAGACTAATCAATTCGTTGAGACGGCAGTGGTCATGTCCAACAGGTTGAACAGATTGTACAGTGAGACTGGATAGAGAATTTTGACTTCCGCAGTTTCCCATGACATGCAGTCAAGATTTTCATCTATCCAAGGGCTGCAAGTCTGGTTGAACACGATATCCCGTTCAACCCATTGGACCTGACCATTGCCCTTCGTGCAGCCCAAGCCATCTCTCTCCTAGTGAATGTAGCCACAAATTGAGACCGGGCACCTTTTTTCTTGTTTTATAGGTAAGCTAGGCTCGACCTCGGTTGCAATATTGACCGGGTACCTATGTTAACACCTATTGAATCTCTGAAAGCAAAGCACATACGCTTTCACATGCAACGGTAAAATCTTTGTTTTTCCACTAAGATGTAAAAAATTTAATCCCTAGTGACTTCAACAAGGGCACCCACTTCTCCTTCTTCGGCTCGGGAAAGTCATATGAACCCACCTGAAATCCCCTCTTGACAACCTCTTAAACCTCACTTGAAACCCTCTTGAAACTCACCTAAAATCTGCTCTTCAAAATCACCTCTTAAGCTTGAAAACGTTCTTGAAACTCACCCAAACCACTTTTGAAGATGGTCGCCATCATCATTTCCATTATTGCAACTTGCCGGAGCTAAGATTGAACAATAAGTTATTGTCGTTGTCGACACAACCGACTTGCCAGAGCTAAAGAAGATCAATAAAATGTCATATTGGTCATATTTATGATGATGGTCAACAACAGAAATAGCTTGATCACTCTCATCCATCTTTAGGCAAGGAGACTGGTCTCCTAACAACATGTACGAAAATAGTGTGAAGCGTGAACACCTTTGTTTAATCCAAAATAGTTTAACTAGCAGCTCATCATTGGCACGTCTCAGTTAAAAAAAAGTTATGCCTGTCAAATGATTGAAGCATTCGTTTGAGCACATTTTAATTTCAATTATTAGAAAAAATATGAAAAATTGTCCATTTTAGAGTGCCGACTGCAAAGGTTCATGTGGATACCTATTCTCTTTAAGTATGTGTGCGACTCAAGGCTCACGTGGGCCGTTTGTTTGGTCTCTCCATGCTAGCTCTTTTAGGTTCACTACAAAAAATATGATTATTAGGAGCAGTTTTTGGCTGCCAAAAACTGTCACTATTAAAAGTTTTTGGCTGCCAAAAACTGCCACTATTAACAAAAAAAATTTTGTTTCAGTAGCGGCAGTTTTTTTGTTAATAGCGGCAGTTTTTGGATTTGGATGCCGCTGAAGCACCTTATTTTTGTAGTGGTTGTGTTTGAGTTAGCTCTTATAAGAGCAAAAGCAACTCTTTGCCTGCTCTCTATCAGAGCAGACATAAAATAATTTTATTACTTAAAACAGCCTCCTGCCAAAGCAAATGAGGCAAGAAATTATATTACCAAATGTAAAAGTAGTTTTCTGTCGGAGCTAAAACGTGAAAGAGCTGCTCTTTGCCCCAAAAGAGCTAACCCAAACACAGCAAAATTGAAGTAAAATATGTTATTTTTTATCAAGCAATGCCTAGTTACGAAATTTATCTTTTTATATCTTAAGAGCTCTATTTGCATGTATCGAATTACTAAGGGCAACTATGTTGAAAAGCATTGACTGCTTTGAATCAAACGACGATTGTTTTTCATATCAGTCTCCCACATAATAGATCCCAAGACCATAGGCGTACCATCAAACGGACAGTTTTTAATTCCATGTGGCACTTGTCCCAAAAAGTAACCTGAAAATCACCTTTGAGTTTGATCTGATCCACATGATTTTCAGATCACGTTAAAAAATGTGTGCCACATGGAATGAAATCTGGCCGTATAATGCCAAAGATTCATTGTGTGGAAGACTGAGACAAAAATAATCTCCATCATCTAACTCAAACCAGTCAACAGTTTTTAGTATAGGTGCCCTTAGAAATTTGGTAGGTGCATGTAAAGCTATCCTAATTATGAAGAAAATTGGTGTGTGGTTCTTGCACATTTTTTAAGGGCATCACTATTTCATCACCGTCGTCGGCATCATTGACATCGCCGCAAGTCGCCTAAGAAGAAGAAGTGGGCCACGGAGCACCCACTTATGTGTGTGTTTTTTATAAAAAAAATTTATAAAATATGGGTGCCTTTCGGGATTGACCGTTGACTATTGGAGCATCCACTTATATAAGTGATTTTTAAAATTAATCTACAGGTACTCTGATTATATATGCATAAGTAGAGGTGAGGTAATATTTAATAGGGTTTTTTTGCAAATACCTCCTATGTTATGTTAAAATTGCATAAAACCCCCTACATTATGTCTATTTATACATGAACCCTTACTTTTACGTTTCCTTTACAAATACTCCCCTAAAGTTAAATGGCAGTTAATTAGGCGTCATTTCTTCAATTAAATGACGCATTTGTCATTACTTAATATTATATATAAAATGGTCATTGTATTTTTTCCAACTTTGATCGCATTTTAAATGGTGGATAAGCATCGGATCTTACCCATTTTTTTTGAGTGGAACATGATTGATCTCCTCTAAGTTGCCGTGTTACCTGATTTTTTATTTGAGTGTCCATGATGCTTAATTGGTTCGTAATGATGATAGGGTCGGGATGATACCAACGAGGGTAGCATTTTAGCGCTACTCACGAATCAAGTGAGCATCATGGACACCCAAATCGAAAATTGGGTAATACAGGAACTTATAGGAGATCAAGTGAGTGTCATGTTCCACTCAAATATAATAGCCATTTTCTATATAATATTAATAAATAAAGCAAATGTGCCATTTAATTGAAGAAATGACATCTAGTTAACTGTCATTTACTGGTAGTGGGGTATTTGTAAAGGAAACATAAAAATAGGAAACGTAGCATAAATAGGCATAACTTATGAAATTTTATGCAATTTTAGTTTGACATAGGCGCTATTTGCAAAAAAACCTTATTTGAGTAATGTTGCTCTAATTACTTAGTAACTAAGACATGAGGTAATATATTTTTTAACTAAGCATTGTTAGTTGAAAACCTCACGAAAAGTCCTAGGTAGGCCTCCTCTATGGGAAAGCTATAGATCCTTTTTTCAGAGCACATGGAATATGTTACTTTAAAAAGATGAGGTTTCCATGAATCGGCTTATCGAAATGATTGACTTGGAAAGAGGTTTCTTCTTCTCCAGCCACTAAATCGGTACGAGTCGAGTTGCCACTAATAAAAATATAATTAAAAGGAGACAAATAATTCGCACGTGTTCTAAATAATAACAAAATTAAAAATTTGAGTCAAGATCACGTCTAAAGCCATAACAATTTTTTTTTATTTCTGATGTTTATAATCACAGATCAAGGCACATATGATTATAATAAGCATCCTTTTAGCCACTTAATCCTGTCCATAGCTGACTGACATGCGTTTTAAAAGCCTTGACATATGTGAAAGTTAGCATTTGATAGGATTCAGTAGCTGAAAGGCTCTTCATGATCTAATGATCTTATGAGGCTTCTACAAATCTCCTCGCCGTCATTTAAACACCATTTATCCTACACCATTAATTAATAACTTAAGATGTGAGTAATATATATTATTCCTTAAAGTGATAGAATATATGATGAAGAGCAATGGGCTCAAAAGTCACACTATGTTCTTAGAGTTGAATTATTTAATATATGCACTCTAATATCAATCGTTGTTATTTTAGTGGATGATATTAAAGTTCACAGATCAGATGACTTACATCCACTTATACACACTAGTAAACATGCATGTCGGATGCAGAGACTTAATGGTACTCATTTTAATTTTATTGTTAAAATACTAAGGTAGAGAAATAATAACAGCAATGCATAAGCCCTAGGGCTTAGGGTGGTATATAAGGGCAGATTGGGTTGATTAAGAAGAGTATTTTATTCCTAAGTTTGAAAACACAAAAATTGACATATATAAGAGATGTCATTCGTGTTTTTAATAGTAGTTAGGATAGATAGATGATTCTTTCACTGTTATGATGACTTGACACTTGGATAAGTTGAATTGATGCCACATATGCACTATTTGATAGTAAACGACAGTTTAATGGTATAAAATTAAAAATCTAATTTAGCGGTGTAAGATCATTTAAACATAATTTTGGTATTTAAATGTTGGTCGGGAGTATCTAGGGTTAGGGTTGTCAACCGATTGGGTTGACTTGATACCCGACTCAATATTTTATCGAGCCGGGCTCATAAATTTGACCCGTCAAGTCGGGTCAGGGATAAGACATCCAACCCGACATTTGGGTCAGTTCGGGTCATGTTGACTAAGAGGTCGGGTCGGTTCAGGTCAAATCGACCTGCTATTTTATATATAATAAAATAAGAAAGATATTGGGTTTTCACTAGGTCAGATCGGGTCCGTCATATATTATTTTTTTATTAGACAGCCAAAATTTTAACCCGACCTAATCCATTGAAGGCCCTAGTTAGGAGCCATTATACCCTCTAAATATATTTTTTCAAAACTTGGCGCCCTATCAAAATTATTCAAACATTAGAGGGAAGCTTTTTTCCCTAAAATCCCTTTATATTTTTTCGATTTGGAAAAAAATTTGCCCTATTGAATTTTCCAAATCCATATTGGAAAAAAGAAAATATAGTTGACTAGCCATCTAATCTTTTTATCTAAGAAATAATTTCTAATAAAATAGTGGAAAACAGGAAAAATTATAATAACTCTTCTAGAGACAGGAAAGTTGTAAGTCTGGACTACCAAATTCACAACATTCTTGTCGGGGTCCACAGACCTTATACTGAAATTTTTGGTCCGATGAGGCCCTAATTGGTAAAAGCATACCTCTATTTGTTGTGGGCTACCAGATTTTTAGGTCACTAATTGGGGATGTGTATGTGGAATAAACAACCCACTCTCTAATCCTATCAAAAGTAAAAAAAAATAAAAAATTCACTCTCTAATGGTAAGCCTAGGGATGCAAGTTTGGTGTAAGCACGGTGTACCGAACCAAACTGATACCGATTTTTTTGGTATTTGGTTCAATACACCCCAGATCAAAACTGAACTGAATTAAATCGATTTCGGTTCAATTTGGGTTTTTCTTTGAAATCGAAACCAATACATTTCGGTTTTTCAGTTCGATCACTACAAAAAATAAGACTATTAGTGGCAGTTTTTTGTTAAAAAAACTGCCGCTATTAGTCCTGTCGCTACAAAAAACTGCCGCTATTAGTCTTGCCGTCACCAAAAATTGCCTTAACAATAAGTGCCGCTGAAACACCTTATTTTTGTAGTGGATTTAGGTATGTTTACTATTTTTATTTTTATTTTTATTTTTTAATGTATTTTCTCAGTGTTTCTTTTATTTTTCTTCTATTTTTTTTTTTTTCTCATCCTACCCCTTAGTTTTCAGTTTTTGCCACCCTAAACCGAAGCGAATCAAAATCAATTTGGGTTTTTTTGGTTTTTGGTTCAGTTTCAGGGTTAGATTCAAAGCTTGCATCCCTAGGTAAGCCCATGATCCTAAGATCTAGTGTGAAAGATTAGAACTTAAAATGAGCTCCATACTCAAATTCAAAAGCAGTCAATGATTTCTCCGCTGTGGTGGTTTTAGGTGACCCGGCATGTGCACTTCCGCAGACTACTAAATCTACACACTACTAATTTTCGTCACCACTGGCCACATGGGGGACATGAGGCCAACGTGTAGATCGGGTTCAAAGAGCCAAGATTGAATCATCGGATTTCCCTACCGTCTGATTAAGAGCGTAAATGAACTTCCAATTTCCAAATGTATGCCTAAAGCAGGTGCCGGTGGATTAGAAGGGTACCGCTAAACGTGTCCATCCGTTTTTTGACAGTGCCCATACGGAAACTCTTTCAAACTCATTGAATGTTTAAGATCAGATGATGGAGATCATTTTTCACCCCGCCTTCCACACAATGCATCTTGAGGCCAGGGTGCAACGCAACTATCAGAGGGTCAATATGTGATTTCATGTTTCACAGATAAAAAAAAAATGGCCCTAAAATCATGTTTGGACATGATGTGTGCCATAAGATTCAAAGACCATTTTTTGGGAATCTGTGACACGTGGAATCACAAACTTACCATCTGATAGATACACCATGATCTCGAGATGTATTATATGGAAGAACGATGTGAAAAAGATGTATTATATGAAAGACGATGTGAAAAAGATCTCCATTATTTGATCCGAAGCAATCAAGCAGTTTGAAGGGGTTTCCGAGGTGGACGCTTTCAGAATATGCGTAGGCAAGTTTAGAGACACCCTTAGAAGAACGAAACCTACTTTTTGATGGTCTGGATCCAATGAAAATGATGGTTAGCCTCAATCCTGTACATTCGGGTGCTGCTACTTGGAAATTTTGATTTTGGGTCCACTTAGACCTTGAAACCGAGTCGTTCGTTGACTCGAATAAAAGAAACTATAGTCCTTATAACCAACATGTAAACACCAAAATGGTGTTTAAAATATGGTACACCATTAAAGTGCATTTTCAATTACATTACGAGTCATGGATCTGTGATCAATCAATAATCCAAGTTACAGCCCAAAATCAAACATGACTCATCAAAATAATCACACTGAATAATAAGCAGATGTGATCCATCGGATCAGTCAACTTATATATATATATATATATATATATATATATATATATATATATATATATCAGTTGTTAAAAAATAAGAACAATGGCTATCAATATCAAAGTGCATTGATCGAATGGTTTAAAGTTACGAATGGCATAGCTCTTTGCTAGCTTCTATCACGGTAGAGTTCAATTGTTTTAGTTGATTCTCATTCTCTCTTCTAACTCTCTATAAAAGAAAATTTACCTGCTCTAGCAGCAACCTCTTTGCTCTCTATTAGCTCCCTATCAGAGCAAATAAAATCGGCACTGACAAGGAATGAGTAGAGAGGAGGGTAGAACTGCTAAACACAGGATGTTAACAAAGAGGATGAGAACCTGCTAAAGTAAGTGAACTCTGTTATGGCAGGGACTAGGAGAGAGCTATGCCATGCGCAACCTAAATCACTCAAAAGTATGTTTTTCCTGATAGGCTAAATGCAAATCAATGTATAAGCCATCACCTTAATGGCTTGGATTCCTCCACCTTTAATCACAGTCTGGAGGGTCATGTCCTTAGGGCTGTCAACAAATTGGGTCAACTTAATGCCTGACCAGCCCGATGCTATTTTTTTACTGGGTTGAGCACAAAAACTTAACCTAGGGTTTTCGGGTCAGGCCTTGGGTGTGTTTTCTTGTTGGCATATACCCTTGACCCGTCGGGTCAGGTCCGGTCGGGTAGGACCATTGCTAATTTCGAATTGGGTAGTCAAAATTTTGACTTAACCCGGCCCGTTAACAGCCGTACGTTCTTATTGTTTCAAAGGCGGCCCCAGGTGTGAAAATGGCAAACCGTGTAGACGGTAAACCACTATAATAATTGACTCACCTATTTTCGTACCACCAAGGTGACCGTGATGACGACATTTCCTACCTTGCTAAGCAATCCCATTGTCTTTTTGGCTCTTTTCTCTTACTCTTATTCTAAAACGGGTACCGGTATTTGCAGCCAAATATTCAGATCAGCAATCGACATGTGAGAAATGCCCACTACCTTGAATTAGACTATGGATATCATTTTTGGTCCCAATCTTATACAAAATAAATCTTGAGATCATGAACCACTTATCAAACGGTCAGATATTGATTACACATGATATACATTCTCAAAAGTGAATATAATAATTTGCGTACTGTGACAAAAGGTTTTCGGGTCACTTTTGGGGATCTGTGACAAAAGGTTTTTGGATCACTTTTGGGAATGTATGCTACATCTAATCAACATCTGAGACCATTTGATAGGTGCGCTCTGATCTCAACATCAACTATAAGGGAAATTAGGTTGGAAAACAATCTCTATCCTTTTATTGAAGGCAGTGCGCAACAACTCTCACGTCCAAAAATCGTGGTTGTACATAAAGAATATTTGGTTGCAAATATCAGTACCCTTTTAATTTAGTCACACGAGTCATCACAGGAAGTCGTTGAAAGGCAGAAGAAGAAAGCGAAGCTTCGTAGAACTGCACTCTCTGCTCACCACACGCGACTCTTTCGCATGCAGTTGCTCATTTTATTACGTTGGCACACAAAACCCACATGAAGGGGGCATGTTAAGCGGTTTTAAGCCTATAAATAGTGAATCCCATGTCCACCATTTCTCATTCCACACTTATAATCCCCCCATTACAAAAACTTGACCAAAAAACAAACCCAAATCTTGACCCTTCTTTATATATTTTTTTTCCTTCTGATCATCAAATTATACCAATCTTCAATCTTTTTGAGCTATGAAGCATTCTAGAGAAGAAGAAGAAGCAGGCCACGTCGAAATCGAACGTATGAAGACCGCCAAATACCTGATGTTGCTCGCTCGGGGCATCGGCACCGAGGAGTTCCAGCTCGGGCTGCGATCGCCGGCCCGCGTCTACGAGTGCAAAACGTGTAATCGTCAATTCACGTCGTTTCAGGCACTCGGAGGCCACCGAGCCAGCCACAAGAAGCCGAGAGTTATAGGAGATGATCAGGATGAACAGGCGAAGAGGTCGAAAGTAAAATCGAAGATCCACGAGTGTTCGATATGCGGATTAGAGTTTGCACTCGGGCAAGCTTTGGGTGGTCATATGAGGAGGCATAGGACCACAATTGAAAGTTTCACTAAGGCTCCTGTTGTGAAGAAATCTAACAGTAGGAGGGTTTTATGCTTGGATTTGAACCTTACTCCTATGGAGAATGGTATCGAGTTTCAGAATCCGCTTTTCGGGCTCGGGTATTTGTAGATTGTTTAGGTGATTTTATCAATTGAACCTCGCAGAGTCGACCACTGTTTTTTCATAGATTTTTTCATTTAATTAAATCATTTTTATATAGTGATCATATTGATTTGTTCATATTTTTTCAGATAAATTAACTATGAGATGGTTTTCATTGCTATATTTATTGACCAAGTAAGAGGTTTTGCTGTACTTAATTGAATAAGAGGTTTAGCAGTTGAACTAGAATTATGAAACTTAAGGAGGTAAACGAATAACTTAGACAAAGTAAATAATGAGTTCCATACGAAATAAATTAAAATGGAGTCTGTAAGCAAGAGCCAAAAATTAAATTGGAATCTTGCAACTCTGGAGTCATTTGAAGAATTTATGATTACTTATGGTGTGAGAAATATAGGAGTTATCGATTTCATAATCTCGGGATTAAGAGTGATATTTAAACTTTATATATTAGCCCTCTTCCTCCTCTGTCATAGAAAGAAAGCTCTATTTGCAGCAATTAAATCTAGCGCCAACTTATTATTTGAACTCACTTATTATTTGAAAAGTATAAAATACTCACTTTTGTTTATCAATTTTTCATAAAATATGTACTCACTGTACTCGAAGCAGTAACTTTTTCTTCCTCTTCTTTTGTTTTGGTACTTCAGCAAAAATTTATGGTTCCCATCCATTTACTAGAACAAAAAAAATGAGAAACAATCACATCCGAGTATAAGATAAATATAAATCGTCTCTAAGGAGAGCAATTCTCCACGGGAGTCTTCTTGATCTGGCCAAACTGTGAAAGCTTACGCAATTCTATCATATCTGACACTTTTTCTTCTTCTTCAACTGAAATCCTATATTAGAAACCTTATTTAACTCACGAGAAAGCAACTCAGTTGAATATCAAAAAGTCCACTTGTAATCAACTTGAAATCCTTTCGAAACTCTTAGGCCTCGTTCGAGAGCCAGGAAAAACTCATTTCCTGAGACTTTTCTGCAGAAAATGCTATTTCTGAGCATTTTTGGAGGTTTTCTTGTGTTCTTGAGATTTTTTGGTTTCTGTGTTTTCCGAGCATTTTCTGGTGAAAGGGACATTTGGTTTTCAAAGTATTCTTCTCAGGAAAAGGCATTTTCTGAGGCTGTTTCTGAAGTGGTTGGGAACCTTTATTCGGCCCAACACAATCTTTGAAAGCACCCACTTGTGCTACACTTGGTAACCCATTGACTGGTTGAAATCAAATGATGGAGATCATTTTTCACACCGATCTTCCGCACAATAAAGTTTGAGACCATGATCTTACTATTAGACAGTAGGCTTTTGATTCCCCGTGTCACAAATCCCCAAAAAATGACCTAAAATCATGTTTGCGTGATGTGTACCATATGATTTTAGAATTACTTTTTAGGTATCCGTGCTACATGGAATAAAAAACTGACCGTTTGATGGTACACTTATGGTCTCAAGATTCATTATGTGGAAGATCAGGGTAAAAAATGATCTCCATCATCTGATTGAAAACAGTTAATGTGGCGCTTTCAAAAATGGCATTAGCGCTAATAGAGGTACTCAGACAAAATTTGATTAGTTTGGGGCAACGACCATAATGTGTATTTTGTTCGAGAGATTCATCACTTTTTATGTCATGAAAATAGTCTTAAAATTGTTGGTGGGTTATACAAAAAATAATGGAAATAGCTTCAAGGCACGATTAAGAGGTTGGTTCGGGCGAAAATCAGGTCGTGTCGGGTCAATGGGACCCAAGCCAATATTTTATATGTAAAAAATATGCAAAATAGGTAGGGGTGTTATCGGGTCGGTCCTGACCAGTTTTCATGTTAAACCGAAACAGAACTGATAACTATCGGTTTCTAGTTTCTCAAATCGAAACCGAACTAATAACTATCGGTTTTCGAGTAAGTCACCGTTGGTGTACATGTTGAAGACAACATTTCAAGAATCTGACCGATCAAAGTATTAAACACATTACCGATTAAAAGTATATAAATTTTGACGATCATTTGATCAAATAACCGCTTTGACAAAGGTCATAAATACATGCGGTTATAGGGCGTGGAAGTATACAATACACTTTTTTTTACACTTTCTTGAGAAAGTGAGAAAATGTTAATTTTCCTGAGAAAATGAGTTTTTGAGTAACTCAAGAACAACTACTCAGAAAATGACTTTCCTAATAAAATGGATTTATGAGAAACTGAGGCTTGTCATTTTCCTAAGAAAATGGATTTCTGGGCGGAAAGTGTCGAACGAGCCCTTAAGAAATTTATGAATCCCACCGAATAGAGCACATGAAACTGTCGTGTCATCCAAGAATTAGATGATGTCATCGTTGTCATTCCGACTCACTGGATCATTTATTAGTTGCTTTTTCTTATTCTTCAATTCTTCTCTTCTTCTTCTTCAACGAGTTAAAGAGAACTCTGTTAATGGTAAGAGTAGGGCTTGTTCAAACCTATGAAAGTAGATGAGGAAGGTAAAATACTTGTGAGTGCTCCTTTAAAATGACGGGTGTGTTTTTTTGAACCTTAGTGAAAAATCTCTTTTTTAAACCCAACGAGGGAGCTGAGAAATGAGTACCTTTAAATCCACCCACCGCATCTTCGAGTTCACCGCATCTTCGAGTTCAGACAGCCTGTGTTTTATTTTATGTGGTACACGTCTTAGAAAAGTGATCTTAGCATTACGTGTACACTCAAAATTGATTTTAAAGTCATTTTTTTTGGAGTGCGTACCACATGAAATAAAAAATCGACTGTCTAATAGTATGCCCATGATTTCAAGATTCATCGTGTGAAAGATTGAGACAATAAACAATCTCTATCATATGATTTATCAATGAAGTCAATGTGCTTTAGCGTGGGTGAACTCAAAAATTTGATAGGTGGATTTAAAGGTACTCCTTAAAAATAGGCAAGAATGTTCTTTCCCACGTAGGTAATCAAAACCAATTTTTGAAATATTTATGTGCGAATAGCATTCGTGAGTAACGCAATGGTTTTCCTATTTCTTTCAATGAAGGAGATGTTTTTCATTTAATTTGAGGTAAGATTCCTTGAAGAAAAAGAAACCATTGTTTCGTTTATCTTTCTTAACTTCTCATGATAATTTCAAATTTTCACCTTATCTAAACTACATTTGCCAAAGGCTATAGAGATTTCATCATCATCAGTTTGTCTAATCTATCGTGCGCATAGCCGACTCTCTTCCTCGTCTAACTTAATTCATCACCCCATTTAAGAGGTGAGAGAGAGAGGGAGAGGGAGTGCACCGACCGCGAGTTTACCTGACAGGGTCCTAGTTCGTATGATAAAAAGAAGGATGGTATTACTGCCACACCACTTTATATTTCAATCACCTCACTTGGTCAAAGTAACAAATGTTGATCGTTTTGAATCAGACTAGGGAAAAAATTTTGATTAAGAGCATACCATTAAACGGTCAAATATTGATTGCCCGTGCACACATTTCAAAAAGTGAACATGATCATAACATACAATCATACGTATGTGCCATGTATAACATAATGAATGAAAAAATGATCTCCATCATCTTTATTCAAAACAGCTATTGGATTTGTTCTATGGTTAAGTGAGGTGGCTATAACATAAATTGGTGTGGCAGTAACACCAGCCTAAAACAAATGCTAAAGTGTTTTATCTAAACTAGTAAAAAGGCACGTGCAAATGCATGTGGATATTAGGACCTTTAAATGATCGAATTTTATTTTTAGACATCTATCGGGTGATTTGAACATAAAAAAATATAGTATTTCAAGCGTTCGTTACTATGTTTTATGATTTAGTAAAGATAAAAAATATATATATTTATTATTATGTTTCTTATATCTTTATTATGTATAATTTAAAATTATAAAAAATTTAATAAAAATAAAAATATATAACTTATATTATCAACTATAGAACATAAAGAAAAAAAATAAAAACTAACAAATAAGTATAATCTAGAAATTTCAATTTAATAAAAAATAGTTATTTATTCCTTCTCGACTTTAACTTTCTTGAGGATTTTATCGTTTTCATCATCCGTAGTCTCGTATTTAATGTTTTGAGATATCTACGACCTTGTAAGATAATTTTGATAAATTGTATCTTGCACTTTGACTTGAAAAAAATACTCGTTTTCGAGATATTTGTTTATTTTCGATATATTGACACCAAATTTGATTTTAAGGTCACTTTTTTTGGGATCTGTGTCACATCAAATCAATGCCTGGTCATTTGATGGTACGCCCATTATCTCGAGATCAAGTGTGTGAAAAGTTGGAACAAAAAAATTATCCATCATTTAGTTCAAAATTGTCAATTGGTTTTAACATGGTGCCCTAATAGATTCGGTGGACATAGTTAATTAAAGGTAAAATCACATTTTAATAAAATTACATGTCATTCATCTCGTTTAAATTTGATTTTAAGGTCACTTTGAAATTTGTGCATGTCAAATCAATATCTGACCGTATGATGGTACGCCCATAATCTCAAGATCAAGTGTGTCAAAGATTGGAACGAAAAACACTGTTATCATCCATTTCAAAGCAGTCAATGGGTTTTAACATGGGTGCTCTCACAGATTCAGTTGGGATATTTAAAAGTATATTTGGAGGTGGGATCTTAATTGGCATGCTGAGTTGCTATGGTTTGATCAGGTCTAATTGTTTGAACTTTAAATGCGGTTCAAACATATTTGAGAAGTGCACGTGCGTTGCACGTGGACACCGTAAAATGAAATATTATGATCAAAGATGATTTTAATTATGAGTTAAAATTGATTGATCGTATAAAATCATAATCGTATATTATCAGTCAATCACTAAAAAATTAATAACAATTATTATTAAATATTATATTGATTCGAATATTTTGTAGAACTTACTATAAATACATGTTTCTATCATATCACGTTCGATTAATTTGATGATATACTAATTATATATGTTTAATAAAATTTTCTTAATTGTTAATTTCTACTCTAATTTTATAATAACTAATGTAACTAAGGCTTTAAATTTTCATACCCTACGTATTTATTAATTATTTTTTAAAATATGAATAGTAATGTCCACCCATACATAGGGGTTCAAGTTTTGACTCAAAATTCAAACCTGGCCTGAAAATCGGTGAATCGAACTGGTCCCAACAGACGTGAAAATCGATAATAAACCTATTTTGGACTCGTTTCGATTTTTGGGAGGAAAAATAAAAAATTTATTAGGTAGTATGAGAAAACTGAGAAAGTAGCTTAAAATAGTAAAATAGTGATTGCACCCCATTCAAATTCATGATTACTTGAAATTAGGTAATGGAGATCGTTTTTCACCCTGATCTTTCGTAGAATAGTTCTTGAAACTACGATCTTACCCTCGTATGGGTGTAAGTTTTGAACTGAAATCCGAACCCACCCAAAAAACCTAACTAATTGAACCAACCCCAATCAATCCAAAAATCGGTTCAGACCGAATCTGATTTCGATTTTAGGTAGGAAAAGTTGAAAACCGATTATGTAAGATAAGAAATTTTGATTAGGGGTACATTAATCGTGGCTCAAAGGGTTTCAACATGCTAATAAATTATTATTTTGGTAACTTAATACCCGTGAAATCTTAGAGAGCATCTATGCAAAAAATCATCGACTCTTTATATTAGTTGATGGAGATCGTTTTTCTGCCCAATCTTTCACATAAGGGAATTTAATATCAAAACAAGTCAAATATTATATGACAAAATTGTTAATTCTCTTAACTTTGTGAGTTTTTTTAAAGGTGTTAGAAAAGATAACTTTTATGACAAAGTTATTAATTCTCTTAACTTTGTGAGTTTTTTTAAAGGTGTTAGAAAAGATAACTTTTATGGTAAAATTATTAATTTTCTTAACTTTGTAGGTTTCTTTGAAGGTATTAGGAAAGAGAACTTTTATGACAAAATTATTAATTATCTTAAATTTGTGGATATCTTTAAAGGAGCTAAAAATAAGGAAGGAAATAGAATTTATTTGGATACCAATAATGTATTCTTATTGGAAAATGGATTAAAGGCTATTTTTGGTATTACAAAATGTGAGAGAAACGATTTTTACTTTTATATAGTAGCAAGGATAAGGATGTTTATTCTCTTGTTTTGAAGTTTGATTTGAGTGTTTCCTAAAATACTAAAACAAGGTACATAAAACGGCTCCAAAGCCAACCCGAACAAAGATGATCCTCTAGCCGTGTGATCGTTATTCCAAATCATCAAGCATTTAGCTGGTGTTAACTTATGCTCATGCTCTTATGTATCATTTTCATTTTTCCACCATGTCTTGGTCGGTTGAATTGGTATTTGAGATCAGTCTGAACCGTCAAAATCCTGAGAGGAAGGTGGGGATTTCTAGAATGATCAATCAAAGATCAAATCAGGTTTCACCATCAGTCATGAAACAATGCAAATCCCGCTCAACCATCCAATTTGTGAACTACTCTCAACCGTTATTTTTTGTTTTAATGATCGATCTTAAAGTTCATCAATCGAATGGTTCACATCTACTTATAGGCATGTTTCTTCAAGATGAGACATGTTACAATGATAGATTCTCACTTGGACAAATTAGATTGATCACATATGCATGCCACATGACATATTGATAAATCACACTTACATGGCAGAGACGAAAAATCTAATTTTAATGGTGTAATAACATTTAAACACCATTTTGGTGTTTAGAAATGTCACTCATTAGTCATTATCCCTAAAATACTTAATAGTGGGATTAAAAGCCTTGTAATGGATAACCCATCAATTACAGTAGTTGCTTATATAAGCAATACTTTTTTGTTTAGAGGTAATTTACAAAGGGTGTCAGGAGTAGACATCACAGTCCACATGTCCCTGTGGCTAAATGATTTGCACGAATTTCTATGCATTGAAAGTCCGTGCAAGTCACATAAACAGGTGGACTGCAATGCCCACTCATGATGGATGAACACTCATTGTAGACTAACTCTCTTTTTATAGGCAAGATGGGCTTGAACCTGCGGCCTTGAGGCTATAAACAATGCTTGGAGTAGAGAAAAAGAGTGTGGATGCATGGGACAAGTTCTAGATCAATCGGACGAACCATGATAACTGACCATCTGTCTAGCGATGTGATCCCCATCTTGATCGTCATGTGTTGCACGGATTTCGTGTTCTTGCATTTCTCAAACACTGAAAAGAGGTATGAGGTGTGTGCTTAGAAGCAACAAAATTAGCCAGCCACTAAACTTTTCTTCTCTATTAACGTTGCAAAGTGAAACATTGCAGAAGGCAATAATACAGCTGAGGAGTTATTTCTAATTCTAACACCATCAATCTAGGGAATATGAAGGTGTTGCTTGAACTAGTTTTATACCCCCGTGTTATGCTAATATTATAAGAAACCCCTTGAGTTATGGGTATTTATTATGCAGTTCCTACTTTTGTGTTTCTGTTTCATATAGTCCCTGCCATTAACTAGCCGTGGGTTTATGGACGGAAAGCCTATTTTGCCCTTAATGAAACCAATATTTAAAAAATACCATCATTCTAAAAGGCCCTTCATTCATCTATATTTACAAGTCATGCCATTAAAGTTTATCATCATTCTAAAAGGCCCTTCGTTCACCTTTATTTACAAGTCATGTCATTATAATTTATCAATATTCTAAAAGGAGTACCTTTAAATCCACCCACAAAATCTTTGAGTTCACCCACGCTGAAACACATCGACTGCATTTAATCAAACGATGGAGATTTTTTATCATCCCAATCTTTCATCAGATCATTCTTTAGATCATGGGTGTACCATCAGACGATCGACTTTTTATTTCATGTGGTACACACCCCTAAAAGTGACCTTAATATCAATTTTAAGCATGCACATGATGTTAAGGTCACTTTTCTGAGATGTGTGCCACGTGAAATAAAACAATGACCGTTTGATGGTACGATCATGATCTCAAGATTCATCATGTGAAAGATTGGGAGGATAAATGATTTCCATCGTTCGATTCAATTCAATCAGCGTATTTCAACGTGGGTGAACTTAAAGATTCAGTGGGTGGATTTAAAAATACTTTTCTAAAAGGCTCTTCATTCACCCATCAGATTCAAGACTCATCAGATGAGTGATTCTCTCATTAAAGCATGCCAAAGTTTGGACAAATACTCAACCAATGGAAGATTTGTGGCAAACGATGCAATTATTCTTGAAAAGAAAACCTTCAATCTACGTGTTCCACTCAAAATACTCGTCCCTCCAATTTCCTATATGATTCAAGACCATTTTTTAGGAATTGGATTGCCTAACCGCATCTTCTTCCATCCACAGAATCTTTGAGTTTACCCACGCTAAAACACATTGATTGCATTGAATAAGATAATGGAGATCGTTTAGGCATACCATTAGACGATCAGTGTTTTATTTCGTGGCACTCATCTCATAAAAGTGACCTTAACATCACGTATACAGTTAAAATTAATTTTAAGGTCATTTTTTTAAGTGTGTACCACATGAAATAAAAAATCAACCATCTGATGGTGCCACCATGATCTCAAGATCCATCGTGTGAAAGGTTGGGACGATAAACAATCTCCATCGTCCGATTCAATGCAATCAACCTTCTGATAGTGCCACCATGATCTCAAGATCCATCGTGTGAATGGTTAGGACGAGAAACGATTCCCACCATCCAATTCAATGTAGTCAACTGTCTAATGGTGCCACCATGATCTCAAGATACATCGTGTGAAAGGTTGGGACGATAAATGATCTCCATCGTCCGATTCAATGTAGTCAACCGTCTAATAGTGCCACCATGATCTCAAGATCTATCGTGTGAAAGGTTGGGACGATAAACGATCTCCATCGTCCAATTCAATGCAATCAATGTTTTTCAGTGTAGGTGAACTCAAATATTTGGTTGGTGAAATTAAAACTATTCTTTTTTCTAAGTAGAGAGGTGGATTTAAAATTACTCTTACCACGTGTAGAGGGTAGCAATTTAGTAATTTAATTTAAAAAATGATAAATATAGTATTTAGGCTATTCTTTAACAGCTGGTTAACCATTTAAGTAGCAGAGTGTTTAATAAACACCAAAATGCTAACTCAGGGCTTTAAAGCAAATAGCTATAACGGGGGGGGGGGGGGGTGTTATTTGTAATATCAACATAACTCAAGGGGTATTTGCAAAAAACCCCTAGTTTTATGTCCAAGTCACCTTCCTTTTACCCTCACAAGAATAAAGGGAAAATAGCTACATCTAAAACCATCCAATACCTAGGATGGATGGTGTCACATTCAAGAATACATAACAGAAACCAAAAAACAAAGTGTCATTTTCCTTTTTCTTCACATAAACCCAAGAATGCAGAAGCTTAAACAACAACAACAACAACAACAACAACAACAACAACAATAACAACAACAACAACGAATAAATAGAATGTGTAGATGGAATCGTGAGCCCTTGCAACTAGGAATCAAAAGAAGAAGATCTAGTTATTAAAAATTACAAAATTCATGATCATTGATCAGATAAGATGATATGCTCTTCCACCCTACTTTCTTTATTTATTAGTTCTGCTCTCTTGGAGAAAAAATTATAAATAGCAGTAAAAAACTCTACATTTTGCTTGCTCAAAAAAAAAGAATTATAAAACTCACTTTATGAAAACTTGGGCTTCAAGTTCCGATCCCATATACATATCTGAAGAGAAAAATATAAACTGTATATATTTATTGAGATTTAAGGTGATAAGAACTCTATCTACAAAAACAGATATGATATTCTATAGAACGGTACCTGGTGAAGCAGGGTCAATAAGGGTAATTAATTGGATCCAGCTGCAGAGCTTTCTGCATAAGCTCGTTTTGTTGTTGAACATGTACTTGATAGAAACCAGTGGCCGTGGCAGCAGAAGGTCCCCGCCCGACATATTTGATGTCGTCCAGAGTCCCTCTGCCCAGTGCCCTCATAGCAGTACAAAGGCGAGGTGCAATGTAATTGTATGCACCCATGTTCATTGGCTCTTCTTGGCACCATACAATTTCAGCTTCTGAGAAAACAAGTATGTCATAATTAGCTTCAAGCACCTGCTAATGTCATATTTAATAAAATAATGCAAAGTAGTGATTCTGGTGGGGTACGAGATTTGGATATTACGTCGAGATTACCAATATGGCAAGATTATATAAAGATGAGAAGTTAGAATGTGAGGGCATAAAGTTATTATTACAAATTTGACGATGCCTGCCCGATAGGATCTGACATGAGAGCAATAAGATTTGGAGGTTTAAATTGAGTAATTGAAGAACTCAGCATGTTGATTGAATTTATAAGACACTTTGTCAAGTTTTAGATATAACAAGCCATCGACCCGAGAAAAACTCGATGAAATACTGCAAATAAAACAGTTGTTTTTAATAACTAAAAAGTTCTTGCCTTGAATGAAATTGTACAGCTGTTTGAAGAAATTTAACGGAAGTGGAAATGAGATCTTCTAATCATGGCAACTTTTGAAGGGTGGAAATGGATTGATTTTTAATCAAACAGCATTCACAACCATTTTTTTTTTATCAGCAAAGATGAAATTTATTAGAAAATTAAAAACATTCGGATCAAAGCTAAGCAAGGTGTTTACCAGAAGAAAAAACAAGAAAAAAAGAAAAAGAAAAATGGCAGCAGCAAAGTGACTCAAGCACGGAGGTTCGGCATCACCATCGCGCCGGCAGAGCACTAAAACAGAGACCATGGCCAAAATTAGGCACACAAGATTAAGGAACTCCAAAAGGATTCAGCCTCAAATAAAGACCCAAATTCCTTAGATAAAGAAGCCCAAATTAATAACTTCTTTTTCAGAACCGTTCATCTACCTTTTTCGTTTCAAATCACTAATCTAGTCATTCTCATTATATTCTTAGTTTTTGACGGAAAGTTCTTCCCACTGTAGTGATAGACACTACTCCCTATTTGTAATTCTGGAAGATCAGGGAATTTTTTGTTCTAGTTGGTGCATAAATTCTCACTACACTGTGCCTTTGCAGAAGTGTGTGTGTCACTGTGTGCTCGGCTGTGTGTGTGGTCAAATGAGCATTTATGCTAGTATAATTAGGGGCACATAGTTCCTTCAGGTGACATACTCGGATATCGCTTCAACTCTCTCTGGATAAGATCATATGGAAATGGGCAAAGTTGTTCGACTCTACAGATTGCAATGTCCTTGCCATCAATTTTCTTTCGTTCTTCATCGAGCTCATAATAAATCTGCAAAGTAGTATATGTGAAAAACGGATCCAATTACAAAGAAGTCAGTGTATCTGAAATACAAGGAGGTAATGTACTACAGTAGAAATGAAGAAACAGAAGGTATGGAAAGAAGAAAGTACCTTTCCAGAGCACAGAACCAGTCTTCTGATACCCTCTTCCAGTTCAGAGTGACCATTCTGGTCTTTTATAAGACGTTTAAAGCGGGTTCCCTGCTTTTCAAATCCTGGGTGGCCTTCACCATCATCAAATTCAGATAGCTGTGACTTGCAGTCCTTGTGTCGAAGAAGATTCTTAGGAGACATAACAATAAGCGGTTTTCGGAAGTCCCTGTGTATCTATAAAATAAAAACTTACTATAAAGAAACCGTAGTTTATAAATTCCTACCATAAGGAAATAGGAATTCACTAAGAGCATGCATTTATTAGTAGTCACCTGGCGTCGCAGAACATGGAAATAATTGGCAGGGGTTGTGACATTTACAACCTGCCAGTTGCATTCCTGGATCTGCTTCCGAAGTGTTGGATCCATCTGAGGTATAACATAAGGATTGTCGTCACTCATCTGCACCATCAATTTTAAAGAATGTTAGTGGCTAGTGTCACTTCTTCTATTTCATAGCATTTTCTAAAGTTGTATAAGGTTACAAAAGTAGCAGGATATGTAATATAATGTGTAAAAGAAGATTAAAGCAATATACCCAACCAAGCATGTTAGAGCAACAACGGAATATAAGTCGAATTTTGATCACTTTGAGGATCACATTTAAACTTCCTTCATTAGTCGTTTTGCTAGGGAACTTAAAATGGAAAAGGATTTTTCATGGTAATAGGTATTGAAGTAGGGTACAAGAAATTATAGCATGCTTACAGTATATGATATTGTCCTCCAGCAAACTCTTCAGATTAATTTGGGTGAAGCTATTTCACTAAGATTGCTGGTCTAAAGATTCTTTAAATTAGAATCTGCTATTTAAGAATACTTCCCAAAAGGGTCTAATGAATGAAGACCGCCAAATTTAAATACTTGTGTTTTTATAGAATTCTGAAATTGTACCCCTTTACCAACATTTTCCAAATCCCCTAACAAATTTTGAAATCTCCGATATTGAATTTTATCGCTAACATTTATTGGATCAGTTGGACTATGATGCAGTTTAGATGATTGGTAAATTGAATGGTCCAGAGTTTAATTTGTTAGAACAGTTGAATATGGGTCCAGACTTTAGGGGACAAGTGACACAAACACTTATTTCTCACTCTCAGAGGAAGAGGGAGAGAGAGGAAACCACATCAAATTTGATGCGTCCGAGATAGGCTTAAAAAAAAGATAGCTAATACTCCAAGGGGACAGTGAAAGAGAGAGAATTAAAAGCCTTAATAAATTCACATGAAACACAGACGAGTTATTTTTATTGGATGTGTGCCATCGCACAATAGGGAAGATGAACATCACACAACCAATTGAGAAGGCTCAAAAGAATGATATGATGAGATCAATGTACAGTTCAAGCTATCAGCAAAGACAAAACGCTACTTCTATTGATACAAATGTGTGAAGAGAATGCACGTCCATTAAAAAAAAGGCCATTACCTAGTGCTGGTGCTGGGAAGGGTGGACAAGATACAACCTAACCTCTAGCTTTTTTCACACAAAGTGGCTGCTCTCTGGACTCAAACCGGCATTTTCACATTTACAGCCCAAGCCTTTTACTATTGCACCAAGCAATGGCCACTAATGGGACAATGCTAATAGTTTAGAAACTAGAAGAATCAAAATAGAAGATTCAAACAAAAATTCACAATGCCATAAGTTTCTTCTTTTTAAGAACGCCAAATATCCAAACCTCATAATGCAAAACATAAAATGCAACTCCATAAAACATGAGGCATACAAATGTGTGAAAAAAGTACTCTAAGCTAATGAAAGAATAAAATCATTTCCTAGAATATGTACTCAAATACTTTATTAGAATTTTATATGAAGATGCATGGTTGCTAGTTGCGCCTTGAAAGGAAAGTTGTTCTGGGTGGATAGGTGTGTACATGTCTCTCTCTCTCTCTCTCTCTCTCTCTCTCTCTCTCTCTCTCTATATATATATATATATATATATATATATATATATATATATATATAATTCCTATCTCTTCTTTCATTGAAAACTTACAAATTCAAGACTGACAGATAACCAAGATTATATTTTAAACTATACCTGAAGGAAACGCTCCAACCGAGAACTGGAATGTTCAGGGCCCTGACCATCATAACCATGTGGGAGCAGCACAACAAGCCCGGCTTGGCGTAGCCACTTCGACTCTCCACTACTCAAAAACTGATCAAACATAACTTGAGCACCATTTGAAAAATCACCAAACTGAGCTTCCCACAGCACCAACGAATTTGGGTTTTCCATAGAATAACCCATTTCAAACCCTAGGACACCGAACTCTGAAAGAGAGCTGTAAAACACAGACAACATTCGATACAATACTGTTTGAGTCAAGCTTAACCACAAAGATCCATTTCCATAACAAATGCTACATAAAGGCATTCTATTTCGCGTAGGAGTACTTGATACCCTTCACTCCAAAGTACAATAATGGTCCAAATATATGCATAAAACAGAGAAAAAAACATTCCTGATAATTAACGAAAGGGAAAGAGAAGGTTTTTCTTAAAACATGGTATGCATTGGAATGAACTTGTCAAGTGAAAACAGGATCAGATTTAAAGAGAAATGGGATTCAAAAGTTACATATTAAGGAGTTTCTGTGTTTCTTATAACCTCCAATACTTGAGCAAAATTTTGACTAAACTCTCAATAAATAAAGCGGTTTTCACACTTGAAGCATTAAGTACTCCTACACAAGCATCCTTAGAAGGCATCAACTTGATTACAACTTCGACCATTTGAAAATAACACAAGTACAAACTCGATCTCCCTGCATATAACCAGATGACTAAAACAGTGAAAATGAAGATGCCAATATATTCTTTTAATTGAAGTCCCAGATAAAATCCTTGCAGTCTCTCAGAGGTTCATCGATGGAAGTATTTTTTTTATGAATAACGAGTAACTAATGAGAAAGAAAATGGTACAAAACAAATAAAACGCAGCTATATAAGAAACTGAAGAAATTTAAGATAGGGGGAAATTTGCTTAATACAAAGAGACTCTTGAGGCCTCCTTCCCTAACAAATCAACCATACTAGCAGTTTTACTCATATGATTTAACAATGAACTTGACTCTCCTGACGTTCATTTAAACACCAAATTCGTTTTAAATGATCTTACACCATTCGTGGTTTAGGATGTGGGTAATCCATACCATTACAGTGATGGATCCTACAATAAAGGGAAATGTAACCAAAAATCAGACTCATTGGGAGCTTTTAACTATCCAAACTTTGCACTTCTATAGCCGCTGTTCTTATTTTTAATGGCTAATATTAAAGTTCATCAAACAGATGGTTCTCATCCACTTATAGGTATGATTTTTTGCATCAGACATGTTTCATTGATGGATTGCCACTTGGACAATTTGATTTGTTCATGAATGTATGCCACATGGCATATTAGTATACCACCCTGTAATGGTGTAAGATCAAAAACCTAAAACAATGGTGAGAGATCGTTTAAAACACCATTTTGGTGCTTAAATGTCGGTCAGGAACCATTCTCCCTTTAACAATAAGATAAAAGCTTAATCCCCTTGATAAGATAAAAGCTTCATCAGCAGTGATGCAAATCTCTCCCACTTTGTCCCCTTCCCATGAAATCCACATCCACCAATACATTTAATCTATCACCTTCCACTAACAGAGGCCCTCAAGCTGCTTGGTAACAACCGGCACATACTATAAAAATAATAATAAATAAAGTAAAATAAAAAATAAAAAAATCTAACTACGTTCCTTCAAAGTGCCAATATGCCTATCTCATTGCACCCAATCACCAGAACTGACAATGATTGTAAGCTATGAAGCAAATCATATCCTTAGTCCAACATGGCACCGTAAAATAACATACGCCTTTATTTCTTTGTAAAACACAGAGCTTATCCCAGTGATCTTTACAGTTTCAAACTCATATCCAATAAAATAATAGGAAATGTGTCTGTCTTCCTCATTTTACTTTCCCCTCATTTCTCCTGGAAATGTGCATGTGCGGGTGAGGGTCCATCTTTCAAAAGTGAATTCTGCCCAAAATCTCCACAACTTTTTTGAATACTTGATCAAGGTTTTGTCAGGTTTTAAAACTCAAGTTGTACCTAAAATTCAACCTGATATCTCAACCAAGTCGGATCGCTTTGCTGAGTTTTCAAAGCATTCACAACTTTTGTCTACTTCAGCAATGAGATGGTGTTCAAAGAGTGTCCAACAACCTACAGAGGACCAAGGCACAGTCAAAAGCAGACGGTGCGAACTGTGAAAAGGGCCAAGCAAAGCATATACTATTTGTAAGTTTCCTTTCCAAAAAACACCACCATTTCCAAAAGCATCTATGTGGCTACTACTTTCTACCAATATAATAAATCATATCTTTAGTTCTAGCCTCACAGCATCTAAGGCCAGTCTAGATGCAAATCTGGATGAAAAAACTTCCATAGGGAGAAAAGGAGCTCATTTAAGAATGGATTGGTTTTCATATATTCCATCTATGAATATCTAATTTTAATTTTTTTTCAAATAGTTACCCCTATATATGGCTAAGAACCTAAGATGACTTTCCTGCCAAAACAATGTAATGAATGGAGATCAAATTCAATAAGCATCAAATACCAAAGAAAAAAAAATGATTGGTCATATTTCACAAACCAAGATGTTCTTTAGCAAGATAGATTTTGAAACAGATGCCATGCATCCATAAATCAAACCTTATCATGTTCAATGCCCCAATCCATCAATTATCTAGAGAAGTTGCAGGAAATTGAGATACATTATAAAACAAATATTTTATTCAATTGTATCTAGAACAACCGAAAACACAATAGTGAAATAATTTAATCCACAGCTACAAAAATCCAAGTAACAAAAAGGAATGAGGGAAACCTAAGGTGTCCAAAAGGTAGGACCCGTCAATTTAACATGTGCAACAGAAACTGAACCTGCTTGCCCAAAGATTCTATAACAATGTTTCAACAAAGCTGCTTGTCTGGAAGTCCCGACAAACACAGATCAGTAAACGTATTTATTTCACAAAAAAATCATTCAACATCAATCAATATTGGGTAAGAAATTTTCTCTGCATCAGAAACTTTCCATCAAAATAAAAATGAAGGCCTTCACTAAAATTATCTAACAGTAATCTACACATTAATTTTGAGAATAATAAAATAAGAAGACCAAGAGTAAATATCTGCAATTTCACGAAATAATATATCCCCGCAACATCTTTATGATAGAAGACAAATAACAAAGGTATCTTCCTTGTCACAAAAAAACTTTAAATGGTCAGAAATGTGTTTTATAAATAGCAAAATTGAAATTAAGTGATATTTTCCATTGCCTTAGCATCAAAGAGCTCAAACAAAACCTACTTAACCGGATTTCAAAGAGAGAACAGATCGAATAAAAATAAAAAAATACTTATATATCAGATATAACTGCAAAATTTACTGCACACACCTGTTACTGACAGTAAACAACTCCTCATCTTGGTTCCCCGTAAGGTGGTCCAGCGGACAGTATATTGCACCTGTTTCCTGATCATGTACCACTGCATGCCGATGACTAAATGTACCTCTTTCAACATCCTGACCGCTCAATCTAACGTGATTACCTTCTACTACCAGAGTAGCAAAAGCAATAGCTTCTCCAACTGCCCAGTCAATGCCCTCCCCTGTTTCAATCATCTGCGCACGCTGCTCAAATATTTTTTTCACTGCTCTGTGCGCCTTAAAATTATCTGGAAGGGTCGTGATCACTTTGCCGACATTTTTCAGTATCTCTGGATTAACCCTATAAAAACAGCAACAATATTTTAATAAAGTAGTTTCAGAAGACATAGTTTGTACAATGACATGATATCTAGAAAAAAGCCTGCCGTACCCAGTGTTTCGAACTCGTGAAAGCTGTTCAGGAGATTTAAACCCAGCCCAATAAGCCGAAAGCCAATCTCTTCTTTTTGGAATATAATCCTTGCTGCTTAGAAATTCTTCATTCAGAATGGAATCGACTTTGTTGTGTATCTTTTCAATATCTTCTTGCGAGATCTGTCCTGATCCTAGAAGTTGGTTCTGGTATATTTCAAGAGCTCGTGGATGATTTCGAATGACCTGTTAGTGGTCAATTCATGTTAGAATAATGATGATGAAGAATTTTGTCTAATCAAAATATCGTCCGGAACCAATACGTATCGGTTTCCTCGGCAACCGGGTCGGTACATTGCATGTATCGACCCATATATATTGGTATGTATCGGAGCAATACAGAACTGTATCTTCTATTGGTTTTGGAGCTGGCCAACATCTACCGGAAAACCAAGATATTCAACCTTGTGTCTAATATCATTTTACCAAAGACAATGAAAATAATCATTACTAAGCTGTCAAATAATAAGATACTCAAGAAGAAAAACTATAAGTTGCTAGATACATTTTTTCCAATGTGTTTCAAGTTCTCGAAAGGGAAATAAGAAAATAATACATAATTTTCTACATTTACGAGCCGCTTCACTTGTAATAATTAGGGCTGTGCATTTTTTGAACCGAACCGAACCGCCAGGTTAGGTCCGGTTTGGACGGGTACCGGTTTGGGTTTGGTTTGGAAAAAAGGAAAACCGAAAAGTTTGGTTTGGTTTCGGTTCTAAGCCTCCCCAAGCCGAAACCAAACCGAACCGAATCGAATGTAGTTTGTAAGTAATTTTATATATATATATATATATATATATATATATATATATATATATATATAGGCGGGGATTTTGATTAATTTTAAAGGGCATTTAAGTAAAATGCATAGTTTTATATAAAACCCTACCCTTGTCTTTAGCCTATTCCTAAATCCTAAAGTGGTAAAGTAGAACTTATAGAAAAATCGGTTGAGAAGTTGAGAAAATTTTGATGTGCAAGTAGAACTTTTTTTTTTTTTTTTTATCAGTAAAGTCGTGTTCTATTAAAAAAACAGCGAGTAGCTGGTAGAGTACAATAGAGGTCACATCGACCAAAAAAGAAGAAAGAAACAAAAACAAAAAAACAAAAGCAGGGAAGGGCTAGACCACCAGGGAGACGGGGTAGCCCATCATTGGTCAGCCCGTCGTTGGTCCTAGCCCGGGTCCCATTGGAGGGCATTCCCCCCGGCCCCCTCCTTATCTAGCACCACCCACGAGTACATAAAGTCCCAGGTAGACTTCAGAACTATCCCGATTGGCTGGCGTTTCCTGCCGAAAATCCTAGCGTTCTCTCAAGCCAGATACTCCAGACTACTGCAAAAAAACCAACCCTCCAAAAAGCTCCTTGTTGACCCGCGATGCCAGCCCCGAACCAAGTAAGAAACTGCTCAGGAATGGTGGAAAGGCAGGTCCAGTGCATATCAAAGGAACTGAGAATAACCCCCCAAATCTTCTGTGCCACCCAACAATGGAGGAAAAGGTGGGAGACTGACTCTTCCACTTGGAGACACATGACACACCTGTTCTGGATGTCTTTCCCCCGTCGGATCAGCTGGTTCATCGTGAGAACCTTCTCTTTCAAAAGAGTCTAAGTAAAGAATTTAACTTTGGGGGGGGGGTGTAGCCTTCCACAGCCAGCCCACTCACACCAAATTAGGGGTCAATAAGACAGCATCCGATAGTAAGACTTGGTGCTAAAGGCCCCATTCTTACTCAACCCCCACACCCTGGCATCAACTCGGGTACGATTTTTGATTGCCCCATGCACCGCCACCAGCAGGCGAAGGAAAGTAGGTTCCTCCTCTCTAAGGAGTCTCCTAAGAGCCAAATTCCAACATGTTCCCCCATCCGACTCGGATAAAAACCTAGTGACGACTCTGCGATGGTCCGTTGCAATGTTAAATATGGTTGGGAACAAAACTTTGAGCGGCTTGGACACAGCCCACGCATCTTCCCAAAATCGGATGCAAGAGCCGTCTCCCCAACTGTAATACAACCATCGAGAGAAATAGGGCCAGGTCCCACAGATACCTTTCCACCATGGCGAGAAATTGCGATTAATGGCGACATTAATTCCCCAGTTGCCTTCCATCTTACCGTACTTCTCTGCCAACACCGACCACCAGAGGCTCTCCCTCTCTTATTCCAAACCAGCCCGCTAAAACCACTTTCCCAGCAAAGCAGTGTTAACCCATCTCAGAGATCGGATGCCCAGGCCACCACAGCTAATTGGGAGATGACAAGTGTCCCAGTTGACCAGATGGTACCTCTTGTCCGGGCCCGATCCCTCCCATAAGAAGTCCCTTTGGATTTTCTCCAATTTATGTATCACACCCGCCGGGCAGTTGAACATGGACATGTAGAATACCGGTAGACTAGCTAGAACAACTTTGACGAGGAGGAGGCGACCTACACTACTGAGGAGTTTCTCCGACCAAGAAGACAACCTTCGGTCAAACCTCCGAACTACCGGGTCCCAAGCCTTTGAGACGGACGGCCGACCCCAAGGAGGAGACCCAAATAAGTGATTGGGAGAGCCTCGATCACGCTCCCCACAGTAGCAGCAATATTAGTCAGCAGCTGGTCTCCTATTCCAATTCTAGACACTGTAGATTTATGCAAGTTAATCCGTTGTCCCGAAACCGCTTCGTAGATTGTAAGGACCTCCGCATACGCTCAGAACTCGTCCACATCGGCCCCTTCCAAAAAGAATGGTGTCGTCTGCATACTGGAGATGGGTAACGCGACGTCCGTTAGAGCCCACCTGGATACCAGAAATATAGTCGAGCTGATGGGCCCGATGGATGAGTCCATCTAAAGCCTCCCCAACCATATTAAACAAGAAAGGAGAGAGGGGATCTCCTTGCCTGACTCCCCGAGTACTTCGAAAATAACCCGTCGGAGACTCATTGATGATGATAGAGAACCATGCCGTAGAATAGCAAGCGCGCATCCACCTTTTCCATCAGACCCCGAAACCAAATCTGTTCAACATATAATCAAGACAACCCCAGTTCACTCGATCATACGCCTTTTCCATGTCTATTTTCCAAAGGGTTGCAGGATTGTGATCACAGTGTGCGGAATGCACCACTTCAAGCGCTACAGCCACCTGATCCACCAATTGCCTGCCCTACATGAAAGCCCCCTGGTTAGCCTAAATCATCTTTCCCATCAATGGCTTCAAACGATTGGCTAACACCTTGGAGATAATTTTGTATAAACAGTTGATCAAGTTGATCGGGCGATAATCCCAAAGGTCCTCGGCTCCTTTTTTCGGGATGAGACAAACGAAGGTGGAGTTGAGGGCACGACCGATGAAACTGGTGTCGTGGAACTCATGAAAGACTGCCATAAGGTCATCCTTAAGAAGGGGCCAAAAGCTCTGGTAAAACTCCATGGTGAAGCCGTCTGGACCCGGAGATTTGTTTTTCCCGCTCTTTTTTATGGCCTGCCGTACCTCTTCTTCCTGAAACGACTACTCCGCGACGGCTTGTTCCCCCACCGAGATGGTGCGGAAGGGAATACCATCCAGGTCGAGCCTGGTCCGCCCCTCATCCGAATAAAGCATTTTGTAGAAATTGACTACATGGGATTTGATCTGGTCTGGGTCCGACAGGGCAGAGCCGTCCACCGCAATTTGACCCAGAAAATTGATTTTGTCCCAAGCATTGGCAATGGCATGGAAAAATTTAGTGTTATTGTCCCCCTCTCTGAGCCAGTGGGCCTTCGATTTTTGCTTCCAGCAGACCTCCTCGGCTAGGCATTTATCATTGAATTCCGCTTTCTTGCTAAGTCTCTCTTCTCTTTCCAACTTCGACAGGTCTCTGGACTCCTCTAGATCATCTAGCTCCTTAAGCCTAGCAAGGATCATCTCCTTAGCTACGTGGACCAGCCCAAAAGTGTCTCTAATCCAATCTTTAATGCGACCTTTGAGGAACCCCAACTTAGAGATGAATCTGAAGGCAGTTGACCCCGAAGGAGATGTTCCGTTCCACCATGTGTGAACAAGAGCTCGGAAGCCGTCCTGAAGGAGCCACATGTTCTCGAAACGGAAGGGGATGGGCCCTTCCCTCGAGTCTCGCAGCAAAGAAGGATCGGACAATGATCAGAAACAGCCCTAGGAAAGCCTTGCTAGAGGACAGCAGGATATAGGTCTATCCAATCAGAGGTGCAAAGGAATCGATCGATACGGCTCAAAGTGGGCACTTCTTGGAGATTCGACCATGTGAAGCACGCACCGATAACGGGAGATCAGCTAACCCCCAATCTCGAATAAAAGCGTTGAAATCCCGCATCACAGATGCATCCGGGATCCCTCCCACTCTTTCGTAAGCCCATCTAATAGCATTGAAGTCACTGCCGAAACAGTGTGGGTGGTCCCACCGCACCGCTATCATAGCCAACTCAAACCAAAAATCAGCCCGATTGCCATCATTCGACGGGCCATAAATTTCAGAGAAAGTTCAGAGTTTCCCGTTGTCCCTATTCCGCAACACAACAGTAGCGGAGAAGAAACCCACCTCTTCGTCGACTTTCTCAAACAAACCGAACTGAATTGAATCGGGTATTGGGTTGGTTTGGTTTAAGAGTTGGACGGTTTGGTTTGGTTTGAAAATCTAAAAACCAATTAAGGCCGGTTTGGTTTGTGGTTTTGGTCCAAAACCGACCAAACCGAACCGAATACACCCCTAGTAATAATAAGAAATGATACACACAGATATAAAGTTATAGACACACGCATAATGATAAAAGATGGTATTTATTATTTATTGTTGGGTTTTTTGCACTTACTCCCGTGAGATATGTCTTATTTGCACTCTGCCCCCCATGTTTCACCTTATTTACAGTGTGGCCCTTGCTTTTGTGTTTCCTTTACTTTTTACCCCTATAGTGACTGATCAGTTGCAAAACTAATCTTTGATTGCTCTGAATCAGACGATGGAGATCATTTCTCACCACAATTTTCCACCCAGTGAATCTTGAGATCAGATGCCTCCCAGCAGGGGGTCAGATTTTGATTCCACATGATGATCATGGGTGTATATGGTTCTTGGATCACTTTTCGAGATGTCTGCCATGTGAAATCAAGATTTGACCGTGTGATTGTAGGTCCATGATCTCAAGATCAATTAGATCAAAGATCAAGGTTAAATACAATCTCATCATCTGATGCAAAGCAGTCAAAGGTTATTTTGTTTGAAGAATTCATCACTATAAGAGTACTAAATAAAGGAAACATAATAAACAAGGGCCGCAATTAAAATAGGTAAAACACAAGGGGACGGAGTGCAAATAAGACATATCTAAGGGGGGTAAATGCCCCCTTATTTATTTCTCTGTCATATACTAGGTAACTGCCCTTTTTAGTAACTGCTTAAAAACTGTTCAAAGAGAGAGAAATCACAATCTATCACCCAGTACCTATTGCAATTTGAGATTCATATTAGTTGTTCGGGCTGACTTATGTACTTACACAAATTCTTTTTAGTCCTTGCACAAGGAAATGAATTCTCAAATACTACTATTTTCAGATAACACTTTTTTAGGAAATTTATATAGAAATAAACCGAAGTGTTGCAGAAAGGGACTAGTAAATAACTGGAAAAAAACCATCTAAAGAAGCCAGGAAAGCAGATATACCAACTTCTTTAAGAAATGAAACTACATTAAGCAGATGGTTACAGAAACAAACTTGAAACCATATATATCACACAACATGAAAATATAAGCTAACACAATGCCAAAATAAAGACTGCCAGAGAAGAAAAATTCACACCTGATACATTTTAGGCTGCGTGAAGGACGGCTCATCGATCTCGTTGTGCCCAAATCGACGGTAACATACTATATCAACCACTACGTCAGAATGGAATGTTTGGCGCCACTCCGCAGCAAGCTCGCATACACGGGCCACTGCTTCCATATCATCACCATTTACGTGGAAAATCGGAACATCCAATGCTTTGGCCACATCCGTACAATACTGAGAAGACCTCCCAGCACTTGGATCAGTCGTAAAGGCCACCTGATTGTTGACTACAATGTGAATGGTCCCGCCCGTCGTATAATTAGGAAGGGCGCTAAGATGCAGAGTCTCATAAACTACACCTTGCCCTGCAAAGCTTCCATCACCATGAATCAAAACCCCCAAATTCTTCGTCCTATCCAGGTCTTTAGTGTAATATTGTTTCCCTCTCGTTTTACCAAGCACTACCGGATCAACAGCTTCAAGATGGCTCGGATTCGCAACTAATGACAGGTGTATTCTGTTTCCCCCTCTGGTGGGCCGGTCATAAGAAGTGCCTAAATGGTATTTGACATCACCAGTGCCGGTATACAATCCGACTTCCCCATCGACAGGTTTCAATCCTCCACTAAATTCGCTAAATATCTGATGCAGTGGCTTCCGAACGACATTGCCCAAAACATTCAATCTTCCACGGTGTGACATACCGATCACGATGTTTTTGACCCCGAGATCCGCCACTCTATCGAACATCTCTTTCATGCCGGGTATCAAAGTCTCCCCTCCTTCCAGGCCAAACCTCTTCGCTGACGCCCATTTTGTCGCCAAAAAATTCTCAAACTGTGTGCTCCAAATAAGCCGATCGAGAATAACTACGCGTCGCTCCTTACTATACTGTCTTGGGACCACTGTCTCGATCTTACTCCTCAACCAATCACATTTCTCGCGATCAGCAATATGCATGTACTCGTAACCTATACTACCGCAATAAGCCTGTTCTAGCCGATTTATTATAGCGCTTAGGGTCTGTACTGGCCGGTTCTCGGACAAAAATCCAGCTGTTTTCCACACTCCAAGAAAGAACTCGCGATCGAGATCCGCTTCAGTAAACCCGTAAAAACCCAAGTTCAAAACGTCAGGAATCTCACGTTGTTCTATCCCTAGTGGGTCTAAATTCGCTTTCATGTGTCCTTTAACTTGGTAAGCCCTTACGAGCAACAAAAGGCGCATACTCTCTTGGATCGTTTGACCCGAAATTCGGGCCGAAGGGGCCGATTGGCCAACAAAGTTTCTAAAGAAATTTTCCCATGATTCATCGACGCTACTCGGATCGGATTCCCATGTCCTCTGCAACTCCTCTAAGTAGACACTGCTCGTGCCATTGAGGAAACCGTCGGTTAGCTTCGACAGGGGCACGGGATGAGGGGCGGTTACCGATTCAGCTTTAGATCTAAAGACTGAGGAATGGAATTGACGATTCGGAGATGAGAGTGCGCGAATTCTCGCCCCATAATTGGATTGAGCAATATTTCTCTTTACAACTAATTTTGAAATACTGAAAGCGGCTCTAAACCATGCCATAACTACCAATCTCTAACCACCTACTTCTCTAGATTCATACAGATTAAACCATAACTTCAATGCTCTTGATCAGGATCTATATGAATCAAAATTGAAATTAATCCACATTTTCAGTGTTTTCATCATCAAAATCAGGAAAAAAAATAATAATAAATAAACAAATAAATAAAAACGAAATCAATCGATAATTTCCATTGCACTCAGCATCAAAGAGCTCAAACGAAACCTACTTAACTGGATTTCTGAGAGAAATCAAATCGAATAAAAAGTAAAAGTTAAAAAGTACAAAAAAAATTAAAATAATCACGAAATCATCGTACCTGGCTGAAAGCGAATTCTTCAAATCTTCTGAAAAGCGACAGAGCTAGACCTTTTTTGTACGCTTCTTATATTAAATAAGAAGGATTCAGTATGAAGCACCGTAGTATGAAAACATGTGTTTTTTCTACTTGCACATACAAAGTTGGCTCAACCACATATTTTAAATGAGAGACTTGGTAATTGGTATTTTGGGAACCTGTGCCATGTGAAAACACCATATAAGCCGTCCGATTTGAGTTCCATGATCTAAAGATCTTTGGCGCTAAATAGTGGAATGAAACATGATCTCTATTATATGATTCAATGCAGTCAACTGTTGAATAAGTTGATGGATTTTGATTGGATTGACTCATACAATAGATATCACTTTTCATGCCAATCGTTTGCATCAGAGATCTTTAGATCATGAAATTAAAATCATATGGTTTAGATGGTATTTCTACATGGCATATCCCCCAAAATACTAAATCTTACTTTTAAACTGTGTGCAAGTAATGGTTCTCTATCACTAAAAACTTCAGCATCATCATCGGTCTGATACTCTTATCTCATCTCCTTTCACTAAAACCTTGTATTTTAAAATTGATCTGAACCATCCATTGGATCGATCACCTTGTTAAATGGTCCAAAATATGGAGGACAGATTTTATGCAGACAAAGTGCAGGCGGCTGATGTGGCCTCACGAAATCAACTGCAAGTGTGGTAGGCTCAATTAATGTAGGTCGGTACAGTCAATTATATCGTGCCACATCAGCTGCGTCCTGCCTTTTGTCGTCAAAAGGGATTAAATTTATAGGATGGTTGAAAACAGAAATTGTTTCCCATATTTAGATATTATCTTATATATATATATAACATAGGTGCAGTGGCTCATCAATTTAATTGTTAATTTGTATGTATTTTTTATGGTAATTTGGTGAGAAGCATGTATTATTCTGCTCTCTTGGCATATACTATAAATCCTCGATACATGAGACGCGGGGACTTGGTTTCGCCGGTTAAGGAAAGCCGAAAGAGCGAAAAAAGTGGGAGGTGGTCCACGTCAGCAAACGTTGGAGCGTGTCGTTTTCTTGGTGACTTGGTCAGAGAATACCAGTTCCATTTAAAATGTGTATGAAAATACTGCCGAAACATATCGGCTGCTATTATGCCCCCAGACTGAGACGTCTCGCTCCTCAGCGTTACGATGTGAAACGAAGATAGCTCTTTTAATGATCGTATACCATTAAAATAGCCCTTTTACTCTAATGCCATGTAATAAATATTTGTGTTTAATCTAAACAGTTCAAATGATTGTGCATGATTGGAGCAAATATTAGCTAAAAAATACACCTATAAATCAATTGGGCGCTTTCAGAGATTCTGTGAGAGCTAATAGAGGAACTCGAAAAAAAAAATTGGGGGAGTCATGACTAGCACACGAGTAGTTGATCGTGGCATATAGTTTAAAATAAAGACTAGGTATTTTTGAAGCCTTGTACAAAGTGAAATCACCATCTAAGTCGTTTGATTTAAAGGTCATGCCCTAAAGATCTAGCCTACAAAAGATTGACACAAAATATAATCTCTATTATATGATTCAATGCAGGCAACTCCTAAATCAGATAAAGGTCTTTGACTGCATTGAATTGTATGATAAAAATCTTGTTTAATGCCAATGTTTTGCAACTAGGATCTTTATGTCACCGCCTTCAAAAAAGTCGGCTTAGATGGTATTGATGGTATTTTTGCATCACACAAGTTCTCAAAATACTAGGTCTTTCTCTCAAATTGTGTGCGAGGGCCAACTTCTCATTTACAAATAATGGCTCCCAAAAATAAATTGCTAAATTTAATTTTTTATTCCCTTTTTTGAATTTATTTGAAAATATGTCCAAAGTAGAATGGCTAATTGTATCTTTTATTTATACTGGTACGAGTACCGCTGCCATCAGTTTAATTTCATATTAGTCACGTTGGAAACGTAATAAGGGTTTAACTTTTTGTTTGACTAATGCCTAGGCAATTTTGGGAGTATTAGTCAAGACCAAGGTGTCAAACTAGGAATCAAGCATTGGTCCATGAAAGATTGATACGAATCAGTCGATACGTATTAGTCGATACTGAGTTATATCGGTGCTTTTATAAAATAAAAAAATTAAGAAAATAGAAGTATCGGACCGATACCGATATCATATCGGACCAATATCGATATCGTATCGGTCGATACGGGCCCGTATCATCCAATCCGATACCGATACCCAAGTTGATACCTGATACGTATTGGTTTACCGAAAAACCGATACTTATGGCCGATACGTATCGGTATCAGGCGATATTTGATAACATGGTTAAGACCTTGTTTTTAATCTCAAAAATTCAAATCATTTCAGATAAAGCTTGATCTTAATGACAAGATGGTGTGATACGCAAAAATTATTAAGAATTAGATAAATTTTTATTTAAAATTGAAAAAAAAAGGTTAATTTTTAAAATACAAAAAAATTAAAAATGTAATATAGAATGTGTAATATGTATACTAATATAAAATATAAAAATATATTTAAAATAGTTAAAAATTAGAAAAAGTATAAAATTATACAAAAAAAAAAATATGAGAATATTAAAAACGTAAACAAATATTTATGAAGACATCTAAATGATGTTAGGACCAAAGTGACATATTTCGCAAGCAAACTTGATACTAGGTCTGATGAGTTTTTAAAAGTTATTATGAATTTTATAATATAAATTTGCACTCTTTAATTAAAGAAAACGCTCAAATGATCATTTTGTTAGCTATAAAACTTAATAATCATAAAGTCTTAACTCTTAAGCTCAAATCTGTTATATTGTTAAAATTTTATTTTTAACCAAAATACTTAGCATTAACCACTAAATTGAGTTCTCCTATAAAATCAGACTGCATTGAATCCTAAAGTGGTTCTAAAATCAGACTGAATTGAATAGCAGACCGGCTTGTTATATGCTATTAGCAATTTCTTAGGTGAATGAGCAAATTAAGTAACATAAGGTAAGATTATGCTTAGATGCATTTGAAATTGGAGGGAGATTGACTCAAGCAAGCCCGTGGTATTCATGTCACATGCCTAATTCAAACCCTTTAAAAATAGTTGTAGAGAGAGTTTCTTTTACTTCTTTTAAATTTTATTTCTAATTTTAAAGTTCATCTAAAATAAATTGGATTGTAGACAAATAGGGATGCAAGCTTTGAACCGAACACCGAAACCGAACTAAAAAACCGAGCCTCCCGAACCAAATTGAAATCGATTCGATTTTCAGTTTGGATGACTTGAAACCGAAAATCAAGGGGTAGGTTGAGTAAACCGAAAAAAAAAATAGATTAAAAAAATAAAAAAGTAGGTAAAATACATACAACCAAACCGAATTGGTTTCAGTTTCAGGAAAAAAAAAACAAATGGGTTTCGATTTGGGGTGTACCGAACCGAAAACCGAAAAATTCGAGTTTGGTACACCGAACTTGCATCCCTATATACATAGCACATCCACTACTCATTATTAATAGATCAATGATTTCATACGTGTGACACTACATTTGCCCTACATGGTGCCACGTGCCTCAAGGAACCAGGTTGAACAAACTAGGTTAAAATCTGAGGGAGTCAAACTGGGTCAGAGTTGGGTCAAAAAATCTCAACCCATCTGACCCGTTTAATAAACAAGTAGGCATTTTAACCCGACCCAACCTGACATACCAAAAATGGAACTAAAACCCGACCCCTTATACCCATTAGGTTGACTCAACCCATCTGCACCCTACTCACTCCACAACTGACAAGACTCAACCGATTGTATGCAATCAGCTCATTGCAGACAGATTCTTTTGAAGAAGGGTAAATTTGGACTTCCATGAGCTCATTGTAGACAGATTCTTTTGAAGAAAGGGAAACATGGAAGCATTTTAATAATAAAAAAGGGTTTTAGGCTTCAAGGCTCTATAATAAAGGTTGAAAATATATTTCACCCTTATGGTAGGAATTCCTTTATGATGGAAACATTTCAGAATTCTGGGCAGTTCACATTACTTCATATAAAGAACAGTTCAACTAATCCTATATAGCATAAGATTGGACCGTCTGATCATGCTCTTTCTCTTCTGTCGCACACATAAATGGTTAGTACACATATAATGGGGTACCTCTATGTGCGCCAACCGGACCATCACTGAAAACCCATTAATTGCTTTGAATCTGATGGGAGAGATTATTTTTTACCTGTCTTTTCCATGATGAACCTTGAGACCATGGACGAACCATGAGACATTTACTTTTTTATACCAGATGGCAAAGAACACAAAATAGAGCCTAATGTGTGCCACGTGATTTTATGGTGACTTTTTGGGGTTTCTGCTATATGGTATAAAAAAGTAACCATTTGATGGTACGCCCACAGTCTCAAGATCCATCTTGTGACAGATGGGGTGAAAAACCCTCTTCAGCAGATTCAAATCAGTCAATGGGTTTTCACTGCTGGTGCCCTAACAATATTGGGACTTAGAGGTACCCGTAATAGTAAAATGGACAGGTATTAAGAATCACCCAAATCGGTGAAAGGACTTTTTTCTCCTTTTCCCTCATTTGGCGCTCAAATTTAATAATACAATACATATCTGTAATTGCGACCAGAGATTCTTGGGTCGCCCATAAGGATTTCACATATAAAAACGGTTGACTGCTTTGAATCATACAATACAATATAGATTGTTTTTCGGTCCGATGTTGATTCCACATGAGACTGATCGCAAAAAAGTGACTGGTCTACAATCAAATATGGTTCTAGTATCCCCTTTTGGGATGTGTGCCACAGGTAATCAACATCTGACTGTCTCATGGTAATCCCATGTTCTCGAGATCTATGGTGTGGATAATTAAGACAAAAAACTATCTCTGATTCAAAGCAGTCAATGGTCTTCACACATGAGACCCTGGTGCAAGAATCTCTGGTTGCAAATATAGGTACCTAAATATAAAAACGTTTTTTGCGTCCCACACTTTCAAAACAAACTGGCATAATAAATGTATGATAGCATGTTGCACCCACACCACAAAAGTTGATATAACCCGCACCACAAAAGTCGATGTCGATATACGCCCCCCATCATAACCAATGGATTGGAGATTGATCAGCAGACATGGCTCTAATACTGTTACAGCTTGTCTGTATACACCGCGAGGGTCCTCAAACTTTGGTCATGTGGGGCACCTACCCTATCAGCCATTACAATAAATTCCCTAGTGACTTAAAAAATTACATTCCACGGTTCAGAGTAGTTCAAAAGAATAGACAGGAAAAAAAAGGAAGAAGCGCCCACAACCATATATCACTATCTGTTATATAACAAGCAATTAGTTCCCAGCAAAAGAGTCAACAACCTCATTGCCCTGCCTTCTTACTTTTTATCCTATCAACCACAGCAAGCCGATCTCTGGGGCGCAGCAGCGTCTCCAGCTGCCTGATCCGGTCTGTTAATTTTGATCGTTTGAGGCTGCAAAACAAGTTGCTCAATCATCAAACACAGAAAAAATCATCTGACACTGAACCTAGACATGAAGGGCACGCTGTTTGTGTAAGCTTTATCCCATCATGTTTCTTTGACCATATTTCCGCAAAGTTAGAATCCAGAAACGGTTTTACGGTTTTATCGGCTTATAGCTTCTTTCTCATTTTCAATTGAAAATAGCATTTGTGGTAATCAGATGGGCAAGAAGCCGGAATTACCAAATGCCACTTTTACAGTGTTACAGGGCCACAAGCAGGAACCAGGTCCTTAAACACAAGGGAACATTACCAAGGTTCTGCATCAACAACATAAATATGCTTGCAGAATTGAAGGGGAAATGAAGCTTAGTTTTACAGTTTGCTTCAAAAAATAAAAAGTGTATAATGCAAATCTATGTTGTGACTTGTGAGTTGTCCTACCTCGGCTCTGTTATCAGTTTCAGCAAGCCTTTGCTTTATATCCCTCGCTATTGAAAAGAAAACCTGCTCCACATTTAAATTCGTCTTTGCACTCTGAAATATGCCATTGCCGGTATATAGTAAGAAGATCCATGTACGAGTAGGATCAGAAAGGCAGTACTAATTAGAGTTCGTGAAATGAAAAATGCTATCCGTCAGTAAGCTGTTTTTCAGAGCCAAGTTCAGCAGCCAACACGACTAACCCGTGTTTGCTACTACAAACATTTATTCAACCACTTAATTAAAAAGAAAATACTAGAGATATGGAAGGAAAAGAGTATTCGGAATGTTTAGTAATTTACTACTTACAGTCTCGAAAAACTTAATACCATACTCATCAGCAAGCGCTTGGCCCTTGGCTGTAGGCACCGCCTACAAAAATGATGTTATTTGAGTCACTGGAAACAACAAATGGATTTAACAAACTAAAGATAAAGAACAGGACAATAGGTGAGTAGCATTTTATTTCATTTTCAAGTGAGATTGAATTGAACCCGTGGCTTCATTGTCACAATCAAGGTGTCAGTATCAGTATCAGTCCATCTTGGACCGATACTGATACAATATCACTGATACTGTATTGGTTGATTTTTATTTTTTATTTGAAGAAAAAATAAAATAAAAATAGAGAGCTGGTTGTATCGGCCAGGGTCGGATGATACTGACCAGTATCAGTTCAATATCGATACCACCCCCGATACCTGTATCAGGGTGGTATCGGTATCAGTTCTCGACAAAATCGATACGTCTGGGAATATCAGCTGAGTTTTGATACCATCTCACGATCAATGGGTCCTAGCCACTGAGGCAACCATTCAACCCCAATTCATCAAGTATAGAGCCTACACGTCAAGATGCGACAGTGGCAACATTGAGGTCATGGGTACATTCCTAATTTAAGCCCTAGAAATAACAAAAAATATACTACTATAGAAAAAACACAAGAGCACCACAGCAGTGGGGCTTACCCTTTTGCTTTCATCCATGTCAGCCTTGTTCCCCACTAGTATCTTGTTGACATTGTCAGAAGCATGTTGTTCAATGTTTCGGATCCAGTTCCTTATGTCTGTGCAGGTTCCGTGAGATTTCCAAACCAAGAGAAAGAAGAAAAAGAATTAACACACAAAATCTTGCATGTTTGACGCAAATGTGTTTGGCATTGAACGAGAATGTGTAAAAGGCTAGTTAGGTGTACTAAGTTCATCAAGGGTCATTTTAGTCATGGTGTCGAGTATCGTACATATCGGTCTTGCCGAAATCGGTGTCGGTGATACCGTATCGGCCTATAATCATGGTAGTCAAGGCAACGCCATGGCGAATGGCGATAGACTTCGCCATATACACTGATATGGCAAAAGTGTCATGGCACTGCCATAGTCGCAATATATAAAGTTATTATAAAACTTATATTTCACTAAGTTATATAAGTTAAAATTTTATAAATTATAAGCTATAATACTTATAAACCATAACTTATCAGTGATAATACATGTAACTTGTAATTTATAAGTTATAACTTATTAACTTATATATAAAATGAGCAATTTAGGGTTTGGAAACTCGCCTCTCTCGTCTCTTATAGTCGCAGCTCCTCAGCTCTCTTGCATTTCTCTCTCGTGTTTCTCTCGGGCCCCTAGCAAAAAAAGCTACGCAATGTACTCTCGTGTTTCTCTAGAGGGACCAGCAAAAAAAGATATACAATGTATTATTTTTTTTATCTCTCTCGCCTCCCTTTCTTCTCTCGTAGGCACGCAACCCCTTTCTGTCTCGTCTTTCCCCTTTCTCTCTCGTCTCTCTCCTCTCTTTCTCAACACAATACTTCTCTATCTATCTTGCCTCTTTCTCTCTCAACTTCTTATTTTTACTTTTTATTCTTTTCCCTCGTCTCGACTAATTTTTTTTAATATATTTGCACCTTCGCCAGCTCAATCGGCAAGCTCATGTATGATTTTTTCTGTTTTCATTTTTTTTTCTGTCTGCTTTTTTGTTTTTATATCAATCGGCAAGCCCAGATCGGCTCTATATATTTTTTTCTGTTTTTTTTAATCTTTTTTTATTTGTTGAGGGTTGCAACTAAGTACGGCTGAAACCCATTGATTGCTTTGAGAGGACAACAGAGATCATTTTTTGTTCCAATCTTTCCTACAATTGATCTTGAGATCATTAGAATATCATCAATTGGTCAGTTTTTTATCCCATATGGCACACATCCCAAAAAATAATCCGTGAGCATGTGCCACATGGAGTCAAAAACTGACGGTGGGATAATATGCCCATGATCAGTTGAGATAATTGGGTGAAATATTGGGGCGAAAAAAATCTCTATCGACTGATTGGAAGCAGACAAAGGTTTTCAGCTATTTTGTTTGGTTTGTTTTTTTTTTTAAACGATATTTTCAGCATTTGGTGGGGCAGTGAGGTTTTTTCAATGGGAGATTTTCACAAAAAAAAAAAAAATCAATTTAAATTGTTCATGGACTATAAATGGATAATCATGAATTTTTAAATGGCTGATATTAATATTTGCACTCTATTTATTGATATTTGTTTATGTCTGATTAGTTACTTGAATTTTTTTCATCCTCTAGAAAAAATCTATGAATTAAAAATAGTAAAAAACTAAAAAAATTAAATATTAATGATTAATAAATATAAATAAAATTATTAAAATTCTTTTTTAAAAAATTATAAATGGCCTCACCATGACATGGTGAGCCTCTTCGCCATGACTTTGCCACACCGCCTTAACTACCTTACCTATAATGTCTCAGTACCAGTATCGACCGATACAGTTTTTTTTTCTTTTTTATATTTTTCTCATTAATAAAAGTGTATCGATATCGGCTGATATATATAATAGGCATTGACCGATACATATCAGTCCCAAATTGGAACGATACCCGATACCGAAACCATGTCTGATACCTTGATTTTAGTTACTTTATCAGGTTAGGTTGAATGATATAAAAAAAACACCTTCAATGAAATAAAGCCTTTTTCAGAGCCAGTTTTGTGAGATAAACACAGGATAAATGTCTTTCTGTCACACTCTCCCTTCCAACCTCATCCGTACATGGGAAAATTTTCACTCATACCACACCTGAGTTTATGATAACCTCAGGTGTCAACTGATGGATCACAAAAAAAGTGACGACACGTCTTCACTAAAAAGGTGAAGACGTGGTTCATGGTGGGTTCCCACTTATTGGGACCAGTCACCTAGGTTCATTGAGTAGACAAAATCATTTCCAAACCATATTTTAGCAGTCTGATCTAATAGAAGGGAAGAAAAACCCATACTGTTAAAAGATGACTCATCGGTAACGTCATACACAAGCAAAATACCCATAGCACCTCGGTAGTAAGCTGCAGGGAGAAATAATTATTTTGTCAAGTTTTCAACAACACAAGTACATGTAACTGTTGGACCCAACATATAACACACCATAAATTAAAGTGAAACACCAACAGAAATTGGAGTGGACCATCAACCTGTAGTAATTGTACGGAAACGTTCCTGACCAGCCGTATCCCAAATTTGTAGTTTGATCCGTTTGCCATCAAGTTCGATGGTTCTGATCTTAAAATCAATGCTGCATAGGAAAGTGAGACATGTATGATCAGAAGCAGTGGCTGAATTATTAGGTAGTGTTCTTTAACCTGGTTGTAAAAAAGGCTAAATCTAAGGTTTTTCTTTTACGTGATAAAATATTGCAGACTAACTACAAAGAACAACACAGCATTGCTTGATCAAAAACTACATAAAACTAAAGTGCTTTAGGATTCTAACCAAAAAGTACGCACCCAATGGTAGTAATAAAACTGGTGGTGAAGGACCCATCGGAGAATCGCAAAAGAAGGCAACTCTTACCAACACCTGCAAAGGTATAGAATTGCACGAAAAACCAAAACTGTTTATCCTAACATGGTAATTATCTCATTTTATAATAATCAAAATAAGCAATATGATGATTTGTAGCAAGTGTCAACAAGCCTGAGTCCTCACAGTTCGTCATTTAAAATTGTCTCGATTTTTTGAACAAGTCCAGAAGAATTTCAATGAGTCACTTGCACTTTACACAGAAAACTACTAAGAAAAGTTAAAAGTCACTTTTGGGGTAGCAAAGATAAAGACAGACAGATAACAAACGTTGAGAGAAAGCTATTAAAGGTTTACAGAAAATTTTGATTATCTAAGAAACCTGACCTGGGGCATCAGGGAAGAAAAGGTTGCTTTGTAACTTCTTACAGGGTTGAAAGGTTCGCCAGAATAAATGAGAACTTAATGGTTAAGCAGCAATACAGAATTACAAATGACAAAAATTAAGCATGAATGAAAAATGATCAAGCCAAAATGGCATGTCCAGAATGTGCTAAATATTTTCACCTAGAACAGAGTGCCAGTTTTCAGAACTATGTAACCAAAGATGTACAAGAAGTATAGATGCTCTCCCTTGTCCCATTTAGTAATAAAATATTTTAAAAAAATAATTAAAACGCACATACACACACAGAAGCAGTATGAAATAAGAAAAAACAAAAAGAGACAGGGAAAATTGCCTCAAATATCTCAAATTGAAATTCCTCCAATCGGTAAAGGTCTAAATCATCCTACTAGTATGAGGCAAAATTGTGTTAGATATCTTATAAAAATAATCTTCCTAGTCACTGGGGGTGAGGGCATCCCTTAGGTATTAGTCCAAGCGTAAGCTTGGGATACCCTAAGTTATCAAAAAACACAAAAATAAAATAATAATAATCTTCCTAGTCGCATGAAATTAAACTGCATCGGAACAATAACAATTTAGATACATCCTCATATTTGAATGAGATTAACATGCATTAGAAACATAAATTAAATAATCTACAACCTCCTACTCATAGGAAGCTAAATGGTGCGGGAATATTTCAGGAGCAATCCATGTATCCACCTACTATTGATAGTTAAACTTCCTCGACTTACAAGTTAGATATAAATATCTGCTAAACATGCAGTATTAATTGCATTTAGGACTCATCACAAACTAAAAATGGGAAAATCACTCAGTGCAGTTACAATGATCAGTACAAATGATAGATTCCAAAGAAATATCAATCATCCAGATTCTTTCATTTTTTACTTGGGAAGCCAATCCTACGAATGAATAAAAAAAGTCAACAAACCATAGAATTCTATACAAAGTTCCAAGTTACATGCGACCAGATGTTTCAAACCTCCTTAGGCTAACATGTTTCAAAGACTTCTATGAACAAATTATACTAAAGCATTCATTGGCCTGACCATCATAAGCCTTCCATGCATGGTTGCCAAAAGTGGTACGCAGGGTCATGGTGGTGGACCACCTTGATCACTAGGCAGGGCCTAGGCGGTGAGTGGTGAGGCCCAGAATTTCTTTATATTTTACTAGACTAAAAATGATGCATAAAAAAATTATAAATATGAGACGGAAACCAAAACACTAATCATTAATGATAAAAAAGTGATGAACCACTTGTCGAGTATCAGGCTAAAAGAGTAAATTGACACCGACCGAGCAACTGACAAACACATGAAAGCCAATAAAGAGCATATTATTTAGTTCTAAAAACATAATAATTTAATTTTTGAATTTTAGGGACAGCAATTGATTAGTTAATTTGATCCGATTATAATTTTCTGATAAAAAAATTCAAGACACTAATTTGATCCGATTTTTTTCGGATAAATATGGGGAGCACAATAGGTTTTCAAGGGATTGTGACTTCGCCTAAGTGATGATGAGCTCAAGAGTGTAACAGTAAGGTCGGTGGTTCAATCCCACCTTTACTCAAAGAAAAGGAATATTAAGGACTTTAGGATGATATCGACGAGAGTTTTGCCATTTTTTTCCTAAAAAACGGAATAACAAACCTTTGGTGGTATTTAGTTACCCCACTTCACTATCATAGTGAGAGTACTTGCACCCTGCCTGGATGACCTTCAAAAAAGCTGGTACACATATTTTTATTATGCCCAAGCCAGGCTAAGTGTACGCGAGCTACGCCTAGGCAGTGCTTTTGATAACAGCGCTTCCATGATTAAATAATTTAGAAGTTCAAGAATATCTTAAACCGTATAACAAAATTTTGAGTGGAGAAATAGGACTCGCAAAGCCGACCGCAAACAGCTGGGATAAGGCTGTGATGATGAGGATGATCAAGGTTTTCAATGATGTATCGTACACTTAGATTTTTTTATAAATATATAGGACAAATATATAAACATATAAAAAAAAATCTAAAATAAGAAAATTATATATATATATATATATATATATATATATATATATATATATATATAACAATCTACGATCATGTCTGAAATATTAAATGTTAAACACACTCATTCCATCATACGTCACACTAAAATTAGAATTTAAATCAAATAAATTTAACAAAAAATTTCATTGGATTGATTTATAAAGTGGAGATAAAATCTAGTAACATAAAATCATAAAGTCAACCAATTTTCCACTAAATAAAAGAAACACTATAGCTGTGCAAGTATAAGTGGGTGTAAATGTGTATTGTATATTTATATGATATATCTTTCAAGTTCTAACTTCTAGTAAAAAAAGAATCCTACACTTAGTTTCTTGACATTATAAGTTTGTAATCTTCAAATTAAAAAAAAAAAAAACGTAAAACAACCTAAGTCTTCATTCCTCGTCTCTGTCCCCACTATCAACATCTTCTTTCTTTCTTTCTTATCATCGTTCTTTTTTTATAATTTTTTTGTGATTAGAGTTGAGACTTGAGAGTAAATAACTGATAATTTTTTAAAACAAAAAATTAGTTATAATCGAATTCATATGTATCATTTGTATTTTGTATCACGACATATCGTACTATATCATATCGGGTATCATAAGATACGGTTAAAAAAAGGTACGCGTCATAGATACATATTGTTTTCTATAGTATCGTGTATCATGTCGGGTATTGAATAGTGTATCATAAGATATTGATAACCATGACGATGATGATGACATAATAAAATTTTGAGTCTTGCACACTCAAAGTTATTGAAGTTTGAAAGCATAAGACTCGATGAGGCAACCATTGGCATAAAGAAATTTCACATCAAAAACTGACTTTCACATAATTTAGAGAGCATAAAATCTATATAAATCAAAAGGTTATTATGTTAATGAGGTGATCTTTTGTGGTTATAAAATTTCAAGCCCAAATTTACATGGATTTCACATGATAACTGGCACCAAGGTCAAGACTTTTTGCAATTGGCTTTAAGGAAATTCATAAGAGTTAATATTAGGTAAGCCGCCGGAGTGCCAAGTAACTTGGTACTAGGGTCACTTTTTGGAATGTATGCCACATGGAATCATCATGTGTGTCGTCTGACAGGTGTTCCATGATCTAAAGATCGTTGGAGCAAAAAAATGGGACCAAAAATGATCTTCATCTTCTGAGTCAAGCCAGTCAAATGGCATCTAAAATTGACGGCTACCATGTAAATCGATTCTACCATTAATTTTAGATAGCCTTTGCCCACTTTGAATCAAACCCTCGATATTGTATTTTGATCCAATCTTTTGAACCCCAGACGACAAGATCATGGGCGACAAAAAGTAAGGAACACATGGTAGTACCATATGGCAGGCATCCCAAAAAGTAACCTGAGCACCAAGCCCTATAGCACGTATGACATCTCCCAAAAATTGACCCGAGCACCGACACTGTTAGTGCCTCGGGTCAAGTACCGTGCCTAATACCAATTCAATTCATATGGCATGATGCCTCCAGCACTACATCATTCCTTAAATGAAGCCTAACTTTTATACATTTTTGTTCTAAGTTTGATGTACCCTTAACAATAGATTGGTAAAATTGTAAATAAATTGAAAATTGTAGAGTACATCAATTTATTAAACACAAACTACTACTTCTTTTAAAGTGACAAATTTGTAAATTAAGTGGAAGATAAGAGAATCGATGTGGTTGAACATCAAATGGTGAAATGAGTGCTTTAAAAAGAAGCAAGAGAGAGAGAGAGAGAGAGACCATGGTAGGGAATCTCCAGTCCACGGTAAAACTCTAAGCTGAAGCAGTTGAAGACTTCCCTAACCACAGTCCAAACACAAAAACATAAGGATGAAAAATAAAGATAAGGTTCTTGCCCAAGGTAACTGTCATAGCCCAAAATACAGGCTGAAACAAAGACAACTTTAGGTCACAGCCCTACTTAATTTTGTAATAGTCTAAACAAGAACACAGCCAATCAAGTTTGGCCACAACAAGATCGACTATGAGAACCGCTGTGTTTGGTGCTAGTGCTGACTTCCACATTTGGCAAGAACGTAATAAAAATATATTTGAGGGAAGATAGGAGCACAAAAGACACCCTTTAAGAACTATTCTCAAAGACATATCAGTCATCCACAGCTCAAGCTACTAGTTGCACCCTTGGGGACTCTTGCCATTGTTCCAAATGTGGAGAAGCCTATTTTTTACTAAAATTCATATGTTTTAACTTTGCAAGGCTGGTGTAATCTATGTGTAATCTCTCACCATCTTGGAGTGCTTGTAACTCTATTTCTTTTCAGTAAAAGAGCAGGTACCCTATTAAAAAACCCTTGCTTACTGAGCCAAAAAAAAAAAACTTAGGCCACAATCAAACTTAATTTAGCCGCAGCCCAATGCGAAGATCCCGGCTAAACAAATTTAGGACGCAGGCTGCGGCTGAACTCAAGTTTACGGAGCACAGAATCCAAAGCACCAGCAGCTAGATAAATTGGTTGTGGCCAGCCCTTGGACATGCTCCAGTGAACAAATATCACCATGTAACAGCATCTTCATAAACGTAGGGCAGCATATGTCTCAAGATTTCACAGAAGGCAGGGACAACAATACCAACATAAACAGAAGCACAAACACCAATAATAGCCCATACGTGGAAAACAACATCCACAAAGCCCAAACTCAAACCTCAAATCTAAAAAAGAAACATTTTTTTGTAGAAGAATACTTGAAACTTTTCATTTCAGTCAAGTTGAAGATGAAACAGTTGGAAGACAGAAAGCTATACCAGCCAGTCAACAACAGTAAGATTGTGAAATAGGTAAAGAATATCTCACCAAATCTCGCCCAAATCTTCATAATTGGCCATTAAACCATAGCCAAACAATCTCGCAATAAATCGATGCATCCCTTCACTAAGGCTGTCAACGGGTCGGGTCGGATCAAGAAGATAAGGCCCAAATCGATGCATTCCAATGTCAAACTTTGATCCGATGATGTCAGCACGACGTCATCAACAAAGGCAACCAAAGATAAGGACCATGACACTAGATTATTGTTCCTGATTTTTTTATACACAAAGACCTAACGGAGCAACAAGATGTTGAGCATACATTAGACAAAGCCAAACAAGAGAAACTACGGACATGCAAGATCAAACCGCTCTGCTACAATGTAGAAAAATCTACAATAAGAACTAAAGAGTAGAAAATACCCATTGAGAGTTTATTAGGAGAGACTAAGAAGGGGATGAAGAGAGGGACAGAGAGAAGAGAGAACAATAAACATTAAAGACTATATTAATGTTCACTACCAATGTGTTTAGGAGCTTACCACGGCCAAAAATTTTGCCATATTTTGGATTATTGCCGCTGTAAAAGTAAGTTGGGTGGCTGCCTAACTTTCTTACACAACCTTTATTTTAGGCAGTGACTAAATTAAGTTGGGTCCTGGCCTTTTCTTTAGGTCGCGGCAAAATTAAGTTAGACCGCAAGCCTGTGAAAAACTGCGTCATGGCCTCCTCTATTTTTTATTCATTGTTGTTGGGCTGCAACAAAATAAGTATCCAACCACGCCAAATTAAAATTTGGTTACAGCATAGAGATTCCTAGTCGTGCCACGGCTCTCTTTTTCTACTTTCTTCAATAGCAAATACCACCCTTGATGTTCACCAAAACAACTCCTTTATTCTCTACCTTACTTTCTAATCTTACACTTTAAAAAGAAGAATTGGTTCCTGATTTAATCAATTGATCATGCATCTTATACTTTCAACATATTTATATTTTTGCCACTTTAAAGTTAGTGCTTTAAAAGGAGCATTATTAATACACTAACTTTTAGGAGTTATTAAAAAAAAGATCTTGAACCGAATTGTGTGGAGCAACAAAACTAGCAAAGCGAACCCCTACTAGATGGGAAAATGTGAAAATGAGGAACATGGTTGTCAAAGCTACAGTATAGCCTCGCCATGGCGAATGACGATGGGAAACGCCATATGCAACCATATTGTCATGATGGCTAAATAGCGACCATAGTGTCGCCATGGCGGAATAGCACCGTGGCGTCGCTATGCATGCTATTTGATTTGTTTGGATAATAACGTATAATATTTATAAGTTTAACAATTTAATAATATATAAGTTATAAAAATTAACTTACAAGTTACAAAATCCACAACTCTCTCTCTCTCTCTCTCTCTCTCTCTCTCTCTCTCTCTCTCTCTCTCTCTCTCGTCACGGTAGCTACCAACACCAGTGTTGACGAAACATCAGCGTCGACGACACTACGATATGTATACTTGGCATTTCATTTTTTTTAATATTATATATTTGTTGATATTTCATATTTATTTATTTGTACTTACAATGTTGCAAATTTGTTGATATTCCATATGTGATTTGTATTTATTGATATTTGTTTATACTTAGAACGTGAAATCCTCAATATTAGAATCAAAGTATGATGCTTCAGTAATTGACTTTTTTCTTCATATATAAAAAATAAAAAAAAATACTACTAATTAATAGATATAATAAAAAAAATTAATAGCCGCGCCATGACCTCACAACACTGTCTTACTACCTTGATGAGGACAATAATGACATTAACAAAAGTAGAGCTTTATTAAGGATTGATGGGGTGTTTATGCCATCATTGCTTATGAATTACCTTATGGCAGATAAATACTTGTTAAAATTTTGAGTTTTACAGATTTTAAAGACCTTCAAAATTGTGTAAGTTATGTTTGAAATCCTAGTAAATCAGGGCTAGATTTCTTCTTAGCAATATCTACCATGGGTCAAAAAATTGTACAATACCGATACGTATCGGTTTTGGACTTGGGCGGTACGATACAAAGGCATTGTATCATACCCCCTTAAAAACAATGTACTTATCGTCCGATACGGGCAATGTATCGCCCGTATCGGACGATACATTGAAATTATCGGACAATAATTTCAATGTATCGTCCGATAATATGTATATATATATTTTTTCCGATTGTCTACACAATCAATGGCAACTGTGTAGACAATCGCCATCGATTGTGTAGACAATCGGAAAAAAAAATAATTATTAATTATATATATATATATATATATATATATATATATATATATATATATTCCGATTGTCTACACAATCGATGGCGATTGTCTACACAGTCGCCATCGATTGTGTAGACAATCGGAAAAAATATATATATATTCAATGTATCAAACCGATACCCGATACATATCGTCTTGGAGGTCAGGACGATACGTATTGGTTTACCGATATTTTGATCCTTGATATCCACTACAGAACTCCTAATAAATATAATAACCTTATGACGTTACAGAATATGGGGACTCTGAAATGTGTGTAATCCTGCTTATAGCGTGACAAATTTGGATGCCTACAGATATTTAAATCCTATGTCGGATCAATGATATCATCAGGACGGTAATTGAGTCCCCTCAAGAGCTGGTTCCTTTATCAAACCTACTCAATCACATAAAAAGGATCACTGGTTTGTCATCCACAAATAACGAACCTGATAAGGAGCTCCTAAATTTGTATTCCATTTGTTTCTATTTAACAACCTCAGTAATCCTTGATAAAAATCAAAAGAATCGTTTCAATTTTCTTTGTATTCTCCCTAAAAGCACACCTATAGAAAAGCAACCTGCACAGAGTGATCTACCATAAATATATAGTTCATGCTACCCTCTGCTTTCTTCCCCCTATGGATATCTAGCTCCACTCTCCGCTAAGGCACAAACATCTCTTTCCAAGCTCTGGTTAATTCTAAAACTACAACACCCCATTAAGTATTTCCAGAGATAATCAATTGATTCATGGAATTTTTTTAATCTCTCCAGAAACATTCCATTCCTGCCTGAACAGCTTCATTACTAAAAAAGTAATTCTTCTTCCATCCAAAGAGGAGATCTCCCCACACTCAGGCACTCATACTTAAGAAAGTATATATCATACAGATATCTCTAAGTTGCCCTTTCAATCATCTCCCTGAAACCTCCCCCCAGAACGGCAGAAGAAAAAAAAGGAAACAACAACAACTTATGTCGCAAATCAGTAACATGGCAGTTGAAAAACTCAATATTATCTGATGCAAGCATAAGCTATTATAAAAAGGGGTGTTATTGGCTCTTGAGCTCTGACTAAATGAAATTGCATGATCAATATGAAATTACAGACCCAATAAGCATATAAAAAAAAACAGAAGTTTGTACAATTGAGGTTCCAGAGCATTTATGGCAAGTGCTAACGATTGGAAGACCAAAAAAAGGAGAATTACCGAAACTGCATCCCAAAAAAACGGAAAATCACAGAAATGCAGCCAATACAAGCATCTTATAATCTCAAGAGCTAATCATTGTAAGATACAAGAAACTTAAAATCTCGGTAATTTATTGTTGCTCAACAAATAGACAAGCAACTCTTTAATAAGTTCCTGTGAATGGGCCAATGATGCAAAGTTTAAAAGATAAATATTCCTGCAATCTAGATGGGAATTACAAGAGGCAGACTATGGGACTAGTGAATACACCTTACGGGTACTCGTGATCTAACATCATTAATGTTGGGAATCAGACAGCGTTAAATGAAACAAAAATTTGCCACACCATCACTTTCTCCCCTTGAAGGAAATAAAATAAGTGCAGCCACCACCATCCAATCCACGACAAAGACGGAGTTAGATTCGCAAAAACCAGTCCTTTCTATTAAGGTATCAAAATATACACACAACCAGATCTCCAGATCACAGCGAAGTCAAATCGTGAAATCATCCAATTTTTCCACAAACAAATCATTGATACGGATGTTTAATCTGTTTCAAACCGAAAAACATTCCCCCATAGAGAAAAAGTAGGTCAAATAGGAAGATCTGCAAAATTTGATATGCTTCTCGCACGAGGTCCATAAAAAGACATAATCAAAACACTAAAACCATCTCCAAACCCTAGAACCGAAATCAGACGAATAAAACAACAAAACCAAAGCAACAATCAATAGAAAAAATCGAACACTACAAGGGAAATCTCGTGAATCTCTTACCGCTGTCGCCGATCAACAGTAGTTTTATGAGGTAATCGTAATCGGCGCGGGCTCTAGCAGGTGGAGCGGCCATCGAAAAATAAGTGGAACCCTAGAAGAGATTCGTCTCTGCGAAAAACGAAAAACGAAAAACGAAGAAAAAAAAAAAAAAATGAAAACAACGCGCGCGAGAGAGAAAGGGGGATAGATATACGGGAAGAGAAGTACCAGAAGAGAAATGAAGCGAAATAGAAGGGCAAAAGCGTCTTTTAGCTAGCGCCTAGGAAGCAGGCTAGATGAGCGTAGTGCCACCCTGGCGCATCTTAGCGTCTTTTTCCGAGGCAAGTTTGGTCGTTGACGATGGGGTATAAATCCGCGTAGTTAACCACAGCGTACGGCACCAAGTCGTCGCCGTGCACAGCGGCAGCCTCAACCGACCGCACACGACAGGAAATCTGCACGGCCTATAAACCTTCAGACGTGCCCAGAATTAAAGAGCATAGATATCCGTGGACTTCTTAGAGTTCATTGATGGATCATGGCTTGGATGCCTCCTACTATGGGTTTATATATCGGCCATATATATCCAATATATAAGTATGATCCAATATGATATGAAGCCCGCAGTATAAATATTGGCATATGGCCTCCAATATTTGCATTTTTTTCATTCAAATTGGTTGATATATATCCGATATGGACTGATACCGTAAATAATACCCAAAAAAACTCTTTTTGAGGTAAAAAAATTTATAATTTTATTTTAGAATATATATTTTCAGCCGGTGTAGCTGATCGATTTTCGACATATTTGATAGTATCGACTTCGCACTTGACCAATATGTCAGATATTTATTGGTTTTAAATCTGTATTTTTATTTCAAAAAATAATAATAATAATAATAATCTGTGTTCCTCCCCACTTAGTGAAAGTATGCTTTTGACCTTTCACTCCTTTACAGCATTTCATTGCTACAGGGCATTTAGCAATAAGGGCATTGGCCGTCATTTCACTGATCAACCACCTAAGGTTTGACCTTTTTTATGGAGATAGTTGACCCGTTCACCAGGTGGGGCACGTACTTCAACTCTTAAAACAGTTATCTTGACTTCTTGAGATGGGTCAATTTCATAAATAATTACTACTTTGTAAGTTTGTGGCAAGCATCAAACCTGAGCACCACTTATAGTGCTCATGTCAATACCGTACCCTTTAGAGGCTTTGTTTAGTGTCAAATTAGTGAAAGGTCGAATCACTACTTGAATGCTCGTACTGGATGTTTGGGTGATCTATTAATAGGAATAGAGACAAGATTTCTTCCAGTGGACCAAGTGCTAGATGACTTGACCCTCAGGTCAGAATCAGGTCAAGGCACACCATCGGGTCGGGTCGGGTCGCGCCGTGTGTATCTCCAAAATTTGGCTCAACCTAATCCAATCCATTGATAACCCTAATTGGAACGGAAAATACCATCGATGATTCGAAGAAGTCAAAAGTCATATTGCACTTAATTCTCAGATCACTTTTTCTGATGTGTGTCACAAGGAATCAACTTCTGAGCTGTCTAAGAAATGATGTCCATCATCTGATTTAAAATCAATAAATAGCTTTCTACTAGGGTGCTCTAAAGTTTTAGAGGGTGCAATTAGGGCCACCCTTAAGTTAATATATGCCAATTATGATAATAAACTTTGACTGTTTCACAGCAGCAAACGAGGAGAAGAGTTTAGGTAATAGATGATCCTGCTGTGCAATGCACGGGTCAACTTCTCAACGAAAAGGCCAAAGGAGTGCTTTCGAGAATACTGTGCCCAAGGCAAAATGGCACCAAATACCAATTCAACGGAAGGAGATTGTCGTTCAGCGTGCATGAGCCGTGCACAGAATACCAATTCAACGGTAAAATAGGAACTCTCATCATGGTGGCCACTAACAAGTTTCTTTTGAGGGGCTGCTAAGAATCAAGGTATTAAAAAGCGGCCAATACCGATACGTATCAGTTTTTTGGCAAATCGATAGGTAACGGTGCTGATACGTATCGGTTCTCAACTTGGTTTAAGGTTCCGTATCGGCCGATATGGAACCTGCATTGGCCGATACCTCCCTATTTTTTTATTTTTTATTTTTTATTTTTATATTCACTGAGTGAACGTGGTATCAGCCGATACGTATTGGTCAATACGTATCGGTCCTCCCTCGACTAATACGTGATACCAGTACCCGAGTTGGCACCTTGCTAGTAATCCCTCACCAACCACTGAATATCCCCCTTTATTTACAGCTAAAAAATATTGCCTGCTTTGAATCGGAAGATGGAGATCCCTTTTGCATTCCAATCTTCCACACAACTAATCTTGTGATGATGAAAATAACATCGAACAGTCAATATTTTATTCCATTTGGCATATATCTTAAAAAGTGACCTGTGAGGATTATGTGTGTCGTGTGATCTTTGGGTCACTTTTTTGGGATATGTGTTATTTGGATAAAATATTGACCATTTGAAAACGTGCACATAATCTTAAGATCAGTTGTGGAAAGATTGAAATGAAAAATGATCTCTCTTCTAATTCTAAGCAATCAATTATTTTCAGCTGTGATTAATGGGAGAGATTCAGTATTTAATAGGGGGTTAGAAGCAGCCCCCTTCCATTAGGAGCTTTTAAACTAGACAATGGTTTTGTGCTTGTGTTTTAATACCTATAAATCCTCATTATGTTACTTATTAGGTCACATAAAACAAATATTTTACCAATCTAAGTCATCCAAATGACATGCTATCATTTGACTTAAATTCAGTTCAAAGGCATCTGAAAATAAAAAAATCTCAATTCAAAGTTTCGACCGCATGTTTCTGGTTCAATTCCCACCGAAACCGAACCGAAAACCCATATTTTTGGAAGTTTTTGGTCACATGTGAAGTTTTAGGCCGAAATTCAAATTTGATCCTTGGTCAAAAGATTCATGGCATTTGATGATAGGACCTTACTACTTTAGTATAAACCTTGAAAAAATCAATTAACTTTTCTATTAAATTCAATTCAAATGATATATGGCTTGCCATTTAGAGGACTTTCATTGGTTACAAACATAGTAACAAATTTTGTCAAAATTTGACAAAAATAGCCGAAATGGGGGTCAAACAAAATTTCAAAGAAATTTCGGTACTTTCGAAAATTTTCTCTTTTTCGGCGAAATTTAAAAAATTTTGATAAATTTTGAGCTTTTTATTACTATTATTTTATTTTAATTATTATTAATAATTTTGTAATAAAAGCCTAAAGTTTAGGCCTTTATTACATGACTGTTTAGTAAAGCAAGTGCTGACCACATGGCTGTTTATATAAACAGTACACAGCTGTTTACATAGGGGGTTGGGGTGTCCAAGTTTTTTTGTTTTACTGATGTGGGACTAAAGTTAGCCCTTGCTATCAATGCTTGAGCATTAGTGTAGCTTGGAACACGTTGCCAACATCCATTTGGAACTTTGTCTATTTGCACCTTGCCAAATCCACTTGGAACAATTGGTTAAATATATATATTTTTATATATTTTTAATCACCGAAATTTTTTCGAAATGCATTGAAATTAATCTGAAATGTACCGAAAGGACCCCCCACCGAAAAATTACCGAAAACGAAATTTGTCACTATGGTTACAAATATATGCCAAGTCCCGAGCCCCTGATGGGCTGGTGATCCTAAGCCTAAGGCCTGCCAAAAATATTCAAAGCCCAAGCCCAGCTTGAGCTAATACACATAAATTAGTTATAGATTCATAAAAGTTAATTATATATTAAAATTATTTAAAAATTTTTGATATATTGCAAATACCTAATAAGAAGCTAGTTAATATTTATTTTCAAAAAATTCTAGAGTTTAAAAACAGAAAATTTATAATTCTTTAAAACTTTTTATAACAAATATGAAAGTAAGACCAATCAAGGATCAAAATTTCGGCCGAAATGATCGAAATTTCGACTGAAATTATCTGTTTCGGTCCCCACCGATAAGATAATGTAGACCAAAATTCTGGTCATTTTTGTATGGGACCCAAATTTTGGGCGAAATTTCAGCCAAAATTTCGGTTTCAACCCCCTCCGAAACCGATATGATACCCAAAATTTGATCCTTGAGACCAATAGTGGGGACATGATTTTCTTCCAAGGAGCAAGTTATTCTCTATATAGAAAATGGGTTACTATCAACTATCAAGAACGGTGATTTGGCACCCACATCACTTTTTCAAGCGTGGCATGCGAAACTAACATTTCCATCATATGAAATGTGCCCCATGATTAGAATATTTTTTGTGTAAAAGATTGAGATGAAAAAAAGATCTCCATCATTTGACTTAAAGACGTCAAACGTCACCTAAAATTAATGGCTACCATGTAAATCTAACATATTATTAATTTTGAATCGTGTTTGATTGCACTCAATTAGATGATAGATATCATTTTTCATTCCAAACTTTTACAAAATAACTTAATATCATGGGTATCAAATCACGTTAGATACATAATGATTTCATATGACATACATTTCAAAAAGCGACCCACGCACCAAGAGCAATAGGGCTCTTAGATAGGCATACTTTCTAATAACTCAAGTTTAAAAGGAGGGGAAATCATAGGTGTAAAGTAGGGCAACTGTGATGAACTAAATAGATTATACAACTGTGCATAGTCACCAAGTCGGGGTTCAATAATAATTCGGCAAGGTTAAAAATTGGAAAAATCCAACAAAATTTGAGTAGTTTGGGATATACTTAGAGAAAATTTGGAGAGAGAAAATATAAAAAAAATTAAAAATAGTAAAATTAAAGTAAAAAAATGTCTAAAACTTAAAAGCCACTATTTATAGATAAAATTCGGGAATTATTCGTGAATATTTAATTTTTAAAAATTTGTGAATAATTCGAGATTAATTCGCAGAGCCTCAAATTCGTGAATTTTAAAATATTCAGCAAATTTGGCGACTATGCTACCGTCTGACTAGACCTAATAGGGTATTACTTTTGGTTTCATAAGTTTGGGAGACAACTGCCTGGAAACCACTATGTGGCTTTGGTCGAGGCTGAAACTCAATATACTTATCATATATGAGAGCCTGACAAGCTTAAGGGATTAAGCACGATCCAATCTCGTTTAATTTTTGGGCTCAAAGTGATAGCCCAAGCTAAGCCTAAGGGCTTTATGGTTAAAGCCCAAATCCTCCTTAAACTAGGCCTAACCAACCCATTGCCACCTATATGCGTGGAAGTGTTATCTCAGCCACAAGGAAAAGAGAGGCCACCTGACTCAGCCATTAAGAAAAGGTCACCTGACTCATTTCATAGTCTCTAAACAAGTTAATTGACTAACCCTTCAATCTTTTGGTCGGATGGTCTATTGGTTAAACGTTAATCCAATTGAGCCTTGTCAAAAGAAAAAAAAAAACACATTAATCCAATTGTATTCCTAAGTTCTAACCATCCTATCAATAGACTTTTTATGAGCAACTTTGCACACCATCAAAAAGTAAGCAATTGATCCAACGGTTGGAAACTTCTAATTGAGTCAGTTGACGGCTTTAATAATTGAATAAATAACCTGGTCAACAAACACAGTTTTCTGAAAGATTTAAATAGTTGAATAAATGACTGATTCAAGTAATGTGTCCTCTTTTTCGTGATTTGGATGAAATTTATTGTAAAAAAATAGAAATTATACCTTGGCCATATCCGAAAAACAAGTGAACTGAGATATGGACCATGTGACTTTCTTTAAGATGATTTGCGCCTCCTCAATTAATCTATCGGTTTGTTTGCTAAAAAAAAATATAAACTCGATATGACAAAGAGAAGAGCAAGAGATACACGCAGGTACGTGCGTCTCCACACGTTCAATTAATTGATTTTCAAATCAACCCTCCAGGATTGGGCCGACTCACGTGCGCATGAGGACCATCTATAGTGATTTCCTCAAGACCAATAGGTAAAAGACTATGGGCACGTTCGATTATCATACCAAATGTGTTTTCTTTGTTATAACGGATGGTTTGATCATAAATAGTTGTTTGATTGGCACAGATAAAATATGTTTTCGTGCTTTTTGGGCTTAGGGATATGAAAATCGGATACGAGAGGGCACCGTCGTATACTATTGTCGCGACGTGTTTAGAAAACACGTCTTCAATCAAACGTGCCCTATATATAAGCACAACCAAGTATTTGACGATTTACAATGTAGAATTAAAATTAGTAGGCCACTATTGAGTAGTAGCAAAATAAGGGAAAAACTAAAATTTTAAAATACGCTAATATCTATTTTGTCTCGCTCTTAAGTAGCGGCTAATAAGGCTAAAAAATGGTATAAGAGAATTGGGTTAGGAGCTTGATCGGTACTGAGATATGATCATATTTTATACTCTAATACCAATATTTGATTATCCGATGAAGATATTATGATGGCTGTTATGCAGTTTTAGTAGTTTCAGGTGTTTGTGGTCGTTGGATCTTACAAAGGCATAAAAGAACATAATTAAGGACAATATGAGAGCATTGGACCAAAGGGCCAATAGAAACATCGAAATCCGTAAAAAGAATTGATTGGTTCAGCCACAAGCAAGAGAATGGATATGCCACATGTCAGACTCAATCGATTGAAATTTAGAAATCAATCGATTGAGTTGGATTACAACTGTTTCCCTCATAAATTCGAATTTAAACTCAATCGATTGAGATTTAGATTTCAATCGATTGAGATTTAAATTCAAATAAGTCCGCCACAATTCAAAATTTGAATTCAATCGATTAACCTATATATGAAAACTCTTCCATCCGAGCCATATATAAGCAGAGCAGTGTTTAGGGTTTGGGGATGCTTCTTTTAGCGGCCTTCTTGGCCAACTTTCTTAGTTTTTTTCTTAAGTTTTTCTTTATTGTTGTTAGTGTTTAGTTTTAATTTATGATAATTAATTTGTAATTAGGAACCAAAGCTTTTGTAAGGTTTCAGATCTTTTCTTAAAATATTCGAACATTTGATAAATTAAAGAACGTGTTTGATGATTTTGAATTTGTGTCTTGCGTGTAGATCGGAGATGAACGACTAAAACCATTTATTCAAGGAGAAAGCGACCCCTAGATAAGTAATTAATTTATTTTCATTCAATCATTTCTTTTTACAAATATTGAATCGTATGACATTCAGGTCATACGATTCGATCTTAACGTTATGATTTCAAATTTTGAGATACGCTTTATTTTTTTCATAATTTATACCGCAATGATAAGCTGAGTCATAATTTTTAGATAGGATATGTCGGATCAATAATCACATTCTTTTCGAATCGTTTGCGTGTAGTAAAATGAGGGTTAATATTTATATTCATTGTCATAATTATTGAATCGTACGGCCTTCAGGCCGTACGATTGGATCTTAATGATGTGACTTCGAATTTAGAGATACGCTATACTTTTTACATGATTCATACCGCAATGATAGACTGAGTCATAATTTTTAGATAGGGTATGTTGGATCAATAATCACACTCTTTACGATTCATTTTTCTTCTTGATAAATGATGGTATATAATTTGACATGAAAATATGTGGTTGATTGTTGGTAGAAAAATTGTAAATTTAGGGTTAGCGGACTCCTTGATTATCTTTTCATCGTTGTATGATTTTTCATGTTTTTCCTTGTTTAAGCTTTATTTAGATCTTTTTATTTTTATGCTTGTGTAGTTGTTAATTTTTATCATGACAAAAATCTCGTCTTTGGTACTTCCTTAGGTTCATTTGACGCTTCTAGAAATTAATTAAATTTCACGCTTCCCTGTGGGTTCGACACCATTGATTTCACCGTACTACAACCGATCTTGTGCACTTGCAAGGGTACAATTTAAAATCGATCAAAGCTTAAGAAATTAAAACCTGCAACTAAACGTCTATTGTGCCTAGATCTGGGTAAGAGCTTAACAAGTTAAAGCCTGCAAGCTCAGTCTAATTCGTGCACCACATTTAATTATATATTAATATATAAAATATATATTATACCTTTTACAATTTAATTATTAAAATAACCTTCAATATTACTATTAAAATTATCTATTAAATAATTGTAGGGATATTTTTATAATTCAAATATTTGTAACGAAAGGTTTTAAGATTTTTTTTCCGTTGTTCAAAATATTATCTTCAATAAAAAAAATTACGAAAATTTTAGAAAATGTAATTATAAATAACAAAGCCCGAAGTCCAGCTTAAGCCTACCACAACCTACTAGATTAGGTCTACCTGGGCATATCAAAGACTACCTAAGTTAGAGGCAGGTTAGGGCCTAGCCTTGGCCCCTAGGGCCGAGCTAGGTTTTAGGGTGGCCCAACTCTAACCTGGCCCTTTCACAAATGTAGCGACTTTGGCGTTCTAGAAGGAAGTCAATCAAAATACTACTGAAGAGAAACCTGAAAATAATTTCAGGATTTTTTATTTTCGGTTGTAGGACACTCACAAGTTATAAAAGGCGTTGGTGTTAAAAATTTTACCCACTCTATCAAACTCCTGATCACGATGAATACGAAAAAATAAGAAGATGCTAGAAACAATTGATGAACCTATCGTTCCGACCATCAATTATTTGCCCTAGGATCTAGGCGCATGATCAATCAAAAATAATAAATTAATAATTCATAAATCGAAATATATGTGCGCACCTTGAGTGTGGGCTATGAAAGATGAGTTGTTGCTTTGACCTTTAACGTTCTCCTCGCTGTGAATACCTCCTAGCACAATAGGGATGCTTCTGCTAATAAGAAGGGTTGAAGGGTGACAAGCAATCATTGGGACCAAGCACCCCTTATATTTATAGCCAAGAGTCATTTCCCCATTAAAGGCTTGAATTACTAATTATATTGTGATTGGAAATCACAATCATACCTTAACTAAAAGACTTAATTATTAGTTGCTTATTTTCTTCAAATTCATCAAATTAGCAGCTTTCACATCACAAGATTGATCTTACACCATTCACCGATCAACGGATTGACCATAGTGACAGCCACCAAAATAGAAACTTCCAACAACAATCACACACAACACAAAAGATTTACGTGTTTCACCCAATCTAAGGTTACGTCCATGGGAGTATATGCACTATTTATGAACGTTTATAACACACACACTCTCTTCTCTCTAGTACAAACTCAATCAAGATCAAATACAATCTTCCACAGCCAACACATTATATAAAACAAGGGCGTAGTCTTTTGAAGAACAGAGAAGCGACCTGCCGAAATATAATAACGATTCTGGCACAAGAACAACTTTAATCGGATCTTCAGTCCCCAAGCAATTCTTCAATTCCTCGCTTCTCAAAGTACTCACCACAATTTTCTCTATTGAAAACTCTTGAAAGCAATGCATGAACCCTGGAGAAGAACCTTCTGCTAATAGGCTTCAATACACAATAGGAAACTTGACTGAGAAATCTTCTAAAATAGCCAATTATTCAAAACAGTAGAAGTGAATCCTCTCAGAATTGATCGATCGATTTTAACAGCTTGATCGATCGAGTTCAGTTCGTGAGCAAATTGTTTAATTACTTCTCGATTGATCGACTTTCAAAGCCCGATCGATTAATATCCACCAGTGAGCATACCGATGAAACTGTGCGTTGGGATTAAACCTTATACAACAGTTGGAGACCCTGACAAGTTATAGAAGGTGTTGGTGGGTCCCCACCGACATTCTTGTCATATGTGTTGGTGGTCACCTCTCGATAGACATAGAAACAGTCTTCTCCTCCTTCTTGATGGTGGTGAGTTGTGATGGACGTTCCACAACGGTGGAGAGGATAAGAAGAATGTTGTCGGTAGTAGTGACTTGAATGGGAGTGTGGGGATGGTGGTGAGTTGATGGTGAAGAAGAAGAAGAAGAGAGAGGAAGGTGGAAGAAGGCGTCGGAGTGTATAGTGGTGGGGCAGTGGTGAATCTGCTGATGGGGGTGGAGAAAGAATAAGAAAAAGAAAATTATAATGAGCGGACCTCAAACACAGTACCAACAATGGACTACTTATGTGGCGCGATGCAAGTGGCTAACCGGACTTGCATTGTTGGGACCCACTGCGCTTGCATCGCGCCATGTAAGCGGTTCGTTGATTGGTTTGTTGTTTGTGTCCGCCATATATTAGTGTCCATAAGAAAAGGTGCAAAACACAAGAATCTCTAATTGCGAAAACAGTTAGGTTGTGTATGGCATAGCTCTCTGCTAGCTCCTGCCATAAAAAAGTCCATCTGCTTTAACAGGTTCTCATCCTCTTTGCTAACATTCTGCTACTTGCTTTAGCAGGTACTCCTCCTTGATAACTCCTTGCATAGTAAAATTTTATGAAAGATTTACATGTTCAACAGTTCTACCCTCCTCTCTAGTCACTCATTGTCAGAGCATATTTTATTTGCTCTGGTAGGGAGTTAGTAGAGAGCAGAGAGGTTACTGTTAGAGCAGGTAATCCTTTTTTGCATGGAGTTAGAAAAGAGAATGAGAACCAATTAAAACATGTGAACTCTGTTGTGGCAGAGGCTAGCAGAAAGCTATGCCATATGCAGCCTTACTTGTTTATGTATTGACCCATTTTTGGTCTATGTAAACTATGGTTTTAAATTCTCCCAAGTAATTCTCGGGGCTTAGCGAGACAAGATTGATCTACATTTTCAGAATATTTTGTTTTTTAAAATGTTGGTTTCTTTAGAATATTAAGCTAGTACAACATTGAAAGTGTACTACTTATATCATATTAACTGATGATATCGTGAATGTCTATCATGGTGCATTTAAATTTGTGCACTCTATCAAGGATCAAAATATCGGGCAAAATTTTGGTTTCGGGCATGACCGAAACCGAATATTTGAACCGAAATTTTGGCCGAAAACCGATAATTTAACCGAAATTTCGGCCGATAATTTGACTCCCATACAAAATATGACCGAAATTTCAATCCAAATTATGGTTTCGGTGAGGACTGAAACTGATAATTTGGACCGAAATTTTGGTCATTTCGGCTGAAATTTCAATTCTTGCCCGAAACCAGTAATTTTGACTCTATTATCCGCTTTTATTCTTATCTATAACCGCTAATTTTAAAGATTATTGATGGCATGGGATGCAAGTGATTTGTAAGTGTCATCCTTTAACTGCAATGTGTTCCAATCCTGCAGTCACTTGGACTGTTTAGATTGATTACATATGTTTGCCACGTGGTATAACAGTTTATGCTCTAAGATCAATCATCGCTTTTAATGGTATAATTTAAAAGTTTATTTTCGCTTCAGATGAAGTACAATGGTACTTCATCCTTCTCAGGTGAAGTACAATTGTAAACTAAAGTTCAGTTGCACTCCAATTAGATTGTGATATCTCGGAATCCAGCAAAACCCCCCATAAATGATCGAAGTTATGTTCAGAGGCGCAAAAAGTGTCATGGAACTGATGGTTAGGATGATTTGAGGTGGCATCTTGATGAGAATTTGCATGGATTATGTGTGGAAGTGGGGTGCGCCAAATTCTTTGGCTGTGCGCGTGCACCATAGCGTCATACCTCCTTAATTATGATTTGGGTACCTTTATTTGCACCAATTAAAACTCTAAAACAACCTCCCAGACCTAACGTGTAGATGATTTGACAGGTGGGGTGGGTGGGTGCTTTTAGAGTATGGGTGTGTGCAAATAGAGATACCCTTATGCTTTTCTAAGTGCTGCAGAATACAGTGTAACAAGCGAAGTCCTAAAAACGGTACTGGAGTGATATGCACCGTACATACGTAGCACATGTGATCATCATTTTGGTTGTCTATATAGCGAACAATCAGTTTTGATGGTCTCCAACCAGAAAACAAAAAAAAATTATCGAGTGTGATCATTTGGGCGGTCAAGATGAAAATAGGCAATGGCTTTCATGCACACACATGCATTGATCGGACGGTTAGATTTGTCCAACCGACTGGTTAGATCTTTCAACTTGGTCCATCAACTTGGACATCTGCTGCCTTGAACAGCCTTTAGTTTACCATGATAATGGGGGCATGATGGGAAGACATAATGAGCGGACCTCAAACAGTAGACCAACAACGGATAACTTACATGGTGGGATGCAAGTGGATGGCCCGGCCTGCATTGTTGGGTTCCACCGCGCTTGCATTATGCCACGTAAGCAGTCCGATGACTAGTATGTTGTTTGGAAGCCGTCATATACCAGTCATTTTTTTACAAGCATTATATCCTGACACCCAATTCACCCTTATTTCTTATTATTATTATTTATAAGTAAGCTAGGCACAACCTGTAATATTGTCATTTTTCAATTGAGCTACAAGCTTTTGCCCATTCATCCATAAAAAATATTTAAAAAAAAAACAAACATTTTATTCTAAAAGTATAAAATGTGCACAATTAAATTTGTCAAAAAGAAGTAAACTCAAAAATCACTCTTATTAGACAATTTGAGTCATCTAATATATGCACTCTCCGCTTGCGCTTAGACAAGAGCCCCACCCGATGGAATAATCGGCTACCTCCGATCTTCTACTGAAAAATGCACCACTGCCACTTCAACTATTTAGTTTGATAAAAATGTGTGTTATATTACATTAATCATACCCTTATCTTACACTTTTAATAATATAAGATCATTCAAACCTTCTTTTAGTGTTTAAATAATTAAATGTTATTGTGGCCACATACATTATTTCTTATTTTATACTTCCACTTCCAAAGGCAATTAAGCCTAAGGAAGCCAAATTTCAGTAGACCCAATAATTGGTTTGCCACATACATGGTGTAGGGCGAAAAAAGCACGAGACTAAAAGCAAAAGCCATATGCCTGAAGAATATGCTTGGAAGATCCTCTCTACCAACGTTACAACTGCTCCCCAACTCAGCCAGCTTTTTTAATCTCCAACACCTTCATCCATGGCCGATCCTCTCCAAGAATTGGGCCTCAAATGGAGTTCTTTGAATTCTGATGGGCCCAATGGTCATGTCCGATTCCGGCGGCCTCGACGGCTTCAGTGGCAACAAAGAAGAAGTCGATCGGTTCGCCATGGTGAGGTTACGACGCTAATTGCACCATTTGGGCAACTATGAACCTTTGGCAATGTCCCTAGCTTAGATATATTTATGGTTTTGTAGTATGGTTTTGTACTTTAGTTAATTGTGACGGAAATCATATTTCCATATATATGTTTCTTTTTTCATATTCAATAGAGCTCGAGAATACCATATGAGAATATATTTTGTTGCTTCAAATTTGTTTACCTTCTATACGTCTTCTCTTATTTGTTTCTTTAAGTCTCTATTATGTTTCAATTAGTACTAAATGTTTTTTTAAGGGTTCCCAATGTTTTCAAAATTCTAAAACCACTATTTTCAACATGTTGTATTTTCATTACCTTCTAAAAAAAAAATTGCATATCAACTTTTTTGGCATGATGGTCTCAAATTTGCACTAAAATTATGTTATATTTGACAAAGAGCCGTGTATAAAGATGGCGATGACTTAGGCCATTTGGGATTGCTCTTTAGAAGCAAAGAGCAGCCCACGATTTTTTTTATAACTAACGGTAATTCCAAGCTTAGGCTTGCGCTAATCCCTAAGGGCAGCCCACTTAAAAGAATAAGTTTAAATTGCTCTTTGAGACCCAAATTCAATTCTTTCACTCTTTAGAAGAGCTAAAAACACTTTCAGCAAAGCAAAATTTCATGCTAAAGTGCTTTGCGCCATAGCATAGAACTAGTCTTTGCCTCCAAAGAGCAATCTCCAAAAATTTCTCTAACTTATATATATTTATATATAACAAATTAAGATTAAGAGAATCATAATTTATAAAAAACAATCGAGATTAAGCAAATCAGAATTTATGAATATTAATCTTAATTTGTTAATTTTGTCACTTTCTATAAATTGAGAAGAACATAAGATCAGGTTTCTTCTATTTTGTCTCTTGTCTACTATTTAAGCATGCCGGAGATTGACATCTAAGTCATAGGCAGCTAAAGGCAGTTTATTACTTTATTGCAGTACACGCGGACTCCATTAGTCGGATTCGTTTTATTAATGATACCTAAAACGTTATTTCATTGGCGCACTCGATGCATATTGAAATACTGGAAGTACTGCATACTCAGGCCATCTATGCCGTACACTTGGTACATCTAATTATCAACCTGTACCGTCCAAGTGAAATTACCTGATATGGATGAAACAGAATCTTGAGAGTGGATGAAAGTAGGGTTGCAGATTCGGTTTGGTTTCGATTCGGAATTTTTTTGTCATAACCAAAACCTGAATATTTTGGTTTTTTCGGTTAGATTTCGGTTTTTCTACTATTTTTTTATGTATTTTCCAATGGTTTAAAAAATTCAGTGTTCTCATCCTACCCCTTCAGTTTTCGGTTTTTGCCACTCAAAACCAAAAGCAAACCGAACCAGAATCGGGTTGGTTCAGATCTGTCCAAATCAGTTTTCTGGCCGATTTGGACCGATTTGATTTCCGTTTTCGGGTCAAAGCTTGCATCCCTAGATGAAAGTGACAATTTAATCAGTGTGATGAGATGATGGGAAATGTGAATCATTGTCCATATTTTGGCTAACCGATCATGTACGGTCTGCTACTAACCCCGACTAAATCATCACTGCTTTGAATCAAAACATGGAGAACATTTTCGTCCCAATCTTTCACACAATGGATTTTGAGATCATAGGCATACAATAGACGGTGAGATTCCACTTAGCACACATCCCATAAAGTGATCCGAAAATCACATTTGAAATATGCCATGATCATATTCATTTTTTTTGGATGTGTGACATGTAGAATCAAGATCTAACTATCTAATGGTAGGCTCATGATCTCCAGGCCGAAATTCGAATGAAGAATGATCTCCAAACGTCTGATTCAAAACTCGATGGTCAGCTCAATGTCCTCTTTTTATCAAAATTTTATTTTACTTTTTGATTAAACTCAATGTCTCCCTTTTTCTCCATTAGAGAGAGAGAGAGATCTGATCCGAAACCTACAATATCAGTTGCTGCACCGGACGTCAAATATCTCGATGATCAGCTCAATGTCCTATTTTTATCAAAATTTTATTTTACTTTTTGATCAAACTCAATGTCCCCCTTTTTCTCCATTAGAGAGAGAGAGAGAGAGAGATCTGATCCGAAACCTACAATGTCAATTGCTGCACCGGACGTCAGATATCTCGATGATCGGCTCAATGTCCTCTTTTTATCAAAATTTTATTTTACTTTTTGATCAAACTCAATGTCTCCCTTTTTCTCCATTAGAGAGAGAGAGAGAGAGAGAGAGAGATCTATTCTGAAACCTACAATGTCAATTGCTGCACCGGGCGTCAGATATCTTGATGATTGGCTCAATGTCCTCTTTTTATCAAAATTTTATTTTACTTTTTGATCAAACTCAATGTCCCCCTTTTTCTCCATTAGAGAGAGAGAGAGAGAGAGAGAGAGAGAGATCTGAGCCAAAACCTACAATGTCAGTTGTTGTACCGGACGTCAGATATCTCGATGATCGGCTCAATGTCCTCTTTTGGAAGAAGATAAAAGAGGAGGTTGCTCTTTGAAACACGAAAAGATAGCTCTCTTTAAAAGAACATGATTTTTCATGCTCTTTTAAAAAGGGATGTTTTTCATGCTTCAAAAACCACCCGCCCCTTTTTCTTCCTCCAATCCATCTTTCTCTTCATATTCATTTGCAACAACAAAGAGCAGCATGTGACGGGGCTTATACTTTGTTTATCAGCAGGAAGGCGTAGGGGCCTTTGAGCTTAGTAGTTGGCTAGCAGAAAGGCGTGCGGGCCTTAAAGCTAGGTGTGTAACGTGCGAGCGCGGAGGCTGTGGGGCCTTGTGTCGCGTGCGTGCTCCCTATATGTATGGCGTAGATGTTAGAAAAAAAAGGTTCAGGTTGCAGAAGAAGATAAAGATCGAAATTAAAATATACGCTAATCTGATTCGAGGCACGTTAAATATCGTTGTCTTTAAACCGAGATTTGCCCCTACCACTATGATCTAGTGGTCACCAATAGGTTACCGGCAAATCGGTTCCAGGATACAACGAACCGGCAGCGTATCCGTGTGATCAGATTTGGTGAATCTGATCACGCAACCAGAACACCAAAAAACTAAAGCGGAACTCTGAGAAGGAGAAAGCTTAAAGGAATTTGCGAAAATATGCAGTGTTTAAAATGAGGGGTCTTGGGGCCCTTTTATAGATAAAATGGGTGTAACCGAACGGACATATCCGTAACCGAACGGACATATCCGTAGCATATAACTGAACGGTCGGATAAGACATATCCGTTCAAAATTCAAATGGGCGGTTAGACACTTATTCAAAAGTTTAATTAAATTACAGATCGCATCGCCACGCACGCACGTGCAGCGTCTGCGTGCCTGCCCGTCTCTGTCCGACCCGACCACCGCGGCGCCTGTGACGCTGCAGTGTATGACTGATGGGTTGCATGGCGGTGGAAGCTACAAAATTCGGTGCCCCCTGGGTGAAGGCTACAAGCCTTGAGCCAAGACAAAGATATATAAGCCAAACCCAAAAAAGAGTTTACATGATGTGGGACAAATCCTAATTTCAAAAGCTTATTTTTTAAAACCTTTAAAATATCCAACAGTAGATAGCTACTCGAATTAGGTGGCGTGCTAGTGTGGTGACTACACGCGTGTAGGCGTGAAGAGTTGACTTATATGTCTTGGTATTGCATGGGTCTCGTGTGTCATGAGGAGTATGTCAAATCAATACGTTTGAGGTATTTCTGCTATTTGGCTTGAGGTGGTATTTAAATCATATATATGGGAGGAGAGCTATGAAGCTACTCCCATACACATGGAGCCCTGTGCACTAAAGGGTGTGCACAATGGTCTCTTAGGTATGAAAGGGTAAGCCTAGGACGTTGCTTCGGTAATGTCGTGTATTACCCAAAGTGAGGTTGTCATGTGCTCGAGCTATGCGTCGCAATGCACATGGGTCAACTATGAGAGAGGCACTCGAGAACTACGTGGGACACTGTGGTGCACATTAGTTGAGGACAGAGTGCTAATGTGTGTTGGTCGCAAGAGTCACACACGATGGTGGGCTTTGTTCAGTTTAACGGCTAGACATGTTAGAATGAGACGACATGACGAGCTGCATGCTATTGTCGCGGACGAGATACTAGTGCAGGGTACAAGGTAGCATGCCAAACGAGGCACAGAAGTATTGGTATGTGTTTCGTAAAAGACGCGATACATTGATATGGTAAGCCTTGATAAGAATATAATCATGAACGGGAGTTCCCGTCCTCTCGGCGGGTGGTATTAAAGTTGATGAGGGGTAAGCAGACCTTATTGTTGTGATAGCGAGGCGTTGCACGGGTGTGATAGCCGGTGTCGGACTGTGCCAAACACAACAATAAGAAGTTATGTGAGAGCATAAATATTGTTGCTCTCAATTTTATTTATTTGTGTGTAAATATAAAAGAGTTTTGCACTACTAGTAATTTCATTAATTGATGTGGTCTTAACTGAAATTGGTATGTTTATGTGACAACACCCTTGATTGATCAATCAAATTCTTGAGATGTAACTTATCCATACTCCCAATTTTTTTATAACTTGGGGTATCCCAAGTTTACGGTTTGAATAATCCCTAAGAGATACCCTCGCCATATTGTGCGATTTATCGAGAAGAGGAGTCAGCCACTCGAATTCACAACCTTGGGGCTACTGCTTTGAAATGTCTCACATGCTCTTGATCATAGTGACCAAACACGCATTTAAAAAAAAAATAATGTTAAAGAAAAAAAATCTGAAATTTTATTTTCAAAAAATTCCCCTTTTTTTTTTTTCTAAATTTCCCAATTTTTTTTCCCGGAAATTTACCTATTTTTTTGTATATTTTCGAAGCCCTTTTATTCCGGCATCTATACTTAGTCACTATGCTCTTGATGAAAGAGTTGGTACAGGTTAACGAATTCATTTATTCTTTACAATGGACAAGTCATTGATTTGATGAATGTGGCACCATTTTGGTGTACTTTGGTGTCATATGGTGCTAAAATGATCATCTTAATTGAACTACGGTACGATATTGTTAAGAGCCTAAAGTGTTATAAAATGAACGGCTATAATTTGGTTGTACGAATCTTTTAGCTGTTCATTTTTTTTGACACCCAGTAATTTATTATTCACGTGATAATTGTTTTGAGTTCATCTTAAGGCTAATCTGATCCATATGGTGGCTGTTGAACTACGACAGCACATGGCACAAAAAATCGTGTCATGCGGATCAAAGACCTGTTTACCAACTCGTTGATCAGATGGCTGAGATTGACTTTATTTTGGAGCCGACCAATTCTAGTTCATGGCCAAATGCAGCACTTGTGCATTCTTTATTTTGGGGCTGACCGAATTGGCGATGCATTTGGCATAGCTCTTTATAAGCTACTTGTTAGAGCCGGATATACTTGTTGTAACAGGCCCCCTTTCTCCTCGCTAACTTACTCCAAAGCAGAATTTACCTGCTCTAACAGCTACCTTCCTACTCTCTGCTAGAAGCTTGGAGCAGATAAATCTTACTCTGCAAGGAGTTAGCAAGGAGAAGAGAACCTGCAAAACCAAGCAGCAGAGATTTAACAAAGAGAAAGGAAACCTGCTAAAGTAAGTACCCGGGATTTAATAAAGAGAAAGGAAACCCACTAAAGCACGTAAACCTTGCCCTAGTAGGGAGCTAACAAAGAGCCATGCCAAACACAATCTTATACACCACAACCTCTGAGAAATCAGGTAGTATTCGGTTCTAGGACAAACCATCAGGATTATTACTACATTCATTTAGGGCTGTTGATGGATAAGGTCGGGCCAAAAGTTTGGCTGCCCTACTCGTCAAGGTTATACCCCCGAACTGAGTCGACCTGATCCGATTGTGTACCATGACTCTTAACAAGAATGAGTGAACGGTATGCTCGCCCTTACCCCCCTGAACCAATGCCCAACCGGAAAACTGTCCCATTGTTATTATATAAAAAAGATATTGGGCTTAGGTCAGGTCAGGTCGGATCAACCTGACCTGACCCAACCTGTCGGATGATTCATTCCCGGCCCGACTTGAGAAAACAAATTTATATGCCCAACCCAGTAAAAAATCAAGATTAGGCAGGTCACGCAGCAGATTAACCCGACCTGTCGAAAGCCTCAAGGCTTCATGTTCATCTATGGCACACAAACGACTTAAATGTATGCAAGTCCAGAGCGGCCATACAGCTAAAACATTGAGTGGGTTGACTCAGCACAAAAGTGGATCAATCAAACAATTTTAACCATGTAATCGATAGCCATCAAATAAGTGAAAGAGCAGGGTTGTAGGTGCCACCGATCTCGCCGGAATTTGTGTTGAATCATCCTAGGAGACTAAGGTTGAGTATGGCATAGCTCTCTGCTAGCCCCTGCCAAAGCAGAGTTCACCTTCTTTAGCAGGTTCCCATCCTCTTTTCTAACATCCTGCTACCTGCTTTAGTACGTACCCCTTCTCTTTGATAACTCCTTGCTTAGTAAGATTTTATGCAAGATTTATCTATTCAGCAGTTCTATCCTCACCCTACTCACTCATTGTCAGAACAGATTTTATTTGCTCTAATAGGCAGTTAGTAGAGAGCAGCAGGTAAATCCTCCTTTGCAGGGAGTTAGAAAAGAGAATAGGAATCAATTAAAGAAGGTAAACTCTGCTATGACAAGGGCTAGCAGGGAGCTATGCCATTCGCAACCTGTGCATCTAACTTGTAAATATCAGCTTTAAATATGAATGAGAAGCGAAGAGCTTTAACTTGTTTAGTGGTGCATGATCGACCTGTGCATCTAACACCAACTCCAAGACCACTGGCTATCAACCCAAAGGTGTTTTATATATATATATGTATGTATAAATGAGAAGCGAGTGAATTTTTTATTAATATAAAAAGAGAACAATACAACTTATAATCAACAACCAAATTAAGAAAAACAAAAAGATGGCGTCTGCATGAAATCGCCATTGAAAGCTCTTCTACTTGAGAAAGGACAACTTATAATCAAAAACCAAATTAAGAAAAATGACAATATGCATCTGCATGAAATCACCATTGAAAGCTCTTCTACTTGAGAGAGGAAGGTCGGCGATAGAAGTGATCAGTTTGAGTCTATCACCCACGTCGTTATTGGCCAGGCTATCAGGAACAATATTGGCTTCTTGGAAAGCATGAGACACGAGAAGTCTTCCAATTTTAGTTCGAATATCAAATAACCATTTGGAGATTCTCCATGGGAACCCTTACCCTTTAAGCGCATTCACTAGTAACACAGAATCAGTTTCTATGTGAAGTCGAGAGATTCCCTGTGATACAACACCAAGAGCAGCCAAGAGGGCTCTAAATTCAACAACGTTGTTTGTTCCTGTGCCAAAACAAGAAGAAAAGGCAGCAATTAACTCTCCCTTTGAATTGCGATAGATGCCACGACCATAGGCGACCCTTGGATCCCTTTTGCAAGAGCCGCCCACATTGAGTTTTATCCATCCTGGATTTGGTGGGAACCATTGTGAGAGGATGATTTTAGGACTTTGAACTTTGATAATATTGTTCTGTAACGAAGCAATGGAATCATGTTCAGCTTGAGTTGAAGGAACCTTTGGGTTAAGCAATGTAGCTAGCTCTGATAGTCAATTCAAAACTTTAGTAACTACTTGAGAATCATTAGAGGATGTGGACTCATGCCAGATGACCAGCCATGGAGGTTGATGCTTCATAATATTAAACTGACTTTTAGATCTGCTACCGAACCATTTAGCGAGCTGGACTAATGGGCTCCCATAACCCATATGAACGTGGAAAAAGGGAGTGAAATAATCCCAAACCTTCCTGGCAAGTGTGCATTCAAAAAAGAGATGCTGAATCGTTTCAACTTGTCCATGACAAACATAACATCTTGATGCTAGGGGGATTTTCCTTCGGATAATTTCCGTATCAACAGGGATACCTGAATGTAGTAATTTCCATGCAAACATTTTGATTTTAGTTGGGATTTTTAATCCCCAAACCCATTGCCACCTCTAATCCGGTGTACCTTTCTCCCTAATCTCATTCCAAGCTGATCGAGTAGAAAAATTTCCACTGGGAGATGGCTGCCAAACTACTTTTTTCTAATCCATCTAATGGTGGCTCAAAACTTTGAACAATCTCAACCACTTCATTACCCAGTTGTGAAGAAATTTGGTTGAGATGCCATTTTCCATTGAGAAGAGCTTCCACGATTAACATGTCAGATTGAGGAGGATTTTGGAAAAAAACTGATAAGGGGGGCATTGCCAGACCAATTTTCATGATGGAGAAAAGTGTTGTTCCCATGTTTCACCAACCACCTTGACATTTCAATAGTTTGTTGGAGACAAGGTACCACAGCTCTCCAAATTTTTTAATCTGATTGCTTAGCTTTAGCAACCCATGCTTGCCAAAATTATATTTATTGAGGATTGTTCGGCTCCATAGGGAATCCTCTGACATCAATTTCCAGCTCAACTATACCATTGCTGCCTTGAGGACCTCCTGAAGAGGCCTTATTCCAAGTCCACCTTCTATTTTTGGCTTGGTAATTTTATCCCATGCAACACAATGCGCTTTTGATGTAATTGGGGCATATTCTGTAGAAACTAGATGACTCGGCCATCGACCTCCGACCAATGAGGTATGGCATGTGACGCAACAGGGTGATGACGCATGCATGTGTGCATATGCACTTCATAAGATTGTGACCATTCACTCTGCAAGAGAAGGTAGGGGAGAAAGCGTTCAAACTAAAACAGCCCGTCACCCCGCCTTCAATGTTGATCAGTTGAGATTGTTCGAGCCCTTTTCCCTAATTAGAAAACTCTAACATAGAAGCACTGACCAAGAGGAACCAAGCCCCTTAATTTGAATGAAAATTCCTCCTTTAGACTATGGTCTGCCTCTATACTGTTCAAAGCTTGGAAGCACCCTGTCTAATAGCAACCAACCAATTTTCTTCATCCGCTATGTATTTATTGAATAGAAACCTTGTCCAACCGTGTTCTCCGTAAGAAGTTTCCAGTGGAGTTTCATCATCCCCGCACGGTGAGTATCTTGCAATTTGCATATGTCGAGACCACCTTCAGTTTTCACAGAAAGGGGTACGGAAGGGTAAAAGCGTGGATCAGGAGTGAGAAGCTACATTGACTGCTAACAAGTGAAGCTGAATTCAAGGTAAGATAACAAATTCAGTATTATGAACTTAAGTACAAGTAAGTGATAACCTTAAATGCAGTTAATTATATATATGAATTGTTAAGGCTAGCAATTAAGCAAAGTAAAAGGATTATGAAGTCAAGTTCGAGGTTAACAGTTAAGAGCAGTTAAGTCATAACCTTAAATGCAGTTAAATATATATGAGAGTGACTAACCCAACTGGCTCCGCTCGGGCTTGGGCAAGAACAAGCCTCTCTATTGGTTGGAGAGCAGAGCGGTTAAAGAATGAAGTAAACCACATGATTGTTCTAGAATGGCTATTCCTCACAATCGCTCCTTGTGATGCTGCAGAACCATGGCAATTAGGATCTCAAGACGCAACAACGCCAATCACAAAAACAACCTTTTGATGGTTAAGTCGCAGCTTATATTGCAGCAACCGCCCTGCTATCCTCTTCATTGGATATGTTGGTCTGCAGTCCGAATTTTAACAACTGCTTCACATACAGTATCAAGAAGCACAGCTTGCTCAATATCCACAGGCATATTAGCATGACAATTGGCACATACAATACACCTAGTTGCTTCTCATGGATTTTCATAACCCTGCAGTGTTGCGCTGCCATATGCCTCCCGGTGCATATGACAAGAAAAAACCTCAATGTTATAACAATATAAAGTTTTAAATATCCGCTTGGTGACATTTAAGGAATATTCCTCCACAATAATCGAACCTCTGGAAAAAAGCCCTGCCATGAAGCAAAGATTAGAATTTTGCATTGCCAGAATCAAACTTTCTGATCAAACATAAGAAAGTGACCTTTGAATTAGTCATTATATTCCTCACTCAACCAGTCAGCGCTGCTGGCCCTCAATTTCAAGCACAGAAATCATCAAATTTGAGCTTCAAGCTTCCATCCAGTGGCTCCAACTCTTAACCAACACACACACACACCACAAAAACCACCTCTCTCTCTCTCTCTCTCTCTCTCTCTCTCTCTCTCTCCATAGTGACAAATAAGTATTTAATACTGTATTATTGGTACACCGTATTTAACCTGCATTATACTCATTTTTTTTTTAAAGGCGCATATTCATTTAAAACATGTATTTTGTGTTTTCAACGCAAAAATGCGCAGTTTAGAAACTTTTTTCCTTTTTCTTTTTTCCCGATTTCAAAAGGCGCCACTGAGCACATCCTCCGAAGAAAACAATTGTCGGCCGGAAAAGGCTAGAAAGATCATGCAAGCAGCTCTATGGATGACGGAAAGTCCTTTCTTGGGCCATATGGTAGACCATCTTTTGATTTTTTTTCGCTAATTTGAAATGAAGGGAGCACAATGTTGAGTAGGATTAGAGGTTAGTATTTTCTCAAGCGTCATCATACAAAACAAAGCCGCTACTCGTGGAGGGGAATACCATCTCCCAAAAGCTCCTCAATTTGATTCCAAAGAGAAGCATTTTACTGAAAACAAGCCATTGAGTTCTTAGGATCAAACCAACATTTTCTTCCAACTCTTCAAATAAACACACCCTCCAGCCTGCCAACCTATTGAACTTGACAAATCAACTGAAGCTTCAGGGACACTCCAAACTTCCTTAAACTCTACAAACTAGACACCCTCTACCCTGCCTACCACTTGAACTTCACAAATCAACTAATCCCTTCAGGTGCACTCCGAACTTCCTTAATCTCATTTCTTTCTCAAAAGCTTTTTTTAAAACTAGTAATAAGGAAGTTTATAATGAATGTACAATGAAAATAAAGACAGAAAACACACTCAGAGCAGCAACCAGTAATGGATGTTGCAGCCCTCCAATCATGGTTGGAGAGGGAAAAGAATCGCAATTTCTCACTCCAATACACCCCAAACTATAAGAATTTACAGCATGGAACGGTGGAAGAACACCAGACATAAAACAAACCAACCTTCGTTATACAAATTAAATTTGAAGAGATTAAGGTTAGACATTGGAGAACAAGAGGAGATGAGGATAAAAGAAGAGATGTGGAAAATTAGGGTTGTGAGTTAGATGCTCTCACACCCTTCATTATTATTATGTATATTGTATACCAATTCAAAGGGATCCAACTGAAGACACCCAACTAACACTTTAAACAAACCAACACTTCCCCTCAAGTTGGAGCACATACCCTCAAGTTGGAGCACATATATCTATCATGCCCAACTTGGAGGTGATCGATTTCTTCCCATAAATTCACTGAGTATATCATATCTATCATACCCAACTTGGAGGTGATGTCAAACAATCAATTTCTTCCCATAGCTTTGGTGAGTATATCAGGCAACTAATCTTTTGAGCTTACTTGGGGTGTTCAAAATTTATTTGACTTTAGTATGAAATGACAGTCCACTTAATGTGATTGGTTCTCTTGTGGTATATTGAATTTTATGCAATATGAAGCATGACTTCATTATCTCCATAGAGTGTCATGGGAAGCTTCACATTAATTTTGAGATCGGCCTAGAAGAATCTAAGCCGCGTACCTTAATGGCCACCCTGGGACATGGCTCTGTACTCTACTTCTGCACTGAAATTTGAAACAATATGTTATTTCTTACTTTTCCATGTGACAGCTCCCACCAAGGAAGGTGCAACAGCCCGAAGTGGATCTTTTATCACTTAGAGATCCATCCCAATTGGCATCGGTAGAGATCTCAATATCAAAATGGCCATGGTTATTGCAAAGTAAGCCTCTCCCTGGACTATCTTTGATAAATTTGGGTATCCATCTCAAAACCAATTGGCTATGAGTGGAGGGGCCCAAGATCTTATAAGAGGATAGATAAGGCTACAAATACCTGATATGGGACTAAACTACAACACGTCCCTGCACTTGTTGGCCGGATTGAGCCAAATCACGTGGAGAATTGAACTGAATGACGTGCTGTGGAGAAAGGCATGCTTTGATACCATCTATGAGTGGAGGGGACCAGGATCTTATACGATAAGAGATAAGGCTATGAATACTCAATTTGGGACTGAACTTAACATCTTTCATATATCTCAAAATTCTATGCACGACATCTAACTGAGTGGTCCTCGGCTCACCACACTCGCCGCATAAGCGAGATTAGGACGTGTCATAGTAAGATAAATAAGTTCCCTCACAAGTTAGTGCATTCTAGCATCCTATAAGAGTTCACCATCCTCTCCATTAACTCAATAATTTTCTTCATGGGGGTGACAATAAGTATACACCCCAACTTGTCGGTTTGCTTAAAAGCATCGAGTGTATACTTCCATTGAAATAGAATTATCCCTTTCTTTGGTCTTGCCATTTCAATGCCCAAAACATACTTGAGTGGGCCCAAGTCATTGATATCAAAGACTTGACTCAGGTAATACTTCAACTTCATTATTCCTCAGGGTCATTCCCATAAAATTATGTCATCAACATACACAACCAGTGTTGTGCGATAAGATCACTTCTTCAAAAACAATATGTAGTCATAATGGCTCCTTCTGATACTTGGCATTCTTTGAACAAGGCTCTAGGGGTAGTTTCAACCGTTCTTCAATCTACAAGCAGTGCCTTTCATTCCCGAAAGATGAAATCCAAGAGGACGAGTCATGTAAACCTCTTCTTCCAAATCACAATGTAAAAAAGCATTTTTTACATCGAACTGATATAGCGGCAAATTTTTGTACGCAGCAAGTGATAGGCGCACCCAAATAGTATTCGACTTAGCCAATGGTGTGATGTTCCTAATAGTCAATGTCACGTGTCTCTGTTAACCCCTTGGTTACCAACCTGACCTTCTACCCTTCAGTAATGTCATCCAATATATATTTTACAATATAGACCCAGTTGCAGTTGACTATCTTTTTCCCTTCCGGGAGATCTACAACTTCTCAAGTATTATTTTATTCTAAAGCTTTCATTTCCTGCAACATGACCTTCTTTTACTGTGACTAAGACAAGGCATCAGATACACTAGTAGGAATAGAAACAAAGTGTAATGAAAACACAAGATAAATGTAATGTTGAAAGAGCTTGATATCATACAACCTTACTAATGGAAAGACGAGTACGGGACCTGGGAGCTTTGCCCAAAGCAATGAAAATATTTAGGTCAGTAATTGTGAACCTGCCTCAGGAGATGAACCTTGATCAGTGGTTTGAGGGAGAGACTCTCGAAGAGGCTCTCGTATCTGCTTCCTTATAATTGTTTTTTTATTTCCAAACTTATCATAGATATCCAATCTCTTTTCAATAGTCAAGTCTCTTTGTTACACATCTTCCCTTTGTTGCACTTCTTCCACCAAATACCAGCATCATCATTATCTTGTCCAGGATAAGGCAACACAACATTATTCCTTGGAACTCTTCCCTGAAGAAGGAATTAAGGATAAGAGTGGAAGGGAGTAGACTCAAAGAATGTGACATTCACAGTAATGAAAACTCAACCAAATGATGGATCATAGCACTTATATCTCTTCTGTGTTGGTGGATAACCAATGAAGATGCACCCAGTAGCTTTGAGATCTAGCTTATCCCGGTTGACTGTTAGGACATGAGCAAAACGCACAAGCCACGTAAAAACAAACAAGCATTTGGACAAAACAGCTGAAACAAAGATTAACATCAAGGATTGGATCAGGCAGTCAATTTATTAAGAAATCAGCAGTAGCATAGCATCCCCCACAAACGTTGAGGAAAATTCATTCCAACAAGTAAAGCATGAGGAACTTCAAGGAGGTGACGATCATTAAAATAAGTTTGTGGTACATAAGAAAAAATTATAGCAACCTCATCCTTAGATTTTATCAAGAATAACATAGTATAACAGGTACAATCATCAATAAAATCTGCAAACCAACATACCCACCCAAAGAAACAACTGGAGATGGTCCCCAGACATCAGAATGAACAAGCTGAAATGAAGTAGTAGTTTTACTTACACTACTAGGATAAGAATTTCTACAATATTTTGAAACTTGAAAAACTTCACATTTAAATTAAGAACTACCAAAGAAATTAAACTCTTTATAAAACAAAGTTTTTAACCATGATATAAGAATATGCCCTAAACAAGAATGCGACAAATGAGTATCATCCAACATAGTAGCAACAACAATAGGCCTTGAAATCCTCTGATCATCGGCTCAAAAAAGAAATCCTCTGATCATTGAAAAAGTAGAGATCTTCCCGTCAATACCATGACCAAATATCCACTCTGACGTTGGGTCCTAAAACCCACTATACAAACCTCTCATACTAGTGAATCCATCACTAACACATTCCACCGTATATTATAAACTAAGAACAAAAGAGGAGAAAGAGAGAGTAGACACTAAAAGACTACATTGTTGCTATTCAAGGTGCTTTGTGTTTACAAGTGTGAGACACTTTCTATAGAGAGCTGCATAGGGACCTATAACATTTCTACCCAATGCGGGACTGAAACCCACCATGCACACCTCTCATACTAGTGAATCTAGTGATACTAATACATATTTGACCATACATTACATCTCTAACACTCCAGGTCTCCCCCCACAAGTTGAGCATCATCGATGCTCAACTTGTCAATGATAAAAAAAATAAATCCTTTGAACCATCTCCCCTTACACTGAGGGGTGCAAAAACAAAGGTTCGAAAGGTCAATAAAGAGCTATGTTTCCTAATAGTGATAAAAATTTCTTTCTATAACAGCAGTAAAGAAGCCACTCATCACTAGCGTAGGAGGGATAGCAGGTAGCAAAAGAGTCTGGGTTAAACACCTCAAACACACACATACATCAGCATTAAACAAAATAGACAGAACTATCTTGAGGCAACGGTAGAGATGGCAACATCCACGAGTGAATAGCACCGTCAACAATCTGCACATATCTTGAGGCAGCGGAAGAACGAGCAGCTAATATCCGACAACTCAAACAAATATTAATTCTCACAAAAAACAAGTTAGACAGAACTATCTTCCTTTTAGGACATTCAACAAACGCCTTATTGAAGTTAGTTCCATGTAGCAGCTAGTGCTCCAATCATAGCCATAGGACATCGACAATAGCCCACAACTACACATCTACAAAAAATATTTGTTGCAAATCTGATCTAGAGTTTGGCGCAGGATAAAACGCTAAATCCTAATTATGCAAGTTTGGGATTAACCACAAATTTAATTAAATAATGGAAATAATCAAAATTACCCAAACACATAAAATAAATTTAGTAAATTCAATAAAGCAACTAGATTAATTCAATTTAGCGTTCACATGCATCTATATTTCCCGATCTATAAAAGCGGATCCGATGAAGGATTCGGTTTCGCTCTAGTTTAGGGTACCAAGCGATAGTGACTGTGTCGTCTCTTGATTCCACTCGGGCTTGAAAACAACGGCTCAAAGAATGAGATCTAGCAAAAGGGATAGATCGAAGATAAACTAATAATATTTTGGGCTTTTGGCATTTATCAAAGCAAAGAAACTTATAACCGTATGATAGAGAGAGAAAAGATGGAATAAGAGGATAGAGGTCCAAGGCTTCACAACAAGGATTTTTCGAAGCTTCACACCACGGCTGTACGTTGGCTTCGCACCAAGTTGCACGAGAAACGATTGCTCACTCCTCAATGTTTGAAGGATTCACTCTCTCAGTTGAAAACTCTTCTCAAGTTCTCTAGGGTTTGCACAAAAGCAACTCTCCAATTTTCATTAATCAAAACTCCCTACATTAATTTTTAAAAAGACCTTATATAGGAGGCCTCTAAAACATAAGAAAACCCTAAAACAATGACAAAAAAAAGATAGGCATGCCCCTAAAATTTAAAATTTGAATTCTGGCCACACACCAGTCAATCGATCGACTCTTGGTTTTCGATCGATTGACTTAAATATGCATCGCCAAAATTAAATCCTCACAGGCCCAGTCAATCGATTGAATCCCAAGAGTCAATCGAATGACTGTTCATTGCTCCAAATTGACTGAGGCACGCCCCAAATCTTTACTTCAAGGGCCGTTTGAAAGCCCATTCATGGGTCCACTTCTTCCGTGTTGACTTTCCTCAATTGGCTTAGCCACAATCCAAACATGCCGATCTAAGTTCCCCATCAGAGTTATTGTTCTTGCATGCCAACACAAGTGTGCATGGCAAATCTGAAAGAGAGGAGACTTCCAAGACAACACAAATAAGCTAAGAGCAGCTTCCAAACTCCATCAAATGAAATGTAAAACCCCAAAGAACTTCAAAGGATATGTCAGCAAGCACCAAATGCCCTAGCAGCTTCCACAGCAATCATATAATGAAGAGAAACAGGATAAGAGATAGAAAGGCACCCACGAGAAACAACACAACACCCTCAGATATGTATCAAATGAACTGAAACCATGTTCATAAGATCCCTATAGGGATTTCGATTCCTCTCCATGCACCAAACCATGACAAAATATAACATAGAGATCCATGTGAAGAACACGATAATCTGTGCAGAAAATTCGAGAACAAAGAAACCTTTGAGGCCCTATGTAAACTGCATCAAATCCAAAAGTGTAGAACCAAACTTGTGTAGAAATACACTCCGATCTAATCCATATAGGTTTCGATGTGCTTATACGATCGGAATGATCAGATTTCTTTGAAAATCGTGAAACCCTTTTTTCATAAAAATCCATCGAAAGACCATCTAAGAGGCTCAAGATAAAAAGAAAATGCAGAAGAGAAGATGAACCAGCTTGGAAAACCGATTCTAGTGATGTGGTTTGTGAACCCAAAAAAGTCAAAGTTTTGACTGCTAACGCCAACATGACTTCAGTGCGACGTGAGCATGATGTCAGCAAAGACAACAAGCAGAGATGAGTTTAGGCTACTGGAAGAAAGAAATGGAACACCAAAAACGAGAGTTCCTGATTTCTGATGCACAGAAATGCAATAGAGCGACAAGGTGCAGAGCATATGTTAGAGGGAACCCCAAATAATCTAAAATAATGGATGTTTGAGATCAACCCGCTCCATAACGATGTAGAAATAAATAAATTAAGAACTGAGGAGGAGAAATACCCATTAGGATTTATGATAGAGAGAGAGAGGGAGCGAGTAGACACTAGAAGACTGTTGTTGTTATTCAAGGTGCATTGTGTTACAAGTTAAAGGCCACTTATATAGTGGGCTACAAAGAGACCTATTAGATTTCTATCCAATGTGGGACTAAAATCCATTGTGCACACCTCTCATACAAGTGAATTCAATGTTACTCACTACTACATATTTCATCATACATCATAGCTCTAACAAGAAGGATAGGAAGTTACACAATAGTCAAGAGATTTAGTGATTTGACTAATAGACAATAAACTCACAGGAATTCTAGAAATATATAATGTGGAAAATATTGACTACCAAGACAGTCCATTTACTCTTTGCAGGGACAAGAAATGCATTAGCAAAACGAATATGGCATGGATCAAAAACAGGGGATATTGAATGAAAATACGTGGACAAATTGGACATATGGTCATCACCCATGAATAGATGATTTACAAAGACTGGGAAGATGTGGGTGTGTACACAAACTCAATGATGCCTGAATTGGATACATGAGAGAAAACCTAAGCACTGGAGGCAAACTATAGAAGATCTTGATACTCCTCTGTAAGAGTAATTAGGGCAGAAACTGTAGAGGGTGCTACAGGGACAGATGGCGGAGCAGGAGAGACATCATTGTAACAACTCGATGGGAAGCGCATAGCTAAGATAGATCACTACCTAGAACTTATGGTGTCCCGGGAAACCCAAATTAAAGTGTATGAGCACCGCAGTGCTATATTTTAACTTCGGTTACCGGTCTTCACCAAGTGTTCCAAGTAAGTGCTCTTCTTACCAATTGGGAAGGTTTGAGGCACCCAACTGGCCCATTCTATAGAGTGATCTCTACAAAGGCCGAACGATAAATTGGGATTATGATACCCCTTGCCCGAAAGAAAATCGATGCTTTTGAGGATCCTTTTTGCTATTGACGAAAAATACTCCTTAAGAATCTAGAAAAATGGGAATTTACATGGGGCAATTTTGGCAACATTTCCTCTTGCCCGAAGGCAATTGGACCCTATTCCGACAATGAAATTGGGTAGAACGTCCCCCTGTCCAAAGGCAATTGGACCCTATTTGGACCAAAAAAAGTGGGCAACACTTCCCCTTGCTTGAAGGCACATGGACCATATTCCAACACCTTTGCTCTACCGAAAATTCGGCAACGTAATGACATACATCCTTGACTAGAGGAAGGCTTAAAAAGGAACGAAATCAAATGAAAATGGAACTAAAAATAAAATAAAGAGTTGGGGGGATGGAGATTCCCTCCAATGGCCTTGGATCTTGCTTGAGGACTAGGATTGAGAAGCCTTTGATGAAGGGTTTCTAGATTAGGGGTGAAGGACCTAGAGGTTAGGGTTGTATTAAGAAATTTTTGGGTTGAATTTAGAGTTTTTTTAGAGTTATTTGAATGAAGTTAGGATGCTAAAATTGCAAAATTTTCCTATCTCAAAATTCTAGTCATTTACTAGAAGAGAAACCCACTATTCATAGTGAAATTGGCCAATAGAGGCTTGACAATTGTTAGGAATTATCACGCCCCAATTTGAGCAATTGGATCAATTCAAGGCACAAGGAATGTGCTACTTTCGTTCAAGAACATCAGTTGGATGTGACACATTGTCACAAATTCAAAAATTGTTCTAGAAGGGACAATTGGAAAATTGTTGGAAAGAGGATAGGTGATTAACTAAATTTCAAGATATAGGGGTTCATATGGTTTCGAGGGAATTAGATTACGTCTTGCCACTTTCAATTCTTGCTTCAGATGGTCACCAAATTCAATAATTCTATCTTTTTTTCCAGAAATATGATGTTCTCGGGTTATCACTGCTCACAAAAAAATATGATCTTGAGAAATTATTGGGAAAAAGAGTCTTCTTTGTCCTCACGGTCCTCTCAACCCCCAAGGAGTAAAGAGGATGAAGAGCAATTCGACCCTGTCCGAAAGGCTTGGAGGAGTTCATTTCAGATTCACTTTAAAGCAAGGATGACATCTATTCCAAATGTATCTTAGATTGTTGGGTCTGATCAAGTACCCCCCTATAAGCAACAGTTTCAACTAACCATTAAGCCATGCTTTTTCAACACCTATGACTACCATTGCGAATAGCCAATCCCATTCATTTGACATTCCTCCCCCCCCCCCTCCCCTCCCGCACCTCACTAGTCAACCCCTCACAAATGCATTCATCAATAGACACCCCCACTTTCAAAGGACGGTCATACTTTGACCCAATCCCCCCTGCGATATGGGAATCACCAGATTCCCTGATCTCAGGAATCTTTCCCCTATCATATGAAAACTAGGTTGCAACCTCAACTGGGGCCGCAAGACCAGTCTCTTGCGCAACTAGTAAATCCTAGCACAACTAATAGTTGCGCCAAGTCATTTCCCCCTTCTTGATGCACACCATGGGTGCAACAAGGGGCTTCCAATGTTCCAATGCTTCGAATCTTGCTTAATACCCCCTTTAACCCCTTCCTTTTGCTTCAATTGTCAAACCAATCCCTCTAAGTCATTACGCATGCACCCTTTAAAACCTAGAATCTTTGACTTCCCTCCATCTCTCCTCAAAACCAATCCAAATCACTCTTAAAACTCTCTGTCTAATCCAAACCCACTCAATTAAGGTAATTTAATCCCTTAGAAACTCTAAAAACTCTTATCTCTTGAAATTTATTTAGTCGCCCATCCTCTCTCTAACAATTCGTCAATTGCCCCTTCTAGAACAATTCTTGGATTTGTGACATGTCACATTCAAGGGTTGTTCTTGAATGAAAGTAGCACAATTCTTGTGTCTTGACTTGATCCAACTGTGACTTGATTATTGTCAAATAATTATCAAGCCCCTATTGGCTCATTTCACTATAAATAGAGGATCTCACTTCTAGCAAATGGCTAGAATTTTGATATAGGAAAACTATGTCATTTTAGTCTCTCAACTCCATTAAAATAGCTCTAAAAAAATCCTAAATTCAACCCAAAAATCCCTTAGTGAAACCCTAGGGTTGAGCAAGTGATGATTAGGGTTAGGGTTAGGTGAGGAGGAAGAAGAAGAAAGAGATGGGAGAAATTAGGGTTGAGATGCTCAGCTTAGCTCTCCTCCAAATACATTTAGTATTTACTTATAATCACCATATCACAGATTACAAAGACACAAAAATGAGAAAAAGGAGTTAGTTATGCTACTTAATCACACACACCCAAATGCACTAGAGACACGCCAACCAATATAACAATATAACTACATCACCAACACTTCACCCCTAATCTAGAAACCCTCCATCAAAATCCTCTCAATCACAACCTTCAAGCAAGATTCAAGGCCACTGGGGTGGTCTCCACCCCTCAACTCCTTCTTTCATTTCTAGTTTTATTTTTATTTTATTCCTTTTTAAGCTTTTCCTCTACCTAAAGATCTACGTCATTACGCTCCCGAATTTTCGGTAGGGCAAAGGTGTTAAAATCGGGTCCGTGTGCCTTCAGGCAAGGTGAAGTGTTGCCCAATTTCCTTATCGGCATTGGGTCCAATTGCCTTCGGACAGGAGGAAATGCAGCCCAAATTAGCCCGTGTTAATTCTATTTTTTCTAGACTTCAGGAGCCGATTTGGTGCCTCACTCCTTCCCAACGGTAACTGGAGCACTTACTCAGAACACTCGGTGAAGACCGGTAGCCGGAGTCAAAATATTTCACTTCGGTGCTCATATAGTTTGATTTGGGTTCCCATGACCCCGTAAGTTCTGGGTGGCGACTCCGTCGTAGTCACGTAGCTCCCATCCGGCAGTTACAATCATTAACAACTAAAGAGTAGGTACGACTATTTTAGAAACTTGGGATGTTCGACCAAGTCCCAACAAGTTCCCTTTAAGTCCCCCTTTCTCCCACAACGAGAGCACTTTAAATACTCTTTTTCTTTACGTATCAAAGTACTTCGACCACATCCAAGGCCACCAAATCTACCACATCCATGCCTAAACACAGAAAATGACGGGCAGGGCGCTCGGAATTTGAAGAGATGGAAGATTAACAATGAGACTTGGTTAAAGGTTATACAAATAGAAGATTAACAATGAGACAAGGAATATGAAGAACATCAGTGAGAGTGAGGTTGGTTGAGAGAGGGATACTACACCTACTGGAAATGGGAGTATAGGAGCCGTCAGCCAAGCGTACCTGTCAAAGGAAGAGTGCGGAGTTGATGAAGAGAATAATGGGGCTCACCTGTCATATGATCTGTGGCACTAGAATCAATGAGCCAAGTAGAAGACGATGGAGAATACATGGCAGGATATGCAGAAGATGCAGAGGCACATGGTGGCCCAGTAAAAGAGGTAGCCTGAGAGCAAATCTTCCCATGAAACTAGCAAGCCAGTAGAATCCATCCGCGTCCCACCAAAAACAAATCAGCAGAACAAATCACAAATCAGTTGTGTGGGAACCAATGTAAGAAAAACATCCAAAATAATATATTTGCAAAGGAAAAGGAAACCAGACCAGTAGTCCTAATTTCAGTCTTGCATCAATTATCCCAAAGCCAAATTCGAGTGGGAAAAACTTCCACTATGCAAGTAAGCAGGAGAGCGGGAGAACCTTCAACTAAGACCAGGAGAAGCAAAAAAATTGATTTCCAAATAGGGAAAATAGCAACTAACTCACCAAAAGTAGGTGAACTCGATGCATCAAAACATATACCATGAACTGTTGGTGGGCCTGAAGAATTTATTATTAGATGGGTTCATATAATGTAAGTGCGGGTGTGTGTGACTATAGTTGGAGATATCAATAGTAACAACCTTTGAGTGCTCCACAAAAGGATAAAAAGATGATAAAAAGGTAGTAACAATCAATAAAATACACCAAATAGTCTCAGCTGAGACTCATATGTAATAAATCTGCTCCAAAAAAATTCCATGAGACCATAGCAGAAAGAAAGATCTATGATATGCGCTGCAAATCCATCCAAGCAAACCCATCAATCCAGTGAACAGAATCCGATATCACAGAAACACATGGGAGTTGAGATTTCAAAGAAAGAAAAAATGATAGAACTCATACAAAATTATCCGTATAAAAAAAAAATTGGTACTAAAGAGCTCTAATTGCTTGAGCAGGCAAAGAAATCTAAATGTCTACTCAGTTGACAAACATTGGAAGATGGTTAACCCATATTATATTCTTTGATTCCTTTTGCTTCGATAACTAGTTTTTTCATCCTTGTTCCATTATCTAATTATTCAATTTTGATATGGAAATTGATAATGTCTAAGTCAGATCGGCTTTTTTTTTAATAAATTAAATTTTATTAACGATATGAGAAAATACAAGGAAATTCAACTCAATTGTAGACCAAGGAAACAAAGCACGAAAGCCACTCTCCTTGGCTAGGAGAAACATAATAATAGCAAAAAAGAATGATTATTTAGTGGAAAAAAATTATCTCCGGATCCTTGTTAAACTTATCCAACTCCCGAGTTGCTTCCTGGTAGATATGTTTCTTCAAAACCAAAGAACCCAGAATTATCCAATTACAGTTATTGCAACTTAAGATATCATACCTGCCAATCGATGCTTTCACACCAAGTAAGAAGCTCTTTTGTGTAATCAACTTGCACTCCAGTATTTGATTGGATCTACTCCCATTGGTGAAATTTAGTTTGCAGTTTATCAGTCAGAACAAACAAACATCAAATTATTTAGATATATCTTAGGAAACATCAGAACATGAAGGCTTTAAAGTATGGGATAAACTACATATTTATGGGTCTCATGGAAACATGCTTATATAGCCTAAAGGCCCTAAACTAATAATGGGTATAGGCTACCCCTATGTTAATTAATTCGTTTATTTGCTCGATTCGAATTCGGGTTCGCAACTCGCTATTATCATACAAATCCGATTCGCTAGGAGTAGGGTGAGTTTTTTATTTTTATTTTATTTTTTTGATAAAGTACATACAACAATATAATATAATAATTTACAGTAATGGTTTAGTCACAAAAGTAACTTCAGCATGATTGGTTAGACGTTGGTACTTAGGGATGACAAGGTGGCAGGTTCGAGTCTCCTTGTAATCCTTTAGTTTTGAATAAAAAAATCACAGAAAAGAACAATTCGCTCCTTCATACCAAATTCGAGCGAACTGTACGGCGAACTGGTTAGCTCAAACCAGTTCGCAGTTCGCTGCGCAAAACAGCAAATTAAGTATCCTAGGGCTACACAAAATAAATGTATTATGGTTGTCTTCCCTCGCCAAGGACCATCTAGTCACCCATAATTGGAAATCATGAATCTTTCCTTTTACAAAAGGAAATAATCTTTTACATTATCAATTCTCCCTAGAAGTATGATAATTAAATAGTTGAAATAAATATTATGTAATAAATACAAGGCATGTAATTGAAGTACAATTGCAAGTTTGCAACAGAAAGTGGAACATGAGACGTTGCATGACATAAGATCGTTTGCAGAGGAAAATATAACCAATATGAAATTTAGTCACACCATCCTTGCATGAGATCACTTTGGCAATTGTAGCTGTATAATATATTTTAACTACTTAGTTAAAAAAAGGACAGGCTCTGTCCTCTCGTAAGCCAGAGTACCACCATTTTAACATGCTAAGTCAAATTCAGTCATTGCCTTTCAAAATTGTAGCTGCAAATTGCAATTAACCATTTCCCTAATATTGCAGTGCCATTTCTTGGTACAATAATTTCGCAACATTGAAATTAATGTGGATGAGCAAACAAAAGGAACAGCAGGAGACTAAAAGTGAAAAGGAGATTAAAAACAGAATCTCAATACAAAATCTGGCAAAGTATTGACAAAATTAATAAATAAATAACGAGAATTTGTTTCCAGGTTTTTTTAGATACCTGAAACTTAAAGTAATATCAAAAACATTGAAACTTATTTTTTATGTGGGTAAATTAAAATAACTCCTCGAAGTTTGATAAATAAATTTCCAGAGGTGACAAAAAAAAACAAAAGACAACCACCACCACTACCATCATCATTATCGCCGTGTTCCCTCTATTTGGAGTCGGCTTTGGGAGTCCTATTTCTCCACTCATTTATATTTAGGGCTCGACTCTCTATCACTCCATAATCATATCATTCATGTTCCTTTTCACTACTTCCTTTTAAATCTTTATTGGTCTTCCCCTTCTACTTCCTCAAGCTTGTATCTTTTCAATCTATAATATAAGGTGGTTTCAAATCTCCGATGAACAGGCCCAAACCATCTCAAATGACATTCCTTAATTTTTGTGTTTATTGGGGTCACCCCTATACTTCCTCTTATACAGTCATTCCTAATTTACCTTTTTGTTACTCCATGCATCCACCTTCAAATACATATCTCAACCACATTTACTTTTTTGTTTCTTCTTTCTAACGCAATACCTTGCACCATTCAGTAATGAGGCCTTACTGTCGCCTTATAAAAACATCCCCTCAATCGATGCAGTATTTGTTGATCACACAACACATGATCTGTTTGGTTATGTGCCATGTGTAATGAACTTGTTTACCATCGAATTGGTGCACCGTGATCTAAAGATCGTTCGTTACTGTAAAAGATTGGATGAAAAACAATCTCCGTCATTTCAGGCAAAGCTGTCAAATGCCACCTAAAACTAATGGCTAGTGTGTAAATCCAATATACAATCCCCTTTTTCTAAAAATTTCTAAAATAGTATAATATGCTAAAACCTTTTGAAAATAATCCTTGTTTTCTAAAAATCCCTACTATGGGGAGCTATATACAGCAACTTATCAGACTCTAAATAAATAAGTAAAATTAAGTTAACAATTATAAGATCATGATCCTATGTGATAGCAGATCCATCAACAATAAAGCAAACCAAATAATAAAAATAATACACAATAATTGTAACAATACCAAGTATCATTATTAACAAAAGTAATTAAATAAGTTAAAAAATGACAATAAAAAGAATATTTTATTGAAAATTCAACATGAACTCCATGAACCAATTCGAGATGGTCAATCTCCTTCTTCTAAAGGACTCTAATCTTCCATTGCTTAACTTACTAGCTGGGGGTAAATCTCTAATTTAATTACTCCTTCTAACTTATCACTAAGACACCCACCAATAGACTTCCACTACGTCAAATCCTTATCTAAACTAGCTAACCACAATTAGATAAACTTAAACATAATTTGTGGCAAGTGTGTGGGGCACGTGAAGACTAACTGGCACGCAACACAAAGGGCGTGACAATAATTTACTTGTAAAACGCGCAAATTTCCCTAGAGATAAAATGCGATCACATAACCGAAAAACCAGATCTGAAAATAAGTGTTGCAAAGGCCATCGATCAATCAAATTTTGGGGGAATCAGCAAAATTATCAAAGAATTCGTTGTTTTCCAGATCCTTAAGAGTGGAGAAGAATTTGATTTGCAGCCACCGGGTGGATCTTGTTCGATGTCTAAAGAACGAGTGAGCGAAGTTAAAATGACACGAAATCTTCCAGTAAAGAGGGGCAATTATGGCGGGAGGGCTGAGGAAGTGAATGGTCTATGGCGTGTGGTGCTGAGTGAAAAGTCTGGCAATTCGGTCGGCAATTGGGGCATCTCTGTCTCGGGTCACAAGGGCTATTCGGCTTAGTGAAAATCTATGTGCAGCACGTGGGATTGTTTTACTAGAGGCTTGGGTTATAGTTGGGGTTGTGGTACTCGGATTCGTTTTTGGGAGGATGTCTAGGTGGACCGCGAGCCTCTCAAGTCATCCTTTCTGGATATTTTTCCATTTCGGTGAATTCTCATGGCATGATTCATGAGTTTGTCTCTGAGACTGAGGGGGGGAGATTGTGGACTGTTAGTACTAGAAGACCGTTGAGGGATGAAGAGGTGGTGTCGTTCACAAACCTGATGCAGCTGATCCATGATTATCAGCGCAATCAGTTTGGGTGTGACTAGCTTAGGTGGAATCCGAGTAGAGAGGGCCTATTCTCTGTTAAGTCCTACAAGATGTTGTCCTGCCGACCCTTGATCAGGTTTGGTGGTGCCATTTTGTGGAAGGTAGCCATCCCGGCTTTACATGGACCCTGTTCAAAGATAGGATTTTAACGTTGGATCAACTAATTCGTCGCGAGAAACAGATCCAGAATAGATGTGTTATGTGTAATGATGAGGAGGAGTCTGTTGCGCATCTTCTGCTTCACTGTGAGATGGCATGTGAGATATGGTGCATTGTCGTTAAATCTTTTGAATTGTATTGGGTGAAGCCGGGACTGCCCTATTGTCAGTTCCTGATGTGAGAGTCCGTTAGATTGGAGGGGCCCATGGCTGATTATTGGAGGGCTGCCCCTTTCGCTGTGTTTTGGAGTGTGTGGGGAATCGCCGGATTTTTTAGAGTAAAAGTCGCTCGGTGGGGATAATCATGAAGCTGGTCCGCGACCTGATGTGGCTCTGGGTTGCTAAAGGTGGGGGGGGGGGGGTCAGGGTGAATGTTTTCGTGTGGGATCTGGGCTAATTTCGTGGGCGCTGAGTGGCTATAGTTTTTGTTTCTCTACTGTGAGTGGCTGTAGTTTTTGTTTTTTTCCTGTTTTTTTGGTCGTGTCATTTTGTATTGGTCTTTCGTCAACGCCTTGTTGTTTATTAATATATTTTAATTACCGATCAAAAAAAAGAGGGGCAATTATCAAACGAGTTACTATGATTAAGGTGGCTTCATTGGCAGCTCCAATATGATTGATAGTGAGTTGCGCCTGATGTTCTGTGAGCTGCCAATAAAGGAAATTCTAGGTTTACTTTCTTTGGCAATGCTCAAAATCTTTAAACGCAACCTAATACTGGGCTGCGCCTCATTTTTTGGGGAAGTAGATAAAACCACCTTAATTAGAAAATAAAATGAAAAAGGTGCCTTTGTTCGCGCCGACACATTCTCTGAAAGCGCCAACGTTTCAGACCTATTGAAAACCATTGATTTCTTGGGATCATATTGTGGAGATCATTTTCACCCTGATCTTAAACAAAATAGATCTTGAGATCATGTTTCACCTATCAAATGATCAGTTTTTTATTCCATGTGTAACATATCCAAAGAAAATGGTCCTAAATTCACATTTGAGCTTGATGTGTGTCATATAATTCAAGGGCCATTTTTTGGGGATCTGTGACACATGGAATAAAAAACTGACCGTATGATAGGTGCGCCATGATCTCAAGATCTATTGTGTGAAGATTGGGGTGAAAACGATCTTCATCATCTGATCCGAAGCAATTAATAATATTCAGGAAGTCTGGGACGTGGGAGCTTTCAAAAAACATGTGGGTGGGAACAGAGGTACCCTAATTTTATTATCCAAACGCCACTTTGGAAATAAACCTTTTGAATGAACTTATCGATGGACAATTCAACGGTAAGTTTTAGTATTTTATTAAAAAGATGAAAATACTCTGTACTTACCAATGGACAATTCATCAGTAAGTTTTAGTTTTATTATTAAAAGATGAAAATACCCTGAACTTATCGTTGGCCAATTCATCGGTCAATTATAATTTTTACAAAAAACTCGAAAATGCCATGAACTTACCGATGGACAGTTCCTCGATAAGTTGTAGCATTCTCCCTGAACTTACAGATGGACAGTTCAATGATAGGTTGAAAATGGCCTAACGATGGACAGTTCCTCGATAAGTTGTAGTTTTCTCCCTGAACTTACCTATGGACATCGATAAGTTATAATTTTAAGTGCCTTGAACTTACCAATGGACAGTTCCTCGAGAAGGTTTTACTAAAAAGAGGAAAATGCCCTAAACTTATCAGTGGACAATTCATCGGTAATTTTAAATTTTAATTAAAAAGACAACAATGGCCCTTACAAAATTTTGTTTATATGAACTTGTGGAAGGGGAGTTCAGACACAAGTTAGATGCCTGAAGAAGAAGGAAAGATCAAAGAAGGAGAAGATACACCTGAAGATGACCAAATCGATAAGGCCCTCTCTCTCTCTCTCTCTCTCTCTCTCTCTCTCTCTCAAAATAGATTGAAAAGTAGCCGTTTCGACATTATCTCACTCACTCTCTCTAAAAATCCTAATATTGATATTATTATTTTTTCTTATTCAGAACATGGAAGAAAAGTGGAGAAGTAAATGATCGTCGTTCAAGGTAATTCATTTTTAGGGTTTTGCAGTTGAAATTCCCAAGCTTGATTAGATAATCAATAAAGGAAAATTGTATAGCAGAATTCATTTTTAGGGTTTTACCTGCTCATGAGATCCATCTTCGTCCATTGCATGTTGTTGAGATTGATCTTCATCTTTCATAGCTATATTTTTTGCCTTTTTTCCGTACCACTTTTGGAGAGTTCATTGCTAATATCTTAGCTCTAGTAAAGGGGACATTAACCCCTCACTGTACCAACAAAGAGATTTTTTTTGTTCTCCATTAAAATTTAGAATGGCAAAATGGGGCTCATCAAATTTAGCATAAATATATTTTTATTTATCACTTGCTTTCTTCAAACAAAAAATGTCTCTATTGTTATGTTTCTTCAAAAAACACATTTTTAACACCTTTTTGTTGCAATGATTTTGACAAAATGATGGAGATCCTCTATCAAGATCTCAGGGGATCTAATTGTTAAACACTACCTGTCCAACAAGTTCTTCATGTATAGTAAACCCTACCCTACCAATTCTCTCCACACTGGCACTGAGCTTGCTGCCTAAAGCACACCAATTGATAGTAAGTACATAAACATAAATGGAAGTTTTTTTTTATTAGAAATAGTTAGTTTTACCAGCCTTCAAACAAAACTAAAACAAGCAAATATAAAAATTGGTGGAAGCAAGAAAAGGAATAAAGATTACTTCATCAGGAGTAGTTGCCTATCTGATTCGAACGATATGAAATCATCAGTCTTGGGTTGGTTTTACCTCTCTGATAAGGTTGGTCATTTGAAATCCTTATCAGGTCTTGTTGCATCCCATTTAGACTGGTGCTGACAAGATTGCCCTGCTCCTTTCCAGCTTCTAGGGCTTTCTTTAGAGTGCCTACCTAACAAAGTACTAAAACGTCTCAGGAGATTCAAATATTTTTCCCATGGGTCAAAATATCGGGTTACCGATACGTATCGTCCGAGCTCCAAAACGATACGTATCGGACGATACGTATCGGTACCGGTTGGTATCGGACGATACATTGAATGTATCGTTCGATACATTCAACTATATTGAATGTATCGAACGATACATTCAATGTATCGTTCGATACCAATACCGATACGTATCGTCCGATACGTATCGGTATCGGCCGAAATTTTGATCCATGATTTTTCCCACTTGAAACAAAACGAATTGAGGCAAAGAGTCCACCATACAAACTCCTAAAAAAAAGTTGGCAAGAGCTGCAGAGGACTGTGCTATAATTTCACCCCACAACCATAAGTTACAATGTTTAGATTTAACAACCCTAAAAAGATGCATTTATCCTTAGAATTTAAATTTTGGATGGGGAAAATGCAATGTGATTGCGATTACTTGTGAACGAAATGAGAGAACACACTCGAAAGGAGTTAAATAGCCACTGTATGCAAAATGTGAACCACTTTTGTTCATTTGGAGTTGTGAACGTGTTCGGCAGATCAGATTATGAAGGAACACCCATCAAATTGTTAAAGTTCAATAAATGACACCCATGTTCTCACAAAATTACCCCTTGTCCCATAATATATCTAAAGTGACCTAAGTTTTTTAAAGGTCTGACAGGTGTTAAAAGGGAATATGAGTAGCATTCATTATTTTAAAGTCTTGACACTAGATCATCCCATCTAAAAATAAGCCTCAAATTATAAAATTTTCATATCATCGAGCACTTGCCAAATAAAGATAAAAATATTATTGAAAATTCAATATACAATCTTCAACTCCAAAGTTTGTAAAAATTGTGAGTGGGCCCTGATTAAGAGCACTACTGATCCACCTCCTACAGTTTTCAAGCTCGGCTCATTGATGCCATACCGGGCAGGTCTCTTGCTGCTACTGTAATTGCTTTATCCAATTCATCTACCTACCTATCAAGAAACCAATTGTTCAATAGCAGCAACAGGTAGGCACACAAAAGACTGGATGAATTGGAGACAAGTTTTCAAATATCTACATCATGAGAAGACCCCAAGAGTTCTAATTGATTGAGCTGGCAAAGAAGTCTAAATGTCTACTTGGTTGACAATAATTGGAAGATGGTTAACCCAAACTCTCTTCTTTGATTCCTTTTTGCGTCTATAAGGAGTTTTTCAATCCTTGTTTCAAATCTAATTATTCAATTTTGATGTGGAAAATGACAATGTCTACGTAACATAGATAACCTTTTTTTAATAAATTAAAATATATTAGCGATATGAGGAAAATACTAGAAAATTCAACTCAATTGTAAACCAAGGAAACAAAGCATGAAGGCCACTCCCCTTAGCTAAGATAAACACAAGAATAACAAAAAGGAATGATTCATTAATGGGGAAAAAATTAATCTCCCGCTCTCTTTGTTAAACTTATCCAACCTCTGGGTTGTTTCCTGGTAGATGTGTTTCTTCAAAACCAAAAAACCCAGAATTGTCCAGTTACAGTTATTGCAACTTAAGATATCGTACTGTTAGTGCTTATTGCTTATTAGTTGTATTTAATATAGTTGGCGTGCTTTACTTATTTATGGGTGTGAATGTAGTAAATGGTTAATATAAAGGCTAATGAGACCATTATTCTAATTATGCCATTTTGGTTATTCTCTAATTAACTCTCTTTTATTCTTCTTCTTCTTCCTCTCTCCCAACCCTAACGCTATTACTTTCACTTAAACCTAACCCTAATCTCCTCTCACTAAATCCCCACACACCATTCTTCTCAACTCCTTCTCATACCTGCCATTTGATGCCTTCACACCCAATAAGGAGCTCTTTTGTGAGATGAACTTGCTCTCCAGTATTTGATTGGATAAACTCCCAATGGGGAGATGTAGTTTGCAGTTTATCAGTCTGAACAAGCAAACATCAAATTATTTACATATATCTTGAAGAAACATCAGAACATGAAGGCTTTAAAGTATGAGATCAACTACATATTTCTGGGTCTCATGGAAACATGCTTCTGCAACCTAAAGAAATAATGGGTATAGGCTACACCAAATAAATTTATTATGGTTGCCTCACCAAGGACCATCTGATCACCCATGGTCAGGTCCAACCAGGTTGAACCGGATTTCAAGTTCAACCACATCTGCAGCCGTTGGAAATAGGGGAATCTTGACTGCACGTCATCCTATAAAAAGTGAAAACCATGAAAGTCAAGATTCCCCTATTTCCAATGGCTACAGATGTGGTTGAACTCGAAATTTGGTTCAACCTGGTCGGACCTGACCATTGTCCTCACCCATAATTGGAAATCCTGCTGTAATGTGGAAAATGAAAATATAGTTGCACTAGGAATCTTTCCTTTGCAAAGAGGAAATAATCTTTCACATTACCAGTTCTCTCTAACAATTGGTAATTAAAAATTTGAAATAAATATCATGTAATAAATACAAGGCATGTAATTGAAGTAGCAATTGCAATAGAAAGCGGAATATGAGAGGTTGCGCAACAGAAATCATTTCCAGAGGAAAATATAACACTATGAAATTTAGTTACACCATCCTCGCGTGAGATCACTTTGGCAACCATAGCTGTATAATATGTTTGAGCTATTTAGTTAATAAAAGGATAGACTCAGTTTTCTCGCAAGCCAGCCTACCACCATTTTAACAGGCTAAGTCAAATTCATCCATTGCCTTTGAAAATTGTAGCTGGAAATTGCAGTTAACCATTTTCCAAATATTGAAATGCCATTTCTTGGTACAATAATTCCGCAACATTGAAATTAATGTGGATGAAAACAAAAGGAAAGCAAGAAACTAAAAGTGAAAAGGAGATTAAAAACAGAATTTCTATACAAAATTTAGCAAAGTTTTGACAAAATTAATAAATATATGCTACCAAGACTACGACAAAATAATCAGTATATGTTACCATGTGTTTCTATCTTTTTAGATACCCAAACACGAAGGACTATCAAAGAAATTGAAACGTATATTTATTTATATTATGTGGGTAAATTAAAAGAACTACTCGAAGTTTGATCAATACATATCAAGAGGTAACAAAAAAGAAGCGAACCACCACCACCATCCTCATATTGTTCCCTCTATTTGGGGTCGGCTTTGGAAGTTCTATTTCTCATTTTTATTTAAGGCCAGACTCTCTATCACTCCATAATCATTTGTTGCTTTTCACTACTTCCCTTTCAATCTTTATTGGTCTTCCCCTTCTACTTCCTCACACTTGTATCATTTCGGTCTACCATATAAGGCTGTTTCAAATCTCTGATGAACATGCCTAAACCATCTCAAATGAAATTCCTTAATTTTCGCTTATATTAGGGTCAGCACCGTAATTCGTCTTATATTTGTCATTCCTAATTTACCTTTTTTGTTACTCCAAGCATCCACCTTCATATACATATATCAGCCACATTTACTTTATCTTGTTGTCGCTTCTTTGTAACCTAATAAATTGCCACATTCTGTTAGGCCATAATGTCATCTTATAAGAACATCCCCCGAATCGAAGTTGTATTTTTTTATTACAAAACACATAATTCATTTATCTTTGCCGATCCTACATCGAACCTTCTTGAGATGTCCTCAATCAATTAATATATATATATACATATATATATATATATATATATATATATATATATATATATATATATATATATATATATATAGTCTCTCACGATGCCCTCACTGTCCAGAATCTATCTCCCTCAAATCTCTATTTCTCCAAATGTCTCACGGCTCTCTTCTCCCTCAGCGACTCATGCCTCCCCCGACTGTTTTAGGTATGTATTTGATTTTTATTATTTTATTTTTCTGAAGGACTTTGCAAGGACAGATAGTTGAATACAGAGGAACATCAAAGTTTGTTATTATATAACATCACTTCGTTTAAGAAAAGAAATTGGAACACCGCAGAAGAAAAAAGCTATCCAAAGTAAAAAGGTACATGGTCAATCCAAAATCACGGTTCGACTCCAAAAATTATTGGAAAAAAATAATTTATCTGCGAGGCTTGTAAGATTTCTTTGTGGTGACTTAGATGATTTCTCTGGAAGAATACTATCAAGAAGAATAAGCTCTGGTGGAACTTCATGAACTATAATCAGTAAAGAAAATAAAACAAATCAATCATAAATCAAGACTTGTCCCCAAAAATTATTGCAATGATTTCCATCTTGTTACCTCAATTCATGAAAGAGATTATCTTAAGAAACTCATTGAGTTGGCTTGGATGATTTCGTTTCACTCAGGACACTTACGAAACACTCTTCTTCATAAGGGCGAGCCAGTAGTCTCTCTTAAAGGGGGCAAGTTATGTTCGACTGAGAAACTGAGTTAGTATTAGGTAAGTGGAAAGAGCTCCAGGTGGCTTGGTAGTCAGGTCACTTTTTGGGTTATGTGCCATGTGAAATGAACTTGTGTACCGTCTATATGCTGCACTGTCATCTAAAGCTCGTTAGTATTAAATATTGGATGGAAAAACGACCTCCTTCATTTCATTCAAAGCCGTCAAATCCCATCTAAAACCAATGGCTACCATGTAAATCAAACATACAATTAAGTTTAGATGTTGTTTAACCGCATTGAATCAAATGGAGATTGTTTTCACTCCAACTTCTTTACAAGATCATGGGTATTAAATCTCACGGAACATATGATTGTTTCACTTGGCACACATCCTGAAAAGTGACCTGAGTACCAAGAGTGTTGGCACTCAGGTCAAGAATCTAATACTAACTCAACTAAATAGGGGGGCAGCCATCCATAGGTAAAAAATGCGGGGAGCAACCGCATAATTTCTGAATTCTTTGATTTATCAACAAAAAAAAAATCCATGTTTCCCTTGGTATAATGTAGTCTTTCATAAAGGTATGGCATAGGTATTGTCTTTTCTATCTGTCAATATCTTGGCACATGCTTAGTCTTCTATGTTTTTAACTGCTATGTCAACCCCTCGAAATTCTGCTTCTTTATGTCTGTTATAATATGGATTAATCACCCATACAAAATTCTTTGTTCCTTTTATTGTCATCACATGTTTTTTCAAGCTGTCTCCATCTCTTTTCTGTTGAATTTTGGGCTTAACTTGTAATACTTTGCATGATTATAATGTATAATGTGTGTAGAAGGATATTGTGTCATATTGCATGTTCAGGATATTTAGGTGCTTTAGTAACTTAAGAAATCTCCTAGATCAAGTTATTTAGGTTTTTTTGCGTTGGAGTTTGGGTGACACGGCTTCCAGTTCACATATATTAAAAGTCTCTCCTATAGGCTGCATGCATTTAGTTTTAGCTTTATAATATACATATCTTGAACATTTTGTTGGAATTGTGCATCTTGCTATGAGGTTGTTGAAGGCACATCTATAGAATCAATAATGGTTGGGCATCTAGGTATGGTAATTATCTATACAGAACAAGTAAATGAACTCATAGACTCTATCTTTTTGTAATCTTGAGCTCTCTTTTCTTCTTGATTTCTTGTTTTGTTGTCGCCTTGGGCATGTAGGCATATAACAACAGATTGGTTCACTTCAGTAAATTGGGTGGTGACCGAGTGGACATCTTGAATTCTTTACAGTTCCCAAAGTAAGATATAAATAACCTATTTCTTCCTTAATAAACAAACTAATATGTATAACTATATACACACGCGATTGATGTGGACAATTAGAGGCCATTACCCAGTGTTGGTCTGGGTAATAACCATTTTGTCAACCTTGTTGGGGAAGGTCTGAGTTGACTATTTCAAGGGATCCAAGGTTGCGAGATCCAGGTCGGTTGTCTCACACCTCCAATATGCTGATGATCCCAAAGGAGGAAGTTTGGAAGGTCAAGCCTACAACGAGATGCTACGAAGAAGTTTCTGGTTAGAAGGTGAACTTAGCTAAAACTACAATTATAGGAGTCTGAATGGAGGAAGGGCAGGTTGAGGAGTTTGCAAAGTACATAGGTTCCCATCCACTTATATGGGGCTGCCTTTGTGTGTGGGGATCCCTAGAAGGCATCTTGGGACCCAGTGATCGAGAGAATTGAGAAGAGGTTTGTGGCTTGGAAGGAAAATTTATTATCTATCGAAGGAACTGTAACTTTTATCAAGGAGACCTTGGAAAATTTGTTGGTTTTCTTCATGTCGATGTTCAAGTGTCCAACTGCAGTGATAGGCAGGTTAGAGCAGATTCAGAGCACACTCTATTAATGAACAAACTTATTGCTTTGGAAATACTGCAATAGTAATTCCACTGTTATATGCCTTCTTCTTACTCTTTCCTTCTAATTACCCTGCTCTCAGAGTAATAATAGCATAACTAATAGCATAGCACTGATGAAAGATCTATTATGTTGAAAGTTGACACCAAAAGAAATATCTCTATAAAGGCATTTTGTTTTCCTCGTCAATCTTACAGTAAAAAGTCAAAATAACAGTGATCCACTGATGAATTCATTGCCGTTTCCGTGTCTACGAATTACTTCAACATTTTCATTCGTGTCTATTCTGTCTAGCTTTAAGCTCTGAAGATTTCATAAAGCCTGTGAGTTACCTATGGTTCTCAAGTATGTGATTGCCCTTTCTCTTCATGCATCGATAGTTTAATATATTACATCCAATTTTTAAAATATATATGATAAATGACTTACATAAACTGTATAAAGCAAGCAAGATCATACAATTAAAGTACGTTATTGTGCTGGCACTTTGCTTTGACTTTCCACTTTTCCTTGGCATATATAACTTGGCCTAATCCCAACACGCTACCCTTACCATAAGCATTATGTGCTTAATAATTAGAGAGAGAGAGAGAGAGAGGGAAGGGGATATGCAACAGATTGTAGGGATGGATCCCTGCAATCCGCGTGGTCTGATCAACCCAAATAAAATACCTGCTTTCAGTTGATCAGCCATTGGGTATGTGGTTTAAAAAATATATTTTTTGGACTTTCTTGGTCCTCATTTGATAGATCAAAGATACCATAACGCCCCACAAAATTGGTACATTGAATTTGGACTCCTTTGACCACATTTTCAACGGTGGATATGTATCGGATCGTGCCCAAATTTTCTGTGTGGAATTTGATCGATTTAATCCATGTTGCCATGGAAACCAATCCTCGTGATGGGTGCCATATGATGCCCACCCGACGTGTTGCAAGGATCATCCCTACAACTGGTTGCATAGTCGCAGGCCTTCATATATAAAATGTTAATTATACTTTATTTTATAAAGGTTAATTATACTTTATTTTATAAACATATTCCAAACTATTTAATATTGACAAATCTTACAGAGCACATGAACTCCCTATGAATGCATCTTCAAGCATATTATCATTAATGCTGCAATTTCTCTCATGTCTGCAGCTTTTGGAACATATATCTTCAAATCAAAAGTATCAAATCCTACAGGAATGCTATCCTACATATCATGTTCCACGAAGTTATTTAGAGATTTGGATAGAAAACGTTTGGGTGGTAACACGCTCTCAAAATTGACATGTCTAAGGCGTATGATAGAGTTGAGTGGTCATTCCTGTTTGAGGTGCTCCAAAAATCTGGTTTCTCCCCATTATTCATCAACTTAATCAAAGGTTGCTTATCTAACTGTTGGTTTTCAGTTTTGGCTAACGGTTCCCCATTCGGTTAGTTTCAAAATTCTAAAGATCTTCGCCAAGGCAATCCTTTATCCCCTTGTCTATTCATACTAGCGGAAGAAGTTTTATGTAGAGGGTATCCCATATTTTTCAATCTAATGAAATTGAAAAATACTTCTCTTCTGACAACATCATCTGCCGCTAGCCATCTCTTATTTGCGGGTGATCTCATTTTCACCAAAAGGGTCACTTCCGTCTACATACCTTGGTATTCCCCTATTCTTGGGTCGCCTCATGAAGTCTATGTGTTGGTCTATTGTCAACAAGATTAATAAAAGAGTGGCCGGATGGAAGTCAAAACCCTTAGCTGAAGGTGATCAGTTAACTTTAATAAAAAAATGTCATATCAAGCATACCGATCTACCTGCTATCGATTTTGCCAATTCCCAAGTTCGTTACCAGGCAAGTTGAAAGATGCATGGCCAATTTTTTCTTAGATGTGTGGGTGGGTGGGGGGGTGGATGGCAAAGCTAAGGCTCACTGGGTTGCATGGGATAAAATTGCTAAAACAAAGAATGAAGGGTGATTGGGAATTTGATCGCTCAAAAATTTTCTAAGGCTGCTATGGTTAAACTTGGGTGGAAACTAACCTCACAAGACTCTTTATGGGTAAGGTTGGTTCAAAACAAATACAATAATGGGAAGCATCTCTCGGAGGCAAGGGCTAAACCCACCTATTCTAAAATTTGGAATGGACGGATTCCTTATACCATAAAAAAAAAATCCAAGTGGGACATTAAAAATGGTACCAGTTCTTTTTTACTTCGCCATAATTGGACTGGAAATGGTTGTATTATTGAAAACTTATCATCCAATACCCATGAGGAAATGTTAATTGGACTGGAAATGTTAATATCTGAGGCACCAGAGAGTGGGCAATGGAAATTAAACGAGATAAAGAATCGCATAGGGGTTGAAGCGGCTGCTGTAATTCAATATTATATTGTACCAAGCGATGGGACTGACTCAATCTTCTGGCAACTCACCTCAACAGATCGTTTTACTCTGAAATCTGTATGGAACGACATTAGAGAAAAATTTCAAGAGGAGGATAAGTGGAAATGGATTTGCGCTACTCCAGTTCCTATGAAAATCAAAAGTTTTGCATGCAGAGCTTTGCACTTGGGCATCCCAGTTGATAGTGAAGTTAAAAATAAGGAAATTCCATTAGCCTCTCGATGTTATTTGTGTAAAGGCAATGAAGAATCCTTAACCAACCTGTTAACTCAATGCTCCTTTTCGAGGCAGATATCCTTCAGATTTGCTTCACTATTCCAAATCCAAATGGATCTCAACAGCTTAAGCGGGTACTTAACTAGCTTGTTCAACTCATCTGCCAAAGACCAATTCACCATGATCAACAGATGTATTCCTTGGCTTATATTATGGGAAATCTGGAATGGAGGGAACAGGGCTCGGCTCGGACTGCACTGTCATGGAAAAGATAAGGTGATAAAATCTGTGGAGCAATGGGCACCAGACATAATTAATCTGCTAGTTCTAAAATCTAAGTCCAGTGCAGATAAGGACGCCTAGAAGTTTCTGGGCTGCAACATCAACAAGGTTTCTGCTCCCAAAATAGTGCTAGTTAAATGATCGCCTCCCTCCGTAGGGTGGATTAAGCTCAATGTCGATGGGGCGTGTAAAGGAAATCCAGGCCCTTCCTTTGGAAGTGGAGTATTGGCAGACAAGATGGCTCCATAGTTTCAGCTTTCTCAGCGGATTTTGGTATTGGTACTAATTCCTTGGCTGAATTTCGAGCGCTTGGCGCAGGGGATTAGTTTGATGGCACCTGAAGTTAGAAAATTGCACGTAGGAGTGGACTCCAAGGTCGTATTTGATGCTATTATGGGGAAAGGTAAATGCTAGTGTCTAAACCATTGGTACGATCAAGTAGAGAACACGTTGCAGGGAATTACATAGAGGGCCTCATTAATTTTTCAGGAAGGTAACTCGTTAGCGAACAGCCTTGCAAATGTTGATCTAAACAGTCAATCCATATACTCATTAGAGCATCTCCAGCAAGGAAAGCTAAATTTGGATAGCTAAACACCACTTTAGCTATGGGATGGGAGCTAGATTTCAGGCGTGATTTAAGGAGTGTTGAGGAGGACCTGTTGAACGCTATGATTGTTGAGATTCATAGGGGTGTGAACCTCACTTCGGAGGAGGATAAGAGAGTTTGGTGGCATCGATCTAACAGGAAGTTCTCAATAAAATCTGCTTATTATTGTTTGTGGCGCAGTCCGATTATTATAAGATCTTGGGGGGGGTGAAAGGTTAAAGCATCCCCGAGGAGTGTTCTATTTGCTTTGCCTCTCTTAATTGGGTTTAAATTGTTGGCTTTCTTTCGCGGTGGAGGATGGTGTTGCCAAATCAGTTTATTATGTGTTGTGCAGACTCCGAATCAGTTGATCATCTGTTTATTCATTGTCCGGTGGCTACTTTGATTTGGGGGATTTTTCGTAGTGGAGAGAGCCTTATTAGTTGTATGCAGGAGAGTCGCAGTGAGGTTATTGTTGAGATTTGCTCCAATTATAATCGAAAAAAAAGACATGTGCGATGTGGCATTCCGATGGCTACTATTTCGAGCATTTGGAAGGAGAGGAATAGTAGACTGTTAGAAGGGAATTTCGGGTCCTATATTCAAGTGACTGGTGAGATTGCCAAAGACCTAAGGGATTGGGGAAAGGTATGGAGGTTCGAGACGGACTGAGGGCTGGTCTTCCTGGTCTTGGGTAGCCTCTTCCATGTTGGTTTCTGTCGGGCGATGGCGGTTAGGGCCCTCTTTTTTGTTTTTTGGCTTGTTCTTCTTTGTTTTCTTCTTGACGAGCCCCTCACTCGTTCTTGATTTGTGGTTGTAATTTCGTTCATTTTCATTAAATTCAACCTAACCGATAAAAAAAACACCACTTTAGTTACTGCTACATAAAAGTCACTCCAGAAGACACTCTATTTTAGCAACTCCTTTCTTTAAAATATTATTTTTCATTCTTGTTTTATTATATTTTACTACCAACACTCAACTTTTAAAAATTCAAATTTTCTAATGACTATAATTTTCTAACAGTCAAATTTTTTAATGATTAAAATTGATCAACGGTCAAATTTTCCAACGGCTATATTTTTCCAACACTCATATCTTTACAACGGTCATATTTTTTAACGATCATATTTGATCAACCCACTTCTTTTCTAATGGCTATATTTTTATAATGGTCACATCTCTACAACGGTCATATTTTTCAACGGTTAAAATTGGTCAACAATCAATTTTTGCATTAACTTATTTTATAACGGCTATATTTTTCTAACGGTCATGTTTTCAAGCAGTCATATTCTCTTAATAAAAATCAGATTGGTCGATTATAAATATGTCAATCTATTATAATGTTCCATACAACAAAATATTATCTCTTTTTCATAAGTTCGTACAGTAATTCTCTACATCATTCATTTTCACTTTCACTCAAATGTCTAAGGATTATGTATATCAAATGCTAGTTGAAGCTTCTGACTTTGAGGATGAGTTGGTATTAACTACTGCAATTGTTAAGGCACATGAACTTTTTCATGGAGAGGGAGCAGAGCATGTCATGGTTTTGTTCCAAGGTGTGTGCTCATCGATCATGATACTATGCAAGGCCACCAGAGGTTTTTTCAAGATTATTTTGCTGATTCACCAGTATATCCTCCGAAATTATTTTGAAGGCAATTTCGAATGAACCGCTCTCTTTTTCTTCGTATTCAATCTGCGATAGAAGCTTATGATCCATACTTTGCCCAAAAACAAAATCGTATTGGAACTAGCCGTACTTAGAATGCTAGCTTATGGTGTAGTGGCTGACTACGTGGACGAGTATGTGAGGATTGGAGAATCTATCATAATTGAGTCTCTAGAACATTTTATTATAGCGGTGGTTACAATATTTTTAGACACGTACTTCAGGTCACCAAATAGCAATGACGTCGCTAAATTTCTAGAAATTGGCGAACAACGTGACTTTCCAAGGATGCTAAGTAGCATTGATTGTATGCATTGGAAGAAGAAGAATTGCTCAGCTGGGTGGAATGGACAATTTTCTGATCATTCTCGTGAACCAACGATTATTTTGGAAGCAGTGGCTTCATATGATCTATGGAAATGACATACTTTTTTAGGCTACCCGGTTCACACAATGACATCAATGTTTAGAGCGATCTTGTGTTTTATGCACTTGCCGAAGGGCGTGCGCTCCTCCTGCCAATTACTCAATAAATGATCATGACTACACAGTAGGATACTAACTCGCTGACAATATATACCCACAGTGGTCGACCTTTGTGAAGACAATTTCTCATCCACGAGGAATGAAGACAAAATATTTTGATGTAGTACAAGAGTCAGCAAGAAAGGATGTTGAACGTGCATTCAGAGTGCTTCAAGCACGTTTTGCAATAGTTCGTGGACCTGCACGTGGATAGAACCATCAAACACTAAAATTAATTATGAAAACGTGCATAATATTACATAACATGAACATCGAAGACGAGCAAAATAGTGATGATGTCGTTGACTTTGACTATGAACAAGTCGATGACACTCCCAATATAGAAGTTTCACATATGTGTACTATTGAATTAACGAAATTCATTCAAAGGCATTTGAGAATTCGAGATAGTGAAACTCATTCTCAACTGCAATTGGATCTCATCGAGCACCTATGGCAACTACATGGCCAAAACTGATGAAATAATATGTTGCGATTGTTGTATTTTTTTCTTTCTACTTTTAGAAGTTTAATGTTCAATGTTCGATGTTTAATCTTTCTATAACAATATTTTTACTTTAATGTTCATTTACCTACTAGTTTTTTTTTAAGCATATCATCTCTTCAAAAGATGACCGCTATCAAAGGATACCTTACCACCTCATAAATTTCAATCATAACATGAAATAACTAGCAAATCATGGATTAAGATATGAAACTCTTCAATTGTCTTATACAAAAAAATCAAACACAACGTAGAAAGTTAACTTGGTGATTGTCTTAAACCAACAAAAATGCCCTAAAGCAAACTATTAAATTTAGACACAACTAGTTAAGTCAAACTATTCATCTTTAAAACTTTTCAATGATTTTCATTTGTCGAATACGAATATATTCTTTTTGGAGATCCGACAATCCACTTGTATCCATCAACATAATTTTATCCTCCTTTATACAGATTTTACGTTGTTCAATTTCAAGCCTTGCTTCCTCTCAAGCATCCGCTCTTCGCATAAGTTCTAGTTTTTCCTTACTTGCAGTCTTCACTCTTTCATGCATCTGTGTTAGTAACTGCATAAAACTTTCTTCATCAACACCATTTGTGCCCTTTCGTTTAGTCAATCGTGCTTTTACAGCCTTCCTCCCCATAGGTCTCTCCAATTCTACAAAGTTGTTGGTGGAGATATTGTCTTCCCCTATATTGACCGAAGGTTGAGTAGACTCCGAAGAATGTGTTGGAACCGATTTCCTAGCCTGATTTTCCATCTCTTCCAACCACTTTGGACATTCCTTCAAAATGGTCCAACAATGTTCAAACTGAAAAGAGGTTTAGTCTCCGCCTTATACAACTCTTTTGTTTGAGCAATCTGTAAAATTAAAAGGTAGAAAGTAAATATACAAAATAACTTTTACAAGTAATGCAAATTTAAATACACAAAACTTGAATCCAACCCAAGAGTCAATGAAAATTTTACTTTGTCTGCTTGAGTCAACCCACTTTGATGCACCGACTCAATTTCAACCAAACATTCACAAAACTTATTGACCGCCTTCTTAATTGTTTGCCAACGAGTACTTAGTGATACTTGATTGCGTGAAGTATTAAAGGCCTTATTAGCATAGTAGTTAGAATAAATTCTAGACCAATATGTACTCCTTTATTGCTCAGTTCCTCGTATAATGCTTGTAGAAGTATTTACCCACGCATCTACAAGGAGTATATCTTCCTCCGCGCTGAAATTTTCAGTCCGTGTTTTCTTTGTGCTAGGTGCGTAGGACCTCTCTTTTAAGAGATTGGTAACAGACATGTTCTCTTCCATTTGTGATTTCATTCAACGAGTGATCTAATGTAAAAACAAGTTGAAATTGTGTAAAAAAAAAATTGAAATTTAATAGCTAATAAATTTATTGAAGAAACTCAACTGTTCCTCTCAAAGTGATGAAGAAGGTCTCTAAACACAAGTTGCAGAAGAGTCTTACCAAATGGTCAAAATTAAATCTTGCAATAGAAAAATAAAATAAACTTAGGGTATCAAAATTAATTCTTGTATCTTGTTTTGCATTGACGGCATGATTGCTGCCCTCTCGCCTCTCGTATCCATAGTAAGTCTGTCAGACCGGAAAGGTACATTCATTGCAGGCAACAAAGGGTTCTCCTTCTACTATAGTTTCAACTTGATCTCCACAAATCAGGCATGTCTACCCACTCAACTCTTGCAATGGTTTGTTCTATAAAACCACCAACATTCTAGTCAAACCCAGATCAATATATATATATATATATATATATATATATATATATATATATATATATATATATATATATATATATATATATATTTGAAGACCTGGGTATCCAGGCCTCTTAGAGCACTCGGATATAAATCCCTAGGGTGGCCTAGGGGGGGAGGATTCGAACTCAGGTCTCTTGCTTATGGAAGCAAGTACCTGGCCAGCTGCCCTAACCCCTTGAGGTTAATATCAGATGGATTTCATTAGCAGAACTCAATGATTAATTTAAAATTTTAAACGAAAAATAGAAATCGAAATTCGTAAAATAATAAATATGTTCTGAACAAGTGATTTTAGTCTAAATCTAATCAGTCATTACAGAAACAGGCCATAAAATCTTTACAAATCTCCCTCCAAAATCATACTTTCAGTAAATAGTATAATAATGAGCATCGCTACCATGACTCTAGAGTAACCTAAAAATTAAAATTACATATGTATATATTTCCAATCAAACCCAAATCACTAAAACACAAAAAAATCGTCAATGGGTCTCTGAAAAATCAACAAAATAATCTAAAAAAGTGAAAAAAAATTACAAAATAAGAAACTTACTCGTCCAATAGCTGCCTCCCCGTTCTTGTGCCAGACCTAGAGGCTAGAGAAAGAGAAGAGAGAAACAAAGGAGGGAGAAAAATCTTTATAGTAGCAAAGCTCTAATTTTTATTTTGGCGTGTTCGATAGCGCGCCTGCTGGAGCGCATTTTTTGATATTTGGATCGCTATAATAGCGGCCTCGTACCGGAGATGCTCTTAGCGGACAGTTCTTTTTTCTCAGTGCTACAAGAGCATCTCAATGGAGAGCTAAATTTCGGTAGTTTAACAACACTTTAGCTAATGTTACAGTACTTAGCTAGTAATTCACTGAAAATCACTCCACCAATTATTATTTTAGCTATTTCTTTCTTTAAAATATTATTTTTTATTCTTACTTTATTATATTTTACTACCCACATTTAGGAATGCAAGTTCGGTATATTAAACTAAATCGAACCCAAAATTTTCAGTGTTCGATTCAGTACACCCCAAATCGAAACTGAATCAAAACTCATTTGGTTCGGTTCTTTTTTTTCTGAAATTGAAACTGATTTGGTTCGGTTCGGTATAAGTAAAATACCTACTTTTTTATTCTTTTAGGGTATTTTTTTTGTTTTTTCAATTTTTTTCACTTTCAAGCCACCGAAACCGAACCGAATTGGGGTTCGGTTTGATTCAATTTGTGTTGGGTTTCACTCCAGTTCGGTCTAATTCGGGACCCTCGATTTTCGATTCGGCTTCAGTGTTTGGTTCAAAACTTGCATCCCTACCCACACTTAACTTTTAAATATTTTAAATCAGATGATGGAGATCGTGTTTCGCTCTAATCCTCCACACAAGTGATCCTGGGGCCATGAACGTATCATCAAATGGTTAGTTTTCCACATGACTTTAGGGCCATGTTTTTGGAATCTATGTCGTGTGGAATAAAAAAATTAACCGTCTAATAGTATCTTCCCGACCGGCCTCAAGATCCCTATTGTAAAAGATTGGAGCAAAAAACGATCTCCATTGTCTGATATAAAACAATAAATAATTTTTAGTATGGGCGTATTTCAAGATTCAGTTGGTTTATTTAAAGGAACTCTATTTTTATTCTTAATTTATTATTAGAAAGAGAAAGAAAAAGAATTATTCTTAAAAAAATATATATTATTTAATGTTTAACTACTGCTACAGTAATAGTTGTAACAAATATCTATTTTAGACAGTGGGATAGCGTCTCTGTGGGAGCTCGTTTTTTAATAATTGGATAGCTATACTAGCTTTGGCGCATGCAATAGTTCTCCTGCTAGAGATGCTTTAATGGGGATCAGTTTCGGTTGCCATGTTTTTACTCGAATTAATTTTTAACTCATCTTGTTTTGTTAATAAATTAATCTAAACCTTTATGAGAGGACGGTCACCGTCCTCCAAGGTCCATGTGGAGATACACATGACACCTAAAATACTCTTTGATTATCACGTAGAGCACGGGTAGATGGTTTAGATTAATTTTATATAAAAAAGTTAGAAAAAAAAAAAAATTAAAGCATAAATCAATATTTAACTAGTTTCAATGGTCCATATTTTATGGCTCAAAAAACACATAGTGGAGATGAGTTTTCAAAATTATTATTTTTTTTAAAATGATCTAAGTAATGCACCCGAGGTCCATGTGACATTGAAACAATATTTTGGATGTCACATTGACCTCCACTTGGAACCTTTGAGGACGGTGACGGCTCTCCCATAGAGGACGAACACTTTTTCGTGTATATCTCTATATATATATATATATAACCCAATCCAACCAAAATCTATGGTTCAAATTTATGTGTCCGACCCACATAGGAATGTGGTAAGTGGTAACAGGCTGACTTGACTCGTTGACTGCTCTAATCTATGGGATCATCTAGTGTAAAAGTACAAATTCTCTTTATACGCAGTTTTCGTTTCATTAATATCATCGTCATCGCCTAGTCTCATTAATTTAGGGTTGACTTTTGTCACAACCCGAAATTTTATCCGATCCCGAGAACCTAGAATTTCGAGTTATGACCCGCACATATTTCGAATATACTGAGTGGACATACACATAATTAGAGTTATCACCAAGTCTAGTTCCATAAAATCCGTGAAAACTAATAATAGAGATGAAATATAATAGTGATCATAAATACCGAAATGAAAACGATAAAATTCAATAAACCACGGAATAAGCGGAAATCTAAGTCGGAGACAAATCCGATAAAATGAAAGTATAAAGTTGACAATAAGAGTATCAAATAAACTAGTACCGAGTTTACGAAATCAATATTCGGCACTTGGATCGAGATCAACACCGTACTCCTCCAGATAACCAACTACGTCGCCCTCCTAAGGCTCTTGGTACTTAGCGTCCACAGCAAGGATCATAATATCGCTTTTTCGATACGTATCGTCCAACCCCAAAACCGATACGTATTGGACGATACGTATCGGTTTCGGACGATACTATTCGATTTTTTGCCATATATATATATATATATATATGAAAATCGATAATTTGAATGATACATTGAACTATACAGACGATACGGATGATACATTGAACGATATGGATGATACATTGAACGATAATTTGATTTTTTTTTAGGGGGGCGATAAATACCCAAATTATTGTATCGTTCACGTCCCAAACCGATACGTATCGGTATCGGATAATATTTTGATCCATGGTCCACAGGGTCAATGTACTCAGCACCAATCGGGTCAAAGGAACCCACATCTACTCCGACAAGATAGTCACTTGTAGCTATTAAATTTTCGTAGGATGAGTTTACTTAGTCACGTAAACTCAGTAGATACACCACTAATCCACCGCATTCTACTCAAGTGCATTGTGGGTGAATTATGTGAGTGATAATAATAAAATCTCATAAATTAGAAGAGAATGACAAATCAAATGCATATCGTAAACTCATTTCAAAATCATGAATGAAGAACCATAATCTAGATACTTATATCCTAACGTACCTTACTATATCGTATATTTTTCATTATTCTCGCACATACGTTTGTATATTGCATGAGCGTAACTGACATACTCATAAAATTCTAAACGACCTGTGTCAAAGTCACTGCTCAAGTTGCCATGTGAGGGTTACCATAGTATCATACCACTATATCATAACGCCCTTCATATCGTATCATATTATATACGCCATCCAATCACAGGGGCAGTTGGCGACTCATAACTCATACATCTCACAGAGACCTGTCTTGACTGAAGACAATGCCCTTACGGTGACTACGCAAGAAATGACACATACAGAGACTTAGGTTCTTAATCTTTTACTGGCCCATACAACAATATCTTATTATCATATTTGTAATATATCTTATTGTACAGAATCATATCATATCATACACCTATGACCTGAATCCATAGCAAACTATAGTGCGATAAGCTTTACAAATCATGTTTTCTCAAGGGACGGGTTCCGTAGTAACCTGAATGTACTTTATGTGGCAGCCCATACTACTATAGAAGTATTGCATTCGTACATAGATGCCTATATTCCGAGTTTCACATTATCGTGTAAGGAATCCTACCATGACTATGGCTTAAAAGTCCAAACCTCGTATCTTAAATCATATATTATCCTATTATATTAGAAGTCGAGAGTGATAGGGTCACCGTATATGTCACTGTATATGAGGTTATACTGAATTCTCACTCACCCTACTCTTCATGATATTCTATACCATCATGAGTTGTAAGACATGTGAATACAATATATTTCTCGCTTCGATACCATCTCAGCAAATCACCACGCCTAAGGGTAGGCATAATCTCATACACTTGCGTCATATGACCTAACATGTCCTTAACTCGTATCATAATTAAAATAAAAGTTCAAAATCATCACACGTACAAAAGATTTACATCTAGATTATCGTTGTATTTATACATATATTCATAACACACCAATAAATATAAAATAAGAGAGTTATTAGTGTGTTTTCGATAACTTGAAGGTCGGAGTTTGATTTCATAAAGGCATCGAAGTACTAACACTTTGTGTTATCGAAGTAGTTACGTTGAAGTGATAAAAGTGATATTTATATATATATATATATATATATATATATAATTAAATATTTAATTAAAATACTATTATTATAAAGATTAAGTGAATCACGATCATCGATCACAAAGTGCAAGTAATTACTGTGCACTAAGTTTTGGTCGTGCAAGAGTGTAATTAAGTTTGTTGGTTCGGATGCAGATCAATCAATTGATTTTAGAATCAAGCCATCGGGTGTAGTATATGAGATACACAATTCGGGTCCAAAACGATCGATCAGTTATTGGAATCAATCGGTTGATTTAAAGCAATTAAAAATGAATAGTAGTTCGATTATGTTTAGAATTGATCGGTCGATGAAACAAATTCAGAACATGACTTGTGTGCCCAATCATTAGAATAATGTGAGTTACATTATTAAAATAGTGTCATTCATGTATTTTATAAACAGTTATATTAATATAAAATTATAATACTTGAATGTAATTGTAATATATAGGAATATAATAACATTAAAGTAAAAATTTTATATATATATATATATATATATATATATATATATATTTTATTAACTCATCATATCAATTTACCCATACTTGAATATAATAATAATATAAATACAAGTCTTCAACCACCTTAGAGCATCTCCAGCAGAATCGCCAAAGCTGAAAATTTCTCTATTTTAGCGAGCGAGAGCCCAGAACGGCGCTCCAGCAGATTAGCCAATTGACCCTTCAAAATAGCGAACTGCTACAGTGCTCGCTATAGATAGCGAACACTATAGCATTAGCTACTTATTTTTTTAATGATTTAAGGGTTTTGCTTTTCCTCTCCCGCCATTCCTCTCTGCTACACATCCCTTCTTCCTCTTGGTGAGTAATTTTTTTGCTTATATTTTTTAGGGTTCAGGGTATTTTTTCTTGTGGGTTTGTTGTTGTATAATTTCATCTTCTTCTCCTTCCTTTTTTATATAATTTTTTTGTTTTTAAAAGCAATGTAATTTATGATTATTTTTCTCAGGTAAACATGTGTTCCTGTGGGTTTGTTGTTGTATAAATCCATCTTTTATGTTTTTTAGTTGTGATTAATTTAGGGTATCTAAGTTACCTACCTTATGTTTGATGAAATGCATCATAGAACTCAAGGTAAATTTTAAGATACCAAATCATATAATTGGAAAATCACAATCTAATCAGAAAATCTCTTTTTATTTAAAAATTATTATCATCAATTTTTTTTAGTAAATTATATAAGATCGGTGCAATAAAATGTTTAATCTCTTCTCTATGGTAGAGTTATGGCTTTTGAAATTTTCATATATTTTAGAATGATTTTTGCCCAAGGTTGAGCTATAATTTTTGGTAAGGTCGTTGAAACTGATAATAAATTGTTCTTGGATTTGACCAAAAACTTTTGAGAAATTGTTTGATGGAATGCCTCATTGTTTCAGTATTCCTGTCCTGTACGTTTTGAGAATCATCATTTCCTCACAACAAGTTACTATCTAGGCTAGGCATTTCCATGAATCTCCAACACAATTAACTCCAACGTCTCTTCTAAAATTTAAAGAACTATACCACATAGAATTCATGCATCTATAAGAGCTGTTTGATGACTACGTAGATCAGGACCTCTCGGTTAAGACCTATTCACTAGCAAGCTAAGCATAAAGAAGAGTTGTTTTTTCAGTCTCATTTTCTCCTGATTTCCATGAGATACAATAAATGAGATTTAGTTTCTTTCGACCGCAATACATCATTATGAGGTAGAGGATCCCCCCAGTGTTGTGCCCAGCCTTAACCGTTTTGAATCCATCAACCATAAATGAAAGAGTGAGTATAGATCTATGTACTTAAATTGTTCAAACATTCATTAACAAACCAGAAGTCCAACAATAAAATGGGATTACACACTACTCAATGATTCCTACATTACCTTCTTAAATTTCTCGCTTTTTCATGCTGCCGAAATTAGATTCGCAACTGAAGATTTAGCGGATTTAAATTTAATCATCAATAGTGTGACTTCAATCCTATCCACCAATAATTTTGCACTCCTTTCATTCCATTCAAGTAATCAAGATCACCAATTCAACCATTTATATCTCCTATACTGCTGGCAAGAGCATAACCAGCAGCAACACCCCCACGCCCACACAAAAACACACACACAAAACATGAGTAAAGATAATAATAACAATAATAATAATATTAATACTAATAACTCACTTCCCATTTCGAGCATCTGTTCATGCATTTAAGTAGCTAAAGCGACTAATGTTCTAAAATTACACGTTTCGGTCTTTGTTTCCTGTATCTATTTCCTAGTTTGAGAACTATGGTATAATTAATTGTTTAAGATATTTTGTACTTGTATTTTGGCTATACCCAACATTAGGTTGAAGCTGAAAAAAATGGCAGTAAGCGAAAAAATCTCTTTTTCTTCGTTCATGTCCTGTACTAAGTTACAAAGGAAATATTTAACCAAATAGTTCAGTAAAGGTAACCAGGACCTGTCCAGAGTTAATGGTGTTTTTTTTTTTCAATTCCGATAGTGAGGACCCTTTGGGTAAGCAGCCATGGAATATAATAAAGTGGAACCATTGGGTTAGAGTTTCTTTCATGTCCAAGATCAACGGACGAAAACTTTGGGTTTGAAGGCAATTGCCTGAATACCATAGGCTGGTTATGTCATATCACCCCTCATCCATGGAAAGGTGTTCCAAAACCAAAGTTACACGCTTGCTCTCAAGGTTGGGTGAGTGACTTTCAGTACTATTCTTTAAGATGGATTCGATTTTCTGAATTCTTTCTTTATTCCAGTTTGCATCAAGTAGAGAATCGATTGTGGATTAAAGTTTTGGTTTTGGATGAATTAAATTTTGTTGGTTCTTGTTTCATTGCAGTTTTCATTAAGTAGTGCATTGTAAGAATTGCTTTTCTTAGTATCTTGCAAATTCGGATTTGGTTGGATGGGTTTTCTTCTTTGCGGTTTTTGGTTGAAAATAAATTACTTTTTATGGGTTCTTGTTTATTGCAGTTTTTGTTAGTAGTGAATTAAAATTTATTCTCGTGAATGCGGGTTCGGGTTGATAGGTTTTTTGCTTTTTGGTTATTTATTAATAGATTGAGTTTTATTGGGTTCTCTTGCTTTATTCCAATTTTGCATCGAGAAGTGACTTGCTTCCAGTATGAATGAAGTGCATTGAACACCATCCAATCCCCAAAAAAACATGTTCTAGAATAAAGAATACAACCTAGCTGTATACTTTGACTGCACCACACCTTGCTTCTATTGTTGGCATCATCAGCAAAGATAAGTGTGTAAATAGGAGTACAAATATCCATCATAGATGGAAAGAAAAAATTCCCTTTTATTCGTATGGACTAGAATATTGTGCATAAATATAATTTATTTTCATGTTATGAGTATTTTCAAATGCTGAGGATGAGCTGTTTGTTTAATACTTGATATATCCATTCATATATTTATTCATATGTACACATAAATTTTATTTGTTTTATTCAGCTTCGTCGAATGAATTCTCAAATGCAAGATAACGCGACTTTCACAAATCTCCTGAATGAGGGATCTTACCTTGACAATGAATCGATAGGATCTCCAAATCCAATTGATTCAACAACTAAATCGCAAGTTGAAGTTCACCATAGCACTAAAAGGCACGAGGTGTAAGTTTCAAAAAAGATGAAGATCTTCTCTTGATAGATGTGTGGTTAAATACTACTACAAATATAGTACGAGGAACTGATCCATCAAAGAATGCTTATTGGTCGAGGATTTATGATAACCACAATGCCAATAAGACATTTATTATAGTACGAAATCAAGTATCTCTAACTAACCGTTGGAGTGTAATTCAAAAGGCGGTAAATAAATTTTGTGGATGCTTGGCATAAATCGAGTTAGCGCATCAAAATGGTTTGACTGAAGTAGACAAGTTATATAATTTCACTTTACTTTTAGTTTGAACATTGTAAATCTACATCACTTGTGAATATTATTTTCTATCCTTACGTTGTAACACTCTTACTTTTGCATATTGCCAGAGTAAGACAGTTATATAAGGCAAAGAATAAAGCCGATTTTTAGTTTGAACATTGCTGGATTGTGTTGAAAGAATATCCAAAGTGACTTGAAGAGAAGGAAAGTCCAAGTAGGTCTCCGTTTGCTAGGAGACCTACTTCTTCTACTCTACCTTCGGTGAATCTAAGAGACGATAGTAATGACACCAGTAACTTCATAGAGTTGGAGAAACCCATGGGGAGAATGGCTGCAAAAGAACGATTGCATAAACGAAAGGTCTGGTGAGGATACTATCCTAGATAAATGAAAGAGCACAAAAAACTAATGAGGAAAGACTGGAATTTATGAGAAGAGTGGATGTTTGAGAAGAGGCAAAGATTTGATTTGAGGAGGACAAAATTATTTTGATGGATATAAGTGACTTGTCTAATATTCAAAAAGAGTATGTATGTATGCGACAAATGGAAATCATTGAAAGTCGGAGGGATAAATAGGTTTTATTTTATATTATGTTTCAGCATATTTGTATGAGACAATCAGTATATTCTCATATGGTGGAGATCTGAATTTGGGTATGTGTTATCTTAAGATTTGGGATCTGGGTTTTGTATTATGGGTTCTAGATGTTTGAATTATTAGTTTTTTTTCTTATTGCTTGAAAGTAGGGTTTATAGTATTGGCATTATATTTGCTCTTTCTAAAGAGATGTGAATTTGGGTACATATAATTTTCCATTTGGATAATTAGGTTATCCTTTTTTACTTCATGGATATGGGAATATGCTATTCCTTGTTATAATGTAGGATTTCGTTGACTTCATTTTGTGTGCAATTTTTATTGAGATGAGAATTTGGTTATATTTTATATCATTATTTGGAATTTGGTTTATGCTTTTGAAAAGCCCTAGATGTTGGGATTTGAAGTCAATGCGTTTTGATGTGTCCTAAAATCTGTACTCGCAAGTGCACGAATCGTGATGTAGTTAGTGCGTGTAAAGTACGAGATCGTTCCCACGATGATTGGTTAGAAAATGTAAAAACATAAATATCAATTAACTAAAAGAATTTCCACAGATCTTTTACAGTAACTAACAACCTAGAATTCTGATAACTTTTGATAAAACAGATAAATACTAACGAAATCTAAGAGATTTAAACAATTAATGAAAGATAAGGATTGGGATGCTAAATCCTCCCATCGTAGGTTTATCATTTACAGAATACCAATCTGTGGATTGAGATATGAGATCTTTAACAGATTTCTCAAAAGAAGCACTGCCCTATACATACGTGAGTTCTAAAATATAGATCTGAGATCACGGAGATGTATGATTAACATCTCATAAGTGTATGATTAACACTCACACCTGGGACAATATTTAGAACCCGATCTCTAGGGTAATTTCCAAAGTACGATCTAAGAACAAGGAGATGTATGATTAACACCCCATGGGTGTATGATTAACACCCACACCTCAGATCGTGATTGGAACTCACCACTGGAATAAAGTCATACTATCAATCCGAGATCAAGGAGATGTATGATTAACACCCCATGAGTGTATGATTAACACTCACACCTCAGATGATGGTAAAATTTCACCCCGAGATGGGTGATAATTAGGATAAAATCATTATTGCAGATCTGAAATTATAGGGCATGATTAGCTTCTAGATCTCAGACTGAAATAATAATTTCACCATTTTTAATGAATATTAGGGTCTTAAAAAGTATCTGATATCTCAATCACACAGATTTATATTAATATAAATGAATACCTCGGATGGGGTTCATTAGATCCCCATCCTTAATGAAACTAGCCACACATAGTAAAAGTAAATAACATGGTTAAAATGTAAATAAATATTAACATCAATATTTAAAATACCGTAAAGAGCTTTAATATTATCCACAAAAAGCTTAATCCAAGTACGTATACCTCCTTAAAAGTGGATCCAAATCAGAAAACTAAGACTTATCTTCTTCTCAAAATGAATATTAAAAAGGTAGTTCAAGAAAATGAGACTCAATGCCCTTACACTTTGAAACGCAGAAAACTAAAAATAAAAGAACGCAGAAAAATGATAACTCTCTAAAAAAATAGAACTCTCTCAAAAGAAGAATGCAGAAAAGTAATAGAATAATCCTCCGAAGAACTCCCCCCGAATGAATATATCTCCAAGAATATCTTTTTCCTTAATTGCCAAAACAGAAGCCGCTTTTTCCTCCAAGATTTTATTCCGTGAAAAGAGTACCGAGATTCTCACGGCCAAACAAAATTTCGAACTCAAATTCAAATTTGGTCGATCGATCGACCATATCAGATTCTGTTTTGAAATTCCAAATCTTCCGAATTAGGTCGATCGATCGACCAAAACGGGTCGATCAATCGACCTCCCAGATTTTCGTGAATTCCCGCTACACTTTGCATCAGACACTGCCTCGATATTTCGGCCATAACTTTTTATCCCGAAGTCGGATTAGGGCGATTTTTACGGAGTTGGAAAGCTGACGACCAGCCCTACAACTTTTGTGTTTTGATAATTTTCTGAATCTGACATCTTGAAGGTTAAAATTGAGCTCGAAGTCAGGATAAGTTCCGAATGATCCAAGGTAGCACGAATTTGACGTTGTATTCTGAACTTTTGGGTTATTTCATGCTCAACACATCTTCAGGCCAGTAAATCACTAAAGCTATATAAAACATGTTAAATAGCTTTCATCGGGTAGCTAAATGTAAGTCTTTAGGGGTGAAATATCATCATATTTCACTGCACATCATGTTTCTTTATATGGATTTTGTATTTGGATACGTGTATGGCAGATATTGAAAATGGCAGGTTTTCTATGAACTTATGTAAAACACGTAAGGTGGCCTATTTTTTACTTTTCAACTTAGATGCATGGGGACATTGTAGCTAAATGGATATTAAAATTTTGTTTACATCCAATGATATTCAACGTCACACATTATAGATAAAGCTTGAAGTATAAAAACTAAAAAATGCATAATAATTGCAACCTAGCCTGATATGAAATTAATTATGGCCATGCATTTGTCATAAGTATTCGATGAGATCCGATTGCAGTTGAGAATGAGTTTGACTATCTTGAATACTCAGATGCCTTTGAATGAATTGTACAAATTCAAGAGTGCGCTCGTGAGATACTTGAATATTAGGAATGTCATCGACTTGTTCGTAGTCGATGTCAAAGACATTGTCACTATTTTTTTCATCTTCAATAATCATGTTATGTAGTATTATGCATATTTTCATAATGAGTTTGAGCATTTCACGATTCCATCCATGAGCAGGTCCACACACAATTGCGAAACGTGCTTCAAGCACTCCGAATGCACATTCAACATCCTTTCTTGCTGATTCTTGAGCTGCAACAAAAAATTTTACCTTTCTTCCTTGTGGACGTGAAATTGTCTTCACAAAGGCTGACCACTTTGAAAATATATCATTGGCGAGATGGTATCCTGCTGTATAGTTATTACCATTTATTGAGTAATTGGCAAAAAGAGCACACCCTTCAGCAAGTACAGAAAATACGAAAGATCATTCTAGAACATTAATGTCATTGTGTGAACCTGGAAGCCCAAAAAAGGCATGTAATATCCATAGAACATATGAAGTGACTGCTTTTAAGATCATTGTTAGTTCACAACTGTGACCTGAAAATTATCCTTTCCACCCAGCTGGACAATTCTTTCACTTCCAATACATACAATCGATGTTGCCCAACATCCCTGAAAAGCCACGTCATTCGCCAACTTCTAGCAAACTAGCAATATCGTTGTTGTTTGGTGACCTCAAGTATCTATCCGAAAAAAACTAAAACTATTGTTGTAGCAAAACGCTCCAGAGACTCAACTGTAGTGGATTCTCCAATTCTCACGTACTCGTCTACATAGTCGGTCACTACACCATAAGCGAGCATTCTAAGTACAACCGTCATCTTTGAAAGGAAGATAAACCGAGCGTTCCAACACAATTTCTTGTTTAGACAAAGTATGAATTGTGAGCTTCTATTGCAGACTGAATACGAAGGAAAAGAGAGCGATTCATCTGAAACCTTCTTTGAAATAATTTTGGAGGATATACTGGTGAATCAGTAAAATAGTTTTGAAATAACCTCTGGTGGCCTTGCATAGAATCACCATCGATGAAGACACGTTCCGGAATAGAACCACTGCGTGCTTTGCATTCTCTCCGATCCTCTAATTGTTTTTATGCCACAACAATTACAGCAGCCAACAACTCATCATCGCCGTCGAAGTCTTCAACCAATATTTTATAGACATGATCGTTAGACATTTGAGCGAAAGTAAAAAATGAATAATATAGAGAAAATGATTGAAAATAGCTAATTTTGTATGTAACAAAAATTACAATAGATTGACCTAATTTTATAGTTGAGCAATCTTATTTTTAAATGAGAGAATATGACCGTTGGAGAAAAATGACCGTTAGAAAAATATGCTCGTTAGAAAATTCTAGCTGTTCGAGAATATAACCGTTGGAGAAAATTTAACCGTTCGAGAAATATAGCCGATTTTGGTTTCGATTTCAGGTTCGAGTTCGATTTCGGTTTCTTGTTTGGTTTTGGATTAGGTTTCAATTTTGGTTTCGAGTTCGGTTTAGGTAAATATGACCGTTAGAGAAGGTGAATATTTGAAATTTTGAGTATTAGTAAAGATATAATAAAATAAGAATGAATAATAATATTTTTAAAAAAGGAGTAGCTAAAATAGAGAATTTGCTGGAGTGTGTACTGAAAAAATAATAGCTAAAATAGAGAATGATAGCTAAAAAGGTGTTTAGCTCTTCAAATTTGGCTATCCTTGTTGGAGATGCTCTTAGATATTCTCTCCTACAAACTTGTCACTTAAGTTCTAAATTACTAAACCCAATAACCCTTGTACATTTTGTCCCTCGTACATGACTAAACTGGACGACCCATATACACCCAAGTTATATGAGAGGTATAATTAGATTAAACAAATTATAGTTGGGCACATAAAATTCAGTGGTTTTTAATCTATCGATGGATTGAGTCATACTTTTTTATCGATCGATTCCTAACAAAACCATTTGTTTTCTTTAAATACCACTTTAAATTTGATAGATTGATTTACACTTTTCGATTGATCGATTCTTAGCAGAACCGAACATACGTGTATTTTTTTTTTTTTATTAATTGTCTTAAATCCGATCGATTGATTCCAAGAATCGATTGAACGGCCCGTACCCGAATGGAATAATTTATATAATATATTTCGACCAATCAATTTATAAAATCAATCGATCGATTTTCGCCCGAATAGACAACCTTATTTACGCTATACATTTTACTTTTGCACGATTAAAACTTAGTGCACATTAATCACTTGCACGTTTCGATTGATGGTCGTGATGCACCCCACTTTAAATTGTAATGTCTTTTAATTGAGCATTTAATTATATATATATATATATATATATATATATATATATATATATATATATATATATATACATTTATCGCTTCAACGCAACCACTTCGATTCCTCGTAAGAATCGAACTCTGACTTTTACATTATCAAAAACACACAATTAACTCCCCTATACTATATTTATATTGAAGTTATGGAAATAAATATATGTATAAACTTAATAAAATTTGGATGTAAACCTTTCTGTGTATGGCATTGCTATACTTCCATCTTGAGCATGGTGTACAAGTTAGGGACATGTTAAGTACGCGAGCGTTTGAGATCATGTCTATGTCTGGGCGTGGTGATTCATTGAGATGATATCGAAGCATAAAATATATCGTATTCACATGCCCTACAACTCATGGTAGTATAAGACATTATGACGAGTAGGGTATGTGCTAATTCAGTGTAACCTCATATACGGTGACCCGACCACCCCGAGTTCTAATATGATAAGATAAAATATAAGTCGGTATAATAAGATACGGGTTAGTAAGATAAGATATATTATAAGTATGATAATAAGATACCGCTGTGTAGGTCAGGAAAAGATTAAGAACTTAAGTCTCTGTATGTGTCGTTCATTGTATAAGCACCTAAGGGCAACAACGTCTTTAGTCAAGACGGGTCTTTAAAAGACATATGAGTTATGAGTCACCGGCCGCCTCTGTGACTAAATGGAGTGTATGATATGATATAGAGGGCATTATAATATAGTGATATGATACTATGGTGACCCTCACATGGTAGTCCGAGTAACGACTTTGGCACAGATCGTTTAGGATTTTATGAGTATATTAGTTACGCTCATGCGATGATAAACATATGTGCGAGAATGATGAAAAAAATACAATATGATATGATATATGGTAAAGTACGTCAGGATATGAGTGTCTAGATTATGGTCCTGCATTCATGATTATGATATGAGTTTACGATATATACTTGATTTATCATTCTCTTTTGATTTTTGAGATACTATTATTATCACTCATATGATATTTTCATAATGCACCTGAGTAGAATGAGGTGGATTGGTGGTATATCCACTGAGTTTATGTGACTGAGTAAACTCATCTCACAAAAATTTAATAGCTGCAAGTGACTAACTTGGCAGAGTGGATGTGGGTTCCTCTGACTCGATTGGTGCTAAGTGCATTGACCCTGTGGACACAGAGTACCAGGAGCCTTGAGAGGACGACGTAGCTGAGTATCAGGAGGACTTTGGTATTGATCTTGATCCGGGTGTTGGATATTGATTTTCTTAGACTCGGTATTGGGTTGGTCTTATTTTATTATTGTTGATATTATGGTTTTCGTTTATCGGATTTGTCTCCGACTTGACTTAACTTTATTTATGAATTTATGGTATTTTATCGCATTTATGATTATTTTATATATCATATTTCTATGTGTTGGTTTTTTCACGAATTTCATGGAATCAGGGCTTGCGCGATAACTCTAATTATGTGTATAATCGCTTAGCATATCTAGGATATGTGCGGGTTATAATTTGAAATTCTAGACCCTCGGAATCTGGTAAAATTTCGGGTCGTGACATAATCATGGTAGTAACACAATAGATGCCCATAACATTCTCCTACTTTCCTTCTCTTTGTGAGCACAGAATGTCCAAAGGTGGTCCTTCTTGTCAAGACCAAATCAACTATTGCTTGTACAATTGAATATCTGGAGCCATGCCGTATTGACTGTATAAGCTCATATGTAGCCTTATTTAATTTTAACTTTTTTACTCTGGGAAGTGTAAATCCTTTCTCCTTCTCTTTATGAATGTAGCAAACTTCTCACCAATTACAAAAATATATCCATGAACTAAGGGTGGAATTAGAAAAGAGAAAATCATTAATAAAGTTACAATTAACTTATCACTAAACTTTTCCTATTTTAAGAAATGCAAAACTTTTCTTATTTTAAGAAATGCATGTGTGCTTTTATAGAGCCATGAGTCCTTTTGACAAGGTTTTTTGGGGCTGACCATTGAGCAAATACAACCGTAGCATGACTTGTAAAAAGACATCATATTCAAACCTTTGCACAGGTCAAAAGCATGTGCTCACAAACGACAAATCATAAAAACACAATTCGTCTCGTATAGACAAATCATTTTCTATATGCATTCTATGAATCAACTCGTGAACCATATAATTCAATTGGGGCCATTTATTTAAAAATAAATAAATAGGGAATATAATATTTAACAAAAAAAATAATAATAACAAAAGGATAATAAAAAATCAAATCGTAAATAGGATTAGTCATTTATTTAATCCTAACGCAATATTTTTTAGAAATAAATTTAAGATTTATTCAATAGCTCATCGATAAAAGACTTAAGCTATCTTTAGATCAACCACTTTATACATAAAAGCTAAAGGATAGGTCTGTGTCTAGTATACCCTCCCAACACCCGAACATACAAGAATAGCACTATGGAATGGTTTTTTTTAAGGTAAGTTTGCTTAAGTTACAAACCACTTTAGTTTTCTTAATTTTTTTTTTTCAGCGTGCGGGAAGAAAAAAGTGTACTTATAGCAGGCTAGCACCTTTTTTTTTTTTTTTTTTTTTTTTTTTTTTTTTTTTGTTCTTTGTGTTATTAAATAAAACTTCAAATTGACAAGATTTTGATCTTTAAAATTTTGTCACTAGAATTTTATAAGCACGTGTAATCAAGTTGCAAGTACTATAATATCCTCCAGCACACCTAACGCAGGTTTAGATTCATCTATGCTATCTTTAAATCAGTTGCTAAGGAGGTGTTATGAGAATCCAAAGGAATAATAAGTGTATAAAAAAATAATTTGTGGTAGAATACTAACATTCAAAAGGTAATTGTTGAGAATAAGTTTTTTAAATAATTGCAAAGGATAAAAACAACAAATGAACTTGAAAGATATAAGCTTGTCAAAAGAAAAGTGAGGAAAGTCGTGAGTACAGTAAAGTATGAAACGTATAGACACCCAATTTCGGTCAATCTATCTAACTTGATATAAAATTCAAGTTACTTAGAGCTTTGAGCACACACTATCACATTGGGGGAGCTTAATGGCATCACATGAGATTTATGCACGCCGATATCGAACCATGTGGAGACTCTCCATTTTCAACCTTTCGAAAATAGGGTGTGACGTCCTAATTACTATGATTTGAGCTCTAAGTCCCATTGACCAAACGTCAAAGGTTGACTTAAAACTCTGACAACATATTTCCAATTGGAAGTTAAGATGTAAACTTTTATATGACTTTGATGTTTTAGCAATGCTTTAATATGATAAGATTTATGGGCTTTAAAGTTTTACAAAAAAACTTGTCATTTGAAGTTGAAAATTTGACCAAATTGTAAAAAATCAAATTTTATTCTTAAATTGGAAAGTTTCACTTTTTATACTTTGAAATTTTCGATCCAGGACTATTTTTATTAGATTCAAATGGGGAGTATTTTTTTATTTACATGTAATATTTTAAGTAAATGAAAATAAAAGATATTGCATGTAAATAAGAGTTTGTCTGCATGTCCGCCTGCCTGCTTGTCTCTATGTCTGGGACCCATGCTTTCAGACAAGCAATGTGACTATGCGAGTTTACTAAACTCGCATAGCTGAAGGGCGCGAGTTTATCGAACTCACACACTCTAAGCACCTGTCCATAGGCCATACCCCTGTGCAACTCACATTGGTCCATTCGAAGGACATGTTGGAAGCAGTTCTAAAGCCCTTTGACTCCATCTTGGTCCTTCGTTTTCACCTTACCCACCTACCCTTCCACATGGCACCCATCCATGGTCTCACCTCTTTATGAAAAAGAATTTGAGGTCATATTTATAGCTTTTACAAATCTTGAATCTTTTGGTTCCTTTAAGCTTGGGAATGTTAGAACACATGGCTATCTCTCTTTTGAAGACTGAATATCTCAAGCAAGCAAGGTCGATTTATGAGCCAACATCCTAGCTCCCTCACATTTTGAGATACCCTTAACTCATTAAGTGTGAGAGAGTTAAGCCATGGTCTCTTGGATCCTTTCCTAGAATAAATTATGGAATCCTAACATGTTTTTGCTTTCTCTTATGTTATGCACCATATCTTTCTCGTACACCCCCGTTCTTGCAATGCTTTCTTTTCTTTTCTACACTCCAAACACCGAACATGTAAGCATCATTATCGTCTCACTATTTTTATCTTATTTACTTTAGTTCACGCTATTGGGTCACCGCAAGATGTCTATGATAAAGTTAGGATTCTGATCCACAAGTTTGAGCCGATTTAGGTGTATCCGTAGACACATGCTCCTCTATCAGTTTAGGTGAGCCCGGGTCAATCAGACGCAATGGATATGACTCTGCGGTGCATTTATGCACAGACATGCATCTCTATCATTTTAGGTAGATTTTGCTACTACCCATAATTAGAGGTAAGCACTCTAGTTAAAAAACATGGTAAGACTGATACAATTGGGTATTGATGAAGTTGGCTATAGAGATAGGTTCTTGGAAGATTATCTATCCCAAAAAGAAGAATTGGAGCTTTGGAGGAAGAGTTTCAATATTGCATGGATCAAGCTCCCGTAACTAATAGGAAATCACTTCTAATCGAAGTCGCCTTTGCAACAACTATTTGCATATTTGGCATGAGCAAAACCAAAGAATATTTGAAGCTACGTCTACGGATAAAGAGATGGTTCTACGGGAAATTGTTGAGGTCTTCATTAGAAGGGATATATGTCGTTGATCTCCTTAAAAAGTTAAGCATGCCCAGCAGTAGCGACACCATTATAATGAAGAATTAGAATGTAGAAGTGGGCAATCCCAGTGAGAGTGACCAGAGGTGCCAATGGAACCCCAAACTATGTTAAAACAAAACAAAAAAAACTAAGGGATAATTAGGGAAACATGCCTAAAAACAAAGGGATAATCAGAGAAAAACAGTGCTTTCACGGTATTTTGAAGTTTCAAAATCCGTGAAAGCATTGTTTTTCTAATGCGTTTGAAGTTGGGTATTTTTTACTAAAAAGTTTGTTTTTGAGGCATTATTTTCTAAAGTGCCCTAAAACTAAATACTGGTGTGTCGGTCATTACTGACAGCTTTTGTAGGGCGGTATCTTCAGGCATGGTGGGCACCTTATCAGCTTCGAGGGACCCCCCCCCTCTCTCTCTCTCTCTCTCTCTCTCTCTCTCTCTCTATATATATATATATATAGGGGCGTGGCCAAAAATTTTGGTTAGTGAGAGCTATAAATAATTAAATATAATGTTAGTAATTATTTTATCATCGATTTAGGAACTTCTACATCATAGATTTTGGAGATTATATACAAACAAAGGTGTATAAGACACATACTTCATAGAAACTCTAAATTTAAATAGGGGATTGAGCCCCCACAACGTTCTATGTGGCTATGCCACCATATATATATATATGGACCTTGCATGTGCGATGCACGTGGGAACCGTTTATTTGGAGAATAAATCGCTACAATGTAAATTTCACTACAAAAAACAAGACTATTAACTACTGCTATTAACAAAAAAACTTGTTGCTTTAGTAGCGGTAATTTTTTTGTTAATAGCGGTAGTTTTTTACTGCCGTTGAAACAATTTATTTTTTGTAGTGTTTCAAAATTATTTTTTTGCGTTTCGTTTTAAATTGGGCAAGCTACAATTTAAACTTTTATGTATTTAATTTATTAAAATATCATTTTATCATAAGTGCATTAGTTCAAGCACAATTGAGTTGCATCGATATTTTTTTTCAAATTTTTTTGAGGATTTCATACCTAATAGACAGCCCAGTTATAATGTCTGTGCAAACTTGCACGCATAGAGGATCCGCTATTGGCCTAGCACACTGGGAGGGGACCAACACACAGAGCGGGAGCAGGCGTGTGGATTAGAATGCATGACCTGTGCTTCCATAAGGGAAGAGGATACCAATTGAGTTATTGCTAAACCAGTGTACGTATATTGTTGAACACCAAATAAGTGTTGGGTGCTCACATGCATCAATGAATTAATTAACAGTTATTATATTAAAAAAATAAAATTTCTTTTGTTATTTTGTTAGATATCCTACTTCTCAATAGATCTATTATGTCTATTTTGACACAAATTATCAAAATAGATTTATTATGTCTCCATATTCCATTCAGGATGGACAAACAAAATTCAACTCAAGCTCAAGCAAAATTCATACGATTGAAGCCTATAAAATGAGGACGATACGACTTAAAGCAGCAAATCGTAAGCAAGATGCATATACTTTAAGTTGGTTCACCTGATTTGAATACTCGTGAATTGGATGGAAGGTTGTGTGATATTACTGACATGAAAAACATCTATATTATAGTTTTGAATAATTAATTATTTTTAGGGTGGTGTTATTTACACTCATTTTTCCTGTGAAGAGCACAAACTCTTTCATAAGGAAAAAAACTTTGACTACCTTGAATCAGACGATAGAGATCATTTTTCATTCCAATCTTCAACAAAATAAATCTTGAGATCATGACACACCTGTCAGACGAACACATTTGGGGATGTGTGCCATGTGGAATAAATATCTAACCGCCTAATAGGTGCGACATGATCTCAAGATCTATTATGCAGAATATTGGGACGAAAAACGATCTCCATCGTCTGATTCAAGGCAGTCAATAATTGTTTCATATGAAAAGGCGTGTGTTCTAGAAAGACAGGTGTGAATAACTCTCCCTTATTTTAATTCTTATTATATTTATTTATTATTGATATCATTATATGTTAAAATGATTTCATTTTTATCATAAATTGATGGCTCTGTTTCACCCCGATATTCCACAAAATACATCTTAAGATCATGGCTCATCTATCAGACGGTCATTGCCTGATTTCATGTGCCATAGATCCCCAAATAATGGCCCTAAATTCATGTTTGAGCGTGATATGTGCCATATGATTTTGTTTTGGATCTGTGACATATAGAGTAAAAAGATGATTGTCTGATAGGTGAGCTATGATCTCAAGATCTATTATGTGGAATATCGGGCTGAAATATCATTTCCATCATCTGGTCGTAATCAATGATTTTGAAGATGCGGGCGCTTTCAAAAAATGTATGGGTGAAACAGCGGTACCCCAACCAAAATGAAGTCTTTATCATTGGGATTTTGATAATTATGTCGTTTTGTTGCACATTAATAAATTATGCATATATAATTTGGGATTTTGTTATAATAAATATGAGTTTTGCTAACTTGCACCTCACCTTTATTGTGTTGCGTGATAGAATGAAAGATTATCCTTTCAATGGAAATGAGCCAAATGAGTACTAAGGTTTAAATTTCTTTCTCTTTTATATGTAGGTGAGATATACTACTATAATACGAGATTCTGTATTTTTTTCTCACTGAAAAATGGCTTAAATCATGAAACAAACCCTCAAAAATCATTTTTGTTGCTTTTAGCAATGTGAATTTTTTTTAATAAGATTAAATGGAGATAATACTTGGGATGTGACTAGAGATTTTTTACATTGAGATTGGAATGTCATTTGTATTGAGCTTCGTGGTTGATTCTCTTTAGACAAAGTGATAATTTCTATTCATATGGATAAAAATATTTTCTTGATTTACTCTTTCTAGATTATACTTCGGCGGATGACATCATATTTTTGCCAATTTAATAACTTGCGTTTTGCTTTGTACTCTTGACTCAGGTGTTGCATTCTCCAGCCTTTGGACTCAATTAGAGATGCAATTTTTAGAGTTCAAGCCTTTTGAGTTGTCAAAGCATCTCATTTGGACTGTCCATAATGAATTGAATCAAAGGTCTACTTGTGTTTGTCAAATCTTGTCAAGATTTGACGAACTGGACACCAATTTTAAGACTAATAACAATATGCAAAGCATGATATGTTTCAAGCTGTATACTTTGATGCTTGCTTTCTTGTGTACTTAAGAGCGAAAGGAGAAGATTATATTTAAATGGTGTTTGATTGTGCTTAAGTGATTTGTTATCCTTGTTATAAAAAAAAGAAAAAGAAAAAGTGATTTGTTACCCCTCATTTAAAGCCCAAACGAGAAGATTAGCTATTTGTCCCAAACCTCTTATCTTAATACAATAGATGTGTCATAATCAAAAGATGTTTGCTCTAAAAAGATTGAGGCAAAAATAATTTCATCTTGTGATTCAAAACAATCAAACACCATCTAAATTTAAGGGCTAAATTTAAGTGTTACATTTTCATATGCATACACCACAACGTATAATTAAGACTACATTATTTGTATGCTAAAATTCGGTATATTCATTTAAATAAATAAATATACTCAATTTATTTACTTATATAAATAAATTGGGTATATTTATCTCTTTGTGTCATTTATATAAGATTATTATAATCATGACCTCTTTGTCTCATTTATATAAGGTTATCATAATCATGACCTATTTGTCTCATCCAAAGGATCAAAATTTTGGCCTAAATGACCGAAATTTTGGTCAAAATTATTAGTTTTAGTCCCCACTGAAATGAAATTTTGGATCGAAATTTTGGCCAAATTATTGGATTTGGGTTTCGGTCATGCCAGCCCAAATTTTGGCCAAAATTTTGATCCTCGGTCTCATCCATGTAATGTTAGATATGAGAGTCTTATTTCTCCACCCATTTGTATTGAGTCTTCAACTTAAAGTAAAATAACACCTACTAGTTGAGCAATAGCTCAACTGGTATCCTTTTTCATTGTGGAAGAATGGGTCGTGGGTTCTTATCTCCATGCCTGCTCCTACCCTTTGTGCAGGTCCCCTCCCAGTGTGTACACTGGTTAGACGTTGATTCAAAATAGTATACATCCCCAAAAGGAGCCTTCTCTTTCAGGGCAAAGGAGTTAACCTTCTCTTTCAGGGACGTGTGCCATGTGAAATTAATATCTGACTGTCCGATAGGTGGCACGCCATGATTGTAAGATAAGATTGGAGCAAAAACAATCTCTATCATCTGATTTAAATCAGTCAATGATTTTTGCCCGTGAAAAATAATGTCTGGTAGTTACTATTAAATCGGTGAGAATAGTCGTACTCTTGGCAAATAGGTTGGTTGTAACTCAGGCTGTCAACAAACTTGGCTAGGCCAAGCTTTTGATAGGTGCAATTATTTTAAATCCCAAAACTTAGGCTAAAACCTGGCTTGGATTTAAAATTGGGTCGGGATCGGGCCAAGTATGTTTAGGCTCAAATTTTTCTTTAAGCCCAAACCTTGGACTGGCCGGATTCGGGCTTTTCTTTTGAGCCCACAATTGGCCGGGCTTGGGTCAGCTCGTCATTTTCCCTTTTTTTAATTGGGCTTGGCCAACTCTGGCCTCAAATCAGTTTTGATATATCCAATTATTTTTTCCCTTAAAATCAAGCCCGAAATCGGCTTGGATACATACTTGGGATGAGCTTGGCAAGAGTTATTTCGAGCCTGAGTCTTTAATTCAACCCATAGACCCAACCCGAATTAGGCCAAGGACGGGATCGGGCTAAAGCTCGACCCGTTGAGTCAAGTAGGATATATTTATCTGTTCATCAAACCCGATGAAATCAGATTGTAAGTCATTGACCCGAGCATGATCCTACCCGATATCCTAACCCAACTTAACCCTACAGGTCTCAAGGTTTTGCTATGAGGTTGAGGCTTGAAATAATTAGGTTGGGTCGGGTTCGGATGAGGTTGACGAAGACCGTATACTGGTTCACCTTGACCCAATTGAATCGACCCGATTTGACCCGACATGAACCGACCCGATTTGACCCATTCGTAGCTTAGGGACTGGTCAGTTCAACTCCCCCAACCTACTAAGCTTCCAAAATTTTCACTGGACCTAACTGATTGCGATGTACTTATTACACCACAGCAGGGCACAACAAACTTCTTTTCGGGATTTTTTAAGCTTTTTTTTTTCTAATAAAATTTGGTTAGGCTGTATTTTTTGACTATTTTTTCTAATAAAATTTGGTTAGGCTTGGACTATTTTTTTCTAATAAAAGTTTGAAAAAGGTTTAAATTTTAATTAAATAATTATATTAACATTATAGAGGCTCAGGTAATACTTTTATTCAAATATTTCATTTTAGTTTGTTACACAATGATTATAACGGACAACAATTAATATCAAGACATTTTAAAGTAAATTATATTTAATTAAAAGGAATTTCCTTTTATAACTCTAAAAAGAGATATATATATTCGGGTCAGATGCAGGCCGAGTGTTGGAACGCTCAACCCAAGCCCGGCCCGGATTTATCCGGGTTGCAACGTGTTTAGTCTGATCCGAATGCCGGGCCGAATTTGTTTGATAGAAAGTAACACTTTTTCCAAGCCGAGTGCAGGCCAAAATCCGGGCCGGCCCGACCCATTGAGAGCCCTACGGCATACCATATAATACGCCGCGTCTAATTTTTGCATCTGCCTGCGAGTTGTACAATAGCAGCAGCGACTTTGACCATTGATGAAGAAGAAATAACTATCGCTCTCCCAGCCCCACTTTCCTCATCGAAACCCTGAAACAGCATGCAAATCGATACGAACGTTTAGGGTTTTCCTTAACTCTCTTTATCCCCCGAATCGATCGCAGTAGCCAATCATGATCTATTTCTAGGTTTTCGATTCGGTTCATGTGTTATGTTTTTTCCAAATTTCATGAATTTTGTCAGGGTTTTGATTCGTTTTGATCGATTTGTGTAAAAAATCAATCTTCATGGCTTCGTTAGGGTTTTTTGATTGGATTCATATGACCAGTCGGCGGATGATCTAACGCTAAAACAATATATTTTCACGTGATTTTTATCAATGTATTTTTTCAATGCGATTCCTTAAATTTCAGAAGCTTTGGTAGTGTTTTGATTCGGTTTGTAACAGTTATAGCTTCCTGAAAGTTGAATCGATAGAATTCCAAGAGATTTTCATAGGTTTTGTTTCGTATATGCGATTCGATTGAATTCGAAAAATGTATAGCAATTTCAAAGAACAGGCAATCGAATTCGTGAGGCAGGCGGTTCAAGAAGACAATGCTGGAAATTACGCGAAAGCATTTCCCCTTTACATGAACGCCTTAGAGTATTTCAAAACCCATCTAAAATACGAAAAGAACCCGAAGATCAAAGAAGCGATTACACAGAAATTCACAGAGTATCTTCGCCGGGCTGAGGAGATTCGCGCTGTCCTTGATAGTGGTGGTCCTGGGCCTGCTGCAAATGGGGATGCTGCAGTTGCTACGAAGCCGAAGACGAAGGGTAAGGATGGTGATGGAGGTGATGGGGAAGATCCCGAGCAAGCGAAGCTTAGAGCAGGGCTTAATTCAGCGATTATAAGGGAGAAGCCGAATGTGCAATGGAATGATGTGGCAGGGCTCGAGAGCGCCAAGCAGGCGTTGCAGGAAGCCGTTATATTGCCTGTCAAGTTTCCACAGTTCTTTACGGGTTTGTTCCTTTTAATTTGATTAATTTCAGCTTTTGATTATGCTGCAAAATTAAATTTTATACTTTTATTTATTTTGTTGTGTTTGTTTATGCCTTCTCCAAATAATATGATAAAATATATAAGCCTTATATCACTTGAGGTGAAATTAATCTTTGACCTCTAAGGGAGGCAAGCCTTATATCACTTGAGCTGTCAAGTAGTTCTTATGTGCATAAGTGTTGTATCTGTTCTTGAGGTGTGCTTGTACGGACACCTTTAGTCGCTGATCTTGTGATGTTATGCACTACAATGGTGCTGAGCGTCACTTAATTCTCAGTTTGGTTCCTCTCCTTCATCTAATATGCTTCTTTATTTTCGTAGGAGAGTTAGACCCTGTGTTGGTGTAAGAACTACTTTGTATCATCACATCGCAGAATATATACCGAAATGCTGAAAGTATCTAGGAATTGCCACATGTCATATTATATAGAAGGTAGAAATGTTAGTTGAACAGTGAGGACGAGCTATAGAGCTAGTTGTCTTATAAATTTCAATGACATATGGCAGTGCCTATGATATGCATGATGGCCTAGTGGTGAAGTTCGTGTTCTTAACTAGAGAAATGTGTCCATGAGGTACCTTGTATATTGTTATGTTTTAAAGAAAATATTAGCCCATGCTGTTTTCCTGGTTAATTTGATGGTCCATTTTGATGTTCCATTATGATATCTCACCTGTATGCACTTCATCATCATCATCATATCATCATAGCGTTGTCCCATCTATTTTGGGTCAGCTTCGTAAGTCCTATTTCTCCACTCGTTTTTGATCAGAGTTAAGCTCTTTGTAACTTCACAATCCTTCATGTCCCTTCTCATTGCTTCCCTCCATATTAGTGGTCTTCCTCTTCTACTTCCATGTGCTTGGTTTGGTTATGGCCTTCAATGGACATGTCTAAACCATTTAAAGTGGTGTTCCGTAATTTTGTCCTTTATAAGTGCCACTCTCAAGTTTCCTCTAATGTACTTGTTCTGAATTTTATATTTCTTGTTACTCCACTCGTGCATCTCAACATCCACATCTCAGCCACATGTACACTATCTTCTTGTCGCTTATTCGTAGCCCAACATTCCACACCCTATAATATGTCAGGTCTAACCGTCATCTTATAAAAAAGGTCCCTTCAATCTAAAGTGGAATGATTGGGTCACACAATACTCTGCTTCCTCATTTCCATTTCATCCAACCTGCATTAATCCTATTGGAGATGTCCTTGTCAAATCTACCAGCTGATTGTAAACTAGGGCCTAAATAGCAAAATCTATGGCAATGTGACATTAGATGATTTACACTTTTAACTAAATTCTCCTTGAGGCTATCATGATCAATAAATTTGCACTCCATGTATTTTGTCTTTGTTATGCTAATTTTCAAACCACTATAGTAGAATAAAAGGCAAAACAAAATCAAGTTGTATTTTTTCAAGGGATCATTCTTGCTTGATTGTTCTGTGTCATTGGCATAAACTGATACCAATTAACGTAGCTCTGATACCAATTGACGAAATCCGATACCAATTGACGAAATCCAATACCAATTGATGCAGCTCTGGTACCAAATAATGTAGACTGTAACCCTCAATACTTTAAAATCAGGGTAAGTAGGTGAAATCCTACTTCAAAGTCAATTTTACCGTGTAAAAGCACAGTCAAGCAGGCCCTGATTTCACAGTATTTAATTGTTTATGACGAAACCCAATACCAATTGATGCAGCTCTGGTACCAAATAATGTAGACTGTAACCCTCAATACTTTAAAATCAGGGTAAGTAGATGAAATCCTACTTCAAAGTCAATTTCACCGTGTAAAAGCACAGTCAAGCAGGCCCTGATTTCACAGTATTTAATTGTTTATGACAGGCTTGAAGAGGAATACCCAGAATCAGTGAAAACCAGCACGTTAGATTTAATATTTCTGTGTAAAATCACAGATCCAGACTGCAGCACATAGCTAAAATTACTTACTCCAAAATCTGTAATAAATCTGGAATTATGGTAGGAACCAAGAGGGCTTAAAATGCTTTCAGAACAGCCTATACATATCAGAAAATAGGAAGATGTAATACTGTTTTTCGAGATTTAGCTCCAATAATCCCCAATCACAGCAGATATATTCTCAGATTTACAGCAGTTTCATTGCCAGAAAATAGTAGCCATCAACAAAGTCTGAAGAGACCTTAAATCACCCCTGAAAACAGAGGTTTTGATCCTCTTTTTTTCTCTTTCTTAAACTCCCGTTCTTTTTATAAAATAAAATCTCACTGTACAATAATTCTCAAGAACTCCAAATATGTAAAAGTAAATAAGCTAAACTTCTAACTTGGACTCCTGCTCTAATTATATTTCTTAGAAATTTAAATAGAAATGAATCTCCTTAACTTTTAGGACCCAAAACCAACTAAAATAAAAGGAATTCTTGCAGGCCAGAAATCCCTAGATTTTAGGTCTTAGATTATCTCAGAAATAGGAATTTCGCAGCCCTCAGGAAAGTCCCGTGAATTGCAATCTCACAGCCAGCTGTCATGTACATCGCTTAAGCGATCACATGGTTCTCACTTCAGCCAGACTTCTGGCCTATTTGCCTTTGTTATTGAGCTCACTTGTCTTTAATTTAAATCCTGTTTCAGAACCCACTTTTAGTCCACTGATTAAGAAACTTCTGGGCTGATTGGGCCCTCGATTAGCTTCTTTTTTTTGACTCAAAACAGCAGTAACTTTTCCCTGCATCAATCATTCACTGTTTATATCACAAAAGCTTACCTATATATGTTTGAGCATTGTTTGTGCCTTATCCTTGCATTGCTTGTGTGTTTGTGTGGGAGTACAATAGGAGGAAGGAGCTTGACTTAATAACAGTGTTTATTCATGTTCTTTTCAATGAGAGTTATTTGTAGTCACTGGTATTGGAATATGGTTCTAGTCATTAGTTAATATGCTGGCTTGTTGGACACATGTCATGGATGGCGTAGGGGGCAGCACCAACAGTTGGGGAATGGGTTGATGTCTTATGAGCATGAAGACTCGTGAGGTTCAGTTCATGTGTTAGAATATTGGTAATGACATGTGCTCAATCCAAATATTGATCGGTATCCCAAGGAACAATGCCTAAGAACCAGTCCATATCCCAATACATATCACCTGTCTATACACATTGGATTGGACACTATATATATATATATATTGACAACAATTGAGGTCCAAATGTTGGTTATATATTACACATCTAGTCCAAATCACTGATTAAACTATTGGTAATATATGTTGCATAATCCAAATATTGATGTGTATCATTTGGAATACCACCTAAGAACCAGTCCATGTCGCAATGCGTATGTAAAAGAGTAAGAAATAAACAAAAGATAAAACACGTAAATTAACAGACCTTCAATCCACGAGTAAAAGAGAGAGTTTAAATTTTCATTAAGTAGGATTTCACTAATCCCACAAAAGTTATCAAAAGAATCTTCACAATTTCATAAAAATCGAAAGCCAAATAGGATCCCACAGCCCATAAGTTAAAGTAAAGAATAAAATTCCAAATTCTAGAGTTATAATCCAGCTAAAATGCTTAATTATTCATTAGACTATATAACCCTCACCAACATAAATGTCAACAATCCTTCTCTAAACTCAAAGTTTTAAATCTCAAATGATCCCCATCATTTCTTTGTCAACTCTTAAGTCTAAATTAAGATTTTGATACCGCCCTCGTTTCAGTCAAAAAGTCAAATCCGACGTGACACTAAGCTGACTCGCGTGACACTCTTTGTTGATTTAATAGGGCTTGTTTTAAATTCCTCAAACCTCTTTCTAGGTCTTCAAGATGGCCCCAAGCTCCTCTTTCTTCTTGTTCATATTTTTCTTCCTTTTCTTCTTTCTCTTTGAGTCAATTTCTTTCATCTTTTGATTTAGATTCACTTCTGATGAAGGACGGAAAGACGCTAACCCTAAAGTAGCGTAAATCCCGCATGATAGAATTAGGGTTTTGATCGCTGGGATAAAATAAAATTAAAAAGAGAGAAATAAGAACATATAAAAAATCACTCAAATTTCGTCAGTGGAAATATTGGCCTCACTCCAAACCCTAAACTCAGGGAAGACGAAAATTCTCAATGAACTATCAAAGATAGCACAAAGCAATCAAATTTCAATATTCATCATTAACTTTTTTCTCAAAGGAGATTACAATACCTTTATAAAGCCAAAAAAATTCTAAGAATACTACTAAAAGTAAAACTCCTAAATACCCATTAAAATTTTATAATCTAACGGTTACTATTAATTTCACTACTAATTTTTTTTTTTTTGTTACGTGACAACTTTTGAAGGGTCAAACAATGTCCGATTGATACAAAATTAGTCTTGTTTGAAAGCTTATCGAAGTAGCTTTCCAACAAGACAAAAATCACGCAATTTCATCCAATGTTTCAAAAATCTGCTGGGGTGGCCGCCCGGGTGGATCGGGTCCCCAGCCGACTCGGTTTTGAGTGGGGCGGTTTCTAAGGCGGGTTTGGGCTTGGGCGCCCGCTTGGGCGGGGGTCCAAAATTGAATCGGGGCAGGTCAAGGCGGGTCGGGCGGCTATATATAAATATATAAGTTTTTTTTTTTCGTTTCATTTCAATCGAAAGGGGGGGGGGGGAGCTGCTTTAGGGCTTAGGGTGATTGAGGTAGTGAGGCTTCTTCTTCTTCATCTCTCCTCTCATCGGCTCATCTCCTCACCAACGACCACCGGCCACCTCCGGTGTTCACTGGCGACCGTCAGGTGAGTCTTTTTTTTTTTTCATTTTTTCTTCCTTCCTCTTCTTCTATGCATATTTTTTTAAATTTTTTTTATCAATCTTCTATACTTCTTTTTTGAAGGCATAGGGATCCTCCGATCCTTCCGCCAGTGTGCATCAAGCCTCCGGCTCCGGTAGTTTTTTTTTTTTTTTTCTTCTTCGTGTCCTATGTTTTATTTTTTTATTTTTTAGCAGCCATTATCTTTTTTGCTTCTTCTTCGAAGCTAAGGCAAGGCTGCTTCCAAAGAACTCCGGAGTCCAAGAGCAAAGAACAATGTATTTTTGTTTTTTTTTTCTCTAGTTTTTCTTCTTTTTTCTAGTATTTTTTTTTTGCATCAATTTTTTTTTTACCGCATTTTTTTTTGCATCAGTCTCATCTTTTGGCTGCATTTTCTTTTTCTTCTCATCTTCTGGATTGGGCCGATTGGCTCATTGGCTGCATTTTTTTTTCTTCTAATTTCCTGCAGTGCACAGTGACAGATATATTAATATTATTTATATATATATATATATATATGTGTGTGTGTGTGTGTGTGCGCCACAGGCCCACAATGCCATTACTGAGTGCCATTACTTGCACATGCTTTTCAAGTGATTGCACCGAATTTAAAGAATTAGTTTTTTTTTTGTTGCATTTTTTTCTTCTTCTCATCTTCTGGATTGGGCCGCTTGGCTAATTGGCTGCATTTTTTTTTTCTTCTAATTTTCTGCAGTGCACGGTGACAAATATATTAATATTATATATATATATATATATATATGTGTGTGTGTGTGTGTGTGTGTGTGTGTGTGTGTGTGACTATGTGAGACTGTGTGTGTGTGTGCCACAAGCCCACAGTGCCATTACTTGCACATGCTTTTCAAGTGATTGCACCGAATTTAAAGAATGACTTGGTATTTTAGGAACATGTGATTTGTAAAAATGTAATATGGGCGGTCTGATTTGAAGTTTATGATTAATAGATCTCTGGTACATAAAATTGGAGCAAAACACGATACTTGTCGTATGATCTATTGTAGTCAACTGTTGAATTATATAATAGTCTCTGACTCCATTTAATCAAATGATGAAAATTATTAATCATAAATGTTGTGTTTTTCATAGATATAAAATTGAATGTATATATTAAAATATATACATCTATGATTATATATATATATAGCGGCCGGCCGGATCTTGGGGCGCCCGCCTGCACGCCGCCCAACGGTTTCCACTCAAACACCCCTCGACCGCTTGAACCCGCCCGACGATTTTAAAAACATTGATTTCAACATATATTGATAGACTTAGGACCATTTTTCCGATGGTTGTACTGAAAGTGACGAAATCAACAGTCACATATCACATATATGTGTCTAACCCCTAAATAATTCAAATAAGGAAACTAATTTTAAAACAAACCACTTATTAAAAGAATCCTAATGAAAAAAGAAACTAAACCTAGATCAAAACACCTAAAATAACTTGCACACGGACCTTCAACTCATCTTTAATGGGCCTTTTAAAAACCCATTCGCAGGTCCACTTTCTCTTATGTTGTCTCCTCTTTATCCGGCCACGATCTCAACGTATAGGCTTCAATTCCGCATCAACTTCATCATGTAAACATTGGACACTGCTTATTTATTTATTCATTTTTATCCTTTGAAAATGAAAAAGGGGAAAAGAAGAAAAAAAAATGAAAAAGGGGAAATAAAAAAAAAGGGTTCCTTTTGAACCTTTTGAGACCCTACCCGAGTAAGGAGGCTTGCCAATGCATAACAGGATCCAATTAATAACATGAGAGATGCCCACCAAGCATCTAAAATTCTCGTGATCACATGCAAGGGAGATAATAAACAAAGCACTTGATTCATGGAGCCGTTGCAAGATAGGAGGGCATGATTTATGTCTTGGTAATGGGTGATTTGTATTTCCTTCCTCTCCACTCGATAACCTTAATCTACGATTTATCCAACATTGTACGACTTTGTTAGGGTCGCCTATCGATACATGTCGACTTGGACACTTGTGTTTTGACGCATATCGACCCACACTTTGACACATACAAAGATACTGTCAAAGGTGTCTTCTTCTTTTTCCTTCTTTTTTTTTTGGGAGGGGGGGGGGGAGGGAAGGGAAAGTGTTGACACTTTTAGGGTAAGTGACAGGTATCATAGGAGAGGGAGATATAATGAGAGAGTGAGATGTCTCATCCTTTTTCCTTTATTCTTCCATTGTTTTCTTCTTTTCCTTCTTTTTCTTCATCATCTTCTTTCCTTTTGTTCTTGATGTTCTTCTCTTTCTTTATTTGACATTGGGCATTTTTCCAATTGAGAGGGAGATTGGCACCTTTCTGTGGCGTTGAGAGAGAGGTGTTAAAATGTCCTTTATCTGTTGAATTTAAACATTTTTTAGCAATCACAGCATCCTAGAATTGTTGCCTAAAGATGAAAACACCTTCTGAGAATGAGGCTATTGTATTGTTCTTTCTTATTTTCACTTGATGATGGTTAGCCTGCTTTATCTGATGTATAAGCAGAAAAGGAAAATGAGAATTTATTTCCAAGAGCAACGAGAAACTTCAAACTCAAAGGTCTCAATATCTGCATCCTAGTCAAAGAATGAACAAAGGCATGAATTCTATTTTGGAATAATTTAATTAATTACAAAAGATTCTAAATTAAACTATATTAAGGATGGAGTATGGATATTTGCCCTTAAGGTAGCAAACACAAAATAACTTAAGAATTTCCCAATATTGGACATCTTGACGTACTGTCCTTTTTTGGGTGACAGTTTATTAGAGAAAAAATGGAACTTAAAGAAATTATGAAGTGGAATTAGAATTCCCAATAAGCCAATAAATTAAGTTGGAAAACAACCCCTCTATTTATTTATTTTTTTGGTTGGGGGGGGGGGGTGTGCTATAGACCAAATCATTTTCCTTTCCCCTAAGTTCTAACATCAGTAAAGTAAGTTTACATGGTAACACACAAATCAAATGTTTCATCTAGTAGGAACCCCAAATTTGCAAGGATCTGGAGTATACGTAAAGGTCCATTAGTTCACTCTGAGTGAGTCATCTTCAGCAAGAAAAAGATCCCAGTCATAACCTCTCAAGTTGCTGAAGACCTTCTAAGAGTTTTTACTTCGGCTTCCATGGAATATTTGCTTCCAATTAGGCACTGAAAGTCCGAAATGCTAACTGAATTTTCCCCTCATCTCTAACCATAGATATGTTAGTTGTTACAACTTACAATGACATTATTAACATACCATCACCGAGTCTGGAAAAAAGGTATCAATCTGTCAATAAGGGGAATGATATGAGTTTGTATTTATCCAATCATAGTGGATACCATGTTAATTATGTGAGCAACCTGATTTTCATCAATTGACACAAGACGATGCATTGGCTAAGATTGCATTGAGAAAACTAAGTTCTAACATCAGTAAAGTAAGTTTACATGGTAACACACAAATCAAATGTTTCATCTAGTAGGAACCCCAAATTTGCAAGGATCTGGAGTATACCTAAAGGTCCATTAGTTCACTCTGAGTGAGTCATCTTCAGCAAGAAAAAGATCCCAGTCATAACCTCTCAAGTTGCTGAAGACCTTCTAAGAGTTTTTACTTCGGCTTCCATGGAATATTTGCTTCCAATTAGGCACTGAAAGTCCGAAATGCTAACTGAATTTTCCCCTCATCTCTAACCATAGATATGTTAGTTGTTACAACTTACAATGACATTATTAACATACCATCACCGAGTCTGGAAAAAAGGTATCAATCTGTCAATAAGGGGAATGATATGAGTTTGTATTTATCCAATCATAGTGGATACCATGTTAATTATGTGAGCAACCTGATTTTCATCAATTGACACAAGACGATGCATTGGCTAAGATTGCATCGAGAAAACTGCTGAGGCACTTGATAATTACATTTCCATTGGCAAAATTTATACTTGATAATTAATCATTGTTATTTATTATTGGTAAATGTAGGAATTGAACCATTGATCTCAATGATATATATACTTTAGGGCATCAGCAATGAGGCAAGGTCTTAATCCTGATAGTTAATTGATTTTTGTGGATTCTTTAGGCAAGAGACGGCCATGGAGGGCGTTCCTTTTATATGGCCCACCTGGAACAGGAAAATCATACTTGGCGAAGGCTGTCGCTACAGAGGCAGAGTCGACTTTTTTCAGGTGTTCTATTCAACCTTGTAATTGTATGAGAACTTTTGGGATCAAGGGTTTAGAACCATTGACTTAACGTCCAAGGCAATCCTGAATCTCTTGATTATGTGCTTGTTTTAGCTTTTGTTGCGATTTAATAGAAGCCTGTTTTGTTATTCCTAAATGGAAAAAACATTTCTAATTGGCTTTACTTTAGTGATTTTATGATTATAAATAAAATTTCCTTCTGCAGCTTTGAAGTTTTTCAGCTGCTATGTCTTGTAGCTCGATAATTGGCTCTAATACTTTATTTCTTTAATCCAAAGGATTAAAATGTCATCCAAAACAAGACACATCACCTGAAATGTATCCGATTTGTAAATGGTTAATCGAAAAACACTTTGCATCGCCATGAAGTTTTTTTGTTTAAATTTATATATTTATATCTTAACATTTATTATATTGATATATCCTATTTATGTTATAAACATACCGTTATTCATTAATAATGTGGATTATATTACTTTCTTAGTACTTTTCTATTTTAAGTTCTTCAACCAAAAATGTTTGCATTGCGTTGTTAAATATGTAGCTGATATTTTTTTTCATAAGAAATCATGATACGCATCAGTTTTGTGGTATCTTATACATCTTCTGCTACTGAAAATTTAATCCTTGCCTTGGTCAGTAATATACCTCTGCCTCTGCTTCTCCATAGTTATTATGAGTAGGAAACTAAAGCTGAAAAGTGGGACTTTTAATAGCATTACTCAGAAATTGCCTTGTGATCTTATTGATTTGGAATTTTGGATCATGTGATAGTAAGAAGATGGCATGCAGCTATTCTGTGGTTTCTCAGTATCATAACTGGACTACGATATGTTGCTTTGATAGTGAAATGCCTTTTGATAGCTGAGTATTATTAGATATAAGAATCAATTACAACTTAAATGAGTTAGCTAGGGATGCATGTTTCCAACATGCAAAATATAAAAGAGAGAAGGGGGGGGGGGGAGGAGGTTCTGGCTAGGGAACCTCTAATTCCTTATCCATTAACGGTTTGTTACTCTGATTCCTTGTCTTTCAACTTTTTATTTTTTATTTTTTATTTTTATACAAGCATCTAAATCTTTTGTCTTGATGAAGGTGGTTTAGGATTTAGCAAAATTTGAAAAAACGTAAGTTCAAGAACAGAACTACATACAGGATTAAACAAGTGGGTAACTTTCCTCAATAGAAAGGATCTTTCTAGCTGTTCCTTCCTTGGTTTAATATGTCAGCCACACTGATAGCAAGGTGTCAAACTCGGTATCAGTATCAGGTATCGATCCATGGAGGACTGATACCTATCGGCCGATACCGAGTTGTATCGGTGCCGTTTAAAAAAAAAGAAGAAGAAGATAGAGGTATCGGCCGATACCGATACCGATACCTGATACCCGAGTTGATACCTGATACGTATCAGTTTGCCGAACTTGTCGCTAGATTCAATGTGATGTCAACTCCCACAATTAGATCAATTGTTTTTTATAACTAGGATGTGCTCGTCAAGTCGGCAACTGATACACATGTACGTTTATGTGCAAGCATATCTGTTCATAAATAATGATTTATTGAGAAAAACTAATATAGAAAAGGGAAAACAGCTACAAACAGATTAATAAACAAGTAGGAAACTTTCCCCTGTACAAAGGGTCTCTCTTGATATTACTGTGAGATCCTCTTCACACAAGATTTAACAAGATGTTAACTCTTGCGATAAGATCAAAAACTTTTCCGAACAGTGACACAGGCCTCTATGGACCTTCCTGCTCTTCAATAATTAGACCGTGAGATTTTCTGAATCACCTTCTGCTATTGGAGGCCCTCATTCGCCCTCCTAGAATGTTCTAAGTTACGCTTCGTTTGAGCTTCTTATCCCTTTGGGCCTAAGAAAGCCTTTAGAACTGCACCTTGATGATCAAGGAAGACACCACCTACTCCGGCCAGGCTTGGATTTACTTAGTAAGCCTCCATCAAAATATTATTTTGTAAGTCCTTCCTTCTAGAACCATACCTTTATTTCCTTCTTTGTGTGTGGTGTTCACATTCGTGTGCACACAGGCATATATAGATATACATTAGTACATATACTACGATCATCTTTCAATATACCAAATTTCACGTGTTTGAAGTGGTGGTCCTTTTTATTTAGTGTTTTGGTTGGTTTGTAACAGATAGGCTTCTGCTTATATAGACACATTGACTGGTGGATTGACAAGTGGCAGTACTATTTCTTTGTGTGCAGTATCTCCTCATCAGATCTGGTTTCAAAGTGGATGGGTGAAAGTGAGAAGCTAGTTTCAAACCTGTTTCAAATGGCCCGTGAAAATGCTCCTTCCATCATCTTCATTGATGAAATAGATTCTTTATGTGGCCAGCGTGGAGAAGGAAATGAAAGCGAAGCTTCACGACGCATTAAAACAGAACTTCTTGTACAGATGCAGGTAGTGATGCTGTTAACACAAAAAAGGAGAGAACAGTGTCATGTTATGCCTTCTCTTGCTTCTTTTAAAAAAAAAAAAATTTTATTATAAAAAGGGGGGGCTGGGAAAGGCATATGATGACATTTTCAGCCTTTATTATTAATACTTATGGACGGACAAGTGATTTTTGCTGATGTAGCTCAGGATGTTCATATCAATCTATTATGCGCTTGTCTTTTGAGAAAAATGGATGCCCCACTTAGTGAACATCTAGTTATAAGTTCTAGATATTTGTATCTACATAGCAAATCAATTTTTAAATCTTATGATTTCTCAAAAAAAAAAAAAATTTAATCTTATGCAATTGTAAGTTTTACATATTGTTACATCCCATTATTATTACAGCCCTTACCATTAGTGACAGATCACTAGCTTGCCATGTCATTACGCTTAAATCATTCTGTTAACTAAGAGAAATTGGCAATCCGAAAACATGACTAAATGGCAAATCTGCTTATAGATGGGGTGAGCATGTAAACAATCTAGCCATCCCTTGAAGTTGTGCATGTTTTGTTCTCTTTCTTTCTCACATAACATTTCGGGTACCTCTATTTTCACCAACCAAAACTTTAAAAGCACCCACCTAGCCCCACCTGTGAATGATATGACAAGTGGGGGCAGGCGGATGCTTTTAGAGTTTTGGTGGTTGCAAATAGAGCTACCTTAATATTAATCATCTTTTGAACCTCACACATATTATTATTGTGCCTTCCATGCATTAAAAAAAGGTTATTGACTGTATAGTCCAGTTTATCCTTCTGTTTTTAGTTCTAAAATTTTCGTTTTTAATTCTAAACTAGTATGGCATGTCTGAATTTTAATTGTACGAATTTTGTTTTTATTTCTATATGTAGGATAAAAGATATTGGTTAGTCCTTTATATTTTTGCTGGGAAAGTCTTGTGTGTTTATCCCAAACACACTCAGGCTCTCTTCATTGTAATCTGCGACCCTAAAAAATAGGCATGGGTATTTTAGTTATTTTCCTGTTGGGTGAAATGACTAAAATACTGTGATGAGTCTGGTGGTTTTCATATCTAGGTCAGGGGTCAAGATGCCTATCAGTATTTGGGGCCAACACCTCGCCATTTTGAGTTCCAACTTTGATCTTGACCTTTCCTATTATATATATCAGGGTGTAGGGAACAATGACCAGAAAGTTCTTGTTCTTGCAGCTACAAATACTCCATATGCTCTGGATCAGGTAAAAATTTGAGAATATTTATGCTATGCTCGTGTACCTAATTGTATACTTTATCAACTCACTTGTGAATTGAAATCGGATCGTCCAAATTAGTGTATCATATAGCTAATAGAGGGTGAATCACAGGCCATCCGGCGACGATTTGACAAGCGAATCTACATTCCTCTCCCTGATCCAAAAGCTAGGCAACACATGTTCAAGGTACCTGAGCTTTTTCATATTATTTTTCAGTAGAATTGTCAGTTTCTGTTATGATTTGTGTTATTTGTACGTGATAGTAATACAAATCAAATATTGCTTTAAGTTGGTGAATTTTTACTTCTCGCATTTTGTCTTTTGAATCAATAACATGAGAATCAAGAAAACAAAGCAGCTTATGCTCTTGCTTATATCTTCTTAGATACAGGTCAATGCCACTTCTTCGATCATACAAGCTCCTTCCCAAGACCCATTAAACCTCTCTCTATGAGGGATTTTCTTCGATTGCCTAATTTAAGATTCCCTAAGATGTGATTGTTTCTGATGCAGTTCAAAATTTTAATCTATTGCAGAGTCCAAGAAATAAGACTAGAAAAAATAAGAGAAAGTTAAGAATTGGAAAATGATGAAAGAACAAAAGAATCTAAAATTTATTGATGAAAAGTCTCATTAGATGATCATGGTGTGCTCAACTTTCAAGCCCGTCACTTTTATGTTTAACCAATTTTAAAGTATCAAACACTGTTAGATTGATGTAAATTTGGCCTTATGAAATTACCTTTTCAATGATCCAAAGAACATGCAATTCTTACGAGTATCAAAAAGTTATGGTCAGTTTTTTGAGGTTGCGTTGTACGAATTTGAAGACTTCTAGTTGAATTAGGATTAATTTCTTTTATTATTTGTTTTTAGCACATAGGATTTGTCATGGGGTAACCGATACCGAGGGCCTAGGTTTCAGGCTGTACCAAGTGTACCGGTCGAAGGAGAAGCGACGAAGGAACCAAGGAGACACCAGAAACTCCTTAAGGATCAACCCATGAGTCCTGCCAAAGTTGTTCTCGCTCGAGCGAGAATGCATCAAGTTCACGCCCAAAATTTTCGGGTTAAACTCGCTCAAGAGAATTCCAAAAGTCGCTCGAGCGATCCTTGGTTGTCACTCGAGGGAGCCACGTGACAGGTTTTACGTTTTTATCCTTTTGTTTTGGTTTTCTTTTGATGTCCAATGTAAGCTACCACGTAGGGTAACATAGTACTTTTCCATTTTAGGGTTATACCGTCTGTAAATGCTATAAAGCACATTTGTAAGCTATTTTTTTGGCAATTATTGGTTGATTAATGAAAGTTTATTGCATTTTGGCTTGAGAGGAGCTTGAAGAGTGAGTCTTCTTCCCCATTTGGGGTTTGGTGTGAGGCCAAGGGTGAGATGCCCATTTATCTTTGATCTTCTCTTTATTTTTGTTCTTATTTTATCTCCTATTTTCCCCTAATCTCTTGCATCCATTTTCCTCTTTCTCTCTCTCTCTCTCTCTATTGATTATTCTAATCCCTAGATCTAGAATACCCTCAATGTTCATCCTCGTGGATCGAATCCGACCTTAACCCGTCGATCCACGACCATTGTTGGGCTTGAGCGTATTCAACTAGTGCGTTAATTGCTTCCATTCAAAGCCCTAGAGAGGAGCTATCGATTTCATCGCGAACGACGATCTAACGCCCCAACCTAGAAGGAGCTAGAGTTCTATCTCTATGATCGCCTCTTCCACATCTCTTGACGGACCTCGCGCGTTGGATTGGACCCTACTTGGGCCTAGCATGGTCATTTAAGCGAAATCCCAAGAAACCCCAAGGTATCGCTTTAATTTGTAGTTAAATGCTCAATTAATTAGTTTAATTTCGGCAAATTAGCATATCATGGGCATTCACGGATGTTGAGGTCGTTTTCCCGCATCAATTTGTTTTTTATTAGAAATATGTTTAGTTTTCTTGTTATTTAGGACTTCATTTTATTATATCAAGAAAGTTATTAGAATTAGGATTTTTTTATTTAGAGTTAGAGTTAGACTAGGATTTCTAATTTTGTACATCGTAAATGCCAATTTAAAGGCCAGTAGTGCTAAAATTTAATGTAGAGTTGACTGAAATATTCTATTTAGAGCTTTTGGAAGCCCTACTAGCTGCAGTTATTATTAGGCGTTCTTGCAAGTTCGTTACTAGATGAATTTTGGAGTGATTTTTCTTAACTCGACTGCATTGGAAGACTAATTTCAGCCTTCTTGCATGTTTTGCTAGTTTTATATCAAAACTAGTACCCTCTCTAAATGTTGTCTTATCATATGGGCGGATGATTTCGTTTTCCGTCGGAGCTACTCCTTTTGGAATTAATCCCTCTCTTTCTGTGGATCGACCGGGTGATGGCGATGCTGAAGCTCCTGCAATATAATTCCGATTCCGTGGTGCTTTCCTTTTGTATCTTTGTTTTTAGTTAACAAATGCTTATTTATCTCCAAAAAAGCCATGGAAAAATTCATTAAGGGAAATAAGTTGCAAAACAAGAAATTGGGTTTAGGACTTTAGGGGTGCACAAGACACAAACTCAAAAAGACATAATTCCACCCACAGAAAGGCCACATGAGCATCATACAACAGTAATTCCCCTAAAACAAATTCTAGTTAGCTTCTTGATGAACATGGAATAATATGATATCTTGTCCTGCCCACCAATCCTTAGCCCCTTCCTTCCAACTGGCCAGCCTCCAGGAATAGAACCTGCATTTGTCCTCGTAATATGTCTATGACTGACCTGACTTGGCCATTGTTCTAAATTGTACAGTGAAGTCCTGGATGTTGATGTTGAAACACTTGAACTTTCTTGGCTGCTGAACCTTTATTTGGGTGTTTTTGTCATTTTACTGCATTGGATCGAAGATCAACATAGCCCTCCCTGACTTGCATCATGGTTACTTCAGCCAGGTTCAGCGATTTTGTAAATGACCAAAGTGCCTGCGATACTTCTCTCGCCTAATCCTTCCATATGATGCACCTGTTTATTACAAGTGCCAGATGCCATTCTTGAAATCCCTTTCAATTTTTTAACTATACTTTGTCATGAAATCCTTTGCAGGTTTCTTTTTCTTTCTTCAGCCTAGATCAAAATTTACTAATAACGAGATCTGTATAGGGGAGAAAAGACAATACTCACGGTCCCCCCTTTCCAAAAAATTAGAATGTGGATTTGATCTGGGCATTGCTCTTATGCATGAAATATATGAGATTCGTTACAAATTTGAAATGTATACATTTTAGTTTTATCGTAAGATCCTTGGCAAATACTATTTTAGAATTTTTTGGACTCTATAAAAGAGAATTTCCAGGTGTTCATTACCTTGTAGCCTGTCAATTCCTAATCATGTGCAAGTATCTCAATGCCCAAGATAATCCATATTCCTAAGCTTCTGATCAAAGTAACTCTGATACAGATTTAAAATAAATAATAATCTTACATCCTACCTTTGTAAATAACTTCCAGTGGTGTTGAGCAGGTTCATCTAGGAGATACTCCTCATAATTTGACTGAAAACGATTTTGAGATTTTGGGTCTCAGGACAGAGGGATTTTCGGGTTCAGATGTTTCTGTTTGTGTAAGTAGAATCCTTATATGTTTATTTCACTTGCTGCAACTGTGTGCTTCCATTTCTTAGATGATGCTTTGTTGAGAAAAGCTTTCTCCATATCCCACTGACAGGTTAAGGATGTCCTGTTTGAGCCCGTACGGAAAACACAGGATGCCATGTTCTTCATAAAGATGTCTAATGATATGATGATGCCATGCGGACCAAAGCAACCGGGAGCTGTTCAGACAACCATGCAAGAGCTTGCAGCGCAGGGCCTTGCTTCAAAGGTATGGAAATGTTGTTACTGCTAAATTTGATTTAGGGATAACGTCTCCTGACTGACATTTAAACACCAAACTGGTGTTTAAATGATCGTACACCACTGAATTAGAGCCTTTCATGTTACACTGTTGAAGTGTGGTTTATCATTATGCCATGTGGCGCACATTTGTGATCAATTTAAATTGTCCAAGTAACAATCCATCATTAGAACATGTTTTATCCAAAAATCATGCCCATGAGTGAACGTGAACCATCCGATTGATGAACTTTAATATTAGCCATTAAAACTAAGAATAACCGTTAATATTAGAGTCTACAGATCAGATGATTCAAACCTCCCAAAAAATGTGATTTTTGGGCCCATTGCCCTTCTACTTATCATCTATCAGTTTGACGGTGTGGATTACCCACATCATAAACCATTGATGGTGTATGAGCATTTAAACACCATCTTGTGTGTTTAAATGACAGTCAGGAGAGTCGGGCTCTTTGTTTAATATCTCCTGACAAGCTTTTCTTCTAATAATTAATTGATAAGGTTACCACCAGGGGGTCAGCGCAGTGGCCAAGACCATGCCTCAAGAAGCGGAGGTTCTGGTTCGAATCCCACCCCTTGTTGGCCACTTGCAGGGATTTATCCCTACTGACTGGCACGCGTGATGTGCGGGTGTTGCACGTCCCCGAGGACTTAGTCAGGTGGTCTAAGAGGCCCGATACCTCGTTACCCAAAAAATTAATTGATAAGGTTGAATATTGTGTTGCTTGCTTACTAGGTCACGAAAATGGCTAGGTTCATCAGACATATCTGACAAGATGAAGTACCCCGTGATGAACTTAACTGTTTTCATTGCCAGATTCAGAGACTGACATGACTCACCAGTCGCCTTGCCTGTTCTTTACTAATTGACTACGTTATTTTCCATAATGCCCTTTCGTAGATTCTTCCACCGCCAATTACAAGGACAGATTTCGATAAAGTGCTTGCAAGACAAAGGCCGACTGTTAGCAAAAAGGACCTCGAAGTGCACGAGAGATTCACCAAGGAATTTGGAGAGGAGGGCTAAGCGGAATAGTTCTGCCATTGTATTTACATCTTGTTGGTTTGAAATGAAATTAGTATTGCACCTTCTTGTTTGGGGGAGGGGCTTGTGTTGTGATTTGATACTTGACATTTGCTTGTTTCAAGCGGAGTAAAGAAGATTTGAACTCTAATTCTTTGCTTTCTGACTGATGGATATGACATATGCACAGGTTGCTTTGTATTTTATGTTAAGAATGAGGTTTCCTGAACCAACCGCACCGTATGTTTTGATCCATAAGAAACTATAATCCTTAACGTTCGAATCTTTGTGCATTCAACTAGAGGCTGGGTTGAGAATTGGGGAGCCGGCAGCCACATAGCTTCGCTTCACCACCTATCGAATATGAAAGCTGCTGGAAAACTTTCCCCACTGTGTTAATGCCTGGGCTGTGCTCGCGTTTTGTGATTTCTGTTAGTCAGAATCTGATCTTCTCATTTGAGATGTGTGACAGGCAAATGCATTAAGAGGTCATCATGTTTATGAGAGGTTTACAGCCATCCGATTAGAGCACTTTTTGTGCTTTAATGAGGACCTTTGCTCGTGCTATATCTAGCTGTCCATTTGAAGGCTCTTGTATACTCTTCATCAGACTATTAGACGGCAGAAATTGTTCACCGCAAATGAATTTTTGAGAGAAATTCGAAAAATCAAAGAATCAAGTGATATTTGGCAAAAAATTGACAAATCACCATATGTTGGGTACGCTCATGATGTTAAGATCCATTGTGAGGTAAATTGGGGCGAAAAATGATCTTCATTGTCTTATTCAAAGCATTCAATGATTTTTGGCATATGTCATAGGTGTTATTTGGTAAAGGTTGTGATTATATCAAGATATTTTGGGAGTATAAAAAAAAAATTGTATTAAATACAAACAAAAATTTAATCATGTATGGTGGACATATATTCCTACAAAAATTATATACTCGTAAAAAATACAAATTAAGAAATTCTTGTTGAAATCTCTTACTTTGTACTTTTAATTGTCACGGGTTCAAGCCCGGCTTATATATATATATATAAAATAATAATTCAACACAAGCAAATCATACAAAAAAAAAATTAGACACGTTATCCACTTTCCGGTCCCTCAATTTGCTCATTTTCTCATACAAAACCAAAGTCTTTTAACATTTTCGTTTTCTCCATCTTTTGCCTCCTTTTATTTGTGTGGGAAGGGTATGAAAATAAAGTTATAAAAAAAGGCCTTGAGGGTATGGCTGATATATTGTGCATTTTAGCCATATTTTCCTTGGGCTTTTAACCAAAAGGGACATCATGTGAAAGAAAAATCACCTTATGTTATCACAAGATCAAAATTGTAAATAAAGTAGTAAAAGATCTTGGGTGCATATAAGGACGACACGGATATCAGTAATCCCAACAATTAAAATCGCCTTATGATAAAAGTGAACTGAGACGTGAACCAAATCGCTCTCTTTAAGGCTATTTTCTCCCACGGTTAACGAACCAAAGCACAAGATAACTAGCATGCCATGTCTAGAATACACCAGCCCACTATATAATAATCCTTCATTGAATACAAACAAAGGTTCTCTCACACGGCACATTGTTGTTTGCACCCAATTTACGTATGATACGCGCAAGCACGGATTAAATGGTTTTCAGACTATCTCACTAAGATTTGCCTAACATGTGGGCACGCCAGGACTTCCTTCAATGATTTCTCATAAGCAAAGAGGTGAGACGACAAATAAGCAGAAATAATTTTCTATCCCATACTAATATATGTTGGTTAGGTTTAATCTCAACCGCATTTTTGAGATACTTTAAAATAGTAGTCTCGGGGCTAAATCGATCGATCAATGTTGGGAGCGATCGATCGATTTTGGACGAAATTAATTGACTGCTCTCGAGTAAACATCAATCGATCGAGCTTGGAAATCGATTGATTAAGTCTGAGCGTAAATTATTTGACAATTCTCTGATTGAAATCAATTGAATGATTTAGGGAATCGATCGATCGATTATGAGCGGATCAATTCTACGGCTTTGGATCTTTGGTTAAATTAGAAAAGTTTTTGGTCAGTTTTCTAATGCAGGTTGGAACCTATTAACGGAAGGTTTTTTTAGGATTTCCAGAGAGTTTTTGAGAGCGTGAAAAATGGGGGAATACTTTGAGAGGTAAGGTATTGAAGGAAAGCTTGGGGATTGAAGCATCTGATTGAAGCCGTTCTTATATTGGAATCGTTACTATATTCTAGCAGATTTCTTCTCTGTTTTTAAGGATTACGTCTTTGTTTATTCAGCGTGTTGGCTGTTGAAAATCGTGTCAGATCTTGATTGAGAGTTTACTAAAGAGAAGATGCGTTGTAAACGTTTATAAATATAGTGCATATATTCTGTGGATGTAGCCCTAGATTGGGTCAATCACGTAAATTTCTTTGTTTTATATGTGATTGTTTTTGTGTCTTCTTATTTTTGTTGTGTTCATCGCGATAGGGAGTTTGGGGTCTTGAATTTCCTAACAATATAAGACTGAAAGTAGTACACTACTCTAATGTAGTAGCAAAAAATAAATAAAAATGAAACAAATTTTTTAAAAATACACTAACACCTTAAAAGGGTAATTTAAAAAAATTACCATAAAGGGGATACTTCTAAATATTTACCTGAAATATATAGCTTATATTTTTTGAAAAATATTTACTTTAGAGGGTACCTGAAATTTGATCTCCGATAATTAGTTCTGAAAAATATTTACGTCAGAGAATATCTCAGATACTCTCTTAGTTAATTATTTAAGGGTGTATGCCCTCTCATGAAAATTTTGTAAAATTTGTATTTAAGGAGAATTTTTTCCCCTTAAAAAATGCCCTCTCACATAAAAGTCTCTATTTTCCCCTTCTTGTGATTAATGTACCTAGAAATTGAAAACAGGGTAGATTATTATAACCCTCCATTTTGACGGAAATACCCCCTATTTTGAATGAAATATGACTAAATAAATTTTTTTTTTTGTTTTTTTTTTATGAAACTAAATTATTTATTTATTTATTTATTATTATTACTATTTTTAGGATAACAAAAGAAATACTTTAAATCTACAGACAGTGGATTATCTTTAGCATTTTTGGGGACGTATGACTTTATACAGTAGGATAGTTACTAGTCAAGCACTAAGGCGGCCTTTAGGATTAAGCCTTTCAATACTTAAATTATTATTTGATACTAGCAAATAACATTCCCCCTTGCCCAAAGACAATTATCATTTGGCCCTCCATCTCCAAATTAAAAGGTATTTTAAGAGCATCTCCAACAGGAGAGCTATCCAACTCGCTAAAGGCATTATAGCGATCCAAAAATAAAAAAAGAGCTCCAGCAGGCGCGCCATCTCACACGCTAAATATATTATTTATTTTAAGGCTAACTCTTTCTCTTTCCTCTCTCTCTCTCTCTCATCTAGTAGTAAAATAATAAATAAGAATGCACCGAAACCCGAGGGTCCCGAACCGGATCGAAACCTGACACAAACCGAACCGAACCCCAATTCGGTTCGGTTTGGGTGGCTTGAAAGCTAAAAAAATTTAAAAAATACCCTTAAAAAAAGAAAAAGTAGGTATTTTAACTACACCGAACCGAACCAAAACTTGACGCAAACCGAACCGAACCGAACCCCAATTTGGTTCGGTTTCGGTTTCGGTTTGGGTGGCTTGAAGCAGAAAAAAATCTTGAACAAAACGAAAAGATACCCTAAAAAAATAAAAAAGTAGGTATTTTACCTACACCGAACCGAACCAAATCGGTTTTGATTTCAGAAAAAAATATTAGAACCGAACCAAATCAGTTTCGATTTGGTTTCGGTTTGGGGTGTACCGAACCGAACACCAAAAATTTCGGGTTCGGTTTGGTTCGGTATACAAAACTTGCATCCCTAAGTGTGAGTAATAAAATATAACAAAATCATAATAAAAAATAATATTTTAAAGAAAAGAGTAGCTAAAATAAAATATTGGTTGGAGTGATTTTTACTCTAGTAATAGCTAAAGTACTGTAGTAATAGCTAAAGTAGTATTTAGCTACCCAAATGTAACTCTCCTTGCTGGAGATGCTCTAAGTTAGGTGGAATAATGTATAATCAAAATCATGAAGTATCTCAAGTTGTTAGAAAAAATTAATTGAATGGATATTGTTGCACTAATTGTACTAAAAATGCTAAAATTTGATCTATTAAAAATTGAAAATTTTACTTGAGAGGGCTCCATTTTTAAAAATATCTCCTTAAAGTAATGAATTAAAAAATATTTATCTAAGAGGGTAACTGCCCTTAAATAGTTACTTGAAAGCGTATGCCAGATGCCCTTTCAGGTAAATATTTTTAAAAACAATTGCATGAGAAGGTATGTTAGGTGCCCATGCAGTAAGATTGACATAAAAGGATATCTATTATCTGATTCAAAGTAGTCAACAGTTTTACCATGCAAAATTGAGTTGAGAAAAAAAAATATCAACTTGAAAATATTATCCCAATTCTCAAATACTAATTAGGGTGAAAGGTTTAAATGAGTTCCGAATATAATGTGAAAAGGAAGAAAACATGTGCGAGAAAATTAGAACCACAATATAAGATCTATCTTATTGACTTATTCGCTTAATGTGGGTTATGCTACGGAGATTTACACCTATTGATTATACTTAGAGAAATTCAGCAAAGGGCATATTTATTTACAGCCTAAGATTCCTTCTTTTCAAATTGAGTTTGATACTCTAAAATTGTTGATTGCTTTGAATCAGATGATGTAAATTATTTTCCATCTCACTATTTCGTCAATGGATCTAGAGTTCATAGGCATACCATCAAATAATCTGATGTTGATTTGACCTGGCACACATCCTAAAAAGTGACCATGATCACGGGCGTACCATCAAATTTCTTGTTTGATTGCATTCACAATGTGGAATTGAAATCATGTGGGACCCACTTATGGAATTCACTTCCACCAGCTCATTTATTCATAAGCTATTTATAAATTCAACCAAAAAACCTTTGAAATGAAAATTTTACACAATAACTTTGTCATGTCATATCTCAACTTGTAGAATTGGAATCATGACTTGTGATTTTACAGTTATTCAATAAAATATGTTTTTTTAATTCCATAGAAATTTATTTCCCCGACATGTTAATCAAACGATAAAACTCCACTTTCAAAAAGTTATACCTAAACATCATTATCAAATAGGAGAATTGCCATTTCCAGAGGAAATTAATTTTAAAGAAATTAGCATATAAATGCAAATTCGCTTTTCCTTATTTGAATTTTGATTTATCAAACATGGCCATATAGAATAGTTAAAATTCACATTTATTTGAGAGATTCCATCACTAGAAGCTCAAAGCACTCCTTTAGGACCCTTAATTATAGCTGCACTCCACCACTAATGCCTAAAGAAAAACAGCCTAATACCTAGCCACCAAAACCCTCAAACACTAATTTCCGAACAAAAAAATTTCCAATCGAATCCTCATTCCCTCCATGTAGGGAAAGTTTTCGGTTGGTGGTTCACTGATTGAGTCCATATGACACTATTTTTCATCAAGTATGCCACTTAATATAAAGACCCCTTATAAAGACCTTGTGGTTGAAGATTGTAGAAAAATGTTTTAATCATGAGATTCAAAGAAAGCTGTTTGATTACTATAAATCACTCTATGAAGATCTTTATTATGCAGTCTTTTAACTCACCAAATCTTAACCGTCATGATCATGGCACATTTGAATGTAAGTAACCCAATGACGCCTTTTAACTCGGAACTCGTAATGTGTAATCAATGTTAAATATACCAATGAGGGTGTGTAACGTATAAGCCTCGAACTCAATTCCTTGTAACTTATAAGTGTATTTCTAAATCATCAAAAACGCCTTCAACAAAAAAACTATTAAACAATCGTTTATAGTCAATGGGGTAAGGCTGCCTACCATCGAAAGATGAAAATATCGGCTAAAATATCGATTTCGAGCATGATCGAAACCAAAAATTTGGACTGAAATTTCAGCCGAAAATCGATAATTTAGCCAAAATTTCGGCCGATAATATTAATCTCATACAAAATATAACCAAAATTTTGGCCGAAATTTAGAAGAAGTACCATCTACTTCTTCTAAACCCCGCTGAAAGCAGAGCCTCATGCACGAGTCAATGGAGCTTCTAAAATGCATTTTGTGGAGCCCTTACATGCTAAGCACTATTTTTCATCAAGGTGTGCCACTTAATATGAAGGTGCATTATAAAGTTCTTGTTGAAGATTGCAGAAAAATATTTTGATCGTGAGATACTGAGAGTCAAAGTCAAATGCCTTTAAAAGAACAGATAAATCATTTACTCTTTTAAGGATAATTAGAGAAACATGCCTAAAAAATTGTGTTTTTACGATTTTTTAAAGTTCCAAAATCTGTGAAAGCGCTGTTTTTCTAAAACATTTGAGGTCGGGATTTTTTTGCTAAAAAGTTTATTTTTGAGGCATTGTTTTCTAAAGTGCCCTTAATTTTAAGTCAATGAAGCTTCTAAATGCACTTTGTGGAGGCCTTAAGTGCTAAGGCACTACTATTTTCGTCAAGTGTGTCACTTAATATGAATCACATGATAAAGATCTTATGGTTGAAGATTGCAGAAAAATATTTTGATCGTGAAATTCAAAGTCGAATGCCTTCAAAAGAACAGATAAAAGAGGGTCACGCCTTAACAGGTAAGTTTAAAGGCGTTTTAGTTATTGAAACTTAGAGACAAGGATAAAAAATTTGGCCGAAATGACCGAAATTTCATCCGAAATTATCGGTTTCGATTCCAATAGAAATTGAAATTTTGGTCAATTTTGTATGAGGATCAAATTTTGGTTTCGGAGTAGACTGAAACTCTTTGAAACCGTTTTGATCTTTGCTTAGAGACTACATTTTGATAATGATTTCTTTGTATTTTCATTAAGAAGAAAAGCCTCTTTAAATAGAGGTGAATACTATCAATAAGTTTTCAAGATATCTTTAAAATTCAAAATACTTCCTTAGATATTTATCTAAATATTTATGAATCAATCATGCCAAAAACATAAGATACATTTATTCTTTCAATTCTAAATATTCTCTATTATCACTACTATAAATCACTCTATTAAGATGTTTATTATATGAAAACCGGCTGGGTAGGCTGAAGAAAAAGAATAATAAAAAAAAAAATACGAAGAAAAATAAAAAATCAAACCAAACTGAATTGACCAAAGCCGAAATCGGATCAGTTCAGTTCGTTTCGGTTTGAGGGTTGAAAAATTCGGTTAACAAAATGTTTCGGTTCAGATTTCGGTTTTGCAGAAACTGAATCGAAAACCGATATTTCGATTTCGGTTCGGTTACCCCTACGATGTACCCATATCAGTATCCAGCTCCACTCCCAGAGTCTTCAATTCTACCTGTTTATAATTTTCCACCCAAACGTATGCCACATGGCCCACATGAAGGAAAAACGACTGACCCACGAAACGAGTTCCACATACAACGCACCAAGTAACTAGAAATACAACCGCCAGAGTCCCAGACACCTGTCTTAAACCCTCAAGAGAGCTATTTTCATAAACCCTTCTCCCAAAACCCCAAAACCATGAGCTCTCAAAACCCAAACTCCTCCTTCCATCCTCTCCATCTCCACTCCCTAACTACCAGATTGAATCTCCACCCTCCATATCTCAACACCAACTCCTATCTCTCTCTACCCTTAAACGATCTTCTCCAATATGACCACCAACCACGAGAAAATCATCTCATCAGAGAAGAAGCAAAGATCGAAAAGGAGATCATAACCATAATCCAGACCGGTAACACTGAAACCCTAAGACCGAATACCGGTGAAGCCGTCACTGTGTGTGGAGAACATCAGGTGTGCGTCAGTTACAGTGAAGAAGATGATTCCGATAATCGCGCATGGGAGTGGCATGGCCATGTAGTCACATTCGATTCCGAAAACGGGTATTCTCCGGAGTATATGCATGGGATTTACTTTGAGAGAGTGAAGAAGGGAGTAGATCGTGAGGGCACTGAGGTTGATGAGATGGACGGTGAGAATTCGAGGTTGAGAGAGTTGATCGGTGGTGGTGATTTGATCAATGTCGGATCGTTCGGCAGAGTTTGAATGGTGATTGTTTTTGGAGGTAATTGAATTGGGTAGTTAGTGAATTGGTGTATTTTTTATTGATATATGTGATGGTTATAGTCATTGATTCTGGAGTTCAATGAAAGCCAAGTATGAATTAGTTTCTATAGATTGAGAAAATAAAATAGTTTTTAGATTTGAACGATAAACAGATCTAATGGTTTTGAAAATTGGTGGCTATAACTATTGCATATATTGATCTGAGGCATACCAGTTTATAAAGTCATTTAAATTCTTTTTGTTGGTGGTGGTATTGATTTTGGGTATGACCATGTTATTAGGATTCATTGTTATGGGGTTTTTTGGGTGGATAGAGATTAGGGTTGAAGGTTTTACATGGGAATAGTATAATTACTGCATATTGTTCCCATTATATGACTTTATTTATCCTTTTTCATTTTTATATAGTGACAAATCATTTGAACTTGAAGAGCCCATTGTTCATTGATTTAAAGTGAAAGTGAGCTATGTATTGCAGATCTTATATGAATCTTGGATTCCATGAATTAAAATCTTGGTACAATAATGTGTAGTTTCGATGGATCACAAAATTAAAAAAAACTCATAATGAGTACGTATAAGACGATATAATGTGAAAAGTGGCCTAATATGATCATATTTCATATAGCCTGGCTGGTACAAACCAACAAAAGGGTTGTATTGCCAGATCATAAAAATGATGTGGACAAGATCCGATATAATGTGAAAAGTGGCCTAATATGATCATATTTCATATAGCCTGGCTGGTACAAACCAACAAAAGGGTTGTATTGCCAGATCATAAAAATGATGTGGACAAGATCCGATGCGATTTTAAACCATTGTGATTTCATTTTCATGAAATTTCCTGTAGTAGTAGCCAATGCATGAGACACCTACTTATAAATGTGAAGCTTGTGCTGCATGAAACCAAGTACTATAGGCTGGCTCTAGCCCAATGTATGGGTAGAGTTTGAATCTATGTTACTTAATTCGCTCATTCACCCATCGAATCACGAATTGAATGCAACGAATCGAATTCGGCATAACAAGCAAATTGCCGAATTAATCCCTGCGAATTGGATTCATTTAAAGCTTTAAAAGCATAAAGAGATGATTTGAACTTAAGATTTTATGTAATTAATAAATAACTTTAAAACTCATCCTACCCTAGTGAATTGGATTCACTTAAAAATAGCAAATTGCAAACCCGAATTTGAATCAAGCAAATCAGCGAACTAAGTAACTATGGTTTGAATCAATGGAAGAAATTTTACATGATGGATTTCTTTTTATTATCTATATTCTAATATTTCTTCTTTTTTTCTAGAATAAGCTAAGATATGTATAAAGGAATTAATCTAAAGCACATAAAAAAGGAAATACAAAGCCTATTTAATCAATCAGACCCTCCCTTTTAGGACGCATATAGGTGTTTAATATATAGAAAGAACCTGATATGTTTTTTTTTTTCCTTCTAGAACAAGCTCAAATCTATATTAAAGCGATGAATCTAAAGCACATAAAAAGGGAAATAAAATACTACGCAGTCAAGATATAGAAAGAAAAAATTTCCACAAACAGAAAATGAAATGAAGAAACATTCGTTATCTATACAAATAAATCAAATCGATGCATCCCTTAGAGTCTTAGACTATAGCCGTCCCCTCAATCTGTAAGTGATTTAAACAATCTGCAACAATTAAATATTTTTTTTTTTAAATGCAAACCTTGGTACTAAGTGGTTGGCATGACCAGAAGGATGGGCTGAAAGGAAGTTTGGTGAAGGGTTTTAGAGAGAGAAAAGGAATGAGTTATGAAGGAAATGGAGGAGCATTTTGGGAGGGGAGAATTCTTTTGGGGTGTACGATTCTTTGATTTAAATGATTTGGGCAGAGAGAGAGAGAGAGAGAGGGGAGTACGTCCATATTAGGGATGTGTTGTTTGAAAGTAGATAACGTGTTTTGAAAACCAAGATGTGCACAAAGCTTTGGGTTATATTACGGATGATGTGTGTGTGTGTGTGTGTGTGTGTGTGTGTGTGTGTGTGTGTGTGAGAGAGAGAGAGAGAGAGAGAGAGAGAGAGGACATCTAGATCAAGGATCAAAATTTCGGGTTTCATTTCAGTTTCGGAGGGGACCGAAACCGAAAATTTGAACTGAAATTTCGGCCGAAAATTTGAATTTCGGCCGAAATTTTGATCCTTGATCTAGATTAAGGATGCCTTGTTTGGCAGTGGATGACTTGTTTTGAAAACCAAGAAGTTCCATGGCAGCTATTAAACACATGCAAGTTAAGGAGCATGGTTGACGTGTTTTCTTTTAAAGAAAAACATAAAAAGTTATATGTCAGCAAATGTGTGCCTACCTTTATATATATATATGGAATTCGAAGCTTCATTGGAAATGACATTCTATATGTAACTGAGATATGTCAAGATTGTTTGGTACTCATTAATGGAAATTGAGACTATGTTCTTAAAGTTAGGAATGCCAAATACTACAAGGAATTTTGCCGTGTTGATATTTGCCTAACTTTGAAACTTTCCTACTTAAGAAGTTTTTTCCTGGTGAAGTTTTTGGTTGTGATAGATGACAATTGTTTCAAATTCCTCCCCATGTTTTGTGGTGTTCCTATTTGTTGGTTCTGGGCATACATATTTCAAATTTGGTTAGCTTATAAGATTTACATGGATGGGTAAAAAACTTACAACTGTTTCATCAAACTGTTAAAGTGTTTCTCAATAGTCAATTATGGTGGAGACTGAGCATGACAAAGGATTTTTCATCCATAAAAATTAGGGGACTAAGGAATTGAATGACTGAGGGATTTTACCGTTGCCCCAACAAGCAATGATGGAGACATATTTAGAAAAAATGGAGTTTGATATTTTTTTATCAGGGTTCGTATGTGAGGCATATCCATTTCTATACTTGGAGAATCTGGCTGAGCTTACCCTTCTTTTTGGATCACATATAATGAACTGTTTCTTTCTTCTCTACAACACTCGATTTTATGATATGAGGCAGGAGAGAGCTTAAATTTAGTAGGAGCCGTGGATTCCTCGTGTGCAGTCGGATCTGTTGACCACCTTAAGTGGATACAATTATGACAAAGTCTAGTAGATTGATTGCAATGTGAAAAGCTAGGCAAGTAGCTATGGGCATTCACGACTCACATGAGTAAGGTATTAATTACAAGGTCAGTTGTTCTTACTATATGGAAGAAGAGGATCTCTTTGGGGCAGTTCGGGCATATGAACTTGATCTGTCAGAGGTTGGGTCAGGCATATGCCCTTTATCCATCATTTAGCGAAATGTGGCCTGACCTCCTGGTTAAAAATCCCCCTATTTTCCTTGATTTTATGTATAAATATTAGGTCCTGGCCCGACCTTTGGGCCGATCTCACCCGAAGGTCGAGTCAGATGCTGAGAAATGTATTTTGGGATGGGATCTTCATGAACTGTATATATGGCTCTTTATCTTAGCTCTCGTACATCATCTCCCTCTACTTTGTGTCAACTTTTTGAAGGCTTTATATAGTCTCAAAGAAGCTCCTCGATCTTAGTTTGAGAACTTTCAAGATTTAGGGCTCTCTTTTGGTTTTAGATGAGGTAAGATAAATCATTCTACTTGTTAGGATGATGCCTAGTGGGAGACTTACCATATGAACCAACTACAACTATAACATATGTGATGCTCGCAATATTTTTTTTCTCATCAAGTTTTTTTTATTATTACCAAGGGTATAAATGTTGCTACAAGTACACCTAGAATCTACTTGCTCATACTCTGCTTATATACATTTTAATTGTTGAATGTGAAATAGATTACTTGGGTGAATTTTTACCAAACTCCGTAAAAGTATTTGGGAGCCTGATATGCTTAAATTTTTTCTCACCCATATATTTTTAATATAAGTCTTTTATCAATTCCATTATGAATGGGGCTGTCGCTTGGAATGGGAGGTTGGGAAGGAACCTTCGTGATGACGAAGCCACTCTTTTTGTAGAGCTAATGGGCATGTTGGCCCCTGCCTCTGGTACTAATCAGCAGGAAGACAGTAGATTCACGGGGTATAGACTTTTTAAAGAAATAGAGGATTATAAGGATATTTAATTGATATGAAGTGCTCTACCCGCATACGCAAATTTGCTTCCCGGGGTCTCACGCACACGATAGAAAAATTCCTAACTGGGATCTTAAATCATACCCCAGAAGCTGAAAAAAACTTACTGTGTGCAGTCTCTTGAGATCTCCTCAGGTCGTCTTCCTCGAGTGACACCCCATCATCTTCCTGAAGCAAGCATTTCGAATTTGCATCGTGACAACTCTATCGTCTTCCTTGATCTCCTCAAATGAAGTGGGATTGCTCTCTCTCTCTCTCTCTCTCTCTCTCTCTCTCTCTCTCTCTCTCTCACCTCAGTCACCCTCCTCCCAAGATCAGTGCAAGACCTACAAGTGATCTTCAGATTTTTTCAAGTTATTGGGGTTCCAAGATAGTATTACAGATTGTCGATTTTGTTTGGGGTTGCAAGATAGTTCCATAAGAGATCTATAATCGTGGGTTTTTTCCCTTTGTTTCTGGGATATCTTTATCATATTGATTGTTGGGCATGTTCAAGCTATGTTCGACTGTCTCCGTGTTCAAGCTGCTCTGGATTGGATCGTCCTCACCCTCTGTTCCACTAAGATTTCATTGTTTCGAGAGAAGCTCATGACTGAAGGTTATTATTGTGATATTTTTTTGAAGTTTGTCTTGCTTTGTTTATGGAGATCTAATCTGCTTCATCGTCCACTCCAGTTGTTTGGTGGCTCGGTCTTTAAATGATTCACATATAGATCAAGTCCCATGAAATCCTTGCACCATAAGAAGATTTTCCTCTCAATCCCTAGATTCTCCAATTAGTTTCCCGCTCTCAGACGGTGATCAAGCTGCTCTTGCTATTGGTTTCTTGGTTTGATTTAAGTTTATGAGAGGAAGGTTACTTATTTCAAGTTTTCTTCTATTCCTTTGCATAGAAAAAGGAATTACTTCTGCTATGGTTAGGACAGATCGAATCCTCTTCATCCTCATCAAACAGTTGATTGTGTTTTTTTTAATCGGCAAATAGCTGATTGATGGCTTGATGTTCAATTTGTATAAATACGTAACAGTGGATTCTATTTTTTTAATCAAATTTTCAATTAGTTCTAAGCTAATTTAGTCACAAATTTACTCAGATCAGGTTCCCAAATCTGATGAGATCAGATTGTGAATTTAGCGTGGTCCTCATAAAAGATATTCGGGATTGGTGGTTGGTTCATGGATGGCATCAAGATCATGGCCTCCTGTGACAGAGATTTTCCATTTTATTTTTTATTTTAACTAGTAAAAAGGAACGTGAAAAATGCACGTGGACATTATGACCTTTAAATGATTGAACTTGATTTTTAGGCATCCATTGGGTGATTTGAACATAAAAAATAATAGTATTTCAAGCATTCGTTACTATGTTTTATAATTTATTAAAGACAAAAAAAAAAACATTTATTACTATATTTCTTATGTCTTCATTATGTATAATTAAAAATTAAAAAAAAAAATTAATAAAAAATAAAAAATATATAACTTATAGTGTCAACTATAGAACATGAAGAAAAAAAATAAAAACTAACAAATAAGTAAAATCTAGAAAATTCAATTAAATCGAAAATGAGTATTTATTCCTTATCGACTTTATCTTTCTTGAGGATTTTATGGTCTTTATCATCCGTAGTTTTGTATTTAATGCTTTGAAATATCTACAACCTTATAAGACGATTTTGGTTCAAAACTCTCAATTGGTTTTAACATGGGCGCCCTAATAGATTCGGTGACGTAGTTTAAGGTAAAATCACATTTGATAAAATCACGTGTCATTCATCTCATTTAAATTTAATTTTAAGGTCACTTTGGAATCTCATATCTAATTAAATTATCAAAAATATTTGGTTTCAGTAGTTTCTTATTTTTTCTTTATTTTCTCTTATTTTTTTTTAAATTTTCTATTTATAGTAAGTACTACATTTTTATTTATGCATAATAATATACAATTATATCTATTTACTATGTTTAAATGTTTATTTTTTATTATAGATATATATTTCTATCCTATCACATTCGATTAATTCGATGATATACTAATTATATATATTTAATAAATTTTACTTAATTATTAATATCTACTTTAATTTTATAATAACTAATGTAACTAAATCTATAGGCTTCGAATTTTCATACCCTACATATTTATTAATTATTATTAAAAAAATAAATAGTAATGTCCATCCATAGATAAGGGGTCCAAGTTTTGACCCTAAATCTGAACCCGATTTAAAAATTGGCAATTCAAACTAGTCTAAACAGACCCGAAAATTAATACTGAACCTATTTTGGACACGTTTTGGTTTTGAGGGGCAAATATCGATAATTTATTAGGTAGGATGAGAAAATCGAAAAAGTAGCTTAAAACAATAAAATGGTGATCGCGCCTCATTCAAATCCATGATTTCTTGGAATTTGGTGATGGAGATCATTTTTCACCCCCATCTTTTATAGAATAGATCTTGAGACTACGATCTTACCTTCGGATGACTAGTATCTTATTCTGCGTGGCACATATCTCAAAAAGAGGCCCTACAATCACTTTTGAGCGTGATGTGTGTTATGCGTCTTTAGACAATATTTTTACGATTTATGCTGCATTAAATTTAAAAAATGATTGTTTGATGGTACGCCCATGGTCTCAAGATCCATTAGTGGAAGATTGGGGTGAAAAACGATCTTCATCTTTTGACTCCAAGTAGTCAATGGGTTTGAATTGTCTTTAGACGTAGGCTCGGACAGAGGTATCTATAAAAAATACGGAGAGTGATTACTTGCACCGAATAATTATGCTATTGCACCTAATTTAAAAGAAAATTTGATATTTATGGGACCTATGTGGGTACCTCTGTATTTTTACTTAAAGCGCATATATCAGAATTTTCTTGAAAACACATTAACTTCTTAGAATCATATGATGCAAATCTTTTGTTCCCCAATATTTTAGAAAGCGGATCTAGAGACCATGAGCATTCTATCAGACGGTCAAGTTTTGATTTCACGTGGTACAAATTCATAAAAATGGCCTTAAAATCACATGGTCAAGTGTGTGAAAGGTTGGAACAAAAAATATTCTCCATCATTTGGTTTAAAACTATCAATTGGTGTTAACATAGGCGCCCTCATAGATTCAATGGGCGTATTTAAAGGTAAATCACATTTGATAAAATCACGTGTCAATCATCTCATTTAAATTTGATTGTAAGGTCATTTTGGAATTTGTACACGTCAAATTAATATCTGACCGTATGATGGTACGCCCATAATCTCGAGATCAAGTGTGTGACAGATTGGAATAAAAAATATTGTTATCATCAAATTCAAAGCAATCAATGCAAGAAAAGTAATCGATTCTCTTATTTTAATTTTAAAATATGCACAAGTTTTAGAAAGGAGAAAATATAGGTGCTCATCAAGAGCTTTACTTCTAGTAAATTAGTAAGAAAAGTAATCTCTTTTCTTATTTTAATTTTAAAATATCTAGAAGTTTTAGGGAGGAGTTAGGGACAATTTGGTCTTAATATATGTGACAACAAAATTTGATAGTAATTTTTTTTACTTTTATATAGTCCTAAGGATATATAGTATACATCACTCGACTTAAAGCAGTCATGGCAGAGAATCCATGACTCTAGGGATTAATAAAGGGGGTTGCAGTCTATAAAAAGGTTAGAGCACAAATAAGACATTTCTCCTCGGCAAATCCAAAACCCCCTTATTCAATATTAGCAAGTATTATAAGCAACACAAAAAGGAAACAATAGCTGCTTACTTAAGCAACACCAGATCTCGTAACTCATAATTCCTAATTTTAGAGCTTTCTTCTACAACATTATTACTGCGTGTCCTTTCATCACCATCTAGTTCATTATCCATAGGTTCAAAGCTTTCTTCCTCCACAGCATTGTCTGCAAACATCTGAACCAAGAAAATCAGGAAGAGTCCATCCCGAATGGGTTGTTGGGTAGCTTGTAAGCTGCCTGCAAAATTTTCTATAAAAACCGTATACCATTTTCCTATAATATTAGTAATACTAATACCACTATTACCATCACTCGCATATTTCTTTGTTGTATGGGAAAGGATATTAGCATGTGGCCCCAACCTTGGCATTCCCCGCACAATAATCCGAACCATGGTAGGAATATATGTATATAGAGAGAGAGAGAGAGAGAGAGAAAGAATTTGTTACTCGCAAAGCACCGTTCATATTGAGTCTAAGGACATTTTCTTCATCTTCTTCGACTTTCTCAACCCATCCCGTCTGATTCTTAAGGCCTCCACGAACAATTATAACAACCTCACCTTCGAAGAAATGATCTTTCTTTCGATTCAAAAATAACCTCCTCAAATTCTGCATCATATCATCTCCTTCATCCTTAGGCTTATGAAATTTCAGCCTTCCTTCTTCCCACAAATCCTAACCCTTGCCAAAAAAAGCCCCAAAGTTTAGAAAAACCAATACATGATAAACAAAATAAGATAAATAATACCTACAGAAATTAAGATTCGCAATAGTTGATAATTCGATGAGCAGATGAGGCTACCAAGGTTTCAGCGAGATTGAAGAAGGCATCAAATTTTTGGGATTTTTTTTTTCTTGTTTCCAACGGAAACAGAATTTGAATGTAAAGATTTCAAAATCGCCTCTTTAATAGAGCTCAGCTAACGGTACCTTTATGATTACCTAATGAGCTGGAACTTTGTTTTCGAGACTTGCGGGTTACAACTATATACATGAGATATGAGTCAGGTGTATTTTAGGCAAGAAAAGTGACAAAACCTAGTTTTACTTTTATACAGTAGTAAGGATTATTTAGTCTGCGAATAGCAAAAGATAGTGTACTTTAAGAGAAAGTATTAAACAGTGTGCGTCAAGAAAAATTGGTTTGCACGTAGCAATGCTTTAAATCTGTATATGCAATTTACAACAATAAAATGAAATGTGCATGATATTTCTATTTCTTATTTTTTTTCCAATTTGTCTCATCAATTTAACATGCGTGACATATTAGAAGTCTTATTATTATTAATCTTAATTCATATTCAGTTGGCCTTCGAAGCATGTTTTAACGTGTCATATCATTATTCGGTTTTGGGCTTAGGTTCTCTTCTTGATTTTATTCCTGACACGGGCGCTACGTATCGTCGTCCTCATATTATTTATCCAATGGACGCTACGTATCGCAGTTCCCATACCATTATTTCAACGAGCGCTACATATTGTAGTTTCTATTTCATTATTTCAATGAGTGCTACGTATCGTCGTCCTTATTTCATTACACATCGTATCTTAATATATCATTTTCTCATATTTACTTAAAATTTAATTAGAATGAGTCACAGTGCGATAAACTTCACAAATTACGCTCTCCAAGAGACCAGTTCCGTAATAACTTAGATATATTTCATATGACATCTCATACTACCATAAAGGAGTTGCATTCGTACATGGACGCCTATATTCCAAGTTTCACGTGACCGTAAAAGAAACTTCACCGTGATGAAGGTTTATATCATGTGTCGTATCTTATTTTTAACTTATCATGTTCATTCTCTATCGTAGTTTTCTACATTATACGTGTTATATGATGATGATGAACATATGTAACAAGAAAACTATAACATGCACCATAGGCATTTCATTTTCATGAAAAAAATTAATATAGAATATAACACATGAAACATTAAAATAAAACAAAAAATAAAAAATATTTAACTCTATTTATTTTGTAATTGAGTCAAAAATACAATTTATTAGGGTTAATTGTGTTTATGGAACTTGGTGATTGATTGGTATAGCGATCAAACGTGTTTCGAACCTTAAAGAGGCACACGTATCCATTCAAAGGTTGTAGGAGCCTTAAAACAGGTAACGTATGATAAGTGTTGAAAAATATTAATATTTGACTCCTTAAACTTATATATTTTTATCTGATGAAAGTTATTTAATATATTTTATATAGTTTTAGTAATTTATAAGTCTTAAGATAAGTTGAGCATGAAATAGCTCGAAAGATCAGAGAATAATGTCAAATTCGTGTAACTAGGGCTATCAATGGGCTTAGCCGAAGCCTGGCCCAACCCAAATGAGTCGGGTTCGGGCCCAATAGCTAACTTGACCGGGTTCGAGCTATAGATATCATAAATGGACTCGACCCGATTAGCTATCAGGGCCGAGCCCAAATTTTTTTTGGTTTTTAAAACGGGCCGAGTGAAAAATCATGCCCGAACCCGCCACGGCCCATTGACACCCCTACGTATAACTTTAGATTATCTAAAATTTATCTCAACTTACAGCTCAATTTTGACCTTTAAAATATAAAATTATTATTTCACTTAAAATTATAAACCTCGTTGTCTTCTTTTCAATACTGCAAAAATCACATCAATTCGAGTTCAGAATAAATTAGTTATAACCAAAATATCGAGATTGTATATGTTGAAGAGTTTGGTCAAATTTTACGAAAATCTGAGAAAAACGATTCTATCGATTTTGAAGCAAATTTTTATATTTTTAAAGTCCGAAATTAATTAAAATTAGAGAAAAAATTAAAGTTTCTTTTAAGAAATAACTGAATAATTTAAGATAGATTTAGATGCACCCACCTGTTAAAGCATAATTTGAATCCTACAATAATTTGGATTGATAGAGATCGGATTCGAGAGACGATATGCCTGAATCTTTTAGGGAGAATTCCTTTTTTTACGATAGATCAATCACGGTAATAAAAAATTTCAATCGTGAAAGATTATGATTCAGAATAGGATGTACAAGTTGTCAATAAGATTAGAACCGACAGTGTAATTCCGCCATGAAGACCGATAGAAATCCGGCGAGTAGTTATGAACGATAACACTACTGAAGCTTTTGCGGAGAAAAGAAAATAGAGAGAGACGACTGAGATAAAAATTGATATAATTTTATATCTCTTTTAGGATTCAAATGATTTCTAAATTAAATCTCATAATTAATAGAATTAAAATACATACCTTAATTGTTTTATGGTAGTAAGACTCTTAGGATTCGACTGTTATTTTTGTATGAATTAAATCATAAAAGAAATTTTTAAATTTAAAAAGTGTAGGTCATATTATAGTGTGTGCACAAGTATCAAACTTAATGCTTCTCAAATCTATCACTATTAAGTATGATCAACTAAATCCCAAGTCATATCGAGAGGCTCATGGATCTTTTTTGTCAATCCAAATTGTTTACTTTGCTAAAACAATATAAGATCAATAAAAAATATATATATATATATATATATTGCTCATCACACAATAACCAAGTTTAGATTCAACAATCATTCAGTCGAGTATCACTTCAGTTTAATTCAGATAAATTAGAGAAATATTGTGGGAAAAATAGGAAAGGAATTATAAAAAGGGTATAACTATTCTCACCCTTTCTCAAATTAAAGACCACACATATTTTTTCACGATTAAAAACCATAGGTTGATTTGAATCAAATTATTTTTATTCTAATCTTTCTTGCAATAGATCTTAAGCCCATGGCGCACATATTAGACAATCAAATGTGCACATATTAGACAATCAACCGTAATTTCTTCAACATCCCAAGCATAACCGATCACAAGAATAAATAAATAAATAAAGAGAAAAAATTAAATAAACATAAATGTGATAACCCAAACTCACATGTTAATAATATTATCGAGTTCTAAACTTATATCTCTACCCCAAATTTGATCATGACATGGGTTTTATATTTTGTCTCCCCACCAAAAAAATCCAAAACACATGCATGAGAGGGTCAATCACACCTCAAACACAGCCTCTAAACAATAAGTAATTTAAACTTTTCAACCATTGTTCTTTAATTTTTACGAGATTTGAACCATGCATGTATACTAAGCGAATCAATTTTAATGACTTACTAATCAAATCATTCACATTCACTTATAGGTATAATTCTTTAGTTAAAAGATGACAATAAATTGTCACTTGAATAAATTTAAATTGATGTGCACTCTATCCCAATAATAAAGAACACTTCAATGACATAAAATAAAAAAGTTTAATTTTTATTTGGGGGTCATTATTTTTAATCAGAAACTTAGTCCTTACACCGAATTTTTAAAAAAGATTTATAAGATTGACAACCTCTGCTATATACAAACACTATCTAAATTGTTTAATTCGAAGCCCATCATTTAAAGATATTAAGTGCAAAAGACTAGCACTAAATATAATCTTCATCATAATCTGATTAAATATAGTCTAAGATTATTATTTGAAGCCCATCATTTAAAGATATTAAGTGCAAAAAAATAGCACTAAATATAATCTTCATCATAATCTGAGTAAATATAGTCTAAGGCTGTGTTTGGGAACGAGTAATTGAATTTGAGAATTTCAAATTCAAGCATTCAAATCTAAGTATCTCAAAGCTAGGATTTGAAATATTTAGATTTACCAATCTCTTATTTGGATGTTTAAACAATGAATTTATATTTGGCTTACCAAGTATTGGGGTACCAACTAAGTCACCTGATTCTTAGTACTATCAGACTGCCTTTATCCTTCTCCCACATGGATGAATTGGATTGGTCAATAACATACCGGCATGACAACAAGTGGCTTGAAAGGGTGATGGTATGAGTCTTATCTCCACCCATTTGTAAGGGGAGTCAACCTCAATAAAAAAAATTAATGAACCACAACAGCTATTAGGGATGCAAGTTTTGAACCAAACATCGAAACCAAATCAAAATTGAGGGTCCTGAACTGGACCGAACCGCACTAATACCCAACACAAATCGAACCAAACCGAACCCCAATTCAGTTCGGTTTCAATTTGGGTGCTAGAAACCGAAAACTGAGGGGGTAGGTTCGAGTAAACTGATTTCAATATCAAGAAGGAAAAAAACAAACTAAACCGAACCGAACCTTGAGTTTTTGCTCGATTTCAATTTGGGGCGTACCAAACCGAACACCGAAAAATTTAGGTTCAGCTCGACACACCAAACTTGCATCCCAAGCAGCTATGAGGCAAGCCCAAGCATGCCGTCAAAGCTGCCAACCCGGTGTAGCAATTTTAACCACTCTCCAAGTGACATGCGGCTCGTTTGGTTGTTCAGCCACCAAACTACATTGAAGAAGCATATATTCTAAATCTACTCAGCATCTATGGTCCTTTTACTGACCAACATCTTTAATGGATATCATTTGGAGAGAGAATAAAATCAACAACTCAGATCTTTTTTAATACTATACTATACTGTACTATATATATATATATATATCACAGCCAACAAGATAATGCATCACTAATGCATTGCCCTCATCGTTAATTACATTTTTTTTTCGATTTCTTAACTAGAGTTAACAGCTTATGAACCTAGGTTGCAAATTTAGAAAGAGAGAGAGAGAGAGAGATAGAGAGAGACTGACTGAACGAAGAGAGAGAACGACGGGAGAGAGAAAAAGGGAGAGATCTAGAGAGAGAACGAGTCAAAGAAAGAGGAGAACAAGAGAGAGAAAATGAAGGGATAGAGAAATCTAGAGAGAATGAGAGGAGAGAAACAAGAAGAGATCTAGAGAGAGAGAACGAGACAAAGAAAGGAGAACAAGAGAGATCGAGAGAGAAGGAAGGGAGAGTATGGAAGGGAGATCTAGAGAGAGAAAGAGAACGAAGGGAGAGAGTGTAGTAGAGAGGCAAGGATAAAAAGGCAAGAGTCTCGAGCGCACAACTCTAAATACAAGATTGTGGATTTCAAACAACGGGTGAAAGTAGTTATTTGAAATTCTAAATTTTATTTTAAGACAGTGGGTGCATTTCAAATGACACACCAAATCCAAATCCTTATCCAACAGTGTGTAGCCAAACAGTGGATTTGGAATTAAGAGTTTCAAATCCAGGATTTTAGATCCAAATGACGCTATCCAAACGCAGCCTAAGGTTATTATTTGATTCAATGGTTGACTGCAATAGATTACAATATATCATATGATAAATATTATGCCTTGCTCTAATCTTATCCACTAAGGATCATGAACTTTAAATCAGACGATACAGATTGCGTTTTCTCGTGTCCCTAGAATACAAAGTCTTTCTTTAAGGTCAAAACCAACCAATTCCAGATGAAAATAGACATTTTACCCTGAAAATTTGTAATCATAAGCAATTTGGGGGCAAAAACAACCAATTCCAGTTGAAAATAGACGATTAACCGCAATTTCTTCTAACATCCCCGAACATAAGCAATCAATCAAAAAAAAAAACGTAGAACAATATGAAATTCACTCACTTAAAACAAGGCACCAAGAGATCAAACGAAAATTTTCAATCGCATTTACAGAAAGAAAACCCTAAAACAAACTAAATCAGACGATTCATATTCCATCACTAGAAACCCAACATCACGAACTGAAAACCAAATTTCAAGAACTAGTAAACTTGGTAACTGCCTTTGTACCCTCAGAGACGGCGTGCTTCGCCAATTCTCCAGGAAGAACAAGTCTCACAGAGGTTTGGATCTCTCGAGAAGTGATGGTGGGCTTCTTATTATACCTAGCGAGCTTCGACGATTCAAAAGCGAGCTTTTCGAAAAGGTCGCTGATGAAGCTGTTCATTATCCCCATGGCTTTGCTGGAGATGCCGATATCTGGGTGCACTTGTTTGAGGACCTTGAAGAGGTAGATTTTGTAGGTTTCGGTGCTCTTCTTGCTTCTCTTCTTCTTCTTCTTGTCTCCTCCGCTGCCTTCTTTGGGGGGTCTCTTCTCGGCCTTGGGCTTCTTCTCTGCAGGGCCTTTTTCCGCTACGGTGGACTTCTTCTCCTCTGCGGGTTTTTTCTCAGCGGCGGTCTTCTTCTCGGATTTTGGCGCCATTGATGGATTTGAGAAGGAATGAGAAGGGGTTTTGGATGGAATATTGGTAATTTGGGGGAGCGGGAAAAATTGATTTGGATGGGAATGGAGTTGTTGTTTTTGAATTTATATAAGGGAAGATATGAGTTTCTATTGGTTGAGCGATAAAGCTTGCGGATCGATGACGTGGCGAGAATCGAACTTTTGGTTCTGTTGGGGAATGCGAGGGATTGATGACGTGGCGAAAATCTGACTTTTGACTCGGTTGGGTGGACTGTTAGGGATGAATGGCGTGGCGAGGATGTGGATTTTAGAATGGCCAGTAAATAGCACACTGCCTAAATCAAATAAAGACGCGCAGATATTGGGACTTTAAATATGAAGTGTAAGATTTGTACCTTTAAATCCACCCACCAAATCTTTGATTTCAGTCAAGCTGAAACACATTGACTCTAAATATGAAGTGTAAGATTTGTACCTTTAAATTAAATCCACCCACCAAATTTTTGATTTCACTCAAGCTGAAACACATTTACTCTAAATATAAAGTGTAAGATTAGTACCTTTAAATTCATCTACCAAATCTTTGATTTCACTCAAGGAAACACATTGACTCTAAATATGAAGTGTAAGATTAGTACCTTTAAATTCACCCACCAAATCTTTGATTTTACTCAAGCCGAAACACATTGACTTGATAGAATTAGATGATAGAGATCATTTATCTTCCAATCTTTCACACGATGGATCTTAAGATTATGGGCCTACCATCAAACTGTTAGTGTTTTACTTATCGTGGCCCAAATCTTAGAAAATTGACCTTAACATTACATGCATGCTCAAAATTAATTTTAAAGTTACTTTTTGAGTGTGTACCACATGAAATAAAAAATTGACCATCTGATGGTACGATCATGTTCTTAAGATCCATTGTGTGAAAGATTGGAATGATAAGCAATTTCATCATCCGATTCAATATAATCAATGTGTTACAATATAGTGAACTCAAAAATTTGGTGGATGGATTTAAAGATACTCGTGTAAAATTGACTCTCTCCGCTGAGTACCGACGGTGCCGATTGAGAAAAAATTCTTGGATTACAAATAAAGGCATCCCAATGTTAATTGCAAAATGTTTGGCAATTGGCATCTATCGCAAATGCTAGTAGCCTAGTAGTCGTAGATAAAAACATGAGGGGACCAAATTCTAAAGCAAGGTAGCAAATCGGGTACCGCTATCGGCCGATATGTCAATACTATATATTCATTTATTTTCTTAAATTCAATAAAATCTGAAAAAAATGTGAGAAAAGAATCTAGATGGGAAGTGTAAGTGTGTTATAGACTTAATACTATCATACACTTTTAGATATTATTATTTTTAATCAAATGAAACATTTTAAAAAATATCCATCAAAACTGGAAGGCCTAGGCCAATACCTGAGCCGTATCAATCGATGTCTGATATGCATCATCCAAAACTGTATAATATCTACCGATACCGTTACATGATACTGGCCAAAATACTGATACGTACACATCTGCAATCTTCCTCTTAGTATATGGGTTAACTATTAGACGATCATATGTTGATTTCATGGTCCGTAGCATAAAGTAGCGTGGTTGCAGCACCAGCTTTATAAAACTTCTTAGGGTACATCTGTTTGTGGCATTATCTGAAACCGCTTAGTCTCGGGCCCCTTAAAAATCATTGATTGTTTTAGATCAGATGGTGGAGATTCTTGAAATCATGGCGCGCCTATTAGACTGAGTTTTTTATTTCATGTGTCACATATCCCCAAATAATGGCTCTTGAATAATATGACACACATTACGCTCAAACGTACAGCCAATTATTTGGGGATTTGTGACACATGGAATCAATAACTGGCGTCTGATAGGTGCATCATGATCTTAAGATCTATTGCATGGAAGATTGGGATGAAACATGATTTCCATCATCTGATCCGAAGCAATTGATGGTATTCAAGGCGTCTCTGACACGATCGGGTTCAAAAAATGCATGGGTGCAAGCAGAGGTACCCAACTTCTTAAAGGCTAGTCTCCCCATAAATATGGGCGAGAGGAGACGTTAATTATACTATTCAAACAGTTGACTGCCTTGAATCTATGATAATGGTTATTTTCCCTCCAATATTTTAAAAATAAGATCTTTATATCATCCAACACATATCAGATGGTCCGATATTGATATGTGTATAATATGGAATCAACATAAGACCGTCCTATATGTGTAAAATGATCTCAAGATCTATCTTGTCAAAGATTGGGACCAAAAATGACCTCTTTAGCTGATTCAAGAAAGTCAAATGTGTGAACAGTAGAACTTTTAGTGGCATTGCGAAAGAGGGTATCCTTCTTTAAAACTTCTTGCAGAATGGTTCAGCGAGAAGCATTTCTGACGGGACCATTCCTCGATAAGTTGAATTTTTTAATAAGTGCCAATAACTTCTCTTGTACCTTTGTTCGCACCCACGCGTTCTCTAAAAGCTCCCATGTCCCAGACCCCTTTAAAATAGTTGATTTCTTCAAATCAGATGATGGAGATCGTTTTTCACCCTGATCTTCCTCACAATCAATCTTGAGATTATGGCACACCTGTCAGACGGTCAGTGTTTTATTCCATGTGCCCCAAATCCCTAAAAAATGGCCATTAAATCACGTTTGAGCATGATGTGTGCCATATGATTGAAGAGCCATATTTTGGGGATCTGTGACACATGGAATCAAAACTAACTGCCAGATAGACGCGCCATGATCTCAAGATCCATTTTTGTGGAAGATCCGGGAGAAACAAGATCTCCATCATTAGATCCGAAGCAATCAACGGTTTTAAGAGGGTCTAGGACGTAGGCACTTGCTAAGAACACGTGGGTGTGCGAACAAAGCTACCCTAACTTCTCGCAGGACTATTCGGCGATAAAGTTTAATTTTTCATGTGGGACCACTCCATGATAAGTGAAAATTTTTATAAACCTTCCCGTTGGACGGTTCGGCAAGAAGAACGTCTGGTGGGACCATTCTACAATAATTTCTTGTGGGACCATTCCACGATAAGATAAATTTTTTTATTAAACTTCTTGTTGGACTGTTCAGCGAGAAGAACTTCTCGCAAAACCATTCCACCATAAGTTAATTTTTTTTTATGAAAGTTCTTGTTAGGGGACCATTCCACGATAAGTTAAATTGTTTATTGGACAGTTCAAAGAGAAGAACTTCTTGAGGGACAATTCGATGATAAGTTAACTTTTTAAGCTTCAGCGAGGAAAAACCTCTCGCAGGACAATTCCACGATAAGTTCAGCAATAAAACTTGTTGTGGGACCATTCCCCGATAAGTTTAATTTTTTTATAAAACTTTCTGCTGGACAGTTCCACGAGAAGTTTTCTATGGAGTGCCCCTCGATAACATATTTTTTTTTGGTGATTTCTATAAATTTCAGTTACCATTGTTAGGTCCTTCTTCTTCTTCTAAATTCTTTCTTCTTCTATAAAATGAGATCTACGAAAAGAAGCCAACTCCAGAGAACCTCATAATGCTCATAACCAATGTCTCCTCCTTCCTCCTCATATTTACCGTACCTGCACCATCACATACTAACCTCCACTCCCCTGGCTTGACTCCTTCAAAGGCCTAACCAGAACTTTCTCAGCCGTCCAAAATGCCACCTTCGAAACTGACAAATCCGTCCTTCAAAGTCAAAACAGCAAAGATCTAGTTGCCTCCCCCCCTTTCCGCCACTGCCAATCAGATTCTGACACCCGTCAACACGACCAAATCATCGAAGCTGAACGAATTCCATGTGGTGCAGCAGCTTTGTAATAAGGAGAAGTTGTGGCATAACTATAGGGATTTCAAGTGGTTTAGTTTGGCGTTGGCGAGTATTGTAGTTTCGTGGTTGTCAATGCTGGTCCTTGGCACTGGGAGAATGCTAGATATCCGATCTCGATAGTAAAGACAGATCCAACGGTTCCTCTGCAAATACCAATTGGAAAAATAGCGACCCCCACCAATGGATCAGTGTCTGATTTCAGGAATGGGAAGTACTTGTACTACTTGCGTAGTGGCGGTTATTGTAAAGGAATAAATCACTACTTGTGGGGCTTCTTGTGTGTAGGGCTGCAATTGGGCCGCGCCAAGCCCCAGCTTGGGTCAGCTCTAGCTCGGCTCTGCCTTATACGAGCTGAGCTGGAACTTGGTTCTAGGCCCTCCGAGCCTAAAATGTCTGAGCTTGAGTCAGGCTGAGCTGACCTTCAAGCTAAATAAGTTTTATTATAAATTTTTTTCCTAATGTTATTTTAAACAATATCTTCTTTTTTTAATAGATGAAAGATTATAAATGAAAGCCCTAATATCTTTTAATTCCTTAGTCCTTTTGGATTTAACAGATTGATTGGAGAAAAAGGTGTTTAAATTTTGAAAAGTAAAATGGTGTTTAAATTTAATGTGCAAAATATTGATTAAGAGCATAGGTGTTGGTCACAGGTGTTGATTGATTGGTCAATTGTCATGCTAATAGTTGTTCATTGAGACAAGTGAGAAAGAACTTTAATGGTTGCATACAGAGAGATGGAGAGAGAGAGAGAGAGAGAGGAGAAAGAAAGCGCAAACTTCAATAGAGGATCATAAGGATTATATGTTGATTACATATCTATCCATTATAAAGTGACCATTAGATGAATCATATTATAAGGGGAAAAAATAAAAAGAAAAAAAAAACTTTCAAAATTATATTTAATATATTTTATCATATCAAAGTATTATATATTATTAATGAAGCTAAGCCGGGCCGAGCCGAGCTTTACTAGCTCAGCTCTAGCTCTGCCCTCCAGCCGAACTTAAGAGAGCAAAATCTCTCATTTTCAGGCCGAGCCGAGCCGAGTGGTTGAGCTAGCTCGGCTCTATTGCAGCCCTACTTGTGTGCACTCGATGGGCCTCGGCATTTTTACCGAACGTTTGTGATGGCTACGAGTATTTTCTTGGCTTTGACTTATAATCTGAGTAAATCAACAGAGAAGGGAAGGATTCTTGGTACTAATTCGATTTCGACCATTTGAAGGATTTGTGGCCGGTGGTAAAAGAGATCGAATTTCTTCGGGACTGGAAGAGATGGGATCAGAGGCGAAAGAAGAATCGGGTACCGGTTAGAAAGGTTGCGAGCTACAAAGTCATGCCAATGCAGTTGAAAAAGATAAGATTACGATTATTTGGAGGCAATTTGATGGGCCTGAGCCGGAAATTAGCGGGCGGTTAGATTGGGATTTTGATGCGGTCCATGTCGTTAGTGGAGAGAAAGCAGAGAATAAGAAGTTGTCGCCTAATTTGGATCGGGATATGTCCTTGGACACATTGCTAGAGAAGCTTAAACAGATTATTCAACCTCGAAGGGAATTGTACATTGCCAATAGTTATTTCGATAAGTTGAGGTCTCAATTTGAAGTACATTTGCTTAATGATTGTAAGTATGGATCAAAATATCATCTAAAATCTCAATTTATCACTGGTAAGATTTCAGTTCCGGCCCGCTCCAGCTACTGGAAATTTTACCGAAGATTTGATAGAAAGTCTTCGAAGTGACCGAAAATTTGCCGAAATTTTGACTGAAATCCAGGTTGATCTCGGTTTGGTCATGACCAAAACCGATACCGAAACTGAGATTTTGATCCTTCATTATAAGGAACTGGTTGATATCGAGACTTTTAATAATTTGACAATGGATTGCAAAGATGGAATCAATACATGCTGACCCAGGTCAGCGGGGGACAAAGAAGAGGAGATCCTGTTTCTGTTGCTGTGTTCCTTAAACTCTTATTACATTGCCTTTTGAATTGATATTACACTCAGATTAGTAAAAATTCCGTCCTGGATTTGTTGGTTATTCTGTTATTTTATCAATTGGTCCTTTCTGTAGGTTGGATCTGTCTACAGCTTGAGGTTTTATTTCTAATAGTATTATCTACCAATTTATTGTGATCAATTCCGTTTGAATGCTGTTTTATACCTCTCTTCCCTAGCACCATAGTCACAAAAAGTCTCCTATTTTTTATGGAAAAAAAAAACCACTAAAAATCTCTGAATTAAGGGTGTGCCAAATTTTTCCGAATCTTTGTTGATTTTTGTATAAAACCTAATGTTTTATTTGTTACTAGTAAGTAGACACTTCTGGTATTTAAATGACTTAAAACTTGAAAGGGAGAGATGATTAGAGAAATGACAATGAGGATAACCACTACCAACTATTTGTTGGCACGGTTTAAAATTAGGCAGGAATTTTCAAAATTGCAGCCGGAATGTTCCGGTTCCAGTGTGGACTGGTACCAGATATAGCGGACCCCCCTTTTTAAACTAAAATTCCGGCGGAAATTTTATAATTCCGGGCGGGATTTTCAATCTCATCCAGATATATGCCACATCATTGCTGCTGTAGAGGTTTAAAATACAGTTGAGATGCAAAAAAGCATTTTCTCATCTTTCACTCAGTTAATATGAATCGACTTAGATAGTTGAAGTCCTGTACACTTGTATATGGACAGCATACTGGTAAAAACCTGATACGGTACTGTTACCAGTACTGCTGGATAAGTCTCCAGACTCATCGGATTTCATCGAGACAAGGTTTCTCTGACAATTTTATGACGGTATGACTGACCGCTTTATAGCCTTGGGCGGCGTCGGTAGCCAAATGCATCAATAACACTCTTCTTTTGATTTTCTCAGACTCACTAATCCAAACAAGGGTATAGCCCACCGGCTCCGTGGGTGCTCTTCCAACGTCATTGCAGTCGTCATTGCCGTCATCCTTTCCGGCAGAACCCACTGAAAAGGGGTTTGTTATTGGTTTCTAGTGCAACTTTAAGATCAAACATTTATATGTAATCATCACTGTTCTTACAATGCTTCAATTTTAGGTAGGGCTGAAACCGAGCTGAGCCCGCTTGACAGCTCGACTTAACTCAGCTCAGAAATGAGAGATTTTGCTCTCTTAAGCTCATCTTGGGAGTCAAGCTTATCTTTTTATCTGACGCTTGCTTGAAGTAGAGCCAAGCAAGAGCTGAGCCTTGTAAGGTCAGCTCGGCCCGGCTCTGTTCAATTAATATTATATCTAATAATTTCACATATAAAACAAATATGGTACAGATATTTTTTATAATGTCATAGTTGCTACACGACATTGACTAAACTTACACAGCTACACGACTGAAAGGCTAGTCACCATCATCTCCATACTTATTCAAGGCAGGAACCACTGTAACTCAGATTCTTAGGTAATCCTAGTATGAGATCAGGGTGTTTAATCAACATTTAGTGCATTAAATTTAAACATCTTCTTCCTCCAATCGATAAATTTCAGTTCCGATTGATCCAATAAACCCTTCAGTTCTCCCAAAAAGACTAAAAGGCTAAAAGAGATTATGAGTTTCGTTTATTAAATTTTATAGGCTTTCATCTTAAAAAGGGAAGATAAGGTTTTTTTTTTAAAAACTAGCAAGAAAATTTATAATAAAACTTATTTGGCGAAGTTCGGCTCGGCTCGAGCTTGATAGAGCCGAGCTAGAGCTCAGAATTTTCAGGCTCAATTCGAGCTCGGCCCATATAAGGTAGAGCCGAGTTAGAGCTGACCCAAGCTCAGGCTCTGCTCGGCTCGGTTGAAGCCCTAATTATTGGTACCCTTTCATGGTTGCCTTTCTTGTTTCCGTAGTATGAGAATCATTGTACTTTTGGCTAGACTTTTTCCTAATTCAGTGTTCTTGACAGAAGCACACGATTCACTCTTCCAATTGGCGAAAGGCTTATTACATGCCAACAAAGGCTAATGCACTGGCAATTGCCGTCAGAAAATGGTTAACAAAGAAATGCATAAGATCAAGTTGATTAATGAATGGAGAACACAAGGAACCTGTTCCACAAAATAGTGACCTTTTTTGTGTCTTGCTGCTTATTTTTTATGTACACACATACTATATATATATATATATATATATATATATATGTGTGTGTGTGTGTGTGTGTGTGTGTGTGTGTGTGTGTGTGTGTGTGTGTGTGGATTTATGCATTTGCTTAAATGTTGTATATGTATTTATGATAATATCTGCCAATCTGAGAATGAACTCTTCTTCCACTATGCAGAAAAATTAACAACAAAAAGTTACTAAGGAAACTGAATATTCTACTGTTTAAATTCCACTACTTCTCTGCATTCTAATCATGCAATGTTTTTTCCTAATATGCAACTGTCAGAATTTGGGTTACTGCTAGCAGCACACAACTCAAGTGATAGTCGCCCTATTTCATTTGATCATCGAAGCAATACAATGACATGGCTTGCACTCTCTGGGATTCTGTCAAAGTTTTTTGCTAATGTTTTTATGCCTTCCCTCAACTCCCTTTCAGTTGTTTGTCAGAGGCTGTGAATTTTGCATTTTCTTCCCATTAATATTTGCTTGTTTCCAAATTTTTAATAAAATAAAAGTGACTTATGTTTGCCGAAATGTGATATAATAGTATTATATAGTGTAATGGCTTTTTTATTTTTTTGAACTTTACCTTTAGATGCTGCTCAACCCAACTAATCAATTATTCTCAAAATATCATCATAATCTCTCCAGATTGTCAGTTCCCGTCAAATTTGGACCATTGGTCAATCTCCTACCATCACTTAACCATCGAGGGAAGCGTTATTAGTTTGGTGATCACCTTGATTCATTGAAATTTGGATTCTTTGTAGGTGTTTCTACTACACTTTACTTCTTATTTCTCAAATGAGATGTTAAACTCATATATATATATATATTGATCGGTAACAAAAATCCATTAGAATATCAGGTAAAAGAACAAAAGAAAACGGCAGCAAGAGACTACCAAACTAGACCCAATACTCAAAAGGAAACTAAAACCCCATTGGTAGATCTGTCCCAAACATTTCCCAGAGAAGGGAAATCAGTGATGTGGAGGTTATTCCATTCAGATTGGGCATCAAAACCCTCTACTATCCCCCTTATGGACAAGAAACACCCATTGAGTGGCCAATTCCTGAATGTGTTCCAGCACCATCTAGTGTGGTTTTTGAATTCTTCTAAACACCCTTTCATTTCTTTCTAACCATATTGCTCATAAGATTGCAAAGACCACAATATTCCAAAATTTTCCTTTTACATTCTCCATCTTTAGACTATCCCATTCTACCAGCAAACTCCCACAATCCTCTGGCAAGACCCAATTCACACCAAAATGCTTAAAGATATCATTCCAAATCCCCCTTGCTCCATCACGGTGAATACACAAATGACTTGCAGTTTCTTCCCCCATCATGCACATCACACATCTGGTACGGATCCTGATGTTTCTCTTCCTTAACTGATCTATAGTAAGAATTCTACCCCATGCAACTGTCCACCAAAAAAAAATGATTTTATGAGGGAATTTTGCTCTACAGATATTAGTCCATTTCTGTCGGATCAGAGGCTGCACATAGGAAGGAATAAAAATATCTTAGTCAGATTCCACAGCCAGATATCCCTTCCCCATCTATTTCTTCTTAACCTTCTCAACAAATTACGAAGTTCATATTCCTCCCTCTCCCCTTCCCTCAAATTTCTTTTAAATTCTATTCTCCACTGAACTACCAATTTACTATTCTATTCTTTTGAATATCTGTGACTTCACTGATATTAGGATTTCTCTTTCTAGCAATTTTATACAGCGTAGGGAAAATATCTACCAATTTCCTTTCTTCTGCCCATTTGTCATTCCCAAATCTGATTCTCTCACCCATAACCGAGTTAAACTTCAATCATTCCTTGAATATGCAATCCATCTCTCTGACATTTTTCCACCAGCAAGAAGCTTTCTCTCTCATACTTGTTTGAGACGACATTCCACCAAAGTTTATCCCTTTCTCTTTCACCCCCCAGCCTCCACAGCTACTTTCCAACTAATGCTCTATTCATCTGACTTAATTTTCTGATGCCCGAGCCACTATCCCTTTTAGAAAATCAACAAACTTCCCAATTTATTTCACGTCCCCCCTTCCATAAAAAGTCTAATGATTTTTTCCAATCTTTTAATGACTTTAACTAGAACTTGAAACATTGACAGATAGTAAATTGGAATGGTCGAGAAAGTAGACTTGATTAAAGTCAGTCTACCCCCTTTGCTAAGTGAATGATAGTCCCACATTGCTTGGGTCAATGGCGTTGGGTTATATATAAACTTGGAGCAATCCTCACCTTATAAGTTTTGTTTTGTGAGATTGAGTTAGGCTCATGCGATTCTACACTAAGTAGTTTGCTCTCCTAAATGGCCAATCTCTTTTGGAATCACAAGCTTGTATTGTTTAATCCTCAGTTACCAAATTTGTTGAATACCTCTGAATCGTGAAGCGGTTCACACTTCAGTTCAGTTCAGTTAACCAATTTATTTAATTTTAAAAAGAAAAGTTTGGTTGGAAGACTCATACCCTAGGTATCAAACTGGGTATTGGTACCGGTTATCGGTCCATCTTGGACCGACACGTACCAGCTGAAACCGTATCGGCAAATTTTTATTTTTATTTTTAAAATGACAAAAAAATTGTATCAGTCCGATACTGACCCATATCAGCCGATATCGGTACCCAATACCGATACAACCCTGATATTGGTATTGGTATTGGCGGATACTTGATACCTTGGTCTAAAGCTTCTTTTCATCCTTTGGAAGGACAAAGCACAATCAAATAAACGTAAAATAGAGCTAATTGCAAAATGGAGTGGAAAAATGTTGTAAAATGTTAATTATATTGCTAAAGAAAAATGAAAATAATAGCATTAATCAAGTACACAATAAATTTATAATTTATTTTTTTAAAATATGGTTGTTTATCACAAAAAAAGGTGGTGTCGAAAGTCGAAACCAAGCCTAATACCTACTCTTTTGTTGGGTTGTTGTTAGAGCCTCACATGAAGAGTCATATACTACATGTCAATCTCTCTCCTCCAAACTAGCCAACTCGCGAGAGATTTTGAGTCCTCTATGCAATGCTCCCCGGTTGCTCCAACCACTCTTCCGGCACGCTCTTGCCTGAAGCATGTTTGGCAACTGTTTAAAGAGCTGAAGGAGAGCGGGCTGGGAGCTGTGGAGCACTGGGGGAGCGGGCCTAATGTCGGGTTTTGCGAGAGTGGTTGAAAACTACTCTGGCGGAGGGCTGGCGAGGAGGGGACGGGCGCTTGCGTATGCCCGTTCATCTCATTGCCAAAAAAAACCTTTATGAGTGCCAAATCAGGGAAGAAAGATTTTCCACTATTTTGTACTTAATGCTATTTCTTTTATTTTGTATTCGATATAATTTTGGGTAAAGGGGCCACAGCTTAGTTCAATAGTAAAAGACTTTGGCTGTCAAGTGTGAAGATTTGGAATTCAAGTCCTGAGAGCAGCCGCTTTATGTGTAAAATATCAAAGGTTAAGTCTGTATTCCTTCTACCCATCTCAACCACCATACATATCATTCCAATACTAAATAATGGCATTCTTATGTAGGTTTGGCTAAGCAAATGTCTTAAGATTGAATAGATGATATGAAATCTATTTTTGGGTGACTAACCCCAATCATCAATGGTGATGACTGGTCATCCACTCTATAAGCATGCCACTATTTGTGCCGCATGATGCGCGGAGCTATCATAAAGATTAGATTCAACCTGAAGATCACATTGAAAAGTTATCTTCACGACATGAGGAGGAGGTGGTGGTTGTGGTGGAGAAGGTGGTTATGGCGGCATTGGTGCTCGTGTTGGTGTTACTGCCTCGCCCCTTTTTGCCACTGCCACACCACTTAACCAAATCAGACTGCTTTGAATAAGACTAGGAAGATTCTTTTTTGTCCAAAATTTTCACACAATATATTTTGAGATCATTGGCCAACCTTAAGTGGGCAAATGTTGATTCTATGTAGCACAACTCTCAAAAAGTGAATGTGATCTTGACGTATCATCAAACTTAGTTCACGCACACTTTTTGAGATGTGCAACATATGAAATAAACATTTGACTATCTGATCCTGATCTATTTTGTGGAGGATGGTGACGAAAATGGATTTTCCTTTCTTCAAGTGGTGTGCTAATAACAAAAAAGGAGTGACAGCAACACCTCTAAAAAAAATACCTTTAATTCACTCATTGAATCTTTGAGTTTACCGACGTTGAAAACTCATTGATTGCTTTGAATCAAGAGATCATTGTTCGTCCCAATCTTTCACACAATAGACCTTGAAGCTTAGTCCCACATTGGGTATTTATGGCCTTGTCTCTCCTCTTATAGTCAATTGGTTTTGAGTTGGATGCGCAAATTTACAGAGCATGCCTTTCTCCACGTCACCCAGTTCAATTCTCCACATGATTTAGCTCAGTCTGGCCAACACGTGCAGAGGTACGTTGAAGTTTAATCCCACATCGAGTATTCATAATCTTGTCTCTCCTCCTACAAGTTTCTTAGGCCCCTTCACTCTTAGTTAATTGATTTTGAGATGGATACCCAAATTTATCAATAAATCTTGAGATTAATATGATATTATAGCATACTTTTTTCTACTCCACGTCACCGAGTTCAATTCTCAAGGCCCCTCCAACTCGTAGCCAATTGGTCATGAGATGGATACCCAAATTTATCTATGAATCTTAAGATTAAATTAACATTTGGCTAAAAAATGATCTCAAGATCATTGTATTCTACGTTTGGCCAAAAAATGATCTCCATCGTATAATTCCAAACGCTATTTGTTTCATGGTACACGATCTCTAAATTTTTAATCCTGAAATCCAAACGAACGGCCCCTTAGTAGTCTAAGCCGTCACATGATTCAAAGGAACCATTGAAGTCCATGCACGTGGCAAAGGTTGACACGTGCACGGAGTGCATTCCGTGCACCTGTGGACGGGTTGTCCACCATACACAAACACAATAAAACCTGTTGTCCACCAGGACCACCACGAAAGCTCTGTATCCAAGCTCCCATGAAGCTCCTCCGTCCCTCTCTCGTTCTCTCGAACCCCCATTTCCCTTCGAAAACTAGAACCCTCTCCAACTCCTCCAAAAAAATCTCCACCGTCAACTCCGATGCCGACGAAGGATTCATAAGCATTCTCCGAGACATCGTACGACAAAATCACAACTGGAATACTTCCCTCAGCAACAGATTCATCATTCAGAGATTGCAACCTCGCCACGTCGAAAAAATTCTAATCGAAACCATAGACGACGCCACGTTAGCCCTCAGATTCTTCAATTTTCTTGGTCTACATCAAAATTTCGATCACTCGTCGCTATCGTTCTGTATTTTGATTCACTCCTTGATCCAATCGAATCTCTATTGGCCGGCATCGTCCGTTCTCCATACTCTTCTCTGCCGTCTCTCAAACCCTAGAGAAGTTTTTAAATGCTTGATGAACGCTTACGAAGAATGCAGGTTCTCGTCGAGCATAGCGTTTGATTTTTTGGTACAAAATTATGTACAGAACAAGAGTTTTTTGGATGCTGTTATTATAATTAAGCTCATGAGGGAGCAGGAATTGGTGCCTGAAGTAAGGACATTCAGCAGTGTTTTGAACGGGTTACTGAGAATTAAGCGTTTCGATGTCGTTTTAGATGTTTTCGATGAGATTTTGAGATCCAGGGTTCGTATAGATGCTTTTGTTTATACCGCGATGGTTCGTTGTTTCTGCGAGATGAGGAACTTTGGTAGAGCTAAGGATATGGTTTATCAGATGGAGGTGAGTGGATGTGATTTGAGTGTTGTAACTTATAATGTGCTGATCAACGGTTTGTGCAAGAACCAGAGGGTTTTAGAGGCCGTCGAGGTTAAGAATTCTTTAGGATTTAAGAGATTGAAACCTGATGTTGTTACGTATTGTACATTAATACTTGGTTTGTGCAAGGTTGGAGAATTAGAAATGGGTGTGGAATTGTTTGATGAAATGCTTGAATTGGGATTTGTTCCAAGTGAAGCTGCTGGCTCGAACATGGTTGATGCACTGAGGAGGCAAGGGAAGCTTGAAAAGGCGTTTGTGTTGGTCGAAAAATTAGGGAAGCTTGGGATAATACCCAATTTGTTTGCGTACAATGCATTGATTAATTCTCTATGTAAATGTGGGAAGTTTGATGAAGCTGATTCGCTTTTTAAGGTGATGGAGAAGAAGGGTCTGTTCCCCAATGAAATTACTTTTTCAATTTTGATAGATTCGTTATGCAAACGAGGAAAACTTAAAGATGCACTTCTTATGCTTGATAAAATGACTGAGAAGGGGATAACGGCTTCTGTTTATCCATACAATTCTCTGATAAGTGGGCATTGCAAGTTGGGGGCGTTAAGCATGGCGGAGTCTCTCTTTGCGGAGATGGTTGATAAGGGATTGTCTCCAACTGTGGTAACCTATACGTCAATGATAAGTGGGTTTTGCAGAGAAGGGGATTTGGATAGAGCGTTGAAGCTCTATTGTGAGATGTCCGAGAGAGGCCTGTCGCCAAACACTTATACGTTTACTGCACTTATTGGTGGTTTCTGCCGTGTAAATATGATGGTAGAAGCAGGGAAACTGTTCAAAGAAATGGTGGAACGAAATGTGGTGCCGAATGAAGTAACTTATAATGTGATGATTGATGGGCATTGTAGGGTAGGGAACACAGTAAGAGCGTTTGAGCTACGTGACGAAATGGTAGAGAAGGGTCTTCTTCCTGATACGTACACTCATAGGCCCCTGATAAGTGGACTCTGTACAACAGGTAGGGTATCGGAATCCAAAGAATTTGTAGATGACCTACACAGAGAAAACAATAAACTAAATGAGATGTGTTTCAGTGCACTTTTACATGGATACTGCAAAGAAGGAAGATTAATGGATGCTTATGGTGTTTGGTCAGAGATGGGAAAAAGAGGAGTTGAAATGGATATTGTTTGCTATGGAGTGTTTATTTATGGTGTTCTAAAACACCTTGACAAAATAAAGTTATTTGATTTATTGAAGGAGATGGTTGATAGGGGATTAAGACCAGATATGATAATATATACAAGTATAATTGATACATATTCCAAAATAGGGAACCTCACGGAGGCTTTCGGATTTTGGAACAAGATGGTTGATGAAGGTTGTGTCCCAAATGTTGTAACCTACACCGTTCTAATAAATGGCCTGTGCAAGGCTGGGTTGATTGACAAAGCAGGGCTTCTTTGTAAGGAAATGTTGGTTAAAGACTTTCTCCCAAACCAAAACACTTTTGGTTGTTTTCTCGACCAATTTTCCATGGAAGGAAATATGGTGAAAGCTATTGAGCTGCACAAGGCAATGCTTAGAGGAAAGCTTTTGGCGAACACTGTTACTTATAATATATTAATAAGGGGTTTCTGCAAATTGGGTAGAACTGAGGATGCAACTGGGGTCATGTTTGAAATGATTGGTAATGGTGTGTCACCTGATTGCATCAGTTATTCAACACTTATCTATGAGCATTGCAGGAGGGGTGATTTACCCAAAGCTTTTAAGTTGTGGAATGAGATGCTCAAAAGGGGAGTGAAGCCTGATACACTGGCATATAACTTTTTGATATACGGGTGCTGTGTGTATGGAGAACTGACGAAGGCTTTAGAATTGCGTGATGATATGATGAGAAGAGGTGTGCAGCCAAATGAGGTTACGTACAATGCTCTCATTCACGGAACTTGTTTGACAGCTAGTATAAGACAATAGAATTACCATGAATCCACTTATTTCTATTGCTTCCATTAATGCTACTGGATTGGCCATCGGAAGCTTCAATTTGGCTGTCAGGTTGGCCATCGGGTTACTGCTGTGGACTACGTTGGAATCAATTTACCAGAATTTGGAAGATGACTAGAGATCAATCATGGTTCTTGTACATGTGATTGCTTCCTTCACGTAAACTTTTTTGGAATTGTGAATTAGAGAAAAAAGTAGTTATGTGAACACTGTTGGATATTTACCAAATAAATATTTATTTATTATTTTAATAATTTTTATTTATTATTAATTTAATAATTTTTATTTATTAGTTTTGTTAATCTTTAAATGGTTCATTAATATTGTTGGTTTCATTTGGAAAGATGCTTTTTACAATAAACATTCAACCTTCAAGTCAAAGTGATTTGAATTTTGAATCATATTGGAGGGAAAATATTTCCCACCACAAGTTTAAAAGATTTGTAAAAGTTTTGTCTCACCTCACTATTTTATAAGAAAGATCGATGTCATATATATGGAAACTTACCTTCTAAATTGTTTGATTTGAAAAAAATAGCTCAAAGCGGTGGTTCGTCGCCTCGCACGTGCTGGTGTGCGAATGGTGCAATTGGACACTCATAGGCCACTGATAAGTGGACTCTGTACAACAGGTAGGGTATCGGAAGCCAAAGAATTTGTGGATGACCTACACATAGAAAACAATAGACTAAATGAGATGTGTTTCGGTGCACTTTTACATGGATACTGCAAAGAAGGAAGATTAATGGATGCCTATGGTGTTTGGACAGAGATGGGAAAAAGAGGAGTTGACATGGATATTGTTTGTTATGGAGTGCTTATTTATGAAACACCATGACAAAATAAGGTTATTTGATTTATTGAAGGAGATGGTTGATAAGGAATTAAGACCAGCAGGGCTTCTTTGTAAGGAAATGCTGGTTAAAGACTTCCTCTCAAACCAAAACACTTTTGGTTATTTTCTCGACCAATTTTCCATGGAAGGAAATATGGTGAAAGCTGTTGAGCTGTACAAGGCAATGCTTAGAGGAAAGCTTTTGATAAACACTGTTACTTATAATATATTAGTTTCTGCAAATTGGGTAGAACTGAGGATGCAACTGGGTCATGTTTGAAATGATTGGTAATGGTGTGTCACCTGATTGCATCAGTTATTCAACACTTATCTATGAGCACTGCAGGAGGGGTGATTTACCCAAAGCTTTTAAGTTGTGGAATGAGATGCTCAAAGGGGAGTGAAGTCTGATACACTGGCATATAACTTTTTGATATACGGGTGCTGTGTGTATGAAGAATTGACGAAGGCTTCAGAATTCCCAATAAGCCAATAAATTAACTTGGAAAACAACCCCTCTATTTATTTATTTTTTTGGTTGGGGGGGGTGCTATAGACCAAATCATTTTCCTTTCCCCTAAGTTCTAATATCAGTAAAGTAAGTTTACATGGTAACACACAAATCAAATGTTTCATCGAGTAGGAACCCCAAATTTGCAAGGATCTGGAGTATACCTAAAGGTCCATTAGTTCACTCTGAGTGAGTCATCTTCAGCAAGAAAAAGATCCCAGTCATAACCTCTCAAGTTGCTGAAGACCTTCTAAGAGTTTTTACTTCGGCTTCCATGGAATATTTGCTTCCAATTAGGCACTGAAAGTCCGAAATGCTAACTGAATTTTCCCCTCATCTCTAACCATAGATATGTTAGTTGTTACAACTTACAATGACATTATTAACATACCATCACCGAGTCTGGAAAAAAGGTATCAATCTGTCAATAAGGGGAATGATATGAGTTTGTATTTATCCAATCATAGTGGATACCATGTTAATTATGTGAGCAACCTGATTTTCATCAATTGACACAAGACGATGCATTGGCTAAGATCGCATCGAGAAAACTGCTGAGGCACTTGATAATTACATTTCCATTGGCAAAATTTATACTTGATAATTAATCATTGTTATTTATTATTGGTAAATGTAGGAATTGAACCATTGATCTCAATGATATATATACTTTAGGGCATCAGCAATGAGGCAAGGTCTTAATCCTGATAGTTAATTGATTTTTGTGGATTCTTTAGGCAAGAGACGGCCATGGAGGGCGTTCCTTTTATATGGCCCACCTGGAACAGGAAAATCATACTTGGCGAAGGCTGTCACTACAGAGGCCGAGTCGACTTTTTTCAGGTGTTCTATTCAACCTTGTAATTGTATGAGAACTTTTGGGGTCAAGGGTTTAGAACCATTGACTTAACGTCCAAGGCAATCCTGAATCTCTTGATTATGTGCTTGTTTTAGCTTTTGTTGCGATTTAATAGAAGCCTGTTTTGTTATTCCTAAATGGAAAAAAACATTTTTAATTGGCTTTACTTTAGTGATTTTATGATTATAAATAAAATTTCCTTCTGCAGCTTTGAAGTTTTTCAGCTGCTTTGTCTTGTAGCTCGATAATTGGCTCTAATACTTTATTTCTTTGATCCAAAGGATTAAAATGTCATCCAAAACAAGACACATCACCTGAAATGTATCCGATTTGTAAATGGTTAATCGAAAAACACTTTGCATCGCCATGAAGTTTTTTTGTTTAAATTTATATATTTATATCTTAACATTTATTATATTGATATATCCTATTTATGTTATAAACATGCCGTTATTCATTAATAATGTGGATTATAATACTTTCTTAGTACTTTTCTATTTTAAGTTCTTCAACCAAAAATGTTTGCATTGCGTTGTTAAATATGTAGCTGATATTTTTTTTCATAAGAAATCATGATACGCATCAATTTTGTGGTATCTTATACATCTTCTGCTACTGAAAATTTAATCCTTGCCTTGGTCAGTAATATACCTCTGCCTCTGCTTCTCCATAGTTATTATGAGTAGGAAACTAAATTCAACTTTTTATTTTTTATTTTTTATTTTTATACAAGCATCTAAATCTTTTGTCTTGATGAAGGTGGTTTAGGATTTAGCAAAATTTGAAAAAACGTAAGTTCAAGAACAGAACTACATACGGATTAAACAAGTGGGTAACTTTCCTCAATAGAAAGGATCTTTCTAGCTGTTCCTTCCTTGGTTTAATATGTCAGCCATACTGATAGCAAGGTGTCAAACTCGGTGTCAGTATCAGGTATCGATCCATAGAGGACTGATACCTATCGGCCGATACCGAGTTGTATCGGTGCCATTTAAAAAAAAAAAGAAGAAGATAGAGGTATCGGCCGATACCGATACCTGATACCCGAGTTGATACCTGATATGTATCAGTTTGCCGAACTTGTCGCTAGATTCAATGTGATGTCAACTCCCACAATTAGATCAATTGTTTTTTATAACTAGGATGATACAATGTATATGCGTTTATGTGCAAGCATATCTGTTCATAAATAATGATTTATTGAGAAAAACTAATATAGAAAAGGGAAAACAGCTACAAACAGATTAATAAACAAGTAGGAAACTTTCCCCTGTACAAAGGGTCTCTCTTGACATTACTGTGAGATCCTCTTCACACAAGATTTAACAAGATGTTAACTCTTGCGATAAGATCAAAAACTTTTCTGAACAGTGACACAGGCCTCTATGGACCTTCCTGCTCTTCAATAATTAGACCGTGAGATTTTCTGAATCACCTTCTGCTATTAGAGGCCCTCATTCGCCCTCCTAGAATGTTCTAAGTTACGCTTCGTTTGAGCTTCTTATCCCTTTTGGTCTAAGAAAGCCTTTAGAACTGCACCTTGATGATCACGGAAGACACCACCTACTCCGGCCAGGCTTGGATTTACTTAGTAAGCCTCCATCAAAATATTATTTTGTAAGTCCTTCTTTCTAGAACCATACCTTTATTTCCGTCTTTGTGTGTGGTGTTCACATTCGTGTGCACACAGGCATATATAGATATACATTAGTACATATACTACGATCATCTTTCAATATACCAAATTTCACGTGTTTGAAGTGGTGGTCCTTTTTATTTAGTGTTTTGGTTGGTTTGTAACAGATAGGCTTCTGCTTATATAGACACATTGACTGGTGGATTGACAAGTGGCAGTTTTATTTCTTTGTGTGCAGTATCTCCTCATCAGATCTGGTTTCAAAGTGGATGGGTGAAAGTGAGAAGCTAGTTTCAAACCTGTTTCAAATGGCCCGTGAAAATGCTCCTTCCATCATCTTCATTGATGAAATAGATTCTTTATGTGGCCAGCGTGGAGAAGGAAATGAAAGCGAAGCTTCACGACGCATTAAAACAGAACTTCTTGTACAGATGCAGGTAGTGATGCTGTTAACACAAAAAAGGAGAGGACAGTGTCATGTTATGCCTTCTCTTGCTTCTTTTTTAAAAAAAAAAATTATTATTATAAAAAGGGGGGGCTGGGAAAGGCATATGATGACATTTTCAGCCTTTATCATTAATACTTATGGACGGACAAGTGATTTTTGCTGATGTAGCTCAGGATGTTCATATCAATCTATTATGCGCTTGTCTTTTGAGAAAAATGGATGCCCCACTTAGTGAACATCTAGTTGTAAGTTCTAGATATTTGTATCTACATAGCAAATCAATTTTTAAATCTTATGATTTCTCAAAAAAAAAAAAAAAAAAAAATTATCTTATGCAATTGTAAGTTTTACATATTGTTACATCCCATTATTATTACAGCCCTTACCATTAGTGACAGATCACTAGTTTGCCATGTCATTACGCTTAAATCATTCTGTTAACTAAGAGAAATTGGCAATCCGAAAACATGACTAAATGGCAAATCTGCTTATAGATGGGGTGAGCATGTAAACAATCTAGCATTCCCTTGAAGTTGTGCATGTTTTGTTCTCTTTCTTTCTCACATAACATTTCGGGTACCTCTATTTACACCAACCAAAACTTTAAAAGCACCCACCTAGCCCCACCTGTGAATGATATGACAAGTGGGGGCAGGCGGATGCTTTTAGAGTTTTGGTGGTTGCAAGTAGAGCTACCTTAATATTAATCATCTTTTGAACCTCGCACATATTATTATTGTGCCTTCCATGCATTAAAAAAAGGTTATTGACTGTATAGTCCAATTTATCCTTCTGTTTTTAGTTATAAAATTTTCGTTTTTAATTCTAAACTAGTATGGCATGTCTGAATTTTAATTGTACGAATTTTGTTTTTATTTCTATATTTAGGATAAAAGATATTGGTTAGTCCTTTATATTTTTGCTGGGAAAGTCTTGTGTGTTTATCCCAAACACACTCAGGCTCTCTTCATTGTAATCTGCGACCCTAAAAAATAGGCATGGGTATTTTAGTTATTTTCCTGTTGGGTGAAATGACTAAAATACTGTGATGAATCTGGTGGTTTTCATATCTAGGTCAGGGGTCAAGATGCCTATCAGTATTTGGGGCCAACACCTCGCCATTTTGAGTTCCAACTTTGATCTTGACCTTTCCTATTATATATATCAGGGTGTAGGGAACAAAAACCAGAAAGTTCTTGTTCTTGCAGCTACAAATACTCCATATGCTCTGGATCAGGTAAAAATTGAGAATATTTATGCTATGCTTGTGTACCTAATTGTATACTTTTTCAACTCACTTGTGAATTGAAATCGGATCGTCCAAATTAGTGTATCATATAGCTAATAGAGGGTGAATCACAGGCCATCCGGCGACGATTTGACAAGCGAATCTACATTCCTCTCCCTGATCCAAAAGCTAGGCAACACATGTTCAAGGTACCTTAGCTTTTTCATATTATTTTTCAGTAGAATTGTCAGTTTCTGTTATGATTTGTGTTATTTGTGCGTGATAGTAATACAAATCAAATATTGCTTTAAGTTGGTGAATTTTTACTTCTCGCATTTTGTCTTTTGAATCAATAACATGAGAATCAAGAAAACAAAGCAGCTGATGCTCTTGCTTATATCTTCTTAGATACAGGTCAATGCCACTTCTTCGATCATACAAGCTCCTTCCCAAGACCCATTAAACCTCTCTCTATGAGGGATTTTCTTCGATTGCCTAATTTAAGATTCCCTAAGATGTGATTGTTTCTGATGCGGTCCAAAATTTTAATCTATTGCAGAGTCCAAGAAATAAGACTAGAAAAAATAAGAGAAAGTTAAGAATTGGAAAATGATGAAAGAACAAAAGAATCTAAAATTTATTGATGAAAAGTCTCATTAGATGATCATGGTGTGCTCAACTTTCAAGCCCGTCACTTTTATGTTTAACCAATTTTAAAGTATCAAACACTGTTAGATTGATGTAAATTTGGCCTTATGAAATTACCTTTTCAATGATCCAAAGAACATGCAATTCTTATGAGTATCAAAAAGTTATGGTCAGTTTTTTGAGGTTGCATTGCACGAATTTGAAGACTTCTAGTTGAATTAGGATTAATTTCTTTTATTATTTATTTTTAGCAAATAGGATTTGTCATGGGGACACCGATACCGAGGGCCTAGGTTTCAGGCTGTACCAAGTGTACCGGTCGAAAGAGAAGCGACGGAGGAACCAAGGAGACACCAGAAACTCCTTAAGGATCAACCCATGAGTCCTGCCAAAGTTGTTCTCGCTCGAGCGAGAATGCATCAAGTTCACGCCCAAAATTTTCGGGTTAAACTCGCTCAAGAGAATTCCAAAAGTCGCTCGAGCGATCCTTGGTTGTCGCTCGAGGAAGCCACGTGACAGGTTTTACGTTTTTATCCTTTTGTTTTGGTTTTCTTTTGATGTCCAATGTAAGTTACCACGTAGGGTAACATAGTACTTTTCCATTTTAGGGTTATTCCGTTTGTAAATGCTATAAAGCACATTTGTAAGCTATTTTTTTGGCAATTATTGGTTGATTAATGAAAGTGTATTGCATTTTGGCTTGAGAGGAGCTTGAAGAGTGAGTCTTCTTCCCCATTTGGGGTTTGGTGTGAGGCCAAGGGTGAGATGCCCATTTATCTTTGATCTTCTCTTTATTTTTGTTCTTATTTTATCTCCTATTTTTCCCTAATCTCTTGCATCCATTTTCCTCTCTCTCTCTCTCTCTCTCTCTCTCTCTCTCTCTCTCTCTCTCTCTATTGATTATTCTAATCCCTAAACCCTAGATCTAGAATTCCCTCAATGTTCATCCTTGTGGATTGAATCCGACCTTAACCCGTCGATCCACGACCATTGTTGGGCTTGAGCGTATTCAACTCGTGCGTTAATTGCTTCCATTCAAAACCCTAGCGAGGAGCTATCGATTTCATCGCGAACGACGATCTAACGCCCCAGCCTAGAAGGAGCTAGAGTTCTATCTCTATGATCGCCTCTTCCGCATCTCTTGACGGACCTCGCGCGTTGGATTGGACCCTACTTGAGCCTTGCAGCTACAAATATGGTGAAAGCTGTTGAGCTGCACAAGGCAATGCTTAGAGGAAAGCTTTTGGCGAACACTGTTACTTATAATATATTAATAAGGGGTTTATGCAAATTGGGTAGAATTAAGGATGCAACTGGGGTCATGTTTGAAATGATTGGTAATGGTGTATCACCTGATTGCATCAGTTATTCAACACTTATCTATGAGCACTGCAGGAGGGGTGATTTACCCAAAGCTTTTAAGCTGTGGAATGAGATGCTCAAAAGGGGAGTGAAGCCTGATACACTGGCATATAACTTTTTGATATGCGGGTGCTGTGTGTATGGAGAACTGACGAAGGCTTTAGAATTGCATGATGATATGATGAGAAGAGGTGTGCAGCCAAATGGGGTTACGTACAATGCTCTCATTCACGAAACTTGTTTGACAGCTAGTATAAGACAATAGAATTACCATGAATCCACTGATTTCTGCTGCTTCCATTAATGCTGCTGGATTGGCAATCAGGAAGTTGCAATTTGGGTGTCAGGTTGGCTATCGGGTTACTGCTGTGGACCACACTGGAATCAATTTATCAAAATTTGGAAGATGACTAGAGATCAATCATAGTTCTTGTACACGTGGTTGCTTCTTCCATGTAAACTTTTGTGGAATTGTGAATTAGAGAAAACAGTAGTTATGTGAACACTATTGGATATTTACCAAATAAATATTTATTTATTACTTTAATAATATTTATTTATTATTAATTTAATAATTTTTATTTATTAGTTTTGTTAATCTTTAAATGACTCCTTAATATTGTTGGTTCCATGTGGAAAGATATTTTTTACAATACTTGAACATTCAACCTTCAAGTCAAAGTGATTTGATTTTTGAATTTTGAGTTGTAAAAGTTTTATCCTGCCTCACTATTTTACAAGAAAGATCCATGTTATATATATGGAAACCGCCGCGCACGCGCGCGCACGTGTGCGATGCGCGATGTGTGAATGGCGCAATTGGACACTCATAGGCCCTTGATAAATGGACTTTGTACAACAAGTAGGGTATCAGAAGCCAAAGAATTTGTAAATGACCTACACAAAGAAAACAATAGACTAAATGACATGTGTTTCAGTGCACTTTTACATGGATACTGCAAAGGAGGATTAATGGATGCCTATGGTGTTTGGACAGAGATGGGAAAAAGAGGAGTTGAAATGGATATTATTTGCTATGTATTGCTTATTTATCGTGTTCTAAAACACCATGACAAAATAAGGTTATTTGATTTATTGAAGGAGATGGTTGTTAGGGGATTAAGACCTAATATGATAATATATACAAGTATAATTGATACATATTCCAAAATAGGGAACCTTAGGGAGGCTTTCGGATTTTGGAATAAGATGGTTGATGAAGGTTGCGTCCCAAATGTTGTAACATACACCGTTTTAATAAATGACTTGTGCAAGGATGGGTTGATTGACAAAGCAGGGCTTCTATGTAAGGAAATGCTGGTTAAAGACTTCCTCCCAAACCAAAACACTTTTGGTTGTTTTCTCGACCAATTTTCCATAGAAGGAAATATGGTGAAAGTTGTTGAGTTGCACAAGGCAATGCTTAGAGGACAGCTTTTAACGAACACTGTTACTTATAATATATTAATTAGGGGTTTATGCAAATTGGGTAGAACTGAGGATGCAACTGGGGTCATGTTTGAAATGATTGGTAATGGCGTGTCACCTGATTGCATCAGTTATTCAACACTTATCTATGAGCACTGCAAGAGGGGTAATTTACCCAAAGCTTTTAAGTTGTCGAATGAGATGCTCAAATGGGGAGTGATGTCTGATATACTGGCATACAACTTTTTGATATACGGGTGCTGAGTGTATGGAGAACTGACGAAGGCTTTAGAATTGTGTGATGATATGATGAGAAGTGGTGTGCGGCAAAATGGGGTTACGTACAATGCTCTCATTCACGGAACTTGTTTGACAGATAGTATAAGATAATAAAATTACCATGAATCTACTGATTAATGCTGCTGGATTGGCCATCGGGAAGCTTTAATTTGGCTGTCAGGCTGGACATCGGGTTATTGTTGTGGACTACGCTGGAATCAATTTACCAGAATTTGGAAGATGACTAGAGATCAATTGTAGTTCTTGCACATGTGGTTACTTCTTTCATGTAAACTTTTTTGGAATTGTGAATTAGAGAAAAAATTAGTTATGTAAACACGGTTGGATATTTATCAAATAAATATTTATTTATTATTTTAATAATACTTATTTTTTATTAATTTAATAATTTCTATTTATTAGTTTTGTTAATCTTTGAATGGTTCCTTAATATTGTTGGTCCTATGTGGAAAGATATTTTTTACAATACTTGAACATTCAACCTTCAAGTCATAGTGATTTGAATTTTGAATTATATTGGAGGGAAAATATTTCTCACCACAAGTTTAAAAGAGTTGTAAAAGTTTTGTCTCACCTCAATATTTTATTAGAAAGATGCATCTCATATATATAGAAACTTACCTTCCATATTATTTGGTTTGAAAAAAAGGAAATAGTACATAGTGGCGGTTCGCCGCCGAGCACGCGCGCGTGTGCGATGTGTGAATTGCGCAGTTGACGCTTTTAAGGCGCACTTTGTACTTCGCACGATCGCATCGTCGCGAGGGGCTTGAGGAGCCTTTCCTATTTGATCTGAGATGGTCCGATCGGTTGATTTGTTAATCGGGCACAAATTGCCTTCACACATGTGCATAAGGCAGTTTTCGACCGTTCATGAAAACGGTTGGATTTCGGATTCGAACAAACAATTAAGAATTCGAATTAAGACAAGTCAGTTGACCAAAAGATGTAACTGTTCGGATGTGAACTGTCGAATCCTTGCAACCGTTGATCGGAACGATCAAGGCCCTCGATTGTAAGAAACTGTCAGACACAACCGCCCTAAAAAGGTGTTTCAAAAGCTATAAATAGAGGCTAGAGGAGGGATTTGAATCACTTACAAATCTCGAATCTTACATTTGTGTCCTCGATATTTGTGTGCCTACTAGAGCAATCTCTGTATTTCGTTTCGTTGGATCGCACACTACAGTGCAACGTAGTGTGTGACAATCGGTGTTTCACCGAGGCTTCATTGTATCCTAGAGGCAAATTTGTCGTTATCCCATTGCATATAAGGGGCAAATATTATCTTAAAGACAGCGATTTAATCGCGCCTTAAAGTATTTTCCGGTCTATTTTCCGTCAATATTTTTGCAATCCACCAATAAACACTGGGTCGTTCATCACAAGTCAAATTAAGCGAGCGATCACGAAAAATGTGAAATTCCATTAGCGGTCAGGTGTAATTATCTGCAAATATTGTTTATTCATTCTTAGAGCTTTTGCCAAGGAGTTGATGGAGAATGTGAGATTGGGAGGGAAAACTAAGGGGAACTTTACTGTGTGGTCTTTTTATTTTTGTGTCTTTGCAAGGCCTATGATTAGGATGGAATGATCCTTCATTTGGTCAGCCCCCATTTCGCCTAAAGTCAGATTCTTCTGCTGGACGGTGATTTTGGGAAGGTTTTCACCATCGATTAACTTATTATCCGAGGGAAGGTCTTGCAAACAGGTGTCCCATGTGCTTGGGCTCGGAGGAATCCATCCCCCACCTCTTCATCCATTGCGGGACGGCTGCCAAGAACTGGTGCACCATCATGAGATCGTTTAAGCTATCGTGGGTGATGCCTGAGACTATCCCTCATCTTGTCACGTCGTAGCAAGGCCCTCTCTTTGAAGGCCAGGAGGGTGCTATCTGGAGGGTGGCTATCAACGCCACTCATTGAGGTATCTGGCTTGAAAGGAATGCGCGGATCTTCAATCGTAAATGTAGGCTCATTGGGATCACTCTGAAATCTATTAGAGATCTGATGTATCTTTGGGTGCCTGCTGCTCCAGAGATGGACTCGAGCAGAAATTGTGGTCCACTATAGTTGTTTCGTCTGGCCTACCCTCGCTTTCATTTCTTTGTTCCCTTTGTTTTTGTAGGTTGCGGCCCTCCTATTTTCCAGCTCCTCGCTAATTTTTTAATGGATTTTCGCTTACATGTTTACTCGAAATTTTTGGAATCTGGAACTCCTTCCACTTAATTTCAAAAATCAGATAGAATAATTTAATGGAAGAAATTAAGAAATGGGACTCTATTTATAATCTTATTTTTTAACAAACCTACTCTAACTATGACTTAAAATCATAAGTTGTGTCAAAAAATATAACTCATGCAAGTCTACTCAATCTAGGACCTAAAGTCTTAAGTTATGTCGAAGAATACCTAAGTGCCTAGATAATATAGTCAAACACCTAGGTGCCTAAATATCTTATTTAGTCACATAGGTGCCTAGACATCATTCTTAGGCACGTATATGCCTAGAAAACATACTTAGGCACGTAGGTGCCCAAATGTCACCTAGATGCTTAGATATCATAGTTAGACACCTACTTACCTACATATCATATTTAGGTACTTAGGTGCCTAGAAAAAATATACTTAGGCACCTACGTGCCTAAATATCATAATTAGCATTGGTGCCTAAATATCATAATTAGACATCTATGTGTCTAGATATCATTCTTAAACACATATGAATACATACTTAGGCATCTATGTGCCTAGATATCATTCTTAAACACATATGTGCCTAGAATACATACTTAGGCACCTAGGTGCCTAGATACCATTCTTAGGCACCTAGGCATCTAGATACCATACTTAGGCACCTAGGTGCCTACATATCATACTTAGGCACCCAGGTGCCTATAAAAATATACTTTGGCACCTAGTTTCTTAGAAAACATACTTAGACACCTAGGTGTCCAAATACCATACTTAATCACTTAGGTGCTTAGATATTATTGCATAAATATCATACTTAGGCACCATACTTTGCTTAGATATTATAGTTAGGCACCTAGGTGCCTAGATACTATACTTAGGAATCTAGGTACCTAGATAATATACTTAGACACATAGGTGCATAAATATTATTCTTAGACACGTATGTGCCTAAAAAATATACTTAGACACCTAGATACCTATATATCATTTTTAGGCATATATATGTCTAAAAAATATACCTAGGTGCCTAGATATCATTCTTAGACACGTATGTGCCTAAAAAATATACCTAGGCACCTAGGTGCCTAAGTATCATACTTAGAGACTCAGGTGCCTAAGTATATTTTTTAAACTCCTGAGTGTCTAAGTATGATACTTAAGCACCTTGGTACCTAGAAATTATAGTCAGGCACCTAGGTGCCTAGATTTCATACTTAGGCACCTACGTGCCTAGATATTATATTTGAACACCTACGTGCCTAGGTGGTTATAAGTAAAGACTTGTGTATGCGAGAATGATCTTCTCAATCCACATGAAAGTGAAAACTTACGCAGCTCACGCAATCATTGATTTTATAAAACCTTACGGGAACTGTAAGATTATAACTTTCTGTAACCGCTACCATAAATCTATAAATAGCAGATTCGTTTTCATTGCACAAGGGGTTGAAAATTTCATACCTGATACCTCTACCGAATATATCTCCGACTTTTCTTGCAAAAGATTTTAGGATATCTCCGAGATTCTTTATGTTCTTTTCTTTTATTTTTAAGTCCGAATGGATATATTTAGGATAAGAGCTACGGCTCTTACCTAAAGATAATACGCTTAGGATAAAAGTTACGGCTCTTACCTAAGTAAAATTTATGATTAAAAATTGAGATTACGCATTACGAGTCATACCTAATTTTCTGTATACTTAAAAATAGTTAAGCCACGTGGGTGCAACCTTGGACATAACTCCTAATGCACTCAACTTGCAACCACAAATTTGATATTCATACGATTTATAATCACGAACTCAAAGATTGATTCTGGATTATGACACCTAAAATATTCATCTACGACAACTCATTTACTGGATCTGAATTGTGTCCCAAAATTAGAATTTTCCTCACAGTTCAGATCATCACTCCCTCAAATATAGGGTTTAGACCTCAACTTCGAGATCAAAAAAAAAATTCACAGTGGATCATTTGACTTACGATCAAATAATCATAATACACGATAGTAAGAAGATCCGACGGTAGATTTATTACATATTGACCATAATTTGTGATTTTGGTCAAATCAAACGGTTTACTTATTAACTTTTGATCAAACGATCATAATGCGAGATTGTAACAAAATTCAACGATTAATTTATTACATATTGACCAAATCTTATGATTTTAGTCAAATATAGCAATAAACTCGTTGACTTTTGGTCAAACGATTATAATGCAATATCATAACAAGATCCACCGGTACATGGATCAAAATATCGTCCGATACCGATATGTATCGGACGTGAACAATACGGTTCAATGTATCATTTGATACCGACCAATACCGATACATATCGTCCGATACGTACCAATTTTTTGACCGGATGATACGTACCGGTTTTCTGACATTTTGATCCATGGGCTATAATTAGAACCATTGAGAGTGTTTTTGGGCCTAATCAGTTTCTGATAAATCCTTAGGGGCAGCACCCTTTCTTAATCAGATCCGCTACTCTTTTGATCAAGCCCAATTTTTGGAGGGTTGTGTATTTTCTCACCACCTCTCTTTCTTTCTCGATGCCTACTCCAATTTAATCATCGTGGTCGAGGATATATTTTTATGGCTTGCATTTTTTAATATATTTCTTTATTATCATTTCCAAATAAATAAATAAATAAAACCCAAGCCCAAGGGTTTCTTTTGTTTTTTTCTTGGATCTGTTCAAAGGATTGAAGGCCTTTTCACCGTAAGTAAATCTCTTCTTTGCAGTATCCTTCCTCACATTATGAACGAGCTGAGGGGTGCTGAAGTGGAGATACACTGCTAACATCCCTTCGAAGATCAAGTTCTTCAGGTGGACAGCGGCATGGAGTAGAAACCTAACAAGGTGCAGCTTGATAAGAGAGGAATACCGGCGTGCCATGTGTCTTCAGGACAAAGAGGGCATAGACCTCCTCCCACTTCATTGTTGGGTGGCTAGGGAAGTTTGGCACGCCGTCTTTAAGAGTTTCAAGCTTAGTTGGGTGCTCCCTAATAGTTGCCGGCATCGATTGGGAAATTGTGCTTTCACTACTGTAGAATTCAATGGGCTTGATCAACCTCACAAAACCAACATGTAAGGTGAGGAGGATCGAGATTATATATATCTCAAGACCTCCAAGCCCACAGACAATGTAAGACTATTCTAACAAAAACTGGTCTCTGTGTTTGGTTTTTTGGTGTCGGTCCACCGCAGGCTTGTGTGGGGACATGCTGGTTTGAACCTCTTTTTGCTTCTTTCACTTGGCAACCTCTCACTGCCTTTGCAATATATATATATAAATAAAACGATTGACCAGGTTTCTCGTCCAGTGCAGAATTACTGCTGGATCATTGGAGAGAAATCAGATTTTATATCCAACTTATATTTCAAGCGTGTGTCGATGCATCTTCCTCTTTGCCTATAGAGATGTAAAAGCCAATGTGGGAAGTCCTTTCATTTTTAAAGACAGAAAGAGGGCTAGAGCAGTATAAAAAGCATGTACTTGAACAAGTTTACTTTTGGAGCATTAGCCAGAGACCAGCATAGAATGGACTGAGTACCTCTCTCTCTCTCTCTCTCTCGTTACGATCTTGCATGTTTCTTCCCACCCGGATACAACCAGCAAAGCTATTGAGCAATGTAACTTTTAGGCATGGCATACGAAATCTATGGAAATTGCTTCTTATTGACTTGGGTCAATGTGCAGTTGTGCACAGCCAACTCAAAGATGGCAGTATTGGATTTAATTTATAAAGGGGGCATAATTATCAGCTTACCGTCAAAATTTCTCAGATTTATCTCCCTCCATATGGCCGGGGTACATACTGGAATCGTGCAGCCAAGTCCTCTCGCACCTATCACCCCGTGGAAGTGCATACTGCCAGAGGACTTGGCTGCACGATTCCAGTATGCACCTCAGCAAAGGGGCAAGTTAAGAAGATGTCCTCTGTCGTCTCCGCCTTCAAGCGACATAGGGAGCATCTGTTTGAGTCCCATACTTTCAGAATGATAAGCGTAAAGTTGCTTCCGAAGAGTCCCTATTTTGCTAAGTTGCTTCTAAAATGCAAATTCACAGGTGAAAAATCGAGTGTGAAAACACTTTACACCTAAGGATTCCAAAGATCTCCATATTTAGGGTACGGTTCATTATAATTGATTTCCTATAAAAACTACTTTACCTATAAAATAATGCTGACTGAATTACATATAAATTTTAATTTTTCTCATATAAAATATATATTTATTTTACCATAAAATTCACTTTTTATTAAAAAAAAAATAAAGCCTCTAAAGTTATGCTTTTTTATTTTTGCAAGTAATATTTCAATGTTATAAGCCATCACCCTCATAAGTCAAAAAAATTATAAATAATTTTTGTGACAACCTCCACGAGAAATTATAGTAAAACAAACAACTTTTTGTATAAAAAATAGAGTGTCGGAGTGATATTATAAGCTTTAATATGTAATATCCCCCGTCATTGGATGGAAGTGCTTCATACCCAATATTTCTTCACTAAGTGCTTTTTGAAAGCAACTTTTGCCGATCAACGCCTCTTGGCCACCTGTAGATGTTGCTTCTCTATTTTCAAGTAGAAGTCGCCTAGTCCCGAGTGGAAAAGCAGCTTCTCAACCAAAACCTGGCCACCTCTAGCTAAAAACTTATGACGCAGCCCCAAATTGCTTCTCCAAGTACTTCAAACAAGATTTTACCATTAAAAGTGCATCTGATCACGAATATCTCAACATAGATGTAGCTAGCTAATTGTGGCCATTAGATTGGTCTGAATGGCGATTGATAACAGTCAAACCTGGTTATTGTCATTTTACCAGGTGTTTTTATTTTTCCCTTTACACAAAACCCAAAAAAACACCCATTAAACCGGCGAAATTCTATTGTTAACGTAATGCAAGATGGGCTATCTCTGAATGCAATTAATAACACACCTCAAATTATAATGTGATGGCTGTTAATTAATTAATTAATTTTTATAGTGTATAGTTTGTTGCGAGTCATTAAACGTTTTGATTCATTCAAACAAATTCTTTTGAATAAATTGCGTTAACCGGACTTTAGAAAAAACCACCCAACTAGTAATAACACCTAAATTACTACATAAAAAAAGAGGTTTTTCTTTAGCTTCTTAGCAAGATAATTGGTTAAACACAGTGAATACAGCTTTCAAATTCAACCCAACCAATAACTAAAAAAAAACAGAAAGATTAGATACAAGAAATGGCTGACAAATCGTTAGAACTCAATCAAGCAGCCGCCTTCCTTGGAGACTTAGCAGCAGCTTTCGTAGGCGATTTAGGCTCTTTGGCAGCCGTCTTCTTTGGCAAGAGAATAGGGTTGATATTGGGCAGAACACCTCCGTGTGCTATGGTAACACCGGATAAAAGCTTCCCGAGTTCGTCATCATTCCTCACGGCCAATAACACGTGTCTCGGTATGATTCGATTCTTCTTATTATCCCTCGCAGCATTACCAGCCAATTCCAACACCTGACAAATTATTTATTTAAAATTATTATTTTTTAATCAATCAAATTTCGAAATTATGTAACATAAATCATTATTTTTCTTTGAATCATTTATATTAATAATAATTCAAATCATTTTCTTAAAATAACCTTATAATTTGGATTGGGCATAAAAACATTTTACATAAAAACCAAATTTTTGAAAAAAAAAAAAAAAAAAATTTGGATAGGAACCCAATTTTTGTAATCTTAGAAGAAACCCCAAAAATTACCTCAGCAGCAAGGTATTCAAGTACGGCAGCCAAGTAAACCGGAGCACCCGTTCCGACACGCTGAGCATATCGGCCCTTCTTCAAATACCGCCCGATTCTTCCGACCGGGAACTGCAAACCGGCCTTCACAGACCGCCTGACCGGCTTCTTCTTCGGTCCGCCACCCTTCCTACCGCCGGCACCTTTCTTCACTTTCCCGGTAGACTCCATCGCCGATAAATCTGAGACACTAGTAGACTATAATGAAACCCACCGTGAGCTTTCCGTCAAGATAGTACCCTCTGACCGATTTATATACTGGGTCTTGGCAATGGAGGCTTTCGCATTAGTCGTCAGGGCCGTTAGATCATGTCCTAATGGACGGTCAAGATCTCGATCCGCGTCATCAGAATCAGACCTATGGGGTTTGGTTTTGTCATTGGTTTTATGTTATAAATAGAGGGTGAGATCAGTGCTTAGTGGACCCCACAGCAAAGGTACTGGCTGCATGGGCCCATCGTTACGTGGCATATTATGTACACGTGGCATTATACATCTATTCAGGGTCTGAATGGGCCTGGCTTGAGTCCGACCAGACCCTGACAAGTAGGGATGCAACAGAGCTGAGCTAGCTCGACAACTCGGCTCCGCTCAGCTCAGCCCGAAAATGAGAGTTTTCGTTTTCATAAGCTTGACTCAAGAGTTAAAACAGAATTTTTTATTTAAAGTTTGGTTGAAGCAAAACTGAGCTAATAAAATATTTAAAGATCGATTGAAGTAGAGCTGAGCTATTAAAGTTCAGCCTGCTCATGATTTCATTAATAATATATAATACTTTTATATGTTTAAATATATTATATATAATTTTTAATTCTTTTTTTCTTTTTTTCCTTATAATAAGAATCATCTATTGATTACTTTATAATAGATATATATATAATCAGAATATAATCCTTATGATTCACTATTAAAGTTTGCGGTTTTTTTCTCTTCTCTAATTTTCTTTGTTCAGTGATTAAAGTTCTTTTACACTTATCTCAATAAACAATTAGTAGCATGGCAATTGACCAATCAATCAATACCTGTAACCAACACCTATGTTCTTAATCAATATTTAGCATATTATATTTAAAACACCTTTAAACATTATTTTTCAAATTTTAAACACTTTTTTCTCCAATCAATTTGTTAAATCCAAAAGGACTAAGGGATTAAAAGATATTAAAGCTTTTATTTATATATTTAATTAAAATTTTCATCTATTAAAAAAAAATTATTGTTTAAAATAACATTTGGAAAAAAATTATAATAAAACTTATTTAACTCGAAACTTGGCCCGGCCCGACTCGAGCTCAATAGAGCCGAGCTAAAGCTCATATTTTTTAGGCTCAAAGGGCCTAGAATCAAGTTTCAACTCAGCTCATATAAGGTAAAATCGAGCTAGAGCTAACCCAAGCTCGGGCTCAAGCTGATGACTTTATTGCGGCCCTAAAGACAAGTGTGTTGGAATCAATGTCCTTATGCATGCAGAAGCAATAAACTTGATCGAGTTGATTCTACGCAATTGTAACTCACAAAAGTCGGGCCGATAAGAGACTCCTAAGACCCTTACATCCACTCACGTGTCCATCTTTAAATAACAATAATAAGATAGGAGACTCTTAAGTAAGGATCAAATTTCCGGATTTCATTTCGGTTTCAATGAGACTGAAACTAAAATTTTTATCCTTGCTCGTAAGACCACACCGAAACCGAAATTTTTGACCGAAATTTCAATCATTTTGGCCGAAATTTTTATCCTTGCTTGTAAAACCTCATAGACCGGTAATGTTAAGAGAAGCTCCCATCTATAAATGGCATGACTTGTATCTGGGTAATTAAAAAAGGGTAAATAATTAAGAGTAAATCAATAACTAAATTAAAACTAATAAGTACCATTTTCAAATTCATCTAAACATTAATTCTATCGACGATCCTAAGTACATAAATTTATGTGATTTTTCTTAGAATAATCATAAAAGAATAAAAATTAAATAATATTGTGGGAGCGAGTCTAAAAAGATAAAAATACATTACAAAAATTTCGATCCATCTTTCTAGTTGACATAGTTTAGAGAAGGCTTAGCTCTTCAAGAGCCTTGTGAAGAGCCTTCTGTAAATTATGGATCACAAGAGCCGCTCTTGTGATCCATCGAACTCCTCAGGCTCACATTTCAATTGTTATATTTATTTATTACTAGTAAAAAGGCACGTGCAAATGCACGTGAATATTAGGACCTTAAATGATAGAATTTTATTTTTAGACATTTATCGGGTGATTTGAACATAAAACAATATAGTATTTCAAGCGTTTGTTACTATGTTTTATGATTTAGTAAAGACAAAAAAAAAAGTATTTATTATTATATTTCTTATGTTTTTATTATTTATAATTTAAAATTTTTTAAAAATTTAATAAAAAATAAAAAAATATAACTTATATTGTCAACTATAGAACATAAAGAAAAAAAATAAACTAACAAATAAGTATAATCTAGAAATTTTAATTAAATCGAAAATATGTATTTATTTGTCACAACCGCAGATTTTGAGATGAGTGCAGGGCACGCATACACACATAGGTATATGTGTTTCACAAGGAGACCAAAACGACCCAAATACATTAAGTGTGTACATAAGAAACACACTAGTATACCCCTAAAATTATAGATATAAAAGTGAAGAAGAGAGAGGAGCCCTTACGTAACTCTATTCTAACCTAAATAGAGAGAAGGAGAATATAAAGAGAAAGAAGAAAAGAGCCTAGTAGAGAACTAGGGTTCGTCGAGACTTAGGTCGGCAAAGGAGATTAGAGGAAAGGACGGGAGGAAGAACCAGGGAGGCCGGATAGCCTAGTAGATATTCAAATCATAAATCGGACCTGTGCGTGATTCATCGTCAGAGGTACGTTAAAAACATGATAGATGCCTAGGAATGTTTTGAATAAGTAGGAAGGATGTTGGCTAAACGTTACTTTGTATAAGATTAAGGTTAAATGAAGGATGGACACTTGTTCTCGATCTTGATCGATGGACAAATCGTTGTTCCTCGCTCGAGCGGTCTAAAAAGGCTCGCTCGAGCGAGGATGAAAAGAGAAAAGTATGGCTCTGGGCTCGCTCGAGCGGTCCCTAAAACTAAAGGGGAGCTCGCTCGAGCGAGGGTCCACAGTATAATTCGAAAGCTCGATTTAACGCTCGAGCGAGGTCAAGTGACCGCTCGAGCGAGGATAAATGGCCGCGCGAGCGAGGTCTGGTGACCACTCAGATCTTGGTTTTCTAATATAAGAAACTTGGGAGTCATACACCCCAATGACCTTAGATCGTTCTAAAACTATTTTTAATGTAGGTTGATGCATTATAACCCTCCACGAGCAGGCGTGCCTTGAGATTCGTCGAGGTAGGGAATATTCTTGAAACATGTGTATTATTCCGTGAACTCATATGTGTAGTATAGTCTATGTAAATAGTGTATATTCTATAAACCCTAATGATAAGGGTGTGTGTGTGTTACAATGTGAAAAAATCCTGAGGTCCCCAGGGGACGAGAAATAAAATAGAAGCAAGTGGCATCCCAGGGATGCGTAAGAAAACAAACAGAGAAACAAAGGTAACGTGATAAGGCCTAATGTAATATATTTAGTACAATCACGGTGAATAACTATATGTAAAGCACCTCGATATTTTTATTATTTAAGGTTGATTAGAATACCCACGACGTATGGATACCTACGACTCGGCGGGATATCCGTGACGACGCATGAGCCAATCCGACATTTATAACACATCCGAGGATGTAGATTGAGAATAGACTCATGCCTATGAGAAAGGGGTCTCAGATTCTGTGGAATACACACAACAATGTCTAGTTAGGGTGGGTATTCCATCGGGGCTCGATGCTATATTGCTCGAGGACTACTTAAGTTAAGATTTAAGTGATTAGGCCAAATTCACAACCAAACCTATAAGGAGAATAAACTAAAATATGCTAAGTATTGGTAGGAGCCATTGGGTTATTCCTGTTACTCAAACTGTTGTACATAATTGATTTTCTTGAAAATTCTATGCTGATTAGGTTACTGACATATGTGTGAAGGATGATCTATATGTTCTTTTATTTTCCCTACGGAGCTAGGATGTAGCTCACCCCTTAGACTATACGTCGCAGGTCCAGGACTAGCGGCAGCAAAGACTTCGGGAGAAGTTAATCCAAGGGCCTCGGTGTTCATGGCCACAGAAGAGTCAGAACCTCCTCCTGAGGAATTCTTCTAGGAAACCCGCTGCATACTCTGAGAGTGAGTTGAGAGAGTACTATGTATGGCTTGGTATATCGAGCCTCTTTATTTCGAATGCTTAAATTTCTGTCTCTTGATAAAACATTTAGGATGAATAATTATTATTTAACTTTTGGGTATGTCCTTATGTCCATGAATTGGCATGGGACAAGGATAGCCTTGCGAGACCAAATATATATTGTTTTGAGATTTCGATTTAGGGTAGCTACGTGTGCTTAAATTTCAGTTTTGGCTTATATATGTCAATGTGTTGTAAAGGACCCAGGGCACGGCCTTGAAGGTCGTGCTAATGGCACGGATTTCGGGATGCCAAAATTCGGGCTGTCACATTATTTCTTCTCGACTTTAACTTTCTTGACGATTTTATCGTCTTCATCATCCGTAGTCTCGCATTTAATATTTTGGGATATCTACGACCTTGTAAGATAATTTTGATAAATTGTATCTTGCACTTTGACTTGAAAGAAATACTCATTTTCGAGATATTTGTTCATTTTCGAGATATTGACACCAAATTTGATTTTAAGGTCACTTTTTTTTAGATTTGTGTCACGTCAAATCAATGTTTGACCATTTGATGGTACACCCATTATCTCAAGATCAAGTGTGTGAAAAGTTGGAACAAAAAAATTCTCCATCATTTAGTTCAAAATTGTCAATTGGTTTTAACACGGTGCCTTAATAGATTCAGTGGGCATAGTTAATTAAAGGTAAAATCACATTTTAATAAAATCACCTGTCATTCCTCTTGTTTAAATTTGATTTTAAGGTCATTTTGAAATTTGTGCACATCAAATCAATATCTGACCGTCTGATGGTACGCCCCTAATCTCAAGATCAAGTATGTGAAAGATTGGAACGAAAAACACTGTTATCATCCATTTCAAAGCAGTCAATGGGTTTTAACATGGGCGCTCTCAAAGATTCAGTTGGAATATTTAAAGGTATGTTTGGAGGTGAGATCTTAATTGGCATGCCGAGTTGCTATGGTTTGATCAGGTCTAACTGGCTGAACTTTAAATGCGGTTCAAACATATTTGAGAAGTGCACGTACGTTGCACTTGAACACCGTAAAATGAAATATTTTGATCAAAGATGATTTTAATTATGAGTTAAAATTGACTGATCGTATAAAATCATAATCGTATATCTACTTTAATTTTATAATAACTAATGTAACTAAGGCTTCAAATTTTCATATCCTATGTATTTATTAATTATTATTAAAAATATGAATAGTAATGTCCACCCATACATAGCGGTCCAAGTTTTGACTTAAAACTCAAACCTGGCCTGAAAATCGACGAATCAAACTGGTCCAAACAGACCCGAAAATCGATAATGAACCTATTCTGGACTCGTTTCGATTTTTGGAGAGAAAAATTAAAAATTTATTAGGTAGTATGAGAAAACTGAGAAAATAGCTTAAAATAATAAAATAGTGATTGCACCCCATTCAAATCCACCATGATTACTTGGAATTACGCAATGGAGATCGTTTTTCACCCTAATCTTTCGTAGAATAGTTCTTGAGATTATGATCTTACCCTCGTATGGGTGTAAGTTTTGAACCGAAATTCGAACTCGCCCAAAAAACCTAACTAATTGAACCAACCCCAATCGATCCAAAATTCGGTTCAAACCGAATCTGATTTCGATTTTAGGTGGGAAAAGTTGAGAACCGATTAGGTAAGATGAGAAAATTTGATAAGGGGTACATTAATCGTGGTTCAAAGGGTTTCAACATGCTAATAAATTATTATTTGGGTAACTTAACACCCATGAAATCTTAGAGGACATCTATGCAAAAAATCATCGACTCTTTGAATTAGTTGATGGAGATCGTTTTTCTGCCCAATCTTTCACATAAGGGAATTTGATATCAAAACAAGTCAAATATTATATGGCAAAATTGTTAATTCTCTTAACTTTGTATGTTCCTTTAAAGGTGATCGAACTGGTCCAAACAGACCCGAAAATCGATAATGAACCTATTCTGGACTTATTTTGATTTTGGGGGAAAAAAAAAAAATTTATTAGGTAGTATTAGAAAACTGAGAAAGTAGCTTAAAATAATAAAATGGTGAATGCACCCCCATTCAAATCCATGATTGTTTGGAATTAGGCAATGAAGATCTTTTTTCACCCTAATCTTTCGTAGAATAGTTCTTGAGATTATGATCTTATCCTCGTATGGGTGTAAGTTTTGAACTGAAATTCGAACCCGCCCAAAAAACCAAACTAATTGAACCAACCCCAATCGATCCAAAAATCGGTTCAGACCGAATCTGATTTCGATTTTAGGTGGGAAAAGTCAAAAATCGATTAGGTAAGATGAGAAAATTTGATTAGGGGTACATTAATCATGGCTCAAAGGGTTTCAACATGCCAATAAATTATTATTTGGGTAACTTAACACCCATGAAATCTTAGAGGGCATCTATGCAAAAACCATCGACTCTTTGTATTAGTTGATGGAGATCGTTTTTCTGCCCAATCTTCCACATAAGGGAATTTAATATCAAAGCAAGTCAAATATTATATGACAAAATTATTAATTCTCTTAACTTTGTAGGTTTCTTTAAAGGTGTTAGAAAAGATAACTTTTATGGTAAAGTTGTTAATTTTCTTAACTTTGTAGGTTTCTTTGAAGGTGTTAGGAAAAGAATGGCAAAATTGTTAATTCTCTTAACTTTGTGCGTTCCTTTAAAGGTGATCAAACTGGTCCAAACAGACCCAAAAATCGATAATGAACCTATTCTTGACTCGTTTCGATTTTGGGGGGAAAAATTAAAAATTTATTAGGTAGTATGAGAAAACCGAGAAAGTAGCTTAAAATAATAAAATGGTGATTGCACCCCATTCAAATCCATGATTGTTTGGAATTAGGCAATGGAGTTCATTTTTCACCCTAATCTTTCGTAGAATAGTTCTTGAGATTATGATCTTAACCTCGTATGGGTGTAAATTTTGAACCGAAATTCGAACCTGCCCAAAAAATCAAACTAATTGAACCAACTCCAATCGATCCAAAAATCGGTTCAGACCGAATCTGATTTCTATTTTAGGTGGGAAAAGTCGAAAATTGATTAGGTAAGATGAGAAAATTTGATTAGGGGTACATTAATCATGGCTCAAAGGGAATTTGATATCAAAGCAAGTCAAATATTATATGGTAAAATTGTTAATTCTCTTAACTTTGTAGGTTTCTTTAAAGGTGTTAGAAAAGATAAACTTCTATGGCAAAGTTGTTAATTTTCTTAACTTTGTAGGTTTCTTTGAAGGTGTTAGGAAAAGAAAATTTTTATGGCAAAATTATTAATTCTCTTAAATTTGTGGGTTTCTTTAAAGGAGCTAAAAATAAGGAAGGAAAGTGAATTTATTTGGATACCATTATTTACGTATTCTCATTGGAAAAGAGTGTGTTAGGGGTATTTTATGAACGAAAATATGACAGAAATATTTGTACTTTTATATAGTAATAAGGATATAATAAATATTTTAATTAATTTTAAAAAAAATAAATTTTTTTTTTCATTTCTTAATTTTGTGGGTTAATTTTTTAGATAATAGATGTTCTCAAATTTTATATGCAAATAAATAGTCTCACATTGTCAAAATGGTTCATGCTATATATAGAACATCTCACCTTTTATTATTGTTTGACAATAAGAGGAGAAAAGTGTGCCTAGCGGCGAGCCGTCACATTCGTGCACATGTGCGCATGTGCGTGGCGATTGGCATTTAGGCGCGCACGTACGTGCGCATCGTCGTAAGGAGAGGTTTGACTTTTTGACCAGGTAGATCCAACGGTTAGATTATTCATGCACAGGGTCAAGCCTAATAGGCCACTAATCAGTGGGTCAATTCAATTCTATTAGGCCAAATGGATTAGTCAAATTTTGATCGTTGGACATAACCATTTTATAACCGCTTATAAAGGTGTGCAACTGTTCGAATTTGAATTCGAAAAGGTGCAACATATCATACAGCCGTTGGATGAAGCGGTTGAGATCTTTAAAATATCTGAGCCGTCCAAAATATGACTGTTGGATCACCAGTTATATTGAAAAATCTATGTAAGTAGACCTTAGGACACAGATTTACACTCTAAAATCTATCGAAATTCTTGCATAGAAATTTGAGAAATATCTTGTTTTCTCCTTTTCGTTGGTACTTCATCGGATTGAGTTTTTCAGGGCGATCTTCTATTGTTGCAAAGTAACGGATCACATCTAAAAGATTGAGCTCGTTGTATCTTGGAAACGTCTCGCTGGAACCCTTTTGCAAACTTGAGGATTTACTCGAGTAGGAAGCGAATAGCATTTTAAAGATAGCAATAACTTGCCTCGAGTCCAATTTCTCTTGCCCTATTTATTATTTTCGGATTTTTGTACCTAACTTTTTCTAACACTAATGCCATGTATAAATATGCAAAAAGAGCTCTAAAGTTTAAGCATTCTGCATAATATCATCAACCATTTATCATTTAGGTTAAAAAAGTATTTAAATTATCCTCTAAAATCAACTTTAATTTCCCCATGTCCTCCCATCAATTGTATTTGCATGTATCTTAAGCATCATGGACCGCACTCACTATTTACTACCATACTTAAATTGCCAAATATGTTAACATTGAATCTAAATCTAATGACGAAGCAGTATATTAAAAGGTGATTGAGCCAAAATTCAAGGATTTATAGTGGATCATACATATAAATAATAACAATAAGGTGAATCAATTATTGGTTCTTTTGGTATCTTAAAGATTAAAATAGCAAACCCAACTTACCGATATATTAGCTAACACAACGACATCAATTCTCAGTAAATCAAAGCTCATTATCGTGTCCTTGTATGGTTAAGGATGACAAGGACTTCCAAATTCACATAACCCTAGACAACTCCATGTCTTATGAAGATATTGCACTCTTTATAAGATAATTATGAGAATCACTACAAAAAATAAGAATATTAGCAGCAGTTTTTTGCAATAAAAAACTGTCGCTATTAACAAAAAATTATTAAGACTATTAGCGACAATTTTTTTGTTAATAGCGACCGTTTATGGCTGCCGCTAATAATCATATTTTTTGTAGTGAATGAATGAGTTGTCCCGACTTTTTCTCAAGCTATGAAAATTTTCTGATGTACATAGAACTAGCAAGTTAGGTCTACACGAGGAATACGATTTAATTTTTTATTAGAGAAATCATGTGGACACCCTAACTTCCTACAAATATTATATGAGTATACATTATCTCTACAGGGAGGCCCAGATCAACCCATAAAACACATGTTATATATGAGAATGCACACGAACGATGATTGTCCTTTCCTTCTTCACTCTCTAATTATTAAGATAGAACTACTAGCAATCAAGTATGATATTCTAATGGCGCGGAATATGAAAATTAGGAATTTACTTATTGAATCAGATAATCTGGTGGTTGTCCATTGTATTGAAGACAAATACAAAAAACCTTGGCGTCTTATCCACCTCATCGACGACATTAAGAGGACCATGAAGGAATTTGATTCATGTCGAATCTCTCATACATATAGAGAAACTAATAGGTGTACTGACCTTCTGGCTACTTTGGGAATGAGTCTCAACGAAACTTTTCAATCATTCTCGAATGATGATTGTCCTTTCCTTCTTCACTCTCTAATTAGAGATAATTTATTTGTATCATACACTCGTATGTAATCATCTCAATTGATTTTCTTAATAAGAAAGGGTGAGGACCCTATAACCTCAAGCTGAACTACCAAAAAAAAGAAAATGCACACAAGCAATGATAAAATGATTAAGGGCGTATGTTATGTATGAGAATGCACACGAACGATGATAAAATGATTAAGGACGTGTTATGGCACATAAAACAAACAACTTCAATCTTCGACTTCTCTCGAAATAAACTTCACTCCAATGATAAATTATGGACCCCCTCTCATAACTGTTTGCTCTCATATCCTCAGAAGACTCTGAAGGCCCATATAACCTCACAAGGCCTATATTTCTACAGCGTTTTAAGGGCAATATTTCCAAATTCTCTTAAGGCCCTTTTAACCTTTTAAGGTCCACAAAATTAAGCTTCTCCAAGTTTATAGTCTTTCAATGCCCATATACAACCTCATGGACTATCAAGGCCCAAATAACCTCCTAAGGTTCATATCCTTATAATTTCTCAAAGCTCACATAGTCATATACTTACAGCCTCTAAAGCATATTTTGGCTTTCAAGGCTTATAACCCCAAATCCTCTCAAAGCCCGGGGAACCTTTCAAGGCCTTATGCTCAAAACCTATGAGAGCCCGTATAGCTTTTCAAGGCCTATATAGTCTTTTGAGGCCCATATAGTCTTTTGAGGCCCATATACTCGATCTTTTCATGCTTCATATAATCTTTAAAGTCTTCTATCCTCAAAGCCTTGCATTTGAGACTCGTATGCTAAAAAATTTTCAAGCCGTATAAAAGCTTAGATCTCCAAAGCTTCTCAAAGCTCATATAACCTTTTAAGAACTATATCTCCAAAGTGTTGCAGTTTGCCTTATCCATGTCGCTTGTACAAGCGGCACTTGGAATGTACACTGAGCAATTCAATTCGTCCATATGGCATATTGGCATGCTTATGTTCACACATTTAATGTTTTGTGGGTTTTGAGCTATTAGTAATTATGAAGTCTAATTAGTAGTTAGTATTGGGAATTGAAAAGTCATTTTAAGAATTTCAAAGGTCACTTAGAAAATAAGTTAGTGTTTAATTATCTAATTCATGGTTGTAAGTTCATTTCTATAAATTTATTATTTGGTGAATATAAAAAGAAGTGAAAAATATTTGGATTTTATATTTGAGAGCTTGATGCCTCCATTTTAGAAGTGAGTGATTCATCTAATTAAGTGAGTGATTGCCTAATCCAAGTGAGCAAGTCCCTAATTTTAGTATGAGCGATTCCACCAGTGTGAGTCATTCCACCGTTCTTATTTGATTTATTGTACTGTATCACAGAGCCTCTCAAGCCTTATAAAACCTTTCAAGGCCCATATACCCAAAATCTCTCAATGCCATATAAAACTTCCTCAAAAACTCTCACGGCTTATATAGTCTTTCAAAGCCAATATAAGAGCTTCTCAGGACCATACTCAGGTCCCATATCCCTAATCATATCATGGTCCATCTACCTAAAGCCCCCTGAGCCCAAATATTAGAAGCTATTAAAAGCCTCTCAAAGACTCTTATATATGGCCACCAAAAACCAATATCATGAAAGAATGATACGGCAAATTCTTAGAACCTCGAAGGACCCAAATACATAAATTTTCTAAAAGCCCATACGGTTTGAGACTCCAAAGCCCCAATGCCCGAAGTCTTCCATAGTTCAAAGTGCCTCGCATACCTTAGAGCGTCTCCAGCAAGGAGAGCTAAATTTGGATGACTAAATACTAATTTAGCAACTGTTAAAGTAAAATCACTCCAACAAACGCTCTATTTTAGTTGTTCATTCCTTTAAAATATTATTTGACATTCTTGTTTTATTATATTTTAGTGCTAACATTCAACTTTTAAAAACTCAAATTTTTTAATAGCTATATTTTTCCGACAGTCATATTTTTCTATAACGGATATGTTTTTCAAACGATCATGTTTTCAAACAGTCATATTCTCTTAATAGAAATCAAATTGGTCTATAAATATGTCAATCTATTCTAGTGTTTCATATAATAAAATATTATCTATTTTTTACAAGTTCATACACTAATTCTCTATATCATTCATTTTTCACTTTCGCTCAAATGTCTAAGGATTCTGTATATCAAATGCTACTTAAAGATTCTAACTCCGAGGATGAGTTGGTATTAATTACTGCAATTGTTATAGCACATGAATTTTTTCATGGAGAGGGAGGGAACAAAGCATGTCATGATTTTATTCCAAGACGTGTGCTCATCGATCGTGACACTATTCAAGATCACCAGAGATTTTTTCAGGATTATTTTACTTATTCACCAGTATTTCCTCCGAAATTATTTCAAAGGTGATTTCGAATGAACCACTCTCTTTTCCTTCGTATTCAATCTGTGATAAAAGCTTATGATCCATATTTTACCAAAAAAAAATTGCGTTGGAACTATCAGCTTGTCTTCCCTTCAAAAGATGACAACCGTACTTAAAATGCTAACTTATGGAGTAGCAGTTGACTACGTGGACGAGTATGTGAGGATTGAAGAATCTACGACAATTGAGTCTCTGAAACATTTTGTTATAGTGGTAGTTACAATTTTTTTAGACACGTACTTAAGGTCACTAAATAGCAATGAGGTCGCTAACTTGCTAGAAGTTGGTGAACAATGTGGCTTTCAAGGGATGCTAGATAGCATTGATTATATATATTGAAAGTGGAAGAATTGGTCAGTTGGGTGGAAGGGATCATTTTTTGGTCATTCTCATGACCCAATAATTATTTTGGAAGCAGTGACTTCATATGATCTATGGATATGGCATATATTTTTTGGGCTTCCCAATTCACACAATGACATCAATATTTTAGAGTAATCTTTTTGTGTTTTTTGTATTTGTTGAAGGACGTACTCCTCCTGCAAATTACTCAATAAATGATCATGACTACACAGTAGGATACTACCTCATTGACGGTATATACCCACGGTAGTCGACTTTCGTGAAGGCAATTTTTTGTCTACGAGAAAGACAAAATATTTTACTGCAGCACAAGAGTCAGTAAGAAAGGATATTGAACGTGCAGTCGGAGTAATTCAAGCACATTTTGTAATAGTTCGTGGACCTGCACGTGTATGAAACTGTTAAACACTAAAATTAATTATGAAAACGTGCATAATATTACATAACATGATCATCGAAGACGAGTAAAATAGTGATGTTGTCATTTACTTTGACCATGAACAAGTCGATGACACTCCTAATGTAAAAATATCACGTATACACACTGTTGAATTAACGAAATTCATTCAAAGGTATTTGAGCATTAGAGATAGTGAAACTCATTCTCAGCTGCAATTGGATCTCATCGAGCACCTATGGCAACTACATGATTAAAATTGATGAAATCATATGTTACAATTGTTGTACTTCTTTTTTCCTACTTTTTGAAGTTTAATATTTAATGTTCGACGCTTAATGTGTCTATAACAATATTTTTACTTTAATGTTTATTTACCTACTAGTTTTTTTTCAAGCATATCATATCTTCAAAAGATGATGACTATCAAGGAAACCTTACCACCTCATAAAATTCAATCGTAACATGAAATAACTAGCAAAGCATGGATTAAGAAATGGAACTCTCCAATTATCTTATATAAAAAAATCAAACACAATAGAGAAAGTTAACTTGGTAATTGTCTTAAACAAACAAAAATGCCCTAGGGTCCACTTGTACCCATCAACATAATTTTATCCTCTTCGACACAAATTTTACTTTGTTCAATTCCAAGTCTTGCTTCCTCTTGAGCATCCGCTCTTCACAGAAGTTTCAATTTTTCCTTACTTATAGTCCCCACTCTTTCATTCATATGTGTTAGTAACTGCATAAAATTGTCTTTATAAACACCATTTTTGTCCTTTTGTTTAGTCAATCGTGCTTTTGCAGCCTTCCGTCCCATAGGTCTCTCCAATTCTACAAAGTTGTTGGTGGAGATATTGTCCTCCCTTAGATTGATAGAAGGTTGAGTATACTCTGAAGACGGTGTTGGAACCGATTTCCTATCCGAATTTTTCCTCTCTTCCAGTCACTTTAGACATTCCTTCAAAATCGACCAACAATGTTCGAATTGAAAAGAGGTTTTATCCCCCGCCTTATACAACTATTTTATTTGAACAATCTGTGTAATTTTAGATATGCAAAATAACAAATATAAGTGATGCAAATTTAGATATACAAAACTTGAAGTCCAACCCAAAAGTCAATAGAAATTTTACCTTGTCTGCTTGAGTCAGCCCACTTTCATGCACCGACTCAATTTGAGCCAAACATCTACAAAACTTATTGACCGCCTTTTGAATTATTTGCCAACGATTACTTAGTGATATTTGATTGCGTGAAATATCAAAGACTTTATTAACGTTATAGTTAAAATAAATTATAGCCTAATATGCACTCTTTGATTGCTCACTTTCTCGTATAATGCTTGTAGAAGTATTTACCCACGCATCTATCAGGAGTATATCTTCTTCCATGCTAAAATTTTTAGTTCGTGTTTTCTTTGTATTAGGTTGTTGTTCAATTGAAGGGTTAGACGGACTATCATTTTGGTTTGGAGATCTCATTGATTCATTGTCAGCGTAGGACCACTTGTTTAAGAGATTGGTGAAAGACATGTTTTCTTCAATTTGCGATTCCATTCAACAAGTGATCTACTATAAAAAATTGAAGTTAATATTGGCTAAATCCATTCAAGGTCTTATAATTTTTGTGCTAGATCTCAGGAAAACCCAATAAATAAAGTATCTTTTCAACACCACATATAGATCCATGAGAGGCCATGTTTCGTGTACTAAAATAATCAAACTAACAGAAACATTGCACAAAATATTTGCAAATCTCATGCGTTTAACAATTGAAATCAAAATATGGAAACTAGAAGATATATAACTAATTCCTTGAAAAAAAGAATGCAATAGAACCTAGAATTTCTTTCCAAAATCACTACTAAAAAATTGAAATTGTATTATGTGAAGAATATAGTATTTGATAAATTAAAATTTATAACATTATAATATCAAATATCAAATTTGAAATTGTAGAGCCATATTGAACCTTTCTAAATGTAAAGAACATGAAAGAACAAAACCCAAATCAAGCCAAACCATGATCCTACGCATTTGATCTTAAATTAAAAAAAAAAAAAATTGATAAAATCATGTTTTTTGCAATTCCCATCACTAGAAAGAAAGAAATAGGAGAAAAATATGATCCATTTGAAATGGAAAGCTAAGAAAAAAGCAAATAGCAATTTTCTTTCATCTGACTTTATTTTCAATGAAAAAAAATCTTGCAAAGAATGATGAAAGAAAGTATCCATCAAATGGCAAAATAATCGAACCTTGAAAATAAACATAAAAAATTATAGAGATCAAACTTTTTTACAATTACTTCAATTAGAAAAGAGGAAAAACTAATTCAATAAACCCATTTTAAAAGAACTCATTATCATGGTGGAATAAATTAGTAAACAACCCATTGGAAGCCCATTTTGAAAACCTAATTGATTTTTTCATAATCAATCAATGAACTTTAGAAAACAAAAAAAAGACATCAAAATCATAACTTATGCAACTCCTTGCACCAGAAATCAAATCAAAGCAACTCATTTGAAACCCAACAAAAATAAACGTCAAGATCATAACTTTATGCAATTCTTTGCACGAGCAATAAAAAAAAACCCACTTTCGTTTGGAGATCGTGGAAGGAACAATGGAGCGTTGGAATGGGTTCTTGTTCTAGACCTAGAGAATGAGAAGAGAGAGAAACATAGGAGAGAGAAAGAGCTTTATAGAGATTATACTTATTTTATTGTTTACCTCTTGCTACAGTAATAGCTAAATTTAGCTATTACTATAGCAAAAGGTATATTTGGCTTGTTGGACAACATTTTTGATGGAGCTCAATTTTTGCAATTTGGATCATTATAATAGTTGCTGGGTTGTTTGGCGTGTTAGATAGCTCTCCTGTTGGAGATGCTCATAGAGCATCTCTAGCAGAGAGCTAATTTTGGATAGCTAAACACCACTTTAACTACTGCTACAGTAAAAACTATTCCAGCAGACACTCTATTTTAGTTACTCCTTTATTTAGAATATTATTTTTCATTCTTATTTTATTATTTTACAACTAACACTCAACTTTTAAAATTTTAAATTTTCTAACAGCTATAATTTTCAACGACTATATTTTTCCAACAATCAAATTTTTTAATGATTAAAATTTACCAATGGTCAAAATTTTCAACAACTATATTTTTCCAATAGTCATATCTATGCAACGGTCATATTTTTCAACCATCATATTTAATCAACGGTCTTCTTTTCCAATGGCTATATTCTTCTAATGGTCACATTTCTACAATGGTCATATATTTCAACGGTTAAAATTATTCAACAATCATATTTTCTAATGGTCAAATCCTATAACAGCTAATATTTTCTAAATAGAAATCACATTGCTCGATTATAAATATGTCAATCTATTCTAATATTCCATACAATAAAATATCATCTTTTTGTCACAGGTTCGTACAATAATTATTTATATCATTCACTCAAATGTCTAAGGATTTTATATATCAAATACTAGTTGAAACTTTTGACTCTGAAGATGAGTTAGTATTAACTACCACAATTGTTAAGGCATATGAACATTTTTATGGAGAGGGAAGGAGCAGAGCATGTCATGGTTTTGTTCCAAGACTTGTGCTCATCGATTGTGATACTATGCAAAGCCATCATAGATTTTTTTCAGGATTATTTTACTGATTCACCAGTATATCCCCCAAAATTATTTCGAATGAGGTTTCAGATGAATTCTTTTCCTTCATATTCAATCTGCGGTAAAAACTTATGATCCATACTTTATCCAAAAAAATAAATTGTGTTAGAACTATTGACATGTCCTCCCTTCAAAAGATGACATCCATACTTAGAATGCTAGCTTATGAAGTAGCGGCTGACTACGTGGACGAGCATTCGAGATACTGAAACTCATTCTTAGCTAGCTGCAATCGGATCTCATCGAGCACCTATGGCAACTACATAGCCAAAATTGATGAAATAATATGTTGTAAGTATTGTATTACTTTCTTTCTATATTTTGAAGTTTAATATTCAATGTTCTACGTTTAATGTTTCTATGACAATATTTTTACTTTAATGTTTATTTACGTACTAGTTTTTTTTTTTTTTGCAAATAATCATCTCTTTAAAAGATGACGACTATCTATAATACTACCTTTATATATAGAGACAAAGGCAATCAAAAAACACCTTGTCACCTCATAAACTTCAATCAAAGCATGAGATAAGTAGCAAAACATGGATTAGGATATGAAACCCTCCGATTGTGTAACAACCTGACTTTTCCAATATTATTTTAGTAAAATAGTTACGTCAATCCATTGTGACATTAGGACCCGAGGTAGGGGAAATTTAATTATTTGTTATTTGATTAATTTATTTGGCTAATTAGTAGTATATGTGACTTTTCACGATCAATCGTAACTCTAATTTCATGCAATCTTGCTTTTCATGATCCATCGTGACTCTAATTTTATGCAATCATGCTTTTCACAATCAATCGTGACTCTAATTTCATGCAATCTTTCTTTTCACGATCAATCATGACTTTTCAAGATCAATTATGATCCTAATTTCATACAATCTTGTTTTTCATGATCAATCGTGACTTTAATTTCATGCAATCATGTTTTTCACCATCAATCATGACTTTTCACTATCAATTGTGACTTTAATTTTATATAATCCTGCTTTTCACCATCAATCGTGACTTTAATTTCATGCAATCATGCTTTTTCATGATCAATCGTGACTCTAATTTCATACAAATCTAAATTTTTCACTATCAATCGTGACTTTTCATGAGACTTCTTTTGTCAAGTCACAATCAATCGTGATTCACGATTGCACTAGCCTTCTTCTCTAAAAATATTATATTTTATTTATTTTTTGTCATGATCAATCGTGACTATAATTTCGTACAATCGCAAATCACGATCGATCGAGTTTTCTTCTTTGGAGTATATAATTTTACTTCTCTTGTAATCGTTCAAGGTCACGATCAATCGTAACCTTACTCCTCTTCAATCTTGATCCTCACGATTATAGACATTCCAATTTTACCCTCTCAGAGTATATAAACCTATTCGGTCGACCCTTGATCCTGTCCATGACTTTTGGAAAGGGACCAATCCTCTCTAAAAGTCCTAAAATCTCATAATTCGAGAATTATGCATCATAACAATAGTATATAACTAAACCCTAGGCCATGTTGACCGAAGGTTAAAGGTCGAGTCAGAACTCTGACAATATATTCCCCATTTGAAGGCCTAAATGTGAACCTTTTTTTATCGGACTTTGATATTTTAGCAATACTTTAATATGGTAGAATTTATAGGCTTTAAAATTTTGCAAAAAGGTTTGCCATTTGAAAGTTAGAAAATTAACCAAATTGTAAAAAATCGGATTTTATTATTGAACTGAAAAGTTGACTTTTTATTCATTAAGATTTTTAATCCGAGACTATTTTTATTAAATTCAAATGGGGGGTATTTCATTATTTATATGTAATATCTTAAGTAAATGAAAAGGAAAGTTATGATATTTACTTAAATAATATTAAGTAAATATGTATGTCTGTCTGTCCTTATCTGCATGCTAGTCTGTCTATCCTGAAATCCCAGCACCTACACTAACCCAACTCGAAAGGTGTTCCAATTCCGCGCCTTCACCTATGCATGTAATTGATTGCGCGCTTTGCAAGCCGCGCGCAATTGGTCCGTATAGGGTCAGGCTTCAACCACCCGTGCACCGCCGATAGTCCTCGATTGCGAGCACAAGCCTATGCACTCAATTGATTGCGCACTCTATCAGTCGCGCGCAATTGGTCCAAAATTAGATCGGAACTCTGATTCCTAAGACCACCTGAACTCCATAATTAAGCACACTATATAGGGTGCTTAATTGGATTGCGAGCGCTACACAGGGCACACAATTAGTTCCAACCATATTGGTACTAGGACCCAACTGAGCTAGTCAGCCGGTCACTCACTGAGTCGGTGATCAACTCAAAATGATTAAGCTCACTGAACAGGGCACGTAATCCAATTAAAAGTGTTGTATAGGGCGCGCAATTGGACCTGACCGACTAATTACGCACCTCCCACAGGGCGCGTAATTATCCCGATACCTATAAATAGGCCCCCTACCTCGACCAACAATACACAATTTTCATAGAGATATTTTCTCTCTCGAGCTCAGGCCTCTCCCAAGGAGCTTGAGTTCCTCCTCTGTGGCACCAGAAGGAGAAAGAAGCATTCGGCTTTAGGTAATCTTCTTCTAGTTTTTAGTTCTAGTTCTTAGTTCCTAAGTTCTAGTTATAGTTTTTTATTTTCTTTCTAGTTCTTAATCTTCTTTCTAGTTCTTAGTTCCTAGGTTCTAGTTCTAGTTCATAATTTTCTTTTTAGTTCTTAATCTTTTTTCTAGTTTGAATTCTTCATTCTAGTTCTAAATTCTTAATTCTCGATCTCAGTTTTGATTCCTAATTCTCAATTTTAAGTTCAAATTTAGTTTTTAAGTCTTCAATATTCATAAAATAATCCTTAGCCACCCGATTTGTCCAAGGGAGCTTACGAAGGATACCCAAAAATGGGACTAATCCTCCTTAACATAACAGGCTACAACCCTTTTTTTTAATTAGACTTCTAATAGGATTAGTTTTAATTATGAGATTAGATTCGTTAGAGTCCTAGTAGAAGTAAGGGCCAAATTAGTTGGATTAAAGGCAACCCAAAACTGTTGAAGTTCGTCGGCCAACGTTTAGTAAAGGAGTTCAACCTACAAGCCCACGCTCTTCTTCAAGCATGATCAATGACGTATTGCAGTGTCGATAAACATCTGTAGCTGGCAATCACATCAACACAAGTATCATCCATTTAATATTCGTCTCTTTAATTTCAACAATTTAATATTTTTTAGTTTATTACTCTATCGCCCTTAGCCAAAGTCCACTCAGACCAAATTGGGCCACTCTTTCGAGGACTGAAAGGGACCTAGAAAAAGTGCGTACCAACAACGATCCATCATGAGTTCTGATTTATGCAATCGTGTGATATTCATCAAATGTTGAGATCTTTGACAAATCTTTGACTCTTCTTTTCTCAGTGATATTTTCTCTTATGGGTCAAAGTATCTCATTAACTTTCGATGTGAAAAGACACATCTTTTGGATATTCTTATTTTCGTATGAGTCATCAATAAAAAAAAAACTCATGGTTTATGAAAGATGTTGCCATCAAACTTAGGATGCCTTGCCAGCTCAAGTCACGAAATTAACGGTCCGATAATCTAAATTTTTTCGTATGAAATTTTGTGTCGTTACAAATTGTCTTATACAAAAAAACCCAAACACAATGTAGAAAGTTAACTTTGTGATTGACTCAAAAAAAATAAAAGAGCCTAGGAGAAACTACTAAATCTAGTCACAACCAGTTAGTCCCTAGGCCAAACTACTCATCTTTTAGACTTTTCAATGATTTTCATTTATCGGATACAAATGTATTCTTTGTGAACTTTCCGACAATCAACTTGTATCCATCAACATAATTTTATCATCATCGATACAAATTTTACTTTATTCAATTTCAAGTTTTGCTTCCTCTCGTGCATCCGCTCTTCGTATAAGTTCCAATTTTTCTTTACTTGTAGTCTCCGTTCTTTCATTCACTTGCATTAGTAATTGCATCAACTTTCTTCATCAATACCATATGTGTCATTTTTGTATAGTCAATCGTGTTTTTGCAACCTTTCTCCCCATAGGTCTCTCCAATCCTACAAAGTTGCTGGTGGAGATATTGTCCTCCCTTAAATTGACCTGAGGTCGAGTAGACTTCGAAGACGATGTTGGTCCAACAATGTTCGAACTGAAAAGAGGCTTTATTATCCACCTTATACAACTCTTTTGCTTGAGCAATTTGCGTAATTAAAAGGTAGAAAGTGAATATACAAAATAACTTTTACAAGTAATGCAAATTTACATACACAAAACTTAAAATCCAACCCAAGAGTCGATAGAAATTTTACCTTGTCTGCTTGAGCCAACCCGACTTTGATGCACCTACTCAATTTGAGCCAAACATCCACAAAACTTATTGACCCCCTTTTAAATTGTTTGCCAATGAATTACATAGTGATATCTTATTTCCTTGAAGTATCAAAGGCCTTATTATTGTGGTAGTTAAAATAAATTATAGCCCAATATGTACTCTTTGATTGCTCAGTTCCTTGTATTATGCTTGTAGAAGTATTTACCTACGCATCTATTAGGAGTATATCTTCTTCCGCGCTGAAATTTTCAGTCTGTGTTTCCTTTATGGGAGGTTGTTGCTCAACTCAAGGGTTAGACGGACCATCGTTTCGGTATAGAGATCCCATTGATTCATTGTCAGCATAGGAACCCTCATTTAAGAGATTGGTGAAAAATATGTTCTCTTCCATTTGCGATTTCATTCAAAGAGTGATCTAGTGTAAAAAAAATTTGAAATTTAATAGATGCAAAATTTTATTATCTTTCAACACATTTTCGATCATTGAAATAAAGATATTATACAATATAAATTCATATCACATTCTATATAATTTGAATATGGTGATTACTAATTCACCTTGGGTAGTAAAAGTTGGATTAGTGAAGGCCTTCTAATCAGAAAATTTTAGAACTCATTACACAAGGATTATCATCCAAACAGATTGATGAAAGGGCCAAACAAATTATTTATAACTCAACAAAGATGATCTTTTACTCCAATCTCCATCAATTTACACGCTCCCAACCCTACAACGATTAATAAGAGAGCACTATAATCACATATGCCCATTTTTTATGATAAATAAAAATAGGTCAATAATAAATTTAAAGGAACATAAAATAATTATCATTATGAATTTAACTCCTAAATTTTCAGACCAAAGAAAGCATATTGAGAAGATATTGAAGATACTTAGGTGTTTCTATCAAAGTGATGAAGAAGAAGGTTTCTAAACACACGCATTTTGCAGAAGAAATTGAGTCTTAAAAATCCAAAGGGTCAAAATTTAAACTTGCAATGGAAAAAAAGAAAGAAAATTAATGAAAAAAACTCATCCCTTAAACAAAGAAAACATGATTTTGGTGGTTTAAAATGAATAAAGCAAGGATAAAATTCAATTCCCCAATGGTTTCAAAATTTTTAAAAATATCAACACATCACCAAGATTTTGGCCAACAATGGTCGAATTGTAGCCAATCAACCATAAACTCATCGTTTTTCAATAAAAATAAAATAAAAATTTAAATAAATTAACTGAAAAGCATAAACTTTGGGCTTCAAAAGAGAGAACTAGTGAATAACAAATCGAATAGATACATACATGTGATTGGAATCGGTTGGATGAAACCCTCTTGAATTCTTCAGCTCGTTTCCCTCTCTCATTTGCTATATATATTTTTTTTTCACAAGAAAAGTTTCGAAATTAAACCCGGACTGCTCGATTGCTGCTTCCCTGTTCCTCTTCCAGACCGAGAGAAAGAGAAGAGAGAGAAAGAGAGTTATCTTATATAAAAAAAAAATATTTTAATGTAGCTATTACTGTAGCGCATATGTATTTTAGCGTTCTGGACAATGTATCTGTGAGAGTATTTTTTGAAAACTGCATCACTACAATAGCGATTGAGAGTGTTTTAGCGCTTCTGCCGGAGATGCTCTTATAAATGACCACCAAAAGCCTATATCATGAAAGAATAATACACCCCAAATGCATAACCATTCTCAAAGCCCATATGGTTTGAGCTTCCAAAGCCCGGATGTCCGAAGTCTTCCATAGTTGAAACTTGAAAGTGCACAGACCATAACCATGGTCATGTCAAGCAAGGATTATAATTGAAAAGAGGACTAATGAAAGCCTATTTGTTATAGCTTTTAGTCATAAATTATTTTATTTTCATGTATCCATGTGTCCATGTAATTGATAGGACAAGGCTAGGTAAAACTCCACTAAATTAATAAAAAAGTCATAAGATAGTGTGTTTAAATTAATTTTATTGCTGAAATCTATTTTACACATAAAGATATTGGTTGGGTGTGAGCCATAGGCTTTCACATTATGGGTAGGCCCTCGTGACTTGAGTTTCTTACGGGTCGAGCACATAAACTTAACTCGCCGGGTCGGTCATAAGGCATCCAACTTAACCTTCAAGTCTAGTAGGCTCGAATTAAAGGTCGAGTCAGATAATAAGGCCTTTTTGTGGATTTCACATGATAGGGTCATTTTTTCGGGTCAAGTGGGCTCGAGTGAAAGCTAGACTAAAACTTTGATTCCACATAAAACGTATACCAAAAAAATTGCCATAAAATCATTTGATACTCCAATCACCCTCAGACTTTATTTTAGGGCATTTTTGTTAACTCTATGTCACGTGGAATTTATCTAAGCTGAAGGAATCAGTCCAGTCCAGTTCGATTTTGTTCGGTTTTCAGGATCCTTGATTTTCGATTCAGCATCGGGTTTCAGTTTAGAGTTTGCAGCCCGTATGAGACACATGCGAGCACCAATAACGCTAATTGGGTTTGGTACCTGATACCACCTCAACCGAGTATTCCGACATAATTAGATAGCGTCATTATCATAAAAATACCGACTCCAGCCGGTTAACTAACAGTTAAGCACTAAATCCAACCTGAAGGACTCGGTCAGCAGTCAGCGCATGCTTATCCAAAACAGGAGGACTATTTTCGTAATTCTAAAAGGCGCATAAATAACCCGACGAACCACCTCTTTTCCGCACAACGTATCGTATTTAGTCATCAGATGGCCCACCCGAGCCGCCGGTAGCACCTCTCCTATATAAAGGTTGCTTCCCCGTGTCCACGCAATCTATTTTCTCCTCGACGAAATCGGACGATTTCTTCGCCGGATGCGTCTGAAATCTATATTAGAAGCCCAATCTACGCATTCGATTCCTCTGATGGGCTGATTTTTCTGTTCGATCGAAGAGATCGAGAGGTTTTTGATCCAGAAATAGTGTTTTTGTTCTTTGTTTCCGGTGGCGGTCGATTAGGGTTTGGGTTTGTTTTTTCCGGCTAAGGTTTTCTTAGAGCATCGACGATGCCTTCGGTGCTCGGAGCGTTCCTTTTGCGGTTTCCGATGATGATTCCTTCGTCGATATCTTTTCATGGTGGTTCTTGTTCTCATCGTCTTAAACAGCTCGAAAAATGGAATCGGCGTGGTAATTTGAGTTAACATTCGGCTTTAGGGTATTTTTTGTTGTTTTAAGGTTTCTCTTTACTGTTCGTCTCTTTATCTGGATCTGAACGAGATAAAGGAATCTGAGATCGAGACATCGGAGATAGTTTCTTGGATCTGCACTAGATCGAGGAATTATTGGTTGTAACAAGCGTTGTTTTTGTGATCTGCGTACTTAGATTAGATCTATCTGATTTCTTCTGTTGTTGAGGGGAATTGTATTGTTCTCATACAGCCATACAGGTATTATTTTGTTTTATTTTAATTCCTGATTTCGTTATTTGTGTTGTTATTGTGCGCCTATTGAATGCTTTTTATTGTTGTTTTCGAGATCTTTAGTGTTTCTCATTGTCTTTTATATTAGGTGAGTTCCGTTCATAGATGTTGACTAATTTTGCTATGATGCTATCTCCCTGCAATCGATATGCTCTGTATTTATCTGCTTTCTCATTTTTTTTGTGATCTCACCATCATTTATTTTGTTGGAGAAGGTAAAGCAAAGTAATGTTGATTTGAGGATGGTAGTTGGGCCATCTCCTCCGTACAGGCAGCTGTTACAACCCCAAAGCAATAAGGAATTAACTTCTGGCTCCACTAATGCCTAAGCAGTTTTGAAATATTGGTTAGGACCTTAACAACTGGAATCAGAGCCAGCACCACGTCCCAACTTTGAGACAGGGAAGGGGTGACCTGGGGGCCCAAAATACCGGACGATACATTGGAATGTATAGTACCGAACCGATACATATCGGTTTGGAATGTATCGTACCGAACCGATACATATCGGTTTTGGGGCTGGGCTAAATGTATCGGTTTTCTGAATTTTTGACCCATGGCTGCTGTGGAGTCCCATAAGGGGCACCCTGAGAAAAGGGCTACGTGGGGGCTCCAAAGGGGGTACCGGAATGAGAGCCGCAGCAGAGTGGGCCGTCGCAAATGTGCAGAGTTTGGTGGTGTGTTATGACCCCAAAGTAATAAGGAATTAACTTTCTGCTCCACTAACACGCAGGCATGTTTGGAGTATTGGTTAGGACCTTAGCAGCTGCACACATGATCATCAATCCAGATTGTCTTTGCAGCAGGCTGACTTGTCGATGACCCACAGCTTAGTGATCCTACTAATTGGGTGTAACCTAACGCCTTGGCATTTTTTGTCTTTTCGGATGTTCGTGATCGACCTTGTGTATGTTGCAGTGGCATTTGATCCTCAGATTAGGTGCCCCGTGGTACCCAAATGACTTGATTAAAAGTTCAACTTTACAGCTCAAATGCAGGGTTCCGCTGTCATTGTTATTATTATTATTATTGTTATTGTTATTATTATTATTCTCACTGCATGAACTGCATATGTCCATAAATTTCCCTACAATAAGTGGAATGCGCATTGCAGACAATGAGCTCTGTCGTGAGCCCTGCAATGCATAGGGCTACATAGACCTGGACACTTGCATGGATATCCATGCTCATTGAAGGCCGTGCATGTCTCAAGGTCTATGTAGCACATGGTTCAATACAGTCGATGCTCATTTTCTGCAATGAGCTGATGCCCACTTACTGAGGACAGATTTATACGTTTATACCATATTATGATAAAACAATTGTTCATTGTGTTCTACACTTCTACTTCTACATGATGATCTAGTGTGTGCTAGTATGTCACTTGTTTTACCTTCAAATTAGCCCTACAAGAGCTTGGAAGTAAAGTTCTAATTTCCTCACTGTAACTATCTGTGCTGACATGTCTTTTTTGTTGGCCTTTGAACTCATGTTTCTCTATTTTGTGCGGGCAATCCATTGCTTAATCTGCTATGCTCACTGTACGACTTCAAATATGAGTCTCTCTGGCCATGCAGTTCACCTTCTAGGCATTAGCTCAATCGAGCATCCTTTTTCAGTGAATATAGCACATTTAACCATGCAACCTATTATTGTATGGTTAGTAGAGTTGAGCAATACTGTTTTGTCATTGTGTTTGTATTATGCATCATGTTAGCAGTGGTTTGAAAGTGATACATAGAATACAAATGCAATAACACCTGGATAGAGGATGAAGAGCTATGCATATGCACATACTTTCCCCGTTCCTACATTTTTTCCTGGTTCATGTGTGCATGTGTATATAACTACATGTGCAGTTGTGCACACAAGCATGGTGACATGTTTGATAGATCACTCATGGCTACTGTGCTTTGTTGAAAATCATTTGTGCCTTCTATTGCTTAACTATACATCTCAAATTCCCAATTGTTGACTATTTGTATACTTGGTACATTTGCATGCGGTGCGTGGACAGATAAAACGTGCATGTGAACATGACGCATGCTTTGCTGTGAATGTATCAAAATGTAGATGCATCCACATGCATGCTTTTCCTTATTATACATACGCACATCTTTTTCCTGGTTTATGTGAGCATGTTATATAAATACATGTGTACCCTAGAATATCTTTATTTATTTATTTATTTTTGTTTGTTTGTTAGTTAAGTTGGGATTGAATCTGCGGCCTCATGGTTGTGTTATTGTGCACCTTGCAGTTGAGCACGACAGGCCCAACTCGTGCACCCAAGTATATTATCGTGCAAGTTTGGATTAACTCTTGATTACATTAACTTATATGCTCGCATGCGTCATCTGTAAATGCTTAAACATACGCTTTGACCACTCTTTGATGTAACTATACTTACTCTGCTATGAGAAATTACTTGTGGCGGCTGTGGTTGTGAATTTACTCGTGTCCCTTAGCTGCAGGTTACTTTTTTTTTTTTAATCTGGCAAGACCTGTATCCCCTTTGGTTCCTCTCTCTCTCTCTCTCTCTCTCTCTCTCTCTCTCTCTCTCGCTCTCTCTCTCGCTCACTTACACACATGCACATGTTCTTAACCACTGGTTGCCAATGGTATTGGTTTTTGGGTATATCTTCTACGGTACTGCAGAAACTTAGCCTATATGATTGGTGTATGATTTCTGTCCCGCTTTTTATCCTAAATAATTTCCAGAACTTTTAGCACTTCGTGAAAGCTGTGAAATAACATTCCTTACAGCATGTGATTATTCAGGTAGTTTGGAATTGGTATGAGACGTGGATGTATATCGTCAGCAGTATGTACCTGCTCACTTCTTGAGATGCTTAGCATCAAATTTCAAAATATATGATTTAAGTTTTAATTGTTGCTTATTGTTTATCTTTTGCTTTCGTATCCTATTTCTCATCAAATGGAGCTGGTTTTTTCTAATATATAAAAACACTTTTGCAGTTTGTTGATTGCATCTGGTACTATTAATGGAAGCTTCCATGCCCTGTGGTAACTTGTATTTGGATGACATTGGCTTCAAGTCGAATGTAAATAATCCTTGCTATAGTTCAAACCTCTCGTACGCAAAACATCAGCATTGCACTAGTTCTGTTGGAGAGTCTGCTAAGGAGATGATACCTCAAGATGTTATCAGTAGAGCTATAAAAAGGAATGACAATGTGATGGTAGAAGAGCTTGCAATCACATTGGATCAAACCCAGCATATTCAAGATATTCAGGAAAGAAGGTTTGGCCATATTTCAAATTCAGATAGGGGGGAAATATGCCATCCAGAAGAAACCTGCCCAGAGCTAGAGGATCATCAGGATTTAATTGCAAAGACTCGTAAAGGATTGAGTAAGTGTGCAACATTTCCATGTTCTGAGTTCCTTTCATCTCCTACGTCTGTGGTTGAGAGTGACATGACGCCTGCTACATCGTTGCACGGGCAAAGCTCTCTGCGATCTGAGCCTCCTGCTTATTTACGCTCAATGTCTATGCCTGTAAGATTATCACATACATCTATTAGTGAGTGCTATATTGTCCTACCATTTGGTTTAGGTCTAGAAGAAATTCATGTACCTAGTTATTAATTTTCTCTCAATTTTTTCTGTTTGCTTGACATTGCTTTGAGTTTCGATAAGTTAAATTCTAACATTCTTGGCATGCATATTGTCGTCTTTAGTGAAAAAGATGATTGATGAGAAGCACTTTACAAATGCAACGATATTGTAAAATTTGGAATGTGTACCTTGTCTGGTGACCTTTTTCTCCAGGGACTCTTTCACCATATTTTCTTTTTAGACAATATAATATCTATTGTTACTTTTTCATCTCTTTTTTAATTAGTTTTAATTTTTATGGTGTCTGGCTGTCATGTTTAGCATTTCCATATTTTTTAAAGTGTCTAGGGTTACCTGATTCACTCGGAACCCTACTGAACTGTGAACCGGTTTATGGTTCGGTCCGTTTTCAGCTGAGTGCTATATTGTCCTACCATTTGGTTTAGGTCTAGAAGAAATTCATGTACCTAGTTATTAATTTGCTCTCAATTTTTTCTGTTTGCTTGACATTGCTTTGAGTTTCGATAAGTTAAATTCTAACATTCTTGGCATGCATATTGTCGTCTTTAGTGAAAAAGATGATTGATGAGAAGCACTTTACAAATGCAGCGATATTGTAAAATTTGGAATGTGTACCTTGTCTGGTGACCTTTTTCTCCAGGGACTCTTTCACCATATTTTCTTTTTAGACAATATAATATCTATTGTTACTTTTTCATCTCTTTTTTAATTAGTTTTAATTTTTATGGTGTCTGGCTATCATGTTGCATTTCCATATTTTTTAAAGTGTCTTAGGGTTACCTGATTCACTCGGAACCCTACTGAACTGTGAACCGGTTTGTGGTTCGGTCCGTTTTCGGCTGAGTCAGTTCGCACGGTTCAGCCTAGTAATTTTATATTATAAAATAGATTTGTAAGGGAGGAGACTCGAATACAGGTCCCTTATTTTTAAGAGAATGACTAGACTAACACACCAACTATCCTTTGAAGTTTAAAAGAAAAAAAAAAATATTATATTTTAGAACCCCTTAGAATCATTTATTTTTCCTTACGCCATTCTTGGTCCATGCTTGCCATTCGTTGAGTCTTTTTTTTTTTTTGGAAAATTGTCTCAGACGCCTTTAAAGCTCATTTCTGCCATGAAAGGTGGCCGTGAGCAGCATGGAACACCCATGGAGACAAAAATGAATGTAAAATGGGCTCCTGACGTGTACGACCCTCCTGTCACCTCTCTCTCCCATACAGTGAAGAGCCACCACCGGCGTCCCAAGGCCAAGAAGAGGGACTACCATAAGCACAAACACAGCAAGGGCAAATCTACACGGGGGAGTGGCAGCGAGAAGAAGCAACACACGAACCGGACAATTCTTAGCAATGGCTATCCTTCTCATTTGAGGTTACTCTTTTCCTTCCTTTTTCTTCTCAATCATATAGAGCTATTTTTGCAAAAAATATAAAGTAGCTCTTAAACATCTGTGGTTACTATTTTGAAAAATTCATCTCCACCCATGCCTTGGTACTTTTTTATTGTTGTAATTAACCTCCATCTGTCATATAGTGATGTAGTTTATGAGCCCCATACTAATAGATATAAACTTTCATCAATGTAATAATGTTGGTTCACTAGGATATATAATAAAGAGTACCTTATTCGTGGCTATCGAATTATTGAGGGCGCCTATGCTGAAAAACCATTGATTGCTTTGAATCAGATGACCGAGATTGGTTCTCATCCCAATCTTCCTCACAACAGATCTTTAGACCATGGGCATATCATCGGATGGCTAATTTTTTGTTTCCACATGGCACATATCTCAAATAATAATCCTAAAAATTCATTTTACTGTAAGGTGTGCCACGAGATTTTTGAGTGACTTTTTTGGGATCTATGCCACATGGAATAAAAAACTGACAGTTTGGTTGTACGCCCATGGTCTCAAGATCCGTTGTGGAAGATTGGGATGAAAACCGATCTCTCCATCGTCTGATTCAAAGCAGCCAATGATTTTTCAGCTTAAGCACCCTCAATAATTCATTAGGTGCGAGTAGAGCTACCCTATATTAAATATCACTTTATAATTCCATCCCCACAAAAGGACGACATCACACCAGTAAAGATTACATTGCTGGCAACTCATCCCCAACGGTCTTTGATTGAGTATGCTTTAACAAACTCTCCTTTTTTTCATTGTGGAAGAGTCATCCAATGTTTGGTCGGACTTGTTGCGCGGAAGCTCTCAAATTAACCAACGATCAAATAAGGACGCAAGATAGAAGAAAATCAACCACAAACGCACAAGAGATAATATTTACATGGTTTGGCAATATACATACGTCTACGGGCAACGATAATCCACTATATTGATGATCACACAAGAATACAAGACCACTCAAGCCTCACCAAAGCTCTCAAAACCCTACACTGGTTTTCCAAAAACTTTTCATCTCTAGTCTATTCTTTATTTTGGCCAAAAGCTTTCCCTTTATATAGAAGACACAAATCCTATTTCTAATCTAAGAGAAACTAGCCTTATATAGAGTCTGAACATAACTGAGCCATCGCCAGTTAGAGTCAAACTACAATTCAACCTCTAGGTTAGAGCCAACCTCCAAGTTAGAGTCCAACTATAATTCAAACTCTCTAAGTTAGAGTCAAATAACAATTCTCCACCTGGCTCTAAGCTTCACCATGTAGTTTGAGTCAACCTCCAAGTTAGAGCCAAACAACAATTCAGGCTGCGTATTGCATAGCTCTCTGGTAGCCACTACCATAGCAGAGCTTACTTGCTTTAGCAGGTTGCCATCCTCTTTGCTAACATCCTGCTACCTGCTTTAGCAGGTACCACTTCTCCTTGATAACTCTTTGCATAGCAAGATTAGATGCAAGATTTACCTGTTCAAAAGTTCTACTCTCCTCTCTACTCACTCCTTGCTAGAGCTGATTTTATTTGCTCTGGTAGGGAGTTAGTAGAGAGCAGGGAGGTTGCTGCTAAAGCAGGTAAATCCTCCTTTGTAGGGAGTTAGAAAAGAGAGCGGGAACCAACTAAAGTAGGTGAACTCTGTTGTGGCAGGGGCTAGCAAAGAGTTATGCCATACACAATCTCAATCTCCAAGTTAGAATTAAACAACAATTCTCCACCTGGCTCTAAGTTTCACCATGTAGTTAGAGTCAACCTCCAAGTTAGAGTCAATCAAACTACAATTCAATCTCCAAGTTAGAGCCAAACAACAATTCTCCTCTTGATTCTAAGCTTGATCATGTACTCTTTCGTCCGATCATCGCTATGCTCGTATCACCGCTGCCACCAGCACCCTGAGAGCGCTAAAACCTGCAACTTGTACAGATGCTTCTTAAGATTTAGACGACTTGCCGGAGATTTCGTCATGCAGAGACTCCAAGTTGGCCCATAGCGAGGCCGCTGAGTTCTCTCGCATTACGTTGTACGTAATCTCCTTCGCTAGACATAGTTGAATTGTACTACATGCTTGAAGTTCGAATTCTTTCCAATCACCAGCGGACATATCCACCAGCATACCCAAAAACCCTTTCAATGCCTTGTGCAGCCTTTGTTGAATCAGGATATCCTAGACTTGTACTTGCTACAAGCTAAAATTGATCTTCCCATCGAATTTCTCAACTTCAAACCTCGCGTCCAAAACTTTTGCTGATTTCGATGCCATCTCCGATTGTAGAACAAAAACCTAACCTATCTCCGATACCAATTTGTTGCGCGGAAGCTTACAAATTAACTAATGTTCTCACGATGAACGATCAAATAAGAACGCAAAATAGAAGAAAATCAATCACAAACACACGAGACAATATTTACGTGGTTTGGCAATATGCACGTCTACGGGCAACGATAATCCACTATGTTGATGATCACACAAGCATACAAGACTACTCAAGCCTTACCAACGCTCTCCTCAAAACTCTACACTGGTTTTCCAAAGCTTTACATCTCAACTCTAATCTTTATTTTGGCCAAAAGATTTTCCTTTATATAGAAGACACAAATCATACTTCTAATCTAAGAGAAACTGGCCTTATATAGAGTCTGATCGTAACTGGGCCATTGTCAGTTAGAGTCAAACTATAATTCAACCTCCAGGTTAGAGCCAACCTCCAAGTTAAAGTCCAACCACAGTTCAAACTCTCCAATTTAGAGCCAACCTCCAAGTTATAGTCCAACTACAATTCAAACTCTCCAAGTTATAGTCAAATAACAATTCTCCACCTAGCTCTAAGTTTCATCATATAGTTTGAGTCAACCTCTAAGTTAGAAACTACAATTCAATTTCCAAGTTAGAGCTAAACAACAAGATCTACTATCTATACTAAATTATCATCTTGCGTCCGAGCTGGGGAAGGTAGCACTTAGCAACCATTGGATGCTTTAAGTTATTGCTAACCTATGTATCTTTGATTGATGTGTAGCAATCAATGTTGTCAAATCGCTTAAGCTATTTGACTGCATTTCGCTTAAGCAAAATTGCTTAAGCCATGGCTTAATATTTTTTTAAAAAAAAATTTTAATTAACAAATTTAAAAAATTATGTAATAAGAAGTATCAAAGTCTAACAGCTAAAGTAACACTAAAAAAAACGAGTTAATAACAAAAAAGAGAAAAATATATACTTTCTTATATTTTAAAATAAATGTTATACATACTAATGAGAGGAGATTGGGAGTCTAGAATGGAGATTAGAGAGGAATGAGCCAAAATAGTTTTGTGAAAGTATAGGACCCAACGCATCCTTTTATAGAGCTAATGGGACCCATCGCATGCTAAGTTTGCAACCGCATAAGCCATAAATATCGCTTAAGCGATCACATGCATCAGTATGCGACTGCTTAGTCTCCTACACCACATAAGCCAAGATGGCTTATGCAATTTGGTTGCTCAGGATCGATTAAGCGATCGCTTATGATAACACTGGTACCGATCGAGTCCTTTAGGAGAACCTGAAATTGGGAATTTGGCCTTTAAAACCATTGCACACATGGGATAACAACCTAGAAGGTTGTTGCAAAGACTACCGTCTTGTCATTAACAACTATGATGGTGTATAATTCTGTGTGTGTGTGTGTGAATATTTTAACTAGATATTTTTGTGGTATTTCGAATAATAGTCCTTTCTTTTGTTCTTTTCAGGTTTAGTGCACCTGGTGGTGGGCTGCTGCTAGATGATTTTGATCAAGCCCCTGTGGAAGTTGTGGAATTCGCAGTTAGTAAACAGGATACGAAGTGCGGAAGTAGCTTCCTCAGGGCATCACTGTCCAGAATGCACATCTCGATTGCGGAGGCCACATGAATTGATGATCTGTTTCAGCGTAGCTTTCTGTAGTAGTAAAGCGAGCTTATAAAACTTTGTAGAGACCTGGACTCTGTTATGCATGCTTTCTGAGGCTTTTCTTCTATTGAGTGGGTGAGATTTTGTCCCTATGGGTGATATTCCTACACCCTACACCTTATGGTGGAAAAGGAGCTTGTTTGTCTGTAAATAGGTGTTATATTCTGAATTGGATTAGGTGTTATGCTTAAGCTTGGTACCTTGTTAAGATCACCACACACCTTATGAATGGAGTGAATAAAGGCTTGTTTATATGTGCATAGATTTTTGGTAGTGTTGAATGGTATGGACACCATCGCTTGCTAGCTTCTTTATATGGGTCCATTGCCCTATCTGATGGGGTACTGCCTTCCTAACATCAGTAGTATGAAAGCCATTTTGACAACAAACCGAACTATAGAATTAGGGTACCTTTATTTCAACGCAAGATTATTCCTTCTCAACCCTGGTTTCACGTGTATTAATAGTTGACTGTTTTGAATTAGACGGTGGAGATTAGTTTTCATCCCAATAATTTTGGGATGTATGTTAAATCGAAACATAATCTGACCGTCTGATGGTAGGTCAATGATCTCCAGATTTATTATGTTGAACACTTTGACCAAAAACAATCTCCATCGTCTGATGGTAGGCCAATGATCTGTTTTTTTTAAAGCAGTCAACAGTTTAAGCACCTGAGCTGAGAAGGAAGAATCTTGGCTTGTCAATAAAGGTGACCAATTTTGTAAGGGGATTTATGTAAGAAGCTTTACCATCTCGGAATTTGTAAGATTCGTTTCTAAGTTTGAGAATTGGTGGGATTCCTCATTGTTTAAACTTTCAATATTTTAATTAAATGACTCTAATACCCTTACTAGGCATCACATCTTGTCGGCGCACTTTTAATTCGAGAGTAAATGATTCATTTGTCCCTTTGCCCCTATTTAAATTATGTTTTTCTGAAAACTCAAAATACCATTTGATGGAGCTCGAATCAAGGTAAGCTCATACCCTTTATGGAAGCATTTCAACTCTAAAAAAGATCGCATGGTACAATGGCGAGTGATCGATAACTCTTTGGTTGCTAGTTGGATACTAATCAATTATCAATCGGACAATTATCGATTACCGATCAAATACCATGAGGTTCACAACTGATTATTATAACTCATTTTTCTCTGTCTTTGTAATTTTGTATTTTAATTGACATTTTATTTATTTTTAGGTCATGTTGATGTTTGTGATATAAAGTCACCAAATATTGTATTTTTTAGGTGATACACATTTGCACTATGACTCTAATGGATTTCTTGATGACAAAAATAGTCAGAGAGTTACATTTGAGCCGTGGTCAAATGCTTACCACTTCAGGACAATATAGAGGCATGTTGATTAAATTTACGAAGGGGTACATCAATGCCTATGGTGTTAACTTAAGTAAATTTTGGTTTAGGGATCTTAAAAAATGTGTTTTGGTCCCTAAAAATTCGATCGATTACTTTTGATTATCGTTTGAGAACCGATCAATAATTGGAAAAGAATCGCATCGTTACTGGCCAGTTACCAATCGGTAGCCGTCCGGTTAATGATTAACTGTGGGTAACCGAACGGTAAGAATTCAATTATTATTTTATTTTATAAATTATTTTTAACAACATAAAAAATTTATATTTATCTGAGTTAATTCAGATCTTTAAAATCGAGCGATTTATTGATTTACGAGATTAAAACAAATAAAATATTTTTTTTAGTTTTAAGCAAAAGGTGCATCTTTGTTATTCGCATGCGATAAAATTACAACGATTTTTGGCTACTTTATGTCACATCAACCTCATAAAGGTGAGGGTAAAATGGTCTTTTGAAGATAGTTAGGGCGGTTAAAATAGTTAAGTAAGTAAGGGATGTGGCTAATTCTCAAACTTGAAAAGGGATCTTGCTAATTCTGAAAGTGTGGTAAGGCATCTTATAAAAATCCCTTTTAAAGTAGGATAAATTGTTTTTTGATGATACTTTACAAATTGCCGTGTCCAAAGCCCTATTCATCAAAGTGGCAAGCCCAAAAATACTCATTGGAGCATTTCAACGGTTATAACATTTTTCTAATGGTCTATATTAAAGTGCACATATCATAAGGTTGTACTCTTCTCATAGCTGTAATGCTTTTCTTGAGAAGTGTCAAAGAAGGGCTCCAAGTTGGACCACTTTGATTAATAAAAAATGTGTCCCACTAGCACAAATTTGGGGTGCAAACAGGTAGGGTTCAGGACAGGTTTAGGTCAACTGTAATCCGGCCTCTTAAATCCCTCGATCTAAACCTGGCCCAGGTTTAGGTCAACTGTAACCCGGCCTCTTAACTCCCTTGATCTAAACCTGGCCCAAGGTTTTAACCTCTAAAACTTGGTTGAACCCAAACCCCACCTGTTAAAATTGCCCCAACCTGAACTCGGCTTTATCCCAACCTGCTAGTTGGACCTAGACCCAAACCTGCAGCCAACTTAAAATCGACATGCTAATGCAAACCGTTAGGGTCCAGGACAAGTTTAGGGTCAACTTGAACCTGACCTCTTAACCACTTCCCTTGAACTAAACCTGGCCCTAGGTTTAAGCCCCTAAAACTTGGTTGAACCCAAACCCCACCTATTAAAAATGCCTTGAACTGGACTCAACTTGAACCCAACCTGCTAGTTGGACCTGGACCCAAACCTGCAGCCAATTTGAAACCGACGTCCTAATATAATTTAATTTCATTCAGGTTTGTACCTAATGTATATGGGTATTTATCTAGTGTACATCTTGTGTCCTATGTATTGGGGTATACTTGTCTTTTTATATTAATATAAAGGCTAATAGATCTTTAACCCAACTAAGACGTTTCCCTCATTTCTCTCTAATTCTTTTTTTTTTTTTTGACCCAAAGGGGTAGTTCAGTTGGTCGGGCTTTGGGTTTGCTCTCCAATGATCATCAATTCCAATCTCTCTATGGACCACTGGAGTATTATCCGATCATTAGCTCCAAGACCCTATGGGATTAGTCGAAGTGCGCACAAACTGGCCCGAACACCCACGATTATAAAAAAATAAAAAAAAAATCTCTAATTTTAATATCATCATCCTTAACTTCTAAGCCCACGTACTTCAAAGCTACAATCAATACTATAATTCAGGTTCAGTCAACAGCAGGGGAGGTTTTCACAACAACAAAAAATGAGTATTAGCCGAATCATGAAAAGAAGGGCACAAAGCGATCATCTTAACATTTATCAATTCACGGATTGAGTCTTTGGTCTTCATAGTCAACATACCCCTAATGCCTTACAGTCCGCTCTAATCTTCATCTCTTGTTTTTATCAGAGCAGGTCACCTTGATCCATTTGTGCCATGTAATCAATGCTGACATCAGCATTAATGTCATATTGACGTGATGTCAACAAGGTCAAAAGTTTGATTTCAAAACATTCAATCTTTAAAAGGTTTTGATCAAATCTTCATACTTATCATCATAGTCACAAAAATTACCGAATTATTAAATAATTCACGATTTTTGTGAAAAAAAAATAAAACATGAACAATTCACAAATTTTGAAAAAATTGCCGAAATGACCAAAGTTCACGAATAATTTGGCAAAATTGCAAATTACGCCGAGTCTGCTTCCTTTGCGGCGCACGCTATTACTTCTTAAAAGGTAAAAAGCTTTAACACCTCGGCCTTAGTAATCTATTATTTTATTCTCCCTCTCTCTTAAAAGCTAAAACAATAAAAGTTAAACTCTCTCTCTAACACCGTAGGTGGGCCTTAGTAATTTATTATTTTACACAAAAATGTATATTAAAAAAAAAAAAATATATATATATATATAATGATATTTTTATAATTTTTATTTTCCCGAATTGTTTCAGAACCTCCCGAACTGTGCCAGATTTTTCCAAATTTTAACTTTGCCGAATTATTCCGAACCCCAATTTTGTGACTATGCTTATCATTTTAATGAAGAAACTTTGGCTTTTGGAGTTCGGAGCACTAGTTTGTTAGGCTTGGAATCCTTTTTTTAAAAGGAAACTCGCTGTTTTCTCGAATTTTGATCCTTGTGGGGCTTCATTGAATCCCAATTCCACGTAGAGTCAATCTGTATGTCATTTTTTTTCATTTGATTATTGCTTTTTAGGAGATTCAATACTCATATTTACACCATCATCGTGCTCAGTCACGAGATTCAATGACAATGACTTATGTGGAAAAAATTTGGTCTGTTATTTATTTATTGGCGTTGTATCAGAATTCCTATAGCAATCTCATGAGTGTTACCTTGTGCTGATTGGTTAAGATTTGAAGGCCATATGATCTCATTTGTGCTTGTACATGGGGTACGGTTTTTCCAGAGTTCTGAGGTTGCCCCCGTTGCTGTTAGGGCAGTCAGCCTACATGAGTTTTAGTTAAATTGTGTTATGTTTGAATCTTTCCGTTGATTTGGCCAGGTAATATTGCAACCCCTAAGTCAGAGTGCAAATTTATATTATATAATTAACATAACATCTGTGCTTTACCCAATTAGGCCACTGTCAGCAGTGCTCAGATCAATCTCCTTCAGCCAAGTCTTTGATCATTCACTGATTTGTCGCTAAAAAATATCTGTGCGTTTCCCAAGGCTGGCAGAGGAAAATTGACCCAAGCATCACCAGCAACATTCGGGTCAGGTACCGAATATACCAGCTCAGAATTGTGGTGTACGGGGCCATGCACCTATTACCAACTCAAAAATACCAGCTACAAAGTGTCTGAATCAGTCGGGTGTTGAAGGCAAGATCTCTGCATAACTAAGATACCCACGTGCTACTAATTCCCTCCACTGGGAGCATTTTTTTGTGATGAACAAGCTTTTTTCTATGAAATTGAATCAATCAACTGCTTGCTTACATATATTACAAAATGGCAGAAGATATACAGAAAAATTGTACAGGAAAAACGTGATGAAATTTTTTTATCAATACAACTCTACAACTCTTTCGGTACCAGTTTCTCAAGCATTGTAGTTCCCTGGAATATCATGATCTGGAGGTCCCTTGAATACTTCCGCAGCTGCTCATAATCAAATTTTCTCATTGTCAAGACACCAAAAAGGAAAGGGAGACAAAGAAATAGTACTTACGAGGAAAGAATCCATTGTGATGCTCATCGCTACATAATACGCTAGTCATAGAGCACCTATTCATTGGATGAAGATCCCATGGATCATGATTACTGGACCAACGTGGGATATTCACTAACTGTGGTACATTTCATTATTTTGTGATAAAGTTGATCGGTAGTCGGAAATCATCCTTGATCTTGTAATGGAGTTCTGCAATCGCAAGAGTTTGTTTACCTGCTCCTCTGTCATCTTTCTGAAGTTGAATTTACTTGTCCAGATCGATTCGGCTTCCTCAGCTGCAGGAAGCACAAGTGTCTCTACCTTCAAGTGACACAGTAACCTCTCGATGCACAAGAATAACGACTGGAAATAACCCTGATAAAGTAGGAAAAAATGTGTGAGGGATTAACAAATCGAAAGAGAGAAAAAATGGAAGATATCACTGGCGATAACCCTATCTATTTGCTTAGTCACCGAATCTGGAATTGGAAATTATTCGGCGAGAGAAAAGATTCGTGGTTAGGGAAAAAAACAGCACAACTCGGAATTTTTGTTCGAGGAAATTAAGTGAGATTAAAAATTATTCGATGAGGACAAAATAACATAACTTGGGATTTTTAATTTAAAACCCTGAGAGAAAAAATGGAAGATATCACTGGAGATAACCCTATCTATTTGCTTAGTCACCAAGTCTAGAGTTGGAAATTATTTGGCGAGAGAAAAGATTCATGCTTAGGGAAAAAAACTGCATAACTCAGAATTTTGGTTGAAGAAATTAAGTGAGATTAAAAAATTATTCAATGAGGACAAAAAAAATGTAACTTGGGATTTTTAATTAAAAACCCCGATTAACTTATATTTAATTGGGAGCTAAAAATAAAAAGTTAAAAGAACAATAAAATTTTAAACAAAAGACTTTCAAAAAATAATTTTACCAAACGTCATGTTGTTTATGGGCCGGGAGGTTCAGCAACCCCATTGCATCGAGTTTGGTGCCCGTACAACTGCTGGGGGCATTTTTGGTACTAGAAAATGCATTAGAAGCCTTAGGCGCTATATACTTTCCTCTTTCAGAAAGACCCTAAATTGTATTATATTCTTGTGAGTTCATCAATGAAATTATTAATCGCTGCCCCGTGGACATAGGCAATCTTGTCAAACCACGTAAATCTGTGTCTTGTGTGATTGGATTTGTCTATCGTTTTTCTTTCTTTTGCGTTATTGTTTTGAGTGTTCATCGTTTGTATCATGGTAATATTTGGGTGCTTTTGTGCAACAGGTAATAAAAAATAATAATAATAATGAAGATTACATTTCACAACTAAAATGATTATGAAATAACATTGGTAAAGTTCGGGAAAATAGAAAAATACATGACTTTTAAAATAAGTTAATAAAAATGAAAAGTGCGTTCGAGCAAAATTTCATGATTTTAACGTAACTAACTTCAAAATTGGAGAATTTTGTTATTATGTCCATTTGTATTAAAGTTAAGTATTCGTCGATTATACGTGGAGTTAAAACATTGAGTGACTAACTGTGTCTTATCTATGTTCTAGAGATATCTTGCTTGACGTATATTCTTACGAATTGCCAAAAAGATCAAAGGCTTAGAAAGAGGCTAAAAGCAAGAAAGAGAAAATAAAAATAAAACAAAAACAAAAATAAAAACAAAGCTGTGTAGAAACAACCGAAAGGGACATCAGAAACCAAGCCAAGGGACATCTATGGTGGTCTCAATTGCTCCCATTCCACTAGGATTTTAGATACAGATCCCGCCAAATAGGAAGGAGATGAACGACACCACCAACAGATATCCTGATAATGGTGGCAAAAAGCAATTCGAGAGACTGAAATTTCAGTTCAGAAGTTCTATTATGCTCTTTTTAAATATCGTAAAAATAGCAATAGGGAGCGCCTTCTAAACGATGGTCACGTTTCCCTATAAAGTACCTTCGAGCCAACCAACCAGAGCTAAAGCAAAAGACTCATCCAAACAAAAACTGACACCATACCAACCTCGAAATTCATCCCATAATCCTCTAGCAAACTCACATCTTGGAAAGCATCGAACACTCCACACCACAAAACTTAGATTCCACCAAAACATCTAATCCTGTCTTATGCAGTTGAACATAGGTCAGCACTCTCCCCATGCAACTTCCCAACTGAAAATCTTAACTCTATAGGGATACTGGCCTTCCGCATTCCAGTCGACGGTTGGTTGACCAACGGTCTTCTACTCAGAAACTTATTAGGATCCTTGTTTCTAAGTTTAGAAGGGAAAATGAAGATAAACTGAATTTAGATTGCTGCTCAATGGGGAATCCTGGCCCTCTGGATGGCAGAGTTACAAGGAATTCATGCGGGGAACAATCACTATGTTCTCAGGAACTTTTATCGTTTATGGTAGAACATAATCTAAAGTTAGAACAGCTCTAGGGGGGATCTGAGTGTCCTTTCATAAGTGCATTGTTAGACTCATCAAGCATATGCAGCTGGTTAAAAATAGAAATGAAACTCCGTGGAGGCTTCAAAGTTACATGGATGAGATTTGATATATCCTAAGGGATAAATCATATGTGATGTCCCAGATCCTAAGAAGTGGGAACTCAGTTGCGGACGAACAGATAAAAAATGGACTTTACACGAATGAGATGTGTGTGGGCCACCTGAGTCTGTATACGTGACTTTAGACTCTTGCTGTTAATTTTGTACTTGTGCCCTTAACTGGGGAATTGTCCCAAATAAGGTCTGTATTCTCGTATTGTATTTTTTTCTCCTCTTGAATAAAGTTTGAAAATTGAAAAGAAAAGGCTTCTTCATGACAAAACTAATCAACATGAAAAGAAGTCCAACATCAAAATAAGCTTTTGATTTCTTACGAGTTTCTTACCTTTCCTTGGTTTTCTTTACTAGTAGCAACCAGAGGAAGTTCGGCAACCTCTGGACCAAAAATTCTCAAAATCCCAGCTGATACAACGATCGAACTGTATTCATTAAAAATCCAAAAATTAATTATAACACAATGTATGAATGTTTATATGGTAGCATGAAAAAAGTAATGAATAGAACAGGTTACAATAACACACAATTTGATTATTCTTTCAAGAGAAGCACTCTTACTTTACAGTTAAAACTGCACAGTACATCCCTCCAAAGTCTTGGCCCGCCATATTTCTACTGCAAAATATTCAATAGACAACAAAGATAGGAGATGCATATACAATATCTACCATAAAAGTTAATAAGAAAAACAGTCTGCAAATTTTGTAGTGTGCCCACATGATACACAAAGCATATGTGCACGTAGGGTTGGAAATTCGGTATACCAAACAGAAACCGAAACCAAATTTTCAGTTTTGGTTTGGCCAAAACCGACACCGAAATCAGTTTCGGTAAACCGATAACCAAAAAACTAAAATCGATATCGAACCGATCCATATTGCTATCGGTTTTCTCTTCCTACTATATCAAATTTCAGCACCCAAAACTGATACCAAATAGAACCCAAATCGGTTTTGGTTTCAGTTCAGTTTGATATCGGTTTTTATCGGTTCGGTTGTGTGGGCTTTCAGTTTTTAATTCCACCCCTATGTACAAGCACTTATGCACTTGGGTGAACCCACACCAATGCATCCTGCACTTGGATGAACCCACACCAATGCATCCATACAGCTATAGTTGCCTAAGCCCATGTATGCACAAGCATGGTACCAAAACTCGGTCAATCCCTATACGTATAGGTTTTTCCATAATCAGATACCGATACCACCCCAATACCATTATTGGGGCATATCGGTATCTGGTATCAGCCGATACCCCCTTGATTTGATTTTTTAAAAAGTTGTTTCACCATTTTTTTACTAAAAAAAAAATCCGTATTGGCCAATACCCGATTCCGAGTTTTATACCTTGTACACAAGCACATGTGTGTGCATGCATGTCCATGTATATGCAAGCGTAATCATGCATGTACTTACACCCCACTCACATAAACAAGTAGAAAAATTTAAAGGAACAGTACAAATGAAAAAATGTAGTGATGAACTTACCCATAGACCATAGCAGGTACTAGATCACGACCAGACATTACCACTATAGGATCAAAACAGTCCTGGTATAAAGAAAACAGAGGACATTAAAAGACAATAAAACAACATACAAGGCAATGGAACCATGCCTTTTCTACCACTTCAATTTCGCAAATTGCAATTGGAATCTTGGATACTTTTAATTTTAAAAATTACAAAAATTGATTGCCTCCTATAAAAATCTTTATTTTATAACTTATTGTTTGATAGCACTCACAATATCCGTGCACACATAGCATCTTAATATAGGCACAGAACTACAGAATTTGAATTTTAAATAGTAAGTTATTGAACAGTGAATTAGGTGATTGAAAATTAAAGTAGCAAGTAGCAGCTATTATGCACTGACCATAATCTCAAAGTTGCTGGATTTTTCCCGTTTAAACGGATAAGTTGGCAATTTGGGCAGGTACCGAATAAATTACCAAGGAAACAGCTGATGCGGCGATTTGCAGACATGTAAAATTAATCAGGGAATCTGCCAATTCTTCAGACAACTCGGATATAAAGGGATTTTTTAGAGCTTTTATTTCTAATTTCTCTCTTTTCTCTCTCGTCACATGGCTCATCCTAACCCTAAGGATCCATTCAATCCGACAATAGCGACTTCCTCCAGAGATCTCCACTCCCTTCAGCGACCTCTAGCGAGGCGGTGGCCTCCAAATCCATGTATAAGGTTTTCGTTAACCCTAAAGATTCTCACATTCTTTTTCCTAAATCCTAAATCCCCAAGACCCAATCTCTGTTTTTATGTATTTTTTTAGCTCTCCGGCAGCGACCTAGAAGATCTCCAACGGCGGCACTGCGTAAACCACATAACAATATGCTGCAGCATTCGTCCTTGGATGGGGGACCAACCCTTTCAGATTTAAGAACATGTGGGAACCAGATGAAACCTTCAAGGGGCTGGTCTGCAATTGGTGGAATGGAAGGGAACTCAGAATATCGATTGGTGACTAAACTATAAAAACTTAGGGCGCATTTGGCAATGTGGAAAACATAGGCACATAATTAATTTCCGCACGTCTGGCACCATAATTATCCATGGAAGGTGGTTCACATTTCATTTAAAAAACATGCAATTGAAAACTACGCTACCCCATTTGATTTCACAACAGTGAAAAGTTCATATCATAAAAAGTAACATGTAATGTCATGAACTTGTTGTTTCAAGTCAATAATTTTTTTGTTGAACAAGTCCAGTCCAATGTAGTCCGATTCGCTGGTTCGTTCGGTTTGAATTAGGATTTACGATTCGTGGTTCGCCACTGTTGAGTGAACCAGGTTCACCGGGGATAGGATGAGTTTTAGATGAAATTATTCAACAAATATAATAGCATTACATTTTTTAACAAACAAGTGATGCCTAGATTGGTGGTTTAAGCTTCTTTAAAAGCAATTTGGCTTCTGTTCAGATCCTGTTCATATCATTTGAATTTTAAATTTTAGTTACCTCATAAAGAAACAAACAGGCTGAAGCAGCCTCAGTGAAGTGGACCGAAGAGAACCGTGAACCGGTTCTCAGTTCAATAGGTAACCCTGATGCACTCTAACACAGTTAAACCCTGACCGATCAGACTGATGCCCTTGCTGGTTCAGTGTTACAGTCCGGTATTTAAAACATCAATGTTTTCTGTTTTGATCTTTCTTAGCGAGCATTTCACTTTGCACATTATTATTTTTTTTTATCAGTGCTTTGCTATCTGTATAATTCTGTTCATATATAAATTCCATCTTATCTATATAAAAAAGTAGATTAATAGCAGTAGAAAGCTTACTGAGTAAAATAATTTGTTAAGAAAAGAATGTAATATGCAAACAATTGATGTAATGAAATCACGAAATTCAATATTATAGAACACATTCTTTACAGATCAGGAATTAGAAAATAGTTATATGTAAAATTCGAGATACTTACCCGAAAAATTGCAGCAGCCTTGGAAAGCAATAATCTAGTGTCGAAATTATCAACCTTCCCACTCAAAAGCTGCCATTGGACATTATCACTACCTTCATTAGATAAGTCTTTATCCTCAAGCTTCCTTCTTATTATACTTGAAAGTGGAGCTGGAATTGTCTCTGCTCCATTAAAAACAATGTCCTGCAGGGCAGCATGAATCCTACTGCAGTCCACACAACAAAACCACTTGCCCTTTGGAAGTTCCTGTGGTGAAAGATGTGTTGTCAGATGTTAAACTATTCCAAAACACGCATTACTATACGCACAAAATTAACTGAAACAAGGAAAAGATTCATCTAAACTACCTACCTCTAAATCACTTAATCCGCGTTCCTTCAAACAACCAACATGAAACTCCTTTTCACACTAGAACAAGAAAATTAGAGTCAGTGAATGACCGAGAACTTCAATAACCTTAATCAACATAAGAAGCAATAGAATGCATACTTGGTCACAGAGAATAACTGTTCGGGCATCGAATTTTGAGACACTGAAATCATGGCCCCTGGAGAAAAAATGACAGAAAATGTTTGCGTGTCTGAAACATAAGTGAGATAGATGGAAGTAATTACCTATGCTAACAGACAGTTTAATAATAAAAAATAAAAAATTGGAAATCTTATTTCTGTCATGGACTATGGGAAAAATTCATCAAGAGAACATAAAAATGCTCGAATTCAGAAACTCAAATGGATGGCCACGTCAAGTCTTAGGACAACAGGACTCTATCCATGGAAGTGGAGTTATCTAAGATCATTAATGCATATGAGAGCAATAAATATTGCAGCATACCTGCAAACAACACAGCCACCTATTTCAGATGTTGGTGCCTTAACAACACGTTTCAATCGTATGGTTAATGGTCGCATAGCACTTGGGGAGGTTTCATTGGAAGCAGCCGTCCACACAGTCCCGGATTTATTTTTGCAATATGGGCAGTACCAAGCACCTTCAGGGATGGACTGTAATTCCAAGCAGACTGCAAACCCAGATAGACTATATTGAAATAATTGATGTCATGTAATCAGTATAAAACATCAACATTAACAGATGCAAATACAGAATGGGATAGAAAGTTGAAATTACACTTCAGTGCATAGGCATGCAGAGCAAAAACATAGCAGGTAAAGGTGTGTTACCATGTCAACAAATAAAGAAGCCATGTACCAATAAAAACCAAACAAAATCTAAACAATAAAAAAATTAAAAGAAAAACTGCTTGGCATGGATAAAATACATCAGTTTGGTATAACAACTATCCAGCAGCCTTTTACATAACTACTATCAAACACCAAATGTTAGCTGAAATGCTCAAGTATATTGCTTTGCCCCAAAGAAAACCCATCTTCGGGACCGTGAGAACTGTCATATGAGATGGGAGAGTATGTTAACAAAGAAAAGGATGTGAAGTATAAAACACTAATATATTCCTAAAATTTTAATGAATAACATCACGTGTTACTTCAATTCAAACCAAATCCAATAGGCTGAGAAGAGAGAAATCCTTGCTATTATATTAGAGGCAGAAAAGGGTCCCCGGAATGCTGTCTCAGGTTTCAAACCTGGGAAAATGTCCCATTGCAGTGCCTCGCGGTGCTGCAAAGGCCATGTTGCACTTTGAGCTCTTCCAAGGGTTTTTAGAAAAAAAAAATTAAATTAATAAATATATGACCTCAATCTAATGGTGTGAAAATGAACAGTGACACATTTTGCATCTTCATTTTAATGCTCATTGACCACCATGGTTAATTGTGATTATTATATTGTTACTTTTTTGGATGGACTTGGACCAACCTTAAGGTTGAAATATGGGACAGTGTCCCAAGATCCTGCTGTCCACACAGACACACATATCTATAGAAAGCCGGACTGTACATTAGTAATGTAGTGTTCAACACTGCCGTAGTACCATTTAGGTGCCAAGTGACACCTAATGGGAAGATCAAGTGCCAAGGCCAACATCCACAAGGTTGGTCAGGTCCATCCCAAAAAAGAATAAATTAAAAAATACATCTTATCGACCGTCCAAATGTGGTCAAAGTTGGAAAAATTCGATGTACCAGATTAACGGGCAGAGGTCAAACTTTGACAAAAAAATTTGAAGGGCAAAAAGTCATAAAAATGAAAATAAAAAATCCATGGCAAATGATCCCAAAATTGGTGTTTGTTTTGGGAGGACGTGCCATGTGACACGTGATCTCGGCACTAGTGTAGCGTTCAAACGTTACACTTGAGTGTAGGGATCCCTTAACCTATATATATATATATATATATAAATGCTGCCCTACTGTCATTTGGGTGCCAAGTGGCACCTAATCCGAAGATCAATTACTGAGGCAAAATGCACAAGATCGATAGGTTCATGCCACCCAAAAATAATTAAAAAATATATCTTATCCACCGACTAAAACATGGTCAAAGTTGAAAATTTTTCAATGCACCATGTTAAGAGGGCGAAGGTCAAACTTTGACTAGATTTTTTAGGGACAAAAAAGTCATAAAAATGATTTTCTTTTCTTTAGCCTAATGATCCCAAAACGGGTGTTTGTTTTGGGATCACATGCCATGTAGCACATGATCACGGTACTAGTGCAGCGTTCAAATCTTGCACTCAAGTGTAAGGATCCCTTAACACACACACACACACACACACAATATATATATATATATATATATATATATATATATATATATATATATATATATATATATATATATGTGGGAGCCGGTTTCATCCTCCACGTGGCACCCAAAACACTGTTTGGCTGTCATGTAGAGCACGAGATGGGTTAGATCAATATTAAAAAAAAAAAAAATCCTTTTTTTTAAGGCTTCCGTCAGAGTTTGACTGATTTCGATGGTTCAGATTTCAAGGCTCAAAAAATACATGGTGGAGATCAGTTTTCAATTTATTTATTTTTAAATATGATCTTAGCATGCACTTGTGCTCTATGTGTCATCAATTTGGTGTCCCACTACTAATTGGAGGTTTTCCCCAATTGAGGACAGAACCCTTTATATATATATATATATATATATATAGGAGTTGCCACAGTCTGAGGATCAGGTGCCATGTGCACATGCACAAGGTTGATCAACAATCATCCAAGAAAAAGGAAAAAAATTTATTTTTACACCATTGATTTTGTGGTCAGAGGTTTCAAGGGAAAAAATTTTGGGTGAAAAACTCATTTGACCAGTGAATTGAAAGGCAAAAAAAAGTCAAATAAATAAAAATAAATTCTAAAATCTTAGACGGGCTGGTGAACCTTTAGAGGATGTGGTGCCACTCACGATCATGTGCGACATGATCACAGATATTCTTATAGCTTTAAGAAACAAGTGGCTTACATTTACAAAAAAAGGTTGTCCAATGACTAGACCACCTTCAACATGGTCCCAACCTACAAAAAGGTATCACATGGGCAAAAGTAGTCATTTAGTTAATAACAGGGGTAAAACTAGTCATGGTCCAATCTATAAAAAGGTGTCACATTGGAAAATGTAGTCATTTAGTTAATAACAGGGGTAAAAGTAGTCATGGCCTTGCATGGCAGCCATTCAGTTAATAATAATGAAAGCACTATGTCCAGCTGCTATGCAAGAAAGGGCCTTAAAAGCTTAGAAGTGCATTATCATAAATTCATAATAGATGCACTCCTGTCCCAAATGATGCAATCAAACCCATGAAAAGAGAGCAAGAGGAATTGGAAAAAGAGGTAAAAGAAGAAAATTAGCAGCAGTTTCAAGGGTGGTTGCAGGCCGGTCACACACCATTAGAAGGGCTGTAGACAGCAGATTACAGGCCATTTAAAAGGAGCCAGAACGTGGGTTCTAATAAAGTGGCAATGGGCCTTCAATATATTTTAAACTAGGCTCAAAAAGGCATTAAAAGAAAGCCCATGTGAACACTTTAAGTGATTCTGTGAACCAAGTGTGAGAAATGAAGTCACGGTGATTTGAGATTAAGCTCCTGCTATTTCTGGGAACACATGGAAATCACGACATGTTCAAAAAAAAGAAAGACTATCTGCATCTCACTATGTAAAAAGAAGTTAATGGGCAGCAAAAAATTTCATCAATGGCAATTACATCTAGCTTAGCATTCCACCTTGATTTATGCCTTTTCACTATTATCTGAGCCTGTGGCTGGTGTTTAGTTTTTGGACTAATTTTCTAATATGATGATTTCCCTATAGGTAGAAGAACGGAAAAAATATGCTACAAAAACAGAAGATGAAATAAACAGGGAACAGTTTCAAAATTTTCATATTATCAGTTTTTTTAAGAGGATCTAGAGGTGACTTGTTCAAAAGGAAAATATTACTCTGGATAATTTAATGAACTTATGATTTTTTCCTATTTATATAATTCTCAAAATCAATGCTTGAAAGACTCCAAATATTGCAGACTTTGCTTGAAATTCCAATATCTGTGACAGTTCTGCCAATGAAGATGCAGCTTATTTATTATTTCTTTTTTAATTCTTTTAATGAGGTAAAACCTAACATAAGACATAATAATTTCAAAGAAAATATGCACCTCCATGAAAGGCTCTAGGGCATCCATCACAGACAAGAAGCTCCCCTCCATCTCCACACACTGTGCACATATCATCGCCATCGCTGGTGGCAAGGTTTTGACCATTTGACAAGGACATTGATATATCATGAAGTGACAAGCCATTAGAAGTATAAATGTGACGGTAGCTGCAAGATTAAGGACAATTGCAGTTGAGATAATGTAATTTTACACTGTAATTGATCTCTAATTGTTGCTTCAAGAATACTTACGGTTGACGCCTCGTAGCCCATCCAGCATGAGCTTCAAACTGTGAAGGGCTAATCTGTTCACAAAAGAGTCGGTGTAACTCCTCCATGCAAAATGCCCATGCATGCATATTATTCATAACAGGTTCATGAACTTACCACACTGTTACAGCAGGTACAGAATATACCATCTCCTTGTTTATAGCCTTCAAGCAAACTCTGCAGGAAAAAAAAATATAGTCAACAGATTTCAAGAAATAGACATCTTCCAAAAGTGTGACCAGTCAAAATCATGATGAATCAATTCTACAACCTGTCCCTTCGAATAGTATGTCAACTGAGTTCCATCTGGTAGACCATTTGGCATGAAAATTCGCCGATGTAAATCGTTATCCCTAACAAGATAAGCGCAATTAACTGTTGAACAAGTTGGCATCAAAACCTATGGGGAAGCCCCAAATGCAACAAGTTGCATAGTTTCATGGTATATGCAGGGAAAAACAAGAATGCTTAATCATCAGACTATAAAAAAGCATAATGCCACATACCTTTTTTTCGCTCTACCTTGAGAATAGTTCTTATGTTGAATACTTGAGTAAGAATGGGTGACAGATGACCTTAAATAATAAATGCATGCTAACTGGTTAGAATAAAGGAATCCATGCAAGACAACACAAGTCATAAACCGAGTATCATGAGTATAGCTAAGACTCATTAGCCTCCTATATGAAATAAATAGATTAAAAAAAAAAACCAAAAGATTATAAATAGTAAGAGAAAGAATTTCAACTTATTAGCCATCCGTTTCTGCGCTTTCGATTTCTTCTTCATCAAATTCTTTCGTTTGATAGGTAAATTATGTATCAGAGAGCTTGAAACAGGGCCTACGCTGTCCTCTCTAGCTTGCATTGGGGACCTGAGAAAATGCAGCTACACTATTAGCAACAAAATAAACAAGAATGCATTGAAAATTTTGTTAGAATGCCTAGGCAAATTGATCTTGCCTGTGCTAAATATTTAGTCGTGAATATTTCAACAGAAATTTAAGCTCCATAATATCGCATAAGTATGCGGAGTTATCACAGAGTCAATGTACAGAATACAATTATTAGTGGCAACAACTTGCCGCTTAACAAACCTCTCTCGCTTCAGAATCTTGTAAATCCTAGGCAAACCAGCCCTGAAAGAGCTTTCTTTTTTACTTTTAAGTTGCCTGCTTCCTTCGAAAGCCCAACTTTCAGGCACTTCTAGCTACCAAAAATTAGTTACCATTTCTTTCTGTGCTTTATACAATTGGTGGGTAGTTGGTTACAAATAGCAGAATCATTAAACTGAGCCGCATGACTGAAACACAACAGCACCCAAGCTAAGCAAGGGGTGAATACGTGCGTAATCCTGTCGTATGTGGTCCAAAGGTGGTACAGAGTATCATTGAAAGGACACTTAAAACGCTAAACATGACTTACTATATTTTGTTTTCTTATTTCCATGGTTGGAACCTCAAACTCAATCACATCATGTGCAGACGTTTTACAAGGAAACCAAGTTTCTAAGAATACAGCGATCTGCCTCCACAAATGACTTAATAAATCTCAAGAATAGCAAGAGATAAAGCATCCACCTCCTCTATAGGAATTCAGATAGAGGAAATGTAAGATTATGGATTGTAAAGGCATTTAAGTGTCTTTTTTCGTCTTAGAATGCAAATTCTATATCCATATTGTCATTACATGGCAAACCCTCTCCTAGAGCATTCCAATGTTTTTAAGCGATACATGATATGGTCATATGAATTATAATAAATTTGTCATGTGTTAGAATACCATCTTGCATGGAAGTATAACCTCAAAAACAAAAAGTTGCACTGTAGTACCTTTTAACCCCATTATCATGATCCATGTGAAAGTCAATGTTGCAATGACAGGATATTGTTGGACATTAGATCGTGAACAAGATCTTGGAAGTAGTTGGAACCAACAAGATTTTCTCGATTAGATCCTATAATTTGCAAGACAGCAAACATTTTTCTTGATACTCATGGAATGCCCTAAAAGGATTTCTTTTGAAGTGAATAACAACTGGGGAAAAAAATTATGTGACACTCATGTCAGGCCCTCGAGGAGTTTCTTTTGGAGTAGCCAACAACAACTAGAGATTTCATATGACAATTGACAAAAGTAAGCATAGATGATACAATTCAATACCTTGACCTTCTAAGGTCTGGGTGTTGATTTACACAATTCAAACGCCAACAAAAACTTTTACTAATTTACATTAATGGTTGCATCATGTATTTGTGACGTAGAATTTTAAAAATTTTAAAAATATTTTCCTGGTGTGTTCCTCTCGTCATACCCTAACATGGGATATTTGAATCATATTTTTTGGGTTTCTCTACGAAAAGCTACCAAAACTTAGGGTTCCATCTTAGAAAACCTTTCAAAGGAAAAATAAAGAACCCTATATTTCCTTGAACCATTCTTTCTTCGAGCAAACAATCTTTGAGGAAATGGACATGGAATTTTGGGTAAAAGAAGTTTTGCCAATAAAGTCTTGAATTGTGCTTTCTTAGAGCAAACAATCTTGAGGAACACTTTCTCTAGAGTCTCCAAAACAGTTTCTTCCATTTTCCCCCAAGAAGTGAGAGGTCATCGGCAAGCCGACCGTTCGCCAGATTACTGATTTCCCACGATCAGCCTCTAAGTACCTGATCAATCGAATGGGTGTTGTGCACTCTTCGGGCACAGTGATCCCTCCCTACTGGTGTGATTTGAGTTTGTAAAATGCTACAAGTGTGGAATATCATTGGATCATAAATAAACAAGATCGAATTTGTCTAATTCTCTGACTAATCGGAAGTACAATTAATGTTGACTGTTTAGAAAGTTGCATACTAACGGTTTGAATGACTTTGGCACGTAAATCGGTAAAGTGTTACTGGAGAAGGGGAACCCACCATGTGGGAAATGCCATTGGCTGAATTTAGAGACTGGCTATAAGAGATAAAAAAAAAAAAAAGAGGAGAAATTTTTTGCGAGAATCAAACTTTCATAAGGAAGTGAGTTTTGAATTAAAGGAAAAATCCGTGAGCAATTCCATCGGAGAAGAAGTTATTCAACTAACTTAGACTCATTTTCATCTCAAACTGTTAGGTGATATATTATCTTTTGTTATTTAAATTCTTTGGTATTGCATTTATCTTCTCTATAGATATGAGCAAAGATCATATTTATCTGGAACTATGTTATTATGGTGATTGATTTCTATTGGGAACCCTCCAATTGATCGTCACCTAGGTCAGCTCGTTGTAATTTGTATTCCACAATGTTTGACAGCTCTAGATGACGGTCCGAGATGACAGCCTGGATTGTCTGAAAGTCAGTGATGGTGGTTTGCCGTGGACTCTATGTGATAACCTATGATTACAAGGTAACCACGAATTGCCATGGCTTTAAATTGCCAGATTTGCCTATGTTTTACCTCGATACTGTGAGTGTGTTTATGGTAATCTCGAAAAAGCCTGCGACCTTAGGAGTGATCACCGACAGAGAAAGTGAGAGCATCATTCAAAAAACCTGCGAACACTACCCAAGGTAGTAAACGACCTGGACATATTCCCTTGTATGCATATGAGCACTGAATATGGTGCTCCTGAATATGGTGCTCCTAACCTTTTTATAAAAAATAATAACAGATCAGAGCCTCTATGCAAATGATTATGACTGAGCTAAGTGATGCATGCAATTCTAGCAATGGAATATGGGTTCTGATAAACAATGAAGAAAAACTGATGCTTAATGATCTGACACCATTAATGTACACTTTTGATCTTACGCCATTAATTTACACTTTACAGTTATCCCACTAGCACAGATTTGTGATCAATGTAATTACTCCAAGTGGTAGTTCACATGTCCCAAATTACTTTAGTGACTTGTTCAATCCAAACACAGATTACTTTTTCATGTTTTAAAACCAAAATACAATATACATTAGGCATGCCAAACAGTCAAATTTCAAAATTTTGGTTGAATTACCATTTCAAACAAGCTATAGCCAAACAGTTGGGAAAAAAAAAAAATTGACTAAATATAAACTTACTGAAAATATATTTAGATTCGAACTGCATTTTGTTGAATTTGCATCCAAACTAGCCCTTACTTTTATCATCAAGAAACTTGAGGAACAATTCAGATTGGCTATCAACCAAGACATGCACTTGGTCGAAGCTGCTTGTGGATCAGAGGAGACCAGGACTTGGGAGGTGAATTTGCGGCTGAGGTGACCGTTTGTATTTGTAATCAGAATCGGATTAATAAAAGAATCTGGGCGCCTGCAAAGAATCAGGTCCTCTATGTGATATTTGTGTATAACCGTATTTCTTTGTAGGAAGCCAAAAGTGGATCAGTTTTGAACTAATTTGTGGAACCTGTTCCCCCTAGGATCCTATATTTCTGTTGGACTGAGGCTTGATAAAGATAATTAATTGTGGATCAATTGTGAGGAATCAACATACAGAATAATTGTGTCATGCGTGGAACGGTTCAGAAAGATGCAATCACCTACTTATCCATTGTTCTTTTCATTGGGTGAATCACTTAGCCAAGATGGGAATTGGTTCAGAAAGTAACAAAATCAGATTCCAATCTCTTGATGGTTGGACTGCAGTTTGCAGTTGTGTTTCTATTTTTTTATAGCCAAACTGTTAACCCAATTTCCTTTTATTTTAGAGTTTTTTTATTTTTCTTTGTTACTTTGTATTTTGCTCTTTATTTTTAATAATGGGTCTTTGATTTACCAACCCAAAAAAAAAAAAAAAAATTTGATGGTTTGAGATTTTTCACCAAAGTGTAATTCAAGTTTTGGATACACATGAGGTTTGAAACTTGCAGTATGAAGGTGTCATGACTATATGGTTCTAAAAATGTGTGACTCAGAAACTGTACATGCTACGCACGACTATCAAAGCTATACAAGGGAGCCCTAATCTAATCATTCATGATTGCAATCTTTTTCAAGTAGAAGGAAAGTCGAAAAAACACCATAAAATGGTATTTTAAGAAAGCATATTGGGTAACAGACAATCTATGACACACTATAAGGAAAAATAAATAAATTATTGATAGACAAGAAAATTTGGATTTGGCTTTGATTGTGCTTGCCTCCCTCCCCCAATTTTACGTTGGCAGATCAAACCGCAATCCTTACTACATCAACATATATTTAAGACTCTTCAACTTAGAATACATGTAAGTATTGTTCAGGTAGGATGATATGAAGCCCATCCAAAGGTGTTATTTTACTATAGCCTATAGGTAGCCTAATATATTTTGTAAAATGCAAATGACAAAGAGAACATATAAATACCAGTCCAGTTATATATAATGCATTGGTTGCATAAGCTAATAAAGTGTGTGGTGGTGGGGGGGGGGGGGGGGGTGTGGGTTGTGGAATCTCCAAAATGAGTTTTAGGCTGAAATCTAAGAGAATTTCAACATGCAATATAAGTGGGTGCTCCACTTATGACTATAGATTCTTTGGGGCCACCCGCATAATGACTCTCTTTTGAATTATAATACAAAAACTCACCCTATCACACTCCATCTTCTCCAGCAACACCTCTCTTCGAAAATATCTCTCTTCTCCGGAAACGTCTCTGAAACCCACAAAGATGGTGATGAAGAAGAAGAAGCCCATGAATAAGAAGAGAAAAAAGAAGAAGACCATCTCCGGCAAGCCCACAAAGAAGAAAACGCCCACGAAACCCTCTTGAAACCCTAAGAACTAAGAAGAGAAAGAAGAAGAAGAAGAAGACCACTAACTGTCTTAAAATCCATGGAACCCTCTTGAAAACCTAAGAATAAGAGAAGGGAGAAGAAAAAGGGAATGGGTGCATGACGGTGTGTAACCTCTATCAGTTTTTAAAAAAATGAGTGTGAGTACCCACCGTTTGTTTTAAACCACTGACAGTGGGCACCCACTATCATGCACAGAGTCATTTTTTTCTCTTCTTTTTCTTTTTCTTTTTAGGGTTTCAAAAGATTTTTATGAATTTAAAGAGGGTTTCATTCTAGAAGAAGAAGAAGAAGAAGAAGTGAGTTTCATTTCAATGGATTTCATAGGTCTCATTTTAAAAAAAGAAGAAGTGAGTTTCATAAGTTTGAATCCAATGGGTTTCATGGGTCTCATTCTAGAGGAAGGAGGAGAAGGAGGTTTCATGGGACTGTACGACTCACCGGAATGTACAAGACTTCGGAACGAGGCTGTACAACTCGTCAGAATGGAGGAGGAAGAAGATGAAGAAGGACACCCGAATGGAGGAGGAGGAAGAAGATGAAGAAGGGCACCCACAAAAGACATAAATTTTGGCTCGCACATTCTACGTAGGCACCCCCTCAAAGATTCCGTGGGTGGTTAAAAAAGGTACCCTTTACAAATTTACCACTCTTTCATTTCATTCGTTTGTACACAGTGTGAAGGTATTTTGCGATCCATGTTGTCATGGTTGATCGCCTAGGCGATGAAGGGGAATCTATGCTTCAGTCAGTTTTTACTTCATAAATGGAAAAAATTAATTTATGTATTGAGGTATTGATCTTTAACTCTTCGAAGTCTTCAGACAAAAAATTCTCATATCTTCCATAGATCATCAAATAATACTATTAGATCCATTTCTTGAATTATTCTAGGAATGTCAAAGCTCTCATCATTCAATCAGTTTGAGCATTTCATTTATGACCAAAGGTGTTGGAGAGTTGTACTGAGCCAAAATCAAAGTGGGAGTGTGGGAGAACATTTAATTTGCATACACACACACACACACAAACAAACATATATATACGGGGAAGCTACACTTGAGTACAGCATTTGAACGCTGCATTCGAGTGCATTTTCCCATGTCACGTGGCACCCGTTCCCTCTAGATTTCACCCTCCTTATCATTTTAGCACACATTGACCATTGTCATCAACAGTGATTAAAATGGGTCTTTTATGGTCTTAGATTGACCTTGAGCATGTCCATATGACATCCAAAGATGTGTTGGGGTGCCACGTGGCACAAAAATGAAAAGTGAGTAATGCATATTCCCGTGGTATGTAATTATTTTTGTATGTTAGTATATGTGTGTGTGTGTGTCAACGCATGGTAGGGTCCTTCAAGCGAGAGGTTTGGTGAGATCTTTTTCATTAGCTTTAAGGCATATGTAGGTGTTAGTTTTGTGTACCTAAAGGAGCTTTAAAGTTGATTATCCATAGCTGTTGCACCATAGTTGATCCCAGTTGCATTGTCCTTGGCTCCCTCCTGCTAACACTGGTAGTATTGCACATACCAAGGCCTGATACAATAGTGAGCAATAATGGATCACCTTTTCTTCCCTGCTCCCTCAACCTTCACTCCAATCCTGCCAAGCAGAGGCTGGCAAAGACTGTCAGGTGAAAACGCTGCAAGCGTGAAGGTTAACCACCTGAGGCAAGGGGGCATAGCATACAAATATATATAATACATACTATTCATGTAATATTACAAACATAATTTACCTAGTTATAATAATGTAAAGTAAAGTCGTCAGCCAACTACCTGGACACTCATGGGGGTCTACTGCATTGGGTCACGTATTCATTTTGACAACCTTACCTATTTTACCCAAATATTGTCCTCCAATAGAAACAATAGTCAGGTATTTCATGAAGCGCTTATGTGGTTAAATATTGAGAGGTTATCACCCATACTATCACTGAAAGTACTTAATTGCAAGAAAATATAATAATTAAGTATGTTTATGTGCACAAAGATCTATCACAATCTACCAGACTTTATTAATGTGAGAAAAATCAGCTTTCTTCGTTATTACATAATTGAAAGCTCAAGGATATTATATTTTACGAACTAGATAATACAATGAGTGTCCTACCTTATCCGAAGCCTGCTAGATAACTCCGTTTTGGATTCTTGAGTTGCCTTGAGGTCATTATCCAGGTATCGTTTGCTTGCTGCTTGAAATGACTCTAATGTAAAAGAAGACCTTTATCATGAAGTATTGAAATTTCAAAAAGCACCTAAATCAACGACAGTAATAAAATCCAAAGAATTTGTATCACCTTTCCAAACCTGGTACGAGTTCTCATTCACTGGAGAACCAACCGCAGTTCTGATGGCTTCATCCAACAAGTTGAGCGGAATACTTCTTAATTCTTGAACAATACTATAGATTGACTTCCCATTCTCCAAAAATATATGATTGTTTGGGTGTTTTGTGAAGCCCCCGGCATGCTGCTCAAACTCATAAGCATTGAGTACCTGCAAACCATTCAATTCATCCGTTGGGTCAAGATTTTTAGCAAAATATTTCTTTGGTGAGACCGCTTAGAATAAAAGTGCACTCACTTGAGAGTAATTACACAGAGGACAGCTGCACAAATACCCAGAATCTTTTATAATTCCGCGTAGCTCTATCTGACATACAACAAATTAAAACAAGTCATCGAAAAGAGAGATAGCATGAAAGGTAAATCTGTAAAGGTAAGAAAAAATTAAGGTTTACCTCCTGTGTGAAGGACACATACTTAACAGGAACTCCATCAAGCAGACCTGTGGATAATAATTTCCTCACAGTCGTAGGATAGCTGTTCATGACAACCTTCTTAGACATTTTTAGTTCCCTTTTTTCCTTCGGAGAGGAAACAGTTCCCCATTCCTTTCCATAAAATGCTTCAGATTTTGAAACAGAAGGATGGCTTGTTTGCACACCATGGCTACCGTGCAATAAGCCTTTGACATCCCCACTATTATCAGGTGGACTCATTGATACAGATATGCCATAATCAGAACCATTAATCCTACTGAACTTGATTTTAATTTTCCGAATTCCACCATCAACAGTAGATGATTTCGAACCTCCAGTAACTGTTTGAGAGGATTCCTTTTCGCAACATACATCATTACCCATGCTTTCTGTACTAGAATTCCCCGTACAGGCAGACATAATATCTGATTTACATAATGGATCGGCAAGTTGGCTTGAAACAGCTTGAGACAAAGGTGTACTTTCCAACAAAGAAATGTTCGGATTGGAAACTTCTGACATTGATTCACTGTTTAAAGTTTCTATGGCTTGCTCCTCTTTTGAAAAGAGCTTTGAATCAGAACCATCCAAAGACCATTGATGAACACAACTGGGTTTGATTTCTGAACAAGTATCCTTATAAACCTCGTCATGGGTTGAAGACGTTGAATTAACAGTGCCGCTTTCCATCCAAAAACTGTTCACAGAATATGCCCTGTTCTATCGGAAAGACCAATTGAAAAAAAAAAAATAGAAGTAAAATATTAAATTAAATTATATGTTCGGAACGAAATAATCGTCCACAACAACATCAACACCAAATCAATTATACAGTTAAGAAACAAAGGAATAACATAATTAAATAACCTAATTTAAATCAACCAGCATTAAAAAACCATGCCAAGGCAATCTCGATCCATAATAGAAGACCCTAAAATATAAACTTGCACCAAATTAATCAATACAATCATTAATAAAACTCAAAAAAACAAAGTAAATCATGACAAAAAAAAGAATCAATCGTGCAGTAAAAACCAAAGACGAGAAGAGCGGAATTCGAATAGTCAGAAAATTTTGAATGTCGAAAAACATAAAAAGCGAAAAAAAAATCAATTTTTTAAAAACAGATTCATCAAAAACTCCAGATCCAATCGAAAAAGCAAATCAAGATAAGTAAACAAATAAAGATCCAGCGCAACCTACCGTGAACGACTCGCAATCAAAATAAATTCGGAGCGAATTCGATCTCCACAATATCAACGTTCCAAGAGAACACTACGGATTTTCCCTCCGCGAGAGAGCGAAACTAGAGAGAGAGAGACAGAGAGATAAAGGAGAGAGAAACTAGGGTTTGGTTGAAGTCAAAAGAGAGGGAAAATCCAAATGTGAAAATCAAGTGAGAGGGAAATAAAAGGTCGCGACGAAAAGGAGAGAAAAGAAAACCGACTTGTGATAACAGAAGCCACATTTATATGTTTTCATAGGCCGCACTTTTTGCTGACGTGTCACCTAATCCTACGTTGCACGGTGTCACCGGACATTTTGGATCTCTCATATTGCACCTCATCAGTGACGTGGCTAGGGATTCTGAATCTCTGACCAGAATCTCGGTACACATGTACTTTGTGCTCGGGTCATCTATACCTTAAAGGCTTAAACAACAGATGGCATCGTTATAAATTTATCCAAATTAAAGAAAACGACCATAAGTGGCAATGCCCAAGTTTGCACGGTACCTCAAGGCGAGGTGGGTTAACTAGTTAACCCTCGACACTATAATTTGGTGCTATAATTGATGCTCGCTCAAGCTGATCCGCTCTCCCATATGTCTATCTAAGAAAGACCTTTCCATCTTACACTATTTAATTGTGATATACTATTATGCCACTTGGCGCACATATGTAAACAATCTAAATTGGCCGAGTGACAATCCATTACTAAAACATGTTTCAATCAAAATATTATATTTAAAAATTATGCTCATAAAATTATATTAAAAAAATATGCTTATAATATAAATTGTCTATTTGGTGAACTTTAAAATTAGTCATTAAAAAATAAGGACATCGATTGGTTCTAGAATGCAAAGATCAAATAGTTAAATCTCTCGATGACCAATTGCTATGGCTCTTGACCAACATTTAAACACGAAATGGGTGTTTAAATGATCTGACACTATTAATATTGGACTTTATATCTCACACAATTGAAGTGTCAATCATCACTATGCCATGTCACACATCTCTAATCAATCTAAATTGTCTAAGTGACGATCTATCATTGGATAATGTCTCCGCCCAAAGAAACATAGCTATAAGTGAGTGCAAACCATCCGATTGATGAATTTTAATATCAGCCACTGGAACCAATCATTGATATTATAGTCTACAATTGGATGGTTAAATACTTAAATCTCCCTAAAACACCACTTTTTGTCATGTGACACTAAAATCTATGATCTATCACTTTGATGGTACAAATCTTCCACATCTTAAGCCATTGATGGTGTAAGATTATTTTAAACACTATTTTGGATTTTAAATGACGGCCAAGATAGTCGGGTCCAATATGACCGTCATTTAAACACAAAAATGGAGTTTAAAAGATCTTACACCATTAAGAGTTAAAGATATGGGCAGTCCACACCATCAAAGTTATAGATCATTCATTGAAGCAGCATGGGCTCAAAAATGAAACTTTTTCATAAATCTGAACTATCCCATTCGGTGACTATAATATCAACTATTGTTTTTAGTTTTAGTGGAGAATATTAAATCTCATCAATCGGTTGATTCACATTCACTTATAGGCATGTTTGGGCTGCTTAGATATATTCCAATGATTGATTGCTACTTAGACAATTTAATTTCATGAGAGATGTGCCATATGACATAATGATAAATCAAAATTCAATTAGGAGAGATAAAATCATTAAAAAGTATAAATTTAATAGTGTAAGATCGTTTAAACACCACTTATCCCATATTTATTGGTTTCCAAATCGAACACGATTTATTGCAGCTCTAGGATTTTAAGGGTGACTTTCTCTGCTGCTCTTTTCGAAGTTCAGCTCATCTAACGTTAGTTGATCAACCAAGTTTGGTTTAAATTTAGAATGTGTTATAGATTTTGTGGCGGGATAGTATACTATCGATCGACTGGCCCAATTACGTTCAAGCCGTGCACAGTCTGGACCTTGAGAACATGGATATTCACACCGGGATCAGAGTCCATGAGCTGCACCGCTCACACATGTGCCAGAGAACTGGTCAATCTTCGCAAGGGTCACTTTTTTCAAGATCAAAATTTTCAATTGACCAAACATGATTTTGAGGTCACTTTTTAGAATCTGTGCCACAAGAAACTAAAAATCTACCATCTAATGTTATGTACATAATGTCAAGATTCGTTGTGTGAAAATTCAGTAAAAATTGGGGTCAGGTCAGATATTGGGTCAACCCACTGACAGCCCAGTTCTCTGGCCAATCATGAAACCCATCCAATCTCAGCCATTAAAACCCACCATGTCAACCCTTCTTCATTTCAGCCACCAAACCGTCATTTCAAGCCATTTAAAACTCATTCATCTTAGCCATGAAAACTCGGCCATTAAAACCCCACGGTTACACTTTTACCAACTGAAGTTCGGAACCCTTTGGTTATATCATCTCAGCCATGTTCCACATGTCGAACTATCATCCCAGCCATTAAGTGACAACCCCAAATAGATGGGGTAAAGCAAAGGCTATGATTGTGTTCATCAACCAACAAGTCACAGCCATGTTGGGATCAAGCACCTAGTGCTTTTTATTCCATCTTAAAAAACTTGGCTGCTATTTGAGGTTCTTATAATGGACAATGCCTTGCTGGTCGAATTTTTCTTGCTTTTTCTGTGGTGATCCTGAAATGAACATTGTAGTCCCTTTCTTTAAGATCATAAATAAAACTGGGTTTAGATACAAAACATGGGCTGGGTTACAATTGGATCAATGGGGGAGACACATAAACACAAGGATAAACACAACTGTTTACTAGACATCATTGCTCCTTCAGGTCTAAGTCAACAAAAAGAAAAAGAAAAAAGAACTATTTCACCAAAAAGCATGCATGCACATTCCGCTAAATAAAGAGAACCCCTCCCCCCCCCCCCCAACTCCTTCCTTCATTGTTCCATTTACCTGCACAGAGGGGAAAAAGCCCGCAAATCAAGTCAAGGCCTCCAATTTACTAAACACAGCCAAAACTCAATCTTTTAGCAACTACGGCACATTGGATGGTGTTGGGATGTGCAGAGAGATAATGAGGCGAGCATATAATCACATAAAATATACCGTCTGATAATGAATACACCGTCGAAAAAGGGAAGCAAATTGTGATCAATAATATTAAGAAATTGCGACAAAGTTTAGACTATAATGGAAAATGATGACACTGCTGCATTAAATAATCAGATGCAAAAAAAAGAAAGGCAACTAGCAGAGTTGAATGAAATATGTTAATATGGTTGTACTTTTGTCATACCTAACATAGAGACGAGCATTTTGCAACAGATGACAACAAAAATAAAAGATTCTATCATGATAATTGAGCACAAAGTTACCTGATTCGTTGGTTTGCTCGGTTCAAATTCGGCTTCGTAATTTGTGGTTCGCTACATCCAAGCAAGAACCCAATTTGCTAGGGGTAGGATGAGTTTTTTTTTTTGATAAAAAAATTAATTAATATAAGAAATTTTTAATTTAATTGGGATTGGACCTGTAGTCCAATGGAAGGTTGACAATATTGCAACCTCTAGGTCACAGGCAAGGATCAAAAACTCAGATTTCGTTTCAGTGGGACCGAAACTGAAATTTTGAACCAAAGTTTCAAATTTTTGGCCGAAATTTTCCCTATGGTATTAAAAGGCCAAAATTTTATATTATCGTTTCAGTTTCGGTGGGGACCGAAACTGAAATTTTGAACCGAAATTTCAAATTTTTGGCCGAAATTTTCCCTATGGTAATAAAAGGCCAAAATTTTATATTATCGTTTCAGTTTCGGTGGGGATCGAAATTGAAACATTTCGGCCGAAATTTTGAACCATGGTCACAGGTTCAATCCCAGATGGTCTATAAAATAAATAACAAATTATATATATATATATATATATATATATATATATATATATATATATATATATATATTAATTAATTACGTCTAAACTTAGATTTACAATATATAAAATAATATATGCTACTTCTTCACCAACCACAAGGATGGAGCGCAGGTTACTGCATGTGTGGTCAGATGAGTAGAGCAGGTTTTGAATCTTGTTCAACAGTTTTTTTGCTAAAATAAAAATAAAACTATCATACATGTTGGCCAGTTCACCCATCCTGAGCGAACCGAACCGTGAACCAGGTCACAAGGGTTACCTAACTAATTAGGTAGCCCCGATTGAGCATAACGCGCTGCAAAGGTTAATAACCAAGATCTTGTATTAGTACAGAGATCAATTGTAGTCGGCATGCACAAATAAATTTGGAACCCTTGCAGATTTCTTGAGTTTAACCCATCAAAAGAAGGAAAATTTTATTCCCAACTCAATTACAACAATTTCATTGTGGTAGAAAACTGAAATCAATGACAATGATTTATGTAACATCTCACGTAGAATGACTTCCAAGTTTAATAGAGCCAACTTTAAAATATCTATCAAAATATTATTGCTCCTATTCAAACTAATTAATTACGATACAAGATAAATATGCTAGCCCCATAGGTGAGGAATAAACTTTGGAATTGAGAAGTAAATTTGCAGTTAACTATTTGTGTGATTGCACAAACTATATATATATATATATATATATATATATATATATATATATATATATATATATATATATATATATATATATCATTGAATGTTAACATTCACAATGTTGCATGCATGAACACACACTATTAATAATAGAAATAGGGCATGACTGACATTTAAACAGCACAATGGTTAAATGATCTTACACCACTTAAGTACAGTTTACTGCTATGCCACATGGCACATATCTGTGGTCAATCTAAATAGTGCAAGTGACAGTACATTAGCACGTCTCAGCCAAAGAATCATGCCTCTCAGAGGATTGGAACCATCCAATCGTTCCACTTTAATACTGATCGCCCAACTAGACATGGATCAGATGGTCCGAATCACTAAATGAGTGCAACTTTTGGGCCCACTTCAGTTAAATATGTAATATATCACCTAGATCCTTGATGACTTGGATTGCTCGCATCTTCACCTTTAATGGCGTAAGAACATTTGGTGTTTAAATGCCAATCAGGAGAGTCAGTCCCATATATAGCATATTTAGAACATTTTGTTATTTGTTTGTCCGTGTTCTTTCCCTCCATAGTGACACTCTTTCCTAAAGCTACGAGGTGTAAATTTATTAGGTATCCTCTATCCCAAAAGAGTACAAGTGATGACCCTTCTTCTGGAAAATGTTTTGGTACCATGGATATTACCTTCTTTGAATCCTACGTTCCTGCTCAGTTCCCTCATCAGGGGGAGAAATATGCAAAAGAGGAGAGAGCATTAATATACCATTGTCATTACCATCTGCCTCATTCAAGAAACTGAAGATGAGGTTAAAGTGGAGATTGAAGAACTAGCAAGTGCATGAGATCCTAAGGTAGTTAATGACAAATTTGTTATGTTTGGAAATGGCAAATTCTTTGACAGGAAAAGGAAGTCGAAGGACCCTTCCCCTTTTTCTCAAGACATGAACCAAATGTCATCTCCTAAGGCAGGTCCACAAAGTAAAGAACCTCCTCAGCTTCTACATTTGGATCTTCCAATTGCTTTGTCGAAGGGTATGAGAGAATCTTATTAGTAAGTTTGTTTTCTAATCCTTTCTGCTTCGTATTCCAGTTTTATGTCATTCTAGATTTTTTTGGCTAGTCCTAGTTCCGTCAATGAGGACTTTATCTCAACCAAAATGGAAAGAAGCTACGTTGTAGGAAATGAAGGCTCTTGAACATAATCATACCTGGGAAATCACAAACCTTCCTGGGGGAAAGAAAGTCATTGGGTACAAGTGGGTGTATACGGTAAAGTGTCGTCTAGATGGATCCATTAAAAATATAAAACCAAACTTGTGACAAAAAGATTCACTCAGATATGAGCAGAAATGAAAGGCTTGTTGGTAACTCACATACCTTACTATCACTCAACCAGACATTGTTTATGTCATTAGTGTTCTAAGCCAGCAAATGCATTCTCCTCGCACCAGTCACCAAGCCACCAAGCGCCTTGATGTTGTCTACAAGATTCTATGATACTTGAAATTTAGTTCAGGTAAAGGCCTATTGTATTGAGAGCATGGCCATTTAGATGTGCCCAGGTGCCACTAGGCCAGATCAGCCAGTGAGAGAAGGTCAACATGTGGTCTCAAATTCCAATGTTGATGTGAATATAGGACTATGACTCAAGGTGTCCATGAAGGAATGTGGTTACGATTCATATTATCAAATCTTGGAGTACAAGCCTGCCTCCCTATGAGCTGGTATGGGAACAATGAGGCAGCTCCCTATGAACTTCATATTATAGAAAATTTTCTCTACCATGAGAGAACCAAACACATTGAGGTAGATTGTCATTTTATACGAGAAATGGTCGTCGTGAATTTTGTACACCTCAAGTTGCTTCTAAAAACCTTGCAAATGTTTTTACCAAGGAGGTTGCACGAGTCGGGTTACGTTACATTACTTGCAAGTTTGGCATGATTGACATCTATGCTCCAACTTGATGGGAAATGTTAATGTTAGATTGAGTTGATGTGCCATTAGTTATAGTTGGGTGTATCATTAGTAAGTTGTAGTATTTTCCTATTGTTCTTAGTACTAATATACTTGGGATATTGTACAAGATATATAATCTAATAATGTGTGTGTTGGGGGATTGAGATATGACTCCAAAACCCTAACCTGCTCTCTCCCCTCCCTCTTCTCTTCTCCTCCATCTCTAGTTCTTTAACTACCTCGGCAATCTTCGCATTTTGGTATATATGACTTTCCATCATGTTCTAAGGGAAGTAAATGATGTAGAGACCCCTTAGCAGAGAATGGAGAAGAATTGAGAGAATCAAAATTGAAAACTCACTTCTTGAACGATTATATTCATGACTTCGAGACTATTTTTTGCAATATTGAATAGCTTGGGCCGCCAAGTGAATTTTCTCTTTGAGTTGGGGCCTATTTCCACTTGTTTACCTGATTTTACTAATGCAACCTGCTTTACCTATTAGGGGCCATTCCTTAGTGCAGTGGGAAAAGGGTTGGGATGTCAAGCGTGAAGATGTGGGTTCGAGTCCAGAGAGCAGTCTGTGTGTAAAAAGACAGAAATTAAGTATGTATCCCAACCACCCTTCCCAGCACCTCGTACATATGGGACCAGCACTGGGCAATACCTGTTAAATGCCCATCCCGATTTAAGGATTGAAAAATATGGGACGGTCATTAATATCCAATATATAATAACACCCCTCCAACAAAAAAAATTAAGAACACAAAAACAAAGTACGAAAGTAGGAGAGATGATAAACAATTTACCTCCGAATAATAAGGCAAGACCTTTTTGAGGATGAAGATGAGTCCAAATTTTGGTCTAAAACATTGAAGATGGAACATTTTTCAAACTTTAGTGTCATCAGGTCATCATTGCAGGCTAAACTCTTTAGACGATACAATCAATCGCCTGATACATCAGATTTCAAATCTAGCAACATGAACTTTTATTGTTTGTATTGAATAATAGGCATCCCATTATGCCATTTTTTTATAGGAAGATGGGCTCAAACCTTCGACCTTGAGAATGCAATATTGTCAACCTTCCATTGTGCTACAGGCTCAAGCTCCATTATGTCATTTTCAAAATTGAGTCATCCAAAACAAATAGGTATCATGGGACGCATCACACATCACTTCTACAATTCGCCGAGACAACACACACAATACTTGGATTTCAATCCTTGGTCATCATTTTTTGACTGTGTAAATATATAGGTTGTAAATGTGAGTTTTAACTTATTTATAAATAAATTCTTTTGAACGATTCAAAAATATGCAACAGGACGTCTACAAGATTTCCCATTGGCTGAGTTATCCCATCGAGAAAACTGGCCATGAATATGTGCTGCCATGTTCATATAGATGGGGCAAAAGATGTGATATGGTGCTATAGCGCACCACACCTCATTCATCTAAGTTAAATTTCACTTCATCCATATAGAAATTGAAGTGCGCATCATAAAAGCACTTACTTAGAGCATTCTGGAGGAGAAATGAACAACTTCTAATATGGAAAATTATCATTATAGAATGAGTACACGGTGCTCCACCTTGAGGACAAGTTTCGACCGTATTGAATTTTTTGCTACTTAGTATTTATTTAGTTATTTTCATTCTTTCACTATTTGGTTCATGGCATAAGGTAGTTCAGAGGACTCGACCCAAAGGTTTGGTCATGTAGTTTCAATTCTCGAGCATCATTCTAAGTATGTAATTCATCATTGCACCAAAACCAGTAGAATTTAAGCACAAACTGCACATTAGAACTTACACTACTTAAATAAGGTCAACGGAGGAAAAGAAATATGGTTTCTGATTGTATATAATTGGTAGATCAAGGAAGACTTAATGACACCTGAAGTTTTAAACAAACTAAAACAATGTATTGTCCTCCTACCTCACATTTCAATGAAGCTCACTGGTTGAGATTGTGGAGCAGTCTCGCCATTTATTTCCAGAATTTTGCGGCTTGCAACTTTAAACGATTCTGAAGAGAAAAAAAAAAGCTATCTATGTCATAACAACTGCTTGATAAATGTTGTATAATAGCAATTTTTCAACATATTTCTTACAAATCAAATTTCATTATTCATGTCACCTCTCCAAATCCGATAGCGCTTCTCATTGATTGGTGTACCAATCACACTTCGGATAACTTCATCCAACAAATTGATAGGTGTGCTCCTTAGTTCTTGAACTATGCTGTAGATTGCTTTCCCATTGTCCAAATATATGTGACTGTTTGGATGCTTTGTCAAGCAACCAGCATGTCGCTCAAATTCATGAGCATTGAGAACCTGAAAGAATCCAGTCGATTGGTAAGTTTAGGAAATTAAGCATATACATTTCCTTAAAAAGTCCTAACAAAACAATTTCTAATTGGAACTCCCCCCAGCTCCCTCTTCCCACAACTGCAAACCAATCTAGCAAAGTAATTAGCCATTTTAGTATATTACTCTCTTAATTTCAAATAATAATGTAGAAAACAATAAATTGTGCAAATATGTATGAGAGCAACCTTTGAATGACAGCTGACTTACTTTGGTGAAACCACACATAGGACAGCCGCACAAATATCCAGAATCTTTTATCATACCTCGAAGCTCTTTCTGATGAACAACATAAATAGGAAAACATGTCACCAAGGAAAAATATATTGAGAAAGATAGTAGTTGTGTACGATACGGATCTCCAATACCCGAGTAATGTTATCCTTACCCATCCGTCCAAGTATTTGGGACCAACAAGCAATATCTTCTCAAAAAGATAGATATAAATGCAGTAACTTTTACCTTCCCAGACCCAGAAATATACTTCACATTAACACCTTCAAGGAGACCAGTGGACAGGAAACTTTTGACATTTGTTGGAAAGTTGTTCAGCAACACATTTTTAGACACTTTTGGTTCCTTTTTCTTCTTTGGCGGTGATAGAGGTATGGGTTCCCCCATTGAAATGCCCATCTGGGGGCTTCCTGAATCGAGCTTTATAGTGTCGGACCTCAATAATGGATCCCCGAGATGGGTTGAAACGGCTTGAGGGATGGAAGGGTTACCCCACATAGAAATGTGTGCATTTGGAACCCCGGACATTGATCCATGGTTAGGAATTTCTATGGCTTGCTTCTTGCTGGGGAAGAGCTCAGGTTCTGTAACATCTAAAGACCATTGATGAACGCGCTTTGGTTCAATTCTCGAAGGAGTATCATATGCTATCTCCTCATCATTTAATGCTGTGAAATAAACAGCTCGTTTCGCCATTGAGAAGCCCTTCCCCTATAATTTAAAACAAAAGATATAGACAATCATTCTGACTGATATAACTAAACTGAAAAATTGACTGAAGAATCAAACTCTATGATGGAAAACTTAATTATCTGAATATGTGTGTGTGCCATGCACACAGAAGAAGAACAAGGACAAGCAAACTTCAAAGACAGACAGACAGAAAATGCATATTAAACTAATATAAAAAAAACAACAAGAGAACTGAACACAACAGCAAACGCCAAATCCATGTAAAATCAAAGCCTTTGATATGAGGAATGAATAAAAGAAAAAAAAAATTACTCAAGACCACAATTACCTGACAAAAAATCCATCCACTTGGAATCAAATAAGCAGTGGAAAGAGGTAAGAAAGGATCGAAATTCAATGAAAAGAGAAGGCATGAATCGACATGGACATCGACAAACAACCAAAAAAAAAAGCCTAATCCAAATTAGCATACTCAAATGTGCATAAAATATAAACAACAAAAAGGCCAAAATTCAAAAATAGAAAGGCATGAATCGCCAATAAGCAAACATCAAGTAACAGCCCTAAAACGTTCTCGAGAATAAAACAACATAAAAACTATAAAACTCGTCAAAAAAAACCCAAAGCCAGTCAAATTAAATGGCTTTGATCAACATAAAATGATCCGAAAACAAAAAACCCTAAAAAGTTCTCAAAGAATCAAACTTGACATCGGGAAAAAGATTAATAATAATCAGCCGCAAAAAAATCAACATGCACAAAAAAAACAGGCAGTAAAGAAGATCAATGTCAAAATCGAAACCCAAGCAGACAGAAAGACATGAATCGACATTAAACAAACATCAAAATCAACAAAAAGAGGGATCAACAAACCCTAAACCCTAAAAAATCAAACCAATGACTTTGTAAACAAAAGTGAAGATCTGATCAAACCTACCGCGAACGCCTCGAAACCACCAGACATTGGACCAGTAAGTCGTTAAACCGATGGAAATTTAGGGTTTATTCGCCGAGAAGAAGAAAATTAAGATCTTTGAATATCAAAGGACAGTAAACGCGATTCTGATTTCTAGGGTTTAAGCGTCAGAGGAGAATCTAAAGATAGGGTTTCCCCTCTTCGAACACGGAGAGAGAGAGAGTGAGAGACGAGAGAGAGAGAGAGAGGGAGAAAGAAATTGGATCGAGTAAGGGCATTTTCGGGCTTTTATAAGTGAGAAAATAGTTTTCCGGAAACAGGCTTCATATTGGTCAACGAGGGAAATTCCAGTCAAGGGCACTTCCAAATTACGTCTAAGAGAAGCCCTAGGCTGGAATTTCAAAATTTGTGGCGTCCTTCCTTTGGAATTTTCTTAAAATATGTTATAGCCTTGAACGCATAGTTTGTGCCAGGGTTATGTAAGTCGTCAAGTCCATGTTAGCAGCACTAGTAAAGAGGGAAAAAAAGATAGATTTTAGGATAAATTTGGACCTTTGATCAGAGTTCGCTAATTCAATACATTCGATTTTGGATTCGTAATACTGAAGCCAGAAGTTAAGAAACAGAATAGCATCTCCGAGCAAATATCAAAATATCAGATTTCTTTTCAATTTCAGTTATAACCGAAACAAAAATTATGAATCCAAATTTAGGCTAAAAAATTTTCCTCAATAATTAATACATTTGATAACCAAAATTTTGGATTTTGGTTTGATCCATACCCCCGAGGGGGATTAAGGGGGATAATGTTCCACTCCTTCAGATGGACTAGTAATTCCTCTCCTTTCTTTTCTCCAACTCAACTATCGGTAACAATCAAATTATTAGCATACTAGCCTTTCTTTTACGGTAGTTTATCAAGAGAGTTAAGGTATCTTCGTTTCAATATAAAGGGGGATATTACATGTAAAGCTTGTAATATTATCCCAATAGTTTATTTTTTATATCAAAAGTCGTTTATTTCATCGTAATTTTTCGTAGATTGTGTCATAAAAATTACCTGTAATTTTTTTGATTTACGAGAGTGATGACTCGTAATATTGAAATATTATTTGTAAAAGTAAAAAGTAAACCCCCAAAGTTTTATTTTTTACAAAAAGTGAACTTTATGCCAAAATTTTATGATAAAACAAACATATATTTTACATGAGAAAAAGTAAAATCTACATGTAATTCAGTCAGTATTATTTTACAAGTAAAGTGATTTTTATATGGAACCAATTATAATGAACCAAACGTACCCTTAGTAGCTTCTTTCTTATCCGAGTAAGGAGTTCATTTTCTTTTCTTTAACCAAAGTTGTTAGTTTGTGAGGTTTGAATTCGGGTTCACAATTAGATATTATTAAGCAAATTTGATTTGCTATGGGTTCGGTGAAATTGAATTTTCTTTTTCAAATGTTATAATATTGGTTTCTACTTTTTAATAAAGGAAATGCATGTAGTAACTTTGTAATAAAATGTAAAATTGTAAGGTATTAGGTTCAAATTTCCTTTCTATACTGTTAAATATTATTTTAAAATAAAATAATTAGCATTAATTAGTCATTTCTCTTGTCATGTCGAATTAAATTGAACTGGAATGTAATTTCGGTGTGTATGATGAATGAGTAAGCTAAGTAACAGAGGTTGGAACAGAAAAATTAATGGTATTAAATATAGGGTTTATGGGTAAATGCCGACACGTGAGACACATCTAGTCTAGGATTTGTCCCTTCTAAAGTGGTTTACAGAAGGGGAAAAAATGGTCCCTATCGCTCCAAAAGTGTTTAAACATCCAATTAATTGATGGCATATTTCACCGTTCATTTTTAACATCATTGATCGTGGACGATTTTTGTAAGATCGTAGATCAACGGGAAAAAGTAGAGCTATCCTATCTTACTTCTTATGTGTGTCGCGTAGGGGACACACTGTTAATATAATCTAATTAGATTTTGTATCTAAACTGGGCTTAACTTGTGTTAGCATGTATAATCACTTAAGATTTCAATATCGATGATCTGATTAAAAATTGAGTGTTTTATAGTTTGCGCTAAAATTATTCGAGGCGTCATTTGATCTTAATACCATTATCGGCAAGTTTTGTATTATCGGTTGCGCCGCAACCGTTAGCGAAATCCTCTTTGATGGCACTTCTTGTCTACTTTATGCCTATCTTCTCGTGCTCGGATTAGGTGAGCCTAAAGAGAATGCAAAAGGTTTTTTTTTGGGCCACAGACAATATATTTGGAAGATTGGCTTTTCCTTGGCAGTGAAAAAAAGTGAAATGAAAATTAAATGTTTAAAATACATAAATGAGGCCCTCATCTCAAAATGGTTATGGACAGTGGAAATGGTAAAAATCGGCTATATAGAGGGAGGTATTATTCCATCAGTAAGGATTCAATGGAATGTTTGGTTTCAAAAACTAATGTGGTACCATATAAAAGCTGAGTTTAAAAAAAAAAAAAAAAAAAAACTCTTCAACAAATTCTCTACCGGCTTTAAAAAAATATCTTGTATCGTATTAGCATAGTGACAAATTTCGTTTTCGGTAATTCTTTGGTGGGGGGTCCTTTCGATACATTTCGGATTAATTTCAATATGTTTCAGAAAAATTTGGGAAAGTTTTAGGGATTAAAAATATATAAAAAATATATTTAATATTTTTTAAAAAATTACTACAATATATACTAAATAACCAACATATTTTAAAAAATAAAATAAACATAAAAAAAATACTGAAATTTACCAAAATTTCACCGAAAAATACTGAAATTTTCGTTTGACCCCTTCTCAGTGAATTTTGCGAAATTTCTCACTATGGCTATTAGGCATGTTGGAATATATGCCCTAAAAATCAAGCATTGCATTGGTTAACTTTTGTTGAATAATATTATGATATGTCACTCCTTGATAAGCTATTGATTAAGTATATACTTACGACTATGTATCACTTTATAAATTTTGTATCACATTATGGATCTCTCGGTAGATAAATTTTTTAGAATGGGCAGAATAGAGAATGAAAAATCTTTGCTCCATTGTTGCACTTTTGGGAACATAGAATATTTAGCTAACCCTTTAAAATAAATATCTTATTTAAAATCTTATTAGTATGAAAAGCTATAGTATTTAATTTTGTTTCATTAAACCATACACTTAAAATTTTTTGAAGAAATATCTAAGGATGAGGTGATGTGTGTTGATTCAGGAATGATTGATGTTATAGCCTCAGCAAATAATATCGGCATGGGTTTATATTATTCAAAATAGTTAAAATAACAGCAAGGGGTTACATTATTCAAAATAGTTAAAATATCGATGTGTTGGGCACATTATTCGATCGTGAAGATACTGAATAGAAATCAATTAAGGATTCATCTAATTACTAAAATTATGTGTATTAGTAATCTAAGGCCATCAAATTAATTTGGCGTTCAAATCTAAGCCTAATCATCTATAAGATGATTCGTGGATCATTGGATTGATGGAGGGACTATAATGAAAATAAAGGTTTGAAAATGAATGTTTTAAGTTAATTATTTACATAATTAATAAAGGGTGAGAGGCATTATGGGAAATGCTTAAACTATTAGACAATTTTGTCTATTTATATTCTAATGTGATCTCATTCCCAACTCTAATTGGAGTGCATCTCCTTGTATAAATTTTAAGGTAGATGAAAGAAGGGCCTATAGTCGTTTCCATCTAGTTTAATTATGCTTGAGGATACCAATGGATCCCGAAAGCCTTATGCCGATTATATAAAAACTAATGAAGATTATAAAATATATTTAAAACTTTTTAGAATCAGTTTCAAATAATTTTTGTTACTTTTTAAAGATTATATAGTTAAATAAAAATGGAATGATTTCACATTATTGGGATAATCAGTGACGAAACACCAAAAAGGTAACGATGAGGAGACTTCATTTTGGCACAATAAGTGGATCATTGAGTCAAACTTGGCATGTTTTTTGTGGCCATTTTAGCTGTTATAGCACTTACAGGTGACACTTATCTTGACTATGCAGTGCACAACACCCAGAGGCAAAAAAATGGAAAATTACAGTAACTAGAAGACTGTGATTCGAAGATAGGATAGTTAGGTAAGCTTTTTCATCTCTTTCATGTGTGTAATAGTTTTAGATGTAAAGTTTGTTAAAATTATAAAAAAAAAAAGAAAAGAAGAAGATAAACGATAGAAAGAAGAAGACATATTGTCACAATCGATTACATTGTTTATGGCTTGTTACATTGTTCCAATATGAAAGTATATAAATAAGATTACAAATACAATCATCAGCGATTATCTAAAAGTGGGTATGAACATGGGTAAGTGGATAATTATCTAATAAGGTATATTCTAATACTGCCCCTCAAGTTGGGATGTGAACGTGAGAGCATCCAACTTGAAAGATAAATAGTTATGCAATTACGTAACAATCACAGATATTCACAATATATCTCTTAAACTCAATCTTGCTTGTTGGTGGTTACCGCTTGTCTATGAAGTTCATCATTGTCGCATCCTGCTCATCTTAGAGTCTGTCGGAGCCGGTGGCTAAATCAAGTCTGTCATGATGTAATATCCCGAAAAGATCACGTTAAACAGTGACCTCGGGATCCGTGCCAGACTGGTCATAGGTTTGACCAAATAAGAGTTCAATAGTTGGCATAGGGTGCGATGAACGAATGAGATGTGAAAATTCGAGTGAGTATGTGGAGTGTGATGTAAATCTGAAGTCACATACACCTATTACGGTGCATGTGCTCAACACACAAGCTAGAGGGAGATAAAAAGGGTTTAATGACCCTAAAATCAATGGTTGAGTTGTTGGAGAGAGTTTAGAAGAGAGAGAGAGAGAGAGAGAGGAGTAAAGAAGGGGAGTGAGTAAGGACTTATTACAACTGATTGGAAGGGGGATTTTAGCATTTAAACGCCGGATTCGACGCAAGGGATCCGTTAGAAGCAAAGCTGGAAACCCTAACCTTTCCAACCACTTGACCTAATCAATTTGAGATTGATTGAAGGTAAGAAATTCTTGTATATTAAATGCATAGATTGAAGAGCTTAATTGTAGTTAAGAATGTTTAAAATGATAGATTAAGTACTTAGAAAAATGAAGGAAAATGATTGGAAAGAACAGCCAAAAGGGGGCTGAATCTGGAAAATTTGATTAATCGAAATTGAGATTCGATTAATCGATTTTCGCCAAGAAATTGAAAAGTCAGAGGAGCCCGATTTCGATTAATCGAATTGAATTTCGATTAATCGACTTTGATTTTTCGATTAATCGATTTTGGTATCGATTAATCGACTGGGAACCTCCAGTGAACTCCAGTGGAGGGGAAAAAAGGACTTTAGAATTTCGATTAATCGATTTGGGATCGATTTTGAGAATTCGATTACTCGAATTGAGAATCGAATGGATAGAATGGAGAATTTCGATTAATCGAATTGGGATTCGATTAATCGAATGGGAATCTCAATTAATCGATTTTGGAGTTCGATTAATTGACTGCGCCAGTTTTGTTGACTTTTGAGTTTGACTTTAAGATTCTTGGAGGGTCTTGGACCTTCTTGGTTACATCTTTAGTGATGTATTTCGTATGTTATGTGGTACCATAGGTGGTACGTGTGAACTTGGGCACAAGGAGTCACGTGGGACCTTGATGCATGATCAAACAGAGACTTGAGGTAGGGAACACCTTGAACATGTATTTTATTTTGCAAAAGCATGTATGTAGTGATATAGAATTCAATTCAAACTGTTTTTGTTTCTTAAGAGTTTGTGAAAAGTGTGCGTGTGTGACATCTAAAGGAGTAATCATAATGAGTCATCCCCAGGGGATGAGGAAGTAAAAAAATAAGAGCATCAGGTGTGATGCAAGTGAATGGATACATCCTAGGGATGTATCCAAGATTGAATTATGTCTGATAAGGCCTAACGGATATAAGATAGCACACTTACATGATGAATAACTATATGTAAAGCACCTGATATTTTTGTTATTTGAGGTTTGATAGGGTACCCCACCGACGTGGTGGGACACCCACGACTGACGCGGCAGGATATTCGTGACCGATACGGCGGCGAAATCGTAGGCCAGTACAGAGGCTTATCCGTACACAGTAAGCATACCCTAGGGGTGTTGAGTTGAGATAAGTGAAATCCCGCCACCGATCCCCAGGGAAAATAGGCTTCGGTACAAATTGTATTCCCAGGGAATACGTTTAAAACTGTCTATATAGATGACGATGATGGATATCTCATTGGGGCTCGATGCTATATTGCTCGGGGATTATTTAAGTTGAAAGGTTAAGTTTTGCTTTAGGCATTTTCAGTATTATTCATGAATAATTAAAAGACATGAGTAAACTACCAGTAAATTATGATTCTTTTCAATTATTTTTCATCAATAACTGTATAGACACATCATGCATGGCATATCATGGAATATATGTGAGTTGTAATTTATATGTTCAATCGTATTCTGTTCCCTATTGAGCTAGGATATAGCTCACCCTTTAGACTATACGTCGCAGGTCCACTATTAGCAGCTGCCGAGGCTTTAGGGGACGTTGACCCCGGTGAGTCAGGCCCGACACCCGGAGACGAGTTGGAGCCACGTCCTGAGAACTTCTTCTAGAGGACTCCGTTGTGCAGCTTTGAGGGTTTTTGTGAGATTATTGGTACGGTATGTCAAGCCTGGTTTTTTGTTAAACAATGTAACTAAAATTTGGGATTATTCTTTTGGGCGAATCATCTGTGATGATTAGCTATTATCGATGGTTCGGATCGGTTCTCCATTCATGCAGAGGCATGAAGGTAGAATTGTCTTTTGAGAAATATTTAAATGATAATTAAATTTTGCAGCTTTATTTATTATTTTAGTTCAGTTCATTGCTTGATATACCAATGTTCCGTGCATAGTTAAGGGGCACGGTCAAGATGATCGTGCCGATGGCACGGGTTTCAGGGTGCCGAAATCCGGGCTGTCACACATGATCTCTCCCAACTACAAATCATATGGCAAGTCTCTTTAAAGAGATCTTGAAAAAATAAAGATCCAAAGAAAATGTGAGAAAAGATATCCACATAGATACAAAAGGCCAAAGAAAATATGAGAAAAGACATTCACGTAGAATATAGAAGGCTAGAGAAGATATAGAAAAAGACATCCACATAGAGTATAGAAGGCTAAGAGAAAGTATGATAGTAGAAGCAATGTCAAGATCATGGCTCTGATACCATGTTAAAATTATAAAATAAAGAAGAAAAGAAGAAGATAAACGATAGAAAGAAAAAGACATATTGCCACAATTGATTACATTGTTTACGGCTTGTTACATTGTTCCAATACGAAAGCGTATAAATAAGATTATAAATGCAACCGTCAGCGGTTATCTAGAAGTGGGTATGAACATGGGTAAGTGGATAGTTATCTAATAAGGTGTATTCTAATAGAGGATAGTCTAAATGGAAACTCGTAGTCCAAATTCTTTACAAAATGTTGTGCTTCTTATTGGATTTGGAGGTCTAGTGCCACTGTTGATATTGTCCCACATCATTTGTGGGCATATCCTTCTTGGGCTCGTTGTATCTTGGACAAACCTCACCTTACAAGCCGGTTTTGTAAGGTTGAGTTACGCCCGTTGGATTTCTATATGGTATCAAAGTCATTCTTTCTCCCCACGCCACCCATTTTTTATCCACATGATTTGACTCAATCCCCCCAACAAGTGCGGAGGCGTGTTGGTATTTTCCCATATCGTTTGTGGGTAGACCCTTCTTGGACTCTTTATATCTTGGGCAAACCTCACCTCACAAGCTGGTTTTGTGAGAATGAGTTAGGCCCTTTGGATTTCTATAGTCATAACTAGCGCAAAGTTTTTTTATGTGGATGTTAGCTCTTGACAAAGATTTGACAATTGATCATTTACAAAACCATCATTTTTAGTTAGGTGTTATTTTTGCAAGGATGCCAAAGAGTCCATTAATCATCTTTTTCCACATTACAAGGTACGTAAGCACCTTTGGGATAATTTATTAAGTGTATTTCTGTTTGGGTGGAAGAGGGGGTTTGAAACTTGCTCCTTTTCGCACCCTTTTGGACCTCATGGAAAGAGCATAACAATCATATCTTCAAAGAAAGACCTTGTTTTTTAACTAAGTTGCTTTGCAAGGTGAAAATGAAGGACTTCTCTTTCGCATTTTCTTCTAAAAGTTTCAAACGCACTTCTAATAGGGACTTCCAAGGGAATTTAGTTGTGGGAAGTGCTAGTTGCCCAATAATAATCGTCGATTTTTCATTGAAACTCTCCCCCACCCTGCCTCCCTCGATGATTGTGCTCTTGGTAATTTCCTATGAGGACATGAGGAAGTGAAATTATTATGAACTTAGGCTGCGTTTGGGTTAGCTCTTTAAGGGAAAAGAGCAGCTAGCTCTTTTGCTCTTTGGCTCCGGCAGAAAACTGCTTTCACGTTTGGTAACACAGCTCCTCGCCCCATTTGCTCTGACAGGGAGTTGTTTTAAGTGATAAAACTGCTCTATGTCAGAGCAGATTTTATCTGTGACAGAGAGTAAACAGAGAGAAAATATGCTCTAATAGAGAGCAGACAGAGAGTTGTTTCCTGTTTCTACTCTTATAAGACCTAACCCAAACACAGCCTTAGAGTTATTGATTATGGCATCACCCAAATGATAAATTGGCTGGCCCATTTTACATCATCAAAGGTGACTCTAAGTAAGAACCCGCTTGATTAAGGAAAAAAAAGGCCAAAATACCTAAAAGATGTGGAAATCTAACGGGCCTAACTCAACCTCACAAAACCGGCTTAAAAGGTGAGGTTTCCCCAAGTTGCATATAACACAAGACCTCCAAGCCCACAGGCAATGTGGGACAATTCTAACATGCCCCCGCATGTGTCACAAAATCGGCTTCTAAGAAGAGGGTTACCCCAAGTTTATATAGCCCAAGGTCATGGATATCACATGCAATGTGGGACTATCTATCACGCCCCCTCACGTGTAACGTGTCTCTCTACATCGTCATGATTATCTGCTTTCATACCATATATATAGAATTCCATTGGTCTAACTCGACTGATGCGTCAAAAATTTGTACTCGTAAGTGCACGAATCGTGATGTAGTCAGTGGGTGCAAAGTACGAGATCGTTTCCACGAGGATTGGTTAGAAAATGTAAAAACATAAATATCAATTAACTAAAAGAATTTCTACAGATCTTTTACAGTAACCAACAATCTAGGGTTCTGGTAACTTTTGATAAAACAGATAAATACTAACAAAATCTAAGAGATTTAAATAATTAATGAAAGATAAGGATTGGGATGCTAAACCTTCCCATCGTAGGTTTATCATTTAAAAAATATTAATTTGTGGATTGAGATGTGAGATCTTTAACAGATTTCTCAAAAGAAGCACTGCCCTATACACATGTGAGTTCTAAAATATAGATCTGAGATCACGGAGATGTATGATTAACATCCCATGAGTGTATGATTAACACTCACACCTCAGACAATATTTAGAACCCAATCTCTAAGGTAATTTCTAAAGTACGATCTAAGATCAAGGAGATGCATGATTAATACCCCATGGGTGTATGATTAACACCCACACCTCAGATCATGAATGGAACTCACCACTGGGATAAAGTCATACTATCAATCCGAGATCAAGGAGATGTATGATTAACACCCCATGAGTGTATGATTAACACTCACACCTCAGATGATGGTAAAACTTCACCCCGAGATGGGTGATAATTGGGATAAAATTATTATTACAAATCTGAAATCATAGGGCATGATTAGCTCCTAGATCTCAGACTGAAATAATGATTTCACCATTTTCAATGAATATTAGGGTCTTAAAAAGCATCTGGCATCTCAATCACAGATTTATATTAATATAAATGAATACCTCTAATGGGGTTCATTAGATCCCCATCCTTAATGAAACTAGCCACACATAACTGAAATAAACAATAAAATAAATGCAGAAGTTGAAAATGCCATTAAAATACCGTAAAGAATTATCCACAAAAATTCACAAAAGCTTTAATCCAAAGTACGTACACCTCCTTTTTGAAAGTGGATCCAAATAAAAAAACTAAGACTCATCTTCTTCTCAAAATGAATATTAAAAAGGTAGTTCAAGAAAATGGGACTCAATGCCCCTACACGTTGAAAAACAGAGAAACTAAAATAGAAGATTACAGAAAAATGAAAACTCTCTAAAAAACAGAACTCTTTAAAAAGAAGAATGCAGAAAAATAATAAGAATCAGAATTATCTCCGAAGGACTCCCCGAATGAATATATCTCTAAGAATATCTTTTTCCTTGATTGCCAAAAAAAAAGCCGCTTTTTCCTCCAAGATTTTATTCCGTGAAAAGAGTACCGAGATTCTCGCGGCCAAACAAAATTCCGAACTCAAATTCAAATTTGGTCGATCAATCGACCTCCCAGATTTTCGTGAATTCTTGCTACACTTTGCATTCAGACACTGCCTCGGTATTTTAGCCATAACTTTCTATCTCGAAGTCAGATTGAGGCGATTCTTATGGCGTTGGAAAGCTGACGACGAAGTCTCCAACTTTTGTGTTTTGACAATTTTCTGAATCTAACGTCTTGAAGGTTCAAATTGAGCTCCAAGTCGGGATAAGTTTCGAATGATCTAAGGTAGCACGAATTTGACGTTATATTCTGAACTTTTGGGTTATTTTATGCTCAACACATCTTCAGGCCTGTAAATCACTAAAACTATATAAAATGTGTTAAATGGCTTTCATCGGATAGCTAAATGTAGGTCTTTAGGGGTGAAATATCATCATATTTCACTGCACATTATCAACCTCACAAAATCGGCTTGTAAGGTGAGGTTTGCCCAAATTATATTTAACCCAAGGCCTCCAGCCCACAACCGATGTGAGACTATTCTGAGACTATTCTAGCACACCCCCGCACGTGTTGGGGGCCAAATTAAATCATGTGCACAATTGAATTGGATGATACAAAGTGGAGAAACACCTGCTTTGATACCATGTAGAATTTCATGGGCCTAACTCAACCTCACAAAATCGGATTGTAAGGTGACGTTTGCCCAAGTTGTATATAGCCCAAGACCTTCAAGCCCACAGGCAATGTGGGACAATTCTAACCAAAGATACGCTTGACTTTGAGGATATAAGTAAAGTGACTAGGGTAAATAAAATTTGCTTTTATCATATGCAGATCTACTAAAAAAGCATTCGATGGTTTGGATGATTAAGCCATTGAGGCCTCAAAGTCACTAGCAACGACTAGTTGTTCTTTTTTCTGTTCCCTTATTTGTAGGTTCATTATGAACATCTTGCTCATTGCCGCTCCTCACATTTTTTAATAAATTTTAATGAATTAATTATAAATATTTTTTTTAAAAAGGAGAAATGTCCAAAGTCACTATTACTTTTGTTGTGTACTTGTATGTAACAGGTAAATTAACAAGAAACAATTGCAGTGAGACTCACAAGTAATACAATTTCAATTGAATTTTTTTTTTATAATTCAATTCCATTTTTTTCCAACACCTTTCTCGTAACCTAAATCAATAGCCCCTCAAATCACAACCTTAATTGAGATATCAAGCTACCTAGTTAGCATACTTTTAAGGGAAAATTTCAAAAAAATCCCTAAGTTTTGTCCCCGATATCTCTAACACACCTAAACTATTGCTCCTGTCAAACGAGCACCCGAATATTTCATAAGTTCATCAATTAAACCCTTGCTGTCAACTTCCGTTAATATATAAACGGAAAATACCATCTGAAAAAATTATAAGTTCATCAACTAGATCATTGCCGTCAACTCCCGTAGTGTTTTCCATTCGCATATTTAACGAGAGTTAAATAGGCTCTAAGTAAAAGCTTTCATTGATTAAAGATCATAATCTTAAGTTAATTGTCGACATTTCGGTGATCTACAGAGTTGCCTACAAAGATTTAATGCATACATGATTGGAAGTGGCCGATTAGTGTAATTTATTTGTTAAAGATGACTTGATTTATCCAGTTTCCTAATGGATAACTAGGATTTATCCATTTTCCAAAAAGTGGATGAAAAACGGTAGTGTGCTCCATTTGGATGCACCAGCCCACTGACTTATCAAAAAAATAATTAATTTTCTCTTTATTTGTGATTTGTGATTGTGCATCTGTTGTGTAAAAAACCCTCTAGATGGCCTTTGCACGTCTAATCACGTTGATGGCTTTCATGTGCGAAGAAGACAACCAATAAATCAAATAACCAATATCTCAGGATAAACAGAGAAAGAGATCATGCCACAAACAAGAACACGATTTACATAATTCGGCCTAAGCCTACGTCCACGGGCAGTCAAACAAAGTATTTCCACTATTACGAAGAAAATGCACAAAGGCCACAAACAATGGAGATCGAATTCTCCAATCTTATCCAACAAAGGAGAACCACAAATACCGGTGCCCAAATAAACAAGACTCGCATGCAAAACAAAACCGAGATTCTCTCTCTCTACCAAAACAAAACCAAAGGGGATCTCAATTCCAAAACCCAAAAAATCTCACAAGTCTAAATATCTCTTACACATTTATAAGTTTTTCTCTCACACTAATTATCCCCAAGACAACCCACGTTCCAAAAAAAACTCTCACGACCAAACCAATTCCCAAAAGAATTTTTAATTGCAACCATAAATCAAGCCAAAACCCAACCATCAAAATAAGGTTTAAAATAGGTTCAATATGTTGTAAAAAATGACCCCAAAGTTTACAAGCAAGTACGCAACGAACTAAGGGTCGTCGTCAAATGTGTAAGTAGTTCCTACAAAATCCCATTTGTAAATAAATGAAAGAAAAATCTTGACAGTAGAACCCAAATCTTGTTGTCCTAACAAGGTGATAGAATACGATCCAATTATAAACATAGTGACCAAATTCGCATACTTTTTGAAAAAATCGCAATAATTTATCATTTTATGAAAAAATGAATAATTTCATAATTATTGGCCAATTTTTCAAAAAAAAAAAAATAATGTAGGAATTATTCGTGAATTTAATGAATTATTTACAAATTTCACAAAAAAAATTTGAATTTTGCCTATTTTTTTATAATTTTCAACTAATATTTATTTACAATTTTTATTGTTTTTGAATTTTGACTTTTTTTCTGAATTAGACGAATTTTGCCTATTTTTCGGAATTTTTTCCAATCCAATTTATTACCAACCCACACTTGGTCACTATGATTATAAGAGAACACAATTTGATAGTGTAGAATTACGGAAATCAAATGTAAAGGAAAATTGAAAAAATAAGAGGATTGAGGTTAAGATACTTTACTCCTTGAGAGAGTTGATGCTTTCCAAGATGAGCTCCCTAATAACAGCCCTCTTTTACTCAAGAACGCCACCACAAATGCACAAGAAGCAGAAGTAGAGATCCATGAGGCCCCATGAACTCAATCAAAGCCACCTTCGATTTGCCCATATTTTTTTTATATATAAAAAACCAATGAGAATAACAAAGATGAAAGGAGAGAGCTCTAATCTTTATTTTTTGGATGCACAGAGAGCTCTAAATTTGAAGAACAAAAACCAATGGGAATAACAAAGAAGAGAACTCTCAATTTAAAGAACACAAGTTTTTTTTACTTGTAAACGTTGGATTAAGATGAGACATTGTAAGTAATATTGGACTTCTATTGCTAAGGAAGATTAAAATGTGGCAATTAAGGTAAAATCAAAACAATAGAAATATGATTGTTAGGGTATGGTCATAAACCGTAATAAAACTTAATTATATTCAGTTTTTTCATTAATTAAGATATATATATATATATATATTAAAAAAAAGAATAAAATCCTTAAGAATCAGTGAACATCATTAATGTGTAATTGATGTTTATGACGTAGACATTTTAAAAAGGCAATTATCAAGGCGCCCTTCACTGGAAAGTATTCAAAATAAAAGCTAATAAATAAGGAAATAAAAGTAATTTTGGATTTGAAAAAGGGAAACTATTAGACAAGGAAATCAGTAGTGAAAATGGTTGTATAGAAGTTTTTTTTTTTATAAGATGGTTGTATAGAAGTTAATCGCTAGATTAGTATAATTTCCACAAGAGAGGTAACAACTAGCAAGTGTCAAAGAAACAAATAAATTGAACCCTATACGGCATCATGGCTACATATGGGTAAACCCCTCTTATAGTTGTATCTATATATGAAGGTAAGAATTCAGTGAAAGTCAAAAGTTTCATGTAGGTTAGAACTGAAGGTTTTTTCGGTGTAACTCATGGTTCTAGTGTTAACACTGCTGACTGCCTTGAATCAAATGATGATGACTGTATTTCATCCCAATCTCTCACACAATAAATATTGAGATCGAGGCCCACTTATTATATGATTAGATATTGATTCCACGTGAAACACATCCCCAAAAATTACACAAGAACTCTTCTCATCATAGACTTTGATCATGGGTCACTACAAAAAATAAGACCATTAGCGGCAGTTTTTTGAGCTGCCACTGTTAACAAAAAAACTATTAAGATTATTAGCAGTAAGGCATTAGTGGCAGTTTTTTAGTTAATAGTGGAAGGTTTTGGCTGCCACTACTAATCTTATTTTTTGTAGTGGATGTGTGACATATGGAATCAATATTTGACCCTCTAATAGGTGGGTCATGATCTCAAGATCTCTTTTGTGACGATTGGGATGAAAAACAATCTAATTCAAGGTAGTCAACTGTGCTAATGATTGATTAGCCGGGCTTGCTAGTTTGAGTTGAGTTTGGATTTAGATGATAAACTCGAGCTCAAAAGCAATTGGGCCAAATTTGCCCCGATTTTGTATCTAGGCTAGCTACGGGCCTAATTTTTAGGGTAAAAAACATTTTTTTCTACCAAAGCTCGGGCCGGGCTAAGGTCAATTATGCAAGGGAAAGACCTGGTCAGCTTAAATCTGGCCCAACTAGAACCTACTTCGAGAGGGATTTGGGCTTAAATAAAAACCCAAACCCAAAAGAACTCGAGTGAAACCTGACAAAATTTTATTCGGGCTGGGATCCAGCCTCGTTTTTAGGGCCAAAAAGAGTTGGGCCTATTTGGAGACCCACGCACAATGAGTTTGGTGTAGGGTTTTTTTTTTTTTTTTCTTTTTTTTCTTTTTAAATTTTTTATAAGATGTGGGGATAGGGCTTCTGGCTCCTACTCAATATGGATTAAACTTGGTGACAGTGGCATTATATTTCATCATCAGTGCGCAACTTGATTTGAAAATTTCCATGAAAAATGTGTCATAGTGTGCAACTTGATTAAAAAAGGGCACCTCGGCTTGTGCCCATGTCTAAGACTCCTTTAAAATAATTGATTGTATCGGATCAGATTATGGATATCATTTTTTACCTCGATCTTTATCACAAAAGATCTTGAGATTATAGCAATCATGGAACAAATGATCATTTTTTCATTTCATGTGTCACGGATACCGAAAAAATGGCCCTTCAATCATATGACACACTCAAATGTGAATTTAGGACATTTTTTAGGATTTGTGAGACATGAAATAAAAAATTGATTGTCTTATAAGTGCATCCTGATTTCAAGATCTTTTGTATGGAAGATCTAGAGAAAACGAAAATCTCTATCATCTTATTCCAAGCAATCAATGATTTTCAAGAAAATGGGGCGCGAGTGCTTTTAATGGGGCGTGGGTGCTCTTAGAGAATGCGTGAGGGCAAACATGATTTTCAAAGAAAGCTTGGGCGCAATGGTAGTTGTGTTTGATGAAAATAATGCGCAAAGTGATTAATAATAGGGAAAATTATAAACAGAGGACAGATTTGATGCAGATTAAGTATAGGCGACTGACGTTGCGCAATATGACTGGCTACACCGACCTATATTAATTAAACCTCACCGCTCATGCAGTCAATCGCATCATGCCACATCAGCCGCCTGTACTTTGTCAATATTAAATATATCCTCTGTTTAACACTGTCCCTAATAATATTGCCTTGTAGCAAGTACGCTATGGTGAAGCAAGGTAAATAACATCAACGACAAAGTTGCAAGTTCGATAAAATATCCCAGTTTTAGTAATGCCATATCAGGTCAACCGACGTGATATTGGCGACTGACTCAATAACAGATCGACCGACCTGATATTTGGATTCTTTGGTCACATATCGCATCATATATATTTTTTCAATGAGGCTCGGGACTACTCATCTAGTTGTATAAAAATCTCTACAATCACAGTTAGTTGGCTATCACGTGACATCTATCACGAGAATCGAGTGACTCAATAACTTGGATAAAATCGATTAAGTGCCACACAAAAAAATTGAGCATGATTCAATACATATCTAACATTATAAATATCGTCAAAGTTCAATATAAGATGTCATTAAATGATCTTACACCATTAAAATTAAACTTTTTATTTCATACCATTAAAGTGTGATTTATTATTATGTCATGTGGGTCACATCTTTGACCAATCTAAATTGTCCAAGTCGCAATCTACTATTCCAACATGACTCCAGCCCAACGAAACGTGCTTATAAGTGGATGTAAACCATCCAATTAATAAACTTTAACATCCACCATTAAAACTAAAACGACGGTTATCAGTAAAAATTAATAATAATAATATTATAGTCCACAGACCAAATGATTTAAATCTCCCTAATGGTGTAAGTTTGGTGGTGGGGGGGGGGGGGGCTTTAGGGCAATGGTCAGGTCCTATCAAATAGAACCGGATTCTCAGTCTTACCCGATCTCCTGCCCTTGGAAATAGGAGAAACTTGACTCCACGTCATGCTATAAAAAGTGAAAACCAAGAAATTCAAAATTCTCTTATTTCCAAGGGCAGTGGGTGGGTAGGATTGGAAATCCAATTCTACGTGGTAGAATATGACCATTGCCCCATTCTTTTTAATATCTAATAAATTCTTGTACTGAAAATTTAGTTATCTAAATGCCCCTCTCAACCACAAATATTCACCTTAATATTTACATTCTAAATGAAATTTTTACGAATTTTTTAAATTTAAAAAGATTTATTTTTTTACATACTTTTATTATTTTTCTCAAAGTTTTTCCAATATTTTGGATTTTCATTGAGTTTTTAATATTTTTTCATTTTTTTGTGTGAAAAAAATATAATTTTTAACTTTTTTTATGTAATTTTTACTAATCTATTGATCTAGCTAATCAACCCATTTTTTAGAATCTTCTCCACTTAACAATAATTTTGACATTAAGGTAGATATTTATGGTTGAGGGGTGCATTCAGATAACTAAATTTTAAGTACAAGGGTTTATTATATATTTACAAAAATATGGAGAGAATTTAGAAAAGTAGCTTTAAAAGGTGATTTTAGAAATTTTCCCTTCTTAGTTAAGCGGGATTCACCCCAGTGTGAATCTTTGAGTTGAGCTAAGGCCCAACTCTTTAAACATTATAGGCTTACACACCTTACCTTTGAATTGTGCTAAGGCCCAACTCTTTAAACATTATAGCATGGATCAAAATATCGTCCGATACCGATACGTATCAGACGATACGTATCGGTTTGGGACGTGAACGATACGATAATTTTGGTATTTATCGCCTCCCTGTAAAAACAGAACGATACGATAATTTTGGTATTTATCGCCCCCCTGTAAAAACAGTCAAATTATCGTTCAATGTATCGTCTATATCGTTCAATGTATCGTTCAAATTATCGGTTTTGGGGCTGGATGATACGTATCGTTCAAATTATCGTTCAAATCTAACAGTACCGTTTGAAACCGATACGTATCGGTTTTGGGGCTGGACGATACGTATCGAAAAAGCAATATTTTGATCCTTGCATTATAGGCTTACACACCTTACATGTGCCTTTTTATAAATTATAAATAGACACTAACATAAGACGGATGCAAAACAGTGGACCACTCAACGGATCATTTACATGGTGCAATGCCAGAGCAATGGGGCCCAACAATATGTCGCAGCATGCGCTTGCATCACGCCATATGAACAATCCATTGTTGGTCTATTGTTTACCGTGCGTCATCTTTCTTTCCACTTGCTCTAAGCAATGACATATTGACAATATTAAGAAACTGACTCGAGCGTCCGACCCTTTTGATACTATGATCACTTTTTAGGAAAGCATGCCTTGTTGAACCGTCATGTGTTGAGCCTGATTTGAAGCCCATAATCTCTTTTTTGATAGTAATGTCAAAATTTATAGAAAAAAAAAAAGAGAAGAATTTACAAGAGTGGATGAAAGAATCATCGACCCATCAATAATATCTGTAAAACGAAATAGGTCAGCTTATACCACAGGGCCCTAGGATGGCACCATCATTAGTTAATTTATCAGCAAGACCATTAGCACTCTTTAGTTCATGATGGCAGAGTACAGATTTGTTGGCTACTATGGACAAAATAGAATGGAGAAAGCGCGAGTATCTCCACGGGCATGGAAAGGTACCTTGGATTCACCTGATGACGCAGTGAGAATCACCTTCAATTAAATAATTGTTGGCGTCCATTGCCATCAGAATAAGGATCACATACGTTGTTGTCGCTAATTCTGCCTCGTTATTGGTGCATATACCAGCAAACAAACTGAAGATTTCTAGGACAACTCCCTCTGAATTCGAGATGAAACTGCTAGCACCACCTCTGCCAGGATTGCCTAGAGAGCATTCATTGAAATTCATTTTCAAAAAACCCAGAGGAGCAACTGACCATGATAGAGACTTGAGAGGTTTCTTGTGGCCGGAACGACATACTAGAGACCAATTTGATAGGATCGTATGCCAGGGAATTGAAGAAAATGCTTATCTCTTTTCGCCCAAGAGGTGATAGCGTTGATGATACATCGTAGGATACGATCGGGGGTACAACATTTCCCCTCGAAAATATACATGTTTCTTCCCTTTCAAATTACCCAGCCCACAACAAAAGGAACCATCCTCCATAGAATATTGCCACATTTCTTGAAAGGAGAGAAAGCTAAGAAGATATTAAGACTCCAAAATTTCTCGGAGGTACCCATTCAGGAACCGAGCTAGGGGAGGGCCAACAGGGGACATAACCTCCCTCCAATAAAAAAAATATATTCTTTTTAATATTTAAGGCCTGATGGCCGTTGGCCCCCACAGCAAGCCAAGATTTTAATAATAAAAAATATGTTATATTAAGAATCCCCCCTCCCCACGTCATCACAAGCCAACTAATTAAGAATCCCCCTCCCCCACGTCCTCACAAGCCCCTATTAAGAATCTCTTGTCATCACAAGCTGCCCCTAGCTAGGCGTTTTTTATTTTTTCCTCCTCTCTCCCTCTCTCTTTTCTTTCTCTAAACTTTGAAAGTTTGAAGTCCTGTCTCTTTTGACTTTCGACCTGGAGCAGTGCAGCCTCACACCGGCTCGGCACCATCGATCCGTTGCCATCGCGCTCCTCGCTTGACATCAGCCACCACAAAAGCTAATCGCCATAGGTACTCTCTCTCTCTCTCTCTCTCTCTCTCTAGGTAGCAATAGCTCGTGCACCGCCTGGATCGTACACTGAGGCACCGTTATCTGATCCATAGCGAAAAAGTTTGACAATATTTCTTGAAATTTCGTCGAAATTATCCTTAACAGGCTCTTGATTTCCTTCAAGCATGATTTTAAAATCTTCTGATTAAAAAAAAAATCCGCTTAGTATTTTGAGTTGCCTATACCGGAATTTTGGTGCCGCTAGTAATGATCTGGTGGGCCGAAATTTGTTGGTATTGGCCGATTAGTGCTATGAGACGAGGTTTCAAATATCGATATTGGTTACTAGATCGGTCATCCTAAAATCGATCAGGATCGGTATCGGCGGATCGGATAAGCCGATCGCCGCGATCCCAACGCCAAAAAAGTTTGTGGGCAAAATTATAATATTTAAACATTTTTTACTATATGTTATTCAAATCAGTCACTGATGATTCTAATTTAATGTACAATTCATGATACACTATATTTTTATTCTAGTTTTACATTTAGATAAGGGATCTTTAAACCATGAGTGCACCATTTGGTGGTCTGATTTTAATATGACACGACACAAATTCCAAAAGAGTGGCCCTAAACTCACATGACACACATTATGCTAAAATTTGGTTTTTGGGTTACTTTTTAAAATATATGCTAATGGAAGAAAAAATGACAATTGGATGGTAGGCCTATGATCTTAAGATCTCTTGTGCAGAAGATTTACGTAAAAATTAATTTTCATGACTTATTATTCTTAAATGTTTTTTTGTGAAATTTGGTGGTAAGAAAAAGTTTTCAAGAGGAAGGAGACCTAGCAATACACGTTAGGGATTTTAGAAAAGTTTTATTATTTTGAACACATGATTAAAGATAAGCTTAGTTGCGTTCTTTTTTTTACTTTGAAATTTATATTTGGTGTAAAATGTAAAATATTATTTATGTTTATAAGTTCCTTGTATCGGTGACGCTACCTAAATATTGTTTCACTTTCTTTATTTATAGATGAAGCGAAAGTCAAACACAATAGTTGACCTTCTCAAAAGGAAAAATGTATCAAGTTCAGAAGCCAATGTTAGTGATGCATCATCGCAAACATCTTATATCCCCAAAAGTCCTTTAGCGCCATCTCAAAAAATTGACATGAAAGAAATTAATATGAGTTCATTGGAGCGTAATCCTAGATTGTGTCGTCAGATATGAGATTATGATATTAACTAAACGGATGGAATTCGACAAACTTACATTAAAATTGGTCCATACCAACCTACTCTCTCAAAATACCCAAAATCAGGACTAGCAAGTCATCTTCTTAGCTTTTCAACTTTCGTAATTCAAACTATTTTCTTAATGGCTTGAACATTCACCGGATAAAGATGGTGCCTTTTGTTTCTCGTGCTTTCTCTTTGCTAAGTCATCTACGCATCCCAAGTAACGTGGATTCACTGTTGATGGATTTACAAATTGAAAGAAAGTTACGGATGGAAAAAATTATGCTTTTTTGAATCACATAGGGAAAGATCCTAATTCAGTTCACATAATTTCCGAGAAGTCATGTGAGGACTTGATGAAACAACCTCAACACATACAAAATGTGTTTGAAAATTTTACTTCTGAACAAATTGAAAACAATCGCCTACACTTGAAAGCTTCAATTGATACTATTCGAGTGCTTGCATTTCAAGGTATTGCTTTTAGAGGTCGGGATAAAAGTGTGAGTTCAACCAATCGAGAAAATTTTCTTGAAATATTGGGTTTGATGGTTTCATACAATGAAAAAGTTACGAAAGTGATTGTTAAAGCTCATAAAAATACATGTTACACATCACCAATGATACAAAATGAAATCTTACATGTTTTTTCAAATAAAGTGAAAAAGGCAATTCACGAAGAAATTGATGATGCAAAATTTTACATACTTGTTAATGAAGCTCATGATGAGACAACAAATGAGCAAATGGCTATTATTTTAAGATTTGTTGATAAGGATGACTTTGTGTAGAAACGTTTTTTTGGACTTGTTTATGTCTCAGATACTGCGGCATTAATACTAAAAAATAAAAAATATTATGTATTATCGTTTTATAGTTTAAACATTCAAAACATTCGAGGGTAAATATATGACGGTGCAAGTAACATGAGAGCTGGGTTAAATAGGTTGCAAGCTTTGGTTTCAAATGATTGTCCTTATGCCTATTATATTCACTATTTTGCTCATCGTTTGCAATTGGCATTAGTGGTAACATCAAAAAAAGTTATTCGCATGCATCATTTTTTTATTAAGTTGAATTCTATTGTCAATATTGTTGGTGCCTTATGTAATCGTTATGAGGATTTGAGGGTTGCTTAAACTGCTTTAAATGTTCAATTAATTGAAAGTGATGAGATTGTGAGTGGAAGAGGACTTAATCAAATTGGTACTTTACAACGGGCTGGGGATAGTCGTTAAAGTTCTCACTTGAGATTAATTTCTAGCTTGATCAAATTGTTTAGTCCAACATGTGAAATTTTTCTTAAAATTATTAACGAGCGAACTACTTCTTTTCAACGAGCAGAAGCAAACTCAATTTATCAGACAATGACTTCAGTTAAATTTATCTTCATTTTGCATCTTATGAAATAAATTATGCAGATCACTGATCTTTTATGTCAAAAATTGCAATTCAAATTTCAAGACATTTTAAATGCAGTGCATCTTGTTTCATCATCTAAAGCAGGTATCCATGAATTTAGAAATGATAAATGAAATACTTTACTTACCGATGTGAAGTTATTTTGCGAGAAATGCAATAAAGTAGTCTCTGATATGAGTGCTCGTTATGTTGAGACTGGGGGTCGAGCTCACTATCAACAAGGTGACTATACAATTGAACATCATTATCGAGCGAACATTTTTTGTGTTGTAATAGATTCTCAATTGCAAGAATTAAATTATCGGTTCAGTGACGATTTGGTGGAGTTACTTATTCTCAGCTCGGCTCTTGATCCTCAAGTTGCACGTAAATCTTTTAGATTTTGTGATATTTGTCCGTTAGTACATAAATTTTATCTGTAAGACTTCACAAAATTTGAAAATGAACAATTGAAAACAGAACTTTACCATTATGAGCACAACATAGTTCGACATTCAGACTTTCAGGGATTGTCAAATGTTTATGAATTATGTCAAGGGTTGGTTCACACCAGAAATTCAATTATCTATCAACTTGCTTTTCGAGTTGTTATTCTTATGCTTACTCTTCCCGTTTCTACTGCAACTACAAAACGAGCATTTTTAGTCATGAAAATGGTCAAAAGTAGACTTCAGAATAAAATTGAAGAAGTACATATTCAATTATAGATAATTTTCATTATCTGAAAGAACATCGAATTCCATTTCGTTAGGTGATTGAATTTATATATATATATATTTTTTGTTAATACTTAATGAATGTTATTTTTATTTTTTGTGATCTTCATATATTTTTCACCCATGTTTGGGAGTTTGAGTCTTTTATCTTGATACATTTTTTATTTACACTCTAGCTCCGGGCTCCATCCCTATACCCATTGGATGTTAAATAAATCAAAGATCTCGGACCACACAAAAGATACAAAAGGACAGTGGATGAAGCCATGAGGGATAAATTCTTTATCAAGTAAACACATTGGGCATCGATTGGCAAAATGGAAGCCCTAGTGTTGAAGATGATTGGTGGTTAAATTTGTATCAATAATGGAAGCCCATAATCTCAAGATCAAGGGTGTAAAAGATGGGATGAAAAATGGTCTCCATAGTCTATTTCACATGGTCACATTTCATCTAAGCTTAAGAGTTATGATTTAAATCTAATTTATACTTTTTCTTTCATTTCAAAATTTTACATCTTGGATCTTGAGATTGTGATCAATCACATGAACATACATGATGATTTCACATGACATGGATCCCCAAAAATAACCCAAGTTTTCGAGCGTCCCTGCTTGGGTAGCTACCTAATACTAACGAGCAAGGTATCAAAATCGGTATTAGTCTCGGGTATCAATTTGCCCGAGACCGATACCGATACGTACATTGGCCTATTTTAAAAACAAGAAAAACTCAACGTCTCGGTTGAAATTGTGACATATCAGCTGATACCCGATATGTATCGACTGATACGGGATACTGATACGTATCAGTTTGTCGAAAAATCGATATGTATCGGTATCGGCCAATTTTTGATACCTTGCTAACGAGTATTAGGCGGACGTGCTTCTCTACCAATACCCGCGGTGAGGTCATCCAGATTAACGAAGCATGATGGCATGCTAATGCCCATGGTGACCAAGTTGGGGTTTGAAATAAATAGTCTTGGAAAATATCTGGAAAAACTAATTTCCGCTAAGTTAGTCAAATTCGGAAAAAATGCGGTTAAAATTTGGAAGAATAAAAAGAAAAACTAAATAAATATATATTAATTAAAATCTATTTAATATTTATTTTTTAAATTGACTTAAAAAAAACTTGGGCAAAATTTCAGAAAAATTTGAGAAATTAGTGAATTTCATGAATTATTCTTAAAATTTGTGAGTTTTTACAAAAGTCCCAAATAATTATAAATTTTTTTTTTTTTTTTTTAAATCATGAATTATTCGTAAAAAATTTTAAAAAGTCGGAAAATTTGGTCACCCAGCTAACGTCTAAATCGAACGACCACGATCGTCCAACATTATAATTTTTGGGTTAAATCGGATTTTTATCATGGCCTATCACATGGGAATCTTTGATTGGCTATAGGAACATGCTGACCACATGATGGCACGCAGCTGATGCCCCGGCCCGTCTTTGTTATTGATCTTTAATTAATTACGCAACTACTAACGTTTTTAACAATAAATTATAGAATTAATGGGACATAACTGACATCATGCGATCACTAGCTTTCAAATATTTCTTTGCTATTTCACGGATGTCAGAATTACAAAGATTATTTTAAAGAAAATTTTGATTAGTTTAATTTCTTGGCTAAAATGCTGCTCGTGGCATAAGCTTGATGGTTTCATTATGTCGGCCAAAGACATCTGTTGGGTTTTTTTTTGCCTTGGTTTGGTTTTGAAAGGTTGATCCAAGCTATTTTAGACCTTTTTTATTTTAACTTTGGATAAATTTAGAATCCTCACTAATAGGATTTTGGTAATCCTAATTAGATAATAAGTGTGCGAGAATGAAAAGTCACTTATATTGGAAACTTGTATTATTCTCTAATATAGGATCCTATTATATAAAATTTGAAAGATAGCGAATAATAGAGGTATTTTTTGGATTTTGTTTTGGTAGGAGAAAGCTTGATTCTTGGATTTAAGTATGAGGGCTTTAGAGAATGAGATTATGGTATTGATTTTGTAAACCTTTGGAAAACCCTTGTAGGGTTTTTTGGGTCTCTCCTATGGAGAGAACTTGGGATTCGTTTTGGTTGTGTGACTCTCTTGTTAGGTTTTGGTGAGAGTATACTTGAGTATTTGTTTTAGAGAACCTTGATGTTTGTTTTGAACTTCGAGATTTTATATTTTTGGTTTAAATCTTTGTGGTTCCTTTGATTTGGGTAAGATTGGAGAATACGATCTCCATTGTTTTGTAGCCTTTGTGCATCTTTAACTTGATAGTGGAAACACTTTGTTTGATTGTCTGTAGATGCAGGCTTAGGCCGAATCATGTAAATCTTGTTCTTGTTTGTAGTATGATCCCTTTCTTTCTCTTTCTCTATCTCGTATTTTATTTGTTATTTGATTTATTGATTGTCTTTTTCGTACGTGAAAGCCATCAGCGTGATTGAAAGTGCAAACGCCTTGTAAGAGGTTTTTGCACAACAACATTCAATATCTAAATTATTCCAACTTTGAGGTCGGCTCTTATATCCCCATTTAAACAAAGTAGCTAAAAATCATGCCTATTAGAAGATTTTAACCATCCGATTAATGTACTTTAATAACTTTTAAAAAATATATTAAATTGCTCATTTTAAATTGTATAGAATATAGATAAGATAATTCACTGACTAATTTTGTTTAGTCCCACTTTACTTCGTTATATGAACTAATGTCTCGATCAAGGTAACAAAATCGGTATCGGTATTAGGTATCAGTCCTTAGAGGTAGGGCTGCAACCGAGTCGGGCCGAGCCCGAGTTCGAGTCAGCTCTAGCTCAGCTCTACCTTATACGAGCCGAGCTGGAGGTTAGTTCTAAGCTTTTCGAGCTCGAAAATTTCAAGCTTTAGCTCGGCTTTTCGAGCTCAGGCCGAGCTTCGAGCCAAGTATATTCTATTATAAAAAATTTCCTCCTAGTACTTTTTAAAATTTCTACTTAATTAAATATTCATTCTATAAGAGAGAGAAGGTGAGAGAGCTGACATAGCCTGTATGCATGAGACTGTGACTCTGTGAGAGAGAGAGAGAATATGAGAGAGCTGCAACAATGAGAGAGAATAAGTAGGAGTTGAGTACTTGAGTTGCAGGAGGGAGCCGTACGTAGGAGTAATAGTGGGTATTATAGTATATATATATATATATTAAAAATTAGAGCAAGTGGGGGGCAAAAGTTCCTATTTTACCCTTCAAAATAATCGTTAGATAAACTTAAACAGTTACTTTGAAGGGTAAAATAGACCTCTCAAAATTAATTACTTATTATATATATATATATATATATATATATATATATATATATATATATATATATATATATATATATATATATATATATATATATAAATCGAGCCACAGAGCCGAATCGGGCGGAGCTGGCCTTAGCTCAGGCTCTGCTCTGTTCATTCGAGCAACAAACTGCCCAGCTCAGCTCAGCTCTCAAGTCGAGCTCTAAAAAGAAAAGCTCTTATTTTTCGGACCGAACCGAATCGAGTTGTCGAGCTAGCTCAGCTTTGTTGCAACCCTACTTGGAGGACCGATACCAATCGGCCGATATATAGGTATCGGTCGATATGAACTCATATTGATCGATACCGGGTTGGATACAATATATATCAGCGCCGATACGTATTGGTATCGGCCGATAGTTGATACCTCGGTCTCGATGACGTGGATTGAGAGAAGTCATTGGCCTGATCAGCAGAACTTTACGGAATAATTTGTTTACCAGTGGTCATCTGACATTATTCTTCAAACTTTTGGTGATAGAAATGGAAATGGAAATAGAGGGGCCCTATGCTTTGATAGAATTATAGGAAGAATGTGACTAAGAACCCCACTAGGGGCCTTTAACTAGATTGGTGTGACCTTAGAAATATGACAAGAAAAAATGATGGAAAAGTTTATTGTAAATTTTTTCACACTTGTGTCGTAAATATACTATAGATCTCGTGAGCTTTATTGGGAGTTGAACACAACAGCTGACCTTGCATTGGTTGGTGACTTCAAATATTGCTTGCAAGTTGCAGCAATCATAATTCAGGTATTTGTTAGGTAATTAGGTTGAACAAATCAAATGTAACTTGAAAACTACTGAAAAGTTTTGTAGTGCTAATTTTCTAATTGTAATATTAAAATGGGATTATGGGTTCAAAGTTCAAACGCAACCGTCCATTCGAACCCTTGATCGCATACCATATGGTATATGATTGCGAATCATACCCATCATTGAAGGGTTCACTTAGTCTTTTGGGTTTTTAATTAATTTATTTCTTTAATTTTTAGACTATTTTGCCTTCGAAACACATGTCAGAATTTTCATCCATCGACTGAATTTGTTCAATTGAAATTTTACACTTTTAATTATTATTTGAGCGATAAATAAATACCCTTTTAAATTTATTTTGAGAGTCATTATATATACACACTTTTCAAGTGATTGCACCGGATTGCACCAAATTTAAAAGAAAGACTTGCAAGTTTGGTGACTTCTATTATGTGAAAATACCATCTAAGTTGTTTGACTTGAAGGCTATGACTTCAAGAAATCAATTTCAAAAGATTAGAATAAAATATAATTTTCATCATTTGATTAAATAGAGTCAAAAGGTATTATATAATTCAAGTGTTGACTACAATAGATCATATGACAAGTATCGTGTTTTGCTCTAATTTTATATATTAGAGATCTATTAATCATGAACTTCAAATCAGACGTCCCATATTATATTTTTACAAATCACAAGTCCCTAAAATACGAAGTCTTTTCTTAACTTCGATGCAAACAATTGAAAAATGTGTGCAAGTAATGGCTCCCATTTATTTTTTATGGACTTGGTCAACCTCCGTCATGTTGCCGTTGAAACCTGATCCTTAGGTTGGGTGCTCGGCTACACCCAGCTAGTTCGAACGCATGGCTAAATCATGCCTTCAAACACGCATATCCCAATGCCTATTTTAATACACCATCTTTGACTTAATATAGCGCAACGACAGCCAACTGACATACAAGGCATGAATGACTACCATTTAACTCTCTCAAATCACTTTTAGGTTGTGTTTGGCTTAACTCTTATAAGAGGAGAATCAACTCTTTTCCTCTTATCTATTAGATCAGAAAAAATCTGCTATCGAATATAAAAGGCATAGAGCAGTTTTATCACTTAAAATAGCTCTCCGCCAGAACAAATGAGGCGAGGAGTTGTATTACCAAATATAAAAATAATTTTTCCGTCATAGCTAAAAAGTGAAAGAGCTGCTCTCTGCCCCAAAGGAACTAACCCAATTGCAACCTTAGCCATTCTTTTTACTGCTTTTAATCATATGATATATATATGTTTCTCTTTGTCTCAATCTTCTGTTAGGAATTCTACCCAGTCTACGAACTCCCTATCGCGATGAATACGGAAAAATAAGAAGATTCAGGCAAAAATTAATCACACGTACAACACAAAGATTTACGTGGTTCACCCAATCGAGGGCTACGTCCACGGGAGTATATGCACTATTTTTTTATGAATGTTTACAGCGCACACACACTCTCTTCTCTCTAGTGCAAACTCAATCAAGATCTAGCACGATCTTCAACCACAAATCTGTGGTTAAACCAAGGACACGGTCCTTCAAATAATAGAGAAGAGATCTACCAGAATATAGTCACGATTTCGACACAAGAACGGCTTCAATCGGATCTCCAATCCCTAAGCTATTTTTCAATATTTTTTCTCTCAAAAGTATTCTCCCATAAAACTTTTACCAAGCTCTCTCTTTCCCTAGAGAAGAAAACTCCTCTCACACTAGGCTCTAAGCACCTCTTGGATACGTAACTCTCAAATCTCCTAAGAGTTGCAAGTTTTCAAAATACTTCTAATAATAGTCTCCTAATAACTTAGGAAACCTTGACTAAAGTGAGATGTGGTTGGGATTATACCTTATTCAACAATCTCCACCAAGGTATCATCCCCAACCCCGTCATCGCCCCAACGGGCATCAACAACTTCGACAAGTGTTAATTAAGTTTAGGCAATGCCTAAACTTATTATGCGTAATCGGCTTGGTCAACATGTCCGCTACATTCTCTTTCGTATCGTCTTCTCAATCGATATTTTCTCATCTTCTATCATATCCCTGATAAAATGGTACCGAACATCTATATGCTTTGTTCTAGCATGAAAGACCTGATTCTTTGCTAGGTGAATGACACTATGACTGTCACAGAAGATATCGGTGCTCTCATCAACCTCACCAAATTCACTGACCAAACCTTTAAGCCATGAGGCTTCCTTAGCCGCCTCTGTAGCCGCTATATACTCGGTCTCTGTAGTTGACAATGCAACTATCCCTTGAATCATTGATTTCCAACTAATCGCTCCACCTGCCAAGACAAACGTGTACCCCGTGGTAGATCTTCTTCTATCAAGATCACCAGCATAGTCGGAATCGACATACCCGTAGAAATCCAACTTGCTTGTATCTCCACCTTCAAACATCGAATCATGTTCAGCTGTACCTTTCAGATATCTCAATATCCATTTCACTGCAAGCCAATGTTCCTTACCAGGATTCGACATATACTTGCAAATCACACTCAAGACCTGTGCTATATCTGGACGTGTACTCACCATGACATACATCAAACTCCCAACGGCATTTGCATACGGAATATTTTTCATATATTCCCTTTCTTCATGTGTGGACGGACTCATCTTCTTTGTGAGTTTAAAATGCTCTGCTAGAGGAGTTGATACAGGTTGGGCATCACTCATATTATATTTTTCAAGGAGCTTTTAGATAAAGGTCCTTTGAGTTAGCCAAAGCCTCTTCTTCTCACGATCCCTCGTGATTTCCATACCTAGGATCTTATTTGCGGAACTAAGATCCTTCATTTCAAACTTCTGGCTCAATGATTGTTTCAGCTTGTTGATTTCAAAATTGCTTCTTGCTGCTATCAGCATATCATCTACATAGAGAATTAGGAAGATTCTTTCCCCTTTACCATACTCTTTTCAGTAGACACAACAATCATACTATCCCCTGTAATACCCTATGCCAAGCATATATGAATCAAACTTTCTGTACCACTGCTTGGATGCCTGCTTGAGACCATACAAGGATTTCTTCAATCTGCAAACGAGTGATTCTGACCCTTCTACTTCAAATCCTTCTAACTGTCTCATATAAATTTCTTCCTGAAGATCTCCATGGAGAAAAGCTGTTTTCACATCCATCTGTTCCAATTCGAGATCTTTCTGAGCAACTACTGCCAATAATGTGCGAATCGATGTGTGTTTCGCAATCGAAGAGAATATCTCATTATAATCGATACCCTCTTTCTGAGAAAACCCCTTTGCAACTAGCTTTGCCTTAAACTTTGGAGTTTCACTCTTGTCACCTTCTTTCTTTCGAAAGACTCATTTACAACTGATGGCTCTCTTCCCTTTAGGAAGTTTCATGAGATCCCAAGTCTCGTTCTTCAAAAGTGACTGTCATTCTTCTTCCATAGCTAACTGCCACTTTACTGCATCTGTATCCACCAAAGCTTCTGGAACTGTGCTTAGTTCCTCATTTTCTGTGATAAGTGCAAGTATTAAAGGAATCATGTCCTTAAACTTTTCAGGACGTTCTTCATCCTCTCTGATCTTCTCAAGGTAGACTGAACCGGTACCTCGGACTGTAAGTCTTGAGAAATTGTGCCATCTTCATTATCTTTCTCATCCTGCTCATGCCTTTCAACATCAACTTGTACCTGAGGTTCACCAGATGGTTGAGGTTTGTCTTCCGCCTTTTTCATCGAAAACTCATCTTCGTTGAAAGTAACATCTCTTTCAACTATCACTTTGTGAGATTGTGTATCCCACAAACCATATCCCTTGACTCCTTCACCATAGCCAATCAAGACACACTTTTTGGATTTTGGATCCAACTTAGATCGTTCACTTCCTTGAAGTAATGCATAAGCCGCACATCCAAACACCCTCAAGTGAGAGTAGCTCTCGTGTCTTTTATACCAAACCTCATCTGCAGTTTTTGAGTTCAGTGCCGCTGAAGGCGACTGGTTGACCAAGTAACATGCCGTGTTCACTGCCTCTGCCAAGAACCCATGACTCAAGCCGGAATGGTTCAACATACACCGCGCTTTTTCTAATAGTGTTCTGTTCATCCTCTCTGCTACACCATTTTGCTGAGAATTTTCAGGAACTGTTAAGTGCCTAACAATCCCTTGATTTTCACAATAAGCCTTGAACTTTGATGACAAGTATTTCCCACCATTATCTGATTTGAGAATCTTCACCTTTCTTTCAGTCTGCTTTTCAACCATATTCTGCCACTGCCTAAATTTCTGAAACACATCTGATTTATTTTTAATAGGATACACCCAAACTTTCCTGGAGTAGTCATCTATAAATGATACAAAATAGTTAGCTCCACCTACTGAAGTGACTTTAGCTGGTCCCCATACGTATATCTGAATGTATGTAATTAATCAGCCCTTTCGAAGTGTGTTTTCCAGTAGAAAAACTGACTTTCTTCTGCTTCCCAAAGATACAATATTCATAAAAATTCTGTTTACAAGTTTGAATTTCAGAAATCGCCTTATTTTTTATGAGCTTTGTCAGCCCACATTCACTCATGTGACCAAGCCTTTTGTGCCACAAATCTGAGAGGTCCTTGGAATCTTTTGTAGCTGCACCACCACTGTCGCTGATTATATTGCCTACTAAAGTATACAGATTCTCCATCTTTTTACCTTTTATCAAGGTCATAGCACCACGTATAACCTTTAGTTTACCGGATTCTAGAATGACTCGACATCCTATCTCATCCAATGCACCCAACGAGATCAGATTTTTCTTCAGATCAGGCATATGCCTAACCTCAGTAAGAGTGCGAACACAGCCATCAAACATCTTGATTCTGATCGAACCGATACCCACTGCTTCATATACACTGTCATTCCCCATCAAAATCGTCCCACCATTGGCTACATTATACTGGTCAAACCAATCCCTGTACGGACACATGTGATACGATGCCCCTGAATCTAGGATCCATCTATCATCAAACTGACTGGAGCTTAACAATGCACACAATAGGGCTTCATCGGAATCTGACTTAGCAATACTAGCCTGTTGCGAAGTCCCTTCATCACCCTTATTATTATTCAATCTCTATTTGCAATATTTGTGAATATGTCCAGATTGCTTACAGAAGTAACAGATAATATCCTTTCTGTCACCCCTAGATTTGGACCTACTGTTTCCTCTCGTTGATTTATTATCCCCTCTGAATTTGTCTCTTTTACGATCATGGTCTCGACCCCTTTTGCTTAAGAGACTAATCCCTTTGGAGTTAGATTCGGACTGTTTTCTTAATTCGTCAGAAAGAAGTGCAGCAACCACTTCTTCGACGGCAATAGTGTCTTTACCATAAATTAATGTGGTAACAAGGTGCTCATAAGATGGTGGAAATGAGGTGAGCAAGAGAAGTGCGAGATCTTCTTCTTCAAGTTTCACCTCAATGCTCAATAGTTCACTAACTATTTTATTAAAAGAATTTAAATGGTCATGAATACGCGTACCAGCCTTCATACGAAGGGTGTAGAGTTGCTTCTTCATGAAGAGTCGGTTGGACAACGACTTTGTCATGTAGAGAGATTCCATCTTCTTCCACAGATCTACGGTCGTCCTCTCGTGAAGAACGTTGTAAAGAACTTCATCGGACAAGCACAATCGGATAGTGCTTACGACCCTCTTATCAATAGAGTTCCACTCTTCATCGGACATCTCTGCCTTCTTCCCCATCTCTTTTCCAAGTAGGGCATCATTAATGTCTTGTTGGACAAGGAGATCTGTGACCTTGACTTGCCACAAAGCGAAGTTATTCTTCCCAGAAAACTTCTCCACCTCAAATCGTGCATTCGAGACCTTCATCGACATTGTAGCGTAAACTTGACTTTGATACCACTTGTTAGGAATTCTACCAACTCTACGAACTCCCTATCGCGATGAATGCGAAAAAATAAGAAGATTCAGACAAAAATTAATCACACGTACAACACAAAGATTTACGTGGTTCACCTAATCGAGGGCTACGTCCACGGGAGTATATGCACTATTTTTTTATAAATGTTTACAGCGCACACACACTCTCTTCCCTCTAGTGCAAACTCAATCAAGATCTAGCACGATCTTCAACCACAAATCTGTGGTTAAACCAAGAGCGCGGTCCTTCAAATAATAGAGAAGAGATCTACTAGAATATAGTCACGATTCCGACACAAGAACGACTTCAATTGGATCTCCAATCCCCAAGCTATTCTTCAATACTTTTTCTCTCAAAAGTATTCTCCCATAAAACTTTTACCAAGCTCTCTCTTTCCCTGGAGAAGAAAACTCCTCTCACACTAGGCTCTAAGCACCTCTTGGATACGTAACTCTCAAATCTCCTAAGAGTTGCAAGTTTTCAAAACACTTCTAATAATAGTCTCCTAATAACTTAGGAAACCTTGGCTAAAGTGAGATGTGGTTGGGATTATACCTTATTCAACATCTTCCACATCATAGGTGTGTAGATTATGATCTTGTAAAAATGTGATCTACACGAAAGCCAGATGTAGAGCTGTTGTGTCCTTACAAATCTACCATCATTAAAAACCGTTTGAAATGGTGGACTCATGGAAAACGGCCGAGCCCAAGTTTGATTCGAATAGTTGAGAGAAATTGTTTCCTAACTCCGACGTTGTCAAATCTTGGATGAGAAAGAAGGGTTAAAGTTAGATTGACACCTAGCTGTAAAAAATCCCGTGAAGTTCCTATGATTAATGCATTTGTTTTTCATTAATTAACTATTTCAACGACTTTTAATTGATATATATATATATATATATATATATATATATATATATAGGAAAAGGCTTTCGTCCTTCATGAGAGAACGGTCACCGTCTTCCAAGCTTCCATGTGGAGCTTCACGTGGCAGCCAACATATTGTTTCGATGCCACATGAAGTTCAGGTGCATTGCTTAGATCAACTTTGAATTTTTATTTTTTTTGAAAACTTGTCTCCACCGTATATTTTTTGAATCGTGAAATGTGGACCAATAAAACCCGTCAAACTTTTATTTGTGGGTTAAAAAAGTTTTTTTCATTTTTTTTTTTTAATATTGATTTATACTGTCCACTTGTGCTCCACGTGGCACCCAAACAGTGTTTTGGATGCCACGTGGAGCTCTATGTGTATCTTGGAGGACGGTCAGGACCTAACCGGCTCCCATATATATATATATATATATATATATATATATATATATATATATATATATATATATACACGCGGACCAATTGCACTTAATTGCACAACCTGCCTCATTTTGTATTGTGTTTGACACTTTGACCATCCTTCTTGTGACGGTTGAGATAACACCCTAATCGACCCACCTTTTTAAGCATATGAACCTCGAGAGAGCCTACAAGATGATCTATATGATTCAATGTGATACTTGGAAAATAGTCTACATCAAAATGCTCGGATAGAATAATGACCCTCTTTGATAGAGTTGCTTCCAAAAAACACTTTTAGGAAGCAACTTTGCCTCTAGCTGAAAATGGAGAAGCAGCCTTAGATTGCTTCTTCAAATACTCAACATTTACAGTTAGAGCTGGCCATGTCCTTAGGTGAAAAGCACTTCTTGCCAAATATTTTAACATAATAAGTACTTATAATTAAGAAACAACTTTACCAGACATGGCCTCAAATCTTTTGATGACCTCCTTTCTTTTTGCATGGTTGAGCAACATATGATGTTTAATCACTTGAACAACTTGCAATGGTCAAAAGAGATGACAATATCAAAAGCGTTGGATCTCCACAAGAACAGTGAGCTCTCACAAAAGCTCCTTCTCTCAATGTCTAAGCTGGTAAGAATACACATTTTCTTTTTAAAAAATCTTAGGAGCTGTTTGGATATAGAGAATATATGATAAAACGTTTTACCATGAATTCAGTTGTTTTGGTGTTTTTAAGAGTGATAAATATATTACCCCTATTTATTACAAAATGCCAAAACTAATTACGACCTTCCCCCTCAAGAATAGGGGAAAAACGTAATATTCCTTCAAGTTAGGATTATGTGATAAAAGATGGTAAAAAATTCATAATTTTACCACGTTATATAAAAAATGGATTTACCAAATAGGAGAAAATTGGCATTTGCTTACACCTTTGATGGGATACAATAAGCATGTGAGAAATAATCTGTGGCGGAATCAGGATTTTCATCAAGCCGAGGCACAGGATAAATTAGATTTAATTTTGTACAAATTATATTATTTATTTATAGCACTCTCGCGCCTATCGAATCAAAATAAGAAATTCATGAGATAAAAACCTGCTTGACTCGGGCAATAGAGATCATTTTTCATTCCAATCTTCCACACAATAGATCTTGAGATCATTGTGTACCTATTAGACGGTCATATCATGATTCCACATGGCACACATCCCCAAAAGTGATTGTGATCATGGGCATACTTATCAAATGATCACTTTTGGGTATGTTTGCCACGTGGAATCAACATATGACCAAATGATAGGTGCGCCATGAACTCAAGAATTATTGTGTGGAAAATTAGGATGAAAAATATCTCCATCAACTTATTCAAGACAGTCAATGGATTTTTATGATAGAATTGTGTGCATTCTTCACAAATTTAATTTAGCGGGTGTAAATAATGCTACCTTATTTTTTTTATTTTTTTGTTAAATTCTGTCCAACCTGCCAAAACCAATTTGGGATCTCGAGTTAGCTACAAATGATCCTACAACCCCCCTACCCCCCTTTGAAGGATATTTAAGCATCAAATGGGTGTCTAAACGATCTACCAATACTAAATTAAAATTTTTTATTTCACACCATTAAAGTATGATTTCCTAATATGTCATTGACAACGATTTAAATGGTTTAGGAGGCAATTCATCATTGAAAAATGTTTTAGCCAAAAAATTATGTCCATAAGTAGATGTGAATCATTAGATTGGCGAATTTGAATATCAATAATTAAAACTAAACATAATGGTTGACATTAGAGTGCACAGATTGAATGGTTAAAACCTCTCAAAAAATTTGATTTTGGGTCTATGCCTTTCAACTTATGATCTATCATTTTGACGGTGCAGATGGCCCATACCTTGAATCCATCAATGGGATACGATCATTTAAGCACTATGGTCGGGAGTGTCGTACCCTTAGCTTAATGATAGCCTTGGTAAATACATAGGTAATGTGAGAACTAAGGATCAAAATTTTGATCAAAATTATCGATTTCGATCCCCACCGAAACGATAATTTAGACTGAAATTTTGGTCCAAATTTGTATGGGACCCAAACTTTCGGCCGAAATTTTGCCCGAAATTTCGGTTCAAAATTTCTGTTTCGGTCAAGCCCGAAATCAAAATTTTATCTGAAATTTTTATCCTTTGTGAGAACTAAAACACTTCACACGCAAGCATGTGTATAAATAAATGTGCATTTCTCTTTGGGCAAGAGGCGGGAGACAGGAGGTGTCTGGTAGGGATATAGGGGGCGTCAGGTAGGAGTAGGTAGTTGTTTGAGCAATTAGGGGATATAGGGAGGGCCTGTTAGGTAGGAATAGGTTAATTAAAGGCTTTAAAAAAAGAAACATATTTTATCTTTTGGGGGTTTTGGGGATTTGAGTGCGGGCGCTCGCCCGCAGTCCCTCATACATGGTTCTGCCACTGGAAATAATTATGTTCCTTTTTTATTTTTGGACAGAAAGAAATAATTATGTTCTTAATCCACGAATAAGGGTGAAAATGACAATACTTAAAAATAAAAGGGTGAAAATGACCATGTTTCCAAATATAGCTGGAAAATAATTTAGCTCTAAACAAAGATGAGAATGGTCATGTTCTTCAATCATAAAAAAAAAAAATTTTTTAAAAAAAAATCATTCATCTTGAACGTGACTAATTAAAGACAATTTTGTTGTTGGGAAATAATAATAAAAAAATTAGGCTCACTCTTTCGCATTGTACAAATTTAGGTTTCATGGCAACTCTGAGCATAGGCGGGCGACATGTGACGGGGACACGCTGCGTGGCCATCGCGGTCAGCCGTAGAGCCATTTTTTCTCTCCATGTTTTGAGCATCACTGGTGCATCAAGGCCATTAGGGCGGCACCGTGTGTACTAGGCATGAGCCACGATGGCGTTGCGATACGTTGGGATGGAGGGTGAAGACTTGGGCGTGACACGGTCGTGACACAGACGTGACATGGTCAGCTGGGCTAGCGTTGCGGGACATTGCTGTGTGAATAGTAAAGTATGTCAAACCAAGGGATTTGAGGTCCTCCCGCCATTTCGCCTGAATTACTATTTTATCCTTATATAGGGGGATATGAGTTGGGGTCCCCCAACCCTGCACGTGCACCAGTCTCATGGGCTTATGTGCGTGCATCCGGGCCACGCTTGGTGCGTGATTGTCCTAGCTACGTCGTGTACTAAGGCCATCGCATTGGTGGTTTCCAACCACCTTCGAGGTGTGGGTTTTAGCCCAAAGAGGGTTCGGTATATGCTCGTCGCTGCCTATCGCTATATCTATCATCGTTGCCTGTCGCCTTAACGATTATCGTTGCCTATTGCCTTAACAATCGTCATTGCCGGCTCTAATCTGTTGCGTTGCTTCGCAGGACGAAGTCTGAACGTAGAGGTTGAGGTGAAGTTTGAGTAGGACAAACCTTCCACCCTTCGTAGTATCTGGGAATCCGCATCGCATGCCTCATTTGGGAGAAGTAGGCTGACTTAGCGCAACGGGCGTTAAGTGCTGCACAAGTTGACACTACTGGAAGAGTGATCCCGTGACAGACAACTGCCTTGCCCTCCTAATTTTGGGCCGAAAATGGGCACCCTTCTCAATCAATCCTTCAAAGGCCTATGGCCTAACAAATTTCATTTTATGTTTTAATAGGACTTGTGTCGGCATATACCTGGGCCCATTTTAGGAACTTGCCTAGGGCCTTCAAAATGTGAGGGCTGCCCTTGTTAGGGTTGCAATTCATAGTATACCAATATTGATGGAACCCAAGTCGCTAGAAATAGAACGAGTTTAAAAATAAATAATTATTATTAAAAATTACATAGACTTTTACAATAAATTAATAGTTTATAGTTTGATAGTTAAGTCTTTAGCTTATAAAAGATGAGACATAAGTTTTAATCTTCTTATTAGTATTTTTAAATTTTAAAAACCTTTAGTAAGAAAAATATGGGAAACCAAAGAGCCATTAACTCAGTTGGGAAGCTCCCTCCAATGTGAGGGAATAGGCCCTCCACGCCATAGTCACAAAAATCTCCGAATTATTGAATAATTCGTGAATAATTCACATATTTTTTGGGAGACGAATAGAATATGAATTATTTGCGATTTTTTGAAAAAACTGCAAACATCACCGAAGTTTGCGAATTTTTAGAATTAGTCGCAAAGTTCACGAACATCATGGAAGTCGACTCCTTACACGCTAAGACACCTTAGTGGTAGCTTAAAAGTTAAAAGCACATTTTTATATTTTATTATTTATATCTAAAAGTAAAAAGTAAAAAACTAAAAGTTAAACCCTCCTCTCTCTCTCAAACCCTCCTCCCCTCTTAGTCCTCTTGACTATGGGCGGCTGAATCGGTGAACCTCTTTCATCTCTCTCAACTCTCAAGTTAGCCAACCAACTGTCGACCACCTCTGGAGACGCCGGCCACCTACTCCTCTCTCATCTCTGTCTCTCTCTCTCTCCGTCTCTCTCTCTCTCTCATTCTCTCTCACGTCACGTGTAACACCGTGCGACACTAGTCACCTTTGGAGTCGCCGGTCAACCACCTTTGATAATCATGTATTCATATTCGAATAATTTAGTAATTTATTATTTTACTCAAATAATATATTAATTTTTTTTTAATATATATTTAAATTATAAAATTATATTATATTATATATATATATAGTTATTTTTAATTATATTTTTATAAATTTTTATTTTTTTATTTTCTCGAACTTTCCGAACTTTGTCGGATCTTTCTTAATTTTAACTTTGCCAAATTCTTACCAAACCCCGATTTTGTGACTATACTCCACGTTGTTTCTCGCCCTTATCTTTATAAGGTGTGACTTGGGTTCTGATAATTAACCCTCATCATTATAGTTGGTGTTCCCTCACGCTACTTCGCAACTGTCACATGTGCATACGCGCCTGGTCCTCAGTTCTCGAAGTTAATGGTCGTATAAAAAAAATCATCTAAATCAATCTTAAATATGCTTGAACTTTTTTTTTTAATGAAAAAACATAATTGAATTTCATTAGCCAACATTTTAACTTGTTGTTTATGAGATAATAGATAATAATCACATGTATAGCAGCCCATGACTCTGTACACCAAAAGCTACCGATGTATAAGATTATAAAAATTAGAACTCAACATTCTCGCTGAAACCAGTAGCTTAAACATGCAAGAAGTATCCTGAAGCAAGTGAGGAGAGTGGTTCCCTTTCTCGCACAGAAAATCAGACACCAATGGTTATGATGAGCTGATGAGCATGCTTATGAATAGTCTTTTATCTCATACAACCGGTCAGAAGGCTGACTTATATGGATATCATGGCTCCTAGAAATACGTGACAAATTAGTTTTGGACAGAACTCGTAGGCTAGTATCTCTAATGGTGTAACTTTTTCCTTTTTTTTGGGTTATGTTACAAATTTGGGATACAAAAAATCTGGAATATGATCCATTCTAATCATCTATTCCAAACTTGGGAAAGTATCTTTTTTTGTAGCTTGCTCGATATCTCATTTACGAAAAACAACTTTTTTTTTTTGGATACGTAAAATAAGCAACTGAAAGTAATAAAAAATATACTATTTTTAAAATATAGGATAACAACTTAAAATCTTATATATATGACACCAAGTTGCTATCTTATAACAATGAGGGATATCCAGCGGAACACACAACACTTCATACCAATAACAAATTAGAGCCGTTATAGTGTCACATCAGATATAAAATACACCATTAGAGACGCTTTAAGTAGCTATTCATAAGTTTACTACAGCAATGGTTACTACTATTACAGAGATTGTGAAATGACCAGTCACTGTTTTAGCTGAAAATTATAAATGGTGGATAATTTTGTAGGCAACTTACGTGGTGCAATGCGACTAGCTGCAGTGTGTGGCCCCGCTAAGTGTGCAGCCAGTCACATCACACCACATAAGTTGCCTCTAAATTTGGCTACCAATAATTGTCCACTGTATAACTTTGTCCCTTTTGTAGCGCATTGCTCACATGTTTGATTAATTGAAGCATGCAGTCCAATTGGCAACCCATCGTGAGGAATTTCTGATCCAAAAAATTGGATTCAAAACTTTCAATTGGTGTACTTCAATTCTGACAATCAGTAAAATATGATTACTTATGAGTGTGGTGACAAATTTCGGCGCAATTCTCCAAAATTTCATCGAAATTTGCTGAAATAAGAGTTGGACGAAAGTTTCAGTGAAATTTAGGTGATTTCTCCAAATAATTGAAATCCAAATAATTGAAATTTTTTTATTTTCGAAAAAATTAATAAAATTTTGCCGAAACTAACAAAATCTTTCTTAATTTTAATTATTTTTTAAAATGATAAAAAATATTTCGATAAATACCAAATATTATATATATATCCAAAATTTTCTCAAAAACTTTCACAGAATTTCTACGAAATGAATCGCAACGATTACCTACTATTATAAAAACGAAATTTGTTTCTAATGCTAACGAGTATAGCTTTTGAACCCACTTTAATTGATAAACTATCATCTTAATTACTTTAATTGCTCGAAACCTAGTGCCACATTTTACATTATTGGAGAGATTTAGGAGAAGAGCTACTTGTCACGGGGTCGCACTTTCGCAACCTCAGTCCCGTACGGCACCTAACGCACGCTTCGCTAGGTCAGCCGACTTCTGATACCAATTATCGCGGGAGTGTCCTTCGACGCGCTTTCAACCCGCACGGTGCTTCGCTACCGCGTGCAACGAAGTCAACCCATCTGCACATCAGCTCTGATACCACCCGCCTAGAGGACGGAAACTCCCCCAACATGGTTACCTCTGTTTCACGGCCTACCATTCAGCTCATCGTGCCCCTTACGACACGCCAATCTGCACCACTATGCTAAACTTGGCCTGCTCAAGCTTCACCCTGTGCACTGCACTAGTACCTCGCTCGCCTGCCGAACCAAGCCCACAGCCTTGTGCCTCGCGCTCGCGTGCTCAATTGAGTCCCACGCAGCTTGCCTTCGTGTGCGTTCCGAATTACTAGCACACGTTCATCCTTAGCCCACATGCTATCGTGCTCAACTGAGTCCCTCGCAGTGCCCTTGTGTTGTCACGCAAGGTTGCCCAGTCGTATGCACTGCGACGCGTAGTCCGGAGCCATACTTCAACCTCACCCGGGTTCCACACGGCATCGCTGCGTCGACGTCCTAGGCCCACCCTTTCATGCCTAGGAGACACTTGCGCCCCCTCTGGCAACGCAAAGTCCCGTGTGCAGGGGAATAGCTCTCAAGCTCCCTTCCCCTATATAAGGGTAAAACAGTCATTCAGCCAGAATGGCAGGAAAACCTCAAACCCCTTTGTTTGACATACCGCAACGCCTCTTGCATCACTAGCCCACCTTGGCTATGTTGCGTCCGTGTCGCGACCGTGACGCTCCACGTCCTACCCTCATGCGACCGTGTCGCGTCCTTGCAGCACGACCATGTCACCGGGCCCACTTGGCCCCATGTCGCGTGCCCTTCTGGCACCACATGTCGTGCCACACGCACTATGCTGCAAGCTCGAGTATTGGCCCCGTCACATACTGCCTTAATGGACTCGCTGCCCTTGACCTAATATTTAAGGTACCATGTGGATGCACAATTAAAACAAGGGTACCGTTATTCATACCCTACGAGACTATTTTCTCACCCAGTAAAGAAAATAAAACAAAAATAATGTCGGGCTGTGAGTTTTAAAAAAGTCCTCTTTTAGTAGGGTTTCTCAATGTTGGGGGTGAGAAAACAGTCTCATGAGGTGTAAATAACGATACCCTTAAAAAAATTGAAATAATATTACTTGCTAAGGTCTTATTTGGCAACAAGAGTTTTAGAAAAAATTCATGAAAAAAATGAGTTTTTACATAAACTACAGTTTTTCCGCTGTCTGGGATCGCAGTGGGTCCCACTTATCTAGGAAAAAGGTGAAAATTGCTCGCGATAAAGTTTCAGTTAAAAACCTCGTGAAAATCTTTTTAGCCCAGGTTTCGAGAAAAAACACATGGACCCTCCCTCCTCTTTCATCATGGTGTTGTTAATGTAGCTTGGTTGAGCTAGTGAGTGATATTTGCTGCATAAATTTTTTCACACAAATGGAAGATGACCAAATGTCAATTCTGCCCTTATCTTTAACCCAAAGAAAACTGTAATACTAAAACTGGAAAAGACAATTAAACTTCAGCCAAACCTGAAATCCATGGTGAAAATTAGACAAAAGAAGAGAAAAAAAATGTTAATCGATCATAACATTTTTCAAATAGTTATTGCATTTTAATGAATTTCTCTACGCCCTTCAAAAAACTAAATGTAGCTATCTTTAATCAGACTTGACTCCAATGCTCTATTCATTAGTTCATCATCTTTAACCTTTGGAAGATCAACGAAAGCTGCAGGATGTTAGAAATCTTAAAGCAATAATAATGATCTAGGCTTGAATCATTTGATCAACATATCAAATGCAACAATTATCTAGTAATACAAATCCTACTTACTTGACTAGATGATCGCGAAGACGAGTTTTATCGGTAACTCCTTCGTATAAGACTAAACTCCTAGGACAAATCACCTATTTTCCTTTCTATCTCTATTGATGGGAATATCATTGAAAATAGACAAAGAGGGGACGCTGTCTTCTTTATATAGACATTGATTTGTTTCTTAGCCTATAAGATTAGTAAAAAATTCTACCAAGATTGCATGGTGATTCCTATTATGTCAAGTATAGGAAGTCTGACCAATTCAAATTTTAGCAAGAAATTGAAGAAAGGTTAGTGTGTGGGTCACAAAAATCTAACAATCTCCCACTTGATCCACACACTACCAAAATATTATTTTAAAATAATTTCATAAATTGGTCCTTTTTGAAAAGCGAATGGTCATCCTTATAATTTTATAAAATTATTAACTTTCAAAAAACTTGATATAATACAATATCCTCTCAAGTTCAAAAATAATTTTAATAATAGATCATAGATGTCTATAATGTACCATGTTTAACAATTGACATTAAGGCGATTCCAAGATCACAAATTTTGTGATACCAATATATGCACACTTTAATGCAATCACTTGTGTGCATTCCTGCATTCGTCCAGCTTCATACCCTAAGGTATGTCATTCTAATATCTTATGACATACGTTATGTGAAAATCATCACCCAATTATCAGGATAAAGGCTATATGACCGTAGTGCCTAATCACGATAGTTTAAACTTCCTTATTTGAGCACTTATACTCCCAAGCTAACATTGCATATGCTAATAATGATAATAATGATAAACATGGAAGCAAATAAAAGATATACATCAAATGATAATAAAAAATGTAAAGAGTGTCGACAATAAAATAGAATTGAATAAACATTGTGGAAGGAATTTCCACTCAATCAATGTGATGAGTAGTGAAATATGATGATATTTCACCCCTAAATACCTATATTTAGCTATCCGATGAAGGCTATCTAATGAGAATTACTATATTTAAAGTGTTTTAGGTAAATACTATCCAAGTGCATAAAATAGCCCAAGAATTCCAAAAATAATGTCAAAACACTGCAACCTTAGATCATCAAGAACTTGGCACAACTTGCAGCTCAATTTGGACCTTCAAGACGTCAGATTCATGAAATTGTCAAAACACAAAAGTTGTAAATCGTTCTGTCAGCTTTCCAACGCCATAAGAATCATATCAATTCGAGTTTGGAATAGAAAGATATGGCTGAAATACCGAGGCCATGTCTGATGCAAAGTTGGGCTGGAATTCACGAAAATCTGGGAATGTCGATTAATCGACCCTTTGCTCGATTAATCGAGGTACAGAAAGTAGTTTGACACGGAAATGACTCTTGAAGCAGATTTTTAGGAATTTTTTGGAGGGTCGATGCACTTTTCGAGCTAGGAAAGCTATGCGACTTGGATACTATTTAAAACCAAATCAATAACTCGGATGAGAGCTAGATTAGAGATGAGAGATTAGATTTTTTTTACATAGAGATAGCTACACGTAGAGAATTTTATATTATTCCTTTTTTAGAGTTTTGTTCCTTTAATCTTTTCAGCATTCCTTTCTTCAATTTATTATTGTTGTTCACTTGATTCCTAGTTTAAATTTAAAGATTAGTGGAACGCATTGTTAATTTCGTTTATGAAGATCATCGTACTTTTGGATCAAAGAATTTCTATTGAAGTTTGAGGTATTTTTAATTAATTAAATTGATGTTATTTTTTATTCCTTATTTGTTTATGCCATTTAATTACAGCGTGTGTGGCTAATTTCTTAGGGATGGGGATCTAATGATTCCTATCCAAGGGATGTACTTCTAATAATATGAATCTATGATTAAAATATGAGATTTTATTTTATGGTTGTTATGTCATCACGAACGGATGAAATCCCCGCCACTAACTGGGATCGAGTGTGCTGAGTCATGCCCTGGATCTCAGATCTGTGACGATAATTTTACCCAAATCATTATTATATGGTCTTTTTGCTTTCATCGTGTGGATCTACTTACGATTATGATTCGAAATCGAGTGTGCCGAGCCATGCCCTGGACCTTGGATCTGTAATGGTAATTTCATCTTAATTACTCCCTAATCTGAAATCAAGTGTGCCGAGTCATGCCCTTGATCTCAGATCTATGGTGGTATTCTTATTGAAATTTTCACCCACTTTGGGGATGATTTTTATTTAAAATCTGAGTTCAAGTGTGCCGAGCCATGCCCTTGATCCTAGATCTATATATGGAAATCATCTCTGAAATTAAGTCTTGATTGCAGGAATGCAACGTGAAACCTATCCGGGTTTTGACCATCTATCTTTCATAAAATATGTTTTTCTTCAATGGTATATCTCATAGTTTAATCCTTAGATTTTTATTACGGGAAGAACAAATCAAAGATGAGAGGATTTAGTATCTTCATCTTTACCTTTACTTTTGAATTATTAATTAAGTTTTAGTTTGTAGTCAGTAATTGTCATATCACAAAACTAGATCATAATATTGGTAGGGTACTGTTAGTCCTAGATTGATTTCTTGAATTACTGTCTCATCTTTTTAGATTTTCCAAAATAGTCCTCGTGGGAACGATCTCGTACTCCGCACCCACTATATTCAATCTGATCGTACGCTCACGAGTAAAACATCACAATTAAAATCATATCAACATCACAATTAAAATCATATCACAATGTACTCGAGTGTTTTTAATACTCCCATCCGGATCACGTGCGCTATAAAATATTTTGGTTGAAGTCCTTTTGTGAGATAACTCCCACTCAAACAGAGTCCACAAAAAAAAAACTCCAGTATTCTCAATCTGGTCACCTCAATTGAAATGAATATTCTGATCATCAGTGAATTTGATGTTATCCTTTATTTCTAACTCGCATTGATTGTCTCATCTTCAAAAAAGTTGATATAACTAGTCTCAATGAGTGTAATTAAAATAAATTATTTATTAGAAAAATTATATTAAAAACTAACAAAATCTAAAGTAATAGTCAAACTATCACCTAGAGGAGTAAAAATAAATAAATAAATAATAAATAATAAAATAAACAACTCTAATCAGTTTAACATTAGCAATAAAAACTTCGTCTAAAAGACATAATAAAAGTCCTCAATAAAAAGAATTTGTTCAGAAATCCTCTTTATTGCCAAAGAATAGCTTTTCATTCAGCCTAGGGCTCCTCGTGCTGCTTCTGCTAATTAGTCTCTCCTTGCTGCTTCTTCTTCATAATATTTTTTCATAAGTAACAATTTTTTTTATATAACCTTTCTTCTTGCAGAAGTGACAACCATCATTATCGTCAATCTTTGCAACATGTAGCTTGGAATCTTTATTTATTCTTTTACTATTGTGGTAGATTTGTTTTTGACCCTTTCTCTTGAAAATTTTCTTATGAGCAGGGTTATAGGCAAAATGAGCATACTTGATCTTATTGCCCCTCAACCGTTCTTCTTTTGTTACACACATTGATATGAATTAGTTCAAGTCTCATTTTTCCTTCCGGGCATTGTAATTCACCTTAAAAGTATCAAACTGACTGGAAAGAAATGCAACAACCAAATATACCATAGTTGCTTCCTCAATGGGAATAGTTTGCTCCTTGAGCTTTATTGTCAACATAAACATCTTAAGAATGAACTCCCTCATAGAACCCTTACCATCATAGCGCATGTTAACAAACTCCACAAGATAATCATATTGTCTCAGTGGTCTTAATATCACAATGGTTGACCTCACTCATAGAGACGCGAATAATTATCATAGACATGCGGTTTGCCTTCTCCTACTTGGCATGCAAAGCTTTTTCAAACTCTGAAGAGTTATCGGTAGGGGTCGCAGGTCTGTTCTATGAGAGAATAAAATCATAATCTAGGTAATCAAGGGTCAAATCCAGACCCATTCGTCAAGTAGAATAATTGGTACTAGTGAGCTTTTCAATGCTCGCCATCTGTTGTTACAACAATGATTCGTCCATAGCTGCAATGACATAAATCATTGTCAGCACACGCTCATATAGAACTTTATATAATTTGAGTTCGTACCTGGGATCAAGGTAGAATCAATCAAAGTGTATTAACCATATGTAAAACCATCCACTCTTAGGGACAGACATGATTCATTGTCACATCACCTTAGAGTAAAAGCTTTGACCTATATTTATATATTGGTTTAAATATAGATTAAATGAAATCAAGCCAACCATAACTCCGATATCAATTGTTAGAAATCTTAAAGCAATAACAATAATCTAGGCTTAAATCATTTGATCAACGTATCAAATACAACAATTATCTAGTAATACAAATCCTACTTATTTGATTAGATGATCGCGAAAACGAGCTTGACCGATAACTCCTTCGTATAAGATCAAACTCTTAGGACAAATCACCTCTTGTCCTTTCTATCTCCATTGATGGGAATAACATTGAGAATAGACAAAGAGGGGGCGTTGTCTTCCTTATATAGAAAATGATTTGTTTCCTAGCCCATCAAGGAAACTAAATCTAGAGGATGCGTCATTGCCATAAAAGGGATCGCCACAACCCTATAAGATTAGTAAGGAATATTGCATGGTGATTCCTATTGTGCCAAGTATAGAAAGTCTGACCAATTTAAATTTTAACAAGAAATTGAAGAGAGGTTAGTATGTGGGTCACAAAAACCCAATACAGGATTCCAACAGACTTGAATGTAATTTTTTCAGAGGAAAAAGATGGATTTTGCAAAAATACATCGATTATGATCTTAGAGGTTTCATTGGTTTGTAGATGGAAGCCACGCGTAAAAAGTTAAAAGAGACTTGGGTATTGGGGTTGGCTTAGTGGCGCCCCACCTATATGCAAGCGGAGTTAGTGCTATCTAGTTGGGTACCTCTATTAGCACCTACGCAATCTCTGAATGCGCCCACCTCAGAAAAACATTCAAAACTAGTGATTACTTTGGATCAGATGATGAAGATCGTGTTTGACCCCGATCTTCCACAAAATGGATCTTGAGATAATGTCACACCTATCATACGATATGTTTTGGATTCCACATCTCACAAATTCCTAAAAAGGGCCCTCAAATCACGTTTGAGCGTGATGTGTGCGATAGGATTCAAGGGGCATTTTACGGGGATCTGTGAAATGTGAAAGAGACAGCTGGCCGTCTCATAGATGCAACATGATCTCAAGATCCATTATGTGGAAGATAGGGTTGAAAAACGATCTCCATTTTCTTATTCGAAACAATCAATGATTTTGAAGGGGTTGCATGCGTGGGGTGCTTTCGGAGATTGCGTGGGCGCTAATAGAGGTAGTTATCCTATCCAATTCAAGCGGTGGATATGTACCGGGTTGGGCCCCATCCAATATCGATATTCTATATGAAGTCAAATATTAGGTCATATATCAAATCATATCGAGTCATACTGGCCGATATCTATCGGGTATGACTCAAACAAAATACCAATATTGTCATTTATATATATTATTTATTGTTTTATAATTTTAAAAAGGTGCTTGAATATTGGCCGATTTGGCCAAAAGTATCCGATATATCGGGATACGAATAGGCTTGGGACCTAGCTAGCTTTGATTTAATTAGCGAGGATCATAGTTCAAAATTTCGGCTAAATCATTTCAGTTTTGGTCCCCACCGAAACAGTAATGTGAATCGGAATTTCTGTCTAAACATATATGGAGGGAAAATTATCAGTCGAAATTTCAGTTTAAATTTTCGGTTTTGTTTATGTCCAAAACCGAAACAGCTCTTTTGATCCTTGGTGAGGATATCATATGGATTTGAAGCGTTCTAAATTTTCATCACCGTACACTTTCTATGCGGCCTCCGATGCTTTATGATAAAGAAGAAAGTGGAGTTTGCTTTACGGATTTTAGAAAAATTAATATTTTACGCATTTTATAGCCAAATAGTTAAAAAAAATAAAAATCACCATCTTTGAAAATTTCTAAAAAAATTTTTTCATGAATTTTTTTTTCATACAAACCCATGTAATATGAAAAACAATATTTTCTCCCCATGAGGTATGCCAAACAAGGCCTAAATGGTTTTGCAAAGATTGCAGATGTTACCCTTTTTTTTTTTTTGATAAGAATTGCAGATGTTACTTATTATGCTAAAAAATATTAAATTTATAGAGTTATTATTATTATTTTTTTTTTATATGAACTAAGCATTTTATTAAGAAAGGGAATCAACAGTGATTACATCAATAAGAAATGGGGGAATATCCTTCGCCCATATAGATTCAGAAACGCAGTTAAAACCAAACTTGGCAAACAGATTGACTGCCTCATTAGCTTCTCTATGAATATGCGTAAACGTAACAGAAGAAAGTCCAAAGGCAATCTTCCTTGTATAACTGATAATGAAATTGATTTCCATCCAATCATCACCATTGGAAAGAGAGAATATTATCTTTATTGAGTCACTTTCCAGAGTAACATTGGAAAAATCCATCTCTAAAGCAAAGAGAATTCCATGATAAGCCGCCAGCTTTGCAATAGAGAGCACTGTGACCCCCTTTATCCGCTATTGCTTTAGCACTTAGCATCTACCCCACTGCATTTCTAGCTAAAACACCAATACCAAATTTTTTGTGATTCGACATCAAGCACCATCAACATTAATTTTAACATTAGAACTCGTAGGCAATTGCCAACGTTTGGCAGGTTGGATAGGATTGAGCTTTGTATTTACTTTTAGAAAATCGAAGGCCAACCTTGAAGTACATAGGGCAGTGCTCAATAGATTTGAACTCACCCCTTCGAATAGAAATTTATTCTAACTTGTTCATATAAATCATGCCACAGTGAAAAATAAGTGTAGGTGTTCATCACCAACCTCTTTCAGAAATGATATAAGTCAATCTTTGAAGGTGTCCCGCTTTGATAAGGAAGGCCCTTACTCTTAATAGAGAAAGAAACCAAACTCTTTCAACTACATCGCATTCCTTTAGAGCATGTATGATAAACTCCCAATCTTTATCACAGATCGCATATTTATTATTAATATTACTGATTTTTCTAAAAGTATAATAAATAAATTAAACATCTCTCTAATTTGTATTTATTTATTTATTTATATATTTATGGTCAACGCTCAACGCTCAACGCATGGCATACACGATAGTAATGAGTTATCCTATGACTAATGACTAACGATCCACACAATTGCCCAACAATTATCTTATCTCTTATTTGTATACCATAAATTAGATTTAAGTCAAATTGTTACAATTTCGATTACTAGTTTGACTTCCTCAAAAATAATCATGCAGGCATTTGCTTCTGAGCCATCGATTTTGAACAAATAAAGAATTTGGCTTTCTCAAATTTCAGGGCCTATGCAACAATGCAACATACATATAATGGCATTACGTAGTGGTGAGTGGTGACTCACATCCAAGGTAATCAACCGTCGGCTGATATTGATACGCATCAGCGGTACATATTAATTATTCGGCAAACCGATTTTAATGTCACCCCGCTATCAATATTAATACGTATCGGTTGTATATATTGAATTTTCGGCAAATCAATATTAATATCACCTCATTACCAATATCAATATTGGTACCGGTTTTTGCCTATACTAAATTTTGTTTCCTTTAAAAAAAAATTATATATACATGTTGATACGGTATAAGCGTAACCGATAAGTATCGGTACGTAACAGTTCAAAATTCATCCAACGTATCGGTCGATACTATACGGTACAGGTGAGACAATCCAAAAGTTCATCAATCTAAATGATTATAACCATCCGTTTATTAAGGCTAAACTATATATTAGGATCACTGCTCACATATTTTTGAGATAAAGTGATTGATCAGATGATTGTGATGGTCTGATCAGCTGTAATATTTGGGCTAGGTCCCCCAGTTGCAGTAAACCACACAAATATCTAACTAGGTCTGCCAATGGGTTGGGTTGGTCTAAATTTATGATTTTCAGACAGGTCAAGGGCATATACTTGACCCAATGACCCGATATGCCTCGTGTACATGCCTGACCCAACCTATATATTGTCCCGCCTCAAAAACTCAACCTGGCCCAATTAAAAATTCATTATTTTCTTTAATCTTATATAAATTTTGATTTCCAATGCAACCAATTGCGTCGTGCCACGTTAACTATTTGCACTTTGTCTGTATAAAATTTGTCCACTCCTTTTTAATAATAAGGATTTTGTCAGTCCAACCCAAGGATGAAAATGTAAGATTTTGTTTCGGTTTCGGGTATGATAAAAACAGAAACCGAAATCCAAAATTTTGATGCTCATACGAAATGGCCTGAAAATTTAGATTTCGGTGGCAACCGAAACTGAAACATTTTGGTTCGGCCAAAATTTTGGACTATGGTCCATCCAGTTGACTTCTAAATAGGGCAAATGACACCACCGCAGCGAGAAATGACGCACTTGTTTCCATCCAAAAAAACAAAGAAAAGAAATGGCGCACTTACGTAAAACTGATGACCAGGATACTGACCTTGGTGACTGGGTCCATAGCTCTACACTAGCGCCACTTGACGGCAAGGCGCGCCATCTTTTTACGGTTCCCGACTCTCATGGATAGAATGGCAAGAACCGTAATATGTAACAATAACCACGGCATTTTGGGTATACAAATATAAAATCTCGAAACGGCCTCTGCCAAGCAGCAGCGTAAATGAAATGAAAGCAACCATCACATGTTCCAATTCATACATGACGTGTCGCGCACTGATTGGCTGCAAAATGCTTTACGACTACAGTGATGTATATATGTATGTATGTTCTTCACGATGATAAGAGCAGCCACCGAGCCCCAAGCTCCTCATTTAATCTCCGATTCTTTCTTCCCAATCCTCAGTTTCGTATTGAATCCAAACTCCTCACTTGCCCTAGATTTCTGCAAGCTCCTCCATCGCTCTCGTACTTGGACATCAAAATGGTGAGTTTCTTTTATTTAGTTTCTCTCACTTTGCGCTAGGGTTTAGTTTTAGTTTGTGGTTGTTGATCCGAAATTGATGCTGTGTTTCGTGATTTATCTATATCATGATCGACTCGCGATCTACTATGCTTTGGATTTTATTTCTTTCATCTGATTGCTGTTGATGGAATCTGTATGCGGATTTTGAGAAAATTATATGTAGGTACGTTAGGATTTTGGTGGAAGCTGGATTTTTTGTGACGATTTCGATTAGGGTTCTGTATGTAATCGGAAAACTGAAATTTACTGCGCTGAATATTTATTTTTATATTATATGGTTTTGTGTGGAATCTGTCTGTCTATCAGCTTTACTTGGTTTTAGATGTTTAGATTCTGTTTATATGTTTATATTTAGAATCAATATAAGATACGAGTTCTCTGATCATCTGTACTGTGTATTTAGTATATCTGACTCTAGATCCGAACTATAGTTGTGGTAGATCTATGTGTATCAGTCGCTCCCCAAAGATCATACTGGTTGGAGGGTGCAAACCGTCAGATCGATGTTTTTTTTTTCACATTGAATGTTGATTTTTGAACAATCATCGTAGCCATCCATTGAAGGCTTTCTATTGGATGGCTGGGTTGTCTGACCATTCTATCATCTTAATTTCTCGGTTATCTTATTCACACGGCGTATATAAGCCTGGGACTATACATTCTAATGCATGGATGAGCTGTGCATTGGAACCGGCTGGGAGCCCCGTGGCACCCAACCCTAGGATCAGGTGTGACAGCAACATGCCTAAAGGTGAAAATCTGCCATCTAAAACAATTATAAAGGTCAGATTTTCCACCGTTAAATTCTGGGTCAAAGGTGAAAATTTTCAATGCTCCATCTTTGGGTGGCAAACCAAGAAGTTTGACCTGTTATTTGAAGGGCAAAAAGTCCATATATATGTATATCTTTCTAAAACCATCTGGGAAGAGCTTAACCCTTTGATGATGTATGCAACTCACAATAACGTGTTCTAGCGTTAGAAAGAATGACTCACGTCACATATTTAAATGAATCTTTCTATTTTCATTTGTGTGTGTGTGCGTGTGCGTCCCACATGTAGGGTATAGATGGCCTGAATACAAGCATGGATCACTTGTCAAAAACATGCATATTCAGTCGAGCCTGCTGGCATTTGGATATATGCGTCCCGTATGTATGGTATTGATGGCCTGAATACAAGCATGGGTCACTTGTCAAAAACATGCATATTCAGTCGAGCCTACTGGCATTTGGTTCAATCTCCTTCTGTCCAACTGGTCAAGTGTGTGTGTGCACGTCCCACATGTATGGTATAGATGGCCTGAATACAAGCATGGCTCACTTGTCAAAAACATGCATATTCAGTCGAGCCTGCTGGCATTTGGATCAATCTCCTTCTGTCCAAATGGTCAAATCTCTAAAGCTGCAGATATGAAGGAGCACGCTAGCCAGTGCAAGTTTACTTTTGACCTTTCACTGATTTGGTGGCCACATTTTCCAAAGTAGACAAAAAGAGATTAACCCAAGCACTGCTACCGTCACTTGAGTCGGGTACCTTACAAAGTGTATTCAGAAAGATAAACCCATGGATCAAAATGCCGGAAAACCGATACGTATCGTCCGAGCCCAAAACCTATATGTATCGGACGATACGTGTCGGTATCGGTCCGTATTGAACGATACATTGAATGTATCGTTCGGTATATGCCATATAACATACCGATATTACATTCAATGTACCGTATCGGTGACCACTGATACCGATACGTATTGTAATTAACAAACACCAAGGATGCTTGTTGTCCCAATTCAATAAGGATTAATTCTTGTTTTTTGTGACCACCAGAATTTTACTTGTTACTTGAAAATATATGATTTGTACAAGTTGTTTTTGTTCTTGTTTTTTGCAGACCGGTTTGTGCATGCTCATCATTACTACTAAAACCATAATTTCATTAGGTTTAGGTGACCATTTGACATGGATTGTTATTTTTGCTGTTTTTTTTGTGTGTGTGTGCACACATTGTGACAAAATACTCTGTTTTTTTTTTAAAATATGCGTATAATATGCATTTTTTCCCACAACATACTGAACACGTATAGTACCCGTATTTTTGAATAAAACGTGTAGTCCCGTGTAATACGTGTCTTTCACGTACTAAACGCTTTTTTCACTTATTAAACTTTTTAAAGCTGTTTTTTTTTTTTAAAGTATTATCTTGTTTTTCACCAAAATTCCCAATTATTCCGTTTTTTTTCTTTCCAGCTTCATATTTTACAGTTTTTTTACCTTACATGTTTTTCCCTCTCTTTCCCCTTTTTTGTCCTTTTTTTTCCCGATTTTCTCACTCACCGTATTAAACCCGTATTTTGTCACTTTGTGCGCACGTGCTATTTCTTTCTTTTTTAAATAATTTCTTTTGCAGCACATGACGGTGCTTCTGCTGGCAATGTTATGATTTGTCTTTTTATTCCTTTTCCCCCTGGTTTAGCGATGCCTCTTTGTTCAGTTTTTGAACTACCTTGTTCCATCAATCTATTATACAGTCCCCACTTTCATCTCAGATTTTATGTCTTTTGGATCTTAAATTACTATAATATCATGGGATGAACAATTTTGATTAATGTTTATATATATATATATTCATTCTGTAGGCCAACGCAGCATCGGGTATGGCCGTGAATGATGAGTGCAAGTTAAAGTTCTTGGAACTGAAGGCAAAGCGAACTTACCGTTTCATAGTTTATAAGATAGATGAGAAGCTTAAACAGGTCATTGTTGAAAAGCTTGGAGAGCCCCAACAAAGCTACGAGGATTTCACTGCAAGCCTTCCTGAGAATGAGTGCAGATATGCCATTTACGACTTTGACTTTGTAACAGAAGAGAACTGCCAGAAAAGCAAGATTTTCTTCATTGCATGGTATGGTTTTCTCTATACAAGAATCTAATTGATGAGAGCCAAATTTGATGGCCAGTGGTTTCCATTTTAGAAAGGACCTGACTCTCCTGACCCTCATTTAAACACCAAATTGGTGTTTAAATGATCTTACACCATTAATGATTTAAGGTGCTGGTAATCCATAATGTCAAACTGATAGATCATACATTGAAGGGCAACATGCCCAAAAATCACACTTATTGGGAGATTTAACTATCTGATCTGTGCACTCTAATATTAGCCGTTGCTCTTATTTTTAATGGTTGATATTAAAGTTCATCAAATGGATGGTCCACATCCACTGATGGGCATATTTTTTGGCTAAGAGATGTTCCAATGATGGATTGCCACTTGGACAATTGAGATTGTTCATATATGAGCGCCATGTGGCAAAATAGTATATCACACTTTAATTATGTAAGATCAAGTCTTAATTTATGGTGTAAGATCATTTAAACACCATTGTGGTGTTTAAATGTCAGTCAGGAGCCATTATCCATTTGGTATATAGTACCAATTCTATTCTATATGATTGGCACACTTACTGATTGATATAAAATATCCCATTCAGAGTTTTGTAACATTTAATAAAGGGATTTATTTGTGGAATGTGGCGACTATAACTTGTGCACCACCCAAATGTAGGTTGTTATTGATCAGATTGTTGGTTTACTTCTGATCAAATGGCAAAAGGGAAGGTTGACAATTTTGCAACCTCAAGGTCGCAGGTTCAAGCCCAGCTTGCCTATCAAAAAAACAAGAAAATTTCTGACCATTACAAAATTTGGGCTATGATTTATCCAAGAAGTGGCTGGTTGATTGGATAGCCAAGATTGATTGGCATGTGCCCGACTCAAACAATGTATAGATTTTGTACCATTTACGAAACGGTAACCAACTGTCACTGGTCCTTAACCCTCAGTTTGTTCTTTATGGTAACTTTTTTCTTGAAGGTCTCCTGATACATCGAGAGTGAGGAGTAAGATGCTTTATGCCAGCTCCAAGGATAGGTTCAAGAGAGAGCTTGATGGTATTCAGGTAGAGTTGCAAGCTACAGATCCTACTGAGATGGGCCTTGATGTTATTAGAGGCCGCGCCACTTGAGTTTGCCACTGTAATAGAGATTTCCTCATTACAGTCGGGTTGCTTAAGTGAAATACTTAATAGTTCTGTGAGATGGATGAATTTCGCTAGATATGATATTCCCATGCTTGGGTTGGAATACAGTTCTTGTTTTGCTCTAAAATAACCCCAGTGATTTCGAGTATATCATGTGATTTGTTATTTGTGGAAACCTTAAAGCTATGTGTGTATCTCCTATTCTCCTTGTAGTCCGATGTCTACAAGCTAGTACTATGTAACAGTTTGTAGGGGTGGGCAACCCTGTAGTTTATTTCTATAACTTTGACCATTTCGTTGTTATATTGGTTTCTCTTGTAGAAAAGGTGATCTGTGATGCTGTTCTGAATGCTGTTGTGTGGTGTGCTATTTTGATGATGACCAATGTGGTTCTACCCGTTCTTTAACTTGACCTATCTTTTGTATGGATTCTCTTGTTGATCATAGTAGTTTGCAATTTTATTTTGGTTATAGTACTACCAATGCCACTTGGTATGGTACTACCAATGCCACTTGTGGACCATCAGAATGAGGAGCATTTTGGATTTATAATGTCACTAATCTATACCTTGTCCTTGCATGGTGGGATGTTTAGGTCCATTTGCACAGTATTTACGATTTGATTTAAACCTATGATGTTCATCATGGGGAACTTCACATGATTTTGTCCTGAATTAAATGAGGAGGGTGTCAGCTCTCAACCATTTCATTTTACATGCAATCATTCTTTTGCATCTAATTTTCATTGTATTGGTTTTTCGACAAGTATTTTGCATTATATCTGTTGTTGTTAATACAAAAATGTGTTGTATGATATATATTATATCATCCAACTGTGTATTTGGATTTTTCTATTTATTCCTGAAATTTTTGTTTGGCTCAGAACCTGATTCATAATGGTAGGCCTAATCCCTTCTAAGCATGGATCAAAATGCCGGTTTTCCGGTACGTATCGTCCGGGCCGAAAACCGGTACGTATCGGACGATACGTACCGGAACAGTAACATACCGGACGATACATTGAATGTATCGTCCGGTATTAGCCATATAAATGGGCGATACGGTACATTTAATGTACCGTATCGTCCACCTCCGATACCGGTACGTATTGTCCGATACGTATCGGTATCGGACGATATTTTGATCCATGCTTCTAAGTCGCAAGTGAAGGTTATGTTTGGTTGGTTTGGTATGGGATTTAAGTCATGTTATGAACTTATTTCGGCATAATCAATTATATTATTTATAGATAACTTTAGTCATAAAATGGGATTGTATGCTATATCCTTTCTCGAAACCATTACATCAGTAAAAGGTAACTGAACCATTTAGTAATAAATTGGGATTTTATGGTTCCACTTATGGCGGGAAAAGTGCAAATTTCATGCCCCGAAATTCGAAGATCTCGAATCTCGAGGTATGACCACATCGGCTAAATCATCATATGACAGAACAGTTAAAAATCATGCCAATATGTATCTCTTTGTCACTATTTCATTCCTTCTATCCTCTACTTCAATCATTACTAACTTATCATCTAGGAATAAGATATACTTTCACTTAATGGTCTCAATTCTTCCACAACAATCAATAAAGCCTCCCAAAAAAATATAAATATAGAAAAAATGAGCTACACAGCTCAGTAAGCAATTATCAATTCTAAATATTAAAAAATATATAAAATAAACTAAAGACACAAGTTATTCAATTCATATGTCAAAAGTTACCATGATCAAAGGTTCAGATGGGTCAAGTAGTTTAGATAGTTTGAAGAGTTCAAATAGTTTAGCTATAAGTCATTGAGTCAATGCTATAATGTCTGATCATGTTAAAGAAAACAATATCCAATGTTCAAAAGTATTACAACAGGTTCAATAATATTCAAAATTGCTCAAAACTGATAAAAATGTTATAATATTCAATAAATGTTCATGCTAACATTCAATTAACCAGACGCATAAATGTTAAACAAAATTGGTGGGGACATCGACTTCAAGCTAGTTTCATTGGTGATGAAACATTTTGGGTTTGAGAAAATTGGCGGGGACGCCAAGGTCGAGAGCATTGAATTTGGGCCGCAATGGATTTTCCAGCATAAGAAGAAACGATGTAAGAGGAAGTGACGAAAGAAGAGCCTAAAGGAACGCAAGAGGACAACCTTTCTGCCTAGACTCGCTCGAGCAGCCATGGTCCTCGCTCGAGCGAGAGTGAGCAAGAGTTTAGGCCAAAACTTGCTCAAGCGAATTTGGTTCCCACTCGAGTGAGTCCCACCAGCAGCTTGCATGAGTTTACTTGAGGTCCTTGCTCGAGCGAGTCAAGTGATGCAAGAGTCCTTTTAATCTTGTCTTTCTCCTTTTCTTTCTTGTACTTTTCACGCATTTCTAGGTCTCTACTTTGGGTATGATTGTACTTTCCATATTTTAGGGCTTTCTTATTTTGGGACCTACTATATAAAGTCGTTATGAAGCATTGTAAAGAAAATTTGGTTGATTTTAATGAAAATGCTATGCATCGAGAGCTTGAGATGAGTTTTAATGGAGAGTGAGTCTTCTTCCTCATGTGGGTTGGGTGTGACGCGAAGGGTGTGATGCCCATGTTATCTTTGATCTTCTCTTCATCGCTTTTCCTATTTTCTTATTAATTTTTTGCATCCATTTTCCCCCTTTTACTTGATTGTTTAAAATCACAAACCCTAGATCTAGAACAATCTTGCTGTCCATCATTGTGGATCGACTCCGATCTTAACTCGTCGATCCATAACCGTTGCTGGGCTCGAGATTATCTGATTTGCACCTTTAATTGATTCAATTCAAAAGCCTTAGCAAGGATCTAGCGATTCCACATTGAACCGCGATCGAACTCCCCGACGTAGAAGATGTTAGAGTTCTATCTCTAAGATTGTATCTTTTGCAAATCTTAATGGATCTTGCGCGCCGGATTGGACCCCAATCGAACCAAGCATGGTTACTTAAACGGAAATCCATGAAACCCTAAGGTATCACTTTAATTTGGGTTTTATTGCTTAATTAATTAAGTTAATTTTGGCAATTTCGCATCTCATGATCATTCACGTATTGTAGGGTCGTTTCCCGCGTAAAAAACTAACATACATCTAAACAACACTAAATACCAAGTGCCAACCTCAAGGTTCTGATAGACCTAGTAATTCGCTTTATTATGACACAGCCTGGCTAAGGTTGGTTCACATGGCTTGGGTCTTTCACAATAGGAGTCCTTATAACACCCTTCTTAGCCCGTTGGCATGAAATTCTTTTCAGACAAACGAGCTAAGAAGGGTGTTACCCTTCTTAGCCCGTTGGCATGAAATTCTTTTCAGACAAACCTTAAAAACAGACATTGCATCGCTCATATAACATATAAACTATAAAGTGATATATAGTTTGGAAAATATGTTTGATAAAAAAGTCACCTTATTTCGAGATTATTGATCAGCCCTAATTTGGTTTGTCAAAATGCATGGTTCAAATTTACTATCATAAGATAAATAGAATCCGTAGTATTAGCATATATACCAGCTAGAATGATCACATGCATATTAAGTGACTTAATATACTTAATCAACTATGTCATAGAGTGCTCAATTCTAACACATGCAAATCTCTATTTACTAGGCACTGCATATCGAGAGCAGTACCTGCAAGCCTCATTTTTATAACTTATAAGTAACAGGGCCAAAAGAAGCATTGCAAGTTTAATGACATTTTTGTAAATAGTGATCAAATAAAGGACTACAAATATAATTGACATAGTTGAGGCATCAAATTTTATATATGTTCCATAGTATTTTTTGATACGATTGTAGCGAGTCCGATTTTGCTTTGGAACGGGCTAAAAAATTGCACGTTTCCTAAAAGGACATAAATGTTATTGTTTAACATTAAATTGAATATGTATTTAGAACTTTAGGTTTAGGTTCTTCTGTTGGATATAGTGATACGTGGTGAGTGATGTATGTGCTTTGTATAGGATAAAATATATGACAGTGAGTGAGCAAGCAGGCTAGGATTTATCCTGCATCGTGTGGATGCCCTTTTGTCTTCTGCTTGCCACTCTATTTTAACAGCTAATAACTTGCAATTTACAGTATCTAGTCTAATACGAATGTAGTACAGCAAGTTTAACCATCTCTCTCTCTCTCTCTCTCTCTCATTCTTTAGCTAATAATATTTCTGTATGCTTAGTTCTTAGTTCATTTATTTTTGTCAAGTTGGAATCACAGTACACAATGAGTCGTCTTTTTTTGTCATTTTCAACCTCATTGCAACAACTGCTGTTAGGTGCATCTCAAGTCAGCAAACGGTTGCTCAACCTCTTCTTCTCACATTTTCTTCACCAAGCATTAATTGCTATTTCCTTAGCAACATCATTTTCATACTTCATGCCTCTTTTTTATGGCAACAGCAACATTTTTTATTTTCATCTTCATCACCCTCTTTGCGTCCTTAGATTTTTTCTCTTCACTTTTTGGAGATTTTTTGTGACCAATTCCTTTTTTTTATGGGATAGCAGGTTTGCCAAAAATCGACAATTTTATGTTTTTTTTATGACATTCTGCTCAATCAGGTGAATCCATGTGGAAATTATTGATTTGGGGATGTTTTGAGGGAATTTCACTCATTTCATCCCCAAGTTTGCTACCGTGTATTCTGCTGAGTTTTCATTTTTTGTTTTGTGCCAAATCCACATGTTAGATAGCTGTTTTTTGGGCTATTATAGACTTATTACAAGTGTTGTGTGATGAAGTGTGTGGCTTCTAATAGGGTTTCAGATTTGCAAGTGTTGCTGCTTTGATTTGATGTGCCTGGTAGGGTTTGGTGTTTGTTTTTGGAATTTGATGCCATCGGAATGAGTTCTAATAATTTGTTCCTACAATAAAGGTACATGGCTCTTGTTCACTATGATATTTCTCTAATTTTTCTGTCCTTTTCTCGATGGATCTATATAGGATGATGTGCTTGTGATTGTGACACATTGGTGTATGTTTTCACCACTTTGTACCGATTTGGTCCCCCTTTCTTGCAATTACTAGTGCTCAGCTGTTCCTCTTTTCTGGTGTGTATTTGTCTTGGTTATGATACGTGGTTGTGATAGTTTCGAGCATTTTCATTGACGATTTTGACAGAGATTGGCATGTTGTGCAATCTATTGATGCACAACATGCCTGGAAGAGTCTTGAGGATCAGATTGCTCAAATGTTTAAAGTAGTTGGACTACTCTATGGTGTATGGATACGAGTGACTGCTGCCATTTCTTAGTCACATGTGTTAACTGTTGTGTAAACATTTGAAATGGATTTAAAAGAGTGACCTGTTTGGGCCTGTTGCAGTTTCGTATTTCTTACCACATGCCACTGGTTGCTTATGCCCTGTTGATTGCATAGAATATGTTTGATAAATGGGCAAGGAATATGATGAGATCCAAGTGTTGTTGATGGTATGAGGTCATGATAATATTCTTTATCTGTGCATACTATATGATGGTGTTATTGCCTACTTTTGGTTGGTGCGTCTTCCTCGAGATTCTCGATGTTGCTGCAATAATCCTTGTTGTCTAATAGGCTTCTCCTCGCAGCCACTCATGCTGCCGTTTGATTGCTGCCGTTGTTTTGGGATCCATGTATAATTTTCTCTCTATATCCTTAATTTTTTATGCCAATTTATACATGTACATGTGTATGACGGGTGTCATGCATACTGCCTCCACCTGCTGTCCTTCCTGGCATCGGCGATGTGTGGATTTAGCTGCTATTATATATATATCCATTTTTCGGCCTTACAACCCTTTTTGCTATGGTAAAAACACATTTGTTTCATGCATGAGAAACAAGATGAAAGATATTGAAAATGTGTGATGTCTTAATTAGATGACTATAAAGGGTTGGAACACCGTAAGCTGTAATGACATTTTCGTACAGAGGACGTGTGATTTTTTAGCCTGTTTTAAAGCAATTTTCTTATTTTCATAACCTGGGTGTCCGAGCCTCTTAGAGCACACGACTAATCCCAGGGGTATGTGCGGTCCCCATGTCGGGTTGTCACGGGATATGAATCCCTGGGATAAGAACTTGTTCATATTAATGAGTACTGTGGAATGGTGTATGAAATTTTATGCGGTGACCATCTCAATTGTCTTTATAGGCACTTATCTGATCACTGTTTATGAAAATGTAGTCGAACTTTTATTTCTTATTTCAGTCTCAGTTTTTATCGAATCTGGGCCCGTGGATGTCTTATTGTTCATCTCGGTACGTAGTAGTATCTAGTGATGTAGATGCTTGTGTCAAAATTTAAATTCTTTGATGTAGTTGATTAAGTATGTTAAGTCAGTAAACTTCAATTTGTTTATAATATATGCATATTTTTTTATTATGTGACCTGTTGACTGATATTTTTGCCAATGCTACTGTTAGTGATTACATGTGATCATTCTATTTTTCATAGTCATGAATGCGAACTGTGTGTTTTAATATACCAAGGTAGCGTACATCAATAGTTTTGAAGACTTTTTAAGGCTCATCTGAAAAAATGAAATGCATGTGGGCTAAGAAGGGTGTTATGGGGAGCCATTGGGTGAAAGACCTTAAAGCTTTTGAACCCACCTTGGCTAGGTGAAGAAAGCGAGTTATCGAATCTATTAGGACCTCGAGGTTGGACCTTAATATTAAGTTGCGTTTAATTATTTTTTAGCCTGTAAATGAGGATGATATCCTTCCGAATAGGAATAGGAATAGGAATAGGCGAGTTTGTAATATTTATTTTTTTGTTTTCACAATTGAAGAAATAATTGAAAAATATAACAGCAGCCACAAAAATAAATTATAATCTCTAATAATACTGGTACAATTCAGTTCAATGGTTTGTTCCTTTGTGTTTGATTATGTCGTAACTAATTTGGATTAGGTTTATCGTTGTTTGTTCATTCGTGTTTGATTGTGTCGTAACTAATTTGGATTTGGATTAGGTTTATCGTTGGATGAACTGCATTGCTTATATTGACCCTAAAAAAGAAACACTTGGCACATCTAGTCCATGCTCAACGGCTATCACATTGTAGAAATTGAATCATTTTTATCAAGTAATGATGAATTATCTGACCTATCTAAACCATTGGTTATATTATATATTGACCTAAATAACTTGTGTCCGTACTTTCATATTGAAATTTTTTATTTAGAATCATAATTTTCGACGGTTGCTTTTTGAGCTGTGTGGAAAAAAAAAAACCACACATTGTACACAAATGAATAGTTGCTTATTGAGCCTCTACTTGAGTTGGGTTGTTGGCAAGTTCATAAAAAAAAAATTAATAATAATTTAATTTTTATAGTTGGTGCATATTTCATGCATAGTTTTAGAATTTTTTTAAGGTAGAGGCTCTGCATACCATTTCAGCAATTATAAAAGGATCTATGGCAAGAAGTATGCTTGGAAACTGTCACTTCAGCATAAAATGAACACCTCTCGCCTACTATTTTGACTTAACATCAAAGTAAACGCCTTCGAAGAAATTAAAATAAGGATAAATAAATAATTGGGTAGCTCTCCTTGGCACCTATCGAATCTCTAAGGCTGTGTTAATCTCTAAGGCTTTGTTTGGGTTAACTCTTATAAGAGCAGATAAAAATCTGCTCTGGCATAGAGCAGACAAAGACCAGTTTTATCACTTAAAAGAGCTCCCCATCAAAGCAAAAGGGGTGAGGACCAGTGTTACCAGTGGCAGAACCACGTACACATGAGTGCGGGCGAGTGCTCACACTCAAACCCTTTTTTTTTTAAAAATATTATAGAACTTAAGTTCTCAACACGTCACCCTAAAGGCCTAAACTTATGCCCTCTCTAGTCTCGAAACCCACACCCTCCCTATTTTCTCTCTCTAAACCCCTCGTCGCCCTCTGTAAACCAGCGCCCTCCCTCTATTCTCTCTTTTCTCTCTCTAAAACCTTTGGCGGCCGGCGCCTCTGTTCTCTCTCCAAAACCCCCGATGGCCTATTTCTCTCTCTCTCTCTCTCTCTCTCTCTCTCTTTTCTCTCTCTAAAACCCCTCTCTCTCCTTCAGTGGTGGAACCAGGGGTCCAGGATTCTCATCTAGGCCATTGCCCTGCTGCACCTTGCTAAATATGATAGTGTTCAGGTATTACGGCTTTTTTATTTCTTTTTTTGTTTTTTTAATTTTTGGATAAAATTGTAATATAACTATATAAGTGTGGTGTGGATGTCTCTAGTGGGTTTTTTAGATCTGTTTATAGATATAGATTAAGTATTGGAAATTATATGGGTTAAAAGATTGGATTTTTTATTTTTTTTTTGAGAAATTTCTAGTATAAGAATGGTATGAATTTCTCTCCTGGGTTTTTTTAGATCTATTTATAGATATGGATTGAGTATTGGAAATCGTATGGTTTAGAACATTGGAATTTTTCTTTTTATTTCTATTTTGTGAGAATATTCTAGTATGTGTGGGATTCAGTTTTCTTCGTTGTGTATTTTGTTTCCTTGGATTTTTTTGGCCCTTTTTGGGTGTTTCTAAATTTTGATTTTGGGCGATTCAATTTTAGTCGTTGCCTGTTTTGTTTGTCCTGATTTGTTTGGCCCTTTTTGGGTTCAATATTATTATGGGGTGTTTAATTTCTAGGTTCTTTTTTTTTTATTGCTTTCTTTTTGCAAGTGGTAATTGCATTTTAATTTTTGACCATCGGATCTGTGAACTTTATAGTCTACAGATCCGATGGTCTAAATCTCTCCATAAAACACAATTTTTGGGCTTGTTGCACTTCATTCTATGATCTATCAGTTTGATGGTACAGATCACTCACATCTTAAGCCATTGTTCCTTTTTTCAATGGTTAAAGTGCACCAATTTTTTGGTTTTGTTTCGTTTTGTTTTTGAGTTGCAATAATATAAGAATTATTTTAGATGACTGGATGTCTCTATGATCCTAGGACCTAGATTTCACGTGTTAAATGCTTAATGGTTCAGATCACTAATTCATCTTGCGCCCCGCCTAGATGAGAATCTTGGTTCCACCACTGAGTGTTACCAAATATGAAAATAGTTCTCTGTCGGAGTCAAAGAGCAAAAGAGCTGTTCTTTGCCCTGAAAGAGCTAACCCAACGCAGCCTAAAGGCTCCAACTATGAGAATCATTGACTAGATCGTTTTTCATCCCAATCTCCAGGGAATGAATCTCGTGACCATAGAGGCATACCATCATACAATCATATTTGATTACATTTGGAGTACATCCAAAAAAGTGATCAAAGAATTACATTTGATCAAACGGTCAAAATCAATCTGTCATTTGGTATCCATGCCCAATGAAATTAAAATCTAACCTTAGATGATACGCTCGTGGTTTGAAAATCTTTTATGTGGAAGATTGGAACTAGTGGCAGACATAGGACTTAAGAGACCACTAAAACCTAGAAAGCTCAATGTTTTCTTTATTGTATGCTTTCGGATCAGTTTGAATTCCCAATCTTTTTGGCCAGCAATCTTCTATTACTAAGCAATTTTTAATAGTAGTATAAGCATGGATCACTATATTCGTGGTGTTACAAACCAAGTTCATGTTATTATATATGGAAATAAGGTAATAAAATTTGGATCCAACCCTCCTGATTGTCAGTTAAGCACCAAAATAGTATGTAAATGATCTTACACCGCTATAGTTTAAGATGTGGGTAATCCACATTCTCGAGGTGATAGATCATAAATTCATGGGCAAAGAGCTCAAAAATGGTGTTTTATAGAGATTTGAGCCATTCAATATCAACCAATGTTCTTAATTTCTAATGGCCGGATTTAAAGTTCACCAAGAGGCACACTTTTCTAAGTAAGATATGTTCTAATGATGGATTGCTAATTAGGTTTATCACATTTATTTGTGCCACATAACATAAAAGTAAATCACACTTTATTGGTGTACAATAAAAAGTCTAATTTAACGGTGTAAGATCACAGAAACACCATTTGGTGTAAATGTCGATCCTGGATCATTATTTAGAAAAATTTAGGGTATCTTAAATTGCAATCCAAGATTCTTTCTTTCCAACCTGGGGCACAAGCTCATTTTTCTTCCTTATATTTTCACCTAATAGGTCTTGAGATCATGATCCTACCATCATATAGTCAGATATTGCTTCAACGTGGCACACATTTCATGGTCAGATTATCTCTAGGCAATCATATAATGATTCCATATGGCACACATTCTACGATTAGATTATCGCCATTCAACAATATATTGATCACACGTGACAGACATTCCACCCGAGAGTATCTCTAGGCAACCATGGCAGCAGACTCTCACATAGGGAGATGTTTTTTTGAAAGAGAAAACGAACATTTAAAAGAGAGCAAAATATGACTTGTAGTAAATTGCTTAAATTGCTTACTATCCAATATACCCTGTTCTGTAGTACTTGTCTAGCTACAGTGAAGGTGATTATTAGACGCAAGGTGTCAAACTCAGAATCTGTATGGGTATCGGCCCATCATCGAGGGCATATCGGGTTCAAAATAAATAAATAATAAATCCTCAAATTTCAGGTCAAACTGATATGTATTGGCCGATATGGGTCCGTATTAGCCGATCCCGAGTTGTAGGACCGATATGTATGGTGCCGATATGTATTGATTTGC